>OX459044.1:25823457-28434395 GCA_949775005.1 Orthosia gothica
AAAAACTGCTTATGCCCTTGTAAATAAACAAGTTCTTCGAAGGAAGTCTTATGCAGTACAAAAAAACGGTTTTCCACACAAATTTTTTGATGTTGAGTTTTTGAAAATTGACTGACTTTTTTTTATGCGTATATTAGAGGAAGTTTGAAAGTGGCGCCAGTGACAGAAAGGTTGAAAGGAAACGCGATGAGGAGGGATGAAACGCTTGTTACAAAAATAGTTATGAATATAAATGTGGATAGATGGTGAGAGAGGGGACCGCCAAAGATAAGATGGATGTACTGTGTGAGGAGTGATATGAAAGAAAAGGGAGTCAGTGATGGCGTGACGGGAGACAGTACGGTATGGAAGAAGAAAATGTGTTGCACCGACCCCGAGTTACATAGGACAAGGGCAGGAAGATAACGACTTTGTCTTGTTTTGAGTAGTAGAGACTAGCAAATGCTGCATTTGCCGGTACGCGGTTACCACTCCAGAACTTTTCGGCCCCATCAACCATCTGTTCTACGAACAATTTGCCCAGCCCACTACCACTTAATAATGCAATAATTTGTACAATATCAGATTCTAATAGTAAGATAAGGTACCATAGAACAATGGATTAAAGAAAATAATACAAAAAATATTTGGAACAAATTACCATCGATCATTGACGGGACATTTACTTTTAACACTTCGTCGTTCCATTCGTCAATCAGTCATTATCGACCCGACAATTTTGTTATCAGCCATCTTTGTTTTGGTCTTTTCAGTCGTGTCTGCGTGTCAAACCAAACATCAATATTGTTGTTTCGAACGCTGTTTGTCTTGTCACTTGAATCAAAGTTGATGTTGCTTTTAATGTATGTATTTTGTATAAACACAAATTTGGTATATAGAAATCAGGATTTCATGACATCTATTTCAGCTTTCAAAAGCTAGACACAAAACACATCCTAGGTTTTCTTGACCAACTAGTTACTTGGGTTGTTATTGACGCTGTCCTCACTCTTATAGTCCAATGAGATGGCATTCCTGTACGACTCGAAAGAGGTCAGACCATGGTCAGAAGCAGGCATTATGACCTTGTACAGGACTTAATTTTTAACCGTCTTTCCAAAAAAGATGTGGTTTTGCGTTGCACTGTTATGTTTTTTTTGTGTATATCACCGATTTATCCTTAATAATTGTGGGCCGATTTGTTTTTATTTTATTTTTTTATGTTTATAGCGTCCCATGCAAGTCAATATTTACTTTTTGTTAAACATGTTTTGAAATTTGTGTATTATTTTGACAACCCTTTCGAGATAAATCAAAATTGCTGTACTGTAGATGCAAGCAGCGGCCGACAAAAGTTGTATGGGAATCCATATCTGTCGTGGTTTAGCGGCCAAATAAATTAAATAACTAGTAAACTCATATATGTCATGTAATTTAAAATTAAACGATTTTTTACTCCGAAACATGGCAACCAAGGAGGTAACGTGTCAAGGGTTTTATTAAAATTTCGAACAGGCTTGCAAATAGAAAGCTGTTTTGTGAAAAAAAAACAAATGAACACTTGAACGCGAGAAAAAAATATTGTTGTTCGTTGTTCGTCCTTGAATTTGAAAAGTAATTGTATTTGTCAAAATGAGTTCTAGGTACTACTTAGCTTTAATTGGCGCGCATTATTTGGGAAAAGTACCATACAAGCCTTGGCCACAACACACAGGCATTAATGGACTTACGTATGTGTGCTTCGGCTTTATCTTGGCCCACATTTACACGTTCGTCTATCAATGACTCTTTTGCTGGCCGATGCAGTAATGTACTATTTCTTTCTTTCACAACAGCTTCACGTGCTACCTTATAGTACACCAACTTTCTAACTCTGCTCAACTACTAAAACCTTCTTGCTATGACATAATACTAATTCAAATACCAAACAATATGAACAAGTACTAAAACAGCACAGAAGACAGTATATCTTACTAAATAAATAAATGAAATATGTTACTAAATTTCCATCTTAAATTAGCATTAAACCAACCAACGAGAATTAAAAGCCAAACATGTATAGATAATTTCGCACATAATTTTAAAGCTAAATGTAAAACTGACGTTATTGAATTTGCTCTATCAGATCACACAGCGCAAATTATTAAGTGTCCTGTAAAAAAAACCTGTATTTTAAAGTATTGGCGTATAAGACGGCGAGATTTTTGTGTGGATAATATGGTTAAGTTTAAGGAGTGTTTGAAGCAATTGACGTTTTCAGAAATATATGAAACGAATGATTCAAACACCGCATTTGACATATTTATTGACCAATTTAAACTTTTTTATGACCTCTGTTTCCCATATAAGCTGACAACGATAAACGTAATTAAAAAACCAAAATGGATTTCTCACGGTATTAAATTATGCAGTAAAAAGAAAAGACAATTGCTCTGGCGTTTCAGATTGAAACCAAATATGAAAAATAAGAAACTTATTATGAATTACACAAAAAGGTTTAAAAAGGTAATGAAATTAACTCGACTTGCTCAAAACAATTACTCAATTAAAACTTCTACAAATAAATCTAAAACGACATGGAACATAATAAACAAATCAAAACCTAATTTACCAAAAGAATCCATTACCCGTATAAATGTAAAATACAAAACAACAAATGACCCGCTTGAAATCGCCAATGCGTTTAATGATTTCTTCATAGAAAAAATTCAACCAATTCAGGGCTCGGGCAGTAGCGTAACGGCAAATCTGATAAAACGGAAAGACTCAATCTTTGTTGCGCCCAGTATACCTGCAGACATACTAAATATTATAAAATGCCTAAAATCCACAAACAGTACAGGCTATGACGGTATTTCTACTAAGGTGGTAAAGTATGTTTCTGAAACAATCTGTACACATTTAAGCTATCTTACGAATCTGTGTATATATTCAGGTGTTTATCCGGATGCCCTAAAGGTTTCTGTAATAAAACCCTTATTTTAAAAAAAAAACAGTAGAGAACACATGGCCAACTACAGACCAATTGCCTTAATCCCTATAATGTCTAAAATTTTTGAAAAAATTATTTCTATAGAATTGTATGCATATTTTGAAAAGAAAAATATATTTAGTAACGAGCAAAAAGGGTTTAGGCAAAATAAGTCCACAACTATGGCAATTTATGAATTTTTACATACCGTCATGAATAATATGGACAAGAGAATTCCCGTATGTGCCATTTACTGCGATATGACGCAGGCATTTGATTATGTTGATCATATCGTCTTATTGCAGAAACTGGAAGCCTATGGCATAAGGAGAAACATATTAAACCTTATTGAGTCGTACCTTACAAACAGAAAACAGTATACAGAAATAGCTACCATCAATATTAAGACTAAGACAGAAGAAATTTACAGATCTAACGAACTCACACCTACATACGGTGTACCCCAAGGCTGTGTACTGGCAGTTTTGTTTTTTATCATCTACATTAATGACTTCCCTAGTGCAATTGAACACCCCATGACGCTCTTTGCCGACGACAGTACAATGACAATAACATGCGACAATAAAGACCTATATGAAAGTGATATAAATAAATCTTTGACATTAATAATATCATGGTTAGACAGGAACAACCTTAAAATAAACTTAGATAAGACAAGCATTATGCATTTTAGACAACGGGCCCAGGCGAAAGATGACATTAGAGCTATGTACAATGACACATTAATTAATAAAGTTGACAACACAAAATTTCTTGGCATCATGATAGACGCAAAGCTAGACTGGAAGATTCACATAGAATACCTTAGTAAAAGGCTGAGTTCTTCTGCATACGCCTTATATAAACTAGCCCCAGAACTTAACTCAGATGCATTGGTAACTGCATACCATGGGCTAGTTGCATCAGTACTACGCTATGGTATTATATTTTGGGGAAACTCCACCGATAAAGAAACAGCGTTTAAAGCCCAAAAAAGGTGTATCCGAGCTATGTTCAATCTAAATGTAACAGACAGCTGTAGGCCATATTTAAAAAAATATAACTTATTGACCCTTCCATCGCTATACATTTTTGAAATTGTAACATTTGTCAAACTAAATCCCGGACTATTTCCACGTCTCTCTGATACCTTCCCCAGGAATAGACGCGACAATAGCCAACTTTGCTTGCACACATCAAAGACTGCTTTAATGGGAAAAAGTGTTTTTTGTATGGCTCCCAAAATCTACAATAAAATACCACAGTCCTATAAAGATTTGCCGGGAAATTTATTTAAAAAAAAGATGCGAAATTTTCTAACAGACAAGTGCTATTATCATTTAAGTGACTTCTTGAGCGATAATATTATTTGACGCTATTTTCATTCATTAATCCCGATTTATTTTTAAGATTTAAGATGACATTCAGCATGATATTGTATTGTATTTCTTTTTAGATATTTTTTTTTACATTTGACATATTTTATATTTTTCTTTACTTTTCTGACATTTTATGATTTAAATAATTTTGCCATTATTTTTTACGTTATTGGTATTCTTTTATTAATTTGGTATGATATTTTATGATTTAAGTTTCATATCTGACATTTGTTTTTTTACTTACCCGACATTTTATGATTCCTGAATTTATTTTTGAACGTTTTGACATTATTTTAATATATGAATCTGTTTTTTTTAATTATCCATTGTGCCTTTTAAGCTAAATTGTATTTTTTTTTTTTCGTATTCAGTTTTTTTTTTACCGTTTCATGTTTTGATTTCTAAATATTGTAGATTATATTTGTACGCCTCACTAGGCAAAACATGTCAGCACAAAGAAAATAAAATGGAACATCCTGCATGCCTACTGTATGTGAACTCATGTTTGGACAAATAAATTTTCTTTATCTTTTATCTTTATCAAGAGAGCTAGCGTGCACAAACGAAACGAAAAGTAAAAGCCATTTAATTATCAAACTGGCGACGTTGTTAGCGAGAATTCTTTGTGTGTATAATGGAACGGAGCAAACTATTGTCCGGTACCGACATGATTTATTTAGCCTACTACATGTCCTAGTAAACAACGTGAAAAAAATTGTACTTATTTTTTTTAGTACCTCTTGGATAAGTAATAAGCAACGCTTGACGAGGTCGATCCGTGGATGGGTGACTATTAACTACATATCGTGCCACGGAAAGCTCGTTTTAAGAGGAAACGGGGGTGGTCTTTTCTCCATACAAAAACTCTCGTCTGTTTTCTCTCTGGTTTATGAACTTAAAGCAATGATTTTTTACAGTAAAATAAATATCAACTTCTTCTATGTCCCTATGTTTTCCTTTTTGGTGATATATTATCCGTATAAGAACTAGAACCCTCTCAAAATGCTCAAAATTGTCTGTATTGAGTCGCTGTCTTCAGAGCCTTAGTGTACAAATTTGATAACTATTAATGAAAAAAGGAAAACATAGGGACATAGTAAATATCCTTCTTATTCAGTTTATGAAATATCTTCTAAATCGGTCCAATATTGGAGGAGAAAACAGACGAGAGCCAAACCTCGAATTATGACTTTTTACTTAAGAAAATTTGTCGAATCTGCGGTTGTCCTTATCGCACGAATTTGTGGGCGGGGTTTGACGCAAGGGGTCTGCATAATACGTACACAGACGAAAAAGTGATGCGTAGTAGTTGAAAATAATATCGATATACTAGTGTTGTAAACAGTTATCGATAAACACATTTATATTGTTTGCATGTGCTGTTTAGTGGGAATTACAAATAGAAGTATTAAAAAGTAATGGATACAAAATAAAATTAAGTGCATGTCTTTATTTATTTATTTATTTATATATATACACTTTATTGTACACCATAACAAACAAGAAAAAGAAACTTAATACTAAAAATATACAATGGGCGGCCTTATCGCATACCGCGAAATGTTTATTACAAAAAGTTTTCAATACAAAACAGTAAATTATATATCGGATAGGTATCCGCAGTCTCTAGATCGCCTACTAGGTACATCAGCGAAATTAAACTTATTTCAACGTCAGCCGCACGGGTCAATCCACAGAACAGATAAAAGAGGTTTTATCTGTTCTGTGGGTATGCTTGCCGTGGTTGTTCCGTGGATGGGTGACCATCTTTACATACCAAGACCCGTCCGTGTCTCGCCAAGCACGTTAAGCCGTTGGTCCCGGCTGTTATTTTCGGCTTTGACATCCTGAAAGTCTGACTCGTTTTACCAAGGGGTTTCATATTACCCAGTAACTGGTTGTGGAGGTCAGATAGGCAGTCGATCTATCAAAATACTGGTATTCAGCTGCATCTGACTCCAACGTAGATGGGAAAAGGCTAGGCAGACGTGCTTTCTCTCACTGGTTTATTCTTTGGTATCCGATCGTCAATGATTTCTGGTGAAAGGCTAATGCCTTAGGCTTGCCACTAATGTGGTAGAACTTTTCTATTAATGGTTCCATTTTTTGCCATAATGCATTGTCCCTCTTAATATTTTGAAAAATAAAAGCTTTTGGGACTCCATAAAATAAAATAACAGAAATTTCGACGAGTTATGTGTAGTTGGCCTTGTACTTAGTAGAAGTAATTTTGATTCTGTTTTAATTGTAACATTTTGCCTTTAAACGTACATAAATCTATAACATCATCATCATCGTCATCATATCAGCCGAAAGACGTCCACTGCTGGTCACAGGCCTCCCCCAAACGTCACCACATTGATCGGTCCCGTGCGTCTTGCATCCAGTGGATCCCCGGAACCTTCACCAAGTCATCGGTCCACCTGGTGGGAGGCCTTCCAACGCAACGTCTTCCGATTCGCGGTCGCCACTCCAGAACCTTTCTGCCCTATTGGTCATACGTTCTGCGAGCAATGTGCCTTGCCCACTGCTACTTAAGTTTGGTAATTCTTCGGGCTATGTCGGTAACCCTGGTTCTCTTGCGGATCTCTACATTTCTGATTCGACCACGCAAGGAAACTCCATGCATATCCCTCTCCATTGCCCTTTGGGTGACTGTAAGCTTTCTGATGAGGCCCATTGTAAGCGACCATGTCTCAGAACCATATGTCTGGCAACACACACTGGTCTGGTCACTGTGTCTCAAGTCTATACTTGTGACACTGTGGTAAGTTGGACGAGAATATACCGCAACTTCTCGAACACTGCCCAGCCAAGTCGAATTCGACGGTTGACCTCTTTCTCGAAGTTGGCCCTACCCAACTGGATCGTTTGTCCCAGGTAGACATAGTCGCCCACAACTTCGAGTGAAGAGTATCCGACTTTGATTGGAGTGAGTGTAAAATGGGCATTCAACATCACCTTGGTTTTGTCCATGTTCATCCTAAGACCCACTCTTTAGGTAGCTCTACTGAGGTCATCGAGCATTGTACTGAGGTCCTCCATGGTCTCCGCCATGACCACTATATCGTCGGCAAACTGAAGGTGATTGATGTATTCGCCATTGACATTTATGCCTAGCCCTTTCCAGTTCAGAAATCTGAAGACATCCTCCAGTGCAGCGGTGAACAGTTTCGGAGATATGACGTCTCCCTGTCTCACACCTCGCTGCAGAAGGACGGGTTCCGAGGTCTGATCCTGAAGTCGAACTGACATGGTGGCCTTTTTATACACACTTTTCAACACTTCGATGTACTGGTAGTCAATTTGGTACCGTTGGAGAGACTGCAGTACAGCCCAAGTGTCGATCAAATCGAAGGCTTTCTGGTATTCCACAAACGCTAAACAGAGAGGCAGGTTGTACTCTTCGGTCTTCTGTATAACCTGCCGCAGCGTATGTACCTATGTGGTCTACGGAGACGATTAGTGATGATCCTTGAAAACAGTTCTAAATCTATTTATTTTTGTTCAATTCCGTCTTCAGGTGACATTCTTGCAATTTCGTAAGGACAGTTTACCTCTATTATCGAGTCTTGACCTATCAGACCATCCAGGCTTGCCGCGAAAAAGGGTTTCTTTTCATCGATAAACATTCCACACTCTAATACCTGTAGGCCCGTGTGCTTGATAAATTGATCTATCGCTTTAGATTCAGTTTCCTTGCCATAATTGGTAGCCACAGTTCCTTTAAATTTGTTATATTATAACGTTTCTCAAATTTTGCGAACCAATGTTTTCGGTCGCATCTTACATATTCGCCCAACATTCGATGCCGTAAGCCTCTTTAGTCTTTCAATTTCCCATAAGCTATTATCGCTTTGGCCCCCACTATTTTCCTTTGAACATCCTTAGTTGAGAGCAATCTTTCAAGAAATATTTTTTCTTTTAATTTATATAAATCCAAAGGCATATCTTCTTCTATCTTCTTCCAACTCTAAGCGACCGTAGTTTTTAACAGGTTCTGTAGTTCTTTTTATTTTGCTCGTGCCGTCTTTGGGATATGTCAGTTTTCTTTTTCGGAAAATCTCTGTGATTTTTTTCGAACAAGAAATATTTTTTCTTTTAATTTATATAAATCCAAAGGCATATCTTCTTCTATCTTCTTCCAACTCTAAGCGACCGTAGTTTTTAACAGGTTCTGTAGTTTTTTTTATTTTGCTCGTTCCGTCTTTGGGATATGTCAGTTTTCTTTTTCAGAAAATCTCTGTGATTTTTTTCGAACGCTGCTTTTGATCTATTTTTTTTTATTTGCCCGGACTGCAGCCCTGTATTATTTTTTGGATGCGTGAATGAATAGGCCTTCGATATTTCATGAAGTTACTGCTCCACTTGTCTGATATGATATGAGCCTGCAAAGTTAACTCTTTTTCCGCCAATAAATTTGGCAATTACATAATTAAATTGCTCCACAGTATTATTAGTCACGTCCAAAAAAAAAGATTTTCTGCATTTGCTGTTAAGAATAACAGATATTCTTGGATATCAGTCCACAATCCACAACAACAAAAGTTACGAGTGACTGGGGCGATTACAAGAAATGCGCGAGCCGCGGCCGGGAGCGTTTCGGAGGCACGCACACACCGTCAACTTACACACACATGGATAGGGCGGCCGGGCGCCACGCGCTCGCAGTTCGCAGAGCGACAGCGATAGTTTTTTCAAATACCTATTTTTCAAAAGTCTCTCCGCCCGTATTTCCTCTTAACCCCCGACGGAAAAAGAGGGTGTTATAAGTTTGACGTGTGTGCCCGTGTGTTGGTGTATCTGTCTGTGGCATCATAGCTCCTAAACAGCTGAACCAATTTTGTTTTAGTTTTTGTTTGAAAGGTGATATTATTGGAAATGTTCTAAGCTGTGTTTGAAAATCGGTTCTGTCGTTTAAAATATATGGGCGTTTTACTGTTTGAATCGGTGTATTTCCGCAAGATATCGTATCAAAGCGTTGGGCGATTTTAATAATTCTTACGGCAATCGATTTGTCTTAACCTCGCGAGTGTCACTGGGCGTCATATTGTGGGGGCCCAATTTTCTTCCAATACCATCCTGTGGGGTATAAAAATAAAGGGTTTTAAGAGGCGATTTAAGCATTTATATTACTTATATGTTTATATGTACCTAAATCGAAAAATAAAGGTTAACTAAAAACTGTGTCTCACGGCTGTTCCAAATAGGACTATTTCAGCAAAATGTCGGGCAACTATTGCCCGTCGTTGGTTTTCAACTGGACCTGTAACCAACGACGTGACGGACGATATTGAGTAACACGATGCTTCGTGGCAATGGATAGTAGGCTAACCAGGCGTTTATTACGCCTGGACAGGAATGGCCTGCGCCTGGTGACGGGAATCATCACGGGACACAGCTCGCTAAACAAACACTTTCACACGCACACCACAATAGGCATAGCGGACAGCCCTCTGTGCAGAGCGTGCATGGGGGCTGAGGAAACCGTTCCACACGTACGCTTTAAATGCACAGACGTCACCCAGATTACAACACAAATCCTCGGATCATCCAGATCTTAGCTTTGATTAATTTCTGCCTGGAAAACCGCCATGGCCCACGCACAATGGTCCATCTGAAGGACTAAGTGTAAACCAAATCCATATGAACCCCTTGGCAAGTTTGGTGTAAGATTTTCTGGTTTCTGACTACCCGTAAGATCTGTCAAAGATCTTCAAATGACAGCTGGGACTAGCAATGTCTTAGCGTGTCTTTCGAAGCACGGAAGAGACACAGAAAAATATATAAAAAAAACCAATATCAGATAATCATTCTGAGCAGTCGGAGGAAAAGATATAAAAAAAACCAATATCAGATAATCATTCTGAGCAGTCGGAGGATACATCTAGTTTTGGTCAGCCAGCTCGCGAATATGTATCCTCCGACTGCCAGAATAATTTTCTTCTGGTTTATTTCTTTTTAGGGTTTTTTGATTTTTTGAATTAACTTTTTTTATTTATAAGTTTTTAGTTAACATTTATTTTTCGATTTAGGTACATATAAACATCGTCAGGTATTATAAATTTTTAAATCGCCTCTTAAAACCCTTTATTTTTATACCCCACAGCATGGTATTGGAAGAAAATTGGGCCCCCACAATATGACGCCCAGTGACACTTAAGACAAATCGATTGACGTAAGAATTATTAAAATCGCCCAACGCTTTGATACGATATATTGCGGAAATACACCGATTCAAACAGTAAAACGCCCATATATTTTAAACGACAGAACCGATTTTCAAACACAGCTTAGAACATTTCCAATAATATCACCTTTCAAACAAAAAACTAAAACAAAATTGGTTCAGCCGTTTAGGAGCTATGATGCCACAGACAGATACACCAACACACGGGCACACACGTCAAACTTATAACACCCTCTTTTTCCGTCGGGGGTTAAAACGAGCTTTTCGTGGCACGATATGTAGTTAATAGTCACCCATCCACGGATCGACCTCGTCAAGCGTTGCTTAACCTTGAAGATCGACCTATGCGACTGTTTATTACTTATCCAAGAGGTACTAAAAAAAATAAGTACTATTTTTTTCACGTTGTTTACTAGGACATGTAGTAGGCTAAATAAATCATGTCGGTACCGGACAATAGTTTGCTCCGTTCCATTATACACACAAAGAATTCTCGCTAACAACGTCGCCAGTTTGTTAATTAAATAGCTTGTACTTTTCGTTTCGTTTGTGCACGCTAGGTCTCTTGATATACTGTGTTCTGTGCTGTTTTAGTACTTGTTCATGTTGTTTGGTATTTGAATTAGTATTATGTCATAGCAAGACGGTTTTAGTAGTTGAGCAGAGTTAGAAAGTTGGTGTACTATATGGTAGCACGTGAAGCTGTTGTGAAAGAAAGAATCTGTAATCTGTAATCTGGGTGACGTATGTGCATTTAAAGAGTACGTGTGAAACGGTTTCCTCACCCCCATGCACGCTCTGCACAGAGGGCTGTCCCCTATGCCTATTGTGGTGTGCGTGTGAAAGTGTTTGTTTAGCGAGCAGTGTCCCGTGATGGTCCCCGTCACCAGGCGCAGGCCATTCCTGTCCAGGCGTAATAAACGCCTGGTTAGCCTACTATCATCACGTCGGTCACGTCGTCGGTTACAGGTCCAGTTGAAAACCAACGACGGGCAATAGTTGCCCGACATTTTGCTGAAATAGTTCTATTTGGAACAGCCGTGAGACACACAGTATTACTTTTATATTGTTTTCTTTTCTTATATTATTGTCGTTCATAAGTTTTTAAACTGTCATTGTCACTAACATTAACATTAGAAGCGGGATATTTACCCTGTTTACGATTTTTCTTCTCATAAACACCCTCCCGCAAGTACTTCAGTTTATTCGTGATCATGTTGCTTGCAACAGCACCGAAATATCGGGAACTCGCAACAAACAGTAAACATGGTAAATATCCCGCTTCTAATGTTAATGTTATTGTTGTTTAGTCTAAGTTTTTATTATGTTTATGTTTTGTGCTCTGGCCTGTGTCAAATAAATGTTTTTTTCTTTCTTTCTTTCTTTCTTTAATTACTGGCAGTGGATCCATTTAAAATTACGAGTATGTTGTTGACTGAGACTTTTTTACTAGACATTCAGGCACCTTATTAAATCGATATTGAATCTATTAAAAGTATGTTTTTAGTTTAATATTATGGTTAGCTATTCAAGAGACTTTTGTGAAGCTTTCTTCTAGGTAATATTTACCTTATAAGGTTTCATGTCCTCTATTGAGAAATTCGCAATGACATTAACAGTTCTAGGGAAAATAGTTGAATAGTTTATTTTGATATCTTTTTTAAGATGAAAATTTGTTTATGGTTTTTTGATTAAGTACATTTAGGAAATTCCCCTACTCAATGTACACGTGTCTAAAACCGTATAAGTGTAGTTATGTCTCACAAAAATGATATTATATTATGAGAAACAGAAAATAGAAAGTTGTTTGAGTGTCGGTCGGTAAATGTTTGTAAATAGTTTGGGGTACAAATGGTTGTGCCTAAATTATTTGAATATTGTTTTTTTTATTTACATATGTCAATATGTGTATGACGATAATATCCCAGGACATGAGTAAGTTTTCAATACCTGTTAGGTCGTGGATAAGAAATAAGTGGACTGTATTCTTTAGGAGAATGGTTTTAATGCTGTTATATTCGAAATACAAATTGTCCCGGACTAACAATATAGATTTTAATAGAGAGGTGTCCACTGTCTCGGTGGAGTCCGTGGTAGCCAGTGTCTGTCGACCCGCGCTGCGCTGATGTCGAGCCGCTCACCCACCGATTCCGCGTGGGTCGCACAGCTGTGTGCGAAGACCAGACGGTGCGCACTGGCCGTGAGTGTTGGATCAAATGCCAACAATAACATTTAGGTAAACCGACGACTTACCTTATATATCTATTAGGTAAGTCGTTGGTTTACCTAAATGTTATTTTATGTTATATATATGATTAATAAGATATTATTATTTATTTAATAAAGTACAAGTTTATAAAATCTCAACTTAAGAACTATGTCCCCTATGGGAACGGAACAAACAGTATTAAAAATAAAGTTTATTAGTGCGGACACTTAATTTTTACTTAATGTAATTATGAAAAAAAAACCGGTCAAGTAAGAGTATTTGTTGTTATAGCGGCAACAGAAATACATCATCTGTGAAAATTTCAACTGCCTAGCTATCACGGTTCATTAGATACAGCCTGGTGACAGACAGACAGACAGACGGACCGCGGAGTCTTAGTAATAGGGTCCCGTTTTTACCCTTTGGATACGGAACCCTAAAAACTAACAAAGATATTGTCTTATGAAAATTTAAACAACGAATCTTATCTTATATCACATGAATGACAAATCACATGATAGGTAGGTGTTAAGACTTTAGGTAGTTGTTAAGACCTAGTGTATAACTTGGGGCCAAGATCATTACCTAGCTTTTGCTAGTAGTTTCATCCAGGTGATTGTCTAAACTGTAAAGTGATCCAGGAACGTAAGTAGGTACTATCGGGATATAAAGTATTTGTTGTTAATTTGGTGGCACATGTGTTGGATCATTCGGTCGTGTCATGATCCATGCGTCATATTCATGAACGGGAGCCATCAGTTGGAATTGGTCACAACTTGGCTGCCTTTCTGTTCTTAATTAATTATTGTATTTTGGGGTCTTTGTTTTACTCTAGACACTTTTGCGAGCACGTATTTTTACATCGTTCTCACATATGTGTAATTTTCCAACAATGATGTAACCAAATACTTATATTCAATTCATTGATGGAAAAGAGTTTCCATGGAGTTTCTTGCACGTTATTCTCCATAGCGACCTGACACTTACGAATGTGCAACTAGCTTCATTTTGTGTTTTTTTTTGTCTATTCAAATGTACCTTTAAAGTATAGTTGAAATTAATATATTTTGATTTTTGTTGCAGGTGATGTCCAAATCCGTTCAACCGGCGCGAGACGAGATTGATTAACAAACATTCAGACTTACACATTTATAATTTTAGTAGAAAGTAACATTATATAGTAGCATAAGATAGTACAAAAGCGTCAAATTATTTACAAAAACCTTCTCCACACTAACTTCACAGAGGCTCTCGTTGAAAAATCGACAGGTGCATGTGATAGCATTCTACCATCGCCGCCCGCTTATTTATCAGGCAGCGTCCTTCGAAGGTAGAAAAAGACAAGTAGATATCGCAGAGACCTTTTCACACCAATTATGCCACGGATTCTGTTGGATTCAGTACAATTTACTCTGATTTAGGTCGAAGCTCAATCGGGTTCTCCTCGATATACATAGTTAGCGTTTCAACATGCTCGAAATAAATGACGGTACTTTTCGGCTTTTGTTTTTGATTTTCAGTTGAATGGGAGATGCTGTGGATAACGTTCTGATTTTGTGACTCAAGGGCTCTTTCAATTTAGACGTTTCGTGTCGGACTGCGCACGTCCTGTTCATTTTTCCGTACAATGTATACACACAAATACTAGTCCTGCTAACGTGCGTGCGTGACACCGGCGCAGCACTGCACTCTTGTTGTATGAAGAAAATCAACCTGACGAGCGCAGTACGACACCCGCACCGCTGCGGTGCCGCATCAGTCCGACACGAAACGTCTAAATTGAAAGAGCTTTTGAGTAAAAAACAAAAAAAATAACAAACAGAGGGGCCTGTTTGAAGAAATTTCAAGGATGATGTTTGATGCTGTTTTGTTAACATAATCTAAGGTTTTTTATAAAATATCATGACAATAGAAATCTTAATTATTGTCTGGTAAAGGTGAAGTTATAAATATAAATACAATACAATACCTACTAGATTATATATTAACATAATCATAGTTAGAACGTTTTAGGAGCAAAAAGTTTCTAAATGCGCTGTTTTTTTTTCAGTTTTGAAATCTATTAAAATTACATCAAAATATCAAAAAAAGTTAGCCAGAATATTTTTACAACCAGAAAAAATACCTAAAGCTTAAAAATAAATCTGTACCTAAACAAAAACAATGTTTAAACCCTCCAAAAATATTGGCACTTTTATTTCCTACAGTAACCCACCCTTATCAATACTGCCCTACATACACAAATTGGGGAGCAAAATACAAAATTGAGATTGACGCTGAACATTCCTGCCATTTTTAATTAGTGACGTCAATGAAGTGAAGTGCGAAATCCGAAGCGTGTTACTTTCGAAAAACATTTATTTAATTACCAAAAATATCCGAGTCTGGCTGGCTGCGAATAGCTGGGCTAATAATGAACAAAGTGGTCTGAAAAAAAAAATGTGCAAAAGTAAAAAAAAGTTTTTTTTTTACTTCATCTATTTCTCTAGTCTTACAAAGTCATTATTTTAGAAATGCATTTCGCATGCAAACTTTGTAATACGTAAAAAAAAAATTGGTAAATATCTAAAAAAAATAATAGTCCAAGTGCGTGTCGGACTTTGCACATTTAGGGTTCCGTACCAAACGGCCAAAACAAGTTGGTTGTTTTTTTTTTGTTTGTTTGTTTGTTTGTACCGAATAAGCTCAGAAACTACTACACCGATTTTAACCACTTTTTCACCAATAGAAAGCTAAATTATCTGAAAATAACATAGACCATAATTTATCACCAAATTTGAAGTTTTAGGCCAATGAGAAGTTAACAAATTCTTTGGAACTAAATTTTGTAAAAAAATCTAACATTGGTGACGTCTCATTCCTTAGTTTGCCAATATTTAAAAAAATGCAGCATTTAGTAGATAAATATAACATTTATTTACTCAACGAACTCTAAAAAGCGATGGGGTAGGTTTTATTTTTGCGCTTTTTTTTGTTGTATGGGAGCCCGCTTTTAAACATATAAAATATTTTTTGACAATTTGTGTAACTTTGGGTCAACAAGATGCATACTGTGAAAATTTTAAAAACTGTAGTTCCAAAATTTGGCTGTAAGACCTGTGTGACAGACGACGGACATACAAACAGACGGACACGTGAGTAATCCTTCGGGTACGGAACCCTAGAAAGCAAGTATTCTTCCATAAATTTTTCAAACTTTCCTTTTTACGAATGTTTATTTTTAAGAAATACAAATACTAGTAGAACTTGTTGATTGCATATGAATATCATGGAATACATATACTTAGACTCGAGTGTAAGTAGTATTTTCTCAAAGTAATTGGCAAAGGTAGTGGCTCTTTTTACGGCAACCATCTTCAAAGAACACGCCTGAATTTCCAACAAAACACGCAACAAACCTTAAACTGTTCTCTTCGGTATCTCTTCTTAGGTAGGTATCCTTGGATCACTAACTTATCAGTCCTCAACCTTCACGTAGCAAATCAAACGACAACTCGAAAGCCAGAGCTAAAATCCTTTAATTCCCCACATTTCGGATAAACTCGACGTGAAACCCCACATTCCTTTCCACTTCAAGAGAGAAACATTCGTTAATCAAGTGTATTGTTAAAATTGTAACTATAAAGCTTATTTGGCGATAAATTAACGCTTCAGACGTGTACCCGTCAGTCGCTTGTCTTGTCAAGCCAGAATAGGAGGCCATTGTGCACTGTTATACAAATAGGTGTAGGTAGGTGTATAGCACCATCAATTATACAGAGTGGCATTGCGTTCTTTCGTTTCGCTGTAGATTTATTTGGACATTCTTTGAATGGCTGAGATTTTTGGTAATGGACTGGATTAAATATTTTTGTATTTGTTTATTTATTAAGGCTTCGTTCGTCTAGCAGTTTTAAGTACGATCGGTATGCGTGGGGTCGTTGTTCGATCACTGGGTCAGGTAAATAAATAATAAAATTGTAAGCAATTAAGTGGGTATTGGTTTTCAGATTATCAATTTATCAGCAGCAACCCGAAGTCTAAATTTGTGCCCAGTTATTTGCAACAGGCTCGCCATCTATGACTTTCGTCGGAAAAAAATCTTCACCTTCTCACCAATTGATAGCTTCAATATCAAACCAAAAACTCCTGTGCCTCAAAAACAAAAACTGTGACCAAATATAAACCCTATAAGAAATAGCAACCTTAGGAACGTGTCTAGGTCGCCTAATCCACCCTTAAGAAGCGTAAAATAAGAAAATGAAACCAAAAGCAAATTGAATCCGAAAAGCCTCCTTGTTGTCAATAAAGAGACAAGGACCTAAGGAGTTACCTTTATAACCTCAAATTGACAACAAGGAGGCTTTTCTGCTTCAGTGAAGACCCTAAACGTTTGCCCTACTCAATAAGGGTCACGGGATGTTTATGTCCCTAAGATTTCTGAACATCAGCTTTATGAGTACAAAGAATTATTTTAACGGACGGTTCAACAATTGTTTTTTTTTTTCGGACGTATATAAACGCATTTGCAAGATGCTCGAAAAAGTTAATGCCGAAATTGACCCATTTAAATTTGATAAATTTCTGATGAAGAACTTCGAAAATATACAACAGAACTCTTCAATAAATGACGGCAAATCTCTCGAGCTTGCTGCTCATGTATGTTTATTGTTTACATCATTTCATAACATACCATCACGCCAGTACAGTTCACCCTGGTACACTCTCATTCCACCGGCTATGTTGAAGTTACATGTTATTCGGGTAATCTATTCTAGCATCACTGTGGGCATAATAGGTACCTTACTATAGAACTTGTACATTATGTACCACTAAAAAGTGAAAAATCTAAATCTTTTTTTTTAAAGAACCGACTTCCAAAGCAAAACACTTTAAAGGGAAAAATAACTTTCTTTTTCTAAGTCGGTCTTTGTTGCCTATTGTTTTTAATTTTTCGACACCGAATTCGGGAAAGATAAGATATTTTCATCGTAGTCGGTTAACTATTCGAGATATCTTATACACGTGACATACTCATCACTAAGGAGTTCCAGTGACCCTCTGTGGTCTTCATCAGTTCCACTTCATCAAATGATACTCTCTGAGTGCAACTGCTTACATTATTGATGAAAATACCAAAATCGCTATACGTATTCGTATAATATTTGAGGATTTCCCTCGATTTCTCCAGGATACCGTCATCCGATCTTGACCTGATGACCATGGGACCACCTGAGCAGTATACGCTATTAAACAAAAGAAGAATTTTCCAATTCGGTTCAACCGTCTTTGTGTAATCGTAACATACATTAAAAAAAAAGGATTCCGACGAATTGAGAACCTTCTCCTTTTTTTGAAGTCAGTTAAAAACTTGACTCAGGAAATCTCAAGTCACGAGTGAATTTAATAACAAAAATATATTTAGGAACCAAAAAAAATAACATTATTTTTTATCAAGCTTTGAAACAAATTTTTAAAAACACCAACGAGACTATTCTATTAGACTACGAGTATGAAACCCCACCCTAAAAGCATATTTCTCCCTTTATCATATCTCAGTATCGAGCATAAAACATCAGTATTGCGATGTAGCGCGTCAATTTGAGTATATATTATACTAACCCCTGTCACCTAACGAGCATCAAGTTTCCTGGTGCATCAAACTCTTATTGAAATGACATACGAAGACCCCACTATAACCTGACACGCGGCAAAAAACGGAACTTACAAAAATGTATCGAATTTGACGTCAATTTGACAGTTGTCTTACAAACAGCGCCGTTAAGAGATGTCAAGGAATACTGGACGTTGTAAAAACATCTAAAATACAGTTTTAAAATGAGCCAATTTATTTGTAAAATGTATGAATTTAAAAACGATAAAATGGGTGGAATTGCTTTAAGAAAGAATCTATTAGCAGTTAGGGTGGCTCGGTGAAGCTACAGTATGGCTTGCCCTGGTTAGGGTGTCCATGATAAATGGGTATTATCACATTGAGTACGATAATACCAGCAATAATATTTTCTTTAAGACTCAATAAAATTGTGAAAGAGATCAAAAGGACTTTAATGTTTCCATACTATACAACGGACTAAATTAATTCAAAAATCAAAAAACCCGAAAAAGACGTACAACACAAGAAGAAAATCATGATCTAAACCAGATGTAACCTCCGACTGCAAAACATGATTTTCTTCCTGTTTACGTCTTTTTAGTTCGCTTCTTAGGTATTCAGGATTTTAGATTTTATGAATTAACATTTTTTATTTTTATCTTTTTAGTAAACATTTTTTTTCGATTTAGGTACATTTAAACATATAAGTGTTATATATTTTTAAAAACCTCCTAGAACCGTAAGAATCATCAAAATCGGCCAACGCGTTTTGTCTCTAGAACGCCACATAGGAACAAACATACATAGACTGATAAACACATTCGGCGGTGCATTCGCTTCGGTGGTAGTCGGGTAAAAAACACTAGTAAAGTTTTGTTGACGTTATAAGTTTTTATGAAGCCCCAGGCCCCTAAACTAGATTTATTAATAGATAGGTATTATTCCTATTTATCCTATTATTAATCCCGGAAAAAAGCGATCAATGTCGTCATTGTCCTGTGGGTCACTAAAGGGTTAAACATCAAGGGGATAGATGAGAATATTTTCCTCTGTCCTTTATTTTATAAACATAGTTACAAAAATATTCCTTAAAGGAAGTTTTTGGAAGATCATTTTAAGCAGTCTCTCGTTCAACTTAGACCCATTTCCGATGCTTAGTCTGAATAACGAACTACCTCTTTTTTCCCACTACTGGCCAAAAATCTGCCCCTGCCTTCCAACGTTCTTTGAATTTGGCCCTGTCCGGCCAAATCGTGGATACTAACCTAACCAAAGCGTGAATACGGCGACTAAAATAAAGTTCTAAATAAACATAAATTGTAACTGCATTAACTGTAACACTCATTCTAGATCACAATCAGAATATGCATATACCTACTTCCAAAAGCTGCGCCCGCATCTAAAACGTCCCGGCCGGCATCGCGCGCGTGGATCCCCCACGTTGCCAAGATAAGCGTTATTTAATGAAGATTTATCTCGTTCACTGCACACTGGATTTACTTCTCCAATGAATATTCTACTCCCACTGATATCTCCCTGATAACATTGGCAGTTTAAACCGAATGCAATAAAATAAAACATAACTTTGAAATAAATAAATGATAAGGTCTTAAAATAAACCATACTTTGAAATAAATAAATGATAAGGGAATTTATTAAAGGGAAAGGGGGTAATGTACGCGTTTTACATGTTTTGCGGAATTATGTAGGGAAAGATAAGTTTGACAGGTTTTCTGGTCGTGCATACAGAGTAGCTCATAACTGTCAACTAATGGACAAGGGTCGTTTTTAAACTTTTACGATGGACGGTCATTTAACTATATTATAATTTTATAATTGTCATTATGACCACATTTTGGCACCCGTTAAGTACGTGCTTACACCCTGTATAGTCACTAAAGCTAGCAAATTTTTGTTTTATCTAATGATTGACTAAGCCGTGGCCAAAAACGAAAAGAATCACTCAAACTAGGCTTACGTTTTCAATGATTTTTGACATAATACAAAAAAAGAGAGAAGACCTGTGCCCAGCACTGGGAACATTAAAAAGCTAATGATGAAAAAAAAACATTCTGATTTCTACTTCCGTTGCTGACCAACCTCCTAATACATGAGTTTCGAACACACCAGCCTATCACTCGCCCAGATCACAGACGAACTCCTGATAAATGAGGATAAGAAAAACTTTTACTAGATCCGCTTACAGAAAAATAAACAATTCGAACTGGGTAAAACTAACTAACGCCCAAAATCTGGTGCCTAAAAACTTCAAAGTTTGGGAGGTAAAAGGGGTGAAAGTACGGGTAAAAACAGGGTAAAAAGTGGTAACACAAGGACTGAGTAATAAGGTTACCTGTGCGCTCAAACTGTTACTGGCATCAACGTAACGAGCACCGAGTTATGTTTACATGCATACAAACTGACACTAGTTTGGTTATTTCAAATATAGTTTCTGCTTTTATGAATTCTGAACGTTTTATTAATCGTACTGACATCGAAACTGGGACTAACTTTTGAAATGACGTTTTTGCCCTGCCAGGTGTATTAAAATTTAAAGTTCACATACTTAATTAAAGAAACTGAACCTGACCAGTTTTCGGAAAGAAAATATCGCAAAATTAAGGTGATACTTTTTAAAATGTGCGTTAGTTGCTATAATTTTGAAAAAACGCATCACAAACGGTTATAGGCTGATCGCGATGATGATAAAATATATTACTTGACTTGCATTAAATTTATGACGCGTCGATAATTACCTTTATGATAGGATCCTGCACTTGGTAAAAACCAAGATTTTAAAAAAAATACGTACATTGGTAGCCCCTGATCTAAGCGATTCTGTTTGTAAAGATTATTTAAAATTGTTCCAATATTTTTTGTCAGTACTTTACCTCCCATAAGGTTAAGGAACTTCTGCTTAATCGCTAATATAGTGTGTCTTGCCAAAAACTGTTGTGGATGTCCATTCCTCGTAGCGATGGACATCCAAAACACAAAAAAAGGTTGTTCCATACACTTTAATTCAAACATAATTAGCCTTGAAACAACATAACCAATTACCAAGATTACTCCAAGACTCAACGCACACACTCAAACCACTTGAATTCTACGTTCCTGTTCAAACATGTACCAACGTTGCTATATGGAAAATCAATCAGAGTAGGATGCATCGCCCAATGGAAAGAGACACTAACGGGATATCTAACGGATAGATGAGATAAGAGCTATTCCGCGAGAGAGTTTGGTGGGCATTATTTCCGATTTAATTATTTAAATAAATTGATAGACGAACTGAAATAGGGATAAGCTATCTAGATTTTACGGCGTAGGTTTTGGTGGTAGGGAAAATATGAGTAAGGATGTTTCCTGGGTAGAAAAATGATAATTCGATTTATCTGATCACGTGACATTTCGATAGCTTTTGACATTCCCATACATTTTTGTCAGTTTTTGACATTCTTCCAATCGCTATCGCCGCGCTTTTGAAGATAGAATGTCACTTGTCTAGGGTTTCTATTGAGGAGAACAGCCGGACATCCAGACAGACAATACGAAAGTATTATTGAGCAAGCTGAAACCGTGACGCTTCGCCTTCGCTCCGTCAATACAGAAGATGCTACAGAAGATCTTCTTAAAACCTCAAGATAAATTTATACTCATAAACAAACTTTTTTGCTTTGGTTGGGCAATCCTCCAAAGACATGTATGTACACACAGATTTCACCCGTTAAGTTGTTTTAACACACACTTTTCTTATTATTTTTATTTGTATTTTATCTGATGTATATTATTATGAATCTAGTACTATTCTAGTATTTTCTATCTTTTCTTTCGTTTCTTTCTTTTCTTTATTTACTTTCTTTTTTGTATTTTCTTTCTTTTCCTTCTTTTCTTTCTTTTCTTTATTTACCTTGCAAGAGCTCTCTCTCCAAATCAGGGCTCTGCCAGGTCCAACTTCTGTGCTCACGTTTCCTGAAGAAGGAGTTCATAGGACCCTGGTGGTTCCGACGACCAACTCCAAATTTCCCCACTCATACTCGCCTCGTTTGCGCAGTGTCACGTTGAAGTCCTCCATGACAACGGTGAGATATCCTCATACATAGTCTTTACCTCGTCGTCAGGATCTGCTGAGGGAACATTTTCCCAGGATAAATAGTATCATATGTGCTATTTCAGACTTTAATCTATCTGTGTGTCAAATTTCATCCAGATCCGTTCAGTAGTTTTTGCGTGAAGGAGTAACAAACATACAACTAATGCCCAATAATTACAATAGGAAACTTCTAAAGACAGAATGGACATTCTGTTCAGTGTTCAATCCTATTCAGGGAACTGGGCTGAATCTAATTTCATCTGACGTAATGAAAATACAATCTGGCGGTGAGGTGTCAGCTAAAATTATCTAAGAATGGATGAAGTGAGTGCTTTTGGGGGCTATCTCCGTTTGTACGAGCCGATAAACCAATTTCGATGTCAGCTGGCAAGGTAATTTGGGACTGTGAAATGTAGAAGGGCTAATATTGGATGTTACGTAAGTACCTGGTACCAGGATTTTTACAGTACATTGCCTTACGTGAGAATTAATTAATTCAGTGACTAACAGACAAAGCACAGGCTATAACTTTGGGTCTGGCGAGCACTAAGAAAGGCTTTTTGAAAAGTCATTCCCTAAGGTACACTTGCTCCAAAAACTTAACTCAGAGTTAGTTGCTAACACAAGGTTAAATTAAAATATTTCATACATAATAACACGGGACTAGCCACTATCTCGGAATTGGTATAAGTTAACCCAGAGTGGCGCATAAAAGAGGTTAAATAGGAGATGGAAGTTGGATATTTATAAGAGATGGAAGTTGGATATTTTTGTCCATGGGAAACCCCATAGAAATATAAAATAGGAAACCCCATGGCACATGGCTTAACCACCTAGTCGTGAGCATCTATGAATTAAAGATCATAAATTGTACAAGCGGCTCTGAGACGAGAAAGTTAAAATCTATAAAATAAAAACCCGATAGAAAACGACGAAGATTTCCACACATCCCATCAATTCCGTAATCAATTAAAACTGCAGACTCCATATCTGAATCTGATCCAGTGATCGCGAAACTCACACCAAAATATTGAGCTGCAATCCTATTTAAATTCGAAACCGCCCAGATTCGCTCGATGGACGATATGGACAGACGGACACTCAATGCAAATTTGTACGACGCGATGCTTTTAGACGTACGGCAGAATAGCAGTTTTAGATTTGAGGCTTTATCATTAATATATATGCTATACGTTTACTTTATGAAAATAAGGAGAAAATTATTGATATATAAATATTGCATATAGTCATTGAAAATAAGTAGGTACTGTTAGGACGTGTAAGACACACTTTCTACAACCGGGTCCTAAACTAAACAATCGGCAGGTTATACTTATTAGAACTGATTCTCAAGTCTCGAGTGTTCAAACCAACCAGAATTATATTTTACTCAAGCCGGTATGCACTAAGGTTTCTTTCAGCAAACAACCTTCATAGAACCTACTCGTACTTCCTATGGTCTGCATAGAAAAACAGTATCTATCCACCTCAAAATAAATCGTATAGGAAGGTAATCAATATATATGGCGTGATATGGTGTAACCTTATAACCAATTACTGTAAACAATACGCATTCCAGACAAGAAAATATAACACCAATCAGGTCTTCAAATAATTTAAATAACCAACATGAAAAAACCTGCATTGTCACCAACACCCACAAAAAAAATACTAAACCTTTTTTCTTGAACAAAACAAGTGACGGCTATTAGGCCGACGACACACGTAATTATGTATTTGGAACACGCCTTATCAATATATCACATCAGCAGAATACATCACACACGCTTCATAAAGACCTTCATAACTAAAACATACTATTAAAACATTAGCCGATAAAAATATAGAAGAAGTTGGTACAGAAGGCTCAAGCTTGTTGGCTTACGTTATACAAGCCAACTGCTAAGCTGAAAATTGCTTCTGAAACAAGAAAGTATTCCTGAACTCATTATGCGGTGATCATTCGTTTATAGATCCATATAGATCTGTTCAACTTTTATAGAAGCACTTTGCTACTCTTAAATAAACTGTGGCAGATGAATGTCAATGTTACGTTAAGGAGTTCTTTGAAGAGATATTAAATGAAAGAAACTCACACGCTTCATAAATATTTATTGGGTCGTAGGTAATAAAGCCCGTTACAAATTTTCATCTGTTATGGAGGTAGGCGCGACAAGTACTATCCTGGCTTGACGCGTAGCTGACGACGACGCTGAAGCCGTGGAGCTGACCCTGGCGGATGAAGGACCCGCAGGGTTGAGATGGTGGTAGTGCAGTGGGTCGTGTGCTGGTCGGATGTCGCGACAGCGGTTTCCCTAGGGTATTGTACCCGGAACTTTGAACCCTGGAATGATGTCCACTACGTGAATATTGGTTCACTGGTAACCCTCCTCTGACGGTGACCACGGCAGCGTAAGCGTAAGCGTAAGTGGAAGTACTATTGCGCTTAAGGCGAATGTGGTTACGGTCACAGTCAGAATCGGAGTTTACAAATTATATAAAAAAAGGAAGTGTGAAGCACTTTAATACCAGATAAATAATGACACAAATGGTAAGCATTTGTGAGAAAAGCTACAATGAAAAAGAAACAAAAAAGCCACAAGAACAAAGAAGATGATGAAACATAAATTTGCAAGTCATTGGCCACACCATCATGAATCAGCGATTAATGAATTTTGTTCAACACTTACCCAATCGGGGATAACACTGATTATAAAGAAAACATTAAACGTTATTAATATATATATGCCTCGGTATTTAGGCTTAGAGAGTTGAGGAACTACACGATAGACGACACGCACTAAGGTCCTAATATGAGGTACCTGTTAGTACGTGTACGTGTGTCCCAACTGCTAGCTATCGTGATCTGCCTCGATCGCGCGGGCGCGCCGCTTGCTACTCGATCGGTTGGGGTGGGAGACAAACAGGTTACCGTTATTGTGAGCGAGTGAGACAAAACGCAGGCCTGCCTAGTTTGGTGCGGGCTGGAACCATATTACAATGACTTGACGTATTGTTTTAATACGTAGGTAATTACGTGATTTTAAATTTAGACGTTGAAATTTAAGGAACAACGTTACAATACCCCCGCGCGCAATCAAGGATTTTTGTCATGTCTTCAAATGCCAAAAAAAATCCGCATTAATTAGAACTAGTGCTCAACTATTTGTTTATCCTTTCAAAATCATCTTTCATACTTCTCGCAAACATAAACTAGCAGTAGTTATTGTATTTAACTAACGCACAATAATAAAAACTATGGGTATCTGGTTTACTCTAACCTGATACCTTACAAATAGACGTTCCGATAGAAGATGGATTTAATTAATTAATTAATGTTTGTAATTAATTAGTGGTAATTTTAATGCTATTTATTTTTTCCAACTAATTTTAAATCTTTTATGTGCCAAGAACCTAAATTTTTGCCAGACATGTCTTGAAGCACATAGACGAGAGGAGACTTTTTCTCAATAATTTTGGCTTTTATAAATTTTGGAGCAAGCTTTTTAGTGAATTTGCTCCTTTTGTCACTTAGAAAGTAAGCGCGTTTCATGACCACGTCTCCAATGTCAAATTCGGCAAACTTGCGTCTCAAGTTGTAATGAGAAGTATTTTTAACGTGAGCTTGCCATAATTTTGTCTGTACGTTGTCAAAGATAGAAGCCAAACAACCTAAGTTTTCTGCGTACGCGTCTCGTGGCTGGAATAATATTTCGTCACCGAGGTCATTATCAATATAATGTGAACCGCAGGTTACAAGCTCACGGCCGTAAACTAAAAATGAAGGTGTATATCCTGTAGCTTCATTCACAGAACTATTAATAGCGAACTGCACTTTGGGAATAAATATGTCCCATGATCTATGATCATTATCGACGTAGGTAGAGATACAAGTGATGATGGTTCTGTTATACCAAGACTATGACAAATATAGGCCCATCTGATGCCCATGCATTTCAACCTCTGCATGTGAAGAAAACTCTGTCTTAAAATAAGTAATCAACTGAGCATATATTTGTCGCATCAGGGTGGCTGAGAGATGCAAACCATCGGAAAATCAGGATCCCTTAGGTTAAGACATCGTGTGTGGGCAGGCCAGTGGGTACAAACGTGAAAATGAAATCACACAAATTATTCGATACACTGGGTTTATTCAAATAGACACAGTTACAATCGTTGCTCACAAATATCACAGATCGACAGTGATGCTACGATGTCTTGTAATGTTTTCTTCGTGTATACTTCCTGTAACTTATATGGTGTACATAATAAAGAGTGTTCTATTCAATTCTTGACTCTAACGCGGTCAGTAGATACTCAACTGCCATAATCTGCTGTCCCCACCACGTAAGTGGTTAGAAAAAGTGCGCCAAAGCGTAGTTGTTCTTGATTTGCGGCCAAGGGGCGTGCTTGTGATTTGTTTTGACGTCCGTTCTATTGACTAAACAGGACATATTAATGATAAGATAGGTCTTCAGCTAAATATTCAGCCGTTGGTCCCAGCTGTCTTTGGTAGACCTTATACATTAATTACGGGTAGTCAGAACACCAGTCTTGCCAAAGGTTATGGTGTTACCCAGTTCTTGTGATTTGGAGGTTAGATGGGTCACTCTACGTTAAAAACTTGTCTCGGATGAGACTAGAAACCGACCGAACTTTCGTTTCTCGGTTCGTCTTTGGTACCTCTCGTTTTTATCGTTTTCCAACACCGATTTGCGAAACGAAATTTATTTTTGCACTTTTCAGTATTTCGCTTTAGAAATCGGTTTATTATTTGTGAAAAAGGTTTTTCTTTCTTTCTTTTTAGTTTTAGTATCCCATCCATACAAAAATTGTAAGTTCAGTAGTAAGGTACCTAAAGGATTGACAAAATACCCATAATAACTTCGTGCATACACATTCGTGCTGTTTGTCGCTAAGGAGTTCGGTTGTATGTTCCATATCTTGAAAACTGCTGAACCGATTTTGATGAAACTGTTCCCTAAGTTGAGAGACATTTAATCCTATAAAGAAAAGTATGATCACGACGAGCCGATAAGTGGTCTCGGAGAAATGCGTAGACAAAAAGAAAAAACAAACATACACACATACACTTATGAAATTTGGCACACGTGTTTAGAAGCCCATACAGAGTAACATTATTTGAATATCGTGCTATTCCAACAAAATTACATACATAAGTTTCGAAGTGATTACCTCCTTTTTTTGAAGTTGATAAAAAGGCTAAGCAGATTAGCAGATGGGTACCGTGGAACTTTTTATGAAATAACCTTCTGGTATTCTTGATTCATGCCCATAGGCCTCATGTCGCATGAAACGACTCTCGGTCCGCGCTCCTTTGATTTATTCCATACATTTGTCAGCGTTGATGTAGATATACATCATAATGTATGCATGTGGCTACTACATTTATTTTTTGCCAAAGAAAAATGTGATGGACTGTTTTATAGCGCTTCGGTAATAGAGGTCAAGTTGGAATGATTGGGCTAAAAGATTTATTAAGGATATTATTTTTGTTTGCCAGCCAATTACTGGAATATGCAAGACAATATTCGTTGGAATTTATATGGCGTGTTATATTGCTTAGAGAATTTGATTTCATATTTTGGGTAAAAGGGCTAGGTCACATTGCATAGTTTTTAAGTAACCAATCTTTCTGAAACATGATGGACATCCATCTTTTATCTGATCCCAATAACACGATATTTATCTTATGAACATTTATTTATTTATTTCAATAAGGCATGCCAACATGGAACACACAACCCGCATGCCAACAAACTATTCGCAATTACATTTTATAGACTGAAATTTCACAGCACAAAGATTAGTACTAAGAAATAGAAATATACAAAAAAAAAATAAGATACAATGTTAAAATTAGAATAAGATCACAATTGAATTAATATAAACCAAAATTGAATCAAGATTGAAATAAAATGAAATTACAAATAAATATTTAAGATAATTAAAAAAGGACTAATATGTCACAAAAATAAATACAATGATCACAATGCAAATAATTATTTTCTGTCAACAAAACTGGTAAACCTATAATTATGTTAAATAGTAATAAAAACTTCTGAAAGAGAACGTTTACATGTTTGTGGAATTTTGAGCTGGCAATTTAGGTGAGACTACGAATCAATCAGCGCGACCTTTGACTTAAACTTCGACAGTAATACCAAGCAACATGCAAGTAATACCTCCCAAATATCATGTGGCGATGTTCAAGAAGGACCAAAATCCAACCATATATATAGTTATTTTCTATTTCAATGTCTTAGCTTATTAACTCCTCAATTTTCTCATTTTCCCTAATAAGTAATAATGCAGTCTCCAAAATTTATATGAATGACATCATAACAAAATCAGACGTGTGAGAGTGGTTAAACCACTGCTGGGACACATGCTTCCTCCTCTTATCTGAGCTATCACGGGATACAAGTGCGTGTTTTAATGCCGAGAACACGTACAAAAATAACTACACCGCACTTTTCCTTTCTACTCAGTACAATAACACTCCCCAAACCAAGGAAAAACAACAAAATAATGCCATAAAACTCTCTGGCGGACATAAAAATAACGTAAAAACATAAGTATACCTTATTGACCTTACTAAAAAAAAACAATTTACAATACTACCATCTAATTAAGTAGATGTTAAAAACTTTGGCGAAGCTCAAGGGCTCCCGGCTTCGGCTTCCAAAGCCGTGAGTCACGACTTTCGGGAAAGCCGGCAGTGTCGTGAGTATCGCACATTAAACCGTTAACAGTCTGTTTCCAACGTTTTACACGCTAACTATGTTCAATATGGAATAGCTCAGCGATTACTCATCCAATTTTTATGGAAGTGGCTTTCGAAAAAGTTTACTGTCTGGCTGAAAAGTTTCTGGGTTTGGTATAGTATTTTTGTGGGACACTGTCATTAGTTTGGTTTTCTAGTAGACCTAAAAATATAGAATTGGTATAGAATAGAACGTCGTTCTTCGTTGGAATAATTATTCCAACGAAGTAGGACCAAATCAATGAAGTAGGTACAAGCTTTAAATCTATTTCTAACCGACTTTAAAAAAAAGGAGGAGTACCCCGATTACTCATAGACGCTTGGACCGATAAGGAAAATTCTTCTTTTTTTTTGTAAGGGTATACTTCCCAGTTGGTCCCATAGTCATCAAGGCAGGATCTGATGATGGGATCTTGGAGAAATCGAGGGAACTCCTCAAGTATTATAAACATGTAGATATATTAATAAATATTAAATATTTTGATATTTTCATCAACAATGCAATCATTTGCACTCAGAAAGTATAATTTGGTAAAGTGGAACTGGTGAAGAAAACCATAGATGACCAATGGAACTCCTTAATGCTAAGTATGTCATGGGTATTAGATATATCGTATTGTTAAACGACTATGATGAAGCAAATACCTATAAATAAATAAAACTGATGAAAATGGTACCATCGAACTGATCTGATGATGAAGCCGGCAGGTAGGCAATGAAACAATAGAACTCCGAAATAAAACAATTTATCCCAGTCGTGTTTGGGCTTATTAATAGTACTTTGGCCATATATGATTTTTATAGCTATTGGAGGTACCTATCAAAACTAAAAAGAGATAGATAAAACCTTTTTATCAAAAAAAAACAAACCGACTTCAAAAAAAAAAACACTGCAAAGCGAAAAATAACTTTCTTTTCCGAAGTCGGTGTCTTTGATAAGTACATATACCTAGCAAAAGAAAGTTATTTTTCGCTTTGCAGTTTTTTTTTTGAAGTCGGTTTGTTTTTTTTTGTTAAAAAGTTTTTCGATTAAAGAGAATAATAATAAATAATACAGAATGGGTCGGGAATAACTTTAATTGGTACAACGATTGGAAAATAAAAGGATCAAGGAAAAATGTAGACCTTCATATATTTCTATTCTGTAGTGACTAATAAAAAACAACACAATGTGTGATTTTATACAATCAAGCTTGTAATGCCCAGGTAGAATTTTCTCATTATTTAGTGTTAATATGATATTAAGCCATCAATTGTTCTTTGAGATGGATGGACTGTGTCAGGAGTGATATGAAAGAAAAGGGAGTCAGGAACAGGACGGTAGGGAAGAAGAAAACGTGTTGCGCCGACCCCAAGTAATATGGGACAAGGGCAGTAAGATGATGAATTGTTCTTTGAGGTAAATCTTTCAATAGCTGGCACGTGATTGTAAAAAAGCATCATATATCTAGTGCCTCAAGTCTAAATCGCTTCATGTTCAGCCATTCAGATATTCAGCGCATAAGACGAAACAGCAATCAGACCATAACATATAAGAAGTCCAAGAGCCACTTACTACAAAACAACATAAAAATATTGTCCACAAAACCAAAGCACTTCCAGTAAAACTTTAACTCTCGAATCCACATTCATACGCGTACCCCAAATTCTTTTCAACAATGAAGTCACATACAAATGCTGATTCACTAATGCAGAATCATGTTAGTAATTGGCCGCTACGGCCGCCATTTTCTCTTTTAATTGCCCAAAGAACCATTATAAGGAACGGAATAGGAAATGAAGCATTAGGAGCTATTTTATGTAAAAAAGTAAGTATTGTGTTGAATGGAACCGTGTGGGAACTCCTTAATTGACATGAATGAATTGTGTGTTCTCTTCGAATGTATTTTTTTAAATATCGGTTTATCATTGCTGGTGTGCAAGGAGCTCGTGGCTATATAATAACAGCCACACTGGTCGATCATCAAAGAAAAGCTACGCTTGACGAGGTCGGTCCGTGGATGGGTGACCTTTTCAACATACCGAGTTCCCTCCGTGCCTCGGAAAGCACGTTAAACCGTTGGTCCCAGATGTCATATGAAATTCTTTGACAGTCGTTACGGGTAGTCAGAAGCTTGAGATCTGACACCAATCTTGCCAAGGAGTACCGTGTTACCCAGTTACTGGGTTATGGAGGTCAGATAGGCAGTCGCTCTATGTAAAACACTGGTACTCAGCTGAATCCGGTAAGACTGGAAGCCGACCCCAATATAGTTGGGAAAAGGCTAGGCAGATTGATTGCTGGCGTGCATTGGAGTTGACATTATACATTTTTGGAATGTAGTACCACAAAGTACGTAAGTGGCGGCGCGGTAGTACTCTATGATAAACGTCACTGTACCCATGCTATGTGCAAAACATAATATTAGGTATCTACCGCCTTTTTTCCGTGGTTTTTAGGGTTCCGTCCCCGAAGGCTTCAAACGAAGCCCTAGGTCCGTTTGTCCGTCTGTCCGTCTTCTGTCACACGGGTTTTACAGCCAAACGGTTGGAGCTACTGTTTTCAAATTTTCACAGTTGTTGAGCCAAAGCCATACAATATTTTTCCCTGTCTCACAGGAACGTGCATTTGCCGGGATAACTTTGATTCATAGGCCTATTTGTTAAAATCTAAACAGAAAACCTGTAACATTTTGGCATTAAAGTAGGGTTTGACATGGTCCTAACACCAAATCGGCATTCGGAAAACGGCCACATTGGTCTCAGTGATAGTTTAGGCTTTTATCATTGAAGGATTTTCTAAAATCGGATCAGAAATTCTATAGGGAATATAAGCAAAAAACCGTATCAACATCAACTCCGCCGCTTACGAACGAATGGCATGACGTCACATAAATTCTGCATCGCGCAAGCAAAGTTTTCGGCGCGATTGGAACACATAAAACAGTCAAAAAATAACAACACCCTGCCGGAGGATCCTCCCTTTTCAATGGGGATTTGCGGGACTTTACACACTGTTCTGCATACCTCCAAAAAAACATTCCCACGTACAAATTTACGCCTTTATAATATGATTTAAGATGCCTATAGCACGACTAAAAACTAGTTCATAATAGTGTATTACATTATCTAAAAGCCCGTAGTGGCGTGAAACATAACATTCAAAATTTGTAATGGCGCCGGAGCCACTAAAAACAGCGGCTTTTAAGCCTAAAACTGGCGCTAGTAAACATTGCCTAGATAGGAATGTGTTATTATTTATGAATGTTTTGTTACTCTTCTGTTCTGTAGCATTTTCGTATATACTACATTCATAGATACACACATAAAGTCACGCCTTTTTCCCATGGGGTAGGCAGAAACTATAGAACGCCACCTGCTACATCCCATACAAAGAAACCATGCCATACTAGCGTTATTCATCTGATTATAACGATTATATGGTAACAGATATAGATGGTGATCTATCTATTGCCGTGAAACTGAACCGAACGCGATCGATGTACAAAAAAGTATCAGTATAGAACGTCGGCACGGTTTCTTTGTATGGAATGAGACACCACTGTTCATACACGCACGCCAGTTATGAGTACTGCGCACCTGGCCTTTCTGAAGAACATCACCAATAAGGTCTATGTATATCTTTCTAAAGCGTCCCCTCCCAGCGTTTCCATTCGTATTCCCTACTAATACTAAAAATGAAAAGGTTACTCTGTCGGTATATTATTTTTTCGCGTCACAACGGCTGAACGAATTTAGTTGAAATTTGACACACGGGTAAAGCATGTCACGGATAAGTAGATGGGACTTTTATCCCGGGAGTACTTTCCCTTGGGATAGTTTTGTTTTTCATGCAGGAGAAGCCGGCAACAGAAGCTTGTAGACTATAAATGTATGTTATGGAGTCGACTAGAAGCCAGAAGCACAGTACCGATTGATATGGCTTGAGGGAGGCCTATTTCTATCAGTAGTTGTTTTTCGGCTTAAATAAATAAACAGTGATGATAATTTTTTTTCGGAAGATAAGAAAGTTATTGCTTTATTTGTTCATTCTTAAACACTAAACAAAATAAAACTATACCAACTTATACATAGTAAACTAGTTGGTAATTACAGTTTTGAGTCGTTTGGGGTCTAAACTCTTGGGTCATGAGACCCGAGTACACGTCTCCTTTTTAAGTTTTGATCAGCCAGCTCGCGAATATGTATCCTCCGACTGCACAGCATGATTTTCTTCTTGTTTACGTCTTCTTAGTTCGTTTCTTATATATATAATGTAAGTAGTTAGGTTTAGTATAAGTTAGTATAGTTTACTTTATTTTAGTTGCCTCAAAATTAAGCAAATTTTAGTCCTTTGATCTGAATTCATTTAAATACAAAACTGTTTCCCAGGAATTTTTGTTTCATAATGTAATATTTGCTCAAATGAGCGGATTATTTTCCCAGAAGCCTTTGACAAAAATGTTTCTGTACTTTATTACTATTTAGAAACTTTCCAAATTTTAATTCTATTGTAATTTTATTTTTATCAACCTTCAAACATCACGAGCAAAATTGCTAACAAAGGTATTACCTTATTTATGCTTTGAAAAGTACTACGCTTTTTAATGTAAAAAATATTTATTTCGTTTATAGGGTTCCGTAGCCAAATGGCAAAAAACGGAACCCTTATAGATTCGTCATGTCTGTCTGTCTGTCTGTCTGTCCGTCCGTATGTCACAGCCACTTTTTCCGAAACTATAAGAACTATGCTGTTGAAACTTGGTAAGTAGATGTATTCTGTGAACCGCATTAAGATTTTCACTCAAAAATGTAACTTCTAAAATAAGAGAATGATAAAACTAAAAAAAATATATGATGTACATTACCATGTAAACTACCACCGAAAATTGGTTTGAACGAGATCTAGTAAGTAGTTTTTTTTTAAAACGTCATAAATCGTAAACCGCAATTTACCAAGTACGGAACCCTTCGTGAGCGAGTCCGACTCGCACTTGGCCGGTTTTTCTATTTGATTTTCATTCGTTGCTTGACAACTCTATTTTGGTAAGCTTAGCCTCTGAAAACTATTTTTAAACCGTTGCTCCGAATAATAGAAAACACTTTTATCTTTTACACAAACTGTTACAGCAAATACAAATACTTAATATCCAGAGACTGCAAGATGTCCCCTCAAATATTAGAAAAACACACAAAACCGAAGTAAAAGATACCACAACGCTTAGTTTTTCTATCATGTGTAAACAAGATGACGAGAATACGGCTCATATTCGACACTATTTCCCCGAGGATCGCGTTAGCTTCGTAAATATTGGCTCCCTGCCACAAGAAATGTTTACCTGTATTCTTGTATATTTTACGCACTTTTCCCTCGGTTTATACCGCAAGGAATAAGGTAATCGTATCGACTTGCATTATTGCACTTGAATTAAATATTAAGGAGATATTCCTTCCATTCTCAGGAGGAATATGGGGTGAGGCGTTTAGCGAGTCGGGTGTTAGTTATTGCTCATGTTAGGTCTCGTTATTTATTCAAAGACATCTCGATAGCCTAGATGTTATGTTATAGAGGACATGATGGTGAATAGTTAAAGGTATGATATTTAGATAGGTTGCTGTACTTAAGTTATATACAGTAACAGTTTACTCCCTGACCACTCCAGACTAAAATATTTTTGCATACAAGAGTTCATTTGCAAATTACCTCTTCTTCAACGGTACGCTCTTGGCAGAGCGGTCGTGGTCATCATGTTGCAGTGAGACTTCGGGCTACCAAGTTATTTTCAGTATTTTGCTTCATCATCATCCTTCTACCCGTATTCCGGTTTATTTATGGTCACCGCAACAATGTCTTCTTGTTCCCAACATCTCTAATCCTCATATTTAGTCACCTTCATTTTCGACGTATTCGTATTTCCCATAATCCATCTATCGTTTATTTGGTTTATATTTTCACCTAAAGGAAAATACGTATATTTACAGTCGGTAATAGCTGTTACCTGACCCACCCTAAACATAAACGTATTTGAACCATCTGCCTGTACCATTCATCATCTACCTAGCCTTTTCCCAATTATGTTGGGGTCGGCTTCTAGTCTAACCGGATTCAGCTGAGTACCAGTGTTTTACATGGAGCGACTGCCTATCTGACCTCCACAACCCAGTAACTGTGTAACACGATACCTCTTGGCTAGACTGGTGTCAGATCTCAAGCTTCTGACTACTCGTAACGACTGTCATAGATCTTCAAATGACAGCCGGGACCAACGGCTTAGCGTGCTTTCCGAGGCACGGAGGAAACTCGGTATGTTGAAATGGTCACCCATCCACGGACCGACCTCGTCAAGCGTTGCTTAACCTTGAAGATCGACCCGTGCGGCTGTTATTATTTAGCCACAAGCTCCTTCTCTGCCTGTAACATTAAGGATTAATTAATTTTTCTGAGTTTTCAGACTAGCGCTACTCGATTAATATGATAATTGACAGAGTTTACAGATTACCTACTACTTATATACACCTAGCCACATTCCTAGCCTTTTCAACAACATATATTGAGGTCAGCTGCCAGTCTAACCGGATTCAGCTGAGTACCAGTATTTAACAGGGAGTGACCTCCACAACCCAGGAACTGGTTATTACAACTCCTTGGCAAGACCTGCTTGGAAGTCTGCTACCGTAACAAATGTCATAAACCTTCAAATGACATCCGGGACCAACTGCTTAACGTTCTTATCGAGGCATGGAGGGGTCTTGGTTTGTAATGGATGTTCACCCATCCACAGACCGAACTCAGCAAGTGTTGCTTAACCTTGAAGATCGATCCGTGCGGCTGTTATTACTTAGGTACGAGCTCCTGCCAATTAATACAAAATCTCTCCTTTTTCTGAACTTTTATTTAGATACGGTTGAGTAATATACCAAGAATCACCGGTAGCTTTGAAGCTGTTAAATATTTCTGCAAACAGCTCAGCTGCTTTCTTGCAGCTTAGTTATTGTTCATACACACATAAGTACTCGTAGATATAGGTACACATACAGGGTGAGTTTTTGAATGGTTTTCAAAATAAACGGAACGGTTCCTGGCTAGGAATATTGATTTTTCAAATACCCAATGATGCAGTTTTATTTTTCATCAAAATCGGCCTTATGACTCCTTTGAGTGTCTTTCGCTATTCCTCATAGTTTCGGATTTGGCCATCCACGCCCACTTGAAAAACTCAACCTTTATATAGAACAAAGTCGAATTATTAGAATTATTTCCACCCGGACACTTAACAGAGTCTATTAAAAAAACGAAAAAATAATGATGAAAATTAATTTGCCCGTTACGTTTTAAGGACATAGTGCCATCTCTAATACATGAGAGAAACTAAAAACGGACAAAAATGAACATGGCGTTATATGCTGGTTCTGGTAATGCCAGTAGATGGCGTTGTCGATTTTACTGAAATTCATCCTAATTCAAATCCAATTACATTTTACCAGATGAGAATCAATCTATCTGCCTGGTACAGGCATCAATCTTTCTTCACACCAACTTACACCAATTTTCCATACATTTGTCTGAGGCTCTGAGGTGGTACGAAGTTCTCCGAGACAGCATGTTGGCACATATTATATTCAATATTATAATGTTGGTTCACGTGTTATCTAATGCCCTGTTAGTGCTTTGTGAATTCTTGATGAAGTGTGAGTGTATTTTTGTGAAGAGGTAAGATTTCGTGCGGTTCCTTTTAACGCGGTATTTCTTAGTAAAGCTTATGTATTATTTTCGCCAGGTTTATTTACACTTATTCATTTACGCTATTTCATAACATAACTTACATAACATTTTTCTTTTGACAGCCGACCATAGATTTCTTCCGTATTTAATAAGTCACTCTTTGCTACGCGCGCTCTGTCGTTTGTCTATGTTTCGACAAATGATCATTGAGTATTGCCACGGTAAAGATGGTTGGGTCTACCTATATTTAATATGTTTTATTTATATATTTGTATTATACTTGCACATACTTTGACCCACCTTAAGTATTTATTTTTCTATTTTGTTTGTTATTTATATATTCTTCTATTTTATTTATTTTTTTATTATACAAGTCTCGTTTCCGTAAGTGTGTCCGTGGCATCAACAGTGGGCCCTATCAGAATATCAGCGCAGCGTTACCTTTTTTGGTTATCGCTGCACATGCTGAGATAGGAGCCTTTTTGGTCTCGCACGGGGTTTTTATTTTATTATTGTTTAATTTTATGCTTATTTCTCGTGTCTCCTGTGCGGGTCACAAATAAATATTTTTCTTTCTTTCTTTCTTTCTTTCTTTCTTTATTTTGGCTCCGTGACATACTAAGGCCTATATTCCAAGTCAGTTTGTAAGAACTCCTCTCAATTCAGTCGCTAAGATAAAGGAAAAAATACCTTTAATTAACAAGGTGTAAATGTCAATTTAATTATTCGAGGTCGATTCGAGTTGGAAAACTTGGATTTGGAATAAAGAATTAAAGAGATGGGAAAGCAGTCGATAATCCTAACTAAACATTGAACGTTGTGGCTCTGTCTCGCATATTAGTCTCATCATTAGGTATGCTGAGTGATGGCTATATTTTTTTAATTGTATCTTGTGCGAATGTGACGCATATTTTCTCAATTTGTGTTACTTAGTCTTATTTATTAACTTATTATACCTTACCTTACCTTATACTCAGAATATCATTAAGATATTCGCTGAAGGTCAAAATCAAATTCAAATTCAAATTAAATTTATTGCATCCAGGTCTACGCCCCAACCTCGGCACACCCCGACGACGAGGTAGAGACCATGTATGAGGATATCTCCAGAGCCATGCATGGTTTCAAAACTCATTTCACCGTTGTCATGGGGGACTTAAACGCGAAACTGGGCAAACGAGACGAGGATGTGCTGCAAGTGGGGCAATTTGGAGTTGGACGATGGAACCACCGGGGTCACCTACTGGCCAGTTTTATGGAGAAGAAGGACCTCTTTATGATGAACTCCTTTTTCAAAAAGCGTAAACACACAGGAAGTGGGCCTGGCAGAACCCGATGGTGCAACAAAAAATGAGTTCGACTTCATCATGTTAACCAAGAAGTAAATGTTCAATGATGTATCTGTGATCAATTCTTGAAAAACCGGGAGCGATCACCGCATGGTAAAAACCACATTGAACATTAATATTAAGCTTGAAAGGTCTCGATTATTGAAGTCTACGTTCCGTCCAGCACAGATCCAGGTCCAAAACCCCAAGAGCTTTCAGCTCGAACTCCAGAATAGTTTCGAGTTCTTGGAAGCTGTCCATACGGTTGGGTCTAAGTTTTTCAAGACCCGTCGTACAGATAGAAACAAAAAGCTCTCTGATTCTACCCTCAAGCTTATGAAGGAGAGGCGTGAGATGATCCTGCAGTCTTCAGATGAGGCGTGCAAATAGCGGCATCTCAATAGACAGATCTCTAAATCCTTGAAAAGAGACCTCCGCCGATTTAATACCGAGCGTATTAAAGACGCGATTGAGCGAAATAAAGGCTCCAAGGTGTTTGCAAGGGATTTGGCTATTGGGCAGAAACAGCTGGCGAAACAGAAGACCGACAATGGCAGGATCGTATCCGCCAAACCGGAGCTTATGAGGGAGATCGAGACATTCTGTGGGCAGTTGTACACATCAATCAGCAAGCCTTTTGCGAGTCTAGCAAACGACCCAAGAGCTAGATTGACACTATAACGAAGATATTCCGGATGTCAGCCTGTACAAGATTAGGATGGCTCTGAAACAGCTTTAAAACCAAAAAGCGCCGGGTGATGACGGAATCACGGCTGAACTCCTGAACGCGTTTGGAAAACCGGTCCTTAAGGCTCTTCAGAAGCTTTTTGATTCCGTCATACTCGAGGGCAAAACGCCACAGGCATGGTGCATGGGTGTGGTGATACTCTTCTTCAAGAAGGGTGACAATGCCCGGCTGAAGAACTATAGGCCCATCTCACTTCTTAGCCATGTCTACAAGTTGTTTTCAAGTGTCAAGTTGCCATCACGAATCGTCTCGCGCGCAGTTTTGACGATTTCCAGCCTCCCGAACAAACCGGATTCCGAAAAGGCTTCAGCACCGTAGACCACATACTTACGCTGCGGCCAGGTTATACAGAAGACCGAAGAGAATAACCGGCCTCTCTGTTTAGCGTTTGTGGACTACGCGAAAGCCTTCGATTCGATCGAGACTTGGGCTGTACTGCAGTCTCTCCAACATTGCCAGATCGACTGCCAGTATATCGAGGTGTTGAAATGTTTGTACAAAACGCCACCATGTCAGTCCGTCTTCAGGATCAGATGTCGAAACCAATCCTTCTCCAGCGCGGCGTGAGACAGGAAGACGTCATTTCTCCGAAACTGTTCACTGCTGCGCTGGAGGATGTCTTCAAGGTTCTGGACTGGAGGGGGCTTGGCATCAACATTAATGGCGAGTACATCACCCACCTTTGGTTTGCCAACGACATAGTGGTCACGGCTGAGACCATGGAGAGCCTCAGTAAAATGCTCGATGATCTCAGTAGAGCTTCCGAAAGAGTGGGTCTTAAAAAGAACATGGAAAAAACCAAGGTCATGGTGAAAGCCCACGAAACACCCACTCCTATCAAGATCGGAGACTCTACACTCGAAGTTGTAGACGATTATGTCTACCTGGGACAAACGGTCCTGTTAGGCAGGGCCAACTTCGAGAAAGAGGTCAACTGTCGAATCCGACTCGGCTGGGCGGCGTTCGGGAAGTTCCGTGGTATCTTCTCGTCACAATTTACTGCAGTGTCTCAGTGTCTATGATCAGTGTGTGTTCCCAGTAATCACCTATGGGACCGAGACGTGGTCGCTCACAATGGGCCTTATCAGAAAGCTTAAAGTCACCAAAAGGGCAATGGAGAGGGCTATGCTCGGCCTTTCCTTGCCTGTTCACGTCAGAAATTATGACATCCGCAGGAGAACCAAAGTTACCGACATAGCCCGAAGAATTGCCAAACTTAAGTGGCAGTGGGCAGGGTACATTGCTTGCAGAACGGATGGCCGATGGCCGAAAAGTTCTGGAATGGTTGCGGGAAGGCGCTAGATGCGAGACGCACGGGATTGGTCACTGTGGCGACGCCTGGGGCGGGCCTGTGGCCAGCAGTGGACGTCTTTCGGCTGAAATGATGTCTTATTTGTATATTTTTTTCGTCATTGTCATTATCTCAGACGAAAGACGTCCACTGCTGAACATAGGCCAACCCCAAGGTTCGCTACATTGACAGATCCCGTGCCTTTACGTTATATTTGCCACAAATAACCTTTTTGATGCTTTCTTTGAAGCAGAAAACTCAAACCATTTACACACATAAACTTATAAAGCAAACAAAAAAAGCTTTACATGACCCTTCCAAATGAATTTGATCTCCTAAACAAGCACTTAAAGCCACGCCGCTTAAAGAGACATTTAAAAATAGGTGGCTCTTAATGAATCCGTACTTACACACGGCACCCAAAACATTGGATGTAAAATACTTAATTACTCATAAAAAAGGTTGGGGTGTACGAAAGAATAATTAATTTATAGAAGCGATACTCTTGTTTAGGATCGCAATAAAGCTTACAGATCTTGAGCTCTAGAAAAGTGACATTCGATCATTCATTATAATAGTCACAGCGGATCTTTGTGTTTTCGAAGTTGGCACTGCAAACCATTACGCAAGAAACAGTTTATCATCGAGGTTACAGCATAGAGTAAGCGAGATAGGACGATACGACAAATGTAAACGAGTGAAAAAAACAGTTATACAATGCTATCTTCACCTTCGACATTGACAAAAAAATTGCTACTGTGCAGGGTTTTGCAGCTAATTCAAAGACACAAAAATCCGTTGTGAGTAGGTATTATATGTTTGGGATTGACTAATAGGTACGTGACACTTCGGAAGTACATGCCAATCATATATTTTTTTTACATTTCGACAATCCTCATCACTCTAGAGGCTTGTCTAGTATAGAGGCTCTTGCATAGTTAAAGATGATAGTGCTTATAGATATTGATGACATATATTGATATGGTTACCGATTCGTCAGCGTAGAGTGCTGAGGCCTTGACTACCCTGTTTTCTTTTATTTATAAACCCACTTCTCCTTCTTACTACTTCACGTGTCTAATTCCATTGTCCTATCCACAGTAAAAATCTTCACTTTAATACATTACAACATATGACAATCGAAAAATATTTAAATAACAATAAGTTTCAATAAAAATATAAAGGTTAAATAATAAAATAGATTTAGTCAATTAAAAAAAATCATTAGTGGTTATAAATAATGATAAGCCGAAAAAAAATGGCTTTGGGTGAACAAGATGCTATTACTGTGAAAATTTGAAGCTCCAACCGTTTGGCTGTCAAACCTGCCTAGCGAGCATGGGCGTAACCAAGACATTTGTGACAAGACATGATAAATTATGTCATGTCTTACAATTTGTCTTAAATGCTAGCACGGGTCAAACTTGTGACATATTTTAAAGGCGCAACATGCCTTTTTTGTTGCTGCCCGGCGAGCACGGCCTACTGTGACATGGCTTGAGTCACACATTTCATCGCAGTTTGGGCGATAACACCATTTTGTCCTAAATAATAGCACCGGCGGCGTGAGAAAATTTCCTGACGTTTGTTTGGGACTCATCGGGTCTTAATTGCTAATACGGGCGCACCCATTTTGTCACAAATGTCACATTTTGACAGATGATTTAGAAAAATGTATCACTTTCGTTCGGAGGTGGTGATAAAATTTTGTATTTGCAAAAAAAAAAAATTGCCTTCTAATTACTGCACCAAATGGCAATAAATTTATTTTGTGTGTATGGTGATCAATGCTTATTAATTAATTGAAATGTAACAGGATTATTAATTAATTTTATATTATTACTTTCTCATTATTGTATTTTTTTTTATTGTTTTTCTTATTTTATTTTTTTTATAATTATTTTCTTTTATACCATATTCTTCTCACTTTCTACATTTTTAAATGTATCTTAAATAAAATTCCCAAAAAACATTTAAAATATAAAAAATAGGGGCCCAACGGTATTGGTCCAAGCTATTATATTTTTAGTAATTATAAAATTTTTCTCAATAATTATATCTTTCTAACAAACACTTAATATGTTATCAAACAAACAAAGAAAAATAAAGTGTGCATAAGTGTGTCAAATATTAATTTATTCTCAACAAAATTATAAAGTTGTTTAGCTGTATGAACGGCATACTTTTTTACGTATTATTTTATTTGGTCGTCTATTCAAATTATGTCGCACTATGAAGTCAACAACAAGAAAAGCAAGTCGCGACTGCACACTATGTCACATGGTTGTCCCGTGCTAGCATTTAAGACAAATTGTAAGACATGACATATTTTATCATAACTTGTCATGACCGTAGTTCAAATCGAAAACCAAGCAATGTAAAAAAAAACCGGCCAAGTGCGAGTCGGACTCGCGCACGAAGTGTTCCGTACTTGGTAAATTGCGGTTTACTATTTATGACGTATTAAAAAAAATCTACTTACTAGATCTCGTTCAAACCAATTTTCGCTGGTAGTTTACATAGTAATGTACATCATATATATTTTTTAGTTTTATCATTCTCTTATTTTAGAAGTTACAGGGGTGGGGGGGACACATTTTACCACTTTGGCAGAGTCTCTCGCGCAAACTATTCAGTTTAGAAAAAAATGATATTAGAAACCTCAATATCATTTTTGAAGACCTATCCATAGATACCCCACACGTATGGGTCTAATGAAAAAAAAATATTTTTAGTTTTAGTTTCAAGTATGGGAACCCCCAAAATTTATTGTTTTATTTTTATTTTTGTGTGAAAATCTTAATGCGGTTCACAGAATACATCTACTTACCAAGTTTCAACAGCATAGTTCTTATAGTTTCGGAATAAAGTGGCTGTGACATACGGACGGACAGACAGACAGACAGACATGACGAATCTATAAGGGTTCTGTTTTTTGCCATTTGGCTACGGAACCCTAAAAAAAAAAACTAATAGTTCATGTTGGGATGCTGCTAACATGGGGGTAGCAAAGGGGGGGCCTAAATTTTGGTTATTTTTTGCCTAGGACATACCGTTTTCGAGATATCATTTTGGAAATATAGAGCGTTTTATGCAAAATAAAATATGATACGGAGGCCCATAATTCGGAAACAGTGCGTCGTAGGGCTATGCTTCTCGTAACATAAATGGTTTTTATGGCCAAGGTTAAACCGAAACTGCAATAAAATTGGAAAATTTCCGAAAAAGAATAAAACTAACATCAAGAAGTTATGCCACAAGTCAAGAAAATATCTCACGCCGCCGTGCTAGCATTTAAGACAAATGAGTTTATCGCCCAAACTGTGATTAAAAGTGTGACTTAAGCGATGTCACAGTAGGCCATGCTCGCCGGGCTGTGTGCCAGACGACGGCGACGGACAGACAGTCACGTGAGTGACAGCTATAGGACTCCGTTTGGACCCTTCGGGTACGGAACCCTAAAAACGTTTGACTTTGATATTATATATATATTATAACATAATTTGCCTAGCCTTATCCAAACTGTGTTGGTGTCGGCTTCCAGTCAAACCGGATTCAGCTGAAAATACTGAATTTCACATGGAGCGACTGCCTATCTGACCTCCACTACCCAGTAACTGGGTAACACGCTACCTCTTAGCAAGACTGGTATATAATTTTCTGGATTCTGACTACTCGTAACGCCTTTCAAAGATCTACAAGTGACATCTGAGACCAACAGCTATTTAGGCATTAAAATTAGATCAAATCAAGCACTCATTTCAACGTTTTCCAGCACCAATCACCAGTTTCCCTTCTACCCAAATTCCTTAATCTTTTACCAAAGCCTTATTTAACAAAATAATATTAGAAGCAGAATCTGTTCATCTAACGATGACCTACGAGACTTTAACGCTTGGTTTATATTAATAGATTAATATATGTGTTTAGAGATTATTATACGTACCTAATCCTTGCCAAATTGTAATTACTATAATTTGGCAAGGATTAGGATAATGCTTCTAAATTTTAACGCGAATTTTATGAGCTGTGGACTCAGTGGGCTCGGTTTGTGTTGAGTTAAGAAAAATATTTATTTTTTGTTAAAGTTTTTTGGGTGAAAGTAAATTTTAATTGGACCTTGTTCATTAAGACACAGCAGCAGCAGAAAAAACATAGTTGCTCGTCAATGATTTTAAAAAGTATTTGTATTTGACAAAATGAGGTCTAGGTACTACTTTGTTTTAATTTCCGCGCATTATTTGAGAAAATTACTATACAAGCCTTGGCCACAATTAGGCATTGATGGACTTGCGTATGTGTGCCTCGGCTTCGCCTCGGCCCACATTTACACGTTCGTCCATCAATGCCTCTTTTGCTGGCCGCTGCAGTAACGTACTATTCCCGCGTTAAATCGTTCTATTGTTTTTTTTTAATTAAAAAGTTTTCTATTTGCAAGCCAATTCGAAATTTTTATAAAACCTTTTATAAGTTACCTCCTTGGTTGCCATGTTTCGGAGTAAAAGATCGTTCCATTTTTAAATTACACGACAGATATGAGTTTACTATGTAATTTATTTGGCCGCTAAACCACGGCAGATAAGGATTTTCATATAACTTTTGCCGGCCGCAGCTCGCATGTATTTAGCCAGTACGGCAATTTCGATTTATCTCAAAGAAGGTTGTCAAAATAATGCTCAAATTTCCAAGCATATTTGAGAAAAAGTTTTTTATAATCGCCTCCTAAAAGGTTCTTAGTGTTTCACAAAATAATAACCCTCTGCCTAACCCAACGGGGAATACAGGAAAGTTATGTTAAAAGAAAATACTAAGTACTACCATCATACTTCCAAAGTAACAGGCCCATTTCGTTGGCCTTTCCTTCGGCACTAAAGTCACGGAAATTCACAATCTAAATTATTTATTAATAAGTACTATAGTTACATAAAAACCTTCTTCAAATAAATAACACATTATCGCAAACAATTACATGTTTGTTGCGTGCGAATACAAATTGCGCTATGTTATTCAAATAAGGACCTTACGCCTTACGACCGTAAAATATACGCCGTCATACACATACGTATATGTATTTGAGAGTATATTTAGGTCTATTATGCTCTGACTTAATTTTACGGTACTTTTGTACGGTGCGTAGTGACGACGGAAGGTTTCATTGACTGGTTTACAAGCTTGACTGAGTTCAGAATCTTACAGTCACTGGTTCAATTTCTCTGACAGAAAGTGTAATCAGTTAATTGTTTATTGATTCATAAAGATGGATGGAGAGAGGTTTCTGACGTCCTGATATAGCGTGGTAATTTTTATAGCCAAAAGTGTATTACATTGTCTCTTTTTACCCCTGAGAAATTATAGCTCTGCTTATTGTTACTGTCTCATTGGTCTAGCAGACGCAAGCTCTACTTCTGAGCAAGAGGTCTTGAGTTTGATTTCCGGGTCGAGTAAAGTGTTATTGGGTTTTCTTGCCATCTTAAATTTCTTTGTAGCAGTCTAGAGTCTAGATGTGTGCCTCATTGAGGGCAATACATGGAACTTAAGGGTGTCCTTGTCGGTCATTCTTCCATACAAACGTTGTATGGGGATTACTGCACTTTTTGAATGTGTATGTTCAAAATAAAAAATGATGTTAATTTGTCTCATCATAGATAATGATGAGACAAATTAACATCATTTTTAGCCTTGTTTAGAAACAAAAAAGTAAAAAAACCTATATGAATATTGAAAGTTATGAGAGTCTAAAGATCCATATTCCAACACAAATTTTTGGGCGCATCTTTGGGTGGCAATAAATACCATAAGAAGAAGTAAAATTGCAAAAGAGTCACCATACAGGGATAGATTAGTTGTTCTTAAATGCAAATAATTTTATTTTAAACAGATACATTCAGTATTTTTCATGATATCCATATTCCCAAAGGTCTGTTTGTAAAATAACGCGAGCCCGTTTTCGAAATCATCATCCACTGTGCTATAAATTTGTGTGTAATCGTACGCGCACTAGCTTATTCTTGCTCATCACATCATCTATCCCTTTCGCACATGTTGTTGGATGAGATAGAATGCATTTTAAGCCCGCCCACAAAATAGTTGGTGGCACCAACTAGGGCACCCTTAATACCAAAATATGGATTTACTACAGGTACACCTCTGCCGCAGCATTTTAGGAATACAGGAATGATTTTGTATAAAGTAAGTTACAGAACGTCATCATCATCATCATAACAGCCGAAATATGTCCACTGCTGGACAAAGGCCTCCCCCAAGAGTCGCTACATTGACCGGTCCCGTGCGTCTCGCAACCAGCGGATCTCCACAAACTTCACCAGATCATCGGAGAAGAGGAAGACCTGGAAGACCTGGAAGATCTGGTAGACCTGGAAGACCTGTTAGACCTGTAAGACGTTGCGATAGAAGGCCTTCCAGCCTTCTAACACAACGTCTTCCGGTTCGCGGTCGCCACTCCAGAACCTTTCTGCCCCATCGGCCATCCGTTCTGCGAGCAAGTGCCCTGCCCCCTACCACTTAAGTTTGGCAATTCTTCGGGCTATATCGGTAACTCTGGTTCTCTTACGGCTCTCCATATTTCTGGTTCGATCACGCAAGGAAATGCCGAGCACAGCCCTCTCCAGAATGTAGCAAGTATTATTTATTCGTATGAACCACCAACTCGACTCGCCGTTCACAACAGCGTGCCGGTGCCTACACTTATGTATGGAAGTGAAGGTTGGGTATGGCAAAAAAAGATATGAGAGTAGGATTAATGTAGCAGAAATGCGCTCCTTGCGGAGTATGTGTGGTGTAACTTTAAATGATAGATTGAGGAATGAGGTAATAAGACAACTTTGTGGTTTAAAAGAAGATGTAGTGACTAAAATTGAAAAGAGTATGTTAAGATGATTTGGCCATGTTGAGAGGATAAATGAAAGGCGACTTACGAAAGGTATTTACAAGGCAGACGCGAATGGAAACGCCGGGAGGGGACGCCCTAGAAAGACATACATAGACCTTATAGGTGATGTTCTTCAGAAAGGCCAAGTGCGTAGTACCCATTACCGGCGTGTGTGTATTATGACTAGATATATGAATGTGTGTGAAGCAAAAGAAGTATGTAAGGATCGTAGCAGGTGGCGTTCTGTAGTATCTGCCTACCCCCATAGAGAAAACGGCGAGAGTTTATGTATGTATGTATATATATGTACCATCAATTATGATTTAATTTATTCAAGCCGTATTTCCTTCTTCCTTTATCATATTCTCTCTCTTATTCCTAAGTAGCAGACGATAAACACATTCATTTTGGAAGTAAAGACTCTTTGTTTAGGTTCAACAAATTAAGCCTATTTAGGTGTACTTAATAAATGCCGCTGTGAAAGAGAAGATTGACGCTCCAACACGTAAATTCAAAGCAAGTAGCTGTGAGATGTTAATATGGGCAGTCGAGCACAAAACGTAAATTGAACATTTGTTTTTTTGTGTAGTATTAAAATGTTTCGACAACTTTGTTGCCTAATATAAAACTATATAGCTTTTGCTAGTAGAGTTTATTTATTATTAACAAGGCACACCAACGACTCAATTACACATTATTATTACACAGAAACATTCCTGTATAAGCAAGTCACTTACAGGCATGCACATAATTTACAGTGTAAGTCACATAAATTATAAAAAAAAAACATATAAAAGAAACATAAAATTAAGAGCAGAGAATTAGAAAAATAATAAAAATATATATGACATATAGGCATGGATTAAATTAGAATTCAACAGTTATTTACCCTAAAAACTAAATAATTATAAGTTCTTTTATTAAGAGTTCGTATGTCGGTTGAAAATTATGGAAGTTGGGGGAACGTACTATCTTAAGTTCTAATCCTGGACAAGATCTATCCGTGTTTCAAACTTTTTCCAAACCACTTCAGCCGCTGAGAAATACATAAATTATATTATTTCAGTAGAATCTTATATATTTTTTTTTTGTTTGTTTATCCTGCGATCGTAAGTAGGATCTTATATCAGAGTATTTTATATCAGTAGGATCGAAATTAGGATTTAATGGACTTTAAATTCATTCGTACCCGCGGGTGGCTGTAACAAAATTGATCGGCATATCAATTTTGTCATGAGAATTTGGTTTTCTGCCATCATAATCTACAGCTTAAGAATTTATAACAATGTTCGTGAATATCTATCTTCTTTTTTTATATCAGCAAGCATTTTTATATTTAAAAGTTATATTTTTTTTATGTGATATCGAAGTATATAATTAGCTAGTTAGTAAGTAAGGTCTGGGTTAAACCCAACTCTATCTACAAATATTGGCCGCGAAAGCCGCAGAGACACGGCAATATTCTGCATGTTTTTCTGTGTAATCGAACGACCATATCCCGCTGTTTATACTGTAAAAAACGAGTGGTGTTATGCCTTGTTATGTTCTCAGCATTAGATATGTTGCAAAATAACGTTGCAGTACAATGCTGTGTAAACCAAGGCTTACCCTCTCTAATAACGACAAAACTGTGTTCACCAATAGAGATCTCAACTGAAAATTCGTTTTTTGTCCGTCAGGTAGATTAATAAAAATCATTGGAGACGTATTTTTTTCTTTAAGTGACGATGATATATCGTGTGACGTCACGCCGTTTATACTGACATAGCGACGTCAACTTTGATGCGCTTTATCCTTTTCATTATTTGTTGTTTTGGTAAAGCAAAAAATACGTGTCCAATATTATTTGATAATCTCACTGATGGACTAAACGTGGCAATGCTGCCAGTCTTCTGGGCACGTTCCCGGATGACAGCGATGTGGAGGAATACTTCGACACCTAAGTGTACCTTTCTTTTGTATATAGTGTAAGTAGTTAGGTTTAGTATAATTTTGTATAGTTTACTTTTGTTTAGTGTGTATATCGGTACATATTTACACCTTTGTTTGACAGACTAAATAGGTTTATCATTCTCTACCCAGGTAACCTATTCATCTCCAAGCCAAGGTGAAGCCCATGAGATGCCTCAATTTGAGTAAAACCTTTATTGACACTGCTGTAAAATTGACATTGCCCCTAACAGAGTCAAAGCTAGCAGCGAGCAGCCAAAATTAGAAACTTTACTTAAATATTAACAGAGGCGGTTCAGACGCAGAGGTTATTGATAATTATTGCATTGGTAAATAATGGGGGACGGGGAAACAAAGGGGGGAGCCTTGACGAGGTTTGTTATGATGTGGTTAGGAATACAGAATTGTATCAGTTTGACAACTAAATAACGCCCAGTGGAGTGTTCCTGTTTTCAGGGTCTTGTGGCATTTTTTTTTGCAGTGATGAACTTTATGAGATAATGGGACTTAGTGATGGGCTCATAGCTTAATAGGAGTATTAGGGATTGCTCATAACTTAGCTGCCTCGGCCTGTTATTGTTTTTTTTAATGTTTTTTTGTTGTCTAGACGCTTTTACGTGCACGTCTTTTTATATCGTTCTCACATATATGTATTTTTTCAACAAAAATGATGTAACCAATAAAACTTGTAATTAAAACTGATGGATTTCACTCTTTGAGTGTCCGTGAAGTTTCTTGCAAATTCTTATCCATTGAGACCTACTAACGCTTGCGAATTTGCAACTATACTTCATAAAAGATAGCTTGATCTCTGCGACATATGTCAAACTGACGTATACGTTACTGTTAGCCTGTCAAGCGCTATCGTTACTGTATTGAAACTGACAGCTGTCGCAAAGATCAAGTTATCTTTTATGAAGTATAGTCATCTTTTTTTTTGTTTGACAATTCAAAAGTACATAAGTAGTTCTAAGGTTCATTTGAAATAAACTATTTTATTTTGAACTAGCTGACCCCCGCGGCTTCGCTCCCGTCAAAATAATAGCCTATGTTACTCGGGAATAATGTAGCTTTCTATAGGTGAAAGAATTTTTAAAATCGGTCCAGTAGTTTCGGCGCCTATTCGGTACAAACATACAAAAAAAATATTTTCTCTTTATAATATTGGTATAGGTATCAACAGCCACACAGGTTGATTATCGAGGTTAAGCAAAGCTTGCCAAGGTTGGTCTGTGGCTGGGTGATCATTAATTACATAGCAAGATGCCTCCATGCATTGCCAAAGCTAGTGAACTTAAATATTAACAGTGGCGGTTCAGGCACAAAGGTAATTGTTAATTATTGCATTATCATATAATGGAGGAAGGGAGATATGATGGGGAGGTTTATTATGATGTGGTTATGAACACAAAATAGTACCTCGATGACATGATAATGCCAATGAGGTGTTGCTTTGTAAAGGTTTTGATGGAGATCTTTTGGCAATAGCTTGTTGTAAAGATCATAAGGTCTCTTTTTTTATTACATTTTGATAGACGACGTTGACCACATCATCGCTTACCATCAGATGAGATAGTGGTCAAGCGCAAGTCTAAAAGTTATAAAAAAGATAGGCTGGCGCTTGCCCAATATCTTGTAGAAGTAACCTATTCACTCTTGACTTAAAGACCCCTAGGTTGTAGCTATTGGGCAACACAGACTCCGGCAGGGAATTCCACTCTTTAGCTGTATTTACAATAAACATTGCCAAAACATTTTGTGTGTATGGGTGGGATGTCCACCATGTACCGGTGGCGCATCGCAGTACGTTATGTAGTCCGATGATGGAACGGGCTAGGAGGAATTAGATCATGGAATTCCATCACAAATCTGAAATGTATTCGAAAAAAACAAGGACAAGCTGGTAACTCCGCCTCGAAGTTTAAGGTTCTGGAGCTTTGACTCGACCATTGTCTCATTGCCGATGAGCTTCTTGGCCTGTTTTTCGATGGAGTCCAGTGCTTCAAGCAGGTATTTGGCAGATACATCCCAAAGAAGAAAAAAAATGACGAAAAAAATTTTATATTTTGTGAGAACTTCAGGGGGAAAGGAGGGTTTTGTCGTACTCCTACTGACTGAAACTTTACAGTTCCAACTACCACCATGAGTTGGGGGCCCGGGAATAAAGCATCATTCAAACGTTTAGCAGTGGATTCCCCTGAGATTAAATAAAAGAAGCAAACTAAAAAGACGTAAACAATAAGAAAATCTTGCTGTACAGTCGGAGGATACATATTCGCGAGCTGGCTGACCAAAACCAGATGTATCTTCCGGCTGCACAGCATGATTTTCTTGTTTACGTCTTTTTAGTTCGCTTCTTAAGCAGTCAAGTTTTTGATTTTATGAATTAACTTTTTTTATTTAGATTTTTAGTTATTTACTTATAATTTTGTATATTTAAACATAAGTGGTATATATTTTCGAAATCACCTCTTAAAACCCTTTATTTCGATACCCCTACACGATGGGTTTGGAAGAAAAAATATATTGGGCTCCCACAATATGGCACCCAAAAGTCGCCATTTGTCTATTTTTATTTTTAATCTAGCCAGTTTCACTTGCAACGTTAAGAATAATCGATTGACGTAACTATCATTACAATCGGCCAACGTGTTTGGGCTCTAGAACGCCACATAGGATCAAACGTACATACACACATACATACATACATAGAGGTAAAAAAAAATACCTATCTATTTAAATTGCCATCGTCTTCTTTCATCAAGTCTTTCCTTTCTTTAAGTATATTTCTTTATAGAGTGTTTTATGAGTACATAAATAAATAAATAAATAGACATTGCACAACATTCGTCACTTTGAATACAATCAGTTTACGTTTGTCATAACATAACAAATCGAAATAAAAATTTACTATCCACAGAACGCAAACGCACTTCAAAAACACACAAAAAACCAAACTGCGACGAGTATAATACAAACACAAGGAAACCATAACAAACGAGTATCAATCTAATAATCGTTCATATGAAAACGCCATCAACGATTTGTCGCTGCGACTGTACGGTCGCTCGGATTTATTGCCCCGCCCTCAGTCCGCAGTAACATTTTCATTTTATGTTTTTGCTGGGTAAAATAATGCTGGTTATACGTGTTAACCCTTAATGTGCCATTGACACGAGAGCCGTAGTAAGGCTAAGGCTTTTATTTTTTTGATGGTTTATACAGGCACCTCCTTTGTCTTTGATACGGTATTTGACTACTGGCAGTAATAATGTTACATCGAGGTTTTATTAACAGGGAGGTAGAGGGGATGTTTAGTACACTTACATTTCGTCATTTTTACAAGCTTTTGTTTTACTTATCTTGTTAGTGAGTATGTATAAGCACGGGGTCACGAGGCGCACAGCTAAGAAAGAAAATTTGGTTCAAATAAATGTCACTAGATGGCGCGACATGCATCGATTTGTTATTGATCATAAATATTGTATGTTCTTGTTTAATCAACTCTCCTAAGCACAAAATTATGACCATATTGGGCTCTCAAATAATAAATCTAAAAAAATAATCTAAATAAATTTTAAAATCACATTTCAAAGATTATTTGAACGGATCATTTAAAATTGATTCCAATAGATAACGCCATTTAAAATTTCTAAGGCATTCCACTCAATTTTTAAATTTGTATTCTTAGAAATTTTGGTACAATGAAACTGTTAAAACGTGCAAAAAAACGAGTTGCGAGTAAACCCTTTTACTTGTAATTCGCTGATAACATTATATTAATATATTGATTGACATACTTATGAAAATAATCAGTTTAATCAAACGAAAAACGCTAGTTACGTCGGCACGGTTTGTTTTTATGAGGCATCTGTATGCTAACATTATATTATCTGTGGTATGGTTAAAATCTTACAAATAAATTTTAAACAGTGGGAGCAGAGCACTAGAGCAGTGGTGCCCCAGTGGTAATGGTTCCAACTTAAGAGTTGTAGACCGTGGGTTCGAAGTGTTCGAACCCAGGCAGGCGCTTTACTTTATTTAATAATTACCACTGCTCTTAAAATTGTAAAGGAAAACATCGTGAATGATAAATGATTTTATTTCTGTAAGTTGGTTTGTACAAACACTTTTACACGTCGATCATATTTTTTTAAAACTAGATGAGGTCGGCGTTTCCTATCTGACTACTCTGAGAAGAAAGGCCGAAACAAACTCAGAGGTCACTTTTAAAGTCCTGACAAAATCTTGGTTATATCATGTGAAGACCATGTAGACAGATGTCTGAAATGGTCTTTTGAGGAAAGAACCAGCCAGATTGAGTGGACCTGTCCAGTCAGTGCACGCATTTGTCAATAACCGAACAGCTCAACTCAGAATTTACGGAGCTCAACGATTCGACGAACAATACCAAAGAAAGGACATTCGGGTAGGCCGCATAAACTACTCAAACTGCCAGACCATGAGTAAAAACTAACTAAGTTATAATAAAAAACAAAAATCCACATAGTCTTCACATTCACAATAATAAAAATAAAATAATATAATACTTAAATATTCTTGTCATTGCAAGAAAACAAAAAAAAAATATCAAAATTAAAAACAAAATTCACGGTGCAAAATATAAAAAAAACAAAATTAATTGGAGCAGCTCAATCCCAAGCCTTTTTGTCCTCAACGTAATCTTTAATAGTATAAAACGCTTTCTGACACAACTTACGTTTAATGAATGATTTGAATTTATTAAGACTTAGATCTTGTACGTGGCTTGGAAGCTTATTATAAAAGCGTACACATTGACATCTAAACGAGCCACCTATCTTCTTGAGCCTTGTTGTAGGTACTACAAATTTGTGTTTGTTCCTAGTATTTATGTTATGGATATCACTGTATTTTTTAAACAATTTTATATTTTTATGAGCATATAAAAGATTTTCATAAATATACTGAGAGGGCACAGTCATTACATTAATCTCCTTAAATTTCTCTCTGAGAGAGTGCCTCGGGCTTAATTTATATATTGATCGAACAGCTCTTTTCTGCAAAACAAAGATATTCTTGATGTCGGCGGCATTTCCCCACAACAGAATACCGTACGACATTACACTATGAAAATAGCTAAAGTATACTAAACGGGCTGTCTCTATGTCAGTTAAATTACGAATTTTTCTAACAGCATATGCTGCGGAGCTTAGCTTCTTTGACAATTTATCTATATGTGGGCCCCACTGAAGCTTAGCATCCAAAGTTAAGCCTAAAAATACTGTGCTATTCTCAGGATTCAATTCTTCGCCCTTTATCAACACATCAGTTTTCACCTGCCTAACGTGAGGTAGGGTAAACTTACGTTTTTTTTTTCATTAAGGAGTAAATTGTTAACATTGAACCAGTGAACTACTTTTGAGATCACGCTATTTACTTCGTCAGTAACCAGCTGCTGCCGTTTAAGTTTAAACAAAAGTGAAGTGTCATCTGCAAACAACACTATGTCATGGTTATCCTTTATGAGGTAAGGCAAGTCATTAATATAAATAAGAAACAAGAAAGGACCAAGAATCGAGCCCTGCGGGACTCCCATTTTTACTATAGATCCGGGTGATCTTTTTCCCTTAACGTCAACAGTCTGAATCCTATTAATCAAGTAAGAAGTAAGAAGATCCAGAGCGCTGTTCCGGATCCCGTAGTGGCGGAGTTTCCTGATTAGCGTTTCATGAAGAACACAATCAAATGCCTTGGACAAATCACAAAAGATTCCCAGGGCATCGCACTTATCTTCCCATGCATTATAAATATGTCCTAAAAGCTCAACACCGGCATCAGTAGTTGAACGACCCCTTGTAAAACCGAACTGTTTGCTATGTAATAATTTATGCTTATTAAAAAATCTTTGCAATTGCTCTAAAATTAATTTCTCAAATATCTTACTAAAAGTAGGTAGTACTGAAATAGGTCTATAATTTGTAGGGTCTGATGTACTACCTGATTTAAACAAAGGTATTATTTTACTATTCTTCATTAGGTCAGGAAACTCCCCACAGTCGATACAATTATTAAAGATAATAGCTAAACTAGGTGCGACAACATCAATAATAGACTTAGCAACTTCTACAGAATGACCCCACAGATCTGCAGTCTTTTTAACATTTAAAGTGTGAAAGGTTTTAATTGTCTCTACAAGTAATATGTTCAAAAAGAAATTCCGTATCGCAGACATTAACATTTTCTTTTAGCAAAGACTCAGCAACAGAAGGTGATGAGTTTAGGGATTTAGTAGTTGAAATGGGAATATCCGAAAATAAATTTTCAAAGGCCACTGCGACTTGTGAGTCTGATTTTATGATGTTGTCATTAATAGACAGGCTGTAGTCAGTATTTCGGTTACCAGATCTTCCCGTTTCACTATTAATAATATCCCAAGTCGTTTTAATAACATTACTACTGTTTTTAGTCTTTGAACTCAAATAATGCGACTTGGCCAAACTACAAACTTTTTTAAATAATTTTGAATAATTTCTAACATATAAATTAAATTCAGCAGTGTTTACATAAGGCCTTTCACTGTACAGCTCATAAATCCGTGTTCTACTTTTATGAATACCAATGGTCGCCCAATCACCGAATGATGCGTTACTATTAACGGAGATATTCTTGGGAATAAAGGTCGAATTAAATTGTTTACAGTATATACTAAAAAAATCATCATATAGGTGATTAGGATCAGCATGAATTGACAAAATTGGTAATTTATTAATGAGTTTAGCCTTAAAAGCTGCCAAACGACTTACAGTTTTGGGGTTAACAGTGATATCCTTTTTAGCCACTTTGTTGTTTAGGTTTTGTATAGTAATCCTCTGTCCACAATGATCAGAATCTAGTAAATTTATAATTTCTTTGTGGACAGGAATAACATTAGTATAAATATTATCTAAGCATGTGGCACTAGTAGGGGTTATTCTTGTGGGCTCCAAAAATAGGTTTACAAGATTGTAGGACTGAAACAGACTTATTATTTTACTACAAGAACCTGAGTTTTCTAATAAATTAACATTAAAATCACCACAAGTGATTATGGATTTATTTGAGTTACAAATCTTGTGTAACACTTCATCCATTACCTTTTCAAAGCAGTCATACAATCCTGAAGGGGGTCTGTATACACTTAATACAATAAACTGCTCCAATTCTATACAAGCTATTTCAACTGTCCGCTCAACAGATAGGTTCACAATATCCTTACGGTCCTTAAATTTAAGCTGGTTACTTACTAAAATCAAAGAGCCACCATGTATAGCATTAACTCTGCTAAATGAACTACCAACCTGGTGATTATTAAAATTGAACAAAAACTGGTGGCTTTTAAGCCAATGTTCTGTTATACAAAGAATATCAATGCTATTAAAATTCATAAATAAATCTACTTCTAAATCTTTGTTCAAAAATCCTTGAATATTTTGATGCACCAGGTTAATACTATTTACTGATTTTAAACTTTTATTTGATTCTTTTTTGCAATTTTCGTTATGTTAAACACATACATAACGAAAATTGCAAAAAAGAATCAAATAAAAGTTTAAAATCAGTCATCATCATCATATGATGACTGATTTTAAACTTTTATTTGATTCTTTTTTGCAATTTTCGTTATGTACAGTTTTGCAAGAGGTTGTCCCTATTGTCCTAATTTGTAATTTAAATTACTATCAATATCAATTTCTGAAACCAAATTATTGGCTGAATTAAAAAAACACTTCTTGGCATTGCTCAATAGAAGCAAGTTGTTTAGCCAAATTCTTGGCTGTAATAGAAACTCGTCCTAAAACCAAACATTCTAAAACATGTCATGTCATATCCATCAACCAGAACTGTGCCCGCGTGATGGATTGCGGCCCGATTCTCCTCCCGTAGAGTAAGTAGTCCTCAATAACATAATTTGAAAACTTTTTCACAAAAAATAAACCAACTTAAAAAGCAAAACACTAAAAAGTGCTAAATAACTTTTTATTTCTCTCTTTGTAGTTTTGGTTCACCATCACTAAAAGTCAGAAAGTTCTATAGTAAGACACCTAAAGGATTGACAAAATACCCATACGAGTAATAACTCAATTTACACATTTGTGCTGTTTTTCGTCAAGGAGTTTGGTTGTATATTCCATATCTTGTAAACTGTAAAACCGATTTTTTTGAAACTTGCACTATTACCTAAATTGAGAGATACTTATTAAAAAAAAGAATGATCAGATAATTAATTTCAGAGAAATACGTGAACAAACAAACATACATACACTTATGAAATATGGCACACATATTTATACGTGAACAAACAAACATACATACACTTATGAAATTTGGCACACATATTTATAAGCCCACATAGAATAACATAATGTGAATATTGTGCAATTCCAGAAATATTAGATACATACATACGTATCGAATGGATAACCTTATTTTTTTTAAGTCGGTAAAATATTGAAAATCGTGTACATAGTATTCGATTTTCAAGTTTTTTGAGATAGCTAGCATCCTCAAGTATGACATTAGTTTTCAGCAAGTGCCGTCGTATATTTTTTTTATTTTTAGTTGACATTTTAGAAGCACTTATTTATTTTTTGTTCAAATACTCAAAATTTCTAGACATCAAATAATTTAAATAACCCCTTTTGTCTGAGGTTATGACTTTTGGAAGTTGAATTTGACTTTCTAGATTGCTTAAGCGGGTTCCATAATAAGTAAGTGGGTATCATTATTAATCCTTAGTTAGGTACAAAAGGATTTATCTCTCTGGTTATTTGTCTTCGCGTCCTTGAAACTTAAGGACCATTTATACGATTTAGACGTATGTACATTGAAATTGTTCTAAAATGACTCTATAGAAGATAATAGAGTAGACTAGAGAAGAATAGAGTGCAATAGAGTAGAATAGAAAAGAGTAGAATACAATAGAGTAGAAGAGGGGAGAATAGAGTAGAAAAACTCTATTCTAATAGAGTCGAATAGAATGGAGTAGAAAAGAGAAAATATAGTAGAATAGAGCAGGATAAAGTATAATAGAGTAGAATAGAACAGAATTGAATAGGAGAGGATAGAAAAGGACATGACCGGACAGAACAGGAATGGACAGGACAGGACGGGACAGAACCGGAAGGGTCACGCTAGGACAGGACAAGTAAAAAAAGAATAGAATAGAAATCTCTTCAATCGAGTATCCATGACTAAAAAATCTATAGTAAAACTTACAACTATGTTAACAACACTGTAAAAAAACGAAACAAACAAATTATACAAGTAAAAACACATAACAGTAGATCACCGTTTCAGCAACCCATGAGAGATGGCTCAACAGCGACCTAAGAACACACAGCCTAGGCGACTAGCAATCATGTAAATAGAACAATTCTATGAAAAAGCCTCCTTTTGCATCGTTGTAGCATAAATTGTCGCGTCACACCTGTCTGCATATTCTTATTTCCTGCATATTTTCACCAATTAGGTTTAAGTTTTTTTCGTCATAAGAGACAATAACTAAATAGTTGTAAATATTAAGTTCGAGGGATCGTAGGTATTTTTTAAGTTTAATTAAAGGATTTTGTTTGTGTGGAATTAAATAAAATGCAGCCTATATTTTATGGTGGCTCGTAAATATTTTATTCTGTTCGTAAAAATCTGTGCAGCTACTATTACGGGCACGGCGGCAAATGGGTCTCGTTGAATTATGCTTTTAAAATAATTCACAGCAGTTTTACGAGAGAATGATTTTATTGCGTCTTGTTATTTTAATAAGGTCTTGTGACACCAGGGGCGTAGCTACCGCCGTATCTGCCGTATCAATTATACTGGGCGCCTTTTTTTTCGCCTTTCATACTTGTCACTATTGTCCATAGGGGCAGACACTTTAGAAATACTAAAGTCATCATCAGCTATAAATTATTTAATAAATCAGTTTGCCGAAAACAAGGCAAGGAGAGTGTATATTTAATTTGAAATGTTTGGAAAAAATTACAGATGAATAAATATGTGTTTTTTTTCTTTTGTGAGAAATCTTTACCCTTCATAAAGGCCCCCAAACAAATTTTTATACGGGGCCCCGCCAAGGCACGCTACGCCACTGTATGAAACCTACAGTCGACACAACTTACAAAACGTCCTGGTTTCAGTTTTTAATTAAACTAACAATTATAGGTATTTAATTAATTTAATGATAAATAATGAAAGGTATTTAAATAATATATAACTAAACCAAAAAAAATATGCTTGAGATACTCTATTTCAGGTATAACCTTAAAATATTACTGTCAATTTGATGAGTGAAGTGGAGGAACTCACATAGATCTTGTGGAGGGGCGGAGAAATAACTCTTGATTCTTCGACCCAGTGGGATCTATTGTGGATATATATTAATCTATATATTGTAGAATATGTAAGCATACAATTTTATATGGGCTAATGTCTTACTTATTTGTTGTTTTTATTTTCCTATAATTGATGTACCTATTTACAGAGCTACCTATGTAGGTACATTAACATAGTTGAATTACTGTCATTATGATATTGGCAGTATTTCAACAAATGTGTACCTACTTACCTCCTAGAAACTTGAGTTTACAATTAAACTCAACTCAAGATATCTTCTGTCGAATCTTCTTAAATACACCTCGTTACCACTCACTTTGGCCCATTTTATACCTGAAAATATTCTAAAAACAGACCTGAGCTCCTTATCGGGCGCTAAATGTACGAGACTGTAGGAAACTAGGTTAGTAGCGAGCCGTAGACTTGCTTCCATAGAGCACCGAAATGCCTCGGTGGACACTGCTGGAGATTGTATTGTCAAAACTTTCCATACTAACCGAGAAACAATCCATAGAAATTGAAAACCTGTGACAATTCTATGACGTTTGGGCACAGATTCGTATTAGACTTGTTTTTTTTTAAGAAGCCTGCACTGCCCCACTGCTCGGGCGAAGGCCGCCCCAAATATTCTTCCAGGTACCCTTTTCAAGAGCCACCTCAAACCAGCGTATGCCTTACCCGTACTCAAAGCACCTATTCAGGCGGATTATTTGTGTTTTAGGGTTCCGTACCCAAAGGTTAAAAACGGGACCCTATTACTAAGACTCCGCGGTCTGTCTGTTACCAGGCTTTATCTTATGAACCGTGATAGCTAGACAGTTGAAATTTTCACAGATGATGTATTTCTGTTGCCGCTATAAGAACAAATACTAAAAATATAATAAAATAAATATTTAAGTGGGGCTCCCATACAACAAAAGTGTTCTTTTTCCGTTTTTTACGATAATGGTACGGAACCCTTCGTGCGCGAGTCCGACTCGCACTGGGCCGGTTTTTTTTGTATCGTCCGTTCAAGTCGGACGTTCTTACAATATTCATAAATCACGTACACGTTAAATACACACTTATCGGATACGCGCAAGTGCACAAACGCCCTCTGGTTATGTCAACCTTATCTTGTGCGTCTTTTGCGCTGGCGATGCAGGTATTCCGTACTCTGTGCTTGCTACCCATTACCATCCTTGCTCTGCTAGTATATTTATTGGCTTTTGTATTTAATGGATAGTACAGCCTTTGTCCTCTCTTTTTGGGATAGGTTTACGTCTATGACGATAGGTTGATTAGTTATTTAACGTAGTATGTAGTTTAACTATAAATAATGGGGGGGGCGGCGACATATTTAGCAGACGAGCAGAAAGTATTCCAGAAAAATGATTTTCTGGAATACTAACTGGTGGTAAGATTGAGAAAGAGCCGCTAAAAGCAGATCAGGGTATGGAACAATTTTATGTCGTATCTTAAGCGTAGTCAGCATCGTAAATTTCAGAATCAGTCTTTCGGGTACTAAGTATATCTACTATTAATCAAGATTAAAAATGTACTTCTTATCAACTCAGCCAATGATGAATATACATACGAACTAAGAAACTGAATTGTTATCTCTCCATCACTCTTGGTTGCCGCTTTATGACGCAAGAAGCTAAAATTAATAAATAAATTGCTATTTGTTAGAACTGTACCTCAAAAAGTTATCGCTCGCAAAAGTTACAAGACATGTACGGTTCCGTGTCTTGTAAACTTGCGAACTCGTCCCATCACGGGTACACGTTGTAATGAACAAAGCACGGTAATGAGATCTTTGCACGTTAAACTTTATCACGTTTTAACGTCCAGCCACAGGATAATGTACAGAAGGTCGGCTCCAAACAACGAACGATAATGCACACACAAGTAAGCTTAAACAATGTGACTTACTATCAGCGACAACTATTGACAGAAAATACAAAATGCGTAAGGCAGTTGTACCACCGCCGATGATAGACGAGGAGCGAGTTTATAGTTTCGAAAGTTTTGTCGCTCGGCTATGAGCGAAGGGTGATTACTCGCACCACTCGCTCGGGACAGCCAGTACATTTTTTTTGTTTCTTTTTTTGTTTTCTGTGGGAAACCTTGCGCAAACCTGCCCGGCGAGCATGCCCATACTGTGACATCGCTTAAGTCTCACTTTTAATCCTAGTTTGGGCGATGAACTCATTTTGTCTTAAATGCTAGCACGGCGGCGTGAGATATTTTCTTGACTTGTGGCATAACTTCTTGACGTTTATTTTAATCTTTTTCGGAAATTTTCCAATTTTATTGCAGTTTCGGTTTAACCTTGGCCATAAAAACCATTTATGTTCTGATAAGCATAGCCCTACGACGCACTGTTTCCGAATTATGGGCCTCCGTAACTTATTTTGTTTTGCATAAAACGCTCTATATTTCCAAAATGATATCTCGAAAACGGTATGTCCTAGGCAAAAAATAACCAAAATTTAGCCCCCCCCCCCTTTGCTACCCCCATGTTAGCAGCATCCCAACATGAATTAAAAGTTTTTTTTTTACATTTCTTGGTTTTCGACTTGAACTCATCAAGTTATGATAAAAATGTCATGTCTTACAATTTGTCTTAAATGCTAGCACGGAACAACCATATGACATAGTTTACAGGCGCGACATGGTTTTCTTGTTGTTGACTTCATAGTGCGACATAATTTGAATAGACGACCAAATAAAATAATACGTAAAAAAGTATGCCGTTCATACAGCTAAACAACTTTTTAATTTTGTTGGGAACAAATTAATATTTGACCCACGACCATAGACTTAACAACACACTTTATTTTTCTTTGTTTGTTTGATAACATATTAAGTGTTTGTTAGAAAGATATAATTATTGTGAAAATTTTAATAATTACTAAAACAATATAATAGCTTGGACCAATACCGGTGGGCCCCTATTTTTTGTATTTTAAATGTTTTTTGGGGATTTTATTTAATAAACATTTAAAAATGTAGAAAGTAAGAAGAATATGGTATAAAAGAAAATAATTATAAAAAAAATTATAATAAAAATAAGAACAACCATAAAAAAATACAATTATGCAAAAGTAATAATATAAAATTAATTAATCCTGTAACATTTCAATGAATTAATAAGCATTGATCACCATACACCCAAAATGAATTTATTGCCATTTGGTGCAGTAATTAGAAGGAAAATATAAATTTTTTCAACTATAAAATTTTATCATCACCTCCCAACGAAAAAAGTGATACATTTTTCTAAATCATCTGTCAAAATGTGACATTTGTGACAAAATGGGTGCGCCCGTATTAGCAATTAAGACCCGATGAGTCCCAAATAAACGTCAGGAAATTTTCTCACGCCGCCGGTGCTATTATTTAGGACGAAATGGCGTTATCGCCCAAACGATGAAATGTGTGACTTAAGCCATGTCACAGTAGGCCGTGCTTGCCGGGCAGCAACAAGAAAGGCATGTTGCGCCTTTAAAATATGTCACATGTTTGACCCGTGCTAGCATTTAAGACAAATTGTAAGACGTGACATAATTTATCATGTCTTGTCACAAATGTCTTGGGTACGCCCATGCTCGCTAGGCCGCACGCACTACGCATATAACCGCTGGTTGGTCTCTCAGCGTTAGTTCTGACCGCTAAGCGAGCGTTACTGAGCGACTATTATCTTTGATAGCTCTTGTCGCTGAGATAAACTAGTGGTGAAAGAGTTCTCGCCGGCAGTGTGAACAGCCAGCGATCAACTATTAATATTGTGAGTCTCTTTTATTGACACGGGTTTTATATCTTTTGTCCGTTTCTTCAACGAGAAAATAGTAGATAGTTAATAGCTTCCTCGTCGGCGGTGGAACAAGTGCCTTAGATTGACAAGCGCTTTAGATTGACAAGCGCCTCAGATTGACAAGCGCTTTAGATTGACAAGCGCCTTAGATTGACAAGCGCCTTAGATTGACAAGCGCCTTAGATTGACAAGCGCCTTAAATTTACAAGCACGAAATTGCAAAAAAGAAAATAAATGCGTGTCGGAAACTGAAAACCATAATAGGAAACATCTTTTGGTCATCTTTCAACGGTATCTCGTTGGCACACAATGGGCTTTCATCAGAGATATACCGAGATCGATGTACGCGTCTATGAGTACCTACGTGCGCCTATTTTCGCTCGTTGTGTGGAGCATAGAATTAACCTTCTGATCTTCCCCTGGAAATGTCCGGAATGAAAACTTAGCCTGTTATAAAGATGAACCATGTATAAATTTGACTTTCGAATTTTGAATTTTTGGAAACAGTATCAAATTAATAATTTTGCTTATTATTATTTTTGGCCATTTTTGATAATATTACTATAAATTTCATTGAATATTGGTTTTATTTTGAAATTAAAGTGTTTTTTTGCACTTAATAGATTATCAGACCGAAAAACATTTTTTAAATGGCGTCAAAAAACGATGAAATGAAAACAGGAACTCCGACTGCCGAAATTGAAGTTATTTTTCACTTTGCAGTGTTTCTTTTTAGAAGGCGGTTATATTTTAAGAAAAAAAATGATTTTTATTTTTAACCTTTTTGTGGTATAATGGCCAAATTATATAGTAAGGTACCTGTAATGCCCACAGTGATGCCAGAATAAATTACCCGAATAACATGTAACTTGAACATAACCGGTGGAATGAAAGTGTACCTGGGTGAACTGTACACATATGCGTAACCGTTTAGAGCATACTGACGTGATGGTATGTTATGAAATGGTGTAAATAATAAACAGACATGCGATTGCAGCTATCCCGAGAGATTGCCGTAATTTATTAAAGAGTTCTGTTATAAATATCCGAAGTTCTTCATCATAATTTTAACAAATTTAAATGGGACCATTTCGGAATAAACTTCTTTAAAACAAAAATAATTTTACAAATCAGTTCATAAACGACGGACTTATGCCAGAGAAGACATAAAAAAATATCATCATAGAAATTGATAACCTCCTCCTTTTTGAGCAGTTGGTTAAAAATTTGCTATTAGGAAACCTACTACCTACCTTCTACCTTTTTTGGATATCGCTGCACATGCTGAGATAGGAGCCTTTTTGGTCTCGCACGGGGTTTTTATTTTATTATTGTTTAATTGTATGGTTATTTCTCGTGTCTCCTGTGCGGGTCACAAATAAATATTTTTCTTTCTTTCTTTCTTTCTTTAGATTTTATTTAACCGTTCCAAGTGCCCATAATCAGCCATCCGCCTAATAATGCTGCCACTTCTGTGAGTCTCCTCTCTATGAGAGAGAGTGGGCTGTAATTCACCACGCGGTCCAGTTTATGATGAAATATGTAATTTACACAAAGTGCGGGTTTGAAGGTTGAACTGTAACACGTATCACTTATTCTTTAAAAATCTTTTTCTAAATAAGCTTTTTCGCATTATTCTCAGCAAACCCTTCCTTAAGATACCCATATCATGGCACTGCATAAAAAATAACTAGTCCACCATTTTGGGCCGTCCGCTATATTTAATTTAGAATGATGTCACTTAGCTAACCATGCATTGTAACCTCGTAAAAACTGATTCACATCCGTACACTTCAACGTAAGGTTCAGTTGAAAACCAGCGCCAGGCAACTCCCAGTTGCCTGGCATTTTGCTGAACTGGACCTTTTTTGCGCAGCCGCGGGGCACACTATGTATGTAATTGTTTTTTTTTTAAATTACGTTTCCTTTTTTTCCTATGGTGTGCCTCAGGGAAGTGTGCTTGGCCCTTTATTATTTTTATGCTATATAAATGACCTTCCGAAAACCATACCACATCCTATGACCCTATTTGCTGATGACTGTACTATAGTATTTTCTGGTGAAAATATTGATTCACATGAAAACGACATAAACAGTAGCTTAAGTCTAATAATTCAATGGCTAAATAATAACAACTTACAGATTAATCTTAATAAAACTCAAATAATGACATTTAAACAAAGAACTAGTTCTAAAATTCTTGACATTAATTATGACCAAAATAAGATTATTAAAACGGAACGAACCAAATTTCTAGGTATTTGGCTAGACGAAAGCATGACATGGAAAACACACATGGAGACTATGATAAAAAAAATTCATCAATTTTGCTATGCCTTACACAATTTGAATAAGGTTGTAAATCGTAATACTGTCCTTACTGCATATCATGCATATGTCTCCTCAACTCTTCGTTACGGCATAATATTTTGGGGCAACTCTACCAACAGAGAAATGGCATTTAAAGCCCAAAAACAATGTCTTCGAGCGATATGTTTGTTAAAAGCCACCGAAAGTTGCAAACCATTTTTCGTTAGTTTGAAAATACTTACGCTTCCATCCCTCTATATTTATGAAACATCAATATTTATTAAGGAGAATCTGTCTAAATTTGAGAAACTTAATACTAGACGTCACCAAAGCATACTAAAGTCAAAAAAACACAGTACTGCACTTTTCTCGAAGAGTTGTCTTGGCATGGGTCCAAAGATTTATAATAAACTACCAAAAACTTTAAAAAGCATGACCAATATAAACCATTTTAAATCGCAATTAAAGAAATTATTGATTGAAAAGGCTTACTACTCTATCAATGAGTTTTTGGATGATAGAACCATAAAATAAAAAATGTCCGATCCACTTGTTATTCTATCTTGTTTGTTTGGTTTGTCGTTTTATTTTCATTTTTACACCTACTTTGTACGCCTTGCAAGGCAAAACATAGTGATACAACACAAATTTTATACCATGTACCATATTACCTATGTTAAACAAATAAAATACTTTGACTTTGACTTTGACTTTTATTTGTACATTGTGTGTATGCCAAATAAACTGGTTTCTTTCTTTCTTTTTTTCTTTCATTGTCATCGAAACTAAACATCATCATCTTCCTTCCCTTGTCCCATGTTACTTGGGGTCGGCGCAATCCTGTCCCACTCTACTACTCAAAACAAGTCAAAGTCGTTATCTTCCTGCCCTTGTCCTATGTAACTCGGGGTCGGTGCAACACATTTTCTTCTTCCATACCGTACTGTCTCCCGTCACGCCATCACTGACGCCCTTTTCTTTCATATCACTCCTCACACAGTCCATCCATCTTTTCTTTGGCCGTCCCCTCCCTGTCCTTCCATCCACATCTATATTCATAACTCTTTTAGTAACATGCGTTTCATCCCTCCTCATCACATGACCTTACCAGGACAAACGGTTTTCTTTCAACTTTTCTCACTGGCGCCACTTTCAAACTTCCTCTAATATACTCATATCTCACTTTATCCATTCTCGTCTCTCCGCACATTCATCTCAACATTCTCTGCTACATGCAATCTCTTACTATCCATCTTTTTCACAGCCCAACATTCTGATCCATACAGTACGACAGGTCTATTCACGGACTTTTAAATTTTTCCCTTTAACTTGAGGGGCATTCGTTGGTCGCAAGTTGTTCCAGTGACCTGTCGCCATTTCATCCATCCCGAGTTGATCCTGTGCGTTACGTCTCGGTCATCCAAACTAAACGTGTATGCAAAATTTCATCTTAATCGGTTGAGGATAACTACTTTAAAATTCAGTTGCAAGATTGACACGAACACACTTACATACATGCATACATTGCAAGTTAATAAAAAGCTTGTAAAAATGAAACCAAGGTTACGATGGTATAATGTACTAAATTGTTCTGTCTGGCCGGACAGCCAACCTAATTGCGAATGCGAATAAATTAATTGCGTGGGTCTATGTTTTGAGTAGGCGAAAATACACTGCGTAGTAATCTCCCTTAGCACTAGGCTTACCCTTTCGTCGAGATGACATTTTAAGCTTCACTCATCATAGAAGACTATTAATAAGTTATCAGGGGTTTCTTGGCAAATTAAAGGGTAAATTCTTTGAGGGTGACAAAGGTGACGTGCACTTAAAACATTAAAATTTTAGTTTTTTGAAACTACATTTTTACCTAAGTAGGTCTACCTTCAAAGTTAAGAAACTTTTAACGAGATCGGTCTGTGGATGGGTGTTGACGTCTATGGTGTTGACCAGGGCATGCATTCTGAAATTTCATAGTTTCAAAATTTTGGACCATATTTGCATGTTTATGAATTTCGAAATTGACACCCCTAAATTCGAAATTTCGAAAATGGATAAAATTTAAATATTATTTAATTTTGCATACAATTATGAAATTTATTATTGAAACCAAAAGAGGATCATCTGAGAATGAGTCTGAATACAAATCTAAAGCCAATTAGACCGTTGCGTTTGGGCCACCTTGTGACCATGTGTGCTAATATTACAATTAAACAAAGGATAACCATGGTGTTTAATAAATAAAATAGAGTGAAAGAAGCTCGGCCATAAAAAAAAACCAAGCTTTATAATAATGGTGGTCAGTGAGGGAAATTCTTTGACAAGGTCTGCAATCGTTTGCTGAGAATGCCCATATTTCTTTGCTATCGGGGTGGAAACCTTCGCCTGAACTCGCGTCTGAACTTTTGGGGAAAACCAGGCAGTGTGGTATATTTAAATCATTAAAACGAAAATGGTGATCACCATCAACATTTCTTAAAATACTACATACTTGGGGAGACTATCAAGGAGTCTCCCATGAACCTCGCTGTGCACAGCAGCACGTGATCACTATGCCACTGTCTTTCCTGAGGTCACTCGGTGGACGGACAGGGGCTCTGTCACACTCTGAGCTCCCGAAATGTTCCACCTGCCTTTAATGACAAGCGGGGTTTCGGTTTGTCTACATCGATATGGTTGCCTGCACGATGCCTTCATCTCCGAGTGGGATTGGTATTTTCGCGATCCCACACGGTGGCTTCTCTTCTTATCCGGTACGCTTTTGACAGAGCGGTTGTGATCGCTATGTAGTAGTAATATTAGAAGGCAGAAGTGATGCGCTTCACGACGTTTCGGCACCGTTGCCTATTAGAGGTCATCCTGCTGCACTCATTGAGTGAACCTCCTACGGCAGACTTTTTCTGGTCAGTCCAGGTGGTCAGTTCGCGTAGGTGAGCTTCCGCGCGGTCTAGTGCCCTCCACTTTCCCTTGGACGACAAGGCGTTCTATGGACTGATCACCACGCCGAGATACGTGTCCGAAGAATGTAAGGATGCGAGATTGTACTGTTGAGAACAGACGCTGCTTAATACCGAGTTCTTGAAGTATCGAGACGTTTGTACGAAATTCGGTCCACGAAACCCCAAGCATTCTTCTCCAGCACCACATTTCCAGAGCGTCTATTTTCTGTCTTTCCACATCTCGCAAGGACCACGTTTCAGCCGCGTATAGAAATATGGGGAATATAAGTGTTTTCACGAGCTTGGTCTTCGTGGCTTTTGTTATACTCCTGTTTCTCCATATTTTCCGCATCTTGTCCATCGCCGTCCTCGTTTTGCCCATACACGGTGGCTATTTCCCTCTAATTTTATTTTTCCGCCAGCATATTCCTCACAATATAATACTGGCAGAGACAGGTCTCGCCCGATCCTGGCGACTAAGATTCACCGTTCAAAGGCCAAAGAAGGTACTCCTTGAGCGTTTGCTGTGCAGAATCCAAGTTGCCTCTACAATGATGGCAATTTACCGTGGCCTCTCACCCAATCCTATTCAGGTACTTACTGAAGCAACCGTGCCCGATCAGTACCTGAATGTGCCTGTAGGAGAAGCGCTCCGCTCTTTTTAGCCAGCCACGTGCTATTCAAATAGCCATTTTCCGCTGCAGGCTGTTGATTTTAGTCCTGCAACGTCGGACAACTGATAGTCTATTTCTGCCTCCGAGATTAGGCAGCAGTTATGCAAAGCACCCACTGGCCTAACAATGCGGTGGAAAGGCGCTCGAAATGTTCTTCGAAACCCCACCGTACATGGTTAAACCAAGATAGTGGACTTACGCTTCTCCTATTGTGACTAACGAGCTGGGTGCCTCTATGCTCTTCGGCAGTGCCTCAATTTTATGAGGCGCTATCTGTAACTATCTTTAATCCCAGCTCACGAATTAACGCTGACCGAACGTCTCTTGCCACTCCGAGCTCGGAAAGCTGGATGGTATGGTCGAAGCTGTCCCCAGTAGTGGCATATTTAAGTATAAGTATTAAGTCTCCAGAAAAAGAATATTCACTTTCTTTGAATATAAATTGCACTTAGACACCTCTCCAGACTACAAATATTGCATTTTGAGTTTAGTTTAAGTATTATTCTGATTTTCCATATGGCGCTTCAGTTTCGAAATTTCGAAAGCTAATTTCGAAATTCAAAATGCACCAAAACTGCATGCCCTAGTGACGACCCATTGTATACCGAGACTCAACCGTGCTTCGGGCTGTCAGTTGTAGATATATTAAGTATTTCGGGTTTAATCAATAGTACGGACGTCAAGACAAATCACAAGCATGCCCCTAGCGGCAAATCACGAACAACTACGCATTGGCGCGTTTTTTTAACCACATGGCAGAACAGCGCTAAAGAATATATGTACTTTCTGTATAGCCACAAAAATATATACCAAGCTGCCTGAGACATTAAAATCATTAAATCTGGACAAATTCAATAGTGTACTTAAGAAAGTTTTAATCGAAAATGTTACTACTCAATAAAAGACTATTTGGATGACAGTGCTATAATCCCTCCTTCAGATTATTAGGTCATCATATTTTTTTTGGACATGCCTGCATTTATTGTGTATTTACCTAATTGACATCACACTATAAGATTTTACTGTTGACATTCTGGATATATTTTATTAATTTTGTACTTATTTACTAATTAATTGACATTATCTAATATTTTCTTTAAAATTATTCGTTTTGACATTTATTTTTGTGTTTCTTGGATTTTATTGTTGACTTTCTAAAATTATTTAATAGATTTATTATTTATTTTGACATTCTTGATTAATTGACATTATCCTATTTTTATTTTTTGACATTTCTAAAATGTTTTATTAATTCGGACTTGTTTTGACATTGTAGTTATTATTGAAAATGAATGAATTGTCCGGTGAGTAATAACTATATCGATTTATCAAACACTAACCCTCTTACAAATAAACGCAGAATAAAGTTATACCAGGTATAAACCTATGAAAATGTATGGGTATACCTTAGTTATACCTGGTATAACTTTATTCCGTGTTTATTAGTAAGCGGGTAACTCTTTATATAGCTTTTATATAATATTGTGAAATGAATGATAAAACATTTGTACGCCTAATGGCAAAGCATAAAGAACTTACAAAATTGTAACATCTGACATACCTGTGTATCTGTAACCTATGTTTACGAATAAAGAATCTGAATCTGAATCTTGCATGGTGGGGACAGCAGAATATTGCAGTTGAGTACTGACGTCACAGAATCACGGTGGATCCTTCATATTTGTAAGCAAAGATTGTAACTGTGTCTATTTGAATAAACCCAGTGAATCATTTGTGTGATTTTATTTTCATGATTGTACCCACCTACCTGCCCACACACGATGTCTTAAACTAAGGGAATACATCCTGATTGCCCGATGCTTTGCATCTATCGGCCACCCTTGATGCGACATGTATGATAGTTGAAGCCAGAAAATCCGAAATCAGTCTTAATCAAAAATAAATCAATAAAATCAATATATTGCCAATATATTTATACGAGGAGGAGGCCTATGTCCAGCAGTGGACGTCTTTCGGCTGATATGATGATGATGATATTTATACGAGATAGTGGTCAAGCGCCTATAGACGATAAAAAAAAAAAAGTAGGAGATGTTTTGCCGAGGGTTAAAGTTTTGCTCAGTTACTGGGTTGTGGAGATCAGATAGACAGTCGCTCCATGTAAAATAATTGTACTCAGCTCTTCCGGTTGGACTGGAAGTTGACCCCAGCATATGTAGTTGGGAAATTGGTTGATTCACTGAAGTTTATTCATACGCACACGCCAACCCCATTTGTACCTTTTCAATTATACACACCTTAAATAAAAACTATACGACAGGTGAGGCATCTTCACCGGCCTCATGGCCATCTTACAATCAACCTCGATCGTCTTGCTTGGGTTTGGCAATATATTTTAAATTTATCCAAAGTCAAATATCATCATCATAATCATTTTAGCCTGTTTGTGTTTCTCTGTTACTTTGTGATTGTTGTTGTTGTGTTGTGTCTATGTCGAATAAATCTTTTCTATTCTATTCTATTATGTTCGTCGCTCCACCTAGTGGGAGAACTTAAAACGCAACGCTCTCCCGGTTAGCGGTCTCCACTCCGGAACTTTTCGGCCCCAACGGCCATCCGTTCTGCGAGCAATGTGCCCTGCCCACTGCCACTTAAGTTCGGTAATTCTTCTGGATAATATGTCGGCTAACTTAGTTCCCTTGCGGATGTCATCTGAAACGCCGAGCTCTCTCCTTTGCCCATAGACCTTTAGGTGTTCTAGTTAAATATTTATTTATTCAATACTTTAATAAACAGAGGCAGACTTAATGCCTTAGGCATGTATATATTGTATTACCAAATTTAATGATTCCCTTTTATTCTTATTTGAACAAAAATATACTTAATTTCATTCCTATTGCCTACGTCTTATTTACTATGCAGATAAATCAAAATCTTTATTGGTTTCTCTTAAATCGAAAAGCTCGCTGTTTCATAGCTGATGTAAAGAGCAAGCAGTCTCGGTTTCCAAGAAAGGTTAGCGTCGAATCTAAGCATTTTCTGCATTTCTCAATCGACTAGCTACTTAAGTTTGGTTCCGTAACTCCTCAACTCGTTTCGTTTGAAATCTCAAGGACTTCGGAAAATCGATAGTATTGGCGACTTAATTTTCTTTCCTATTACGGTCGAAATAAACGTTTATCTGGAGAGTTCTATTTTATTAGATCACGTAAGTAATTGCTAAGAATAGATATATTTTGCGGATAAGAAGTCACCTAAGTATTTATAACTTGGGGATAGTGACATATTTTTGGATCCTGACCTAGCGCCAGAACTGGAGACAGCAAAGAACTATTAGACATGGAAGAAAAACTTTAAGCAAGATTTATGTAGTGATTTTGTTCCGGTGGACAAAAGGTAAAAATATTCTCTATTTTCTTCAAGGTATATTACCCCCCGCACATTTTTGTTTCATGCTTTTTAAACTTCGTAATGTATATAGTAGTAGACACGACAGATTTATCTTCGATACGTAATAATGACACGATATCTGCCTATGCTAGGCTTACTACATCCGATTTATTACATTAGGGAAAAATCAATACTAGTCTTATGAATTATCAATTTTTCATTTGATTTGTATTAGTTTTAAATCTGACTGTAAATAATTATTTTCAGCAGGTATTTGATTTGGATATTTCAATTGTTTCGAATTTAATTTATATTTGTATGTAATTTAATTTTATATTGATTTATTTTTATTCTGACATTTAAAGTCATGTCAGCCTTAAATAATTATGTAATATTATATCTTGTACCTACTTACTTTTCATTATTTGCTTACCCATGTGACGATTAAACATGGAGGTCTTTATTAATTATATGAACAAAAAACATCAATATATGCAAAAAAAAAAATGATGATGATATCTTGCGAAACTACCCCGATTCAAAAAGTAAAACGCCCAAAACTGATTTTCATCAAAGATAAATAAGAACACTCGATAAAGTCACCTTTAAAAAAAACTATTTCAAAATCGGTTTATCCGTTTAGGAGCTATGCAATGATGCCAGAGACAGAGACACAAATACACACCTCAAACTTATAACACTCCTCTTTTTCCGTCGGGGGGTTTAAAAAGCAGTATAAAATACATAAAAACAAATGATTCCGACGAATTGAGAACCACCTCCTTTTTGTGAAGTCGGTAAAAATTTAAAAACAAATGATATCTTGTAAGTATGTTAAACAAAAATAAGTTAAGCAGAAAATGCTGAGATTCGAGGCTAACATTACTTGGTAATATAGAATCTTTTCACTTTTCTTCAGTTACGAACTTAAGAAACTCCGAGCTTTAAATTGGCTGTTTACAAGCACCGCATCCTAATTGGAAGATTTAGTGAGTGTTCAAGCGCGATTGCTGTTTCAACACATATATCACATAACTAGCAAGAAATTAGGTCTTCTACTCATATCCGTAGAAGCCGTAATGTTATAAAACATAAACACAACCTCAATTAAGTTTCTAATCCATAATAAATCTGCATTTCTTAGAACCGTCTGTCTAAAACCAAAAAGGGTAGCCATCCAATCAATATCCCTAAAAAGGAGCTCGTCGCAAAGTGAACGATTACCGAAAAATACTAAACATTTCTTAGTAGTTCCTTTGTGAGGCCAAAGAAAACATATAAAAGGCGTCCAAGGCTTAATCTGAACGAATTTATTCCCGGCTCTTCGGGGATAAATCTCTGTAGTACTGGTCAAAGAAGTCTATGAGACGTAAAAGTGTGAAAGGCGAAGGGTACCTCTTTCTTTCGTCAGAAAGGGCCCAACCGGCCTCAAACCGGAAAATTAACGTAGCATTTACTTTTGTTCGTTTATCGGCACCTAGAGTTTCATTTATACCCTCCTCTTTATTATTTTATCTTGAAAAATAGAGATAAACAGCCTCTCTGAATAGAGCTCGCTGCTGTTCGTAATATTTGAATGAGAATTTTGAGATTTACAATTGCGCTTTTCAGAAAGATTATTTCGAAAATATTGCGGTGGTTTGGCTTTTGAAAACGTTTCGCTTTTACCTTCAGATAAGAGACAGTGAGATATCCAGCTTAACCTTTCAGTAAGAGGGTCTTTTGAAACCACCTTTTGCTAAATTAATACTGTATATGAATCTAAAATAAGTTTCAGACGGAATATAGAATCCATGGCTATAGATAGCTACACCAGTTAAATAAAAATACAATCTTTGCTTATATAGAGAAATAAAATGCTTAACGTAATTCCCTAAACAGACACAACTGTAGGAATAGCGTTTCTAATACCAGCCGAATAATTCTACGGTTCATCTATACTTAATATTATAAAGAGGAAAGATTTGTATGTTTGTATTTTGGTATGTGATGTAGAAACTTAAAAACTACTGGACCGATTTCAAAAATTCTATCGCCGTTAGGAAGCTACATTATTCCCGGGTGACATAGGCTACTTTTTATCCCTGTATTCCTAATGGAACAGGCACAACGCGGGTGAAACCGCGAGGCGACCGCTAGTGTAATACTCGTATATAAAGAAAGAAATATATAATCTAGAAAGGTCGATCGTTTTGACTTTGACTTTGAATATCTTGTTACTCTTTCACAACCAAACCAATTAAACTCCTAGATTCTAATTGAAAACTTTGGAGTTAAAAACCGGCCAAGTGAGAGTCGGACTCGCACACAAAGGGTTCCGTACCATTATCGCAAAAAAACGGCAAAAAATCACGTTTGTTGTATGGGATTTAATTATTACTTTAGTATTTGTTGGTATAGCGGCAACAAAAATACATCATCTGTGAACATTTCAACTGCCTAGCTATCACGATTCATGAGATTCAGCCTGGTGACAAACGGACAGACAGACAGACAGACGGACCGCGGAGTCTTAGTAATAGGGTCCCGTTTTTACTCTTTGGGTAAGGAAACCCTAAAAACGAGTCAAATCCTACTCTAGAATAGAATAGAATACTTTAATGCCAAACTTTGCACAAACAACAAATACTCAACATTAAAACTTAATTCAAAAATCTCCAGTTAATATTCTCGAGCTATAAATGCAGTAACAGTAACCGCATGTTCCAGTAGAATACCCTACCTAGTATGTTAGTGAGGCGACCGCGATGAAAAGTTAATTACTTACTAAACCGGTCTTGAAGACTGAGCTAGGACATGGTTTAAGTCTTAGACAGACAATTTATTGCGAAGCTTATTTTGGTACTTACTTGGTGATCTAATTTTAACACGGCATGATAACATTAATGGGAAGAGATCAATGATTTGGGCTATTATTCACTAGAGCAAATCCCAGCTGATTATGCCCGAACGTAGATTTTGTACTTTTAACACTAATCCAGTACAAACACAAGAATTTCGAACACACTAGACTGCAAATGCTATGCGAATACTCTTTACGAAGTCATAATAGATCAAATCTATTTGACCATCGGAACAGTCGGACCGATGATCTTAGAAGAGAACCCACAACAAGCACAGAGCGTAATTTCTGAAAAACATAGCACAAATAATCATAACCTTAACATCACCCTTTCTAGCAATTGCGCATTACAATAATCTCCATATCCACGATTTTACCTCATCGAATTCCACCCATATTAAAATCATACATATCAAATTATCAATAAGAGAAAATCCTCGAAATTCCTCCATTTCATTAAAGCAATCTCGAGCCGTACCAGTTCATAATCTCACACGCTCAAAACAAAAAAAAAGAAGATGGCGCTGGTGCTTTAATATTTTTTTTAATACTACAAAGTTCTGTCGCAAAGGGGATCCTGTTCGGAAATCTGCTTAGTCGAGTAAGGAGCTTAAAGCTTAAGGGTAAGTCTCTAACAATCGAATACGACGGAGGTTCGGTCCCACCCGTTGGAGCGGTGCCGTAAATTTAAATTTTCGCCGAAAATACCGAAGTAAGAGGTGGCCGAATTAGACTGATGCTATGTAAATCTGACACCTTCGAATGTTGCTTCGCCAGTTGTTGTTCGGTTAATTGTATTAACGTATTCTGTAGGGTTTTTGTTGTGATTTTACATAACGTGACGCCTGCATTCTCGGAATGGCTTAGAAAGAGGTATAATAAATAAATAGTAGGTAGATAAATCCATGTTTCAGCAGTTTAAGTTCTATGTAATGAGGGCTTCTGTTTTTGTGTCCACCAGTTGGCGCCACTGGCGAGTAAGGTCCTCAACTTTGTTACGCACGGAAGCAAACTTTGGTTCAAAATCATTTTTAATGTGTTTACAAAACATTAAAAATGATTTGGAACCAAAGTTAAATTAACTGCGATTAAAGTTTGCTGTCATGAATGACAGCAAAAGCTGTCAAATTTCAATTTGACAGCTTTTGCTTGAGTTGACATTTCACATTTGCCACTCGACTCGTAAAAAGCGTTTCGAGATCGCGACACGGAAAATATGTCGGTCTTGACCTGGTATTTTGAAAGTGACTTGTAACCAGCCGATCAGTATCCGAAATTGTAATCGCGGTTCGCGGGTGGTGTTGTGGGTCGACTGTGCATTTGGTTTTGTGCATATTTCAAGCGCAGCGGAGTGCCTTTGTCGGGAACGTGTATGTGTCTGCTGGTAGCTGGACCCCGGCTCAGATCACGTTTGTTGTCCCATCCCATCATTATTATATATATGCTTTCCGCTCTATACAACGCACGGCACGGGATTGAACGAGGAACAGAAGATCACCACGAGAACCTCAGGTAAGAGTGTTCACATTGTACCACTTTACCCCCGTAGTAAGAACCATTCCCTCTAAATAACAAACCCCTAGCTTTCCACTGCCACGTACCGTGGTTTCGTGGGTATAGACCTGCCGATCCAGGAGTCGCAAGACTGCTATGGGCCCCAGTTTTCGGACCTTGGTTGTGATTCGCGGGCCTGAATTTAACATCAGGGCTTATACTAAAAAAAGTCCTGTTTAAAAACCAGTAAAATTTGACCGACCCAGATTCGTCTACTGGTCGCAAGTTTTACTGCTAAGCTTCATGTCCTGGGTACGATACACCCTTTGGGCAAATTGCTATTGGGTTTTTCGCCGACTCCGGCAACTGTGCACGGTTGATGACAATAGAGCCGACTCCTTGTACATGGGATTTAAACATTACTGTTGAAATGTGCGTATACTATAAAATTTTACACTTCTGCTTAACCTGCCAAAGAATACAGACGTGGAATGATGTTACGCTGAATAATAAATTTACTAGCAGAAGTCTGACTGGTATAAAATGCCTAAGGCATTAAGTCCGCCTCTGTACATTTGTGTGCTTAAAGTATTAAATAAATAAGTCTTCGGGAATGTGTTTTCTTGATAAGTGGATCGTAGATTCCAGCCTAAATAGACGCCAGTAGGTCTGGTATGGTAGGCTTATTTTGCATTTGAAGTGTTAGTAGTCAATACACTAGCCCACTTCTACTTTGCCCAGAACGTTAACATTTGCCTAGAAATTGTATTTTCATTACTATCCCGCCCAAACATGGCCACTGAGAACAGACCATCCTGTAGTTAAACCGGAATATTCTTGACTAGACTTCAATGGATAATATTATGTTTGTCTGAGTACAAAATACAGAAGCCCTGCGGATTCTGAAACAGAATTATCAACTGTTCCTTCTTATATTTACTTAATTAGGTAAATGAACAGGAGCCAGGAATCTGTTAGCTAAGACAAAAACTAATGAATATAAAAATATTGAAAGAAAGAAAAATATTTATTTGTGACCCGCACAGGAGACACTAGTTAAGCAAAACACAAACAATAATAAAAAATAAAAATAAACAACCCTGTGTGAGACCAAAAAGGCTCCTATCTCAGCATGTGCAACGATATTAAAAAGATAATAACGCTGCGCTGATATTATAAATTGCTTACATTATTTTATTTTAAAGCGGCCTATCAAAACCAATCGTATGAGTAACTATAAAACATTTATAGTTAAACAAACTTCGGAACAACACGAAATTGTCACAGATCATTTCCAAGAGCCAAGCAAAGACAATGACTTCAATTTCGATCTACGGGTTTCGACAATGTCACCATCATCTTTCTGCTCTTATCCCATTTTACTTAGAGCTGACGAAACACGCTTTCTTCGAATCAATCCATTTATTCTTAAGCCTCCCCCTCTATCCAATCACATGTCGTCGTTGTCGATATTAATGTCACAATGAAATGATGTCAGCATTCTCATGTCTTATCTAAAAAATGCGGATACCAATTCTACCAATTTTAAAATATAGATCGCGTTTGACCACTATCTCACCTGATGGTAAGCGATGAGGCACGCTTGCCTAGAAGTAACCTAAAGACTGCCGTTGTAGCTATCGGGAAATATAGACTCCGGCAGGGAATTCCACTTCAATTCACATTAATTGACCACTTCAATAAACATTACTGAGAATACTCTAACATTTAATATTTTCTGTATTCCAACCATCGCTCGGATCAAACAATGATTCATAAAAAGCCAATATAAATAAAACAGACATGCCACTTTGTTCATATTCCGACTAATAATACCTATTGCTGATTGTCTAGTTCTCAGAATATAGTAAGGACAGCAACAAGTGAGCTTTGTACAACAATGCAAGCATGTTCTGAATCCTAAATCCGGACAAAGGGACACTGGGCACGCGTTTCACGTTTTACTGTGAATCTGTGACATGTTACAATATAATGATCTTGTAAAAAAAAAAGCTGTTTTGCTGTCTTAAATTACTTTGAGACTTGAAGCAGGCTTTGTGAAGCAATCAAGACCAGTATATAAAGTATTTTTTTTAGTTTCTGGGTTTGTTACTGTCTCTGTTTGTTACTATACCTACCAATATCAGGATTATCTACCGACTACCGTGAAGATACAAGAGAAAGTCAGGGCAATAATATTTATCGCCTGAAGGTTGAATGTCAATTGCTCGACATAAAATGACAAAAACAAGTTGACGAAGCTACTGTTAATCGGCGATAGCCGAAATGCCAGAGTGTTTGGTATTGAACAAGACCATTAAACGATTCGGTAGCGAATGGCAAGCCCATACATGTGTCAAGACAATTATCCAAGGTCTGTTTGACACTTAGATACTGTTAGTAACTGCACAGCAAACCTACTGTATACCAAAACGATAGCTTCCGAAATGCCCTTACCTGACCTAACAAAATGCGGCGCGGTGAGAACTTTCACCTTTGCAATCCAATTATAGGGGGAAACGACTATCAGGAACTGACTTTTTCAGTTTTTTCGGGCGGTGAAAGTTTTTGAATTGGCTACCGAGATAGAGATCATTATTCTCTGGTTTTTTCGTATTTGCGCAATGAAGCCGCAAAAAATAATCAACGTAGGTAAATGTAAAATTGTTTTTGTCCCCAACTGCCTTAATAGAGTATTTATGGTTAATTTATGTGGGGATGAAATGAATTGGAGTTCGAGTGGTTGACTGAGAGTATATGGTAGGTGGTGTGTGCGAACGAGGAAAACAAGAGGAGAAAAGACGTTGACGACGAAAGTTTGTAAAATAGTGTTTATTGGAATAAATCAAGTTAGTACAGATATATACAGGCGTTTGATTGTCCGATTACCCAAATTTATATCCAAAAATAATTACACACGTTGTTATGTTTTTAGTGATCTCTGCATTAACCGTATAGTTCGGACGGGGTACACTTTGGGGCGCGACAAGCATACCTCCGCTGGCTCAGCCGTGGCTCATTTTGGACCCCAGATTTACGTCATACGACATCCCAATTAATAACGTATAATACCTAACGAATCTTCTTTGGGGGCGTTAATTAAAATAGTTGGAATAAAAAGCTTACATGTTAGCGCCAATATTTTTTTAGACTTAGTGCGTAAGTTTAATAATTTACCTTTGTTAAATACAAGTGTGTTAATGCGATAATCGCCATTTTGATGAGAGAGGTGGTCGAGGCTAAAAAACATAAAAAGTGCATATTCGGAACAACCAAACTCCACAGCAGGGGTAGTGGTTTGCTCATCGTTAAATTATTTGACGAATTCATCCATATTTCAACATAAATATTTAGTGGTAATGAAGTTATTTGTTATCCAAAGTCGAAGTTTCGCGCCAATCGTGTTTGTTTACATTTTTATTTTACACAAATATCATCCATCCACATGCAAAAATTATTACAAATATGACAATATGTCTCTAAACTTAATAAACAACAAGAACACGCCCAGATCTTAACGTAATTAACAAACACCGGTCCAATAATACGTAAAATTCATCACAACTACTTTATTTATGTTCAAAACCTCCAATTCGTCAACGACATTGTTTTTTTATTGTAATAGTGGTGTGCCAAAACGATTTTAGCAATCGATTTTTTTTATACTATTGACTCAATTATTGAGCGATTATCCCAAATCGATTCTTAAAAATTAGAATTAACCTAATTTAGGCATAAAATACAATAAGTAATTAAACTAATTACTCTTAATACTTTCTTAAAGTAATCTTAATAGATATTTGGACAGTATTTGACTACAGCAAACCAAACAAATTCATCGAACCGTGGATAGTTTCGCGCCGAATTTTCTATCTGATTCAAAATTTAAATTCGGAATGCGCTCGCTATTAAAAAATATTTTGTATAAAAGTAATAATGATTGGGCCTTTTAATCTTTGATAGTCTCAGAAGTATACAGAGTGCCTAGTATATTTTAATGTAAGTATGAAACGCATAGTTTCGGGAAACCAACGATTTTATGATTATTCGGTAAATTGTAAGGAGTGTCGTGGTGGCCTAGTGGCTACAGGCTTCGCCTTACCTGAGGTCATGGGTTCAAATCCGGGCAAGTACCAATGAGTCTTTTTCAAATTCATGTATGTACTTTCTGAGTATATCTTGGAGATCGTTGAAAACGAATGCTGCGTAAATTACACGACACTAAAACGTCACTCAAAAGTCACAACTCAGGAAATTACCTACGTTTGTTTGGCCTTACACTTTTTGTTTATGTTTGTTCGGCCTGAGACAAACGGTCCAGATTAGTAGTTCCATATCAAGGTAGAGGTGGTCTAAATGCCGTAAGATTCTTCAACAAACCGTTGACACCCCTAAATCATATTCGGGTGGTAGATTTGAAAAACTAATGATGGCAATTTATTTCTAGGCCTTATTTGGACTTCAAAAATCCTGATCACTCCCTAAATAGCATTTTGGGGGTAGTTCCGAAAAACTAATAACAACCTACATTATTTATTAAGGTTAGTATTTGTGCAAATTTCAAGTTTATTAACCCAAGATCTTCAGCACTCCCCAAATCATCTTTTAGGGGTAATTTCGAAAAACTAATAATGACATTCTTTATTACTTACTTAGGTTAGTGTTTGTGCCAAATGTCAAGTTTATAAACCCAAGAAATAAAATTTCCATACAAAGTTTAACATCCCTTAAATTGTCTTTTGGGGTAGTACCGAAGAAAAATGTTACCTTTATTATTTTGCCCAAGGAATTAGACTTTTCATTCAAACAAATATCTCTCGTTTGCGGGGAGCAACGCACATAATAAAGAAGCCATGTATAGTAAAGTTCTTCAAAAATCTTCAACACCCCCTAAATCGTATTTTAGGAGTAGTTTCGATGCTGTTAGTATTTGTGCCAAGTTTCAAATACATAATCCCATATTGCCACCTTTAACCCACTTAGGGGTATAATTTCCGCCAATCAATAAATTTATTGTTTTTTTTTTATTAATCAAGAGCGTGAGCCTACGATTTCAGATGTTTTACCGTTTTACAATCTTTAGAAATTACATACAAACTTTCAACCCCTATTTTCTTAAAGCCTTTCGGACGCCTTAGGGGTCCAATTTTTAAAAACCAATAAAACCTTTTTTTATCAACTAATACCTTAAATCTAAAATTTCACGTGTCCAACTTACAAACTGAAGAAATTACTTACAAACTTTCAACCCCCTTTTTACCCTCTTTGGGGTGGAATTTTCAAAAATCCTTTCTTAGTGCTCACTGACGTCACTTGAAAAACCTTTCTGCCAAATTGCATGTTTCTAGGCCTAGCGGTTTTTGTGATGATATTTCGTAATGCAGCTTGGCACCACCTTTTTTGATTTATTTTGAATTAATTTTCTGGATCACCACCCTCCAAAATCATGTTAATGACTTCCATTATGATAAATTTTATGGTCGCCATCTTGGCTTTTAATTTCAGTCATGCCATAACAGCTGGCTTCGGATTCGTGTAAGTGTACCAGTTTCTGCCTACGCCTACGTATCACACATAGACATACTCGTATTTATACTGGTCGTTCTGTATAAAACCTTCTGAAAAGATCAAAGTAAGACTCTCTTTTTTATTTTACTAAAATGTATCCGATAAAATATTTTGAATATCGACCGCATTCCAATTTTGAATTCTTGTACGTAATATAAAAATCAGCGTGAAATTAGCCACGAAACCGATATTTTTTCTTAAAATACAAATATGATTATGATAACATTATGAAATCAATTATGTATAGTTGTTATTGTATTTGATGCCATTAAACGGGATTGTTCTAATTTTAAAACAATTTTTTTTTTGAAAATCACTAATTTATTTAAATGAACCGAGTCAAAATCAAAATCAAAATTTATTTATTCAATTAGGCCATTAAGCGGCACTTTCGAACGTCAAATTGAATCTAATACTACACCTACCTCCAGTTTCCCAGCCCAAAATCATCGGCGAACCAATGCGACAAACTGCCAAGCAAGCGCTATCCGCTGCGATTGGCTGTTGAAAATTCATTCAACCAATCACAGCCCACAACGCGCGCCCGACAACCCGCCACACCAACCCCCCGACAATTCCGAGCTGGGAAACCGGGGGCAATTGATTCTACCGTCCATTCGGAAATGTAGCTTGTTGTGGAGAAGAATGGACAAGAAACTCCACACATACTCTTTTACAAAAAATGTGTTTTACAACTATTTGGTAACATTATCTTGTTGGAAAAAAAAATACATACATGTGAGAACGATGTAAAAAAAAAGTAACGCACTTAAAAGCTTCTACAGAAAAACAAACAATTAAAAATACAATAATTAGGTAATTAAAAACAGGCGGAGGCAGCTAAGTTATGACCAATCCCAACTGATGGCGCCCGTTCACGAACATGACACATGGATCGGCACCACTCAGCTCAACCATCATGAAGGGAACCGAATGATCCAACACATGTGCCACCATCAGAGAGACATTAGAGAGAGCATGACACACTATCAACTGCCAGGGCACACTGAAGTCAACGTACGACACAAAGGTATAGCAAATGGTAGATTTACAGTTGGTACATAGTACTCACATATGTGCTGTGCAGTTATATAATATAAAAATAAATTGAGTTTATACAACAATACTTCATAACTTTTCTGCTTATAACTTGTTATTGTGCCCTAGTGACTGTGGAGCTGGACTAGCGCTGAGCCAAGCATTTTTATCAGCGATGTAATCCCCCAACCTATAATATGCCTGCCTGCATAGTGTGCGTTTTATAAAAGTTTTGAATTTCGCCTCATTCAGTTCTAGAATGTGAGGCGGTATTTTATTGTAACATTTTATACAGTACCCCATAAAAGATGAAGCTACTTTAGCCAGCCTGAAACCTGGTTGAATTAATTGGTCCCTATTTCTAGTAACATAACTATGTCTATCGCTGTTTTTACTAAAAAGATGTAAATTATTTCTCACGTACATGATGTTTTCGTAAATATATTGACAAGGTACCGTCATGATGTTAATTTCCTTAAACAGTTCCCTTAGAGAATCGCGCCGGCGAAGATTGTATATCGCTCTGATGGCTCGTTTTTGCAGAATAAAAATTGACTGAATGTCTGCAGCCCTTCCCCATAGTAATATACCGTAAGACATTATGCTATGAAAGTAACTAAAATAGACCAGCCTCGCGGTATCTACATCAGTAAATTGACGAATTTTTCTAACAGCATAAGCTGCCGAACTTAACCGCCCCGCAAGTGATATTATATGAGGACCCCATTGTAACCTTGAGTCTAGCGTGATCCCCAGAAAAACCGTTTTGTCGACGAATTCTAGCTTCTCGTTGTTTAATATAATGTCACAATCATAACTTTTGACATTCGGCAATGCAAATTTTACACACTTAGTTTTTTTAGCATTTAAAACTAAATTATTAGCAGTGAACCAATTCAGAACTTGCTGCAATGCATTATTTACGTCGAAAACGTTACTCGTACGTCTATTTATCTTAAAAATCAAAGAAGTGTCGTCAGCAAATAACACCATGTTTAGTTTGTTTTTCAATAGATGGGGTAAATCATTAATGTATACTAAAAATAAGAAAGGACCCAAAATTGAGCCTTGGGGTTGAACGTGAAAATGGGGGTTTTCACGTTCAACCCCGACGAATTGACACCGTTTATTTGGACTAATTGCTGTCTATCATTCAAATAGGATTTTACTAAACTTAATGCTAAAAGGCCTAGCCCGTAATGCTCAAGTTTCAAAAGCAATGTTTCATGATCAACGCAATCAAACGCCTTCGATAGGTCGCAGAAAATACCTATGGCATCTTGCCCCTCCTCCCACGCATCAAAGATGTGTTTTAATAAGGTGACACCAGCGTCGGTTGTACAACGTCCTTTGGTGAAACCATACTGTTTCTCGTGTAGGATTTTATTTGTATTAAAATGAATGAGCATTTGATTTAGCATTATCTTTTCAAATACCTTGCTGAAAACCGGCAGCACGGACACTGGTCTATAATTATTTGTGTCTTTACTGTCCCCGGATTTAAAAAGTGGTATAACCTTACTATGTTTCATTAGATCCGGAAAGACTCCTTGATCTACACACAAATTAAAAATCAAAGCTAAGTACGGCGCTATAGTCTGAATAATGGAGGTACAAACTTTGATGGACATGCCCCATAGATCTTCGGTCAGTTTTACCTTTATTTGCTTAAAAGCCTTTATTACTGTTATTGGGTTTATATGTGAAAAGTGAAATTCAGTCGGGCAGGCTGAAACGTTAGCGTGTAATAAACCAGAAGCGAGCGACGGCGAAGAATTTAAGGGTTCAGTAGTTTTAATGTCAATCGAAATAATTTAAAATAATTGTTTGATACACTTAATCGATTAGGTTGATTGCAATTTATAATCGATTATGAGACGGGTGAATGGACAGCATAAAAAAACAATACCAAAGAAATGTCATGATGCAAGGTAGCATCAAAATTTTAAGCAAAATTTTGCCAGATTTTGGCTTGTTTTTTTATGAACTTTTGTATGAAAACTTAGGTACATAAGGACACAAATAAAATTAGTATATCTTTATTTTGTCCTTTTGCATCATTTCAGCAAGCGAAAAGGTTGTTTATGCATATATTTTGAGCAAATCTAAATTGTCTACTGTTTGGAATTCGAATTTTGTACATATTTTGCACTAGACTGACACGGTTTTACCGACCTCAACATGTAAATAAAGATATTTTTTACAAATTTACTGTGTAAAATAGCTGCTGCGTAAACTTATTTTTAACCCCCGCCGGAAAAAGAAGGGGTGTTATAAGTTTCACGTGTGTTGCTGTTTAACTGTGTGTCTGTCTGTGGCATCATAGCGCCTAAACGGATGAACCGATTTTGATTTAGTTTTTTTTTTGAAAGGTAATTTTGTCGAGAGTGTTCTTAGCTATGTTTGAATAAAAGTGGTTCAGCCGTTCAAAAGTTATGGGCATTTTACTGTCTGAATCGGGGTGTTTTCGCAAGATAAATGCGTCGGGGGTTTTTTAAATTGTGAAATTTTACTTGTTCTGAATAAATTCGAATGTTGAACATTCATGTAAATTCCTAAATTTCATGGCGTGATTTGCAACAACCTGTCGAGTCAGCTGGTATGTCATGTGTCAAAATCTTGTCGAGCAGAGTGGTAGCTCGAGACTTAAAGGTGTCAGAGAGTAAGTGAAAAGTAAAGAAAAAGGTAAAATGTGACACATCTTAATTACAAATAAAATGGTATATTTATATGACATGTTATATTGATATACATATCTTATTATTCTTATATTATTAATATACTTAAAAAAAAAAATAATATGCTTTGTTCATTTTTAGTTCGGCAAGGTTATTTTTTTGTTGTTATATTTTTTTTTTTTTTATTACTTCTATGTTTTGTTATCTCGTGTATTTTGTATTGAATTCGTTTTTATTTGTATATATTTTATTGTGTCTTATTCTTGTAAGATTCGTTTTAGAGTTTTGTTTATCTGGTGTAATTTGCACTGTATAATGCCATAAGTGTGATCTGTAAAGATATACATGTATACTTTTTAAATAAATAAGAAAACCAAAGTACTCCTTATCTAGACTTCTTTAGATAGTACTACCAAGCCTTCTACATATAGAGTTATTTTTTGAAATTCACTATTCATGATTGCAGTACCTACCTATAACATAATAACATTACGAATTCTCAATATAATTTGTACTCTAAAGCCGCCTGAATTCTGATATCGGTTGAACGACATCTATGGTGGATCTCGTTGGTAACAAAGCCTCTCAGTTATAGAATTCCGTCCCCCACCATTCAAATATGTGAGCAGTGAGCACAATATATACTAAGACGAAAATAATCCGATATTGAGTAAGATTTGTTCCTGAATACACTTCATACACAAAATAGATAAGTCACAGAAGGTCAGTTCTATACAAAGAGCGAAAACTCACGCACACATAAATATGGATCACCTAGAGACGGTATTCGATCGAGATCGGCTTCCGTTTTTGTGCCCACCGATTGGCGCCAATGGCGAGTAAGGTCCTTAAATGTAGCTGTTAAACGTTGCTATAACTCGCTCAGCAGAAAAGTTTGAATTAAAACCATTTCGAATGCCGTAGAAGTGCGATTAAATATAAAATCAAATATGGCGTAGTTTTGTACGGCCCCTTTAAAAAAAAAAGAAAAATGGAGGATAAAGTTTTCTGAAACATAAAGCTTAAAGCATAAAGCGGAAAATTTAAACGCGGTAGCCCCCATTCAACTGCACTCTTGCTGGGGTTGGTCTGAGGATAAGAAAACAAATTAACCTGCCTGTAATTTGCAGCTCTTGTCAGTTGCTAAGTGATTGGACTTCGTCCGCAGAAACGATTACAATCTCCGATGTTGGCAATCCCAACCCTGCGATTCCTTGCGTTGAGAAAAAGTATAAACACTCACCTGGATAGGCAGGGATCGAAGGTATCAGCACACACTCGGGACATCAGGGCCGGCCGGCGTGGCGAATATTCAATATGCACTACAAGTTCACGTTTTTGCTTGATTTCACTTCACAAGGAGGGTTACGAGAACCAATCGGTTAATCAGTTTCTAGCGAAGCCTTTTGGGTATTTATTAACCCTTTTTTAAACGGACACAGCGCGGGAGCAGTTATCTGCTTTTCGCCATTTTTTTCAAGTCACAGTTCGCACGCTCACCGCAGTGAGGCGCTAGCGTGGCGCCAGCGGGATGGCGCCAATTTTAAATTAGGAAGGGAAACAAATTGGATAGGATATTTAGAAGGATAGGCTTAATGTTTATCCATTTCCCCCCACTCGAAATCGACCAGGATTTCGCAAGCCAAAAGACTGCCAGGGTACAACTAGCAGTGCTCGAGAAATATAAAATTAAAACTTAATAAGCATAATTACCTAAGTGTCTAAACTATTTTAATTGAACAATACTGATCAATACACAATATTGTTCGAGGTATAAGATAAGATAATAATTAGTTAATTGGTAACGGACAGACCTTAACTACTGGTCTGCGCATAGTTTTACCGTTTGCAGTTCGAAGAGTCACAACCCTGACTATGTTATCTGATCCCGGATGAATCTGTTGTATACGAGCTAATTTCCATAGTAAAGGGGGAAGATTAGGCTCATTAACAAGGACTAAACCGTTTAATTTAAGGTTGGGTGTATCTTTGAACCATTTAGTTTTTTGTTGAAGTGTATGCAGATAATCACGTTGCCAAGCAAGCCAAAAACTTTGAGTTATTTTCTTGAGCATTTGCCAACGAGAACGTGGACATAAGCATTCACTAACAGGTTCTTCCGGTAGCGAAACTAAAGGACCTCCCGACAAGAAGTGTCCCGGAGTCAAAACGTTCGATTCTTGCGGGTCTGAAGACAAAGTACAAAGTGGGCGTGAATTTAACACAGCTTCCACTTTAGCGAGAATCGTAATAAATTCTTCCAGCGTTAAAACTTGAGCACCAACTACACGCTTAAGGTGATATTTTGTGGACTTTATGCCACTTTCAAATATGCCACCAAAATGTGGTGCACCTGGCGGGTTAAATTTCCATTTTATTTGACGGATAGCCAAACCATCTGATATATCAACTTGATGTTTGCGAAGCTCGCCGGTTATTTCGTTAAGATATTTGTTTGCACCAACAAAGTTGGTGCCACAATCTGTAATGATTGTATCACACATTCCGCGACGGGAAACGAATCTATCCAGAGCCGCGAGGAATGCTTCGGAACTCAACTCAGTGACGGCCTCCAAATGGACGGCTTTCGAACTCAAGCACACAAAAAGAGATATGTATGCTTTATAGGTTTTAGCTCCACGTCGACGACTTTCCTTTACAATAAAAGGGCCACCAAAGTCAATTCCTGTGGTTTGGAAGCATCGAGAGGGCTGAAGACGAGCGGCAGGGAGCTTGCCCATCATGGGTTGACTGGACACTGGTTTTACTTTGAAGCAACGCACACACTTTGAGAGTGCGGTACGAATAAGTAGTCTTAACCCAATTATCCAGAACCTTCTATGAATTAGGGACTGTAAAGTCCGAGGGCCACAATGCAGATATTTTAGATGAAAATGCTCGACAATCAGCCTCGACAAAGGACTCAATTTAGGTAAGAGAAGAGGATGTAACGCAGATGGCGATAGATTAGCCTCATCGATGCGTCCCCCCACTCGCAATAAACCATCTTCATCCAAGAAAGGAGACAGTTTTTGAATCGACTTGTCGCATTGTTCATGATTTTTCACTTGACTGACGTGAGACGACATATAATGGTCTTGAGTAAACTTGACTAGCGTCTTCATTGATTTATCGAGTTCAGAACTGCTAAGGGCGGAGAAATTTCTATTTGAAGAAACAACCTTTGCATTTGATATGAAACGGAAACACCATGACAAAGTTCGTTGAATCTTTGTCAGAGAAGAAAGCTTAGAAGTTAACGTCAGAAGTGGATTATCAGATTCAGTAGCGTGTAGGCTGCTTGGAACTGAAGTTTTTAATTCCGGCAGTTCTGCATTTACGAGCAACGTACGTTTGCAAGGCCATTTATTAGGCGACATTCGCAACCAAGAAGGCCCACTCCACCAGAGTGGGTGATCAATTAATTCTGAACAGAGAACACCGCGACTACAACAGTCGGCCGGGTTATCCTCGGTGGACACGTGAAACCAAAATTCGGGACCAATTAAATCGGTTGCTTGCACGACTCGATTTGCTACATACATCTTTAGCAAATGAGGTGCCGTGTTGAGCCAAGAAAGAGTGGTGGTACTGTCCGAGTAGGCTTTCATAGAATTTATGTGAATTTTATCTTTGAGTAAGTTGTGCATGTGTGACATAACTTGCGCTAGAAGCACCGCTGCGCTGAGTTCAAGTCTATTTATCGTTGTCGGTTTTAACGGAGCCACTCGAGATTTACCTATTAACAGGTGAGTGACCGTGGTAACCTCATCCACAACACTACAAAGATAGACACAACAGCCATACCCTTTGAGTGAACCATCACAAAACCCTACCAAATGCACTTCGGCAAGACTAGAGGGCATAATCAGTCTCGGTAGTGAAATATTCTGCAGATCAGATAAGTTGGCTGCTATTAAATGCCACGCCTTAGCTAAATGTGGCGGGATACCTTCGTCCCAACCTAAGTTTAAGCGCCACATTTCTTGTAATAGCGACTTTGCAGAAAACACAACCGGGCTTATCCAACCGAGCGGGTCGAAAATGCGGGCCACTATAGAGAGGATAGATCTCTTAGTAAATTTTACGTCGAACGAGTCTGAAAACTTGTAGGAGAAATTGTCGTCCGATGGATTCCACCGTATCCCTAATATCTTGACAAACTCATTTCCAGCATCATCGAAGGATTTAGAAGTCTGAAGATGGTCAGGAGGAACATCAGACAAAAGAATTGGAGTATTCGTACTCCACTTACGAAGTTCAAAATGACCCTTTGACAATAACGAGGTAACATCCTCTTTTAATTGTTTCGCTTCATCAAGAGATGAGCATCCGGTAGTGATGTCGTCCATGAATGTATCTTCACAAAGAACTTGAGCGGCGCGGCTTGAGTATTCAGAACCGTGATCCTCAGCAAGTTGACGCAGAGTGCGAATAGCTAAGTATGGGGAGCTGCTGACTCCATAAGTCACGGTATTAAGCTCATACTCATTCAAAGCCTCGTTAGGCTCGTCACGCCAGAACACGTGTTGATAACACCTGTCCTCAGGACGTATCAATATCTGGCGGTACATTTTGCAAATGTCCGCAGTGAAGACAATATTATGAAGTCGGAATTTCGTAACTAAATCGACGATGTCAATTTGAAGTTTCGGTCCAACATGAACTACATCATTCAGAGAACGATTACTTGTAGTCCGACTACTAGCGTCGAAGACTACCCGGAGTCGTGTCGTAGAGCTATCTGGACGCACGACGCAATGATGTGGAATTATATAACGATCAGTAGTCGAAGAATCTGCAGGCTGCATATGTCCTAGTTCTTTGTACTGGTGCATAAATTCCTTATAATCAGCTTTCAGCTCGGTCTGATTAATAAGACGCCTTTCTAAGCTGAGAAAGCGATTAAAAGCTTGGCGAGACGAGTCGCCTAAAGAAGGCGCATCCTTCTTTAACATTATAGGTACCACGTAACGACCTTCACGTGTACGGTAAGTATCCTGTTTATACATTTGTTCACAGAGATCATCTTCCGGACCGGAAATTTTACCTTTCGGCGGTTCTTCAGAATCCCAGAACCGTTGAACGATATCTTCGAGCGTGCAAGAGGACGCGAGGAGTGACGTAACGGATTCACAGTGAATATTGTTAGGTGGTGTGTTATGAAAATATTGACCACTTATCACCCAGCCGAATACACTAGACAAGGCGCAAGGTAATCCGGGACCGGGAGTGAAACGTGCGCCAGTGTATATTTGATCAAAACACTCGACACCTAACAGTAGATCGATCGGACCGGATCTATCGAAGTCGCGGTCGGCGAGATCAAGGTGTTTGAAATGATCCTTGACGTGCAACGGTAACGTTGACGAAGGCAGCATGGAAGTAATTTTAGGTAAAACTACTAAAGGTAAGTCGAACTTAGGCGACTCACAAGAATGAGGTATTATTGTAGCGAAGGTATAACCTTTTATGTCACAAACATTACTTTGTCCGAGACCGGTAACGTTCAAGTTACATTTTCTTATACGTAAACCTAGGCGGCGCACGCATGCGCTGGTGATGAAAGAATCCATCGAACCGCTGTCAATAACTGCGCGTGCACACTGGAGCGAGCCATCCGCGTGACGTACACGAACTACCGCTGAGCCAAGAATCTTCGTACTACAATTTGAACCCGAAGTTAGTGACGTAATACAAGTAAGTGTGCTAGTAACTTTAGCGGAACTTTCGTTATTCTCGTTTGAATTAACAGAAGACGTTAATAAACTTTTATTTTCCACATGTAATAACGTGTTATGTTTCGCGTTACAAACAAAACATGTGGTTTTAGATTTACAATTATTATTATCGTGACCGGGCCTTAAGCAATTGGCACACAGGTTAAATTTCGTAACGAAATGTTGACGCTGTTCAAGTGTCATAGAATGTAACTTGCCGCATCGGTAAATGGAATGATTTTCATTACAACATAAACAAGCTAATGAGCCCGATGCATTATTATTATTACTTTGGTTCGTAGATGCTACAAATGATGATGACCTTTGCTGACCTTTATTACGAAACTGTTCATTGTTATTAGAAGAGTTCGATGGAGTAGTCGAAACCGAGACCGGTTGACTAACTTCCAGAATCTTAATATAATTTTGTAAATAAACAATTAAGTCATTGAACTTAGGCATCTCGTGAATATTTTGTAACTCGAACCGTTTCCTAGTTTCAAGGTCAAGTGATCGCGATGCAATGTGAAATAAAATAAATTCACTTAGCTCATCAATTTGCAAAGCACGTAGCGCATTTACGCTTTCATATAATGAATTGGTCAGTTCGGATAAATTTTCAAGTGACGGCTTGTTGACAAAAGTTAATTTAAATATTTTTTCTAGATAAGTATTTGCTAATATGCGCTTATTGTCATATCGATCTAATAAAAGATTAAAAACCACGGCATAATTCGACTCGGTTATAGGTACGCCCCTGGCCAAGGTCAGTGCACACCCAGATAAACACGACAACAAATAATGAAACCTTTCCGTGTCTGAAAGTGAACTATTGTTATGAATAAGCGGGATGTAACTATCCTTGAAGGTCTGCCAGTTTTCTATTTTCCCATCGAAATGCGGAATTTTCAATTTGGGCAGTTTCACTTGAACAATAGAAACCTCTCGACGACAATGTGCGGACGGATCGGCGGCGGCTGCAGGCGTGTGGGGCGCAGGCAGCGACGTCGCAAGCAAAGATTCGGCAACTTCGATAGACGCATAATACAAATCATCAAATGACAACATCGCACTCAAATCTATTTCTGACTTGGGTTTTAACTTTAACTGTAATCTATTAACATTTTCGCTGGACTCCATAAAAGCAGCCCTAATCTGATCAATCTTCTTGTATCTAGCCTTGAAAGAGGATAGCTTAGAACTATCTTGCAGAACATCTTTAGACAAATCGTAGATAATCTGCATACACTTGAAGTCATATTCGCGTCTGTTAAGATACACCTGTAATTCAACTTCATCAGACATATTTGTTAACTTACGTATTCACGATAAATAAATGAGATAAGAAGGTAGGTAGATAAGTACCTATCCGAACTGCAAGCGCAATATACTTTAGGCACTACTAAGGGTACCTACCTACTTTGGCAAGTAATACAAGTTATGAATTTAAATGTGTAGGTATAAATACCTATTACGATTTAGACACTTATAAGTTATCACTTTTATTCGTAATAAAATGTAGGTACGTAGGTAATTTCTCGAGCACAACCATTCGACCATGAAACATTCCTATTAGCTTTATACCAACATCAGTTATTGCAAGGAATAGTCAAACAAGAAATACCTAGTTTATTCCAGATTTCAATTGAAACCTTAAATACAATTTAATTTTCGGAATGAATAATAATGATCAATGAGGGTAGGTTAGGTACAACCGTGGTCCGCTGGCCAGCTTAGCACGTTGCGGGAACCCGACTTGAATACCTACCTTTTGCGTTGTTTAAATAAATTATGAAATATATTTATTTAACTCGTGTTTCTTACTTGTTATTTATTAAATTAATAAGAATACACGATATTACAAGGCAATTTAGACTCATTAAACGAGATTTTATGATTAATAAGAGAATGTGAGGGTGCGTAGACACCTCACAGGAGGCACCAAAAAGAATGATTGGACTTCGTCCGCAGAAACGATTACAATCTCCGATGTTGGCAATCCCAACCCTGCGATTCCTTGCGTTGAGAAAAAGTATAAACACTCACCTGGATAGGCAGGGATCGAAGGTATCAGCACACACTCGGGACATCAGGGCCGGCCGGCGTGGCGAATATTCAATATGCACTACAAGTTCACGTTTTTGCTTGATTTCACTTCACAAGGAGGGTTACGAGAACCAATCGGTTAATCAGTTTCTAGCGAAGCCTTTTGGGTATTTATTAACCCTTTTTTAAACGGACACAGCGCGGGAGCAGTTATCTGCTTTTCTCCATTTTTTTCAAGTCACAGTTCGCACGCTCACCGCAGTGAGGCGCTAGCGTGGCGCCAGCGGGATGGCGCCAATTTTAAATTAGGAAGGGAAACAAATTGGATAGGATATTTAGAAGGATAGGCTTAATGTTTATCCACTAAGGGTAGTCAGTGTTCTGAAAGTCTCACAACCAAAAGCTTATAAAGAGGTATGGAGATGAGGATAGCATGATGTTAACCCCAGGTTTCTTTTAACAACACCAGTATTCCTATAACTCACACTGTGAAGAACTTGGGGATTTATATCGACAGCACTCTATCCTGGACCAAACAACTGCAGGAAGTCAGTCGTAAACTGTTTGCATCTGCAGACTCCCTGAGACGACTTCGTAATTTTCGTCCCATAACCACTAAAATTGCAATTGCACAATCACTTTTTCTTCCTATCCCGGACTATGCTGATGCCAGCTATCTTGATCTCACCCAAGACCAATTGGACAAGCTTGAGCGACTTCAAAATCTCTGTATCAGGTTCATATTTGGCTTGCGCAAGTATGATCACGTTTCTGAATTCCGTATTAAGCTCAAATGGCTTCCAATTCGCCTTCGCCGGAATGCCCACATACTTTCTTTGCTTTATAATGTGCTCTTCAATCCTCTAACTCCTTTTTATTTTAAAGAACGCTTTCAGTTCCTCTGTGACACACATTCTAGGTCCTTGAGATCATCGGAGAATCTAAAAGAGAGGCCTGGAGCTATAGATTTTGGCATGTTCAATTTAATTAAATTTATTGATGTATATTGTATGTAATTTTATTGCTAGGTTATTTTAGTATTAAGTAATTTTGTGTGTTTAAATTGTGACTTGTAGCATCATATTGGATCAAACTGTAAAGATGTTATAATTGGTGATAATAATAAATAAATAAAATTGAGTATTCGTATGCATTCCACTTCCTGCTTTGACAAATCTTTTACGATTCAAGCTGCTCGGTTGTGGAATGTATTACCTATTGAAATAAGACGTGCCTAAACACTGCTAACATTTAAGAAAATGGTAAAGGAGCATTACCTTTCATTATAATTTGTATTATTCTCCTTTCTCTGTCATATATTTGATATTTATTAGTATATAATGTAGTATTGTACATATGTATTTTATTTTATTATGTGTAAGTAATATTATTTATGATATTTGGTACACTGACGGCCCTAAATTCATCTCCTATTGTTCAGTCCATCCAAAGGTTGTCTGTAAGAGATTTTCCTGTGCGATAAGACCGCCCATTGTACACTTGTTTTTGTAAATGTTTTTCCTGTATGTTTTTGTGGCGTACAATCAAGTATATAATAATAATAATAACTTGAAATCGCGATAAGTACTCTTCATGTGCGAGCACCCTGCGTTTTGTTTAGAGCCGGCCTTCTGAAGAGACCCATATATCTTGTCCTGTGTGGGTGTAGTACTCCCTATCTTATTTTTTATATTGTTTAATTATATTTAGATGCGTGGGTGATATCTCAAGATTGTTGAATATCTTCCTGAAGAGGATTATGTTACGTTAGTATGTGGAACATAAATATATCGCCTCTTCTCTATCTATTATTGTCCATGGCAGTATATTTCCCTAAGAGGTCAATGGGATTTTGAGAGCCCTTCTCTCATATCAGCAAACATATGGAAAATAATATTGGTAGATACTTAAAAGGTTAATGCATTTGTAAGAACTTTAGCCCGTCAGCAAGTGGCTTGTGAGGGCTTTTGAATCTTATGGCACCTATTCAGAACTTTGGTATTCTCATTAGCCATTTTGGCTGATACAGTGGCCGGTATGATAGTGTAGTCAAAATCATCATATCAGCCGAAAACGTCCACTGCTGAACATAGGCCTTCCCCAAGCGTCACCACATTAACCAGTCCCGTGCTTCTCGCAACTAGCGGATCCCTGCAACCTTCACCAGGTCATCGGTCCACTTGGTGGGAGGCCTTCCAACGCAACGTCTTCCGGTTCGCGGTCGCCACTCGAGAACCTTTCTGCCACATCGGCCATCCATTCTGCGAGCAATGTGCCCTGCCCACTGCTACTTAAGTTTGGCAATTCTTCGGGCTATGTCGGTAACCTTGGTTCTCTTACGGATCGCTACATTTCTGATTCGATCACGCAAGGAAACGCCGAGCATAGCCCTCTCAATTGCCCTTTGAGTGACTGTAAGCTTAGTCAAAATGAAGCATACGAAAATTTCTTCTGCTGGAACATTTATAGGCCTTCCCTAGGCGTCATCGTATCAAAGATTCTTGAAACCTTGTGTGAGACCTTCCAACGCAGCAGGTTCTGAAAACCGTTCTACCCCATTAGTCATTTCCATTTCTAATAATCCCATATTTAATTGGATGTAGCAGTATATTACACACATCCTGAAACGGATAATACATGTAACAACATAATATAAGTATATATTTTCGTCCTTACATCTCCTCATTGCCTAATCTGCGATACTTACAAGTAATTGAGTGTCACTAAATCCGTTGACTCGGCTCAGCGGATTAGACGCTCTCATGTGATATATTCCACGATATATTCGCACAAAATGATCATTATTTACGTGTTATTAATTAATATAATAACAATCAGTGCCCATTTCTTAATATGGATTAGCATAGACCTGTTGTAATTTATTATTTTGGGTTTGGTTGGTTTAAAATAAGCTCTACAACTATAGTAGTTGTTAATCCTTTGGTAACAGTGGGGCTACAAAAGGATGAATTGTTAATGTAGAAAGCCTTTACAAAATTTAATATATTTTTTGACCAGGTTGTTTGGCAGTACTAATAATTGGCGTGCGTGGAGTGACCGTGAGAAAATTCCTAGATTATTTCAACCACATAGGACGTCTGAGAGGAACTTTTATCCGAATGGCAATATAGGTGGGATAATTCCATCAAGGGATCCTCCACCAATTCTTTCCATCCGTTCGCGTGCGGCTGGCTAGGACGTGGCTGGAGATGGATCAATGTGTTGCCATTTCTCACAGGGCATGGTAACTTTAAAAGTAAATTATTTTCCTACAAGCTCGTTGCCTAGCCTCTATGTCAGTGTTCTACATCTGACTGCGAATATGTACAATCTGCACATCATATCTTGTGGGAGTGTTTTCATTGGGAGAATGAACGCAATAATATGTTGAATAATGTACAGGCTGCGTCAGGAGTTGTTTACTATACGGACCTTGTGGAAACTAGAACAAATTACCGTGCGTTCAAGCGTTTTTGCCATACCTATTATTGGAAACAAATATAGCAGCTTACAATGTTAGGACCCATTAATATTAATGGTTATTTTTATCCGTGGTGCTAGGCAACTGGGCTTACCCCAGTTGTATATGATCCTTTGTGCTTATTGGCCTTTTTTGTTTTGTCTCCTGCTTGATATAGATTTTTTTATGAAGTGGTATTTTTATTTTTTCCTACTCCTTCTTTATTCTTTTCTGATAATTTCGTTGCTGGATCCAAGACAGTTAAATGCATTCTCCGGGACTTCGTCGAGCTTCATTGCCTCGGCGCTTTACTGGTGGTCGCCACTGCTGATTCTGGCTTTCAGGAGTTGCAGTGGTTTGGGAATAGTGCGGTGGGACTGTCACAAAAAAATAAAATTGACGTACGTGTATGTCTAGATGTATGAACGTAAAGGTATCAAAAGGATTATGTAAAGATCGTACTAGATGCCGTTCTGTTGTTTCTGACTGTGTGTACCTACGTGTTTATTTTCACGGTTATGAACTTTTATGCCAGAAACATAATTATTCAACATTCTAACGATAATGTTGCAACCACCATCGTAAATTACAACCACTATGCAAACAAGAGGATTTGACTGTTTGCATGTAAGCAAGTCCCTCTGTCAAAACAACAAAATGACTCTCATTCACGGCTCAAACTCATACAAGATCAATTTGTTTTAACAACGTCTAGCCAAACAATAAACAATAAACAAATCCTACTAAATGAACACTAGGTTACTCTTCGTCTAGCTTGTAATTTTATATTTCACAGCTCAAAAACTAATCATTTATTGATGTCCTAATGCGGTATCGATTCGATTTCTTATAACAATTGACTTTACTTACGAATAAATTTTATTCTATTTAACACTTTAGTATTTTATTTTGCTCAATTTTTTTTGTAATTATATATATTAAAATGAACTGTTATATTTTGTAGAACTTTTAGCTATCTAAACGTTTTTAATTGCATGTAAAGCAGTCTTCGTAACATAACACATGCTTAAAGAAACATATCGAATTAATAAGATACAACCATCATTGTGATATACAACCACACCTATACGGAGGCCCTAGACAAGTGACATTTGACATCGAAATCGTGGCGATAGCGATTTTCAAAAAGACAAAATAGTACCGGATTGACAAGATATATCGAAAAATCGCGTGGTCTATTCCTTAAATTATGACATTTGGAATTTCAGCGATGGTGACCCATCGCTAAAATCGAATGCCATTTGTCGAAGGCCTCAGAAGATTAACTAAATAGATTATTTTATACAGTGGTTCTAGACAAATTTGTCATTCGATGTCTGCGATGACAGTGGTCAAAATTCCACAATGTAAGGTGACCTGACAGCTCAACAGCGCTTGGCAATCCCGTAAATTATTGTCATTTTTCATATCACTAGTAAATACAATGTAACTTATTATATTTTATTGTCTATCTCGTTGCCTGTTAATAATTATGGAACTTCATAGACGGGCTTATGTCAGACGTTAAATTGTAGGCAAGACGAAGAGTAACATAGTCTTCACTTAGTAGGATATCAATTAGTTGGCTAGACGTTGTTAAAACAGATTGATCTTGTATGAGTTTGTATCTTTATTGTATAACTAGCTGTTGCCCGCGACTTCGTCTGCGAAGCAAAGTAATTCGAATTGCTTATTTTTTATATCGCGGCTTAATATTGTAGGTTTTCCATACAAACTTCTACCCCTCTTTTCACTCCCTTAAGTATGATTTCCGTAAGTATTTTTGGATAAAAACTATCCTATGTCCTTCCCAGGGTCTCAAAATATCTCCGAACCAAATTAAATTTAAATCAGTTCAGCGGTTTAAGCGTGAAAAGGTAGACAGAGAGACAGACAGAGTTACTTTTACATTTATAATATTAACTCCGCCCGCGACTTCGTTCGTGTGATGGCAACCAAAAATAAGCTGTTATTAAACCAAATAAAAATGTGGTTTCGTAAAGTTCTACGTTTTAAAGAATAATACATTTTAGGTTACCGCTACTAAGTAAAATCCGCCCCTTAAAACTTAATATACCCTTTTTCTCTTTTTAATTTTTTGTTTATTTTATTTAGATTGCTCAGTAAGATGTCTCATAAAAACTAAAATCACTTAACCCTATCAGGGGGGAGGTAGTTTTAAAAAACGTATTATGTAAATTTTGATTATTTACGTTATCTCCACGGAATGAGATTGATCATACAAACAAATTGCCTCCTTTTCCCCCCCTTTAAAGGTTGACAGTTCAGTGGCGACTGCGAACCGGAAAACACAAATTAGGAAGTCCGACCTGGTCAAGGCTGCGGGAGTCCGGTGGATGCGAAACGCACAGGACCGATCAGTGTGGCGGCGCTTGGGGAAGGCCTATGTCTAGCAGTGGACGTTTTTTGGCTGAAATGATGATGATGGTGAAAGGTTGATTTTCCGCAAATTCCTTCTTCGTGCTCCCCTAGATCCCTACATCAAAAACGAAACCTTGTCCAGTATGATTCATAACAAACTTTAACACCCACTTAATCCTATTTTGGGGGGTAGTTTCGAAAAAATATAGTGACAACCTTTTATTGTTTACTTAGGTTGGTATTTATGTCAACTATCAAGTTTATTAACCCAAGACATAAAATTCTTTAACAAAACTTTATCACCTGTTAAATCGTATTTTGAAGGCAGTTTCGAAAATCTAATAATATCAAACTTTATTGTTTGTTTAGGTTGGTATTTTTGTCAAGTATCAAGTTTATTAACCCTATGAATAAGATTTTCAAAAAACTTTAACTCCCCCTAAATCGACTTTTGAGTGTAGTTTCTAAAAGCTTATAATGACAACCTTTATTGTTTACTTAAGTTGATATTTATGTCAAGTTTCTAGTTTATTAACTCAAGAAATAAGATTCTTCGAAAAACCTTAAGACCCCTAAAAAACCGTATTTTGGGGTTAGTTTAAAAAAACTAAGAATTTCAACATGTATTGTTTACTTAGGCTGGTATATATGTCAAGTTTACAGTTAATTAACTCAAGAAGTAAGATTCATAAAAAAAAACAAATCGTCTTTTGGGGGTAGTTTTGAAAACTAATAATAACAACCTAATAATTTATTTAAATTAGTATTTGTGCAATGTTTCAAGTTTAGTAACCCATGAAATAAAATTCTTCGATACAAACTTCAATACCCCCTTAATCGACTTGTGAGGGTAGTTTCAAAAAACTAATAATGTCAACCTTTTATCATTTACTTAGATTAATATTTATGCCAAGTTTCAAGAATATTAGCTGAAGGAATTAGATTTTTCATACAAACTTTGTCCCCCTTTTTCTCCCCTTTAGGGGAAGAATTTCGGCAAACCCTTTCTTATCGGATGCCTACGTCACACAAAAACATACTCCCAAATTCTAGGTCTCTACGATCAGCGGTTTAGGCTGTGCGTTGATCCGTCAGTCAGTCATTCAGGACAAAGCATTTTATATGTATAGAAGAAGATTTAAGGAGCAGAAGACTGGTCGGGTTTTTTGAGACTCATAATTTCGGGTGGACCAATAATTATTTTAGGATGTATACGAATGCTGCGTAAATTACACGACACAACACAAAAACCTAATACAGCGTAAATTACGCAACACTAAAACGTCACTCACAACTATGTTTACCTGAGACAAACGGTCCAGTTCGGTAGTTCCCGGTTTTAGTGCCATTTGATTCTTTAAAGAAACTTTAACACCCCTAAATCGTCTTCTGGGGATAATGCCGAAAAACTAATGATGCCAACCTTTATTATTTTGCCAAAGGAATAAGATTTTTTATACAAATAAATATCTCCCTTTTAACCCCTTCAAAAGTTGAATTTCCAAAAATCCCTCCTAAGTGCTCCCCCCTACATCTTAAAAAGAAGCTATGTGCAGTAAAAGTAATCAAAAATCTTTACCACCCCGAAATCGTATTTTAAGGGTAGTTTCGAAAAACTAATAATGAAAACCTTTAATGTTTATTTAGGTTGGTATTTAAGCAAAGTTTCATATTTATTGACCCAAGAAATTAGATTCTTCAAAAAAATTAACATCCCCTAAATCGTCTTTTGGGGGTAGTTTCAAAAAATAATAATAGCAACCTTAAGGTTAGTATTTGTGGCAAGTTTCAAGTTTATAATCTAAATATCAGATTTTCAAAAACACTGTAATACCTCCTAAATTTACTTTTGGGGGTTGTTGCAAAAAACTAATAATGACAACCTTTTTGTTTATTTAGGATGGTATTTATGTCAAGTTTCATGTTTATTCACCCAAGAAATCAGATTCTTCAAAAAAATTAACATCCCCAAATCATCTTTTGGGGGTAGTTTCGAAAAACTAACAATGAAAGCCTTTATAATTAGATTCTTCAAAAAAAAAATTACACCCCTAAATCGTCTTTTGGGGGTAGTTGCAAAAAATTAATAATGACAACCTTTATTGTTTATTTAGGATGGTATTTATGTCAAGTTTCATGTTTATTCACCCAAGAAATCAGATTCCTCAAAAAAAAATTACGTTCCCTAAATCGTCTTTTGGGGGTAGTTTCAAAAAATAATAATAGCAACCTTAAGGTAGTATTTGCGGCAAGTTTCAAGTTTATAATCTAAATATCAGATTTTTAAAAACACTGTAATACCTCCTAAATTGACTTCTGGGGTAGTTGCAAAAAACTAATAATGACAACCTTTATTGTTTATTTAGGATGGTATTTATGTCAAGTTTCATGTTTATTCACCCAAGAAATCAGATTCTTCAAAAAAATTAACATCCCCTGAATCATCTTTTGGGGGTAGTTTCGAAAAACTAACAATGAAAGCCTTTATTGTCTATTTAGATAATTAGATTCTTCAAAAAAAAATTACACCCCTAAATCGTCTTTTGGGGGTAGTTGCAAAAAATTAATAATGATAACCTTTATTGTTTATTTAGGATGGTATTTATGTCAAGTTTCATGTTTATTCACCCAAGAAATCAGATTCTTCAAAAAAAAAATAACATCCCCTAAATCATCTTTTGGGGGTAGTTTCGGAAAACCAACAATGAAAGGCTTTATTGTTTATTTAGATTTGTATTTATGTAAAGTTTCAAGTTTATTTTCTGAAGTAATGAGATTCTTCAAAAAAAAATTAACACCCCTAAATCATCTTTTGGGGGTAGTTTCAAAAAATAATAGTAGCAACCTTTATTATTCATTTAGATAAGTATTTGTGGCAAGTTCCAAGTTTATTGATCAAAGAAATCTGATTTTTCCATACAAACTTCAACACCCCCTAATTCATTATTTGGGGGTAGTTTCGAAAAACTAATAATGTCAATCTTTATCATTTACTTAGAATACTATTTGTGCTAAGTTTCAAGAATTTTGGTTGAAGGAATTAGATTTTTCATACAAACTTTCAACCCCATTTTTACCACCTTAGGGGTAGAATTTCCAAAAATCCTTTCTTAGTGCACACTTACGTCACTTGAAGAACCTTTCTGCCAAATTTCATGCTTCTAGGCTTAGCAGTTTTGGCTGTGCGTTGATTGATCAGTCAGTCAGTCAGTCAGTCAGTCAGTCAGTCACCTTTCGCTTTTATAGATATAGATTATATTAATGGATCCTCGTGTTGTCTTTTACACTAATATTATAAAGAGGACAGATTTGTATATTTGTATGTAAAGAATAAACTTAAAAACTACTGGACCGATTTCAAAAATTCTTTCACCGTTGGGAAGGTACACTATCTCCGGGCGAAATAGGCTAATTTTTACCCGACCGCCAATTTTTGCCGAAGGAGGGTAATGTGTTTATCAGTCTATATATGTATGTATGTATGTATGTATGTAAGTATGTATGTATGTTTGTTCCTATATGGCGTTCCAGAGACCAAACGCGTTGGCCGATTTTGATGATTCATACGTCAATCGATTCGTCTTAACCCTGCGAGTGTCATAGGCTACGTTAAAATTGGACAGTAGAAAAATGGCGGATTTTGGGTGCCATACTGTAGGGGCCCAAATTTTCTTTTTCTTCCTATCCCATCGTGTGGGGTATCAAAATAAGGGGTTTTAAGAGGTGTTTTCAAAAATATATAACACTTATATGTGTAAATGTATCTAATTCGAAAAAAAAACTAACTAAAAAGTTATAAATAAAAAACTTCATTAAAAAAATCAAAAAACCCGACTGCTTCAAAAGCGAACTAAAAAGTCGTAAACAAGGAAAAAATCATGCTGTGCAGTTGGAGGATACATATTCGCGGGCTGGCTGACCAAAATCTGGTGTATCCTCCGCCTGCAGCCATCCTCGCTTTTGAAGCAGTCGGGTTTTTTGATTTTTTGAATTAAGTTTTTTGTCCCTGTATTCCCACGGGAACGGGAATTACTCGGGTGAAACCGCGAGTCATCCGCTAGTCTACAATAAATCCAAAAGTTCCAATTCACACAGAAACAATCTCTTTTAACTAAATTGAAAAAATTGAACAACCGAACATCATAAGTAGCTAAGCTTCCCACCGAATAAAACTTTATCAGAAGTTCACATTTCCTCATGTAAAATGCTCATTATTACCGAAGTAGGCACCTTTTAGCTCCCGACGTGAAAGAGAATAGACGATGGAAAGTTATTAGGTCTTCAAAGCCCAGGGAGACCTAGCTCTACAGCTAATCTCCTATCGGGATCTTCTATTTAAGTATTGAAGAACTGGATGAGGTAATCTTGATGTAAGATTTTAAAGGCCACTGTTTTGATGTATTGGTAGATAGTATAATTTAACCACTTATTGATGATCTTCTTCTTTCTTTTTCGAGTTAATTAAGACGACGACATTCACCAAACGACCTTGAGGAAACAAAACGCGCACTCGTTTTTCACCCACGTGACTCAAAATTCTGTAGTTTTTTTTGTAATTTCCTTATTATTTTATGACTTAAAAAAAATAATCTTAGATCAAAATGTTGAAGTTAAATTGTTTTTGAGATGGTGTCAATTTCATTAAAATACGGCCGGCGGTTTTGATGCGATTGTCGTTTTTTTGTCCGTTTTAGACATAACTTTATAAATTAATTACACTATGTTATACGAATAAAACTCAAAATTATCTTAGATCAAATTATTAAGAAAATGATCTAGTGTAAAATATATTTATTCCAAAAAAATACAACTAGCCGTTTAGACGTGATGGGAACCCTGGGAACGCCACAGGCCTCTAACTTGGCTATTTTACACTTATACTTACTTTGATGATTAATTATATAGATACAGCTTCAGTATAAATGTATTTATGCCAAAATATTTGGATTCGTGATTTAAGATAAATAAAATATAATGATGACAATCTAGGTAACACGTGCCTTGCTATGTTTTATTTTGGTTATTATCAGTAGACTAAACCAGGCAGCTTTTTCTATAGTTTTGTAGTTTATTTCAGTAAAAAAACCTGAACCTGGTGGAACTTTTTCTAGACTACTCAACAAAACGCACACGCGCACGGTTGGTGCAGTGGTTGAGCGATTGACTGCTGTGCTGCGTGCCGCGAGTTCGATTCCCGCACAGAACAAATATTTGTATGACCTACAGATAGTTGTTCCGGCTCTGGGTGTTTGTGTTTGTGAGTTTATATGTTTGTAAACGCACCCACGATACAAGAAGAAATTCCTAGCGTGCGGCAACGTTATTAAAAAAAAAAAAAACTAAGTGCAATACGAAGTCGTTTCCTTATGAAGCATCTCTAAAAATACAACATTATTCTCTGACTTTGAAACATGTCAGTCAAGTGAGATGATCATTTCCAGTACAACTTTAGCTCAACGTTTTTCAACAAACGTTTCACGAGGATTTTTCAATCGTCGTCGGATTTCCTTAGACTCTGAAGCATGAGGAATCTATTTTACCTTTAGCCTAGCTTTGGATGGAAATTGAGATTTCTATGAAATGAAAGGGTTGGCTGAACATCTTGGTCTGTATTAAAAGAAATAGATTCCCTTTGTGTTTTTTTTTTGTTTGAGAAGAAAGCTTCTATCCTTTTGTAATAGATAATCGTATGATAGTTCTGTATCACGTTTATATTTTTCGCTGAAATACTTGCTGTGTTTTGTGATGAGGAAAATGTTGTGAGGAAAGTTTTTTGAGTGTAACAGTGAATAGTTGAAAGAGGGGAATACCAGAGAAACCAAGGATGCAATGTGTGAGAGATAACATACTTAGGAAGGGAGTTACTTCTGAAGTTATGATTGATAGAATATGGAAGAAGAAGAAGGCATGTTGTACCGTCTCTATAAATTGGGTTATTGGTAAAACACTAACAACCATGCAGGGCTGTATTCCTAACATCATAAACAACAACTTTTGTTCTATGACTTTTAAAATACAACAGAAATAAAACAGCTGATCCATACATTCTGGCGAGCTATGCGTGCATAAATGTATGGATGAGCTGTTTAACTTTTCAACAAGAACCACTACAATAATTTTCACAATTAACACAAGTAAAATTTATAAAACATCCGACACTTTTATATTTCAAGCTACATCATGTACCTAGTAGTGGATACACTTCGATCGACAATGTATTGAACACGTAATTATGACATGACAATTATCTTGCGAACACCCCGATTCAAACAGTAAAACGCTCAGAATTTTTGAACGGCTAAACCGATTTTGATAAAACATAGCTAAGAATACTCTCGATAAAGTCACCATTCAAACAAAAAAATTACTATCGGTTCATCCCTTTTGCAGCTATGATCATACTATGAACACACAGGTTATAAAAATTATAAAACGCCTTTTTTTGCGTCGGGGCTTAAACATTATCATAAAGACGTTGTTAAACATTTCAACACAAGAAGCTTTTTCAGTATAAGGTCACCCGAAAGTCGGGGCTTAAAAACATTTATGTAAATCTACGTTCATTAACCCTAACGAACGTAACAGCAGGGATTACGACGTACTCATATACAGCTTCATCCCCTTGCCATTGAGTTTTTTTGTTGTTGTATATTTTACATAAATTCGTATCTATATGTTGAGTAAGAATAGCCGTTGGTGAAATAAATGGATTGGATTCGATGTTTGAAAATTGGAAATGTGGTGGTCTTTTTTTTCCATCTGAAAATACGAATGCTTTAAATTTCAAATGGTAGGATTACGCGATGCCGCGGTTTCGCTTATGTGGCCTATCAAATAGTAGCCGATATTTTTTCAGGATAGAGATTTCATAGAAATAGTGTTGCCTGAGATAGTAGATTATGCAACAGGCATTTATATACTAGGGGTTATTAAAACACGAGTGTGGGTGTATCACACGATGCGAAGCCAAGTGTGATAATAGTATTACACGAGTGTTTTAATACCTAATTATATGCCGTTGCATTATTTTATCTTCACTCATACAGTTGAAATAAAACAAAAGTGGAAACGGAAAAATATGTGGTATGGCGCGCGCAAACAAAGACGATTTTTCTACATTAATTCAATGAGCCCATACGCGCCATTAAATTAAAAATAAAAGTGTCCTATAAAAAATTAAAAAGTTATCTTATGATGCAGTTGTTTGAAAATCGAAGGAAAATGATGCACTCTAATGGTTTTATATTTTAAATTTTACCTATCCACGCTTTATCCACGAAAAAAAGGACGTGTTTTTACAATATTTTTTGAATTCATATTTGGACCAGAACATTAAGTTGTGAGTGTAGATAAAAGAATGTTCGTAATCGGTTTAGTACTTTCAGAGATTATATTTTACAAACATTTTGAGACAATCAATTTTCCTAGACTTTCCTTAACTACGGTTCAGCTGAGTTATATTGGTACATAGAGCGGCTACGTATATGACCACCAAAACCCTGAAACTGGGTAACCCGATTCACCTTGGCAACATTTTTTTTAACCAAACAATAAGGGAGTTTTTGGCGGGATTTTGTCGAGTGAAGTTCAGCGGCTGTGAATATTATTTGCAAATTGATTCCTAGTGGATATTGTGATATAAAATTGGTGTAGTTTTGTGTCTCAACTGTCTACGCAATTGGACAATATGTGAAATCATTGACAGAAGTGATCTCGGGATAGTGGAGCGGAGAATTTTATTGTAGTATTGACTGCCTCTGCAAAGCTTACTGGGAAGACTGACTCGATACAATTTGCTGCCAAATACTCCAAAAAAACATTAGAATCTGTTACATCCGCATTCTAATGCATACTAAAGAATGTTAAAACCCATTTATGTATCCGACTGAAAGACTTGTATCTATGGTCATGAATTATAATTACAAAATAAAAAAAAAAATAAAAAAAATCTTTTATTGATTAGTTTAGGTCATACTTACCTACTGTCTATCTTCAAAAGTAGCACGTTGAACTTAAAATTCGTAATTGAGAATGAGTCACAATTAAGGAAGGTCTCCAACACAGTAACAACTTATTTCCGTTTGGTTGACTCTTACAAATGGCGAGACTGGCAGCTGGAAGATACTTATTTTTTTTTAAGATCAACGGGCGATTAATTAACCCTAGTTATCGTTTAAAAGGAAATGATTAAATCCTTTTAGAACTTAATTCATTAATTCCGATGGCAAATGTATTTTGCGATTAGATTACTCAAAATTTACCTACTCATATGTTGAGATGGAGGAGCTTGTGGCTAAAAAATAACAACTGCAGTGGACGATATTCAAGGTAAAGCAATTATTGCTGAGGTTGGTCTAAGGATGGGTGACCAAACATTAAAAATTCACACAACTCCATCCCTCAGAAAGAATGTTAAACCGATGGTTCCGGCAGTCATTTAAAAGTTGTTTGCAGTCAGAAGCCCGAGAATCTGTCGCCTGCGAGGTGATAGGCAGTCGCTCGATGTAAAATAGTAAAATTTAGCCGAATCCGGTTAGACTGGATTAACGATGATTCGAATAAAATTACTCCAATAAAAATAGATGTTACAGTTAAAACTAGTTTTTAGATAGAACGCGTTTTCCCTAGTCAGAACTAGTTTTTACTAAATTCCTTTGTTAAAACTAGCTTTTTTTTATCGATAGGCTCGCGCGTGTGATCACTATCTCGCCTGATGGTAAGCGATGATTTAGCCTACGGTGAAGCACGCTTGCCTAGAAGTAACCTATTCACTCTTGACTTAAATACTTTAACTTATGCTCAATATTAAATATCAGTTAAATGCCCACTGTGAGTAGACAATGTGATAAAACTATTATAATGTCATATTTTAAAGTTGACATTGGTTTGAATATATAGAATAGGTAAGTACGATTACTATTTAAACAACGAAGTTGCGGGGCTCCTATTTCTGTCTTCAGGGTCTAAAGTAATCTAACATGAAGGAGATGATGGGATCTACTAACCTAACCTATCCGTGCCGGAGTGCTCCCGCGGGCTTATTACGTAAGGAACAGCAAGTAGCAATAATTGTACAATTATTGCGCGATCAATTTAGTGACCTGGCTACTGAGGCCTTTAAGTCAAGTCTTTTTTTTTGACAGTCACTTTTAACAGAAGCTATTTTATCTGTCCGATGATTTATAAAATGTAACGTTTGATGAATTATCCAGCATATGAAAGAACAACACTTCGTGGTGGCTGTTTTTTACAATAGTCAATTTGATTACTATTTAGCTCCAATAGTCCGATAAATTAATATTCGCAGATGTAAAGAATTTGTGTAAAGTAAATATGGCAGTGAAAATTTGATATTTGCATTTTATTTACATGTATGTCAATGTGTAAAATCAATTAAAGTTTCTTCGAATTGTCGATTGTTTTAAAAATTGAATCGATAACGCATTAGAACATCACTTAGTAGACTACATTATCTCGTATTTGAGCTATGAAACGTAAAAGAGATTTTTCAAATTTAATTAAGACATTGGCAGAATAGTCGACATCGGTGTTTGCCATATAAAAAAAATATAATAGAAGATACTTATTGTGGACTTATCACATTCTCATGTGTTTGTAAGTATTTAGTAGTAAACATATAAGCTTCGCTGAGATTTTTTTATACTGTATATAAAAAATCCTCAACTTTACCGTGATCACTTCTGTTTCAATGATTCAACAAATAGTCCAGTTGCGTAGACATTAGAGACTCAAAACAACACCAATTTGTCATTTACATTTACAATATTCACTAGGAATTTGTTATTTCAATATTTATTCTTATATTATTATTCTAATTTGCGGATAATTAAAGTAGCCACAAAATAACATACGAAAAAAGCCGCCAAAAACTTCTGTACCTACTCAGCCATCAGCGAGCGATTGGCAATCGACCAACAACAAGGGAAAAAGTAATCGCAATTTGACAGCTACATTTGCTCGCCGATCGCTGTCGCTTCGCTGTCAAAAACCATACGTAATACGAAATTAACGCGATCACCTTGCGATAAATGCACACTTCAGTTAATAGATTTTTATTGTTAGCAGTTTTGTCGTAAAATTATTATGGTGTGGCTATAGCTCATATATAATGCGGATTCGCGATTGAAGAGCAATTATTTCGCAAAAATAAGTCTTCCAATTTTTAGACGTAAAGCGATATTCGCGCGATGATTGTACAATATCTGCGCAAATATTGTTAATTGCTGTTTCATACGTAATAAGCCTGCCGAGCTCGCTTCGCTCGCTCTTGGACTAATTCATGGACCATGATTATCAAATTGCCTAACCGTTACGTAGCAATATTCATAATGACTAGACAATGTGATAAATATAGAATTTTAAATCAGTATTCATTACATTTCCCGATTTGACTTGACTAGATTCATAAGGCCCGTGCACTTACTTTCTCTAATACTAGTTTTAGCTAAAGCTCGAAGTGACAACTAGTTTTATGTGAAGATCAAATATATCAATGGTAAATTCCAGTTTTGACTAGGTATTTCTTGGTATAAAAAAAGCATTTTTCACACCACCTGCTCGAAAATGTCAAATTATATGTCAAGCAACCTTAACCTAAAGTGAGTCATTAGTGGCCGGGGGCACAGCCGGTCAATAATGTTGTACTGGATTTCATTATGACCCGCTGGTCAATAATGTGATTTGAATTTGGAATTTCACATGCTCAGCTAAATTGGCAGTATAGTACTAACAAACACCCTTTGGTGCCAGAAAGAGGAAAGCTATTCTCGATACCCGAAAGAATCCCCTCCTTTGGATTTAACTCCCTCGCTTTGCTCGTGAGTTAAATCTCGAATCCTTCATTGCGCTCGAGATTCAATATGACGCCCGTGACATAAGACACAATTTTAGCCCCTCGGTGCATAATCTACTATTAGTAAAAACTAGTTTTAACTAGGGAAAACGAGTTCTAACGAAAAACGGTCAGGTTTTAACTGTGACATAGACATCCCAATCGTCAATCAAAAAATAAAAACTACGACCTATAAAAGGCTCTACTAATAATTCCATCCACGAACATCACTTACAAAACAAAAGACTGGAGTAGCTCAAATTAAAATGTTCAAAGCAATTCCGTACTAATGGAGCACAGTGATTAATGTTACCGTCGACATTATTTTAATGAGGATAAATTGCATATTTGAGTGTCCCCACTAATAGCTTCCTTAATTCTTTCCCGCCTTTTCTTAAGCTCGGATTAACTATCGGACCCGTTGAGGTCTTCGTTTAAATTTTCGTTCGATCCAAGTGACTGCACGAGCGATAAATCTTTTTGGTACCTACCTATGTATGGAAGTTAGTATCGACATGTATTTTTTTGGCTATGCAAAGAAGGAAGGAAATGGATGTATTTTTAGTTTAGTTTGCAAATTTAGGTTTGTTTAATCGCTGTCGATATATGAGTAGAATGTCATGTTCTCAAAATGACCTAGTAGCAAAACGTTCTATAAACAAAATTGTAACTCCTATAAACGTCCTATATAGTCATAACACACACAAACATGAGATTTTTAAAGAAATAATTTTATTCAACATTTTCTTGAGACTAACTGAACATCAAGGTCACTAATTATATGAACTGGGTGGTGAACTTGGGTAAAGGTCAGTTTAGATTTAAGCTCAACCTAACTGAATATAGTTTTCAGTTTTAAAACACGCAGGCTAGAAGTGAGTGCAGTGCAAAACCGTAGTGTGAGTATTTAGTGCTTTCGCAACAGACAGCGTTCAGATAATCCCCATATATTTTAACCCATCTGAAAAATAACCAACCTATAAAATAATACATGCAAGATAACTCAAAAACAAACTCCCACAAAAGCCTGAAAGTTGGAGCGTAAAAAGTGACAAATTACAAGTTATTTAAAAAGCAACTTTCCGCAAGAATGTCGGAACTTAATCACGGGGTCGATTTAAACTTTGTGATGTTGTTCAAACACCATGGGGATACTTTAGAAGTTTTTATTACTTATTGATTAACAAGAACTTCCCACGGTTCTTACTGGTTTTGGGTAATTTTCCAACTGGTTTGTGTTATTTAATTTTGCAGTTGCTTCATTGGTGTAGTGGTCCTCCTCAGGAGTACCTGAGGAGGACCACTACACCAATCAGAGGAGGACCACTGTCGCCATATTCAGTAGAATATGGCGACCTAGGTTCGTTCACTAGGTTGATGCCTCAGATCAAATAAAAAATCAAGATGGAACGTTGCAAACAACAAGGTCACGCTGGTTGACTTTTAATTTGATCTGAGGTTTATGCAATATTCAGCACCCCGACCTGCTACTGGCAGCCATTACGTCACAAATTCAAAGTTATGTCCGAAAAATTAAAACAGGATCGGGCAACAATTACAGATTATTTAAAATAAAAAGACATCCTTATAAATCAAAAGGCAAACGACATAGCCTTAAGAATTACCAAACTTACTTAAGGCGGTACCCCGAGCAAAACGCCGCGTAAGCCGTTTTTTGTGCTGTTTTTAGGAGCTATCTACTCGTTATTTAAAAAGAAATATCAATTAATAAAAATATATTTAATTTCTACATAATATTGATTCTAAAATGGTAGATTCAGTTTTTTTTTTAATGTTGTATATATTTCACTAATCTCCTTCCACAAAAACATAAAAATGAGAAATATTTATTGATATTATGCATCTCCTCGTAAAGTGTTAATTAATTATTTTTTGTACTAACACTAATGGATAGACAATTTAATAACGAACATTTTTGTAGTTTTTTTTTTTCAAAAGACGAAAATTCGATTTTATAAAGATTTTTTTCTAAAATCTGGACGTATTCACTACTGTAATTCATGCGCCACCAGTGCCGCTAGACCAATAGGAATTATCATATCTCATGGCGATTTTTTGGTCAGGGTACCGTCTTAAGTTTGGTAATTCTCGATGAAGCCGAAAGTTTCTGGAGTAGCGACTGTGAACCAGAAGACGCAGCCTTGAAAGCCTGCATAAAAGGTGGATCGATGGATGACCTGGTGATGGCGTCCGCTGGATGAGAGAAGTACAGAACCCACAAATGTAGCAACGCTTGAGGGATACCTTATTCTTATTCTTTATTGTACACAAAACATAAAAATAAACATACAAATACACACCTTGTACAGCTTAAGCACAAAAGCACACTTAACCCATAATTGGATTCTTGTTCAGATGCCTATGTCCGGCAAAGGACGTTTGATGAAAAAAGACAAAAAGACAAAAGATATTTATTTCAACTGGGCCACCAAGCGGCACTTTTGAATGTCACAATTTAAATTTAAATGGAATACAAGTTGATTCTACCGTGCATTCGAAAAGTAGCTAGTTATGGAGAAGAATGCACAAGAAACTCCATACTTTTTAAATTTACATGGAATAAAAGTTGATTCTACCGTGCATTCGGAAAGTAGCTTGTTATGGAGAAGAATGCACAAGAAACTCCATACTTACTCTTTTAAAAAAAAAAAAAATGATTCTACCGTGCATACGAAACATACGACAAGCCACGGTTGGCGTAGTAGTATATCGGATAGTGCGGTGTGTGTCGCGGGTTCCATTCCCGCACGGAGCACATATTTATATGGTCTACAGATAGTTGTTTCGGATCTGGGAGTACGATACAGGAAGAAATTCCAAGTGTAGGGCAATGTGTTTAAAAAGTAAAAAGAATTAGCGACAAGTGGGCTCACATAACACCTCTCCTTAGCCGCCGGTGAACACAAGCGTGATGATTTTGTAGTTTAAATTGTAATTGGTGTTGTAATGACGATTCAGTCTGTTGAGTCTGTGTCTGTATGTGGAATACATTATAATGCGACGGCCTATCTCATTCGTATGTAAATTGTTCTACCTAACATTTGATTAGATTTTGGCAATGATAGTAGAAGCTAAAAAGCCTGTGTTAATCTAAATAATGAATTCTAGATGCTGTTTTCTATCAAAAAAATAGCATCTAGAACACTGTATATTCTTGGCTCCGCAAGTACGACCATGTGTCGGAATTTCGGACCAGATTGAAGGGGCTGCCAATTGTACACTGGATCCTACGCTCTTTTCTTATCATTCTCTGTCAGTCAAGGGAATATCAGCTAGAGAACTCAACTTTAAGTTAAGCTCTTTTTATACATTTCTAGGGGGTGATGTTTCTCTTCAGATGTATGTAGATACATGTACTTTATTATCACATTGTATTGAATACTATAATACAATAAAAAAAGATTTAAGAATGAATGAGAACCACTATCATCATCATCCACAGTTTGGCTTTGCTCGCTGCTGGGCATAAACCTCTGTTTTCTTGTGCCAATTCCTACGCTCCTGTGACACCCTTATCTATGACATCAATTTCATCTGCCCATATATATTTTTATAGTCTATAGGCTCGTGCTTGACCACAATCTCACCTGATGGTAAGCGATGATGTGGTCGACGATGAAGCACAATTGACTAGAAGTAACCTATTCACGCTTTACTTAAAGACTCCTAGATTGTACGAGGAAACACAGACTCCGGCACAGAATTTCACTAATTAGCTGTACGTATAATAAAAGTTATTCCAAAACCTTTTGTGGTTATTGGTTGGATGTCCACCACGTACCGATGGCGCATCGCCGTACGTCTGGTAGTCCGATAATGAGATGGGCTAAGCGGAATTAGACCATATCGCTGTTGGACGACCAAAATTCCTTCTGTCTCTTGTACGCCACTCAGTCGCTGCCATAGAACTATTTTAGCTCACATTAGTCCATTTCAAACCAAATCTGACGCGTATCAAGGGGTAGATATCGTGTTACCAAGTCGCTGGTTATAGTAGGCGGATTGGCAGTGGCTCTATGTTAAATTCTTGTACTCAGCTGCAACCGGTTAGGCTGGACCCAGCCAAACATATTTGGAAAAATGCCAAGCATATTATTTGAAAACAAAATCTACGGATGGATTAAGCGCTGTCCACACGTTTCCGGGTTCCCGTCCCTGACGGAACAGGGCAGGAATCGGTTACATACGATTTGTACGAACTTGTTCACACATCTCCGTATCAGGGGCATCCGGACATACATTCACACAAATCTTACGTTAGTCTTCCGTCAGGGACGAGAACCCGGAAATGTGTGAACAGCGCTTAATCCATCCGTAGATTTTGTTTTCAAATAATCAATCTTTTAATGTTCCCACTGCTGGGAAAGAGTCCCTCTCGTGAGAAAGGGAATGGGACTTAATCAACCACGTGGGCCCAGTGGTGATGAAGACAGATTACACACTCGAAACATTGCTTAATTAATTTCAGTTTCAAAGCACGAAATCCAAAATAACTTGCCGCGAATTACTTAAGTTTAATTTATGTACAGAAAATCTGTACTAATCCCCGTGTTGAAACCGCACTGGTTTGCGGACACGGAGGATTTTAAATATTGTTTTATAATTTTAATACCGGACGAAGCAAATGAAAATCCGTCCGGGAGTATTGAGTTCGGAGAGAAATGCGTCTGCGTCTGCAATCTGCATATTTTATAGTTACAGCCGAATGCGGTGTGTAAGCTCTTAATCCAATTGAACTAAGTGGATTTTTTGCTGTTTGTTTTCATAAAACTTAAGGTATAAATACAAAAATGTTCAGTGTCAGAACAAAGAAAAACTTTTCAAGGAAAAGCTTTAGATAAGAACTAACACGGTCGATTCGGACCTTTAAAACGACTTGGATTGACTGATTCAAATTCTCTAACTTTCAATACTCAAGCCAAAACGTAGTAGTTTCTTGTGACCCTTATGCACAAGCAATGTCATCTGGTTTGGGAATAGATCTAACTAAAACCCGAGTACTGCAGCATAAACGAGTAGATGCCAACTTGTCCAGTCAGACATGAACTGAAATCAGTTAAACAACAGTTAAACTCAGTTTAGATGTGTGCCGAATGCATTGTAGATCTCGTGTCGAACTTCCAATGGTAAGCATCGCTGGCTGAGGTTGGCACATGGATGGGTTATCTATTACACAGTTTTTTATTTACTTGGAGGCTCATGCATACTGCGCTACCACGGGGAGATAGCGCAGTTATTTGGGACTCCAAACCTCTAAAACTTCACGGTCTCCTCCTGTGCCGCTTATAGCGGAAACACGGGCACGCGTTAGCACTCACCGCGAAGCCACCGCGTCGGTCCGTCACCGGACCCTCTTCTGGGGAGTACACCTCTTCACCGGCGCAACAGAACACACTGTGCGCCGTGACCACACCAGGGACCAAACCAGCACATGGGTGCCAGACGATCCCATGTATGGCACCCTTGATCCCCTTGTGACGGGTCATTGTCAACGGCCCCGTCGCCTACCATTTTTCGGTAGCAGGGGATAGGGAGAGCGACCAACGCTATACCGACACTCCTCCTCCCCTGCGGCCCTACCGCGTCCGCCATCAGACGGTGGCGACCCCGTCCAGGCCGCGGAAGGTAGGGAGAGCGGCGCACCGCAATACCGGTACTCCTCTCCCGCCGCGGCCTCCATCCCTCAGCCGCAATATCGTGTGGAGGTTTGGGAGGCCCCATACGAAATCGCGGCCCGCCTTAGTTGCTATGTCGCCCAGGCAGCACTGCAACCTATATGTTCGCCGTTACGTCGTCGGCTTAACGGCAAAAGCCCTGACTAGCTGCCCCTCCTCGGGTTCCTCTTCACTTCACCGTGGGTAACTAGGCCACGGTTACTGACCCCCCCCCTCCCCCCCCCCGCCTCGATAATGCGGGAACCCACCGGGGGGGGATCTATTACACACCTAGACTCCTTCTTACCTCAGAAAGTATGTTAAGCTGTATTTCCCGACCATAATTTGTAGATCTTCTACAATCGTTACGGGTAGCGAGAAGGTCAAAAGTTTGACACCAATCTTGTCTGGGGGTGTTACCCAGTTACCGTGTGGAGGTCAGATAGGCAGTCGATCAATCTGCCTAAGATTGAAGTGTAAAGTTCTGGCCTAAAGTCCCACGTAGAAAGTTTGTCCTTTGAACCCTTTCAATGCAAAAGATCCACATGCATGCATGAATGCAAATGCACCCGAGCTTATAATTAAAATCAATGATTCAAAATCGTTTTGTAATGGCGTGAACGTGAACTATTAGAACTAAAATCATGTACAAGTGCCAGTTGATTACAGCACGTTCATTCAATTAGAGGGCGTCCATTACTACGGCGATTATTTTAAAAGCATCGCCTGTAACTGCGGGAAACAATCGGGTATTAAATCGCATTTTTTCCTTTATGAACACGTCATTCACGTGAGGTTATTTTGTAAGTTTTACATGTGTAATGTCACGAGAAGTCTTGGGACAGCATGTTTATATGTGTCGGGCAAGTTTTTGCCGAAAGGGCTTTCAAGGGTGTTATTATGAACTAAGTGCTACTCTTGGTAAACTATGAGCAACTATGGCCTTACTGCCTGTAATAGTGAGTAAAACGTCCACTGCATAAATTCTAAAAGTAACTGCAAGATGGTACCTACTTCAAGGAAAGTAATCGTGGGAACAAGACAACAAGTAAATGTTACATGTAAAATAAGACTTGAACCACCACCAGACAGACTCCATCGACTAACTAGATTACTACCAGACGTGACGTGCCGACGTTCTATACTGATCAGTGCTGACGCGCTGTTAGCTCTTTAAAAAAGCGCTAGAACGCGCTAAATGGTCGCTGTCAAAAAATCGCTCCAAAAATCGGTCAAATTCAAACAAAACGCCCATAATTCGAGACTAGAAATGTATAAACGCATTTTTATTTTTATCAAAATATGTCATAAATAAGAGTAACATACATTATAGTACTTGTTTAGTAATAATAAAATAAAGTAGTAACGTGTTAGTGTAATTATTTAATAAAAAAAGGGATTAAATTAATTCATCATCGTCCGATTCTACTACAATTGCTTCTTCCGCCGAAATAACTTTGGTCTTGATCAGTTTTGGACTTGAATTTATTTTTATGTGTGGATAAAATTTTCCTCAATACGTCGTTGGGAAGTTGATAGTTTGCGCAGTTCCTTTTTTTAGGGTTCCGTACCCAAAGGGTAAAAACGGGACCCTATTACTGAGACTCCGCGGTCCGTCTGTCTGTCTGTCTGTCTGTCACCAGGCTGTATCTCATGAACCGTGATAGATAGACAGTTGAAATTTTCACAGGTGATGTATATCTGTTGCCGCTACAACAACAAATACTAAAAACAAAATAAAATAAATATTTAAGGGGGGCTCCGATACAACAAACGTGATTTTTTTGCCGTTTTTACGAAAATGGTACGGAACCCTTCGTGCGCGAGTCCGACTCGCACTTGGCCGGTTTTTTTAATGAAAGTACGGAGTTTCAAAAAGCGTTAGATTTAGCGCTAGGCGCTAGAACGCACTATTGAACAAAAAAAGCGCTAGATCTGGCGCTGAAAGCGCTAAGTAGGCAGCACTGATACTGATTATTTTTGTACATCGATTGCGTTCGGTTCCGTTCCGTTCCGTTCCACGGATATAGATGAATGAACGCGATCGATTTAATCGGTATAATCAGATGAAAAAAGCAAGTTACGTCGGCACGGTTTCTTTGTATGGGATGAGGCATCTTTATGCTAGTGTTATATTATCTGTGCTACTACTATTACTACTACTACACAGTAAAAATAAACAAACAGTATGGAAACTACCTACAAACGCTCGAAACGGCACACTAACACAAACATACGTGACCACTCGTCGCCACGCGGCACTAAGTACTGACATGACCTCGAGTGTCAAGTGCCCGAGCGGTCTCGTCGGTGCGTACGTTTGAGTGAGTGTGCCGTTTCAAGCGTTTGTAGGTAGTTTCCATACTGTTTGTATATTTTTACTGTGACTACTACTATTACTATTTATTTTATTAGACTATTTATCATGTCGTCAACGGTTTTCGGACGTGTCCGATTTGTGCTCAGAGTTTTTAGCCCAAGTTTGGATATGCAAGTCACATGAGAGCACATAACAGAGCTCTCAACCGCATTGAGGAGTCAATGAATGCGCTCACTGTGGCTGAAACCGGCTAGATAGTATCAAAATATCACTTTTGTAGATCTTTTTTTTTGACTCTATAATTTCTCCATCTAACCTAATATCTGATGTAATATGTATGTGTATATATATGTAGTACTAGTTGACCCGGCAAACTTAATTTTGCCATAAAAACACCACACATTTATCTACCCTACCTACCCTACCCTACCCTACCCGACCCTACACTACCCTACCCTACCCTACACTACCCTACCCTACCCTACACTACCCTATCCTACACTACTCTACCCAACACTACCCTACACTACCCTACCCTACACTACCCTACCCTACCCTACCCTACCCTACCCTACCCTACCCTACCCTACCCTACCCTACGCTACCCTACCCTACCTACCTACCTACACTACACTACTCTATCCTACACTACTCTACCCAACACTACCCTACACTACCCTACCCTACCCTACGCTACCCTACCCTACCCTACCCTACCCTACCTACCTACCTACCTACACTACACTACTCTACCTACCTACCCTATCCAACCAAACATTTTTTTTTTTTTTTTTTGCTTTTAAACCTTCCCTGTATTCTGTCGAACATAACAAAAAAAGAATTATTCAAATCGGTCCAGCCGTTCTCGAGTTTTAGCGAGACTAACGAACAGCAATTGATTTTTATATATGTCGCCGCGTAGGCGTGAATTTGCTAATTTATTATCCTAATTAATCATTTTAAGGGTCGATGTCTATTTAAGTTGGGTTTTGAGTTCAGCGCCATCTATTGGCTCACTGTGGAATCAGGTATTAATCTGTTCGAATGATCATTGTTATGCTAATTTTAATGTTTAATTAATACGAGATGTTTAAATAAAACAGGAACACTTATTGTAGGACTTTTGGATTTGTTCTCATTTTAACTATTCCACATTTGACGAAGTAAATGTGTTTGATTATGTTATTCTTATTAAGTTGTCAAACAATGGCGGATGCTATAATTTCTATGACCAATAACCAGATTTAATAATTTAATACGAGAACTAAACAAATTTGAGTAAATGATTAAATACTAAGAAGTCATAAGACTATTTTACACAGCTATGTAATAATGAGAAACTTTCTAATTAGTAAGATTGTTAGATCACCGGAAACTTGAATAGTTTTGTTATTAGATGACTATTTCAATAATAAACTACAAACCACTTTGTATTTGTGAGTATTGAGGTTGTTTAATGTTAAAATAATTAACTGATCAGCATTTTAGTATTGTTTGCTAACTTTACTCAACTATCCAAGTAATTAGTGTCTAAACAAAAACATTAATGAAGTCCCGCCCACTTAGAACGCGCATCGCATGGCGCGTACGGTGCATGGGGTGTGTAAAAAAATAATAACTGTAAAACTGTTTAATAAATCTGCTAATTGAATAGATGTTTGAAAACCTAATAAACATGTAACGTTAATTGTCATAAAGTGATTGTGTAATCTATAAAAACATTTAAAAAGAGTATCCTGGAGTTTCTGGCTAGGTCTTCTCCAGCGACCGACGAAAGCTTTGTGACCTAGCAAGCCACACGATGTGGTTTTAGCTTCAAGTTCATTTGAAAACTCAAAGTGCCTGTAACTAAATCAAATAAACACTCTTGAGTTTCAATCCAGTGTTGTGAGTTATTGAAGTAACCCGCTCCAGTCAAGAATAAAGGAATTGCCTCTAGACATTGGGGTTAATGATTGCTGTCCTATGATTCGTAGGTACTTCGACGTGACATATATATAGATTTATTGAGGGATGAACTCACGTAGACTTAAGTCAGTTAAGTAAGCTTAAAATAATGTCCAACGTAGGAGTCTAGCAATTGTAATTCTTATGAAAAAAGAAACAAAAAAAAAATATAAACACAATAAAAAAGAGCGCGGACTGCCACATGTCCGCGGTAGAAAATTGAAAAAAAAAACTACTATCTGATCATATTTATTTTTCATGAATGGTAATGCAATAGTTTTACTCAAAAAGTATCACATATATAGTCTGCATGATAAAGTATGTACTTCATTAATTACTAGACACAAATAAATATTATAGGCACTTTAACTTATCTAAATATATTTTTTTTCTAATATTTTTTTTTTTATTTCACCAAGCAGCCTGTCTTAAAAACATTCATTCTTAATTCTTTATTGTACACCAAAACAATATTTAATACAATGTGATAATAAAGTACATGTACAAAGTGATTTCTCTTACAGCAAACCCTAGAGTGACAGAGAATGATGACAAAAGAGGGTAGGATCCAGTGAACAATTTTAAAACAACATAATTATAATCATAAAAATAAATCATAAATATATACATACATACATAAATACAAATATATATATCTACTAACAATGCGTTAAAAGGAAATGCTCGTTAATTTTCCTCTTGCAGACATCGAGAGAAGGTAGTAGGATATTAAAAAAGGGGGAATTTTTAACTGCACCTCTATTTAGAAATTTAAGCAAACAAAATATCTCCACTAATAACCTACTGCAAAACAATATTACTCACCGTAAAACAAAAATACTGATTTGCACACAAATTATTCAATTAAATATAAAATAAATGTGAATTAGTCCAAGAGCGAGCGAAGCGAGCTCGGGAGCTTAGGGCACCCCGACACGGATAGGTTAGGTTCGAAGGAGATGACGGGAGCTGAAGTGAGCGAGCAAAGCGAGCGAACTCAGCTCCCGTCATCTCCTTCATGTTAGGTTACTTTAGACCCTGCAGACAGAAATAGGAGCCCTGCGCAGCGGGGCTCCGTCGACTTTGTTTCGTTTCCCCCCCTCCCTTAAAACTTAAATATTTTGTTGCACTCGAAGAATTATTAGATTTACTTTTAGTTAACAGATAGTTATTCAGTAAAACAGTTAAGCTTTAAAGATCTAGCAGTATAGTATAATTCATTTATTTGATGAGCAAATTTAGTGTGCAATTCAGTATTTTTGGTAGTAATTTCGAATATTTTGATTGAAAAAAGGGGAATTACAGTTAAAGTATTAAATACCACCCTTAAAAAAGTATAAAAAGCTTAAAAAACATTAGGTCATTTTTAGATACTATGATTCCTAAACTAGGTGTATCTTCCTGTGACTTACGAGTCAGACAATTGAGTGATACTAATTTATTTTCAGTGCCGTTACTGAAATTAGTTAGCTCCTTATTTATACTCATAATCCCAATCAACAGAACAGCCAAAACACTGTGCCTACATAAAAACGTTTTTACAAATTATCCAATCAAAGGCCGCTCCTGTGTTGGTCGAATTAACAATGTCGCGAGTCTCGTCACAGTAAGCGCACGCGCTTCTTTCACAGTACGCTCTAAACTATCGTGTCATGCGCACCCGAATTGTGTTCTATTATGTTTTAGTGGTTTTATAATAACAATAATAGCTTTTACGTGCGATAGTAGTGGTTTTATAGTGGGCAGTGCATTGTGTGAGTGGTTTAATTGTTGACGGACAAAATGGGATCTAAAGTGGTTCTTTTGTGTTTTTTATATTTCGTTTTTGGTAAGATGATATTTTTGTATTTTTTTTTATCTATGTCTATACTATATTAATATTATAAAGAGGAAAGATTTGTATTTTTGGATTTTTGTATGTAACGAAAAAATTTAAAAATTAGTGGACCGATTTCAAAAATTCACCGTTAGGAAGCTACACTATCCCCGGGTGATGTTAGGAGGCTACTTTTTATCCCTGTATTCCCTCGGGAACAGGAACTACGCGGGTGAAACCGCGAGGCGTCCGCTAGTGTATATTAAAAGTCGTATTTGGATCAAATAATTACTTATTACTTACTTAACTACTTAGTATAATTCATAATTTAATACCTACTACTTAACTATGAGTACCTACCTACCTAATTTTATTTCTATATTTTTCTTAAATCTAAATTCTTCCACCATATAAATATTACGTTATTTAATTAATAACGTACTATTTATATATTACGTTAATAATTAGTAATTCCATGACAAATTATTAAACATATAAAGAAGAATTTACAAAAGGCGATAGATAGCAATCGCTAATTAAGCTTTTCATAAGGAAGCCTAAAGAAAAGCTTAGATAATTTGGTAATTTGAAATACCACTCCAAAAAAAAATTTTTGAATAGCCAGAAGAACACGGTCAAGTTACGCCATTTTAATGTGATCCTTATGTTAGCAAATTAATTAATATCTTCTTAAAATCTTTTTATTCTATGAGACCGTGAAGAAGAGGTCGTACCCGATTCTTAAAATTATAGATAAAAGAAATAAGATTTAAATAGAAAAATTTAAAGACGTCAGATCGACGTAAGTTTTAGAAAAACAGCTAGATATCTGAAGCGGAGAAGACAGAAGACAATGACAAAATTAGCATGCCTTTATGCGCGTCGTTAAACCTAGGGCCTCTCCAAAACGCCGAATTCTCTGCCTTACGCATCCTGTCGGTTCTTTGTGTAGGATCGTCAGTCATAAAACAAGGCCTACAGTGAAGTCTGCGTTACAGCAACGCAGTCTCCACTCTGTGACTAGTTTGTTCCACCAGACATTGCTTCTTCGACAAAAATGTGGCAAGTATGGCCAGCCCACTAGCGCATCAGTTTTCTAACTCAGCAAGCATTGTCGGTAAGACGTACGAGCTTCCATAGACGGACCGGTCGCAATTGGCCAATCTGCAGTTTTTGTCTGCGACTGCAAAAGTGGTCCGTATAATTGTGAATGTCAATTTTATATTGAAACTAGCGAAAAAAGCTATCGGCTCTGGTCTATTGAGGTTGTAACAACACCTGCTTGGCCAAACATTAAAACTTGACATGGGAAGATTAAGTATTGAGTCGTAGTTCCTATAAAAACAGAAAAGGGTTAGCTGGAATGGTTTTCATAAATAACGCTGAGAAAACTGTCACTGCTCTACTATAAATCTTTTCTATATTTCCAGTTGGGGCTCCATTGATCTTGGTCGAAGAGTGGTTTCGAATTTCGAACTGTTTTACTTTTTGAATATTTGTAATACGAGTACCTCCGTCACGAGAAGCTATACATTTTGTAAATAAAGAACTTCTACCAAGTTACGTAGCGACAATTAAATCAATCGACAAATAATCCTAAATTCAATCAACTCAATCGGGTCGGGTTATATTTAAGCGATTTAAAGCGCATTCTTCTAATGTTTTGTGGTACTTGTCCGTTCTTCTCCACGTAGGCATTTTCCGAACGGATGGTAGAATCACTTTATAAAGATTCGACGCCCTGAGCCGAGGTTCGACCCCATAGGGGGTAGGTCTCAGCGTGGTCGCTTAGGTTTATCTTTTTGTGCCTGGCAGGAGGCTATAGTTTAGTCTCCACAGGATCACCCGGTTAAGCAGTAGCCAATCACTTGGATTGACATGCGAGACGCCATTTAAAAATAAATAAAAAAGATATGTGGTAGACGTGTTTCAGTGGTACTGGTACGCGAAGTAAAATTCTTTATTTATAAAAGGTATAGCTTCTAGAGACCGGGACTTTAGTAATCTATTTTTGACTGCCATGTTGATCTAGTTATCGCAAACGCTACTTCTGGGCTGTCGGACATCCGACCCCATGGTCCGAAGTTTGAATCCCAGGTCGGATAAATACCTAACAGTATTAGGCTTGTCAAACTGGAATTTCTCAGATGAACCTAAATCTAGGTTCATGTTCTGTATATATACAGAGACTTACAAGTTGCAATGCACCTTGCAAATTCTACAGTGCAAAAAGAATCGAACTTATTATTTGCAAATATAACTTTTTGATAAGGTTTTATAAGTGTAAGAGCACAAGCATTTCAATATTATCAACAGTTTTCCTTAATTAGGAATATTTGCGGCAGTGAGCATATCATATAGTTATCCAGAATTGGTTAGGCGGTTAACACCTAATTTAGCCAGGAGAAGGAAAACCGTTATTGATAACATAATTATTTTTACTACTAATTGCCCCATTCAACAAACGGTGGCAACGGTGTACGTACCTTTTTTCTTTTTTTTTGTAACCAGGGGAAAACTGCAAAAGGCGCCTGGACTTTTGGGGCAAAGACCAGGGTGTGTGGGATTTTTTAGTAGATATCTAAGAAAGAAAGAAAGAAAGAAAAAGTTTTTATTCGCCACAAAAACGACATACAATTTTTTTGATTTTTCCTTAAATTTAACATTTAACGGTATCTAGATCCATATGTTGCCAGCTATATTTAATTCCCATCTGGTAGGATTAGGGGGCGAGCCTAATCCATCAACCATCTACAAACCAAGTCTCCCGGTGGTAAACCAATGGCTTGAGAGGCACCACAGCGTCCTCACCTTCCACCTGACGCAGGTCCTCACCGGACATGGCTGTTTCGGGAGGTTCCTGTTCAGGATAAGGTGGGAGGAAACGCCCGGGTGTCACCATTGTGTGGATCGACCGGAGGACACAGTGGAGCATACGTTGGAGGTCTGCCCCACTTGGGCGGAGCACCGCCTTGTTCTCGTGGAGGCAATTAGCGGTGGCGACCTCTCGCGTTCGGCCCTGGTTCAGGCCATGGTACGGAGTGAGGGGGCATGGGAAGCTGTCACCTCCTTCTGCGAAGCAGTAATACTCGCGAAGGAGGAGGTGGAACGCGTGAGGGAGACGCAACGGAGACGCCCCTAGCCAACGCAGGAGGTGCCCTGGGCGTCGGGAGACGCAAGCCGATTCCCGGCAACCATAGGCTCGGGCTTGCGGACGGCGAGTAATGGGTAGCTCGCCATCCGATAAGGACCAGGTTCTAGTCGACGGCGCGTAGTGTTCCACGCGCGCTTCAAAGTCATGTCAGGTAAAACTGACGGGGTCCGCTAGGGCCGATGCCTGTCTGGGTCGCAGATAAATTTGAAAGAGAGTTACCGAGGCCCTGGCACAAGCAACTGAAGGAAGACGGGTGGGTTTTAGTCAGTAAAAGTCTGACACGTCCTTCCGCTTCACCCAGAGCAGGAGAAGTCGTTGGATGATTCCCCAAACCAAAAAAAAAGGTGGAAAACCAAGGTCACCTTAATTATAATACCACCACGTTACAATCCCACTGAAGGGCAAAGGCTTCTTCTCATACATTTGAAGCACGAGCATTAATCATCAAGCTTGCTCAATACGGGTTGGCGATTTCAAACTTATAGTCCAGAATTCCCCACGACGTTTTCCTACACCGATGTCCAAGATTAACTTGAAAGTACATAAAAGGACACCTGAGCATTGGCATTAACGTACCGACTGCTGGGCACAGGTCTCCTCTATGTGATTAGTTGTCCACAACGCGCGTCCAATGCGAAGTAAGTAGTAGATATCTTCGAAATTACGGTTATAGTACTTGCTGGCTTTCTGACGATGTACAATAGACACCTTAATCAACATCTTTTTTTTTTGTTCCTTGTAGTAAAGTCCTCATTGATGTCCGCCCTGGGGGGTCGGTGGGGTTTGCCAGATTCCTACTGACTAAAAACCACCCCGGTGTGCAGCCACGTGGGCCTCACCTCGGATCGGGTAGGGGAGTGAGGTGTTTGACTCCTCCCGCGACATTTATGGGGGCTGCACGTGGAACACTACGCGCCGCCACCTCGGGTCCTGATGTTTAGGGAGCGACGGACGTCTCCGAGTCCGTCGCGCCTCTGCTCAGCTTGAACTCAGTGCCTAATGCTCGACAGTAGCACTTACGACCACTAAACTGTTGAACCCGTTTCTGTAATTATTAGTTAATAATCCTTTCATTACATCGTACGATTTCACCAACCCAAATAAGTTGGGGTCTTTTCCAGTCTAACCTGGTTCAGCCGAGAACAAGTATTTTACATGGAGCGAGCTGCCTATCTGACCTCCACAACACAGTAACTTGACTGGTGACCGATTTCCTGACATCTCACTACCTTAACGACTGCCAAAGATCTCCAAATGACAGTTGGGACCAACGGGTTGACGAGTGCGTTATGACCGCACTTAAATATAAGCAGATTGAATAAGATCGTTTTAAACGTTAGCACGAAAACATTGCGATGACAAACATTGTTTACTAGATTGGTAATTCTGTTAAAAGAATAAACTACGTAATACCTACAAGTAATTATTTCAGGGAATATTGCGTACAAAATATAAAAATATCGATAAGAGTATAATTAAAACAATGTTATATAATTATGACGATATTGTAATCAATTTTAACTGAATGTAACTAACAAACTAGAAGTGAAAAACCTATTAATTTTGAATGAAGATAAGATTAGTATTGTGAAGCAAATTATAAACTTAAAATAAAATTATTTCATAATTATAATTTTATTATTGAAGCGCCTCAGGAATATGGCCGCTTGAGAATTTTACCTTTATGAAATCTATTCTAAATTCGAATGAAACTTCAAAAGCAGCCTGAAGTATTTTCTGCCAGCCAACACACTGTAAGGTTGGTTGGTTGCAACCTTTATATTATGTACCACAGTTCTTCGTCTCGATAATTTGATTTGTGGTTATGATGATGTATTAAAATATAATAAAGGGAGACATGACTTAAACATAACTGACGAAATGTAGGTAAAACTTTTTTTTTATAGACGTTGTCCCACACTAGGAATTTCTTCCTGTATCGTGGGTGCGTTTACAAACATATAAACTCACATACACAAACATCCAGAGCCAGAAAAACTATCTGTAGGTCATACATATATTTGTTCCGTGCAAGAATCGAACCCGCAACACGCAGCGCAGCAGTCAATCGCTCAACCACTGTGCTAACCGTGCGCCCAAAACTGCCTTACCCTTCAGGGAATACAGGCCTGATATTATTTTACTACTCATATTTATCTAATGTAGAGATCCGCAAGAGAACCAGGGTTACCGACATAGCCCGAAGAATTGCCAAACTTAAGTGGCAGTGGGCAGAGCACATTGCTCGCAGAATGGATGGCCGATGGTGCAGAAAGGTTCTGGAATGGCGACCGCGAACCGGAAGACGTTGCGTTGGAAGGCCTCCCACCAGGAGGAGCGATGACCTGGTGAAGGTTGCAGGGCTCCGCTGGTTTCGAGATGCACGTGACCGGTCAATGTGGCGACGCTTAGGGGAGGCCTATGTCCAGTAGTGGACGTCTTTAGGCTGATATGATGATGATCTATCCAATCTAGTTTCAAGAAAATTCTATTCCAGCAATTGTTGAGTAAAATTTGGTCTGTTCATCCGAATGAAACAATATCGCAGCATATAAAGGAAATCGTTGTGAACAGGTCGTTGTGTAGGAAGGTGATTTCTCATTCACACCAAAAGCAGAAGAGTATTATAATTTCCCCTCCATAAAAACTCCGCATAACTACCGGACAATTGCAGGTTTTTTCCCATAGCTTGACGTCACACGCACATGTTTAATAACCACCAATTAAAATCAATTATTTAATATCATACCAAGCAATGAAGGGACGTAATGTCCTCTTTATGGCAACCTTAATAAATACTGATGGGAGGATAAATAGAGGGTATTTAACTAAATTAGGATGACAAATAAAATGCTTTTTTTCGTTGAAGACTTCTTTTTAGGTCGTCGAAGTCCTTTTTTTTAAAAGGAGGCCCTCCCATCATTAGACGCTTCCTCTTTTCTAAGTGACTATAGTTCTTTCATCCATAATGAGACAAGTTTTAGTCCTACTAAGAACAATTTCATGGCTGACTTTTAGGTACTACCTATAAGTTGTATTGCATTATGTAACTGCACAGCACATATAGTAGTACTATGTACCAACTGTAAATCTACCATTTATTGTACCTATATGTCGTTCGTTGACTTAAGTGTGCCCTGGCAGTTGATAGTGTGTCATGCTCTCTCTAATGTCTCTCTGATGTTGGCACATGTGTTGGATCATTCGGTTCCCTTCATGATGGTTGAGCTGAGTGGTGCCGATCCATGTCTCATGTTGGTGAACGGGTGCCATCAGTTGGGTTTGGTCATAACTTAGCTGCCTCGGCCTGTTTTTAATTACCTATTTATTGTATTTTTTTATTGTTTGTTTTACTCTAGATGCTTTTACGTGCACGTCTTTTTACATCGTTCTCACATATATGTATTTTTTTCAACAAGAATGATGTAACCAAGTACTTGTAAAACACTTGTCCGTTCTTCTCCATAACAAGCTACTTTTCCGAATGGACGATAGAATCAATTACTGTGTCTTTTAAATTTAAATGTTTTAACGTTCAAAAGTGTCGCATAATGGCCTAATTGAATAAAGAAATTTAGATTTTTGATTTTGAAATAAAATCATGGCTTGGTAAAATGTAGAGATAGGTATATCAGTGAAGGTGACTACCGCCATTTAGCGGCCTTTGTTTTACTCCTCATTGTAAAAATGTACCTAAAGAATGTAAAGTATGTAATGAACATAAAATCTTTGAGTCTCATTTACACCTACAGCGATTTTGAAACAATCTCGGTATTTTACTGTTTACTACACAGGGAGGAGACCATTGGGCTAAACTGGCATCAATCATTACTTTCTTAACTTCAAACAACATTTATAAATAAACCCAGGATAATAATACCCACAAACTGTCAGTTGCCATAACCTCAAACAAAAATTTCTCCGCATCCACGCGGCTCATATAACATGTCCCAAATATGGTACATTACGCATTACGGAGCTCTCAACCAGCCAATTGAGCAAATTAAGACTCTCTTAAGACTAAGCGTTTGGATAGCGTCCCTTTGTTTGTGTCTGTCGCGTGTTTCAATTAGATATTATGTAGTTTTAAACGATTCGGTTGCTTCTAACTGATTCTGAGGGGTTTAAAATGTTGAGTATTTAGACTAACTTTTTGTTAACTGTAGTTAAATGTTCCCCTCAGCTGTCCAACCCGGGGGGGGGGGTCAACATCGGCCAAATGTTCGGGTACGCCGGCGCCATTTTGCGCTATAGGCGCGGTGTCAGTAAAACGCCGATTTCTCGAAAGTTTTGTATGGCAATCATGTATGAAACTTACGTTGTAACAATCTCTATGAAATAAGCTATCATATTTCAAATGGATTTATCCAGTAATACCTTGTAATGTATTGGTAATTGTTGTGTAAAGTCAGTGTAAGGGAAATTTTCCCAGTTTCGTGTACAAAAGGAGATATAAATAATAAAATAAACCATTATTTCATAAAGTTTTAATTTTATTTGCAGGAATACACCCTATTTCACAATAATCAATCAAAATAACACACCTCTCCATACATTTTTTTGGTTTATTCCCATCGGCCACCCCCAAGTTGCCACCCCGGTGGCCGATGGGAATGATTTAGTGAAATTTCCTACCTTCCTTTATTCCCATCTGCCACCGGGGTGGTGGATGGCACTAACTAGTGGCGTTTGCCGATTGATTCCCATCTGCCACCTTCATAAGTTTAGTCGGGTGGTTGATTCTCATGACCGTAAAACGGGGTGAATAGAAAAATATCAAGAAAGTTTTCAAGGTTCATATTTGACTATTTTTCCGTGATAAGCCGTGTTGCGCCATCATGGCGCACTGGGTACATGTACACGTGCATGTGCCCGGTGCGTCAGGTGAGCGTAACAGATACATGAACTGATTGTTTTGTTTTGTTACTAACATAGTTTGTAAGTATTGTGTACTAACAATACAAATAAAATGACGAGTCTAAGTGTACTACTAACATAATTTTTAAGTAATTTGTAATACTAACAAAACTATGGACCTTTGAGTCTGCAATAAAATATATTTATGGTTTTTTTTTGTCTTATGTGCGGGTGAAATAAAAACAGAATTCTATAATATGGGGACAACAACTTGAGTCAGACTTCCAAAAACCAAAATTGAAATAGGTAGGGCAATGCAAAGCGCGCATTTAGTTAGAAATTTAGATGATATTATTAAGTTATCAGGGCCAGCACCAGTTGGATCCAAGTAACAAAGTAAACCGGTCATAGCATCAACATTCACTTTTATGTGACAAATGTCATGAGAATCGCCCACCACCCCGGTGGCAGATGGGAATAAAGGAAGGTGGCAGATTTCACTAAATAAGTCCCATCGACCACCGGGGTGGCAAACGCCACTAGTTAGTGCCATCCGCCACCCCGGTGGCAGATGGGAATAAAGGAAGGTAGGGAATTTCACTAAATCATTCCCATCGGCCACCGGGGTGGCAACTGGGGGGTGGCCGATGGGAATAAACCATTTTTTTCATCCCACAAGCATTACAAACTTACCACAATTTGACAACAATAACAAGCCAAATCGGCTCGGTGGACACAACGACATTGTGTTCTCTAAAATCTCACAATGTTTGTTTGTCTTTATGTTTGTGAAACGTATATAATCTTCGGAAGTAGGTATGTATGTACGTATTAGCTCATGAGAGCTCCTACTAAAAAATAAACGTTATTTGTGATTAGTTAAAGGATTTTATTATATTCACAGATTATATTCCTCTCGGCGCCCTGACAATATCTTTTCAAATAATTTTTTATCTTAGTTACGCATGACGTTTAAAAATTACATTCAGCCATCAACATTTTGTTTGATAAAAAGGTCCGCTTAACATGCGACCTCTTTATAGATATGCTACAGAACCTACCTACTGATCCGATTTAAAATAAAATATATATGTCTTTGTTAGCAATAAGGCTATCTTGGCCGGCCAAAGGAGTGAAGCCGCGAGCATAGCTTTGTTCACTATCACTGTCAAAGAGGACAAAGTAAAAAATACAAGCAGCACCCAATTCAATATAGTAAACTATCAGAGGAATTAATGAGGAATGTTCCCCCTCATTCTAGGTAATTTGTTTAATTTAAAAGCACGAAAATATAACAAGGAATCGGTTGATGGACGTCGCACATTGAATAGGGTGTTAAATTGTACTTTTTGAGAGTACAATGGGTACATAATCGTTATACGGGCTGGATCGATTATGTTTATTATTATAATTGACAGCGACTCAACATATCATTCATCATTTGCCCAGCATTTCCTATGTTGTCGTTGCTTCTATCTAACTGGATGCTGCTAAATCATCATCAATACTTAAAATAAATCTGTAGAAAAGTCGTATTTGTACATCGAAAATATTGCCAACAAAAATTGCCAGGGTGATTTAAGAGAACCAACAGAACCCATTTCCAGCAAATTTGTCTGTTTATTTGTGCACGCATCACGTAAAATGTACGAAACCAATGTTGATAACTTTTATACAATAAAATTGTGCGTAACTTGAAGATTTTTTTCATCGCAATCGGTTCGCTCTATCAAAAGTTTGATGAGTTGAAAGTGTTCAAGAAGTAAAATAACACAACACAAGCAGCTCAGGTACTGGGTCAGTTGAACTCCATATTCGATAGATGGCGTTGTGCATTTGATGTCATTTTCTGAATGGCAGTGTTAAGATTCGCCGAAAGAATGAGGTAGGAAGGTTTGTAGGGTAGGTAAGAAGGTAGGCAGTAGGCAGGGTAGAGTAGGCAGTTGACGGGAGCGAAGTTAAGCCGCGGGCACAGATAGCAACTACTAACATCTGACTTCCACGACCCAGTCACTGGATAACATGATATAATACTCACAACAGATCTTTGGGGCTCTGAAGTTGGCCTAGGCTCTGTCAACTATTGCGCACAAAACAGATTAACTGCATAGAGTAAACGAAATAGGATGATAAGACAAACATATGCGAGTGAAAGAGACAGTTATACCATGCTATTTTCACTTTCAATATTGACACAAAATTTTGTGTCAATATTGAAAGTTGCTATTTAAATAGCTAGTGCGCAGCCTCTTGCAGCCAATTCAGAGCCACAAAGATCTGTTGTGAGTATTATAGCCCCTGATAAATCTTTGTAGTTTTTTTTTAAATTATTTATTAATAGGCTAGCGTTTGACCACTATCTCTCCTTACGGTAAGCGATGATGTGGTCAACGATAAGCATGGAGCACACAACCCGGTAACATATTCACTCTTCACTTAAAGGCCCCTAGGTTGTAGCTATCGGGCAACACAGACTTCAGCAGGGAATTTCACTCCTTAACTTAACGCATAATAAAAGTATTCCCAATACCTTTAGTGCGTATGGGATGAGTTGCTAGACTTTCGAACTCAACTGATAGCTACACTCGAATTAATATAATGTTTCAACTTGGACGTATAAGTAAGATATTGTTTTAATTATGATCTATAGGATTACCTATTATTCATTAAAATTCATTGGCTGTCTCGGTCTGCCGAGTTAGCCGAATTAGGCGAGGGACTAAGAGAATTAATAGGGATTGGTGTTCAAGTTTATTCGAAATGAAAATTCATATGCTGTAGTGTAAGTAACTGGCGAAATATACCTACAGGACTAGTGCAGACAATTATCTAAGGTAACAAAATGCTTGGGAACCATCCCAAGCACTTTGTTGCTCTCGATTATTGCCTATCCTTTAGGTCACTTGTATTTGGACCGTGCAATGCCATGACTTTGCAGTAGACGATATTGCAAAATTAGACAGTGTTAAGAACCGACTGCTGACGCCATCTCTGCAGCGTAATGGGCAACTCTGGTTTCGATTCAAATCCCGCGCGCTCCTGGTCGTCGCATCAGAGGCCTTGCGAGTTTTATATCGTACTCAACGTGATAACATTTATTTATTTATTCAAAATTATGTAAGTAACACCTTAACAGCTATATCGCCAATGCGATGTTACTACCACAAAGTTATTAGACTTATAGAAATACAATAAAAAATACCATTAAATACAACTAAAAATACAATAAAATATTACAATTAAAAATCCATTAAAATACAATCAATCATACAATTATTAATACAACCAAAATTCTATTATCATACAATTAAACACAATAAAATACAATTAAAATACCATTATAATCCAACTAAAAATTCAATTAATATGTATCATTTTTCAACATTTTCAATGCACTTCAGTGCTACTCTTGTGAACTTCATCAGGCTACAGTGAAATACATCTAACTCATTTGCTATAATATTTAACAATCTTAAAGCACGTGACATAAACGATCTCATATGTCAAAATGTATACAACAACAAGTAAAATTTCAAAAACCCCCGCCACATTTATCTTCCGAAAACACCCCGACTCAAACAGTAAAACGCCCATAACTTTTGAACGGCGGAAGCAATTTTATTCAAACATAGCTAAGAACACTCTCGAAAAAATTACCTTTCAAACAAAAAAAACTAAATCGAAATCGGTTCATCCGTTTAGGCGCTATGATGCCACAGACAGACACACAGATACACAGCAACACACGTGAAACTTATAACACCCCTCTTTTTCCGGCAGGGGTTAAAAAGAGGTTTCTCCTTACCGTCCCCAGACGGCGCTTATCCAATTTCAATACAAATTGACGTTTACGTTAACGCAATTGGGTGTCAGTAAACACTCGCACTAAGGCCTCAGAACATCATATCCTGTTGTCACCGTGTTGACTTGAGCATCCGCGGCCGCCTCTTCACTCTTCTACTGAGAGCCTCTGGACGAACGTGCCTTGGCGTTGTACTTATACGTTTTTCCCTTTTTATTATAATATTTTGTATCATCACGACTTGTACCTATCTACCTAAAATGAATTAAAGTAATTTCGAGTATTTTAAATATTATTTATATTTAATTGAAGATCACCCGCTGCGTCCCGCACACATACACGCATTCAAACAGATAGGAACCATGACGTAATCTCTTGGTACTATAGGTAGACCATTCTACGTTATCTATACGTGTCAAAAAACTACCATCACATAAATGTGTTCTTGATAACAATCTAGTTGGAATTGAAAATTCCTGAAACTGCAAACAGCTTCAAAGCTTTAAAATATTAGGTTTTTAGTGACAAAATTGAGTTTTAGGCATCGACTAGGCTTTGAGTAACGGTTTCAAAGTAACATGCTATATAAAAGCACCCTTCAAATGTCTACTCAAATGAAAGTTTCGTAGAATTTCTAACAAAGTAAAACATTTATTATGGTTCACAAACTGAATTTAGTCACAGTACCTAACATTATTATCATGTGTTTGATCGTGCATTTAAATGGCTACTCTGCGTGACTTTGCACTTTAAAATGGTAGGCCATGTATTCAGCTGATTAATTGTTTAATTTACTCGGGAATATGGAATAATTTACGCGTTTGCAACTTCATAGAACGGTTGGGAAAGGTGAAACGTTTTAAAAAAAAGAAAATAAATGTTCTTTCTTACCTTTCGAGTTTCAATTTATTGAAGGACTACAGGAACTACTCCAATAAAACTTACTGGTTCTCACTTATCAGGTTTATTTCTCAAGACTTGTTTGTAACACGGTTGGTAACCGACAGCCCCTTCGAAAAAGCGCGCTACACAAGCATTTAAAAAAACAGGAAGTCAGTGTAGCGCGCCAACTCGGCGGAAACAGTAAACAATTTATTTAAGACATGTCATGTTAACAACCAAAACAGTTCTAACAAATATTAAATTCTCCAAACCATTTGATTAAATATTACACCTTAACGCAGGAATTAATTATTACATAACTCTTAGTTTTATATAACAAAACAAATAGATCATCAACAAATCCAACTAGCGCCATCTGCAATATGCGACGACGGTCACCCCTAACGTCAAACTGACCGTCGTCACATCCGCAGTGCAATCACAAACAGATTAATAACTAACTTCCCAGAAATCACCATTCTTATTATAATCATTAAGCTCTAACACAAAAATGAAAGGAACAATTAATGCGTTGCTGTAAATATAAAATAAATATTTAACAAAACAAATTGATTAAGCATATCTTACTAACGCCATCTAGTGATATAGAACGACAGTCATTTCTAACGTCAAATGACTGTCGTCATACCCTCATAAGTAGATTAAGAACAACTCAAAAGTCAAACCATATATCTCAATAAAATAACGAAACTCCAACATTCGGCCATCCGCATAACTCACGCGTCCTCGCGTAGTGATCATTTTGTGCCTTTTACTTAATTATAACAAAAAAATATAATAACAATTTTATGCTGACAATACTTACTAATTGACAACCAGCTAAGAACATAGCACTGTGCGTCATATACTAATTACTTTACTATTATGTATTCAGGGGTCGAGTCCATCTGTCTCTTACCCGAATATTACGAACAGCTAAGTATATCCAACTGTATACACCAAACAACGTGTTCAAGGGCAGAGTCCATCTGTCTCTACCCCAAACAGCCAAGTACATACAACTGTATATACCTACCAAATACTTTACTAGTGGTGGTACAAGTCTCTTACCTTGAAACCGCTAGGGCAGTACAAGTCTCTTACCTTGAAACCACTAGGGTGGTACAAGTCTCTTACCTTGAAACCACTAGGGTAGTACAAGTCTCTACTACCTTGAAACCACCAAAACAAAACAACGTGTTCAAGGGTCAAGTCCATCTGTCTCTTCCCCAAACAGCTAAGTACATACAACTGTATATCCAAAACAAAGTGTTCAAGGATAGAGTCCATCTGTCTCTACCCCAAACAGCTAAGTACATACAACTGTATATACCTACCAAGTACTTTACTAGTGGTGGTACAAGTCTCTTACCTTGAAACCGCTAGGGCGGTACAAGTCTCTTACCTTGAAAGCACTAGGGTGGTACAAGTCTCTACTACCTTGAAACCACTAAAACAAAACAACGTGTTCAAGGGTCGAGTCCATCTGTCTCTTCCCCAAACGGCTAAGTACATACAGCTATGTATACAAAACAATGTGTTCAAGAGTAGAGTCCATCTGTCTCTACCCCAAACAGCTAAGTACACACAACCATATCTACCAAATAGCTTATTAGTGGTACAAGTCTCTTACCTTGAAACCGCTAGGGCGGTACAAGTCTCTTATCTTGAAAGCACTAGGGTGGTACAAGTCTACTACCTATTACTGTATATACCTACCAAGTACTTTACTAGTGGTGGTACAAGTCTCTTACCTTGAAACCGCTAGGGCGGTACAAGTCTCTTACCTTGAAAGCACTAGGGTGGTACAAGTCTCTACTACCTTGAAACCACTAAAACAAAACAACGTGTTCAAGGGTCGAGTCCATCTGTCTCTTCCCCAAACGGCTAAGTACATACAGCTATGTATACAAAACAATGTGTTCAAGAGTAGAGTCCATCTGTCTCTACCCCAAACAGCTAAGTACACACAACCATATCTACCAAATAGCTTATTAGTGGTACAAGTCTCTTACCTTGAAACCGCTAGGGCGGTACAAGTCTCTTATCTTGAAAGCACTAGGGTGGTACAAGTCTACTACCTTGAAACCACCAAAACAAAACAACGTGTTCAAGGGTCGAGTCCATCTGTCTCTTCCCCAAACAGACAAGTACATACAACTGTATATCCAAAACAACGTGTTCAAGGGTCGAGTCCGTCTGTCTCTTCCCCAAACAGACAAGTACATACAACTGTATATCCAAAACAACGTGTTCAAGGATAGAGTCCATCTGTCTCTACCCCTAACAGCTAAGTACATACAACTGTATTTACCTACCAAATACTTTACTAGTGGTGGTACAAGTCTCTTACCTTGAAACCGCTAGGGCGGTACAAGTCTCTTACCTTGAAACCACCAAAACAAAACACCGTGATCAAGGGTTGAGTCCATCTGTCTCTTCCCCAAACAGCTAAGTACATACAGCTTTGTATACAAAACAATGTGTTCAAGAGTAGAGTCCATCTGTCTCTACCCCAAACAGCTAAGTACACACAACCATATCTACCAAATAGTTTATTAGTGGTACAAGTCTCTTACCTTGAAACCGCTAGGGCGGTACAAGTCTCTTGCCATGAAACCACTAGGGCGGTACAAGTCGCTACTACCTTGAAACCGCCAAAATGTAAGATACCAACATCTGCCTCTGCCCCGAACAATCTATTTAACCTAAACCTAAGTCTCATCTCACAACCGCGCCAACAACATTGATACATGTAGCCATAATTTAATCAGTCAAATCGTCCTCTTCATTGTCCGAGGAAGAACTTGAATATAGTCTATTGAAATGAACCCATGCTTTCATTTTATCAACGGCAACGACGGTGGAATACTTACGATTTCCCTTTCGGGTGATCGAAGTGTCAATTCGATACCTATCGTTACCTAAAACCTCAACTACCTTGTATGGACCGCGATATTTGAGAACTAGTTTTGTACTCTGCCCCGTAGCAGCAACTTCACGCTCAACACTGACTAAATCACCTGCCATTCGTTCCAATTAAATAAAACGGTTGGCAAACCCTCATACCATTTTTAAGCAGTCCCTTTTAGTTTTTGGAGAGCAAGATGAGGAGTTTGTTTGTCAGACCAATTATATATTAAAGCACATTTGTTTAAATACATAAATTGTTTACTTTATGTAACCACATATCAATCGTTTGTTGTTTACGATCCGGGTCAAATTCGGGTATGGTGTTTTGATTTGACAATTTATCTAAACTGTTATTTTTATTGTTTGCGGCCTGCAATGCTTGGCAAAGTTGTGAGACTGAAATTTTGTCGCCCTGGGCAGAGACAGAATTAATTGGTTTCGACTCACCACGATGCTGACTGCACCGGCTGCGACTGTGCCAGCTGCGATTGCACCGGCTGCGACTGCGCCGGCTGCGACCTCAACTGCGCCCGCTGCGACTGCGTCGCCAGCCACCGCGACTACGTCGACTGCCTCCGCGACTGCGCCCGCTGCTACTGCGTCGGCCGCCACCGCGACTGCGCCCGCTGCGACTGCGTCGACTGAGCCCGCTGCGACTGCGTCGGCTGCCACCGCGACTGCGTCGACTGCGCCCGCTGCGACTGCGTCGGCTGCCACCACGACTGCGTCGACTGCGCCCGCTGCGACTGCGTCGGCTGCCACCGCGACTGCGTCGACTGCCTCCGCGACTGCGTCGGCCGCCTCCGCGACTGCGCCCGCTGCGACTGCGTCGACTGCGCCCGCTGCGACTGCCCTGGGTGCGTCCGCGACTGCGCTCGCTGTGACTGCGCTGGGTACGTCCGCGATTGCGCCCGCTGCGACTGCGTCGGCGACTGTGCCCACTGCGACCACAGGCTTCTACTGTCAACGCGTCGACAGGAATTCCCACCTGGCAGCAGTAGAGAACCGGGCTCTACCGATTAAGGATTTCTTTCTTGTTCAGCGGAGGTGTCCGCAAGTGCTTTAGCGGCTTCACTTCAGAATTACCAAATTTACTTATGTAGGCCTGAATATAAGCGGCTGGTATAAACAACCAACCACTATCCCACTTCTGAGATATTGAAGGACTACAGGAACTACTCCAATAAAACTTACTGGTTCTCACTTATCAGGTTTATTTCTCAAGACTTGTTTGTAACACGGTTGGTAACCGACAGCCCCTTCGAAAAAGCGCGCTACACAAGCATTTAAAAAAACAGGAAGTCAGTGTAGCGCGCCAACTCGGCGGAAACAGTAAACAATTTATTTAAGACATGTCATGTTAACAACCAAAACAGTTCTAACAAATATTAAATTCTCCAAACCATTTGATTAAATATTACACCTTAACGCAGGAATTAATTATTACATAACTCTTAGTTTTATATAACAAAACAAATAGATCATCAACAAATCCAACTAGCGCCATCTGCAATATGCGACGACGGTCACCCCTAACGTCAAACTGACCGTCGTCACATCCGCAGTGCAATCACAAACAGATTAATAACTAACTTCCCAGAAATCACCATTCTTATTATAATCATTAAGCTCTAACACAAAAATGAAAGGAACAATTAATGCGTTGCTGTAAATATAAAATAAATATTTAACAAAACAAATTGATTAAGCATATCTTACTAACGCCATCTAGTGATATAGAACGACAGTCATTTCTAACGTCAAATGACTGTCGTCATACCCTCATAAGTAGATTAAGAACAACTCAAAAGTCAAACCATATATCTCAATAAAATAACGAAACTCCAACAAATTTGACTTTTATCAACGATTTGCTAAGAGGGTAATGTTTTACCAAGTAGCTGAAAATGAGTTTTTTGTAAGCTCGTTCAATATTCTTTGAAAAACAATAGTATGACTACAAACTATTCGTGCTTGCATATTGAATTTTAAGTCGTACGTGTTCCATTAAATGATGAATTTTTCAACGGCTCATGTCTACAATCCGCTTGGTATGATCTTCATGATCCTAAATACTCATTCAAGGAGTGGGTGGTGCTAAGGTGTAGGTACCTGCCTGCTAGTCATTGTAGTTTAATAACAAATAATGAAATAAAAAACTGGAATGAATGAAAAGATTCTTTACAACCTTAAGATTGCCCTAGTCAGTCATTCTAACATACAAATGTAATACGGCGATTACTCCACTGTTTGACGGTGTATGCTCAAAATAAAAATAAACCGGCCAAGTGCAAATCCTTCGTCATCCCTTCGGTTGTTTTGACTTTGATTTCTTGTTTAAAAACGTAATCTTCTTCGTTTCAGCCACCGTTCGAGCCATCGAGGTTAACCTAACGAACGTATGGAAGCAAGACATAGGATGGGAGATTAACTGTTCCTGGACGATACCGTCGGGAGACTCCTTGCAGTCAGTGAGGCTGTATCAAAATAACCAGCAGTTCCTGATTTATAGGCCTGAGGTTAGTAAAACTGTAACTATGCCTACAACATCTGATTAGACCTTCGTATCCAATACTGAAGAAGATCTCGGTAGCAATTGATTTACGCATACGACGAACAGTTACCCCGTGACAAGCTTTTTTCGGCGTGCTGTAGAGGGTTACTGATGCATTCCACAATAGAGATCCCGTTATCGCTCTCCCCTTTTGATGCCATAGAGTAAGCAAACAAGCTGGTGACGCACTTAATAGTACGCGGTCTTTGGACATATTCAATAGGTACTGAAAATGGTGATAGCACCTGATGGTATGACAAAAATCTATGAACAGTGTGTGGTGCCAGTGATCACATAGGGGACCGAGACGTGGTCGCTCACAATGGGCCTTATCAGAAAGCTTAGTCACCCAAAGGGCAATGCTCGGAATTTCCTTGCGTGATCACGTCAGAAATGATGATAGTAGTATATTATTGGGCATTCTACCCCACCTACCGTTCCTTCGGCTCACAGCTCCGTTCGCCTCAGTCACTCTCGGTGGGGTAGAATGCCCAATAACATTTTTTTGATATCGTTGGGTGGCTTATCTCAAATTCAATTCTAGTAAATACTAGTTCAGCGCCTAATTCTACTCGGTCTTTCTGTGAACGGTCGATGTCCAATCGTGAACGGTCGACTCGGTTTAGTAGTTAGTAATGCAAAGTGGTAGTACTTAGTATGGTTTGTAAAGATGTCACGTGTTTAGTGTTATTCTATTGATATGTGTTTAGTGCTTTAAACAGTGGTATGAAATACGACTGTGTATACACACACGTATACACACGTATGTATTTAATTGTGTTTGTATTAGATGTGTGTGAAATGAAGTGTGGGCATACATAGTAGAGAAATAAAAAAAAAAACATTCATTGAAATTAAACCATATTTATTACCTATTTATTTATCGTAAAAAACTGGTTTGTCGGGGAACAAAACATCTGCAGAACGTACAAAGTCCTGCAGTTTTCTCCACTGAGGACAGTCAATGTCGGCCTGGAGCTTGATTCGTACAAGTGCCTTCTTCCATAGCTCCATCGAGTCGGTGTTGCGCGCGTCGTCAGCTCGGTACACCTTGCAATCTATGTAATATTCGCCCTCGGTGTGAGCTGTGCGTCGCTCGCACCCGTTAGCCACTCGGTACACGAACAGCGACGACAGGCTTGCTTGACCAGATGATCCCTCTCCGACTTCCGCGCCTGTCTCGCGAGCCTGGCTGATACCGAATATATCACTCGTAGCTTTTTTACTGTAAAAACAAAATAACTTTTGTTTAATTTATTTATTTAAATAGTACGACCGAAGCCAATTACACTATTTAATTTTTAAACAACATACCTACTTATATGTTACCTTGTTAATTTACTAATTACAAACCCAATTATGTTGGATACTGAACTGTGTGGTCAAGAAATGATATTTAATAAGGCTTTTCAATAATCTCGATGAGTATAACACTTAAAGAAGTACTAACAGTAACGACAACAATCTAGAGATGGGTCTTACTTGCAAAATCGAGTACCAGGGCTTCCAAGTACGTTCAAGTATTTTCTATCTGGATAGGAAATTGACCCGTAATATAGTATGAATAAGGAGCATAATCGCGTTCTCAAATAAATACCTACTTAGAGACGATTGAACTTCCTACATCCATGCCAAGTCCTGTTGGAATAAAAAATACTTGCATAGGAAATTGAAACGTGACTGCCTTTAAATAAAGAGCACAATCGCGTTTACAAAGAAATACTTGCAAAGACAAACCATTAAAGTAAAAATACTTGCATACGAAATTGTGCCGTAGACTCTTACAAATAAGAAGCATGATCGCGCGACTGCCGAAGCCACGTCACGAATCAGCGAGACTCGGGCGAGCGTCGAACCCCGATGGAGCGAGTCCGAGTAGCCGTATAAAATACTTTGAAGTCTTGCAAGTATTTCGGGCGGTACCTGGTGTACGTACTTGGAAGCAAATACCTGGTGTAAAAACCTGGTCGCGTAAATACGTACCTTCCCTAACAATCGCTACACTCATGAAACTTGATGAGACAAACATAATGAAACATGTAAAAACCTATGTAATTTACTTGATGAGACAAACATAATGTGACCGACTTTTCACTATGAAATATATAGTACATCCCGAGGTGTAAAATATTATCACTTACTGTGCTATAATATACATATATTTACATCCCAAGCGTCAAATGAATGGCGAGATGTTAATATTACGTCACGAGATGTAATATATCCCATAGTCAAAAGCAGGCCTGAAACATGTAAAATAATATGTAATTTACCTGGGACGGTCCGATTTTGATTTGCGTTTTCCATTTTTTTCTGTAGGTTTACGACCAGTTTTCGTTTTTAGTTCAATGGTTGATGGAGTTTGATAGCATGAACCCTCAGAATCGGACCTGAAACAAAAAAGTGATACATACGTTAAAATAAAATAAATTGAAAAGTAGGCGGTGGTTCTGAAGTTTAGAGTCAGAAGAGTTTCGAATATTTTATACTTACATTTTTCCTTGACTTGTAATGGACTTACTCTACTTCAAGAAGAGAGCAGCGCCAGCAGGCACGATGAACTTCAACTGGTGTTGGTGATGGCGGTTGCCGACACTGACTTTACTGACTGAGTACAACAATTTACCGATCGCGGATCACGAGTGCACGACTGAAGTCCGGAGTCGCAAGTTACTTAGTTCACTTGGAATAATTGTAATGATCATAATGAAAAACGTAGTGACTTATAAGGCTGGAAATGACTAACATGAAAAGAAACTTAAAATCCTTGGGTTTTAGTGTGTGCTGGAACTTTTTTATTTGGTCGTATTTTAAACCTTCAAAAAGTGAATACTAAGCCAAATTAAAGTAGAATCAATTGCTGATACAACGAAAACACTTAGGGTTCACACACCATTTCCTTACAATTTTCATACAACGGTAGTTATATAAGCAGCGTAATGACAGCCCTGTGTAAAATAGCTGACTACCAAACATTAATTACGTTGCATCATTTCACAAATTTTATATTATATCGGAAACGCTGAAAGTTGATATGTAGCAATGGTCTTATTACAAACGCCTGATGTTGTGGAATTTTCCTGAAATTTAAAAGACGTTTTAGGTATTTCGGTAAATAAATGTTACTAATAAATATGTAATATTACAAGTTTAAATTGAAATTGTGAAACATTAAACAGGTAATTATTATTTTAATAATTAATTTATAATAATCTATTTTGATACTTAATGGTTATTTTATTTATAATTTAAATAGCAATAATTTTATTATTTTTCAGCTACACATACATTACAATTTACAATTGTACAAAGACGATGAGATTGAAGATTTATTCTTAAGGAAAATATTTAGAAGTACATAATTTTTTATCTGATAATTTCTACAAGTGCGTAAGATCAAATAATTCTCAGGTAAATATATTAAGTATGTACCTATTAAACTTTTAAGTTTTTGTTGAATTATTAACCTAAGTACATATCTAATAAATCTTTGCATCTTATTTTCAGAATAAGGCTGTATACAATATGATCAAAACAGACAAAACAACAAATGAGGAACGGGAGCTACAACTGATCAAGATTTTTATGTATAATGGTTCTAACGCATTTTCGAAGCTGTAAATCTGTATGAAAGGTAAATATAGGTATATATATTATTTTATATTGATGCTTGTAAGTAAATCGTATAATTATGTTTGTTATTTTCAGAAAAAGTTTTCTAAAAACCTTTGAAATCTTGCGAAGCGGTTTTCCCAACAAAATCAGGATAATACACAGCATTACGTTGTAGTAGTTAACTTGGAAATCAAAGTAAATAATTCAAGAAAAATAAAAGGTAAACATAACACTTAGAACTTTTCTCATCAGGGATAAGCAGAGGCATAGTATAATGTCGGACAGACTATTAAATAATGTTAACGTTATTTTCAGGAAGCATCTGTTTGACTTTTGGTTACGATTTACCACTGAGATCACACATGAATATTTGCATTTGCAATGCTAACAGGATAACAGGTCAAGGAGCTATGCTGGAAAATTGAACACAATTATATTAGACCTGTTTAGTAAATTAATAAGGTATTTATTTGTTCTCTTCAATCCATTTTTTGTATCCTGTGTTGTAATTTATTTTGTTATTGTTAGTGATATGGTATTTTCGTAAAATAACATTTAAAATTTTGGTAAATTTTAGCTTTTCCACTTTTCAGTTTCTTCATACCAAATTCAGTTAGCTGTATAACAATTTTATAATTTCATCAAAATGCCTTATTGCTCGGTTTGCGATATTTACGTAGAAAATCGTTGCTGGACCAGTCATTTACGAACTAATAAACACAAAAATAATAGTACATTGCCCATGATTGAAAATGTTGAAATCTTACGTTCATCGTTTAAAGGACGTATTATTAGCTATAGAGTTTTTGCATCCAAAGATGAAGCAAATAATTTTCCAGAAACATTTTTTTGTAATATTCGCGAACAGGTTAAATGTTTAATAGATGAATCACTTAAAAAACATAACGCAGTAAAAATTAATTTTGAACTTTTTTCTTTATTTCTATTGTATAAAAATGATTTACAAGAAATCAAATCGTTTGCCACAAAAAATTTTGCTATCCATTTTAATTATGATTTTAATACTATTTACGAAACGGTTGTGACGTCATTGATGAAAAAAATTGAAGAATTTGAGGAGAGAGACAGTGGATGGGCATTCTTGTGTACTTTACATTTAGAAGTCAATGTTAATAAGTATCAACCACTTAGTGGATCTCATTTTATAGATTTACCTAAGTTTATAAAAAACAAAAAAGCGTGCTTGAATATTCGCAATAATGATAATTATTGTTTTTTGTGGTGCATTGTGGCTGCTTTGTATCCAACCAATCAACATGCAGAGCGAGTAACATCTTATCCAAACTTTCGCGATGTTTTAAATGTTAAGAACATTTCTTTTCCCATTACTTTTTCAGATATAGTTATTTTCGAAAGAAATAATCCCTTTTTAAATATTTACGTATACGGTTTAAAAAACAATAAGCTAATAACAGGTCCTCTGTACAGATCTGAATCGCGTAAGGGTAAATCTAAGAGTATTCATCTACTATTCTTAGAAAATGATCGTTCATCCCATTATTGCCTTATCAAAGACTTGCCTCGTCTTGTTAAAACCCAAATCACAAAACACCATAGCAAATTATATTTTTGCGAAAGTTGTTTATTGTTTTTTCCTACACCTAAACAAATTGATGAACATCTGTGTGGGGGAATCGTAACTATTTTACCCGAAAAAGGCTCTGTATTACAATTTAAAAATTATGATAGAAAACAAAACATTCCATTTGTCATATACGCCGATTTCGAAACATTGCTTGAACCAACATCCGTTAGTGAACCCGATACTGCAAACACAACATTTTTACAAAAACACGTGCCTGTAGCATTCGCCTATAACATTGTTTCTTCGTTAGATAATACTTTTAATGATGATGGATTTAAAAGTTATCGCGGATTTGACTGTGTTTCAAAATTTTTAGACTTTCTTTCTGCTGATGTTAAAAAGATTTACAAAATACTAACCGAAAACCAGATCATGACATTTTCAGAAGACGATGCGCGAGATTTTCAACAAGCTTATAAATGTTACATATGTGAAAACCTACTTTGGACTAATAAAGTTAGAGATCATTGTCATATAACAGGGCGATACCGTGGTGCTGCTCATAGGCATTGTAATCTACAGTATAAAATACCTAAATTCATACCGATATTTTTCCACAACTTATCAGGTTACGATTGCCATTTATTCATAAGAAACTTAGGTGAATTGCCAGGAAAGTTGAGAATTATTCCAAAGACTAAAGAACAATATATTTCATTTTCCAAATTCATACAGATTGCTGATAATGAATACGTTCAAGTGCGATTTTTAGACTCATTTAATTTTTTAGGAACTAGCTTAGACAAACTTGCGAAAACTATGCATAATGATGATTTCATCACACTACGCTCTCATTTTCCTAACAATGATCAATTCAATTTGCTTGCAAGGAAGGGAGTATATCCTTATGATTACATGACTCACTGGAAATGTTACGAAGAAACAAAATTACCTTCGAGGCATCACTTTTTCAGCGTTCTAACTAACCAAGCTATTTCAGATGAAGATTATAAACATGCTTGTTTGGTTTGGAATGAATTCAATATAAAAGATTTAGGTGAATATACTGATTTATATTTGAAAACAGATGTTCTTTTACTAACAGATATATTCCAGAAATTTCGAAAAACATGTAAACAGCATTATAAACTAGACCCTGCATTTTATATAACCGCACCTAGTTTATCATTTGACGCAATGCTATTGAAAACTGGTATTCAACTTGAACTAGTTTCTGACTTAGCCATCATACGAATGATTCAAAACGGTATTAGAGGTGGTTTGTGTATGTGCTCTCATCGCTATGCAAAAGCTAATAATAAGTACTTATCAAAATGCGATGCATCAAAACCACAATGTTTTATAGTTTATTTGGATTGCAATAACCTTTATGGTTACAGCATGTGTCAATATTTACCATATTCAGATTTTAGATTTTTAAATCAAAATGAAATAAGTAAATTACATGTTGAATGTATTGATGATAATGCGCAATGGGGTTTCATACTAGAAGTCGATCTGTTTTATCCTGAATCCTTACACAGCGATCATAATGACTTACCTTTTTGTCCTGAAAAATGCATACCACCTGGAGGTAAAACTAAAAAACTGGTTTCAAATTTATATAATAAGTATAACTATGTGATTCATTATGTGCATTTAAAAAAATGTTTGGAACACGGTTTGTTACTACGTAAAATTCATGGAGTTATCACATTTAGACAAAGTCCTTATTTAAAGCAATATATCGAATTAAATACACGACTACGTCAAAAGGCAAACAGCACATTTGAACAAGATTTCTTCAAGTTGTTAAATAATAGTGTTTTTGGAAAAACCTTGGAAAACACTGAAAAGAGAGTGTCTGTTCATTTGGTTAATCAGTGGAATGATATGAATAACAAAACCAAAAAGTCCTCCTACGCTGAGAGACTCGTAAGCAACCCATATTTTCATAGCGCCTCAGTTCTAACCGAGAACTTAGTAGCGATACAAATGAAACCAGATCAGATAATTTTAGATAAACCTATATATATTGGCTTTACCGTTTTAGAACTGTCTAAATCACATATGTACCACTTTCACTATAATTTAATCAAACCTTTTTATAAGAAAAGAGTGAAGTTATGTTATACGGACACGGATTCTTTTGTTTACGAAATATATACTAATGATTTTTATCGCGATATTAAACATCGGTTCTTGCAATACTTCGACACCAGTAATTATAGTAAAGAAAATGAATATTTGTTACCTCAAATAAATAAAAAAATTCCAGGTCTTTTCAAAGATGAAATGGGAGGAAAAGTAATTACAGATTTCGTTGGTTTAAGATCTAAACTTTACTCATTAAAAACAGAGGATAAAATAATAAAAAAAGCAAAAGGAGTGAAATCTTCTGTAGTTCGTGATCTTAGTATAACTGATTACGAAAACGTTTTATTTAATAGTAATGTAATTCGTAGACAAAATATCGTGTTTAAATCCATTAAACATGAAATATTTACGCAAAGTGTTAATAAAATTGTATTATGTAGCAACGATGATAAACGTGCGATATCTACTTGTAAGATCGCAACCAAAGCATGGGGTCATTGCTCATTTTTGAAATAAATAAATAATTAAATTTCATAATGTTTTTATAACTTTAGCTATCACTCTTCTATGTGCTACTAGAATTTAACTGCTTGAATAATAACTAGAATATGTTATATTAAATTAGTCGTAAGAAATGATCATTGGCACTTAACAAATGTACATATGTCTTAAAATGTTCTAGTGAAGTATATACTATTCTGTATCTATAGATTATAAGTATAATAAATGTTTATTAAATGAATTAAAATAGTAATTAATATTGTTTTATTTCAAACACACTATTGTATATTATTTGCATTAAAATTATGAGCGCACAGGTAACATCGCAGGGCTACGCTAGTTTACGATAACAACATACATAGATTGCATGTTAATGACCTTTAAATGCAAGCTTGCAAGTTTGCATGTTGACGTTCAAGTTCAACGCTTCAACACAATATTCGAACGACTTTTATTTAATGATTAGTCAAGGCTATTCCATCTTTATTGTTATGTAGATAAGATTTACATTCCATGTTGTGTTACGATCATAATAACGCTCGCACAAATGCTAAGTTAACAATTTTAGAGTCAACGTGACTTATAAACTTAGGGCTCGTACACACAGTCCTGTTAGTGAATAATATCTTTCAATGATTACATAAAAATCTAATACACTGATCAGATTCGTTTAGCAAATGATTGTTTATTTTATTTGATCTTAATATATTTAATTCGTACTCAATAATCTTAATAAATGTATGAAAACTATATAACCCAATACATTTATGTAGTGTATAAATTCGCTAAACGATTTAGTTCCTTGATCGTACTAAAACTTCGTTTTAAATACAAACAATATTGCTTAGTCAAACAGGTCTATGTGAACGAACCCTAACTTATAATGTTGCAATGCTTGTTTCCTGCCACGGATAATTAACTATATAAAAAGATATCTAAATTTAGGTTATTTATGAAATATTACTCGCTTTGAGTACTTGTACAGTATTATAGATATTTGATATATCAGTGAGCGTCATAATCATGTCTTCGGTGAGTAAAATACGTATTATTTTAAATCTTATTTAGAATATTATAATCTAGGTCATGATTGTTTCCCAAGAATAAGGTGCTAATCATTTGTTATCATTTTGTTTCAGATTTGCGATTCAGAAATTCTATTCAGCCAGTACGCTCAGAACCCTTACGAAGGACTTTCTGAGACGATTTGCAACGAACCCCCGCACTGCAGTCAAGTTACGAAAGAAAAGAAATCCAAACGACAGCGTCGAGAAAAGCCTTCTCATAAGAAACATCCATCAAAATCTTTCGTGATGAGTAAACTGCATCGACGCGGGATAAAACTGATCAAAATTTCAGTCATTGATTTGTGCAACAACAATACAAGTGATACTGATAGTGACAGTGAGAACGTTGTAATAAATGCACAATATATTGTCAAAGATGCTATCGATAGTGTTATGGACGAAACTGAGTCTTTAGTTAAGAAAATATCAAAATCTTTAATAGATAATGACTTTTAATAACTTTTTGTGTAAACTCGTTGATAAGAGAAATGTTACATTGTTTTTATGTAATTTAGTATAAGGTTAAATATAGTTTTGAATATTATAAACAAATAAAAGCATATTTATCATATTATAGCTTTTTATTTAAAACACCTAACCACATAAGTAGCTAAATACTTCATTTCCACGCTAAATACTTTCTTATACATAGTACATTTTTGAGCGCACATTGCTTTGAATGAGAATTACAATTTAAATTTGAATCTACATTACAGTATTTTTTATGCAAAATAGATAAATTAGGACACTGGTTTTCATCAAGTTCTGATACCTTACAATTTACACATAGATCTTTTATCCACTGCGCCTTCTCCAAGCCTTTGACAATAATATCTTTATTTTGTAAGTATGGAACGATTAAACGATGAAATTCCTTGTAGTCAATATATCCTTCATTCCAATAAATGCCTCTGTTTCTTTCTAACCATTTTACTTGGTTTTTTTCATGACTTGTTAAGTATCTGAACAAGTATGGAGGTTTAACTAAGAAGGTTTGAGTGTAATCACGGGTGGCCAGAGCTAATTCTTTTACTATAAAATTGTTGTTGAAGTCCTTAAATCCTTGAACGTCTATTAATATAGTTTCAGGATTCATGATATTTTCCTCACGGTATTGCTCAATGGCTTATACTCAACGATACAGTCGTTTAATATGAGGCAGTATGCTGAAGTTTGATCGGGTATAACCGAATCAGTTTCAATTTCCACTCTTACATCCACAACCGGACCTACTTTCAAGTTATCTGCTTGCCTGGAGCAGTCAATAACAAAAAGCGGCGCCAAGTCTTTAAATTGTTTTTCGCTTAATAAAGGTTCCGCACGGCGTCCGTAATATGACTGTTGAAATCTAGTGTATTGCTCGTATAATAAGGCAATTCTGTTATCAGCAAAATTCACATTTAGATTTTCATATGGGAAGTAGTTTGAATTGAGGTATACTCTAACATCACGAATGTGACAGTGATCGAACAGAGACATATCAGAGCTTGCATTGTTTTTCCTATTTGTCTGTAAACCGATAATAACATATCTCGGTTTCTCTATTTGCGACGAAGTTTTAATAGACCAAGTATGTTTCGTTGTTTTAGGTAAAGTCGGATATTCGTACAGGTCCCAATTTCTAAAAATCATCTGGAGTGGTCGATCTTTTTCTAACAGCTTTAGCAAACTTATTTTCTCTTTGTCTGACACTTTAACATGTGGTACACGCCAAACAATTTTATTTATCTGAACATCATCTACAACTTCACCGGTATTCAGTTTTACAGCGTTCAGGTTAGTATTGCTTCGTAACAATATCAATTCGTGTCTACTATTTATTACTACTTTCTTAAAATCTTCTGCAAATCCAAGAATGTTACAAAGTGGTATGGAAGCAGAAAAATTACCTCCATTAATATTTTTTATGCCATCAATTTTCCAACCCCATGCATAAGATATCTTTGACTCACTCTCATTCATTGACACTAATGATTTCATCGTAGTAGTCACACCAGCGTTTTTTATTTTATCTATTTCCACTCCATTTAATTCGTATCTTATATCTTGAAACAGGTAGAGAAGAAAATTATTTGTTAAAGAAATACTACTCGCTTTATCTTTTGAATCTTTTTTGGTGACGATTATAGTTCCTTCCAAATACAAAGTGCTAGCTGATGGTAGTATATACAGATCCTGTTGATTAATAGGTATGCGGATTTCATCGTTTCTGTTGAAGCTTGTTACGTAGGGTTTGTAAGAATGAAATTCAATTCCTTCAACAGTGTTGTCGTAAGTTGGAGCAGATAAAACATCTAAGATATTCATTTTAGCAAACCGATGGCTTTAAGAAATTCCTTATTATCTCTTGTTAATTTTATTTTTTTCTTAGACCGAGGTCTTATTTGCTTGATCACTTTAGTAGAACTGACATTTCCCATTGGTTGATGCACATATTTATTGTAGTCAATCATTTTTTCTTCTGAGATGTAAATATAGCTGTACTTCTTCACCGCGTAAGTTTATTAAGCGATTGTTTATATCTAATAGCCTGATATGTATACAGCTTATGATGTTTTGGTTGATTGGAAAGTATATAACGTTTTTAGGAATTTCTATAATTCTATATCCAGGTGGTACGTTGAGTGCGAATTCGTGTACAATGTGACTGGGTTTTCCGTTTATGTACGAACCACTTACAATATCACATTCTATCCTGATCACGGTCGTAGGCAAAATGTTGACTGGTAAGTCAGACACATGCCATTTATTTGCTTTTAAAATCTGTTTATTGAATCCCAATAATTTCCCAAAAGTCCCTTCTTTAGTAAAATTTATATCTTTAGTACAGTATATCAAAGTTTTTAAAGTGTTGTTATTACACTGAACTTTTATTAAACAATCTTTTATTTCCGATTTTAAATAATCGTTTATATCTTGTAATTCATAAGTACCTTCAGGTATTTCAAGGACTTCGGTAGAGCCATAATATAACTTATTGTTCGATTTGTCAATGTTGGGAATTGAATTAAATGTTGAGAAATGCAATAATGCACACTCATAATGTCCATCGAGTTGTAATGTATTAGGATAATATGTACATAAATCGGACGAGTTTCCAGTTATCGACAAGGTGAATGACATGGTGAAACTGATTGAAATAAAAGAAATACATAATATTTATAAGTATTTATTCCAAAATTCACCTAGATATTCTAAACATAAGTGTCCACAGTTTACTGTATCAAATTGTTGAAATCTAGTGTAGTTATAAAAAACATTACAATTTTTAAAGTACTGAATTAATTCCATTGGAGGTTTCAAATCCCCAAAGCTATCAAAGTATTCACAATAATTGTTTATTTTAGCATAAGCTACCCAATGCGTTCCTTCATTTCGTGAATCGTCTAAGTTGACGATAGCACATTCAAGGCGTTTTGGTGTTCTTGGTAACTGATCCTTCATATAGACTCCTCGAAAGTATGGGATGTCACGTGCATGCTCACTAATATCGATATTAGTTAAAGGACGATTAGGTAGCCTTTTATTCAGTTTTTTGATTTTATAAACAAACCTTTACCATTTTTATGCGGTTTAATGTATAAACCTTTGCCTAACTTTAATGACTCCATTGTTTTATTATGACGTTCTGTTTCCCGTAAATTTTGCTGGCTTGCTTTGTAATCATTAATAGTTTTTGCAATGCCAGCCGCACCACCAGCTAAAGTTCCTAAAGCTGATAGCCCTGCGAAAATTGGGATTAAAGGCAGAATTCCTCCGGTCTTAGGTAAAGGTATCACTCGCGGTACTCGAATTTTCGAAATGTTTGGAAATATTTTTTTTGCTGCTGAGTAAGCAACATTGATTAAAGTTTTGTTATCCCTTGGTTTCAGTTTCTTGATTTTTGATCTTATTTTCGACACGAAACTTTTAAATGTTTTAATTCCGGAACCAGATTTCAATTTGGCTTTCATAATTTTGCTTACTAACCATGAACTAACTTTTTCGCCTTTGCCAGCATCTTTCGATTTCAGTCTTTGTTTAGCCATATTTAGAAATTGTAAATCCGCTTTGTGACGATTATGTAAGTCTGTGTGATTTGCGTATGCAATATCGTGATGCATACAAGCTTCGTCTAGTTTATTCACACCTCGATCGCCTCGCAGCAATCGCTTCTCAAGTTTTGTTCCTGGTCCACAATAGTTATATCCAGGCAAATGAAGTTCAAATGGCAAATTATTAATCACAGTATTGACTAGTCCACTGCCTTGCATATTCCAAAGAGTAATGAATGAAAAAAATCTTACAAACATGGTTATATATTATTATCTTACCCCACAATTGCATCTTTATCAATCCAACTATTTTCTTCGTTGCTTAAGCCCAGCCATTTCACATAAAGTTTCTTTCCCTTCCTTTTAAGTATCTTTTCTATCAAATAAATACCTGGATGACTAGTTTTTTGAAGTTCTTGTTCATAGAAAGATCCTCTAATAAGTTGCTTTCGATGATCTTCTATACGATATGTTACTGGTATGGTGTTATTTATCCTTTTTACAGTAAATATTTCAGTTGACCAATTTGGAGTGTAACCTTTAGCAAAAATATGTTTGTATTTGCTGATCCGAACGTTTTCACCCACTTTGAATTTAGGTTGACATCGACGTGATATAAGTTTATGGGTTTTTTGAATATTTTCTCTTATCTTTGACTTGTTCGAATGGTTTACCTCGCTTGGTTTATATTTGGTGGTATGATGTTTTGTATTATTGTAGGTCTGTAGAATAACTTTTAAGGGTAAACCTATCCATTTATAGTTTCCAATTAGACTAAAGTATTTATACATTTTATTTTTAATTGTTTTAATTACCCGTTCTACGATCGAAGCTTTCTTGGTTGAAAACGAAGAGTAGTGGTTAATATTGTAGGTCTTCATAAGCTTTTGGAATGTTTTATTATAGAATTCTGTTCCAGAATCAGTTTGTAAATTATCAGGTTTTCGATTGCTGGTAGTTAGTATTCGTTCAAATGCACGAGTAACATAAAGTTTACTTTTGAATTTTAATGGTTCTGTCCAGGCATACTTTGAGAAACAATCAATCACCACTAAAATGTAGTTATAACCCTGATTAAACCTTTGTAGATTCTGCATATCTATTAGATCAGCTTGCCATAAGTCATCTATGTCTTTTATAATAACTGAACGTCTACCAAAGTTTCTTCGTGCCGCTTTGTGTAGTTCATTAACAATTTGTTGTTTTGCCATCACGGAGCTTTTTCAAGTATTTTATTTACTTCTGCTTTGTTAGAAAAGTTATCTTCCAAATGAACTAAAACTTCAGGTGTCTTCGCTTTTAAAGTGGCTTGGACTGTTGCTTGTGCATCTTTTATGATTTGAGCACGCAACAATCCAATCATTATTTTCAGTTCCTTTATTGTGTGATCGCATTTTTGATCGACGTAATCCTTGTTCACAGCATCGTCTTTGTCTACAGGAGATCTTACTCCTCTCAATCTAGATTTTTTAAAATCATAATCACTACTTTCGGATTTTAGCAATGCATTTTCTTTGGATTCTAATAATTCAGAAAAACGCATTCGCTTATGTATATGATGTCCGAATTTATCTACATTCATCTTTAAGGTGTATTATATTTAAAGGTTTATAATAAAATGAACGGTGAAAATTGTGTATCATTTATTTATTACTTAATAATTTTACTTTCACGCAGTTCCTCAATAATAGATATAATTTCATTATCTAAGCCAGTGTTACCAGCGTCTCGAGATGCAATTAATAATTTTAACCTATCCACAAGTTCATTAGGATCGTCCCAATATACAAAATCGGTATTTTTTTTCCACATTTTTGTCAAGGGTAGCCCTTTCCCTTTTGTTTGGTTATTTTGATTAGTACTTGACAGTTTGAAAAGAGGTTTTATAACTTGCAAATATTTTTGTCCCTTATTACTTTTTATTGGTTTGCTTGGATCAAAGTCTCGACGATGTGCGTTTGTGGCAACCAACATCATTTTATAATTCTGCAAATCAGACTCTGTAACCGTGCTTAAATCTACATCCTTTTTCATTAACAATTGTTTTAGTCCAGGAGTACTTCGATATCTCTGACCAGTAACGGTGATGTAATTGTCGCTGATCGTTATGAAAGCAGAACCTAACATCAATTGTCCTCGCTCCGCTCGAACACCAAATGGAATATCTGTCAATGCTTCTGAAGATATTGACCAGGATGATGTATTACGCACTTGATTGTTCTCTTCTAATGATTGGTACGAGTCGTCAGTGTCGGTATCACATTCATTTTCTTCTGCGTCATTGTCCCCTTCATCACTTGAAAGTCTTTTTTGCAAAGTATCGTTTTCAGCCGGAACTTTTGTTTCTTCAACTTCTTTTGTTCGTAAGAGGTCAGTTTGCTTATTGCTGTTAGCTATACAATTGAGAGACTCTGTTACAGGTCTAAAAACTGATTCCAATGCCTGCTTATTTTCAGTCTCAAAATCACGCATCTTTCGTACCTTCTTCTTGACAGCTTCTGCAGCATCGACGATTTGTTTTTTCAGTGATTTTTCCATTACGGTAGACTTTGATAGTTATCGATTAAGAGTTGGTTCAGTAATAATGATATCATGTAAGCATCATAGTCTTAAATATTTGTATTACTAATCAAATACTACAAAAGTGTCAAATTTATTTCTATAGCATCCGTTATTTTTGTTGCAATCTTTATTAATTACAACATAATTAAAGGGTTCACTCCAAATTTTAGAACACATTTCACGAAATTCAAGCCATGTCATATCAGTGTTAACATGTTCTTCATAAACATGCCTCAAGTTAATATCATCTTGTTTGAATAATATAATTAAGTTTGCATTATCTCTTACTAACTGTTTAGGGATTTTGCTATATGTTTGATTTAGATAAAAACAGTCGATATGTTTGTGCCTTCCCATCGCGAAATAATCACGCATGTTATTTTGATTTTCGCAAGCAACGTCATCAAATATAATCACGGAATTTGGTTTTGCGTCTTGAACACTTATAACTTCCTCATTCCCTTGATATTTCTGAAGTGAGGTAGATGGTACCCGTTGTAAAACTTTTTCTAAAAAAATGTACTTAGGCTGGTGTAAGGTTTTTGAATAGACATAAACATTTTGAAACCGTAAACCATTTTCATGTATAAGAAGTCCAATAAGTAAATTTGTTTTTCCACAATTTGATGGTCCACAAATGATACATCGTACAGAATTAGGTAACAATTCTCCATGACGCAAACTAGTTTTACAATAATCATCGCAGATTGTGTTTACATGCAATGATTGTGGTTGTTTAACAAATTTCATGGCGACTGCTTGAAACGGTTACCTATATTAATAATGAGTCAATTAATGTGTTACATTAACATTTATAACATGAAAATCATTGTGGCTAGGTAACTCGAATAAATGTACGAACAACCTCACCATGGCTGTCCTTCAATATAAGATAATGTGTGTTTTCCAAATCAGATTTCACCAAATTTGCATCTGTTGGTGGAACAAATCTTCTGGTTGCTCTTTATAGCTATCTTGGTGCTTCAATGAAACGTCATACGTACATATTTTGCTGATCAGTTTGCAAATCTCGAATAGGTAAATATAATCTCGCCGCTAGAATTCTTGAACTTAACACGTTTTTGAAAGCAGATTTTATTGAATCAAGCATTGTAGTTATTTATTAGTTGTGGTGATACAAAATTGAACCTTCTCACGACTAAAGTAAGAATCTAATGCAGCGGTAAATTACGGTGAGAAAGACCGAGTAGAATTAGGCGCTGAACTAGTATATACTAGAATTGAATTTGAGATAAGCCACCCAACGATATCAAAAAATGTTATTGGGCATTCTACCCCACCGAGAGTGACTGAGGCGAACGGAGCTGTGAGCCGAAGGAACGGTAGGTGGGGTAGAATGCCCAATAATATACTACTGATGATATCCGCAGGAAAACCAAAGTTACCGACATAGCCCGAAGAATTGCCATACTTATATGGCAGTGGGCAAGGCACTTTGCTCGCAGAACGGATAGCCGATGGGACCGAAAAGTTCTGGAATGGCGACCGCGAAGCGGAAGACGATATGTTGGAAGGCCTCCCACTAGGTGGACCGATGACCTGGTTAAGGTTGCGGGAAGGCTCTGGATGCGAGACGTACGGGATCGGTCAATGTGGCGATGCCTGGGGGAGGCCTATGTCCAGCAGTGGACGTCTTTCGGCTGAAATGATGGTGATGATGACTGAAAATGGGCAGTGTTGGGTATATCATTGTTTTTTGTTGTGTGTTGGTTGTGTGGCTTAAACATTAGTATCTATTATTTTTTTGGTTGTTTTACAATCTTCTGCTTAACAAAATCACTAAGGAGAGTAACCACCACAAGTATTGAAGGGAAACTACCAGACCTAAAATGAGATCGAAACCAATGAGATAAATGTAACAAATTCATAAAAAAATGTGACTACAAAACTAATTTACAAAGTATTAAGCCGACGTAAGTACAGGTAGCGTATTATCTCATCCTTCCGGCCCTAAACGGATCAAAATGATTAAATTTTTGTTTGCAGAAGGTCAGCCACCAAACATCCTGTTATACAGAGTGTTCTAAATTTGGCCGTCCTCTCCTTTGTTACATGTTTTTCAATTACAGAAGATTAAAATGTTTCGTGGTATTCGGGGATTATCTTTGTGAATATGTAGGCAGGTATTAGGCTGCTAGACTAGGTACGGTACTTTTAGGATCTTTAAAAAAATATTAAGCGAAAATATTTCTGATTTCGTTTTGTGCGTAATTGGTAGGCACTTATGCTTTAATGCATACAAAAAAATGTATCAACAAAATATACTTACTTACTAATAGCATGGGGTCAGCGCTAAGAAAGAGTATTTGGTTCAAATAAATCTCAACAGATGGCGCGATATGCGCCGATTTGTTATTGAATTGTGTGTGAAATTAACATTTTCTGGAATTCAACATAAAAATAGAATGTTCTTGTTTAATCAACTCTCCGAAGCACAAAATTATGGAATATTGGGCTCTTAATTCACATTTCAAAGATTATTTGAACGGATCGTTTAAAATTGATGCCAATAGATGGCGTGGTTTTAAATTTCTGAGGCAGTCCACTCGATTGTTTAAATTTGCATTGTAAACCATTTTGGTGCAAAGAAAATGTAAAAACGTGTAACAAAATACTATGAAACAAACCTTCACTGTATTTATAGAAAACTATATACGAACCGAGTTAACCCTTTTTTTACTTGCAAGTCGCTGCTAACACCATCTACCTATCGCTGTGGAAAGGAACCGAACGCAATCGATGGAAAACAATTATCAGTTCAATCAGACGAAAACGCTAGATACGTCGCTCGGCACGGTTTCTTTGTATGGGATGAGGCATCTGTATGCTAGTATTATATTATCTGCGCAAGAAGGTACAAATAGGGAAAAAATTGTCGCATCTTCGCAAAACGGCCATCGTATCGCTCAGCATAATACTGGAACTCCAGCCAACTAAAAAGACGTAAACAAGGAGAAAATCATGCTGTGCAGTCGGAGGATAGATAAGCGCTGCTTTTCTCCTTGTTTACGTCTTTTTAGTTGGCTTTTTAAGCAGTCGGGTTTTTTATTTATTTATTTATTATTATATTTATTATATACTTTATTGTACTTTGTTGTTTTGTTTTTTTTTATTGTGGTTTTTTGTTATTTTTTTATTTACAACTTTTTAGTTATTTTTTTTTTAATTAGGTAGGTACATTTAAACATATAAGTATTTTATATTTTTGTAATCACCTCTTAAAACCCTTTATTTTAACCCTACAAGACGGGTTTGGAAGAAGAAAAAAATTTGGTGCCCCACAATATGGCGCCCAAAACCCGCCATTTTTCTATTTTGCAATTAATGTAGCCAGTGACATTCGCAGGGTTAAGACGTAAGAAACGACGATTGACGTAAGAATAATCAAAATCGGCCAACGCGTTTGGTCTCTAGAACGCCATATAGGAACAAACATGCATACATACATAATAAGTAATGGATGTAGGTAATGGGTAATGTGTTGTGTGTGGTGTGTAATGGAAAAACACATTACCCTCCTTCGGCAGTCGGGTAAAAAGATAGCTTGATTTCTGCGACAGCTGTCAGTATCAATACAGTAACAATAGCGCTTGACAGGCTAACAATACCGTAACAATAACGTATACGTCAGTTTGACATATGTCGCAGAGATCAAGCTATCTTTTATGAAGTATAGGTCTTTATTTTTCTCACTCATACAATTTTTATCTACAGGTACTTGGGCGTGGTAGTAACGAAGTGTACAGACGCGTAGAAGACAAGATGACCACGAACTGTGCGGTCCCGGACGATGATCAACAAAGAGGCACCTGCGTCATTACCCTGGAGTTGTACCAACCACAGAGGCACAACTTCACGATGTCTTGCGAGGTGTCTGGTGAAAGACCCTATTTCAGGATGGAAAGGAAGGATATAGTTGTTGAGAAATTGGGTAAGATTCTTTTGCATATAATTCTCAACGCTGCATCATTGATCGATATATTAGAATTTTTTGGATGTGCACCATATAATAGTAGTCTATGATGCGGACCCTGATCGCTTTCAGCGTGTCGAGTATGTGACACTCGGCACAGACACGCAACAAAGCAGAGACGTCCAAAAATAATTGATTGATATTAACATATTTTTGTCTCCCGTCTAGTTTCAGTGGATACGGTTCAACCACAGATCATAAAAAACCGGCCAAGTGCGAGTCTGACTCGCGCACAGGGATTTGTGTAAACAGCTACATTTACCAAAATAAATAGGTTTCATTACTATACTAACGTACATAATCAATTAAAGCACCAAACATTGCATCAATATTTATTTATTTATTCATTTACACATAAAATTAATACCTTTCCAAGTACCTACATTTTATAAGTTGTTCGTCTATTACTAGTAAACTTGTAAAGCCTACTTAGCTGTGATAGTTTTCCTTTTGATGTCGATAAATAATATACTACCATTTAGATGGCAGGAGGGAGGACAAAAACAACCATTTAGATGGCAGGGGGGGAGGACACCTGATTCTATCCCTGAATCGAAAAAAGGTGTTCACGTAACCAGTATTTCTAAATGGCCTATCCAACGATACCCCACACCATGGGATAGACGAGAAAAAAAACATCCCCACTAGGAGTTTTCATGATGACAGTCAAAAAGTTTCATGACTTTATTTTACCACTTTGTCGGCGTAGGTACAGCCCGACAACTTATCTGTGAAACGGACGGTTTTTGTTTATTTTTTGGTGAAATGGTGACGAACAGCGCCACTCATAATTGCACAGTTAAGTTGGTCGGGCTGTGTAAGTAGTATCCATGCCAAATTATAGCTTTCAAGTAGGTAGGTACTAAGAGTTTCTGAGCTAAGCTGCGGACGAACGGACGGACGGACAGACGGACATGGCAAAACTATATAAGAGATGTCTCATGTTTGGTTTCATTTATACAGAAGAAAAAACAAACGAGATGGGTGCTATAGACATCTCGCAAGCAGCAGCCTAACTGAATTGACTGAATACGGCAACGCAAAGAGTTTGACCGATATCCAATCGACCAATCACATGCTAGATGAATGACGCGATGTGGATTTCTGGCTGCAGGAGTTTGCGTTGGAGATGTTAGCGGCGTGCGCCCGTCTCACTCTTCTCAATAAAATAATAAGACTTACCAACATTTTCTCATTACAGTGCCACCTACCGACGCTGTTGTGACTGTCAGCTCAGTGAACGAAGAATCTGGTAGGGTGACTCTAAACTGCAGTGCCGAGGGCGTACCACTTCCCACCTTGTCATGGACTATTGGTGAACAGCAGGTATGATTTTGGAGTGCTCCATGCGTTTGATAGAAACTGTCAAAAATCGAAAGCAATCACATACTGTCGAATGGACAGCAAGCACCGAGCAGTATGGTCGCTAATGAGCACATCGTGAAGGAGAACCTTTAGTAGGTATACGACGGGCAGCAAAGAAGGTGACGCTTGAGTGTAAAGGCTCTACACTAGCATTTTTTTAGGGATAGGTGGAGGATGGTTTAGTTGGCCAGATTATTTGTACAGCGGCTAACCTGGGTCCGCAATCAGTTATGAGATTTTCAGATTGGCTACTGCAGTTCGCATCCAGTTGCAAATATTCTGCCGGTGTGACGATGTGTGGAGGGGTAAGCAAGGGCGGACCCAGGATTTGGATCCTATTGCGAAGATATGACTTTAATCGGCGTAAGGTGGAGAATGATCGCTCGGCAGTGCTAGTAGTCACTGGAAACGCAATTCCAGCCAGAAATAGACAATAGTTTCACTCATGTTCTTTCTGTTATTTTATTCATATATTTTAACAACTCTGATAATTTGATTTGCTTCTAAGTATGTACTGTGATGGAATCTCCACAGTACACAAAAATACCGTCTGGGGGGGGGCACGTAACCCCGTGCCCCACCCCATAAATCCGCCCTTGGGTACCCCCAGGTGTTTGTCTCTCCAATTTAGCCAACTAGATGAAATTGATACCTACCTAATAATAATAATGAATTCGTCCACCACCAGCTTCCCCGCGACTTTTCGGGCGGGGCTTGGAACGTGTCTTCTAAACTCTGGCACGCCTGGTCAGTTCTCTCGTACACGCCAACCAGTGGAAGTGCCACGGTTTGCACGCCCACAGTCAGCGTGGCAGGCAAAGTGGTGACGGGACACGCAGCCGAGTATAATGCAGCGAGAAATATTAAGGGTAGGTGTGTATCTGTTTTACAAGTAATGTAGGCTATTTTCTTCTTTTATGTCGATGATTGCATGTTATTAATTTATATATGCTTTGACTTGAGCACAGACTTGAAGCTCTAGTTAGACCCAAGTGTTATTTTATCATCGATGGCGATTAAAGAAATGCCAAAATGTAACGATCACGTGACATTTCCATAGTGCTTGGCATTCCTATACATTTATGTAATTTAATCAAACGCTAAAAAGCTTGATATTCCAGATTAAAATCGATCTCTATGCCAATTTCACTCAGATCCGTTCAGCCGTTCTTGCGTGATTCGAGTAACAAACATCCATCCATCTAAACACTCGCATTTATAATATAAGTAGGGTTTAGATAATCGGGTTTACGCAGACCGTGTCGATTGCAAATATCACAGACATAAATCTAAGTAGGTAACGCATGTCCCTCCAACTGTATGAAAACCAAGCGAGCCACTTTTTCACAAACAAATTTACTTACCAATGAAAGAAAACATTTCCAATGCCTGCCAAACTTTTTCTATACATTATTTACAGCTCAATATGGCATAAAAAGAGGCATATTTCTAGAATTCGGTGGATTTCCGGTGCCGATAATGCTAAATGAAAAGCTCAGATTACGATCATGGATCGTAACTTTAGCCCGTTTTTTGGCACGCGAAGTACATACAATCGCGTCATCTAGTTAGATTTATGTCTGTGGCAAATATCTATCCTGGCATACCATTGCATGTTAATTTAATAAAAAAAATACTAATCTAATGACCTTTTTCAGGTGGCCTATTTAACACGATAGTCACAGTACTGTTCCTGTTACTACTGAGATGATCAGCACTGGCGACCAGGGCGAATACTTAAATAAAACCAAAAAGTAATTTGTTCAATTTTATTTCGGCTGAATATCGTTGTGAACGATTGATTATATTTTGAAGTTGAAGTTACAATACGTAGGTCTTTGCAGAATAAATTGATTGACTAAATGAAAGTAGGCTAAAAAGGTATAGGAATGGTTTTACTACATATTACAAATGAGAGCAGTGCCACGTGGTGCTACATATTACAAATAAGAGCAGTGGTGACGCAGTGGTTGCCGCCCCAACTTACGGGTTGTAAGTCGTGGGTTCGAACCCGAGCAGGCGCATTACTTTCTGTAACTTATTTCATCACCACTACTCACAAAACGGTGAAGGAAAAACATCGTGAGGAAACCGGCATGTCCTAGAACCAAATATTCGAAGACATGTGAAATCTACCAATACGCACTGGGCCCGTGTGATGGATAGCAAACTACCTCTATGAGAGGAGGTCTTAGTCCCAGCAGTGGGAACATTGAAAAAAGTATGTTGATCCCAACTAACAAATCAATGTTTTATAATAGTCAATTTAACGTTTTACATTTTGAGTCTAGTTTTTAAGATTGGTCGCATAAACGTAAATATAAACGTATAAATAACGCGAATTAGGCCCAAATTACACGACAATATTGTCGTTTAGTAGTTAAGTAGAAGTCAGCCAATGACCGTTCAAATGTTGTATACAAGTTATATAAAAGTACAGAGACCGACTTTACGGTCCAATACTGGTTATGATGAGTCCCTTAAGTGACCGCTTATGTCACATAGCTGTTACAATGACGTTTTCAAAAGACTGCTCAACGGCAACCGTTTTGTTTCGTTTGTTAAATATTGTGCCGGTGTTTAAATAAAAAAAAAAGGTAAGTAAATGTCTATTTCCATAATTACAAAATATTGATTTATTATGCATTACTTAAATGAGTGTGATATAATGATAGTTGTGTTAATCTTTCAGGGAACTTTAGTTTTATGAGAATGTATATATGTGTTTTTGTGAAGTTTTTAACGCCCTCCTCTATTTCTTTTTATTTGAATCGTTTTAATTAATTATCCAAAATATGTTTTCATAATAAAGCATCGACCATCTTGTTTACGTTGTATAACGACCTTTATATAACACTAATATAACAAAAAGGTCGTATACATTTTCTTGAGTCTATGACGTCGCGGCCATATTCAGTTTACTTTAGGGTTCCTTATGCATTACTTACAGATCTAATAAACATTGCATAACTTGAACAGAGAACTAACTTGGCCCTTTATAATTATAAATTCATCTTCTTTTCTTGTCAATGGCTATCTAATCAAATAGTACGTTTAGCCCAGATTAATTTATTTAAATGTTTATTTTTCAGGTCTAACATAGGATATCAACGAAGTATGGTAGTGTTCTTGGACATCTATAAATTTTTGATCCGAAAATATTTAAAACGTCTTAAAACTTAAAAATGGTCTTGGAGAAGCATTCCTTTTTACCTTTTCCAACAATTGTTATAACTGTCACTATTGCTACTGTTAATTGTTTATGTTAATTTTTATTGTTGTTGTTTACATTAAATGTTAATTAAAAAAATATAATTATATACGGAATCTGTTTCAGAAACATTCATTCGTTCTATCCCTTTTTAAATGGATAAAACAAAATTTAAATGGTCCAATTAAAGTGTGGATTTGACCTTCTAATGATTTAAAAGTCTACTTAAAGTAATGTAACCATAGAAATTCAACATTTTAGTCGCATACAAGTCTTAGTAAGTCTTCTATATGATCAAAATAGTTTTGTTATATAAAGGTCATACACAAACGTTTAAGTGGCGTTTTAATTATATAAAAGTTATGTTAAGATTCACACACGACGATGGTTGTCTTACGAAAACCTTTTATTTAACCGAAACGTTGATATGACCAATACATTGTCCAATAAACGTCATGGCTGGCACCATTAGCCGACGTCATATATGTTAGTCCTTGAAAACTTTTACTCAACATATGCACTGGCACCACTATCCGACGTCATATAAGTTAGTTCTGAATACGTTTACTCTACATATGCACTGGCACCACTATCCGACGTCATATAAGATAGTCCTGAAAACATTTACTCAGCATATGCACTGACACCATTCTACAACGTTGTATAAGTTGGTCCTGAAAACGTTTACTCAACTTTATATTAAGACATTACAGTCCCGCGACTGAACTGTCGTAAGATAAAAGTCCTGAAAACGTTTACCCAACATATGCACTGGCACCATTATCCGACGTCATATAAGATAGTCCTGTAAACATTTACTCAACATATGCACTGACACCATTCTACAACGTTGTATAAGTTAGTCCTGAAAACGTTTACTCAACTTTATATTAAGACATTACAGTCCCGCGACTGAACCGTCGTAAGATAAACGTCTATATATCAAAATAGTTAACTACATACCACTATATAACTGTTATATACCATGAAGTCTTATAAGACTAGAATTATACGACGTTTTTGCTAGTTGGGATGTTGTGATGATATTGCAAATATATTTGAAAGAATAGCTTGTGTCTAATTAGATAACTTTTTTTTTTAGGTAGGTTCGCGTTTGACCACTATCTCACCTACTATGGTCTATGGTTTAAAATTTCTTAGCGAATGACCAACGTATTGTAATTTCAACTAATTTTTACAATTATTTTTGGCTCTTTTTAGAGATTCTTAATTGTTTTACATTTTATATTGTAGGTTACCATTTATATTATTTTTATATTATAATAATTGAAATTCATAGTTATAATGCACTTAAAAAACCTACTTATTAAATGAGAGGAAGACTTTTGCCATTTACATTATATTATAATTAGAATATGACAAAGAAAAAAAACAATGGTAAAAGTCTCCCGCAGTGAATGTGCACTTCAAAATATTTTTTTATTAATAAAATTCATGACTATACAATTGTAAATAAATTTTGGACGTAACGTTTTTAAATAGAAGAAAATATTAGATAATAAAATAAAAATCAAGCACCTTACAGGCACTGGAGGAATACATAAAAATGTAAAAAATATTGTGACTAGGTCAAAAACTTGCAACTTGCTTGCAAAAAAACTGCACCTTTTTTACTAAATCTTTTATTACTCATTAAATAATTCTAAACTGGCTTACGAAACGGCATTTTGGCATAAATAGTGTGTGAAGAATTTTGCAAGCAAGTGTAGATACTGAAAATATATTTTTAAGCGAAGATCTGTTTGTTAGGAACATAATTGCAGTTATTGAGACGTTTTGAATAATAGTTGAGGTTCATAGTACAGATTTGTGTTTTTTTTTCCTTACATAAATATTTAATATTAAGTAATGTGAAAAATCCAGTTGTTACTCGCCCACCTATTAATTTAAAGGGAAATAAATATAATTTTGTGAAATTTTCAACATTCCTTTAGTTACGATTTAGAAATAATCAATGTAAAGCTCGCTACACGCGAAATATGAATTATAGGAGCACGACAGCTGTCGCTTATAAGTGATTGCTTAGCACAAACATAATCATTTTTTTTGTAGAGAATTCGAAAAAAAAATCTGCTAATAAGTTAATCAACAGCACAGAGATTTTTATTATTATGACCCTTGTGCGTTGCAGCCTTGCACTTATGGGCTATGCATAATGTACATAACTTTTTCGAATTCAACTTTTTACCGACGCGTTCGATTTTTAAATCTAGTGTAGTGAGTTTTTAGCCAAGAGACTCCATGCTTCATTGTTTTAAGTCGCGGGACCACGGCCCACACACATTTCAGTGTTTACCGAAGGTAAACGTTTGTATCTTCTTTTTTTGTGGAATTAAATGATTTCAGAACAAAATTGTTTTAATTTTCGGTAGGCAAAGATTTTTTTTTGTCAGTTGTATTTTTTTGGCAAAATGTACGTTTTTATTAGGTTTTTTTTTACTTTAGGTTTACGATCAACAACTTGAGTTTTCACAGAATGACTAATTAATACAACAATGGAATTATGAATGAGTGATAAATTACGACCATTTATGTCCTAACAATGATTATTATCACAGTGCCTTCATTCTTTGTCGTAGAAAATTCACTATAGTTCGAGTTTTGGTAGTTTCTACTAAATATATAAACCTCCGGCAGATGTGACATAATTATTACATGCGCAAATATACACATAGCGCCTTTTTTGCATGTGCCACGTGTTAAGATTCGACACATAGTTAAAGAGGGAATTTGCGCCGCGACGCGAGACCGGAGACCGAGCAAGGTCTCCTGTCTCTATCTCCCGTCTCGGTATCCGGTCGCTGTCGCGGCGCGAACTCCCACATTCATAATAGGCTGTTCCTGAGTGATTGCAGTTTTAATTGTTGCAAATGCTATCTTAATTAGTTTATCTGAGGTTAAAATTCTGAATTCAATGGTACCGCATATATATTCTGCATCTTCAATCTCTTGCTTTATATTCATAATCAAAGAATGCGTTATTGTCTTTCTCTAACTTTTTGTGTCCCAACAAAAATGAATGGACTTTGATTTTGAAATTTTCATCTCAAGTACTTCTTATGCTGTGTTTCCAACACAAAGATCTTATTTTGTTTTGTATTCAGACCATGATAATTATGTGGAAGATCCCGAAAATAGGGATTATAACTATTTTTTTTTTGTTTTTTAGTCCAACACGTATTTTCACGACAAAAACTAAACGACAACACAGTGCGTTTGTGTCAGAAAATTTCGCGTGACGTCACATTTTAGTTCACTGTATACTTACAAGTGACGTCACATGGCACCACTCCTAAACATTGATGCGCTTTATCTTTGTAAATATCTATTGATTCGATAAAGCAAAAAATACGTATCAGATATCATTTGATCTCACTCTCATTTGTTCTAAATAGAATTATCATTTTTCTACCCAAGAACAGCATCTGTAACCAAGTTGACAATCTACAATCGATAACGCTAGTAGAAAACGAATCAATGTATGGGAATGACATATCTGAACGTTAAGTCACGTGGTCAGACTATACAAATAGCAGGCGTTAACGATTGTAGAAAGAGATTCGATACGAAACGTTTGTAACTTGGCTAGGGGGCCAAAGGGTTTGGCTTTGATCGTCATTCTTCAAATATTGATCTTAATTCTTAAGTACTTATGGTTGTATTTCCAACACAAATATCTTATTTTTATTCCTCGAATGACCGTCTATTTTACCGTCTTCGCCTTACACGACTATAGTGAACTTTCCCCGTCACACAAACACAATGGTGTTTTCTCAGTCGCCCCGCCTAGCGAGGGAATACAATAGTACCTAACTACGTACGAAGTTACAATGGAGGCCAAGATAAGACACTACATACAATTTATTTGCTCAATAATCATACGCGAAGGGTTCTATAGTGCGTAATGTTTTGGTTATAATTTCCACAAAAAAATAGGGCAATCTTTTTTTAAACGAATAAATAGATGTATACAGCCAGGTATCCTAAAATGCTTAGGCCAAAATGTATATCAATCGCAATATATTTGTCGCAGAGTGACTTGTATGGAAAAGGCATAAAAAGTTTACAGGCGTCATCTATGAAGATGTTATAACCAAAACATTGTACACTAATAAAACATAGAATAAAGTTATTTGGAATGTATAAATTAAGTCAACAGGAGGGGGTACACTTACGTAAATATACGCGAATACACACATATTTCTATATTAACAAAATTACACATACAAAAACTTACGCCTTTATTCCACGAGAATCATTTCAACACAATTATTCTACAATAAATGCACTATAAATCTGGCACAGAATATAATATTAAATGCATTTAAACTCTTAATGTTTACATAATTATTAATAAATATAATTAATTATTAATAAATATAATTAAACTACTCTCACTTGGCCTGGAATGTTTTGTGCGAAAGGAGTCGAATGTTTTTACCGATCATTATTTTCAAAGAGTTATTTTGGTACACTATACAAATTTATTATTAATTTATATTTTTAAGTAGGTATCGATAGTTTGACTCGATCGCTACAAAAAAGAGACTTTGTGAAGTTTATGATACAACTTTAAGAGGAAATATGGGCAGAGAGCGCCGACTGAATTTCCCAAATAAAAAGTCATAATTCGAGGTTTGGCTCTCGTCTATTTCTTTCTCCAATATTGGACCAATTTAAAAGATATTCCATAAACTGGTAAATTAAGAGATATACTATGTCCCTATGTTTTCCTTTTTTCATTTATATTTGTCAAATTTGTACACTAAGCCTCTGTTGACAGCGCAATTTTGAGCATTTTTTGAGGGTTCTAGTGCTTCTAAAGATAATGTATCATCAAAAAGGAAAACATAGGGACATAGAATATATCTTTCATTTTTAGTTTATGGAATATCTTTTAAATTAGTTCAATATTGCAGGAGAAAATACGAGAGCCAAACCTCGAATTAAGACTTTTTACTTAGGAAATTCAGTCGGCACTCTCTGCGACCGTTTCCCCTTAAATCACTTGTGAATCATTTCTGTAGTTTGTCTCATGCTGCAAACACATTGTAATTAATTTCAAATATTTAAAAAACTTCTTTATTAGTCTCGACAGCGTAAAAATTGACCAATAGACATAACTATTTAAGTCTTGTTTTTGCAGCCATCGTGTCAACTATATCTTCTTTTACAGAAAAAGATAAATGATACTTCTTTTTTTAAACACGTTATTGATAAATACGGTTATATTCCGTCAAATTATTATTATTAATACTACATTAGCCCAAAGACTTGCGGATTATATACTCGGATAATGTCCATTGTACATATCAAGACTGGCAATTTATTATTTTATTAATACATTTGACGTTTAAGTCGTAACTAGCACATTTCAACACATCTATGAGTGATATTGACTAGAAGAAACTACTTACAATCTAAAAATTTATTATTTGGCTAATTATAAGAATTATATTTATTCACCAAATCACACTATTATTCAGATCACACATAACTTCAGTTTTAATAGAATGTGTTGTTTTTTTTTCGACAAAAAATCTTATTTAATTATTGTATACCTTTTCATGGCCGAATGTGTTTTCATTCGATATACTAAAAGCTATATAATATATGAAAACATTTTATTGTTAATAATTATTAATAGAATAATTATATCTTTTTTTAAGTAATATAAAGGGTGGCACAGACTTGTCGAAGCGTACTTTCTTTGAAAAAAAAATATAGCACAAAAATCCGAGGAGCAACTTTCAAGAAAGTAAGTTTCTCGTTCACTTCTGTTTAATTTTTTTTTTATTTCTATATATATTTTTTTATTTGTGATGGGTTTGCTCTTGACTCTAGTCTAGGTCAGAGGTGACAGAGACAGAGTCTACGATGGAGTGAGCTTACCCAGAAGAAGCCTGTTCACTCTAACTTTGAAGAGATTCGGGTTGAATGCGTTCGGAAACACAGACGCAGGTAGTGAGTTCCATTCATTCGCTGTGCGCATTATATTACATCGCCATGTCTGTACCGACCCTAAGACAAATGTATTTTTTTTTCTAATATAATGTATCATACAATAAAAATACTAAATATTTCACGTATCTACCTCTTTTGGATGGAAAATTAATAAACAATTAATTATAGATTTATTTAAATGCAAAAATTTGTGCGAACACGTTTGGATTGAGTTGTTAGAATCCCAAATTAGAATCGCGATTTATGGATCTTGAAGTAACTAACGAAGTTTTTAACCTACTATAATGCTTCAACAATTTTGTATTTGCAACTCACAAAATGAAAATTCTGACGTATAAACCAACCAACCACATTCCAACGCTACAACTTTTATCTTGATATTCTTGATAGAAACAAAGAATGCACACGAATCCGCAAGAAATCCGACTTTGTACCTTTTGCATGCAATGCAAGTGCATGAAATCTATTATTATTTTTTTATATTTTCTTTCCACTCTTCCCTATTATTTGCAATCTCCTGCCAATCTCCCGTAAACGCCTCTAAGTCGTCACGCCAGCGTTTCCTAGGCCTCCCACAGCGATGACGCTATGGGGGAGACCTTTGCCCAGCAGGGGGACAATGTAGGTTGATAAAAAAAAAAATATTTTCTTTAGGCTCGCGTTTGACCACTATCTCGCCTGATGGTAAGCGATGATGTGGTCGACGGTGAAGCACGCTTGCCTAGAAGTAACCTATTCACTATTGACTTGACTTGAAAGGAATTCCACTCCTTCGCTGTGCGCACAATGAAAGTATTAGCAAAACGCTTTGTGCGACTAATGCGCTTTGTGAGTTGGGTGACCAATTGGAATATTTTTAGTCGAATTTGTTCTTAAAAGGTTTCATTTTTCTGGAGATCTATAGTACAGACCTCGGCTTAGTATAGACTCCTGATCTCCCACAAATTACAAACTTGTAACAAAAATATAATGTCAGCTGTATAATGTATGTACTTGATGTAATTTGTGGAGATAAAATAAAAATAAAAAATATTTTTACCATTTTATTTTTTATTTTTTTGAGATACCCAGGAGTAGTTCAAAAATATCATATAAAGCTTAAGCTTTATTAAAACACAGTTTAACAAAATAATGTAAACCGAACATTGTAGCGTATCAGCCGAGATGAACGTAATAAATACTTCATTGCGAATACTTCAAGATCCATAAACAATATTCTACACTACTGTCAATACATGATACTCGTAGTACCACCTCATTAGATGGCACCTATTTAAGGTGCTGTCTGCAACCAAACTCCGTAGTAAAACCTCTTTAGATGACAACCTCTATTTAAGGCGCCGTCAACAACCAAGCCTCGTAGTACAACCTTATAAGATGACACCTCTACTTAAGGTGCTGTCTGCAGCCAAGCCCTGAGACCCCGAGCTCTCTCAGCTACGCCGCCGTCCGAATTGTCTTGCATTACTGCTTCCGGCTAGAAAGATAAGTATCCATTTAAAGGGTATTATTAAGGTTGATTGATGGAATATCTCAAGTGAATTGTTAACTACAAATTAATTAAGAAAAAAATAAGGAACATGATTTCACGATGACGTGTTACGCCATTCATACAGGAAAACTCAGTCTTGTTTTCAGAGACAGACAAAACTTATACTCCAAGGTAAGGGCCTGGAAATCCGTAATACAGGGTTTCCCTAGTACGGGTAGAAATTATCAAAAAATATTGAAAACGAATCACTAAGATAAAACGCATCAAAGTTCGGGAGTGGGGGCTTGTGACGTCACAGGACAGTATGTATACTGAGGCGTGACGTCACACGATATTTCAACGCACTGTATCGTCGTCACTTTATGTTTACGTGTCAAAAGAAAAAATACGTGTCCAATATTTTTTGGACTAAATAGAACAAAATTCAAATAGTTTATTTCAAATAAATCTTATACGTACTTTTGAATTGTCAAACAAAATATGAATCTAGCATATTCGCAAGTGTCAGTAGGTCTTTATGGAGAAAAATGTGCAAGAAATTCCATGTACACTCTTTTTCATCAGTTTTAATTACATCATTCTTGTTGGAAAAATACATGTATGTGAGACCGATGTAAAAAGACGTGCATGTAAAAGCGTCTACAGTAAAACAAACAATTCAAAAATACAATAAATACGCAATTAAAAGCAGGCCGAAGCAGCTAAGTTATGACCAATCCCAAACGACGGCGGTGCTTGTTCAGAACATGACGCATGGATTGGCACCACTCAGCTCAACCATCATGAAGGGAACCGAATGATCCAACATTCAGAATGGTTTTAGTCATCATCGCTATTTCCAGGAACGGAGCCGGCTGATGGCCTTATGTGAAACAAATAATAAAAGGAGACTATCTAAAAATAACTCTAAACGAATTTGACAATACTTACAGCTGATAATGTCATGCGAGTTTGTGAAGTTGTGGCAGCATTGCATGAACTTGTTTCTGGTGAAGCTGTGGACAAAAAAATTACATTATTCACTTACCTATTCAACAGGCATTTACTGGGTTTTTTGGTTAGAACCATGAAATTACAAATTTACTATTCAATGATCGTAAGTACTACTAGTAGTACTTTTGGAAATTTATTCACTCCTAAATGGGTTCAAATCTTCTTACCTCACTCTTCTTGTGTACTCTTCGCGTTCCATTCGTAATATTCGAATAAATGAAACAAAGAACCTTTGATCATATAGATTTCACACAACCTCTTCGCTTCGCCTAATCTCCTGGTGCCTTACCAGGATGTATCTAAACGATTATGATCCACTGTGAGAGAGAGAGAGACGGTGTCATGGTAGCCCCTGGTAAGTTTTCGAGATCTTGGCATTTTGGAGAACTTAGAAAAAATATTAACCAAGTTATTTACCAGTATAAGGTCGCAAACGATCCAGTTGGGTAGGGCCAACTTCGAGAAAGAGGTCAACCGTCGAATCCGACTCGGCTGGGCAGCGTTCGGGAAATTGCGCGGTGTCTTCTCGTCCAACTTACCACAGTGTCTCAAGACGAAGGTCTATGACCAGTGTGTGTTGCCAGTGATGACCTATGGCTCTGAGACGTGGTCGCTCACAATGGGCCTCATCAGAAAGCTTACAGTCACGCAAAGGGCAATGGAGAGGGCAATGCTCGGAGTATCCTTGCGTGATCGAATCAGAAATGTAGAGATCCGCAAGAGAACCAGGATTACCGACATAGCCCGAAGAATTGCCAAACTTAAGTGGCAGTGGGCAGGGCACATTGCTCGCAGAACGGATGGCCGATGGGGCAGAAAAGTTCTGGAGTGGCGACCGCGAACCGGCAGACGATGCGTTGGAAGGCCTCCCACCAGGTGGACCGATGACCTGGTGAAAGTTGCGGGGATTCGCTGGATGCGGGACGCACGGGACCGGTCAATGTGGCGACACTTGGGGGAGGCCTATGTCTAGCAGTGGACGTCTTTCGGCTGATATGATGATGATGATGATGATAAGGTCGCCTAGCATCCAGCGATCGCCATATAACTCTGACGACTGCGTTTTGAGCCCTCAGTGATCTTACTACGGCTCCTCCATGGCTACCAGGAGGGTGACCATGAGCTCTTAGAGTATGGTTATTTTGAGTGTGCGTAAGGGACAGCCCGGCGAGCATGGCCTACTGTGACATCGCTTAAGTCACACTTTTAATCACAGTTTGGGCGATAAACTCATTTTGTCATAAATGCTAGCACGGCGGCGTGAGATATTTTCTTGACTTGTGGCATAACTTCTTGACGTTTACTTTTTCTTTTTCGGAAATTTTCCAATTTTATTGCAGTTTCGGTTTAACCTTGGCTATAAAAACCATTTATGTTCTGAGAAGCATAGCCCTACGACGCACTGTTTCCGAATTATGGGCCTCCGTATCTTATTTTATTTTGCATAAAACGCTCTATATTTCTAAAATGATATCTCGAAAACGGTATGTCCTAGGCAAAAAATAACCAAAATTTAGCCCCCCCCCCCCCCCCCTTTGCTACCCCCATGTTAGCAGCTTAGCAGCATCCCAACATGAATTATACGTTTTTTTTTTTTAACATTTCTTGATTTTCGACTTGAACTACGGTCATGACAAGTTATGATAGAATATGTCATGTCTTACAATTTGTCTTAAACACGGGACAACCATGTGACATAGTGTGCAGTCGCGACTTGCTTTTCTTGTTGTTGACTTCATAGTGCGACATAATTTGAATAGACGACCAAATAAAATAATACGTAAATAAGTATGCCGTTCATACAGCCAAACAACTTTTTTATTTTTCTTTGTTTGTTTGTTAACATATTAAGTGTTTGTTAGAAAGATTTACTAAAAAATATAATAGCTTGGACCAATACCGGTAGGCCCCTATTTTTTATATTTTAAATGTTTTTTGGGACTTTTATTTAAGAAACATTTAAAAATGTAGAAAGTAAGAAGAATATGGAATAAAAGAGAATAATAATAAAAAAATAATAATCAAAATAAAAATAATAATTAAAAATAAGAATAATATAAAATTAATTGTAGATCCTATAACATTTCAAATAATTAATAAGCATTGATCACCACACACAAAATAAATTTATTGCCATTTGGTGCAGTAATTAGAAGGAAAATATTATTTTTTTCAACTGTACAATTTTATCACCACCTCCGAACGAAAGTGATACATTTTTCTCAATCATCTGACAAAATGTGACATTTGTGACAAAATGGGTGCGCCCGTATTAGCAATTAAGACCCGATGAGTCCCAAATAAACGTCACGAAATTTTCTCACGCCGCCGGTACTAGTATTTAAGAGGCAGGTCTGCGAGCGTGAGAACTTATTTTAGAACCCACACATCGACATTTTCACTAACACATTTGCATCACACATTGTAGCGTACACGCACCCAAGAACAAGTGAAAAATTATGCGGCGCGACGGGCATAATATAGCTTCAATGCGCGTTCGCTTCTGAAGGATTTGTAAGCTTGTCTCAAAAACGCGCAATGTATTAGCTATTGATTCACCGCTCCGCACGGCACGCGTGCCCATAGTAAAATAGTCGTGAATAAAGGGTGGGGTCACAGTGTAATCGGTTGTGTAGTTTGATTGTTAGAAAAAATAATTACTATATGTAATACAACATTTAAATTATTATTTTGATAAGTACAAAAAATAATGCTTGATTGAATGATGTTCTCTAATTTATTTATTTTATTGCTTAGATCTATAACCTTTTTTAGAGTTCCGTGGCCAAATGGCAAACAAAAAACGGAACCTTTATATATTCGTCATGTCTGTCTGTCTGTCCGTCCGTGTGTCACAGCCACTTTTTCCCGAAACTATAAGAACTATGCTGTTGAAACTTGATAAGTAGAAGTATTCTGCGAACCGCATTAAGATTTTCACACAAAAATAAAAAAAAAAAACAATAAATTTTGGGGGTGCCCATACTTGAAACTGAAACAAAATTTGTTTTTTTTTCTTCAAACCCATACGTGTGGGGTATATATGGATAGGTCTTCAAAAATGATGTTGAGGTTTCCAATAAAGATTACCAAGTACGGAACCCTTCGTGCGCGAGTCCGACTCGCACTTGGCCGGTTTTTTCAACTCATGATGGCTTATAAATATGTTAGGTATTTTGTGTATGATTTTATTGTACAAGTAGGTTTGTGGCTGCTTAATGTTAAATGCCACAACGCACGTTGCACAACGAGCTGCGTAAGATTGTCTAGTTGAGAAATTAATTAGTTTTCCTCCTACGAACTTTGCAACAACACTTTTAAAAACCTCTGCTATATTACTATTGACTTTATAAATTAAGCTTTTAGCATTGTTGACTAATCTTGAGACAAGTTTCATTACGGCAATAAAAAGGTGTAAGCTTTCATTACCGGCAAAATTTTTTATCCGTGCCAATTTCACCATTTATATTTGTTGAATTCAGTTGCTTGCAATAGTATGGCTTACAAGACACATGATTACCAAAAACATGATTTGGTCCATTTTATCTTATTGCTTGAATAGTGATACAGTCATGTCACGACACTCGCGACCCACCCTTATGCCTATTGTGTATGTGTGCGTAGACGTTTTGCGAACTCGGCTCGGAAAAAAAAACGGACGTGCTCTCACCTTGGAGTCTAAGACGGCACTGAAAATTTTTCGCGCGCGTGGTCGATTATAAAACAAATGACGGGAGCGTAACGCTCCATACTAAAATGTATGGGGAATAGAAAACAATTTGTGTAGAAAAAATAACAATGTTGAAACGTGGATTACTATCATTTGGTGTGACTTATTAGATAAATAAGACGGTGAACGTCATATTCATACTTTCGTGTCACGATATATCTAAAGAGATTTATAAAAAATCTTCTAGAATTATGACAATAGTGCAAATAGAAAAGGTCGATTTAGATGTTTTTGAGAGATTTCAACAATTTTTTTTTTAGAAATTTAGAATGGTTTTACAAATATCTCGCGGTGAAACTGTTGGCACATCTGTTAAGGTTCTTCATATTTTTTTTTGTGTAATTCAGTGCGGTGAATCTTTAGAAATAACGAAAACTGTAAGTGCCTTTTTAGGTGTTTCTTAAGGACTCGCCTCTTAAGACAAAATGACTTTATCGCCCAAATTGCGATGAAATGTGTGACTCAAGCCATGGTACAATAGGCCGTGCTCGCTGGGAAGCAACAAAAAAGACATGTCGCGCCTTTAAAATATGTCACATGGTTGACCCGTGCTAGCTTAAATGACAAATTGTAAGACATGGACAAATTTTATCATGTCTTGTCACAAACGTCTTGGGTTTGCCATGCTCGCCGGGCAGGACTTGTATACATCTGTCGTCTCTTTTTACAGTCGAACTATGATATGATGTTTTGACACGTCAGGATATGGGGCCTGATGACACCTCGCTATCATGGGCTCTTGGTACCTGTGGATTTTTTTAAACATTGCTCCTTACTAGGAATTTCTTCGTTTACAAACATATAAACTCACATAAACACCCAGAGCTGGAACAACTATTTGTAGGTCATACAAATATTTGTTACGTGCGGGAACCGGACCCGCGACACGCAGTGCGGCAGTCATTCGCTCAACCACTGCGCCAACTGTGCGCCTGGATTAAGGAATATATTACCTACGCATTCGTTCAATCTTACCTCACCCAGCTATTCATGTGTACTCTTCGGGTTTCATTACTCCTGGTATCCATAACCCGAATTACGAGAGCAAAAATCAAGAACACTTGCCACTTGCTTGCTCTCTGGTAAACCTACAAAATAAATACACCATGCCTTGAAATAATTACCTGTGTGAAGTCGCCTAGCATCCAGCGCTCGCCATATATCTCTAACATCTGCGTTGAGTGCCCTCAGTGACATCAGCATGGCTCCTGCTTCAGCCGGCGCCGCATCACTTCCTGATGACACCTCGCCTCCTGGTACTTTTGAAACCAATTTACATAAACCTTTAAGACGTTATTCTTACCTCACCTTCTATACTCTTCCTTTCCTTCTCTTCTTTTTAAATAAGCATAGAACCAATCAATTTGTATTCAAAGCTACCTACCTCTTCGCTTAATCTGCTCTCCTAGTACCTTTTGTTTTCGGGAGAACCCTTAACAAGGCGCCTGGACTTTGGGCATAACACCAGGGGAGTGTAGGATTCTTTTTTTAATTCTTACCTCATTAAGACCCGCTTACGCCACCCTCGGTTATATTACTAACTCCGAGTTAGTAGCTAACGCGGGCCTATTAAGTATGTCAAATTTTAATTTAACCTCGTGTTATTAGCAATTAACTCTGAGTAAGTATTTGGCGCCAGAGCCTAAAACTACCCCCGATGGCCACCAAACATGATCTGGTAAACCTACTGTTGATGGCAACACAGTCATTTTATTCTTGTATTATCTGCAACAATATTTTATCTGTGTGAGGAACTGCCATACGTTCCCTTCTATATTCCTCTTGTCTCTGACCAAAACGTTTTCATGTGAGTTATAGTAAAATATTAATAAAACAAGCAAATTGTATCAATTTACCAACCTAATTACAAACTACAGTTCGCTTAATTTACCTAGTTCAAGGTGAACGATGCTTCAAACCAGGGACTGAAAGCGGTTATGGTTAAACATTAATATACCTCAAAAAAATATCGGTACCGGTTTGAAATAAAGGTTGAGCTATACCGATACCTTTATAAATAAAGGTTGGGCAAAATTGTTATTTAACCTTTAAACGATTTAGATACCGAAAAACATGTGAGACGGCAAAGCGCGGGTGCGAACACGTTAGAACTGTGTACCTACAATGTTTGCTGAACCTACTCTCTTACTCAACTCTTTGTTCGTTGCCGACTGTGTGCCGCGCGATTATATTTTTATTTTGTCGACCGCTGATACTTTGATAGTTCATCAACGTAAATCAGCGTCGGACTGGGACCCAAAAAATACCGGGACTTTGTTTAAACTGCGGCCTACACTAGGCAAAGGCCAAAAATAGGGGTGAATGTAATAATTATTGGAGGCTATGTGAGTTAAATTGAATTATTATTTACTTATGAGTAGGTAAACACTTTACTGACATGAAATCAATTAATCTGCCTAGCCTTGTTCCCAACTAAATGTTGGGATCTTCTTTCAGTCTAACTGGATACAGCTGAGTACCAGTACTTAACATGAAAGGGCTGCCTATCTGACATCCACAACCCAGTAACTGCATGGGGAATACGATACCCTTATATCAAGACTGGTGTCAGATTATCTGGCATCTGACCACCGATCTGATCTGTCCGCTGAGTGCAAGATGTACGGAACCGGTCAATGTGGCAGAAACGCTTGGGGGAGCCTATGTCCGGCAGTGGACCGGAGTGGACAGTCTAAAGGAGCGTCCTCACTGGGAGCATTTGTTCGTGAGCATTTGTAAACAAGCAGTCGTAGGCGAGCAACAAATGCTTCCCAGCGAGCTCAGCATTCGCGCTCGAGCAAAACTATGAACGTTCGAGTCAAACATTCCCTTGCGAGCTTGGAGCATTCGAATACGATCTCGTTAAATGTAATTCATTTCAAAATGTCAAATAGAGGGGTTGTGGCTGCCAAAGACCTTAAACTTCTTACTACGAAATACGTATAAGGTCTTTGGTGGCTGCAGTTTTTTTTTTTTATTGTCCTCAAAAGTCACAAACACTTAAGATCAAGAAACTGTTCCATGCTATATAAGTGGCCAGTAATATTCCTACATACATACTCATTCATTTCATCATCTGAGTACTCGCTTTCGAGCGTTTTATTTGCGTCGAGAGAGAGTAGAGCATTTCGAGCGCCTGAAAGTCCGTCGCGGTGAAAAGGCAGTGGGTGTTTTGCATAGACTGCTACTCAACTTCGCGGAACCATGGGAAGAAGATCGCCGCCTCTACGCGGTGTCGTGCGATCGATGGTCCTTAATGGGTCGCCTGTTTGGTCAAGCAGACTATCAGGCGTCCGACGCTGCAGGACTAAAAAGCCTGCAGCGGAAAATGGTCATTCACGAGGTTACGGAACGATATCCTTTGAGGCGGCAACACTCCTGGCACGCTTTCCTCTGTTAGATATTCTAGCGGATATGACAGCGAGGGTTTACGACCAAATTCGTGTCATCCACCAGAATGGTGATAGCGTTCCAGAAATCGCTGTGTTCAGGCAGAAGCGGCAGGAACGGCGACACGCGCTCGAGCGGTGGTGCGAGCGGCTAAAGCAGCCGCAATTTTCACACAAGCGCATTGTCGAAGCCGTCCTGCCGCACTTCGAAGCATGGCTGAATAGATAAGAGCGCATGACCTACAGGCTCATTCAGGTACTAGGCGGGCCCTTGAGCGGGGCCAGTTTCCTACTTTGTGGTAATCTGGTCGTCTGGTCCTGCTCAGGAAAGCGGGGCGCCCTGCGGACTGGCCGTCCGCGTACCGGGCCATCGTGCTGCTAGACGAGCTGGGTAAGCGGATTATCGCGGCCCGCCGCGTCAGCCACTTGCACAGAGAGAGGCCGGATTTGGACGAAAGCCAGTTCGGCTTTCGGCATGGGCGCTCCACCATCCACGAAATATCGCAGGTGAGAGTCCTGGCGGAGGAAGCGGTGTCCTGGGATGGGGTGATGTTGGCGGTGTCCTTGGACATTCCCAGCGCCTTCAACACCCTGCCCTTTTGTGTTGTGTTCGGAAGGCACTGCGGTATCATCGGGTGCCTCCCTACCTCCACTGCATCGTCGGGGCTTATTTGGCAGAGAGGTGTTTCACCTACGTGGGATGTGATGGCGTCGGAAACCAGCACCGCATGTCGTGCGGTGTTCCACAAGAATCCGTCTTGAGCCCGCCTCTGTGGAACATCGGATACGACTGGGTGCTGAGGGGCAAACTCCAACCGGGCGTGGACCTGACGATACGCTGGTCACTGCCAAGGGAGTTCGTTCAGGGAGGCAGCGTTGCTGGCGACGGCTGTGGTCTCATAGGTGGTGAGTCGCATACGTTGCCGTATCGTGCGATTGATTCCCTGTATGGGGCCCCGATCTGGGCGACTGACCTGACGGCCGGCAGCATTGCTGTTTTGCGGAAGCCGCAGAGTCAAAGTCATCAGGGGGTGTCGCACGATCTCCTACGAGGCGGCTTGTGTACTAAATTCTGAATTCCCGCCTTGGGATCTGGAGGCGAAGGTACTCGCTTCACTGTATCGGTGGCACACAGCAAGCGCGGGCGCGGGGCGAAGGGCCAATGCAGTTACATATGGAGTTGCGTCGGTCTCAGCTTTGCGAGGTCCTGGTGGCGGAATTCCGCCAGGGACAGGCTTACACACCCTACTGCCGGCCTCGTTACTATCGAGGTGGTCCGGCCTGTGCTCGAGCGCTGGCTCAGGAGGAGGCACGGCTCCTGACGTTTCGGGTGACGCAGGTGCTCTCGGGGCATGGTTGCTTCGGGCAAACATCATAAACAGGGAGCCGGACACCCGGTGTCACCACTGCGTCGACTGCCGGGAGGACACGGCGCGGCATACGCTGGCAGAGTGTGCCGTGTGCAGAGGGTGGACAACACCCTATCTGGGTGGGCTATGGAATCGGGGACGTCCGTCGCCCCCCACACATCAGGACCCGATGTAGTGGTGCGTCGTGTTCCGCGCCCCGTTTAGACGTCGCGGGGGGCATCTAACACCTCACTCCCCCCACAAACCGAGGTCGTGGCCCGCAGAGGTGGGCCGGCACTAGCCCGGGGTTGCGGCAGTGAGATGGAACACAGGGGTGGTTTTTAGTCAGTACGAGTCTGACAGACCCTAAACCAAAAACGTACTGACCGGGCACGGTTGCTTCGGTGCAGAAGCGACCTTGACTCTGCACAGAACACGCTCGAGAAGTGCCCAGTGTGGGCCTCTAAGCGGCAGTTTTTAGTCACCAAGATCGGGCGAGACCTGTCTTATTCAGCAGTTGTGCTTGTGAGGGCCATGCTGGCAGAGACAAAAAACTGAAGGGATTTGGCCTCCTTCTATGAGACATTGATGGTCCAGAAGGAGGCCGCCGAGCGGGATCCTGAGAGGGCCGATACCACTCGGAAAAGAAGGCGTCGGGGAGCCAATCGCCCCGATGCCTACAGCGTCGAAAACCTCCCCGCATTATAAGCAGGCGGGACTCCTGGCATAAATATGTGCATGTAGCTTGCATGCCAATATGACATTAAACAATTAGAGGTTATTATGGCACATTGGCATGCAAGCTATTAGCACACTTTTATACAAGTTACAGGCATGTGTATTTTTGCCCTATCATGTTTGCCAATATTGTAATGTTGCTACATGAACATATTAGAGTGAAGTAGGTAGTGTAGGTTTTTAACTAATATGCATTTTGGAAAATCGCAGAGAAACGAATCAAAAGAAAGCAGAAAACGTAAGAAAACCTTAGGTAGGCACTCGGCTTAGTCCGGCCACAGTCGTGTCCTTCCGATCGGAAATAAAAACCAATACCGACTAAGTTACAATAACACGACACCGAGTGGCGAGCGGTGCGTCAAAGAAAACCCCTATTTATTAAGGATTAGGTACTGGTACCGATACATTTATAAATAATATGTATAAATTTGACCGAGTAGGTAGTCAGCGTCGAGCAGACCGGCTACAAACTGTTGGATCTAAAACTGCTTTATACAAGAACAGTATTTTCGTAATGGCTCCAAAATTATACAATAAATTGCCAAAGTGTATCAGAAGTGAGGAAAATGTCAGCCATTTTAAAAGAAAGTTGTTCCTATTTCTAGTTGACGTATTACTCGATTGAAGACTTTCTAAATGACAAATTATGACTACATTTAAATTTCTTTGACATTCTAAATAATTAATAATATAATTCAATTACTTTATTTTATGCGGCTCATGACATTTTTCAATTGCTTCATTTCTTTTATCCTAGACTTTATTAATTATGATAGTAAAAATAACCTTACTAATATAATATTTGTATGCCGATTATTGGCCAAACATACAGATCAGCTAAAATGCATAAATAACACCTTTTTGTACTTATGTTCACAAATAAAGATTGATTTGATTTGATTTGATATAAAGGTTAAGGTATTGCTACCGAAATATACCGGTATGCATTTCCAACCTCAAAATTCCGCTACTGAAAAAAATTACGATATCAAAATATTTCGGTAACCCTTATTTAACGGTATGACGTCATACCGAAATTTAAAGGTACCTTAATTTTTGGGTAATCCAGTCCCTGCTTCAAACACCTACAAAAATGAATTAATTTACTAGTATGTGGTCGCCTAGCATCCAACGCTCGCTATATATCTCTGACATTAGCGTGGAGAGCCCTCATTACAGCGCAGTACGGCTCCTTCTGCTTCTCAGCCGGTGCCTGATGGCTACGTGATGAAGCCTCGCTAGTACTGGCCTCCTGGTACTTTCGAAACTAAACTACGTAATCTCTATCTCCTGAATCTCTCTATATACCTCACAGCTATTTCTTGTGTACTCTTCGAGTTTCTTTTCGCCTGGTATCCATTACCAGATTAATAAATCTAAAACAATACGATTTGACGCTGCCTCTTCGCTTATCCTGCACTCCTAGTCCCTACTATGATATGTACAACTTACAAAAATGTCCTAGTAAGTTACCCGTGTAAGGTCACCTAGCATCCAGCGCTCGTCATAATCTCCGACATCTGCATGGAAAACCGTCAGTAATCGCAATCGCATGACGCCTCGCTAGTCGTGGCCTCCTGGTACTTTTGTAAGTAATCATTATCTTTTGAACTTACCTCACAACTCTTCTTGTCTAGTACAAGTCTTCTGTTCTCCTGGTATCCTAATTCGTTCGCTTTCGTGCAGATCCCCTCAGTTATCCTGCTCTCCTAGTACTTGACATAGTCTACTACAAAATTGACAGACGTATTCTAATTAATATATTCAAATAATTACCCGTATGAGGTCGCCTAGCATCCAGCGCTCGCCATATATCTCTGACATCCGCGTGGAGAGCTCTCAGTGATCGCAGCACGGCTCCTCCTGCTTCAGCCGGCGCTTGGTCGCTGCCTGATGACGCCTCGCTGGTCGTGGCCTCCTGGTAACCAAGCAAATATTAAGATTTAAGCTAAAAAATGTTCTTAGGATGTTTCATTGCGCTAAGAAAGGTTAAGTAGGCACAGCAAAATTATAAGTTGGTCTTGTTGAAAAACAAGTCAGTAGTTTGCATTTATTGAAAAACCCGATAAATTTTATTAGTATTAATATCTCAGCCCTAACGGTAAAAACCCACTATTTGGATTCAAGAACGCCATTTTTATAAGTATAGAACTCATAAACAAGCTTTGCTACAAATACCGTTTGAAACTAAGTAACATGTTTATGCATAACAGATGATTTTAGCGAAAAAACAATGTTTCATTAAAACAGAAAAAATCGGAAGGCGCGAAATCATAAAATTAAAATAGAACACGATCACAGACGAAAAATAAACAAAAGACGACCAGCAGCAACTAATATACTTACAACAGCTGAGGAGACAACCAAAAATAAGCCTATCGATGACGAAATAAAGCTGAAAGTGGCTTGAAACAAAAACAAAATGGCGACGACATCGAAAAATTAACCAAAGAAAAAGCGCTTTGTGAGGAACGAAATAAGGTTGAAGTTAGTTCGTCAGCAGAACCTGTATGAGCGGTGGAGGATGTGCGTCGGCGAGCCGGCGCAGTGCTCGTTCGATGTGTCGTAGCCTGATCTCCTTTTCGCCTAGAAGCGCCCGCGCCCGGTGGAGAGCCACTTCTAGTTCAGTTACCTCGCGTTCTTCCTGTTTTTATACAGGTATAAATACAGTGAGCCCCAAATAGAATTTTTGAAGCATTGTACTCAGCCTAACATTGTCCTAATGCCTACACAAAATGGATTCCACGGTATTATTGACAGGTACCTGATTCTTGCGAATCTGTCTTCTTGAATAAGCCTTGGATTCCAGAATTTTGCATTATTAAAACTAACACCATTGTGCAGGCAAGCTACACCGCTAGCCGGCCTACCAATTATCGAGTTTAATATTACTATTTGAATCATATTTCTTATGGGAAATAAAGATATATAAAAAAAAACTACTTCTTTTAACTACGCTGTTAAATTTGCAAGAACAAACCCCGAAATAGTACATTTCGTATCGAGCATTAAAAGTCGAGATTTTAAAATAAAGCCTTTTTATGCGAGTCACGAACGATTCTTTTTCCACTACCTGATGAGCTTACGTAATTAAATGCAAATAAGTTACAACAACAATTTATTAGAAACGTTCAGACTAATAACCACAGACTATATAAACACAATCAACGCGTGATTTTTCGAGAGGTAACAGGTTCAGTATTATTTTGCCAGTTACATAATGATCCATACAAAAGTCATTTCGTATCTGTTATTATGTAATTTTGATTTTTTTTATAATCTTGAGTCTAAATGTTCATATTTCGAAACGAATTTCTTAGGCAATGTGTTACATAATAGACAAGGTAGTGGGCAAAGTAATAAATGTATCTGTCTCTCCTTTAAACACACGAAGAAACACGTATCGAAGTTCGGTCATTAATTAAACCTGTTAAATATTTTGTAGGTCTTCCACCCAGCAATTTGATAGTACAGCATTGCTTTAATAATAATATGTTGTAATAACTTACGGAAGGAGCTCTATGCGGTGACAGAGAAGCTCTGGTTTCCAACAAGGCAGCCTTTCTTCGTTTCAAGGCGGCGCGCGCGCGTCTCATGCCCTCTCTCTCTACGAGCGCCCGATGACGCACGAACTCGAGTTCGGGTGTGTCCGCTGTTGCTACTGGACCTGGTTAGCAAAAAATGAAGGAGGTTTTATAATAAAGTGGTAATTTTTAAAGATGAAAGTCTTATATTCATGAATTATAGAATTTCAATTTAGTTTTCCTACGAAGTATGTTTTTAGGGTTCCGTAGCCAAATGGCAAAAAACGGAACCCTTATAGATTCGTCATGTCTGTCTGTCTGTCTGTCCGTCCGTATGTCACAGCCACTTTTTTCCGAAACTATAAGAACCATGCTGTTGAATCTTGGTGAGTATAGATGTATTCTGTGAACCGCATTAAGATTTTCACTCAAAAATAGAAAAAAAACAATAAATTTTGGTGGTCACCATACTTGAAACTGAAACTAAAATATATTTTTCCATCAAACCCATACGTGTGGGGTATCTATGGATAGGTCTTCAAAAATGATATTGAGGTTTCTAATATCATTTTTTTCTAAACTGAATAGTTTGCGCGAGAGACACTTCCAAAGTGGTAAAATGTGTTTCCTCCCCCTGTAACTTCTAAAATAAGAGAATGATAAAACTAAAAAAAATATATGATGTACATTACCATGTAAACTACCAGCGAAAATTGGTTTGAACGAGATCTAGTAAGTAGTTTTTTTTTTAATACGTCATAAATCGTAAACCGCAATTTACCAAGTACGGAACCCTTCGTGCGCGAGTCCGACTCGCACTTGGCCAGTTTTTTCGTAAGTAAAAGGTAATGTTTGAAGATGTGATGTTGTTTTAACGTAGGAACCCAAATACTACGATTTCAGATTATTCAATTTGTATTAAGAGCTAGCAAGTTTTTTGTGCAGTTTATTATATTCCTCATCTAAACGAATATAGAGAAAACTTGTGCTTACCCAATTCAGCAAACGGGTACCGAAGGCTGTAAGATGGCTGACATGCTAAATCTGGGAACTGATCTTCTAAATCATCTAATTTTCTCAACTGCTGCCGAAGAGATTCTAATGGACTCGACCAGCCTTCGCCTCTTCTAGAACACAAAAATTCAAACATTTGCATTATGTACACATTTTATAATTATGATACATATTTAAAATGGCGGTAATAAAATATATTCTTACTTTGGTGAATAATTTAGACGCGACGTTGACGCTGATTTTAATCTTGTAAAACACCTACGTCGGCCGTGTCCTGAAAAAGTTATAGAATTAATGTTATCAAATCTTTTAACAATAAAACGAGTACATTATATAGTCCAGGAAATGAAGAAATTTGTTGCGAAAAATATCCTAGTTAGGTAATTTCACCGGAATTTTGTTCATTATGGTAGTTATGATGTCCATAAAATCCCATCACAGCAAAAAAAAATATGGGCTGTCAAAGGGCCAAAAAATTTGTTTTTATGTTTAATTCTCGTAAAGTTTTGATATTACTGCAGTTTGTGTTCAGAGAAAATATACAATTTTTCCTTTGGTACTGCCAAAGGAAAAACTAAAAAAGTTTCGAGCATAATGAAATATGAGAAATATTAGGAAAGTAAGTGTAATTGGAGGCCAATCTGTGAAAAAAAAATCTTGTTGAGAGTTTGACGATCGTCCTCATTAAAAGTTCAACTTTGACAATGGCCGTCTATCACCCGGTGTTTGAAAAAAATACACAGACACAAACACCCACGCGCACAAACACATACACCAATTTTTTTTTTTTTTATTCGTTATAGGCTCGCGCTTGACCACTATCTCACCTGATGGTAAGCGATGATGTGGTCGACGGTGGAGCACGCTTGCCTAGAAGTAACCTATTCACTCTTGACTTAAAGACCCCTAGATTGTAGCTATCGGGAAACACAAACTCCGGCAGGGAATTCCACTCCTTAGCTGTACGCATAATAAAAGTATTCTCAAAACGTTTAGTGGAATTAAATTTATTTTTAATTTAAATTTATATGGGTGGAATGTCTACCATATACCGATGGCGCTTCGCCGTACGTCTGGTAGTCCGATGATGAAACGGGCTGGGCGGAATTAGATCATGCAATTCCATCGCACACTCCCCGAAATGTAACCGATAAAAAACCGACAAGCTGGCAACTCGGCGACGGTGTTCAAGGCTCTGGAGCTTTGACTTAACCAGTGCTTCATCGCCGATGAGCCTCTTGGCCCGCTTTTCGATCGACTCTAGTGCATCAAGCTGGTATTTGGCAGATCCGTCCCAGAGATGAGAACAGTACTCCATGCATGATCGAACTTGCGCTTGGTACAAGCTGAGCAGCTGTTGCGGCGTGAAGTACCTCCTCACCTTCGTCAGGATCCGCAACTTTTTGGCAGCCAGCTGAGCCTTTGCCTCAATGTATGGGCCAAAATTGAGAGTCGATGTCAACGTAACGCCAAGAAGCTCAAGATGGTCAGTTATTGCCACGGTCGCATCTCGGAAAGTTAGAGCCGGGTAAAATTGGCTCTTTTTAGCGGAAAAAAGACACGCCTGGGTTTTAGCAGCATTGAACCTGACCAGATTGGCATCGCCCCATTCGGAGACTGCCTGCAAGGAAAGGTTCAAGCGCTCCACCATGGCCTCCCGGAGAGACTGGATCTGAGGCCCGGTAGTACGAGCGTTGGACAAGTATCTCTCAGCAACAGTGCTGTCGTCTGCATACCCAAAGGTGCCGGGTTTAAGCAGATCGTTAATGTGCAGCAAGAATAAAGTTGCCGAGAGTACCGACCCCTGAGGGACCCCGGCATTGATATCCAATTGGTCCGATGAGCAGCCATCGATAACCACTCGAATGGACCGATCTCTCAGGAAGTCTGCAATCCAATCACACAGACCACCGGGCAAACCGAATGAAGGAAGCTTACCAATAAGGCTTTCGTGCCAGACCCTATCAAAAGCCTTCGAGATGTCGAGGGAGACGGCAAGCGCTTCCCCGTGCCTCTCGATGGCCTCACTCCAGATGTGAATGGCATACGCTAGAAGATCCCCAGTAGACCGATTTCGGCGGAAGCCATATTGGCGGTCACTAAGGATATCGTTTGCTTCTAGGTATGCCAGGAGCTTAATATTGAGTACACGTTCCATTTTCTTACAGAGTATGGAGGTTACAGATATGGGTCTGTAGTTGGCCGGGTCAGCTCGACTGCCCTTCTTGGGCACGGGATGTACGTTAGCTTGCTTCCAAGCATTCGTCACTTTTCCAGCCTCATACGAAAGGCGGAATAGGCGTGTCAAGATCGGAGACAGTTCAGGCGCACAGGTTCTAAGAACAATTGCTGGTATTCCGTCAGGACCGCTAGCCTTGTTCACGTCGGTAGCGCAGCACCCTACGGACGTCCTTTTGATGGATCCGAATGTCCAACATACTCGTCTCGCATCCATCAGGAGAAGGAGGGGGCCGCGCGTCACCAGGATTCAGACGTGAAGATTCCGCAAAAAGAGAGGCAAATAAATTTGCCTTCTCCTCAGCGGAGTGGGCCAGCGACCCGTCGGGTTTCAGCAGTGGTGGTAGTGAGGGACGGCAGAAGTTCGACTCGACCGATTTAGCCAGGGACCAAAACGCTTTACTACCTGCTGGGTAAGAAGCAAGTTTGGTCCCTATTCGGCCGATGTGGTCAAACCGAGCCCGTCGCAACACCATCTTGCAGGACTTGGCAGCCCTGTTGAAGGCTTTCTTCTTCTGACCCACGTCACTTGCCTTGCGCGATCGAGCATCGACCCAAGCCAGGTACGCCCCATGTTTAAGCGCGTCGGCGCGGATTTGTGATATTCCCGCGTCACAAAATAGACGCAAGTCAAGCGTGGCTGTTGAAATTCTTTCAACCAAACACAGCAACTGACGCGAGTTTGACAATTAATCACAATGCTGATACCGAGTCTCTGTTACTCAGTAGATATAAGAGAGAGGAGCGCATCTCATACAGGCTCACTCGGGTACTCACAGAGCACGGTTGCTTCGGTGAGTACCTGAATATGATTGGGCGAGAGACCACGGCAAATTGCCACCACTGCGGAGGTGACCTTGACTCTGCACAGCACACACTCGAGGAGTGCCCTGCGTGAGCATCTGAGCAGCAGGTCTTGGTCGGCGGATCGGGCAAGACCTGTCTCTGCCAGCACTTGTGAGGGCCATGCTGGCAGAGACAGAAAACTGGAGGGAAATGGCCTCCTTCTGTGAGACTGTGATGGTAGTTTCCCAGTCTTCCCAGGGATGTGCGGTGCACAGAGGCGAATTCTAGGCGCCTTTTGAAGGTGTTAAGAAAAAAAAGATATAAGCTACTTTATGAAATAGCTAGCTTCTACCCACGTGAAAAGTTCTTCGACCGGGAAAAAAACTGGATGTCTGTTACTCAGACTTGTATGATGATGTAATCTTCTTTATGAAAATGGCAAGTACTTCAAATAGGAAAAAAAAGGGTTCCTATGAGCTAATTCAGGTCCACTTTTGTGCCAAGTTTTATATGAAGCCAATCAGTCGCAGAGTCGTGATAAGATAACAAACAGAATAACAGTAATGGCCAATATTTTGGCCGGGCTGATCGTAGGCTTTCCAATGTGCATGGCGCGCAGCTGTTTTAGTATGAGATTTACTACTACCACAGGCACCCAATGCGAATAAAGAAAATTTGGTTCAAATAAATTGCACTAGATGGCGTGGTAAGCTTCGATTTTTTATTGAGTTTAGTGAAATATTAAGATTTTCTAGACGCGCTGATAAACAGTGTATGTTCTTATTCAATTAACTCTCCTAAGCACAAAATTAAGGGATATTAGGCTCTTAATTCACATTTCAAAGATTATTTGAATGGATCATTTTACATTGATTCCAATAGATGGCGCGGTTTGACATTTCCGTAGCATCCACTAGATTTTAAAAAAAATTGTTTTGTAACACATTTTGGTACAATGAGATTGCAAAAACGTGCGAAAAGTACTATAAAACAAATCGCCGCTGTATTTAAAAAAAAGTTTTCAGGAACCGAGTAAACCCTTTTACTTGCAAGTCGCTGCTAACACCATCTATATACATGGAACGGAACCGAACGCGATCGATGTTCTTAGAAAAATAATCAGTTTAATCACACAAAAAACGTCAGTTATGTCACGGTTTCTTTGTATGTAGTGTAGTATTATATTATCTGTGCTACTACGCAGCTATTGTAGCTAACTTCAGACTGGCTAAAAAGATTGGGGGTTACTGAATTTTCGCATATATAATATAAGTATTGAGTATGGAAGTATAGATAGTTACCGTTGACATTTTCTTTAGGTTTTTCGTCAGCTGTTGTGGTGGCATCAGAGGAGTCTTGGCAGTCAGTTGTAGCACCTGAGAATAATGTTGGAATATTATGCATGAAATTAGCTTAGTGTCTTAGAAAGAAATGAGGACAGAGGAGTTGTTATTTTGACCTATAAACTAATAATAAGTTGGAGTTGTCAATACAGTAAAAACATTTTCATAATGGCCCTCGGTAAACTTCGTGTTTCGTCAGTCGTCGACTTTCTATCAGTTGCTCTTTGCATTTGGTTTTGGTGCAGACCAGACGCTCTCAATCAACTTGGAAGTATATAGAGTTGTTAATACTCTTTTAACATAATGTAATTTATTTAAAAATGAGAGGACAACTGCTATTTTTACAGCTCTACATATTTCACACGGCAATCAAAACAAAACAACATTAAAGTATCTACTTAGTTCTGAATACAAATTATTACACACGATAAATCTAATAATTGATAGACATGGAAATTAGCATTCGTTTATTTATTTATTTAACCATTTATGCAAACACACATAATATACAAACAAGAAGACGAAACAGAAATATAGGTACATAGGTGATGCTTATTTCTATAGAAATCTCTTCCAGCATACCTGCGAAAGGAAAGATGAAAAAAAAAGAGATGCGATGTATTCGGAAATGCGATGATTGCCTAGGGGCATTAAGAAAATAGTTGTACTGTACATACATTGGTGATGTTATAAATTGTAGTGTAAAGTAACGTAAAATTAAATAATTATATTAATTATTCAATACAATTGGTGTCCTGCATTATTATGACAATAGTCCCAAGTATTCGAACCTCGACATTTTATTTACATTTATCAAAAGAAACTAAGGGGCATCTAGAAATTTGCTAGTAATGAGCCTACTATTGGCTTGGCCGACTAGTCCCCGACTATAAATATGACCGGATAGTCGGTTTGCCCGGCAAGTCGGTCCATCTCTATTTTTTATCGATTCTACTTTTCTAGGGTTCCATAACCAAAGTGTAAAAACGGGACCATATTACTAAGACTCCACTGTTCGACTGGCTATCTGTCACCAGAGAGAGCTAGACAGTTGGCATTTTCACAGATGATGTATTTCTGTTGCCGCTATAACAAAAAAATACTAAAAACAGAATAACATAAATATTTAAGTGGCACTCCCATACAACAAACGTGTCATTTTTTGCAGTTTTTTGCGATAATGGTACAGAACCATTCGTGCGCGAGTCCGACTCGCACTTGGCCAGTTTTTGTGCTATGTGCTATAAATAGAGATTTCACAGAGCTAGCTATAAAAAATAAAATAAATAAAGTAAAAGTAACGTTCGTACTTATAGTATGTTGTCACCTGTATCTCTGTCGCGGCGGCGGCGCGGCGGCTCGCGGAAGGCGACGGCCGTGCGGCGGTGCGGCCGCGGCTTTACTGCTGACGCTTGTGACGTGTCCGCTGATAGAAGTGTCTGGAACACACCCTATGATATTAAACCGCGACTATTTACAACACACGCATGTTATTAAAGAATTATGAATATAAATGAGGATGGATGGAGAGGGAGGGGGTGGCCAAAGAAAAGATGAATGGACTGTGTGAGGAGTGATATGAAAGAAAGGGTAGTCGTTGACGGTGCACTGGACGGTATGTAAGAAGGAAACGTGTTGCGCTGACCTTAAGCAACATGGGACAAGGGCAGAAAGATGATGATGATTTTAACCTAAAAGCTTTTCTATTGTTAGTGGCTCGCAGAAGTCGACAGATCTCGAAAATTAGCGTTGCATAAGTTTTTTTTTTTTTTTTTTTTTTTATATATTATAGGCTCGCGCTTGACCACTATCTCACCTGATGGTAAGCGATGATGTGGTCGACGGTGAAGCACGCTTGCCTAGAAGTAACCTATTCACTCTTGACTTAAAGACTCCTAGATTGTAGCTATCGGGAAACACAGACTCCGGCAGGGAATTCCACTCCTTAGCTGTACGCATAATGAAAGTATTTCCAAAACGTTTAGTGCGTATGGGTGGTATGTCTACCATGTAGCGATGGCGCATCGCCGTACGTCTTGTAGTCCGATGATGAAACGGGCTTGGCGGAATTAGATCATGCAATTCCATCGCACACTCCCCGAAATGCAACCGATAAAAGACCGACAAGCTGGCAACTCGGCGACGATGTTCAAGGCTCTGGAGCTTCGACCCAACCAGTGCCTCATCGCCGATGAGCCTTTTGGCCCGCTTTTCGATCGACTCTAGTGCATCAAGCTGGTATTTGGCGGATCCGTCCCAGAGATGAGAACAGTACTCCATGCATGATCGAACTTGCGCTTGATACAAGCTGAGCAGCTGTTCTGGCGTGAAGTACCTTCTAACCTTTGCAAGGATCCCCAGCTTTTTGGCAGCCAGCTGAGCCTTTGCCTCAATGTATGGGCCAAAATTGAGAGTCGATGTCAACGTAACGCCAAGAAGCTCAAGATGGCTCAAGTACTCTCAGACCTCTTCTGTCCACAAGTTTGAATTCACCAACGGGTATCTGAACATTCTGAACGCAATGGAAATCTTCTGATACATCGATATTTATAGGAGGATTGAGAATAGTTTCAAACTTATATTATTAACTAGCTGACCCAGCAAACTTTCTTTTGCCATAAAAAGACCAAACATTTATCTACCCTACCTACCCGACCCTACACTACCCTACCCTACCCTACCCTACCCTACCCTAACCTACACTACCCTACCCTACTCTACCCTACCCTACACTACCCTACCCTACCCTACCCTAACCTACCCGACCCTACACTACCCTACGCTACCCTACACTACCCTACGCTACCCTACACTACCCTACCCTACACTACCCTACCCTACCCGACCCTACACTACCCTACACTACCCTACACTACCCTACCCTACACTACCCTACCCTACACTACACTACCCTACACTACACTACACTACCCTACACTACCCTACACTACCCTACCCTACCCTACCCTACCCTACCCTACCCTACCCTATGTCCTTCTCCTGGTTCTAAGCTACCTCCCTGCCAATATTCAGCTAAATCGATTCAGCCGTTCTTGAGTTATAAGTGAAGTAACTAACACGACTTTCTTTTATACGTGGGACACTCAGAAAGTTTTGCGAAACTAAAAAAAATTGTTCTATACGTACATATATTTTTATTAAATCTTTTCAAAGTACTTTCCACCAGCCTCTATACAAAGATTTATGCGCCTAAACCAGTTTTCAAAACACTTTTTCCAGTCCGCCGCAGACACCTCGTTTACAGCCTGCTCGAACGCAGCCAGCGCATCTTCCGGCGACGAAAATTGTATCCCTTTGAGCTGATTTTTTATTTTTGGGAATAAAAAGAAGTCACACGGTGCTAGATCAGGGCTGTAAGGAGGGTGACCCAGGAGTTTGACTGGCGTGCTGTCCAGGAAGTCCCTCGTTTTGAGTGCGGTGTGCGCAGGTGCATTGTCGTGGTGGAGCAGTAGCCCGCGGAGCCCTGTGTTTGGTCGCTTGTTGCTTATAACAGAGAAAACTTCTGGCAAACATTTGGTAGTATACCATTCGGCATTAATGCTTCTTTGATCCGGTAAGGGAATTGATACCAAGTGGCCAGTCAAATTAAAAAAGCTAGCGATCAAAATCTTACCCCCGCTTCTAGATCGCTTCACTTTGGTAGGCGTTGGCTCATTTTGAAACACCCAAACAGTCGACTGGCGCTTGGTTTCTGGGTCGTATTGATAAATCCAGGACTCATCACCTGTAACGATGTCGTAAACACGCCGAGACGAGCCTGCTTCAAATTTGTTAAGCATATCACGGCACCATTCCACCCGGGCCTGCTTCTGAGCATCGGTGAGGTTGTGCGGCACCCAGCGTGATACTATCCTCCTCACGCGAAGATGGCTGTGTAGAATCTCGTGAACGCTTCCCGATCCAATCTTATGTGTTGAATCTCCTGATATGTAATTCGCCTATTGTCTTGGATTAAATTTTTCACTGCTAGCACGTTTTCTTCGGTAACAGCCGTCAAAGGGCGACCGCTTCTTTCGTCATCCCCCAAAGTTGGTCGACCGCGCTTGAATTCGTTATACCAACGATACACGGTTGCCTTGGAAGGGCCTTCATCCATGAATGCCATTTGAAGTCTATCGTACGATTCATCCGGTTTCAGGCGACACTTGAAATCGTATAAAATCATAGCTCTAAAATGTTCCCGGCGCAGATCCATATTTCAGTGAGACACAATACTTTGAATTAACTCGCAAAAAATGTGGAGGGAAATTTTGAAATTGGAACTTACTTATTTTTACTTATAAATAATCATATTTTCGAAAAACATTATAACTGGCCAGTCTCCCATATATAAAAACTTTTTTTCGCAATACTTTCTGAGGGGCCTGGTATATATAGACTAGTGCTTGATATTTGGAAATTATCCCAAGGGTAAGGGGTTAGATAAAAAGTCCTATCCTATATCCTTCCCAAACTCGCCCGGTGGGTTACCGCATTGACGAGGCTGGGGGGCTCAATAGCCGTGGCTTAGTCTTATTATTGGAATCAAATATAATTGCTCAAAATGTTAGGACCCATTAATATTAATGTCAATTTTTATCCTTGGTGCTAGGCAACTGGCCTTACTCCAGTTGTAAATGACCCTTTGTGCTAATTGGCCTTGCTTGTTCTGTCTCCTGCTTGATATGGAGGGAATAGGAAATTTGTATTTTTTTCTACCTCTCCGTTATTCCTTGCCGATTAATTTCGTTGCGGGATACAAGACAGTTCAATTCATTCTCCGTCGAGGTTCATTGCCGAGGCGCTTTGGTTGTCGACACTGTTGATTCTGGCTTTCAGGAGTTGTATTGGTTTGGGAATAGTGTGGTGGGATTATCCCAATTAAAGAAGCGGCACAGGGGCGTTTTAGTGGGTTGGAGGAACCCCACATAACTGCAGTATCTCACTGTGGTAACGAAGTATGCATAAGCAAATCTCCAAAAAAAAAAATGTCCTTTTTATTTATCCTTGTACTATAATGCTTTTAAATTGGTTCAGCGATTGTGGCGTGAAAACATAACAACAGAGTCACTTTTGCACTTATAATATATTAGTTTGAATTAGCAGTTCTTCACAGTTTATTTTTAATTAAATTAGGCTTGCGCTTGACCACAATCTCACCTGATGGTAAGCGATGATGTGGTCGACGGTGAAACACACTTGCCTGGAAAGTAATCTATTCACTTTTGACCCCGAGGTTGTGGCTATCGGGAAATACGGTCTCCGGCAGGGAATTCCACTCCTTAGCTGAACGCATAATAAAAGTATTCAAAAAACGTATATACTCACATTCTCCCTTCGAAGTTTCCAGTCTTCATTATTATTGTCTAGAGGTTTGTCTCTGTTGCTCTCGGAGTACGAGGTCTCGTTGTCGTTGTACTTGACGCTCGGGTTGTTGTTGATGCGAGCTCGAGGCGGCTCGGGCTCCACGACTGCGCTTACCGATATCTCGTTCAGTTCTTTACATCTGTAGAATGTTTAGTGGGTTTTATGAGACGTTATGACAATGGAAAAGCCTTCAATTAATGTCAATAAAAAAAATACGTAAACAAGAAGAAAATCATGGTGTGCAGTCGGAGGATACATCTGGTTTTGGTCAGCCAGCTCGCGAATATGTATCCGCCGACCGTACAGCATAATTTTCTTCTTGTTTACGTCTTTTTAAGCATTCTTTGATTTTTTGAATTAACTTTTTTGTTAACGTTTTTTTTTTGTCGAATTATTTACATTTAAAAATATAAGTCATGTATTTTTGAAATCACTTCTTAAAGCCCTTTATTTCGATACACCACACGACGGCTTTGGAAGAAAAACAATATTGAGCCCCTACAATAATTATGGCGCCCAAAATCCGCCATTTTTGTATAATCTATTGACGTAAAAATCATCAAAATCGGCCAACGAGTTTGGTCTCTTAGAACGCCAAACAATACATACATAGACTGATAAACACATTACCCTCCTTCAGTAGTCGGGTAAAAACGCAGTAACTGTCAATTTGGACATTAAATGTGGAGTCGAGTTGGAGAACATGACATGAGGGGTTAATAGAAAGCAATTTTTGTTATTATTTTTTTACATTTTTAGAGCCTTTTCTCTGTCGGTATACTGACAACATATATTTCATCAATTCATTTCAATTATTTATTTATAGTTACCTTTCTAGTGATTGATTATTAGCTTTGTGAGAATTAGATTTCTCAGTTTCCGAACCTGTCGTCATGCTCATTTCTCGTCTTTTGTTTCGGCGTTCTATTGACATCTGCAAAAAACGGAATATAACGAGAAATTACATCACATCATCAGCTTATTTGCCTATACGGCCTATGTCCAGCAGTGGACGTCTTCCGGCTGATATGATGATGATGACATGCTTTTCTATCTTTTCATTGAAGATTCTATTTAAATTAACTATAATTAACGAACATTATATTGTATTTATTTACGACGATTGAATCAACTATTATTAGTTTTTTTTTTTTTTTTTTAATTGTCTCTTAATGACCTAAGAAAAAAATTTTGATCTTTGTTTTTTTTTAAATTTATTTATAATATTTTTGAATTCAGTTTGATGTGACCCAAAAAATATAACAAAGGCTTCTTTGAACCCAAAGTATAGTTGAATGGTGTGAACTCGGGGTTATAATGGAACATAGTTTTGGTTTACGTCCAGTGTTCTCCATAGCCCAGTTGGTAATTAGACGATGGAAACATGTCATTTTCCCCGTAGACCAATTGGTCAAATTTGAATTGGTCTACGGAGCACCGACGATTTATTTATACTTCATGTACAATGGATATACATCATATGCGTACTTAATTCAGCAAGGCATTCTCTACCATTCAACCTTTGGTTTAAAAAGCACACAACAGTGGTAGGTGTACAAAATAAAAAATATGAACAATAATTAAAGTCGGATATTAATAAACTACCTAACTAACAAAATACATAAATCATTTCTAAAACAATACACTGATAAATACCAAATTCTAAATGAGACTGAAATTCAAATATAATAACTATGACGAAGACCAAGCTATGTATAAGAGCAAAAATAATAGTTACGGATTTTTTAAGCGTCAACTCACACCGAGACCCACTGCAACGCGTAACGCGTAAAGAGGCCAGTTGCGATGCTGCGAGACGCATTGCTAAGTTACGGGACACATCGCGACACGCGAACTAGATAATCTCACAATCAACTAAGCTTAAGACGACGACTAACGCCAACGACCTTGAGGAAACAAAACGCGCCCTCGTTTCATACCCGCGCGACCCAAAATTTAGTAGTTTTTTGTACTTTCCTTATTATTCAATGACTTTAAAAAAAAAGCTTCAGACGAAAATGTAGATAATTAAATTGTCTTTGAGATGGTGTCAATTTCATTAAAATACGCCAAGCGGTTTGGGTGTGATTGTCGTGTTTTTGTCCGTTTTAGACATAACTTTACAAATTAATTACACTATGTTATACGAATAAAACTCAAATTCTGCTCAGGTGAAATTATTAAAAAAATGGTCTTATATAACATATATTTTTCCAAAAAATTACGACTAGCCGTTTAGACGTGATTCTCATTTTAAAATCAGCTACTCAAGGAAATCGGCGCCTTAAGGCATAGGCTGTTTAGTTTACATCCTAATTCAATGCTCCCAGCTGAAGAAATCACCACCAAGGTAATTTCCTTACCTTGACGTCGTGCTTGAGCCGCACATACTTCTCCTTGAGGCACTTGTACTTGTCCTGCAGCACGCGCTCCTCGTGCGCGCGCGTGCCGGCGGCGCGCTCGCTGGCTAGCCGCGCGCGGACCTCTTCTAGGTGGCATGCGTGCTGGGTGCGGAGTCTTTCGATCTACAGAGTATAATATACTATCAAAATCGTACAGAATTAATTTTAAAAAAGCGTCAAGAGCAAATTATTATTATGACGTAGTGGATACACCACTGCAGGGAGTGCCCTCATTTGAATTTTTCTTGACTTTAAGAAATAGAAATTAGGAACCCAATCCGGAATAATCATCCGCATCACTGTCAATGGCGGAGTTGCCCAAAGGGCTAGCAGCATTGCCACATTAAATGGCAATTCTGATTTTATTACCGACAACCAAAATAACAACCAAAGAGTGTGAAAAATCGACCAATCACATAGTCGGAAAGCCACATCGCGTCATTAATTTCGCACGGATTGGTCGATTTTTCATACTCTATGCCCTTTTCTATTTGCGAATTCATTACGCAATAAGGCTGCAGGGATTGCACCCTGGTGCATTCGTTGACCTTCATGACCTTCATATTTTTGAAATAATCATCACTGTTGATTCTGGTTTTCAGGAGCTTCATTGGTTGGGAACTGTAGCGAGCAAGCTCCATTAAAGAAAAGTTAGCCACACAATAGAACAAAAGACAATTTGCAAATGTCTGGCATTTGCAAATTGTCTCTGTTTACATAAAATATCAGGATTTTATTTCACAACTCACCTCAGCTCTATAATCATGCCTAAGATCCGTGACTCGAGTAGTATGTTCTTCTCTGAGCGACTCTATGGTAGCCCTGTTCTCCTCTATCATACGACCGCGCTCTTTGCTCAGGTTGGCTTGCAGTTGGTCCCGTAGTTCTGATAACGCGCGTTCGTTTTCTAAAAGTTACAATTAACAATATATTTTAAATAGACCTAAACCCTCGTCACCTGCTACCACATTTGGCAACTATATTGGGGTCAGCTTCCTGTCTAAGCTGAGAACGCCGTTGCGTTAGCAACTGAATACCAGAAAATTTACCGCAGGAAAGAACTTTGGGGGCAAGTGGAACAGGGTGTAAAGTTCCAAAAACCTCCATAGAAAAGGGAGGATCCTCCGACCAGACGGGTGCTGTGTCTGGTCCGGGCAACTGCCCAACAGTTGTTGTCAGACTGTTGTATGTGTTCTAAACGCGCCGAAAACTTTACTTGCGCGATGCAGGATTTGTGTGACGTCATGTCATTAGTTCGTAAGTGACGGCGTCGGTGCCGCTACATCACTCCCCTCCGGAGACCGGATGTCGATAGCAGGTTACGTTGAGTCGTCCGTACATCTCGTGATGTGTGCCTGGCCAGTGGAAGGTTGGTTCCAGTGGGTCGGAACCGGAAGTCGCAGAGTTCGCGGTGAGTCGGAACTGTATGCGGTTGTGCCCCAGTGAGTCGGGGTGATGATATCCCAGTGAGTCGGGATAGAGTTGCTGGCTCCAGTGGGTCGGAGCGGTGATGATGTCCCAGTGAGTCGGGACAGTGGTGCTGGCTCCAGTAGGTCGGAGCGGTGATGAAAAAAGCTGAGGGTGATGACCAGGAATGCGCGTCCGCTGCACACTGGTGGTCATGATACCCCCGTAGTAGGTACTGGCTTGCTGTATGACTCGCTGCTCGAAAGCTTGAGGAAGTGATGATGACGTCACGATGAAGTAGCTCTGCACGAAGGCTGCGCTGATGATCACGTTCGAGGGTCACCAGTTTGGGGGTATGTGGAACAGGGTGTAAAGTCCCTTAAATCTTCATAGAAAAGGGAGGATCCTCCGACCAGACGGGTGTTGTGTCTGGTCCGGACAACTGCCCAACGGTTGTTGTCGGACTGTTGTATGTGTTCTAATTCAAATTCAAATTCATTTATTAATTTTGTGAACATATAATCGCGCTGAAAACTTTACTTGCGCGATGCAGGATTTGTGTGACGTCATGTCATTAGTTAGTAAGTGACGGCGTCGGTGCCGCTACAGAACTACCGGGATAAAAAGAATCCTATGTTCTGATCTAGGTCATGGTTTACCCATGTGCCAAGTTCCAAATTCAAATCCGTTCTGTCGTTGAGGCGTGATTATGGTCTTTCACATTAAGGCCCGCATGTGCCACCCTGGGTCACTTTTTTGACGGGGATTTCCCTTCAAATGTTTGACGGGGATTTCCCTTCAAATGTTTGACGGGGATTTCCCTTCAAAAGGCGACTGGACTATGGGGGAAAAGACCAGGGAGTGTGGGCTTTTAACCTCTCTAAAACCACCCCGATGATCACCGTCAGCACCTGGAAGGGGCCCGTGACCTCTCAAAAGACCACCCCGGAACCCCCTCTGTGCAACGCCTGTTAGGGCACATACCCTGGGCAGACTGAGAAGCTTCTCCCCTGAGCCTCGCTTACACGGCAGCACGTGATCACTATGCTACCATCTTAGCTGGCGTCACTGGTGGGCGGACAGAATACCCAATCTGGGCGCCCGTGACCCTGGAATCCCGCCTGCCCATGACGCAGGCGGGGTTTCGGCGTCGAGGCAGTTGCCTCCACAACGCCTTCTTCTCCGAGCGGGATCGGCCCTCTCACGAGCCCGCTAACTCTCCACACCTTACTAACTCCGAGTTAAGTTTTTGGCGCAAGTTAGCCTCATAAAATTACTAGAAAGTAGGGTAGGATTATGTACCTATTTCCAACTGTCGTTGTTGTTCGCTCAATGTATCTCTGTACTGTAGGTGAACTTTATTCATATTTTCTAAATGTTTCCTTGCTGCGAGTTCGATGTCCTGTTGATTTCGTTCCTCAAGTTCCATTGTCGCCTGTTCCAGGGTTTGTTTGTGTGTTTGTTCCGCTAATGCTAGTGCCTGAAAAGAAGAAATAACAGTTAAGTATTATGAACAAAATAATGGCGCGTTTACATTCGTTCGGTCACCGTATACGGTGCTTGACCGCTTTCGGTTAAACCGCTTCACTTTAACCGGTTTAACCGAATTGAGCTGTTTAAATCAAGTCGGCTACCTAATACGGCTACCGTATTGGTTTGAGTTGTCGGCTTACCAGATTCAGCGACCGCATTCAGCCGAACTGTGTACACTCGTGTTGAAAGCATCATCATGAACAGACATATGTGGTAGTATAAGCACAGATAATATAATACTAGCAGCAAACAGATTTTTTATCCCATACAAAGAAACCGTACCGACGCAACTAGCGTTTTTCGTCTGATTGTTTTTATAAGTACCTCGATTGCGTTCGGTTACGTTCAACGGCTATTGATGGTGTTAGCAGCGACTTGCAAGTAAAAGGGTAATTTAAATACAGTGATGATTTGTTTTATAGTATTTTTTGCATGTACCAAAATGTGTTACAATACAAATTAAAAAAATCGAGTGGCATGCCTCAGATTTTTTTATACCGCGCCTTCTATTGGAATCAATTTAAAATGTTCCGTTCAAATAATCTTAGCAATGTGAATTAACAGCCCAAATATTCCATAGTTTTGTGCTTAGGAGAGTTGATTTAACAAGAACGTACAATTTTTATGATCAATTCTAGAAACTGTTAATTTTACACACAATTCAATGAAATCGATGCATATCGCGCCATCATTTATTTGAACCATATTTTCTTTGATAGTGCTGGGACCCCGTGGTATAAGGAACAAAAACGCACTAAGAAAAAAAACAAACACAATACTAGACGCGTGCGCCCGCCGTCCGCGGGCGCACGCGTCTAGTATTCGTTTGTACAATGAGTGGCGCGTTTCAACAATTCAGTTTAGTAAAATTTTTGTTTGAAAACTAAATTTTGATAAGATTTTGTAATTGATTAAAACTAACAATTTGCCTATTCGAAAGTACGCAATTATATTGTTTTATTTAGTAGAGGAGCTCGTGGCTAGATAATAACAGCCGCACGGGTCAATCTTCAATGTTAAGCAACGCTTGCCGAGGTCGGTCCGTGGATGGGTGACCATTTCAACATAGCGAGTTTCCTCCGTGCCTCGGAAAGCACGTTAAGCCGTTGGTCCCGGCTGTCATTTGAATATCCTTGACAGTCGGTCCGGGTTATCAGAAGCTTGAGATCTGACACCAGTCATGCCAAGGGGTATCGTGTTATCCAGTTACTGGGTTGTGGAGGTCAGATAGGCAGTCGCTCCATGTAAAGCACTGGTACTCAGCTGAATCCGGTAAGACTGGAAGCCGACCCCATCAACAATTGGGAAAAGGCTAGGCAGATGATGATTTTATTTCGTAGACTAAACTGACAGCTGCCAATGGCCTTAATTTTTAGGGTTCCGTACCCAGAGGGTAAAAACGGGACCCTATTACTAAGACTTCGCGGTCCGTCTGTCTGTCTGTCTGTCACCAGGCTGTATCTCATGAACCATGATAGCTAGACAGTTGAAATTTTCACAGATGATGTATTTCTGTTGCCGCTATAACAACAAATACTAAAAACAGAATAAAATAAATAATTAAGTGGGGCTCCCATACAACAAACGTGATTTTTTTGCCGTTTTTTGCGATACTGGTACGGAACCCTTCGTGCGCGAGTCCGACTCGCACTTGGCCGGTTTTTTTTCATGTTGCAAGCGCGGAGCATATTGTTGTAGGTAAGGCTCAATAATTGAATGGATGTGTCTACTAATTGGTGTAAATAAATGTTTTATGAACATAAATTTATAGACATAGTACATTAACTTTTGTTGTAATAAATAAGAAAGGAACAATAAAACAAATGCGAGCGATAGAATGAAGTCTGACATAAATGAGTGGAAATTAAATAAAGGCCGCTAGTTCTTAACAAACGTATGTTTTAAATTTTCGATCTACTTCGATTTTCGATCAACTTTCAGTCACTCAGGATACGACACTATTTTATGTAAAGATATAGTGGCAACCCCCCAAAAGCCAGTTTAGTCTACGAAATTAAATAAAAATCAGAAATTAGGTAGAAGGTAGGACTAAAGGTAGGCCAGAAATAAAGGCATTATGTAATGTAATCAAAATCTTACCTCATCCATCTCCCTCCGATGCCTGTCCGCCTGCTCAGTCAATCTCACTCTCTTCTCCGCTAAAAACCTCTCCTCCGCTTCTCTTAACTCCTCTTGCAACTCTGCCCTTAACTTCCTCTCCCTACCCGACGACTCTACCCTAATACTCTCCAACTCCTTCTGTAAAGCTAACTCCAGTCTTCTCCTCTCATCTGCCTTATTCCTTTCTATCATATCTCTTGTCCCCATATCGGGCATTAAAGGAGACTTTATAGGCTTTGGAAACGTCTCCTCTTGGGTTTCAAATTGGTAAACTACAACTACATTGTCAGAATTAGACTTTCCTTGGGATAGTATTACTCCGTCTAACCTAGGACTCGTTAGGCCTTTTGCTAGACTTGAACCGGAATCTGAAGATTTGATCTGAGGTGATATCACCGATTTGTTATGCGGTTTGAAGGTGGATAACGGACTCCAAGGCTTAGCGAAGTCGATTCGTGGTGACCGTTCTGAACCTAGGCTAGGTGTCGGTGAAACTTTGATCTGGGGCGACGTTCTGTTCGAAAGTTCGTGAGATTTCGACTTAGATTCGTCATCTCGAGTTGAAGTCTTCTTCGAGTCATCAGAATCAGATGGTACTGCCGTCGAAAAGTCTAATATAGGAACTTTAATTTGAGGTATTTGGATGTTTTCACTTGAACGATTTTTCTCTGAGCTTACTGACTTTTTATCTGAATTCTCTTCGGATTTTGGACTGTCTTTCTCAATATCTTTTTCGTTACTATGTATTTCCTTGTCGTTAGAATCGTCGAGGTCATTAAGGTCGAGATTGGCAAACTCTCTGTCTGGGGAATCTATTGACGTTTCTGATTCTATGCTCTCCATTAGGTTTATTGATATTTTACTCTTTTGAGGTATCATTGGTGACCTGTAACAAATATATTGACACATCATGAGCTTTCAATGTCGTGGTGGCCCAGTGGCTAAGACCTCGCCTCTCGTGTTTGAGGACGTGGGTTCAAATCCAGGCAAGTACTAATGTGACTTTTTCAAATTCATATATACATTCTAAGTTTATTTTGGACATCATAGGCATCGTGAGGAAACCTGGACTTATATAGTTAAGGTAAGTCTGAAATAGCCAAGTCAGAGGCCTGTGGGGTTCGCAGAGGCGGCTTAATTAACTCTGACACCAGAGGTGGCCAAATCCTCACACGAAAAAGAAAGAAAGATAAACCATCAAAATAATGTAGCGCACGGGCGCAGAAGGAATTAAATTTAATACTTGAAGGGTCTCTGGTACTGCACCAACTCCCATTCCCTTTAAACAAGAAACTCGACAATGTCTCCGTACGAGATTCTTCACAAAGAGCCATATTAAAATTATTTCCACTAAAACAAAATTCAACTTTACATTAGCATAAACAACGTTGATTTCCGAATGACTTATAAAATTGAAGTTGTAAAAACAAACTAAACTTTAGGTGATAGGATTTAAAGTTCTCACTTCGAAAACGCCTACATTGGCAATTCAGTTAACATACCTCGGCCTGGTCTCCTTTTCAGATAGCCCTGGCTCCTCCAAACTAATAGGTAAGGTATCTATATCGCCGGGTCTGACTAAGTCGGATATCTTTTGGAAGTTCTTTTGAAATAGGTCCGGTTTAATATAGTCCCCGGGTGGTGGTCTTAGGACGCGGCGACGAGGTGATGTGCCGCGGGCGTGGCTTTCGCTATCTGAAATAAAATAATAAATTATAATATAATATATTTATATAAAGGCTGACGCTGACTGCCATAAGCTAGGGTTAAGCCCGAAAATTCACAAATCCTACGTGATAAGCAATAGGAGTGAAGTCACGGGAAAATGTCATTTTAATATTGGAGTACAAATTCAGTGTGATATTACAAGGGTTTTATTGTTGCTAACCGCATTAGGCTACATACATGTTAGAAGTGCGTTGCGGTACTAGAGGAGAGCACACTTTAGCCGTCACCATCATAAGCCTATAGAGGTTTTGTATAAGCATGGCAATAGCGGTCATTGGCCTTTTTTCAATGTCTCATCGTAAAAAGTAAAATTTTGAATTTAAGTAACTTTAAACTCATTTTTATTTCATGCTACATAATGTTTCGTTTCGATCAACAATCTTATTATATTGATATTGTGATATAGATATAGATATTGTGTCATGATTATTGAACATAATCATGACACAATATCTATATCTTGCGAAAACAGCCGGATTTAAACAGTAAAACGCTTATAACTTTTGAACGGCAGAACCGATTTTTATCAAACATAACTAAGAACACTCTTGATAAAGTCACCTTTCAAACAATAAACAAACGAAATAATAGTCGTATCATCCGTTTAGGAACTATGATGCCACATACAGATATACAAATACACCAAAACACAAACACACGTCAAACATGGAACACTCCGTCCCTCCGTTAGGGGTTAAGAAGCACATACACTTATTTAATTTTGACAATCACGATAGATTCGACGGCTTTATTTCTGTTTTTGAACGACAACTACTTCCATGCTAAACCCAGCATCTTAGACTTGCCGCAACTATTATGTTGAGGTCGTCTTGAACACTGCTGAGCCCATTTCAATCATGAACTTAATAGCATAATGGTCTACTTTTAAGTAACTATATTCTATCTACAACAACGTCATTAACATACCGTCAGAATCAGAATAACTTATCTCCTTATTAAAGATCGGTAGAGGATTGGGTCTTGGTACCAAAGGAGTTAAGAATCTTGGGTTCTTTGGCACAGCAGGGGGTGAAACGGGTGATAACGGGATGTTGGGAGGAGACGGGAGAGCAGGCGGAGAATCTGGATCTAGGAGGGACAAAAATGGTGAGGTATAAATAACACCCATATTCTAAATAATTGCCCTAACTCGACGAAACCTCGACTTAGCCTCAATCAAATTGCTTAACTTAACTTGTCATAAATTAACGTCAATATTCTCGACTCGAGAGATTTTTCCGTTGTCATGACGATTGGATTCAGTGGAATCGACGAAATTTCAGTCTAAAGCAGTTAGAATATGAATGTAAACGTTAAGCTGGAAACAAATTATCGGACGCGGCTTACGGACGCGACTGACAGCCGCTACTTATAGAGTATCTAGATAATGAATGTACATTACATTGCGCAAACTATCGGACGTAAGTCGCGGACGTGACCTTGGGCGTTCGGACGTCTGATAGAGATCTGGCAGCCGCGTCCCATACGACTGTGCACACATATCAGCCGCAGCTGTAAGTCGCGTCCGTCAGCCGCGTCCGATAATTTGTTCCCAGCTTTATACTTGGTCAAACGCGAGGCCATCAATATATCTGTTCTAGCTAGGCAGTACTATCCCACTCCAGAGAGGCCTCCCTTGCCCTTTTCCTATAGTTTAATACTCTGACATTCTAACAGGCAATGGGGATGTGAACTGCCATTTTTTCACGATAGCTGGCGCATCGTCGCTATGGCTATTGCAAGCTGTCAAATCCATACATTTTATAGCCTATCATTTAGTAAATTTAAATTTTCTCGAAATATGTCTCTGTGTGCTGTATCAGGATGTACCAACCCCGGTGTTTCCTTATGTTTGATATAGTGGAGCTATTAACGTATTGATAAAGTTCTACAGCAGAAATGTCATTTGCTTGGCCTTCAGAAGCTTGAGGGCTTTGATTGCCGAAAATAAAATTAAACTGCTAACCTAAAACGTAAAGAATACCAAAATATTAAAGTAATGTTCTCTCATTTTTTGTAAATTTTCCTACCATGAGTCAAGTAAGAATTACAGCTAAAAAAATATCCAAATCTAGAATATATCACAGATGAAAAATATTTTATTATATAAAAGTCTGCCTCTCAATAAGATCTGTTTAATTTCCAGTTATCTTGGCTCCTAATTTTTTAATTATCTTTAATTTCCTTAAGCAGGGACAATATATGTTATCAATAACGATGATAGACCAGTTTAAACACAAAAAAAACGTGATATAAACGAAGCAAAAACTATTTGACAGCACCCATTGCACCGCCAGCGACATCTGCGCTAAGCTTTGCGTTCCTGTCCCGTTCATCCCCATTGCAATAAACTTATGACATATCTAACTGGCAATATAAAGGTGTATAGATAGTTCAACCCATAATTGCGCGCGGCGCAATGTGTGGGTAAGCATGTGTGGGTTTGCTCGGACGACGACTGTCGCGTCACTGCCAACAAATGCATAATGTATAATTAAAAGCGCACGCACACATGGCGCCGCGCGCACAGATGAGTTGAACTATCTATACCATGCACTTCTACCTACACTTTAGAGAAAACACCCGTGCTGACATGCTATGCTCAAAAGTCGTTTATGAAAATATCGATTCTCCCAAAGACAGTGAACTTTAATGTCAGACTCCGTTAAATGCACAAAGCATTCGTTAGCATGTCACCATTTAATAACGGTTTCAATCGCAGTTAATCACGAACCATGCAATGTCAAGGATAATATCGAATGTCATAACTGAAAAATCTGCCCCTTGATTTTAGATTGTCTTTGGTTAAAAACTGTTTAACTGTTTTCTGAATGCTATGTTTACAGTTGGATTCCGAAAATCCAGTTAACGCTTTTCTAATGCCGCGTTAGAAACGTGCGTGAGCGCCCATTCGAACGGATACATATCATACAACATAATGATAACTTATTCAAGATTATTCAACTAACTTATATACACAATCTCCACTAACATTTTTAACATCTACCCTACTAAAAACGCTAATCGGTTATTTTGTTTACGTATTATTGTATTTTCTCTGTAAGTGATTAATGTAATCTTTTGAGAAATAAATGTCTTAAACCGTACATTCGACGCTGTATTTCTTCCGATTTATGGGTACGAATTTAAAACAAAAAATATCAACAGAATTATTGTAACGCGGCTTAATATGCTTAAACGTTTTTTTTTTTTATATTTATTTATCGATAGGCTCGCGTTTGACCATTATCTCGCCTAGAAGTAACCTATTCATTATTGACTTAAGGTTGAACTAGTCGACGGCATGAACTATTTTGTGCGTGGGGTTAAAATGCATGCTATCTTATCCGACAACCCGTGCGAAAGGAATAGATGCTGTAATGAGTAGTAAGTAAGAAGCTAGTTCGCGTACGAATTAGCACTTTTGCAAATTTGTATCGAAATGGATGATGATTTAGGACGAAAACGAACGCGCGAAATTTTATAAACAGACCTTTGGGAGTCTAGATTTCATGAAAAAACAAATAAATGTATATTTATAAAATAACATTTTTTGCATTTTTGAATTATTAATCTATCGCTGTACGAAGGCCGTTTTGCAATTTTCCTTCTTCTTATGGTATTTATTTCCGCCCAAAGATGCGTTAAAATTAGTGTTGAAATATGGAACTTTCGACGCTCATAATTTTCAAATATATTATTTTTTTACATTTTCGTTTCCATACAGGACTAGATAATGATGAAAAAAATTTATATCATTTTTTATTTTGAACGTACATCGTCAAACAGTGGAGTAATCTCTAGACTACGTTTGTATAGAAGAATTTTCGACTAGTGTAACCTTAAAGACCCCAAGCAGAGTAGTAGCAATCAGGAAACAAAGACTCTGGCAGGGAAAGCCACTCCTTAGCTGTGCGCACAATGAAAGTATTCGCAAAACGCATTTGTATAAAAAAAGTTAAATCAAAAATTCAAAAAACCCGACTGCTTCAAAAGCGAAATAAAAAGACGTAAACAAGGAAAAAATCATGCTGTGCAGTCGGAGGATACATATTCGCGGGCTGGCTGACCAAAATCTGGTGTATCCTCCGCCTGCACAGCATGATTTTTTCCTTGTTTACGTCTTTTTATTTCGCTTTTGAAGCAGTCGGGTTTTTTGAATTTTTGATTTAACTTTTTTTATTTATAACTTTTTAGTTAAGTTTTTTTCGAATTAGATACATTTAAACATATAAGTGTTATATATTTTTGAAATCACCTCTTAAAACCCTTTATTTTGATACCCCACACGATGGGTTTGGAAGAAAAAAAAAATTTGGACCCCCACATTATGGCGCCCAAAATCCGCCATTTTTCTATTATCCAATTTTAACGTAGTCTATGACACTCGCAGGGTTAAGACGAATCGATTGACGTATGAATCATCAAAATCGGCCAACGCGTTTGGTCTCTGGAACGCCACATAGGAACAAACATACATACATACATACATACATACATACATAGACTGATAAACACATTACCCTCCTTCGGCAGTCGGGTAAAAACAAATTGGTGACTAACAAAAATATGAAAAAATTTAACTTACCAAAAGAATCCTTTTCCGAGCTAGACAAACTCTTCACATCCCTCGGACTTTCATTAGGTCTAGGCGGCAAAGGCGGTCTAGCAGCCAGAGGGGTCAACACAATTTGGTTGAGCGGCGGCATAGCGGGTGATATCACAGGTGATGACGGAACGAACGGTGATGAATGAACGAGTGGTGATGATGGAATGACCGGTGAAGGAATGGAAACGTGGGGTGCAGCTGATATGATTGAGCTTTGACCATCGTTCTGTTCTGAAGAACTGTTTGAACCTGGACTGACTGTCGGCTCGGGTAGATTTTCGAGTTTGAATCTGTAAAAAAGAAGAATTTTATTTAGATAACTAATACATGTAGAACTGATATGTCTCATGTGCAATTACACAAGAAAGTATGTAACGCCGATGTTGATGAATGAACTACCCTCAAAGTTGGTGTCGTGTATTAAATCGAAATACCAACTTAAGGATGCCCTAGTCGACGACACGAACTATTTTGTGGGCGGGATTAAAATGCATGCTATCTCATCCGACAACACGTGCAAAAGAGATAGATGCTGTGATGAGCAGTAAGAAGATAGTTCGCGTACGACTACACATTTTTGCAAATTTGTAGCGAAATGGATTATGATTTAGGACGAAAACGAGCGCGCGAAATTTTATAAACAGATCTTTGGGAGTATGGATATCATAAAAAACGAATATATTTGTCCAAAATAAAATTATTTGCATTATTGAACTACTAATCTATCCCTGTATGGTGACTGTTTTGCAATTTTCCTTCTTCTTATGGTATTTATTTGCGCCCAAAGCGTGCGCTGTGCAATGCGTTAAAATATGAAAGTATCGACGCTCATAAATCAAATATATATGTTTTTTACTTTTTTGTTTCCATACAGGGCTAGATAATGATTAGAAAAAATGATATCATTTTTTATTTTGAATGTACACCGTCAAACAGTGGAGTAATGACCACACTACGTTTGTATGGAAGAATGACTAGGGCAACCTTAAGAAAAATCTAAAATACATTATTTGTCACTCTGTCCATAGCTATGTTGCAAAAGGATTCGCATTTTGCAACCATGGACAATGCAAATTAATCATGGGTGTGGAATGTGGGATTGTCTGATTCTGATGGCTTTTGTAGTCATTGTTTAATTTAGTTTACCTGTAGCATAATTATTTAGGTTATTGTTTAGGTACATAATTTGTTATATATTGTGACTCGAGAGAAACTGCCGACAATATAGTGTAAACAGATTGTGAATAAATAAAATAAAATAAATAAACACCAAAATAAATATTGCACAAATGGGAACACAGGTGCAGGCAGCTTGAATGGTATGCTGGTTGCATTTCATTTCTTCTTCTCTCTTAGCTCCTTCAGAAGAAACTGTTTTCAAGTATTATTCTTCTGACTATTGCATTTTGCTGCTTATACTAACTACTTAAAGACAAAAATCGCCTACCTAACGCTTTTCCGATCCTCTTCAAAACTGACAGGCTGTTTCTGCCTCCCTATGAACATATTATCAACCTTCTTATGGTAAGTGTCTGTAATTTTCTCCCTCAATATTCCTTTGGGAGGATCGCTCTTGGTGACGGAGTCTCCAGGCAAAGATTTGTCTGTGTCTGGACTGGGGAGATCTGACTTTGATACTTTCAAGAACATGCTTCCTTTTCCTAAAAAATAAGTTATTATATATGAGTATTTTATTCGACAATCACCTGCCTACGTGTTCTGGATAAAAATAAAAGGTTTAGAGTTGTTAGAAGTCTGGTTAAATTATTGAGCGCAAGAACATAATTCAAGCATTATTATAACCACATGAACATAATATTAGGATGTCCTTCTGTTTATGTAATTCGCATAAATAAACATTGGATGACTTATTATTTTTGGACTTAAACTTTTGAATGCAAACAGATACTTAAGGATGAAGTAAACATGCTCTGTCTCGGCCGCAAAAACATTGGTAAGAGAAATGAAGATGATTCGACTTAACTCTCAGATTGCTTTAGCAATAATTGGAAAGGTTTCTCAGTTACCTGTCAACGGCAATCCCCGATCAATTTTAGTTCCCATTAACAACGGACTGAAATTCTCTTCCTCAGGACTATTTAGGACATGCATCTTCAAATCAATGATCTCTGACTGTTGTTTGAACAATAACTTCGGTCTTTCCGCTCCAAACGCGGGTCTATTTAGCATGTCCCGATCTGAAGAATTTCTCATAAGACTTGGTTTACCGGATAGTGACCCATCTACGCTACGTCTTAAGGGCGATATTCGTGTTTCGGAAAGTTTCTTGTCGAGTCTGCTGAGGGGAGATGGTGGGGGTCTTCCTAATGGTGCTAGGCGACGTGGTCCGGTTAGCGTTGGGTTCTCTCTGACGTCAGACGCATGGTTCTCGCTGTCCGTACTAAGCTCTTCATCGCTTTCGACTTTGGTTTCAACGCGTTCTAAGTTTTTTGTGTTTTCTTCTGATGTTAGAAGCTCCTGTGTGAAGAATAAAATGTATTAATACTGGTGTTTTGAAATAAAATGGGATAAAACCTGGCCAAGTTCGAGTCGGACTCGCGCACGAAGGGTTCCGTACCATTATCGCCAAAAAACGGCAAGAAATCACGTTTTTTTGTATGGGAGCCCCACTTAAATATTTATTTTATTCTGTTTTTAGTTTTTTTTTTGGTTATAGCGGCAACAGAAATAGCTATATCATCTGTGAAAATTTCAACTATCTAGCTATCACGGTTCATGAGATACAGCCTGGTGACAGACGGACAGACGGATCGTGGAGTTTTAGTAATAGGGTCCCGTTTTTACTCTTTAGGTACGGAACCTAAAAACTAACGCATAAATAGCTTCTTTAAAAATATTTCAAAGACATAGGTTCGATGGACGAAACCACCACCGTACGTATACTTGTTGAACCAAATATAATTAGTCTGTACGCGAACGCACTTAAATCGCGTTCAAGAGCCCAAATTAAAAACAAATCTAACATTAAAATGACACAGTCAGCTTTAGAAAGAGCCGCAATGAGTAACCGAGCTGACGTTTTAGAAAGCTGTTATATTTCAATTCATGGCGCCTTAGGAACATTTCTATACCAACACATATACGGCAAAATCAATAAAACGTCACAGACATCACAGTAACCAACAAAACACTTCCACAACACAAACAAAAAAGGTTATAACAAAATAACAGGCGTGTCCAATTAGTCCAATAAAAGGTTAATAGGGTTACAGCGAAGATATCACGTCGTAAAGACATCGTTGAACCGTAGGTGACAACTGAGAACAGCCTTGGACATGCAACTGTAGGTATAGAGACGTCAATTCTTAATGTACTAATCGATAACTTTGATGTTTACGTTTGATTGCGAGGTGAAATTGAATGAAGAATGATAATGTTTTTAAAGTAGAATAAGGTGTGTTACCAAAGGACTCATACTTACCTGTAATTAAATCGATTAATAATCGGTTTTTGTGAGGACAAATACAAATCAATTCAATGCAACGGATTTAACAAATAATATTGCAGTTTTTTGTAATATTTTATAAAGACACCTTTGTGGAAGATCAACGAAATAGATCCAATCCGGAAAAATACATTTATCTACTAATACATAATTCAATTGAAGAGCAGTGGTGGCCCAGTGGTACCGGCCGCGACTTACAAGTTGTAGGTCGTGGGTTCGAGCCCAGGCAGGCGCTTTACTTTGTGTAAATTATTTCTTCCCCACTGCTCTCAAAATGGTGAAGGAAAACCATCGTGAGGAAACCGGCATGTCCTAGAACCAACAATTCGAAGACATGTGACATCCACCAACCCGCACTGGGCCCGCGTGGTGGATCACGGTCCATTCCCTCTCACAGAGAGGAGGCCTGTGTCCCAGCAGTGGGAACATTAATAGGCTGATGATGTGTGATGTGATGTGACATAATTACAAGTAAAATTTCACAATTTAAAAAACCTCCGACACATTTATCTTGCGAAAACCACCCCGATTCAAACAGTAAAATGCCCATAACTTTGGAACGGCTGAACCGATTTTATTCAAAAATAGCTAAGAACACTCTCGACAAAATTACCTTTCAAACAAAAAAAACTAAATCGAAATCGGTTCACCCGTTTAGGCGCTATGATGCCACAGACAGACACACAGATACACAGCAACACACGTGAAACTTATAACACCCCTCTTTTTCCGGCGGGGGTTAAAAATAACAACTCTATCGCAGGTGTTTTACTAACAGAGTAGGCAGAGTATACTTTATTGTCACATCTCACTTCACAGTATCAAACTTCAAACTAATATTATAAAAGCGAAAGTTTGTGAGTGTGTATGTGTTTTTTATATTTGTTACTTCTTCACGATCTTCGTCACGGCTGGACGGATCTGGATGTAATTTGGCACAGGATAGATTTTAGTCAGGAATAGCTCATGGATACTTTTTATCCCGGGCGTATTATGTTCCCTCGGGATAATGTTCTACTTTCACGCGGGCAAAGCCGCTGGCAGAATCTAGTACACCATAATTATTTGTTTTATTGATAGGCTCGCGTAAGGCCATACGTCACCTCATGATACGCGACCTACATTACGCCAGACTTGAGTTTAAAATATTACCAAAGATAGGCACACTAATGACCAGTTTACACAGGTCTACATACAGTAGAATGTAGATGTTTGTATGATCTACATCCTACTAATATTATAAATGCGAAAGTTTGTGAGGATGGATGGATGTATGTAGGTATCTTTCACGCAAAAACTACTAAACGGATTTGGATGAAACTTTATACTTTTTATACTTTATAGTTTATACATCAGAAAAACACCTACAATTTAAAATGTTTTTTTTTTGTAATTTGGTCATAATATAACGATAAATATCAAGTAAGCCGTTTTGAGAGCAGTGGTGAAGAAATAATTTACACAAAGTAAATCGCCTGCCTGGGCTCGAACCCACGACATACAACTTGTAAGTTGCGGCCGATACCACTGGGCCACCACAGCTCTCGGTTCTCAGCCCAAGCTTCTCCTTTTTGGAAAGTCGATTAAAATCCACGACCATTTGTTTGGGGATGGAATCGAACGTTTATGAATGAATAGCTTTGCTGTCCCCTTTAGCTTACAATACGCGCTTAGACGTGGAGTTGCGGACACCAGCCCGTCTTAACCTAACCTAGCTAGTAAGAGGTTAACAAAGTGCGATCCTCGCTCGCGTATCGCAGGCGTGTAGGCCTGTGTAAACATGCCATTAGTGTGCCTATGTTTTTCTATTTTTGATAATATTTTAAGTTCAATTCTACCACTATTAATGACATTACACTGAAAAAAAAAGGTTTGTTGGATTTACCAAATTAGCAAAGGTTGGCTGAATTACAAGGAAACTACGATAAATATAACAAAACCTCGCTATTGAATTTACAAAACTAAATAGGTTGAAGTTGGTACCAGAGTTTTGATGTAAATCAACAAAGAGTATTGTACATTTTACCAAACAAATGTCAACAATTTAGTCTGGATGATTTTATCATAAAAATATGATAAATATAACAAGACCTCGCGGTTGAACTTACAAAACTACATAGGTTGCGATCAAAATATAGTCCCTACCAGAGTTTACGGTGTAAATTAACAAAGAATATTGTACATTTTACCAAACAAATGTCTACAATTTAGTCTGGTTGATTTTATCATAAAAATATGATAAATATAAAAAGACCTCGCGGTTGAACTTACAAAACTACATAGGTTGCGATCAGAATATAGTCCCTACCAGATTTTACGGTGTAAATTAACAAAGAGTATTGTACATTTTACCAAACAAATGTCAACAATTTAGTCTGGTTGATTTTATCATAAAAATGTGATAAATATAATAAGACCTCGCTGTTGAACTTACAAAACTGCATACGTTGCGATCAAAATATAGTCCCTACCAGAGTTTACGGTGTATATTAACAAAGAATATTGTACATTTTAACAAACAAATGTCAACAATTCCTTCTAGTTGATTTTATCATAAAAATATGATAAATATAACAAGACCTCGCAGTTGAACTTACAAAACTATATAGGTTGCGATCAAAATATAGTCCCTACCAGAGTTTACGGTGTAAATTAACAAAGAGTATTGTACATTTTACCAAACAAATGTCAACAATTTAGTCTGGTTGATTTTATCATAAAATATGATAAATATAACAAGACCTCGCAGTTGAACTTACAAAACTATATAGGTTGCGATCAAAATATAGTCCCTACCAGAGTTTACGGTGTAAATTAACAAAGAGTATTGTACATTTTACCAAACAGATGTCAACAATTTAGTCTGGTTGATTCTATCATAAAAATATGATAAATATAACAAACGCGGTGGAACCTACAGAACTAAAAATCTTCAGGTCAAAATATTGTTTCTACCAGAGTTTATGAACTCTATGCAAATTAACAAAGAATATTGTACGTTTTATTAAACAAAGGACGATGAACAAATTAGTATGAAGTATGAACGCGTGCCCTGTCAACAATTGCCGATTACAAAGTTAATTTAAAGATTGAGCTTTATTTTCTTTTATTTCATTGAAAGTTGTATGTATTTATAGTGTCCAATGTGTTTAATTTAAAAAAAGACCCCTTTTACATTAATAAGATCTCACACGTCAGTGTTTTTGCCGCTACTTTTTTTGTAGGCGTCTTTATGAATAATTGGTTCCATTAGAATAGTTTTCTTAGAAAACATTTTCGATAAATGAAAGGCAATTAGATGCCTCTAAGCAGTGAAATGCAAATAGTAGAAGGAAGATTGCCTCAGACATAGCAGTAGTAGATTTTTCTTTCGAGGCAGTACTGGTTGCATCGATAATGTGCCCAAACAATTTGCGAATTATTTCTAGACAAAGGGTTGAGAGCCACCTGAATAACACATAGACTTTAATGTTGTAGGTAGACTGCGATTAGCCGTTTTTGTTCACAGAATAGACGTTTACATAGTCAACAAAATATAAACCTAGTTCTTTCATATTTTCATGTAAAGAGATTTACCTAACTTATTAGTCCCCCAAAAATATGTTTGAATAATTTTCACTATTAATTGCAAACCGGAAACGCGTTAATTATGTTTTATCAAAGAATAATAAACCCCAGCTTTAATTAGTTTTACATGTATCCCAAAAATCAAAATGGAAATAATTAAGGATGCCTACTTTTTGAATTTACTGTAATCGTTAATTTTGCCCTGACATATATTATATACTAGTTTCTGCCAGCGGCTTCGCCCGACCTCCTTTATTATACGTATAAACCTTCCTCTTGAATCACCATATCTATTAAAAAAACCGCATCAAAATCCGTTGCGGTGTTTTAAAGGTATAAGCATACATAGGGACAGACAGGGAAGTGACTTTGTTTTATACTATGTAGTGAAAGTGATATAACAGGACAAAAATGGTAATCGTCCTTTCAAAAATTTGTTTTGGTTGATTATATCATAAAATATGATAAACATAACAAGAACTCGCGGTTGAACTTACAAAAAAAAAAGGTTGAGGTCAAAATATAGTCCCTACCAGAGTTCATGGTGTAAATTAACAAAGAATATTGTACATTTTACCAAACAAATCTCAACAATTTGGTTTGGCTGATTTTATCATTAACATAATGTGATAAATGTAACAAGACCTCGCAGTTGAACCTACAAAACTAAAAAGGGTGAGGTCAAAATATAGTCCCTACAAGAGTTCATGGTGTAAATTAACGAAGAATATTGTACATTATGTAGAACAAGTCACAACCATTCGGTTGATTGTATCATTGTTACTATGTTAGTTTCAAAGCAATTTATAGTTACCTAAATTTACCGGGACAGTTGGTAATGAGTAGCAAAAAATATTCGGTTAAGTGCGAGTCAAACTCGCGCACAGGGGATTCCGTACCAACATTTTATAATTTTTACATGTTTATTTAAAAATAAGTAAGTATTACGCTAGAGTAGTTTTTATTATTTGTTGAATTATGCCCTATAATTATGTAAGTCGGTGACCCAAAGACGGACGTGTTACGTAAATGATTGAAATGTAAACATAGGGAAATAGGGTCATACGGACAGAACCCTCTCTACGCGAGTTTAAATCGCACTTGTCCAGTTTTTTATTATTTAACGATTTGTCCGCCATAACGGTTCCTAGTATGTGAAAATTTCAACTAGCTAAGAATGATCTCGCTGTTAAATCGTATACTTGAAAATAATTAATTGATTATGATTAGGTTTCCGTTTGACACCCTTCAAGGACGAAACCATAAAAATCTACTGCTGATGCAAAGTGGCGCTGCAATCGCTATCGATCTAATAGTCTTATGGTTTAAACGACTGACTAGTATTGTACATTTATCTAAAACAAATCACATCAATATAGGTAGTTTGGTTGATTTAATCATTGTTACTGTGTTTTGTGAATCATTTCGGTCCACTTTTGACCCCCCAATAACTTAAGATCTATTTGACCTACATCCTTGCAATTTTGCAAGTCTGTAAGACCGTCTTTACCGAATCCTGAATTTCAATAAAAACCCTCTTACCGTTCACGAGATTTTGAAATCCGACTACTATTTTTATACTGACTGACAGTGATTTTATCTCAGATTGTATAGCAAAGGTCTAAAGACATTGATGCCCATATGAAGTAGTTATGTAGGTAGGTACTTAAGTTGACCGAGTTGTACCAAAACAGACCGTTCGAATAGCACGTTTATTGTTAACGTTATAAGATTCAAAATCCATTAGAAGTTTTATAAACATGCGACCGAGCGAAGAATTTCAACTACCTATACATAACAATAATAAAGTTAGTAGTAGGTATTAGAAGTAGTATAGTAAAGGCGCTATAAATTATCTATTCTGTGGTAAAGGCTGCCTGGAAGAGATCGCTTTCTATAAGCTGGTTTTTTACACTTTCGAAGTGTAATTTGTGAGTCCAAATTGAAACTACATACCTACCTACCTACCTATTTATGATAAATATAAACCTTACTCTTGAATCACTTATCTAATATAAAAAAACCACATCAAAATCCGTTGCGTAGTTTTAGAGATCTAAGCAGGTACCTAATTACCTACATAGGGACACAGACAGCGGGCAGCGATTTTGTTTTAATAAACTATGTACCTAGTGAATAATGAATCGTTTTGTCTTTACTTGTCAGTGATTAAGTTTCAGTCAAAAAAATATTTTTGTGACAAGCTTTTATAGCCAACTGTAGGTACTTTTCTTTAAACATCCAGCAATTGCTCACCAAGACGATTCTGAAGAGCCCAAATTCGGTACGATTGTTTTATTTATTACAGAGTTCCTAAGGCCACCTCCAGGCTCCATCATCAGACCAGCCTCATGGTACCAAATTATTGTATTGCCAAATTCCAGCTCAATCGGTTGAGGATATCTACCTTCTTTAAAATTGAGTTGGAAGATTTCACCCGAAGAAACATACATACCGAACATACATAGGTACATAGATAGGTACATTGCAAATTAAATTAATGAAATGATTGTACCTAATAACATTATATCTTGCTTTGTTTATTACAACCTTTCACCTTTCACGCCGCACACTCAGACGAAGTAAAAAAAATTTTTTTGATCATCTGAGGCCGCACAAAGTCATATTATTTTCTCCAACAACCATATTAATACGAAACATTAAACAGTATTTAAAAGTAACCTATATATAGGTGCATGTCGCTGTGGTTAAAAAATGTTAAAATTACTTAACAGTATCGTAGAATTTACAAAACCTTAAGCAATATAGGTAGGTAGTTCCCTTTCCTTCGTACCTACTCAATTTATGCGACTATTTCCCCCTTCCACACTGCCCCGCGGAGCTAGGGTTGCCACCTTTTTCTTTGACGGATAAAATATTCTGATCTGGAAGTAAAGTTGTTAATTTCGTTAATTTTTGATTGGTGCGGTTGTGGTTTTTGTAGTTATTTATTCCTTCGCAAATGTGATGAAAAATTCGTTAAACAATGTACTATATTTGTTTTATACAAATTTATGTTTTATTTTTCAGCTAATAACAATTTCGTATCTGCTTTAAATATATTTATGGCTTCTAAACATGGTACGCGGAACGCACAAATTTAAATAATTGCGTATAAGCTTAATATAAGCTTTATTTCTGTCGTCACGCCACTTCGCATTAATTACAGAAAACACCTTTTCTGTAAATTCTGAAGTGGCGGGAACGCACAGTTATCGTGACACCACTTTAAGTATGTTTGGAAAAGTAATTCCTCGGAAAAATAAACCGGCCAAGTGCGAGTCTGACTCGCGCACCGAGGGTTCCGAACAAACTTTCAATTAATCCATCTTAAATTGGCCTGAAATGTATGACGCCGCATAAAAACGAGGTGCTGAACGCAACTGAGTTCTTCAAATATATAATGTTTAAAAAGGACTAAATTTATTATGATGTAATTACAAATGTATAGTTTTCAGATTTTTCTAAGTACTTGTAGTATGTGACGATATTACTTGGCAAATTTCATATTTCTAGGTCAACGGGAAGTACCCTATCATTTTGATTCCCTCGAGAATGTCGAAATGTATGTGTTTTGCGACATAAACGGCCGTATCTTTTTTACATTAACGTAGAAGTATGATTTTTTTCACAGCTTCAAGGGACCGTAGACTTGATTATATGGTTTAAATTTGAACTCGATACTACGCGTTCTCGAAATAAAGGGTTTCGTTTTTTCCGATTTAGGTACGGAACCCTAAAAATGGATTGCCATTCCTTCGCTGCACAAGAATCTTTAATGGTACAAACATACGTACATACTATAGATTTTTTCCCTTATTTCATTTATAAAGATTATTTCATTGTTTAAGCTATCCAGCACTTTTGATCCAGGGGTATTCCGCTTCCCACAGCGGCTTATAGTTTTGCATTCGTTTTCTTTTCCTATTACCACTGCTACTACTGGTAGTGCTAGCATTATCGTCAATAACGTCATCTATTTTAAAATTATTTTCACTTTATAATAAAGTACGGTTGGCAACCCTAGCACTCGCGTCGCCCTGCGCAGAGCACTTCAGGGCGTGCGTCTGCGTTCATCCCATCGTTCATTTCATTTGACGCCGGCCGGCTAGTTAGTACAGTAGTCGCCTCGCTCGCAATGGAAAGTGAAGAATAAGACTTAAACTTGGGGGTCGCCGAATATTTAACAGAATGGGGACTATCTGAAGACACTATAACAAACTTTGAAGGTGAGTGCCTATTTTGATCGATATTATATACCTATATTGTTAATAATGGTTTGTTTAGCCGTGTTTCAAGATGGCGCCATGCCTTTAAGTCATATTGTTCATTAAACTAATTTTGGTTGTTCAATGTGTAATATTGATAGCTTATTATGCAGTGAACTAACTAGTGGATGGCTAATGCAGAATTCAACTTGAAACGGATATAGCCCCTCTTTTGTCAAGGCCCGATAATCAACGTGTTTTTTTGTAAATAGCTAATCACTACAAAAAGCAAAAAAGTTATCGAGTACTATAATGTGACTTTAATTAATTCTACATTTATTTGTGTTCCGGTTTTGCCGCCAATGGGTCTGAGTATAGGAATTATTTGGCCTATAAAATAGGCCCTATATACAGGAAGTAATAGTGGTTATGTGCCTATCTAATTAATATTTTACTTTGATAGATTTACAAAACGAACTTTAGTAAATTTTACAGATTATTAACATAGGTTTATCTCTTGTTTTTTAGTAAATCAGATTTCGTTCAAATTGCTTGACGATATACAAGAAACAGAACTGAAAGAATTAATTCCGAGTTTAAAGGAAAGAATATTATTCAAGCGAGGACTGAACAAACTCCAAAACATTATTTAAGTAAGTGTTCATATTATTTTTTTCAAAACTTTTTGGTATCACGGCTCCCTTCTGGCCCGCGCGTACTGTTTTTGGAACAACTCGTACCAGCAAATTCAAACCTTATTTTTACTTTACCTAAGGCTCTTAGTCGTTAATATCGTCGATAATTGCTTGTTACAGGCGACAGAATCTGATGAAACACTTAAGCATTGCTAGCGATTTTTCTGCGCCCAGTTCCACGGCCAGCACAAGCAGTGAAGAGTTGCCGACCACGAGAGAAAAATCTTCTGTAAGTTTTGCAGTTTTGACCGGTCAAAAGTAGTTTTGACTGGTTAACAGTTTTGACTGTGACATATATATAGTATAATTGTTTTTTTTTTCAGATTGAACTGGATTTCGAATCCAAGTTTAAAGGATCAGAGCTCCGAATGTTCAAAAAACTCTTTTTTATAGAGAAAGCTCTTAGTCTTTTGAAAACAATTAAAGCTGCTTCTGTCTACATTAAATTGATTAAAGAAAACCCAAGTGAAGGTTGGTTATTATATACTTATATAGATCAAAACTTTTACGAATTTCACACTAAAACCGAACTCGAAGTTTCGGTTTTTGTGTGCAATTCGTGAAAGTGTTGTTATTAAAACCATTTATATTTATTATGTACATTTAAAGTGTGTTTTTATAATAGCAAAAATAGTTTCGGAGGTTTAGCAAAAAAATCTCTGATAACCAGTTATCTTCTTAGTAAAACTTTTAATTAAGTCAACGAATATGCATCATAACTTATTCCATTTTTATTTTTCAGATGTTAGAGACTTCTGTTATTGCGCGGCAATTGGATATTAAATAGAAAAAACCATAAAGCCAAGCATTCAAGAAGCTACTTCATGCAAAGGTATGTATAATTTCATAAGACTGTTGTGAGATGACAACTTTCCATACTAACGACTATTTTCCACCCCCTAAGTGTTAACCGATTTTGACACATTTTTGATATACCATCAGTCAGACCATAATCTAAGTTTGTACATTATCTAGTTTATTAAATATCAATAAAAATAAAACACTAAAACAGGAATATAATTAAATCTATTTATGATATTGAAAAAAAGCGGAACAACGAATTTCATGAGTCGTCTTTCATTAAAACTGTCTCTTCGCACAGACTAATCATAAGGGTGAATTACGTTCCGAACCCCTTTAAATAAATATAAATGCAATACCTAAGCAATAAAAAATGGTCAGTGTCAACAATTCATTCTAATTTCCAGAACCAAAGTGAAGTCCCCACCCAGCTGGACTATCGGCGAAAAGCCCAAACTGCTAAGGGTCTACGGTGCCAACCCATCATTATTGCTGTCGGACCAACCATCGATGCCCTAAAGGACTTTTATGTTGCGTATGATAACATCCTTTATAAAATAGACTCGTTCTTGAAAGCGCTGGATGTATGCTTCAAAACTTTTCACTAACTGGATGCAGAATATCCCACAGAAGCTGTTCACATTTGGCTATTTCTGCAAAAATATTTTTATAACATTGACACAATATCAGACAAAAAGCTTTTGGGAGTCTCATTTTTTATCTCCGACTTGGAATAAGTGATTTATTTGCTAAATTTAATCAAAATGTTTGTTTGTTTCAAATGTCTCGCTACAGTTGAAGATTACAAAGATTTTTGTGAACATTTAAAAGACCATAACTTATTACTTGTTGTACGAAAAAAGCACTTGTTGACTAGACTATTAAGGCAAGTATAGCCGTGAAACTAGCGCCACTTCGGAAATGTTCTTATATCTCCTAAATTTTCAAAACAATTTGTCTTTCTGTAGTTGTCCCAAAAAAACATGCACAACAAAAAGCGGCCGTTTAAGTTTTTTAAGACAACTACAGAACCATATAATTATCACGGGAAATTTAACGGGATGATTTCGATTGTTTGTTTACCTATTTCGCCGCGAACGACCGTGTCGTTGCAACACGGCCGAAACGTCGGGCAAAATAGGTAAACAAACAATCGAAATCATCGCGTTAAATTTCCCGTGATAATTATTTTGTTTTCAACTACAGAACGACAAATTGTATACAGTAACTTAATACATATTATAGGTGTACCCTAGTATCTAATAGGCGGAAATTATTGGTAAATGATTATAATAAGAAAGGTTTTGTATCCTATACTACGTATATAATTTTAAGATTAGTGATCTAGTGATATTTAATTGTATTTATGATTGGTAAAATAAATTTTATGATATGTACCAAAATTTTGTTTATTTTTCTTTACACCACCGTTTTTATTAAGCCCATATTAAATAAGGTTGGTAATTTGACCTATTCTAGAAACTGCTGATTTACTTGCTGAAAAGGAATATGTTGAATTACCAATAATCCTGTATATTTTTGAAGTGTTTGTCAAACGGTCTTAAAACCTTTTTTTTCAGACCCTGCATTTCTTGTAAGGTTTTTTCTTCTACTATATTTTTTGGGTGTGGTATCATTGAAAATTAGAAACTTACTAGCTAATCTGCAATATTGCTGACATGGTACACGCGTACTTTCGTGGCCACTGCTGGCCACGAAAGTAGTACGTTGTTTGAAATCTTAACTGCAATATGATTTCACTCTCATACCATGTCAGCAATATTAAAGAATAGCTACTAAGTTTCTAATTTTCAATGATACCACACCCTATTAATATTCTGGAAATCAATGTTTAGTAATATAAACCAAAAAGTCGTGTACATTTTACTAGTGTTAGTTTGATACATTAACCAAAAACTAACACTAGTAAAATTTACACTATTCATTTGGTATGTTTTACTAACCTAAGACCGGTACGTACAATCAGTCAAGCACTGATAAAATATTGGTAGATATTACCAGTTAAAGTTTGGTAATAACTACAGCATAAATCTGTTAGATATTACCAAACAAATGTTAGGAAAAAATACGAAACGAACATGATAGATAATACTTAATTGTATTTGATCAAATCTACGAAACACTTCTGGTAGATAATACAATATTATCTCTGATAAAAAGCACGATACACACCTGATAGATTATACTAAACTAACTTTGATGAGAACTGCATTACACATCTGGTAGAAATTACCAAACAACCTTTGGTAGTAACTAAAATTAAATCTGGTACTTATTACCAAACTAACGCTGATAAAATACACCAAATGTGATTACTAAATGCTGCTAAATTTTGTTTGTTAGAGTTTACCAAATAAAGTAGATTATACTTACGAGTTAACTTTAGTTTTCTCTATCAAACTGATTTAATACATTTTACCATATAATAAGTGCTATTTACCAAATTTTTGTTGTAGATTTTACTAAATACCTTTGCATTGTCTATTAAACTACCTTCGGTAATTTATACCAAAAAAAGTAACAGTACAACATACAAAATGTATTTGGTAAAAAAAACAAGTATGTTGGGTAAAATATACAATATCTCTTTGGTAGATTGCAGCAAACTACATTGTACTTTTTTACTATAGTACTTTGATAAAAACGTTACAAAAGTACTTTGGTTGAAAATCTACTAAAGTTCTTTAGTGAGAAACGTTACTAAAGTACTCTGGTAAATAATATTACTAAAGTACTTTGGTTGAAAATCTACTAAAGTTCTTTAGTGAGAAACGTTACTAAAGTACTCTGGTAAATAATGTTACTAAAGTACTTTGGTAAAAAATGTTACTAAAGTACTTTGGTGAAAATGTTACTAAAGTATTTTGGTAAAAATTATACTAAATTACTTTGGTGAGAAATGTTACTAAATTACTTTGGTAATAAATGTACAAAATATATGTGTAATCTACCAAATAAATTTGGTACAACGTCAACTTAATGTGTTTGGTAAAATCAACCAAAATTCGTGATAGGACCGAAATCAACCGCAAACTTTGGTTACATTTACGCAAAATCTGTTAAATCCAACCTAACATTTTTTTCAGTGTACTGGCGAAATGTAGGTCGCGTATCATCAGATGAGGTACGACCTTACGCGAGCCTATCAATTAAACAAATAATTATGGTGTACAATAAAGTATACTCTGCGTACTCTGTTAGTAAAACTATGTCTTGGTAGATTAATGTATGTTGCCGCCTTGGATCTATTTTCGTGATCTTCCACATAGGTATCTTATAAACTATTACATAAAACTGCAATACTGCAATGCAGTGCTAGGTAAGTACTTAGAAACAGTCAATTGCGGCAAAAAACCATCGAAATAATACTACGGAAATTATGTACTCAATGAACTACACCTGTGTTTTGAGTTTCATTATAATATGCCGGAAGTAATAATATTTACCATTTTTTTTTTCATTTTTGTTTTTCTTGTACCTACGGGCTATGCGTATTGGTAAACTAGTCTTTTGAACCGGTTTCTATTAGAGAATGGGACACGGTTGCAGAAAGAAAATACTTATTTAAAGTGCAACAGAAAAATATATTAATTTTCCGACTTTTATTACCACGGTTGCTAGGACACGTTAAGCAGTAGACAAGATATAGTTTATAATAAACTTATAGGTTTGCAACCTCTAACACCACCCCTTAAACTTATCTTGTTAACATACATCAGTAGCCAAACCTAACTCGTTTACAAAATACTTATGTTTCTCTACCGACAAAGGTTTAGTCAAGACATCCGCCGTCATTTTGGACGTTGGCAAGTAATTTATTTTTACTGCACCATTGCTGACCGCCTCCCGGACGAAATGATGACGTATGTCTATATGTTTTGACCTACCATGAAACATACTACTTGCAGTCAATTTCAAGGCCGACTGATTATCATTGAAAATAGTTATTTCAATGTTACTACCTATACATTCGTGCAAGAAAGTTTTTATAAACAGTGCTTCTTTACAAGCATCGGAGAGTGACATATACTCCGCCTCAGTACTCGATAACGCAACGGTACGCTGTTTCCTACTTTCCCAACATGTAATAGAATTCCCAATTTTGGAAACATATCCCGTATAAGAATGTCTATCAATTTCATTAGAAGCCCAGTCTGCATCAGCAAAACCCGTCACAGATAAGCCAGTTTTCTTATAGGTAATGCAGTAATCTACAGTACCTTTAAGATAACGCAACACGCGTTTAGCTGCTTTCCAGTGGACATCGGAAAAACAGTTATTGAATTGGCTTAATACGCTTAAGGTCGATTTACATCAAACGAACATAGAGCTAGAGCTAGAACAAGAGCATTCTTTCGTAATCTTTTAGTGTAAACGAAAGCTAGAGGTATCGATTTACATCAAACGAACATAGAGCTAGAGCTAGAACAAGAGCATTCTTTCGTAATCTTTTAGTGTAAACAAAAGCTAGATCGAATGTTCTTTGCTCATTCGTGTCAATTCTGTGGTTAGTATTGGTAGTGCTTCGTTATGTCTGACTCTGACAGCGATATCATTATTGCAAGTGCTGCATTTATTATTTTGTCGCAAAAACTCTAAAGTAAAAGAAGGAAGAGACGTTGGTGGGTTACAAATTTAATGCATCGAAGGAAACTGGATAATGTAGGTGAAACAATGACGGATATGCAAAAACAAGAAGAAAGTGGACAATTCCAAAACTTTTTTAGAATGGCGCCAGAGGATTTTGATCATTAACCGAATTCCGAATTCTGACCAGCGAAAAAATTCGAAAATCTTTAGTTCAAAAAAAAATTATAGTTTTCATACGTCGGATCCCACAGACATCTGAAATTGCGGTAGGCTTCTATCATTAATAAACATTTTTCTTGAGACCAATCCATAACTTAATCGATAAGATACGTAAAAAATCGCTAGAACACAAGAACGCTTTGATGAGACCGCTCAGTGGCGCGAGCACGTCCGAACACGCTAGAACGCTCTAAGCAACTGTTCGCGCGGTCTTGCGCCGTTTACATCAAGCGAGCGAGCATTCTTAGAATATTCCATAGAATCTTTGCGAACGCACTAAGAACAACGAAGGAATGCTCTACGCCTGTTTAACTAGAAGAATTTGCTGTAGTGGGGATAGAATGAGCATTCGCTCATTTGATGTAAATCGACCTTTATTACAGCGTGACATATATCAGGACGCGAACAGACCGCTACATACATAAGACAACCGATCAATTCTCGATACTCCAAACTGTCATCCTTTTTATCAGCTTTGTTCAGTTTTTGGCACTGCATTGGAGTTTCAACAGATTTGCAGTCTTGCATGTTGTATTTCTCTAATATCTTTTTAATATAGGCACTTTGATCTAGAGTGATCTTGTCATGATCTTTCCTGATTCTTAATCCTAGAACTCTTTCTACAGGACCAAGATCTTTCATCACAAATTCTTTCATCAGCAATGATTTAGTTTTAGTTTTTTCCGCATTACAATTGCTGAAAATTACTAAATCATCAACATACAACGCAATAATTACAAGCTTGTCGCCATTTTGCTTTATGTATACACATGGTTCAGAGACCAATCTCTTGAACTTGAGTTTGTTGACAAGAACATGATTGATCTTTTCATTCCATGATTTAGGCGCTTGTTTTAGACCATACACAGCTTTGTGTAGTCGATACACCTTGTTATTGCCTCTACCTTTTTCAAAACCTTCTGGTATTTCCATGAAAATGGTTTCTTTTAAATCACCGTTTAGAAAGGCTGTTTTTACGTCCATGTGGTCAATCTCCATATCGTACTCCACAGCCAAAGCTAATAACATTCTTATGGTTTCGTATCTCACTACAGGTGAAAAAGTTTCAAAATAATCCACTCCATACTTTTGTGTAAATCCTTTTGCCACTAGACGTGCTTTGTATTGTAATAGTTCACCGTTAAGCCCTCTTTTCTTCTTAAATATCCATTTGGTCTTTATTGGCTTTGCACCTTTCGGCAAATCTTACTGATATTCGTCTTTCATAGCAGCTCGCCACTGCCTGGCTTCAGAACTATTCAACGCTTCTTCAACTGTTCTTGGATCATCACTGCCACACGCTTCCCCCGTCAAAAAACCACACAGGAAGGAGTTCTCATCAGCTTCCACGTATTCTGCTCTCGAGTCATCTGTCTCAAATGAAACATCTGGAACATAAGTACCATCTGAGTGATGATCTGTGACCAAGCTACTGGTCGAAGCCTCGCTATCGTTAGCATCATCAGTAGTCACAGAAGTTTGTTCTGACTCTGTTCTATTCTCGGATACATAAGAAGTCTTAAGTTCTTTATTCACATCTGATTCCACTTTAGTGAAATTCAGATGCTTGAGGAATTGATTCTCAATGAACTTAACATTTTTCGCTATTGTTAGCTTATAGCTTTCAAGATCCAAGAGCCGGTATCCCTTTGTGTTCTCACAATATCCCGCAAATATGTAAGGTTTAGATTTGCGATCCAGTTTTTTACGATTATTTTGCACAGCATATGCTAAACAACCAAATACACGTAAGTTATCTAAGTTTACCTTATGCCCAGTGTAAATCTCTTCTGGAGTTGCACCTCTAACTGCCTTTGTAGGTGAACGATTCTTTATGTACACCGCAGTGTTCGCAGCCTCAGCCCAGAATCGTTGATCCAAACCTGCTTCCAGAAGCATACAGCGCACCGACTCAATAATTGTTCGGTTCGCACGTTCGGCAACTGCATTTTGCTGTGGACAGTGAGGAACAGTAGTATGATGCCGGATTCCACACTTACTCAAATACTGCTTAAATCTCGTATTGATGTACTCGCCACCATTATCGCTTCGCAGGATTTTAATTTTTTTATTAGTCTCGTTCTCTACAAGAGCTTTAAAAATCAAAAAACAATCAAAAACTTTGTCTTTCGATTCTATTAAATAACAAAACGTCTTCCTAGAAATATCGTCAATAAATGTTAGCAAATATCTCGCACCGCCTATAGATTTCACTGGCATAGGGCCGCACACGTCCGTGTGAACCAGTCCTAACACCTCACTTGCACGTGAAAAAGATTTCTTAGGGAAAGGTAAATTAGTAACCTTACCTTCAATACAGGCGATACATTGCTCGTATGTGGATACATCATAGTCGATACCAGCCGCCATACCACTCTTGAGTAGGTTCATGCTGCGACTATTCAGATGTCCAAGCCGACGATGCCATAAACCCTGAGATGGTAGATCTACCTGGGTACTCAAGGAGACCCTTACTGGCATATTGTGTACGCGCGAAACGGAATTTATATACGCATCCCCGGTTTCTAATTTATAAAGACCGCATGCATCCCGTTTTGCTACAGCTACTACCTTTCCGTTTTTGTAAATTTTACAAAAAATCGATGTAAATTTTACTTCAAAACATTTTTGTGTCAAAATACTGACAGATAACAGATTACATGACAAGTTCGGTATAAAAACTACATTACTGACAGTTACCCATTGTCTTTGTAAAAAGAGTTTCACATTTCCACTACCCGATGTAAAAAGTTTTTCACCGTTCGCAACGCTTATTTCCTTTGGCGTATCACACACAAAATCATGAAAAATGTCTCTATTATTGGACATGTGGCAAGTTGCACCACTGTCAACGTACCACACATCTCGATCCAGCTTCACCGTCAGAGCCGACAACATAGTCGTCCTACCAGGAGTTTTCTGAACCTTCTCCTCCTCTTGACAACTGGAACTAGATAACTTATCCTAAAGGTTGATTTACATCAAACGAACATAGAGCTAGAGCTAGAACAAGAGCATTCTTTCGTAATCTTTTAGTGTAAACAAAAGCTAGATCGAATGTTCTTTGCTCATTCGTGTCAATTCTGTGGTTAGTATTGGTAGTGCTTCGTTATGTCTGACTCTGACAGCGATATCATTATTGCAAGTGCTGCATTTATTATTTTGTCGCAAAAACTCTAAAATAAAAGAAGGAAGAGACGTTGGTGGGTTACAAATTTAATGCATCGAAGGAAACTGGATAATGTAGGTGAAACAATGACGGATATGCAAAAACAAGAAGAAAGTGGACAATTCCAAAACTTTTTTAGAATGGCGCCAGAGGATTTTGATCATTAACCGAATTCCGAATTCTGACCAGCGAAAAAATTCGAAAATCTTTAGTTAAAAAAAAAATTATAGTTTTCATACGTCGGATCCCACAGACATCTGAAATTGCGGTAGGCTTCTATCATTAATAAACATTTTTCTTGAGACCAATCCATAACTTAATCGATAAGATACGTAAAAAATCGCTAGAACACAAGAACGCTTTGATGAGACCGCTCAGTGGCGCGAGCACGTCCGAACACGCTAGAACGCTCTAAGCAACTGTTCGCGCGGTCTTGCGCCGTTTACATCAAGCGAGCGAGCATTCTTAGAATATTCCATAGAATCTTTGCGAACGCACTAAGAACAACGAAGGAATGCTCTACGCCTGTTTACACTAGAAGAATTTGCTGTAGTGGGGATAGAATGAGCATTCGCTCGTTTGATGTAAATCGACCTGCGGTGCTTTCTGTCTGCAATCTCTAGCGTAATGACCTAATTTTTTGCATCGAAAGCACTTGGGACGCTTCGAGATCGAAGTCGAAGTCGTTAGGGCATTCTGTTCCGTACCTTCTGCATCACCTCGTCTCTGTGCCTCCTGGAGTAGTTTACTTTTCACCAGTTCACTTGAGAGAGAAAGGCTACTATGCTCTAACGTCATAATGAGTGGGTCAAACTGCTTGGGAAGCCCACTGAGCATTATTATAGCAACGAACTCGTCTTCCAGAGAAGCATTTATGTCTTGCAGTTGTTGGGCAGTATCTAGAATTTTTGTAACATACGCCTCCATACTCTCAAACTGCTCCAATTTTAAGCTAAATAGCATTCTGAGGAGACCCAATCGTCTACACAGACATTTATCCTCGAACGATTTCTGTATATTCTTCCAGGCATCAAACGCAGTATTGCAATTCCTGACAACGGAGTAAACAGATGGCTGAACACTGAGGCAGATTCGTGCTAGCGCTTTTTCCTGTTTCTTCTTGTCTTCGCATTCCGGTTTATTTTTCTTATCAACCTCGTTGACACATTCAAACAAGTCTTCATGAATAAGCAACATCTTCATTTGAAATTTCCAGGTGGTGTAATTATTTACCCCGGAGAGTTTTTCAATTGCGACGGACTGGTTACTCATTTTCGCGATTTCGTAATTTTTACTTGATAATATAATTATTTATATCATACGCGTTCTGCGTCCTCACGCTCTGCTACCATATTAGAGAATGGGACACGGTTGCAGAAAGAAAATACTTATTTAAAGTGCAACAGAAAAATATATTAATTTTCCGACTTTTATTACCACGGTTGCTAGGACACGTTAAGCAGTAGACAAGATATAGTTTATAATAAACTTATAGGTTTGCAACCTCTAACATGTGACTTTCGACTTTTATATTTTTCTTTCGTAGGTTGGCAGCGCGCAAATATTTTGATGTCAAATCGCCGGTACTATCCCCCTTATTCATAAGCACGGAGTAAAGGCCAAGCTAAAATTTATAGTAATTATTATATGAGTTTACTACAGTAAGGGTACTCTAGACTGACTCAAAATAGCAAGTCAGTAAAAACAGCTAGGAATTTAGGCCGCTAATATAGTAAAAGTGGTTAACGACCTGATTAGTACGCTAAATTCTTGGTTTTTTGTCCGGCTAAGGGTCGTAGGACTCGCGGGCTCACTCCTCACGCGATACAATACAATCAAGGTTGTAACATTTTTCTACGCCTTACTTTTTAGGGTTCCGTACCCAAAGGGTAAAAACGGGACCCTATTACTGAGACTCCGCGGTCCGTCTGTCTGTCTGTCTGTCTGTCTGTCTGTCACCAGGCTGTATCTCATGAACCGTGATAGCTAGACAGTTGAAATTTTCACAGGTGATGTATATCTGTTGCCGCTACAACAACAAATACTAAAAACAAAATAACATAAATATTTAAGGGGTGCTCCCATACAACAAACGTGATTTTTTTGCCCTTTTTTTACGAAAATGGTACGGAACTCTTCGTGCGCGAGTCCGACTCGCACTTGCCCGGTTTTTAATAAACACAAGCGGACGCCTCGCGGTTTCACCCGCTTAGTTCTCGTACCCGTGGGAATACAGTGAAAAAAAGCATAGCCGCTGAAAATAGCTATACTCTATTCGCTGGAGCAAAAAATAAAAGGTAAACAAACAAACGCCATAAGTTTATAAACCGAATAATTTAAAAAAATGTTAAATCAAAAAATCTAAAAACCCGACTGCTTCAAAAGCAAACTAAAAAGTCGTAAACAAGGAAAAAATCATGCTGTGCAGGCGGAGGATACACCAGATTTTGGTCAGCCAGCCCGCGAATATGTATCCTCCGCCTGCACAGCATGATTTTTTCCTTGTTTACGACTTTTTAGTTTGCTTTTGAAGCAGTCGGGTTTTTTGATTTTTTGATTTAACTTTTTTTTATTTATAACTTTTAGTTAGTTTTTTTTCGAATTAGATACATTTAAACATATAAGTGTTATATATTTTTGAAATCACCTCATTTAACCCTTTATTTTGATAACCCACACGATGGGTTTAGAAAGAAAAAATAATTTGGCCCCCCACAATATGCCGCCCAATATCCGCCATTTTTCTATTGTCCAATTTTTATGTAGCCTATTAGTACGTCAATCGATTCGACGAATCGATTGACGTACGAATCATCAAAATCGGCCAACGCGTTTGGTCTCTGGAACGCCATATAGGAACAAACATACATACATATATACATACTTACATACATACATAGACTGATAAACACATTACCCTCCTTCGGCAGTCGGGTAAAAAATACAACCTTACAACGCAAAATGGTTACTTTTGTAGCAATCTTTCATTTATTATCATAATAGTTTTTTAAATTGAAATTGAATTGAAAGCAACCAAAGTAAGTATTTAAAATAAAAAATCGGCTTATAACTGTTTGACGTTTGTTAATACATACGTACCGGTTAAACTCATAACCTTCCTGTTGGCTTCGCCGTAGCCGGACAAAAATGAAATTAAGAGGAAACGGGGGTGGTCTTTTGTCCATACAAACGCTCTCGTCTGTTTTCTCTCTGGTTTATGAACTTAAAGCAATGATTTTTTACAGTAAAATAAATATCAACTTCTTCTATGTCCCTATGTTTTCCTTTTTGGTGCTATATTATCCGTATAAGAACTAGAACCCTCTCAAAATGCTCAAAATTGTCTGTATTGAGTCGCTGTCTTCAGAGCCTTGGTGTACAAATTTGACAACTATTAATGAAAAAAGGAAAAGATAGGGACATAGTAAATATCCTTCTTATTCAGTTTATGAAATATCTTCTAAATCGGTCCAATATTGGAGGAGAAAACAGACGAGAGCCAAACCTCGAATTATGACTTTTTACTTAAGAAAATTTGTCGAATCTGCAGTTGTCCTTATCGCACGAATTTGTGGGCGGGGTAAGACGCAAGGGGTCTGCATAATACGTACACAGACGGAAAGGTGATGCGTAGTAGTTGAAAATAATATCGATATACTAGTGTTGTAAACAGTTATCGATAAACACATTTATATTGTTTACATGTGCTGTTCGTGAGAAATACAAATAGAAGTATTAAAAAGTATTGGATACAAAATAAAATAAAGTGCATGTCTATAAATGTTTATTACAAAATTTTTTCAATACAAAACAATAAATTATATATCGGATAGGTATCCGCAATCTCTAGATCGCCTACTATCAGCGAAATTAAATTTATTTCAACGTCAGCCGCACGGGTCAATCGATCAGGTTAAGCTTTGCTTGCCGTGGTTGGTCCGTGGATGGCCGACCATCTTTACATACCAAGACCCGTCCGTGTCTCGCCAAGCACGTTAAGCCGTTGGTCCCGGCTGTTATTTTCGGCTTTGACAGCCCGAAAGTCTGACCCGTTTTACCAAGGGGTTGCATATTACCCAGTAACTGGTTGTGGAGGTCAGATAGGCAGTCGATCCATCAAAATACTGGTATTCAGCTGCATCCGACTCTAACGTAGATGGGAAAAGGCTAGGCAGATTATGACGACGTGCTTTCTCTCACTGGTTTATTCTTTGGTATCCAACCGTCAATTATTTCTGGTAAAAGGCTAATGCCTTAGGCTTGCCACTAATGTGGTAGAACTTTTCAAATCAAATCAAATCTATCGAACTTACAAAAACTAATCGTATTTGACTAAATGAGTTCTATTATAGGGTTATTTGAGAAAAGTACTGTACAAGCCTTGGCCACAACTAGGCATTGATGGTCGTGTGTGTGTACACGTTCGTCCATCGATGCCTCTTTTGCTGGTCGCTGCAGTACTATTTCTATTTCGTAGGTATGCATTTTTTCTCTATATTACATTGTTTACAACAGTCACATGGCTGAAGACTGAAGTATCCAATTAATTGGATTGCAGAGAACTTTATAAACTGTGTCTTTTATCCGCTTTGCGCATATAAAAACTATGGTGAAGTGTTCTGTTGAACGTGAATAAGTAGAAAGACGTCAGACACCATTTTGGAGTTTAAAGAATCACCAGGTCGTCAGTCCTGACGCCACCAGAGTTGGCTTCGACCTTAAAAGGCGTACTATTCCAATACTACTGATCGCCCGGTTTAATCCGTGAATAATATCTGGGTGTTTGTGTATGTGAGTTTATATGTTTGTAAACGCACCCACGATACAGGAAGAAATTCCTAGTGTGGGGCAACGTTGTAAAAAAAAAAAAAAAAACCCACCTTTTTCAAAGAGCATTACCAGCCATACTTTAAAATTTTGTCCGGAATTTATAATAGGCACAATTTTTAATGAGGTTTCTCAAACCGCTATAACACTAACATTTTAACTATACCCTATACCATTTTTCACGGTTCAGTTAGCTTGAGATCATTGTTAGCCCAGATTTGAAATTATACTATAATTTCAAATCTGGGCTGGGATTTGAAATTATATATAATTATTATCGCCTACTATCAGCGAAATTAAATTTATTTCAACGTCAGCCGCACGGGTCAATCGATCAGGTTAAGCTTTGCTTGCCGTGGTTGGTCCGTGGATGGGTGACCATCTTTACATACCAAGACCCGTCCGTGTCTCGCCAAGCACGTTAAGCCGTTGGTCCCGGCTGTTATTTTCGGCTTTGACAGCCCGAAAGTCTGACCCGTTTTACCAAGGGGTTGCATATTACCCAGTAACTGGTTGTGGAGGTCAGATAGGCAGTCGATCCATCAAAATACTGGTATTCAGCTGCATCCGACTCTAACGTAGATGGGAAAAGGCTAGGCAGATTATGACGACGTGCTTTCTCTCACTGGTTTATTCTTTGGTATCCAACCGTCAATTATTTCTGGTAAAAGGCTAATGCCTTAGGCTTGCCACTAATGTGGTAGAACTTTTCAAATCAAATCAAATCTATCGAACTTTTCTAATAATGGTTCCATTTTTATGCCATAATGCATCGTCCCTCTTAATATTTTGAAAAATAAAAGCTTTTGGGACTCCATAAAATAAAATAACAGAAATCTCGACGAGTTATGTGTAGTTGGCCTTGTACTTGGTAGAAGTAATTGTAATTTTGTTTTAATTGTAACATTTTGCCTTTAAACATACATAAATCTATTTCATCACGTGCCCTGCCCACTGCCACTTAAGTTTGCCAATTCTCGGGCTTGCCAAATTCTATTGCTCGGGCTATGTCGGTAACCCTGGTTCTCTTGCGGATTTCTACATTTCTGATTCGACCACGCAATGATACTCCGAGCATAGCCCTCTCCATTGGCCTTTGGGTGACTGTAAGCTTGCTGGTGAGGCCCATAGTAAGCGACCATGTCTCAGAGCCATATGTCTGGCAACACACACTTGTCTTGAGACACTGTGGTAAGTTGGACGAGAAGATACCGCAACTTCCCGAACACTGCCCAGCCATGTCGGATTCGACGGTTGACCTCTTTCTCGAAGTTGGCCCTACCCAACTGGATCGTTTGTCCCAGGAAGACATAGTCACCCACAACTTCGAGTGTAGAGTATCCAACCTTGATTGGAGTGAGTGTAACATGGATATTCAACATCACCTTGGTTTTGTGCATGTTCATCCTAAGACCCACTCTTTAGGAAGCTCTACTGAGGTCATCGAGCATTGTACATCTCAGCCATGACCACTATATCGTCGGCAAACCGAAGGTGAGTGATGTATTCGCCATTGACATTTATGCCTAGCCCTTTCCAGTCCAGAACCCTGATCCTTGATTGATTCTGATTCTTTTTCCTTGCCATAATTGGTAGCCACGGTTCCTTTAAATTTGTTATATAATAACGTTTCTAATATTTTGCGAACCGATGTTTTCGGTCGCATCTTACAAGCCAGCTCGCCAGCCCAAAATTCGATGCCGTAATCCTCTTTAGTCTTTCAATTTCCCATAAGCTATTATCGCTTTGGCCCCCACTATTTTTCTTTGAACATCCTTAGTTGAGAGCAATCTTTCAAGAAATTTATTTTTCTTTTAATTTATATAAATCCAAAGTCATATCTTCTTCCAACTCTAAGCGACCGTAGTTTTAACAGGTTATGTAGTTCTTTTTATTTTGCTCGTTCCGTCTTTGGGATACGTCAGTTTCCTTTTTCGGTAAATCTCTGTGATTTTTTTTTGAACGCTGCTTTTGTTCTATATTTTTTTTTGTATATTGGCCCGGACTGCAGCCCTGTATTTTTTTTGAATGCGTGCATGAATAGCCCTTCGCTATTCCATGAAGTTACTACTCCATAACATCTTGTCTGATGTGATATGAGCCACTTCCTGCAAAGTTAATTCTTTTTCCGCCAATAAATTTAGCAATTACATTATTAAACTGCTCTACAGTATTATTAGTCACGTCCAAAAAAAGATTTTCTGCGTTTGCTGTTAAGAATAACAGATATTGTTGGATATCTGTCCACAATCCACAACAACAAAAGTAACGAGTGACTGGGGCGATTACAAGAAATACGCGAGCCGCGGCCGGGAGCGAAGGCACGCACACTCTGTCAACTTACACACACATGGATAGGGCGGCCGGGCGCCACGCGCTCGCAGTTCGCAGAGCGACAGCGATAGTTTTTTCAAATACCTATTTTTCAAAAGTCTCTCCGCCCGTATTTCCTCTTAAAGGCTCACCTGAACAGAAGCGCAGGTATCATCTTGCATAGACGCATCTCGCGCCTTCTTCACCAGTTCTCTGTACACGTGGTCGAGAGGATGTTCCCATTGAGTGCTCTTCGTGTCTTCGTTGTAATAGTAATGTGATTGTATCTTGTCGTCGTAGCTGTGAAGGGAGTTTATAAATTAGAGATGAAGGTTGGAGTTGCTGTACTGTAGTTTCTGCCCTCATGGGAAAATGGCGTAATTTTATGTATTTATGAAGGTTGAAGGTGCTGCTCTGTAGTTTCTGCCTACCCCCATGGGAGAATGACGTAAGATTATGTTTGTATGAAGGGTGGAACATTATTGAAGTTGAATTAATAGGGTTGTTCAAACTTATCGCATCAATCTCAGTGAATGAGATTTGCTTTTAAATGGTGTTTTTAGTTTTGAAATATAAGCTCATTATCAGCAACTTGGATAATGCTATAGCAAGGCAATGAAAACAAAGGAATATGTTGAAATGGTAAAATTAAAAAAAAAACTAATTTTTTTGCATGCTACACAATTTATCTAGTAGTTAGACGAGTTTCGATATAGAATCTATTGAACACGTAATTATGACACATCTTGCGAAAACATCTCCGATTCAAACAGTAAAAAGCCCACTACTTTTTAACGGCTGAACCAATTTTCATCAAACATAGCTAAGAACACTCTCGATAACGGCACCAGTCAAACAAAAGAAAACGAAATCAAAATCGATTCATCCGTTTAGGAGCTATGATGCCACAGACAGATACACAGACACAAATACACAGATACACATGTCAAATTTATAACACCCCTCTATTTGCGTCGGGGGTTAAACATTGCACATTTCATAAAAACACATTTTTTTAGTCGTGTATTCATACATACATACATAAACTCACGCCTTTTTCCCATGGGGGTAGGCAGAAACTACAGAACGCCACCTGCTACGATCCTTACATACCTACTTCTTTTGCTTGTATTCATGAGGAATTAAATGTCGCCAAGACGAGACTGTGATTTGAATTTAATCACTGTTTAATTTGTACCTTTGACATCCTTTTTCCTGTAAATATTTGGTGGATCGAATGAAGTAATCGAATCCCACCGTTAGCCCGTCAAAACTAAACTATATAAAACAATATAAAGATCATTTTTTATAACATTATATTCTATTGCATGATATTTGTAGGGCTTGTCCATAACTATTCATTTACATTACATCATGTACCATTATTATGAGGTAAATTCATGACATGGTATGGTATTATTAAATGATATCAGGCAATTTACATTTACTATCAAAATTACTGAATTTAGTAGCTTTTGCTGGCTTCGCCGCGCCCACGTGAAACTCTGAAATTAACCCAAATGAGCCTACCATCCAGATAAAAAGTAGATTAAATATTAATTCAGGTTATAAACTATCTAAGTGCCTATCTTCTATTCTATTCTAAGGGTAAAATTTCATCCGAATCCATCTTATGGTTTTTACATGAAAGAGTAACAAATACGAACCCAGGTAAGAACCCAGGCAGGCACTTTACTTTGTGTAAATTATTTCATCACCACTGCTCTCAAAACGGTGAAGAAAACATTGTGTTGAAACATGTCTTTGAACCAAAAATTCAAAGCCATGTGACGACCACCAACCCTCACTCGGCCTGCATGGTGGAGTAGGGCCCAATCCCTCTCACAGTGAGGAGGCCTGCATAAATCATGGGCCAAATGTGAATCTAAAAAGCGGTCCATCTATACTATCCTCTCCTTCTCACAAACTTTTGCATTTATGATAATAGAAACTATGAATGGGTCAGTATTCAGTCTAACTAGATGTATGCTGAATAACAGCAATATTTTTAATATACAACTTATTTGTTGCACTACACTCTTAAGGTAAAACAATCCAACTAGAAAATATGAACCTAAATAAACTGAATGTGGATAAAAATATATGCTGATAAAAATCTAGAATTAGGTGCTGATTAAGTTCTGTAAATTTAAGTGAAAATGTAGACAAAAGAATAAGCCTAGACTGGGGTCATAAAATGGTATGATCTGATTCACAATAATTTTTTGGGCAGCATAATTATACTATTATAAAGGCAAAAGTATGTGAGTGTATGACAAACGCTCCTCCCACCGAATAATATCGTTATCGATAAATTCAAATTTTACAGGAAAAATAAAACAGTGTTTTTTTTATGATTATTGTAAAAATTGTCCAACCTAAAACAATGGTTTCTATATCAAATGAAAGTATTTTTTTTATAGAATCATTCTAAATAAACGTATTTAATTTTTATTTTATTAGGACTAAGTTATTAAAGAAAATATATTTTACTGGATACGTTAGAAAAACATAATTTCGCAACAAAACATAACGATATTATTCGCGTAAAAACAAAAAGACAGCGTGCACAATAATAGTATACTACAATGTTATTCGTTAAACAAAGATATCCAAACATAAACGGTAATAGACTGTAACTGGGATTTTCGCCTATATAATATAAATTATATATTAAATTATTGTTTTAATACTATTTTATTCTTCAATTGCCTATTAAGTTATATCCATTATTAGAAATATAACTTTCAATAAAACTATGGGTTTCTGATAAAAGAAAACTGTTTATTAATAATATGATAAAACATAATCATTGTTTTGAAAAAACCAAAAATTCAAACTTAGATTAGATCTGTCATAAACATCTCAGTAACATAATTTAGTCTTCGTCATTATCATTATCACCATCAGATTCTGAAGCTGGTGGTGGGTTTTCATTACTGCTTCGGAGCGAATTATAAAACGAATGATAGTGAGCAGGTATGGCTTCAGTTCTGCATAAGCTAAGTAAATCTGTTAGCAGAGCTTTGCTGACAGCAATTTGTTCAGAGTATGCTGGCTTTAGACCGGTCACTTCAACATTACCTGTTCTATTCTGTTTGCCTCTTCTTGATCTATTGATACAACTTTCCGTGTTTAACTCAAGGTGCTCATCTTACGAGACTGGATGTCGAACCGTACTTTCCGCTACCGCGTCGAGGGAGAACTCTCCTCCCCTCACCCCATACGAGCCGGAGTCCCACAAGGCTGCGTACTATCCCCCCTAGTTTTCACGCTGTACACCAGCGATATTCCAAAAACCAAAGAGGGCCAGTTGGCACTATTCGCCGATGACACGGCCCTCTATTGCACTGGCACAGTTCCAAATGCCATCGCTCTAAAACTCCAGAGAGCCGCCAATGCTTTGGCCAAATGGTTCCGCCTCTGGAGAATAGAAGTCAATCCCGACAAAAGCCAGGCTGTCCTTTTCTCGAGGCCTGACCGAAAATACAACAACAGATTTAAAAACCCCCGTCCCCCCAAACCCATCACGATGTACGGCAAGCCGATCCCTTGGGAACAGCAAGCCAAGTACCTAGGTGTCACCCTCGATAATCACCTCACTTTCGCCAAGCACATTAAGGCGGCGCGCTCGCGAGCCGCCTTCGCTATGAGCAGACTCCATGGGATGGTGAACGCTAAAAGCAGCTTGTCACTTAGGTGCAAGATGCGCATTTTCACCGCGGTCATCCGTCCCATCATGACCTATGCTTGCGTTGTCTTCGCACACGCAAAGCCCCACTATACCCACAAGCTTCAGGTTATACAAAACCGTTTCCTCCGCAAGATCACGGGAGCCCCCTATTACGTTCGTAATGAGGAACTCCATGTTGATCTGAAAATCCCTACTATCCAGCAGTTTATGAAACGCATTTCAAAGCGTTTTTTCGACTCTGCTGAAAATCACAGCAACCCCCTTATTCAAGCGGCCTCCCGCTATGAACTCTCCCGTATCTCTAACATTCGCCGACCGAGGCTCACTCTCGCCACCCCCGATGACGCCACTACCCTGCTCCAAGAGAGCAAGAAAGAGACCAGCACAACTCGTAAACACAGACCGCCTTCGTTCCGTCCTCGCCGACGAGGCCCGCCGCGACGTCCCCGTCAAGATTTGCAAGCCAGCCCGCGTAATGCTGCGCAGTAGTTAAATTCTAGTAGTTATTGATTGGAGTTTCTTGTCCGTTCTTCTCCACGTAGGCTTTTCCGAACGGATGGTAGAATCACTTTATTAAGATCCAGCCTAGTTAGTTGCCCCCCCAGCGACGCCCTGAGCCGAGGTTCGACCCCACAGGGGGTAGCCCTCAGCGTTGTCGCTTAGGTTTAGAAATTTTTGCCTGGCTGGAGGCTATATAGCTTAGTCTCCACAGGAACGCCCGGTTAAGCAGCAGTCGGTCACTTTGGCTGAGCTGTGAGACGCCCCATAGAAAAAAAAAAAAACCTCCTTCCTTTCTAAGGTCATACGTTTTACAGGTTGTGCTTGAACGTGTCTCACGATATATTGCCATTGAAGTTCATGATCTTTCAGTCTATAAAAAGTGTCAAATATCTCCTGGCGTTGTTCCATAGAAAATATTATGCCACAGCGTTTTTTATTTAATTTATATTTTATATTTTATAAAATGTGTACAGGAATAGTATTGTTAAAAATCTTTACTATAAAACGAGTTTGCTGTTCTTACTCGAATAATATCGTTATCGTAACATATTGAAATTCTTATTAGCAGTGCTATCGGTAATCACTAGAAGCGATGTTATTCACGTAAATAAGTACAATAAATCTATAACGGAATATTAGGGCTATGGTTATTATAAAAATTCTAATTTGTAATGTACTCATAGGAAAAATGTGAAAAAAATTGACAAAGTGTAAGAGAGTACCTACATGATGAATATGCAATAAAACGCAAAGTATCGTTTTATCACATTACGATATTATTCGGTGGGAGGAGCTGTGTTTTTATATTTGTTACTCTTTCACACAAAAACTACTTAACGTATCTGGATGAAGGGGATTGCCCATACACAGGGCCACTATGAGGTATTGTGTCTGCGATTTTAATATTATCCGAAAATAGGATTTATATTTTGTGTTTTTTTTTTCCATCCGTGACCTTTACTTTATAAGTACAGACAACAACATATAAGGTTCCTTCACTTGGACATTTGTATGCACCTTATTGCATTGTAATAAGGGTTCATTTCAAGAACAGAAACAATGGCCGCCGCACTATCGTCACGTATGGTTGTGTTTTGGCAGTATTGACGCTTGTTTATCTAATATAACATTTCAAGTTACTTTTAATTGTGTAAATTATCAAGTTATGTGCTAATAGTGAAGGCATTTACGATATACCTAAGTTAATAGTGGCTTTATACCGAAACAATTGTGTGTGATTAAAGTGTGGTCATGAACTCTAACATAACCTAAAAACTGTGTGTTTTTTTTATTTTTTATTATGCTCATGATGAGTAGTGATGATTGTGATGGTGGTGATAACGAGAGGGAGAATGTTAGGAATACAGAAACAATGACACAGGCTGAAATAAACCATATCATTTTGGGGTCGGATGTTGAAGATGAAATCTGTGATGCTGAGTACAATAAAGATGAAGGTGAAGGGATTATTCGTAAAAGGGCTAGACCTCCATCCAACGAAGGAGAGACAGAGGAGTGGATTACAGTCACAAGAGAGAAAAGACGAAATAGTAGAACTTCTGACAGCCTTGAGCAGGGGGAGCTATGTGAGGTTATGATTTCACACACAGAAAATCTGCCAAAACAAATTGGTATGGCTAAAGTTCTTAAGGAAACCGGTATTAAAGGGATTTTGAAGGTTACTTATAGGAGCCCTTACAAAGTTTTGTTGCGATTCAGCAATTATGAAAATTCCGTAGCGCTCATGGAGTCTCAGAGTATAAAAGAGAGAGGCTGGACTTGTAGAAGAATAGGAGAGATACCATACTCATATGGAATGGTGAGAGATGTAGAAATAGAGTTGACTGATGAGAATATTGCTAAGACACTAGAAAGCAGTGTGGAGATAATAAATGTTAAAAGATTACGGAAAAAAGATGAAGGAGGTAATTTTATAAATTGTGAAACTGTTCGCATATGTTTTAAGGCTCCTGTCTGCCCACCATATGTAATGGCATATGGATGTAGGATGAAGGTGGAGCCTTTCATTTTTCCTGTGACACAGTGCTCTAAATGCTGGCGGTATGGACATATGAGGAATTATTGTTCAAGGAAAACTCAAATGTGTCCTAAATGTGGGGGCGAACATGAAAATTGCGAAACAACCAAAATTAAGTGTGTTAATTGCAAGGGAAACCATATGTCACTAGTAAAAAGTCTTTGTCCGGCTTTCAGAAAAGAGAAGAACATTAGAGAAATTATGTCAAAAAAGAGCTGTACATACAAAATGGCACTAAAAGAAATTAGTGACACTATACAGGTGAGTGATGGGAGCTATAGAGGGATAAACAATATGATATCACAGGAGACACAAGAACCATGGGAGTCAGGAATAAATGAAATCAATGTTGGAAACACACAAGAAACTGGACATATTAGTTATGCAGGAGTGGTTAAAGCAAATGCAAAAACAGGACACAGGAGTAATAATACTATAGAAGTTCTTAATTCAGACGAGCTTAATAATAAAAAAACAAAAGATAGGGGTAAAAATGTTTATGACAAGACACACCGTACAAACCATGAAGGAAAGCCGTATGAATGGATTTCAAGTTTTGAATGTGAGAGTAATAATACCCAAAAAGAGGACAGTAACAAAAGGGGAAAAAGGTTTGAAATACGAGTATTTATATCCACCTTAAAGCAGATTGCACTTTCAAATATGGAGCTAGAAAAGAAGTTTATTGCAGCATTAGAGTACACAGTTGGAGAGATTGTGTGTTGGTTTAAAGAGCAATTTACTATGGAATTTGTGTGGAAGCTACTAGGTGGTCTGCAACTATAATGGCTCAAAAGAAAAGTACTATCAATATTGCACAATGGAATGCTAACAGCTTAAAGAATAAAATTAGAGAATTAGAAATATTACTTCAGCAGGAGAAAATACATATAGCACTAGTGAGTGAAACTTGGCTGTCAGAAGAAGATATAGTGAGAATAAGCGATTATAACATCATTAGGTCAGATAGAGAAGACGGATATGGAGGTGTATGTATTTTTTTTCATAAGACAATTAAAATAGCGCAAAGGAAATACACAATTGCAAATAATGTTATAGAAATCATAGGCACAGAAGTCCTCAATGTTCCAGGTTTATCCCACATCATTTACCTGTATTGCCCACCTGCGGTTAGTATAAGACAATCTGACTGGGAACAGCTTTTTAATTTATGCAACTCAAGAACCATATTGGCTGGGGATTTTAACGCACACCATACTCTGTGGTCGTATAAAACGGACACAAGAGGTGAAAAGGTCTATAAAGCCATGTTTGAAAATGACTATATGTGTCTAAACGATGGAAGACCTACAAGAATTAGAATGGTTGATAGACAATTACAGCAATCTGCTCCGGATATTACATTTGCTACTTGTGATGTAGCTGTCCAGATAACTTGGAATCCTTTGAATGAAGCCTTGGGAAGTGATCATGTTGTTATCAAATCTATGTTTGGCTATGATAAATCAAATTTACGAGAAAAGAAAAGAAATTACAGGGAGGCTAACTGGATGGCGTTTAGACAGAAAACTGAAGAAGAATTCTCATTTGTAGTGCCTATGGGTGATGTTCAATCTGACTATAATATGTTTGAAAACAAGTTAAATCAAGTGGCTGATCAAACTATTCCATGGATAAAAATGTGTCAGGATCCATGTGCTAAATTTACTCCCAAACCATACTGGAATTCAGAGGTCTCTAAAGCTGTTGCAAGTCGGCGATTAGCCCTTTCACATTTACGGCGTAATCCAACCCCAGATAATTATAACAAATACAAGGATGAAGTAATTCGTGCCAAAAAGGTAATTCAGAATTCCCGGCGTAAGAGTTGGTCAGAATTCTGTACAAGTATGGATACAGAGGCATCTTCTACAGTAATGTGGAAAAAGATGAAATGGATGAAAGGAATCAGGACCAGACAAACAGTAGAACCTTTAAAAGCTAAACAGTTATTGTACTCCTTGACTCCTGATACTGTTCGGGAATTACCACCAGAATTTAGGAATAAGGGTGATTGCACTCTAAGTAAAGAAATAACTATGTATGAATTGGAGAATTCTCTAAAACGTAAAAACACTGCTCCGGGGGCGGACAATGTCGCTTACTCAATGATTTGTAACCTTTCAAAGCCTGGAAAAGCATTTCTGGTATGTATTTATAATTCAGTATTAGAAACAGGAGTAGTACCAGAGCAGTGGCGCTATATTAGAATTGTACCAATACCAAAGCCTGGAAGAGATCCTAACACATTGTCATCTATTCGCCCAATCTCCCTAATGTCATGCTTGTGTAAAACCTTCCACTCTATTTTGTGTAAGAGATTGGAATGGTATGTTGAGAAAAATAATCTTTTATCTATATCTGCGATTGGCTTTAGGAGAGGTCATTCTACTTTGGATAACCTAACACGGCTTGTTACATATATACAGACAGGTTTTGCTAGAGGTACACCCACACTTGCTTGTTTTATTGATATAGACAGTGCCTACAACAATGTTAGTTTACCTGCTTTAGTTAGAAGTTTGGAAAATATTGGTGTAAGCCACAAAATTAATATATATTTGTGGAACTTTTTATCAGATAGGATTTGTCAAATTCTGGTGGATGAGAACAGTAGTGTAGTGTGTAGGCATACAAATAGGGGACTAGCCCAGGGTGACCCTTTGTCACCTTTGTTGTTTAACATTGTCACTATGAATATATGTAAAAACATTACAGATGTCAACATATCCCAATATGCCGATGATTTTGTTTTATATAAGTCTATAGAGACTGTCAATTCTGAGGCTGTTGTAAGGTGTTTTAGAGAGTCCTTACAGATTGTGATAGGATTGCTTGGAGAGGTGGGACTAACTATATCAGAATCTAAGACTAAGTTGTGTATGTTTAATAAAACTAGGAAGAAATACAATATTTCTATAGATGTAAATGCAATACCAATTAAGTTTTACAATAAAGTTAAATATCTAGGCCTGTGGTTGGATAACAAGCTACGGTGGGGGGCGCATGTTAATGAGACTTGTGAAAAAGCATACAAGTTCTTAAATATTTTGAAAACCTTAGCGGGAAAGTCGTGGGGAGTACATCCAAAGCATTTGCGCAGACTTTATATCTCACTGATTAGAAGTAGATTAGATTACGGTGGATTTCTATATGGCAATAGTGTCAAAAGTCATTTAGGAAAACTGAGGGTGTTGCAGAATAGAGCTCTTAGGCTTTGTGGTGGTTACATAAAAACTACACCAATCCATGTAATGGAGAGCGAAATGTGTCTGCCACCCCTTGATGTGAGAAGATTTTGGCTTGGTTGTAGATACTGGTTGCGGACAGTTTCACTCGCCAATGAAACTATAGATTTAATTGAGGATTTGGTTAGTTAAGAAGGATATTGGAGGGGAAAGACGGAACCAGTATTAATAGAGGTCCACAAGGCATTAGTTAATAAGGTTATATATAAGAGTTCCCAATTGGAGATGTTTTCTTTGGATACATGGATATCAAATATTAATGTTAAATCCAACATTCACGACTCTTGTGACAGCATGGATAAGCCGAAGCGGGGATATAATGTTTTAGATCTTAGGCAAAGGGTAGTGACTGAGATTCGACACAGATATATGGGATTCCATAAACTTTTTACGGATGGATCAAGGGGCCTGCGGGGGGTTGGGGCGGCATTCCTGGACCCACAACTGAATGTAAAGATGCAGCTCAGATTGCATGAGGATGTCTCTGTGATGAGAGCCGAGTTGACGGCAATCACGGAGGCATTATCTTATGCAAGTACTGTTGGGGAACAAAGGATAGTCATTTTATCAGACTCGAAAAGTGCCCTACAGCATTTGGCTCGGTGTGTCTCGGGTATCCGAGGTATGCCGATAGCCTATGACGCGCTGGGGCTATTGCACAGGTTACAGAATCGGAATGTCTGTGTCGAGTTTCAGTGGATACCGTCGCATATTGGCATACCTGAGAATGAGGTGGTAGATCAGCTGGCTGGAAACGCAGCAGACGACGGTGTGGATGATTTGAACTGGCCCTATAGTAGTGAAATAATTCCATATGCCAAAGGTCTGTGTAAAGGAAAGTGGGAAAAGGCCTTTAAGGAGTCCTCGCAGACTAAGGGTGCTTGGTACTACACCATGCAAGATGCACCAGGCTCAGTGCCCTGGTTCGAGTGTGCCAGCCTCTCTAGGGACACATTGGTTGCAGCCCTCAGGTTACGGGCTGGTCATGTTCCGCTGAACAGGTTTTGTTTTCTTATGGGCGTAATTTCGTCGCCATTCTGCGACCTGTGCCATAAGCCGGAGGATATAATGCACGTTTTGTTGGAATGTGATCGATATTGTGACCTGAGACTGAGGTTACTGTCGAATATAGATCTATTTAACGGGGGAATCAATGTGACGTTAGGCCGACCTTTGTCTAAAGAATGCATGAGTATCTATACCTTTTTGAAATTATGTATGAAAGAAAGGAATGAGAGATGAGAGACCGAAAAAGAAAGAAAGGAGAGGAGGGAGGAAAATATATATATATATATATAGGTTGTGAGTAGATACTGGTAGTGTACCGGCTGCTAGCGGAATCGCTATGCAGCGTTACACTACTTTTGATTGTCCCTATGAGGCTGGCATAGTCACCCAGAGTGCACTGAAGCCTCAAAAAAAAAAAAAAAAATTGATTAAAAAAAAAAAAAAAAAGAACAGAAACATCGTTATATCTCGTGATCCCCACAAAATAAATGAAAAATGTTTTCTAATTATGAATAAAACGTGTTTTTTCTTCAATATACAACCAAATTCATCAATATACAACCATTATTTCAAAGAGGCCCAAGTTCCCTTACAAAATGGGCATTCTCCTTTGACACAGAGAAATATTATAATCTGGAATAGCACATAAACTTTTGCCGAGAATATGGTCCTTTAGGATAATTTTCTAAATTCAGCGGGCGAAGCCCCTGGCAGAAGCTAGTTATTTATAAAATAAATTAATTAACTTTTCATTTGTTTAAGTATGTGGATTCACACAAGACACTATGGCTTTTCTTTTCTGAGTTGTGCAAGGCTCAGCCATTTAGTCCTATGTATAAGATTGGCTGCTTTGATCAAATTTTGCCAGAGATCGCTTGATAGCCTAGATGTTGATATAATGCGATAAGAGAAATAATAATTAACAGTATAACATTTTAGGATTTTTACTCAAAAGTAAGCTTTGGCATCAAGTGAAAAATGACATGCTTCATCTATACTTAGATTCATACTAATATTATAAATAGGAAAGATTTGTATTTTTGTATGTAACAAATAAACCTTAAAACAACTGGACCGATTTAAAAAAAATATCGTCTTTGGGATGCTAAACTATCCCCAGGTGCAAATGCTACTTTTTATCCCTGTATTCCCATGGGAACGGGAACTACTTGGGTGAAACCGCGAGGAGTCCGCATATATTAAAAAGCAAGGAGGTTTAAACGTAGCTAATTCAAAGAATATGTTAAAACAGATGTGATCCCTTTAGGTTGCTGTTTATAACAGACCTCCAGGGCATATACATACAAATGATAAGAAAGATGTTTTGTACTTACTAAGCCTTCCATGGTGCTGGTAGAGCTTGCATGAGGCCATCTTTAGCCAATGGCAGGAGATGGCTCTCGCTCTCAGGATCAATACCCAGTTGTGCTGCATAGTCGGAGACTTCTACATACAATAGGTAAAATTTTAAGTAAGCATTTAATTGGGGTTTTCAGCCCAAAGGCACATCACATATTGTTTATTGCTTGCAATTATTTTAAACAGGTTGATAAATAATCTAGGTTTAGATAAATTATAAGGTAAATTCATATTTTTTTCTCTATTCCCTGACGATTTTGAATCGAGCTTACATAGAAATTGGTTCGAATTAAGCTTCGCAACTCGCGAAAGAAATCTTTAAATCAATACAAATAAAAAATACAAAAAGTCTTTCGGCAGTTGATTTACGCTTGTGTGAGTTAATATAAACACAGAAAATTACAGTTAATGGCTAAAACAACAATATTTACATCGAATACATAATAAATTTTAATGAACAAACCCTCGGCCGATGGTTGACTGTTTTCATCGAATATTTCACGGCACACCACAGGCGAAGACATCGTGCCACCATATTATTATTATTTCATTCTAAATACACACAGCCTGCCGTAGTACGCCAACAAACTATTTCCTTTTATATAATTCATAATTCAAATTCGATTTTTATTCGGCAAAAAATCTTCCGCACACAGAAAATCTTGATCCGAGTTGATTCTGTCAAATTATCTTTTTTTTTTGACAAAGACAAACTCAATATTTTATTGCCAACTTTTACAGGATTAGAATGCAGTCAATTGCCATTTTGAAAATGTTGTGGCTATCCGGTCGTAATCCAGTCCACGAATAGGAAGCTTTGCAAGGTGAATGGTACAGCTATTATTATTTATTGCAATGGCAACATTGAAGAACATTAAATCGACTTTGACATGTCATGATGGTGCGTTCAGAACCTGTAACAAAAAAACGTGTTTAAAAACACTAAAAATATTCATGAAGTATTTATTAAAAACTAAATCCCAGGTTTAATTTCCATAGTTTAGTTTCTTTTTTTAAATTATAAACCAAAGACCTAAGGAATGGGCTTACAATTCAATAATTTCAAAAATTGTCTCATTAATTTTCCATTTCATGATTTTCATGGTTTTGATTAGTCTAACTTTCTGAACGCAAGTTAACAAAGCAACCTCAATCGGTAAAATTAGATTTTGTTGTATCATTATCAAAACATTTTAAAAATGGCATCAGTGAAAGACGTCGCGACTTTATACCAAAACTTGAAGACTGAGTGGGCAAAGAAGCCACGTAAACTCGACAAATGTGGTGAATTATTGAATAAAATAAAGGTAAGTTCGTAAGGATGACTGGACACTAATCATTGTTTTATCCTTTTGTATAATGTTAAGAATTTCCTTAAATATTATTTCTTTACAGATTGCACTAACACAGTTGACATTCCTGCCAAGTAATAATGCCGCAGCTAATCAGAAAGAGTTGATTTTGGCTCGAGATGTGTTAGAAATTGGAGCCCAATGGGCAGTTGCTGCTAAGGATGTCAAAGCTTTTGAGCGTTTCATGTCACAGCTGAAATGCTACTACTTTGACTACAAGTAAGTACAAACTATCATTAGAACCAGTTTTTGATGATCACAATCTGCCAGCCATACAAAATGTTTCTTGTGAAAATCTTCTAAGTACTTTGTTGTTATTTAGTCTAGAGTTTCTTCATCTTAGCGTGTCAATGAAAAACAGATTATTTTTAGTTAAATGCCTTACCTGGCCCAGAATTCAACCAGAACAACACCCTCGGCAGCTGATGCAGTCAAGGATTTTTAGTTTTCATTCTCATAGTCAGAATTGATATTTTATGATAATACAAACTAAAGTACAAATTAGTCTATTATATTATTAGGATAAAGTATTATCTATTTACCAACACTGGCTTCTAATTTAATTTTAAAGTGTGAATTTTGGTGTATTTGTAATTGTCTATGTTTATTGTTCTCAAACTCTGTATTCTATTTTCAGAGACCACCTCCCAGAGTCTGCATTCATGTACCAGCTCCTCGGTCTCAACCTACTGTTTCTGCTCTCTCAGAACCGTGTAGCTGAGTTCCACACAGAGTTGGAACGTCTTTCAGTAGATGTGATCAGGGCTGACCCATACATCAGGCACCCGTTGGCTTTGGAACAGTACTTGATGGAGGGCAGTTATAACAAGATCTTTCTGGCTAAGGTATGTATAGTGGCTAATAAAAAAAAAATAAGGTCATTTGGCACAATTTAGAAAAGAAAGAAAATATTTGCTGTTCAGTTCTTTTGCATAATTCAAGTAACTGTAGGGGAACAGCAGATTTTTTTTTCTTTTTGAATGTTACTTTTTGCATGATATGTCTTTGATACCTAATGATAATAACTGAAGAAAATTTGAATGTTGATAAAAAAAAATCAGTATAGTGTTGGGAACACAAAAACCAAAATGATATTTCAATTATTATATTTATTATGAGTTACTATTATGTATAGATGGACCTCTTAACTGTGACCATTCTGAAGTAGCTGCAGGGTATGTAAGGGGTGTATTTATTTATTTATTAAATCTTCATGAAACATAGGCGGACTTAATGTTGCCACGGGTGTAGTGACCTGTCAGCAGATAGTTCGCTGATGGACACCCATCTCATCAACCATCTCTCTTGCTACCAAAGGAATGGTCTCAGTTAAGCAGTCAGCCTATAGAGATGGTAAAATAGTTTCTTTACAAATTATGATTGATTATTTTCTTTACAGGATAATGTCCCAGCAGAAAGCTACACCCTTTTCATGGATACACTTCTAGATACGGTCCGAGGAGAGATCGCCGCATGCATTGAAAAGGCTTACTTGTGCATCTCATGTGCGGAAGCTGCGCGGCGACTGAACCTGCCTTCCCAACAAGCTGTGCATGAATACGGCAAGAAGGTATGTTATCCATTTTTTTACATCTTACATTTGGTTTCCTCTTTACATAACAGTCTATGGCAAAACGCATTTTACTATGAGTGGTGGTAATACATAGAACCTAAAATGAATACTGCCATCAACATAAAATACTGGATTTACACTTATTATGTAATTTTGACATTTTTTTTTTTTTATCTACAAAAATAATATTGTAAATCAGGTTCATCTAAACAAGTTATTCTTATAGTATTCAATCAATATATTTCGTAACATTTTAAAATATTATTTCCTTTTAATTTTCCAGCGAAACTGGGTCCTTGGTGCGGATAACTGCTACCACTTCAACGCGGCCGAGGAGACTTGCGCAGCCACCGCTGGAACACTTCCCTCTGCCGAACTTGCAGGACAAATCATCGAATATGCAGGACATCTTGAAATGATTGTGTAGTTTAACTTAGATTTTTATTACGTAATTAAAATTCATTTGTAATTAATTACTTATTTAAAGGTCTTTTTTATTCCTTTATGCCATCTGTAAATACCGCTATTACCAAAGGATATCATGTTGAAAGTTCTCGCCAAATTTGGCCGCCGTGAAGTTGGCTACAATGGCTGCAAAAAAAAAAAAACTCATACAAAAAAAGCACCGATCCGTACCTTGCGCATCGGAAAGCCAACTTCAGGGCGGCTAAGAAGTTTGGCGAGAACTATACACAGTAACTGGGTTGTGGAGTAAAAGCCTAGTACCTATTCAGTGGCAGTAGACGGCAGAACGGATTGACGATGACTTGGTTGCGGGAATCCGGTGGATGCGAGACGCGAGACTTGGGGAAGGCCTATATTCAGCAGTGGGCGTTTTTCAGCTGAAATGATGATAATGATTTAGCTGCATCTGATTATACTGGAAGCTGACCCCAATATAGTAGTATCCTGCATGCCTTGTAAATAAAGGGGACCTTAGACGACAATTGTTCAATCCGTGATCTTGGAGTTATTGATCGTTAAGGCGCTGTTAGACCAACGCGGTGGTGATGTCGACAGACATAATTAACTTTTCGAATAAGGCCGTATCCGCTTTACATGAAACTTTGTTTTAATTATTTCCATTGTAAACACATTGTGTTATTGTAAACTCTTCTCAAAAATGCTAAATTTTAAGCTATCGAATTTAACTATTTTTATCTAGGGATTTATTGTATCTATTTAAAAAGATCTATTGGCGAGATATCGAGATTTTATAATCTCGTAAATTAAATAAAAACTTACGGTATCTGCAATAATCCTTTGACATATTATACACTTTGCAGTTGAGATTTTTGTCGTAAGACTCAGTTAGCCCACTTACGCACTAGCGGTTGGCTGCCTAGGCGGTTCATTTTAGCGGTCAGCCGCCTGACGCGATTGAAATGGCGGCTCACGTACGTACGCGGACCCTCGACTCTAGGGCATATGATATTAAATTATCATATAGAAATAGCTGTTTATAGAAATTCGGAAACAGTTAAATGTTGCGGTTAAGTGCGTATTATTACAAACGGTTGCATAATGGAAAAGTGGCTAACTACGCGATTAACCGCAACTGCGTATGGGGGCTATGGACGTTTGCAGTAACTGACTACCGACATTAAAATAACTTCCAGAAAGTCTCGTGATCTCAAAGCGTGACTTTTCATAGCAAATCATAAGTTTCTAATTTAGCGACAATGGCGCCGCTAGTTTATCAATGTTTTTATAGACCAATGTATTTAACAGTGCAGTGGATATTTAATTTCAAAGAATAAAAGGCCACTTTATTATAATCAGTTCATTTAATCTACTTTATATTAAATTCATCTACCATTTCATCTGCGTAGAAAGAAAAGAAAGCAGCAAGTATACAAAGTAGAATAATGATTAAGTGTTTTTTTTATAAAGTATTCAATCGAATATATTGTTTTAGCTAACAATCTGCACCTCTTGAGTTAATGAGTCCAAGTTGTTTAGCTTTAACAGCTTGGTAAAATGCTCTAGAGCAAGTTTGAAGTTCCAATTATTAATTTCCAAACACCTGAAACAAAAAATGCATTTAGTACAGTTTTACTTAACTCATAAAATATATTATTTGGATTAAAACAATCTTTTACCGTTCACAAATTTTTTTATCCATCGTTGTCAGTTTCATGAAAATTTTAAGAAACTTGTCCCGAAGATCTTCATCCGTTGTTGCTTCTATTTTTAAGTTAGGATTCTTTTGTGAAATCTGCAAAACAACGATAATGTAATTATTATAATAAGTTAATTTTTGATGCGTGAATAGGCAGCTTTATAACCATGCCAGTTTTTTTTTACTATGGCAATAATTCCATAACCAACCATCGATTCAACGACGCCGCCGCTGTCAAACATTGCGTTTTACGAAGTAGTATAAAATTTCGACTTTACTAACGAAATTAGTTTTATTACTTTATTCCGTACAAAATGAAGAAACACCAAACAAGGCAAAAGACTATAAACGACCCAGTTATTGTGTCGCGTGTGAAGAATTACCTTGCCGAGAATGTGGACAAGACTTTCGTCGATGTTAGCCAAATGGCGCGTTCATTGAAAGAGCGCTACCGCGAGTACAACAACAGAAGCGACAACGCCTTCTGTCAAATGGTAGAGAGTGCCTATAAAGTAGTATTACAGAGCTACGGACTTGACGGAGCCTCTACGTCCGAGGGATCAGAAGAAGAATCTGACTTAGAGTTATTAGACGAGAACAGTAGTGCGTTGAACGACCGCCTGCTCGCCATGTACAAGATGCAGGATAAAAAACGGCCAGCATCCAACAGGCGCAACACAGATAAGACTGGGGAGCCTATAGACATATTGAGCAGTGATGAAGACGGCAGTGCAGCCCCGAAACTACCGAAAATCAATGACCAAATTACCATAACCCCCCACATACCGATCAGAAACGCAAATAGTACGGCGACTGAGAGTGCGGCCGCTAAACAACAGCATCAACAGAATCAACACACCAATGAGAAAAAAAAGAAAGTGGATTCTACCAAAATTGTACCACCAAAGAAAAAGGTTGATATTGGCTATGTCAAAAGTGTTAAGGTTAGTTTTGATGACATTGGTGGTATATCTGAAGTTATCACACAGATCTGTGATTTAATATTACATATGAAGCATCCAGAAGTATACAGTCAATTAGGTATAAAAGCACCTAGAGGGGCATTGCTACATGGACCACCAGGGACAGGAAAAACATTGTTGGCACACGCTATTTCTGGAAAACTTCAACTGCCTATGATTGCTATAACAGGCACAGAATTAGTTGGTGGAATGTCAGGAGAATCTGAAGAAAGAATTAGAGAGCTCTTTGAGAGGGCAATTTCAGTTGCTCCTAGTGTGTTGTTTATTGATGAGATAGATGCGGTTTGTGGTAACAGAGTTCATGCACAAAAAGATATGGAGAAGAGAATGGTTGCCCAGTTACTGGCATCCCTAGATGCATTGACTGATAACAATGATTCTGTTCTCATACTTGCTGCCACAAACAACCCAGATGCCTTAGATCCTGCCCTAAGAAGGGCTGGACGCCTCGAACAGGAAATCACATTAGGTATACCTTCACTACATGCTAGGAAAGAGATAATGACTATTCTTTGTAAAAATATTTCTTTAGGTGAAGATGTGAACATGAATGTCTTAGCTCAAATAACTCCTGGGTTTGTTGGAGCTGATTTACAAGCTCTTGTGAATAAAGCTAGCACCTATGCTGTTAAGCGGGTTTTTACAGAAATACAAGCATCCAAAGCTATACAAGAGACGAAACCTGCTGAAGTAACTCCACCTAATGATGTACAAACAGTTATACCAAATGGAGACAAAGCAACAGAGGAAGCTATACCAAGTGCAGGTGATGCTCCAGAAAGTGTCCCAGAGCTGGAAGTAGAAAAAGAAGCCGTAGAAGTTACTGAAGAACCCATAGTAGAATTGAGTGAAAAAATTGAAAAAACGGAAGAAAATCATATAATTGTCCCTACCCCGAAACCAGTAGATCCTGTTGATGAAGTATTACGCCTTCTTGAGGACATGCCTTACTCTCGGGAAGAGCTGAGTGGGCTTGCTATCAGACATGAAGATTTTGTTAAAGCTCTTAAAACTACAAAACCGTGTGCTGTGAGAGAAGGTATTGTAACCGTCCCTGATGTAACATGGGATGATGTTGGGTCTTTGAACCAAGTCCGTAAAGAGTTGCAGTTGGCTGTGTTAGCCCCAGTGAAGTATCCAGAACAGCTTGCAAAGCTTGGATTATCAGCTCCTAGTGGAGTATTACTCTGTGGACCTCCTGGTTGTGGTAAAACTTTATTGGCAAAGGCTGTCGCCAATGAAGCTGGAGTTAACTTTATTTCAGTGAAGGGTCCTGAGTTGTTAAACATGTATGTCGGTGAGAGCGAAAGAGCTGTTCGTACTTGTTTTAGACGTGCAAGAAACTCTGCTCCTTGTGTTATATTCTTCGACGAATTTGATGCCCTATGTCCGCGGCGTACATCGCAAGATCACAATGGCGCCGCGCGTGTTGTGAATCAGTTGCTCACTGAAATGGACGGTATAGAGACACGAGAAGGAGTATTCGTGTTGGCAGCTTCGAATAGACCTGATATCATTGACCCTGCGGTGTTGAGACCGGGCCGTTTGGACCGCGTTATGTATGTTGGAATGCCGGCGAGAGAGGATCGGTACGATATACTGCAGAAGCTTACCAAAGGCGGCACAAAGCCTCATCTTGGACCTGATGTAGATTTACAAGTTATTGCTGGGCTCTCAGACGGGTATACGGGTGCCGATCTGGCTGGCTTGGTGCGAGCGGCTGCTACGAATGCACTGACGACTCACATCGCAAATGGTACCCTTGACGGTGACATTTTCGTCAGTTTCGAAGACTTCAGAAACGCGCTCGCGAAATGCAAGCCATCAGTGTCGTCGAAAGAGCAGTTACATTACGAGAAACTCAGATTGAAGTACGCGTCCGGAGTCGACGATAGAGATATGGAAATGGAAACAGAGCCGCTAAACGAAGAATCTATGGACACAGTATGAGAATCGTTCCGTTTGTTACAGACTTAACATTTTCTATAGATTATCGCGGCCCTTGTGTTAAGTGTATTTCTTACCAATAGTGCCAAGTTGTTCCTTTTAAGCAAATTGTAATGTCTATTTTTAAGTCCATTTCGTTGATAGGAGAAGCAATAAATGAAATGGGCAGTAAGCTAACAATAATGTGGAATACAATTTTCTGTGAATAATCAGAGTCATACAGGTAGATATTTAAAAAGCTCATTGTAAACAGCACCATTTTAAATTCAAGGACATGAATAAAAAATATTATTTTTTCCTATAATTGTGTTTTTCTAAGTATCCTTCTTGCCACTGTATTTTGAAGAAAGGGGAAAGAGCTCAACTCATCGGTATCGAGAAGACTAATCTGCTCTAGCAGACACCAGAATTGAGTGGATAACGGAGGCCTTTGCCCTGCTGTGGGACATTAATAGGCTAGTTGAAATTGGTAATTATGAATATTCTTATTCTCATATTCTTTGATATTTAGTTACTTGATTTCACTTTTTTAACCTCGACCTTTTAGCAGAGTAAAATATTAAGACCACTGTGTTGTACAAGTAGATTAAAACTTAATGGCGGCTAAGAAAGTGAGGCAAGTCGCTGCGCAGTATCAAGTTCATGTGAGAGGTGGGGTACTGCACAGTAAAAAGCTAACTTCAATGCCGCTATTAGGTTCGAATCGATCAATAGGTAGTAACTTATTACCGCCTTCAAAAAAAACTGATTACTATACACACGTGTACTAAATTTCATAAGTACCTATATGTTTGTATGTATGCATGTTGGTTCACGCATTTCTCCGAAACTACTTATCGGATCGTGACCATTCTTTTTATATTGGATTAGGTATCTCTCAACTTAGGAAATAGTGCTAGTTTCATCAAAATCGGATCATCAGTTTTTTTTATTTGTGATGGGTTTGCTCTTGACTCTTGTCTAGGTCAGAGGTGACAGAGACAGAGTACGAGTTTTCAAGTTTTTTTTCTACGAGTCAGTTTTCAAGTTATGGAACTACAACCGACCTCTTTAGCGGCAAACAGCACGAATGCGTAAATTCAGTTATTATGGGAATTTGTCAATCCTTTAGGTACCTTACTAAAGAACTTCCTCACTTTTTAGTGTTAGTGTACTAAAAGTAAAAAGAAAGAAATAAAAACATTTTCCCATAAAAATAAACCAACTTCAAAAGCAAAATACTAAAAAGTGCAATAACTTTCGTTTCGGCAGTCAGTGTAGAAAAACGATAAAAAAATAAGTACCAAAAGACACCGGCTTCCAAAACGATAATTATTTTGCTTTTGAAGTCGGTTTATTTTTTTGTGAAAACTTTTTTTTAAACAATTTTTTTATTGCCTTTTAACTGAGAGTGACTATCAACCCGCATCTGCTAGTGTAAATAAATGCCTACTCCGCATTGAATGAGCAAAAAATTAAAAACAAATGCCATGTTTTGATAATTGTGCATTCGTCACGCGCCTATGACGTTATATGTAGGTATGTATGTTGCAAACGAGTAGCAACTTATCTTAGTTTCTAGCTAACGTCCGATTGCGCCACCCTGAGTTATCTTACCAACTCCGAGAAACACGTTCAATTAATATGTAGGTATGACATTTTGTTTTATTTTGGCCTATACAGTACCACTGGTGGGCAAAGGCCTCCCCCAAATCCTTCCAAATATCTTTTCCTGAGCCATCTCGGACCAGTCTCTGCAGTGGGCGTCAAGTCATCTCGCCACCTCTTACTGGGCTGGCCTCGGCGGCGCCGTATGACATGTTTTTAACTCCCGTCGGAAAAAGAGGGGTGTTATAAGTTTCACGTGTTTTGCTGTGTATCTGCGTATCTGTGTGTCTGTCTGTGGCATCATAGCGCCTAAACGGATGATCCGATTTTTATGTTATTTTGTCGAGAGTGTTTTACTGTTTGAACCGGGGTGCTTTCGCAAGATAAATATGTATGCTCTTTATGATGAGATACTGGTCGAGTCTAGGCTCCAGAGCCTTGAACATCAGCGCCAAGTTGCCAGTATGTAGGTTTTTTATCGGTTGCATTTCGGGGAGTACGTATGCGTTGGAATTGCATGAACTAATTCCTCCAAGGCCGTTCCATCATCGGACTACAAGACGTACGGCGATGCGTCATCGATACATGGTGGACATCCCACCTATACGCACCAAACGTTTTGGGAATACTTTTATTATGCGTACAGCTAAGGAGTGGAATTCCCTGCCAGAATCTGTATTTCCTGATAGTTACAACCTGGGAGTCTTTAAGTCAAGAGTGAATAGGTTTCTTCTAGGTAAGCGTGCTACATCGTCGACCACATCATCGCGTACAATCAGGTGAGATAGTGGTCATGCGCGAGCCTATCAATAATAATAATAAAAAAAAAACTGAGTATTGGGCATATAAGCAAACTGTGTTTTTTACAGACTTCGAAAAAATGGACAATAGGGATGACGACAAAATTTTTTTTTTGTCCCTCAGATACATTTCCAAAATATATTGGACACGTATTTTTCTTTTTTCACGTTAACAAAAAATTATGACGATACAGTGCGTTAAAATATCGCGTGACGTCATGCCTTAGTACACTTTTTACATAGAAGTGACGTCACATGCCCCACTCCCGAACTTTGATGCGCTTCATCATGGTGAACTTTTATTGATTTGAATAAGCAAAAAATACATGTACAATATTTTTTTATAATTTAACCGACGAATTAAATAGAATTTGCTTTTTCGTACCTCGTAATCATCCCTATTAGGATAGGATTGCAAAATTAATTTCACCCGTAATAACCAATATTATTGACGAGGGTGACATCAATCTTCGACAGTTATACAGGGACATTGGTTTCAAAATATTTACAGAAGTTAAGGGGCTAGTATAAATTAAAACAAAAAACCGGCCAAGTGAGTGTCGGACTTCGCACATTTAAGGTTCCGTACCAAGGAAAAATCAGATTTATCAATATATTGGTATTTGTAAGTAAAATATACGTTATAATAAAAAAATGTCACCAAAGGAGGTCAACCGCTTTGGTACCGACGTTGTACAGCAACAAAACTTATTTCAATATAAACCTTAATGTACAAGAATACTCACAGAACTTGATTTGGATAACTAGTTGCATTGTCTAGATAACTTGATTCAAATATTGATATAAAACGGCTCTTTTCTGTAATTAATATCAAGGCAAAATGCATTTCGTTACTTATTGGCAACAACTTAACATAATTTTAAGTCAACTATGTTTTAGAGCAACCTGCAGAATCTATTTTTTTGTCTACAGAGAATAATTTCTCATTTAATTGCATCTAAGTATGTAGGTACTATAAGGGTCAAAAGTGCAGTTACACTCTACCAAAACAGAAAAGACATTTTTTAGGTAGGCAGCAGAATTTCAACTTTTCGCGGTTAGTACGAATAATCTATAGTTTAATTTCTATACAAAATATTAAATCAGTTGTGGATAATTTAACTTCTTCTTCTTCAAAAACTAGCCATTTGAGTTTTGGGAGAGTATGATTGCACTTTTGACCCTTCACTGTACAACGCGGTACCAATTTGTTAGATCTCCATTAAGTTCATAAGGCAATTTATTTTTTAGAAAACGTTAAAAAAAGAGTTTAATAATTCTTAGAAACAAAATTGTGTGACAGACGACAGACACTTGAGTGACAGCAATAGAACTCTTTTTGGACCCTTCGGGTACGGAACCTTAAAAAAAAAGGACGAGAGGTGTCGTGGAACACCCCGAAGTTTATTATTTCCTTCACAACCACATTAAAAATCGATCCCACGGTTTTGTCGACTTATCTTGTCTATGTTGTTGTTTTAAGTTGCTATAGCAACGCTTGTTCCAAGAAGGTTCAATAACCAAACAGGCCGCTCTAGATGCCATAAAATCATTAAAAAAGTATGCGCTTGACGATCATATCCGAACTACGCCGGACGGAACCGAACGTCTCCATAGGACATGACACTTTTTCCTTAAGTGATGATTTCAATCAGACCACTCCTATCGCAAGCCGCGTTAAGGAATTGCATTCAGGGTTGCTGATTACGGGATCAGCACCCTCTAGTCCTTTTTTTCTCGCTTGTGAAATTTCACCCGAGCCTTTTAAACAACTTTTATTACCCAACTGCCGAAGGAGGTTAATGTGTGTATGGCAGAAAAACTGGCCGCTCTCGACAGCAGGACTCTATTTGTCAGGACTTCGCCCCAAAAAGCACGCGGACAGCGGGGCCAATGCCTGACCGAATCCCCTCTGGTGGCAGTCGGAGGATTCATCTAGCTTTTGTCAGCCAGCTCGCAAATATGTGTCCTCCGACTGCACAGCATGATTTTCTTCTTCTTTTTTACATTGTAAAAGCAGTGTTGGAAAGCCTTCCACAAGATGTACCGGCAACCTGATAAATGCCGCGGGAATCTGCTTGATGTGAGACGCAAAGGACCGGTTGACGTGCCGACCCTTGACGGAGGCCTAAGTCCAGTAGTGGACAATGGAAATGATGTCGATAACATCGTAAAATGAGGTTTTCTTACCGTAGTTTTCGCAGCCGCAGGGGTGGCTCCAAGATCAAGTTTCAGTTTATGTACTGGGGCGACCCAATACACCATTTCATTCTGAATCTTGTACTCTGTTCCGTCTTCAGAATACAGTACCACAGTTCTAGTAAATGATAGAAGGTGTTCATCTTCAGCTGAAGTCTCCGATGTCAGTTTCAATACGCCACTTACTCTGAGGATTGTTGTTGTTTCCTGTTGGAAAATACTTTTAGAGCACACGCAAACTATAGACATTTTATTAATTACCAAATCGTAGTAATGTGCGCACTTGCATACTTCCTCGTACTGATTAAAGGCCCGACCAAACTATCGACCGATAAAAAGTCTGTAGTTTGGGAGGGCTCATAATCGTGACTAGCTTTGTCAGCGGCTTCGTACGCTTGAAAATGAAAATATCCCAAGGGAACGTGTTGCCGGAATAAAAACTATCTGATGTCCTAATCACAGTGATGGTCTACCCGTGTTTCATGCAAATCTGTATAGGCGTCGAGGTGTTAGTGTTTAACGTCCAGTCATACACATTGAATATTATAAGATGTCAAAGAGACTGCTCAAAGCAGTCTCAGATTAGGACCACTAGCAGCCTGCTAGTGGTCCTAATCTTTGGGTTGGGAAGTATAATTGATATTTCTAAAGAAACTGGCTGTACGTACATTGACTTGATCACTAAACAATAGTAGATTATGCACCAAGGGGATAAAGCAATGTCTTACGTCACATATTGAACCTTGGATTCTTAGAGCGTAACCAGGTATTCTTAGAGTTATGCATGTAGAGTCCTGAGTGATGTGAGGAGTTCAAGTTGCCCAAGAAGAAGATAGGCTTTATCCCAAGGGAGCATACGACTCTACTTTTCACACCTTCTGCGAGTCAATAAAAGCCAGGGCTCCATAAATCAAGTATTTATTTTGTAATTAATATAAATCAAAAGTTAATATTAATATTGGACACATTAGTCCAGTTATGGATAGAATTATAGTTTTTTTTGGTACATTAATGGAAGTTGTGGTGGAGTTTGTTGCAGTACTCAAAGTTGTAGAAACTTGATTCTTTGAAATAGCACCCTTTTTCTTTTTATTTCTGCGTATGGTGGCCAGCTCGATTTTCACACAAACAAACCTCTTTACAATGCCATAGGTAATATTTTTACCAAGAGTTTTCCACGAGTTACCACAAGAATTTGGCGTTCCAAATTCAAATCACTTTACTCCCTTGGGAGTTTCATACAACTTTACCCCCCTGCGATAAGCCACGATGCATGGAATTGTACTTTTAAGGGGTAATGCTCTTCTTTACGTTGATATTACATGCAATGTTATTGGATATCTTCGAGTAGGTGGAGTGTTTTTTTTTTTTTTAAACATGTGTTCATAATCAGCGTGCGTGTACGAACCGAATCAAATGAAAGAAGTATATAGCATTCTATAATTCCGTTTTATCTCCATGGAAAAAGGTGCGTCAGTAATCCAATAAAAGAAAAAAACTGACACTCAGGAGTGCATTCCCTAAGGACAATTTTCGACATTCACACGCACAAAGCCGCTTGCAGAAGAAATTGTTCAGTAGTCCACCCGATTGCTACAACCTAGGGGTCTTTAAGTCAAGAGTGAATTGGTTACTTCTAGGCAAGCCGTCGACCATATCATCGCTTACCATATACCATAAGCCGGGCGAGCACGGCCTCGGTTAGGCTTGGGTCACGCATTTTATCACGGTTTTTACTCTCAAACTGAGATAAAAATGTGTGACTCAAGCCTGTCATAGTAGGCCGTGCTCGCCCCACTGGTGAGTTCGTGGTCAAATGCGAGCCTATCAGTAACAAAAAAAAAAAACTGCAGTTTACTCACAGTATGATACAAAGTATCGACGGTAAAGGTGGTTGGATCATGTTCGGTATGCGGCCATCTGTTTAAAAGCTTGGTGATGGCCATCGCTCCGACCACTGAGTCGGTCTCCCCTTCGTCTAGAAACCGCGCGTACAGAAACAGGTTTCTAAAGTTTCTGTATATTGGACTGTAACCTGTAACAACAGACAACATAAACAAGCTAATCAGTTAATTGAAGGAATCATTTTAAATCTATCAATTCGTAAAACATCTTAAATGTAGAGTTCAACTATTTTCTTAATGTCCCTCGGCATTCATCGCATTTCCGAATATAAACGAATGCTAATTTCCATGTCCATCAATTATAAGATTTGTCATGTATAATAATTTGAATTCAGAATTAAGTACTTTATTGTTTTGTTTTGAATTCCGTGTGAGCTATATAGAGCTGTGAAACTATATTTTGACGATTTTAGTAGTTTTCCTTCTATTTTTAACCCCCGCCAGAAAAAGAGGGGTGTTATAAGTTTCACGTGTGTTGCTGTGTATGTGTGTATCTGTGTGTCTGTCTGTGGCATCATAGCGCCTAAACAGATGAACCGATTTCGATTTAGTTTTTTTTTTGTTTGAAAGGTAATTTGGTCGAGAGTGTTCTTAGCTATGTTTGAATAAAATCGGTTCAGCCGTTCAAAAGTTATGGGCATTTTACTGTTTGAATCGGAGTGTTTTCGCAAGATAAATGTGTCGGGGGTTTTTTAAATTGTGAAATTTTACTTGTTAAAATAAATAACATTATGTTAAAAGAGCATTAACAATTCTATATACTTCTAAGATGACTGAGAAGGTCCGGTCTGCACCTCCAACTGCAAAGGGCAACTGATAGAAACCCACCAACTGACGAAATACGAAGTTTACCGAGGACCATCAATAAAATAGTTGTACTGCACATACATTGCAAGTTAATAAAAAGCTTATAATAAGTTAATTTTAATAAGTTTATAATAAGCTTGTAAAAGAAATGCCCATGGGCACGGGGTCCAAGCGCTAAAAAAGAAAATCTGGTTCTAATAAATCTCACTAGATGGCGCGACATGCACCGTTGTTATTGAATTGTGTGTAAAATTTAAATTTTCTGGAATTGAACATAAAAATTGTATGTTTTTGTTGTACAAAATAATGGAATATTGGGCTCTTAATTCACATTTCAAAGATTATTTGAACGGACCATTTAAAATTGATGCCAATAGATGGCGCGTTTTTAAATGTTTGAGGCATTCCACTCGATTGCTTAAATTTGTATTGTACACATTTTGGTGCAATTGAAACTATAAAAACGTGCGAAAAAATACTATTAAACAAATCTTCACTGTATTTAAAGAAAAACATATTCATGCACCGAGTAAACCCTTTTACTTGCAAGTCGCTGCTAACACCATCTATCAACGGAACCGAACGAGAAAGATGTACAAAAATAATCAGTTTAATCAGACGAAAAAGCTTGTTACGTCGGCGCGGTTTCTTTGTATGGGATAAGGCATCTGTATGCTAGTATTGTATTATCTGTGCCATGGTGAAAACGCGTAACTTTTTGTATGTCATAAAATGGGCACGCACGTACTGTATCTAAATACTTACGTAATTTATAACAATAGGTGACAGTCAATGTAGCTTCGTCTTCATACATCTCTTGTATTAGCGATCTATTGTCCGACCCAGAGTCCAGCAAAGGAAAGAATATTTCAAGAAACTTCTCCGTTACTTCTTGTGCCTCTTCTGGGCAATAGTTCGGTTTGTAAACAGGTAGTTCACCTTTTCGCTGGATTCGGACGCCGTCCTGTAAACACATAATAAATCAGATAGGATTGGTAATAGTTAGATTACAAACTAAAATAGGATAGTTTACTGAAAATTTGTTTTTCTCCGTCAGGTATATTAATAAAAAATATTGGCCACGTATTTTTTCTTTTGACACGTAAAAATAAAGTGACGGCGATATAATGCGTTGAAATATCGTGTGACGTCACGCTGTTAGTACACTTTATACTGCCTTAGTGATGTCACAAGCCCTCAGTCCTGGGGGGTAACCACAAGCTCTTAGAGTAAGGTTATTTTGAGATCGAGTAAGGGACAGATGTATCTGACTTGTATACATCTGTCACTTACTCGATCTCAAAATAACCTTACTCTAAGAGCTTGTGGTTACCCCCCTGAACTTTGATGCGCTTTATCTTTGCCAATTTTTATTTTGACAGACTAAATAGAATTATCATTGTTCTACCCAGGAAACATCCTTATTATATTGTTTATCAGAATATTCATTTATAATAGAAAAATGTTAATATGTATGTGTGTGATACATGTACATAAATTATGTATTTTGTTATAATTTTTAATGTGCATGAGGTGCTCATGCTTGAGGTCGTGGGTTCAAATCCGAGCAGGTACCAATGATTTTTTTCAAATTCATTTATTATTTATATCATACATTTATTTAATTTATAGTATGTACTTTCTTAGTTTATCTTTGACATCGCTGAAGAATAACATTGTGAGGAAACCTGCAGCCTTATTGCGTAATGAATTCGGCAAGGCAAAGGGCAAAGAATATGAAAAATCGACCAATCACATGCAAGATGAAAAACGCGATATAGATTTCCGTTTATGTGATTGGTCGATTTTTCATATTCTGGACTTATCTAATATATAAAAATAAGTCGGTTTTCTTCCTGACGATATAACTCCAGAACGCATGAACCGATTTCCATGGTTTTGCATTCGTTGGAAAGGTCTCGGGCTCCGTGAGGTTTATAGGTAGGGTAGTGTAGGGTACGGTAGTGTAGGGTAGTGTAGGGTCGGGTAGGTTAGGGTAGGGTAGGATAGGGTAGGGTAGGATAGGGTAGGGTAGTGTAGGGTAGGGTAGTGTAGGGTAGGGTAGTGTAAGGTAGTGTAGGGTCGGGTCGGGTAGGGTAGTGTAGTGTAGGGTAGGGTAGATAAATGTTTGGTCTTTTTATGGCAAAACAAAGTTTGCCGGGTCAGCTAGTAGTTAATATAAGTTTGAAATCGGAAAACCGCCTTGAGAAAGATCGATCCATGCTTTTGCCTTCTCTGTATGGAAAAAAGTTAATTAAAAATAACAAAAAACGCGACTGCTTAAAAAGCGAACTAAAAAGACGTTAACAAGAAGAAAATCATGCTGTGCAGTCGGAGGATGCATCTGGTTTTGGTCAGCCATCTAGCCAGCCGAACAGGTAAACGTTTTTTTAGTTCGCTTTTTAAGCAGTCGGGTTTTTGTTATTTTAATTAACTTTTTTATTTATAACTTTTCAGTTATTTTTTTTTAGTATTAGGTACATTTAAACATATAAGTGATATATATTTTTGAAATCACCTCTTAAAGCCCTTTATATGATACCCCACACGATGGGTTTGGAAGGAAAAAAAAATCGGTGCCCCACAATATGGCGCCCAAACTTCGCCATTTTTTTATTTTGCATTTTTAATGTAGCCAGTGAAACTTGCAGGGTTAATACAAGTGTCGATTGACGTAAGAATCATCAAAATCGGCCAACGCGTTTGGTCTCTAGAACGCCACATAGGAACAAACATACATGCATTCATACATAGACTGTTAAACACATTACCCTCCTTCGGCAGTCGGGTAAAAAGGCGTAGGACTTTGTAATATTAGATACAGCGGTAGGTACACATGGTCGCGGATAAATTTGAAAGAGAGTTACCGCGGCCCTGACCACAAGCAACAGAACGAACATGGGTTGGTTTTAGTCAGTTAAAGTATGACACGCCCTGCCGCTTCACCCAGAGCGGGAGAAGTCATTGCATAATTTCCCACCCAAGAAAAAAAGGTAGGTACACATATATTGGGTTATTGCGGCCGCACTGTAGGTAGAAATGAGCGCTGATAAGTCTCTCGGCGTGTGTTCTAACCGCCTAGCGAGCATGCGAGCTTTGATAGCTCTTGTCGCTGCGACAAAATTGTGGTGAGCGAGTACTTGCCGGCAGTGTGAACAGCCAGCGATCGACTATTACTACATGTATCTCTTTTATTGTCACGGGATCTTTTATCTTTTGTACGTCTCTTCAGCGAAAAAATTGTCGATTGCTAATAATAGCTTACTCGTCGGCGGTGGGACAAGTGCCTAGTTTTCTAATCAATCAATCTATGTTTGATAAATCAAACATAGATTGATTGATTTATCAACAACAAATGGCCCTAGCATTCTGTAAATAACTTGAGGTCAGCTTCTACTGTAACTTTGAATAACAGTATTTTAAACGGGGCGACATCACCTAGTAACTGAATAATACGATAGTTCTTTGAGCTCCTGGCTACCCGTCACGAATATTAAAGGGAAAAAAGAATAACTTAGTCATTAATATTGTTTTTCGTACAACTTGCTCAAAAAGTGACATTCTATGCCACAAAAAGCGAACATAACAATAGTCATTTTTAATCTATTAAAAACAGGGAAAGAAAATTGTACTGAATTGCACAAAGACCTTATACTTCTTACTACTAGACTGTGCACTATGGCGCAAAAAACGGTCCGAGCGAGAGGGCTCCCGTTGGTAGTGTGTCACTTTCTAATGAGGTAACCATGACCAAACTTAACAAGGGACAAATTGATTGTAAAAACAATAGTGTAAGTATCTCGATATATGTATATATCCTACCTAACTACGCTACCTGAACCTACCAAATTCAAGGAAAAAAAAGAAACGTGTGTATATTTTTTGGAATCTACATCACTTACCGTATGGTGTCTCGGGCGTAAAGAATTTTAACATCCCATGTTTTTCCATTGGTGTCATAAGAGGCGACTAAGGGACAAACCAGAGAATGGGCAGCAGCGTTCTCTGTGCATTTGTAACAACCATACTGGGATCGCCAACCCGCCTGCAAAGCACTCCCCATGAATAGCACAAATAAAACATAGCCCCTAGTGCCCGGCAGCCTGCCTACCCTCGACTACGGTAGCGATCTAGGTTAATGTATGGCAAGGGGTGCAAAGACTCCCGGACGAGATCTGGTTACCCCAACACATACCGACGACAGGACCTGGCAACGTACAACACGCGCACACTCCGGACTCCGGACCGACAATAAGATCACCGAACTCGAAGAGGAATTGAGCAGTTTACGATGGAGTATTATAGGGTTATCTGAAGTTCGAAGAGAGGGGGGGGACTCGATAACCCTCAAATCCCAAGTCTGGATAAGTCTTGTTCTTCAAGACTCATCGTATAGATAGGAACAAAAAGCTCTCTGATCTTACTCTCAAGCTCATGAAGGAGAGGCGTGGGATGATCCTGCAGTCTTCAGACGATGCTTTGAAATACCCCAAAGGATCTCAATTATTTCACATATTGTCCAGTTGCGTAGACAGTTGAGAAACTTAACTTCACCAATTTTATTCCACTAGGAATCAATTTGCGAATAATATTAAAAGCCGCTGAATTTTACTCGAACAAAACCCGCCAAAAACTCCACAAACCTGGTGGTCCTACATTTAGTATTACCAGGCCCAAACATTTAAAAGTACTAGGTACTCTTACTCAGTATTAATGAATTATTTTTTAAATACAATGAATTCATTAATTAAAGGAACTGTAAAAATATTTAAATACGCTTCAAAGTTTCATAGACTTTGAAACGTATTTAAATATATATTTTATTCGTTCGTTTTGGTATTACATAAAAAAGAAAATATAAAATTTTCTACCATTTCTACCAAACCCAATTATTAGTTGAGCTGGCAAGATGTCAGACAAGGACACACTACCAGCGGGCACCCTCTCGCTCAGGACCGCTTTTGGTTAGCTACCGCTTATAAGGGAATAGCTAACCTAGATGTATGGTAATAGATTTCATTTTAGCTATACAAAAATTTTTGGTGCACAGTCTAGTAGTAAGAAGTATAAGGTCTTTGGAATTGCATTCATCCTCTAGGGGGAGAATGTGATTTAAATTTGGAATACTTACCGAAATTTATACTGAACTACATCTGTGTTTAAACCATTGAGTTTGTATATAAAGCATTATACATCTTTTTGAAAAAGGAATACGCATTTATTATGCAGTTATGATTATTAAATAAAATTACAAAAACCGACGAGGCCGTATGAGCTTGATGCCTTTGCTTTTCCGACAAAACAATATTAGTCTAGGAATTTGCCGCGTTTATTTTTAATAAATGCTTATCTCATATTATTATTGTGTTAATTTTTTCGCAAATGGTACGAAAAGTAGAGTATTTTCCTCGGTGATAAAGCTGTCTTAGTCTTGGGTGAACTTAAATCCCTCGCTACACTCAGGACTCGTCTTAATTTCCTCGCTTCGCTCGTGATTTAAGTTTTTAACACCCTCGCTACGCTCGGGAGTAAACCTCGAGTTCTTCGTTACGCTCGCGATTTAAATCGTCACCCGCGACAGAAGACACTGCTTTATCCCCTTGGTTAATATTCTGCTATTAATCACCTCTATTCAAAAATACCTAGTTTATTCTTCGTAAACAGGGACTAAAATAGCTCATTAATCCCTAGGGAATAAAAGTGATTTGACTTTGGAATATGAAAATTGTTAGTAAATGTTCCAATCAGCAAAGAGATGAATCACAAATGATGCGGTCCAAAATAGGAAAACATCGCTAAAATCGATCACGACGAATGTATGAAGTGAATGGCTAATGAGAGATTCTAATTCTATTTCGGACCGCACGGGAACATTGTATTGAAAAAGTGACTGGCTGGAAAACCGCGCGCAAGCCAAATTAAAAAATAAATCTACAACTGTAACGGATGGTACTAATAAAATTGTTACGATGCACTTCCATAATTGTTCAAATATAAACATTAGCCTCTAATTATTTCTATGTTATATCTTATGGTTACTAATTGTATGTAAATAAATTGTGATGGTGATAAAGAGTGTCCACCTCTCAACTTTTGAAATAGTTGTTTGCTCCCTAGATAAACAATCTTCTCTTTTATACATTCTTAATTCTTAATTCTTTATTGTACACCAAAAAACAACATTACAAACATTTGATAATAAAGTACATGTACAAAGGCGAGCTTAACTCAATGCTGAGTTCTCTTACAGCAAACCCTAGAGTGACAGAGAAATTTTACAATTATAGAGGGCAGGCTTCCAGTGTACAATATTAAAATAACCTATGACGATACATCATACTTGGCGCAAAAAAAAACTATTTTCCTTTCGTTCTTTAAGCTAAAAAAAAAACTGCAAGTACTCACAATCTGTAAAACAGCTGGGAACATCATCCTGATGACTTTAATATAGTGTTCCGGATCAATATAGTCATGGCATAGCGGGTTCCCTTCCAAGTGTATAGACTTTAGCGGCAACAGTCTATCATCCAACAAAGTGGTGATCTTCTCCAGACAATTGTGTGATAGATTTAGGTGCTTCAATCTTGGAGTCGCACGGATTAGGTTGAGGCCTGATATGGTTCTGTAACAAAAACGTAATTTATTAATATACTAGCTTTTTTACCCGACTGCCGAAGGAGGGTAATGTGTTTATCAGTCTATGTATGTATGTATCTATGTGGCGTTCTAGAGACCAAACGCGTTGGCAGATTTTGATGATTCTTACGTCAATCTATTCGTCTTAACTTTACAAGTTTCACTTGGCCACATTAAAATTGGAAAATAGAAAAATGGCGGCTTTTGGGCGGCATATCGTGGGACCAATTTTTTCCCAAACCTATCTTGTGGGGTATCAAAATAAAAGGCTTTAAGATGTGATTTCAAGAATATATAATACTTATATATTTAAATGGCCCCAATAACATAGGATTTCCCTAGCATCGGGGCCAATATTCACAAGATTGAGCAGAAATATGCCATAATATTATAGTAATGTAACATGAAACTATGTATTTCTTCATTTTTTGCTAAATAAATTATTGTTATTATTAAATGATTATAATTCGAAAAAAATATAAATAAAAAAAAATAAAAAAACAAAATCCCGGCTGCTTGAGAAGCGAACTAAAAAAGACGTAAACAAGCAGAAAATCATGCTGTGCAGTCGGAGGATACACCTGGTTTTGGTCAGCCAGCTCCCGAATATGTTTCTTCGACTGCACAGCATGCTTTCCTTCTTTTTTAGTTCGCTTCAAGCTGTCGGGTTTTTTTACTCATCTGCGGTTCTGTTTTAGTCCGGGGTTTAGTCGAAATTACTTTATCACTTTGATTCGAAGACGTGTGACTTCTAACAACCCGGAATGAGGTCCGCGTGGTGGATTACGTGGTCCATTCCCTCTCAGAGAAGAGGCCTGTGTTCCACCAGTGTGACTTACTTTACTTTATCACTTTTTACAGCATTATTTATGTTTATCCAAGCTTTTGGTGGAGTTTAATGAAATTTAACATAATTTGCATAAAGGCGTTTCACAGCTGCAGCCCACGTTCTACGCTGCAGCGCACGTATGCGTGAAGCAATTGCCACGTTGAATGGCAATGCTGATTTATTGACAATATTAGTAGGATTTATTACTTACGTAAGACTGTTATGCGAGAGGTCGAGCTTGACAATGCGGTCCCAATCGCTGGAGGTCTGTAGATGCATGTTCATGGTCGCTATTTATCACGCGGTTCGGCGAGAAGTATATAAAGAGGCTTATATCTTTCCAAATTTATAATATTAGTAGTATTTATTACTTACGTAATATTGTTATGTGAGAGGTCGAGCTCAACAAGGCGGTCCCAATCGATGGAGGTCTGCAGTTGCATGAGGTCTCGCTGATTGGTCAAGCGGTTCAGCGGGAAATATATGAAGTGGCTTATGTCTGGAATGGAAGTTTGGTTTTAGTAAATAATAAAAATAAATATAGTTTATCCTGATACAAATAAAGATTAATTGCCAAATGTATGTAACCCTTCAGAACAGCTGCACCTATGTATAAGGCAAATCCACTTTTTTGTTGGTTTTGTAATTATTTTGTCAGGACAAGGTTTGTATGAAAGAAGAAATAAAATTGTTTAGGTGGTATGAATTACACCGGGTCAGCTAGTAATTAATACCTACCAAAATTGTTTATAAGCCGATTGAAAGTTAATGACCTCTGTGAAGTAAATGACGCATATTAGCTGCGCAGTCCCCCACCCTTCAACCCCGCTATCAAATGAAATTGTTTCTGCGCAGCGACTCCAGGAGTGTTCCGAGCCGCCATTTTTAGGGTTCCGTACCCAAAGGGTAAAAACGGGACCCTATTACTGAGACTCCGCGGTCCGTCTGTCTGTCTGTCTGTCTGTCACCAGGCTGTATCTCATGAACCGTGATAGCTAGACAGTTGAAATTTTCACAGATGATGTATTTCTGTTGCCGCTATAACAACAAATACTAAAAATAGAATAAAATAAATATTTAAGTGGGGATACAACAATCGTGATTTTGTGCCGTTTTTTTTTCGATTATGGTACGGAACCCTTCGTGCGCGAGTCTGAATCGCACTTGGCCGGTTTTTTTTCTTTTTGTGAACGACTGGGACGAGTCTTTCACGACGTGACTGACGTTTGTTGGCCAATATCCTACGACGTGAAGGTGATGTTTTTGTTTGTACCTACCTAAAAACCGGCCAAATGCGTGTCGGACTTAGCACATTTAGGGTTCCGTACCACAAAAACAAGTTGTTTGTAAAAGGAAAAATGAACCAATTTCAAAGAAAAATCTAATTTATCAATATATTTGTATTTTTTTGTAAAATATACGTAATAATAAACATTATAACCAAATTTGAAATCACAAAATCCTTCAGATAAAAATTTTGCAAAAAAAAAGCTGACTTTGGTGGCTTTTCTCATTCCTTTGTGACTTAATATCTTTTTTAACAAAAAATACAGTATTTATCTACTCAACGAGCTCTAAACAAGGATACCCCACTCGATGGGGTAGGACATGATTTTTTTACGCGCCTTCTATCCCTGTATGAGAATGGTCCCACCTTAAAAATATTTTAAATATTTTTTTTAATAAAAAAAATTGTCAATTTGTATGTCTTTGGGTCAAGAAGATGCATATACTGTGAAAATTTAAAGACTGTAGCTTCAACCATTTGGCTGTAAAGCCTGTGTGACAGATGACGGATAGACAGACAGACACGTGAGTGACAGCAATGGGGTCCGTTTCGACCCTTCGGGTACGGAACCCTAAAAAGTAGCCTATGACACTCAGCGAAAGTGTAACGCGGATTAGTAATTCCAGAGAAAATTTTTACAAAAAAAATAAAACCGTTTCACCTACAAAAGGCCGGAAAAGAGACTGTTTCAGCGGACAATAGTTAGTAACATTGTTATTAATAAGAACCGGATTATATTCAACATAAAAACCTTGAAGAGAAATGTAGTTTCATATTTTTTTATTTATAAATCAGCATACAATTAGTGAACTATTCAATAAAAAAATATCAATACCAAAATGTAACAAGTTTGTAGACGATAATAATGCACTAGAACGATTTTTAACACATATACTATCAAGAAGGTAGGTATGTGTTTTAAATGTCGTGAATCAATCAAAATATTTTCATAAGTCAAATTTGTTAGTGTATAATTTTGGTTATAGAGTTTATTAATACACTTATCAATAGGGTAACCTACCGGAAATATAAAAAACTAGCTGACCCCCGCGGCTTCGCTCTCGTCAAAATTATAGCCTATGTTATTCGGGAATAATGGAGCTTTCCATAGATGAAAGAATTTAAAATCGGTCAAGTTGTTTCGGAGCCTATTTGGTACAAACAAAAAAACAAACGAAAAAATCTTTCCTCTTTATAATATTGGTATAAATATAGCGAAAATATGCATCATTACTAGATATTAGATATTGTAGTAAATGCAATGCAATGCAATTTCCGCTGAGAATATGGTGAATATGCAAATTCTTATGCACATCACATCACATCATCAGCCTATTAATGTTCCCACTGCTGGGACACAGGCCTCCTCTCTATGAGAGGGAATGGGCCGTAATCCACCACGCGGGCCCAGTGCGGGTTGGTGGATGTCACATGTCTTCGAATTTTTGTTTCTAGGACATGCCGGTTTCCTCACGATGTTTTCCTTCACCGTTTTGTGAGCAGTGGTGAAGAAATAATTTACACAAAGTAAAGCGCCTGCCTGGGCTCGAACCCACCTACAAATTGTAAGTCACGGCCGATACCACTGGGCCACCACTGCTCAATTCTTATGCAAATGCATATAATTCGGTCTCTATTTTTATTTAACTCACCATTTTGCAAAGTAAATGCGCTCAAATTCAGTTTCCTACTCGAATAGGCTAAGACCATTCTCTTCCTTACTATAATTCTGGGTATGAAGTCTATTTTTTCAGGTATAATCGGCAAAGATATCGTGATGGTCAACTCGACCCCATCCTTGTGGATGTAGAAACCGGTCTTGTGTAGTACTATGAGTGCTGAACGGCTGCGCAGGACCAAGAACTTGCATTCGTGTTGGGTGAACTGAAATAAAGATAACGGTTTTTATAGGCACGTAAGATGGCAAGGTTTTATGGATGGAACTTACCAACCACCATATAGAGTAAACGAAACATGGACGCGACACGATTGATCAGTCGATCCTTGTGGCAACTGACCAGCCAATCGCGCGCTCGTAACGGTCCTAAATGTTCCCCGCGCCCCACTTCACTTCCAAAGATACCTAAAAAACCGGCCAAGTGCGAGTCGGACTCGCGCACGAAGGGTTCCGTACATGGTTCGTTTACATGGTAATGTACATCATATATTTTTTTTAGTTTTATCATTCTCTTATTTTAGAAGTTACAGGGGGGAGGGGGGGGGGGGGGGAATTTTCCACTTTGGAAGAGTCTATCGCGCAAACTATTCAGTTTAGAAAAAAAAAATATTAGAAACCTTTTTGAAGACTTTTTGAAAACATTTTTGAAGACCTATCCTTAGATTCCCCACACGTATGGGTTTGAAGAAAAAAAAAATTTTTAGTTCAGTTTCAAGTATGGAAACCCCCAAAATTTATAGTTTTTTTTCTATTTTTGTGTGAAAATCTTAATGCGGTTCACAGAATACATCTACTTACCAAGTTTTAACAGCATAGTTCTTTTAGTTTCGGAAAAAAGTGGCTGTGACATACGGACGGACAGACAGATAGACAGACAGACAGACATGACGAATCTATAAGGGTTCCGTTTTTTGCCATTTGGCTACGGAACCCTAAAAGCGACTTCTGGACATCTAAAGACTCTTGCCAACTTACGTGCCGGGGATTATACAAGCTTTGATTTAACTTGCAATGTATGTAAGTGTGTTCGGGACAAATCTTGCAACTGAATTCTAAAGCAGTTATCCTCCACCGATTAAGATGAAATTTTGCGTTTTTTAGTTTGGATGACAATGCATGGTTAGCTAAGTGACGTCAATCTAAATCCAATATAGCGGACGTTTCAAGATGGCGAACTAATATTTTTTTGTGCACTGCCATGATGTGGGGGTATCAAATAAAAGGATTAGCTGAGAAGAATACGAAAAAAGCTTATTTAAAAAAGATTTTTTAATGAATAATTTTTAACATTAAGTTCTTGTTTTTGAAGCTTTTCATCATTATTACAGCCGAAAGACGTCCACTGCTGGACAAAAGCCTCCCCCAGGCGTCGTCACATTCCTAATCCTGTGCTTCTCGCATCCTATGGATAACTCTCAGCTTCTATACTATACTTCTACCCTTAAAGTTTTGTCATAATAAAATGTTCACATAGGAAAACCTTCGAACTCAACACGGGCAAAACCACGGTCAAAAGCTAGTTTACAATAAGAGTGCGTCTGCACTGAAGCGGATTCGTGCAGCAATCCACCAAACACATTGGTTGAAATCCACAGCGTCTCACGTCTCGTCTGTGATTGGTCGATTACTGTGTCCGATGTCTCCATTCCGCTCTGCTTGTATAAGCTTCAGTGGGAACGCCCTAAATGACTTGAATCCTCCATCAAGCAGTGTGTCAGATTGGTGATATAGTGTTAGTGTAGTACTAATGAAAATTAATGATTGTCTATGGCCCCAAATCTTAAATAGCGAAAACGAAACAGCAGCTCAATACATTTATGTTTGAAATCTCGCGATTTCAGGTTTCATTCCATAGTTATTTATTGAAATAAACGAAAAAAAAAAACGAAAATTACGCCTTGAATAAACAAAAATTCCAAAATTAGGAATCACGCGCTCAGAACGGTCCTAAACGTTCCCCGCGCCCCGCTACACTGCCAAAGATACCTAAAAAACGACTTCTGCGCCTTTATTTCAATATTTCGCCTTGAATAAGCAAACATTCCAAAATTAGGAAAAACATGTCCGTATAATCTTACCTCAGTAAAACAGGGTATGAGACTGTATCCTTTGACGCTATCAATCACTGCGTCCAACACACGCTCCTTGGTCCAAGTTGACGGGTAGCCTTTCACCTGGAACAGTCAACATTTTATTTATTCTTTCTTTTCTTTCTTTAGCAAGTAGTGGTGGCCCAGAGGTAAAAACAGCCATGTTCTACACGTTTCATATAAATAAGTCCCCGATGCCGCGCCATATTGTTACGTCATAGCTTTCAAACCTAGTGATTTAGGTAGGGAGAGCAAAAAAAGAGTTTGAAGTAATAAAAAATGTGTCGTGGCCAGATCAATGACTAATCGAATTATATAACAATTTCTACTTCAATTAATATCGAAATTTCGATACCACATAAAAAAACTACTTGAATTTTACGAATGACATTCAAAAAACGTGCGAGAAAACCTTTTTGATATAATGGAAACCCTACATTACTGACCGTGACCGTACGTGGATTGATATATCATCTATCGTTGACGTTTAAACGATATGGACAGTTTTACTTGTAATACTACTTATTTTTTAAACATTTATACGCCAATGTAGTATGACTAAACGACAACTGCACTAAAAATAGAATATACATAATTAAACTAATCAATAAAAAATAATTTAAATTAAAAAATATGTTACAAAAACGAAACGAAAATGAAAATGAGAGTATAAAACTTCAACTCCAATCAAATCAGCATCACTTTCAAATCTTCATCTTCTAACCATGATTATAACATAATCAGTTAAAAATTATCATGTGATACACAAAAAGTAATAAAAAGTTAAAAAAACATGATTACTACGCGAATAAGCTTTCCACGCAAACCGTACTTTTCAAGTGACAGTTGACAGATCGAGGTCATTGACGCGGACTTAGTCATTTGAAACGCATAGTATTTATTTATTGAAATAGGACAGCTGGAGCCAATTACACTATAACAACACTTTATACACCTTATTCCTATCAACATAAGCGCGACACTGCAACAAAAGACTCACCGAAATTTGAACGTAATAGTTTTCTTTTTCATACGCTTCCTCCATTTTCTCTTGTTCCAGGATCATTACGGACTGAAATGAGAAGATTAAGTCGTATAAAGTATATGATAGATTGTATCAGCCTGAACTGTGTCACTCCTGATCAAAGGCCTTCCCCCATTCCACCCATTTCTCATAGATACTCTTCTTGTCTATTCCCAAGAAAGTCATCCAAGGCATCCCGCAGGCTTATTACGTGTCTTTTGCAAGAGCAAAACGATAGCGGTTTTGGCGCAATAATTGCTCTTCAATACAGTTTTAGAGTTGTGGGCGGTTTTTAGGGTTCCGTAGCCAAATGGCAAAAAACGGAACCCTTATAGATTCGTCATGTCTGTCTGTCTGTCTGTCCGTCCGTATGTCACAGCCACTTTTTTCCGAAACTATAAGAACTATGCTGTTGAAACTTGGTAAGTAGATGTATTCTGTGAACCGCATTAAGATTTTCACTCCAAAATAGAAAAAAAAAACAATAAATTTTGGGGGTCCCCATACTTGAAACTGAAACAAATTTTTTTTTCCATCAAACCCATACGTGTGGGGTATCTATGGATAGGTCTTCAAAAATTATATTAAGGTTTTTAATATAATTTTTTTCTAAACTGAATAGTTTGCGCGAGAGACACTTCCAAAGTGGTAAAATGTGTGTCCTCCCCCCCGTAACTTCTAAAATAAGAGAATGATAAAACTAAAAAAAATATATGATGTACATTACCATGTAAACTACCACCGAAAATTGGTTTGAACGAGATCTAGTAAGTAGTTTTTTTTTAATACGTCATAAATCGTAAACCGCAATTTACCAAGTACGGAACCCTTCGTGCGCGAGTCCGACTCGCACTTGGCCGGTTTTTTTTTTATAAGTGCTTTTGACAAACAGTGAATGATTAGTAAACGATCGTGTAGGACCTACCATACCTATACTGTAGGTAATGCCGACTTTTATGACATAAAGCGTTTGATCGCTATCGTTTTGATCTTGCAAAAGATACGTAATAAGCCTGCCCCAATCTTCTCGGTATTGTTTAGATAAGACCAGCTTCTGCCAGCGGCTTCGCCCGCGTAAACAGTGTTTTTTTTTCATTCTAAGGGATCATTATACTTCGTTTATCGGACTAAAAAGTAGCCTTTGTGTGTATTTCAGATTATCAATCTATCTCTGTGCCAAATTTCATTCAGATCCGTTCACCCGTTCTGGCGTGATTGAGTAACAAACATCCATCCTTCCATCCATCCAAACGTTCGCATTTATAATACTAGCTTTTGCCAGTGGCTTCGCTAGCGTGTCCGTCGGGCATTATCCCACGGGAACTTACTACCGGGATAAAAAATATCTTATATATATAATGCTATTCCAGACTATAATTTATCTCTATGCCAAATTTCATCCAGATCCAATCACCAGTCTTGGAGTGATTGAGTAGCAAACATCCATTCTTCCAAACTTTAGCATTTAAAATAGGATAGGAATCATTGAAAAAGAAATTGGGTTACATTACCATAGAATTCCTTGCCGTAGCACTCCGCCGGACAGCAATATTCTTCCTCCAAGGCCAACTCGGTAGGAACTTCACGACGGTCTCGTCAGTACTCGTGATCATGTCTTTACGTAAATGCACCGGAGCGTACTTGTCGGGATCATCGTCCGTCTCGTTCACCACTTCCCTGCAATTTTTTATGGCGTTAGAAAGAGATAGCAGAGATAAGCTAGCTAAAGTAGAGCGATAAACTTGGTGCACTACGCACAAGACATTTGGGAATACTTTAATTACAGTACTCGCCAAAATTCTTGGCCACCCTGAAGTTAGCTGTAATGGCTGTGCCAGCACTTATGTGTGCGCATCGGAAAGTCATCTTCAGGGCGGCCAAGAAGTTAGTTAGTTTATTTCGAATACTGTAATTTTCGTACAGTTGAGAAGTAGAATAGTCCGAGCCTGTATTTTTGAACATTCCAAAAAGGAGGTTGTTCTGGAAGAGGAGGTTGTATGTTTGACTATACGTTTTTTTTTAAATTTATGTTTAGCTTTAGTTTAAAAAAATATGCATTTGAAAAGGCAATTTCCCAAGGTCGTCCCATATAAATTTAGTGAATATCTGATTAAGAACTTCGGAGATATACAACAGAACTCTTCATAATAACGGAAAATCTCTCGGGATTGCTGCAATAGCATGTCTGTTTATTGTCTTGCCTATTACCACAACAAAAAACATTTTTAATAAAGAGTGGATAAATAGGTTACTTTTAGGCAAGCGTGCTCCGCCGTCGACCACATCATCGCTTACTATTATATTAAATAGTTTTCAAACGCATAGTTATTACCAAAAGAAAAATATATCCAAGCTTTAAAAATCGCAAAAAAGTTAAGCAAAGTCAAATCGTTAGTGGTTTAACGAGCACAATTATGACGTCATCGAATCGAGCTATTTAGTTTATTCTACTGAATTGTAGCCAGAATGGTTTAACTGGAGTCATACGTAAGAATCTAGTAAAGTTTGGGCACGGGGTCCCGACTCGAACAAAGAAAATATGGTTCACATAAATGTCACTAGATGGCACGATATGCATCAATTTGTTATTGAGTTGTGAATATAATTAAAATTTTCAAGAATTGCAAAAAAAAAAACATGTTTCACCAACTATCCTAAGCGCAAAACTATGGCATATTGTGCTCTTTATTCACATTTCAAAGATTATTTGAACGGGTCATTTAAAAATGATGCCAATAGATGGCGCGGTTTTAATTTTATGAGGCATTCCACTCGATTTATTAAATTTATATTTTAACACATTTTGGTACAATAAAACTGTAAAAAATAGAAAAAGATACTATAAAACAAGTCGTCACTGTATTTAAAGAAGAAAATGTTCACCAATTTCAACCGAGTAAACCCTTTTACTTACAAGTCGCTGCTATCACCATCTATCGACGAGGAATTGAACCGAACGCGATTGATGTACTTATAAAAATAATCTGTTTAGTCAGACGAAAAACGATGATGAGGCATTTGTACGCTAGTATTATATTATCTGTGGTTTGGGGAAAGCCTTAAGCTTGGCGCACATATATCAACTCAGAAACGGAAAGTTACCGCCTGGCCTTTTTCCGCACCGTCAAAAAAAAAATACTTTCAATCAGTTTAAAGTCGAACTTGAACGGTAGCGCGCGTGTTATTATGTCGCATTTCACAATAAGTGTGATGGGTGTCATAGCCATAGCACTTGATGAAGAGGAAATAGAAGGAAACGGGGAAGATATGGGGCACACAATATGAATAGACGGATAGAGGTAAGTGTGTTGACGGATAGACGTAAGCGCGCGGACGGCGAGACGTAAGCTCGTTATGACGACGACTAACGCCAACGACCTTGAGGGAACAAAACGCGCCCTCGTTTCACATCCGCGTGACCCAAAATTTAGTAGTTTTTTGTACTTTCCTTATTATTCTATGACTTTAAAAAAAGATTCAGATCAAAATGTAGATAATTAAATTGTCTTTGAGATGGTGTCAATTTCATTAAAATACGCCCAGCGGTTTTGGTGCGACTGTCGTGTTTTTGACCGTTTTAGACATAACTTTACAAATTAATTACACTATGTTATACGAATAAAACTCAAAATTTGCTTAGATCAAATTATTAAGAAAATGATCTTATATAACATATATTTTTCCAAAAAATTACAAGTAGCCGTTTAGACGTGATTCTCATTTTAAAATCAGTTACTCAAGGAAATCGGCGGCTTAATGACTCGCCGTAAGCGCGAGGACTGCGAGTTGACCACGCACCACCCGAAGCGAGGCAATGCGGTTAGGAAGTTAAAATTCATACAAAGAATACCGAATGTTTCGAGTTCATACAGTGTTGATCCTTTTCTGAGTTGAAACATATCAACTCGGAAACGCATCAATCTTAAGGCGGTACCCCGAGCAAAACGCCGCGCAAGCCGTTTTTTGTGCTGTTTTTAGGAGCTATCTACTCGTTATTTAAAAAGAAATATCAATTAATAAAAATACATTAAATTTCTACATAATATTGATTCTAAAATGGTAGATTTAGTTTTTTTTTAAATGTTGTATATATTTCACTAATCTACTTCCAAAAAAACATAAAAATGAGAAATAATTATTGATATTATGCATCTCCTCGTAAAGTGTTCATTGATTATTTTTTGTACTAACACTAATGGATAGACAATTTAATAACGAACATTTTTGTAGAATTATTTTTTTCAAAAGACCAAAATTCGATTTTATAAAGATTTTATTCTAAAATCTGGGCGTATTCACTGCTGTAATTCATGCACCACCAGTGCCGCTAGACCAATAGGAACGCTCATATCTCATGCCGATTTTTTGGTCAGGGTACCGTCTTAAAGCGTTGTGCAAGTGCCTCAAAGTCAAGTCGGCAATTTCATACAAACATACCGAATGGTACGAGTTGATACGGTGTTGATCCGTTTCTGATTTGATACATATCAACTCGGAAACGGATCAACCTTAAGTCGTGCTCAGACCGTCTTTCTGTTAAAATGATGATGATGATTGTTAAAAGAAAACAAAGCAAAGTTTTCTCAACCACACCATCCAAATAATTTCAATCAACCCACCAACAGTCATACCTTACAGGTTGGTCCTTATTCAAGTTTAAGTTAATAGTCAGCTTAGGTTTCTTCGGCTGAGATACAGGGCCTAGTCTATGGAAGGCGCTCAAACGTTTCTGTCCTGATTGGTTCTGCTCGGAAGATTCTGCGTCAAGTTCGGGTGGCTCTGAAAAGTGAATGCATAAGAATTAATTGAAGTCGTACTTCAAATACGTCGATAATCCTGGTTCTCCTGCGGATACCTTCATTTCAGATTCGAACACGCAACTCCGAGAATAGCCCTCTCTATTGCCCTTTGGGTGACTTTATGCCCTCTGATGAGGTCCATTATAAGTGACCATTCGATGGATGCGAGACGCACAGGAACGAGCGATATGGCGACGCTTGGGGGAGGCTTATTTATGTCCAGCAGTGGACATCCTTCGGCTGAAATGATGATGATACTTCAACTAGCTTCTGCTAGCGGTTTGGCAGTCGGAATTGCAAAGAAACGCTGCTGGGATAAAAATATATACAATGTCCCATTCCAGTACACGGTCTACCTGTATGCAAATGTCTCTCTAATCCGCTCGCGCGCAGTATTTTAGAATAAATAAGATTCTGATTCTGAGATAAATATCAAGTTGTAAAAAAAACTTAATGTCATACATAACAAAGTTCAAATTCCACTGCAACTATGACAAAGTCATTTTTATCCCGCTGCTTCGCTCCCAATGCCTATTTTTTTGCATAAAATATCATCACCATCAGCCTTTTAATGTTCCTACTGCTGGGACATAGGCCTCTTCTCTGTGAGAGGCAATGGGTCGTAATCCACCACGCTGGCCCAGTGCGGGTTGGTGGATGTCACATGTCTGCGAATTTTTGGTTCTTTGACATGCCGGTTTCCAGCACGATGTTTTCCTTCAACGTTTTGAGAGCAGTAAGTAAAGCGCATAAAATATAGCTTATGACATTCATCCATATTGTAGCTATAACAGACAAACAATTTTGAATTTTTTATTTATTATATCTCTATTCACCCATTTGTTTTGATAATCGGTTCATAACCAATTTCAAAAAAGGAGGTTATTAAATAATAAACTTTAAGCCATACATGAATAAGTTCAAATTCGCATCAAAAAATTCATGACCTTTTTATAAAACAAATAAAATTTAATACAAAAAAAAAACACTAGAATTATTTTATTTCCACTTACCAGGGTTGGCCCCCGCCTGTTCCGAATAAATATCCGAAGGCGAATACGGTTGTTGGATATCAACTGGGTTCTCTGTTTGAACCAATATTGGCGATGTGGCCGGATTCATGTTCATCATGTGTTCATTCATATCAGGCGGCTGTTGGCCCAATAGTATGGCGTTCGGGTAGTTAGCATTCATCATAGGATTACTCGGCCATATTGGCGAATCGGCGGTGACTGAAATAAATTATATTTATTATTATTTTCGTTTTTTATTTCACACATTTTAGTAGGCCGCCCGGTCACCGCATTTTATAATCTTTGACTATTACTTTAAGAATCGATTTTCTGTGGAGTGACATTAATACAAGCGTTAACTCAAAAGTTTTTCTGCGTAACCTATCTTGAGCACGTTTAACTTTGAAATCATGTGTCTGTATACTTGTATATAACCACGTGTACAATGTGTACAGGGTATGCTGCGCAACAGCTGACGTATGTAAGTACGTATGTATAATACATTGGTAATCGTACTTAAGAGAAAATATGGGCAGAGAGCGCCGACTGAATTTCCTAAGTAAAAAGTCATAATTCGAGGTTTGGCTCTCGTCTATTTCCTCCTCCAATATTGGACCAATTTAACAGATATTCCATAAATTGAAAATGAAAGATATGTACTATGCCCCTATGTGTTCCACTTACGGAGTAAACTGCAGTCGTACGTCCGAGCTCACATAGGTACACAATTTTTTTTAAATGTAGACTTGGTAAATTAAGTTTAATGTTTGTTGTGTTACTTGTTATTATTTTGAAGATCTCGATGTAAGTTTGTTCTAACTGTTTATTTAGTAAAGAAGAAAATATAGCTCAATGTTTCACGCTGTCACACGCTATTTTATTAGCTTTTGGGGACGGAGCCCAAAAGGTACAAATTACCTGCTTTCGCGCAGAAAATAAAATTGTATAACTTACTTGGTAAACCGCCCGGTTCTAGTGCCTTTTCTTGCTGTACAAGAAAACTCTTTGGTATTCCTGCAAAAATAAATAAGTCTTAATAGTATTTTTTTTAATAATCTTGAATCATAAATTCTTTTATTTTTCTTTAATCTATTAAAACGGCTATGTGCGAATCGGCGGGCTTATTACGTAAGGAACAGCAAGTAGCAATAATTGTACAATTATTGCGCGATCAATTTAGTGACCTGGCTACTGAGGCCTTTAAGTCAAGTCTTTTTTTTTTACAGTCACTTAAAACAGAAGCTATTTTATCTGTCCGATGATTTATAAAATGTATCGTTTGATGAATTAACCAGCTTATGAAAGAGCAACACTTCGTGGAGGCTGTTTTTTACAATAGTCAATTTGATTACTATTTAGCTCCAATATTCCGATAAATTAATATTCGCAGATGTAAAGTATTTGTGTAAAGTAAATATGGCAGTGAAATTTGTTTGCATTTTATTTACATGTATGTCAATGTGTAAAATCAATTAAATTTTTTTCGAATTGTCGATTGTTATAAAAATTGAATCGATAACGCATTAGAACATCACTTAGTAGACTTTCGTATTTGAGCTATGAAACGTAAAAAAGATTTTTCAAATTTAATTTAGACATTGGCAGAATAGTCGACATCGGTGTTTGCCATATAAAAAAAATATAGTAGAAGATACTTATTGCGGACTTATCACATTCTCATGTGTTTGTAAGTATTTAGTAGTTAACATATAAGCTTCGCTGAGGTAGCCAACAGAGGATTTTTTTATACTGTATATAAAAAAATCCTCAACTTTACCGTGATCACTTCTGTTTCAATGATTCAACAAATAGTCCAGTTGCGTAGACATTAGAGTCTCAAAACAACACCAATTTGTCATTTACATTTACAATATTCACTAGGAATTTGTTATTTCAATATTTATTCTTATATTATTATTCTAATTTGCGGATACTTAAAATAGCCACAAAATAACATACGAAAAAAGCCGCCAAAAACTCAAAAACTTCTGTACCTACTCAACCATCAGCGAGCGATTGGCAATCGACCAACAACAAGGGAAAAAGTAATCGCAATTTGACAGCCACATTTGCTCGCCGATCGCTGTCGCTCTGCTGTCAAAAACCATACGTAATACGAAATTATCGCGATCACCTTGCGATAAATGCATATTTCAATTAACAGATTTTTATTGTTAGCAGTGCTGTTGTAAAATTATTATGATGTGGCTATAGCTCATATATAATGCGGATTCGCGATTGAAGAGCAATTATTTCGCAAAAATAAGCCTTCCAATTTTTTGACGTAAAGCGATATTCGCGCGATGATTGTACAATCTCTGCGCAAATATTGTTAATTGCTGTTTCATACGTAATAAGCCTGCGGACTTGCGCTCTAGGGTTTCATATCACACCACTAGCAGCGTTAAGATCCGTTGTGAGGGAGTGGCCGGATTCGGCACTTTCCGACTGGCAAATTTCCCACTAATATAGTTGCTACACGGACACGGGTGCCGGGAGCGAACGCCCGGTTGCCACCATCGTGGAGACTACCTCGACGACACGGCGCAGCACACTCTTGATGAATGCCTAACTTGGGCAGTAGATTGCCGTGACTTCATCGCGGCGGTCGGTACTGCGAATATTGTGTCGCTTCCGGTCAATGGTTGGAAATAAGAACTGTGGCCTCTCCTCCTTCTGCGAGGATGCAAAGAAAGTAGCAGAAACGGGGTAGGGGAATACAACCTTCCTCTTTATCTGTAGAAGAGGCACTGGGCGCCTTTCTATAATAAAAGCAACGGTCGTAGACTTTATTTTGGAGGCCTAATCCTAAAAGTAATTATTATTATATTTCAAATCTAACATACCTTTTGGATATCTATAAGCTGAAACAAAAATAATAATGTTGTTAAAGAAGAAGAATATAACACAACATCATATCATCTGTATTCCTCGAAGAGTTAGGTAGAAGTTCACCTATAGTACTCCCACTCTTCGCCAGGTATTTTTAAGTCCCATGTAATAACAGCCGCACGGGTCGATCTTCAAGGTTAAGCAACGTTTGCCGAGGTCAGTCCGTGGATAGGTGACCATCTTTATATAGTGGGTTTCCTCCGTGCCTCGGAAAGCACGTTAAGCCGTTGGTCCCGGCTGTCATTTGAAGATCTTAAACAGTCGTTACGGGTAGTCAGAAGCTTGAGATCTGACACAAGTCTAGCCAAGAGGTATAGTTTTACGCAGTTACTGGGTTGTGGAGGTCAGATGGGCAGTCAAGCCATGTTAAACACTGGTACTCAGCTGAATACGGTTAGACTGGCAACCGACCCCAACATAGTGTGGAAAAGGCTAGGCAGATGATAATGTGGTCGGGGGCGAATCTATTGCCATCCACCGGCCACAAGTCCAGACCGGGCTACTACTGAGAATATCCAGATGGAGAAACCCAATAACACTTTGCTCGATCCGGGAATCGTAAGCAACGCGTAATACAGCACTTATTATATTACTATTTTTTGCTTTGGGAATTCATCGAATGAGCCCGCTCTGGGTGAAGCTGGAGGGCGTCTCAGATTATTATTGACTAAACCCCACCCATGTTCCTTCAGTTGCTTGTGCAAGTGCCGCGGTAACTCTCTTTCAAATTTATCCGCGACCCAGACAGGCATCGGCCCTAGTGAGCCCCGTCAGTTTTGCTGACATCTGTTTGAGGCGCGCGTGGAACACTACCCGCCGACTCAGGCCTGGTTCTTATCGGACGGCGAGCTACCCATTACTCGCCGTCCGCAAGCCCGCGCCTACGGTTGCCGGGAATTGGCTTGCGACACCCGACGTCCAGGGCATCTCCTGCGAATTATAAGGCACTTCCTTCTTTCGGCGAATTGCTAGTATCGCGGCGTCAGTGTCTCCGTCAGTGTGATCGGAAGTTTAGCTTAAATCAAGTACATTTTTAAAAACTTGCATTATTATCTTCCTTACTTGCATATCTACGGTGAAACCTACTTACCATAATTATCACCTATTGGGGGATTAGGAGTCCTCAGTAAAGGTGCCGATGGTGCCTGGGCTGGTGCGGCCATCTTGAAGAAGCTACCGGCACTACTTCGAGGAATGGGTTCCATAATACGCTGGACGGTGCGATTCTCTAATCGTGGTATAGCTGCGGAAATAATTAATCAAATCAATTGTGTACACAGATGCAAAGTGGCTGTTGAGAGGAGCTCGTCGCTATATTTAGAGCCACATGGGTCGATTTTCAAGGTTAAGCAACGCTTGGCGAGGTGGACAAGCGGATAGGTGACCATCTTTACACAGCTAGTTTCCTCCGTGCCTCGGAAAGCACGTTAAGCCGTTGGTCTCGGCTGTCATTTGAAGATCTTTGACAGTCGTTACGGGTAGTCAGAAGCCTGAGATCTGACACCAGTCAAGCCAAAAGGTATCGTGTTACCCAGTTACTGGGTTGTTGAGGTCAGATAGGCAGTCGCTTTATGTAAAACACTGGTACTCAGCTGAATCTGCTGAGAATGACTACTGAAAGCCAGCCACAACATAGTTGGAAAAAGGCTAGGGAGATTTATTTAATCATATCACTACAAACTATAAAATAAAGTCCTACCCCCGCAGCGTCTGTCTGCCTGTCTGTTCGCGATATACTCATGCGGTTTTCACCAATATATTGAATGATTCATGAGGAAGGTTTATGTGTATAATTTGTTTAGGTTTTGTGGTAATTGTTTGAAATATGACGATAGTTGTTGAAAATTTCGGCAAACGTCAAGCCGCCTAGAAGCATTAATCGAAAAAGCTGACTAATCCCTTTGAGATATAACAAAACACTGTGGATTGTTCTTCTTTTATAAGTGTACAGAAAATTCCGCGATGGCATAAAAAAATATGCATATCTTTTAATGATAGCTTAATACTCATTCCAACTTCAAAAAAAAAATGGTCACGTTCAATGCGGTAATTGGAAAGCTATTTAGTCGGATACGGTATTAATCCTTATCCGCTTAAATACGATCATGCACATTATGATAACCCTTTACACCATATAATTTAAATGAATATCTTAGGAGTAATAGCAAAATAAAAACTAACGCGCGCGAAAATAAATTAAGCACGGGTCAGACAGGTCACATCACACGGTAGAAAAACACGTAGGCATAATATGATCTACGTACGAAGCCGGGATGGGTCGCTATCGCTAGTAAAATATATAGCATGGTAAGCTGAAGAAACAATCTTACTTGATCCCATAGGAGGCCCAGCTATCAGTATAGGTTGAGGAGTTTCTACAGATGGTGGTGGTACTTGTGACACGGGAGCACTATTCCCTGTAAATAAAAAAATCTTCTTAATAAGCTTATAGCATACATAGCACAAATCGCCCGATAATGTTCGCGGTGCTGGGACACAGGCCTCTCATTGATGGGCCTTAATCCACCACGCGGGACCAGTGCGGGTTGGTGGATGTAAAAATTGTTGGTTCTAAGACATGCTCCAGTTTCCTCACGATGTTTTCCGTCACCGTTTTGAGAGCAATGGTGTTGAAATAATTTACACAAAGTAAAGCAACTGCCTGGGTTGGAAACCACGACCTAAATCTTGTAAATTGCAGCCGTTACCACTGAGCAACCACTGCTCTTTGGTGATTATATAATTTACACAATGTAATGTGCCCGCCTTTTTTTTGAGCTTGGAGAATTGCTCATCCATACTCAGCTACCACGGGGAGATAGCGCAGTTATTGGGCCTCCAACCCACTTAAACTCCACGGTCTCCTCCTGTGCCACTTATGACGGGAGCACAAGCATATACTCTACTACTCTGGGGAGTAACCCCAATCACCGGCGCACCAGAACACATTGCACGCCGTGACCACCCCAGGGACCAAACCAGCATATGGGCGCCAGACGACGCCGTGAACACCCTTTGAATGTGCCTGCCCGCTGAGTTCGAACCCTTGAACTACGACACGTAAGTCGGGGCCGTTACCACTAGCCCACCACAGCTTGTTCAAACTTAATGGCGGCTCTGAATTTCAGTACTCACTGTGAAGTATTCCACCCCTGGAGGTCAGGTGCATTCTATTTGCTGGCACATGAAAGATGTCATTAAGTTTTAATCAGTTCGATTCAAACTTAATGGCATCTGGAACATAGAAATAACGGCAACGTAAACTAAGATTCGTATCTTACTTCCTACTATCATTATAAATGTGAAAGTATGTATGTGTGTGTTCCAATCACGCAAAAACAGCTGAACGATAAACTGGATTCATCATGAAGACATCATCATCGTCATTTCAAGCGAAAGACGTCTACTGCTGTACATAGACCTTCCCACTGTTCGTTTCGCATCCACCGGACTCCCGCGATCCCTTTTCGGCCCAAACTTTTCGGATTAACACATATGGGGTCTTTAAGTCAAGAGTGAATAGGTTACTTCTAGGCAAACGTGCTTCACCGTAGGCCACATCATCATCGGTTACCATCAGGCGAGGTAGTGGTAAAACGCGAGCCTATCGAAAAAAAAAAAAAAAAAAATGATACGTTTTATCCTGATGACTTGAATTAATGTCCTATGTCCCCCAGGGGACTTCCACAGATGTCCTCCATCGCGATTGGTCTCAAGCTTCACGCTTCACCTCGATCCACGTCATACCGATATTCATCGAATCTTCCAACACGGTGCGACACAGGTTTGACGGGGCCAACCACGCTTTCTTTTGGGTATGTGATAGGGACCCCTTCGGTTCGTGTGGCAAATCCATCTTTACTTGCGACGCTTGCTCTGGCGGTCGATCGGGCTCTCGTGGCATTCCTGCAACGGCTATAAGTTGGAGATGGTTTCGGGCCACTAAATTCCGAGAATACGGCGAAGACAGCGGTTGACGAAGACTTGGATTTGGCGTGAGAAGTCCTTTGTTAACTTTCAAGTTTCGCACCCGTAGAGCAGCACGGATTTGAAATTGGACCCGAAGATTTTAAGTTTAATCCTTCGGGTCAGTTTCCGCGATTGCCAAACAGGTCTTAGCTGCGCGAAGATAGCTCGGGCTTTGGCGACCTGTGAAGCAATGTCCTCTTCACTAACCCCAGTCTCTGACACGACGCTTCTGAGGTAGGTAAATTTGTGGACGCGTTTCACTGCCTCTGTGCCAATCGGCAACGGTGAGTGATTCTTCACACTAGTTCTCTTTGCCTGGGTCATCCAGACGTTTATTTTAAGTCCTGTTTTTGCCGCTTCCTGACGTAGATCGTTCAACTTTGCTTGCATATCGGCTTTGCTTGTATGACTTAGCAGGCATAAGTCATCGGCGTAATCCAAGTCTTCGAAGAAGTTGGATAATGCCACGAAGCCTGTTATCAGAGATGCGAAGTATAATTCCGTCAAGAAAGATTAGAAAGAGAAGCGGCGACAGGAGGCAGCCCTGGCGGACACCCGCGATTACTGTTACGTCGTCCGAGATGAGGCCGTCATGAGTTACCTTACAAAAATATTTCTTGTAAATACTCTGTAACAGACGGATTATTTTCGGCGGCACTCCAATGTCCAGTAAGCGGGACTAGATGCTAGACTACTTCAGGTTATCAAAGGCCTTTTCGAAGTCAACAAAGGTTAGTTAAGTCTCCCTCTGCCTGTTCTAGTATGATACGGAGTGTTGATCTGGTCCGTACAGGAGCGCTTCGAGTGGAAACCAGCCTGCTCCTTGAGTAGAAGAGGATCCACGACCTTCGACAGACTATCCAGGATGATCTTGCAAAAAACCTGAGAGCGAATCGAGAGCAACGTAATACCTCTCCAGTTATCGCACTGACTAAGATCAGCTTTCTAACGAGCAGGAATAAGAAGACCTTTATTCCATTCGTCAAGGAGTTCTTCGGCGGTCTTTTAAATAAACGACATCAGGACGTCGATGGCGGCGGAAAAGTCAGCTTGTAATGGGTCCTCCAAAAGGGACTACCGAACTTTGACAGTTGATGGCGGCCATATTGTTGAAGCTACATCTGTCAAATTGGCTGTCATTTATGCAGTTTGTTTTGCCAGAGAGAAGACTCTTCGCAGTGTGGTGGATAAATTTGAGTCCACTGGTTCAGTAAACAATCAACATAAGATTTAAGAGCGTCCAATTCATTCCGAAAAAGTCACTACTTTGGTGTGGATTTTGGGCTGGCGGCGTCATAGGACCATATTTCTTTAAGAACGACATTGGCCAGGCCATCACCGTTCACGGCGAGCGCTATAGGTCGATGATTCCCAACTTCTTTTGGCCTGAATTGGATGTTGTGGGCACCAACGACAGTGGTTTCCACAAGACGGTGCTACGTGCCAGAAAGCTCATGCGAAATTGGACTTTTCCGCGTTACTTTTTTTGTGGGGTTATCTTAAGTAACAGGTCTATGCGAATAAGCCACAAACCACAGCGGCCCTCAAAGCCAACATAACCCTTGCCATCAATCAAATTCAGCCGGATTTATACGCCAGACTCATGGAAAATTTGACGGGCCTTTGAACGATGTCATATTCCATACATAAAGGCATCGATACCTAGGCCTTTCAAACGAATAAAAAATTTCGATGATACCTCACTTTATTACTACACACATACTTTGTTTTATTTAAATTTAAAGATAGTAAGTGCTTAATGAAAGAGCCATTAGCATTGCCGCAGTTATCAAGAGTTTATGGTCACCCTCCAGGTCGAGTCCTAGTGCTTTGCCTGACTTCAAAGAGCGGGCTCCCTCCGCAAATTCAGAGGCTCCGTGAGAGACGGCGGTTCCGTGTTGATATTGAGAAGTCGGGACGGTGGAGAACTGGCTTACAGCGCGTCAGACGTCGATGTAGCTGACAAACGGAAGACCTCTTCAAAGTTTTGACGATAGCGTAGTAGCTCTTTTAATGTAACAATAAGCTCTAAGACCATCTTTCGACTTCAACGGCTTCTTCTTCGACTTGATTACCTGCCAAGATTTTGGTAGCTTCGTACAACTCCTTCATGTTACCTGAGTTTGCAGCTTGGTGAGCACGTTCAATAATAACACCAATCCACCGTCTTTTATCTTTGCGGGAACTAAGATATACTTCCTTTTTTTTCTGACGGTATTGCTTTATAAGATCGACTCGTATGTCTCCATGGGCCTCAAGCAGTCTCTGATGAATATTTATTTTTTCTTCGATCTTGTTCCAAGTGCGTTGTGACATCCATTCCTCCCGAGAATGAGTCCATTCGTGCCCTGGAACGGTCGGTATAATGATCCCTTGGGATCTTCGATAAAGAATACACCTAGATTCCCGGTCAGCGCTTCAAAAACGGGCCGTAAAATTGGGCCACAAATACGTTTGTGGCCCTATTTCTAAATTAGTATGGTCCAATCATAGCCAACATTAATACGTTTAAAATGCCGCAAAGTGCGTTCAAAAACTGTGAAAATAACCGCCGTAACACCTTGATTTTGGATGGAATATCTTTTTTTTCGGTTAATTTATATCATTAAGTGTTTTTCTTATAGTAAAAACCGAATGAAATAGAAAATATGAATCAATTACCAAATATTATGATTGTTTGACCAACGTTTGCGTCGAAAAAGCGAACGCGCCAACTATTGTAACAAACATTGACTGTTCTGAAACAGAGAATGCATGGAGTAGTTTGTAAAGCTATTTTTTTAAGTTCAGTTTCGGTTTCAGCTCAATTTTAAGTTTAATTTTTTAATAAATATTTTTGTACTTACATATAACTGACTTTTGATTTTCAAGTTTTCATGCAAACCCTACCCTACCTACCTACCTACCCACGAATCAATCTTTTTTTAACTGTCTCTTTATTCGAGCGAAAGCGATTCTTAATCTAGTATTTTTATTTTTTTATAGATCGATGATATAAAAAAATAATTGAACGTTTTGACTCCACTCATTCCTTGTCCAAGCTAAAACATAAATTTTAAAAATTCGAATTTCGTTTTTTTTTTTTTTGGCTCATTGTGATTTAGACTTTAACACTTGGGTGTAAGACTAAATTTGTATTGAGCTCATAAAATTTTTATGGCTTTTTGTACATCGTTTTGTGAATGCAACTTTAAACATTGCATTTAAGGTTGAATTTACATTATTGTATATTTATCCCAAGTAGAATTCTTAGAATTACCTAAACACAATTGGCGTCAGTTTTAAAGATAAGTTTTGTATGGGATCCTCTATCTAGGTGTATTCTTTATCGAAGCTTGGGATAATAAAACACTTTTACCGCGGGCGAAGACGCGGGCAGAAACTAGTTACAAATACAAGTGAATAATCAGTTCTTACCAGGCTTATTCTTTCTGGATGCCGCCCAATTAAATTGCATATCATTCTTCGTCCTCAAAGTAATGCTTGGCTTTTGTACAGTTGCTGTAAAAAAAAAAAAAATATCATTGTTTGAGTTACAGGTAAATATTTCATTAGTTACTGGGTTTGCTCTCAATATTTGACAGAAAATAAGTAAGTAAAAATATTTGCTGTTAGTATTTATGGCAAGTTACAAATATATAAGCCCAACTAATTGCCACCTTTAACCCCCTTAGGGGTAGAACTTTCGGCAATCAATAAACTCATTGTTTTTTTATTAATCAAGAGCGTAAGCCTACGATTTCAGATGTTTTACCTTCCAAACCGAAAAAAAAAACATATAAAGTTTCAACCCATATTTTATCCCCTTAGGGGTAGAATTACCAAAAACCAATAAATACATGAATTCTTTTTATCAACCAAGTGCGTAAATCTAATATTTCACGTGTCTAACTTACAAACTGTAGGAATTTCATAAAAACTTTCAACGCCCTTTTTGGTGGAATTTCCAAAAATCATTAAATGTATTAATTCTTTTTATCAACATAGAGTGTAAATCTAAAGTTTTACGGGTCCAACTTACAAACTTTAAATATTTCATTTAAAGTTCCAACCCCTAATTTATCCCCTTAGGGATTGAATTTCTAAAACATAATAAACACATGATTTCTTTTTATCAACCAAGAGCCTAAATCTAAAATTTCACGTGTCCAGCTTACAAACTGTTGAAATTACATACAAACTTTCAACCCCCTTTTTACCACCTTAGAGGTGGAATTTCCAAAAACGAATAAATACATTTATTCTTCTTATTAACCAAGAGCGTAAATTTAAAATTTCACGTGTCCAACTTACAAACTATAGAAATTCCATACAACCTTTCAACCCCCTTTTTACCCCCTTTGGGGTAGAATTTCCAAAAACCAATATATGCATTAATTCATTTTATCAAAGTAGAGCGTAAATCTAGTTTTACGTGTCCAACTTACAAACTGAAGAAATTACATACAAACTTTCAACCCCCTTTTTATCCCCTTAGGGGTGGAATATCCAAAAATCCTTTCTTAGTGCTCACCTACGTCACTTGAGAAATCTTTCTGCCAAATTTCATGCTTCTAGGCCTAGCGGTTTTGGCTGTGCGTTGATTGATCAGTCAGTCAGTCAGTCAATCAGTTTCTTCTTTTATATATTATATAATAATAGATGATGACAATGCACCCGCTCTTGACCTCAATCTCGCCGGATGAAAAGCGATGGATAAGATCAACGACAGAACAATCTTTCCCAGAAAATGTATTTTTACTCTTGCTTTGCAGGTGAACAGACTTTAAAGTGAACTTACTGGGTCCCTGAAAGCTCCCATCCGTAGATACAGAAGTGGAGGATGGAGCACTGATTTGTCCGATAACACTCGGTGATCCATCTTGGCTCGTCTCTGGGAGTGCTGCTTCCTCGGGCAGAGTTGCTGGAACAGGAAAAATATAACAAAGGATTAAAATTTGCATGATTAAGAAATTAATAAGGAACTGGCATGCCGAGTCGAGAATATTTATAATTGATTGGAAATGGTGGAGTAGAGTGGGGATTCCATTGTCTGCTCTTAGGGTCAGCGCTCACTGACGGCATGGAACGGCAAAGGAATTTTTCGTGGACAAATTATTGTCGACCTTATTTCATGCGCTGAAATTCCTTTTATTTTGGTATACTCAAAAGTGCCAAGCCGTGCCGCGGCAAGGTCGAAAATCATTTGTCCACGAAAAATTCCTTTACCGTTCCATGCCGTCAGTGAGCGCCCGCGCTTAAGAATCTCATTCGGTCCCTTGTGCGTGGCTACCTGGCTAACATAGCCAGCCTTGCTCTGTCCAAAAGCTTTCTGGGAGCTTCACAGGCTTAGTGACGCGACCTGAATGATTGACTGGATAAACAAAAACAGGTCAGGTCACTCTATCGATCGTTCAAAACGCTGTTTTCTATGGCAGCTGTATGGGCATTGTGGGCTTTGACGTCAGATGCCACGTCGGACTTCTTCAGATAATTTTGCATCTTTGTTTACAAGTTTATATATGATTACGGTAGAATCAATTTTTTTAAAAGAGTAAGTATGGAGTTTCTTGTGCATTCTTCTCCATAACAAGCTACTTTCCGAATGCACGGTAGAATCAACTTTTATTCCATGTAAATTTAAATTGTGACATTCAAAAGTGCCGCTTGGTGGCCCAGTTGAAATAAATATCTTTTGTCTTTTTTGTCTTTTGTATTAGTAGTAAATAAATAAATGATATGCAAACACAATATAAAAAATAAAAAAAGGTTGCAGTCTCAAAGGTCTACAGTTTTGTTAGTAAGTATTACAAATTACTTTAAAACTATGTTAGCACGCGGGCGGCAGTCTTACCTTGTTCGCCTTTGTTTTTATTCCTCTGTTCAATTTTATTTTGTAATTTCACCCATTTCTTCTTTTGTTGATTTGAGAATCTGAAATATTTTTTATTTATTTATTACAAGTGTCTACACAATCAAAACCGTTTATAAAGACTTTGAAGGGGCCGTTCAAATGCCGTCGTTGTAAGCGATAGTCGTTATAAACATACTCTTAGATACTTTTACATTCCGACTTTATATCCAGTAAGTTGTTTTATAATTTAATTTTTATAATTAACTAGCTGACCCGGTAAACTTTGTTTTGCCATAAAAAGACCAAACATTTATCTACCCTACCGTACCCGACCCTACCCTACACTACCCTACCCTAACCTACCTGACCCTACACTACCCTACCCTACCCTACCTATAAACCTCACGGAGCCCGAGACCTTTCCAACGAATGCAAAACCATGGAAATCGGTTCGTGCGTTCTGGAGTTATAGCCAAAGTTTTACACAAAACTATCCAACCTCCCACTGAGGTAAGGGAAGGGGGAGATCCTTAGCGTTTAAAAAAAAAAATAGCCTATGTCCTTTCCCAGGTCTCAAACTATCTTCATACCAACTTTCATCTAATTCTGTTCAGCGGGTTAAGCGTGAAAAGGTAACAGACAGACAGAGTTACTTTCACATTTATAATATTAAGTATGGATTCGACACGATGTATGAAATATACTAATCTATCTAATCTATGTGGGCTTCTAAACACGTGTGCTAAATTTCAAAAGAGTATGTATGTTTGTTTGTATGTATGTATGTTTGTCCACGAATTCCTCCGAAAGTACTAATCGAATTGTGATCATTCTGTTTGTGTTGGATTGAGTATCTCCTAACTTAGGGAATAGTGCAAGTTTCATCAAAATCGGTGCAGCCGTTCTCAAGTTATAGAGCATACAACAGAACTCCTTAGCGAAAACAGCACGAATGTGTAAATTTAGTTATTATGGGTATTTTGTCAATCCCATAGGTACCTTACTATAGAACTTGCTCATTCTTAGTAAAGGTATACTAAAACTAGAAAGAAAGGCATAAAAATATTTCACAAAAAAAATAAACAAACTTCAAAAGCTAGCTACTAAAAAGTATAGTGATAAACACAGGAGGTAGATACCAAAGACAGGCTAATTAGCCAATAGTGTTCCACTGCTGGGACACAGGCCTCTTCTCTGAGAGGGACTGACCACGCGGACACAATGTCGGTTCGTAAATTTCATACACTAAAATGTCTATCTAAATAAGAACCCATGTCCCCATTAGCTGCGGTCTTTACAACTTAGCCACACAACTCAACAGGGCCTGAATCATAAGCGGACATAAAACATACCAGAGGAGTGACTAGAGAGACTTCTTAAGCCCCCTTTAAATAGTTATTTCTAGGATCACCATGTATATATAGTAAGTAAGAATTTGACGACTCCTCCCGTAATCTATTATGACTCTTAAACTAAGGGCAAGTTGGTATTTTAGACAACTTACTTTTGAGCTGGATTGAGAATATAAATTTGCGCAGCAGTCGGAGTGGTACTTGGCACGGCAGTTGGTGTGAAAGTATGTATGGCAGCCGACTTGGTAGTCTGCGCGGCTGTTGCTTGGGTGCTACTCTGAGCTGGTGCTTGGCTGCTACTCTCAGCAGCTGCTGCAGTGGTAGTCTGTGCAGCAGACTGTATGCGGGACGCAAATTCTTGTTTGCGAGCGACAAGTAATGCCTTTAATTTCTGAGCCCTACTCTTTTTCGGCATTTCTTCAGAACTTTCTTGAACAGTATTTGCAGTAGTTTTTGAAGACGTATTTGCTTCAGTTGTTATAGAAGGACTTTTGGGTGAATGATTTTGATTTTCAACTAAATTGACTAGCGGTAGATTCGGAGATGAAACAGCGGTTACCACGTCAGATTCTGGTGCATTTGTAAGGGTAATAGTTTTCAAATTGGGTACTGGCTTATCAAGTTTTAGCGGTATTGGTGATCGCTTACGAACAAATGGTTTCTTTTTGTCTGCTTGGAGGCATTTCGGCTTACACTTTTTTTTTTTACTGTAAAAACAAAAAATGTATTTAAAAACAAAAAAAATATTGAGTGAGCATCCTGGGTTTGATTTTCAGGTTGGGCACTATTTATTTATTTTGCACATAAATAATATAAAAAAGCAGGAACAGAAAAATGTATTTTTTGAACCAAACGAGTTTGTAGACTAGACAGATATCTAATACAATTCATATTCTAAGCGCTGGTGGCCTATAAAAATAATGTTAAACCACATTATTTTCTGAAGTAATGCTCCATGCAGAACTCGGTCCACTTTCGAATATCTATCTGAAATCTATTAAGTTATCATATCCAGTTCACAAGAGCCGTAGACAAGTATTTATTTTCATATTAAATGACACTACTAAGGGAAAGGGACAAACTCTTAAAGAGAAAGGTAACAGGTCTGGAACAATGGATCACTTTGCTTTCATAGATTTTGCTTGATAATTGGGTTCTAGTTAGCAGGTTGTAGATCAATCTACAAATTGTTCAAGGATCTTTGAGAAATAAGTGTACCTATATCTCATCTACTATGCCTGGGCAGGAATGGCCCTGCGCCTGCTAACGGCGCCATCATGGGACACGGCTTGCTTAACAAACACTTCCACACAATAGGCATAATGGACCGTTCTCCATGCAGGGCATGCATGGAGGCTGAGGAAACCGTTGCGCACGTCTCTTTGAATGCACAGGGGTCACCCATATAAGAAGACAAACCCTCGGATCACCCAGATCTCAAATAGATGTTCTAAGAAAACCAGGAGCTCTAATTAACTTCTAGAGGGAGGTGGGCTGGTTGGAATAACCACCAAATGGCCACCATGGCCCACGCACAAAAGTCTACCTGAAGGAATAAGTGCGGAAATCACACCCCCTAACATAGAACATAGATCTCCTCCTCCTTCTTTTTTGTATTCAGTTACTCACTGTCTTATGATAAAATGCCTTACAAATAAAAATAAATTGACAAGAATGATGCATATAGAAAAATGTTTTACATTATATGCGAAAGACTTCATGAAAAGCAGCATAACTGACTTTCTTTTTTGATCTGATGATGTATTTTTTAATAATACTAATTCCGAGAGTCATTATAAACCTAACTTGTATTAAAAAAATAAAAATGTGGTTATTTACTCTACGTTATTTAGTATTCTACTTCTATAACTAACAACAGTAACAAAAACTTGTGAATAAAGAATATTCTATAAGAATTCTACAGATGATGCCCGTAAAAACTACGTAAAACGTTGTGGAATAAATGACATAAAAAAAATGTTATCGGTAAATGGTTTAATAGTACTTTGTTTATTGGACAATTAAATACTCACGATTTACCCATGTCACTCTTGTTTTAATACTTACTACTTACTTGTATGGTTTGCAGACTTTGCAGTCTGTGAAATATTGGCTTATTAATTCGTTTGTTTTCTCATCAGAAAACAAGTTGTTTAACGCACAGATGGTCCAGTGTTTACGTAAAAAGTAAAACAAAACAGCAACAGCGAACCAGAATAAAGCAAATTTATACTACCTTTCTGTCAAGAGAGAAAGAGATAGCTAAATTAGTAATGCTTTTATGTCTACAATCACGTTCCATATAGTTTTTGACATTGACAATGACATTCTTGCAGTTTTTTTTTGGTAATTTATTGGCCGGGCTATTGAGGCCTTTAAGTTATAGAGCAATATAAGCTTCCAAACGTTTCTTACTCTTCCTGCACTAAATGTATGGGATAGAGTATCATTGGTGTGTACTTTTAATGTACGCTACGCATAACTTTGATCGACAGCTTATTCAAATTTGTTAGCGCTAAAAACACTGATATAATGTTGTAAGACAGTATAAAATTGAAACCAGATTTAATATGTCTATTCGACATTAAAGCGATATACCAGATCGTTTTCTCAAAATCAGTAGCAAAATGTCTTAAAAACAAAATAATAGGAATACATTCATACCACACAAATATTAGATTGATCAGCTATCACGCTAATAATTATAAAGGCGAAAGTTTGTGAGTGTGTGTTTGTTTCTTCTTCACGCTCAAACGGCTAGACGGATCGAGTGCATTACTCCAGCCAGATAATGTCGAAAATCGTCATCTCAGTGCAATAGATAATTAGATATACAGCTTCTGTAATTGGTAAGCAGATTTTTTAATTTGGTAAGCTGATAGTTTTTTAAATATTTGATAAAATCTGTTCCGGCTGGAGTAACGTTACCGCAGCCAGATCTTTTGTTTTCTAACGGGTATGTTGAAATAAATGATATAATAAAATATAATAATACATTCCTTTACCTAAATACAAAGTATAAAATTAAATAAAAACAAATTAGCCGCAATTTGTACCTTGTAAATAGTAAGTAGGTTCCTACCTACCTCATCGACAGAATGGTTAAATGTAGGTAGGTAGATATGTGAAGAGTGGCATAGTGGAAAATTACTTTGAGCAATTTAAAATTTATTTAAACATTTATTAAGGTAGGTTTAATTTTTCAATCAAACTAATTGCATTCGTGACTGTACCAACTTTTAAGGACAAATATGCTAATAATTTTAGAAGTTTGGTATAATGTATTGCGCGGCCGCTTTTTTATAACATTCTAGATTTGGTCGGGTTACCACGAAATTTCACAGGTATATAATTGAACTATATATCTAATTATTAATATAAGATTCAGTTACCACAACTACAGGAAACTCGGTTAATCGGTCTTCAAATAACTCAGCTGCGCGCCGTGGCTGAAAAAAATTGTAGTTTCATCATAACTTTTTAATTACATATAGGATACTAATGAAACTTCAGTATAGGCAGTAATTACCTATATAAAAACATTTCAAGTTAGTCTTTGGACCGCTTATTGGAAGTGCTAGGACCTATTAAAGCATTTTAGTAAATAGAAATCTTATTATTTTATTATTTTATTTTAATCTTATTTTTTTTTTTTATTGCGTATCAAATTATACCTAATTAGCCAGAAAACATGGACAATTTTTTTTTATTTATTTATTTATTTACTTCAACCTTATCACATAAAATCTTTACAGGATTACACCCAATACGATAAATGCGCTTATTCTAAGTTACTTCACATTCGTAACTACAGTAAACTTAATCTATTACATAACAGTATCTAACTATAACATATTTTAAACAATGCACTCCTTGTGAATTCACCCAGAGTACAGCAGAATAGGTCCGTCTCAATACCCACGAGGTTGAGCGTGCGGAGTGCACGCGTCAGCGGCGCCTCTCTTAAAAGGTTGGTTCGACTGCGCGGCTCAACTAGCAAGCTCGGCCGCCGGCGTCGCCAGACGTACCTGTCCGGAACACACAGACCCACCTGTCCTAAAACAGTTGCATTATGCACCTTCCCTCTCAATATTTTGAATATATATGAGGCGAGTGCCAGTTCCCTCCTATTCCAATTATAATCATCCGTTTAGTCAATTTCGAGATGCAGCAATCGTACAAACGTTACCGCAGCAGGGTTTTAAATATCTTCGCAACCATAGAAAATACAAATACAAATTAAGTTTTACCATTTATTTCAAATTGATATCTAATTATTTCAAAATACCCGTTAGAAAACAAAAGATCTGGCTGCGGTAACGTTACTCCAGCCGGAACTGTTTTTATCAAATAATTAAAAAACTATCAGCTTACCAAATTTAAAAATCTGCTTACCAATTACAGAAGCTGTATATCTAATTATCTATTGCACTAAGATGACGATTTTTGACAATATCTGGCTGGAGTAACGCACTCAGACGGATCTGGATGAAATTTGGCATAGAGTTATATAGTAGGGGGTTTCGGGGTGTGTTATATAGTTTTACTAGCTGACCCGGCAAAGTTTGTTTTGCCATAAAAATACCAAACATTTACCCTACCCTACCCTACCCGACCCTACCCGACCCTACCCGACCCTACACTACCCTACCCTACACTACCCTACCCTACCCTACCCTACCCTACCCGACCCTACTCGACCCTACACTACCCTACCCTTCACTACCCTACCCTACACTACCCTACCCTACACTACCCTACCCTACACTACCCTACCCTACCTATAAACCTCACGGAGCCCGAGACCTTTCCAACGAATGCAAAACCTTGGAAATCGGTTCGTGCTTTCTGGAGTTATAGCGTCAGAGAGGAAAACCCGACTTATTTTTATATAGTAGAAGATTGAAATAGCAGATAGGATACTTTTTATGCCGGCAATTGATCACGTAGTAAGGGTACGTTCCCTGACCTAATACCTATGTCCTGGCAGTGGGAGTATTATGGACTGTTAAGCTTATTTATTCTAAACTAGCTGACCCGGCAAACTTTGTTTTGCCATAAAAACACCAAACATTTATCTACCCTACCTACCGTACCTTACACTACCTACACTACCCTACCCTACCCTACCCTACCCGACCCTACACTACCCTACACTACCCTACCCTACACTACACTACCCTACCCTACCCGACCCTACACTACCCTACCCGACCCTACCCTACCCTACGCAACCCTACACTACCCTACACTACCCTACCCTACACTACCCTACCCTACACTACCCTACCCTACACTACCCTACCCTACCCTACACTACCCTACCCTACCTACCCTACCCTACCTACCCTACCCTATCTACCTACCAACTTGTTGAACTATTTATTTGAATAAGAAATAATATATATACTACTATACGAATGCAACCAACTTTTGTTTCTACCGGCAGCGTTGATCTAATTAAAATTTAGAACATAAAATTTGCTATTGTGAGTCCACCTTAAAAGATAGACATATGGTGTTAAGGACTTTTTTATAGAACTATTAAAGAGAAACAATTCCATCATACATGATATTTGCGTAACTTAAACCATTTACGCAGCGCACGCAATGGAAGCTCTCAAAAAGGAATATTTTTTCCCGTTTTTGTAACATTTTTCATTTATGCTCCGCTCCTATTGGTCGTAGCGTGATGTTATATAGCCTATAACCTTCCTCGATAAATGGACTATCCAACAGTGAAAGAATTTTTCAAATCTGCCAAGTAGTTTCGGAGCCTATTCAATTCATACAAACAAACAAAAAATCAAACCTTTCCTCTTTATAATATTATATAGTATAGATTTAGACCTCAGGCTGCTACAAAATCATTAACCACCTAGCCATTCTGGCTTCCAGTCTAACCAAATGCAGCTGAGTACCTACCTACCAGTATTTGACATGTAGCGAGTGTAGCGACTGCATAGCTCCTACTTCCTTAATCCAGTAACTGGATAACACGATACCACCTGACAAGGCTGGTTACAGAATTTCTGACTTCTGACTGAATGGACGCAAAGAGTTAGACCGATAGCCCCTGGACACAAAGGAATCCATGGTAACGAAATGGCAGATGAACTGGCAAGAGAGGGCTCAGCAAATGATTTTGTGGGTCCAGAACCATGTGTAGGCATTTCGACGTGTCTCGTAAAAGCCACATTTAAGGAGTTTGCAGATCACAGATAAGTCTACTAGGGGTTGGATATCCTAAACCAGAAGACTATAGGCTCATATCTCCCAGTCTCGTTGTAAGACTCATGAAAAGAGTTTTCAACGAGATTGGGGAGGAGTATCGTTATCGTTATCTAGGGGACCACAATAGATTCCAATGGGTCGAAGTGTCCGAGTTGCTTCTCGGCCCCTCCATAAGATAAGATAAGATAGACCGATAGCCAATGGACCAAATCGACCAAATCAATGCGAGATGAATGACGCTATGTGGCTTTCCGTCTGTGTAATTGGTCGATTGCATAGAAATATTATTATATATCTATGGTCCATTGGATAGCGGTCACACTCTTTACGCGTATTTACTTACGCAATACGGCTGCTGATCGCCAAGCGATAACAAAATAGCACTTGACAATTCTTTACATTTTGGCTTAGATACCGACAGTCGCCATAGCTGGTAGATTCACAATACGAAAAGGAGTCTTCATAGAATTTTTACCCGACTGCAAGGGAAGGAATGTTTTTCGCGCGTACCTATCTTGTATGTTTGTAATATTATCTTTATTACTTCATATCTTTCAAACCGCAAGACGAATACATATAATTAAGACATCGTTAGATACGTCTTTACCACCCAAGTGGTCTTAGATTGATGGAATTCCCTGCCGGCGTCTTTGTTTCCTGATAGCTACAACCTAGGGGTCTTCAAGTCAAGAGTAAATAGGTTACTTGTAGGCAAGCGTGCTTCACCTTCGACAGTTCGACCACATCATCACTTAACATCAGGCGAGATAATGGTCAAACGCTAGCCTAAAACAAAAAATCAAAAAAAAGATGAGTCAAGTTCAAAAAAACAAACATGGTGGATTTTAGGCGTCATAATGTGCGAGTCCATTTTTTTTTTCTTCGAATTACTTTTAAACACAACTGTGTTTAAAAGTAATTCGAAAAAAAAATTATAGGTAACTGAAAAGTTGTAAATAAAAAAAGTTAATAAAAAAATTAAAAAACCGACTGCATCAGAAGCGAACTAAAAAGCTGTAGTTAAATAAGAAAAAAACATGCTGTGCAGTCGGAGGTTCCAGGGGGATCAGCCAGTTCGCGATTAAAGTATCCTCCGACTGCACAGTATGATTTTTTTCTTGACAGTTTTTTATTTCTCTAATTGGACTACAGGTAGAACAATACATTTCATTAAAAAAATCTCCCCGCATCGTTGTCGCACCTGTTTGCGGGTCTAAAGGCCAACCCTGGTATTGTTCTCATAATTTTATTTTATAACTACATTTATTCTCGCAATATCGCACTGAGTAGGTACGTCAAGCAATATCATAGCGCATGCACCCGCCCTGAACGTTACAAAATGCAATATTGCTCGTTAAGCCCACTTGACCCGGAGGTCCCGTATACACAGGGTGTTTCATTACTCCAATCTCTGTTATGAACGACGACTTGGAAAAATGTTGAGGTTAAAAAAACGAAGTTGTTGAGCAGCGTAGATTAATTTTCCGTTTTTAGGGTTGCGTATCAAAAGGGATGCCTACTGTGAAGGATACGTCAAGGGATCCTTATACCTACTACCTATCCTTATCCGTACCTATTATTTTTTTAAATTTAGAATCGTTCGCCTTCACTCTGCTTGGCCACCACTCCACTCCGTTCGTTGGGGCCCTCAAGCTTAGAAGCTTGAATTTTTCATCTATCCTAGGACTTTATTATTTTACATAGCTTTTTCGATATTAATTTCAACATGATAATGGTAATTATGACAGATGAATAGCAACATAATTCTATTAAGGTTCCGTTTATCCATTTATTAAAATTGATAATACGAGTCTCTATTCATGTATTTAACCATAGTGACAATTGTTTTTGTAATACAGAACCTTTATAGCGCAAGTCTGACTCGCACTTGGGCATTTATATATTGTTTTTAATTAGAGCGAATGGGTTTCAGATTGCACCAACGGTTGAGGTTTCATTATTGTTTCAACTTTGATTTGAACCAAAGGATTGTTTGATGGCCATGGAAAGATGTTAGGGATTTTTAAATAGCAAAGAAAATGAATTATAAGGTTATTCCGTATCTAATTGTTTCTTTGCCCCGACCTTTGATACTTTAGAATTATTTTTGCTGTTTTCAACTATCCTTCTAGTCTTACTAATAATACATATAATGTGAAAGTCTGTAATTATCTTGTCACTTCAATAGCTGAAGTATTGGAACTTGGCTAGATCATTGGACATAGGATAGGTACTTTTAACCATCTTCCAAAAAATGATGAGGTTCTATGTTCGACTGTATGTATTTTTTTTATGTATGTTCACCGATCACTCTGTCAATTATGGTCTGATTTTGTTTTTTTTTTGTTTGAAAGGGATCTAATGAGGCGATTCCATGGAAATCGAGGGAACTCTTCAAATTTTATATACATACGTGTAGTGATTTTGATATTTTCTTCAATATGGCAAGCATTTGCATTCAGAAAGTATCTCTAGGTGAAGTGGAACTGATGAAGAATAACTACTACCACTGAGGAAAGGAACATAACAGTGGAACAGTGGAACTTCGATTAGGTACTCTTTCAAAATGTGCCAGTTTCGCCTCCACATGAGACGCCTCTTACATGAATTTCACCCCTACGAATAAAAGCAGAGAATCATGTGAGGTGCTTCTATTCTTTGTTAGAAAGGTTAAATCAATCCTACCTAACTAATCCTGAGGTTTTTTTCGCTTTTTAGTGTTTTGCATTGAAAGTCAGTTGAATTTTTTTGTTTTTTTATTTTTTATCTCGGGTTGGAATTAATAATTCAATTTTATCATTAACAGTGCTATACCTCTTTTTATTGTTTTCTCGACATAATTGCCGTCTTTCACGGGGACTAAGCCGCTTTTCGAAATTTCGAAGCCAGAATAAATTAGAAAAAACAAACCGCCGATCACCCTGTATAAAGCTGACCTCTGCTAAGGTCGTGATCAAATACGTTGACATTATTACCTCCCATCGAAATCATCGCGGTAGCAATTAAGTACCGAGGTGATTTGTTAACAATTCAAAATTATAACATAGCGGGTCCAGTCGACGACGACGCGTCATATAAACCAGACTTTTATCAGGTCCCCGAGGACATTTTTTCCTGTATTAATACCTACCAGACTAGCTTACTTCAGTGTTGTTAAATCATGAAAATTGTGCAGTGTTAGTAGTGACAACTAAGCCATTGTTTACGAAATATTTAATGGTGCTAATTTATTTATTTGTGAATGTATGGCATTGTTAGGTTCTGTTATATCATTGTATTGAGTATCATTTAATTGGGAATTAGGCCTTTCGGTAATTAGTGTTTTATTATTAGTTATATTAATAATCAAAGCTTGCCAGTGTGGGATATATTTGATAGACAGTAAATAATAATTAGGTTGTTGATTGTAGTAGAGTAGGTACTAATTATCTCTCATAATAATGTTTAGATTATAATATTATAATAATAACATTTATGTAGCTTTTAACTAATTATCTTCATACCTAGGTATATTGATTGGCAGTATTATTTATGTTTTTGTTCCGACATAACTTATTTTTGTTTTTTAATTGCTAACTTGTAGTTCTAACTCGGTAAGGCCGTTCTTGCGCTGCGCTGGGTGCAGTTATTCAGGTAGGCTAGCAAATTCTTTTAAGATTTTTTGTGAGACGGTCATTGATACGTGTAGTAAACTATAGTACCTATAGTGAAATAGGTAATTAGGTACCTACAGTACCTACATAATAAGTCAAGTTCTACTGAAAAATCTATACGTCCATACTAATAATTTGCTAGTTTTATATTAAACTGTGCTAATATTATATTAGTTTGTTTTTATATATATTCTTTTTGTTAATTATTGACATTTTAACAACTGAACGGCTTTGGATTAAAACTTGTCATTCGGGACCATGGTTAGGATTGGAAGGCCAAATTAAATAAGCTTGCAAAATTCTACAAAACATCCAGCGGCCGTTAACCCAGAAATCAGCTCTAACTAAAGCTTGAACATGGCCCCGAGTGACAAGTTTTATCCAAATTCGTGCAGTCGTTAAAACGTCAATAGTTAGAAAAAAATATATATAAAATAAAATAATATAATATTAGCACAGTTCAAATAAGGAGATAAGAAAAAGAACATTTGTTTTCCTCATCAGTTATCGATACATTCTCATCACCTACGGAGTACCGGTACCACCTAAGGTATTGCAAACTAATTTAATTAGACCAACTATGACATACTGAGAGCAGTGGTGGCCCAGTGGTATCGGCCGCGACTTACAAGTTGTAGGTCGTGGGTTCAAGCCCAAGCAGGCGCTTTACTTTGTGTAAATTATTTCTTCACCACTGCTCTCAAAAACGGTGAAGGAAAACATCGTGAGGAAACCGGCATGTCTTAGAACCAAAAATTCGAAGATATGTGACATCCACCAACCCGCACTGGGCCCGCGTGGCGGATTACGTCCTCCCTCTCACAGAGAGGAGGCCTGTGTCCCAGCAGTGGGAACATTAAGACGGTACCCTGACCAAAAAATCGGCATGAGATATGAGCATTCCTATTGGTCTAGCGGCACTGGTGGCGCATGAGTGAATGCGCCCAGATTTTAGAATAAAATCTTTATAAAATCGAATTTTGGTCTTTTGAAAAAAAAAATCTACAAAAATGTTCGTTATTAAATTGTCTATCCATTAGTGTTAGTACAAAAAATAATTAATGAACACTTTACGAGGAGATGCATAATATCAATAATTATTTTTAATTTTAATGTTTTTTGGAAGGAGATTAGTGAAATATATATACAACATTTAAAAAAAAAAACTACCATTTTAAAATCAATATTATGTAGAAATTTAATGTATTTTTATTAATTGATATTTCTTTTTAAATAACGAGTAGATAGCTCCTAAAAACAGCACAAAAAACGGCTTGCGCGGCGTTTTGCTGGGGGTACCGCCTTAATAGGTTGATGATGATGACATACTGTGTGAGAGAGTCGGGCTACACAAGACAATATCCCATTTTTCTTAAAGGATTTATTATGGCAATTGCACGACATAGTACTGGCTGGTACTTCTTCAAGCAGTTTCTATGCTAACAGCATTGTTGGCAAGCCATGCACATGACTCACAGCTCCTCGCAAACGGTTCCTTTGTGCACATACAGTCAAGCACACGGTTATAGTAACAGATTCAGTTCAACTGACCCTTCTGATACTTCCATAGATATAAGAAAGAAGTTTTTAATATATCTATGGATATTAAGTTGCAGAGAGCAGCTGCAGTCTGCACTATATAGGGCAGGGGTCGCCAATTACTTTTATTTGGGGTCCGTTTCTTAAAAATAATATGTCCGTCGCGGTCCGTAAGGCCAACTAGTTGGCTTTATTGTATTTTACTGTACTGTATTGTATTTTATTCAATAATAATTAAACAAGAGAATGAATAAAAAGTAAGTACCAAGATTTTTATCAAATACTAGCTGACCCCCGCGGCTTCGCTCCTGTCAAAATTATAGCCTATGTTACTCGGGAATAATGTAGATTTCCATAGGTGAAAGATTTTTTTAAATCGGTCCATTAGTTTCGGAGCCTATTCGGTACGGTACAAACAAACAAAAAATCTTTCCTCTTTATAATATTGGTTTAGATTTACGTGAAACATGATTCGCCTTGAACTATCCGCGCGAAGTTTAGACTAAAGTCGCTCTTCCAGTCTCGTTTATTATTTTATCTGCATGTGTTGACACAGTAACTCATAAGAATACAAATATAGAAGAAGCTAAAAAAAAACCTATCCGAGGCGAGGTACTAAAATTTTCGAGCTTGCTTCGCTTATTCTTGGTCCTTGCACTTTTATGCTATAGGACTTCATAATTATCGCAAAGAATGGAAAAAGAAAATCTTAAAATACCTATCCGAGGTAAGGTTTTTAAATTTTCAAGCTCGCTTAGTGTGCTTTTGCATTTAAAATTATCTTGATGTTGTGCATTTACTTTCTTGAAGCTTTTCTGCACATATCGATTTGAGGTGTAATAACTTTTGAGTTCGCTTCGCTCGCTTTTCAATCAACATTTTTTTTTACAGCATCATCGCTTAAGCAAAATTCTTACACTCTTACTACACTTTGGCATGATGATGTAAAAGAAAACAGTTGTTTAAGAGCGGACTCTAGTCAACAGGAATTTGAAAAATAGGTATTTGAAGAAACTATTGCCGTCGCGTCACCTCCAACCTCACCCCGTAAAGTGCGAAAGGGACAACTGCAGCTCAGGCTGATTTTACCTACAAAAACTTTGACTAAAAGACGTTTCGTATTCTGCTGTTTTCTTCATGAAAACTGGTCTGATCTAAAAAATTCTTATATCAAAATTTAGAGGAAAAGTATATCTATGCTCCTATCATTTCATTTTTTGTTAAAAACTTATAAATTTTGTCTGAAAGTCTTCTGAACATGGCGGTAAAAACGGGCATTTTATTTTTCATATTTCTTTTTGTGATTATGTTTTGGAAAAAAGGAAATGATACAGGCACGTATTAATTAGACCTAGATTTTATGGAAAAAAATCATTGCTCTAGAGGCATTATCCACGAAGAAAACAACAGAATGTGTTTGTATGGAGAAAGTCTCACTAGAGTCCCCTCTTAAAAGAGCGAGCGTAGCGAGCTAAAATATTTTTTTATCTCCGATTGATTCTTTCAAGATGAACTCTTTCTGCTCTGTCTCAAAGGTGCTTAGTAAGACTGTGTAAATAAAATAAAATGACGTGTGCTGGGCAAGCACAGGCACAGGCTGGGCGGAAGTGTGGGGGCGATTATTTAAAGTTCAGAACTAAAATCAGGCCCTGAGCCTCAGGATACGCCGCCGCTTACGTACTTTGTGGCCTCAGATAGATCGAATAATCTGTGGCTAAACTAACTTAGTTCTCGGTCTACAACCGGCATTACCGGTTTAGCTTCTTAAACCACATTTTATTGAATACATTCTAAGAAACAAATTCTTTTGCGATTTGAAGAGTTCAAATAATTTTATCTCAAAGTTGCATAAAAATATTGAAAAGTGATGTTTCTAGTGGTGTTTGTGTGTGATAATTTATAATATTCACAACGGATCTTTGTGTCTCTGAATTGGCTGCAAGAGCCTGCGCATTAGCTATTTTTGTGTCAACATTGAAAGTGAAGATAGCATTGTATAACTGTCTCTTTCACTCGCTTACGTTTGTCTTATCATCCTATCTCGCTTAGTCTATTCAGTTAAATTGTTTCTTGCGCAATACTTGACAGAGACAACTTCAGAGACACAAAGATCCGCTGTGAATATTATATTTTAGTTACAAAGTTATTTTACTTGAAGGAAGAAATAGTTAGTTAGTTTGTTAGTTTTTTTTGATGAAGTCGATGAGTTCCTGGGTTCGATGCCCGGGTCTGGCAATGTTTAATTGGGTTTGTCCATCTGGAATTTCGGAGTAGAAACCCGGAGTCTGGGTTTGCGGCCAGTTGGTGTCAATAGGTACACCCCCATATTACATGGGACCCCCTAAACATAACCTGCGAAGAGTAGGAGTAAGTACTATAGGTGCACTTCGAGGGATTACTGGCGAGGTGTTATGTGTGTGTGTGTGTGTATTGAAAAGTGATGTTTCTAACAACTGTGAGTCGATTTATTTCTTACTATTTTAAAAGTGAGTTATCTATTGTCGTTGCTGACCGTACAAGTTTATTTTGATATCAGATTGAGATATTTGCAATAATCGATTACCTACTCGTAAGATAGTGTTGTGTGTCAGATTAGTAGCGTTTCGGCCGCTGAGTTTCGTCCGGTCGAAACAGGCTTTTCATTATTATTAATATTTTTAAGTGGTGTTCCGGACTATATTTTTTATGCAAATTTTGTACAGTCAGAATGAAAAACCTTTAGTAGGGTTATATTATTTAAGTAAATGTCAGGGAATTGTTGGCAAACGAAAAAGTTTAATATACAATTACAACAATCTACAGAAAACATGATAAATCGCAATAATCAGTCTTATATATCAATTAAAACGTGAACAACGAGAATATTAAATGTAAGTAACTATATTCAGTCTTGTATATCATTTTTCTATTAACAATCACTTTACTAAATAAAATACTGAAAATAATAAACAATGCCGTCAAAAATCAGTGATTATTTACGATTTTAAAATAACCTCTTCTTATGTTTTATAGTAATAAAAACAATCAGTCTGTTAATACTATCAAAACAATAATCAACTATTTTCATTAAAAAAAAAAACAATCATATACTAGAAATCTTTAAGTCTCATGTGTTTTTCTATGATCTAAAAATAGTCTTAGCATAAGAGGCCACTTAAAATTATGATCTTACGAAATCTCGTGATTTTGTAAATCCGAAATATGGTGCTAAAAATGTAGTAAATTTAATTATGTTTCTGACATTACTTTGCCGCTAAAAAGGATTCGTCCGAAACACCACTCACAATATTAATAATAATGAAATTCTTGTTTCGACCGGATCAGACGAAACTCAGCGGCCGAAACGCCTACTAAGCCTGTACTGACATGGCCATGGTTTGCCGTGCCATGGTCGTTCATTTTGTTACCCGACGAGCGCGACGCAAAGGAGGGTAATGTGTTTATCAGTATAATACTTATGTATGTTTGTTCCTATGTGGCGTTCCAGAGACCAAACGCGTAGGCCGATTTTGATAATTCTTACGTCAATCGTGTCGTCTTTACCTTGCGGGTATCAGGCTACATTAAAATTTAAAAAAATGGCGGATTTTGGGCGTTATATTATGGGTGTCCCATTTTTTTCTCCGAACCCGTCGTGTGGGGTATCAAAATGAAGGGTTTTAAAAGGTGATTGCTGCCTGCTGTGCAGTCGGAGGATACATAATCGCGAGCTGACTAACCAAAACCATATTTATCCTTTGACTGCACAGATTAATTCCTTCTTGTTTTTGTCTTTTCAGTTCGCTTCGCAGTAGGGTTTTTTTTTAGGGCTTGATTTTAACATGAACTTTTTTTCTCTTATCTATAGCTCGCAGCAGGGTACCGTATGGTGACGGACGTAAAGAATTTCACCATCCCATATCTTCCCGTGGGTGTCGTAAGAGGCGACTAAGGGATACACCAGAGAATGGGCAGCAGCGTTCTCTGTTCACTTTAACATCAAACTTTGATCATCAACCCGCCTGCCAAGTGTGGCGATTATGGCAAACCCCCCAAACCTAATGAATAGCACACCGAAAAAACGGCCCCGAGTGCCCGGCAACCTGTCTACCCTCCGTACAGTAAAAGTTCACTAGATTGGAAGTAGAGTTGACCCACATAAGGGGTTTAAGCCCCACATGTTTTTATTGCATTGCCTAAAATTCTACAAAATTATAAGGCAAAACTGCGCAGGGGTACTTTTTAGGCGACAATAAAATTAAAACTAATTGGCTTAGAGCTGTGATTCTTATGTCAGTGTGTAGAACAACTCTAATACTAAAAAAATACCCTTTTTTTGTGAAATCATCCAATGACTTCACCCGCTCTGGGTGAAGCGGGAGAGCGTGTCAGACTTTTGCTGACTAAAATTCACCCGTGTTCCTTCAGTTGCTTGAGCCAGGACCGCGGTAACTCTCTTTCAAATTTACCCGCGATCCAGACAGGTCATCGGGCATCGGCCCTAGCCGGCCCCGTCACTTTTGCTGACATCTCTTTGAGGCACGCGTGGAAAACTACGCGCCGTAAACTCGGGCTTGGTCCTTATCGGACGGCGAGCTACCCATTACTTGCCGTCCGCAAGCCCGCGCCTACTGTGGCCGTGCAGTGGCTAGGGGCGTGAGGGCGTCTCCTTTGCGTCTCCCTCACGCGTTTCACCTCCTTCTTTGCGAGCATTACTGCTTCGCAGAAGGAGGAGAGAACTTCCCATGCCCTTTCGCTCCGTACCATGACCTGAACCAGGGCCCGACGCGAGAGGTCGCCACCGCCGATTGCCTCCACTAGGAAACGGCGGGGCTCTGCCTAAGCGGGGCAGACCTCCATCGTATGCTCCACCATGTCCTCCGGGCGGTCCACACAATAGTGACACCCGGACGTTTCCTCCCGCCTTATCCTGAACAGGAATCTCTCGAAACAGCCGTGTCTGGTGAGAACCTGCGTCAGGCGGAAGGTGAGGACGCCGTGACACCTCTCAACCCTCTCCTCAAAGAGGGGCCTTAGCGCCGCATTTGTAGCGTGCCCAGCGCTGGGTTGCGGCAGTCGCCCTCGCCATGTCGCCATGAGATCCTGTCGGAGTTCTGTCAGCCGAGCCGCGATTTATCGCGGCAACAAAGTTTCGCCCCGGCAATTCGCCTCCTCGCGCCACTCTCATATGTGTGCGAGGACTTTTGTCTCCAGATACCATGGCGGCAATCCGGCAAGGAGGCTCGCCGCCTAAAGTGCGTCCCTAGATTCAAAATAAGGTTGTCAAACTATTTGGATAACGAAATAAGACTTCTCTATCTTTGAGGGTGAGGCGATCGTACCCCTTGTGTGGAGTGATATTATCGATATAATTAGGTGTCTTTTACGGTCTTAAATTTTTATTACTACAAGTCCGGGCATATTGTATAATTGAGTTTGATTTGTAGCGTATAATTTTCCTGGCTGACAGTAATTCAACCCATTTTAGGACCCAGGCCTCTATAATAGCTAAGTCATTTGATCCTGACTTATTGATTGATGTTAATTAGATCCTTGATCCCAATATTGGTAATGATAAATTGTTAGTGGCATGGAGTATTGTTTTTCTTTTAGTTTTGCAACCTAATTCTTGTTGAAGTGGAATTCCGATTTATAATCTTAGAAATTTTGTGATGTCTCAAAAAATCGATTGTGAAATGTCGAACCTTTATATAAGTATTGAGACACAAATGATATCTAAGTAAGTAATAATGCTTTTGCCAGCTTTTCACCCTCGTAAAATTTGAAAATTATCTCGCGGAAATGCACCTCTTGGTACAAAAAGTACAAGTAGGTAGGTACCTTATTATCCTATTATTTAAAATATAATCTTAATATATCAATGTGTAAAAAAAGGTATATTTATCCTAATCCAGGTTCCATGGCCCAAATTTCGTAGCAAACCATTTAGTCGTAAACTAACATCAAAACAAACGGCTTTTCACATTATAATATGTGTAGGATAGCCAACAACGTATTACGGTACTGTTAAAATATTCTATTCTCCTAAATAGGTACCTATACTGGTATCCATCCATGTATCGAATATTCAGGATTTTAGCAACAGAATTGGGTAGAATATTTAGAAAATATAAATCAGATTCATGCTAATGGTATTTACAAAATTGCTATATTAAGTGTCAAATGCAGAAATTAGAAAGCGTAGCGTGATTGCGTGAATTGATTTTAAACAAAAGCTTTTAGTGACACGCTCTCATGGATAAATTACCTACAATGACGATGATGATATTAAAATGTCGGTAATAATGCGACATTATGAAGGTACCTATATTAAAGGCTCACATAAGGCATAGGTCGTACCGTGAGCTAAGCTAACCAGTTGCAGACCAGAGGCTCTATATTTCATGAAAGATAGCTTGATCTCTGCGACATATGTCAAACTGACGTATACGTTATTGTTACGGTATTGTTAGCCTGTCAAGCGCTTTTGTTACTGTATTGATACTGACAGCTGTCACAGAGATCAAGCTATCTTTTATGTAGTATAGACATCTATCAACAAAAACCGGCCAAGTGCGAGACGGTCTCGCGCACAAAGGGTTCCGTACCATTATCAAAAGAAACGAAAATAAAAACACGTTTGTTGTGTCGGAGCCCCACTTAAATATTTATTTTATTCTGTTTTTAGTATTTGTTGTTATAGCTGCAACAGAAATACATCATCTGTGAAAATTTCAACTGTCTAGCTATCACGGTTCATGAAATAGCCTGGTGACAGACAGACAGACGGACTGTGAACCCTTAAAATGAAAAAAATATATTTGTTTAGCTAAGCTTTTCTCATGTGAGCATACCATTGAGATAGGAAATATATGGAGGCGCCGCGATGTTCTATACATACATTAGCTTATACAAATATGAGTGAAATACGATACAGAATGTGAAACATCGTTTTGTTTCATTCTTTCTAATGTAGTAATCGTATTTGATGAAAGAGACAACAATATTTCAGTTGTTGCTCATTATGGCAACATTTTGTTATGACGTAGTGACGGTTGTAGGTACGTGCCATATTCGCCATTTTATGTGCCGAATTTTGTGGTTGTGTTCGTGGTAGTCCTGCTGTCAAATGGTTGTTTACATATTGTATTATTGAGATATGTGAGTGTGTGTGTGTTGCTTGATTGACACAACCTTAGAATCGGCGGCCATTTTATGAGACATTTTGAGGTTTAGGTAGGCACGTTTTTTTCGTAGGTATTTTCAGTCCATATTATTTAGTATGTCTATGGAGCATACCATGAGCAATTTATTGCATAGTAGTCTAGAAGAAATCAGGTCGTTCTCGAAGGTCGTCATTGTTCATTTAGAACAAGCTTTGGCATTGTACCTGCATTAATATATCGATTTGGGTCTCATTCTATCAGCGAAAACGATTGTCAAAACGCCAAAGTAATTATAAATAGGTTTGACGACGTGTCACTTCGGTAACGCGTGTCTACCTCTTATTTATTTATTACTAGCTGTGCCCGCGACTTCGTTCGCGTGGTTGTCGAGAGCAAAACAACGTCGTTTAGATAAGAGTATATCACCTTTTTGATGATTTAGATAAGAGTCCTGACTTTGGTATAGTTGATTACGTTAATGCTTCTCTATATACTATGTTAGCGGTGGAATTACCCGGAGCATATACAAAAAGGTTGTTTGGGTTGCTAACACGTGATAGAGAAACATAGAGTTGGCCGTGTGAAAAACAATCAAAAGTAAGGTCTACACCCGCAACGGATAACGTCTGGCCTTGGGCTTTATTAATAGTCATAGCGTAACAGAGGCTTACAGGAAATTGCACACGTTTGAAAGTAAACGGAAAATTATTGGGGATAATGGGTATCCTGGGAATGAAAACAACATCACCGGAGCCGCAACCTGTTAAGATTTCGGCTTCGATGACATTTCGTTGGAGATTTGTTACTCTCAACCGAGTTCCATTGCATAGTTTTGGTGGGCTTAAATTTCTGAGTAGAATGATTGGTACTCCGACTTTTAAATAAATTTTGTGTGCTGGAAGACCTGGTGTATTTAGAGAGTCTAAAAACTCTACTGGATAGTGGGTGGCATCTCCTTCTTCTAAAACCGTGTTAATAGATAAATATTCCCTACTTTCTCCAGAAACATGTACCAATATTTGAGAATTTATTGCTGCTGCTTGGTCGTTGCGAGGTGCCAAAATAGCTCGTTGGCATAGCCAAGCAGCGTCATGGTTCGAGATCTCTGATGGATCTCCGTATACAGAGGAAATGAGTTCCTGCTGTGAGGCAACAGAAGAACACAGGCTTTCGACTAAAGTTACTTTACCTCCTTCTTGAGTCGGGTATGTGCCGTTACCAATTTGAAGTAGTAAATTTGAGAAAACCTGCGCGTTTGCGTCACCTCCCAAATATGCTCGCATATTAAAGCTCAAATTAGTTAATATGACACTACGCCATAAAATAGAGCTCTTTAAACAGGCACCTATTTCATCGGCCCTCGTTCCTCTGGGTATTATAGGGAGTGTCTGCCTGAAGTCTCCACAGAATAGCACCGTTAAGCCTCCCATCGGTCGGTCATTTTGTCTTATATCTCGCAACGTTCTATCTACAGCTTCCACAGCTTTACGATTTGCCATCGTACACTCGTCCCAAACGATAAGGGCGCAATCGCGTAAAACCCTTGCTTTATCACTATTGCGAGACACGTTGCAAACAGGGTTTTCTGTGCGGTCCAAGTCGATTGGTATTTTAAATGTTGTATGTGCAGTTTTTCCTCCTGGTAATAAAGTGGCAGCTATTCCTGAGGAAGCGACGGCAAGGGCAATTTTGTTTTGGCTCCTTATTTGAGCCAAGATAACTTTAGTGAGGAAAGTTTTACCTGTTCCACCAGGTGCATCTAAAAACAGCATTTCTCCTAATGAATGTTCTACACTACAGCATACTCTATCAAAGATTTGACGTTGTTCTGACGTCAAATTTGAACAGCCATTTCGCAATATTTCTGCTAACTCTTCGGGGTTGTAATTTATTTCAGATGTATACTCCCTATTAATTCGTTCCCCACCAACTGTCGGTGTCGGCAAGCCGTATTGACTGAGGGGGTTCCCTCCTATACTTGTAACTATATCTTGTATAGCCAGCAAAGCCCTATTATGGCAGCTTTCACGTACTTGGTCAGAAGTTTCACTATTTATATTTTGCTGTCTCAAAAAATCTTCGGCAAACGCGTCTTTATATTTTTGCCACAACTGCCCAGCGTCCGATAGGCCACAAAATGTCAACAAAATGGCAAATAAATGGCGCAAACGATGTGGACTATCACTGACGCATGCTTCGGCTAAAGCATCATCCCAATGCTGATCGCCATCTAATAAATGCCGTGCGCGGCAAGCAGCTTGAAATGTGGGATATTCTATATCGTCCACTTTGCGGAGCTCAGCAAAAGAAGTAGGTCCTCGCACTGTGTGAAGAAGAAGGCGTAAATAATAACACTCTGCATTATTTGGGTGCACCGTGTATACTCTTCCAATCACGTGTTCTTTAAAAATGCCGGACTCGCCTTCTACAGCAGTTCCACGTCTCCTGCGATTAAAAACACCTTGCTGCTTGTTATAAGTATAATAATGTGGCACTTCATTGTACAACAGAGACTTAGCGAAATTGTCTCTTTCGCAAAGGCGAAAGAATGCGAGCAAGGTGGTTTGTCTTGGGTTGTTCATTCTTTCTGCCACATTTTCTGGCTGAAAGTAAACTCGCTGCCCGCCTTCCAGGTGCACGTCAAGATGGATGACTGGCGGATACCTTTCATGAATAGGGAAACTCAAAATGCGCCAAACTGCCTCCGAAGAGCTTATGTATCGGCCAGATTGATACCTTGTCACTTCATCAAATTGGTTGTTATTTCTTAGTGCTATCATGGCTTGATCACTACCTTTATTAACATATTTACATATATATTTTATAGATTCGACGCTATTACAAATTTCAACATTAATGTGTGCTTGAAAAGCGTTTGACAAAACTGGAGAATACGGTACCACCCAACTATTATTTAGAATTATTTCTTGTCCACGGAATCTGACAGTAGCTGTGAAACCACCTTGTGACGGTGATCTTCGCCGGTATTGCGGATACCCATTTTCCCCAGCCATAGTTAGTTCTTTCAGTGCTCTGGGGTATTTTTTTGAGCATTGACCATCTTTCATGCACGGTGATTCCCTGTTTAAGAGGCCACATGGCCCGTGAACCATATGTGTTTTTACTATGTCATGCAAAATCGGATCTGCATTATAGTCCGGAAATTCTGCACTTATGACACTGTCTATAGCATCGGGACGAATTTTTTCTTCCAGCCACAGAAGAATGTGCGCGTGGGGTAAACCACGCTTTTGCCACTCGACGCTATACATAAAACAAAGAGTTGAACCGAAAACTTTCTCCTTTGTAAGTAGATTAATCAAGACTTTGAGTTTTAAATGAAAAATCCTAGCAATAATGTCATGTCTGTCGTATGACGCCTGTCCTGTGAGAAGTGCCTGGCAAATCTCCGTCCACTTTGGATTTGTTGTAAATGTTATAAAAAGGTCCGGCCGGCCGTATTTACGGACGTAACAAAAAGCATCTTGCGTTCGTTCGTGCATATACCGCGGACCGCCTATGAAACTGGATGGCAAAATAACCAATCGACCCAAGTTTTCGACGTTATTATCTGATTGCATGGCGTCCCGCAAGTGCACGTATTCTTCAGCGCGTAACCGTCGCTGGTTAGTGCGAATATACACTAAACGTTCAGTTTCTATTTTTGCGTACATGTCCACAATAAATTGGCTGAACAAACCACGAAATCGTTGCAAATATACGAAACTGTTTTGCCTTATTTGTAAAAGGTAGGAATAGTATTGTTGAGCAGATATTTTTTTTTGATAATTAGTGACTCTCGTAGTAGGGTTCACTTGGTACAGCCCAAAATTGTACCCATCTTCACCATGACAATAGATTAGTGGATATTGCAGGGCGTCGTAAGCTCGGTGGGTTTCCAAAATGCGTTGAAGGCGATCGTCGCGTGTACGCAACACGATATCACGTCTCTCACACTCCTGGTCGACTAAAACAACTGCAACTTCATCTGCGACGGGTGCATTGTGTCTTCCACGGTGTTCACCCACAGGACGTCTATCGGCACTTATAACAATTTTGAAATCATTGCTGCCTTGTGGAATTGACTCCAATGCAGCTTTGAATTCACGAACGTACTGGTTAACGCGATGCAGCAATTCTTGAAGTTGACCCAAAAGCTCAGCATTGAGCTGGGGAAAATTGTGATTTCTAACATTGAGCTGTTGCGTGTAATCGGATACAAAATAAATTTGGAGAAATTTGGGTTCATTTTCTGGCAGCAAAGATCCAATAAGGTGATAAACTTGACCTTGTACTTTGAAGGTTGGCATGAACGGTCCTTCCGTTATTTGTTTTGCCCCAAAGGAAGTCATTTGGAAAGCACTGTTATATAAACGAATATTATCCAAAAAACGGTTCGACTGGGGATGATCGCCATTCAGGAGACTTATAAGTAAGTGTGGTGGATCTTGGAAATTTGGAAGAACAATTTTTCCATTTGAGCAGCACATTCCATCTGTCTCTTTCCTCCATTTCAAAGCATGACAAAAATTACAAATTTCTCTCATGTCACCCACGAAAGTAAAGCCAGCATAATTAATTCTAGACGAATATGTGAACCCTGATTTTTCCCTATTGTCCCAAGGTAATAAAATATTTGCATCGTCATTTTCCATGGACTCATCAGCTCCGCTATTTGTTTCTCTATTCATATGGTATCGAGCTCGTTCTATTTCTAGGCGAGATTGACGTTGTTCTGCTGTTTCTGCTCGTCTTAGTTCATCTATTCTTTCCCTTTCAGATGCAAGATAACTTTCATTGTTTCTTTGTACACCTACATAGTTATGTCTAGCTATTTCTAATCGTTCTTCTCTTTGGGAGAGAGATTCAGACTCGCGCGAGAGAGCGTGTCGCTCTCGGTCAGATGACAGACGTGCTTGGCGTTCCTCGATACTCTCTTGAGAACGCAAAGTCGCGGTCCGAGTTCTTTGCGAACTTAAGCGCGACTCCCTTTCTGTGAAAGTCTCTGACTCGCGTGAGAGAGACTGGCGCTCCCGATCAGCAGACAGCCGAACTTCGCGTTCCTGGATATTCTCTTGAGAACGCAAAGTCGCGGTCCGAGTTCTTTGCGAACTTAAGCGCGACTCCCTTTCTGTGAATGTCTCTGACTCACGTGAGAGAGAGTGGCGCTCCCGATCAGCAGACAGCCGAACTTCGCGTTCCTGGATATTCTCTTGAGAACGCAAAGTCGCGGTCCGAGTTCTTTGCGAACTTAAGCGCGACTCCCTTTCTGTGAATGTCTCTGACTCACGTGAGAGAGAGTGGCGCTCCCGATCAGCAGACAGCCGGTCTTCGCGTTCCTGGATACTCTCTTGAGACCGCAAAGTCGCGGTCCGTGTTCTTTGTGAACTTAAACGTGACTCCCTTTCGGTGAACGTTTCCGATTCACGTGAAAGAGCGATGTGCTCTCGGTTAGCAGATAACCGTGCTTCACGATCTTCTTCCGATTCCTGAGACCTACAAAGTCTCATCCTTTTCGCATTTCGGCTACGCAGCGAAAGGTTAGTTTTTTTTCTTTGAGGCATTTTCAAGGAAAATTAAAGCAATAAACAAAACTAACAACACTTATGACTGAATAGCCTACAAACTTAAAAGAACGGTGCGTCGAACAGTCTAGTGTGACAACGTATCGTCTGTTCGTGGTCGTGACTCAACGAATTGGCAACACTAACTTACTGTATAACGATTGGCACTATTGGATTCAAACTACGAAGTAAATCAAATACAATCTTAACTTCGTACTTCAAACCAATGACCAAAGTTGACCAAACGAAACCAATAAGATAAGCAAATACTTTTTTTTCGACCAATTTAGAAAATCGATAAACCAAGCAACCAAAGAACTTTTACGACACACGCAAGAACTTTTAAGACACCTAACGAAACCCAATTTGCCTAGTAAACACGGTGGACGTCATCCTCGCGCGGAAAATCTTAACACCGCGATTCAGAAAATGACGTCATTTGCACAACGCCATCTATCGGATTTAGATTTCAACTATCAACATTAGTTCTATTTTTAGTCTTAAGATGTCGTTGCAAGTACTATACTTAATTGCGTAACGTAATATTTTACTTCTTGAACTCACTAAATTAATCATATCTTTTGATAGAGTGAACCGATTTCGATGAAACAAAAACTAAGTTAAACCTCAAGTTGCGTATAATTTTTGTATATAAACATTGTCAGCATTGAATTCGTAGATTTTACGTGATGTGCGCACAAACAAACAGACAAACAGACAAACAGACAAACAGACAAAAATTTCAAAAATGATGGAAATGGGTTCTGTTACTTATCTTTTCACACGCTGGCTATTTTTTGTTTCAATTTCTTCAATGTACAAAAATGACTTTTCTACAGATTTATTATATGTATAGATTATATGCTTTATTGTACACCATAAAATACAAAAAGAAACTTAAGTCTAATACACATACAATGGGCGGCCTTTTAGCATGATGCGATCTCTTGCAGGCAACCTGTACCTCTTAAGGCGCTATATACGCCCCAATGTTAACGCAGTACTGGCCGTGCGCCCGCTCGATGCTTAAATATCAATATTGAAGGTTCAATATTGATATTTTGGCCTTTTGAACAGTTTTGTTTGCAAAATATTATTTGATTTACATATGCTATGTTAGTTATAAAGAAATACCAGCCATCTATTTTTCTGTGTAAAAATATTTTTAAACATCCAATTCGTTTTGGAGGAGTTTCCAAAAGTTGCGAAAAAAATATCGTGTTGTTAATTATTTTTTTAAAGCAAAACTATTAGTTACACGAAAAAAAACTTGTGTTCAAAATTATGTACATGAATCAATAATAAATATATATATATATTTTCAAACCTTTTAACCTAGCCGTTACTAAGGAGTATGCTGTAGAAAGTTACCGTTTTACGGCACTAAAGGGTATGTAGGCCCTTAAGGGTTTGTCACAATGAATGCGTTCTGCGTCCAGCGGTCCGGTCAACTCGAACGATGCCGGCGCGGTACCCTATGATCGAGTTGACCGGACCGCAGGACACAGAACAAGCGCAGGACGCATCAAGTGTGACGAAGCCTTTAGTCCCCATGCCATATTCTGTGCCCATTTTGAACTGTTTGGCAGTTTAACATAACTTAGCTCGCGGTATGAGCTGGCCTTTATATATGTTTTTTTGTTTGTTTCCTTTATGTATTGAATTTAACTCGATGTACAGTAAAGTATCTTAATAATATAAAAATTAACAAATAAATCTGTTTAAATGAAATAAATGACCTCACTCGACCTTGAACTCGTTGCATCCAGGGTGAAGGACATGCAATTAATTATCGATTTACATGTGCAATAAATTTTACAGCTTTAATAAAACTTGAATTTTAAGTAGTAGGTATGTTACCACCTGTAAGTGTACCTACTTACCTATTATTGATGCAATAAAGATATGAGATTTTATGTTTTTAATGTGTATAGTTACTATCAATTAATATTTTTGACATCTCTCATGTTCGGTAAGTAGGTTCTTATTACCTCCAAATGGGGCTTGTAGGTGACTAATTAGCGCTCTAGGGTAATAATGTAGCTAGAAAAGCCCTAGGGCGGTAAGAAATAAAAAAAAACACTTCTTTCTTTCAAAAAGTTTGCGGCAACCATCATACTGGCAATAGACATCATGCATTCAGCCCAATGACCAAAGAGGTCGCTTTGCTATTCAGCCTTGTCTTCGTGTGAGTATAATAGTCATCAATTTTAAATATCGAACGGCGAAGCTGAATTTCGTTCTTGAAAAAAAATAATTAAATGTTTTATTCTTGTAATGCCGGTTTTTTTCTACTTAACTCACAATCGAGATGTAAAGCAGAATAGTTAGCTCGGGTGTAAGCACCAATTGCACCCTCGAACTATAGGCGCCTAAATATCTCGGGCTGCAATACAGCCCTTGGCTACTAATCTACTATTATTAGTCGCAGTCATTATTGCTAGGCTTATTTATTTCCTTCTTTCTTATATATGTGGTATATACAGTCATACTTAAAACGTCATACCGACGTGACGTATAATACATAGACCTGACGTTTCTCAATTAATGTAATCGTTACATTAAAATAGCAAATCTTGATGAAGTTCTGCAATTTATCCAAATTTGCAACTTCGAAAAACGTGTGCTCGCTGCGCACCGAAAAACTTCGACATTTTGGGTATTTTTCACATTTTGCTCTTCAAGTCAGAATCTATGTATTTTACGACAAACAAACACGTGTACTTTTTTAAAGTTCTTTAAATTTGCAATAATTTAAGCTCAATCGCAGCTCTATAAATCCAATAGGGACCAAACTACGTCTTCCCAAAATCATAGCCATGGAATGCCTTTTTAAATGATTGTATGCCTTTCCCTTCGGTAGGTACTACGCAAACTTTGTCCCAATTCTTCATAAATCCATTAATACGAAGGTTCCAATCGGAGCCCTATTGCAGTCACTCACGTGTCTGTCTGTGCGTCTGTCTGTCAGTCCATCGTCTATCACACAGGTTTGAGATACAGTCTTCAAATGTCCACAGTATCAGTCCACAGATCCAATCTTGTTGACACAAAGCCAAACAAATAGTCAAAAAATACTTTTAAATGTTTTTAAGGGGGGCTGCCATACAGGAAAGGGAGGCGTTAAAAAAAAATGATCTTCCCCATCGAGTGGGGTATCGTTGTTTAGAACTCGTTGAGTAAATAAATACTGTATTTCTTGTTTTAAAAAACATTGGACTACAAAGGAATGAGAAGCCACCAAAGTAAGATAAAAAAACGAATATTTTTTTTACTTCCCATTGACCTATTTACTTAAAATTGGGTGATAATGTTCGTTATTACGTATATTTTAAAAACAAATTCCAATATATACACCTGATCGTTCTTTGAAATGCCTTCATTTATCCTATTAGAACCAACTTGATTTTGCGGATTGGTACGGAACCCTAAAAGTGCGAAGTCCGACATGCACTTGGCCGGTTTTTCGAGATTGTGATTGATCCTGATGAAAGGTACCTAACTACTTTAACAGTAAGGTAACGTAATGTCGATTTTATATTTACCTACACCAGTCAGATAGATTCGCAAACACGATCGACTATTATCTAAATCGAATCCATTACGTTCGAACACATTAAATTAAACACCTAATTTGTTAACTACTACAGTCAACAAACTTCACCTACAACTCCATCCTTATCCCACACTGCAATTGACAAAACAAGAGAAAGAGACAACAGTATGTCACCATTTGTTTTTTGTTTCCAATAGATTTCTTTGTAGAGAAATTGATCCAGACAATAGCAAAAATCCCATGATCAATATAGGGCCATGGGAAACGCTACACAATGTGTTTTCCCATAAATGCAAGGTACCTACACTGGAAACTACTCAGTCGGTTCGTATTGAGGAAGCGGTTGGCAGCGCGCGCGCAGAAAAAGTATAAAAAGTTCGGCAAACTCAAGGTGTCATGGCGAAAACGCTAATATGGTAATTCAACTTTTATTATTGAAATTCTTTTCTTAATTTAAATGTCAATTTTATATTGCATGCTTTGTTGCTTTGCGTTTTAAGGAGTTTGTCTGGTGTTTTTTTTGACAGGCATTTTTTGAATAAGAATGTCTTTTTTAACCGACTTTCCAAAAAGGAGGAGGTTCTCAATTCAGTCGTTTTTTTTGTATGTTCGGGCTTAACTATGTCATTTATAAACGGATTCGCAAAATTCTTTTTTTGTTCGAATAAAGTTTATTTCGAAATGGTCCCATTGGAATTTGGTAAAGATCTGATTAAGTACTTCGGAGATATACAAGAACTCTTCAATAAATGACGGCTAATCTTCGGCTTCTATTTCATAACGTACGATCACGCCACTATGCTCTAAACTGGTACGCAGATGTGTACAATTCACCCTGGTACACTCTCATTCCACCGATTATGTTCAAGTTACATGTCATTTGGGTAATCTATTCTGGCATCACTGTGGGCATTATAAGTACCTTACTATAAAACTTGTCCATTATGTACCACTAAAAAGTGAAAAATAAAGATCGTTGTTACAAAAAAATACAACCGACTTCCAAAAAATAAAAAGACTACAAAGTGAAAAATAACTTCATGTTCGGAAGGCGGTGTCAATAAACGAAGAAACGAAAACAGGAATACCGACTGCCGAAATTGTAGTTATTTTTCACTTTATATCAATCTGCCTAGCCTTTTTCCCAACTATATTGGGGTCGGCTTCCAGTCTAACCGGTTTAACTGAGTACCAATATTTTACATGGAGCGACTGCCATCTGACCTCCACAACCTAGTAACTGGGTAATACAATACCCCTTGGCAAGACTGGTGTCAGATCTCAGGCTTCTAACTACCCGTAACGACTGTCAAAGATCTTCAAATGACAGCCGAGACCAACGGCTTAACGTGCTTTCCGAGGCACGGAGGAAACTCGGTATGTTGAAATGGTCACCCATCCACGGACCAACCTCGTCAAGCGTTGCTTTACCTTGATGATCGATCAGTGCGGCTGTTATTATTTAGCCACGAGCTCCTCTTATTTTTTTTTCACTTTATAGTGTTTTTATTTTTTGGAAGTCCTTTGTATTTTTAACCGACTTACCAAAAAGGAGGAGGTTCTATGTTCGACTTCTTGTATGTTTTTTTTTTTTTTTATGTATGTTCACCGGTATCTCCGTCAATTGTGGACCGATTTTGAAAATTCTTTTTTTGTTTAAAAGAGTATGTTTCGAAATTGGTCCCATTTTAATTTGGTGAAGATCTGATGAAGAACTTCGGAGATATACAACAGAACTCTTCAATAAATATATATATAAAAAACTTTTTTGCAAAAAAATACTACCGACTTCCAAATAAAAAACTACAAAGTGAAAAATAATTTAATTTTTGGAAGTCGGTGTCCATATCGCAAAAAAATGGGAATAAAGAAAGACACCGACTTCCACAAAATTAAATTATTTTTCACTTTGTAGTTTTTTATTTGGAAGTCGGTAGTATTTTTTTGCAAAAAAGTTTTTTATTTTGTAAAAACTAGTTTTTCACACATTGCCCTTGACAGGGTTTGTAGAGTTCTACGTTGAGTTGTGTAACTATAGGATATAATTATGTAGTACTTATGGAGACAATAGGCAAACAGTAGATACCAGACAGTAAGAATTTACGAGTTGCTTGCTATGCTACTTACAGATACCTGTTAGTATTCTCTTTAATCGTGAGAAGTCCAATGACGTTTCTCATTTTACATGCCGCGATAACTTTGTACTTATTGAAATTGAAAAATCTAATTCATAATTCTAATTAATTACTATGTTTACCCATACACTGTATCTACGAGTATCATTCGTAAGCATCAAGTTTAATTATTATTAAGTATTTTTATAGCTGTCAAATCCGACTTGTTAGATTGTCCCGACTATATTGTAAAAAAAATTGAAAGATTTTGAACTTTTTTGCCGGCTGTACACTCTCGCGCAAGAGCCCGAGGAGACGCTGTACATTGAGTTTTTAAACAAAACAATTCATGATGGAACTCAGTATTGAGAGCAATGTACCTACATAATCCACGCGCGAGAGTGTACAGCCGGCATTACAACTTTCTACATCTTTCGTACCTACCTACTTCCACTGAAGAATAGGTTTAGTAACTGTAGAAGATTTTTTTTTGAAAAAAATATATTATTCCATACCCAAAGGATAAAAACAGGACCCTATTACTAAGCTATAACAACAAATACTAAAAACAGAATAAAATAAATATTTAAGTGGCAACATACGAGTACCACAAACAATTTTTGCAGTTTTTTGCGATAATGGTATGGAACCCTTCGTGCGCGAGTCCGACTCGCACTTGGCTGGTTTTTAGACTAACATCAATTGAAGGTTACATAGTAAGAATGCATAGTTAGATATGATGTATTTATTTATTTATTTTTCAACAAATTTACATTTGTGTCGAACCGTGGTTTTAACAATAGATATAACACAACAATTTAGCAATCATCACAAAGCCAGGAAAAAAACCAACACCACATTTCACATTGGTCCCAACATTATCAGTCTTAATATAGTAATAATTATACCCAACAATCCAAACCAACATCAATTCAAAATCAATATAACCTAATTTCAAGAAATGTATGTCAATAAAATTAATTAAGATAGAACGTCATGATAGAATGCTGGATATATTAATCCAAAGTCACTAAAATGATCACTTTAAAATAGTTCGAACTACTTTTATCTTTGAGAAACTCTTCTATGCTGTAATAACATTTCTTCAACAACAATGACTTTAATTTTCTCTTGAATTCATTTGGATTCATAGAGTTTTTAAATTCTACCGGCAATTTATTGTACATATTCACTGATTGCACTCTTGAGGCATGTTTAACGACATTAAGTTTAGGCTGTATGAAATTAGGAAGATCCCTTCTTCTCGTTTTTATTCTGATATGTCTCTGTTCTCCTGTCTCAAATTTATGGACTTGAATTTATTTTTAATAAAATGACTAAGCAGGATCAGGATATAGAGGCATCATTTTAAGAATGTGCAGTTTCTTATAATGATCTCTACAAGACTCCGTTTGTTCAATGCGAAGCATAGTTCTCAAAGCTCTTTTCTGCATAACGAAAGCAGCATTAATATTGTATTGGTAGCTGTTGCCCCAGAACTTTATGCTATTTCTAAGTCTAGACTCTATGAGTGCAAAATATACCATTCTGAGGTGAGCAATGGTTAATTCATCTCTGAGAATCCTGAGAGCATAGCAAGCACTACTCATAGTGTTAGCGACCACTTCCAATTCCTTCTTCCAATTTAAAACTGCATCTATTTGTACCCCTAAAAATTTTACATTGTCTACAATATCTACTTTATTCCCTAATAAATGAACTTTGACAGTAGTTCTTCATGGTTGATTTAAATAATATACATTGCGTCTTTTTTAAATTTAGTTTGAGATCATTCATAGTGAACCACTTCTCAAGAGCACATAGGATAAAATTTATCTTCTTTTCTAAATTTTCTATATTGCCGCTAGCTATAATAGCGCTCGTGTCATCGGCAAAAACTATAAGTTTAGTATCATCTGAAATACTTTTCATTTACGCTATCAGATCATTTATAAATATTATAAAGAAGATAGGGCCTAGAACTGATCCTTGTGGTACGCCTTTATTTATTATAACTGTGTCTGATTTGTGTAGTTTCTCATGCCCATCTTTTTGAACTGTTTTAATTTCCACATACTGCGTTCTATTATGTAAATAGGATCTAAACAAACTCAACATATTTCCCCTAATGCCATAGAAATTTAACTTAGTAAGAAGAATGCCATGTTCCACCGTATCGAACGCAGAACTAAGGTCGAGGAAAAGTCCTGCTACTTTTAGTTTAGCATTCAACTTATCCACCACACCATCAATTAGCATGTCAATAGCATCTATTGTTCCTACATTATTTTGTTAACCAAATTGATGGTCGGTTACCATTTTATGTTTATTTAAATGACAAACAAGCCTCACTTTCATAATTTTTTCAAATATTTTAGAACATACCGGCAACAAAGAAATAGGCCTATAATTCCCTGGATCTGTTTTAGCGCCTTTCTTGTGTATAGGTAGTACTCTAGCTAATTTAAATTGCTCAGGAAACACACCTTTATTTACATATTCGTTTATTGTATCGGCCAAAGGGCTAGCTAATACATCAATGTTTTCTTTTATGATAGTCATAGGAATTTATTTATTTATTATATACTTAATTACTTTATTTCATCATGGCCAAAATACTTTTACCATCCATAATCTTTACTAGTTTGAAAACTTTGATAGGTGTACGGTCATAACGATTTTCATATCATTAGATGACCGTCGTGTCGTTGGGATACCATTGTCTCTAGGCACTATGTCTAGATATTAACTTTAAAACTTTCGCGTTTCATAATTGAAAACAATATAATTATAACGGGAAATTTAACGCGATAATTTCGATTGTTTGTTTACCTATTTCGCCCGACGTTTCGGCCGTGTTGCAACGACCGTGGTCCCGGGTAGACTGATAGACTATGTCTAGCTAGAGCCGAAAGTTTCCCAAACACGACAGTTGTCTAACTATAAGAAAATCGTCACGACAGTAATTACTGGCTAGGATTTCTTACCCACCTATGCTCCATTTGAAATATGTTTCCAAATGCTTTTACAGTTCGTTCGACCGATTTTGAGTTCTATCGCGTAAACATAAGGATGACATAAAAAGCATAACCCTGTTACCAAAACCAACTGTTTACTGCAGCTATCATTTGTCGTATCACCAACGCAATAGAAGTCAAAATGTGTTGTCTAATGTTATCGCAAATGGAGTTTTAGTCACATCTACTTTAAAACATATCGAGACGACAGTTAGGTAATCTTCCATTGCTGTTGATTTTGTTCCATTGTTGGTAATTTTCAAAATATTGGTATTTGTTTGTAAAATATACGTATCACCAAATTTCAAGTTCATGGGTCAATAGGGAGTTAAAAACAAATTCGGAATTAAATTGTGTGACAGAGGACGGACAGACAGACACGTTAGTACGTGTACATACGTTAGTACTGAACCCTAAACACAAACATACATGTGAAATAATTTTATAAAATGACCCACGTTAAAAAAGCCTGCTATTAGAGTTGATGAACTAATTTACGGCTCTAGACATAGTGCCTAGAGCCCAAGGTATCCCAAACACGACAGTTGTCTAGTTGTTGTTTTGTTTGTTTATAATAAAATCGTCACGACAGTAATTACTGGCTAGGATTTCTTACCCACCTAGTCCCACCTACTTTAAAACATATTGCGACGACAGTTAGGTAATCTTCCATTGTTGTTCGTCGACGTCTTAGGATTCCAATTTGTGTCTACTACTGCTACTGCGTTAACTAAATAATTTACAGCAATTTGGATCTATAAAGATAAAAAAGTTAAAGGCAGAGTTTTGCAGTCCGCGGATGAAAACAAATCTTGAATGCTTCTATCAGTTTAATCAGGATCAATGTAAGGAGACAGATATATTACACATGTATCGTGATTTCGTGTCATTGTGAGGTACGGGCATCGAGAGAGATAGTGATGGGCGGGCAATCCTGTCAATACTAAAATAGTGATGGGAACGGTGTTACTGTATAAAGTATGCTTACGAGTTGCAACAAAAGAATCCATTCTTTAGGTACTTCTCAAGTATACAGTAATTGAGGAGGATGACACCTATGTGAATGTCAGAAAAATGTGAAAGGAGTTAGGTAGATACCTACTGCTCGTTGAAAATAACTGTGCATCTGGCGCAGTCCAGTCATTCCATTATTTTGCAACAGAACACAATGCACGCCGTGATCACCCCAATGAGAGTGTGCCAGGGTGAACTGTGACTGATGGTATGTTATGAAGTGGTAAACAATAAACAAACTTGCGATTGCAGCAATCCCGAGAGATTTGCCGTCATTTATTGAACAGTTATGTTGTATATCTCCGAAGTTCTTCATCAAAATATCATCAAATTTAAATGGGACCATTTTGGAAACATAATCTTTCAAACAAAAGAATAAGAAGAAGAAGAATTTTCTAAATCGGTCCAACATTGACGGAGAAATCGAAGAAAAAACAAAAAAAAAACCACCAAGTGCGTGTCGGATTTCGCACATTTAAGCTGGAAACAAATTATCGGACGCGGCTTACGGATGCGACTGACAGCCGCGACTTATAGAGTATCTAGGTAATGAATGTACATTACATTGTGCAAACTATCTGACGTAAGTCGCGGACGTGACCTTGAGCGTTCGGACGTCTGATAGAGATCTGGTAGCCGCGTCCCATACGACTGTGCACACATATCAGCCGCAGCTGTAAGTCGCGTCCGTCAGCCGCGTCCGATAATTTGTTCCCAGTTTTAGGATGACGCACAAAAAATAAAACTGTCTTTTCAATATTTTGGTATTTGATTGTAAAATATACGTAATAGCAAACATTATCACCAAATTTTAAGTTCATAGGTCAATGGGAAGTTAAAAAAAATCTTCGGAACAAAATTGTGTGAAAGACGACGGACAGACAGACACGTGAATGGCAGGCTCCGTTTGGACCCATCGGGTACGGAACCCTAAAAACAAACATACATGTGAAATAAAATTTATAATAAGACCCACGTCAAAAAGCCCGCAATTAGAGTTGAGTGGAATCGTCTTAATTTATTCCCTTTCACAAAACAGTAGAGCACTCTGCCATTATTAAAAATATTAATCATAATTATAATTAAAAATACAGGAAGTATTAGTGTAGTGTTTTATAAAATTAATAAGTGCTATCAACGACCCTACGACATTGTATTGACCCTAAGTAAAATAATAATTAATAATCATGTTTTATATTATTGCATTCATCTAATTAGTGTTATCGAGGTACTACTATAGCAACTTAGTATCGCCTATGATTAATATTGTTTAACTTATTTTCCTTATTTATACAATAAGTCGTAGTGGCCCAGAGTCTAAGTCCTCGCCTCTCGTGCTCCTGGCAAGTACCAATGTGACTTTTTAGGGTTTCCGTCCCCGTGATTTACCCTTTGGGTACGCCCAAAGGGTAAGAACGGGACCCTATTACTAAGACTCCGCGGTCCGTCTGTTTGTCTGTCTGTCACCAGGCTGTATCTCATGAACCGTTATAGCTAGACAGTTGAAATTTCACATTTCATTTATGATGTATTTCTGTTGCCGCTATAACAATTAATACTAAAAACAGAATAAAATAAATATTAAAGTGGGGCTCCCATACAACTAACGTGATTTTTTTGCCATAATGTTACGTAACCCTTCGTGCGCGAGTCCGACTCGCACTTAGCCAGTTTTTCAATTTATATGCACTCTCTAAGTTTACCTTGGACATCGCTGACAACGATGAAGGCGTGAAGGAAAACTTCGCTTCATCGCCCGCTGTCATATTTATTTGTTTTCACCCCCTGTTTGTCTGACAATGCTCGTACTGTCAACACAGTATAGGAGGTACGAGCATTGTCAGACAAACAGTTAGTGGGTGAAAACAAATAAATTTGAGAGCGGGCGATGGAGCACAGCATAATTTACAGTAATGTTAAACTGATTGACCAGTGTAAATTGCCGTATGCGTGCTTCATCGTCTATCCCATCATCGCTTACCACCATGTTAGATAGTGATCAAACGCAATTGTGACGCGTAATAAGTATAAAAAAAAATGTGGAGATGTGAGATGTCCGGAGGGCCAGAGTTCTTACTGACTGGTTGTTGAAGGTTGCATTGACAGACAAACAGTCAGACAGATAGGTGGATGATATTTCCCCCCACTGACTGTTTGTTTGAGGAATGAGATTAAATCCTTGTTGAGAATCGCACAGACCGGGCAAACATGGCAAAAACAGGAAGAGATATTTTTTTTTTTTGTGAGTGTTAGTCTCGCGCTTGTCCACTATCTCACCTGTGTAGTCGACGATAAAGAACGCTTGTCTAGAAGAAAGCTATTAACGCTTTACTAAAAGACTCCCAGGTTGCAGCTATCAGGAAATACAGACTCGGGCAGGGAATTCCACTCCTTTGCTGTACGCATAATTTTATTATGCGTACAGCAAACGTACGGTGTAACGTACGGTTACGTATTCCCAAAACGTTTGGTGCCTATGGGTGGGATATACACCATGTACTGATGACGCATTGCCGTACGTCTTATCTAGTCTGATGATGGTTCAGTAGTGGGTGAGAATCCCTAGGGTTTTCACGGCGTACAGTGTGTTCTGGTGCGCCGGTGATGGGGGTTACTCCCCAGATGGGGGTCCGGTAACAGACAGCCGCGGCGGGTTTGTGGTGAGTGCTAACGCGTGCCCGTGTTCCCGCCATAAGCAGCACAGGAGGACACCTTGGAAATTTTAGTAGGTTGGAGTCCCACATAACTGCGCTATCTCCCCGTGGTAGCTTAGTATGCATAAGCATTTCTCCACGATAAAACCAGGAAAAAGGAGTGGGTGGGACAAGGATGCCAATGCGAACGATAACGCTAAAAAAGTAAAGTTTTCAAACGGCATATAAATATAGAATTTATATAACTCATACAAACTCAATTTTCAACAGGTTACTGGTCCACACCCTTCTCATTGGCGGGATCTCACCCCAAAGGCTGGATCTATCAAGCAACAATAAATCGAAGATATGCGAAGGGAAACTCATCACGACTGTCATAGATTTGCATTACTTACATGGATGCGTCGTGATCTTAGGAAGCCTAGAAATATTTGTAGAGAAAGGGACTAGAGAGAAATTCGTCAATATGACGTTCGGGGATCTGAGAGAGGTAAGGATGGAGTTCGTGAATGAATTGTTTGACGATACAGGTGACTATTCAGTATAGTGGCACTAGGCAGGGCACATTGCTCGCAGAACATCTGTTCTGGTTGATGGGACCAAACCGATAGACGCAAAGTTGCCAGGCGTCCGACTGATGACCTTGCTAAGGCTGTGGGAAGGCGCTGAATGCGAGACGCACAGAACCGATAGTTAGGGCGACAATTAGGGGAAGCCTTTGTCCAGCAGTGGACGTCTTTCAGTTGAAATAATTATGATAAAAGGCGACTATTGCAGCTGAGTAGTTCGTTTGTTTTGCCACCGACGAAAGGTGTGTGAAGCTAAGACCATTTGCTTTCCTTAATTGCAGCTTTCGAGTTTTAATATTATCTTATTCTTTATTGTACACAAAAACATACAAATGCAATAGGACAGTTTATGTATAAAGGCGAGTTAATGTATCTGTACGTTTTAAGAATTAATTCTATTAACATCACCACCAGCACCAACAAATTTGTGTTAATCTATTGCGCACACTTTTGTCTTACATAATTCTTGCTTGATTGCCTCAGTTTTACCTAACATATTTATTAGGCTAGCTGTACTTTAGAAAGAAAGAAATAAACATTGTTTATATTATGTTCCAGATAACAGAATATCTTGTTATTTATCGAGTGAGAGGTCTAGAATCTGTTGGTGGTCTCTTCCCAAACCTGACGAGGATAAGAGGACTGAAGCTGTTGAACAATTTCGCCTTGGTTGTGTATGACAACTCGAATCTTAGAGAGGTAAATACCTGATTTGTTTCTCACAACAAAAACTGATTAGCCAATGATTTGTCCACTGCTGGAACCCATGCCTGTTCTATGTGAGACGGAGGTGTTCGACAGTGTGGGTTTTAAACTAAACCTTGAATTTGGTGTTCTGTGTTGTGATGATTTTGAATGGTAGGCTTTAGTTTAAGCATTATTTAAAACACATTTTTTTCTTTATTTCCTTATTCATACAGAAATGATGCCTCCAAAAGAATATTTTAAAGACAACAGATATTACAACAGGTCTTATTTATAAAAATCTCGTCGGTGTTTAGCAACTATAGACAAACATCCAAATTCTAATTGTGCATAGAAAATTTGTATTACATTTTTTGATTAACAGCCTCGAGTTGTAAAGTTCGTAAAACATCGGTCATTAATACTCGTTGCTTCAACTATTCTTTCCCTGACCAATTAAGTCAATAACTATTATAAATTTTATGTTTTTTTTTTCTCTACTATGCGACAAAAAATATTTGCATCGAAGTACCTCGAATTGTATTTTATATTAAATTTAAACATTGCATACAATAGTCAAGCATAGTGCGGCAATTCGTTTATTTTTGAAAATATTCGAATACACTACGGATCGGAGTAAATATTCAACATTTTGTATAATAAAGTATTCAAACTGTGATGTTGAAACTGCGAGTAATAGTAGATTATTCACCAAGCGGATAAAGTGTCTTACGTCACGGGCGCCATATTGAACCCTGAGCGTAACGAGTTAGTCTAGAGTTATGTAGTCTTGAGTGAAGCAAGGGGTTCAAGTTGCCCAAGACGAAGCCAGGCTTTATCCCAGAGGAGCATAATCTACTTTTTACATCTTTTGCGAGACAATAAAAAGTCAGAGCTCCATAAAGTTTCAACAGAAACATTCTAAAAGCAATTTTATTTAATTTTCTAGATCGGTCTCTACAGTCTCCTAAAAATCGACAGGGGAGGTGTGTCAATGTGGCAGTTGCCCCAAGCGTGCTACGTGGATACAATTGACTGGAGGGTGCTGGCTCCCAAGGCTCGGCATGTGATCAGTCCACCAGACATCAAGGTCCAGTGCAGCATACCTTGCAGTTGTTCCTCAAATGCTTCGTTGAATCGCTGTTGGAATAACAAGTAAGGATTTTAAGTTTTTTTTTCTAAGCTATACATGAGTTCGATTTCCACATCGGGATGAATGCTATTGGGATTTTTAACAACTAGCTTCTGCGAGCGGCTTCGCCCCGTGAAAAGTGTTTTCTTATCCCAATGGAACATTATACCGGTATGAAAAGTATCCCTTTTACTATTCCAGAATACTATCTACCTCTGTGCCAAATCTAATCCAGATCCGTTCACCCGTTCTGGCATGATTGAGTAAAACATACATCCACACTTCCAAACAATTATTTTTAACTGACTAAATTGGCATTGCCCCATTCGGACACTGCCTCCAAAGAAATGTTCAAGTGCTCAACCATGGCCTCCCGAAGAGACTGGATCTGAGGCCCAGTAGCTCGCTCGTCGCCGGATACGTATCATAATATATAATAAGGGTTTCAGCAGGTAATTAATGTGCAGCAAGAACAATGTTGCCAAGAGCACCGACCCCTTAGGGACTCCGGTGTTAATACCTAAATGACCGGATGAGCAGCCACTGATAACCACTCGGATGGACCGACCCCTCAGGAAGTCTGCATTCCAGTCACACAAACCACTAGGCAGACCAAAGGAAGGAAGTTTATTAATAAGGCTGTCGTGCCAGACCCTATCAAAAGCCTTCGAGATGTCAAAGGAAACAGCAAGCACCTCCCCCTGCCTCTCGATGGCCTCACTCCCGATGTGAATGGCATACGCTAGAAGATCCCCAGTTGACCGATTTCGGCGGCAGCCGTATTGGTGGCCACTAAGGATGTAGAACAACACACACATCCATACATACATATATCCAAACTTTTACATTTATAATATTAGTAAGAAGTAAGATAAGATAGTTTAGCATGCTGCCAGGGTTTCTCCCTAATATATGACAATAGAATAGCACCGTGTTATTGACGTCTCTCTGTGCTTATTTGGCTAGTTCTGTTGCGTTTCCAGCTAGTTATATAGAAGTAAAGCAACGAATGACAAGTTTTTTTAGACAAGCATCTTGGGTACTGTTAAAAAGTGGATATTCGTTGCAGTGGAAAACTATATTTGTGACAGAGGAGGTTGTCTGTGGAATGAACCTACTATTTAAGCAAACTTATTTATAGTAAGTTCGTGTATTATTTCGGACTATTATTTTTATTTCAGAAAATGCCAGTTGTTCCTGGATGGACCTGAAGCTGACCAATGCAATGAGCAGTGTCTCGGATGCCGCAAAACTAATAAGAATGTTTGTTTCCTTTGTCGCCATTTTACGCATAATGGAAAGTGCGTGTCTCAATGCCCGTCTAATACGTAAGTACACGTAATAGAACGTGTCAATGGTATCATGATTACGTTGTGAAAAAAAAGTTAATTAAAAAAAAGCAAAAAACCCGACTGCTTAGGAAGCGAACTAGAAATATGTACCTAAACAAGAAGAAAATCATGCTGTGCCGTCGGGGTTCCAAAGCCTGATGTATCCTTCGACTAAACAGCATGATATTCTTCTTGTTTACGTCTTTTTAGTTCGCTTCTTAAGCAGTCGGGTGTTTTTTTTTTACTTACTTTATATAATTAAACTTTTAAGTAAACATTTTTTTTTCGAATTTGGTACTTTTAAACATACTTATTATAAGTGTGTCAACGCTTGCCGAGGTCGGTCCGTGGATGGGTGACCATTTCAACATAGCGAGTTTCCTCCGTGCCTCGGAAAGCACGTTAAGCTAATCTAAATCATGGCCAGTAAATACCTGATTACCTTCTACAACCTATTTTTTTTATATCTTCCCTATAATTCTAGTGACCGGAATATAAATACTTTTACGTTTAATTATAATATATAGCCTTTTAGCTACGTTAATTTGTTGAGACGATTGATAAATTGCCAAATTCGTTATTATTTTCATGTTAGAAACTTGCTTCAAAATTCTTATTTTCATTTGCAGGATCCTTCTTCCTGATAACCAATATTGTGTCACAGAGAAGGAATGTTTGGAGATAGGCCGATGGGTCTTCAATAACACTTGCGTTGCCGACTGCCCTCTAGACTACAAAGTAAACAACAAGACCCATCCCACCATTTGTGAACCTTGCACAAATTGCGATATTGTGAGTAAAATATTTTAACTATTGAGATGTGCTGTTAGTGCATCAGACTCATACATTTAATTTTTACGACGCTAATATAACGATTATATTAAACTGATGCCTTGTGATTCATGGATGCCCCTCAAGTGATTAGTCCTGTCGTCCTGTATGGATCAGAATGTTGGGCTGTGAAAAATATAGATGAAATGAAAATAGATTGCATGTAACAGAGATGAGAATGTTGAGATGGATGTGTGGAAAGAGTGACAAATATGGGTAAAGTGAGAAATTAGTATATTAGAGGAAGTTTTAAAGTGACACCAGTGACAGAAAAGTTGAACGGAAACCCGTTGGTATGGTCATGTGATGAGGAGTGATGAAACGCATGTTGCTAAAAGTGTTATGAATATAAATGAGGATTGATAGAGAGGGAAGGGACGGCCAAAGGAAAGATGGATGGACTGTGTGAGGAGAGATATGCAAGAAAAACTTGTCAGTGATAGCGTGACGGGGGACAGGACGGTGTGGAAGCGGGAAACGTGTTGCGCCGACCCCAAGTAACATGGGACAAGGGCAGGAAATTGATGATTAAACCGAAGGATATGTCATCGGATTATTGCAAACCCCTTTTTAATAAACTCGGAGTAAATTGACAACCAGTAACAACTATACTTCATAAAAGATAGCTTGATCTCTGCAACAGCTGTCAGTATCAATACAGTAACAATAGCGCTTGATAAGCTAACAATACCGTAACAGTAACGTATACGTCAGTTTGACATTTGTCGCAGAGATCAAGGTATCTTTTATGAAGTATATGTACCTAAAAGCCATACAATTTTCGATGTTTAAGCTTGGCGTAACTTTACTCTGCGTTTATTAACAAGGGGGTAAAAGTTTATATTAAACCGCGTGACATTAGAATAGAATATAATGCATTTATTTGTCAGAATATTGTACAAAGCTGTTATGTGAATTATATATTACGATCAATAATGCGACTCTTTCTTCTCAATAATGCATGGATATATTTTAAACGATAGTATTCAAAACTACACGTTCAAAATAGATCGAAAAAGATTAATTACAAACTGCCTGCAATAATATATAATCTCGTAAGTTTAATTACAAACTGCCTGCAATAATCCGGTCACAGGAATAAAGAATTTTATTTTTATTTTCCAGACATGCGGTAATTTAAAAATACAGTCTCTGGGCTCCATTCAAAATGTAGAAAAATGTGTTTACGTGAACGGATCCTTGGTCATACACCTCAGATCAATTCCAGGAGCCATGGGTGATCTAAGAGCATACCTCGGTCACATCCAAGAAGTTTCACATTACATTTCTGTTGAAGGCTCCGATATCACATCACTAGATTTCCTCTCATCATTACGAGTGATCAAAGGCGAGAAATTAAAAGATGATAAATACGCTATTGATATCAATCACAACACTAATCTTCAAACATTGTTTACTCCTACCGTTACAAAGAATCTCAAAATCAAAAGTGGAACAGCAAAATTTGACCAAAATCCAGTACTGTGTATGTCCAAAATTGATGAAGTGAATAGCCGGCTCCCGATTAAGACAACATTGATAGAGGTTCCCACAGGCTCCAATGGGTACAGCGGAGCTTGTAAAAATGTGTCTTTCAACTTTAAAATAACACCATCTAATGATTCTTCAGTGTTCGTACAGTTTTCACCTGTTCATGATCACAATATACATTACACTGCTTTATATGTGCGTTTACCGCCTGGAGTTCAAACGGCGGTAGTACCAGAATCTTGCAGCGAGTTCGAATGGCACGCTACTGATGTCCCTGCAGTTTTCGATAAGGGTTTCGGTGTGGCGAAATTGGATTTATTACAACCAGCGTCATCTTATGCTCTCTGCATAGAAATATACGATCCTGAGAATAAGCGATTAATCAGGAGCAATATATTCAACTTCACAACTCCTGTAGGAATTCCCGAGCCACCGTTCATCGTGGAGTTAGTTGCGTCTGGTTCAGGTCTTGCTGTCGTAAGGTGGGTCGACCACAAAGATTACAGGCTGCACATCGATTATTACGAACTGGATGTAGCCATGATAGAAAGGAATTCAAGGATAACAGCTGCAGTAGATTATTGTAAAATTAAAGAAGACATGTATGATGTGGAATACACTCGTCATGCATTAGTAAGGAGGCCACCTCCTGAATATAACAGAGGCTGTGAATCAATGTGTGGCATACTAGCATCTGTTACTCCCGGAGCGATGGTAGAGGAGTACTTTGACGTCTGCGATGACATACTATTTGGTTGTGATAATAAAGAAAGCATGATATCAAACAATTCAACTTTTGGCAACTATGTAAAAACTCTTATTTTGTCAAATATTAACAGCTCCAGAAATGAATTCCAAGTCGGTGGTCTCGCACCCTATAGTGATTATAAGTTTAGGTTAAGAGCTTGTTCAGGTGGTCACTGCAGTCGATCAACAAAGGGTGTCGTCAGAACATTCCGTTTAACTACTGCTGATATACCTTCTATCACCTACTTGTATGCGAACCAATTTGGTCATATTCTCGTGCAGTGGAATCCTCCTAATGTGACTAATGGTCCAATATTTTCCTATTTTATCGAAGTAATGCCTGTGATTAATATCAATACTCTGATGCCTCAATCTTGGTGCGTTTCAGCTGAAGAAACAAGGATATTCATTCAGTCTGTGATAGTGCCCAAATATTTAGTTAGAGTGTGTGTTAAGACTCTCGCTTCCAGTAAATCTTGTAGTGATTGGAGAAAAGTGACTAGTGTTACTGAGTCGAAGACGATTATGTTGTGGGCTGGTGTGACTTGTGGCCTTTTGATATATATTGCGTCGTGCATAGTGGGTTGGCTAAAGAGGAGAACGAGCTATCGCGTCGATGTAGTACCATTAGTCGATAGTTCATCTTCGTCACGTGTCGAGAGCGAGCCACCGGTGCTGATGTTATCAGATTTCGTGCCATTTCATACGATACCTTTAGATTAACGATTTATTGTGATAGTGCTGTACGAGTTTTGACTTCGACCTCGCCTCTCGTGCTTGAGGTCGTGGGTTGAAATACGGGCAAGTACCAATGTGACTTTTTCAATTCATATGCACTTTCTAAGTTTATCTTGGACATCGCTGATAACGGTGAAGGAAAAAATCGTGAGGAATCCTGGACTTATAATTAGTTTGTTATAAGTTGTTGTTCCATTGATGTAATTGCTGCAAGGCGTTCCAGAGCGAGGATACACTAATAAATATATAAATTGACTGAATGTAATACATACCAATTTGTTAACATTTTAAACTAAATCCTGGCGTTTAATAAGCGTCCATTTAATTTTTGTGATAATGTAAATTGGTTTCATGTTATGGACGGAACGCTCATGTCTGTCAACAAAGCCTTTTTCAAAGGTATTATTTTAAAAGCTTTGTCTGATAACTTCCTTATTTTTATGCATTTTATAAAACTTTTTTGTACTATTGTTGTTATTGAAAATAAATTAAATTAAAATTGTGTTATTTTGTTTTAACAGTGATTAGGCGAATTGAAATATTTGAAGTTACAATTCGGAGATCTCAAAGTAAAAAAAATATATAACTCACGAATCCTACTTTTACATAAGTAACAGTCAACCATTTCAGAACTTAAACGGAAATTACTTCGATTCTCCGAAATTATCTAACGTTATCTAAACTTTTTCACTTACAAACTTTCTTTTCTATTTTCTTTTATAATTGAATTTGTTGCCAGCTATAACTTAGCCCTTTGTGATAACCTGAGCTTTGGAGACATCGGTATTAGCAGGGTGGGTAGTGACAGAAGTATGACTGCGCATAGCTTGAAACATACATCTCATATAGATTATTACATACTTATGCATGTTTTTTTAGGATGCACTAAAATTGACAAAAAATTAAATGCCCGTTTTGACAGCTATAAAAATACTTAATAATAATTAAACTTGATGCTTGCGAATGATACTCATTGTTATAGTGTATGGGTAACATTGTAATACATTAGGATTATGAATTTTATTTTTCAATTTCTTACGTAGAAAGTTATCGCGGTATGTAAAATGAGAAACGTCAATGGGGTTCTAAGATTGTGATGACTTTAGTAAAGGAAGATTATGGATGGATGAGGAGGGGGAGGGTACGGCCAAAGAAAAGATGGATGGTCTGTGTGAGGAGTGATATGAGAGAAAAGGGAGTCAGTAATAACGTGGCGAGGGACAGGACGGTATGGAAGCGTAAAACGTGTTGCGCCGACCCCAAGTAACATGGGACAAGGACGTGAAAGTGGTGATTAAACCGAAGGATATGTCAACAGATTATTGCAAACTCCGCTCCCCTTATTAATAAACTCGGAGTAAATTTACAATCAGTATCAACTATACTTCATAAAAAATAGCTTGATCTCAGCGACAGCTGTCAGTATCAATACAGTAACAATAGCGCTTCACAGGCTAACAATACCGTAACAATAACGTATACGTCAGTTTGACATATTATGTCGCAGAGATCAAGGTATCTTTTATGAAGTATATGTACTTATTAACCATACATTTTTCGATGTTTAAGCTTGGTGTAACTTTACTCTGCGTTTATTAACAAGGGGGTCAAAGTTTATATTAAACCGCGTGACATTAGAGTAGAATAGAATAGACGGTTACGATATCGAAACGAAAGTATCGATACTGTAATCGATACCAGTTTCGCAATAAATCCAATTCCCATCCACCATACCATCTCACAGAAAATTTAATTATCTACATATTGATCTAAGGTGTAAACGGTAGGTAAATGAAAATCGGCAGAGTTCTGTCTAGATATTGTATTCACAATCGAAATTGCCAAATAAATTACTGGCAATGGATTATATGGACAACCCTATTGCTTGGCATGGCTTGACTGGAGGGGAGCCGTCAATATGGCGGCTTGGCTTTGGCAGGGTCGGTGGACATTGGTCGGTTGCACGTAGGCTGACGTCACATCCGTTACAGTATCGATGAACTCAAATATTGTCTGACCAGTATATAGACACCTGGACAGATTTGTCATTCGCCATTTTCTGATCCTGAAAGGTGCAGGTGGCTGGGCACGAAGGGTATACAAGGATATATAGGGTATACATATCCAGGGAGGATGCAATATTATTACGGATAGTCTAAGAGTATGTTAAGATGGTTTGGCCATGTTGAGGGGATGAATGAAAGTCGACTAACGAAAGGTATTTACAAGGCAGACGTGAATGGAAACGCCGGGAGGGGATGCCCTAGAAAGACATACATAGACCTTATAGGTGATGTTCTTCAGAAAGGCCAAGTGCGCAGTACCCATAACCAGCGTTTGTGTATGACTAGATGTATGAATGTGTGTGAAGCAAAAGAAGTATGTAAGGGTCGTAGCAGGTGGCGTTCTGTAGTTTCTGCCTACCCACATGGGAAAAAGGCGTGAGTTTATGTATGTGTAGTCTAGTCTAAACTAATGTATACTTATAATATTATAAAGAGGTAAAGTTTGTGAGGTTATAGGGATAATCTCTGGTTATACAGAACAGATTTGGATGAAATTTGGCATGGAGATAGTTCAAGACCCTGGGAAGGACACAGGTATTCCCTTGGGATGATAAAACACTTCTTCGCGGGCGAAGCCGCGGACAGAAGCTAGTATTATAAAAAGGTAAAATTGATCGTATTTTTGCAAAGGGTAATCTCTGGAAGACGATAGAAATACAAATTGTTTATTATCCAGGTGGTAACTGGTACACATAGTTATAAGCGTCAAAGTACTTTAAATATTACTTACTGTTACATAACATGGGATTCATTGCCAGTGAGCCCAAAACTAGACAGTCTAACTAACTAAAGTAACTTGGGACTTGGAATATACTGATACGATACGATTACGAAAACTCTTTATGTGAAAAAGCTACATTATAGCCGAGAGACTTGTCACTTTTTATCCCAGAAAATGCTATGGAAGTGGAGCCAAGGAGAAAAGAGCTTGTGATATAAATATATCAGTAAGTACCTACTTAAATCAGCCTATACTTAACACAGCAAAGCTCAAAATAATAAGGCTGAGACTGCACTTGGGCAGAAGTCGAAGACCACAGATGCAGTGGAAATTTAGAACGAGTTCTTACAATAATCATTACAACTCTATAATGACGATCGTCTTTCTGACAGGTAATACCATAGATATTAGGTATGGCACCTAACAACAGCATTGAATCGAGATCCTTTTAGGATCTTTGCTCTTTTGGTACGTTACTAAATCCATACACAGAACGGGCTTGGTGCCAATATTCCGTGGGATCGTTTGCATAATAATCCTACATAACATTTACCGTAAGTCACGAATTACAATATGGAAATCTTTGGAGCGCGAATCAGAGCAGATTTCTGCCACCGTGTTGCCTTAGAAGATGGAAATAAAGATAAAGAATTAAGATAAGGGATATAGGCAAGTACATAGATTCTAGATCACTATATATTGGCAGTGATGATAGATGGTTTGAAGAGTATAGGAAATCCAATGGTGTTTGTGAAGGATGATTACCTACTGGCTAAAAGAGAGCTGATACCGTGTGTAGTGTGATTAGGAACTGAGATGTCTCATACCTACAACATCTCTATATAGATATAGGTACTAGCGGACGCCTCGCGGTTTCACGTGCAAAGCTCCCGATCCCGTAGGAATACAGGTATAAAAAGTAGCTAGTTTAGCTTCCCAATGGTGAAATAATTTTTGAAATCGATCCAGTAGTTTTTAAGTTTATTCGTTAAATACAAAAATACAAATCTTTTCTCTTTATAATATTAGTATAGATATTTGACGGTGTCATTTGCCCAAATTGGATCAGGAGTTGGAGAACAATGATCTTTGTACTGATTAGTATATTAATCTTATTACCCTAGCAGTCTAAAATATTTATCCGCAACACTGCCTAAAGCGCCTGTCGTAACATTAATAGCTAAAACTTGTGTCAAGTTGAGTTGCAGTAAAACATTATAAGCAGTCATTGTATCTATATTATTATTATTATCCGCATAAATTAAAGGTATGTTAATGCTAGTTACATAGAAAATTATAAACGTTTCTTGCTGAGTATTTTCCTTTTGCAACTTATCAGGTTACCTACCATTAAAATTAATTAGGCTGCAAACACAACACAAATAAACCCCAAAACAAATACATCAGTGTATGATTGTAATTAATTAATGTAAAGCACGACTTAATGAGTAAGTGAAATACTCATTATCATTAGCATTTCGTGTGGAAAATCATTATCGGATGCAATGCGGTCTCCGTAAATTAGTGCCGGACCGAAATTCATTTCACATTCAGTGATATGGAAAGTTGGATACTCTTAACTTAATAACGGTAGGTATCAAAAAAAACTTTTTTGCAAAAAAATACTACCGACTTCCAAATGAAAAACTACAAAGTTTTTTTTTTTTTTTTTTTGTTCTCTCTCTACTACAATCTGTCTCCTTCATAGGACATTCAGCAGTATGTTGGTTGGTGCTATCGCTGGCTCGCTTAGTATGTGACCTGTGTCACATCCTCATTGAAACAACAGTAGTTATATTTACTGTGATTGGATTAGGTCTTGAGGTATTTTGCGCTTTAATCGTCGCGCTTTGTTGTGATTCTCCATTAGTGGCCGAGCCAGAGTATTTGGGTGTTGTTGGATTCGTTCTTTATAGGACTTGGTATGGCGTACGATTTCCTGATCCACAGTGGGCATTCGTAGGTCACGGTGTAGTAGTTCGTTGGGTACAAACCAGGGCGCGTTGGTTATCATACGCAGTGCTTTATTTTGAAACCTCTGTATGATTTCTATGTTTGAGTGAGATGCGGTACCCCATAATTGGATCCCGTACGTCCAGATGGGCTTCAGTATTGCCTTGTACAAGAGTATTTTGTTCTCGAGAGATAGCTGAGACTTTCGCCCTATGAGCCAGTAAAGTTTTCGTGTTTGGATACCAAGTTGCTTCCTCTTAGTGAAAATATGTTTCTGCCAGGTAAGTCTTTTGTCTAAATGCAATCCAAGATATCTCACATGATCTGCTTGTGGGACTTCGATATTTTTTAGTGTGACTGGAGGACAGGATCCTCTTCTTAAAGTAAACGTAACATTGACTGATTTGGTTTCGTTAGCTTTTATCCGCCACTTTTTAAGCCAGTTTGATATTTCATTTAGTCCTTCTTGGAGTATTTGTGAGGCAATTTTTGGGTCACTATGTGCAGCTAGTAAGGCGGTATCGTCAGCAAAGGTTCCAGTAGTTAGTGATTCGGATGTCGGCAAGTCTGCAGTGAACAACAAGTAGAGTATGGGACCCAGTACGCTACCCTGTGGGACTCCTGCCCGTATGGGACAAAGATCAGACAGTGCCTCCCCACTTTGTACTATGAAGTGGCGCTGTTGTAGAAATGATTTCAGTATTCCGTACAAGTGATCTGGTAGGGCGTTTTTTAATTTAAAAAGCAGACCTGCATGCCAAACGCGGTCAAACGCTTGAGATATGTCCAGAAATGCACTGGTACAGTAAGACTTTGCCTCCAGTGATTCCATGATCTTATTCGCTAGTCTGTGCACCTGGTCGACAGTGGCATGTTTACTGCGGAACCCAAACTGATGGTCAGGAATTAGTCCTTTTTCTTTGAGTATAGGTAGAATTCTATGCAGCAGTAGAGTTTCAAATATTTTGGATGGAATAGGTAGCAGGCTTATGGGTCTATATGATTTTGCTTCTTCTGGTTGTTTGTCTGGTTTCAGTAGCATTATAATTTGCGCAACCTTCCACTCCAGGGGAAAGAACTGTAGTCTTGTCATGGCGTTAAATAATGACGTCAGAAAAGTTATGCCAGATTCTGGTAGTTCTTGTAATATGCGGTTTGTAATAAGGTCGTATCCTGGTGACTTTTTTGGGTCCGATTTTTTTATGATTCGGGCAACTTCTGACTTTGTAAATTTTAAGTGCATTTCCTCCGTATTTTTAGGAGTATTCAAATAGTCAGTAATTTCTGCGGCATCTACTGGAGAGCCTTCATATGGATGAGGAATAAAGACTTTTGAGAGATGTTCTGAGAAGGTTTCGGCTTTCTCTTGGTCCGTCCGTGCCCAGGAACCGTCAGACCTTCTAACAGGAGGAGAAACACCAATAGGCCGTTTCAGTCTTCTGGTGGCCTTCCATAATGAATAATCTGAGGAAGCAGTAGCATCCAGGCCAGTGAGATAATTATGAAATCCGTCATTACGGTCCTTGTCTAAAATGTGTTTCAGCTGTCTGTTGATGTGATTGAGTTGTTTTTTCACACAAGGGTCTCTGCTTTGCTGCCATTGCTTCCTCATTCTCCTTTTTTGGATTACTTTATCTAATATATGTTTCGCTACATAATTGTCCGTGCTTCTATGTGGTAGTGGTGGGGTTGAAGACCAGGCTGCATCCTGCACACTCTTGTTGAAGTACAGAACAGCTTCTGTTATTTCGTCTTCAGTTTTTAGACTAACTGGTTCCTGGAATGCTTTGTCGATGAGCTCTCGAAATAAGGGCCAGTTAGTTCTTTTGTTATGCAGAACGCATTTTTTGGCGCATTCTAGGGCGGTAGTGTGTAGTTCTACTATGATTGGAGAGTGATCTGAGGACAGATCCCAGCAACTCCGACACGATATATTGTCATTTACGATTCCTTTGCTGACACAAAAATCGATAACATCCGGGATTTTTCTTTTGTCTGTTGGCCAGTAAGTGGGTTGGCCAGACGATATCACGTTCATATTTCTTGTTAGGATGCATTTATAGAGTTCTCGCCCTCTGGGTAGAACAAGCCTAGAACCCCAAAACGTGTGCTTGGCATTATAGTCACCTCCCGCAATAAATCTGTCTCCAAGGCATTGAAAAAAGTCATTAAATTCCGTTTCCTTGATAGTAAATCTCGGAGGACAGTGGAGTGCCGATACTGTAATGTCACTGATCCAGTCCGTTATTACGACGTTTGTTGCTTGTATGTAGTTTTTACAGTAGTTTTGTAGTACATGATGCCTGATGTTAGACCTAATGAGTACAGCAGATCCTCCATGTGCTTTGTTGTCAGGGTGGTTAGTGTGGTACATATTGTATCCAGGTATCCTGAAGTAGCTTTTGGATGTGAAGTGAGTTTCTGAGATAAGTAAAACATCTATGTGGTGAATTTTTAAGAATATTTTTAACTCTTCCGAGTGATTTGACAAGCCATTAGCATTCCATACACCTAATTTTAGTGCTGTGAATGTAATGACATTTTTGAGATTAGATCGGTTAACGTTTGTGTCATAATTAGCATTTGGTTCATCAGGGCAACAAGTGTCTCTGTAATGGCTTTCAATTACTACTATTACTATACTATTTTTGGAAGTTCGTGTCTTTCGTAGATACCAAATATTTGCGATATGGACACCGACTTCCAAAAAAAAAGTTATTTTTCACTTTGTAGTTTTTCATTTGGAAGTCGGTAGTATTTTTTTGCAAAAAAGTTTTTTATTTTTCCCTTTTTAGTTTTACCTACTTAATAGGCAAGTTGTTTAGTAAGTACCTATTACGCCAGAACAGATTACCCGAAAAACATGAAACTTGAACATAACCGGTGAAATTAGAGTTCTGCGTACCCCTTTCAGTATACTGGCGTGATTTTATGTTATGAAATTGTATAAACAATAAACAGACATGCGATTGAAGCAATCCCGAATGATTTGCCGTTATTTATTGAAGAGTTATGTTGTATATCTCCGAAGTTCTTCATCAGATCTTTAACAAATTAAAATGGGACCAATTTCGAAACATGATCTTTCAAACAAAAAAAGAATTTTCAAAATCGGTCCACAATTGGCGGAGATATCGGTGAACATACATAAAAAAAAAAAAAATAAAAAAAAAAAAAAAAAAACATACAAGAAGTCGAACATAGAACCTCCTCCTTTTTGGTAAGCCGGTTAAAAACAATGATTAACTGGAAATATTGTGATAAATTTAGTAAATTTCTTTTGTAAACTTATCATTGTGCAAGTATTCTCATAATTCTACAACTGAAGCAGACTAAATTGAAAAGGCTGCAGATGAATTCAAGAGACCGCAGTCCATTAGAATGGCAGAATTTAGATTTTTTTTTAGAATACTACTCCTATTGATGATCTTGGGGAGCAACCATTGATGAATCCTTCTCAGAAAGAAGATACTTTCCCTCTCCATGGCCCAATGACATCAACCCTCATACAAGAGAAGTAGGTGAGTCTCGGGGACTTGAACTTACCAGATATGGGAATTAAGAAAGGAAGCGAAGATGTAGAAATTTATCCAAACATGTAATATTTGCCTCATAATATGAAATTATATTGACATTGTTCTCATTACCGACCTGGGACCAAGGACCAAGGACCTCTTGCTCGGTAGTAGCGCGTACGACCACTAGACCAACCAGCCAGTCTTACTGCTAGACTAACTAATAATACTAGCTTTGTCCCGTGGCTTTGCTCCCGTGGCCTACTTCACTAGAGCCATTTTTTCCGGAATACGCCGGGTAAGAGAGTAAAGATAATGTAGATTTATATCAGTGTAATAATTTTAATAACTGTACAGCTAATCCTAGACTTGTTCGTACCTTTTACAAATATTTTGTTTTACCGGTTTATAATTTATGGTGTTGGTAAATTTATTCTAAGCATTTTAAGGAGTTTTGTAATATAATATGAAAAAACCGGCCAAGTGTGAGTCGGACTCGCGCACGAAGGGTTCCGTACTTGGTAAATTGTGGTTAACGATTTATGACGTATTAAAAAAAAACTACTTACTAGATCTCGTTCAAACCAATTTTCGGTGGTAGTTTACATGGTAATGTAAATCATATATTTTTTTTAGTTTTATCAATCTCTTAGTTTAGAAGTTACAGGGGGGGGACACACATTTTACCACTTTGGAAGTGTCTCTCGCGCAAACTATTCAGTTTAGAAAAAAATGATATTAGAAACCTCTATATCATTTTTGAAGACCTATCCATAAATACCCCACACGTATGGGTTTGACGAAAAAAAAAAGTTTTAGTTTCAGTTTCAAGTATGGGAACCCCCAAAATTTATTGTTCTTTTTCTATTTTTGTGAGAAAATCTTAATGCGGTTCACAGAATACATCTACTTACCAAGTTTCAACAGCATAGTTCTTATAGTTTCGGAAAAAAGAGGCTGTGACATACGGACGGACAGACAGACAGACAGATAGACAGACATGACGAATCTATAAGTGTTCCGTTTTTTGCCATTTGGCTACGGAACCCTAAAAAAGCAACTGTTCCAAAGATACTCTTAATACGTGTAGGTAAATGAGTAGATTTGCGCACCATTCAACGCCCAGGCAGTCAGTCGGTCTGGCGGTTTTATCCTGGAAATATGTTCCCTTGGGATAATTTTCGAGTTTCACGCGGGTGAAGCCGCTGGCGGAAGCTGAGAGAGAGAAGTTAAATATAATAGATGCATTTGTGTGGCAGTGACGCGGCAGTCATCGTTCGAGCAAACAACCACCCACACATGCTTACCCACACATAGCGCCGCGCGCAAAGATGAGTCTAACTACCTATACTAGAATACGTAGCGTAGGCAGTGTTCGTAGGTACCTAGGTTATTTTTGTGAAGTATTAAAACCGTTTTTTTTGCTTGTCAATGTTGTCTGTAATTCTTACATATACTAAAAGATATTTTGATCTACCTACATTACAATTAACATTAATAATTGAATCACATTGTAACTCGCAAATAAGGAGGAATAATGTTATTTGTATGATATTTAGATTTGTAAATGTTTATAATTGTGAGAGTGAATTGAATTAAATTGAATTTTTATCGATACCGAGTCTCCTCACGAAATTCTTAGAGTAATTTTTTTAACACCTTTTTTATAAGTTTACAGGTTCATCACATCGATTGTTCCTGCGCGTCTCGCATCCAGCGTATTCCGCCAGCCTTGATGTCATCGGTACACCTAGAGGCCTGCCAACACTGCGTCTTCCGGTACGCGGTCGCCACTCCAGAACATTTCGGTCCCATCGACCAACTGATCCGCGAGCAATGTGCCCTGCCCACTAGCACCCTTTGTCCAACAGTGGATGTCTTTGAGCTGAAATAATGATGGCGATGATGATGAATATAATATGCTTTTAATACATTATGTTGAAACAATAAAATATTGCTTAACACGAAAGTTACACGATTTTCGGCAGTATTCACAATGCGGGACCCACCACTACTTTATCGTACACTCATAGCCCACTTATATTGCAACAGTGCTCATCAGTCCCTGGAATTGCAGAATGCAGTACACAATCTATTTTTAAATTGCGTTGAGGTAAATTATCGTTATCTGGGGCATGGCAGTGCTCAGGCCAAGTTTAGTGGATATGGCTTTATATTATTTGAGAACAGGGTTGATCTCAAAGAATATCTTTTCACGCAGTGAAGGAAAGGGACATTAATAAGATGAACAGTTCTATAATTTATCTTCCCAATTTCATTCACCTTAATTTATACGTAAACACCATACCTATTATTTTAAGCAATCTGCCAAGCCTTTTTCCAAATATTTTGAGTTCAGCTTAACTGGAGCTAGCTGAACTTAGATGAAGTAAAAAAGGTAGATAGCGCACGGCCTATATTTTAGGTGAAGCCACAAAACTCAGCTGATTCAAGTAAACACACGCGTTCACGCACACACTAGCAATAAAACTACGCTGATTTTTGTTAGTATCTCACGGAGCGTCGTACAGTAACTTTGTCTGAAAAACTGCCGTCCTGTGTTGTCAAGTGGTCCGAAAACAACACTATAGTGAATAAAAAGTCTTTAAGAGTATAGTTTCACACTTAATTACGCACAAAATTGTTTGATTTTTTGTTTTCCAACATAATTTTGAGGTTATTCGGAACAAATAATGTTATTTGCCCGAAAATGACATATTGCGAGAGTGTTGTCAGTAATTCTTATTTCTAATAGCCCAAAATGTGGGTAAGTAAATTGTAGGCAAATTCAAAGAAAAATAATTAATTAGAGAGTTGACCTTATTAATGTTTATTTTCTATTTAAATCACATGATTTTATGTATGTTACATAAACCTAAGTCTAGGCAAATATTTAGTTCTTAATTAATTATTTTTGTTTAAATTTATGTGTACCTTCTATCTTGCTATCAAATATTATGGTTTTAGCTTCCAACGAAAACATTAATAAGAAACGAAAGGGTAAATTCGCCGAAATGAACCACAATGACAGCCATCGTCGTCTAGTGTGGTTTGTTTAGACCATTTTGAGAAGACTGACTAATAGTTGATGCTCTATTTTGTACTTATTTAAATACTTATACTTTTCATTTCATCTGCAAAAGTATATTTTTAATTCCGTGGTTATTTTTTTGTAATAAAAATATTATTTAAGTTTCAAATAAACTTAGTTGTATTTTTAAGTAAAAAAACTTGTTCCGAGCTGGTCGGTGATCTTACACACGAGCGACATGCCAACGACAGGGGCGACTGCACGCGTTTATTAAAAAACAAACAGACAGATTTCCTTTCACATTTGAATATAACCTATAATTATTACCTATAATTATGAAATTAATATTTAATTCCATTTAAATAATTTGAGGGCCTTTTTTTAAAAAAAGTGGCAACACGACATTGACTCACACATAGTTAAAAAAGTGGTTACATTTTTTTGTTCTAAGTGCGCTATCTACCCTTTTGTACTTCATCTGAGTAGCTGAATATCAATATTTTACACAAAGCGACTGCCTGTCTGGGCAAATAAACACCATTGGCCGGTTCCTAAATAGAGTAGATAACTATATGCAGTGTTTTAAACATTCGCGATTTTGCGCTTAAAGCGTAGAGATTGACAAATATAGATACAGTTTGCCTTAGATGTCACAAATATGAACATAAAGGTCACAAGATGCTGAAGGAAGCCCACACATTCTAAATTCAGCTCATCAATTAATTTTGATACCCCTTAAAACATGTAACTAAGCATTGTAAACAACAATACGTCTAACAAGATGATTACACTGTTAATAGCAACGAACTCACCTCAAAACATTAAATGCCGAATCTGTTTGAAAGGGATCGGTGCGAAATACTTAATTAACATCGTTCTTCGAAGATCGTATTTATGTCTGACGATACGACTGCGTAACGGTACTGTAATTAAATGTCAATGGTAATCAAAATAAGTTATGCACAGTATAATTATTTTCTCAATGTCCCTCGGCAAACTTCGTGTTTCGACAGTCGTCGGGTTTCTATCATTTGCCTTTGGTACTCGGTCACAGATTACTAAATAGTTATGACTCGGTGAAGATCGTACGCTTTCAATAATCTTAGAAGTATATAGAGTTTTTAATACTCCTTTAACTTAAAGTAATTTAAAATCTTTTTTTAAATGGTGGGAAAGCTACTGCGGTTAAAAAGGAAAATAGTTTTACAGTTCTATACGGTTCACACGGAAATCAAAACAAAACAAACCGGCCAAGTGCGAGTTGGACTCGCGCACCGAGCTTAGCTGAGCTTAAAGGTATTATAGACCTGAGTATTTTTTTTTTTTTTTTTTTTCCTTTGATATTAAGAACAGAATTCTTAATAATTAATTACGATCTAGCCTAAAAGGCTAATAAGCAATTTAACTCTAACTTAATATGTTACGTTATAGATTATGTTAAAACTAAGAATAGTGTCCATTTGCACTTTTACACAAGTCCGTAGCACTTTCTTAGAGTCTGATATAATTTATAAAAACACTATGTTCATGTGTTATATGTATAGCACAGCGTTGTCACTATTATGCATTCACTTTGTACACTACACCAATTCATAAGGTTTAGTTCTTTTTAGCCTACGCACTAAGTCTGTATTATCTAGCAGCTGGATAGCCTCAACATTCACGTGTCGATGAAGTCTGTGTTCGTGGGCTTCAGCAAATTTATGGATGATGGTGGTGACGAATTCCGTTTTAAGATCACGGTGAAGATCGTCATTTCTTATGTACCAGGGTGCATTTACAGCATCCCTGAGCACTTTATTTTGGAATTGTTGGATTAATTTTACGTTGCTTTGTTTAGTACAGCCCCAAAGTTGGATACCATACGTCCAAATTGGCATTAGTATATGCTTATATATGGTTATTTTATTATGTATTGATAGACAGGATTTCCTTCCGAGTAACCAATACATACTTTTATAACGTATGTCGAGTTCCTGTCTTTTCTTTTTGACATGAGCTTTCCATCGCAACTTGGCGTCGAGAGTTATGCCAAGGTATTTGGCTGTATTAGCATAAGGCACTTGCATGCCATTTATGTAGATTGGGTGATAGTCCAAGTGTTTATTTGTGAAGTCAATGTGAATTGATTTTGACTCATTCAGTTTAATCTTCCATTTTTGTGTCCAGTCATAAACTTTGTTCACAGCTAGTTGAACTCTTTCTACTGCTTCTCTGTGGCTTGATCCGGTAGCCATAATTGCAGTATCATCTGCAAAGGTCGCAATGGTGTTGTTTTCCAGTTCTGGGATGTCACATGTGTATAACAAGTACAAAATTGGGCCTAGCACACTTCCTTGAGGTACCCCAGCTTTTATAGCTTTTAGCTCGGAATATGCGTCTTCTTGCCGTATTCTAAACATTCTATTAGTTATATACGACTCTAGAATATCTGCGAATTCTGGTAGCATGCGTCTGAGCTTGAATATTAGACCCTTATGCCAAACTTTGTCAAAAGCTTGCGCGACATCTAAAAATACGGTGGCGCAGACTTCCTTATTTTCAAGTGTTTTTTCAATGATATGGGTTATTCTATGTACCTGGTCTATTGTTGAATGTTTTTCCCTAAAGCCAAATTGATGATTTGGAATAAGGTCTTTATCTTCTATTACTGGTTTTAACCGTTTCAATAACAGTTTTTCGAATAGCTTTGATAACACGGGCAACAGAGAAATAGGTCTATATGATGATGCTTCATGGGGTGGTTTTCCAGGCTTCGCAATCATAATGACTTCAGCGACCTTCCATGGCTCAGGTACATATTTTAAGATAAATGCAGCATTGATAAGCTTGGTGAGCTTTACTATGGCTTTGCGTGGGAGATGTTTTAGAATTTCCCCTGTAATGAGGTCGTAACCTGGAGACTTTTTCAAGCTAATGTTATTTTGGATTTCTCTCATTACTTCTTTAGGAGTCACAAGCTTAATTCTTTGGTTTTGTGACAATCTTTCACGCTCAAGTATTTCTATCGAGCTTTCGTTGGGTTGAAAAGTTTCTTCTAAGTGTTGAGCAAACCTTATCGCTTTTTGGTCATTGCTTATGGCCCATTTTCCGTCGCTATCTCTGATGGGTGGTATTTGTTTTATTGGCCTTTTTAGATTTCTTGTAGCTTTCCAAAGGGAGTAATCAGTTGATTTGTCATTGGTTAGCTGAAGAAGGTTGGTATTCAGAGATTCAGCCTCAAACTGTAGAATATTCCTCTTTAACCGTTTAGTTAGATTATTTAGTAATGTTTTATCCCTCGGGCACCTTGTTTGTTGCCAAAGCTTCCTTTGTTTCCTTTTCTCAAATAGTAAATCTACAATTGCCTTAGGATAGATACATCCTTTATATTTACGTTTTAATTGCGGTGTGTTGTTCCACGCACATTGTTGGATATTAACAATATATTTGTTTACCTCTGAGTCAAGCTGATCTTGCTTTTTTATCGGAGTTTTAAGGTCGATAATATTATCTAGATCAAGGGCAAAACCTTTCCAATCTGTGAACTTATTAACCAGGGTTAAGTGGCTTTCTTTGAGTAGGATTTTTTGACTCATCATTAGTATAATTGAAGAGTGGTCCGAGTTCATATGAAAACCTTCCTCCAAACTGAGGTAGTTGGCGGATATATTTTTGCATATGAAAAAATCTATAAGATCCGGAATTTTCTGTTGGTCAGTGGGCCAGTACGTTGGTTTACCCGTGCTCATAACTACTGAATGTATTTCTTTAACTGCACTTAAGAGCTGCCTACCCTTAGTTGTAGTAAGTCTTGATCCCCAATGCGTGTGCTTAGCATTAAAATCGCCGCCTAGGATAAATCTCTGGCCTAATAGTTCAAAAAGATGTAAATATCGCTCTTTTCTTATCATATGCCGTGGAGGGCAGTATATGGCTGCAACAGACACGTGACAATATTTGGTTTTAACAGATATTGCCATAGCTTGAATGTCTTGTTCTTCATATTTACACTGCACGTAGTGACTAATGTTGTCTTTGATTATAACCGCACTACCTCCTCTGGCAGAGTTGTCAGGGTGGAGCGAATTATATACCATGTATCCTCTAAATTTGACAAAAGATTGCTTAGTGAAGTGCGTTTCGGAGACCAAACACACGTCTATATTTTCTGTGTCTAGGACCGCCTGCAACTCATTTTGATGTTTGAGGAGCCCATTAGAGTTCCATGCCATTATTTTGAGAGTATTAATCATTTTGGATTATTTAAAACAGCTGTTTTAGTGCTGGATTCTAGTTTCTCTAATCTCTTGTCAAATGAAGTAATACATTTTAAGATCTGATTAATCTTATCCTCTAGATTCAAGGGCTGTGATCTTTGTTTTGCAGCTTCCGCATAGGATCCAATGTTGGTAACTTGTATGGGTTTTGCAGTTGACTGGACACTTGCTTTCTGTGCCTGTTTATCAAGATTTTGTACGGGAAGAGATTGCTGGGTAGTTGGTACCACAAGTTTCTTTTTAATATTTTTATTTTTCATCATTTGTATCTGTTTAGCTACTTCACACCCTCAATAGTTGGCAGGGTGAGGAAGACCACAGTGAACACATTTTGGCTTCTCTTGCGGAGATTTGGTACAGTTGGCTGTAAGATGCTTGCCAGTGCATTTTACACACCTTGGCTCTTTTCTGCAGTATTTATGAGTATGCCCATACGCCTGGCATCTCTTGCATTGAGGAATGAGTTTAGGATTTTTGAGTGGGTGTATTTCAATTTTACACCCTAAAATGTACTTTATGCCATAGATTTTGTTGACATCTTCATCATTATTAAATGATAAAACATACATATTGAGTGGTTCTTTACTCTTCCAGCTCAATTTGTTGTCTACTTTTTCTATTTTCAGTCCTTGTGATGTTAGATCGTCTTTGATACGATCAGGTTGGCAAGAGGAATGTAATTTCTTCACAACAACTCTAATTGGTCTAACCTGCTTATTCTCGTACGAATGCCAATGGTGGTCTTTTTCCGTCAAAAGCCCTGAGTATTTGATATGAATTTCAATTTAATACCTCTACGCTTTCATGAGGAAAGGGATAGTAAGTTTAAAATTATTAAAATAATTTTATTATATGATGTAACCAAAAATATACGGTTTTCGCAATTTTTCCTTTATCTGTACTATAAGACGTTGCTTCCTACCAAATTTCAAGATTCTGAGTTCACGGGTAGTACCCTGTTGGTTTTGATTCCCATGCGAGTGTCGAAAATTTGCGGAAATTAGCGGCATGAACGACTGTTTCTTTTGATTGTGTTGGCTTAAAAGTTTGATTCTCATAGCTTTAAGGGACAGTAGACCTGAGTATTTGATATAAATTTCAGCTTGATATCTCGACGCGTTCCTGAGAAAAAGGGTCTTGGCAGACATACAGACGGACGGACAACAAAGTCATCCTATAAGGGACGGAACCCTTTTTTCCTTACGGAACCTTAAAAACAATATAGTAATTAGTTCTGAATTCAAATGATTATACACGATAAATCTAATAATTGATGGACTTGGAAATTAGCATTCGTTTGTATGCGGAAATCTATCTGCCTAGCCTTTTTCCCAACTAGGTTAGGGTCGGCCTCCAGTCTAACCGGATTCAGCTGAGTAGGTACCAGTGTTTTACATGGAGCGACTGCCTATCAGACCTCCACAACCCATAAACTCGGTAACACAGTACCCCTTGGCTAGACTGGTGTCAGATCTCAAGCTTTTGACTACTCGTAACGACTGTCAAAGATCTTCAAATGACAGCCGGGACCAACGGCTTAACGTGCTTGCCGAGGCACGGAGGAAACTCGGTATGTTGTAATGGTAACCCATCCACGGACCGAACTCGCCAAGCGTTTCTTAACCTTGAAGATCGAACCGTGCGGCTGTTATTATTTAGCCACGAGCTTTTATTCGGAAATGCGATGATTAAATTAAAATAGTTGTACTGTTAGTACCAATCCCACGGCACTATTCCCAAAGCACTGCAACTCCTGAAAGCCAGAATCAACAGTGTCGACTACCAGAAAAGCGCCGAAATGAATTTAACTGTCTTGGATCCCAACAAACCAACCAATTAATTTTTTCTAGTGCTCGCAAGTGCTACTGCTAAGTATGGAGCCCGGGGTTGTATCCCCGGATGGTCGCAGCCTGGATGGAGCCTAGATTTGTGCTAGGTTAATTGCAATTGGCTCGCCCCCTACAACAAAGGATTCAAAATATGTTAGTGTGCTAGGCATTATAAGGTACATCTGTAACTCTCATGACTGATTCATGAGCATTTGGCACAGTGTATAATCTTTTTGTGAACTTGTCTTCTGCCTAGTAAAGGACAAAATCAGTAGTAAACCGCCCAATGATATTTGCTAATTTATAGCTGCAGCGGAGTGAAATCAAAAGAACAAAGAAACAAAACTTCTTTAAATTCGTATTCCTAACTCTATTTTTTAAATCTTCATCTATGTCTTTACCTTACCAGGATAAATCTGGGGGCACGGCAGTGGACCCAACAAGTCGAGCAAACAAAGTCACAACCGTACCATACTTTTCTCGAAGCCATTCAGAACATTTTCGACCCCCCCTGTAACTTATTTATTTATTTATATATGTACACACAAAACACTTAACAGAGAAAAAAAATACAGATAGAAGAACACAAAGGTACTGCTTATGTCAACAGAAATTTCTTCCAGCAGACCTGCGACTGGAAAGTTGGATGATAGACGAAAGGAAAATTGGATGATAACTTCGTTGTGGATAGAGCTAGAAGCCTGAATTTTCAGAGACATAGATAGTAAAATATCACTATGCAAAACCTAGAATTACATTTAATTTGAGATTGTAGTTTAGGAATTATTGCATGTCAAAATTCCTTAATTTCGTCACTCACTGACTCACACACCGATCATTAAAAGTTTAAGGTACTTCTAGTAACCGACTTGATTTTGCATTAGAAGAACACAATAATGTGGAACCCTTATGTAAAATTAAAACCAAGACGGTTAATGTATTTGTTTGTTACATAACTATTAAGGTACCTTCTGAATAAATTATCCAAATTGGTTTAACATTCGATCTCACTACCTTTTCGGTAGAATAACTGCGCCGCGAGACTTGTATTTAAAAAATACAAGTCTCATAGTCTTATTTCATGTTCTTCATGAAATAAGACTATGACCACGCACCTAGTATTATTTAAGAATCCAGAGGTTCAATAAAATATTATTTCAGCAAATGACATCTTTATCACACCTACACCGAGTAATCCCCCCTAACAATAAAGAAAACCTAAGCCTTTGCAAAATAAGGGCTTTCTTAATAATAGAGAACAAATCAGTCAAGTAAATGGGGAAAAAATCAATGTCAAGAGGGGACCAAAGACATAATAAGAGTAATAAATATGTGCCTCACAGTAAGAAAAGCGTAAGTAATGAGAAAAACTAGTGTTAAAGGCAACACAAAGTTATTAATATTTCTAGTGTATCTATGATATTTTAGATCTGTTGTAAAAAGCTCTCTTCCCTGTGGACTCAATGAGCCAACACATTTTCGTGTGAGTGAAATGTAAAGAATGATTAAAAATAGCAAATTGTATCAATTCAGCATCCTATACAAACTACAGTATACTATTATAACAACACACAATCAGTGACCAGGGGTTGACCATAAGTTCTTAGAGCAAGGTTATTTTGAGTGTGCGTAAAGGACAGATTTATATGACTTGTATACAGTGTGAGGACGACGATACGACAATACTGGCAATACTAGTGCATACGAGAAGTTTGAATCTACGTAAAATAAATAAATCTTGAATATAAAATCTAAGCACTATGCTTAGATAGTCAAACTTCCTATATTGACTGAACTATTGGATATATTTTTAAATGCATACTGAGAATGTTAATCGATACTCGTATATGATGTTGAAATTACTGTCGTATCATCGTCCCCACACTGTATATCTCTCCCTTACGCACATTTAAAATAACCTTACTCTAATAGCTTATGGTATCAATTACCGCTTAACACAACTAGTAGGTAGAGAAGTATGGAAGAAGAAGATTTATGGTATACCGACCATACAATAATGATGAGTCCGATCGTCGAAGGTAACATAAAGTTAAGCAGAGCACATCTATAGTGCTACACATATAGTGCTACACATATGGTGCTACACATATAGTGCTACACCTATAGTGCTTCACACATAGTGCTACACATATAGTGCTACACATATAGTGCTACACATATAGTGCTACACCTATAGTGCTGCACATATAGTGCTACACATATAGTGCTACACATATAGTGCTACACATATTAGTGCTAGACATATAGTGCTACACATATATAGTTCTACACATATAGTGCTACACATATAGTGCTCCACATATAGTGCTACACATATTGTGCTACACATATAGTGCTACACATATAGTGCTACACATATAGTGCTAAACATATAGTGCTACACATATAGTGCAACACATATAGTGCTACACATATAGTGCTACACCTATAGTCACAATGCCACTTTTGTTTAATTTTCATGTAATTGGCGGTAAATCTATTCCCAGCTATTGTGGAATTTATTTATAAATAAAACATGAAAATCGTATCGTCAGGTCTAAATACCTCTGCAGCACACAAACAGAAAATGTAATAGTATTAATCTTAAAATAAACATAATATTGGAGTTTTGGTTGTTTGTACAGTCATTTGGCATGATTAAATTATATTACAATTATCTTTTAGAGGCCATGTTTGTTGACAACGGTATCATTATGACATTTTACTGTGATTTTAATAATATGTAAGGTGCAGATATTTTAAAATGATGTATTTAGTTAATGCTATGTAGTTTTTGCGAGATCTTTAGATAATTATAATAAATAGGTAATGTTAATCTTGTGCTTGTGAGCTCTTTTCATTACAATCACAATCTTTAATAAGGCTTATACTTTAATACTTTGTTTTCTTTCCTAATACTAACTGCCACACAACAGACACGTTAATCTCTTCTGAGGCCTTAGTGCGAGTTTTTACTCACGCTCACTCGTGAAACGTAAACGTCAATTTGTATGGAAACTGGATAAGCGCCGTCTGGGGACGGTAAGGAGAAACCTCTTTTTTTGTATACATTTTATAAGGCTTATACTTTAATACTTTGTTTTCTTTCCTAATACTAACTGCCACACAACAGACACGTTAATCTCTTCAGAGGCCTTATTGCGAGTTTTTACTCACGCTCACTCGTGAAACGTAAACGTCAATTTGTATGGAAACTGGATAAGCGCCGCCCGTCTGGGGACGGTAAGGAGAAACCTCTTTTTTTGTATACATTTTGACATAAGAGATCGTTTACGTAACACGAGTGAGCGTGAGTCACGCGTGAGTAAAAACTCGCACTAAGGCCACTGTATATATTTAAGGAGCGCCTTAAGTAACCGTTAACTGTCTCTGAGTGAGGCAGTAAGGCGGAAGATTATTTAATGGGTTGTGTGGTTACAACAAATATTGCAGCTGAACTTTTCATCGACGCTAAGGACAAGGAGTCCAGAGCTGATTGCCAACGTACAAATCGAATCAAAAACAAAATATAAAAAAAAATGTTTTCATATAAACCTTATAGGTACTTTTGAATTATAAAATAATAAAAAAAGATGAATCTAGTTGCATGTTGCATGGAGAAGAATGTGCAAGAAACTCCACGGACACTATTTTTCATCAATAAGTTTTATTTATAAGTATTTGGTTACATCATTCTTGTTGGAAAATGACATATATGAATTCATTAATCGGACTGAAATATTGTTATTTACATTAGATATTAGAACATTTGTGATCCGGCAGGGAAAAGAGTTGTCGACATAGCTCAGAGAATAAGCAAGTTGAAGTGGCAATGGGCCGGCCATGATAGCTGCAGTACTTTATTTTTTTTATCTTTGTTTTAATTTTAAGGATATCAATTGCCCGTTTTAATCTTAGTTTGTATACCTAATAATGTTTGCATGCTTTATCTGTAATATTATGTTTTTTTTATATTTTCTGTCTATCATGATCCTTTTTTATAATATTCCCTGTTTTTGGAGAGGTCTGGCTCATGTGATACAGGACTTCCTAGTACAAGAGCCAGGGCTGCACTGATATTTGTGACACAAAGTGTGTGTTAATAAATAAATAAATAATAAATAAATAAAGAACTGATGACTGTTGGAGTAGACGGGTTCTTGAGTGGAGACCGCGAACTGGTAAACGTAAGGTAGGAAGCCCTCGGGCTAGGTGGAGTGGCCGGTAGTAGCTGGATGAGAGTTGCCGAAAATCGAAGCAAATAGCGTGCAATCGGAGAGGCCTATGTCCAGCAGTGGACTGCTATGGGCTGATGATAATAATGATGACATTAGGTATCTACTTACAAAAACTAGTCTAACTAATCGTACTAAGCGCAAATCTTCTATATTTACTACTAGCTGTTGCCTGCGACTTCGTCTGTGTAGCATAAGTACTTCGAATAGCCTATTTTTTATATCGCGCAATAATATCGTAGCTTTGTGGGCCGCCTTACTTGAGATATGATTACAAACTTCCATCCCGCTTTCAACCCCCTTAAGCTTGATTTCCGGAATAAAAGTATCATGTCCTTCCCAAGGTCTCACAATATTTCAATATCAAATTTCATCTAAGTCAGTTCAGCGGTTCAAGCGTGAAAAGGTTACAGACAGACAGACACAGTAAGAGTTACTTTCGAATTTATAATATTAGTATTGATTACATTATATAGAGTATGGATACATACGACCAAACTATCAAATTTTACTGTAACCACCTATGTCTAGTCAGTCCTCAAAGCAACTGTGAACATCTTGTAGGATCGCTCTTTTCGTAGTATACCTCATCCGTCGCTAACCATACAGTGAGATATGGATCAAGAGCGATTAATCAGGAAAAAAATAAAACTAAATATTTTATTGACAGAAACAATATAGCAGGTTATTATGAAAGCTGCCAGAACTCCCAAGCGGATCTGCAAGCGGAACAGGGACGGAAGCGGAGGTAGGTTTTTCTGCGTCGGATTTTCAATCGCGCTGATGCCGTTCCGATGTTTTCCTGCGGTAGCGTTAACATCCGTCGCGCTAACATAGTTTATACTACTACTACTATCTATGTTGTGTTGAAGTTGTCATTGCTCCAGAATGAGAGAGACGGAAATTATATAATAGTCCTCCTGACCAATTTCGGCTGTAGCGGCCAATTTCAACAGATACTAGCCATCGACGCAGTCAATGTTAAAGCTTTGTTACAATAAAATAAATGATTTTGTTTTTCAAATTATTCTCGATTTAAATTTCTTGAAAATTATTTTCTACTTTTTAGTTGGGTTTTTATATTAAAGCTTGTTTTATAGTTTTTTAAACTATTTTTTTTTCACAATGGAATCATGATGGTTTAGGACAAAATGTACGTGCTTACAAAACGGTTTGAAAATACTTTCACTAAACAGCTAACAAGTGTAATTCTCTGCTGGAGTCTGTGTTTCCTGCCGAGAAAATGGAGCTGGCCAGGACTCTTGGCAAGGCGTGGTGATGATAGGTGGCGTAAGACTGTGATCGAATAGCATCCAGGAACTGGAAGAAGAGGTATCGGTCGTCCAGCGGTGTGATGGGTTGGGTGAAAATATTGCCAAATGCGAGCTAATTACGGTAAACGAAAATGAGCAGAGTACTTTATTATATCTATTACTAGCTGACCTTCGCTCCCGTCGACTGGCTACCTACCTACCCATCTAGCCTACCTACCTACCCTACATACATGATTGTGACGTAACTTAAACCGTTTACGCAGCGCACGCAATTGAAGCTCTCAAAAAGGGAAATATTGTATCCCGTTTTTGCAACATTTTTCATTTATGCTCCGCTACTATTGCTCGTAGCGTGATGTTATATAGCCTATAACATTCCTCGATAAATGGACTATCCAACACAAAAATAATTTTTAAATTCAAACCAGCTGTTCCTGAGATTAGCGCGTTCAAACAAACGAACTCTTCAGCTTTATAATATTATATAAGTAGGTATAGATGATGTCCTACAAAAATAAAAAACCTAGTTAATTCTTTGTGAATAAAACTGCAATGTTCAAAGTACCAATCCCTTTTCTGGGCAAGGACATCCCAAGCACTTTTCACTTAACTACTTATCTTTGAAGTTCTGGCACCTGATCTTAAGTTGTGGCTTTTTACTTGGATAACAGGATTAACCTAATGTAACGTGGTTATATTAGGTACTGGTTAGGCACCTAGCTACCAAGTAGATTCTAGCTGATAGACACATGTCGTGTTATGAAAAAGGTTTATTACATACACGCGGAGTCAGAAAGGCAAAAATCTTTTTTACAAAAATGGGCGCCGACTTCCAAAAATAAAGTTATTCTACACTTTGTAGTTTTTTTATTTGGAAGTCGGTAATATTTTTCAAAGTTTTTTATTTTTCACTCTACATTTGTACCTACCTAAAAGGCAAGTTGTTTAGTAAGGTACATATAACGCCAGAATACATTACCCGAATATCATGAAACTTGAAAATAACCGGTGAAATGAGAGATCTGCGTACCCCTTAGAAGCGTACTGGCGTGATGTTATGTTATAAAATGGTATTAAACAATAAACAGACATGCGATTGTAGCAATCCCGAGAGATTTGCCGTAATTAATTGAAGAGTTCTGTTGTATATCTTCGAAGTTCTTCATCAGATCTACACCAAATTAAAATGGGACCTATTTCGAAACAAAATTTTTAAAACAAAAAAAAATCAAAATCGGTCCGAAATTGACGGAGATATGCGTGAACATAAATAAAAACAATTATAACAAACATAAATGTCGAACATAGAACCTCCTCCTTTTTGGTAAATCAGTTAAAAATGGCTTTATTCGGAGGTCAACATCCCCATATAAAAAAAAACAACCAAGTGTTTCTTGTTAACTTTAATGTTTCTATATCAACGGTAAGTATAGGTTCCCTTGGGAGTGGTAAACTATACGACTTAATAAATAACCTTATCTTTTGATTTTTCATATTTGATACATCCACACGTTCCAGAGACAATGTTCTTGACAGACGGACAGCGAAGTGATCCTATAAGAGTTCGGAATGGAACCCTAAAATAAAGTATCAAATACCATTTACTAAAATAAAATTCGTGAAGCATTTTCAATGTTTTCTCCCCAAAGATTGAATGTCCAAAACTTTCACATATAGAATTATTTCAACACAAAAGTCTGAAAATGTTTTGAGTAGGGTATGGATTTATAGTATCTGAAGTCCTTTAAATAATATGTTGTTATTATCAGCAAATAAGAGAACACTGCTAGCCTTTGGGGAAATCCCTTGGATTACCCTCTGCCGGGGTAAGCAGTAGGGTTATGTAACCTCCCCTGTCAGGCGCTTGACCAGACAGTGCTGTTAGCAGGCTCAGTTCACTCTGAATAAGTCATTACTGGGACTCGTCACATAACGTTTAGTGATCGAATCGTAATCCTTGTGCGTCCAGTGCGAATTGGTGGTTGGTAAATGTCTATGTCACAAGTAGACCAATTAAAATAAATCGGATAAACAAAGTTTTCGGCCGAATTTTAACCAACTTCGCAAAAAGGAGGAGGTTATCAATTCGACGGTATTTTTTTTATGTGTTACCTCAGAACTTTTTACTGGGTGAACCGATTTTGATCATTTTTTTATTTGAAGTGTGGTCCCATTTAATTTTCATCAAGATCTGATGAAGAACTTCGGAGATATGTGTATCAGAACTCTTCAATTAATGACGGCAAATCACTCGGGATAGCTGCAATCGCATGTCTGTTTATTGTTTACACCATTTCATAACATAACATCAATACTAGTAGGGTCTAAAGGAGTACGCAGGTGTGAACAGTTCATCCTGGTATACTCTCATTCCACCGGTTAAGTTTAAGTTTCATGTTACTAGGTTAATCTATTCTAGCTTCAGCATTGAGCATTATAACGTATACAACAGTGCGACAACAAACGCTAGGCTTTTCACGAGACCAGACACAATACTCGTCTGCTCGGAGGGTCCTACCATTTCAATGGAGGTTCGTGGGACTTTACACTCCATTCCGCACACTTTAAAAAAAAATGGGTTAAAATCTCAAAATACACTAGCCACTTAGAGCCCTTACTGAAAGTAAAGAAAATATAATCACCAAAAAACACAATCATCAATTTAAAAACTTCACGCCGCAGCACACAAACCCTATTACGCTAAAACCACGAGCCAAATCATTTCCCAAAGGTACACAAAAAACGCTTACTTAAGTATCTACATACTTTGCCTAACAAAAAATTACGTCTATTCTTTAATGTGTAATATTCTCCGAAGTACAAAACACTCCTTGAGTTCTGAGGGCTTCTTGAAAAGTCAATTTACAGCCACTCAATAAAGATTACAAAAGAGCACCTTAAACTTAAGTGTTGTGTGATAGCTTGCCGTCCCTTTCCCGCCTTAGGGTCGTCAGTTCAGGACTTCAGGAGCGAGAGTTCAGATGTAGCGACAATGGATGAGGTGAGTGTAGTATTCATGGGTATGCAAGCGTAGTTTCAATAATAATAGGACTATATTGATGCACTGCGGGACGAAACCTAATATACATCCGTTAATTGTGTTGAGGATTCAGGATTGTTTCGTGTAGGTTTCTCAGATGTTGCTTGTTTCAGAGGAGAAGGCAACTGTTCCGTTATTTTTAAAATTAAGAGTGCTGAGCGGCAGTGCTAAGTGACTCAACATTTTCCGTTTTTTATCTTCATGGTGCCGGTAGACTGTACCCAACAACAGATAGGCTTTTCATTCTGTTTAGCTGTCATAAGTTATATGTATTTTTACTTCTATTTCTTGACTTTTGTATCCGATTACTTATGCCTTATCTAATAAATTAGCGTTCCGAGTGAGTCACCTCTTCACAAAAAGCAAAGAAACTTAAAAATCTTACAAGAGGATGGTCGATGGGGCTGTAAGGTTCAAGAATGGGGACCGCGTTCCGCAAGACAAAGTGTTGGAAGGCTTACCACAAGGTGGACCGATGACTTGGTAAAGGTCACGGGAATCCACCGGTGGTGAGAAGCACAGGACCGGTCGATATGCCGCTGCTCTGAAGGCCTCTTCCTCAGATCAGCTCTATAATAATACAAATAGAAAATTATGATGTCACCTTGTTTAGCAGCCGATTAAAAAAAAACACCTGGTTAGAACCTAAAAAAAAGTTTGAAAACGATAATCATAATTTATTCTCAGACAACATAGTCCACATAGACAAATACACCATAACAAAAAATATGTAAAGGTTGTTAGCACTACCTATGTTAGTACGTATACACTACAAGATTACAACGTACAACGTTGTCTCCGTCCAGTTGTGGGCTTCTTTCAGTTACAATAATGATGATCTAAGAAGCAACGATCAAAAAGCACCTTACCATTACCACCTCCAAAGTGCAGGCCCCATCTTTTAACCCGACATCTTCGCCAACCGTCGAGTAATCGACATTCTATGTTCTTCACGCATAAATATTGTATGAGATGGAAACAGATAAGATGTGGCCGGCTCTGGAATATTCTATTTTAAGATAAAGCTTCAATGGACCTGAGTGGGACGTTTCAGCTGGGTGCCTGGCTAATACTGCTAATGTTGGGTTAAAAATGGATCGTTCTAGTAGATTCAGTTTTGTAAAGTTTTGGCGGCGTTTTGTTGCTTGCATAGAGACTCTTTTAGGAATGATTTTGGGGATTGAATGAGGTAAATATGTATTGTATTGTAACTAATCAGTTATCTGCAATATGCTATTGCGGACATTTTATGCGCTCACCTAAGCATAGTCTGGTAAGGTTTGTAATGCTGGATCGGGTGCACGGGTGGAAGGAAAACTTGCTCAAGGTAGTCAGGTCAGATATAATTAAGAAGGCTGTTGGAGACAGTATGTAACGAGCTGTTCACACTGCAGAAGAACGCAAAACCTGGAGACGCATCGTATGTGGTCGCGATTCCCAGCAGTGAGAGAACGACGAAGAAGAAGATAATGAAGTGTGAATGGGACTCGGAAAAATGTTTTTTGTTGGATTAAAGAATGGTACTTCTTGTTTTCGATTCGATGATCGGTACTTCACATCATCATCATATCATCAGCCTATTAATGTTCCCACTGCTGGGACACAGGCCTCCTCTCTGTGAGAGGGAATGGGCCGTAATCCACCACGCGGGCTCAGTGCGGGTTGGTGGATGTCACATGTCTTCGAATTTTTAGTTCTAGAACATGCCGGTTTCCTCACGATGTTTTCCTTCACCGTTTTGGATGGTCGGGGCCTAGTAGGTTGCCACGCTTATTACTGCGTCAGAAGCACTATACGAGTCATCCAGGGTGCAAATGAATGGACAGCCAGGACACTCCAGCAAGTGGAACATAGGTAGAATAGAATATACTTTATTGTACACCAAAAACAGAAATTAGTCTGTACAGAACTGAAAAAATTAAACTGAATGGGACTGTAGAGGACATAAGTGGAGGATCAGCCAAGGTAAATTTCATGTTCTTTAAAGAAGCAGTCTTCATCGTAGAGCCTTGGTGAAAGAATCCATTCACATAATGCGATTAATTTTTGCAACATAATTTTGAACAGGCGATGCAAGTTGATGAATTAATAATACGTATATCTATACTAATATTATAATAATATAAAACGTTTATTTTCTCTTCACAAAATTTCTTAAATTCTATGCCTTGCAGTTTAAACCAGGGTATAACTTTGTGAGAGACTGGTGCCTGTGATAGGTTTCAATAAGAACTTGTATTACAGGTCATCAGTAACTAATATTATAAAGAGGAAAGATTTGTAATTATGTATGTAACGAATAAACTTAACCAGTAACTAATATTATAAAGAGGAAAGATTTGTAATTATGTATGTAACGAAAACAAAAATTCTATCACCGTTGGGAAGCTACACTATTCCTGAGTGACATAGGCTACTTTTATCCCTGTATTCCCAACGGGAACGGGAACTATGCGAGTAAAAACGTGAGGCGTCTGCTAGCATGTAAATAAACTTACGCCTTTTTCCCATGGGGTTTAACTGGAACTACAGAACGCGACCTGCTAAGATCCTTACATACTCCTTTTGCTTCCTTTGCGTTCATACATCTGATGCTGATCACACACGCACGCTGGTTATTAGTACTAGGCTTGTTACGGAAGTGATGATATCGGAACCGAAGACAAAGTCAAAGTCAAAGCCATTTATTTGCATTAGAAGAAGAAAGAAAGAAAAAGTGTTTATTCGTCACAACACGACATACATACAATAGAAGAACATACTTATGCTAAACACTTAAAAATATTATAAGTAGTACTTAAATTATGTTAGTAAAGACGAGAAATAAATCAAACAATAATTACATATATAACCTACATTTTTTATGATATAAAAGAAATAGGGTAAGGAATATGTCAGGCAGATGCATGTCGTGACTGTGGCAAGAAGGCTTCCACTCAGCATAATGCTGTGCCGTGGGGACCCACAGCACGGCGCTGATTTTCAGTGGTCGCCTAGGACGTGACGTACGGAAACCAAATCTGTTGTGTATGTTAAAATATATAAAAAGAACATAAAATAAATACACAGAACATAAAATAAATACAGTAAGATAAAAAAAACCACCCAAAATGATGATGTGACAAAAACCAAAACGAGTAGCTAGAATTCTTGAAGTAACATAAAAGTAATACCCGCAAAACACGGCACACCATGTTTTATCTCGCTCCCAAAATGCTGTACAAAAGATAGCACAATGACACATTTCACCATAAGTTGGCATGCAAATATTAAGATATGAATTAAGGTGCTTACAACAAGCAGATCTCTATTAATCTAATAACACATTATTTTTATTATGTATTTAACCTGTTAAGTTTAAAAACTCTTCAAGTTGGAATCGGTGGTTTCAAATTTGGCTTATCGGAATCGGAACCGGAACCGAAATCGGAATTGGAGGCTGAAGAAAGGTGTGTTATGAGAAAGCAGTTTTAATAAAATTAAATAATACATACTTGCTAATCAGTCTTTTTATTTTCAGCTTAAACACAAAACACCTAACAAGGCGTTCAAAAAACAAACTACATTTTTCTAAAATCGCTACCAGTAATATATAAACAAGTTTGTATGCATTGATTGCGGCCGCGTGCCGCCACCGCCCACCGATGCGCATCAACACAAAGTACGTAAGCGTAAGTATTTAAAAGTTGCGGTACCGAAATCGAAATCGGGGGTTTATGAACAATCAAAAATTCCGAGTTGGAATCGAACCTTCGTAGACAAGCAACATTTTGGCATTTCGACCATCGTCATCGCTGACAAAGACTTACACTTGTCTAGAGCCTCAGGCCTTTCTCATTGTTGATATATAAAGTATACACAAGCAGCAGTTCAAGAACCAAGTGATGATAGTAAAAACCTGGAGCACAAAGAGCATAAAACTCCCCGTTTTCCAACCCGTAACACGAGTCACAATATAATGACGTCATAAGGCAGATAACGACAATGCATGTGCATAAAGTATGCACAGGTGCGGCGCCGGCTACAAAGAACAATAACTGTCTAACAGCAGGTCTTTAGGTAACAAGAGATGAGCTGAAACTTTGACTATTTGTAGAGGAGAAACTTACATACGAACTTACAATATCACCTTGGGCAATTTTCTGCTTGGGAATAACCGGGCATTGCAAATCAACTTTTCTTTTTTAAACGATTTCAAAAAAGGAGGAGATTCTCATTTCGTCGGAAACTTGTTTTCTAATGTATTTTCCTCGATTACTCAAAGAAACCTGAACCTATTTGGAAAATTCTTCTTTTGTTTGGAAGGGTATACTGCCCAGATTACCCCTTGGCCTTCAGGTTAGGATCTGAGGATGGGATCCTGGGGAAATCGAGGGAACTCCTCAAATTTTATAGGCATACACATAACGATTCTAGTATTTTCGCCAACATGGTAAGCATTTGCATTCGAAAAGTATCATTTGGTGAAGTGGAACTGATGAAAAATACCCTAGATGGCCACTTTCTTATCTTGGTATGAGATTTTTTCTACAGCGACCAACCTGGGCCCGCAATCGGTTTAGGGATTTCCAGTTCATGTCCAGGGGTTATATTCTCTGCCGAAGTGATTTAGTATGGAGGGGTAGGGTGTATTTTTCCAAGGTTTACATCTCTCGTCAGTTGCGCTGGCGTTTGTTATCACATCATCATCATCATTTCAGCCGAAAGACGTCCACTGCTGGACATAGGCCTCCCCCAGGCGTCGCCACATTGACCGATCCCGTGCGTCTCGCATCCAGCGCCTTCCCGCAACCTTAACCAGGTCATCGGTCCACCTAGTGGGAGGCCTTCCAACGTATCGTCTTCCGGTTTGCGGTCGCCATTCCAGAACTTTTCGGCCCCATCGGCCATCCGTAATGTAATCACATAACAGATATTATACCGTAGCAGCAAATCTGAATTTTTCCTTCCTTATCGCCTTGCAACATCATACTTTACCCATCTTAGCTCAATTTTTACTTGACTTCTAAACAAGCTGCTAATTTATGAATCATGACACATGTTTCAATTTTGTCACAATTATTGATTGATAATAATGAGATGATTTCACACTAAGATTCTCGGTACCGTATTTGTAGGACGTCCTCCACGGCACGACTGAGGTACAAACGCATGTCGATCAAATTCGAGTCTACGTATTGTCAGTATTGTCACCCGACGACGGAAAGGGCAAAGCCTCTTCGCGTTGCGTATCTTTGAAGATTAATCCGTGAGACTGATGTTATCTAGACACTGGCCCCTTGGGATAATTAGTATTTTTTTTTCTTTAAAAAACGTTGCCCCACACTAGGAATCTCTTCCTGTATCGTGGGTGCTTTTACAAACATATAAACTCACATACACAACACCCAGAGCCGGAACAACTATTTGTAGGTCATACAAATATTTGTTCCGTGCGGGAATCGAACCCGCGACACGCAGCGCAGCAGTCAATCGCTCAACCACTGCGCCAGCCGTGCGCTCAAGTATTGATCACTAATTTGTAATGTTTTTAATTATTCCTCTGCTGTGCTTTTCCGTTCCATTTAGTTGCGGGATCAAACACTTTGATCGTGTTGGCGCTTTTCTGGAAGTCGCTATAGCCACTACTGATTGCGTGGCAGTGGTTGGGTAAATTGTGGATTGAAAGAAAAATATTAACTTGACACAGTTGAAAAATACCACAAAAAATAATAATAGAAAAGGCATGGGTTATAGGTGGAATCTTGCTAACAAGGTTCGTTCCAGCAGTAATGCCACGCAGATGTTTATTAACGTGTCTGGTGCTCAAATTAGATCTGAAGAATTAGATTACATCTACATGAGATTCCGTATTTCAAAAATCGTTCATTACCTACTTAGCATACTGATTAGCGCAGATCTTTATTGAATCGGTAATCGTGATACAGACATACCTCTACAAAACGATGATATAAGAGATCTGTGTTAACAGGACCGGCTTATCAACAGACAATTATAAGTAACCGTTGCTACTGTATTGTTTTTGTAGCTTTTCCTAATGGCTCTGGAAGACTCAAACTTTTTACACATTTTTTTTTTTTTCCTGTAAAATGGTCGAAAACTAGTTTAGTAGGCGCTCGTGGCTAAATAATAACAGCCGCACAGGTCGATCATCAAGGTTATGCAACGCTTGACGAGGTCGGTCCGTGGATGGGTGACCATTTCAACATACCGAGTTTCTCCCGTGCCTCGGCAAGCTGGTTAAGCCGTTGGTCCCGGCTGTCATTTAAAGATCTTTGACAGTCGTTACGGGTAGTCAGAAGCTTGAGATCTGACAGCAGAGTTGCCAAGGGGTACCGTGTTACCCAGTTACTGGGTTGTGGAGGTCAGATAGGCAGTGGCTATATGTAAAACACTGGTACTCAGCTGATTCCCGTAAGACTGGAAGCCGACCCCAATATAGTTGGGAAAAGGCTAGGCAGATTGATTGGTCTAAAACTAGCTTAGTAAAAAATTATTTCAGTGGAACCTATTTCCCGATAATAGCATCCTATATTCTAATCCTGGTCATGGTCTACATGTGTTCCAAATAACGTCTAAATCCATTAAGCCTTTGTTGCGTGATAGACAAACATCCAAACATACCGAGTTTCACATTTATTATAATACAAGTTTCTGCCAGCGGCATCACTCGCGTGAAAAGTGTTTTCTTATCCCAAGGGAAACTTACACCGGGCTGAAAAGTCTGAAAAGCCTATGTGCTATTCCAGACTATAATCTATCTCTGTGAAAAAATTCATCCAGATTCGTTCAGCCGTTCTGGTGTGATTAAATAACAAACATACATCCACACTTTCACACACACATCCATGCAAACTACAAGGATTACACAGTTAATCGTGAAGTTGAAACATGAGAACATCACAGTCTAATAAATCAACAGAATTTAAATGTTGTCTAGACCGAATGAAAGATCACGCTACAATGAGAACCACGCCAAATACCAGTCAACTCCCATTAACACAACAACGACACTGCACTAAAAACCTAAATAAAACGCTAATTGCCCAATCATGAAACACGAACGTTTGACAAACGTTCAACAAACGCTACACAAACGCAGTTACGTAACGCAAATAGTTTTGTTTACGTTTACACAAAACCCGCCTACGATTAGATAATGTTCGCGTTGAGAATCGTTGTTTTGTGAACGCAAAACACAAAACATTCGCACAATTTCTATTTTCGGTTGAGATGGAATTAGATTGGGAAGTGTGTTTGTGTATACGCTTCATTGAGTATAGGGGGAGAATTGTAGTTATCTGTGTGTCTTGTTGGTACCGATAGCACAATAAGTGTGGTCGTAAATACATTACGAATGACGTCTCTTTACTTGGTAACTACAGCTGGACATAGGTCTCTCCGACTGTATGCCACTGCAGTTTGACCCTCGACCATTCGTTATTCACCACCTTGTAAAATTTCGAGAGTTTAATGTCAAACGGTGCTTAAGACGGTGACAGACGGGCCAGGCTGATCGGCAACAATGCACTGGTCGACTCAAACCTTCAGAGCCTTGAACATCGACGGCGAGTTGACAGCAGGTTTTTATCGGTTACATTTCGAGGAGGTTGCGATGGAACTGAAATATTTGATTCCGCTTAGCCCTTTCCAACATCGGACTACAAGACGTACGGCAATGCACCATCGGTACATGGTGGACCCGTATGCACAAAGCGTTTTTCGAATAATTTCATCGTGAGTACCTAAGAAGCTAAGAAGTGAAATTCCCTGCGGGAGTCTTTGTTTCCTGATAGCTACAACCTAGTGAATAGGTTACTTCTAGGCAAACGTGCTTCACCGTCGACCACATCATTACTTAACATCAGGCGAGATAATGGTCAAACGCGAGCCAACCACAAATAAAAAAAAATAAGTGTTCGTATCATCGTTCTGCGGGGGCGACGCGACCGGTCATGGAGCTCTGCTTCCTTGCCTCGAGTGCAACACTGGGGTTCACTGCGGTGGGCCCCGTCCCTGTGTTGTCCAATTGAACTTAACTTGTTGCGATCGTGAGTAGTACCCGCGCTCACTATATTTCATTGTATCATCATCATCTACAGCCCGACCTTATACACTGGTCGACCGTTTACTAGCAGACTGTCTTACAGGTTTAGGTACCTACCTTTAACCAATCTGGTACATATTTGGGACAGCCAAAGTCAACTTTTTTCAGCTTGATAAATACGTTCCCAGTTAAGAACACGAAGAATTCTAAGATCACGCTTTCATTCGACCTATTTTCTCAGTGATCGACCTTGCTCTTCAGGTGTCTGCGTATGTAGGTATGTAACCTTTGTTGTAAACTATCGGTTCGCAAATCAAATAATGTTTTGTTTGACTTTTAATAACAGAGCAGTCATATGTTTAAATTCTTTTAGGTACCATTGAAGCATGTAGGTCGATTGTCAGGTTAGGTTCCCCTGGATGAGTTTCTCAGTATCCATGAGCGGTACTGAAAAGATTAGTTAAAGTGAAGTATGGTAAGCGTTTATTTTCATAGATTGTAGGTACAGTAAATTAGATGTGACAATTGTAATATGGGTGATTCTTATACAATCTACCTTATGCACATGCAAACATTATTTAAAAACACAAACTTCGTTCTAAAAAAAGGGTTCTATGTTCTAAAATTCTTTCAATTTGTTTCCTAGAGCTAATAAAAAAAATGACATGACTTGACAGGGAATAATAGGCCTATTCTTTAGGTTAGACTGAAGAAGGGTGACGCCACTGTATCTTTTTGACCACCGTGGAGAGGTGACTTACAGGATTTTAAAGGACATGTATGTGCTCTATGTTTTTAAATACGTGTAAAAAAGTGTCAGAAAGTGAGTCTTGCCACGTATCGTAGAACTTGGTAAGGACCGACAGCCTCATTGCGTAATGAATTCGGCAAGGCAAAGGGCAAAGAGTATGAACAATCGCCCAATCACATAGACGGAAATCCACATCGCGTTTTTCAACTCGCCATGTGATTGGTCGCTTGTTCATACTCATTGCCATTTGCCTTGCAGAATTCATTACGAAATAAGGCTGCTGATGTTCCTATATGTCGATGTTCCACAAATTTACCAAATGGGCATCCCATAGGCTCCATTTAAATGGCACAGCGAACAATAAACACGCTAAATGAAGACACCTGAAAACAACTGTCACAGTTTTTAGGTTATCCTTAATTTTAACTAAGAAATACGTATAAGGTCTTTGATTTTAACTGATTGAGTTCTATTTGGGCTATTTTTATTATCTAACCGAAACTAAAATCAATGCATTAAAGTTAAAATAATTTGAAGAGGGTTTACTTCAATCTCAATTATGAGTTCCCATAAAAATAGACAAATTTATTATTTACTAACTTCTACAACAGGATTTGTCCTTGTGAAGTTGGTAATTATCCCTTAAAGTATACTTCTTAGACAAAATCATCCCATTAGCCTAGTAGAAAGTAGTTCTGGATTCCTTTTTATATTTATGGTCCAGTTAGCTTAGTGTTAAGCCAAATTTGCAACTTCGAAAAACTTGTGCTCACTGCGCAACACGCGAAAAACGGATTAGGTTTGGGATATTTTTTAGCTTATTGCTCTAAAAGTCATAAACTATGCGTTTCTCGACCAGCAAAATTCTACACCAAATTCATACTTTTTTAAAGTTAATTAAATTTGCAATAATTCAAGCCCAACCGCAGCTCTATAAAGCCTAAAGGGACCAAGCTATGTACCTTTGAAGCTGGTCCATTTTTCATATCGTTTGAAGATTTCCGAGATCAAAATCATAACCAGCAAATGTAAGAAGGGCTGCATTGCAGGGGCGTGTACTTGCCTGAGAGCTGTACTGAAATGCCTTGTTGTGAACGGATTATTTTACCGAATAAGGCATAGGTCATGATTTAGAGCAAAAAGTGATAAAGGTCCCAACATTTCTCAGTTCTTCGCGTGTTACGCAGCGAGCACAAGTTTTTCGAAGTTGCAAATTTGGATTCACACTAGCCTAACTGGTTCACACAACATATAAAAATACCAGCCAAGTATCGGATCGGTCGGATTTCACACATTTACGGTTCCGTTCCAATTTATATTGATATTTGTTAGTAAAATATAATGTTAATTTAAAAAAAAAGTAAATAAACATTATCACCAAATTTCAAGTTCATGTAAAAAATTTCTTAGGTACAAAATTTTTCACAGATGACGAAAAGACAGACAGATAGACGGATGCGTGAGTGACAGCAATGTGATGAACCTGAAGGGTCGAAACGGAGCCCCCGTTTGGACACTTCGGGTACGGAACCCTAAAAGTCAGAACTACATCAGATGCAGATTTAAGCTTTTTTAACACGCTTTTATTAGCTTGGTATGTATATCTATGTATGTAATAATCTATGTAACGGAATCTTTTAACGGGATTTACACCCACTTTAAAACGTCGGCTTAATTTGAAACTCTGCACACTTGTCAAGGACCGATGACAATGCAATAATTTAAAAGTTTGACCCACTATCCTTACCAGGCTCTTCAGGATTTGCGATTAAACTTAAAATTAAATTATGTTTTATATGTGTTTTATACAAAAACCAAAATACACGCTGTATTAGAAAACCAAATTTAAAAGTAGAAATTTTTCAATAAAATTAAATTAAGAATAGTGTGATTAGCAAAAAAAAACATAGTTTATTGTAAAAAAGCGTGGGGTGCTTGATTTCAAATGTTATAATATTTTATTGGCAGTTATTGATAAAAGTAGTCATTTAAAAAAATCTGCATGCCACGCTTTTCGATTTCTACTTGGCTATATGTCGTTTTTCAAGGTCTGCCCTTTCTCAATTCCAAAAGCAGTTTAAGTGTGAAAGCGTAACAAACAACAGACAGACTGGCAGACAGAGCTACTTTTCCATTTATAATATTAGCATGAATTTTAGTTCCTAGCGTAATTAAAGTGAGTGATGTGCCTAAACGAACTAAAATAAAGTCCATTTGAGTAAGTCACAATAGTGTTTTAAACTGGTAACGGGCGGAAATCAGTGGAACGAACCGGATAATACTGGTATTAGTTGGACGGCACCGGATTAGGGAATGGTTTCATTTGGTGAGGTTGCATCATATCGGATTGAAAGGAGAATGCCCATTTTGTAAGGGAACTTGGGCCCCTTTGAAAAAATGGTTGTATCTTGATGAATTTGGTTGTATATTGTAGAAAAAACACGTTATATTCATAATTAGAAAACATTTTTCATTTATTTTGTGGGGATCACGAGATATAACGATGTTTCTGTACTTGAAATGAACCCTTATTACAATGCAATAAGGTGCATACAAATGTCCAAGTGAAGGAACCTTATATATTGTGGTCTGTACATATAAAGTATAGGACACGGATGGAAAAAAACACAAAATATAAATCCGATTTTCGGATAATATTGAAATCGCAGACACGATACCTCATAGTGGACCTGTGTATGGGCAATCCCCTTTGCTTTGGATGTATATGCAAGACAGTTCTATTAATCCATTTGAAATATATGATAAGGGACTTTTGTACCCCATAGAGGACCTCGATACTGATGGACTTCGAGTATTGATAATATAATATTAGTATAGATCTAAGTATATAGATGTGTATCCAGTTACGTTAAACAAATAAAATCTGCGATAAAAATATCTGCTTCAAGCATAGTTGGACGTTAAAATCTGAGCAAAATAAAATATCACCTACATACAATATACATCTACGGATGCGGTTTCTAGTTCGCGCGGTTAAGACTTCCATTAGCCAGTTGATTGTTTTGTTCTCTGCACTTACTCCAGATTTGTATGTTCTTATTTTAATGTTTATAGTTTAGGTTGGTTCTGTTTCACCTGTGATTTCTCGGGATTATTTATCTTCTAGCTAGGCCACAGCTGGTAAAATAATTCTTACCTTTTCCACTCATTTCCGTCAATGCTATGTCGTTTGAGCTTCATGGGCACCAAACATCAATACATGAATACTTCAGAGTGGTTTCTTATCAAACTGGTTTCTATCATTTTTTTCTGTGGGAGTATTGGCTAAATAATAACAGCCGCACGGGTCGATCGTTAAGAGCGGACTCTAGTCAACAGGAATTTGAAAAATAGGTATTTGAAGAAACTATTGCCGTCGTGTCACCTCCAACCTCACCCCGTAAAGTGCGAAAGGGACAACTGCAGCTCAGGCTGATTTTACCTACAAAAACTTTGACTAAAAGACGTTTCGTATTCTGCTGTTTTCTTCATGAAAACTGGTCTGATCTAAAAAATTCTTATATCAAAATTTAGAGGAAAAGTATATCTATGCTCCTATCATTCTTTTTTTGTTAAAAACTTATAAATTTTGTCTGAAAGTCTTCTGAACATGGCGGTAAAAACGGGATTTTTTTTCGGATTTTTGTATTGTCATATTTCTTTTTGTGATTATGTTTTGGAAAAAAGGAAATGATACAGGCACGTAATAATTAGACCTAGATTTTATGGAAAAAAATCATTGCTCTAGAGGCATTATCCACGAAGAAAACAGCAGAATGTGTTTGTATAGAGAAAGTCTACTAGAGTCCCCTCTTTAGGCCGGGACTCCACCAAAGCGGAGATGTGCGGAGATGTCCAAAACGGAGACGAAACCAACCAATAGAATTTCGTTATTCACACATCTCGTCTCCGCTCAGCTGGACTTTCCGCACATCTCCGCTTTGGTGGAGTCCCGGCCTAAGGCTAAGTTACGCTTGCTTGGTCGGTCCGTGGATGGGTGACCATTTTCAACATACCGATTTTCATCCGTGCCTCGGAAAGCTCGCTAAGCCGTTGGTCTCGACTCTCATTTAAAGATCTTTGACAGTCGTTACGGGTAGTCAGAAGCTTGAGATCTGACACCATTCTTGGCAAGGGGTATGGTGTTACCCAGTTACTGGTTTGTGGAGGTCAGATAGGCAGTCGCTCCGTGTAAAACACTGGTACTCAGCTGAATCCGGTTAGACTGGAAGTCGACCCCAATATAGTCGAGAAAAGGCAGATTAATTTAGGTACATACTCGTCTTTGGCTAAGTTCGGGCACCCAAAATATTTATATTCCTGATAGAAAACGCTACCTTCCCTAAGGCAAGGTACGAAAACGTAACACAGCCCAATTAGCAAACAACTTTCTCAAAACAACGTAAAGTGTAAACAAAAACAAAAGAATCAATCACGAATTAAGTCCATTTCGTTTGAAACAAACAAATTGATTCTCGTAACCGCGCATAAATAACCCAAGTGCAAGGGCGTTCGATGCGCTAAATAGACGATAAGTACCGATTGCCGATGTTCACATGGGGCTATAATGCATCTTTTTCTAAATCATAGAGGGGGACAAAGATGGAAGGTGGTGCTGTGAATTCGGGATGTTGGGGTAATTCCTGGGCTGCGTTTGAGTTCATGTTTGTGAATTTTAAGAGCTCGTGGCCTCACGGAGCAATCTTGGACTGTCGAGGCTGTTCCCGGTCCCGGACTGGTCACGGTTGCCATGAGTAGATTTTTGACTGTCAGAAACAGAAACCAAAAATCTAACACCAGTCTGCCCAATTTTACCCAGAGTCTGCTTTGTGAAGGTCAGATAGACAGTCGCTCCATGAAAGATCCTGGTATTCAGCAGAATCCAGTTACACTGGAAGCCGACCCTAATATATTTTTTTTAATTATAGATAGGCTCGCGCTTGACCAATATCTCACCTGATGTTAATCGATGATGTGCTCAATGGCGAAGCACGCACGCTTGCCTAGAAGTAAGCTGTTCACTCTTGACTTAAGCATCCTTCATATAGTTGAATGCTAGCCAAAGAGATGGGTTGTATGTAGAAGAACTTATCCCTTAACTAGCGGTCTTCTCCGGCTTCGTAATTTAATTTCCATTAGATGTTCCAAAATTTATTTCATCCAAATCTTGTCCTGACAATTACTTTCGAGACAGTTCTCAAGAGCTAATCTTTCATACATGCCGCAATTGATTATTATATCTATTGTTATTACGAACTATCTGAGCAGAGGAGTTGTTTGCAATGAAAAGCGAATAAGGCGTGGTCGTGCAAAATGCTACGGGCAGGATAGGTGGTTGCGGTGAGATTAAAAACACAAAATGTTCTGGAAACTTTTCTTGTATTTCTTGATTATCAAGCTGTCCAGGAATAGCGAGTATAAATACATATTTGGTAGCGAAGTATGAAACATCAGACACACATAAAATAGGAAATTAGGAAGAAAGACTTAAAACGTGTGTTCTCACCTCGGTGACTTTTTGACGAAGAGGCAGTTGAAAATATTGTCTTTGTATAGAGGGAGAACTATGCTCTATAGTCTATACTATTACGTTATTAAAGGAAAGCGTGTTTCAACATATCTCTTCTTTGAGTAGTAAATATGGGTTTGTTGCCGCTTCTGTAAGTGTGTCCGTGGCATCAACATTGGGCCACGGATGGGCATCCCTATCAGAATATCAGCGCAGCGTTATTTCCTTTTTTGAATATCGCTGCACATTCTGAGATAGGCGCCTTTTTGGTCTCGCATGGGGTTTTTATTTTTATTATTGTTTAATTATATGCATATTTCTCGTGTCTCCTGTGCGGGTCACAAATAAATATTTTTTCTTTCTTTTTTCCTTTCTATCTTCCTGAGGGACAAAGAGGAGAGATATATTCCGATTCCAAATCAAGTCTTGGCATTCATTTTTCTGATTATTGTTCTACTTGTAGCTGGTAATGCACCATTGCCCAGAAAAACTAGTTGCTGAAAAACAACTTTTCAGACATATTTGGGCAAAACCTGCGGAGAATTCTCCAAAGGGCGCAAATAATTATTGAAAGAGGCCTGGAGCTATAGACTTTGTCATGGTTAATTTAGTTTATTGATGTATGAATACTTATTATTATTTTATTGTGTGCTATTTTGCTGCTGCTATTTTAGTTTTATGTAATTTTGTCTGTTTGTGAGTTGTAGCATCATATTGGAGCAATCTGTAAAGATGTTATAATTGATGATTATAAATAAATACATCAATAAATAAATTTTCATCAAAGTTTTGAGGAAATCATAGATGGCCGATTAAGCTAGCCATGAACCTTGGTTAACACTTTCAGGGCGAATTGCATCAATGAAACTGATCGGCTCGTCAAGCATTATAGGTATAAATGTACTTACTGATCGCGTTCAGTTTCATTGGTTGAATTTGCCCTTATGAAGTTCTTAGAAGCTCTTGGATTAGATTGAGGCCTTGAAAAAGAGGGTTTACTGGCAAGGACACTTTTAAGGTTACGCACTATATCCGATTCGTGTCCCTGAAATTTCGGTTCCAAAGTAGAGTGGTACTTCTTGTAGGGAAGCTAAGGCACTACATCCGAACTCTATCCGTCATAATCACACTAATATTATAAAGGCGAAAGACTGTGAGTGTGTGTGTGTGTGTGTATGTTTGTTACTTCTTCACGCTCAAACGTCTGGGCGTATCTAGATGAAATTTGGCATAGAGATAGATTATAGTCAGGAATAGCACATAGGATACTTTTCATCCCGGGAATATGTTTTACCTAGGGCTAATTTTCGACATTCACGCGGGCGAAGCCGCTGGCAGAAGCTAGTCTGTCATATTTCAGAACATTTTGAACTTGGAACTCAAATCTTTTCAAAAACGGTTTCTTTCTCTGCACGTCCCGAGTCCTGCCGCCATAACCTGACGCGCTGACCATTGTTTTTACGACGGTGGATTGTTCCTAAAACTTTATTGTACACCAAAAAACAACATTTCATAAAATAATTAATTAATTGTTAATTTAGAACAAAAATCAATTACGTATAGGTAGAACGGTACGTAAACATAAGTACCTACTATAATTTTTTTATACGAAACTATGCAAAACAATACTTAAATTATGAGTATTGTAGTGTTTCTCAGAGTGAATACTTATTATATTGACGGCCGCTTAAAATTTTATGAGAAAATGTATTTGCGTAGTACTTTGGACTAAGACCTGGCATCGTATACACGTAAAAACGGTGTTGCATAACTATTTTGATTATTTTTAAACGTCCACAAAAATATTTCGGGAAACGGGAAAAGTAGAATGGAGATTACAGAGTAGTGTATCTAGTCAATGCTAAGCACTAAATGTGTTTACAAGGTGAATAGGATTGACGCGTACGCGCTTTAGTTTACAAATCCGTGTTGAAAAATACGTGCATACTTTCCCGTGAGAACAGTTTTGTTGCGGAAAAAACTGTCAGTTTAATAAAATCTCAAAATAATATATAAAAAAAAATAAACATGTCATTATTTTAAATATCGATTCGCTGGTTCTTAATTCAAATCCTCCATAGAAAATTTGAATTAAGAATCTACTGATTAGTATTTGAAATAATCATTATGGTTATTTCCTGCTGTAAAAAGAAGGCCCATTAATGTGTCATACTCATAACTGTTTTAATAGCGTGTTAGATACAACGTTTACGAATGTGTACGGTTCGCTATAGAAATTTCGGATACGCCAGATTGGCTTAGTGATAATTGTGCCTTTTTGTGTTTAAGTTTCTTAGTGTCTTAATGTGTTTATTAGTCTATGTATGTATATATGTACCTATTTAGGTAAGTATGTATGTTTTTCCCATGTGGCGTTCTAGAGACCAAACGCGTTGGCCAATTTTGATGATTCTTACTTCAATCGATTCGTCCTAACCCTGCGACTGTCACTGGCTACATTTAAATTAGAAAATAAAAATATGGTGTATCTTGGGTGCTATACTGTGGTGCACAATTTTTTTTTCTTCCAGTTCCTTCGTGTGGGGTATCAAAATAAAAAGTTTTAAAAGGTAATTTCATAAATATGTAACACTTGAATGTTTAAATGTACCTAATTCTAAAAAAAAAAAGCCATTAAGTTCTAAATAAAAAAGTTAATTCAAAAAATCCAAAACCCGACTGCTTAAAAAGCGATCTAAAAAGACACAAACAAGAACAAAATCATGCTGTGCAGTCAGAGGATACATGTTTGCGAGCTGGCTGACCAAAACCAGTCGGGTTTTTGAATTTTAGAATTAACTTTTTTTATACAGCGTAGTTAAACCGTCTTCGGCGAAAATAATCGTGATAACTTATATTATGATATGTAAATAATTAAAACCCCATCTAACAAAGAAACAGTGTATTTACCTAAGACGTCACACAACAATATGTACAATTCGTGTGACAACGTTTAGTAGGAAGGTATGAAATCGTCAGTTCGTACACAGTGCCCGCGACATAATAGTTAATAGTTGATTGATGTTTGACAAACAGGGGCTCGTCGCTCGCGGGTGTGTTGGACGATAGCTGTCGGGGACTTCGCACGTTTCGCACAAGAGGTATGCTGTGTTTTTTATATGATGATTAGTATCTAAGTATTTATGGTCGTGCATTTTCAATATGAGAAGAAATCCCTTGCCCTGCAGTGGGACGGTAACAGGCTGTTATTTTTTTTATTTTCGTATCTAGATCATTTTTAATGGACGTGGGAGATTGTGAGCGCGGGAGTTTGGATGGTGAAAAAATTAAATCAGTTTATTGCAAATATATATTGTTTAGAGTTGGAAAAATAGGTTAATGCTAAACAGTTTAAAAATTGCATAAAGCTTGAGTAAAAAAAAAAAATCGGAACTTGTGTATTTTTCGGCAAAGTGAAGATAAACAAATTTTAGATGTATTTAACGATGAGAAGATTTAATTTAAAATACGATAGCTTTAAATGCTCTATCTATACTTATAATATTATAAAGAGAACAGATTTGTATTTTTGTATAATATGTAACGAATGAACATAAAAACTACTTGACCGATTTCAAAAATTCTTTCATCGTTGGGAAGCTACACTATCCCCGGGTGACATAGGCTACTTTTTATCCCTGTATTCCCATGGGAACGGAAACTACGCGGGTGAAACCGCGAGGCGTCCGCTAGTCTTTTATGACTTTGACGAAGTTGCTTTCATTATACAATTTTTTTGAGCAAGTTTTAGAAAATAAGAAGTGGAAACCTAACTAAAAGTTTTGTGGCTAAAATGCAGATAAGTGCAAATTTTTGTTAATCAATCGACACCCAATCTTTTGCCTTAGCGCACCAGCTTCACTCAGTCACTTCATAAATATTAAAACCATTTCACGTCAGTAAAATTAAATTTTCACGCCATAAAAGGCACACAGTAACCTAATCAACCACCAATCTGAATACGTAACGGCCGAGAAGAAACTTTTCAAACATTTTCCAATATAAAAGCAATCAGCGATATTCCTATTCAAATATTTAACATCTTTCGAATAAAAGGGGAGGGCATTAAATGTGAAATTCTGATCGAGTTAACGTGCATCCAATTGCATAATGGCTCTCGATCGTTCGTCCACCGTTTAAATGGAAATTGCGTCTAAAACTGTCTTTAAGCGCCTATAACTTTGATTTTCTTTTGACTTTGTATTAGTAATAGTTTTCCTTTCATTGGATTATGTTCGTGACTTTTCCGGGTTAGAATAACTTTTCTGTGTTGAGTTTTTGCAGGAAATGTTGGTAGTGCACTGATTTAAAAAATGTTGCGCCATTTATGATTATAGCACGTGACGGTGCGACGCAATTAAAAATTGCGTTGATAGGCGATATCATGCACGCATTTTCTAACAAAAATCTAATGCGATTTATATTAGAAATTTTGTAGTATTTAGTGCCAATTGATTGAATTGCATCGCATTGCATCTATGATAACTTTTTTGCAATATCGCTTAGTAAAAAATACTTATCAGTATGATATAAATCACATTGCGTCGAGCCATCATGAAGGATTGTGGTTTGTTTAGTGTCAGTTTAGCGTTTAAATGATAAATAAATATTCCACTGGCTCCACAAAAATTATTTGTGAAATTCTGATCGAGTTAACGTACATCCAATAGCATAATGGCTCTAGATCGTCCACCGTTTAAATGGAAATTGCGTCTTAATTTTCTTTTGACTTTGTATTAGTAATAGTTTCCCTTTCATTGGATTATGTTCGTGACTTTTCCGGGTTAGAATAACTTTTCTGTGTTGAGTTTTTGCAGGAAGTGTTGGTAGTGCACTGATTTAAAAAATGTTGTGCCATTTATGATTATAACACCTGACGGTGCGACGCAATTTAAAATTGCGTTGATAGGCGATATCATGCACGCATTTTCTAACAAAATTTCTAATGCGATTTACATTAGGAATTTTGTAGTATTTAGTGCCAATTGATTGAATTGCATCTCATTGCATCTATGATAACGTTTTTGCAATATCGCTTAGTAAAAAATACTTATCAGTATGATATAAATCACATTGCGTCGAGCCATCATGAAGGATTGTGGTTTGTTCAGTGTCAGTTTAGCGTTTAAATGATAAATAAATATTCCACTGGCTCCACAAAAATTATTTGTGAAATTCTCATCGAGTTAACGTACATCCAATAGCATAATGGCTCTAGATCGTCCACCGTTTAAATGGAAATTGCGTCTTAATTTTCTTTTGACTTTGTATTAGTAATAGTTTTCCTTTCATTGGATTATGTTCGTGACTTTTCTGGGTTAGAATAACTTTTCTGTGCTGAGTTTTTGCAGGAAGTGTTTGTAGTGCACTGATTTAAAAAATGTTGCGCTGACGGCGCGACGCTATTTAAATTGCCTCGATAGGCGATATGATGCACGTATTTTCTAACAAAATTTCTAATGCAAATCGGTTGAATTGCATCGCTTTGGGTCCATGATAACGTACTTGCAATATCGCTTAGTAAAAATTCCTTAACAGTGTTATATAAATCGGTTTATGATTAGCATACAATTTATTCCTATAATTTACATTGCATAACGAAATTCAGCATAATGATAATTGCGCATAATGTTATTAGGCAGAAATGCTTTGACATAATATATATTGCCATAAATACTGTTGGCATAATAATAATGATGCATAATCTTATAAAGCAAAATGTTATAAACGCATATTTACATATGATGTTCTTTCGAATAAAACAAATATGTTCGCGGCTGAAGGGTGGTCAAAGGGCCACCCCGCCGCACCTTAACCTAATCAATTTGAGTCCTTATATAATTAGACATTTTAAGCTCAGGTAATACAATTTTCTATCTATTCAAATCGATATAAAAATTTTAGAAATTGTGAAAATTTACATTTTACCCGTAGGTATTTTAATTTTCGACGTCCAATTTTGTACCCATAAAATTATAATGACGCTTAAATATTATGCCTTAGATATTTAAGCAATTCCAAATTATGGCAAAACAAATAAGACTATATGACAGTTATGCTAACCTTTGCAATATGCCAAAGTATTATTATGCCGCAGTATTATTATACTAATAAAAGTTATGCGAAAACGTTATGCCAAACAAAATGATGCCTAAAAAATATGCCAAGAGGAGGATTCCCATATAAATCGCATTGCGTCGAGCCATCAAGAAAGATTATGGCTTGTTCAGTGTTAGTTTTGCATTTAAAAGATAAATAAATATTTGACTTTGCTCCACAAAAATTAAATGTTAAATTCTTATGGAGTTAACGTGCATCCAATTGCATAATGGCGCTCGATAGTTCGGCGTCTAAAACTGTCTTTAAATTATAACTTTGACTTTCTTTGGACCTTGTATTAGTAATAGTTTTCCTTTCATTGGATTATGTTCGTGAATTTTCCGGGTTGGATAATTTTCTGCGGACTTGCTTCGTTTTTGTAGGAACCATTTATATTTTTTGCTGCATTTGTGATTCATGGCCGGTTTCTGATTTAAGTACTTGAGGTTGAGTATTTGTCAAACTAACGAGTTGAATTTTTGTAATATTATGCCTGCGCGATTTTTTTACCGCAATGCGTGCAGCTTCATACAATTCCATAGGCAGCAGAATGGGCGGCAAAAATTCACGCGAATAAAAATCGCAGTGCGTGCTAAGCCTAACGCAAAATTATTGTTGTTCGTTGTTCGTCATTGATTTTGAAGAGTAATTGTATTTGACAAAATTAGTTCTAGGTACTACTTAGTTTTAATTTCCGCGCATTATTTGATAAAAGTATTATACAAGCCTTGGCCACAACTAGGCATTGATGGACTGACTTAATACTTATGTGTGCCCACATTTACACGTTCGTCAATCAATGCCTCTTTTGCTGGCCGCTGCAGTAATGCACTAGTCCCGTACGAAGCCGGGGCAAGTCGCTACTTACTGATAAATAAATATTTCAGTTTGCCGCACAAATCTGTATCACCAGTTTAAACTGTCTTTAAAATTTAAACATTGACTGACTTTCTTTGGATTTTGTATTAGTAATAGTTTTGATTTCATCGGTTTCTGTTCGTAACTTTTCCGGGTTAGAATAATTTTCCGTCTTTGAGTGAAGTATTTTATAAATTGCACTGATTTCAGAAGACTGTTTTGCCAGTTTAGTGTTTAATATATGAGCACTGAAATGGATTTCCACTGAATACTAGTATCGAACTACCTTAATAACGTTCATCTGTACACGTACATACATAACTAAACTTACGGGGGGTACATTTACCTATGGGGGTAGGCAGAACCTGCATACTCCTTTTGCTTCGTTTTTGCTTTGGTAACGTTTATATTGTTTTCTGTCTTTTTTATTGTTGTTTAATTTTAAGTTTTCTTCTTTTTTATGTTCATGTTGTGTGCTCTAGTGGCTTAAATAAATCTGTTTTCTTTATTTCTTTACTACATTCGTTTGTTTATATATGCACGTTGGTTGTAATTACTATTTACGCAACTGGCTTTTATGAAGAACTTCACGAATAATTGTGTGTAGTGTAGTGTCCTTCAAGGGCGTGATCACAAAATTCATAAGTAAATTAATGTTGTTATAGTAATCGATAAGTACTATACTTAATACGTCCTCATAAGAATTATTTATGTTTTTTTATTTAGTTGATGTTTTTGTCTAAATATAAGTTACACAGGAACTACAATGTTTCTTAGATTCAAGTATTTTGTTAACAGCTATACTAATCTATACTATATATAATATTATAAAGAGAAAATATTTGTATTTTTGTATATAACCAATAAACTTAAAAACTACTGGACCGGATTCAAAAATTCTTTCACCGTTGGGAAGCTACACTATCCCCGGATGACTGTTTATCTCTGTATTCCCACGGGAACGGGAACTACGCGGGTGAAACCGCGAGGCGTCCGCTAGTCCTATATATAATTATAAAACGCAATTATTATATGAGGAATGTGAACGGTAGTAATAATCTGTATTGCTTATTCGATTAAGTTAATTACAATGATAAACTAAAATTTTCACACCTGACACGGTTATTATAATGTACAAACTGTTGCCCACGACTTCATCCGCATCAAACTCGTTATATTTTTTTTAATTTTCCCGTAGGAGCTGTGAATTTTGCCGGGGTTAGAAGTAGCCTAACATCAGCTATCAACCAGTGAAAGTCCCGCCAAAATCGGCTCAGCCGTTTTGGAGATTACCCGGAACAAACAGACAGACAAACAAAAACCTTAAAAATTACGTATTTGTTGTAAGTACCTTAGATATTTTCACAAGCATTCAATAAGACGTTGTTATTTTTTTATACGAGTATTACATACAGATAATTCAATTTTATTTATTTGTATAAGTATAGATTCACTAGCATTGTCGTTACATATTTTCCCAGTTGTTATTTGTGAAAGACGGATAAGCAGTCATCATTATCATCAATCAGCCTTTTAATTTTCCCACTGCTGGGACACAGGCCTCCTCTCTGTAAGAGATGGTATGGGCCATGATACACCACGTAAGCCCAGTGCGGGTTGGTGGATGTCACATGTCTTCGAATTTTTGGTTTTAGGACATGCTGGTTTCCTCACCGTTTTTAGAGCAGGGAGGTGACCATAAGCTCTTAGAGTAAGGTTATTTTGAGTGTGCGTAAGGGACAGATGTATCCAAGTCATATACATCTGTCCCTTCATCATATCAGCCGAAAGACGTCCACTGCTGGACATAGGCCTCCCCCAAGCGTCGCCACATTGACCGGTCCCGTGCATCTCGTAACCAGCGGATCCCCGCAACCTTCACCAGGTCATCGGTCCACCTGGTGGGAGGCCTTCCAACGCAACGTCTTCCGGTTCACGGTTGCCATTCCAGAACCTTTCTGCCCCATCGGCCATCCGTTCTGCGAGCAATGTGCCCTGCCCACTGCCACTTAAGTTTGGAAATTCTTCGGGCTATATCAGTAACCCTGGTTCTGTTGCGGATCTCTACATTTCTGATTCGATCTCGCAAGGAAACTCGGCGCATAGCCCTCCCCATTGCCCTTTGAGAGACTGTAAGCTTTCTGATAAGGCCCATTGTAAGCGACCACATCTCAGAGCCATATGTCATCACTGGCAACACACACTGGCTTTCGTCTTAAGACACTGCTGTAAGTTGGACGAGAAGATACCGCGCAACTTCCCAAACGCTGCCCAGCCGAGTCGGATTCGACGGTTGACCTCTTTCTCGAAGTTGGCCCTACCCAATTGGATCGTTTGTCCCAGGTAGACATAGTCTCCCACAACTTCGGGTGTAGAGTCTCCAATCTTGATGGGAGTGGGTGTAACATGGGCATTCAACATCTACTCGGTTTTTGTCCATGTTCATCCTAAGACCCACTCATTCGGAAGCTCTACTGAGATCATCGAGCATTTTACTGAGGTCCTCCATGGTCCCAGCCAGAACCACTATATCGTCAGCAAACCGAAGGTGCATGAGTGATGTACTCACCATTAACGTTGATGCTTAGCCCTCTCCAGTCCAGAACCTTGAAGACATCCTCCAGTGCAGCGGTAAAGAGCTTCGGGGATATGACGTCTCCCTGTCTCACACCTCGCTGCAGAAGGACGGGTTCCGAGGTCTGATCCTGAAGTCGACCTGACATTATGGCGTTTTTGTATAAACACTTCAACACTTCGATGTACCGATAGTCAATTTGGCACCGTTGGAGAGACTGCAGCACAGCCCAAGTCTCGATCAAATCGAAGGCTTTTTCGTAGTCCACAAACGCTAAACAGAGAGGCAGGTTGTACTCTTCGGTCTTTTGTATAACCTGCCGCAGCGTATGTATGTGGTCTACGGTGCTGAAGCCTTTACGGAACGGTTTGTTCGGGAGGCTGGAAATCGTCTAACCTGCGTGCGAGACGATTCGTGATGACTCTTGAAAACAGCTTGTATACATGGCTTAGGAGTGTGATGGGCCTATAGTTCTTCAGTAGGGCATTGGCACCCTTCTTGAAGAAGAGTACCACCACACCCCTGCACAATGCCTGTGGCGTTTTCCCCTCGAGTATGACGGAATCAAAAAGCTTCTGAAGGGCCTTAAGTACTGGTTTTCCACCCGCCTTCAGAGGTTCGGCCGTAATTCCGTCATCACCCGGTGCCTTATGGTTCTTAAGTTGTTTCAGAGCCATCCTAATCTCATACAGGCTGACGTCCGGAATGTCTTCGGTATAGTGGATCCGGAGTGTCCTCAGTCCCTTACATACACTCAAATAATTGATACAAAGTAATGCGCCTTCCTGGGTTCGAACCCACGACTTCTGATACGTAAGTCGGGGCCGTTGCCACAGGGACACCACTGCTCCCAGGCAGCTTCCCTGCTGATAGGCATTCATTCCATGTAAAATAGGTACTGGTATTATTTAGCTATATCGTTGGTCTAGTGCAACCGCAATCGGCAGATCCTGGCAGGCTTCCTTTACTCGAACGTACTAACAGGGGTAAATGCTTACATTTCACGCGGTCCCGGCACCGCTCCGCCAGTGGATTGTCACTTGTCACCGCTCGCACGCAGTAGCCGCGCGTGCGAGGGGAGTGCGTAGTTAGTAGGCGAGGGGGTCTTAGTTCGAGCAGCCTCGTAAGAAACGAGCCGTCAAGGATCAACCTAACCGTCACGGATATTGTGCTCAAAATTGTGTACTTGATCTCGGAGAGAGAAATACCTGTTACGTAGTAACTTCTCTGATAATCCTGGGCTCAATTCACAGGTCGGGCAGTGTTATTGAATGTTTCCATCTCGATTTTTTCAGTTGAGCCCGGTTTTCGGATTCGTGACCGGTAGACGGTAAAAAGCTCTTCCCAATTATGCAAGCATTAGGTTATAGATATGTACCTGACTAACGCTTCGGAAGAAACAAACGTCAATGCTCCAGAACATTGTCGCTGAGTTGCCAGCTTGTCGGTTTTTTATCGGATTCATTCAGAGAAGTGTGTGATGAATTGCATGATCTAATTCCACCCAACCTGTTCCATCGTCGGACTACCAGACGTACGGCGATGCGCCATCGATACATGGTGGACATCCCACCCATACGCACAAAACGTTTTTGGGACACTTTTATTATGCGTATAGCTAAGGAGTGGAATTCCCTGCCGGAGTCTGTGTTTACCGATAGCTATAATCTAGGGGTCTTTAAGTTAAGAGTGAATAGTTTACTTCTAAGCAAGCATGCTTCACCGTCGACCACATCATCGCTTACCATCAGGTGAGATAGTGGTCAAGCGCAAGCCTATAGAGAATAACAAAAAAAAACTTTATTTTATATCTTTATGTTCTGAGTAGCAAGATTTTAAAATGAGAATCACGTCTAAACGGCTAGTCGTAGACCATATTTTTTAATCATTTGATCTAAGAACATTTTGAGATTTATTCGTATTATTTATTTATTTTCAGCCTATTCTGTCCCATTGCAGGGCAAAGGCCTGCCCTTGTTCCTTCCAATCCTCTCGGTTTAGGGCAATTGTGGACCAACCCTGTCGATACGCATCAAGTTTATCCCCCCATATCCTTCTTAATTCGTATTCGTAACTACAAAATGCCTCTAGATATTTATAAGGTATACGTGGGACACTCAGAAAGTTTTGCGAAACTAAAAAAAATTGTTCTATACGTACATATATTTTTATTAAATCTTTTCAAAGTACTTTCCACCAGCCTCTATACAAAGATTCATGCGCCTAAACCAGTTTTCAAAACACTTTTTCCAGTCCGCCGCAGACACCTCGTTTACAGCCTGCTCGAACGCAGCCAGCGCATCTTCCGGCGACGAAAATTGTATCCCTTTGAGCTGATTTTTTATTTTTGGGAATAAAAAGAAGTCACACGGTGCTAGATCAGGGCTGTAAGGAGGGTGACCCAGGAGTTTGACTGGCGTGCTGTCCAGGAAGTCCCTCGTTTTGAGTGCGGTGTGCGCAGGTGCATTGTCGTGGTGGAGCAGTAGCCCGCGGAGCCCTGTGTTTGGTCGCTTGTTGCTTATAACAGAGAAAACTTCTGGCAAACATTTGGTAGTATACCATTCGGCATTAATGCTTCTTTGATCCCGTAAGGGAATTGATACCAAGTGGCCAGTCAAATTAAAAAAGCTAGCGATCAAAATCTTACCCCCGCTTCTAGATCGCTTCACTTTGGTAGGCGTTGGCTCATTTTGAAACACCCAAACAATCGACTGGCGCTTGGTTTCTGGGTCGTATTGATAAATCCAGGACTCATCACCTGTAACGATGTCGTAAACACGCCGAGACGAGCCTGCTTCAAATTTGTTAAGCATATCACGGCACCATTCCACCCGGGCCTGCTTCTGAGCATCGGTGAGGTTGTGCGGCACCCAGCGTGATACTATCCTCCTCACGCGAAGATGGCTGTGTAGAATCTCGTGAACGCTTCCCGATCCAATCTTCAATATGTGTTGAATCTCCTGATATGTAATTCGCCTATTGTCTTGGATTAAATTTTTCACTGCTAGCACGTTTTCTTCGGTAACAGCCGTCAAAGGGCGACCGCTTCTTTCGTCATCCCCCAAAGTTGGTCGACCGCGCTTGAATTCGTTATACCAACGATACACGGTTGCCTTGGAAGGGCCTTCATCCATGAATGCCATTTGAAGTCTGTCGTACGATTCATCCGGTTTCAGGCGACACTTGAAATCGTATAAAATCATAGCTCTAAAATGTTCCCGGCGCAGATCCATATTTCAGTGAGACACAATACTTTGAATTAACTCGCAAAAAATGTGGAGGGAAATTTTGAAATTGGAACTTACTTATTTTTACTTATAAATAATCATATTTTCGAAAAACATTATAACTGGCCAGTCTCCCATATATAAAAACTTTTTTTCGCAATACTTTCTGAGGGGCCTGGTACATAATTACGAATGATGTGAAACAAGAAAGAAATGCGTAATCATCTAATAATATAAGCAAAGGACGTAAGTTTACTTTTAAACAGAATTCATAACATCTATGTCAAAGTGAAACAGAACATTGTAGCAAATTTACAGTGTTTAGAAGATGGACTGTTCAAGAAATATAACATTAAACAACGAGTTACACAATGATTGTTTTTAATTGTTACAGTACCGTATTATTCACTTTGGTTTAGGAGATCACTGGGTTAGCATAACAAGGACGTTAGATTTATATCCTGAACAGAAATACATAGCGACACGCGGTGCTCGTGGCTAAAATAATAACAGTCATGCAGTCGATCATCAAGGCTAAGCAACGCTTGCCGAGGTCATTCCGTGGATGGGTGACCATCTTTACATAGCGAAATTTCTCCGTGCCTCGGATGTTGTTACCGGCGGCAATTAGTAGATTTTGCGTCAGGAATGAAGCCAGGAAACAGACACCAGTCTTGCTTACAACCCAGTAGTAGGGTTGTGGAGGTCAGATAGGCAGTTTCTCCATGTAAAATGTTGGTACGGTAAAGCTGAATCCGGTTACACTGGAAGCCGACCTCAACATAATTGGAAAAACGCTTATTGTATTCACAAAACGTTGTAGGAAAACATCGTGAGTAAACCGGCATGTCTTAGAACCAAAAATTCGAAGACATGTTACATCCACCAACATGCACTGGGCCCGCGTGGTTTATTACGGCCCATATTCCCTCTCACAGAGAGGAGGCCTGCACGTAAAACGGACCAAATGCGAGTCTAAGTGCGAAAAAAGGGTCCATCTATCCCATCCTAAGACTTTTTGATTGACAATAGTTATCTCTGATATGTAACAGTGTGTGTTTGCAGTGGTGGCCCAGTGGTATCGTCCGTGACTTACAATTTGTCGGTCGTGGATTCGAACCCTGGCAGGCCCTTTACTTTGTATAAATTATTTCATCGTCACTGCTGTCAAAACGGTGAAGGAAAACATCGTGAGGAACGTGACTGTGACATCCACCAACCCGCACTGGGCCCGCGTGGTGGATTACAGCCCATTCCCTCTCAGGAGGCCAGGGTCCCAGCAGTGGTATCATTAATGGGCTGATGATGATGATATTTTAAATGCCACATTGTGTCTCTAAGTAGACAAAGTGCGTCAATCTGTGGATATTCTATCTTCTATTTACGTACATTTAAGTCTTACATTATTTTACGTGCGAATAAAATACTGTGAGTGTGACCACACACTCACAACCGTGAGACGACATTCACAACATGATGAATTGGTATTCATCCTGTTGTGAATGTCGTCTCACGGTTGTATCACGGTTCATGAGAAACAGCCTGGTGACACTTAGTAATAGGGTCCCGTTTTTACCCTTTGGGTACGGAACCCTAAACAATTTTCAGAAACATAAAACTCTATTAAAGCAGTGGTTGGTAAAACCTATACCTATCTTTATCTGCCATCATCATCATGTCAGCCGAAAGACGCCCACTGCTGGACATAGGCGTCTCCCAGGCGTCGCCACATTGACCGATCCCGTGCGTCTCGTATCCAGCGAACATCCGTCCACCTAGTGGGAGGCCTTCGAATGCATCGTCTTCCGGTTCGCGCTCGCCATTCCAGTACTTTTCGGCCCCATCGGCCATCCATTCTGCAAGTAACCCAGTGCAAGTTCCCTGCCCACTGTCACTTAAGTTTTGCAATTCTGAAATAATTCAATATTTGGAAAATATTCACAACAATATAAAAGCAGTAAATAAACTCGCGCTTAAACCCAAAAAACGGTGACATTTGACATTTTGAAGAGCTCACTCTACACCAGCGCCCCTAGCGGCGAATTTAAACGCGATAGCTCTCATTGTCATGTTCTACTGAAATGTCACGTGAACATTCCCTGATTTATAGATAACTAGCTGTTGCTCGCGAATTCGTCTGCGCAGCATTATTACTTTTAACAGCCATTTTTTTTATATCGCGCCATAATATTATAGATGTGTGCCTTACTTGAGAAATTATTATTTAACCATATAAACTTCCACCCCGCCTATGCTACCCTCTTAAGGATTATTTCCGGGATAAAAACTATCCTATATCCTTTTCAGGGTTTCAAACTATCTCCATACCAAATTTGATCTTAATCGAATTGGTGGTTTAGGCGTGAAAAGGTAACAGATAGATAGACAGAAAGACAGACAGAAAGATAGACAGAAAGACAGACAGAAAGATAGACAGATAGAAAGACAGACAGAAAGACAGACAGAAAGATAGACAGATAGAAAGACAGACAGAAAGACATACAGATAGAAAGACAGACAGAAAGACAGACGGACAGATAGACAGAGTCACTTTCGCATGTATAAAATTGGTTTGGATGATATTTATAATCGTTATTACTGATATGAAGTCACTTCGTTTTGAACCCAAAAGATCTACAAAATAAACTAGATTGTTCCCCAATTTGTAGGTACCTAAGGCAGTACTGTTAATTCTTCTTTCAGTTAACGAATTCCAATGGACACATGAACGCAATTTGGCCCACTTTTATAACTAAATACGTTAATGAGAACAACGACAATTAACAGACAACAATACCATTGAGGGGAGATAAAGCGGTCATGAGTTCATATCCTACTAGTGAACCCAACATAATAGGTACATACAGACATTCAGCTACACAGATATAAATCTAACTAGATGACGCGATTATATGTACTTCGCGTGCCAAAAAACGGATTAAATTTACGATCAATGATCGTAATCTGAGCTTTCATTTACCAATATCGGCACCGGAAATCCACCGATATCTAGAAAAACGCCTAGAACATTACCTGTCCACCATTTTATAATTTTATTTATTATATGTATGTATTTTTATCTTCTAAATAATACATAGTTAAGATATATGTGTAATTTATATATGATTAGTTAAGTTATAATAGTCTATTTTAAGTTTCCTCATTTTTGTTTTCTACACACTGTCTTCGTATATCATCCAACTTTCCTGTCGCAGGTCTGCTGGAAGAAATTTCTATTGAAATAAGCAGTACCTTTGTGCTCTTCTATCTGTATTTTTTTTTTCTTTGTTAAGTATTTTGTGTGTATATGAATAAAAACAAAAAAATAATACCATATTGAGCTGTTGAGAGTTGAAAGAGTATGTTAAGATAGTTTGGCCATGTTGAGAGGATGAATGAAAGGCGACTAACGAAAGGTATTTACAAGGCAGACGTGAATAGAAACGCCGGGAGGGGACGCCCTAGAAAGACATACATAGACCTTAACATTATGTATGCATTAACGTATGGAGTTTCTTGTGCGTTCTTCTCCATAACAATCTACTTTCCGAATGCACGGTAGAATCATTTTTTTTTTTTTTTTTTTGTCTTGTTTTTTTTTTATTACTTTTAAATATTTTTTTTATTACTTTTAATTTTTAATTTTAATTTATGTGACGTTCAAAAGTGCCGTTTATTGGCCTAATTGAATAAATATATTTGACTTTGACTCTGACTTTGACTTTATAGGTGATGTTCTTCAGAAAGGCCAAGTGCGCAGTACCCATAACCAGCGTGTGTGTATGACTAGATGTATGAATGTGTGAAGCGAAAGAAGTATATAAGGAGCGTAGCAGGTGGCGTTCTGTAGTTTCTGCCTACCCCCATGGGAAAAAGGCGTGAGTTTATGTATGTATGCATATTTAGCTGTAAATGATGTATACAAAAAGTTAGCAAGAGGCATTGGAAATGTTTTCTTTCATTGGTAAGGAAATTTGTTTTTAAATTGTTTGTGAAAAAGTGACACGCTTGGTTTTCATACAGATGGGGGGACTAGCGTTATCTAGTTAGATTTATGTCTGTGTTCAGCGTACTCGGGATAGCAGGAATATCTACATTTATTTACACAAGAATTTGACATAAAGTGTTTTACCCCACGGGAACGTCCTACTATTTAAAAAAATATCTAGACCGTCGTCTACCCGTCTGCCAGTCTAGTTTGAATAAATTACTTAAGATTTTTGAATAAGGAACATTCCAATTGTCCTTGCCCTACTGTTTTGTAGACCTGACATAAATTAATCCTGATGGAAACACCCAAAAAACAAGGATAACGGTACGAACACCAATGAGAATTATTTAACACTTTTAGGGTTCCGTACCCGAACGGTCCGAACGGAGCCCTATTGCTGTCATTTACGCTGTCTGTCTGTCCATCTCTCTGTCCGTCCGTCTGTCTGGCCGTCTGTCTGTCCGTCTGTATGTCCGTCTGTCTGTCTGTCCGTCTGTCTGTCTGCATCTCCGTCATCTGTCACACAGGTTTTACATCCAAACAATTGGAGCAGTCTTAAAATTTTCACAGTATAAGCATCTTAATTACCCAATTCTCTCTGACAGAGAGGAGGCCTGTTTCTCAGCAGTGGGAAAATTAAAAAGGATGATGGTGATGATGATTTACCCAAATTGTCAAAAAATATTTTCAATGTTTTTTAGGGGAGCTCCTAAACAGAGAATGGATTCGCGAAAACAAAAATCGTGTGGATAATCGTTGTTTGAATAGATTAATACTGTATTTTTTGTTTTAAAAATATTGGTAAACAAAAGAAAATGAGCTTTTTTTTTTCTAAATTTTGGTTCGAAGATTTTTGTAACTTCCAATTGAATTATTAACCTCAAATTTGGAGACAATGTTTATTATTACGTATATTCTACTAAGTACCAATATACTGATTAATCAGATATTTCTTTGAAATGCCCTAATTTTTTCTATTACAACCAACTTGATTTTGCGGTTTAGTACGGAACCCTATGCGAAGTCCGACACGCACTTGGCCGGTTTTTTTTACAAAATAACTTCATATCTAAAAGACCAACTGAGTAACGACTACGAATTTCAACAACAAACATAAAACTAGTTCTGACGAATCTTGAAAACAGTATAAAAACTAAGGAACAGATGTTTGTTGCCGACAATCTAATCCCAGAGATGTAAACCGTAACAGACTTATATCATAAAAATGTAATTAGCCGTTATCAAAATCTCGCGATAACCAGAGACTCTGTAATGTTCACAAACGCCAATCGCGTTATGCCATTGTTTTATTTTATGAAAGACGTAATCGTCATTAATTACCGTATTTATATATACGTCTACGTCGTAGCCAGATCGTGAAATTAGCCATTTCATGAAATAGTTAGTAATTTCATAAAAGAGTTCAGGCCCAAATTCTGTGTTTCTACGCAAGCCTGCATCACCGTCAACCACATCATCGCTTACCATAAGTTTAGATAGTGGCCAAACGTGAATCTACCAACAATAAAACAAAGCATCTTACATTATTCAGTGATCATCTCCTAAATAGTTGAACCGATTTTGATTTCGTTTGTTTTGGTTTGAAAGGTAACTTTATCAAAACTGTTCTTAGCTATGTTTGATGAAATTAGGTTCAAAGTTCTAAAGTTATGGGCGTTTTAATGTTTGAATCATGTTGTTTTCGCAAGATATCGTGTCATAAATACGTGTTCAATAAATTGTCGATCGAAGTATCTCTAAGCTACTAGATAAATTATGTAGCATGAAATAAAAATATGTCGGGGGCATTAATTTTATTAAATTTTACGTGTTTTACATTGCTTATTTCTTTGTTTCAGATTGAACGTTAACAAAAATGTTGGAGAAGTATACAATGGGGCGACTCAGATATGCACCTTTAATGGTGTTTCAGATCATTCTGATGGTCTTGTTCTTCTGTTTCACCACCTATGGAGGAATTGAAGAAGTTAAACAACGCAGTAAGTTTATTTTCATTCTTTTATAGGTTTATCTTTACATTATTTAGGGCCTGTCCTGGTTTAAAATATCTACAGGACTGAGTCAGGGAGTGCAGACTTCAAGACATCAGGATTACCACATATTTTATCTGTTTTTATGAATGTTTGACCGGTGTGATAAAGTCACACTTTTATTGTTAAGGTTTGAGTATAAATGTATATAGTCAAACTAAGGCTCTTTAGACAAAGTGGCGTTCTAACAGCGATAAAAATAGGGATGTTGCCTGGGTAGAAGAATGATAATTCTATTTATTCCGTCAGTGAGATTATCAAATAATATTGAACCCGTAGTTTTTGCTTTATCAAATAAATAAAAATTGACAAACATAAAGCGGATCATAGTTTAGGAATTAGGTCTTGTGAGGTCACTTTATCAGTATAATGTGAGCACACCGTGACGTCACACGATATTTTTATTTGTATTTTATCTGGTGTATCTGTATATTATTATAAATCTAAAACATCTATTGTGTGTCTTTTAATCTGTGCTAAATAAATGTATTTTCTTAGTTTCTTTTCTTTTTAATGTTATTTAATTATTTTGGTGAATGTAGCTGTTTGTACGGAACCCTCAGTGCGTGAGTCCGACTCGCACATAGCCAATTTTTGTTTAATAGCTATCGCCACGCCTTCGTTGATAGAAACTTATTAAGGACCTTTTGTCTAGAGACTGATCAAACTGAAGCTAATCCTGCAAGGAATGCGGAACGATTGAACTCGTGCCATTTATGTGGAATAACTTCTATGAAGATGTTCAAATTGGCACGACCATTTGCGTGACTTCTGAATTATTAAAACAATCAACGCGTTCAGTAGTACTTCCAACACACAACACTGATCCAGTGATTCAGTGTTGGAACAGTCCAACACTGATCCAGTCGTTCAGGGAGAGTTGTTCAAGTTAATGACCGAAATTCCAATGTCAAATTAAAAGTCAATTATATTTATTTCAACTGGGCCATAATGCGGCACTTTTGAACGTCAACTATTTAAATTTACAAGTAACAAAAATTTATTATACCATGCATTCGGCAAAGTAGCTTGTTAAGGAGAAGAACGCACAAGAAACTCGATACTTTACTTACTCTTTAAAAAAATAATTGTTTTACAATAATTACAAAAGAACATACATTAATAAATTCATATAGTAACGTGAGGACGATGCACCCAGCAATACTATACTACTTATAGGTATAAAATATTACAAGCACTGACAGGTAAATTCCTTTACTTGATAAATAGGAACATGGTTCTCACATACTTACAAATATAGCAAACATAGGTAAATTACCTAATTCAACAAGGTGCGAGTCAATTTGTTTTAACAAAAAGAGAAGTAAAAAAAAAAAAAAAGCATTAATAAAATAGTGTGAAATACCTATTGCTCATAAAATTAATGACACTACGTTCATGAACACACGTCTCCAAGACGCCGATGACATAGACTTTTTTAACTGCATCTATTAGTCTTGTCTCAACGAGCTAACTAATGAATAAATGCTCTGTTTATCTTAATAATAATCCTCGACGTGTTCAATTAATTCATTTGCGCTTCCTCTGCAAATCCATATGCGTTGCTCTAATTATATAAAACAAGGATGTACTGTTGTAACGAACTGGACTAAAACTCTCGAGTTTCATGCAAATTATATTAGTAGAATGTAGTTTAGTTATTACTTGTAGTTGCCGAACATTAATTATTCATTCCAGTGTCTGTGAGAATATTGTAATTACAGAGGAACATTTACTACACTATTATAATAAAATAATGTAGAACTTGAACCTGTCCTGACCTTGATATCCTTATAGGTGATGTTCTTCAGAAAGGCCAAGTGCGCAGTACCCATAACCGGCGTGTGTGTATGACTAGATGTATGAATGTGTGTGAAGCAAAAGAAGTATGTAAGGATCGTAGCAGGTGGCGTTCTGTAGTTTCTGCCTAGCCCCATGGGAAAAAGGCGTGAGTTTATGTATGTATGTAACTTGAAACACTTGCAGAAGAGCTATGTCCCCTGCCCCTGTACCATGACGTGTCAAAAATATTATGGTTTGACTGTGAAAACGGGATAGATGTATAGAACACAATAGAATAGAACTATACTTTATTGCACACCGAAAAAAGTTACACATCTCTTTTAAAAGAAAACTTATTTCTACGAGTACAAAGGCGGTCTTATCGCTGACAGTGATATCTACCAGACAACCTTTGGATGGACCTCAAGAACTTAGTATAAAACAGGGGGTAGTCTGGGGTGTACTGCTACATACAAATATAGGTACATATATACAAGATAATTACAACATACATAATATAACTTGTTACACATATTCATAAATGGAAAAAAAATAAAAAGGGTTCAATAATGATGGAAGAAATTAGATCGAAAGAAAAAAAACTTAGAGAGAAAGGAAATGTTTTCTAACCAGGTTCTTAAAATAAGCTAGTGACTGGGCTTGTCTTACTGACAAGGGCAACTTATTCCACAATCGCACAGCCTGGACCGTAAACGATTTGTCGTAAAACTTAGTCGAATGAGCAGGCATCGAAAGTCTCAAATTTGTATACAAGTTAGATAAATCTGTGCCTTACGCACACCAAATATAACCATGTTCTAAGAGCTTATGGTCACCCCCCTGTCCCCCTAGATTCATGTTTGGTAATTTTTTGACATTACCATTGTCGTTTAGATGAAATTGCAACTAGATTTTGTACGGTCAGAGGCCTAAGACCAGAAACATGCTATCAAGGAAAGCGATATTATAGCGATTGGTAAATTTTACGGGATTACCAAGCGCTATCTAAATCTCACCTTACATTTTTGGCATTTCGACAATTGCCATCGTTAATAAATGTCCAGACTGGTGGCACACATTTTATAGAGTCTCTTAATTTGAATAGGGTAGTTGACAAAAAATATCTATTTAGTCCACACAAAATATTGGACACGTATTTTTTGTTTTGCCAAGTAAACAAAAAAATACGACGACACAGTGCGTTGAAATATCGTGTGACGTCATGGTGTGCTTTACTTTATACTGACAAAGTGACGTCACAAGCCCCCACTCCTGAACTTTGATGCGCTTTATCTTTGTCAGTTTTTATTTATTTGATTAAGCAAAAAAATTGGGTCCAATATTATTTGATAATCTCACTGACGGAATAAATCTACTATATAAAAATAAGTCGGGTTTTCCTCCCTGACGCTATAACTCCAGAAAGCACGAACCGATTTCCACGGTTTTGCATTCGTTGGAAAGGTCTCGGGCTCCGTGAGGTTTATAGGTAGGTAGGGTAGGGTGGGGTAGGGTAGGGTAGTGTAGGGTAGGGTAGGTTAGGGTAGGGTAGGGTAGTGTAGGGTAGTGTAGGGTCGGGTAGGGTCGGGTAGGGTAGGGTAGTGTAGGGTAGTGTAGGGTAGTGTAGGGTCGGGTAGGGTAGGGTAGGGTAGGTAGTGTAAGGTAGGGTAGGTAGGGTAGATAAATGTTTGGTCTTTTTATGGCAAAACAAAGTTTGCCGGGTCAGCTAGTATAATTATAATTTTTCTATCCAGGAAACATTCCTATTGGCATTCTGCCATTGATAATATATGTGCATACTTTACAGAATATAAAAGATGACAGATTCACCATACGTATTACGTATGCATGAAACATGATGCAAACAAATAAAAATCACCAATTCGTTGCAAGAGACATATCACAAAAAGCGCCACGGTATCGCGTTACACACTAAATTGTTAATGTCATCGCGAACGGTGTCAATTAAAATAATGTTCTCCTTGTGAATAAGGCCTAGCGTACAATTAATTTGCTTGAAATTCCACATTAATCCAGAGTATAGTCGAGGCCGGTAACGAGTAGGTACAAATACCGGGTAGGGTTGTCACTCAGAGCACAATAAAACTACGAAAAATTTATTCATTCTGTAATAGACTTGTCTTGTTCTACTAGGCAAGCATGGACCTTCGCTTAACATATCTCGGACCTTAAATTTTTTTTTTTTTTTAGATTAGTTTAAAGACCGATTGGAGATTCTTAACTCAAAAACTCCATACAAAAAATGAATTACGAATATACTAATCAGTGTAAAATTAAGTACATATATTGCATCCAAATTCCGAGCAGACTACCTACACTACGGTTACTGTGTACTTATCCTAACAATTGTAAGCAGATAAGAAGAGGCATAATTTATTATTATAAAGGTGATCCAATTCGAGGTTCACATGTTTGAACCACTGTAATTTAAACAACATCTGTCAATAGTAACGCGTTCATACGTCAGTTAGTTTGTGAGAGCACATTAACGATATGTATTGCTTGATCCTGTAAGTACCGCTCAAAGCGCTAAAATTGTTCAGTTGTTTCATTTCCTTGTTAAGGACGCTATTACATTTTTCTACAAATAACAGTACTTTTGAGGTACTATTTTAATATATAAGCAATCACCGATGTGAAGATATCATGGTCTTAATTTAAAGATAATATATTCAGCTCCAGATAAGCATCAGAAAAATTGTATGACATCCTACAAAATTTTCGCACAAATACGTTTTGCCCATCACAATAATCGCAAAAAAATTGAAAAAAGTAGGGTCCGAATAGGTTCCAGTTAAGGTAAATTTACAGCATATTTTATCTTCAAAATTAGAAAAAAATGCGGTATATATAGTCCTTTACAGGTGCAGCTAATTATTTTTCACCTAAATAATTATATTTTTTAATTATTAGCTAAAATAAAATCACTTGCCGACGTCTTCATACATTTTGTACCCGCCGCTCATCATTCCGCGCTCAGAAGCGCTCGTGGAAGGACGGGCGTATCGCTTTCTCGCAGGAAATAAATACGATAAAAGTAATAGAAAGATTGTAGTGTGCATGCGTGTGAGTACCGTCCTCGTCGTGATCGAAAGGAGTTGATATTTTATCGGACGTATGCCGTATTTTTGAGTTTCGTATTATTATTAGAATGTGATTTAGAAATTATTTTGGGTAAGATCGGGTTTTGAATAATTGGGTGTTAAGCAGTTGTTGACAAGGTTGAGAAATGGATGGGTGGGTTTAAACAGCTCTGACTAAGGTTAGGATTTGGATGGGTAAGGTTAAGCTGCCGACGGGGAAGTTTAGAAGTGGATGGGTGGGACGAGATTTATGATTTTAACCGGTTTGTATGTATGTATGTATGACAAATACGGGGCCAAAACCAAAATACAAAATGGCGCCGACGAAAATTTGGCCGCTTTTCGACATGGGTGTCATTTTCTTGGTTTTTGGGGTCGCTTCTATCGAATATGGGGTCAAAACCAAAATACAAGATGGCGCCGACTAAAATTTGACAAGTTTTCGTCACGGGTGTCATTGTCATGGTTTTTGGGGTCGCTTATGTCGAATATGGAGTCAAAACCAAAATACAAGATGGTGCCGACAAAAATTAGACAAATTTTCGTCATGGATGTCATTTTTATGGATTTTTGGGAAGCTTATACCGAATACGAGGTCATAACCAAAATACAAGTTGGCGCCGACGAAAATTTGACATCTTTTCGTCATGGGTGTCATTTTCATGGTTTTTGGGTAGTATGTCATTAGCTTGACTTACAAGTTGTAGGTCGTAGGTTCGAGCCTAGGCAGGCGCTTTACTTTGCCTAAATTATTTCTTCACCACTGCTCTCAAAACGGTGAAGGAAAACATCGTGAGGAAACCGGCATGTCCTAGAACCAAATATTCGAAGATATGTGCATCCACAAACCCGCACTGGGCCCGCGTTGTTGGTTACAGCCCATTCCCTCTCACAGAGAGGAGGCCTGTGTCTCAGCAGTGGGAACATTAATAGTGACTGATGATGTGATAGTAATACATATTTAATATATTCCATATAATATAATGAATATAATGAAAAATGTTCAAGTCATTTTTTAATCCTTGTGACCGGCAATTAATTCGTTTTAGGTATCTACTTATTTCACGTAGCGTTGTTTTTAGGGTTTCGTAGCCAACTGGCAAAATACGAAACCCTTATAGATTCATCATGTCTGTCTGTCTGTCTGTCCGTCCGTATGTCACAGCCACTTTTTCCCGAAACCATAAGAACTATGCTGTTGAAACTTGGTAAGTAGATGTATTCTGTGAACCGCAATAAGATTTTTACACAAAAATAGAAAAAAAACAACAAATTATGGGGGTTCCCATACTTGAAACTGAAACTATTTTTTTTTTTTTTTTTTTGATATTGTGGTTTCTAATATTTTTTTTTTCTAAACGGAATAGTGTGCGCGAGAGACACTTCCAAAGTGGTAAAATGTGTCCCCCCCCCTGTAACTTCTAAAATAAAAGAATGATAAAACTAAAAAAAAATATTATGTACATTACCATGTAAACTTCTAACGAAAATTGGTTTGAACGACTTTTAATACGTCATAAATCGTTAAAAGCAATTTACCAAGTACGGAACCCTTCGTGCGCGAGTCCGACTCGCACTTGGCCGGTTTTTTAAAATACCTACTTACTACAACAAAGTGAAAAATAAAATTCTTTTCGGCAGTCGGTGTCGGTACCTATTGTTTTTCGTCACAGGAAAGCTATTATTTTTCTCTTTTAAATTTTTGGTAGTACCCCATATTGGGTATACTAAATACATCTGTTTACCCCCTAAAACCGTACAAGCCTGATGATTTATTATGGTATGGTTAAAACAAAACATAAACATACGATCACAGTAATCGCAGGTCATTTGCTGTTTGTTATTAAAGAGTTCCATTGTCTATCTCCGAAGATCTTTAACAGATCCTAATATATTATACAATAAAACCTTCCCTGAAAATACCACCACATACATTTATCGATGAAAACCCGTTATGTATCGGATAAGTAGTTTGGCCGAATAGATAGAGCATCTCCTTTTTTTTTAGTCGGTTGAAAATAATAACCTACTTTTTACGACGACGGTTTGTAACAGTTATCAAATGCATTTTCAAAGTGCCAACTAACCTTCCTGAATCAACTTAATAAAAACAATAAAATTCAAAAATAATATCAAGGACCAAGATTTTTTCCGTGATGTATAAAATCGAGCGCTCAGTAGTTTCAATGTGTGCGTACGCGTAATGTTGCTGTGTGCGACTAGATACCTAAATTTGAGTTCGTCGAAAATGTAACAGCGTCCTTAATGTTGCGGTTGCAAGCGTTAATGTGGAACATGAGGTCCTGAGTTCGATTCGCTGGGTCAGGCAATGTGTTATTGGGTTTTTCCCTCTGGGATTTGGCATTTTTGCCCGGTTGATGACAATAGACACGCTATAATTATAACGGGAAATTTAACGCGATAATTTCGATTGTTGACACCGGCAGTCCAATAAATCGGCGATTGCAGAACACCTATTAGAAGGTGGCAGCAATCACTGGATCGAATTTCATCGTCCACAAGTCCTCTCCACGGAACGCCACTTCTATTCAAGAATTGTGCGTGAAGCGATTAAAATTAAAAAACACAAAACGTTCAATCGGGATGACGGTTACAAATTATCCGCGGCGTGGAATCCAGTGATTCAAAAATCATTACCTCGTTTTGTGCAGTCGGCAAACTTACAGAATAAGGACACGGTCAGTGTAGTGTGTAGAAAAGTGAGGGTAGAGGAAGAATTTTCTGCCCCAATGGAGCCAGTACACCGAGACACCAGTCTACCCGGGACCACGGTCGTTGCAACACGGCCGAAACGTCGGGCGAAATAGGTAAACAAACAATCGAAATTATCGCGTTAAATTTCCCGTTATAATTATATTGTTTTCAATTATGAAACGCGAAAGTTTTAAAGTTAATAGACACGCTCTTTATTACATGGGACTTGAACATAATTGGTGAAATGTGGGCGGACTGTAGGTGCACTTCTGCTTAACCTTTCAGGGATAACAGGCCTCATATTATGTTATGTTCTTATATAAAACTAATTGACCACCGCGGCTTCGCTCCCGTCAAAATTATAGCCTATATAACTCGGGAATAATGTAGCTTTCCATAGGTGAAAGAATTTTTGAAATTGGTCCAGTAGTTTCGGAGCATATTCGGTACAAACAAACAAACAAAAAAAACTTTCTCAAGTACATTTTATGAGGCGACTATTACTCGAAATCCTGTAAAGCCTACTCTCAGCTGTGATAGTTTTCCTTTTGATTTCGTTATATATACTACTGCCGTGAATATTTTCATATATCCAAAAGCAACCATTTAGCTGACAGGGGACACACACTAGGCTCTAACAAAAATTTGCAATTTAAAGCATCATTTTGCGGAAACGGATCTTTAAATCGAAAAATGGTCTTCACAGACCCGTAATATTTTTTAAACGCCTATCCAACAATACCCCAATCCATGGGACAGACGAGAAAAAAAAACATTCCCACTTTACATGTTCAGGAGGTACATTTTTTTTTTTTTTTCATGATTTTATTTTACCACTTTGTCAGCGTGATTAATATGTATATGCATGTTAAATTATAGCTTTCTAGTATTAAGAGTCTCTGAGCTAAGCTGTGGACAGACGGACATGGTGAAACTACAAGGGTTCCTTCCTGAATACGGCACCCTGAAAATGATTACATTCGCACACCCCTACATTTTCAACTACCGGGGAATGTACCACAAATTTAATTCACGACATATGAGAAGATTCTTATTATAAATTCTATGTCTCATTTAGTGGGTCTCTTAGTACAGTGACTTACCTTTACAAGTTTACAATGTTGAATTACTTTTGTCTCATTCATTCTTAATATAAGAATATTATAAAAGCGATAGTGACGTTGTCTATTTGTTACATATTGATACATAAACCGCTGAAACAATTTTGATGAATGTTAGCATGGTCACTTGGAGAAGGAAATGGAATACTTTTTATCCCGGGAGTACATTCCTTTGGGATAATTTCCTATTTTACATTCATTTCCATTTTCATCTACATTTCCGAATGGACGGTAGAATCAATTAGTATTAGATTCAACATTTTTTTTTGACGTTCGAAAGTGCCGCTTAATGGCCTAATTGAATAAATACATTTTGATTGATTGATTGATTTAAATGATCATAATTTGCAGCCTCACCAACAATTTTTACTTTTTTAGAGCAGTTTTCGTTATTCCTCAGAACTTGGATGGTTATCCACTGTATTTCAACTTGAATTTTTGTCTTCAGCTGATCGATATACCTTAGCTTATTTATTTTCACCCGTATACATGAGGCCTAATTTATAAAAAAAAAAAACTTAATAATTAATCATATGATTACTTCAAAAACGGATTAGTAATTTTCTAAATTAAGAATATGCTTAATCAGTATTTAAAGTAGACGTATAATTGTGCAAAAAAAATATATAAATAATATTGAGTAACTTGTACAAGTTGCCGTTGATATTACAGACGTATCAACTGACGTCTATTTCGATTTCTCATTGAATTGTTATCGTCTCATTGTCTTGGATTCATTGAAGATGTAGACTCAATACGATTGTGTTAGTATGTCAAGTGTGAGTTGTGAACTTGTGACAGTTAACGGAAAAGAATCCACTTATGAATTCTTTGTTATTCAAGCTAATAGATGAGTTGTTATATATTGCATTATTTAACCTATTTTATCAAATTGCTTTTACGAGTATGCAAAGACTGTTTACATGGCTTAAAAATAAAAATCGTTTATTTCTCACCACAAACCAAGTACAAAACAAAAAAAAAATATGTTAAATTGTAATTTACAGATTTGGTTGTGGATCGCTGGTGCCTGTGGTAGGTAAATAAAACCTGTGCTACCTGTGCTGTGTGTGTGTGTCCTGTAATTATTTAAGTGGTGTACAATAAAGTATGTAATAAATAAATAAATAAATACAGGTCACCAGCCCTCCACCTCACAATTCTTTTAATAAACGATTACAATGACAAAATTAGAGATCAGAAAACGGTTGGTGAGTATGCAAAGGTACAATATTTAAAAAAACATAAATAAGGAAAACCAGAAGTACCTTTTATGAGTGTGTGTGTATGTGTGTGTGGGGTATTTGAAGGATACTGTGCTTGTGTGTGCAATTATTTATACTAAAATTTCTATATTAACGATGTAATAGTTTCAAAGAAAGGAGAGGTTACTGGAGGTTACTGGAGGACCTCCAAGAGGCCTTCTGTTTCTGAGTAGGATTGTGAAAGAAGTCAATTTCGTAGCGCAGTTTTGTATAAACGTCGATTTAAGTTATGTATGGATAACAATTTATGGAGTTTGTTATATAAGGCGCAGGCCACACAGAAATGGCGTCGGGCGCAGATATGGCACGGGCGGCTTCCTATTCCATTCTAATTTTAAACTAAATGCTTGGAAATAAAGCGCAATTTAGGACACGCGGTATGTCGTTGCTCGGATGTGATTAAGAGGCCCGACGCCATTTCTGTGTGGCCTGCGCCTATGTAGTGTCTGTGTGTAAAGACAAAGAATCTGCGAATAAAGGATGTTTTAAATGTGGCAGATGTCGGTACAAGGTGGTCACGAGTAGTGGAATACGGGTCGAAGGGTGTTAGAGAAAGTTGTTTGATTGCAGTAACTAGAATAAATATCGTAATGTATCATGTGTATGTGTCTCTCCAATCGGACGCCATGTATTCTCGGCAACTCTCATCCAGCTGCTAATAGCCACCCTGCGAAGATCTTCGCTCTACCTAGCCTTAGGAGCCTTAGATAGCGGTACAATATTTATTTATTTATATGTTTATCCTTGCACTGGAATGCCTTGCAGCAATTACACCAAAGTACTGTGAAACCTGAAGTCCAGGGGGGACCATAACCTCTTAGAGCAATGTTAATTCCAGTGTCCGTAAGAGACAGATGTATATGACTTGTGTACATCTGTCCCTTTTTCACAGTTAAAGCATTGTAGTTTTGACACGTCATGGTGCGGGGACAGATTTCATCACGATGTTTTCCTTCACCGTTGTCAACGATGTCGAAGATAAACTTAGAAAGTACATATGCATTGAAAAAGTCACATTAGTACTTGCACGGATGTGAACCCGACCTCAAGCAACAGAGGCGAGAGAAGGTTTAATATATATAACTTTATGTCCTTTTACGTTTTTACTACCCACCTTACAAGCTTTTTCATCTACCCAATTTGCTTCAAGTGGATTAAATCAGTTTTATCACTAACACCGCAGCCTGCAGCTAACTCCGAAGTGATTTGCGATGGACCCGTTTCCACAAGAGCCTTCAATTCTTCATTATCAACTTTAGTCTCCGGCCGTCCACGGGGCTTGTTCTGCAGGTCGAAATTTCCAGAACGAAAACGTTGGAACCTAAAACGCACTGTGTTTTTTTTGCGCCATACACATCATTAATCCTTCGAGCCGTTTCTGCAGCACTGGTGCCACGATGGAACTCGTACTCGTGAATAACGCGATATTTCAAGTTTTCCATTTTGTAAACTTTGTAAACTGATTGTCGCAAAGAAAAAACCAAAAGAGTAAAAAACAAATGAATTACGGTTTTCCAAAAACAAAAGCATGAGTAAATAGCTGGATAAATTTAAAATTGAGATTCCAAACCAAAGGGGAGATATTTGAGATCAAAGTGGCCAGTACGACAACACACCAATTTCATAGATAAGGACCTAATAATAGGGGTTAACGTATGAAATTGCCGATTTATTGAAATAGGTACCTCGAATTGACATATGACTATAACTGATATTAACTTTTTCACATGGTACCTATGAAGTTCTTCTTTTAAAAAATGTGCAACATTCGATTATCGACTTTCAGTTGTTTGTTTTATTCAGCTTAGACAAGAAAGATGGATACTTCGAATTGCCGAGTGATTTTTAAATACGAGTTCTAACGCGGAACTAACGTGGCAGAAACAGCTCGCAATATCAATGTTGCGATTGGAGAGGGCCTGCTAATGAACGCACCGTGCGATTTTGGTTTAAACGCTTTCGTGATGGAAACTTTGATTTGAAGAACGAACCACGTGGAAGACCGCCCACACAGGTGAATAACAATGAATTGAAAGAGATTGTGGAAGCCGATCCGAGCCAAACTACCCAGGAATTATCGGCATGGTTTAACGTTAACATACTAACAATATTGACTCATTTGCGTCAAATCGATAAAATAAAATAATATGAAAAATGGGTGCCTTATGATTTGACTGATCTGCAGAAAGAAACGCGTGTTGAAACTTGTGTTGCCTTGTTGAATTGATACAGAAATGAAGGAATATTGGATCGAATTGTGACATGTGATGAAAAGTGGATTCAACGCCGCAACAGTGTCCTAAAGCAACGCTTACCAATAAAAAGGTAATGGTAACTGTTTGGTGGTCTCAGCATGGTGTTGTTCACTATAGCTTTCTCCGATCTGGTAAAAAAATAACGGCAGATGTGTATTGTGCCGAACTATGAACAATGATAGCAAAACTAGCAGTGAAACAGCCCCGACTCATGAATCGATCTTCACCATTATTGCTCCATGATAAGCGAGACCTCATACAGCACGAGAAACCGTTTTAACTCTGCAGGAACTGCAATTATAAATAGAAAACATTCGTCACCCTCTGTAATTTTTCAGTACAAATCGGCAATTTCATACTTTAACCCCTATATTACTTCAAAATAAGCTAATGCTTCACAAACATATCATGCAAGTCGATAAAATCAACCAAATTGGTTTACTTAACATCGGTCATGGCTAAAGAGAAGTAATTTGACGCAATTTGCTAGCTACTGAATTCTTTAGTGCCGTTTACCTGGCTTCGTCATAGCGGTAACTGGAAAACTGTCAACACACTGTTTTCTAGTGAACGCTTATTTAAAAAAAAATCGACGCTGTTTAGCGACCGATTAGCAGATGTTTAATTAAAATTTTCTGTTGAGAATTTGAATTAAGAACCTGATAATTTAGAAATAAAGTTTTAAAACTCCTATATTTGTTATAAATTAACTGTGTCTAGTATGTTACAAAGTATGTCACCTTCATCACAAATCATAAAAAAAATCTGTAATTAAAAAAAAACATGAAAATCCTTTGAATAAAACAGCAATTGAACACATTTATCTTGCAAATGAACTTAAAGCAATGTTGTAAAGAAATACATTAGACCCATACCACATGACAAACTATTGAGGGGTAAATAACTTAAATTGTAAATATTATTCTTTTCATAAAAATTTTATTGACCTATTGCAATAATTCCCAAATTTTGGTACAAAATGAATTCATTTTGTTTTTTTTTTATATTATTTGAAAGCTAACAAAATTACCTTTCCTGATTTTATGATATACCACAATCCATAGTTCATTGCATATAAATTGTAAAAAATTCTATATCGTATATCTAAATACCTAACTACCTACCCACCTACCCTACCTAACTGCCCTAATTACCTACCCTACCTACCTTAACTACCCACCTACTTATCTACCTACCTACCCTATCTATCCCACGTCGAATTTTTATTTTTATACCTTCCCTGTCCAGCCGTTTTTGAGTTTTAGCGAGACTAACGAACAGTAATTGATTTTTATATATATATATATAGATAGAAGAAGATAAGTGATATTTTTAATTTTTTTATGTTCGATATATAATGCCAGGAGTTTGCTTGTGCCGGGCATCACACCGACTCAAATACGAAAAAGGACATCCAATATCGTTTCGTCAGAAGTTTCGTTTGAATGGAGAGTTTTCAAAGCCGTCCTAAAGATTACAACTGGGCAACTGGAATTCTTGTCAATTTCTTCTATACATTCTTTATATTGCCATTGCTAGGTTTTTCCGGGACTTCATATTTATTGGCCACCGAATCAACTCAGAGTTCTGTGTCTCTGTCTCTCAAAGAGTTCTCCACAATATTAACACCTATTATATTATCACTATCTAACCTGATCACGTTTCCAATTACTTCTGTTAGGCTGATCAAATTCAACGGTAACACCTTCGCCACGGTATTACTGTGCCTTCGCTGAAACCAAATCATTCGAGTGTCATGACCTCACAATTTCTCGGTATTCTATTAAAATTCAATGAACTTCCAATAGGTTATTTGCTAATATAGCATATATTACCATTGACCTTACCACACGTAGGTACAATTCTATAAGCTTTGATTGAATTAGGGTCGATGATCGTGAATTTATTGACGCACGGTAGGGGGTTGGCAATTTTCATGATACTATTTTTCTCCGTCTGTTGTGGTTTTATCGGGGTTAAAGGCCTGGATCTGGGTATTTGTACAAATTGATAAATTAAGTTTAGAATTAATTGATGGAACTGTGTGTTGTGTGGATCTTTAAGTAATGAGTGAATAGGTTACTTCTGGGCAAACGTGCTTTGCAGTCGACCATCTGGTGAGATAGTGGTCAAGGGTGAGTCCACAAATTATAAAAACAACTATTTAGATAACTTGAGCCGATCTTTTCATAGCAGACCAATTTTATATAAAATGTTATACGGTATTCGTGGCACAAACTGTAAACTATTTCGTTGTATCGCTTGTAAAATTGACATTTTATTAGAAACTAGCTGTCCCACGCGGCTTCGATCCCGCCAACTGGCTACCTACCTTACCAACCCTACATACATGAATGTTGCGTAACTTTAACCGTTTACGCAGCGCACGCAACGGAAGCTCTCAAAAAGGTTTTTTTTTTTAAATTTACCTAACGAGTACCTAACGTCATCGTCATCGTTAGTTAGCGGAAGTTACGGCATTACTTTCTACACCAATAGCAGAGTCGTTTCAATCACCTTTCTATTATATATATATATATGTATATATATATACATAATTATATATATATATCTGTATATATATATGTTTATATATATACATATATATATCTGTATTTACATATATGTATGTTTATTTTAACTATTCTTCAATTTTTACTTTTATAATTATTTATATTTTTTATGTACCTGCCATGTTATATCTCTCCACCACCCTTGGTTGACTGGTAGAGAATGCCTCAGGCATTAAGTCCGCCTATGTACCTGTATGTTGCATGAAGTTGTAATAAATAAATAAATGAATAAATACATTCCTACACCATTATATAATTTATATATTACATTAAATATCTATTTTATTTACCGTCGTCCGTGTGTCTACCGGGGTGCCAACTGAAAATCAGCGCTGTGTGTCTGACGTCCAGCAAATGCTGAATTGGTAACCCATTCGGTATGTGCACGCTCAGCGCAATTTTGGATTGAACTATTTTACTAACTCTCTCACTCGGTCATTGAACTTGCTGTTGTTATGTGTTTATGTCGAATAAATGTGTTCTACTCTATTCTTGAAGGGTTAGTCCTACTCTACCTCGATCCCAGTCTACCCCGTCCCGTTTGACCCCGAATACGATAAATATGATTACATTTATTTCTCTATCGTTTTCCATTTATACGGTCGACATAAAAAGTACTAAAATGTATTTGTTTGAAATATATAAGACCAATAAGTAGTTTATTTGAAATTTTGTACAATTTCGAATCATAGTTTTAATAAAAATAATGACAGTTTGAATAAAATGTATCAAAAATATAAAATAATTCCTGAAAGTGAGTAAGTTCGTGCGTATTTTTCAAATTATGTTAATGCTCCATGTAGAGTAGGTATTTTGATTTTCTGTATTAAAAAAGGAACTATTGTGATAATAGTTAAAACCTGTGATTGCTCTAGGAGACTATATTGTATTATCTAATTATAATACCTTAACCAAGCAAGACTTTATCATTTTTTCCTGATCCTTAAAACTAGTATTATAATTTGAGTAAATAATAAAATTGTATTTAATATTTTATCTGCTGACATTACTTTTAAGCTAAATTTACTTTTTATCGAGTTTCTATAGAAAAATAAATCGGGGTCAAACGGGACGGGTTCAACTGGGATCGGGGTAGAGTGGGACTAACCCTTCTTGAAGTGAGTGTTAAAAAATAAATAAATCCTGAACTAGAACATACCTTTCCTCTTATAATTGAAAAAAAGGACCCGGTAATAACACTTTCTTTCTCGAAGTAGTTAAACTCTAACATGTTTCCATTAAAACCCGGGTAAACAGATATATCCTTTGCCGTGACGTAAGCAGTCCCCGTTGACCCGGATTCAGTTCAGAACCGGTTATCAATAAACGTGTCGACGTCCGTTCTTAGTGCATTTCAATTCATCGGATTATTTGTTCGTGGCGGGTAGTTGTAGAGTTATCCGCTTGGTTGAAATTTTAATTAATCTACTTGGTGTCTCAGAAAAAACTAACTTTGGTAGATGCATAAAAAATTACAAATATATTTTATATGTTGAGGTCTGGGGTACTCAACATCTGAGGCGCGTTTTCATGAATGTTATAGGTCTACCAGAATCTCATGGCATTTTTTATTTTTTTTAAATTGTGATTTTGATATGGCAATGTCAATTGTCACCTATCAAATCAAAGTACTTGATGTGTCAACCGCTGCTGAATTTTTTTGATATTATCTTGAAAATTTGTTATTTTTATGAAAATGTCGAAAAACCCACTTCGATCACAAGCGAGACATATTGTTTTCAATGTGTAACATAAAATAAGGGAAGAAGAAGGCGTAAATCAAACTCAATCTTTGATTTTAAAGTGCGTCGTAGAGTGGACCGGTAAGTTGGACTGACTTGTTTTGATACTTTTAGTTTATTTTACATTTTTCGTACTTAATTTTTATTTCTTTCCATTACTATTATATGGTTAATACACAGGGCACATCGAATGATGGCCGGAAGGAAATGGCAACAGTAATGTAACTGTTACTAATTCTTCGACAAGATATTGATTTTAACGGAGATTGAGAATCTTTGACGTAAGAAAAATATTAAGTAATAATCTGCGCCCTGCAGTGGGACGTGTATATAGACGGGAGTTTTGGCGAGCTTTTGTTGAGTGAAGTTTAGTGGCTGTTAATATTATTTGCAAATTGATTCCTAGTGGATATTGTGATATATTATTGGTGTAGTTTTGTGTCTCAACTGTCTACGCAACTGGACAATTTGTAATATCATTGAGAGAAGCGATCTCGGGATAGTGGAGCGGAGTATTTTATTGTAATTTGACTGCCTCTGCAAAGCTTACTGGGCAGACTGACTCGATACAATTTGCTGCCAAATACTCCAAAAAACATTAAAATCTGTTACATCCGCATTCTAATGCATACTAAAGAATAAATATAAGATCCAAAACTCTTTCCAAAGACGTGGCTAAAAGGTCCTAGCATCCAGGCCATAAAACATACATAAAAAAAGTATATATAGAGTGATGATGATGAATGACTATAAGTAACATGATACATTTTATTATTTTTTACAGACTTTATACACAGAGATTGATTTTGAATATGTTAAATGCCAATGAAAAAGAACCATTTTGATGGAGAGATATGACATAAAACTACAAAGATACAAGTTTTTGAAATGCCAGTGGAGTTCATGAAATCATATTCTAGTTTTCTAGTTCTGAATGAGGTTTTAAGTTATTAGTATGATTTAAATGATATAATAATAAATTAGTACATAAATTAATATTCAAATGATTTATTTTTCCTATGTTAAGAACCCGATGTATAACAACATTATTCATACACATACATATAATACTCACAGTGGATCTTTGTGTCTCTGAATTGGTTGCAAGACCCCGCGCAGTATATTTATATACTGTTATTTTTGTGTCAATGTTGAAGGTGAAGATAGCATTGTATAACTGTCTCTTTCACTCGCTTATGTATGTCACATCGTCCTATCTCGCTTACTCTATGCAGTATACTCGATGACAAACTGTTTCTTACGCAATGGTTGGCAGGACCAAGTTCAAAGACACGAAGATCCGCTGTGACTACTATAATATAAGTACCTCATGTTCATTAATACTTAAGACATAAATAAAAATTAAACAGTATCAAGATCGTTTAATCCAATTTCCCCAGTATTGCACACAACAAATTTTTATTTCCACATTTGCCATGAGATTCTGGTAGACCTATAGATCGCTTTGAAGAGTGCCAGAGCTGCGAATGACGACATTTGAATAATCTTGTTTTAAATAAGTAATTTGCCCATGTCTTCAGTTATATATGATTTTTAATTGACCCCCGCCGGAAAAAGAGGGGTGTTATAAGTTTCACGTGTGTTGCTGTGTATCTGTGCATCTGTGTATCTGTGTATCTGTGTGTCTGTCTGTGGCACCATAGCGCCTCAACGGATGAACCGATTTTGATTTATTTTTTTGTTTGAAAGGTGATTTTGTCGAGAGTGTTCTTAGCTATGTTTGAATTAAATCGGTTCAGCCGTTATGCGCATTTAACTGTTTGAATCGGGGTGTTTTCGCAAGATAAATGTGTCGGGGGTTTTTAAATTTTGAAATTTTACTTGTGTAATTTAACATGTACCTACGATACCTAGTTACATAAAAAAAAGTTTTTTTCAGAGACGCCCAGTATATAAATTGTCCATAATATGTAGTCTAAACTAATTTTATAAAGGGATAAACCGAATTTTGTGAGTTTGTTCTCACGTGTAGGGTAATCTCTGGAACCACTACAACTATTTGAAAAACTATTTCTCTGTTTCATAGGTACATTATTCCAGATACTTATAGGCTATAAATTATTATAACCCAGGCAAAACCGAGGCGGGCCACTTGTAATATTATAAAAGCGAAAGTAACTCTGTCTGTCGTTACGTTTGTTACATTTTCACGTCTCAACGGCTAAACGCATTTGGATGAAACTTGTCGTACAGATAGACGGTGTCCTGAATTAAGACATAGGATATTATCCAGGGACTGTGACTTATTAGTCTCACAATTGAATCAATACCTACTTTAGCCAGTAACAGGGTCGTTGCGGTCTATCTATGTAAAATGTTGGTATTCAGCTAGTTGTAGCTGGCTAGACTGGAAGCCGACCCCAACAAAGTTGAGAAAAGGCTAGCCAGATTGTTTTTTAGGGTTCCGTTCTCGCCTCGTTCCTTCCGCGGCCAGGACGGGGTCGCCACCGTCTGATGGTGGACGCGGTGGGGCCGCAGTGGAGATCCTTATCCCCTACGGTTGAAAAGTGGCAGGTGGCGGGGCCACTGACCTGACCCGTCTCAAGGGGACCAAGGGTGCCATACATGGGGTCGTCTGGTGCCCATGTGCTGGTCTGTTTGTTGGGGATTCGTGGTCACCGCGTGCAATATGTTCTGGTGCGCCGGTGATAGGAGATACACCCCAGAGGAGGGTCCTGTGACGGAAAGCCGCGGTGGGTTCGCAGTAAGTGCTAACGCTTGCCCGTGTTCCCGCCATAAGCGGCACAGGAGGACACCGTTGAGTTTAAGTGGGTTGAACTCCCACATAACTTCGCTATCTCCCCGTGGTAGTGTATGCATGAGCATTTCACCAGGCAAAAAAAAAAACCTGTGTGTGTCAAGCCCTTTTTCTCTGGAACGCCTGAAATTAATAAGATTTATACTCAAGTCTGCAATCCCTTGCAGCTGTGAAACAATTCAAACTTCTAAATCAACGCGGTCAAAATATATAGACGTTTATGACACAAATTTGAGGAATCGTAATTAAATCAAAACCTAAAGGGTACATCCCGTTGACTTAAAATCATGAAATTTGGTATGAAGCAATGTATTATAGCACAAGTAACGGCAAAAATCCGAAAACTGTAAATTTGTACCTTCATAAAAAAAAAGATTATTAACTTATTTGCAGTTGGTAAACTGACTGCGGCCTATATTGCTGTATGGGACCACAGTTTTTTAACGGCAAAGTGAATTTTGTCACTTCTTGAGAGCAATGTTCAGTGCTTTCATTGTTTATGAACGTCAGTAATGTTGCCTAATTATTTTGGTGAATCTAGCTGTTTATACGGAACCCTCGGTGCGCAAGTCCGACTCGCACTTGGCCGGTTTTTTTTTAAAGTCGGTACCAATACTTAACCAATCCATAGCAATCATAACCAGCAACATTTATTATTGTACCCGCTTAATACTGTCTGTTTGACAGAATTACATTGTGTGCTATCGAATGATGTAGGTAGGTACCTACAGATATAATAAGGGATGATTGTTCTCGTAACAAAAGAGGGATTATTATCATTGTACAAAAATATGTTACCGTAAGTACCATATGAGTTATTTTTTACTATTTTGCGGTTGAAATAAAGACTTTTCTGAATAGGAGGACAAAATATTACGTTGTCAGTATTTCTTTATCTATAGATTAGGTTATATTATGGGGTCCGGTTAAGAGCGGACTCTAGTCAACAGGAATTTGAAAAATAGGTATTTGAAGAAACTATTGCCGTCGCGTCACCTCTAACCTCACCCCGTAAATTGCGAAAGGGACAACTGCAGCTCAGGCTGATTTTACCTACAAAAACTTTGACTAAAAGACGTTTCGTATTCTGCTGTTTTCTTCATGAAAACTGGTCTGATCTAAAAAATTCTTATATCAAAATTTAGAGGAAAAGTATATCTATGCTCCTATCATTTCCTTTTTTTGTTAAAAACTTATAAATTTTGTCTGAAAGTCTTCTGAACATGGCGGTAAAAACGGGAATTTTTTTCGGATTTTTGGATTGTCATATTTCTTTTTGTGATTAGGTTTTGGAAAAAAGGAAATGATACAGGCACGTATTAATTAGACCTAGATTTTATGGAAAAATGCTCTAGAGGCATTATCCACGAAGAAAACAGCAGAATGTGTTTGTATGGAGAAAGTCTCACTAGAGTCCCCTCTCAAGATCAGCTGTTTATGTAACTATCATACATCGTTTAACTGAGGCGTGTCGTAGTTATATTTAAAACAATTGTCTTTTGCCGATTCGGCAATCTGGACGGTCAAAAAGATCGTCGGATTTCTGCCTCAACGAACTACGAGAGTAAAGGAATACAGCGCACCTTTGTTTGCGCACACGCATGGGCACTACGATATCTCCTCCTACCACAGAATAAATAACAGTACTCACAAGCTCCTACACTCAGCTAATCTCCGTTGAGATTGGCCACTGTGGCCGAAAATCGGTCGGCAGCATTATCCTCCGAGGTATATTTAAGTTGCATAGAAGTTTTAGTTTAAAGTAATCGTACAGCACTTAATGTTACAGTCTCTTTCTTGTTTTATCTTTGAAATGTGCCTTAAAAGGTGTCTAGGGCATTAATCCAGGCAAAGTTTTCTGTTAGGTACATAATAGGTAGAAATTCGGGCAAGTACCAATGTGACTTTTTCAAATACTTATGTGGGCGTCCAACAAAAAGGGTCCAGTAGTGGGGTATTGAGTTAAGACTAAATTCGGTTTCTAGAATAGTCAATTGATAATAAGGATTGTAATTCAAAAACTGGCACATTTGTTTAGGGTTCAGTACATAAATTGTAAAAACGGGACCCTATTACTAAGACTCCACGATCCGTCTGTCTGTCCATCTGTCACCAGGCTGTATCTCATGATCCATGATAGCTAGACAGTTGAAATTTTTACAGATGATGTATTTATGTTGCCGCTATAACAAAAAATACTAAAAACAGAATAAAATAAATATTCAAGTGGAGCTCCTATACAACAAATGTGACTTTTTGCCGGTTTTTTGCGATAATGGTACGGAACCCTTCGTGCGCGGACTTTTGATGTTGAACTATACTTTTGTTTGTAAGAGGGCAACTTTACAAAACTGCGTATATCTTGGCAACTAAATGCAGATAACTTTTTTTTTGTAAAACGAAACTTTTGCTTGGACACCCACATAATTATAAACTAGTATTTTCTAAGTTTATTTTGGACACCGCTGACAAAATCAAAATCAATTTTTTTATTTCATATAGGCCTACATGGGCACTTATAAAACGTCGACAATGTGCACGGTTCGGGTTGGTCGTTTCCTATGGAGAAGAACCGGCAAGAAACTCCATGGTTACTCTTTTAAAAAAATGGTTTGGTTTTACAATATTTCCTTGCTACAGCATTAGTACTTAGATATGTGGGGACAACGTAGGCCCGACAATAAGTAGTAAGAAAACAAAAAAAAAAAAAAAAAGATTACATATTATTTAAACAAAATAAAATAAAACGAGTTAAAAAGTTAACAAACATCTAGAAGGCCTACAATGTTCACACATTTACAAAATAATCGGTAAAGGAATCTATACAAAAGTAAAATAAAAAAAAGACTAAATCTAACATGTGGCACAAATATTGTTATCAGTGCTGTAACTATTCTTAGCAAAGGGCTATGAAGATGATTGAAAACCATTGTAAAAAGAATAATCAAAAGAAGGAAAAAAAACAAAGAATTAATGAGATTGAGAATAGTTAGAGACAACCACATATTTGTGCCGTTTATGAGTTACCAGGGAAGCCGCATGCGCAGAAGGAGCTAAAGCCAAATTTTTTATCTTCAACGTAGTCCTTGATTTTATAATATGCTTTTTTAACAAGGACACGTTTGATGTAGTTTTTGAACTTTCCATCGGTCAGTTCTATAACTGACTTTGGCAACTTGTTATAAAAGCGTATACTGTTTATATAAAAAGACTTGCTAGTTTTTGTTCAACAACAGTACAACGGCGAAGGAAAATATCGTGAGGAGACCTGGATTAATAGTTAATATAAATTTGCAATCGTCGACCCGTCTAGAGCAAGCGTGGCGATCAATGCTTGTGTTTTCCGTGTATAAAGAAAGAAGATGAATGTATAATGAATGAAGATGTCTTTGCCCTGCAGTAGGACAATGGCACGCTGGTGCATGGTGCATGGGTGCATAAAACTAATATGTGAATTTCTTGTATTGTCTTCGTCCATAACATCACTTAGATACCTACCTATGTGACCAGATATTTCTGCAGGTGTAGTAAGACAAAACTTTTGTCAACTTGTAAACAACTCCCAGTTGTAAACGATCCTTTGTCCCTATTGGCCTTGTTAGGTTTAAAGATATTTATTTCCCATAAGAATTTACAAATAACTGTTCACTTATAAAATATAATATTTGCCTCTGGGGCGTTGGCGATGTATAGGGTACATACATGTCTTTTTAGTTTACTCTTAATTAAATAAGAATATTATCACACCTCTTTATAATTATCTTCCGGTAAATCATTGAACAGTTGTGCTCCCTCCACTAATACTGTTTTTCTGCCATAATTATTAGTCCGTGCTCATGCAATTGCTAGTTGGAATTTGTTTTTAATTCTTGTGTTGTATGTTCTTGTTTGTTCAGTATCCCGATAGATATTGAGGGAACAGGATATTTTGTTGCGGGATCCAAGACAGTTAAATTCATTCTGGATTCTGTCAAGCTTCATTGCCTCGGCGCTTTTGTGGCCGTCGCCACTGTTGATTCTGGATTTTAGGAATTGCATTGGTTTGGGAATAGTACAGTAAGATCGCCCAAAAAAAAAACCTTTTCAATTAAGGTATGTTGGAACTTGATATATCTTTGTCTTCTCTCAAACAAATAATAAAAGTGATTCAAAGCTAACACCAACTTCGTTATAACTTTTTCATATCTCTATGTAAATGCGCAGAAAAGGCTGAAATGGAATATTATCATATTTTCGTTTATAAGTACCTGCTTCCGCCAGCGGCTTTGCCCGCGTGTAAGTCGTCAAAAGAACGTACTCCAGAGATAAAAAGTATACCTACTTTGTGCTTTTCGAAGGCGCGTGAAAGTCGATAATTATCTCAAAAGAACGAGGGTGGACGTTCTTTTGTATGGATAAAAAGTATACTATGTCCTTCTCCAATAGTCCAGTCTATATCTATTTCAAAATTCATCAATGTAAGCTTTGCAGTTTAGGCGTTAAAAAGTAACAAACAACAGGTTGACGGTTACTTTCGCAGTTATAATTGGATAAGCTTTGATGGGGATCTCGTGACTAAGTTTTAACGATCGTCAAGGCTAAGCAACGGCTGCCGAGGTTTGTCTGTGGATGGGTGACTTTCTGAGAATCCTCCATGCATCGGAAAAACGCTAAGCCTTTGGTCCCAGCGGTCATTAGAACATCTTTGACAGTCGTTATGGTAATCAGAAGCTATGGAATCAGACACCAGCTTCTTGGCAAAGCTAGGTATCGTCACAGGGTCCTAGTGCTAACAAAGAAAGTTTGGTTCATATAAATGTCACTAGATGGCGCGATGTACATCGATTTGTTATTGAATTGTGTGTAAAATTAACATTTTCTAAAGTTGATCATAAACATTGTATGTTCTTGTTTAATCAACTCTCCTAAGCACAAAATAAAAATTAAAAATAAACATTCATTTTTAAATTTGTGTTACAATGAAATTGTAAAAACGTGCAAAAAATACTACAAAACAAATCGTCACTGTGTTTAAAGAAAAAAATTGTCACGAACCGAGAAAACCCTTTTACTTGCAAGTTGCTGCTAGCACCATCTATAGCCGTGGAACGGAACCGAACGCAATCGAAATGCTTATAAGAATAGTCAGACGATAAACGCTAGTTACGTCGGCACGGTTTCTTTGTATGGGATAAGGCATCTGTATGCTAGTATTATATTATTTGTGGTATCTTGTTACCCGGTTACTTGGTTGTGGAGTTCAGATAGGCAGTCGCTCTATGCCCCCAACATAAATGGAAAACTGCTAGGCACATTTATTACTTCGGATAGTTTGCAGCACAGGTTCGTTTGTCCAGGTAGATATTTGTTAAGGTATTCAATATTCACTTTGTATTCAGTATTCTTAGCTAAGCTGCATTCAGTCTGTTTGCAGCTCTCAAGGGATTAAATACCATTGATTTAGAAGCTTGGTGAAAGGGGCTTAGATTACCTCGCATTTCAACCGCTCCTAGTTTGACTCCAGGAATGCCTGGCTTTGTTTATAAGACCGTTCCGAATGTAGCCCAATGCTGAATTCAATGAAGAGTTGTCAAAGTCTAAAATTTGTGAAAGTTACAGATTCGTAGAAAACGCGAAAGCTCTAAATTATTTTGAAATAATTTTCCTAACAAGTACTAGACAATTTTAAATTAGGCAAAACTCCATAGATTTTATGTCGTTTTCATCATCATCTATACCAATATTATAAAGAGGAAAGATTTTTTTGTTTGTGTGTTTGTTTGTACCGAATAGGCTCCGGAACTACTGGACCGATTTCAAAAATTCTTTCACCGTTGGGAAGCTACAATATGCCCGGGTGACATAGGCTACTTTTTATCCCTGTATTCTTACGGGAACGGGAACTACGCGGAACGAAGCGCGAGGCGTCCGCTAGTTTATAATAAAAAGTCATCTGTTTTAGTACAACTAGACGTACGTCTAGTTGTACTAAAACAGATGACTTTTTATCAGATGACTTTTAAAATCATGATCATGATCTTTTTAAAACAGATGACTTTTTATAGATGGGAAGGCACATTACCGTACGGTAATGTGCCTTCCCATCTATACGCATAAAGCGTTTTGCGAATACTTACATTGTGCGTACAGCTAAGGAGTGGCATTCCCTGCCGGGTTTTTGTTTCCTGGTCTTTAAGACGACGACTAACGCCAACGACCTTGAGGGAACAAAACGCGCACTCGTTTCACACCCGCGCGACCCAAAATTTAGTAGTTTTTTGTACTTTCCATAATATTCTATAACTTTAAAAAAAAAAAGCTTCAGATCAAAATGTAGATAATTAAATTGTCTTTGAGATGGTGTCGATTTCATTAAAATACGCTTAGCGGTTTTGGTGTGATTGTCGTGTTTTTGTCCGTTTTAGACATAACTTTACAAATTAATTACACTATGTTATACGAATAAAACTCAAATTTTGCTCAGATCAAATTGTTAAGTAAATGGTCTTATATAACATATATTTTTTCCAAAAAATTACGACCTTCCGTTTAGACGTGATTCTCATTTTAAAATCAGCTACTCAAGGGAATCGGCGCCGCAAGCGTGCTACATCGTCGACCACATCATCGCTTACGATCAGGTGAGATAGTGGTCAAGCGCGAGCCTATAAATAATAATTAAAAAAAAAGACTCCACTGTCCGGCTGTCTGTCTGTCTGTCAGAGTGAATGGGTTACTTCTAGGCAAGCGTGCTTCACCGTCGATCACGTCATCGCTTAACATCAGGCTAGATAGTGGTCAGACGAGAGCCTGTAACAAACAAAAATAAAACTCAGTAGTTTTGTACGTTAGGATAACAATTATTATTTTACTAATTGGCATACCACCAGTATCCAGGAATCGCGTAGTAATTGATTAAAATAGATTAAAAAAAAAAAGAATGTAGCCCGTCACCGCCACGTCGTCGGTTAGTTTACTAAAAATAAAGGACACGTACTTTTTCTATTGTCACACATACAAAAAATTAAGCCGACGCCTTGGCACTCTTTTGACTTAGAAGTGACGTCACAAGTTCGCACTCCTGAACTTTGATACGCATTCATTGTCAATTTCGATTGTTTTGATAAAGCTATTTTTTTACACAGAAATCATTCCTATTGTAATACACCTAAATAGTTTGTTATAAAATTTGGTTAATTTCAGAGCCATTGGGAATTTGCTAGTATTTAGTTAATGCTGTTTGTATAAATAATTGAATTTAATCGTTTATTTATTGGATTGGCTGTTGTATTGATTTATTTAATATGTAAATGTTACAGTGGATACAATTGAATATTTGCCGCAAAAATATTTACACTAGGAAAGCAAATAATTTTCAATATGTTAACGTTCATTATTCTGCCGTGGTATAACTAAAATGCCGTTATCTGACATCTGGTCGTTTTTTAAGAAATATATATCGATCGATAGACATTTTTTTTCTCATTAATATAGCATCAAAAAAAAATCGACCAGATGTCAGATAACGGCATTTTAGTTATACCACTGCAGTATTATATTCAGCACATATACATTTCATACTTCGAAATAATGATGTGAACACATTTTGAATTCTTTGCTGAAGCTATTTTGATCATCGGTACTTAAACCTTCGACATTCTCATACATCATCAGCCTTTTAATGTTCCCACTGCTGGGACACAGGCCACCTTAGAGCAAGTGGGCTACAATCCACCAAGCGGGTCCATTGCGGATTGGTATATGTGACATCATCTGCACATGCCTAGCCTGTTTCCCAATTATTGTTGGGGTCGGCTTCCAGTCTTACCGGATTCAGCTGGCTGAGTACTCAATGTTTTACATGGAGCGACTGCCTATCTGACCTCCACAACCCAGTAACTGTAAAGGTATCAGTAACACGATACCTTTTGGCAAGACTGGTGTCAGATCTCAGGCTTCCCGTAACGACTACCCGTAACGACTGTCAAAGATCTTCAAATGACAGCCGGGACCAACGGCTTAACGTGCTTTCCGAGGCACGGAGGAAACTCGGTATGTTGAAATGGTCACCCATCCACGGACCGACCTCGGCAAGCTTGCTTAACCTTGACGATCGACCGATTGGTATATGTCACATATCTTTGAATTATTCTCATATGTATCAAAAAAATTATATAAGAATAATTAATAATATACAAACGTTTCACGTTCTCTATGTCCATTTTAATTCCCATTATCCCCCAGAGGTCCATTCCATGCCTGAAAAACAATGAATTGTGTAATTTCATTTGCAATTTTTCATTTGACATTCTAACAATTACTGTTGGGTAAAAAACAACGGATAAAAAAAGAGATATAAAGGGTCGGAGCATTGTTCTCTTTATGCGTGATGAAGTTCGTAATGGGTATATTTGGAGCGTTTAAAACAATAAATAAATAGAAAAGTTCAATAGGTGAAACTCGTAAATTTTGTTTATTATCCATTTAATTTTTAGTGTTGATTGTTTTTTGAATTAAAAGTGAAAAATTTCATGGTTATTTATCTGGCTGAATATGACCTATATAGCGGCCTAATATAGACTTAGGCTTTCCCCAAGCGTCACCTCACTGATCGGTCCTGTGCGTTTCGTATCCACCAGACTCCCGCAGCCTTGACCAGGTCGTCACTCCACCTAGAGAGAGGTGTTCCAGTGTAGCGTCTTCCGGTACGCGGTTCTGCGAGCAATGTGTTCTGCCCACTGCCACTTAAGTTTGCCAATTCTTCGGGCTATGTCGGTTCTCTTGCGGATGTCTTCATTTCAAATTCAATCAACATTCGAATAATGTTGGAAAACAACGCCAATCATCATCATCTCAAACCAAAATGCATGGAATTGATCACGTGACATTTCGAAAGCGCTTGGTAATGTTTCATAACATTTTACCAGTCGCTATCGCGAAGCACGCTTTTGTTGATAGATTGTCTCTTCAGTCACATAAAATCACTCTATGATATAATTATTTTTCCATGTCGTCATCATCAGCCTATAGCAAACAACAGAGAGGCATTATGACATTATTTTAAGTATCTATATTTGCCCACGTCCGTGTGTCACTAGCGGGGTGCCAACTGAAAATCTGCGCTGGGTGCTGTTGTTGTTGTGTTGAGTCTATGTCGAACATGTGTTTTCTATTCTATTTTATTTATTTATTTATTTAAACTTCATGTACAATGGTGATACATAGGCGGACTTAATGCAGCAAGGCATTCTCTACCAGTCAACCTTTGGGTTAAAAAGAACACAACAGTGGTAGGAGTCCAAAATAAAAATGAACAAAAATTAAAATTGGATTAAACTATCTAACTAATAAAATACATAAATAATTTCTAAAACAATAGACTAATAAATATTATAATAAATACTATATTCTAAACGAAACAGAAATTTAAATATAATATATATGACGAAGACCGAGCTATGTAAGAGAGGACAAGTAATAGTTCCGGATTTAACGCTTAAATGAAAATTTACTCTCAGCTTTTTTTATGCCAGGGGGAAGCACGTTCCAGAGTTTTATTGTAGAGACAGTGTAAGAATTCGATACAAACCCAGTGCGGTGAGAAGGAATAAGGAGAAGTAAGTTTTTGGAAGCTCGAAGGTTAAGATTGTGAGAACTGCCCAACACTTTAAAGTATTGTTTTAAATAATCAGGAGTACGAGGATCGTTCATGATGTATCTTCGTTCATGTGTCTATTGTATTATTTTCTTTTCTTTTCTTTTCTTTTCTTTTCTTTTCTTTTCTTTTCTTTTCTTTTCTTTTCTTTTCTTTTCTTTTCTTTTCTTTTCTTTTCTTTTCTTTTCTTTTCTTTTCTTTTCTTTTCTTTTTTTTTCTTTTTTTTTCTTTTTTTTTCTTTTCTTTTCTTTTTTTTTCTTTTCTTGTCTTTTCTTTTTGTCTTTTCTTTTCTTTTCTTTGGTCAAGTGGCATTCGATGTCGGCGAAGTCAATAGTCAAAATGTAAGGGATTGATCACGTGATCACGTGCTTACATGTCAATCCCATACAATTTTGCCTTTTTGACAATGGCTATCGCCACGGTTTCGATGATAAAATGTCACTTGTCTATGGCACAATCTATAGCAGGCAATATGATATTTCACTAGCTCCTTGACTACTCTTACCAGCCGCTGCCAGTGTTCATAAATCCATGTCGTTTGTACCATATCAACAATTTACTAAAATTATTGTTTATTTCTAGTTTCAGGATTCGAAGAAACACATGTAATGATATTCATCGGCTTCGCGTACCTTATGACCTTCTTGAAGAAGTACTGCTACAGTGCCACAGGATACAATTTATTGTTAGCAGCCTTGGTCATACAATGGAGCCTTCTCTGCCAAGGTTTCTTCGATATGAAGGACGGGAAAATATTTATCTCGTTGAAACAGTTATTGGGTGAGTAATTATTAAGTAACTAAAAACAGTATTTATTATTTATGTTTTTTTACAACGTGTAAAATTTAATTTTGCTGAGTTATGCAAATCACGAAAACCTGCCCCATACATTTATATGGGGTAAGATTTCGTGCTTTCAGGTTTAATCCCATAGGTAGTATTAGTTGTTGTTCGTAATAATATCTAAGTAGGTCATTGTACTTATGATTTTATGTTGGTATCTGAAAAGGGGCTATTAGATACAAACTCATTTAAAAACTTTGATGGTAATATCTATGATAGAAACCTTTGAATAGGTTCAATTAAAACAAAACAGCAAACTCTTAATTTGCTTTCTTAGACTTTGTTCTTCTTCAATCCCCAAAGTTTATTCCCCACAAACAAATCACAATTATTATTGTATCTAACAATAACATGGGAGGCTTCAATTTTAATAAAGGCTAAATTTTAAATGCTCAATTTCCTCTGTATTCTCATTTACAAAAGAAAGCTTTTAAAGCATCGTCGAAATGTTTTGTTATTGTTTTAAATTCAATTATCATTTTGTGTATAAATAGATTTTCTTTTAGCACAAACGAAATTGAATTAGGCAGATGTTGATTTTCTGTCATGACCTTTAGGATTTTACAAGATTATTGTTCTTACCTAGACTGATTTTATTACTGGATATTGAGCTTGGCTGTGAGCTGGGTTTGGTGTATGCAGACTTTAGATTAGAAATTATGTAGATAATCTGCATTATTTAGTATTCCTGATCGGTTTAAAACAAATCTACATCTTCTTCTAGTCTTCCCTGAATTTGACTCTTGTCTGTGACACTACCGGTTGGTTTAATAATATATGTGTGCTTTTTCAAAATCAACGGGTTCAATTCCTCGCTAGAAATATTGATTTTTCAAAAATGCAATGGGTCAAGTTTACTTTTCATCATAATCGGTCTCGAAACCCCTGTGTGTGTTTTTAGCCATTCCTCATAGTTTCAGCTTTGTTTATCCACGTCTACTTAAAAAATTCACCGTATACATCAGTAACAGCTAAATACGACGGAACTGCACAATTTGATTCCGCCTAGCCCTTTCCATCATCGGACTACTAGACGTACGGCTGGCGCATGCATACGCGTCGGTATATGGTGGACATCCCTCCCATCGCACAAAGCGTTTTGCTAATACTTTCATTGTACGCACAGCTAAGGAGTGGATCTCCCTTCCGGAGTATTTGTTCCCTGATAGCTACAACCTTGGGGTCTTTAAGTCAAGAGTGAATAGGTTACTTCTAGGCAAGCGGGCTTCATCGTAGACCACATCATCGCTTAACATCAGGCGAGATAGTGGTCAAACGCGAGCCTATAGATTATAAAAAAAAAAAACTACCTAGAAGGCAAAAGTCGTGAGCTTCTATATTAACCGTTTAATTTTATAATTATTTCTATTTAATTCACAGAGGCTGATATAATGTCAGCGACCGTTCTCATAACGTTTGGAGCTTTACTGGGGCTCGCAAGTGGTACACAGTTGTTGTTTATAGCAGTCGTAGAAGCAGCAATCGGCAGTGTCAACTTGTACTTATGTGAAGAAGTATATAAGGTTTGTGTTGCCAATTACATTGCCGTATTTCCCAGTCTGTCGTGCCGAGCCTTCCTGTCTGAAGGGAATAACGAGAGCATTGTTGCTCAGAACCTGTTCTGTCGTTGTTGGGGTGTCCCTAGTTAACGAGCTCGCTCCTTGATTTCAGTCGTTTTGCCTTCAGTCAAAATGTGGTTTGTGAATCTTGCTAAAAGATAATAGCGACAGATATATATGTAAATTTAGATAGATATACTAAGAATCTTGGTAAGAACATATCTTTAATTTCAGATCTCAGATATAGGCGGCTCCATCGGTATTCACACGTATGGCGCCTACTTCGGTTTAGGAGTGAGCGCTGCTTTAAGGATGAAGAAGCCATCTTCTGAACCTGCCGCACCAAGTGGAGTTGTTTCCATTCAGGGTGCAAAGGAAAATGTCCGACTTGATGGACCCAGTTATACTTCAGATGTTACTGCTATGCTTGGTACGTAAGCTTTACTGTTTCAAATAATAATAATATCATCAGCTTGTTAATGTCCCAATGCAGGGCAAAAGCCTCTACTCATACAGACAAGGCACGAGCATTATTCACTACGCTTTGTCGAGGCGGGTTAGCGATTTCAATTTTACCTAAGTTGTTCCACACTTGTAAACATGCCTTTTTAACAAAAAAGCCGACCAAGTCGAGTCACGAGATGGACTCGCGCACGAAGGGTTCCGTATCATTATCGCAAAACAACTTCTTTTTTTTTTACTTTTCAATATATTTTTTTTGGTATTTTCCCGTTTTTTGTGCTGTAACACCTTACTTTTTGCCAAATTTCGTGATTCTAAGCCAACGGGAACTACCCTATAGCTTTTCGACCCAAAACCAGGTACTTCCAGTTGACCTAGAATTTCAATTTTGGTTTAAAGTAAGGTCTTACAGCACAAGTAAACGGAAAATTTCGAAAAATAAAAAAAGTTGAAAATTAAGGTAAATTTTTGTACTTACTAGTTTTAGCGAAAATCTAAATTTGCCCATATCTTTTATCGTGTTGACTTAGGACCTTGATTTTTATACATCTAATAGGGACTATTGACTTCAGTATAAAGTCTGATATAAATTTCAACTTCCTAAGTCAACACGTTCCTGAGAAAATCGGTAGTGACACACGGACAGACGGACAAGAGAGTGATCTTATAAGGGTTCCTTTTTTACCTTTTGAGGTACGGAAGCCTAAAAAAGGACCGTTTTTATAGTTTTTAGCGACATCTTTTAAAAGAATATTTTTAAGAGTTCCGTAGCCAATAAAAATTTGTAATTTCATCCTACCAACCGTTTCGTGTATTCCTCTGTTCATCTGTCTGTGTGAATGTACCACAGCCATTTTCATAGGAGACTATTGGAATCCTGCTCCTATACCCATCTACCGCCAATGACCTCCATTACATCTCTAGTAGTACCTATTCACTCTTTGCATAAAGAAATGTTAGTAAAAAACTAAAAAAATTGTATCCATGCCCGATATATTCATGTTTACTTTCTAAACTACTATTAAGCATTGAAGCTCGCTATCCAGCTCAACTTACGTAAAAGTGTCTTTTAATATTATAGAAAATGTTCGCCTCTCGCTGCGCTCCATTATTCTAGAGTGATGGAATGACCTAGATTCGTCTCGATAGCTCCTGAAGCTTCGATTGCAGATCTTCATGAGTACATACTTTGCCTTGTATTTTGATTTTGATCAAAATAAGAAGCTAAGTATACAGAGTTACTCGACTTATTCCCTGCAGGATGTGCTAGAGTGACCCACTTACAACAATTGAACACCCACAAGTACTAATAAACCTAGGTATATACTGTGAGCTTAGTCCGAGTTTAACTCGTGGTCGATCGCGTTAACGTAAATGTCAATTTGTATTGAAACTGGATATTTAAGCACCGTCTGGTGACAGTAAGGGGATCCTTTTTTTGTACACAAATTGACATAAGAGAATGTTTACATTTACGCGATTGAACAGATTAAAAAACTGGAACTACAGCCTCAGTGTGCTTAATCCGAGTTTTTTAACGAACTCACTCGTGATAACGTAAACGATCTCTTATGTCATAATGTTTACAAAAAAAAGAGGTTTCTCCATATCCAGTTTCAATACAAATTGACGTTTACGTTAACGCGATTTAGCGTGAGTAAAAACTCGCACTAAGTCCTCGGATCAACACGTACCCACGATACGTATCGCGATCTGTCGTGTGTGTACCACACACACGATACAACGTCACAACGTATATAGTGCATAAAAAGTGCTACAGGTTAAGTCGAGTTTGATCCTATAAAAGGTTGTAGTTTCCATCGTTCCTGACTGATTTGACTATGAAATACCCTATCCCAAACTAAACCGTTTTCAAGAAATTGGACTTTGATGTTTTTTTTTCTAAAAATTCTGATGATTAATAGGTATAGGTTATACCTAGGTTGTTATACTTTGTTAAATAGCTAATGAAACGTGGACATTTATAAGACACCTGCAGCATGACTGTCATAGACCTTTTTTTAAATATTTTTTACGAATTTATTTTATTTTATAACTATCAATCGTCTACTACGACCCAGTTGGTTCAGTTAACTGCAAATTTAGTGTTGAGAGTAATAAATAAACTTAACTAATACACAAAAATCGCAAACAGAAATAAATTAGAGGAAACAAACCTCGGAATATAAAAAAAAAACTATATCCAATATCTTGAAAACGGTTAAGTTTGGGTACGGAGTTTGATAGTCAAATCAGTCAGAAAAAATGGAAACTACAACCTCTTAAAGGATCTATTTTGACTTAACCTGTAGCCCTGTATATCCATTTAAAAGGGATGCTCTGATAACCATCTTATGTTTTGCCTTTCATCAATTTATTAATTAATGTCTGTTTATCCTATCCTAAAGTATATATGTATGTAAATCCTTCAGGAATTACTTAATCATAATGATTGTAACTATTAAATTATTATTTTCATTACTTGCAGGTACTATCTTCCTATGGATCTACTGGCCATCATTCAACTCCGGACTGGCCACTACAGAAGTTGAGCGCCAAAGAGCAATCGTCAACACTTACTTATCTTTAGCATCGTGTACGGTATGTTTGTCATTCTAATGTTAATTGGAAACCGTGGCAGTCAAAGACCTTTATTCAATTATATCGAGGTCTTTATTTGGACGGTGGCCCTAAATAGCTAAACATCATTATAACTTAGAATCACCATCATGTTATATCAATCGCACCAACGTCAGACCACGACTGTTCGTAGTAGTGGCTGCAATCTTGGCCCGATCTTTAATCTTTTTACCCGACTACAACGAAGCCAAAATGAGGGTTATTTATGTTTGATTTCAACTGGTCGTAGCGTATTCAAGCATTTATATGTAGTCATAGAGCACAGAGACGTGTCAGTAGCCAATGTTAGAAACAGCACTTTCAAAACTTCTGCAGCATATTGCATATTGCGCCGGCACGAACATTATTGGTGCCACAGACGTAAATCTAACTAGATAACGCAAGTCCCTCCATCTGTATGAAAACCAAGCGTGCTACTTTATCACACACACTTTAAAAACAAATTTACTTACCAATGAAAGAAAACAAAGCCAATGCCTCGGCGAACATTTGCTATACAGCTCAATTTGGCATAAATAGGCATTTTTCTTGATTTTGGTGGATTTCCGGTGCCGATATTGCTAAATGAAAAGTTCAAATTACGATCATTGATCGTAATTTTACTCAGTTTTTTGACACGCGAAGTACATACAATCGCGTCATCTAGTTAGATTAATATCTTTGATTGGTACAGATGAACTTCAGACCATAGTGGCTCCGCGACACTGGACATTTGTGGAAAGGTCCTAAGCGTCAAGTTATATTCGTCACTTACGCGTTCGAGTCAGACCAGTGTAATTTTTTTTTTTACTGTGGCGGCCGCGGTAATCGAAGTGGTTTACCGGCGGCGTCAGTGACGTAACTGCTTTTTTTTGGAAGTCTACCTTTAAGGTGTTTCTAGTCATTGCCGTGATTCCATGCTCTGTGTATTTGTTGAATATATTATAATAAGTCATTTTATCTTTTTCTATCAGGTCACCACCTTCATGATATCCGCAGCAGTAAGCCACCAGCCTGGAAAGTTGGACATGGTCCACATACAGAACTCGACGCTAGCTGGCGGGGTGGCTATAGGCGCGGTGGCCAATATGCACGTTGGACCTGGTGGGGCGGTAGCTATCGGCATGGGCGCTGCTTTTATCAGCGTTTTGGGATATAGGTATCTTTCTGTAAGTTTCAGTACTACTGTGCCTTAATTTTATTTGGGTAACAAAATATCTACTAACTTCAATATAATCTCTATCAATATTGAGTAACTAGATTGTAACCTGCCTGTGACTGGGTTCCCTAATTTCCTATAAATATTCTCTGAACTATTTTACGCGTGACCGTAGCCAGAATAATATTATGTCGATTGATTTCTGCCCTATGAGGATCCGCAACGGGATAATAACACTTTATTATTATTTAATTTACTTATTTCACAAAAAATTACACAAATATAATAATGTAGTTACAGCCAAGTCTTTAACTAGATGAGTACATGACCCTGTTAGGGCGATGGAAATCAACCTTTCCTCCTGAACTAATACTTGTATGTCTTGCACTTGGCACTAAAATATCTTGTTAATATATATAACTTTTTGTTCGTTTCATGCAGCCACAGTTGGAGAAACTTGGAGTCCAGGATACATGCGGAGTGAACAATCTCCACGGAATGCCTGGATTGTACTCTGGTCTTCTCTCAGCGCTATTTGCAGCGCTGGCCACAGCTGAAGTATACGGCAGTGAGATGAGCAACATCTTCCCCGCTACTTCCAGTAATGAGCTGGTAAGTGTCAATGGGAATTGGTTTAGGACTCTAACTTTTAATCTGTGTAAACTTAAAATAGCCTTGACATAATGGCAGCCTGAAGATGGACGTCGCCACCGAGATCGGCTCAGAAAGAAGTGACAAGACGACATGGATGCGTTTTTGGCTCTCCGTAGGTACTTTGAACGTTCCTTAATGGAAAGAGGCAACAAAAAGCCGTATTCGATACTACCACTACAGGATGGCGATTTTTTGAAGAAAGCCCATTTTCAGTTTCCAGTATCTAACGGCATTGTTGACTTTTCCTAAATTCACTGAAAAGTTCTATGTATAGATGGCATTTATGGTATCTTCACTAAAACTTATTACTCGTTACTCGTATATGAGATATGACGTTGCTGTCGCGGTCGCTTGTCACTGCTGCTTATCTTCGGTGACGGACTCAAGCTTTTAAGATGTGATTCTGTAGCCAATTGCAGGCACCAGCAGCAGGTGACGTGACGATACTACTGATTTCACGCTACTGGAACCAAACCTTAAACTTAATTGTTTTTGTGCAGGCAGAAGTGGTGGAGTCATCGGCCGCTACTCCAAGATCAATGGGGATGCAGGCGGCGTACCAGCTGATAGCTTTGGCAACTACGTTGGGCCTAGGGCTTGGATCAGGTGTTATTTCCGGTAAGTACTTATCAAGTTCATTATTTCTATTAATCAGGGAATTCGTCCGATTGAATATCGGTGATTATCCCAAGGGAACGTAGTCTATATCGGGATAAAATTTACCCTATGTCTTTCTCCAATATTCAATACAATCTATACTAAAAAAGACAACGATTACTAGTATGTATGTCCTTAAAATGGCTTTAAAGCCAGTTCATTGGACTGAACAATACCTAATTTTACAATTTCGCCACAACTGAAGCGACTGAAAGCCTGTTAAAATTTAATACAATCCGTCCGTTGAACGTATTTATTTTTATCCCGTCGAATCGTTTGATTAACAATTCAGTTTTATTAAAAGCCGCATGGCAAAATATTGTGAATACATCTACAAAGCTATTGGTATCGGGATGTAGGTAACCGAATGGTGACTGATCGGTGTATCGACGCTTGTGGGAGGCCTTTGTCCAGCAGTGGACGTCTTTCGGCTAAGATGACGATGATACATACAAACAGCTATCAATTTTAATATTGTTGTTATTGTTTTTACAGGTTTGATCGCCAGGACTAAAATCTTCTCGCCTCTGGATGTAAAGCAACGTTATGACGATGAAGTGAATTGGGAGCTCCCCTAGCTTAACAATGATGATGTATTTATTTAAAATATAATATAAACTTTCAATAGTAAATCCACGGCTTTAAACAGTAAAGATACGGCTGTCTGAGCGTTTGCGTATACGCGAAAAGGAACAATCTCCCGAAGATAACCGACCTCGTGACGAGTTCACTTCGGTCTCGTATGATCTATGTTTGACCAAATTGTAGCGACAGTAAAACTTGTGTTAGCGTCTTTACTATTTAATGTCTATGAGTAAACTCTGTTGTTTTTCAAATACATAGTACCAAAAGTAGATTGAGGGAAACCGAATGTTTTTTTAGTATTAAGACAAAACATTTAAAAACTGTGAAGTAAATCTAGTTGATTTAGGTATATTTTTGACATTATATGATTTTTTACACTATAGAAAAACTTTAACCTATGAATAAAGCTAAATTCGTGATTCGTTTATTAATTCATTAATATATTTAAATGGATAAAATTATAGTTTTTAGCGCCCTAATTTGTGTAAGAATTATTATTTAATTTAGCTTTAACTATAATATAAAGGATTTTTTGTAGGCTGTTACCGATTTTCGAAATAAAGTTATTACTAAACTGAAGTCTTGAATGTCTTGAAAGCCTACAAAGTTATTATAATAAGATTTTTTTTGTAAATATTATTTATGTTCTTTTAAAGACTTATTATGTATTCCATTGCGTTTGACGACGAATTAAAGAATACTTTTTATGTTCGTAAATACGGTGATTTTATTTTACCAAGAAACCTTAACAAAAATATGATGATATGTTAGTCAATGATAAAATTAACTAAAATATGGTTGATTAAGACATTTTACCATTCTTTTTCCAAAAGTTTGTTTGCAAAAAGATAGGTACATAGGCTTACCATTATCTAACATTTTCTTATTGATATTGCAAATCTAATTTAAAAAGAAACACAGGGTTTGGTTTTACTAATATTCTAATAGGGTAGTTGACAAAAAATATATTTTTAGTCCGTTAGTTAAACAACCTAAACATATTGGACTCGTATTTTTCTTTTGTTTGCCACGTAAACAAAAAAATACGACGATACAGTGCGTTAAAATATCGTGTGACGTCACGGTGTGCTACACTTTGTACTGACAAAGTGACGTCACAAGCTGACTCTTGAACTTTAATACGCTTTATCTTTGTCAATTTCATTTATTAGATAAAGCAAAAACACGGGACTGATATTTACTGGATGACTAAATAGAATTATCATTTTTCTACCCAGAAAACATCCCTATTGTGCGTAGTTGTCGTCATACATTACAAGTACAATGACTAATATTTTAGACTGGTTAAAAGAAAAACAATACAGTCTTGATTATTTTAAAATGATATGTATATCTTATTTTAATTTAATAATAAAAATTGTTGTGCTGGGTTTTTATAACACTATTTTACATTTTGTTTAAAATTAAATAAATATCTAAATTAAAACTAAACTCATTAATAATTATAATTAGTTAAAAGTTATATTTTTTATAATAGCTCTCTACCATTATGTAGTTACAACAGACAGCTTGGAAAACTAACTGTTGTAGTAAAGGTTTAATTTCTACAGATTTGCTCGATTTATGTCAATAATTTTTACCTGTCGATACGTACCTACTGTTTAGATGATCAACAGGCCTTCTAATCTTTTAGTAGTTTATAAATTATTCGGTTTATTGTTGTGTAACATTTGCAAATCTATATGCACTTTTATAATTAGTTGAGTTAAAAAATAAATGTATTAGAGGATGATGTGGGGCTAAAATTTCGATTATGGGCCGTTGATTTTTGATGCGGGGAGGATGGAGGGGGGAGGGGGGGAGGTTTGGCTATCCCCCAGTACCATCCCCACCACTCGGAGCCCTATGGTTATGGAGATATCCATGGTTAAAGTTTTCAGGTTAGAATCGAAATTGCCATAAATCTGCATCGATTTAAGAGGCGTGGGGAGGGGGAAGGGAAAGGGGGGTAGAGGGGCTACCTCACTGTTTCATCCCCACCCCACAGAACCCCATGGTTATGGAGATATCCATGGTTAAATTTAAAATGACTATTTAAGCAACAAAGTCGACGAAGCCCCGCTGCGGGGGCGGGGCTCGTATTTCTGTCTGTAGGGTCATAAGTAACCTAACATGAAGGAGATGACGGAAGCTGCGTTCGCTCGCTTTGCTCGCTCACTTCAGCTCCCGTCATCTCCTTCGAACCTAACCTATCCGTGTCGGGGTGCCCTAAGTTCCCGAGCTCGCTTTGCTCGCTCTTGGACTAATTCGCATTTTTTTACCTCACGAAAAACATACAAAAAAACATAAAATATCCGAGTCTTGAAAATTTGTAAAAAGCTTTCTATTTATGAGTACTACCTACAAAAAAATTATGAACTTCCAAATCAACGGCCCATGATGGAAATTTTAGCCTTTTATCTTTTTAGGCATACATTACAGCCCATATATAAATAGGTCACACCGAATATGAGAGTACATCACAAAGCGAAAAACAAAATGACACTTTGACCGAACCAGGCATCAAACCCGAGACCTCGACTTGAACTCGATGACCCATATTTACAGCCAGGCACTGTAGGACCCTGTTTTTAACTGTTGAGTGCTAAATCTCAAATTAAGTGTAGATTATAAATGGAAGAACTTTCTAGTGGTCTCTTTTAAAGATGCCTCTCCAGAAGCTTTTGAAGCTTTATTTCACAAAACAAGTTAAGGGTGTATGGTGTAGAACAAGTGTGTAAGGACATACTAAATTGATACACTTCATTTTCTAATTAAACCGGGTTAGGTACAATGAATTCTTTCGTATTTTTTGGCGTTAAAATTTTTGTGAGTGGGTTTTTATTAATGCTGAGGATCCAAAGATTCACAAATGGACAAAAATACAAGAGTTGAAACTGTGGTAAGTTTTCTTTCATAACAAACTTGATGGGAACAATGATGATAGAATACCTAATTAATTTAGAGATTTAAAACGGTGTTCTGAACGGTGGACTTCCTTTTTCCTGGAGGATTCCGAACCAAGGCCTGTTTAGGAATGTGATCAGAATCCCTCCGGAGCGTGTGACCAATCCAACTCCATTTACGCCGCTTGATCTGGAGGTCGATCGGGGTTCCGTTGGATCTCTCCAACAGCTCTTCATTAGTTAAGGTCTCGGGCCAGTAAATTCCGAGGATGCGACGAAGACCTGGATTTGGCGTGAGACATACAATGTGATATTAAAATATGTACAAAGGTGAGGTGAGGTGTATTTCCTATTAAATAAAACTAAGTTATTCATCATCTTAAAACGATAGATTCACTCTAAAAAACCGTTTATTAAATAAAAATACGTTTCTGTATTCGAAACAGACTTTGGGATTTATTTTTCAATTCTTGTTCGGGGCAAACACCTGAGACGGTGGCAAGTGAACTATATAAGACGTTTATTACTGTGAAATAAGTTTCAAATTCGTTTGGCAAGTATCCAAGTGTTTCTCACTAGCTGTCATGAGGAGTGTAACTATGGAATTTCAAGAGGAAATGTTATTTGTGTCATTGTTCGTTGTATTTGAAATATTTTGGTATTTGCTTTGTATTGTTGGATTTCTTTTTTACCCGAATGCTTTTGTTTGAGAATTTATGCGTAAGATAGCTTATGGCTATGCTTAAACAGGGCAACACAACGAAAACTTCACAAAAAGGCTACACCTAATTCCATTAAGAAAACAATGTAAGTCATTAATCTCGTTAATGATCTGTTACAGAAATTGTTATTTTCGAGCATGTTTTGTAAAGAATGCGATCTTAATGCTCCACAGTGAACGATATAGGTAGAGACGTAGTAAGAGATAGACGAACACCTTTGCCTCACTACACTACACCATCACTGCCTCGTTGAATCAAAGTCTATTCAATGAATTGGTGCCTGTTGCCCCATCAATGGTTACTGCAATAAACCCCTCTTACACAAGATTTAACAGGTCATGAGTATTTAAAATCAATTAAAACATTGAGGGTTTAACAAAATTAACAAATACATAGTAAAAACTAAGAAAATGGTCAAAAAACAAAGGTTCTTCATCAAAAATGTAAAACTTAATAGAGAAAGGTTGCATCTACTTAAACACTTAGATAAGTATTCATATAACTTAGAAAAAAAAAAAAAAAAACTTAACATCCTTCCAGTTGCCATACATTCAAAAACCTTCTTCCCATGGGGGTAGACAGAAACTACAAAACGCCACCTGCCAGGATCCTATCTTATCTTATCTTATGGAGGGGCCGAGAAGCAACTCGGACACTTCGACCCATTGGGATCTATTGTGGTCCCCTAGATAACTTACTCCTCCCCAATCTCGTTGAAAACTCTTTTCATGAGTCTTACAACGAGACTGGGAGATATGAGCCTATAGTCTTCTGGTTTAGGATATTCAACCCCTAGTAGACTCATTCGCTTACCAGCCAGTGCATCGCATGTGCACAGGAGATGCTCCATGCGTTCCGTATGTTCCCCACACAACCTGCACACGGGTGTCGCGGTTAGACCCATCTTCATGAGCATGTCGTTGGTTCCAAAGTGCCCAGTAAAGGCCCCAAGCAGGTAGCGGATTTGCCCCCTGCTCATATTCCAGATGCATTCCCGGGCTTTGAACGTAGAGCCTAGGAATTTCTTGGAGTGTTGTAGACCAGTAGTAGACAACCAGTGTGTTTGTTGTCTGTGATCTGCAAACTCCTTAAATGTGGCTTTTACGAGACACGTCGAAATGCCTACACATGGTTCTGGACCCACAAAATCATTTGCTGAGCCCTCTCTTGCCAGTTCATCTGCCATTTCATTACCATGGATTCCTTTGTGTCCAGGGACCCACATCAGTCTCACCCTGTTATGCCTCCCAAGCCTGTTTAGGACCTGGATGGCATCCAGAATAAGTTTGGAATCCACTTTGTAGGATGCCATGGCTTTGATTGCAGCCTGACTGTCACTAAGAATATATATGGATTTACCTCTGGTTCCTCTATCTATATTCTCTTGAGCACAGGTTATTATGGCATATGTTTCTGCTTGGAATACAGTTGCCATCTTCCCTAAGCTTTTGCTACATTTGTAACCTTTTGCGTATATTCCCGCTCCTGTATCTGATTCCATTTTGGATCCGTCAGTGTACCACACCAGACTATCTTGTTCTGGTGGATCGAGTCCCTTCGTCCAGTCCTCTATTGAAGGGATTTGGACCGTAAAAGACCTTTCAAACACAAAAATAGTTTGCATTTTATCGGATATCATGCTAGTTATCCGATCCAGGCCTTCATTGCAATCAAACTTTGTATGGTTAGTCTTTGGCCTAGAGGCATCCCATAGTCCAGCAACAGCAAGACGATGTAATGTCTTCCTTGCCTCGAATTCATCCATCATATGCAGAGGAGGGATATTGAGGTATCTCTCAATCGCTGCCGTAGGTGTTGTCCTGAAAGCGCCCGTGATGCCGAGACACACTGTTCTTTGTAACCTGGTGAGTGGCGCTTTGCACGAGGCAAGCTTTGTTCTTGGCCACCACACTATGCTGCCGTATGTGATAATAGGTATTATCATTGTTCGGTACAGCCATCGTATCACTTTGGGCTTTAATCTCCAAGTTTTACCGTAGGTGGAACGACACATGCCGAACACTCGTAAGGCCTTTGTCGTAATATTTTCCACATGAGTTTTCCACCTGAGTTCTTTATCAAGCGTTACACCCAGATATTTAACTTCGGTGGACCAGGGCAGCTTTATTCCATTGAGGGAGGGCTCTCCTAGGTTTCCTAGTTGTCTCTGCCTCGTGAATGGAATAATGACTGCTTTACTTGGGTTGATAGAGAGGTGGTTCTTTGTACACCATTCCTCTGTCATCCTCAATGCCTTTTGTAACAATCCAGAGACTACGTTCGGAAATTTACCATTAACCATTATAGCTATGTCATCTGCATAGCCTACTGTGTAGAATGGTCCGGTGTTGAGTTTGGTAAGCAGCGCGTCTACTACCAAGCACCATAATAATGGTGACAGCACTCCGCCTTGCGGACAACCTCTTGTTGTTTTTGCGCTAAGTCTGTCTCCCATCAGTTCTGATCTGACTATTCTGCTTCACAGCATATAGTCAATTCAGTTGCACGTGGTATCATTGATGCCATGTTCCTTTGCAGCAATGCGTATAGACTCAAATGTTGTCTTGTCAAAGGCTCCCTCTATGTCGAGGAAAGCCCCGACACAAATCTCTTGTCCTTCTAGCGCAGTCTCGGCTCGACTCGCAACATAGTGCAATGCCGTTTCCGTAGATTTTCCAGGGCTGTAGGCGCACTGTAGTTTATGTAGAGGGAATACTTTAAGTGGTCCCTCTCTTAGGTACCTGTCTACCATTTTCTCCAGAGCTTTTAAGAGAAAGGATGATAGACTGATGGGCCTATAAGCTTTAGCTTCTTCGTAAGTCGGTCTGCCCACCTTCGGTATAAAGGTGACTTTGACCTCCCTCCATGCCAAAGGTACATACCCAAAGGCTATGCAGGCTCTGTAGAGTTTACTCAAATGTGGTATCAAAACAGATGCCCCTTCTTGCAAAAGTATTGGGTAGATGCCATCCGGACCAGGGGATTTGAAAGGCTGGAAGCCTGCTAAGGCAAGTTTCAGTTTATTTTCATCTACCACTTTCTTTGCCGTGAGCCAGTTATTTTTGGACGTGTGCCTCGTGAGCTCGTCCCTTGTGACTGGTTCCTCTTCATCGCTGTCGCGCAGTATACATTCCGGGAAGTGAGTTCTAAACATCACGCCCAGAGTGTCCCGTCCAGTTTCTGTGAGATACCCATTCTCATCCTTTACAGATGACAGTGGGTTTGTCTTATTCATGGACATTGCTTTGCACAACCTCATTCCATTTGGCAGAGCTTCGATGGAGGTGCAATGCTGTCGCCAATTAGTTCTTTTGGCCTTGCGAACCGCCGTGTTATACCTCGTCAGCATACTGTGATAGCCAGAAAAGTCTTTCCTGGCTTTTGCATCATTAAAGGCCTGTCGTGTTTCCTGACGTATTTTAGCTAGTTCAGGAGTCCACCATGGTACCTTTTTGCAAAAGGCCTTTTTCTCTGGGCAATTATCTTCCCATGCACCGATGGTGCCCACCTTGATTCTGTCCGTTCAAATTCTATATCTAGTATGGAATTAAGCTTACCTTTAGGGCTCCCTAGATTTACTTTTAGGTCCCTCCTGTACGAGTCCCAATTTGTATGCCTTGGGTTTCTCCTTCGTCTAGTTTCGGCCTCTCCCGCCGTCCTAAACCTAAAGCATATATAATTATGATCAGACAGAGAGATTTCGTCCGATACATGCCAATTTTCAATGTGAGTGCTGGCCCTGTTTGAAGCCAATGTCAGGTCAATAACTTCAGCTCTCGCAGAGGTCCTGAAAGTAGGTTTATTGCCTGCATTAAGGATTTGTAAAGAATAGCTTACCACAAAGTCCAACAAATCCTCCCCTCGTTTGTTGACATCTGAGCTGCCCCAAACGACATGGTGTGCATTCGCATCGCAGCCAAGTATCAGGTCAAGGTTTTCTTGGTTGCCGTAGTCAACCAGTCTTCTGATTAGTGGTGTTACTGGTTCCTTTTGTTCATATGGGAGATAGGCAGAGGCAAGGATAATTCTCCTCTTCTCTGTTCCCGTCCCCACTTTGATCAGAGTTGTTGTGAGATCCCTGTAACAGAAAGTACGTAAGGGCATTGCCTCTTTACCGCCCCTGATATAGATGCAAGTCCTTGCGTCATTAGTTGGACAGTCATAGAGCACCAGGCCCCCTGTCCCACCTAAGCCTTTTATAGTCCCTTTATATAAATAAGGTTCCTGTATCAAGGCAACGTCGTATGTATTAAGCTTCAGTTGCCGAGCCAGAAGGGCAGTAGCGGCTCTGCAATGATGCAAATTGATTTGTACACACCTTAGTCCCTCCATCTTGGATATTTTGATGGGTTTGTGCTGTTGTTAGAGTGCCTCAGTTTTGAGGCTCCTCCTCCATCGCGTCCTCCTCGAGAGCAGTTGGCGACTCAATCTCCAGGGTATCGAGGCCCTCAAGGATGTCATCCTCGAGGTCCGCCTCTGACGCCCTGGTCTGGGTCTCTGCCTCCTGCGCTACGTCGTGAGCAGCGACCTCGTCGATGGCCTCTTCACACTGCGGTGGACCATCTTCGGAGGGCTCCACTCCTGCTTCCGCAGTGGGTGCCTCTCCCTTTTCTTCTTCCAGGAGCTTGAACGAGTATCGTTCAATTCCTCCTGGAAGAGAGTAGCCCGCGGCCTTGATGACCCCAGCGGAAACCCCGTCCATAAGGACGATACGACGGATGCCGGTCTGCTCAGTAAGAACATTCACGACCTTCCAGTCGTCCGTCCCCAAGGCAGGGTTAAGCCGCTGAAGCAACCTAATGGCCCGAGCCGAGTCTTGCAGCGCCAAGTTACGACTCTTCCATGCCATTTTAACTGGCTTTGGAAGGTCCTTGGCGTTGACGACCTTGAGCTTCATGGAGCCAAGTTCCACGTTGTGGATGGCACCCTGAAGCCAGCAAGCTGCGTCAGAGATGTCGCAGGATACATGCACTGCACCTGCGACAACTCCGGGAGCAACCGTGAATACCGGTAAAGGATCCGGTGCTTCCTCCAGTTTCTCAATTATGAGTTCCTGGATTGGCATCAGATCCTCCGCCTTCAAGTACTCCTCCGGGTACCTGACTGAGACAATGGCGAGTTTCACAGCCGCCACCGTATCCCTAAAGGATCCGGTTGAGGACGATTGACCTTGGGTCTATACCCTCTTGGCTGCCATGTCCCCGCTGTCACTGCTGAGAACAGCACGCGGCCTCTTTGACGGTCCTCCCGTAGGAGTCCCTTCTAGAGCCGCCTGCTGTTTCAGCTTTTGGCGCTTTTTCCTTTGCGCCCCAGATCGTCCAACCCGGCGCCAGCCTGATTCCTGCCGGCCGCCGGGTGACGAAGAAGTGCTGACCTCGCCGGTAGCGTCCAAGGCCGTAAGGTCCGAGGTCGTTCGACCTCTAACACAAGGCTCTCGTGCCGCGCCAGCTTTGGCAGTACCCTTATGCCCAGTGGGCTTAATTGCAGTACCGCCCAACGGTGGTCCCGCAGCAGTGCCGACCCTCGACAGTGCCGCAGCAGTCCCGTCTTTTGACAGTCCCGCCACAGCCCCACCTCGAGACGATCCCACTGCAGTCCCAGCTCTGGTCGGTCCCGCTTGAGGTTTTGCAGTGCCCCTCAAAGGCGGTCCCGCAGCAGTGCCGTCCCCCGACAGTGCCGCAGCAGTACCGTCTTTTGACAGTCCCGCCGTAGCCCCGCCTCGACACGACCCCGCCACAGTCCCGCCTCTGGGTGGCCCTGCTAGAGGTGATGCAGTCCCGGCTTGCGCCAGTCCCGCCGTTTGATGTGCAGTCCCGGCTTGCGCCGGTCCCGCCTTCTGGTGTGCAGTCCCAGCTTTCGCCGGTCCCGCCTTTTGGATCGCAGTCCCAGCTTTCGCCGGTCCCGCCTTGTGGTTTTTTTTATTTTTAAAATCCATTAAGATTCCCGAGTAAAGTTTCATCCCTCAACTATCCCCACCCGCCATGGAGTGCTCAAGTGGCGATGCTACGGTAGCACCAGGGATTAGTCGAGGGATATAGTCCCCCCCCATTAGTTGCCCACGAGACCGCACAGCACTAACCCACACCGCTACCACTAGCGATGCGAGCGAGCGCTGCCGTCTGCAAGCCCCCAATGGGAGTGAACTCGCCTGGGGGCCGTCTGACCGGACCCCGCAGCCGATTGACCGCAGCGGGCTAAGCTGCGGCCTCCCGTGTTAGAAGAAATCCGGGCCAAAGTGGAGTGTTGCCTCAGTGACGTTAAACCGCCTACGCTCGTCGGCTCAGCCACCAGGATCCCTTCATCCTCCCGTTACGGGTCCCCGCGCACGGCACAAACACGCGGGAGGTCATTGCTATCCATCATTGTTCTTGTTCAATGGTGGACACCAAGGGGCATGACCTCGCCACCCCTGTGATAATTCGCCCGGTGATTTCTGTTACGTCTATTTCATAGGGAATTAGACCAAAAACAGGGCGGCAACCACGAGAAGGAAAATCACCGCACTTGCCTTGAGGATCTACACGACCGTAGCGCTCTCCCTCAAGACCACGCCACCTTGCCGTCTCTGAAGGAGCCAGGCAAGGTAGGACTGCATCGACAAAGCCAAGCCCTACAAGGCTTGTCGCTGACTGCTCAAAGCGTGAGTTTGCTAACACAGCCCAGCCCCTGCCAGGATCCTAACTTACACCTTTTGCTTAATATCTTGCTCCAACTGGTATAATACTCACAGCAGATCTTTGTGGCACTACAATACCCCGCGCAGTAGCTTTTTTGTGTCAATGTTGAAGGTGAAGATAGCATTGTATAACTGCCTCTTTCACTCGTTTACGTTTGTCGCATCGTCCTATCTCGCTTACTCTATGCAGTTTACTCGATGACAAACTGTTTCTTGAGCAATGGCTCGCAGGGCCAACTTCAGAGACACAAAGAGCTGCTGTGACTACTATATCTTGAAACATAAAGGTTTATAATTTGTTTAATTAGAGACTTTTATTATCGTCATGGGTATGACAGTCGCATTATACCCTAAATACATACTATACTCCATTTGAAATAACATTAGATACGTTTTCAACTCTTTTTACAGTCCGTTCAACCGATTTTGAGTTCTATCCCGTAAACATAAGGATGACATAAAAAGCAAAAACCTATTACCAAAACCAACTGTTTTATTACAGCTACCATTTGTCGTATCACGAACGCAATAGAAATCAAAATCTGTTGAACGGGCTGTAAAATGGGCTTATTTGAATGTCTTATGTTATCGCAAATGGAGTTTAGGTACTTACTATAAATTAAATTTGGGCCATGAACTTGAACAATTTCTTCGCATCATTCGGTTTTCCTCTTTTTCTAAACCCCTCTCTCACGTACCTACTATTAAATATATATCTTGAACAATAACGGTATCTATTAATTGGACTTCACACACAGCGCACTATGGACATGCAACGGAACCCACCTATCAAGATTGCTTGCTTTGACAGCAACGCTATTTAGTATTCCATTCAGAGCACCAAAGCTATCGGTACAAGCCTTAGTAAGTGAAAATCAATAGAATTTGGTGGTTTCTAAGTAAATTATAAGGAGACAAGGGTCTTCGTCTTAGATGATTGAATGATACATGTTGATAAATAATCAAGAAAGAAAACACATTTATTTGACACAAGCCACTAGAGCACACACAATAAACATAAAAAAAGAAAACTTAGACTAAACAAAAAAAACCGGCCAAGTGCGAGTCGGACTCGCGCACGAAGGGTTCCGTACCATTATTGCAAAAAAAGGCAAAAATATCACGTTTGATAAATGGGAGCCCCCCTTAAATATTTATTTTATTCTGTTTTTAGTATTTGATGTTATAGCGGCTAAAGAAATACATCATCTGTGAAAATTTCATTTGTCTAGCTATCACGGTTCATGAGATACAGCCTGGTGACAGACAGACAGACAGACGGACCGCGGAGTCTTAGTAATAGGGTCCCGTTTTTACCCTTTGGGTACGGAACCCTAAAAAAAGAGAGAAAACAATATAAACGTAACATTGTGTGTTCCACGGCTCTGCCAAATAGGACCAGTTCAGCAAAATATCTGGCAACTAGTGCCCGACGCTGGTTTTCAACTAGACCTGTGACCGACGACGTGACGGACGCAAAGCAGTTTTATAGGTAAGTAAATGTGTATGTAAAACAAGTACTTACTTATATACAATAATAATCATCATACATAACATAAAATCACCGATATTAGACCATTAGAGGTGCACATAGTACAACCATATTTAGCCAGTTCAAACAACAATACATGTAAGTTTTTAAACTGTCATGGTCACTAACACTAACATTAATATTCGAAGCGGGAGACCGATTTGTCTCCTCATAAACACCCACCCGCAATAACTTCAGTTTATCCGTGATCATGGTGCTTGCAACAGCACCGTTATTACCTTTTTTGTATATCGCTGCACATGCTGGAGGCATAGGAGCCTTTTTGGTCTCGCACAGGGTTTTTTATTTTATTATTTTTAAGTATATGCTTATTTCTCGTGTCTCCTGTGCGGGTCACAATATTTTTCTATCTTTCTTTCTTTCACCGAAATATCGGCAACTCGCAACAAATAGTAAATATGGTAAATATCCCTTTAACAATACATGTGTTACATGTGTTTTAGGGAGAGCTTCTTGCCATCTACCAGGTAAAAGTCAGAACCCAATAACACTTTGCCCGACTCTGGAACCGAACCTGGGATCTCATCGCAAACGCGGTTGCGACCACTAGACTAACAAGGATCTAATTAAACGCTTTGTTCAGATGACAATATTCAGAACAGATTATAAAAGACAAGAGGATTTGTTTGCATCAGAACATCGAGCATTAACTGATATTTCGTGATGGGTTTGCTCTTGACTCTAGTCTAGGTCTGAGATGACAGAGACAAAATCGACGATGGACTGAGCTTTTTTCAGAACAAGCCTGTCACTATAAATTTGAAGAGATTCGGGTTGAATGCGTTCGGAAACACAGACGCAGGCAGTGAATTCCACACTTATGCTGTGCGCATTATGAAGGATGTTTGGAAGCGCTTGGTGCGAATTCGTGGAATGCCAACTAGGTAAGGATGGTAATTTGCAGTGCGTCTAGATGTCCGATGGTAGAAGGAGGCCGGTGGAATGGGGTCGTGGAGTTCTTGAGCACGTTCACCGAAGTACAGTCTGTAGAAGACCGACAATCAGGCAGGCAACCTTGTGGCGATGAGCCAAACTGTGAAGCTTGGCATCCACCAGTTCAACGTTGCCAATGAGCCTCCTCAATCTGTATTCTTCATCCAGCGTAGTGTTCAAAGTGCGGTTAAAAACATCAAATGCTCGATGTTCTGTTATAAGTGAATGCTCTAGTCCAGGGCCTGCAGTCTCGACATAGCTAACGATCGTTACGTTAAGTAACATTCGTTAACTCTTACCACAAAATAGTAATTATACAGAAGGGCCACTCCCGCCGTTTGGAAAATTGACAGCTAAACTTGACAGATTCACTAGGGTTGTAGTGTTCGTGATATTAAATGGATATTTGATGCCCTGTCTACCCTCTAAGGCATGTAAGCATGATATGATGTATGTTTAGACGAATCTATGTATTTATGTTTGTAACTTGGGCAACCTACCCTTTCTTTTTAATTCGGAATCAATATAGTAGCAACCCTAGTGAATCTGTCAAGTTTAGCTGTCAATTTTCCAAACGGCGGGAGTGGCCCTTCTGTATACTTACTATTTTGTGGTAAGAGTTAACGAATGTTAGATAGCGTAACGATCGTTAGCTATGTCGAGACTGCAGGCCCTGGGATGTTATGGATATGAAATTTCGAATATGGAGACAGTTACGGATACGAAATGATTTCAGATTATCCGTCAAACAATAGTTTTGGCTTAGCAAAAGAAATAATAAACAAACATGCAAGTGACTCGCACGACTAGTGTGTGGGGCTCAGCCAGGAAGGAAAGACTGTCAAAACGTACGAAATAATCTCCTAGCTACTATGTACTGACTTTGATGCAGATCGTATTAATTAGTCTAATGAGACAAAGCTAGATACCAAGAAGGAAAACCGTCTGTATTTACATAAATAAATGTCGCAAATACAGGCAGACATGAGAATTTACAAGGAAGATGGAATATTATAATACTAAAACGAGTAAATTTTTCCCCCAGACATACCTATCAAGTTAGGCTATTATTATCATTATTGAATTTATATAAATCTCGCCAAATTGCCTGCTACGTAGGGAAATCAAATTTATGAAATTTTTGCCGTCTAGCCCTGTTAATTTTCGCTGTGAAAATATTTGATTTGTTGATATTAATATCTAGTGGCAAAAGTACCTAATATTTAACGATAGAAAACGTAAACGTGGACACTGTCCTTCTTTTTTATGATTTTCGATTTTAAGTATTTATGATTTTTGAGTATATAACAGAAAAGTAAGTTTATTTAAAGCATTGCTACTCAACCTGTGGTCTGCGGACCTATATTAGCCGGCAAGAGCTAGAATGTGGAATGTCAGTTAATTATTTTTTAGCACATCATCACATCATCAGCCTATTAATGTTCCCACTGCTGGGACACAGGCCTCCTCTCTGTGAGAGGGAAATCTTAGCAGTCGGGTTTATTATTTTTATGATAATTTGTTTTATTTCAGACTTTTTAGTTTTAGTAATGAATGAGTTCTCCAAATAAGTTATGTGGTAAGAGATTATTTAGTACTATCAAAGTTATGCTTATCTTGAATTTGTCCCAAAATAGGAACATGCAAATGTTACAATATATTAGTTTCGGAATGGCCTATTTAGAAGCTTTCATTTAATAGCCATATTGTTAGGACAACAAAAAAAAATACGATCACCTCCTTTTTTAGATGGGGTGCTATTTAAAAAATCATATAGCCTTTGTCACTGCCATAATTGAGACGAATCCAACGACATATCATTTGTCATAATCCGTCAAGCCGTAGAGGCTGAAGAGCGTGCTATAGAAATGGACATACATACATACATACACTCGAAAAACATTAACTTGCCAGATTTGATTACAGACATCGGGACAGGTCATCATCATCTTCCTGCCCTCGTCCCATGTTACTTGGGGTCGGCTAAAAGATGATAAATTTCCTTTGCCAAATATTAATGAAATCTTGGATTCATTGTCGGGTGCTGTTTACTTTAGCCACTGTGATCTCATATTATGTCGTTTTGCATATAGGACGTTTTGATACGGAGTCTATAATTCGTTGACAGCCAGCCAGTCTTTGTTTATTTTTATAATATAAATATAATATCATATCATCGTATTCTTCTTCCTCCAATATTAAATCGATACCTTGGCTTTCCATTGCAATGTGGAATAATAATTTTTAACAATATAACTGATTTTAACGAATAACATCGTGAAAAGTTTATGTGCGACGATTGTCTTGGTCACGCGCGTGAAGACTCTCTCGGGGGCGGGAAAAACAGAAAAAAAGTAAGACGAGGACGCGTCGCAGACGCGGCGCCCCTTCAATAAATTAACATACAAAATGTATAGAAGCCTCTTGACAGAAAAGACACAGGGCGCGGACGAGACGCGGTTTTTTCCTTGTGCGTCCTCGTCTTTTCTGTTATTCCCACCCCTATTTGACTTTTGGCTTTGACTTTGACTTTTCTGTTTGTCTCGCCCCTCGGAGAACGCGACGCGCGACCGACGCACGGTGCCTCGGTCGCACCTCTCGGTCGCGCGGTGAACTCGCACCTTTACTGTGATGAATAGCGATAATTGAGAGTCATAACCTGATGCATAAAAGATATTAATAAAAAAAAAAAACTGAAAACTTTTTAATACATTTTCGCAAAATATACTGTGTTGGTCACTCTTCAAAATTCATTGATGGATTGTAAACCACTTTAACGGTCCTCTTTCATTTACTAATTGAGCGATGGACGCTGAAGTGAGTCGTAAATAAAATACTTTTTACATGCGTGTAAGCTTTTATCGAAAGGATCTGCAAAACGTATTGAACGTTCTTTACAGGTAGGGGTAAATAAAGATTAACCAAAGATTTGGCATTAGTAGAACATTATTATCTACCTATACTTGAATTTAAGCATGCTTCTCTCCATTCCGCGCTGACAGGACTGCCCACAAAAGTTAAAGTGGAAATGGGCCGGTCATATAGCGAGGCTTAGAGACAGAAGATGGACCTACATCAAAACCATATGGAGAGGATCTCAAAGAAAAAATAAAAGAGGAAGGCCCTCTACACGATGGCAGGACGAAATAAAAAAAGTCGCTGGCCCATTGTGGTGGCAAAAAGCACAGGATAGTGAGAAGTGGACATCATTGGAGGAGGCCTGTACCCAACCTGGGGACCTTGCTAATAATTAATCATAGTAAATAAATACTAAATTAAAAAGTAATGTAGCAGGATCAAATAAAGGCTTTTTTATTTTTATTTTATTTATACTTGAATTTATAGTTAAAGATAATTTTAATTCATCGCCACCAGCTCAAGTATCGACTTTAGCGTTGTGTATTTTAAGTTGCCATTTGTATTAAGAGGTCCTAAAAAATATTGAATTGAGCTCCAGAGCCTTGAACATCGTCGACGAGTTGCCAGCTTGTCTGTTATCGATTGCATTTCGGAGAGTGTGCGATGGAATTGCATGATCTAATTCCACCTAGCTGGTTCCATCATCGAACTACAAGACGTACGGCAATGTGCCATCGGTATATGGTGGACATCCCACCCATACGCACAAAACGTTTTGAAAATCCTTTAATTATGCGTACAGCTAAGGAGTGCAATTCCCTGCCGGAGTCTGTGTTGCCCGATAGCTACAACCTCGGGGTTTTAAGTCAAGAGTGAATAGATTTCTTCTAGGCAAGCGTGTTACATCGTCGATCACATCATTGCTTACCATCAGGTGAGATAGTGGTCAAGCGCGAGCCTATAGGAAACAAAAAAATAAAAAAATAGATAATGACCTCGAATCCCCAAATCCTCGAAAAAATAAATAAACTCACGCCTTTTCCCATGGGGGTAGACGCAGTAACTACAGATCGCCACCTGCATACATATAGTCATAAATAAATTAATAAATAAAAAAAAAAAGCTTTGATTAATTCCTTACAACCAAGGGTTTACAATTACATCATGTTTAGACAACAATTCGGTTTAAACTACATTAGTATATTAGTAAAAATAAATTAAATAAATGTGTGTTAGTATTTACGTTGTCTGTGATTTCTATGAAAGAACCACCTTAGGCGGTTAAAACCTCCTCATCATCTAGTCATACACACACGCAATTTGATATCAAATCTAATGTCTGTCACCGTTGAAACTAAGCCCAATATTAATATTCTAAAAGAAAAACTTATCAAGACTAAGCTCGACCTGAAATAGAGGAGTCTTATTCTCTAGACATATAAATTACAAAATAGTTAGCAAGACCTCAAAATCCTTAACCAAGTAATATATTCGTCATCAAATCCTTTAACAAACGGTATCATTGTAAAGCAAGTTTATCCGTTTGCACAACAAAGCTCAGTTGGCCCGTTAAGTATCCATCAACTAAAGCCTAGTATTAAAGAATCTATAGCTTAAAGCCTAAAAGCCTTAGCCTACAATAAGCTTTATAAATTACTTTGTCTTTGTTGCCTGAAGATTATATTAACATTTAATTTATGTTGTAAGATTATTGTGTAAATGGGCAAGCCACCATTTGCTTATAGTAACGTATTATGTAAATAAAACACAATTAAAATTTAAGCATTTAAAATACCCCGACACATTTTTATTTCATGCTACATAATATTTTATCTAGTACCTAGTAAACACGCTGCGATCGACAATCTATTGAACACGTAGGTAATTATGATACGATATCTTGCAAAAACAGCCCGATTCAAACAATAACGGCCCATAACTTTTGAACGGCTGAACCGATTTTCATCAAATATAGAAAGGACACTCTCAATAAAGTCACCTTTCTAGTTCTAGTTTTTCCGTTAAGTAGCTATGATACCACATACAGATGCACAAATATACAATCACACAGGTAGACACGTTAAACTTATTACACCCCTCTTTTTCCGACGAGGGTTAACAAAATAAAATTAAATATTACTGTAGTTATCTAACTAAAATTAATCTTTATCATAAGTTTAAAACTTGTACCATAGATATTTTTATTGTAAGTTTCTATATTATTTACTTTTACCTGTCCAGGTGGTATGGTCATGTGATGAGGAGGGATAAAACGCATGTTACCTAAAGAGTATATTAAAGAGTTATGAATATTAATGTGGATGGATGGAGAGGGAGGGGATGGCCAAAGAAAAGATGGATGGACTATATGAAAGAAAGCCATCACTGACTCCCCGTCAGTGATGGCGTGACGAAAGACAGGACGGTATGGAAGAAGAAAACGAAGCAAGTAGCTTATGACTCTCAATGATCGATACTCCTCACAGTTTCACCACCCGACCACCGAGACGTGCGACCGAGACACTGTGCCACGGTCGCGCGTCGCGTTCTCGGGGAGAGTCTTCACGCGTGTGACCGAGACATTCATCGCACATATAACTCTCTTCGATTTTAATCGTTAAAATCAGTTATATTGTTGAAAATTATTATAGCACATTGCAATGGAAAGCCAAGTTATCAAATTACTATTGAAGGAAGAAGAATACGATGATATGATATTATATTATATTATGATAATAATTACTTTCTGAGTGCTAATGATTGCATTGTTGATGAAAATGCCAAAATATTTGAGGATTGCCCTCGATTTCTGCAAGATCCCATCATCAGATCCTGACGTGATGACTATGGGACCAAATGGGAAGTATATCCCTTCAAACAAAATAAGAATTTTCCAAATCGGTCCAGGCCTCTTTGAGATTACTCAAAGAGGTGGAAAAAAAATGTGATGTATGTGTGTGTGTGTGTGTTCAGTATATTTTAATGGCCACAGAGAAGACGATTGCTTCATTGGTCTAGTGTTTGTAAGCGCTGCTGATCAGCATGAGACCCTGGACTCCCGGGTCGGGTAAGTGCAATGAAATGAAAATGTTTTAATTTTTGCACTAAAACTAAAATATTTAATCTTATTCTTACATAGTATAAAATACTTAATTAACGATAACTACCTATATATACACTTAAAATAAAAGAAAAAAAAACTATGAACGCGTATAAAAAGGGCAGGAGTCATTGGGCGTCAAAGAATTCGTCCACATCGCTGTCAACGTGAAAAGTGCCCAGAACGCTGGCAGAATTGTCACGTTGGATGGAAATGCTGATTCTCTGGCCACGGAAAAGCCCAACCCTCAGGTCACGTGAAGAATCGACTTACCATTTGCTTACATCTTGAAATACTCGATGACCACTCGGACGCCATGGATCTAATGTTTCAACCCCAAAAGGCTTGAATATATAGCTTCCAATAAGGTTGTTGTATTTGCGTTATTTGCACCAGCAACAGCTGCCCCAGCACAGCGCGCCGTGCTAAGGAGATGGAATGGCGCAAGGGTGTCGACACATGTTGCATCCCACACCAAAGGCCTACCCATCTTCCAAGGCATTATGGTCATACCGTCTGGTCTCTTCCCATCGTCGTGCGCCAAGCCATTTGGTTCTAAAACAGCTGGCACAACAGAGCCCAACGTATGATGTAAAATGAAAATGAAATTAAATTAAATTTAATCCACCAACTGGAATTTTTGAGTAGCAGCCCGGAGTCTGGACTTGTTCCCGGTTGATGACAATAGGCTTGGCCCCTATTACATGGGACTAAGGCCATGTTCATGCTCAACTCAACTCAAACTGCCAATGGACAGTTGTGATTGGTTGGCTTGTTTTTTACATGAACGTGCTCAATTCCAAGATCGCCGACGCCCCAACCGTTACAGAACTCTTTTAAACAAAACCAGTGTAATTGAGAGCATGTACTTGCTAAGTTGGTCTTTCATTTTCATTGAATACCTACCACACATTCAGTAATGTGGTGCATGTGGAAATAATTCAGTAACGTCTGGGGCGTCTGGGCTCTTGCTCTATTGAGTACACATATGTCAAGCTGAAGAATCATACGCCAAACTCGAGAGTTGTGATTGGTTGGCAGTTGTTATTAAAACCAATCACAAGCTGCCAATTTTGAGTTTGAGTCGAGCATGAGCATTCAGAATACGGGCCTTAAACATTATTGGCGAAATATGGGCGTAATATAGGTGCATATCTGCGTAATCCTTCGGGAAATACAGTCTTGATGTATGTTATGTTAAGATAATTAGGGTCTTGGCATATAAAAGACCTGCAAATATCCATCTATAAATAATTCTGACTTCGTTACAATCTCCCATACACTACTAAACGACTTTAAGACCTGTTACAAAAGCCATTGACGGATATTAGTCACTTGATTTTCAGCATGATAGGACACGTCGCATATTTTTTTATATAGTGTTATGTATGGTTTATTAGGTTTTTGATAGATGAGGTATGATTGCAGTGAAAGGATGAGTAAAAGGGTATGCTGTGACAAATATAACATGCGGATTTTATTTTAACATAAAATCCTTATGAGGGAAAAGAACGGGTGGAGGCTACACTGGCCTAACCTATCCAGCAATATTAGGCCAAATAAAATTAGAGCTGTTATTTACCGTAAAGTTGACCTTTCCGATCCCAATACCAATATACAGTATTTATTTAATACTTCATGCACACATACGTACAGAGGCGGACTTAATGCCTTAGGCATTTTCTACCAGTCAACCTTTGGGTGATGCAGAGAAAAATAGTGGTAGGTGCAATGCAGTAATCTTACTACTATTATAAAAGTGAAAATTTGAGAGGATGAATGGATGGATGTTTGTTACTATTTCACGCAAAAACTACTGAAAAGATTTTGATGAAAATTTACAGAAATATGGCTTACTAGCTTGTGCCAGAGGCTTCGACCGCGTGAATGTAAAAAAATATCCCAAGGGAAAATATTCCCAGGATAAAAAGTATCCTATGTGCTATTCTAGACTATAATCTATCTCTGTGCCAAAGGAGATTGCCCTTAGACGGGCTCGTTATGAGGTATCGTGTCTGCGATTTCAATATTATACAAACCTAGGATTTATATTTTGTGTTATTTTCCATCTGTGTCCTTTACTTTATATGTACAGACAACAACAGATCAGGTTCCTTCACTTGGACATTTGTATGCACCTTATTGCATTGTAATAAGGGTTAATTTCAAGAACAGAAACATCGTTATATCTCGTGAACCCCGCAAAATAAATAAAAAATGTTTTATAAATATGAATATAACATGTTTTTCTACGATATACAACCAAATTCATCAAGATACAACCATTTTTTCAAAGGGGCCCAAGTTCCCTTACAAAATGGGCATTCCCCTTTAATCTAGACCCGTCCAGCCATTTGAGCGTAAATAAGTAACAAACACACACACTCATAAACTTTCACGTTTAGTAAATACTAGCTTCTGCCAGAGCCTTCACCTGCGTGAATGTCAAAAATTATCCCAAGGGAACGTATTCCCAGGATAAAAGTAAGCTATGTGCTATTCCAGACTATAATCTATCTCTGTGCCAAATTTCATGAACTGGATGAAATTTTGATTGAAATTTTCATCCAGATCCTGGATGGATCTGGATGAAATTTAGCCGCTTGAGCGTGAAGAAGTTACTAACAAACAGACACACACACACGTGTGATATATCAGATTGACACATAGGTTCTAATTTATAAAGATACTAGCTGACCCCCGCGGCTTCGCTCCCGTCAAAATTATAGCCTATGTTACTCGGGAATAATGTAGCTTTCCATAGGTGAAATAATTTGTAAAATCGGTCCAGTAGTTTCGGAGCCTATTCGGTACAAACAAACAAAAAAATCTTGTCTCTTTATAATATTGGTGTAGATTGGGAGAAGTACTAATAGCAAGATAAGATAAGATAAGATAAGATAAGATATATTTATTTGCCCAAACATGTGTATACATACAAAAAATCATTACACTTGCATGCAGGATGACAAAAAGAAACAAAGGTTCAGCCATGTTTGCCATACTATGGCGTGCAAATATTATTAAAAAAATAAAAATTGTAATAATTAATTCGAATTTAAAAATAAAATGATTCCAAATGTCAACAGTAAAAAGAAAACAAAAAATTATATAGTAAAAATGTCAAAAATATCAAGCAAACGTCAAATCTATTTAAAAATAATTCCAAATGTCAACAGTAAAAGAAAATAAATAATAACAATATCAAAAATATTAAGCAAATGTCAAATCTATGTAAAATAATTTCAAATGTCAATAGTAAAAAGAAATAGAAAATAACAATACTAAAAATAGTTAATAAGCAAATGTCAAATCTATGTAAATATAATTTCAAATGGCAACAGTAAAAATTAACAATGTCAAAAAATATATGTCTAATGTATTATGTCAAATCTATGGTAAAAAATCAATCAATTTTAGAAAAAATAAATTAAAAACAATGTATGCCAAAACCTGTAAAAAAATAAATAATCAAAAACAATTATTGTCAAAAATGGTAATAACAATCTATGTCAAAATGAAAGATTCTGCCAGAAATTCGCTAATACTATAGTAAGCCCTGGTACTTAGAAACGACTTTAATTGTTTCTTCAGTTGCACATTATTAAGGTCCCTCCAACTTTTGGGTAGCTTATTATAAACAATTGGAGCCATGCAAAAAACACTTTCGCGCATAAGTGCCGTTCTACTGCTATGCAGACAGAGCTGACTTTGATCACGCCTGTTTCTTGGAAATTCATCTGCCATACGTAAAAATAAGCCACTATTATTTCTAACAAACATTACCGTTTCCAGAATATAAACAGATGGCAATGTTAATATCTTATAACGGACGAAATAGGGCTTACAATTACTGTCGGTGGTTTTTAACTTAAACATGGCTCTTAGGCATCTCTTTTGTGCTTTAAACGCAAATTCTTTATTCGTTGAGTTACCCCAAAAGATAACCCCATATCTGAGAACCGATTCAGTTAGTCCGTAGTAAGCGGTTAAGAGCGCATCTATATTAACAGTTCGAGATAGTGTGTACAAGGCGTACGCACTACTGCTTATTCTTTTAGTTAGGGCTTCTATGTGCGTCTTCCAATTTAAACTACGGTCTATTGAAAGTCCTAGAAACTTGGTTGTGTTAACTGTGTCAATTGTAATATTATTATATGTTATGTCAAAATTAGGAAAGGTCAGTTCTCGCTGACTAAAATGCATAATCATCGTCTTGCTTAAATTTATTTTTAAATTATTATTATGTAACCAATCTATAGTTTTATTTAATGTTGTATTTATGTCCTGTTTATAAAAATTTCTATGATTACACGGTATTGTTATTGTACTGTCATCCGCAAACAGTGTCATCGGATGCGTTATTGCCTTTGGAAAGTCATTTATGTAAATCGTAAAAAGCGGTGGTCCTAGTATACTTCCCTGTGGAACTCCGTAGACAATATTACGTTCATCAGAATGAAATATTTCTTCTCTTTTTGTGTTTATGTTTATTCTGCTTATTTCGGTTATTTGTTTCCTGTTTTTTAGGTACGATTTAAAGAGCTCAAAAACGTTCCCTCTAACACCATAAGCATCAAGCTTTTTCAGTAAAATATTATGGTCTACGCAATCAAATGCTTGAGTCATGTCACAGAATATCGCACACACTGGAGTATTTGTATCCATATTAGTCATAACCGTATGCAAGAAGTCGAAAATTGCCATGTTAATTGTATTATTTCTTCGAAATCCTTTTTGTGCAAGTGGATGGAGCCGCAGGCGGCAGCTAGTGTCCTCACCTTCCGCCTGACGCAGGTCCTCACCGGACACGGCTGTTTCGGGAGCTTCCTGTTCAGGATTAGGCGGGAGGAAACGCCCGGGTGTCACCATTGTGTGGATCGCCTGGAGGACACGGTGGAGCATACGGTGGAGATCTGCCCCGCTTGGGCTGGGCACCGCCGTGTCCTCGTGGAGGTGATCGGCGGTGGCCCTGGTTCAGGCCATGTTACGGAGCGAGAGGGTTTGGGAAGCTGTCTCCTCGTTCAGCGAAGCAGTAATGCTCGCGAAGGAGGAGGCGGAACGCGTGAGGGAGCCGCAACGGAGACGCCCTGGGCGTCGGGAGTCGCAAGCCGATTCCCGGCCACCGTAGGCACGGGCTTGCGGGCCAAGACTTGGGTAAGGACCAGGCCCGTGTCGACGACGCGTTGTGTTCCATGCGCGCCTCAAAGAGATGTCAGCAGAACTGACGGGGTACGTGTGGGCCGATGCCTGTCTGGGCCGCGGATAAATTTGAAAGAGAGTTACCGCGGCCCTGGCTCAAGCAACTAAAGGAACACGGTTGGGTTTTAGTCAGTAAAAGTCTGACACGCCCTCCCGCCTCACCCAGAGCGGGAGAAGTCATTGGATGATTTCACATCCCCAAAAAAAACCGACCAAGTGCGAGTCGGACTCGCGCACAAAGGGTTCCGTACCATTATCGCAAAAAACGGCAAAAAATTTACGTTTGTTGTATGGAAGCTCCCTTAAATATTAATTTTATTCTGTTTTTATATAATTGTATTTGTTGGTATAGCGGCAACAGAAATACATCATCTGTGAAAATTTCAACTATCTAGCTATCACGGTTCATGACATATAGCCTGGTGACAGACAGACAGACAGACAGACGGACCGCGGAGTATTAGTAATAGGGTCCCGTTTTTACCCTTTGGGTACGAAACTCTAAAAAGGCGTCAGCTAGTATACTAAATGTATACTAGCACACACAAGTACACTTAAACTGGTCAATATCCTCCCACTATATCACTTGAGAACTGGGCACATAGCCAAGGCGTTGCATAAAATTAAGAGCCAATAGATTATATGGCTGACTTGGCTCTAGTTAAGGGTACATTTCGTGCTGTCCTGAGCCATCTACATATAAAGTTAATTTAATTTAAACTCGACGTAATTACAGGCGAATGAGCAACGGATGATGGATTGATAGCATTTCTACCTGCCTAAAAGCCCAAAGCCTTATGTTGTTATTTATAGAGAAACTTCGGTACTTACATAGAAACTTTTTCGGAGTTTCTTCGGCGTTTAAAACCAAAAAAGAGCACCATATTATATAGTAAATACATACGGTAGTATCTCTAAGAAGTCTGTGGTATATACCTACATTTTTGGATAGAGTGCGTGCACGATAAGTCTGCGCGCGACGAGTAGCATAACTGATCTTTTTTACCCGACTGCCGAAGGAGGGTAATGTGTTTATCAGTCTATGTATGTATGTATGTAAGTATGTATGTATGTATGTAAGTATGTATGTATGTATGTTTGTTTCTATATGGCGTTCCAGAGACCAAACGCTTTGGCCGATTTTGATGATTCATACGTCAATCGATGCGTCTTAACCCTGCGAGTGCCATAGGCTACATTAAAATTGTATAGTAGAAAAATGGCGGATTTTGGGTGCCATATTGTGGGGGCCCAATTTTTTTTTTCTTCCAAACCCATCTTGTGGGGTATCAAAATAAAGGGTTTTAAGAGGTGATTTCAAAAATATATAACACTTATATGTTTAAATGTATCTAATTCGAAAAAAAACTAACTAAAAAGTTATAAATAAAAAAACTTAATTTAAAAAATCAAAAAACCCGACTGCTTCAAAAGCAAAGTGCGGGCAGTAAGAAGCGGGTTTTTTGATTTTTTAAATTAAGTTTTTTTCCCTTCATTTAATTGATAGTCATTTTTCATTACTCGAAACTAAAAGTTATATAAGTTAAGCATAATTAATTACTAGATTACTTGAATAGAATATGATGAAAAAAGCTTCATGAAATTATTGTAAATCTTTTATTGAATGCTTAGTAGTACCTACTGTTAAATTTGGTCGAACAATGGTCCTGCAGTGGCTAATACCTTCAATTTCAATTCTTTTTTAATTTCTTCTTCAACAATTTTTGAAGAAGCTGCTGCCACATAACCCTCTTGAGTTATTTGGATAACGGTGCGTTCAGAAACGCCTAAAACAAAATAACAATGATGCATTATATTACATGATGCCGGTCCTGTCCCGCTGGTATATTTATGTACCACCCAAAAACCAATACTGTCGGGCGCCGGTAGTACGAAAATTTAGGGAAATTTTAGTATTGTGGTATCCCTAAAAGTTACCTGTCAAATAAGCAAGGCGGGCTCTATCTTTGTAAAACGGTGCTGTTGGCCCGTTATTGTCTTGTTCACTTCAAGAAAACATCCCCATCACTTTAAATTACATAGCATAATGATGGCGATTATTTACTTCGAAAACGATTAAAAACACGGAAAACAACACACTCTCTTGACACCTGACATAAATGACAAACGATTAGTTCCGATTTTACCATAGTCTACGTTTTTCTCAGGAAGGCTATTATGATTTACAAAAAATACATGGTTAGTGAGATAACAACATTAACAGTTAATAAATTAATTGAAGAAATAGTTGAATTTATTTGTGAGAACTTAACAGAACCCAACTCATTATTTTTACGGGAACAACACAAGACAGTCAGATCAAGATGTTAGAGAATCATAATTGCAAATAAAAAATAAAACCTTATTATGACAGCAAATAAAATGGGAAGAAAATATACTAATAGAACTGCGGACTATACTTGCTCGGGTGACTAATACATTTATTATTAAACCATAGATTTAACACTCTATAATAAAATAAAAAGTGTAAGTCATATTACAAATAATAAATAAAATTATATTATTTTTTCAAAAAACCTTTTTGGTTCTAAGACATGCCGTTTTTATTCACTGTTTTGAGAGCTGTGGTGTTGAAATAATCTACACAAAGTAAAGCGTCTGCCTGGGACCTACAACTTGTAAGTCGCTGCAACTTGTACATTATACGTAAAGAAACACATGCGGGAGCTCATTCTGTGTACGTAGGTAGGTACCAATCGCGGCTTTTGGAATTATTGGAATGCCAGCCAGTAACATTTGGTTTGCTGAGTAAAACTCTTTTTTATACTAAAAAATTAAATAACCACCACCGTCAGATCGTTGCGTCAAACAAATAGATGACAATTGAAGGATTATTATTTTGTGTTTATTTTTTTACAGCCACTTTTTATCTTATGGATCTTGCTAGTGATATAATCACGTTATGTTTAAATTATTTTGAAAATCAATGATATCAGTAAACGAATACATTGTGAGGATACCTCGAATTATAGTAAATATAACTCTGAAATCACCAATCCGCCTTGAGCAAGCGTGGTGATTAGTGCTCGTGGCTTTGTATGAGAAGAGGCCTGGCACCTGCAGTGGGACACTTATAGTTTGGAATTATTATTATGAAGTCGCATTCTGTGTTGTGTTTTGTACTAATTGTTCACTCAGTAAGTTAAATAGTAAAAGTAATTTTCTTTGTTGGAGTCATTGATATACATACTTATATATGGATGGTTAAAATGAATGAAAGCACTGATATCTTTCTTTCTGAAAGTTTTGATTAGAACTGCTTGAAAATTCCTATACCACCCAAATTTGCCTGGTTTTAGATGGATAGAATATACTTTGTTTAAACCAAAATTGTTACCTAACTCTTACAATATTCCTTGCAAACTGTGGCTCCTCAAATACCTCCAACTGAATATGTTGAGCTTGCAGAAAAGCTCCCAGCGGGCATAAACAGCCATGGCCCATCTGGAAATCCCTAAACCGGTTATGAAGCCAAGTGGGCCGCTGTAGGCATAACTTAGTCAATTAGCCCCAGTGTGATTGCGGGACCACCCCACAGACGATGCCCCACAGGACAGGGCAGGAGGTCCTGCTCCTTATGTAAAAACTCCTGCACCATGCAAGACCTTTGTGAGGCCAGCGCTAAGGCTATCGACGTGGCCAGTATTCAGTTCGAAGAAAATTTAATAAAGATTGCCACAAACTCCTTCTTATAAAACATTTAAGTGTTTATTGCAGATTAAACATCAACAAACAAATTAGGGAAGACAACAATGAGTCGCCACAGATATGCACCGTTGTTAGTATTCCAAATAATTCTTGCGGGCTTGTTCTTTCAATTTACCACCTATGACAAGAAACTGTCGGATACCATAAAAGGTAAGATCCTTTTCATACTTTATTGGGAATAAGAATTGAATAGAACAATTGTAAAAAATGACACGGTAAAAGTGCGCTGAGCGTGCATATACCGAAAGGGTTACCATCTCAGCACTTGCTGGGCGTCAAACACCCTGCGATGCTTTTAAGTTGCCTGGTTTTCAATGGTGACTTCGTCTTTTTGGAACTGCTGATTGCATTAGGCAATTCCTATGCTATCGACTGGATATTATAAATAAAGATTATTCACTTACACAAGAAGTGAAAGAATTGAGAAGTATTTTTATTTTCTTTGCGATAGGAATGGCTATGAATGAACAACTATTTGACACAACACAGATTCCATTGTGCCAAACATCAAGCGCTTCCTTCAAAACAAGTTTCTGGTAGTGCGAGCGCTGGAACGACGGAATATAACCATCACGCATACCCCGGCCGTATGGAAAGCCCGCGACTTTTGGTTTTATATATTAAAAAAGCTGATGCTGTTTAGGTACAGGTTCTGGAGCAGAAAAGTAAGATGTACAGAGGTCATTTCAATGATAACATTAAACACTTTCTGCCATTATACGCAGTCAAACGCTTTAGCGTAGTCTATGAAACACTTGCTCTTGGATTAATTAGTTCAAGAGTTATCGGGATCGAGTTGTCATGGACCTTAATTTTATTGGCCGAGTTTTCGTACCCACAGTATTTCTAAACCCCCATTTCAGTATTTAACTCACTGACGTAAAGTTTTATTTACCGGCTTAGAATAATTATTTGCCACTTTCAGTACTATTTAGAATTACAGTATTTCATCAACAGTCACCTGTGAAAGGTTGTATGGCAGTCGCTGAGAGCGCAAAAAGTACATCATGGAAGTTAACATTAATCTGGTTCAAGACATGTATGATGTCAGCACAAAATGGGTCATTCAAACGCGCAGGTCAGTAAAAAAAAAAAAGCCCTGCGCGTATGAATGACCCATTTTTAGTCAAGGTTGGAGTGCACCAGGGGTCAGCCCTCAGCCCGCTGCTGTTTTATCTGGCTATGGACCAAATAACACTGCATGTTCAAAAAGAAGCCCCTTGGAGCATGCTATATGCTGACGACCGACGCTACCGAGATCTCTGTCGGTCGTTCTATGTGACTCTAAAATGCCGATCAAAACCAAAGGAATATCTATAAAACAGCCCTTAGATCTACGTTGCTGTATGGTGCTGAATGTTGGGCAGCCTTGAAGAAGCACGAACAACAGAGGAGATGAAGATGCTCCGCTGGGCAGGGGGCGTGACGCTTTTGGATAAAGTGCGGAACGAATACGTAAGAGGATCATTCAAGGTAGCACCGATCGCCGACAAGATCAGAGAGAGCAGACTTTGATGGTATGGGCACATTATGAGACGTGAAGATAGCTATTCCATGAAGACAATGCTCAAAATCAACACCGAGCAACGAACAAGGAGCAGACCACCAGCTTCTTGGTAGACCACTGTCGAGAGAGACCTCAACGAGAAAAAATAGCCACCATCAACAACCCAGGATAGACCAACCTGGCGTAGACGCACAAGGAGGCCCGACCCCAAATAAATTAGGAAGGGGCAGGAAGAAGAAGATCACCAGTCACCTGTGAATTTGTCTCTAGCCCGATTTATTATACCTCTTATTGAAACAACGATACTGTTATAACAAACTAGACTAAAACTCTATTTTTGAAATAATTACAGGTTTTGAAGAAACACATGTTATGATCTTCATCGGCTTCGCTTTCCTGATGACATTTTTGAAGAAGTATTGCTACAGTGCCACAGGATACAATTTATTTTTAGCAGCTTTGATCGTACAATGGAACCTTATCTGCCTTGCTTTCCTCCATGGGAAGGGGGGTACACTTAAACTCTCGATGCAACATTTGCTAGGTGAGTTAACTAAAGAATACTGTTCAGTATTATTAAAATACCAATTTTTGCAATTGTATTTAAAGCTTTTAATCGAATAGACTAGCCCAAGCCAAGTGCGACTCTGACTCGCGCACAGAGAGTTCCATATAAACAGCTACATATTTAAAAATAATATAGCCTATTTTACTCCCAAATGAGACAACTCCAACGACACCTCATATGTCATACATAATCCGTCAAGCCGTTTGGGCTGTAGAGCGTTCCATAGAAATGGACATACATACATACATACGCTCGAAAAACATTACCCTCCTACGGTCGGGTAAAAAAATTTACTTATATGCATAAACTCAAGCTTTATACCCATGGGGGTAGACAGAAACTACATAACGCCACCTGGTACGTACATACATCTAGTCATACAAACACGCCGCCAGTTATATGTACTGCGCACTTGGCCTTTCTGAAGAACATCACCAATAACATCCATGTATGTCCGTCTAGGGCATTTACACTCGCGTTTGCGTTTTAATACCTTTTGTTAGTCGCTAAGGGAAGATCAACGGTGGCCCAGTGGTAACGGCCGCGACTTACGTATCGTAGGTCGTCGTGGGTTCGAACCCAGTCTAGGCACTTTATGTAAATTATTTCATCACCACTGCTCTTAAAACGGTGAAGGAAAACATCGTGAGGAAACCGGCATGATCTAGAATCAAAAATTCGAATACTAGTGACATCCACCAAACTGCACTGGACCCGCGTGATGGATTACGAGCCATTCCCTCTCACAGAGAGGAGGCCTGTGTCCCAGCAGTAGTCACATTAAAAAGGCTGATGATGATGATGAGTCGCTTTTCAATCATTTGTAAAGAAGTTTATATAATCTGTTCTCCTTTTTGTTTAATTTATAGAAGCCGATATAATGTCAGCGACCGTCCTCATTACGTTTGGCGCTTTACTGGGGCTCGCAAGTGGTGAACAGTTGTTGTTCATAGCTATCATAGAAGCAGCAATCGGCAATCTGAACTTGTACATAAGTGAAGACATATATAAGGTTTGAGTTGATTGTTTTTCATTTCTTATTATTGTTTAAGCTTTTAAGCTTTTTTAAGCTTTTAAGTTAAAAGGGATGAGTATAAATGTGAACAAGACTAAGGTAATGGTTTTTGAAAGAGAAGACGATGTATCGAAGTGTGAAGTGAAAATAAATGATAAGAGTGTGGAGCAAGTGAACGAGTTTGTATATCTGGGAAGTATGTTCACAAGGGATGGAAAGATTGAAGAGGATGTGGAAAGGAGAGTGAATGCAGGGAATAAAGTGAATGGTGCTATACATGCAGTTGTGACCAGCAAGCCGATGTCTCCGGAAGCTCGACTCGCCGTTCACAACAGCGTGCTGGTGCCTACACTTATGTATGGAAGTGAAGGTTGGGTATGGCTAAAAAGACATGAAAGTAGGATTAATGCAGTAGAAATGCGCTCCTTGCGGAGTATGTGTGGTGTAACTTTAAATGATAGATTGAGGAATGAGGTAATAAGACAACGTTGTGGTTTAAAAGAAGATGTAGTGACTAAAATTGAAAAGAGTATGCTAAGATGGTTTGGCCATGTTGAGAGGATGAATGAAAGGCGATTAACGAAAGGTATTTACAAGGCAGACGTGAAAGGAAACGCCGTGAGGGGACGCCCTAGAAAGACATATTTAGACCTTATAGGTGATGTTCTTCAGAAAGGCCAAGTGCGCAGTACCCATAACCGGCGTGTGTGTATGACTAGATGTATGAATGTGTGTGAAGCAAAAGAAGTATGTAGGGATCGTAGCAGGTGGCGTTCTGTAGTTTCTGCCTACCCCCATGGGAAAAAGGCGTGAGTTTATGTATGTATGTATTATTGTTGATTTATTAGAAGCTAGACCTTCTGCCAATGGCATCACTCGCGTGGAAGTCGAAAAAAGTATAAAGTATCCTTTTTGCTATTCCGGGCTATAATCTATCTCTGTGCCAACATCCAGATCCGATCAGCCGTTTGAGCGTGATGAAGTATCAAACATACACAATCACAAACTTTCGCATTTATAATATTAGTGTGATAGGCACGCGTTTAACCACTCATCATCATCTGCCTAGCCTTTTCCCAACTATGTTGGGGTCGGCTTCCAGTCTAACCGGATTCAGCTGAGTACCAGGGTTTTACATGGAGCGACTGCCTATCTGACCTCCACAACCCAGTAACTGGGTAACACGGTACCCCGTGGCTAGACTGGTGTCAGATCTCAAGCTTCTGACTACTCGTAACGACTGTCAAAGATCTTCATATGACAGCCGGGACCAACGGCTTAACGTGCTTTCCGAGGCACGGAGGAAACTCGGTATGTTGAAATGGTCACCCATCCACGGGCCGACCTCGTCAAGCGTTGCTTAACCTTGAAGATCGACCCATGCGGCTGTTATTATTTAGCCACGAGCTCCACACGCGTTTAACCACTATCACACGATAATTTGGTCGATGGGAAGCACGCTTACCTAGAAGTAACATGTTCACTTTTGAGTTAAAAACCCCCAGGTTGTAGCTAGCAGGAAAGACACGACTCCGGCAGGGAATTCCACTTCTTAGCTGTACGAAAAATGAAATAAAACCAAAACAGTTTACTGCATATGGGAGGAATGTCCACCATTTTACCCCCCACAGGCTAACTTTTCGGCACCTAAAACCCCCTCTGACGTGCTGTCCCGTTATGTGTAGTACGAGATCTCACCGAAATATAGATATTGCCAAATTGTTAAACAACCCTGCAGGAGCTCGTGGCTAAATAATAACAGCCACATTGCTCGATCATCTAGGTGAAGCAACGCTTGTCGAGGTCGGTAGGTATGTGGATGGGTGACCATTTCAACATACCGAGTTTCCTTCGTGCCTTGGAAAGCACGTTAAGCCGTTGGTCCCGGCTGTCATTTAAAGATCTTTGACAGTCGTTACGGGTAATCAGAAGCTTGAGATCTGACACCGTACTTGCCAAGTGGTACTGTGTTACCCAGTTACTGGGTTGTGAAAGTCAGATAGGCAGTCGCTCCATGTAAAACACTGGTACTCAGCTGAATCCAGTAAGACTGGAAGCCGACCCCAATATAGTTGGGAAAAGGCTAGGCAGATTGATTGCTAGACAATCCTGCAGCAATCCATTCTACGACCAAGTATTATTCACAGAAACTAAGATTTATGAATAAAAAACCTGCAATTTTTTGCGGAGGAATCTTGGGGTATAACCAGACTGCGGTTGATCGACGTCGATCGTCAGTAAAGTAGTCAGTTTTTGTTGAAAAAGAAAGCTCTGAATTATGAAGCTTGAAGTTATATAAACGCCTTACAAAATAAATTAGCAAATTATTGCTTTACTAAAATAAATTGCTATCTTAAAACTATAGGCAACTAGCTGACCCGGCAAACTTTGTTTTGCCATAAAAAGACCAAACATTTATCTACCCTACACTACCCTACCCGACCCTACACTACCCTACCCTACCCTACCCGACCCTACACTACCCTACACTACCCTACACTACCCTACCCTACCCTACCCTAACCTACCCGACCCTACACTACCCTACACTACCCTACCCTACACTACCCTACCATACCCTACCCTACCCTACCCTACCCTACCTCTCGTCTCTTTACTGGGTCAAGGCCCACGCGGGCTTGCCGGGGAATGAACGTGCAGACGAGTTGGCTAAGGAAGCGGCGTTGTCGTTACGGAGGAAGCCGGACTATGACCAGTGTCCGGTATCATTCATCAAGCGTCAAATCCGTATGGATTCGCTTGGTGAATGGAATCGGAGATATGTGTCGGGCGAGACGGCCTCGGTGACGAAGATGTTTCTTCCCGACGCCGTAGCCGCCTACCGTATTGTTCAACAGGTAAAGCCAACAGGCGTTCTCACGCAAGTCCTGACAGGACACGGTGGGTTCTCAGAATACTTAAGCCGTTTTAAGTGTAAGGAGAGCCCATCGTGCACCTGTGACCCCAACGTATCGGAATCGGTCCCGCATATCGTCCTAGAGTGTCCAATATTCGCAAAAGAACGTTACAACCTTGAACAGGAGTTGAGTATTGGACTGAACAGAGACAGCGTACAAAAACTAATGTCGAGCAAAGAAAGAAGTAAACTTATAGCCTACTGTGAAAATATAGCACAAAAAGTCATAAATAAAAATAAAACATGTAGAAACAACTATGTTTCATACTATATTGTAAATATAAATATGTAAACATAGAAAATTAGCGCAAAATGTAAAATAAGTATAAGCAGTAGACTAAGAAATAGATATATACGTATAGAAGAGTTGTCAAGTGTATATAAACAGTGTTGAAGTATATTAAATTAAAATTGTTAGGTAGCTTTGTTGGCATGTATAGTATATAGTTTAACATAGTATCAAATATATTGTAGAATAAGTGTACCTAAAATAGTTAGTATTAGTAAATTTGTGAAATAACTAGCGAGATAAGCTAAGTTATACATGTAAAATAAAAATAAACCCTGTTGAAAAAATTATTTCCCTATGTTTTAAAATAAAATAAAGAAGTACAGAATAGTAGTAGCTAATAAGTGGGAGTCCCACCCACAGGATAAATGAGGAAGGATAAAAGAAAGATACAGTATGAAGCATGAAAGTACGAGAGGAATGACAAGCGAGAACTAGTATGGATGAGGATTAGATAAAGAATAGGCACCAACTTTGTGGTGGAACAAGTCTGGAAATTTAAAAAAAAAAAAAAAAAAAACCCTACCCTACCTATAAACCTCACGGAGCCCGAGACCTTTCCAACGAATGCAAAACCATGGAAATCGGTTCATGCGTTCTGGAGTTATATCGTCAGGAAGAAAACCGACTTATTCTTATATATTAGATATTCATGTTCATATAATACGTGACTGAGGCACCTATATAACCCCTCGGCTTACATGCAGCTGACATTTAGTACATAATGATGTAATGAATCATCTTATGAATTTTGATGCAGTATGAAATCACTCTTTTTACCCGGCTGCAAGGAAAGGGTTATGTTTTTAGCGCGTATCTTGTATGTATGTATTTTTTTTTATTTTGTTATCTTCTATACGCTTGCGCTTGACCACTATCTCACCTGATGGTAAGCGATGATGTGGTCGACGGTGAAGCACGCTTGCCTAGAAAAAACCTATTCACTCTTAAGATCCCAAAATTGTAGCTATCGGGCAACACATACTCCGGCAGGGAATTCCACTCCTTAGCTGTACGCATAATGAAAGTATTAGCAAAACGCTTAGTGCGTATGGGTGGGATGTCCACCATGTACCGATGGCCCCGTAGTACCGTTTGCACCATTGATCTGCACCATCAATAGTGCAGAAGAGACTAATTAGTTTCGTTTGCCCCATTAATGGTGCAAATGAAACTGCATTAATAGTATGGCCTCATCTGCACCATTGAGATGACACTATATTATCAATGCGGTTGTAGTTATTTTCTCAAAGTATTTCCTCTCATTCAAAAAGTGTCCTAGACCATTGCAACAGTTTTATGTGATCTTTTGATTTTGATTATTGAGATCTCGTAGTGCCGGTTGCTTATGTACCAACTTCTGGGAAATAAAAAAAAACAAACATATATTCTAATGTTAGAAATGAGTAAGTCGCAAATTCCAGATTTGTATCGGTCCACGAACAATCTTTTATGGGTGCCGTAAGAAGTGTGATTCCTTTATCAAAGCATCATGGCTGTTATTTCCATTTTCAATTATGGAGGAAAGCAAAACGTCTTAATTTAAAGAAGTATAACAAAATTACTAAAATTGTACCTCTATGCACTGTCCTGCCTCTTCAGCCTGTATCAAGTATTGATGATGGATGGGATTATATAGTTTCGGAAAATAATGTTGTAGAAGGAGATGTCATCATATGCAAAAAAAAAAAAAACACCTAAAATTATTTTGGATGCCCAAGAAGACACTGTGGTGCTGTATCGGTGAGCGGTATCGTACGAACAACGTCTGTGAGGGATGGAATGGGTATTGGGACAATCCCACCGCACTATTCCCAAACCACTGCAACTCCTGAATGCCAGAATCAACAGTGGCGACCACCAGAAAAGCGCCGAGGCAATGAAGCTCGACGAAGTCCCGGATAATGAATTTAACTGTCGTGGATCCCGCAACGAAATTAATCAGAAAACAATAACGGAGGAGTAGGATGGAATGGGTATAATAATAACTGCTCCAAATGAAGACCTCCGATTGTAAATAAATGCTTAGCTGTGCTTAAGCAGGTTGCCGCTTTTAATGCTGTTAACGCAAAAACACGTCAAGAGACGTAATAAATATATTTTGCATGTACAAATGCAATTAATTAATGGCGACATTGATGTGCCGTTATTTTCAGAATAGTTAAGGGAAACAAGTTGCATGTTTTTAATTTCATGTAACAATAAAATATAAGTGTTTGTGTGGCCGTGGCGTCATTATTTTTTTATTATTACATGAAGTAGCTGTGGAATTTATATGTAAAACATACGTTCTTGCTTTTTGGTTGTTTATTTATTAAAAACTGGTTCCGAACACACACAAAATACGGCGTATTATTGGTTTTTATTTTACCTATGACTAGGAAAGTATAGTGTAACAATATTAGTTTAATGTATTATTATTAATGGTGCAAACGAAACAAATTAGTCTCTTCTGCACCATTGATGGAGCAGGTCAAAGGTGCATACGGCAAAAGCATAGTGAAATAGATGTATTAATATTAATGGTGCAAACGAAACTAATTAGTCTCTTCTGCACCATTGATGGTGCAGATCAATGGTGCAAACGGTACTACGGGCCGATGGCGCATGGCCGTACGTCTTGTAGTCCGATAATGGAAAGGGCTAGGCGAAATCAAATTGTGCTGTTCCGTCGCTCACTCCCCGAAATGTGACCGATAAAAAACCGACAGGCTGGCAACTCTGTGTCGATGTTCGAGGCTCTGGAGCTTTGATGCGACTAGTGCATCGTTGCCAATAAGCCTCTTGGCCCGTCTGTCAATTGCTCAAGTGCATCAAGCTGGTATTTGGTAGATCCGTCCCAGAGGTGAGAGCAGTACTCCATGCACGACTGAACTTGCGCTTTATACAAGTTGAGCAGCTGTTCAGGTGTGAAGTACCGTCTCACCTTTGCAAGAATCCCCAACTTTTTTGCAGCCAACTGAGCTTTCGCCTCAATGAATGGACCAAAATTGAGGGTCGATGTCAACGTAACACGAAGAAGTTCGAGATGGTCCGTTAACGGCACGGTTACACCACGGAAAGATGGAGCCGGGTGGAATTGGCTCTTCTTAGCGGATAAAAGACACGCCTGGGTCTTAGTAGAGTTGGAACTGACCGGATTAGCATCACCCCATTCGGAGACCGCCTTCAAGGATAGATCCAAGCGTTCAACCATGGCCTCCCGGAGAGACCGAAACGGCTGAGGCCCAGTAGTCCGTTCGTCGGACGCGTATCTTTCAGCAACAGTTCTGTCGTCTGCGTACCCAAAGGTTCCGGGTTTTAGCAGGTCATTAATGTGCAGCAAGAATAATATTGCCGAGAGCACTGACCCCTGAGGGACTCCGGCGTTGATATCTAGCTGAACGGATGAGCAGCCATCGATAACCACTCGGATAGATCGATCCCTCAGGAAGTCCGCAATCCAATTACACAGACCACTAGGTAGTCCGAAGATAGGAAGCTTACCAATGAGGCTTTCGTGCCAGACCCTGTCGAAAGCCTTCGAGATGTCGAGGGAGAGGCTAGCGCTTCGCCGGATTTCTCGATGGCCTCACTCCAGATGGGAATGGCATACGCTAGAAGATCCCCAGTGGACCGATTTCGGTGGAAGCCGTATTGGCGGACACTGAGAATGTCGTTCGCTTCTAGGTATGCCATGAGCTTACCGTTGAGCATACGTCCCATACTCTTACAGATGATTTCGTTACCGAGATGGATCTGTTATTGGCCGGGTCAGCTCGACTGCCCTTCTTGGGCACAGGCTGTACGTTGGCTTGCTTCCAAGCCCTCGGTACTTTTCCAGTCTCTATCAAAAGGCGATACAGGCGAGTCAAGATCGGAGAATATTCAGGCGCACAGGTTTTAAGCACAATTGCTGGTATCTCGTCGGGGCTAACCGCTTTGTTCACATCAAGGCTACGCAGCACCCTAAGCACGTCCTTTTGATGAATGCGAATATAGCGAAGAAAGATCGCATCCCATCCAAATCTGCTGACTTGTACCGCCATACCCATCGAGTGCTGACTGTACCTATCTCTTAAGTTCACTAAAATATGAATAGTCTCAGTAAGTATAACCAGCAGTTGCTTACGTACAATCTGTAGGTACCTCGTCACTCTGATGCAAATGTTTTTTCGTCACTCACATAAAAAAATGTCTATACCTGGGTTAAAATGCCTTTGGTTTCAGGCCTCGGATATAGGTGGCTCCATGGGTATTCACGCGTATGGGGCCTACTTCGGTTTAGCAGTGAGCGCTGCTTTAAGAATGAAGAAAGTACAGTTGCCCACTACATCGAGTGGGATGCTTGCCTCCCTTCGGGGCCAAACAGAAGTCGTCAGACTTGATGGCCCCACTTATATGACAGATGTTACAGCTATGATTGGTACGTAACCTTTACAGTTTATTTAAATATTTGTTTAAAAAACCTAAACACATTCTAGCGCATTTCAAGATTTTGGTTTGATTTTAAGGTTCCGCTGTAGTCAACAAAGAACCCTCATAGTTTCGCCATGTCCATCTGTCTGTCCGTCCGTCCAAAGCTTAGCTCAGAGACTGTACTGACTGTGTAAAATGTTCTTGGAAAAGTAAACATTTTCGCAAAGTTAATTTTGTCCCTTCGTTAGAATAGAATAGAATAGAATACTCTTTATTATGTACACCATATAAGTACAACATAGAACAATGTTCGGTGCTTTCATTGTTTATGAACGTTCGTAATGTAACCTATTTATTTTATTGAATGAAACTGTTTATACGGAACCCTCTGTGCGCTAGTCAGACTCGCACTTGGCCGGTTTTTCGAAGCGTGCCGAAGCAAGTTTATAAGGATATTTTTTTAACATGCTTGTACATTTGGTTTACCTGTTTGTACATTTAGAAATTATAGAATATATCGAGATCCACACGAGAACCAGGGTTAATTACCGACATAGCCCGAAGAATTGCCAAACTTAAGTGTCAGTGGGAAGGGCACATTGCTCGCAGAACGGATGGCCGATGGGGCAGAAAAGTTCTGGAGTGGCGACCGCAAACTGGAAGATGTTGCGTTGGAAGACCTCCCACCAGGTGTACTGATGACCTGGTGAAGGTTGTGGGGATCTGCTGAATGCGGGACGCTTGGAGGAGGCCTATGTCCAATAGTGGACGTCTTTTAGCTGATATGATGATGATAATGATGATGAATTCGATGGACTTGATGGAGTTGTCGTTATATGAGGTAACGTTACCGGTTACGAGTTTATTTTAATAGTGTGTGTCAGTTTCTTGCCGAGGGATGCCTTGGTCAGGTGCAGGTCGGCTTAATTAGCACTCAGTTTCCACCGTGTAATTGTAATATCTAAAATGGTTTGCGAAAATAAGGTGTTTCAGAAATCTGTCTTTCATTCACTTCTATGTTCGTATGTTTTTGTAACTTTTCAAATGTATTATCTTCAGACGAGTAGACAGTATAGTACCATCAGCTGGCCTGATCATGGAGCAAGAAGATGGATAATGAAACTCTTGAATAAATATAGTATCGTTAGGTACTATATATATTTTTGATAAATTTCTTACAGGTGCTCTTTTCCTATGGGTCTACTGGCCATGTTTCAACTCCGCGCTGGCCTCTACGGAAGTTGAGCGGCAAAGGGCAAAAATCAACACTTATTTATCGTTAGCTGCATGCACGGTACGAGAGTCATTCCAATATTACTTAAAAAAAAGGGAACTATGAGAGTTAAATCCTTATTTGATGAACATCTTTGTATTTCTTTTTATTTTCTTTTATTTAGGGGCTTTTAATCACAATTAAGACCATGCCATGCCCCATCATAACCTAAGCTTATACACATACCTATATATACACTTATTCTAACTTATCTATAAACTTTTATAAACTTAAATGGCTGCTTCCGACAAAGGCGCTGACAGGATACTTTGGAAATTCCTAAATCTACTAATTTAATATTAAATCTATTCATCAGAGCCTCTGTCCCAGCTCCGGTCCTGACACATTTCACCAGCAAGTGGTATACGTCTTCCACAACCCAACCCAAACTGTAGTTTGGGTTGGGTTTTATTCTCATAAGATGCCTAAACTTATTGCAAGGACTGTGTCCAGACCGGAGTCTGTGGGCTATTATGACAAATTTCCTATTAAGTACACTGTTGGCAAACCAGAGAACACGAGGAGGTCCACTTTGAATCGTTCTATACCAGATTCCTTTTTATAGCGATCTTTCATTAAAATACTCTTCCCAATAGTTTTGGCAGTACTTGAGGTATCTGCGCGGTGCGGAGATGGTGCTGATCCTTGACAGTGGGCAAGGAGCTGAGCTCTCGTGACGCTCAATCTCACCCCGCAATGCCACAAGCATCTTTTTAGGTGGTTGGACTGGCACTAAAGAAAGTTTAATTTTCAATGACTGGGTACCAAAGCACACAATTAAATAATGGTTACTTACTTTAAAACCTAGAATGATGAAATTACGGTCCCATAAACTAATAACTCCCCCATCATTACGTGGGTCTGACGACGATTGGTCCTGGCATAGGCCACAAATTTAGCCCAAACTGACGCAGTATTATCGAAGAGAAAATCCAAGTATTTATTATTTGGTCCCAGAGCGTGTGCTCAGCGTAATTCGCGGGCACGATTATTATTAGTAATGGCGTTAGTTTTCCATTTCTTTCTCATCAGGTCGTCACCTTCGTGATGTCCGCGGAACTAAGCCACAAGCCTGGCAAGTTGGACATGGTTCACATACAGAACTCTACGCTGGCTGGTGGGGTGGCTGTGGGCGCTGTAGCCAACATGTATATTGGACCTGGCACAGCGGTGACTATTGGCATAACCACTGGTATACTCAGCGTTTTCGGGTACCGGTATCTTACTGTGAGTATCAGAACTTGGAACTGTGCCTTTATTTGTTTACGCACGCTGGTTATGAGTACTGTGCACCTGGCCTTTCTGGCAAACATCACCAATAAGACCCGTGTATGTCCTTCTAGGGCGTCCCTTCCCGACGTTTCTGCTCACGTCTGCCTTGAAATACCTTTTGTTAGTTTAGTCCCCTTTCATTCATCCTCTCAACAGGACCAAACTATCTAAGTATACCTTTTCAATATTTCTCTTCTTTTTACCAGACTGCGCGACGCAAAGGATGTTAATGTATTTATTAGTCTACGTATGCGTGTATGTATGTTTGTTCATATGTGGCGTTCTTGAGACCAAGCGTGCAGGCCGATTTTGATAATTCTTACATCTTTACATTCGTCTTAACCTTGCTAGTGTCAAAAGTTACGGATTTTGGGACCCCAAAAACGTGAAATAAAATCAGCTGATCAGTACATTTTGTAGTGTCTGTGGTATGGTTATGAAAATATACATAACCAAGGGGCAAAAGTTACCACCATAGTCTGACTGACTTGTTGCTCACAGAAAGGATGGTCGATGAGGCCGATACGTACTGGAGCGGCGACCGCGTATACTGGAAGAATTTGCGCCATATTGTGGTGTCCCAATTTTTTTGTTGTACCAAACCCATCGTGCGGGGTATAAAAATGAAGAGTTTTAAGAATTGAATATAGAATTTTACACCACTTATATGTTTAAAAGTAATCCGAAATAAATTATAACTAAAACATAACAAATAAAAGACCCCCACAACGTGGTGCCCAAAAGCATTCCATTTTATTTATTTTTATTTTTATGTAGCCAGTGATACTCGCAAGGCTAAAACCAATCGATTGTCGTAAAATCATCAAAATCAGCCTAAGCGTTTGCTCTCTAAAACGCCACATAGGAACAAAAATACATACATCGACTGATAAACATAACCTTCTTTTGCGTCGCGCAGTCGGGTAAAAATAAACAAAGATTGGCTATCAACGAATTATATACAACTAGCGGCCAAAAGATATCATTTTCGATATGGAAAAAAATAGGTTATTTAATTGTTAAATGAGAAATATTCGGACACTTCGAGCGCGACGTGGGACTCCACTCGTCCTTTATCGAGACCGGCAGGCTTATTACGTATCTTTTGCAAGAGCAAAAAGAAAGCGATTTTAGCGCAATAATTACTCTTCCATACAGAAGTTTTAGAGTTGTTGGTGTTTTATTTTTAAATAAGTGCATTTGGCAAAAAGCGAGCGATTAGCAAACAATTGTGTAGGACTTACCATAACTACACTGCAGGTAATTTCGACTTATTATGACATAAAGCGTTTGATCGCTATCGTTTTGCTCTTGCAAAAGATACGTAATAAGCCTGCGGCTAGTGGTCTTCTGTCGCCGTCCCGTTCTCGTGCGCAAACTCTCTCCTCTACACTTGTATCTATCTAATACCTTTAAACGAGCAATTCTTGTATATATATATACATATATACAAGAATTGTTCGTACAAGTGTAGAGGAGAGAGTTCATGTACAACTAGAGGCCAAAAGATATCATTTTCGATATGGAAAACAATAGGTTATTTAATTGTTAAATGAGAAATATATATAATATATAATAATATATATATATAATCTGAATCTCGGAAATAGTTCCAACGATTTTCATAAAATTTAATATGCAGGGCCTTTCGTGGGCGATAAATCGATTCAGCTAGGTTTATTTTTTTTAAGAAAACGCCGTTTTCTCAATTTTTGCCCAGCTACTTAAAATAATCAGTGTCGTTTTCGTTGTTGTTTATTTTGCTTTCTTATAATTTTATGTAAACTAAACTGAAAATCTGTGTTCAAATGAACAGACGAAGAAGTCCCTACTCACTAAGGTATTCCTAGACTATGTTTCTCAACAAAATATTCTGTGTCTAGTCCAAAATAATTTTGTAATTTCACCAATATATCGTCTACATTCCCACAAAATTTCGTTAAGACTATGAAATAACAAAGTTTTGACAATCTAGAAACGAAATTAGGGAGAAGTTTGCCGAAATGTCGAAGTGTTACAGTAGATAATATTTTTTGTTAAAGAAACTTTGTTGAAATTTGAAAGTCCCTCAGGATTGCCGATATCTATAAACAGTAACTATTTTAAGTATTTAGAAACTTTTGTTGAACTATCGGATTTTATTTTAGTTTTACCTCTTCATAATATTCGCTCACCTAGTAATATATTGGCACATCTGCAAAAAAGCGAAATTGAGTATAAACGGCCCACGTGTTTAAAAGTGCATAATTAGTTTATAAAGCGGTAAAACGGCAAAACGCTAGTTAGGGTTCCGTAGTCACCAAGGAACCCTTATAGTTTCGCCATGTCCGTCTGTCCGTCCGTCCGCAGCTCAGAGACTCTCAGTAGCGAGGAGCTATAATTTGGCATGGATATACATACTAATCACGCTAACAAAGTAGTAAAATATAAAAAAAAATTTTTCTTTGGCAATGTTCGGAGCTTTCATTGTTTTACCTAATATTGATGCTGAGTGTAGCTGTTTGTAAGGAACCTTCGGTGCGCTAATCCGACTCGCACTTTTCCGGTTTCTTTTTGTATACATCAAGATAGGCTGAAAGTGGCATTGTACCATTATTGTAGTTTCCCCCCGCATCCGCGTATAACAACGTGTCATTGGTCAGTTGTGCCGGCCTCTTCGCTAGGTGCAGCCGCTTCCAGAACTGCGTTGACGTAATTGCTATTGTGACATAATGTAAATGGCTCATTTGGCAAATGTGACATCGCTTTTTAGGGTTCCGTAACCAAAGGGTAAAAACGGGACTCTATTACTAAGATTCCACTGTCTGTCTGTCTGTCTGTTTTTCTATCTGTCAGTCTGACGACTGAAGTTGTATAAAAAAGTTGAGAGAGCTTAGAATTAACCTACGAGCTATGTCAAACATGGCCTAAGATTAAATATATTTAATATGCCTACGCACTACAAACATATGGAGCACATTTAGCGGCGGCGTATACAGAGGTACAATTTCTTGCGCAAGTTCTGCTAATATCCATTACAAGTCCAGTGTGATCTTAGCATCAACATCTTATCTTAGTATACGTAGATTCATATTGATTAATTTCTGCCCGATGAGGGTCCACTGTACATTATTACTCGTATATGTGCACTAAAATGTCTTAGTACCTAGGCGACCGAGCTCGGCTCGGGTGAAAATAGAGAAAACGACGTTTTCTAAAAATTAAACCGATTTATGGCCCCTGAAACCCCCTGCATACTAAATTACATGAAACTCGTGGGAGCTGTTTCAGAGATTCAGATTATATATATATCGGAGGCAGGTAAATGATTGATAGTTGGGAACGAAGAAATATCGCTTGTAAACTTATTAATTCAGTTTTGTTGAATTGGCATAATTTAGCTTCTGATTCAAATTTCAATTAGATTTTATTCGATTGACAACACTTCATTTTTCTTATGTCAAAATACTTGAATTCGATTGGATGTTAAAAGCGGTAGTTTTGCCGGATGTGTGTTTTAGCCAATAATAAAGCAGCGAGCGTCTATACTGGCGCTCTGAGTGGGTTCTCTCACCATTGTTGTGCTGGAGTTAGAAAAGAAAACGCGCGGACGCGCGTTTGGTGGTTGAAAAGAGTTTTGAGGAAAAGAGTTTGAAGGTATTCTAAAGTGGCGTGTATAAACTTGAAAAAGTGTGGTTTTGTTGAGAGAAAGCGAAACGATTGGTGGCCGAATCCACTGCTTCGTTGTTGGATCAAGGACTATCTCTAAAACGGCATAAGTAACCCGCCTTGCGTATGCATTACCCACGATACGCCCACAAGATCGAGGGTATATGGAAGGAAATCCTCCTGTTTGCGATATATACAAGAATTTCTCATTTAAAGGAATCGGATTAGTGCTAACGTTTTGTTTTGTTTTATGCAGCCAAAGATGGAAAAACTTGGAATCCAGGATACATGCGGAGTGAACAATCTCCATGGAATGCCTGGCATATACTCCGGTCTTCTCTCTGCTTTGTTCGCGTATCTGGCCACCTTTGAAACATACGGGCTTGAGCTGGGCAACATATTTCCCGCTTGCGCCAATATTGTAATCTCAGTGATTAGCTTGCAAGTACGTTCAAAAAGGCATACTCTTTTGCTTTTTCCGTTTTTATTTGTTGTCCGTCCGTCTGTCTGTTAAGACCCTTTTTCTCAGGAACGCGTGGAGTTATCAAGCTGAAATTTATATGAAATACTCAAGCCTACTGTCCCTTAAAGCTGTGAAAAAATCAAACTTCTAAGCCAACGCAATCAAAAGAAACAGCCGTTTAAGCCGCAAATTTCCGCAAATTTTCGACACTCGCAAGGGAATCAAACCTACAGGTTACTTCCCGTGAACTTAGAATCTTGAAATTTGGTACGAAGCAACGTCTTATAGCACAGATAATGGAATAATAAGTTACTACTTACTACCCCTTTCCTCATGAACGCGTAGAGGTATTAAATTGAAATTCATATCAAATACTCAGGTCTATAATACCTTTAAGCTAAGGTTTGTACGGAACCCTCGGTGTGCGAGTCCGACTCGCACTTGGCCGAGTTTTTTTTTTTTTTAAATTTCAATGTTTTTTTTTTTTTTTTTTCAATTATTTTTATTTTATTTTTTCAATGCTCTATAATTACAAAAAAGCCTCAAGACAAACTCTTAAAGCTTTGGTCTCTTGATCGGAATTCACGACGCAACGGTATGTGGTGCCATACCAGAATCGTATGAAAAACGTCTAGAATGATGTTTTTTTGCATCGCAGTATGCATCAGGCGTGCAAGAGGTTTAAAAAAAATTAAATCATTTAATTAAAATTGACTTCTATTTCTTATTATAATATTATTATTATTATTTAAAAATTATAATGTATTAGCAAAGTGACTAAGAAGAAAGAAAGAAAGAAAAAGTGTTTATTCGCCACAAAAACGACATACAATTTTACTAAGCGGGTACTTTAAAGTTTATGTAGATTATGTGAAGCAACTTAAAACTTTTATTGCTTATTATACATAAATCACAGATATAAATCTAACTACATGACGCAATTGCATATACTATATTTTTTTTTAGCACTACCTTTGTAAATTTGTGATCACGTCTGTTCGTAATTTTGTTAATGCAAATGTTCTGATACCTACCTGTTTACAAATATCACAGATTCATAATTACTATACTGTGAAAGAATAGTGGTTGCGTTTATAAGTATTTAACTGTGTAAAAGGAAGACTGTCCTACCGTGATACAGTTTCGACTAGTACGGAGGACAGTGTGAATCGAATGCTACAACCTAAATAACAATACCAGTGTAAGTGATTATTAGTGGGTGGTTAGTGCTTCAGTACGTACTAAATAATTATCATTGTGACGTAAGTACTGAACGAACAACAATCATAAAATGTTCGAAAATTAAGAAGTATCACTTAGAAAGCTAGTGTTTGAATACAAGAATCTCTTTGTTTATTTATGTAATGTCTACCTACAAAATGTCAAAAACACCTAATTATCTGGTTATACTATTTTATGATGCAAATAAAGTTATTATTATTAAGTTATTATTATTATTATTATTGTATGTACTTCGCATGTCAAAAAAAGGGAGTAAAAGTACGAACAATGATCGTACTTTGAGCTGTTTCATTTAGCATTATCGGCACCGGACAGCTACAGAAATCTAGAAAAAGGCCTTACTATTATATTGCGCTGTAAAAACTGTACAGAAAAATAATTGCCAGAGGTAATGGAAATATTTTATTTCATTAGTAAGTAAAATGTTCTTAAATTGTGTGTTAAAAAGTGGCACGCTTGGTTTTCATACAGATGGAGGGACTTGCGTTATCTAGTTAGATTTATATCTGTGATGGTATTAATCCACAAATTTTGCAATATCGTCTAAGTAATCATTGTTATAATAATAATGCTCTTTGTGTTAGGCAGGCGATCCAGATACAGACAATGTCATTAACCCTCCCTCCAAGAAAGTTGATGTGAGATCCATGCCATTGCAGGCAGCCTACCAGCTGATAGCTTTGGCAACTACGTTGGTCTTAGCTCTTGTAGCCGGCGGTATTTCTGGTAAGTTCTTGTTATTTTTAACAGACTTCAAAAAGGATAAGGTTCTCTATTCGACTGTTTTTTTTATGTCGTTACGTCATAACATTTTATAAAGTGAACCGATTACAATGATTCTTTTTTTATTTGAAAGTTTATTGTTTGATGAAGATCTGATGAAGAACTTCGGAGATCTACAATAGAACTCTTGACGGCAAATCTCTCGGGATTACTGCAATCGCATGTCTGTTTATTGTTTACACCACATCACAATATAACATCACGCCAGCATGCTCTAAAGGGGTACGCAGATAAGTACAGTTCACCCTGGTATACTCTCATTCCACCGGTTATGTTCTAGTTTCGTGTTATTGGGGTAATCTATTATTGCATCACTTTGAGCATTATAGGTACTTAAATATAGAACTGGTCAATCATTGACCGCAACTAAAAACACGCTATATAGTGAAAACTTACTTAAGTTTTTCCGAAACTTAAGTAATTTTTTTTTGTTGGTGTTAAAAAACGAAAACAAGAACACCGACTTCCGAAATTGAATTTATTTTTCACTTTTTAGTGTTTTTATTTAAAAGTTTTTATTTAATTATCTCTCAACTTAGGGAATAGTCCAAAATTCATCAAAATCGGTTTTGCAGTTTTCAAGATATGGAGCATATTTTTTGTTTTAAATTGTAACTTTGCCCCACACCAGGAATTTCTTCCTGTATCGTGGGTGCGTTTACAAACATATAAAATCACATACACAACACCCGGAGCCGGAACAACTATCTGTAGATCGTACAAATATTTGTTCCGTGCGGGAATTGAACCCACGACACGCAGCGCAGCAGTCAATCGCTCAATCACTGCGCCAACCGTGCGCCCAATAATATAACCGAACACAAACAGAACGAATGTGTAAATTGAGTTATTATGGGTATTTTGTAAATCCTTTAGGTGCCTTACTATAGAACATGCTCACTTTTTAGTGATGGTGTAGCAAAACTAAAAAGAGAGAAATAAAAACAACACTAAAAAGTGCTAAATAACTGTCAGTGTCACAAAACGATAACAACAAGACACATCAAAGACACCGACTGCTTTTTTTCTTGCTAGTGGCCTTCTAAGGAAATGGCCGGCAAAAAGCCTAAAGCCGATTAATCCTCCATCGTCATCGTTACAGCCGAAAGACGTCTACTGCTGAACATAGGCCTCCCCCATGTGTCACCACATTGACCAGTCACTGGCGTCTCACATCCAGCGGATTCTCGCAACCTTAAACAGGGTATCGATCCACCTTGTTAGTGGGAGGCCTTCCAACGCAACGTCTTCCGGTTCTATATGCTGTTTGTGAGATCTTCATCACAGTCACCGTCAGCCTTTTAATGTTGGCAAAGGCCTCTTCTCAGCGAGAGAGGGAATTGGGGCCCAGTGCGGGTTGGTGGATGTCACATGTCTTCGAATTTTTGGTTCTAGGGCAAGCCAGCTTCCTCACGATGTTTTCCTTTTGAGAGCTTACTAAAATAAAAATATGTCATTGTTAAAGCAATAAACCATGAGGTATACTTGATATCTTCGAGACAACCAATATACTGTATTCAAGGCAATTTCTGAAATAACTTTTATTTAAATCAAGGACCCAGCTTGACCGTGGCCAAAAATTTTAGTGTCATCTGTGTAAGCAAATAATCGGCTGTTGGTACATCATTAATATTGATTTAAATGTTTTTACAGGTTTGATTGCAAGGGCTAAAATCTTCTCGCCTCTGGAACCGAAGGACAGATACGACGACGAAATCAATTGGGAGCTGCCCTAACTTAAATGTTTTTTGTTATTTCAATGTTGTGTTTAATCTGAAGGCTTCCAATAAGCATTTTCATTATTCGGTCGAATGGGTCACCATTCGGCCAAGTAATCAACTATTTATTTTATCTGCTTATGGTAAGCTTTATGGTAAGCTCAGAGTAAAGAAATCGTTACCAGGAACAATAATCGAAATTATAATCGTGGAAACAAATGTGTATTGTAAATTCAGCAAATAAATGATTTAATAAACTGGAAATGTATAATTGTTTTATCAATTAACGATTACTTTTATTATAAATTTAGTCCCCAAAAATGGATTTTTGATCTCCTGCTACTTTTACTGGGGTACTTGATAATAGTTTAAAGCTTGTTGAAAGTAAAAGGTACGATAAGTTCCTTGAGAATAAAAAAAAAAAAATAGATATTTTGTAGTATGATCACGTCATTTCCTGTATCCTGTACCCGAATGTATTTTCACCTTACTTTATCCCTGAATCACCGTGAACAAAAGGAACGAAAAGGTGTTAAAATCGACGTCGGAAGCAGTGAATGTCTTCATCAACCGTCGAATTTCTTGCCGGACGCAATTTCATAACATTTCTGATTAATTTACTTGAATAATGTTGATCATTTGATTGTGTAACTATAGCAAAGAAATTGGAGTACAATACTTTTAGATAGATAATAAAGTAGCAATTGAGAATGACTTTTCGTTCTGTAGCTTTTAAGAAAAGTGTATGGGGAAACATTATATTTTCATTGTCTTTTGTATATGTCCGAAGAGTGAGTACAAGTGTATACCTTCTCAATCTAAAATAAGTATTTTTTTTACAAAACTACACTTAACTTGTGAGGTTTTCTTACTCACCAACTTACCCAGTGGCAGTGAATGCATGAGATTAAATAGGGATTGTTTTGCATGAGGTATTGATTGAAGTACGTCTTCCAGTTGGTCTTCTCAACTAATTTAATCTTCTCACAAATACAGTCTGTAACTGAAGTTTCTTGATGAATATTATTAAATAAGGCACAAGTTACATTAGAAGGGACACATGTATATGTGTCCCTTCTAATGTAACTTGTACTTTATCCTTAAGACACAACACTGGAGATATGCTGTCTCAAACAGCATCGTACAGCCTGTGCAGTTGTATCTATGCATCAACCACACCCTCTGCAGCAGAAGGACAGATAAGCAAAATTCCGGAATAGCAAAATCCCAGATTAGCAGAAGGACAGATTTGCATAAAGGCAGATAATGTACTGTCGCCGACAAAAAAGTTACAAATTCTAGTAACCTTATTATGAATTTGTGACCTCTTTGCTTTATCTATTTAAAGGTCATGCATGGAGTACTGCAGCCTAATTGTGTAAGTGAATTCGGTAAAGGAAACAATCTGTTTCTTGCCTAAAAACTACTTTTTGTATTTGCGAAAAGTCGTTTTTGGGAAAGAAATAGTTTGTTTGCCGAATCCACTTACACAATTAGGCTGCTCCTCTCACCTCTGGGTAGGATCTGCCAAATACCAACTTTTTGCACTTTAGTCGATTGACAGACGGGCCAAGAGACTGATCGGCAACGATGCGCTGGTCAACTCAAAGCTCCAGAGCCTTGAACACTGACGACGAGTTGCCAGCCTGTCGGTTTTCTATCGGTGTCATTTCGGGGAGTGTGCGATGGAACTGCACAATTTGCCTAGCCCTTTCCGTCATCGGACAACAAGACGTACGGCAATGCGCCATCGGTACATGGTGGATATCCCACCCATACGCACAAAGCGTTTTGAAAATACTTTTATTGTGCGTACAGCTAAGGAGTGGAATTCCCTGCCGGCGCGGCGTCTTTGTTTCCTGATAGCTACATCCTAGGGGTCTTCAAGTCAAGAGTGAATAGGTTACTTCTAGGCAAGCGTGCTTCACCTTCCACCACATCATCACTTAACATCAGGCGAGATAGTGGTCAAACGCTTATAAAGAATTAAAAAAAAAACAATTGTAACTATTCAATTTTATTTTTGTTTTCTGTGTGGGTCTGTACTTCTGCCTTTATACAAATCTGTCCTTCTGCTAATCTGGGATTTTGCTTATCTGTCCTTCTGCTGCAGAGGGCAACCACACAATGAAGACATCTGTATTCGGACCCTGCTCAAGTCTTGGGATGTTTATATGTAAGGTTGAGATGACCAAACTAATTATATGTTTAAAGGTTTGATAAAGTATCATCGCCTATTTGTTCCTCAAATCAATGGAACATTTCATTTTAACACTGGTCCCTTTTATCCCTCTTGTAATCAGGGTTGATTAAGTTTTTCTTGGGATTATAATTAATTAGTTGGATCTGGTTCAAGAATTACAATCAAAAGAAGCCCACATACTACCAACCCAATAAACTTTGAACGTTCTTTTTTTTCTTATGTTTGTAGACCGCTCATCTATGGTTCAGTTTATGTTTCTAATTTAAATATAAGATTTAATCAATTTTACTTCTGCCAAACTGTAGTACAATTTATCGGCAGACGCAACTCCCTCAAAAATTATATAATTACTATATTTACAACCAAAACTAAATTTTTTCGCTTAATGGATTATTTGAATAATGCAATAAGCATTAATTTTAAATTAATGCTTAGTATTTGAAATGTTAATAATATTAGTAATATTCAATAAATATTGGTTAGTTATTCTTATTTAAGTAGGTTTATTCAATATTTTCCCCAAAGGGTTAAGGAGATACTTTCTCACTTGGTTTTTAAAGGCGTTTTTTGGTACTACTACTTTCTATATTAAATGGAAGGTTATTAAAAATTGTTGGGATTAAATATTTTCTACACCTGCGCCCATAATAATTATGACAAGTGGGTACTACAAATTTTCCTACGCTTACATTCCTTTGTGACCTTGTATGCACGATAATTTGTTTTAACTCTTTACTACGAAACCGGTCTAAGGCTGATAACAACACAACTCTCTCATGGACTAGCAGCATCTCGCACTCCAAGAATAACTCTCCGTAATTGCTATTTTTGGATCGGTCTTTTAGATAGAGGAGAAGGATCCTCTGATCAGACGAGTGTTGTGTCTGGTCCAGGCACCTGCCGGACGGTTGTTTTCGGACTGTTGTATGTATTCAAATCGCGCCAAAACTCTTGCTTGCGTGATACAGGCTTTTGTATGAAGTCAGGTCATTAGTTTGTATGTGACCGGCAACGTCATCAAATCTTTTAACAAACGGTATCATTGTAAAGCAAGTTTATCCGTTTGTACAACAAAGCTTAGGTGGAACAATATGTAATATAATTATGTATGTAAGGAAAAATATACATCTCTATAGTAAAGTTAGTGATAGACACAATTGTAATACTAGAATAAAGGTAAATCAGATCAACCATCTTATAGATTAGCTAAATTACACACTGCTTTCATGGGTTACTTTGTTAAATTAACTAACATGATACCTTGTATTATCTAAAAATAGCATATAGTAGTGTAAAGTCTAGGTGCATCGTCCTCACGTATATGAATTTAATTAATGTATGTATGTAAATATTGTAAAATCTTTTTTTAAGAGTAATTGCTCATTCACACAGAAGTCCGTTTTAAAGGTCCGCTTTATCGTTTAGGTTTTTATTCGGCGCTGACGTATATAGTTGTATGAATGACTTCACACACACAACAGAATTAACATGCCAATCCAATTTATAGAATCCATCTTTGTAGATATTGGTTGGTGTGAACATCACCTCTAGTAGTAACGGATCCGTTAAAACGGTACTGTAAATGCGGTGTGAATATCACCTCCAGTAGCGACGGATCCGTTAAAACGGTACTATAAATGCGGTGTGAATATCACCTTCTGTAGCGGCGGCTCCGTTAAAACGGTACTGTAAATGCTGTGTGAATATCACCTCCAGTAGCGACGGATTGGTTAAAAACGATTCTGGAAATACGAATGTTCTGTGTGAACGTACCCTTAGTGTGGATCTTGACCGTTTTTCTCCATAACAAGCTACTTTGCCGAATGGATGGTAGAATCAATTATTATTACTTTTAAATTTGAACTTTTGACTTTAAAAAGTGCCGCTTATTGGCCAAGTCCAAATAAAGAATTTGTATTTGACTTTGGAGTACCCATCAACTGCTGCGTGTCGCGGGCTCGATTCCTGCATCAAATATTTCTATAGCCAAGAAAAAGTTATTCCGGTCTGGTTAGACCAGAACAACTTATTCTAGGCAAAAAAAAAACAAACGGTTGTTTTCTTGAGTATGTGAGTTTATGTGTTTGTAAATGTAACCACGATAAAGGAGAAATTCCTAGTGTGGAACAGTGTTTAAAAAAAACGAAGGCTTAACCTAGGCCTAGATATTAAAGTATCTATAGCTAAAACTACACACTTACTTTGACCCACCTTCAGTGTTTTATTCTATTTTGTTTGTTATTTATATATTCTTCTATTTTATTTTTATTATATAAGTCCTATTTCCGTAAGTGTGTCCGTAGCATCAACAGTAGGCCCTATCAGAATATCAGCGCAGCGTTATTACCTTTTTGGATATCGCTGCACATGCTGAGATAGGAGCCTTTTTGGTCTCGCACAGGGTTTTTTATTTTATTATTGTTTAAGTGTATGCTTATTTTCTCGTGTCTCCTGTGCGGGTCACAAATAAATATTTTTCTTTCTTTCTTTCTTTAAAATCCTAAAACACTTAGCCTACAATAAGCTTCATAAATTTCTCTGCCTTTGTTGCCTCAAGATTATAATAAAAAAATTGTGATAGGCTGGCGCTTGACCACTATCTCACCTGATGGTAAGCGATGATGTGATCGACGATGGGGCATGCTTGCCTAGAAGTAACCTACTCGTATTCACTCTTGACTTAAACATTTATGTTAAAAAATTACTTTGTCAATGGGCTATCCACCATTTGCTAAGCGTAACGTAAATATTTCCCAGTAGAAAAATTATAGGGCCTGGGTCTGGGATCAACTGTTTTTTTTATAGCGTGGAAATCGTCAGGCATATTCTCTGCCGGTCTGTCAGACTCTTACTGACTAAAGCCACACTGTGTTCTGCAGCTTCCATTGGCCGGAGCGCTGGACTGCTTGCGCATTTCGTTACGCTCATCCAGCCAAGTATTGGCCTGCTAGAATTCATACGAACCCCGTCATCCTCTGCAGCTACAATTCATCTAGAGAGGCACGCGCAGAACTTTTCACCCTGAATGCTCAAAAAAATCCCCCGGTATCTAAGTTTTTACCTGAATTAAGCTTCAAAAGCTTTTTATAGTAGAAAGTAGTCATTTTTAGGGTTCCGTACCCAAAGGGTAAAAACGGGACCCTATTACTAAGACTCCGCGGTCCGTCTGTCTGTCTGTCTGTCTGTCTGTCACCAGGCTGTATCTCATGAACCGTTTTAGCTAGACAGCTGAAATTTTCACAGATGATGTATTTCTGTTGCCGCTATAAGAACAAATAATATAATAAATATAATATAATAAAGAACTAAAAATAGAATAAAATAAATATTTAAGGGGGCTCCCATACAAAAAACGTGAATTTTTTGACGTTTTTTGCGATAATGGTACGGAACCCTTCGTGCGCGAGTCTGACTCGCACTTGGCCGATTTTTTATAATCTACAATTAATCAAAAACCGGCCAAGTGCACGTTGGACTCCGCACATTTAGGGTTCCGTACCTAACCACAAAAGAAAGTTGGTTTTAATAGGAAAAATGTGGGAATTTCAAAGAAAAATCTGATATGTCAATATGTTGGTATTTTTCAGCAAAAAATATGTCGCAGTCATATTGTATAACACGCCGTATTACAAATAGGCGCGCCCGATTGAAAAACGTCGCTGTTTTGAAATGCGCCTACCTTTCGTTCAGTCGGATCATGGTGGCGATAAGTTCTACAAAGCGGCGTTCAACGTTTAGCTTAATTGTCAGCAAGAAGCAATGTAGGGTGACTATAAATTTATGAACACCGAATAAGTCCAAGAGCGAGAGAAGCGAGCTCGACAGGGATAGGTTAGGTTCGAGCATAGCGAGCGAATTTAGCTCCCGTCATCTCCTTCATGTTAGGTTACTTTAGACCCTGCAGACAGAAAAAGGAGCCCCGCCCAGCGGGCCCAGTCGACAAACTTTTATTTTCAAGTCTTTGTTATAATTATTTGTATTCGCCCACTGTGTGTCGCCCACTTAGTATTTCAGTAAGCCATATTTAGTAGTTTTACCCCTTTAATTTAATAGTTATTTATGCTACAACTGCGGAAGGTAGGTGATTTCGAGTCGGAAATCATCTTACGTACGTGTATCATACAACATTTTACTATGCATTGTGCGAGGAAATAAATAAATAAATAAAATAAAATTAATAAAATGGCGGGCGTATTCAAGCGCGTTCAGCATATCCACAGATTAACTAATAGTTCCTCGGGCATATCTACTGCGCATGTGCAAATAGCTGTCACATCGTAACGCAATAAGGCACGAGCAAAATATACGTTCTGCCAAACATATTTAATTAATATTTAAAATTAATTTATTGATCAAAATCTAAATCTAGAGTAATTAAAAACGCCTTAAATGAAGTATTAGTTTTATTCTATCTTTTATATAAATGGTAATCTGTACATAACTAATTATTAAAACTTTTCTCAAATAATAAAAACTCCATGCGTCGGGCTGACGTTGGAGTTAAAAATTAAAAAAATACAGGAAAGTAAAAAGCACTAGTGAAAAAAAGTGACACTTTCCGCACAGTTTGGCTGCTTGGAAAACCGCTCTTTTCGAGGACATGCATTGTAAAATTATTTTCACCCGTTTAAATACTATCCAAAATTAAAAAGTCAAGTACAATTTCGAATCAACGTTTGCACTTCTAAATTCAATATTATTTTCACTTTGTTGTGACACCGTTGTCGATTGCGACGCCATTTTTGTTGTTGTGATCATGCAGCGTGTGTCAGATTTCAAAGCGGGGCGTATGGCGTATCGAAGATTTAGTTTGTAAGGGCGCCACGTTACTAAGCCGCTTTGACGAACGCGAAGTGCTCATACAATGCGGCGTACTTTATTACAGCTGAATTGAAATCCGGCTGAACGAAAATAGCCGCATTTCAAAACAGCGATGTTTTTCAATTGGCTGCTCCTATTTGTAATACGACGTGTTATACGATAAGGCTGTGACATATACATAATAATAAACATTAGCACCAAATTTCAAGTTCCTAGGTCAATAGAAAGTAAAAAAATATTTCGGAACTATATTATAATTTAATATTATAGTTATTATATTAATAAATTATATAAAAGCTGACTTTGTCGGCTTCTCATACCTTTGATTTCGAATATAAAAAAATACAGTATTTATCTACTCAACGAGTTCTAAACAACGATACCCCACTCAATGGGGTAAGGTCATATTTTTAGTGCGCCCTTTAGAGCCCCTCTTTAACACCTTTCAAATTATTTTTGACAATTTGCACAGCTTTCGGTCAACAAAATGCTTATACTGTGAAAATTTTCCGTACGCAAAAAACGCGCTTAGACGTGGAGTTGCGGACACCAGCCCATCTTAACTTAATTGTGAAAATTTGCAGACTATAGCTCAAACCGTTTGGCTGTAAAACCTGTGTGACAGACAGACAGACAGACGAACATGTGAGTGACAGCAATAGAGCTCTGAACCTACGGGTACGGAACACTAAAAATGAGTAAATACTCAGATCAGTCTATTAAACAAAGCGAATACTAAGCAAAAAGGCGTGAGTTTATGTATGCATACCGTATATGATTACTTAGCATTAAAAGATTAAATCACCGTTATGTAGTTTATTAAAAAAAAAAACTTAAAATCAAATAAAACAACATTATTAATCATAGTTTTCATAACTGAGTCTATTGCAGTTGACAACCACACACATGTACCCCCAAGCCAAGGAATAGAAGACATTTAATAAAATTAGAGTAAATACGAACCTTGGCCCTCCGGATTGAAAGCACGAAGGTTCTATCAGACAGTAGATAAACAGTGCTACATTAGAAATCAAGATAATCATAAGATGAATCACTACAAACACTAAAAATCCAAAAAACAGTACTGACTCGTGAAAACATAATGCGAAAAACAACCAAATACTGCCTATAAAAACCAACATAATTGAAAAAAATATAACATACAAATACACGTATAAATCATGTCTATCATAGTACACAAGTTCCCAGTCTGAATGATTTATACACATGGAAAAGAAGAAAAATAGTCCTATGAAACCGTAGATGAAAGACACAAGAGATATTATTATAGAACCGGGTTCTAATGGTATGCAACACAAAAAATCATCCAGAACCTGTTCATCCCAATCAAAGATCTGAAAGAGACTGTGTCTCTCGACTCGTCTGAAGTAATATGTCCTCATCACACCACTACTCTTGGCTTGCCAAATGTTAAGTTATATCTTCTTTTAACATCATTATTAATCTTCCATTTCAACTTTTGGTTTGTGACTTCTGTTTTATCATTGTTTTTGTGTGGTTTCAATTTGGCCTCTTGAAATTGTTCTTTTATCTAACTATAATCACATATTATCAATCAAAGTGGTTTGTTTGGTTCAATTTTATTGCACGGTAAAGTGATTCACTAAGAATTGAGAACTGAAAAATTCTAAATTATTAGCTCTGAACAAAGACATTTATATACTCGTAAGTGCTCGTAAGACATTAGCTTGTCAGAATGTATTTTTAATTCTTTTGAGTTTGCTCACACAGAAAAACACTGAACTGCAGTTTATGTATTAACTTTTTGGTGTCATTCTAAGAAGGATGATGCCTACGATTTCATTATCTGATTTGTTATTAAACATCATGTTCTATGTAAAACAAAATGCCCGTCCCCAAGATAAACAACACAATCAACGAAACAATATGTTGTATGTTTCGTTCCAAAACGTTCCGTTATTATTTTTGGTATTTTGTTGCAACACCATGTCAGTTAGCTGTGATTTTGACAGCTTTGGATTGAATTGAGTTGACACTTGAGAATTGGCTAGAAGACTTTGGTGTGCTCGCTTGGAACGCGAATTCGGGTTCTCGTTTGATTATTATAATCGTTGAATAATCAACCCAGCTGCATCCTAACTGCATCCGCGATTCGCGATTTGTATTGCGCGGCATCTGTGCAATTGGTGTTGGTGTATATTCCACGCGCAGTGAAGTGCCTTTGCCGGGAACGCGTGTTGGAGTCTGGTGAGTATCTCACCGGATCGCGTTTGTGTCCCTTTTTCACAACATATCACGTCTGCTTGGCGACCATATGTCACTGCAGGGATCCAGCAGAATATCAGCGTCTGTCTGACACGTGCTGAGCTGGACTCCCATTTGGTACAACCTTGAGACGCACACCGCACTGTGTTTTGATTGTCATACCTAATGTTACTGTGATGTTACTGGTGTCAATTTTACTTTTATTTCTGTTAGTCAGGTTTCCTTTTTCTTTTTATTTTAGCACCTTGTTTTAAAACATGCAAATTGTAATAATTTAATTAAGATTTTGTGTGTTCTGCTGTGTCTTTTGTGTGCACTAATTAAATGTTTTATCTATCTATCTATCAATCCTTAATCCATTCTTATATATATGCTTTCCACCCCCTATACAACGCACCGTACGGGACTGTATGAGGAACGGAAGAACCCCACGAGAACTCAGGGAAGTGGCCAATTGTATCGCCCAACCCTTGTGGTTGGCCATAAACAACAATCCCCTAGCTTTCCACTGCTGCGTACTGCAGTTTCGTGGTAACAGTCCTGCATATCCAGGAGTCGCATGACTGCTATGGGCCCCAGACTTCAGCCCTTGGTTGTGATCCGCAGACCTGTATTTAACATTATACATCATTTAACAAATGTATCCTTAAAATTTTCAAATCGAACATTGTACTGAGGTGATATTATGATAGTCTCAGCCATAACTACTATATCATCGGCAAACCGAAGCTGAGTGATACACTCACTATTGCCATAGATGCTAAACTCTCTCCACTGCAAAACCTTGAAGATGTACTCCATTGCAACGGTGAATAGTTTCAGAGAGATAATGTCTCCCGCCCTCACACCTCGCCTCAGTTGATTGCTCGATAACCTCAGTGTAGCTGTCTAAAATTGGATCTAAAAAGAAACATTGCCAACACAAAGATCATGTGAAATACACAATATGTAACACCTATTCTCATCAATGTCGGAAACTCTACAATCGAAGTTGTAAATTATTACAGTAACAGAGGACCAACGTTCCAGTTAGGTAGGTCCAAATTGGAGAAAGTGGTGAATCGTCGAATCCGAATTAGTTGGAGAAGCTGCACCGAATATTTTCGTACCACATACCGCAGTGCATCAAGACGAACGTCGTGTTGCCAGTGATGACATATGGATCCGAAACGTGGTCGCTCACAATGGACAGGTCCATTGTGTGTGATGATGATGGGCTTTAAAATGATGAAAAAATTTTAAGCAGCACCTAATTTAAGTAGTCCTTATACGCAATAATAAATAGGCACTTTTTAGAATCATGAATGGAACTCTATATAAAAGTATTGGTATCTAGCAAGATAGCAAGCTTTGAATGTCAAGATGGTTGTTGGTTATTTACTGTGTATCAGAGTACCAATGAATGTGGTGTGTAAGGAAAGGATTTTATGAATTAAAGCACAGAAAGACAAGACTAGGTATTTATTTAAGTAAGGCTTGTCAATTAATTTATATTTAGAAGGCTCATCGAGCTTACCGCCATTTCGCTAGACTAGTTCTCGTGGGGGAGAAGGGAAACTAACCCCACGGAAGTTCTTTCATAATATTTATCGATATCTTTTACAACCACATAAAGTATTTACAATATTATAGAATCAAAATAACAAGGACAAGGCAAAGAACATAGACTAGTCCTTAAATCAATATAACATATCAGGAATACAGGCCATAATATAATATAGATACAGTTTCAACGCAACCATTAGCAATAATAAAGTTATAATATTAAATAACTTACGTTAGCCTTGTGTAGTCGATCTTACACTAGTATTATAAGTAGTATACTTCAAAATAACAATATCTGGCCTGGGGGGTGACCACAAGCTCTTAGAGTAAGGTTATTTTGAGATCGAGTAAGTATACATGTCATATACATCTGTCCCTTACACACACTCAAAATAACCTTACTCTAAGAGCTTATGGTCACCCCCCTGTACAGGCTTGTAGTTCACAAAAAAGTAAGTCAGCTTATCAATTACACAATATTTTCTTAGGTGGGTACACTTTTACATTGGTAGGTAGTTGACAACGCAATAATAATTTAGGTAGGTACTTGGGACATATGTCGGTAGGTGCTCAATAAATATGACAGGTATGTATTAAGTAGCAAACCATTGTGACTTGAAAAATTAAAACTCATGATTTAATAACGTCACACATACATCAAATTCTAACACACTCTTTTTTATTATGGTTAGTATAGACTAGTATGTACATAATTGATACCGAATTTGCACGTTTAGTTGGGATAAATAAAGAAATGTAGTTTGTAAAGACGGAGTTAAGTCAAATACACTTTAAACTCAAGATACGCGTTGCACCATTAAAAAGTAATACCGGCAGGCTTATTACGTATGAAACAGCAATTAGCAATATTTGCGCAGAGATTGTACAATCTTCGCGCGATTATCGCTTTACGTCAAAAAATTGGAAGGCTTTTTTTTGCGAAATAATTGCTCTTCAATCTTGAATTCGCATTATATATGAACTATAGCCACACCATACTAATTTCACGATAGCACTGCTAACAATAAAATCTGCTAACTGAAATGTGCATTTATCGCAAGGTGATCGCGATCATTTCGTATTACGTATGGTTTTGACAGCAGAGCGACAGCCATCGGCGAGCAAATGTGGCTGTCAAATTGCGATTACTTTTTCACTTGTTGTTGGTCGATTGCCAATCGCTCGCTGATGGCTGAGTAGGTACAGAAGATTTTGAGTTTTTGGCGGCTTTTTGCGTGTGTTATTTTGTGGCTACTTTAATTATCCGCAAATTAGAATATAAAAAAAAGTAAAAGTAAATATTGAAATAACAAAATTCCTAGTAATTATTGTAATGAAAAATTGGTGTTGTTTTGTGTACCAGTGTCTACGCAACTGGTCTATTTGTTGAATCATTGAAACAGACGTGATCTCGGTAAAGTGGAGGATTTTTTTATACTGTAGTGTTGGCTACCTCAGCGAAGCTTATAAAATATATTTACTACTAAATACTTACAAACACATTAGAATGTGATAAGTCCGCAATATGTATCTTCTCGTATATATTTTTTTTTATATGGCAAGCACCGATGTCGACTATTCTGCCAATATCTAAAGTATATTGGAAAAATCTATTTTACGTTTCATAGCTTAAATACGAGATGATGTAGTCTATTTAGTGATGTCCTAATGCGTTATCGATTCGATTTCTTAAAACAATCGACAATTCAAAGAAATTTTAATGGATTTTACACATTGACATTTTTGCCATCCAAGTTTTCAAATCAATTATTATATTATGTAAATAAAATAAAAATATCCAATTTTCACTGCCATAATTACTTTACACAAATATTTTACATCTCCGAATATTAATTTATCGGAATATTGTAGCTAAATAGTTATCAAATTTACTATTGTAAAAAACAGCCTCCACGAAGTGTTGCTCTTTCATAAGCTCGTTAATTCATCAAATGATACATTTAAAAAATCATCGGACAGATAAAATAGCTTCTGTTAAAAAAGTGACTGTAAAAAAAAAGCCTTGACTTAAAAGCCTCAGTAGCCAGGTCACTAAATTGATCGCGCAATAATTGTACAATTATTGCTACTTGCTGTTCCTTACGTAATAAGCCCGCGGGTGTTTTGCTCACAGGTTGCTGCAGGTGAGCAAAACTGACCAAAAATAAATGAATGAAAATGAACGGAACTTGTATGCGAGTCTCTTTTACACTTCATTACGATACGTAATACTTATTTAAATTTTAACATGACTTTTACTTTTACTCAGATTGTATTTGCATAGTTTGTTCACCGCCGCCATTTGTTGACACAATTTAATTTTGTTTGCATTTTTTTTTTGTCTAAAATAGAAAAGAAATCGCGTAGGCGCGCATGCTCGTAATTTCACATCTAGTGACAATTTACTTCCATGTGATATAGTCACAAAATATACACAAACCACAGAAATTTTCTTCGTCATCGTCAACAAAACAACAATTCATTTATCATTGCGATATTATAAATAAACCAAGCCACCATGACCAAGCCACGGTCTTGGTCACCCACGGTGAAGCGAAGAGAAACACGAGCAGGGGCCATTCGTCAGGGCTTTTGCCGTAAGAAGACGACGTAGCATGTAGGTTGCGGTGCTGCCTGGGCGACAACGCAACTGACGTTGTCGTATGGGGCCTGCCGTACCCATACGATATCGCGACTGAGGTTTGGAGGCCGCGGCGGGAAAGGAGTGCCGGTATTGCGGTCGCCGCTCTTCCTACATTCCGCGGCCTGGACGGGGTCACCACCGTCTGATGGCGGACGCGGCGGGGTCGCAAGGGAGGAGGCGTGTCAATATAGCATTGGCCACTCTTCCTATCCCCTGCGGCCGAAAAAATGGTAGGTGGTGGGGCCATTTACCTTGACCCGTCACAAGGGGAATAACGGTACCATACACGGGGTCGTCTGGCACCCATGTGTTGGTTTGAAGGACAGCCGCAGTGGGTTTGCGGTGAGTGCTAACGCGTGCCCGTGTTCCCGCCATAAGCAGCATAGGAGGACACCGTGGCGTTTTAGCGGGTTAGAGTCCCATAATGCGTTATCTCCTGGTGGTAGCGCAGTATGCATGAGCATTTCTCCAAACGAAAAAAAAAAGGTGGGGGGGACCTAGTCCCAGGATGAGATTATCACAGAGCAAGGAAGCTTGTGGAATTTAAGTGGCAGTGGGCAAGGCACAATGCTCGCAGAACGGATGGTCGATGGGGCAGAAATGTTCTGGAGTGGCGACCGCGAACCGGAAGACGTTGCGTTGGAAGGCCTCCCACCAGGTGGACCGATAACCTGGTGAAGGTTGCGGGGGTCACTGGTTGCGAGACGCACGGGACCGGTCAATGTGGCGACGCTTGGGGGCGGCCTATGTCCAGCAGTGGACGTCTTTCAGCTGATATGATGATGATGATGAAGGAAGCATGAAAATAAAATGAGGAGACCTAAAATACTCAGTAGGTGAAATAATGATGATGAAATTCACCCGACAACAGCGTCTTTCAAATGCAGCATCATTTTTATGCAAAAACTAAATCATAACGCGATAAAAATCTTTTGTGTTCGTTCAGTGCACACAGTGATCACAATCCAAACACAAATAAGGTAATTAAGTGTATGTTCGCTATTCATATCAATATTATTACATTATTTTGTCCTATCTTTCAATCAAAACCAGGTAGGTAATTTAACGGTCTAGTAGCCATTGGAAGCTACGGCAATATTAATGATACTGTATGGGATTTGGTGCTTGTAGGAAGTCATAATGTTCGAGCGTACGCTTGTTTTGTCAATCGTATTGCTCCTGTGCGGCACATTTTGCTTTGATGTAAGTACTTAAACACTGCAACAAAATGATTTTAATTATTTCAGGAGGAGTTCTTGGCTAAATAATAACAACCGCACGGATCGATCTTCCCAGTGTTGCCAAGGTCACACAGCCGCATTGGTCGATCATCAAGGTGAAGCAACGCTTGACGAGGTCGGTATGTGGATGGGTGACCATTTCAACATACCGAGTTTCCTCCGTACCTCGGAAAGCACGTTAAGCAGTTGGTCCCGGCTGTCATTTGAAGATCTTTGACAGTCGTTACGGGTAGTCAGAGGTTTGAGATCTGACAACGTACTTGTCAAGTGGTAATGTGTTATCCAGTTACTGGGTTGTGGGAGTCAGATAGGCAGCCGCTCCGTGTACAGTTCTAGTACTCAGCTTCATACGGATATACTGGTAGCTGAAAAGGCTAAACAGATTGAATTCAGTTTAATGTTTTATTGCATTATTTGACGTCAGCTACAATATGAAAATGTTAAATTCGTAAACAATTTCTTTTCAGTGCCTCACCGTAATACCCGAACGTGCAATACTGAAATACGTCAATGAGAAGTACTTCAGCAATGTTTCAATAGCTGTTCGTAGGTCAAGCAAAAGAGGGGAGTATGTCTTCAACATGAAGCTTATAAACAAAACCGTCCTAGGAAATAACGTAACGGTATACATTTCTTTAGTGTCTGACCGAACCTTCGAAAACCAGAACCTTCGGTCGGACATTAAATATTTTAGAAAATTTAGTTTGAGGATCCTGTCTTGGGTAGTCCAGTACCCATGAAGGAAACACGGACAGTAAAACCCCTAATACACGCGAATCCTTGAATGTAAACCTTGTAACAGCCCAAGATACATCAATCATCAAGGTATATACTTACTGCATGTGTTGAATTGTATACGCATTAGAGGAGACATATGATATATGCTCTAGACAAAGTGGCATTCGATGTCAGCGAAGGCGACAGCTGAAATGTCAAAATATAAGGGATTGATATCGCTTGTCAATCCCATACAATTTTGCCTTATTGACAATCGCTATCGCCACGTTTTCGATGATAGAATGTCACTTGAGGGTAAGGGCTTCAGCAGCTGTAGCCAATTTGACAATCTACAATCGATAACGCTATTAGAAAACGAATCAATGTATGGAAATGACTCATCTGAACGTTAAGTCACGGTGTCAGACCAAACGTATAGAAGTCGTTATCGATTGCAGAAAGAGATTCGATACGAAAAGTTTGTAATTTGGCTAGGCCCGCTGGCATTACAAAATGTTCCACTGAGTTCTCAAACTATAAACCAATATCACAAGACACATTTTAGCCGCGGTAATCCAATAACACTACATTTACGTACATTTGATAAATCTTATAATAGGAGACGAGGTTGGTTTTGTCATCAACCTCAAATCTGTCGAGAAAACCCAAGAGCATTTTTCCCAAGAGAAGTTTTCAAATGATACTCATTATAATATTTTGTTTTCGCTATTTTATTAGTTCCACATGATCATATACGAACACAATAGCAGATACAATCAGTATGTTCCGACCTTGATGGAGTTTCACTACAAATGGTGTGACCTGGTTCTTCACGATGTGTGGCTTGGTGCTTTGCTCCGGAAGTACGGTTTAAAGGAATGTCCCACAATGCCGGTAAACAAAATGTTATTTTTGACGCCTTGGCTAATTAAATGATAATACAATTAGTTTTAAAATAATAAATATATTTTGAAATATTATGTGACAAATGCTAAAATCCGATCTACTGACCGATCAGTGTGGCGACGCTTGGAGAAGAGCTAAGTCCAGCAGTGGACGTCTTTCGGCTGAAATGATAATGATGATGAATTTTTAAATTCTTTACAGGGTCCTGTTGTAATGTCAAATATGACATACAGTGGAAAATTCCCATTTGACGTGTTATTTGACAAAGGCAAGCTCGAAGCAACCTGGAAAGTAGGGGCAACAGGTGAAGTTCTGGGCTCTATGGATGTATTCGTAGGTGTTTTAAAATGACAATAATAGTTAGAAATGTTGGAGAATTCAAGAAATATTGAGCACGTGTCCTTTTATTAATATAAACTATCATTTCTACACAGGTCTACAAAAAAAAGTAATCAAAATTAGTGCTAAGATACCCGTTGGTGATTTTATAGTAGGTATGTATTGGCAACTCGAAAAAAGATTCTATTTTATGTTTAAAAAAATATCGTCTATGGTTATATTATCTGAAATAAATGAATGAATAATTAAAAAATTTATATATTTAAGCTTTTATTTTTACGGACAGTTTTAGTTCTACCCACAGTTTGAAATAATTATTAGGCATTGGCCGAAATGAGTGCTTTTATTAAATGCTATAACTTTTTTGTGTACCTGCAATAAAGTTTATTCCATTCTTTTCTATTCTGTCCTATTCTGTCCTATTCTGTCCTATTCTGTCCTATTTTTTCCTATTCTGTCCTATTCTGTCCTATTCTGTCCTATTCTGTCCTATTCTGTCCTATTCTGTCCTATTCTGTCCTATTCTGTCCTATTCTGTCCTATTCTGCCCTATTCTGTCCTGTTCGGTCCTATTCTATCATTTTCTATCCTAAGACATAAATCTAACTAGAGATCGCAAGACCCTCCATCGGGTCTTGCATTTTTGCCGAAAAGATTTTGATAAAAATTCACTACCCATACAAATTTTAGCAACCTTATACCAATGCAATATTTGGAATGATTTTAGTACGCACATTTTCATTTGGTAAAATTTTTACTTGGCAGAATATTAACAAGGATAGTGTCATTAAGGCCTTTGGTCTTTAATCAAATGATTTATTACAGCAAACAATCTTAATACAATACACGTCAAATGATTTGTTAAGACAAAAAAAAATAGGCAATAATAAGATTTTTTGGGAATATTACAATAAAAAAATGCATTTTTTTAATATAGTCATTTATTTAATACAAAATATCAATTTTAAATTTTTGTAATGAACATTAGCAATTTTGCCGCGGTAGCAGCCGCCGAGCGCCAGATTTCTTCTTGCGCAAAGTAAGCATGCTTGGTAGATTAATGGCAATTCGATAATTATGGTCAATGAATTAGTCCAAGAGCGAGCGAAGCGAGCTCGGGAGCTTAGGGCACCCCGACACGGATAGGTTAGGTTAGGTTCATGTTAGGTTACTTTAGACCCTGAAGACAGAAATAGGAGCCCCGCGCACGGGGCTTCGTCGTCTTTGTTGCTTAAATAGTAATCATACTTACAAATTGTAATTTAATTTGTATATTCTGTGCAAATGACCTAAGATGCAAATTTTTGACTAAGCCATTGACTGAATAGAAATGGTGAATTGAAAACTGACGATACTAAATATTACTACTACTATTATTACTACTATTAATATTAACTGAAATATTTGACTAAATAAAAAATGTTAAAATTACTAATTGGTAAACAAGTTATAGTTTAAACGTTCATTTCCCAAACATTAGGTTTGCGTTACAATTTTTTGTGAATAGATTTTTTGCTAAGTAATAATTTGGCAAATGAAATTATGCGAAAAATTTTTTGGGAAGTGAAAATTTGACAAATTCCTTTCGGTCAAACAAGGAAGACCCCCCTCCATCTGTACGAAAACCAAGCGTGCTACTGGTTCATACAAATTTTGGTACAATGTTTCGGCATAATTAGGATTTTTCTAGTTTTTTTTGCTCGGTACTGATTACGTTAAATAAAACAGCTCAAAGTAGGAGCATTGCTCTTAATGTACTCCCTTTTTTACACATTCGCTTCATATAGTTAGATTTGTGTCTGTGGTACTTTCATAATTATATGCCATTTGTCATTTTATAGGCAGAGTGGCAGAGTGGGACATATCTATAAAAAAAACGATAATTACCTAATATTATGTCCTTATCGCGGCAATGCTGTTTGCATGGTCAAAATGTGTTTTTTACAGTTGTGGCAAATACTGAGTTAAAAAATATTGAAAATCAATAAGTGGCTCTATAAAATGAAAAAGCTAAAAAATAGCCTTTGCATGCTTGAGGCCGTGAATTAGAGGTTAAAGAACTTCAAGGTTCGGAGAGGCTCCGAATCTCAAACTGCTTCTTTGATCTCTTGTAGTTTTTACTTTATCTTTAAATACATTGAATGTACTTGCTCTTGTGTTGATGGGTGGGCGCTATAAAAAGCTATTAGGTCAGAAAAATAATAATTTTGAAACAACTTTTTTATTAAAATATATTGTCACGAAAAACAAGCGCGTGTGCAAAATTTCAACTAATTCCAACACAGAGAAGTGTTTCAAAATTAATTTTACATGTGATAACAGACACCAGTGCAAAAAAACCGTTCAATAAAAGCTATTTATTTACAAGATTAATCAGATAAACTATTTTTATTTCTGTTTGAATGTCAACACTATTTCTCCCCTCGCCATGATGACTCCAGGTCCCTCATCTGTTGCAGTGACTTCCACTTTGCCTTTTTCAAAAGGCCAAACAGAAGGAATGTTGGTGTTCAAACTGACGTTCTTCAATGAAATTTTGCCCTACAACAAAAAAGTTTATTATGTGAATACCCAACCGACGAGTTTGGTTTTTTAACCCCCGCCGCAAAAAGAGGCGTGTTATAAGTTTGACGTGTGTTGCTGTGTATCTGTGTTACTGTGTATCTGTTTGTCTGTCTGTGGCATCATAGCACCTAAACGGATGAACCGATTTCGTTTTAGTTTTTTTTTTGAAAGTTAATTTTGTCGAGAGTGTTCTTAGCTATATATGAATAAAATCGGTTCAGCCGTTTAAAAGTTATGGGCGTTTTACTGTTTGAATCGGGGTGTTTTCGCAAGATATCGTGTCATAATTACGTGTTCAATAGATTGCCGGTCGAAACGTATCTAATATGTACTAGAGAAATTATGTACCATGAAATAAAAATAGGTCGGGGGTTTTTTAAATTTTACATGTATACAAACGCTTTTATAGACTGAAATAACCTAGTCGGAGGCCTGTGGGCTCCCAGAGGCGGCTTAATTAACTCTGACACCAGATGTGGCTACATCCTCACACGAAAAGAAAAAGAAGATAGACATTTCTACAAAAATCAAATGCAAAATAAACTTTTTTGCAAAAAAATACTACCGACTTCCAAATGAAAAACTACAAAGTGAAAAATAACTTAACTCTTGGAAGTCGGTGTCTTACCATTGTACCATTTTTTTTCGATATGGACACCGACTTCCAAGAGTTAAGTTATTTTTCACTTTGTAGTTTTTCATTTGGAAGTCGGTAGTATTTTTTTGCAAAAAAGTTTTTTATTTTTCCCTTTTTAGTTTTGCCTACCTAATAGATAAGCAAGTTGTTTCCTAAGGTCCCTATAACGCCGAATAGATTACCCGAATAACATGAAACTTGAACATAACCGGTGAAATGAGAGATCTGCGTACCCCTTTAGAGCGTACTGGCGTGATGTTATGTTATGAAATGGTATAAACAATAAACAGACATGCGATTGCAGCAATCCCGAGAGTGTTGCCGTTATTTATTGAAGAGTTCTGTTGTATATCTCCGAAGTTCTTGATCAGACCTTCACCAAATTAAAATGGAACCAATTTCAAAACATACTCTTCCAAACAAAAAAAGAATTTTTAAAATCGGTCCACAATTGACGGGGATATCGGTGAACATACACAAAAAAAAAACAAACATAAAATCGAACATAGAACCTCCTCCTTTTTGGAAAGTCGGTTAAATAGAAAGCAGCATTGCGTGAGAACGGCAAAACGGGAAAGCACCCTCTTTCGGCGCGACGATGCATTCGGGTTTAACATACAAATGGACACTATAGTTGCGTATTCACGCGATGTTTGCTATCTAATAGGCTGGGCCTTAGCGTAAAAAAAACTATTGCTTAGGACATATTGTACCATGGAGTTCTAGTCGATTTAATAGAAAAATATCCCATGCATTTAGCAGTATTCGCAAAGACTACATTGTCTATTCCTTTTTGTAAAAGGGAAGGGTTATGCAGGTAATTGTAGTACGGGAGGTAAAGTGAATTTAAAATAGTTATTTATGCTACAAGTGCGGAAGGTAGGTGATTTCCGATGAGTGGCACTTTTATTCACGAGCGAGCGAAGCGAGTGAGTGGATAAATCGACACAAGTTGGAAATCATCTTACGTACGTGTATCATACAACATTTTACTATGCATTGTGCGAGGAAATAAATAAATTAATAAAATGAAATTAATAAAATGGCGGGCTTATTCAAGCGCGTTCAGCATATCCACAGATTAACTAATAGTTCCTCGGGCATATCTACTGCGCATGTGCGAATAGCTGTCACATCGTAACGCAATAAGGCACGAGCAAAATATACGTTCTGCCAAACATATTTAGATTTTGAATAATAAAAAATTAATTTATTATTCAAAATCTAAATCTAGAGTAATTAAAAACGCCTAAAATAAAGTATAAGTTTTATTGTATCATTTATATGAATGATAATCTGTACATAACTAATTTTTATAACTTTTCTCAAATTATAAAAACTCTATGCGTCGGGCTGACGTTGGAGTAAAAAATTAAAAAGTACAGGAAAGTAAAAAGCACTAGTAAAAAAAAGTCACACTTTCCGCACAGTTTGGCTGCTTGGAAAACCGCTCTTTTCGAGGACATGCATTGTAAAAATAATTTCATACCGATTCGAAAATTCAAGACAGCTGACCGAAGAAACAGAATGTCAGCAACATTTTAACTTTTTTGGTGTATAATAAAATGGAACTGTAAAAACGTGCAAAAAATACTATAAAAAGGAATCGTGACTGTTTTTAAAGAAAAAAACACGAACCGAGTAAACCCATTTACTAGCAAGTCGCTGCTAACACCATATATCACCGTAGAACGGAACCGAACGCGATTGATGTACTTATAAAAATAATCAGTTTAGTCAGACGAAAAGTCTCTAGTTACGTTAGCACGCATTCTTTGTATAGGATGAGGCATCTGTATGCTAGTATTATATTATCTGTGGCATGGTATATTTATTCGTTACTAATTTTAGCCCACGGCTTTGGATTAAGCGTGAAAAGGTAACAGACAGACAGAGTTTCTTACGCATTTCTAATATTAGTTTAAAAATTCCTATAAAATTCCTAAAAACATATAAAAAAAAACTGACTTACCGGAGGAATGGGGCAAGTGGACAAGCCAGCCGTCCTTATAATACTGCCAACATAAGGATCCTTCAGTATTAGCTCGCACACTTTGAAATGCATCTCCACGAAAGAGCGCCTAAACTCATTGTGAAGATACTCGTAGAATATCAGGTCGAGCTGTAGAAGAAGAATTGTATTATAACTGTTTAAACTTTACATATAAGCCAATGTACAAACCTAGCGATATTCTAGCTAGATGTTATTGTAAAAGAGGGGGAGCTGGCAGAGTTTATGACCAAGTGCATCGTGCGAAAAGTTGATAGCCGTGTAGGTGCGGCTTGCTCGGAGAACTGAAAACTTTAGATTTCCAAAAAGGACACATAACGTGCAGGATCGTTCATTTTAATTTGAACGGGTGCAGTGAGGCAAATCTGACTAAGAAACTGTGGGTTTGCCCTAAACGATGACTTTGCAAAATTGTCAAAACCTAGCTAGTGTTGTATTTTATAATTTCTTACCACAACATTATATCCGATGCCGAGTTTGGAAACAAGTTCAAGATTAGCCACATAATCGCCTCCTCTGCTGATACGTCTGACACTTGCAGATACGTTACTGAGATATGTATCGTTGACATATGTTATCGCGGCACGCTCTGGTATTATTTTTAGGCACTGAAAAATATTTTCAAAATTATACATTAATGCAAATAATAATAGCATATTTTCCTGGATTGCCACCTTGTCCCGTTTAGGCTTACGACTTTAAAATATATAATTCATCATCATCAGCCTTCTAACGTTTCCACTGCTGGGACACAAGCCTCCACTCTGTGAGAGAACAGTTATTAATCCACCACCACGCGGGCCCAGTGCGGGTTTATTTATTTATTTAGACTTCATGCACAAAATATATACAAAGGCGTACTTAATGCCTTAGGCATTCTCTACCAGGTTGGTTATACCAGGTTGGTTCTACCAGGTTGTTGGTTGTCATCGAATTTTCGGTTCTAGGACATGCCGGTTTCCTCACGATGTTTTCCTTCACCGTTTCTAGAGCAGTGGTGATGACAAAATGGTAGGAGCTTGTGGATAAAAATTAACAGCCGCACTAGTCGATCATCAAGGTTAAGCAACGCTTGACGAGGTCGGTCCGTGGATGGGTGACCATTTCAACATACCGAGTTTCCTCTGTGCCTCGGAAAGCACGGACCCGGCTGTCATTTGAAGATCTTTGACAGTCGTTACGGGTAGTCAGAAGCTCAAGTACTCCTTGGCAAGACTGGTGTCAGATCTCAAGATCTGACACCAGTCTTGCCAAGGAGTACCGTGTTACCCAGGTACTGGGTTCTGGAGGTCAGATAGGCAGTCGCTCCATGTAAAACACTGGTTCTCAGCTAAATCCAGTGAGACTGGAAGCCGACCCAGAAATAGTTGGGAATAAAAAAAAAATATTTAAAAATAATAAAAAACCCGACTGCTTAAAAAGCGAACTAAAAAGACGTAAACAAGAAGAAAATCATGCTGTGGAGTCGGAGGCTAATACGCGCGAGCTGGCTGACCAAAACCAGATGTATCCTCCGACTGCACAGTATGATTTCCTCTTGTTTACGTCTTTTTAGTTCGCTATTTCAGCAGTCGAATTTTTCGTATTTTTTTTTACAACTTTTTTACAACTTTTTTTTACAACTTTTTAGTTATTTTTTTTTAGAATTAGGTACATTTAAATATATACATTAAGTATTATACATTTTTGTAATCACCTCTTAAAACCCTTCAGTTTGATACCCTACACGATGGGTATGGGAGAAAAAAAAATTGGGGCCCCACGATATGGCGCCCAAAACCCCCATTTTTCTTTTTTCCAATTTTAATGTAGCCAGTGACACTCGCAGGGTTAAGACGAATCGATTGACGTAAGAATCATTAAAATCGCGCTTGGTCTCTAGAACGCCACATAGGAACAAACATACATACATACATATAGACTGATAAAACACATTACCCTCCTTCGGCAGTCGCATAAAAAAGCTTGGCAGATTGATTGGTGATGACAAAATGAATTTACACAAAGTATTCGGTCTCTCTGCTCGAAGCACTGGGCCAACACTGCTCTTTAAAGCGCGGTCTAGATAACTAAGCACCCAAAATGACAATTTCACTTTGACGTTCGACTCTCGCTATTGGCTCACAAGGAGAACGCGGGGCGCCGCGGGGGTAGGCGGTAGTGGAACCGTTTGACATTTCGGGTGCTCAGTTATCTTGTACGCGCTATACATCACTATACACTCTCTATAAATTAGTAATTTCCTGCTTTTATTTAACTTGCCTTGTTAGATAATTGGTGCATGTATGTATGTGATGTCGTGGTGGCCCAGTAGCTAGGACCTCACCTCTCGTGCTTGAGGTCGTGGGTTCAAATCCGGGCAAGTACCAATGTGACTTTTTCAATTCATATATACTCTCTTTAGTTATATTGGACATCGCTGACAACGGTGAAGTAAAACATCGTGAGGAAACTTGGACTTTATAGTTAGTTTGTTGTAAGTTGATGCTCCATTGCTGTAATTGCTGGAAGGCGTTCCAGTGAGAGAATAAAGGAATAAAAAATAGGTCTGGTCTTTAACTGAATTATAAAATAGTCAGTATGTAATAATCTCCAACCAATTGAGTTGAATCTGTGAATGAAAATTTTGCACATGCAAACGCGTGGTTTGGATGACAATTCAATGAAAGCTTGTTTATCTTTGTTTGAAAACTGTTTTTTTTTATTTGAACAAATGATTTTTCAATGTAACAGATTTGCGTTAGGATACGTAATCACAAACTATCTAAGGGGCGGCGTGCCGCTTAGATAGTTTGTGATAACCATTATATCTTAAAAACGGTGACGTTTAGGAGATAAATTGTTGAGACTATTTTTATAGATAAATGCATAATCTACAATTTTGTCTAACCTATTTCATCATAAAACTTACCGTTCGGCTAAAAAACGCAAAAAAACCCATAATAATGAACTTTGACCTTGAATAAAAATTCATACCAATTTTCAGCTCTATGCGAATTACTGTAAACCTACCCTTGTTTTTTTATCTATTTTGCCCGGACTAAATGTGATTTAGAAATTATGTTGGGTAATATCGGGATTTGGATGGGCTGAGTTAAGTAGTTGTAGAGAAAGTTGAGAAATGGATGCCCTAAAACCACGAAAACGACACCCATGACGAAAACTTTTCAAAATTTAAATGAAAAATTAAAATATTTAAAACATGAAAAATTAAACTTACATTGTATGTTAACGTTAAGTGTAATATGAAAACCAAAACCAACTCTTTAGGTACCATTGTACATAATAACACTGGTAAGGCAACACAAAAATGTTTCGGTCAACATTTTTAAGACTGTACTTATAAAGATTCACACAATAGATGCCTCTAATTTAGAGATAAAGCATCTTGATTGTTACAAATTCAATTATTTGATATATTATAGCAGATATCTTCCTAAACATCTATCTAAAAATTGCCTAAACACCGTGTTGACCAATTTGTGGGCTCACATTTAACTTGATTTGTAATTTGATTTAATTTGGAATACTTTTTACACGGTATTGTAGAATTTGTCGGCTGTAGTTACAATAATCGACTAGGTTTGTAATCGAGGTAAAATATAATCGATTATTCAATAAAACATATTAAATAGATGTTTTTACACTCGAATAAGACGTTGTTCTTTGAATGTATCTTCCTTCGCGGCCGAGACCTGCCTTCAAAGAAAGTCACTGCCACCGGAATATTATAAACACCGACAATTTGTATCTTGTGATATTATGAATTGTCGATATACATAAATTGTGAAGACATATAAAGCCGAATTACAACCTCACCCCATTCATTATAAAGTAAAAGGTTGAGGTTGTCTGGTAGATATCGCTGTCAGCGATAAGGCCGCCTTTGTAACTATAGAAATAAGTTTTCTTGTAAAAGACATATGTAACTTTTTCTTTGGTGAAGAATAAAGTATATTATATTCTATTCTATAAACTTACGTTGTTGGTATCTAATGATCAAAATGAAGAATGATAAGAACAAAATCGTTAGAGTAAGCGTCAATCGATGTAATTGGTCAGTACATATCACATGAACCAAAGTGATTGGCCTGCGCTTTCGTGCAAGACGATATGCAAACCACTAACTGCATCAAGCGTACCTTAACTCGATGAAACTGGAATTAGGTATAGTATCGAGGTGTGTATCGGGTTAGGAGTAGTATCTAGGTATCGAGTTTGATACCTAAGGCCCTGCGCAGACGACAGACTATCCGTGACGCACTTTTTAGTCTGTGAAAATAGAACCTATGCAATTATATGCAGTAACGCACACGACGCGCAAAAAGTCCGTGTGCGTTACTGCATATAATTGCATAGGTTCTATTTTCACAGACTAAAAAGTGCGTCACGGATAGTCTGTCGTCTGCGCAGGGCCTATATCTATCAACCAGATCGTGTTGTTACATCTCTACGTTTGATAAAATCATTGAAACACTAGTGAATTCAACTACTGATTATTTCTGAAAAGCGTATTTATTGTAATGAGCCATAATAATAAAATCTAGCGACCCTATGTTATTAAATTAATAAAGTTGATGCCATAATCGTCATAAATTTAATGTCTATGCTATGCTATGCGCTATTAATTTTATTATTAACTTCCTAACAAAAAAAGATGGGTTGAGGTCGTCTGAGGTCAATATTAATTCTGTTTAAGTTTTTGATTGCAAAGGAGGACCACTACGGAACGCATTGGGCCTGCATGGTGGTCATAATATCGCCAAGTCTTTAGTCACTCTTTTTTTTAAGGCTATATAAACAGCATGCCATATAAGACGACCATTGTGCTAGACTATAAGGCACATTTCGCATTGAAAGCCGTGCGGTCGAAATTTTTGATGCCTAATGATGATAATGTTTTTAGCTTAATTTAAAAAAAATACATATTACAGTTTATACTAATTTCTGAATTTAGGAACATCAACACTATCATCACGAATGCAATACAACAAGACTTCACTAATATGATGCTATTACTTACTGCTGCATACCTTTTGGATGGCATGTTGCAATTAGTTACTGAATGGTTTCACAATGGATAGGTCCAAATATTCGAATCCTCAATCCGGTGCCTACTGATAACTGAAAGCCAACAATTTACGTTCAATGCCGAAATGAGGTTTAATTACCATCTATCATTCAGAACATAGCTTGATTTACGGTTTAGTTTAGTATTTAGATGAATGAGATTCAATGCAACTGCAGGTCCGACTAATGCAGGACATTTTATAGATTTTGCATGGTTTTATCCATGTTATATCCGAAAAACTCCCTTATGCGTTTCTAAATGTGAGGAGAGTTTGTGCAGAGACTATCTAAAGTAATCTAAAAATTATTTATTTATGTTATGAATGTTATTTACGTATATTTATTTATTGAAAATATATTTACCCCTCGAATGCTGTTAGCAAACACAATAAAAAAACAATTGCTTCTATGTACCTCACATCACACTGTCATAACACAAACATATTACGACTGCTCAGCGACCGTATGTCACTCCAGGGATCCAGCAGAATATCAGCGTCAGGTATATTTGCCTGACACATGCTGAGCTGGACTCCCATTTGGTGCAACCTTGAGACGCACACCGCACTGTGTTTTAATTGAAGTAGGTGTGTTACTTGTGTCACTTTTATTTTTATTATGTTGTTTATTCTTCTTCTTTTTTTTGTATTCTGGCACCTTTTTTTTTCCAAATACCCACATGTATGTGATTTTGTGTGTTGTGCTGTGTCTTTTGTGTGCACTGAATAAATGGTTTATCTATCTATCTATCATGAAGAAATTGGCTAGAAAGGCGGACATTATGCAACAAGGTAACCAACCAGTAAACCTTTGGGTTAAACGGACAGCAGTATGATTGGATTATACGTTAAAGCAGTTCACTCAAAGTAGAGTCATGTGACAATAGTCTGGGTTTTCCCTGTTCTCCTGCCCACTCCCCGTCGAAAGGAAAGATTTCAGCGTATTTAAGTGGACATATTGACACTTTGCAAGCATGGCTTCTTGGCGTTACGTTGACATCGACCCTCAATTTTGGTCCATTAATTGAGGCAAAAGCTTAACTGGCTGCCAAAAATTTGGGGATCCTTGCAAAGGTGAGAGGGTACTTGACGCCCGAACAGTTGCTCAACTTGTATCAAGCGCAAGTTCGGTTATCCATGGAGTAATACTCTCATCTCTGGGACGGATCTGCCAAGTATCAGCGGATGCACTAGAGTCGTTCGAAAAACGGGCCAAGAGGCTCATCGGCAATGAGATACTGGTCGAGTCTTGAACATCGGCGCCAAGTTGCCAGTCTAACGGTTTTTTATCGGTTACATTTCGGTGAGTGTGCGTTGGAATTGCATGAAATAATTCCTCTTAGCCCGTTCCATCATCGGAATACAAGACGTACGGCGATGCGTCATCGGTACATGGTGGACATCCCACCCATACGCACCAAACGTTTTGGGAATACTTTTATTATGCCTACAGTTAAGGAGTGGAATTTCCTGCCAGAGTCTGTATTTTCTGATACCTACAACCTGGGACTTTTTAAGTCAAGAGTGAATAGGTTTCTTCTAGGTAAGCGTTCTACATCGTCGACCACATCATCGCTTACCATCAGATGAGATAGTGGTCAAGCGCGAGTATATCAATAATAATTAAAAAAAAAGGCTACTGAATTACAAAGCACCTTCATCAACCTGTTACCGAAAAATTGTACCGGGTCAGGCAAATATGGTAAGAAATTATTTCGTAGGTTATTTAATAACAAAACTAATAATTATGTCTTTCCTAACCAGTATTTTAACTGATGGCCTTTTCTTTAATAAGTCTGCAGCTGAGTACCAGTATTTTACAGGGAGCGACTATCTATCTGGCCGCCATAACCTAGACAAGGATTCCCAAAAGACAACCGGGACCAGTATTATGGTAGTGGTAGGGACGCCCATTACCGCACTTAGACTTCCATTTGGTCCGTTGTGCGTGGGGACTGGCTAATATAACCAGCCTAGCTACGTCCAAAACCACAGAAGCTACCTGGGAGCTTTACAGGCTTCAGTGTTCATGTCAGGCTTTAGTGATACACGTACATTCAAGTCATATAAATTCCTCCCTTTCTTTTCAAATCAAAGCTCATAGTCATGATTGTCTGCATAAAAATTTGCTAAACTGCTACTGTTCGCCTATTGAGCAAGTCCCATACCATACCTACTTGGGACTTATAATTGATAATCGCTTCAACTGGAGTTATCAGGTGGAGTCTGTATGCGGCAAGTTGCGTGCAATACTCACCAAATTTTCCATTATAAAGTGGAATATACCATACAGTACCCTCCTTCAAATGTACACAGCCCTTGCGGAATCGATAATCTCATATGGACTTACCAGCTATGGACGCACTTTTAAAACTTACCTCGATAAAATACATAATTTGCAAACACGGTTGTTGAAGATGGTAGTACCAAAATATGTTAAAAATAAATACCGCGACAATTATATAGGTCTATTTAAACACTGTAAAGTGTTACCTGTTCTAGCCCGCGCTCAGTACCTGTTCCTCATAGAACACTTTGATAACACTGACATTCAAATTCCAATAAGATATGATGTGAATACTCGACAAGCAAAATCAAAATCCTTACAAGTACCACGCAAAAATATTTTTTATGGTAGACGCACCGCATCTGCCATAATACCAAATTTAATAAACCAAATACCCTTAGACATTAGAGACTCAATGAACAGTAAAAATGTGAAGCGCAAGCTGAAACAACACTACATCGACCTGATTACACCTTAATTTACTAATAGTGCGTTGATCAAATTCCAGACCATGGCATGCTAAGACAGACCCCAGGGGCCTTATGGTGTGCTTTGTGTAATCCTAAGGACAACTTGTTTTTATAAATAAATAAATAAAAAAAAAAAAAAAATGAAGCGACCTAAGTGGTCCGAGGATTTCTTCACGTTGAGATGACACGGCCTCACATTCCAGGATTACGTGGGCGGTTGATTCTTCGGCGTTAAAACAGCCCCTGCAAAGTGGGCTGTCCGTGGCGCGTATGTTGAATAGACGTTTGCTAAGAAGGGTATGGCCCGTTATTGTACCTGTTATTATTTTTAGGTAATTTCTACTCAGGCCGAGGAGTGTTTTGGTAAGACGCAGGAGTACTATAGTACAATAGACTGTCTACAGTCTATTGCCCGTGTAAATCTGTTATTATGTAGTTCTATTGATCTTTGGCAAATCCACGCACGAAATAGCGAGAGAGGCAAGGGGAGAGCGGGGACTAACGGCTTTACGTGCTTACCAAGATACTGAGAATTTTTGGTATATAATGGATGGTCACCATCTTTGGACCAACCTCAGCAAGCGTTGATTAACCTTGAAGATCAACCCAAGCATCTATAATTATCTACCATCAGACTACCAGACGTACGACGATGCGCCATCGGAAGATGGTGGACATATCACCCATACGCACAAAACGTTTTGGAAACACTTTTATTATGCGTACAGCTAAGAAGTGCTTATTACGTATCTTTTGCAAGAGCAAAACGGTATCGATTTTTGCGCAATAACACGCTTCTTTAGCACGCTTCGATACAGATGTTTTAGAGTTGTTGGCGGTTTTTTTTTAAATAAGTGCCTTTGACAAACACCGAGCGATTAGCAAACGATTGTGTAGGACCTACCATACCTACACTGCAGGTAATTCCAACTTTTATGACATAAAGCGTTTGATCGCTGTCGTTTTGCTCTTGCAAAAGATACGTAATAAGACTGCCGGTGTCTGTGTTTCCCGACAACTACAATCTAGGCGTCTTAAAATCAAGAGTGAATATGTTATTTCTTTCTAGGTAGGCGTGTTTCACCTTCGACCACATCATCGCTTACCAACAGGTGAGATAGTGTTCAAGCGCGAGCCTATAAAATATATATAATGACCTACCTACTTAGCCATGAACTGTGATGACAACTTATGCAATATGGTCCTATGTATACAATATAGCACCCCTTTTAAATATTTAACGATGGTGCAGTTTCTCTTTAGGGGTTCAGCAGAGTTTATGTTACCACGTTTTGATAGCTAATAAATATAAAACAAAGTTACATACTTTCATGTTTATAGGCTGTGGCGGTATATTCGTAAAAATGGCAAATTGTGTAGGCATAATACGGTATATTTTTTTACTCGTATTCGTGAGTATAAGGGGGGTTTGTTTGTTTTTATCTTTAAGTACACGGGAAAAGTAGAATACTAAGCGATCTCCTTGATGTCTCGCAATTTAAATTGCGTCGATAGGTTATCACCTAGATACCTTGCGCGATATCTCGCGCACGTATTTTTAACTAACTTGCCAAAAAGGAGGTATTCAAATCGACTGTATTTTTTTTGTTATGTGTGTCACTTCAAAACATTTTACTAGGTGAACCGATTTTGATGATTCTTATTTAATTTGTGGTGGCAAATCTCTTGGGATTGCTGCAAGCAGATGTTTGCTTATTTCCTCCCTACCTTACGTTTACGCCATTTCATTACCTACCTACCTATACCTTCTCTTTTCATCGGTTATGTTAGTTTTATGTTATTCGGTTAATCTATTCAGGTATAACTTTGGGTATTATAGGTACTACTGAACTTCCTCATTATGTACCATAACTAAAAAGTGAAAAATACAAACTTTTTCCAAAAAAAAAATACAACTGACTTCCAAGTAAAAACACTACAATGTGAAAAATAACTTAAATTTCGGAAGTCAGTGTCAAAAAACGAACACAAAAACAGGAAAACTCCTATTTTTGTTTCTTAAACGAAATTAAAGTTAGTTTTCACTTTGTAGTGTTTTTATTTGGAAGTCGTTGTGCAAATCAGTCGAAATGGATCGCATGCATGGGAGCGTAGATCACAGAACATATATACCCTAGGCGTAGATACTTGCAATTTGGCTTATTTGAAATCGCTTATTGATGTGATAATAATCGAATCGCGTCGAGCCACATACTATTGACATTCGACATCGAAAGCGTGGCAATAGAGATGGGAAAAATGACAAAATTTTAAGGAAACGCTATCGAAGAGTCATGTGATTCATCTCCATCCATTGGCATCGCTGACATCGAATGCCACTCCTAGAGCCTCAGCAAGGTCGCTACCACAAACATAAATCTAACTAGATGACCCGCGTGTGCTTCGCGTGTCAAAAAACGGAGTAAAATTACGATCAATGATCGTACTTTGAGCTTTTTATTTAGCATTATCGGCACGGGAAATCCACCGAAAATGCCTAATTATGCCATATTGAGCTATAAAATATAAATAAGCAGGAATGGTGGGTATTGATACCCTCGACCTAAGACGTAAATGTGCGCTCCTTTTGCATTACTTCTTGCTGCTTAACGGCAAAATTGACAACCCTGCGACTTTGTCGCGCTTTGGGCTGTCAGCGCCGGCTCAGTACACGCGACTGCGCTCGCGCCCTCTACTCGCGGCACCCAGAGTCCGGACTCGTACTGCTCAATATGCCGCTACTAATCAAGCGGTATCATTGCTCAATACACTGACTGCTCAGCATCCGGATGTGGACATATTCCAATCGAATCTACGTTTATTTTTGATTAAATGCAAAGATTGTTTTAGCACATAATAATTTTAATTGATTATATTATTGAAATGATTATTTTTAAATGAATGAACGATGATTATAACGTATTATTATAATATTAGGTATTACTCGTATTTGATAATTGAATAGCTATTTTGAAATTGAATTTATTTTAATTATTTATGCTTTTTAATTTTGTTATTATTTTAATATTTTTATATGTGTATGTGATGTCTAAATAATGTAATTATTGACTCTCTGTACGTTTTGGGTAACACTGTAAGTGCAGAGAGTAATAATTGTAATAATAAATAAATAAATAAATAAATAAAATGTATAGAAAAGGTGGCCGAGGAATTGGAAATGTTTTCTTTCATTGGTAAGTGAATTTGTTTTTAAATAGTCTGTGAAAATGTGGCAAGCTTGGTTTTCATACAGATGGAGGGCTTTTTTTGGTTATCTAGTTAGATTTATATCTGTGGGCGAACAAAATTGCGTAACGAATAATTAAAATTATTTAATATTTTTTTTACATTAGTCACATTTATAAATCTCCGTTAATTTTTAGCTTAATTATTTGTCCTAGAGATTAACATACAATTTCTTGCAGAAAAATATATTTGATTCAATTAAAACCTTTTTTTTACCAATGAGACATGCGGATGCGGTTCTTATGGGTGATGCTCTTCAGAAACGCCAGGTGCGCAGTACTCATAACTGGTGTAGTATATGACTATATGTAATTGAACTTAAACTCAATGAGTATGTAGGGCTCGTTGTAGGTGGCGTTATGTATTTTCTGCCTACCCTTATTGAAAAAGAGCGTGAGTTTATGATGATGAGACATGCAACGTGATGCAACTTCGTCCTATGGTCCATATCACAGCATAACTACCTCCATTCAGATTCCGTGATAGCTATTGCAGATGATCAATTTTACGCTTGGTTTGTTTTGGGGCTATGTACTTACGAGTTGATTAGATGCTCGCGGCTAATACATCAACTGCACCGAGGGAATTTAGGACATTAGATTAAGTGTGAATCCAACGTTATTAATATTCTATGATACGATTTCGTATATTCCATAGACATACATCTAACTAGATAACGCAAATCCCTCCATGTGTATTAAAACCAAGCGAGCCACTTTTTCACAAACAATTTAAAAACAAATTTACTTACCAATGAAAGATAACATTTCCAATGCCTCAGCCAACTATTTCTATACATTATTTACAGCGCAGTATGACATAAAAAGGCATTTTTATAGATTTCGGTGGATTTCTGGTATATGTGAAATGAAAAGCTCAGCTTACGATCACTTATCGTATCTTTACTCCGTTTTTTGGCACGCGAAGTACATACAGTCACTTCATCTAGTTAGATTTATGTCTGTGGTATATTCTGATGATGATGTTTACGTACACAAAGTTAAGTTTTGGGTAAGAAACTGATTATTACGAATGGATTTGTACGATTTTTTCTTGGTGCTGCGGTATTTCATAGATTGAACCACAGACATAAATCCAACTAGATGACGCGATGGTATGTACTTCGCGTGCCAAAACACGGAGTAAAGTTACGATCAATGATCGTAATCTGAGCTTTTCATTTAGCATTATCGGCACCGGAAATCCAGCGAAATCTAGAAAAATGCCCTTTTTATGCCATATTGAGCTGTAAAGAATGTATGGAAAAAGTTGGCCGAGGCATTGCAAATGTTTTCTTCCATTGGTAAGTAAATTTGTTTTTAAAATGGAGTTAATGGAGTTTCTTGTGCGTTCTTCTCCATAACAATCTACTTTCCGAATGCACGGTAGAATCTTTTTTTTTTTTTTTATCTTATTTTTTTTTTATTACTTTTAAATTTATTTTTTATTACTTTTAATTTTAAACTTTAATTTATGTGACGTTCAAAAGTGCCGTTTATTGGCCTAATTGAATAAATATATTTGACTTTGACTTTGAGTTTGAAAATGTTTGTGAAAAAGTAGCACGCTTGGTTTTCATACAGATGGAGGGACTAGCGTTATCTATTTAGATTTATGTCTGAGGATTGAACGCACATTCCAAATATAGAACTCAATTCGAGTAAGTGATGGACGCATTACTTATAAACGTGTGAAGACACGTTTTGATTCCACGTGTAAGCAGTAACCTTCATGTAGATCTTCTGACCTTTTCAAATAATCAGGGGCCTTACTCTGACGTGTCAAAACGGTCATGGCTCCAATGTGAGAGAGACGGAGATATACAGGACGAAGAGCACTGTCATGATGGCGTTGACACGTTATACTCGTAGTATGTAGTGACCGTAGTTTGTTTGCGATTTGGGTGTCGTCAATGGGCCCATAGCTTGCTGCTATTTGTTCAATCTCAGATTCAAATTTACCAACCCGTTGCGGGTTGAGACTTTGTTCCATAGGGAACATTTATGACTCCCGGTAAATTGTTGCAGGATCTATCCACTCAATGTTGTGCCCTGACTTGACACAACGACTTTTGAATATTGAGTAGATTGCCAGTTGGACTCTTGAGCACGAAAATTGTCAAAAGATCTGTTTGTTGCAACTACAAAATAACCAGCCAAGTACGAGTCTGGCTCGCGAGTAAAAGTTGCCGAATGAATCATAATTTTAATTTTAAAATCATGGATAGGTATAGGATAGATTTTTCTATTACCTATTATTATATTAGTGAAGAACTATTTTCTGTTTTTAATTTCCACATTGCTTCTTTTGGACGTAGGAAAATGAAAAATAAAACCCAAGAGTTAAAAATGTAATGTAGCAAATGATACCAAATGTCGGACTCATCTCAAACCACTTTAAATTACCAGCTTGTTCAGTCTTCTATGTTCACAATAAATTTACGAGTAACGAAAAGTTGATAGAAAATATATTGATAATATTCTATGATAATATGTACCTACTGAATATTGAAATAACTTCGAAGCACTATCAGTTACGTCAACAATGAGCCAACTTTCTCTATAAAGGCAACCGACTTTTTATTAATATATTCAATTTGATGCACGACTAAACTTCGATCTTAGTGATGGGACCCTAATATCGATAAATTATTATTGCTGAGTGCGACGGACGGTGAACTATAAATTGGGCACTTGAAAATATATTTTTTGCTATGAGAATAATTTATTTCGAATTTTGTAAAGATAAACTTGACTTTGGGCGCACGGTTGGCGCAGTGGTTGAGCGATTGACTGCTGCGCTGCGTGTCGCGGGTTCGATTCCCGCACGGAACAAATATTTGTATGACCTACAGATAGTTGTTCCGGCTCTGGGTGTTTGTGTATGTGAGTTTATATGTTTGTAAACGCACCCACGATACAGGAAGAAATTCCTAGTGTGGGGCAACGTTTTTTTTAAAAAAAAAAAAAAAAAAAAAAAACATCCCTAAGAATCTGAGAATACAGATAAAAGGCGTGTGACTAGGACTTTCCAGGTCATTTTATTAAAAAAATGTTATAAAAAGTAAGTAAATGTATAGTATTGCGACTCTGCATCAAAGTTGCGACAAACAAATAGGAGACAAATGTTAGGGCGACAGTACGATATGTCAGCCATCAGTGGTGCGACAGCACATCAGCTCGATGGACGTTAGTGCGACTTATTGTTGTCACGACAAACGATGGGATGCCAAAACTTTTAATCGAAAAACGAAAGTGCGACACAATTTTCGCACGTCAAAGTAAAGAGCTATAAACCTTTCTATATCTAGTTGATAATCGCCATCCATCTAACGAATAAATAAATAACTATACTACTACTACTTAACTGTGTATTTGTGTATCTGTCTGTGGCATCATCGCTCCTAAACGCATAAACCGATTTGATTTCGTTTTCTTTTGTTTGAAAGGTGGTTTATCGACAGTATTTTTAGCTATGTCTGATGAAAATCAACGTAGCCGTTTTACAGTTATCGACGTTTTACTATTTGAATCGCGGTGTTTTCGCAAGATATCGTGTCATAATTACGTGTTCAGTAGATTGTCGATCGAAGCGTGTCTCCAAATAAATAAATTAAGAAGCATGAAATAAAAATGTTTTGGGAGTTTTTACGGTTCCGTACCCAAAGGGTAAAAACGGGACCCTATTACTAAGACTCCGCGGTCCGTCTGTCTGTCTGTCTGTCACCAGGCTGTATTTCATGAACCGTGACAGCTAGACAGTTGAAATTTTCGCAGATGATGTATTTCTGTTGCCGCTATAACAAAAAATACTAAAAACAGAATAAAATAGATATTTAAGTGGGGCTCCCATACAACAAACGTGATTATTTTGCCGTATTTGCGATAATGGTATGGAACCCTTCGTGCGCGAGTTCGACTCGCACTTGGCCGGTTTTTTAAATTTTACTTGTATTTACTAATTACTTTTGCTATCGTACCTTAAATTAATTTTAGTTTTTGTTTTCGCTAACTGGTAATTATTAAAGATTTTAACTTTGCTGTTTCTGACCCCCCTATAGCCTTTACAAAATAAAGAACTATATTAATGTATCTGTATATATATTATAGTATTAACGAAGTATTTATTATGTACCTACTTAATATCACAGCAATTATTATAGGTGAAACTTTTTTTTGTCTATAGGCTCGCGCTTGACCACTATCTCATCTGATGTTTCCTCTGCCTACCCATTCGGCGAATGCAGGCGTGATATTATGTATGTTACAGCAATTACTGTGCCAATTATTATAGCTATTTAATTTAAAAGTAATATTACAAGTTTACATAATAATATGCATAAAAAGTTTGGTAAAACCAAATATGCATTATACGTATTTTATTTAAACTAGAGTCACGATAATATCAGCTTCCCACCAAAAATCCACTTTTTTTTTTAATTGTTTGATAGTAAATTGGAATCGAAAAGATAGGTGATTTTATACCTAATAGAGATCATAATGCAACAAATATACTGTTTCACATAAAAAGGTAATTATTACCATTAAAAATTACGTAAAAATTAGTTAAAAATGAAAAATAAAAAAAAAATAAAATTAGCAAAAAAAAATTGTGGAGAAACGTTTGTAAAGATAAAATATATTTTTTATTAATTTTTTGTCAATACGTCGTCGGACTCATCAGTAAAGCATTTCGTCGTAGTTGGCAACAGATGGTTTTTAAGTCTGAAAACATCTGATTAGAAAAAAAGGAAAAAAAAATGTATTCGATTTTTTTTATTAAAATGTCGATTTTGTCTATGAATTCTTATATCTTAAGACTCATTGTTTTGAATATTTACTGCTCTAAAAATTGAGAAAAAAAGAAAACACGAAAATTTTTTTTATTGAAAAACATATTGTTTTTTTCTTCGTATACCCACCTGAGTATACCATATATTGTTACTTACAATTAACACAACTTAGACGTAATATTTCTTGGGAATTCCAAGACCAGTTATTAAAATGCAAATTATTCATCGGTCGACGGAGAAAAATGTGCGCATGCGTATCCATCAAAATCTAAAAAAAAACTTAACGAACATAACCATTATACTGAGCTTATCTACTCTATGTAGCTGTATAACCAATAAACAAAACAATTATTATTATAATAAAAAAAACGAAACTATTATTATTATTTATTTATATGACTTTGACAATCTCGGGACCCTTATTATTATTATTATGACCTCTATTCATTACATTACTTATTAATTACATTTTAAATATTTTTATGAAATAAATAAAGAAAAATACAAAAATATTAATAAATAAAATTATTATCATGATGATGATAAAAATTAAAAAAGTAAAAAAAAATCTTTTGTAATGAATTAATCACAGAAAATAATTGATTCAAAGTACTGAATTCAATTCGAGTTTATTTGAATTGCCCTGCGTGACAGTAAATTAGATACTGCATTACCGACGTTCAGTATACTAGAGTATGTATACTTTATGTTACCTTCAAGTTGCATTTAGAAAAAAAAATAACATATGGCTGCTACAAACACAACAATTCTCTCTCGCGTCTAACCGAAATAAAATATTATAGTGAAACGGAACGGTATCAAGCTACAATTTTAGATTTCTTGTGGTCGCAAATAAATAGTAAATTCATTAAACAAGGGGTACATAAAAAGATTTTTATTATAGTTATAGTGATTACCCCTACACGAACTTTATTAAGATCTACGCAACATGCAATTAAAATTATTTTTTTATGTAAAAATGGTTATTAAAAATCAAAAAAGAAAATTTTAAGAGTGTCAGTGATTAATTTTTCATCTAATAGTATACTTTTCGTAGCATTTATGTGTGATATTATGTCTGTCAGGTACAAATTTTGTGACGAAACACGGGATCTGAATTTTTAGGCGAGAGTAGAGCATTCCTACGCTCGTGCTTAAGGCATGCAATATAATCGTATGCTGCTACGGACAATTGCTTTGCATATCATATATAATCAGTACAAAGCAAAAAATAACATTGTTTTCCGAAGTTGGTGTCGAAATACGAAAAAAAATGTACCAAAGGCACCGACTTCGGAAAACAAAGTTATTTTTCGCTTTGTAGTGTTTTGCTTTATTTATATTAACTTTTGTTGAGAGTCGATATCGCTGACAGAGTATCACTTTATTTTGAGCCTCAAAGGCCATGACTAAACGTGTCGTAATGTTCATCCTTTAAGATGTACACTGGGTGCCACGCGCAATGGCACTGTTCTTGTTACGATATTTTTCTTTTTACTAGCAAATAAATACTTTACGATGCTTTACGTAATATGAGCTGTAAATTGTTGGAAGGAGCAACAACTGGTGTAACTCTTGTTACAAGTGAAAGATAAAACGAAATTGCTGATTGGTTTTACGAAGATGAGCAAGTACTAAAAGGATTGTTTATATCTATATATTTGTATCTTTCCTAATTCAAAAATAAAAGTCTGCAATCGCATTTGTATTAGCCAATAGTAGGGTTAGGGAAAGAGCAGTGATGGCCAAGTGGGTTCGAACCCAGGCAGGCGCTTTACTTTGTGTAAATTATTTCATCACCAATGGCTTTCTAAATGGTGAAGGCAAACATCGTGAGGAAACCGGCATGTCTAAGAAACAAAAATTTGAAGACATGTGACATCCACCAACATACAATGGACCCGCGTGGTGGATTCGGGCCCATTCCTTCTCACAGAGAGGAAGCCTGCTCGCACAACGGACCAAATGCGAGTCTAAGTGCGGCAAAGGGGTCCATCTATCCATCCTAGTAGGGTTGAAGGGATAAAGCTTTTCCACTACACACTTTCGAGAATATAACGCACCATTAGAATAAAAAGAACTTATTACATTATATATATTTTTTTTGTAATAAATAAAAACCTTGAATCTCCTATAATCTTCATCGGGTGAATTTATAACAAAATCGTCTATTCATATAATTTTGTTCATGGATACATTTTCTATTTAAAGATTAGAACTCTCCTAACACGTTTGCAGTAGCCGACCCTTAACAGAAGTTACACCCAAAAAAGTATTCCCAAAGCTAAGATTAATAAAACAATTAGAAGACTTATAGAAAACTTTAGAGAAATTTTGACTTATTCGAAAAGTTTTGAACGAATTTTCCTTAATTCAGATTGAAGAGATTGAAGCTTTCGTCGACAATTATTATAAAAAGTCAGAGAACATTTTCATGTTATTATGTGCCTTCTGAAAAAAATAAGTTATAAAAGAAAGAACGAGTTTTTAAATAAATGTGGTTATAGTTCTTCATTCGGTCATTAGTTGACTCAAATTTAAACCATAGCTTTTCTGGTTAAAATTCTTACGACCCCGTTGTTAGAGGGAATTTCACCTATTTTTTTTTTTTTTTAAAAGCACAGTATTTAAATGGCCCCTTTTTAAAAATAAATTCATCACATCTTACACAATCACACAAAACAAGCTCCCATAATAAAAAGTTCCGACAAAACTCAACCAAAAATAAAACACCCAAAAAAAATAAACAAACAAAAAAGAAGAAAAAAATAATAAATAACAAAACCACATCATGCCCCAAACATAATATAACAGCACTAAAAATCCGAATACACAAAGCAAAAGTGTTGCAACAAAACCATAACGGGCATAATGAAAATCACAGTGCGCACTTATTTGGTCCACTGTACGTGACGCGGGTCGCGAAATTCCGTCATTCTGAACGTCCGCGCGTCCATTACGGGCCAATCGATTGGCCGATCCGGGTCAAATATGTCACCCTTATACACGAACGATCATAAAAATGGACGATATTATTTCATGATACACAAAACATGGGGTTATTGAATCTTTATGCAGTCTTATGAATTGACTGGGTTGTAGTGTATTGATATTGCTTTTCGATCTTCGACTAATAAGAGAGATTGTGTTTTATGAGGTTGGTATTCGTTCAACAGCGTCGTCTTTTAACGAACGTCAGAGTACTTGAAATGCGTAAAGAAATGATAACGTGATCATCATCTTTCTAACTAGCGTTTGCTGGCGTTAAATTGGCATCGCCACGGGAAAAGATATCGTGGTTGTCCTCGTCAAATCTTATATCGCACCGTGCTGGCATAAGTAACGAGCATCTGAATGACGTAAAACAGGTGAACCGTGAAACTCAAGAACGTTCACTATGGATGACTTCTGTAGACGCCCTCTACCTCGTCTAGGGGACATAGGACATTAAGTCAGCTAGTCATCTTAATTAGGTCACTAAAGGGCTAAGAGCTAAGAAATGAGTATGTAAGAGGGAGTCTGAAAGTGGCACTGGTGACCAAAATGTTGTGTGGAAGGCAGTTGTTGTCGTATGGAAATGTGAATCAGAGGCATGAGGCGACTGTCGTAAGGAAAATCATGAATGTGAATGAGGGGAACCAAAAGATGCTGCGTATAGACTGTGTGACAGTGTTGCAGATAATATGGCTAGCAAAGAGGTCATTATTGTGACGATGATTTGAAGCCGCTTGGAATCTTTTGGGCGGAACTAGGCTAGCTAAACCCCCATGCACAAGGAAACCGATTAGGAGTCTCAGTGCAGAATTTTCTGTACTTAGGGTTTCTGAATTTATATTTGGAGTTAAGAACGTGTAAAACCCTACAAAATTTGACAGGTTTGCTTAATTAGAACTTAACATATACTCAGCTTTGAATTAATAAATCAGAAATTGGGATTAGACTCTCATTTGCTCTGTACATTTAATTCCAACATTCAGTCTTCTGAAATACTCACACACCTTTCACACTTGCAATATCTTAATTGGAAAGCCAATATCATTGGCATAGCGCAGGTCAGGTTCATCGATATTATCCAATGATATGGTCAACGGTGCGGTGAACGATACCCACTATCTATCTGTGAGTGATTTCAATTCGATGGATTTTGGTCAGATTTAGGTCTGGTTGAGAGCTTACTAATATTACAAATGCGAAAGTTTGAATGGATGGCTGTATGTTTGTATCTCAATCACGCAAGAATCGCTGAACGGATCTGGATGAAATTTGGCACAGAGATAGATTATATTCTGGAATTACAATAGTACATTTGCAACCTTTTATCTGGGTATAATGTTCCCTTGGGATAATAAAAACACGCGGGTAAAGCCACAGGTAAAAGCTAGTTGTTTATAATATTTTATGTATTTTTTAGATTAGTCTCGCGTTTGACCACTGATGGTGAACGATGATGTGGTCGAAAATGGAGAACACTTGTCTAGAAGTAACTTAGTCACTCTGATCTATCAGGAAACACATACTCACTTCAGCAAGAAATTGCATTCTTGCAGTTTGCTGAATTCCGATAAGGTAAGTTTCTTTACAGACCAGTGGTGGCCCAGTGGTAACAGCAGCGGCTTACAAGTTGTAGATCGTGGATTCAAACCCAGAAAGGTGCTTTACTTTGTGTAAATTATTTCATCACCACTGCTCTCAAAACGGTGAAGGAATACATTGTGACAAAAAGACATGTGACATCCACTAACCCGCACTGTGTCTGCGTGGTGTATTACGGTCCATTCCCTCTTTCACAGAGAGGAGGCCTGTTTCCCAGCAGTGGGAACATTAAATGGCTGATTGATGATGATGATGATGAAGTTTCTTTATATTATTTTAGTCTACTAGTATATAAGGTACAGCAAAATAGTCTCCGTTGATTAAAGTAAGGTTCGTGTGAATTCCCAGCACAGAATTTCCAAGTTTTTGTTCAAACTATTTAGATTCCCTTTGAACTTTCAACATGGAACGGCATTCTCTTGCCGAGTTTTATGAATTAACGTAGCGTGTAACACTCAATTAAGTATTGATGATGAAAAGACGGAATATATTTTAGTATTGTGACGGAAAATATATGGTTGAATAAATTAATAAATATTAGCAGTATTATGCCAGTTAGAGGTAAAAATATCACAATTAATATTATACGGGCGAAAGTTAACAGTGTTTCCCGCAAGCATGCTTCTCCGTTGACCACATCATCGCTTACCATCAGTTGAGATAGTGGTCAAGCGCGAGCCTTTATTAAAAAAAAAACTGTTTGTGAGTGTATGTGTGTGTTTTTGTATGTTTATTAAAGAAAGAAAAGAAAGAAAGAAAACTTGTTTATTACTTCTTAACGTTCAAACGGCTGGACGGATCTGGATTAAATTTGGCACAGATATAGATTAAAGTCAGGAAGAGCATATAGGATAGGACTTTTTATCCCGGGAATATGTTCTCTCGGGATAATTTTCAACTTTCAAGCGGGCGAATCCGCTGGCAGAAGCTAGTACATAAAATTTATATTACATAATACATTAGGGCAGTGGTGGCCCAGTGGTATCGGCTGCGACTCATAAGTTGTAGGTCGTGTGTTCAAAACTTCAAACCTATGCAGGCGCTTTGCTTTGTGTAAATTATTTCATCACCACTGCTCAAAAAATTTAAAGACATGTGACATCCACCAACCCACAATGGGCCCGCGTGGTAGATTACGGCCTATTCCCTGTTATGTTGCTGTTTTAAATTATCAGTAGTGTGTAATAGTTATTTGTTATACAAGAGTGCAAAGTTGCTTTTTAACCGCGTGTTCAATTTTGATGACCGAGCAAGCGAAGGATTCTAAAATTGAATCACGAGCGCAGCGAGTGATTCAAAATTAGAATCCTGAGCGTTAGCGAGGGAATCAAAGGAGCACGAGGTGAAAAATCTTTGCACTCGAGTGCAACACGTAACTTTTCATTCCACCTCAGCGAGGAAATGACTAAATGCAAAAAAAAACGTTTACAATCACAAGATAGGTACACTTTTATTTCAGTTTAGGTATTAATTACTACATTATGACAGCTAAGTATTACAGAATAATCTTTAAATTATGACAAAATAATACTAAGGTATAATTAAGAAAATTTTAAAGTAACGTTGCTACAGTTATTTAACTTGAGTGTAATATTTTTGTTTGGTACTGTAATATTGGTGTTAGTCACTTGTGTACTGTTTTTCGGTAAACTATCTGTCATACTTAATAGTTGTACCGATTCATCGGATTCCCTTGGCGTGAATGTTGGAGAGAGAGGGAGATGGTTAGAACCGCGTACAAAGCAAATTGAAAAAAGAACACCAAGAAGGTTCCGAGTCTGAGTTTTTAACAAATTAAAAAAAAGTTGTATGATATATTCGGCACCATAGAGGTAGCAGTAAATAGGTTTAATGTTTTTTTTAATTCACAAACTTAGTGCACACGATGTTCTAAATTCAATTTACTTTATCCTCTAGTGAATAAAAACGGCTTTTCCACTCAGATATTGAAGATTAAAAATACTCTTTCCGAGATGGTGGGATGAAAAGTATATTTCTTTAATTTATTTCTTGTTTGATTGGCCGTTAGTTCTAGTTCATAATACTTGTTTTTTAAAGTCAAATCTCCAATTTCAATTCAAACTTTACACTTGGTTTTAAAGACCTCTTAGCTAAAACTTATATCTTTAAATAGTTCTGCAAGTAAAGCAAGAATTAAACTTAATCGTACTAGCAAATTGCCCAGCTGCACTTTAGTAAGTGTCAAACCACGCGGCAAAAAACTTAGCAGCTTTGCAAGCCATTACGGGAGCCAACGAATTACTATATAACGCTACGAAATTAACAAAGTTTGTTTGAAGGGCAAAACTGAAAGTGATATTATGAAGTTACTTTTGCTAGAAAATTCTTCGGTATTGGCCTTATTGGCTTTTGGCTTTTTGAAAAAGATATTTAATACGATGGGCTTTGTCACTTTGGTGTTTTTTTTCATTTTCCAAGCCTTTTTTTTTATTTACTAGTTTTAATTACTGTTTCAATGATACCTTATATTTCAAAGTGGCATAGTGAGTTAAGACGAAACACTACACTTCTTTTACATCACAATATAAACAACAAATCAATTTGCGTATTATTAATTAAAATCTTATTTGGAGATTGTCCTAAGACAATATTCACATATGTTACTCTAAATACTAAATTAAAACTAAACTCTCTATGTGTGCTAAATTTCATAAGCGTATGTATGTTTGTATGTACCTATGTATATGTTTGCCCGCGCATTCCTCCGAAACTATTTAACGAATCGTGATAATTATTTTTTTATTAAATATTTCCCAACTTAGGAGTAGTGGGTGAGTTTCATCAAAATCGGTTAATCATACATACATACATAAACTGACGCCATTTGCCCATGGGGTAGGCAGAAACTACAGAACGCCAACTGCTACGATCCTTAAATACTTCACTTACATTTATACATCTAGTCATACACATACGCCGGTTATGAGTACTGCGCGCCTGGCCTATCGGTTAAGCAGTTTTCATGATATGGAACATACAACGGAACTCCTTAGCGACAAACAGCACGAGTGTACCTCGCAAATCTGTCTGTATTGATACAGTATTTCAATTCATCAGAAACATTCAGACAAAAACATTCCATTATAATATAATTAACGAACCTGCTTACATAATTTCACGAGAATCGGTTGAGAAATGCGATTTGTAGAGGAGAACACCTGGACATCCGCCGGCCATTACTAAACAGTAAACTATGATGGAAACGAAATCAAAATCGATTGTGTAGTTTATAGCTAATCAGAATAGCTGTACATATTGTCTTTGATTCAATTAACTTTTGTTTTTCTGTTGAAATAATAATGTAGTCTTTGGTGAAATATGTCTTAAACCGTGGCATAATAAACTATGTAAACGGCCACACATGGATACATAAAACGACTTTAAATTCATAGATTTTTTTGTAGAATAAAAGTATTACAAGACAAGGAAACGTTTTCAAAATACTAAAGTTTATTTAAAATCAAAAATTCTTCTATGTCTAGATTGTATATCAGTAACGCGTTTTTAGTAACGCTACGCATATTTACATCGTCTTATCCATTTGCAACAGGCGAGGTTCAAAGATAAGCTTTAGCTAAAGGCTATTTGCTGGTTGTATAACACATGCTCTTACCGAGAAAACAGTATTTTTCTAGCTTCGCTGAACACATTTTCATCAGGTTTTCCAGGAACAGAAAATGAAGTTACCTTATTTATGCCTTTTTCTTTAGTCTTCGTCTTACCTTCTTTTCTTAGTACTGGAATCATATTATAGTTTATCATATTCAGTGTAAGTCTGCGGCGCGGCGCCGCTTATGTTCTATATATCATCATCATCTGCCTAGCCTTTTCCCAACTATGTTGGGGTCGGCTTCCAGTCTAACCGGATTTAGCTGAGTACCAGTGTTTTACATGGAGCGACTGCCTATCTGACCTCCACAACCCAGTCACTGGGTAACACGATACCCTCTTGGCTAGACTGGTGTCAGATCTCAAGCTTCTGACTACCCGTAACGACTGTCAAAGATCTTCAAATGACAGCCGGGACCAACGGGCTTAACGTGCTTTCCGAGGCACGAAGGAAACTCGGTATGTTGAAATGGTCACCCATCCACGGACCGACCTCGTCAAGCGTTGCTTAACCTTAAAGATCGACCCGTGCGGCTGTTATTATTTAGCCACGATATATAATGACTAAAATATTACTTACTTTCGGCTTCGATCCAAGCATTGAAAATCCCACAGTAAACTTTTTATTTAGCCATTCCAAATTTAAATGTACAAAGCATACTGTTACATCCATAAGTGGCTACCACACTAATAACACAAAGTATGTAATCGGCGGTGGTGCGCTTTCTATTTTGTGCTAAAAATGCATTGTAACTACTTAAACCTTTAATTTGTAAAGGGACTTCGTAATAATTCTAAGTAACTATATCCATGGGTTTTAATTTTGGGGCTACCGTTACAGTTATAGTATCTAATACTTCCTTGTTTAATGTTTTTAGGTTTGTATTATCTTCTGATATCATTAAATTCAATAATTCATCATGGGCCTAGGTAGTCATAATCGTCCACACCTTCAAGTGTAGTCTCCGACTTTGATAGGAGTGGATGAAACATGGGATTGGAAGAAAGTTCGGATTAGTTTCGTTCGGGATTAGTAGAAAACAACTATTGAAATGCAATCAAAATTCAATTAACCAGCTTAGCCTTTACAAAATTATAAAAAAAGTATATCCATACCACAACAAAAATAAAATGTTACAAAAGGGTTTCTTACCACGCGATGATCATGCATGCTGGCTTTGTAAGTACAATGTTACTTTATTACATGCCGCAGATCAAAAAGTAACGTCGTCATGCCTCGCCTTTGAGCAGCGCAGTCACATTCCTACTTTAATAATTTCCTTTAGCAGACTTACACGGAAAATAATCAAAAGGAGTTATTTAAAAGAAGGAATCTTCAAATTAAAATAAATGAAATATTTTATTAATATTTCGTAGTGACAAAGGCGTAGACGCTGTGCTATGTCACGTATTACGCCGTAGACTTCGTACCGACAAAGCCTTATGCTACGGCAGTTTTTACGACATAGAGTGTTTTGCGTTGTTAACCTAGGCTGTTATTAGAAACTATTTGGAAAGGGTGAGAAGGAAGTGTGGTGTAAGAATGATTGTAGGGCGCAAGTATTAAGAGGGGACTCTAGTGAGACTTTCTCCATACAAACACATTCTGCTGTTTTCTTCGTGGATAATACCTCTAGAGCAATGATTTTTTGCCATAAAATCTAGGTCTAATTAATACGTGCCTGTATTATTTTCCTTTTTTCCAAAACATAATCACAAAAAGAAATATGACAATACAAAAATCCGAAAAAAATGCTCGTTTTTACCGCCATGTTCAGAAGACTTTCAGACAAAATTTATAAGTTTTTAACAAAAAAGGAAATGATAGGAGCATAGATATACTTTTCCTCTAAATTTTGATATAAGAATTTTTTAGATCAGACCAGTTTTCATGAAGAAAACAGCAGAATACGAAACGTCTTTTAGTCAAAGTTTTTGTAGGTAAAATCAGCCTGAGCTGCAGTTGTCCCTTTCGCACTTTACGGGGTGAGGTTGGAGGTGACGCGACGGCAATAGTTTCTTCAAATACCTATTTTTCAAATTCCTGTTGACTAGAGTCCGCTCTTAATCAAGGGGGTGACTGTAAGCTCTTAGAGTAAAGTTATTTTGAGTGTGCATAAGGGACAGATGTATACAAGTCATTTACATCTGTCCCTTGCACACACTCAAAGTAACCTTGCTCTAAGAGCTTATGGTCGTCCCCCTGGTTGCAAAATATCTTTAAATGTTAGAAAACTTCGCTGAGTGTCGTAAGCTACTTTATATCTCAGAAAACGCATAGTTCCGGTGAAATAAATCATGGAAGTGAAGACGTAAAAAAAATTATATCTTATTGATAAGCTCGCACTTGACCTGACTATCTCACCTGATAGTAAGCGATATGAATAAAAAAAGTAATTTGAAGGATAACATGTATTTTTTCTAAATCATAAAAATAAAGGAATTGCATAGATAGCTGTAACCACCTCTGATAAATAACCTGTTTGGTTGCTTCGGATCCATAGGGACAACAAGTTGAAAAATGGAATGTTCCACGTGCAATTTCAGCGGCAAAACTTTTCATCCAGGAACGCAGTGCTGATATCTATCAATAATAGACTAGGTGTTATGATTGGCAAGCCACCAAGACCACCAAATCATCGCTTACCATCAGGTGAGACAGTGGTCAAAAGCGAGCCTATTAAGTATAAAAATAATGTTCATTTATTTATTATACATTATTGTACATTTATTTATTATACATTATTGTACATTTATTTTATACATATTGTACATTTATTTATTATACATTATTGTACATTTATTTTATACATATTGTACATTTATTTATTATACATTTTGTATACTTTATTGTACACCACAAAGTATGTACAGGGCAAACATTCACAAAAACATGTGTACAATGGGCGGTCTTATCGCACAGGGCAATCTCTTAAAGACAACCGTTGGATGGACTGAACGATAGGAGAAGAATTTAGAGCTGTCAGTGTACAAAATGTCATACTTAAATAATATTACTCAGAAATAATAACATAAAATACATACATATAATATTATATAATACTAGGTGTTGCCCGCGACTTCGTCTGCGTAGCTAGTACTTTAAATAGCTATTTTTTTATAACGCGCCATTATATTATAGGTGTAAATAGGCCGCCGTACTTGAGAAATTATTAGTTCACCATTCAAACTTCTACCACCCTGTCCACACCCTAAAGGATGATTTCCGGGATAAAAAATATCCTGTATCCTTTACAGGGTCTCAAACCATCTCCATGCTAAATTGCATCTAAATTGGTTCGGCGGTTTAAGCAACGTTTGAAAAGGTAACAGACAGACAGAGTTACTTTCGCATTTTTTACATTATTATATATTATATATAGTATGGATACTAATAATATCAAATATATAACATAGAAAGGAGAAGAATAAAGATTATAGTTAAAGGTAATGCTCTTTTACCATTTTCTTAAACATTGGCAGAGTTTGCACGTCTTATTACAATAGGTAATACATTCCACAACCGAGCTGCTTGAATCGTGAAAGATTTGTCAAAGCAGGAAGTGGAATGCTTACGAATATTTAATTTATTTTACTTATACCTTCCTTAGAAAAAACATGCGTGTAAGATTAAATTTGTTTAGAATTACACCTTCTGGAGACGCCATGCCACATTGTAAAGAAGTATCGTGATACCCAGTTACTGGGTTGTCGAGGTCAGATAGGCAGTTGATCCATGTATGGTTTAGCTACGTGCGTATAGACAGGAAGAACACATCAAAAAAAAATTTGGTAAAATTGGTTCAATGCTAGCAGATTTATCCTTCCTGGGCCTGCAGTCTCGACATAGCTAACGATCGTTACGCTAGCTAACATTCGTTAACTCTTACCACAAAATAGTAAGAATACAGAAGGGCCACGCCCGCCGTTTGTAAAATTGACAGCTAAACTTGACAGATTCACTAGGGTTGTAGTGTTCGTGATATTAAATGGATATTTGATGCCCTGTCTACCCTCTAAGGCATGTAAGCATGATATGATGTATGTTTAGACGAATCTATGTATTTATGTTTGTAACTTGGCCAACCTACCCTTTTTTTTTAATTCGGAATCAATATAGTAGCAACCCTAGTGAATCTGTCAAGTTTAGCTGTCAATTTTCCAAACGGCGGGAGTGGCCCTTCTGTATACTTACTATTTTGTGGTAAGAGTTAACGAATGTTAGCTAGCGTAACGATCGTTAGCTATGTCGAGACTGCAGGCCCTGGACATGTTCAACTAATGGAAACAAAGTACCGTATCGAAGATTATCTATTTGTAGCACACAATACCAAATATTCACATACATATTGAAACCTCAACAACCGCACACTCGTAACTGGAGTAGAATCCCCATTCGTTGTCCGAAACCCGATTGACCGTCAAAACCGTTTGCCGTGAGGACATCTTCCCTTTTATGGCACATTAGCGACAAAGAAGGACTATTACGTCGGCTGGATCCGCGTAACGACTCCCATAGTTCACGCTCAATCGTTGGATTAAGCCGCAATTTGTATCAGTCGGGAACTGTCGCGTTTACCCTATTTAACAGACGAGGAACGGGATGAAAAATTCCATTGTTAACATAACATTCAATCTCTTTTCGTGTGGCCTTTATATGTCTTGAAGGCAATAAGTTGTTTCCTTTTAGTTTGAGCTAAGGCCTTGTAGTCTTGACTGATGTGGAATGGTTTGTACAGTTAAAATGTTAATAAGTATAACTTAGTGTGTATTCAACAATTGTCAGAAGGTAATCATGTCAAGTATTATGTTACTCGACATGATTACCTTCCTCGTTCTATATTTAACTAGCTTCTGCCAGTGGCTTCGCTCGCGTGAATGTCAATAATTCTCCCAAGGGAAAATATTTCCGGGATAAAAAGTATGCAATGTGCTATTTCAGACTATAATCTATCTCTGACAGCTATAATAATAATAATCGTTACGGCCAATGGCATAATAGCCAAGAGCCTCGACGAATATCTCAGGAGGCTCTCGTTGGGCAGCTGGATCAAGGGTTTGTTCCAGAAAGTAGTACTCTTGGACACGGCGCGTATCGATAGAAGGTTCCTCTCTCAGAAGCCCTGACCACCGGTAGCTTGGACCCTGGTCCCGATACCGGTAGGCTACTATTTTTAAATGTTTTTTTTCCTTTTTTTGTATGAGTTTTATAAAAATATTTAAAAATGTAATTAATAAGAAAATAGTTAAATAAAGGCAATAATAATAAATAAAGGACATAATAAATAATAATCTATCTCTGTGCCAAATTTCATCCAGATCCGTTTAGTAGTTTTTACGTGAAAGAGTAAAAAACATACACACTCACAAACTTTTGTAAAAGTAGGATTAGTAGGATAGCAGGACTAGATGTGTCCTCAGTTTTTCTTCTAGCTTTTGTCATTGACTTCAACCGCAAGAAAGTCGGCAATTATCCCAAAGAAACGTTATCTGTGCTAACCAAGGACCTGATCCACCATGGTTACCATGATCTTTTACTGCTTTTTGAATGGCTTTCGACCAATACAAAGAAAGTAAAAGAGTTTAATTGCGCGAGGTTGCAAGCAACTACTCAGAGGCACAGGCCTTCTCTCACAGAGAGGAGGCCTGTGTCCCAGCAGTGCGAATATTAAAAGGCTGATGACGACTCAGAGGCAGTGCACGCGCAACCACATAAAATGAGAAGGCCAAGGTCATAGCTCACTAACAAAACCCCGCTCTAACACCGCTCCCACACAACACCACCAACGGAGACATCTGGCCGCTGTCCACGCGCCGACAGCTAGCTGGGAACCAGCTGTCCAAGCGCTTACAGCTGTCAGTCAACTAGCTCTCCCTGCGCTTCTGTACTACAGCTCTGGTAAGCTAGCAGCGCACCCCGCGCAGATCACCTGCTTGAAGTGCGTGGTACGAGTAAGCATAAGGTAAGCGAGACGACAACTATCGAGTGATACCATGGCGGTAAGCTCACTTACAGCGAGCTGTCTGCTAATTTATGTTTTCAATGTAAAGTATGTCTACAGAGGACGCCCTGAAGCTCACATTTCTGTGAACATTATTTTGCCGGGTGGGAGTGGTGTTATAATGGCCTAAGTCGGCTACGACCTCTAACCGTACGACTTTTTATCTAGAGTTGTATCAACAATTCATATTTGTACAGCGCGTAGACATAGCCGAGTAGACTTGGATGTCAACAAAGCTAGACAAAATAAAACGAATAACATAAATAATCCTCTTATGATTGTCAAGGTTTGGAAGCTTTTCTCATTGTTTAGATCTCAAATCGGTTAAACAATCTCGTTAGTTTTATTTAGATTTACTGAGGTTCAGAGATTCGTGTTATGTTCAGACAGGTTTTGACCTTGAATATCTTCTTGGGTCAGGCTAGGTGCCCCGATTGTAATTACTCTAGTTTCGCGGATGATATCTTGCTATTTTATTAATCTATGGAAAGATTCCTAAACGATCACTAAGGTGACCGTGTCTCATATGTCTGTATGATTGCAAAATGCGATCAAAGTTTTTTCGGGATTGCTGCCCTGTTTCTCGGCGGGACACCTATCCTAAACGTAATTTACATGGATTAGGCAGCTATCCCCTATGTGAGATAGATGACCCAAACTATAGGTGTTCGCAAAAATCGCTGATACTCGTACCCTGAAAATTTTAAAGATAATGTTTTTTATTTTCATAAATTTGTAAATAAAAAACAAAGTACAGACCAGAATTACAAATAAAATATTTTGCATTTTGTACTAAAAAATATAGAGTGCTTTCAAAAAGTTTGGCAATTATACGGCTTTTACCCTATAAGCGGCCAGCTTATCAAAATTAGGACAGCAAATGGATACACTATTGTTAATACGAGTGTTGTTCTTAAGTTTACATAACATAGGTAACATAAGGCATGCATGCCCCAAAAGGCTAGGCAGAGATATAGTAAACTCACATTTTACCAGTTTAATTCCAACATAGGAATGTAATGTTGGAGTTTAACAAAACCAAATCTATCCTACTTCAACACTAAACTTTTTCTCTGTTTTACCAAAAATAATGAACCCGAGTCTGCGTCAACACATGACATTAGAATTTCCAGCTGGTCACGGTACACTATTCTCTTTTCTACACTATTTTATAATGTCAACCTTAGTAGGGACCACACGTCCGACGTAATATTACTGAAACCCACACCTTCTGGTAAAAATTTAAAGTAAAGTGTAATTAAACTGCTATTATTCAAACCCTTAAACCGGTCTATCTTTGATATCCACTCCTTAAACCTAACATTAAATAGGGGTCGAGCCAGATGCCATTATCCTTGCATAAAGCCAGATTGATACTGAAAAAAATCCATATAGAAAAACCTATTTTTCCCGACCCAGGCATCGAACCCAGGACCATAGTAGCGCATAGTACCAATGAAGTAGTATATCATAAACAAACAAAGAAAAAGAAGAAAAATACTAATAAAAAACCCTACAAGTGCCTTATTTACACCCAAAAAACTTTGCTTTTATAAATTTTATGACGAAACTTCCTGCTTTATTTTAGCATGCATTTACGAAGTCCGCGCCATTTCACGAGGCCGTGGCCTGGGTATGCAGGCCTTGTTTACTCAATCGTACAAAAAGTGCTAATGGTAGGTTTATTCAACTGTTTATACAAAACTTACTCGCATCGCCGCACTCTCTGGATTAGGGTGAAAGTAGCCGTCAAATTAGCGGGATGAAGCCCATAGGGATGGGCTTAAGACGAGTGGAAGTTTATTTATAAACTTTGTGGAGTGTTCCTTTGTGTTTCATGCTGAAAATACTCTTAAATTTTGTGCATTTTGTGTAGGTTTACTCCATTTTGCATATTATGTTAGAACGTGTTTAGTGAAGTATAAAGAAAATAAACTCATCAAATATAAAGGTTTCTCTAATTTAAAATATTTATAGGTAAAAATATCTGTTAATCAGTCGCAAAAAAAGCGTTGACAATCCTATACTGATACCGACAGTAGGTATTTTAAGTATTTATGCCACTTAGTTACTCCCGACTTGAAAGATGATGCATAGATTGAACGGGAGCAAAGGGCGCTGTCGGTCAGAGCAAATATGGTGATCCGTAGGTTCGCACGATGCTCAACAGAAGTTAAAATTACTTCCTTTAGAGCCTACTGCACTACATTATACACATGCAACTTATGGACTAACTACACGCAAGGTCGTACGGCGCCCTTCGAATCCAGTTTAACAATGCGTTCAGGATATTGTTGGGTCTCCCCCTGCAGCGCTTCGACAATGGTTGCGGAGGCGCGTGTAAATTGTTTTTATACAATAATGCGCAAGAGAGGCACCTCGCTGGTGCGGCGAGTGCGGGGGAGCTCCAACAACATGTTGGCCGCGCTCGCGGAAAGGTTCGATTGCGCCTACATTAATCACTGCTGTAGGTTACACATAGAGCGCAGGTATTTTGGCAATATTGCAACTAATTTATTGGTTATTGTGTCCCGGTCTCAAGAACTACCTCTTACCTTTTCCACCCAACCTAGGCATAGGTTATATGTAAATTGTTATATGTAAATAGTTACTTTCCTAATTTGTAAATAATGTAGATAAATGTAAATAATTGATTAATTTCATATTTTTTTCTATATTATTAATTAAAACTAAGAAATGTAACAATTAATGTTACAATTGTTTGCTTTGTAAATTGAATAACTTATTGTTTGAATTATTTCATAATTTCTATTTTATATTATAATGAACTATGTATTGGATTATTTAATGTGACTGTGTGGGTATGAATGTTTAATTTAATGAGTCTGTGAAACTTGAAATTAATGGTTAAATTATATTATACTTCATGAAAGCTGTCAGTATCAATACAGTAACAATAGCGGCAGAGATCAAGCTATCTTTTATGAAGTTTAGATTACATCTGCATAGTCCTAACCTATATCAGTTTACTTATGGTCTTGACATGGTTGTACTAATTTTGATCAAGTTTCGGTTCGATTAAGCAAATGGTTTAGCAAGAAGCAAATACACAGTCTCAAGCCTTGTTTCAAGTACACACTATAACTACATACAATATACCAATGCAAATCCATCTGTTTGTCGAATTGGTTAGGATTCAAACTCAAGTAGTTTGAAGTTCTGCCCATAGCTTTGGGATATTGTCGCTACGAATCAAGGCTGGGGCGAGCATGTTGACTCAAGGCTTTACTTTAGCTTCGCTTGTTGATTCGAAACAGTTCCGTGCCATTGTGTTGACCAGGCTTTCGGTTGAGGCATTGTGTTTATTGGATTTAATTATACACAAATCTCACTTTTATGACAAATTCGAAAGTTTGGATAGATGGAAGTTTGTTACTCAATCACGCCAGAACGGCTGAACGCCCTTTACACGCAGGCGCAGCCGCTGGCATATCATCATCATCATATCAGCTGAAAGACGTCCACTGCTGGACATAGGCCTCCCCCAAGCGTCGCCGCATTGATCGGTCTCGCATCCAGCGGATCCCCGCAACCTTCACCAGGTCATCGGTCCATCTGGTGGCTGGCCTTCCAACGCAACGTCTTCCGGTTCGCAGTTGCCACTCCAGAACCCAGAACTGGAAGAACGAAGAACGCCACTTGCGTATGCTGGTACATAATTCAATTCACGTTTTATTCCAATGGGGATAGACAGAAACTACAGAACGCCACCTGCTATGTTTCACTCTTCCTAATTTTGTTTTCTTATTCGTTCATATACGTCTAGTCATACACGCACGCAAATTTAAAATTCAGTTGCATGATTTGAACCATATATAATAGGTAACTAACAGGGCAAGTTAAATAAAAGCTTATATCGAAAGACCCTCTGATCATTAGAAACTTTAGCCCGATGATTTTTCAAACTTCTGAAAATTAATCTTTTCGAGTGCATTTTTCACGCAAAGTAACGCAGATCTCCCAACACTAGTTAGTATCCCCTCCCCACATCTCATTCGTTGATTAAAACTTTGCATTTATTTCAATTAGCATGAAAGGAGTAACCTGAAATTGGGCTCATTCGTTTAATTAATGCTCGGACGCGGCTGAAATGCGTGCACGGCAGTGAAAGCCAAGTTTAAAAAAGATTTAATAGACTACTACTATTTCAATTCCAATTATTATTTTTTAGGTCATAATCATATTTGAACAATTTAATAACCAAGCCGGTTCCAGCCGAGCTAACACGGCCTCTGTAATAGGCTCGAGACACGCATTTTATCACGGTTTTTGCTCCCAAACTGTGATGATAAAACCGGCCAAGTGCGAGTCGGACTCGCGCACGAAGGGTTCCGTACTTGGTAAATTGCGGTTTAATATTTATGACGTATAAAAAAAAACTTGCTAAATCTCGTTCAAACCAATTTTCGGTGAAAGTTTACGTGTATGTCATGTATTTTTTTTCAATGTGCATCATGTATTTTTTTTAGTTTTAATATTATCTTATTTTTGAAGTTACAGGGAGGGACACATTTTACCGCTTTGGAAGTGTCTCTCGCGCAAACTATTCAGTTTAGAAAAAAAATATATTAGTAACCTCTATATCATATTTATATCGATAAATAAAAATAAAAAATAAAAAAATATATTTGAAGACCTATCCATAGATACCCGTATGGGTTTGATGAAAAAAAAATTGAGTTCCAGTTCTAAGTATGGGGAACCCCCAAAATTTATTGTTTTATTTTTATTTTTGTGTGAAAATCTCAATGCGGTTCACAGAATACATCTACTTACCAAGTTTCAACAGTATAGTTGTTATAGTTTCGGAAAAAAGTGGCTGTGACATACGGACGGACAGACAGACAGACATGACGAATCCATAAGGGTTCCGCTTTTTGCCATTTGGCTACGGAACCCTAAAAAGTGTGACTCAAGCCTGTCACCGAAGGTCGTGCTCGCCCGCCGGTATCCATTTTGTTTTTCTTTTTGTTATTTATAGAAATGGATAGATGTAATTCCACCAAAATTGGATAATATTATTTTGCAATAAATATTGGACGGTATAATAAAATCATAATCAACAATGGTTTTAGAAAAGTATAACTTGGAAAATATTTAGTTTGCAGTAATTAGCACAGCGTAGCTAATTATGAGTTTAATTGACGTGGGTATCACACTAATTTTAAAGCTGCAGTTCTTGCCAATAGGTAGGTAAGTCATACGTCGTAAATGATAATAATCCAAGTCATATCCAGTAAGAATTATGTATAGCACTAAATAACTTAAAAACATGTCAACAAATTTTCTTACTAGGTGTGCAATGTAATAATTATTTAAATAAGAATATGTTAAACCAAAATTTACAACTTTTAACGCAAAATTTCGCCAACTGTAAATTTATTAATCTAAATGAATTCGCATATTATAAACGATACTTTTATATAAAGCAAAATAATCGCACTTATCTGAGTGAACTTAGCTATAAATTAAATATTGAAATTGACTACCTTAAATACACAAAAGAATTTCTCATGAAAAAGCCTTTGTTGTGCACTGCACATAATCTGGCAAAACGTAGTGAATTAACTAACAAATCATGCTCCAGTCAGAAGACAATTATGGATTATTTTAAACCAATGGTGTGTGACAGTAAGGTAGCGAATAATAACAAAGCGAAATTTGAATCCAGACCGGTTTCTAATTCAGCCTGTGATAATCTTTTTCGTGTATGAACATATTTTTATACTGCATCAAAATATTAATGGACTTGTAAATAAATCGGACTTACTAGGTGTGCACCTTAATAATTTTAAAGATGAGGATAAATCAGTGGACATAATATGTATAACAGAAACTAATATGAAAAAGGACGATCATATGCATCTTCACGTACCTAATTATACACTCCACACTTATTATTCACGAGAAAATAGGAACGGGGGCTCGTGTATACTGATGAGAAATACCTTGATGGGACAAAAATTAGATGTAGCAAAATGGTGTAAACCAAACCTTATTGAAGTTTGCGCGGTTGAGTTGCAGAATCACTCCATAGTAGTTGTGTGTGTTTACAGACCTCCAAATTTGGATAAGGCCTCAGTAAATACATTCCTCTTTGGTTTAGATATGATTCTCAATGACATCTGTTTTAAACGTAAGAAAAAAATAATTTTATGTGGTGATTTTAATATAGATATTTTGAAGGACAACTACGCCTCTCGCAGTTTTAAAAACCTATTGCAAAGTTTTAATTTGAAAGTAGGTGTACTAACTCCAACACGTCTTTGTAGCGGAACTTGCATTGACAATATTATCGACAATATAAGGGGAAGTAGATGCGTAACGGTCGAATTGGCGTTGTCGGATCATACAGCGCAACTACTGCAATGTCCTGTTAAAAAAACATGCGTACTTCCATATTGGTACATATTTAGACGTAGTTTCTGTAAAGATAATATGCAAAAATTTAAAAGTTGTTTACAAAATTTGACTTTTAATGATATTTATTCTTCCACAGAACCTAATGACGCATTTAACAAGTTCCACGACACATTTAAAATGTTTTATGACATGTGCTTTCCGCTTAAAAAAATAAAACGATATGCAGTAAAATCACCTAAGTGGATTAGTAAAGGTATAAAATTGTGCTGTAAACGCAAACGCAAAATGTTATGGCAATTTAGAAAAGACCCCAACCACAAAACTAAAACAATTTTCAAAACATATACAAAACGCTTAAAAACCATAATTCGTCTGACTAAGAAAGCCCAAAATAATAACCACATTAATAATGCTTCTAATAAGTGTAAAGCTACATGGCAAATAATAAATAAGTGCAAGTATAATAAGCCGGTTGAAGGAATATCAAGACTTAGAATAAATGACTTAGATATTACTGACCCAAAAAGTATCGCAAACACCTTTAATGACTATTTTATTGATGAAATTGAATCAGTATCTGACATTAATATAATTAATCAAAATTTTAAATTTGACATGAATCCTGACTCATTATTTTTATTACCCACAGTTCCCCCTGACATTATAAAATTAATAAATTCATTAAATAATACTAATAGCTCTGGTTATGATGACATTACAACAAATGTTATTAAATCTGTTTCAACCATTATAGCACCAGTACTGAGTCACATTATAAATCTGTGCTTAGAATCAGGTGTGTTTCCAGATAGATTAAAATTTGCTGTTATAAAACCACTTCATAAAAAAGGCAGCAAACTTGATCCAGCCAATTACCGACCTATTGCCTTACTACCCATATTCTCAAAAATTATAGAAAAAGTTATTTACAATTCATTATACTTATTTTTTGAACGAAAAAATCTTTTTGCTGATGAACAATACGGTTTTAGACGAAAAAAAAATATAAATATGGCAATTTACAATCTCTTTGAAAAAATTATAACTAACATCGATAATAGAAGTCCAATAGCTGCTTTATTCATGGACATGAGCAAGGCATTTGATTTTGTGGATCGAACATTACTCTTAAAGAAGTTGGAAAGGTATGGAGTTAGGGGAAATGCTTTAAAGCTTTTAAAATCGTACTTGTCCGACAGAAAACAAGTTACGAAAATAGATGAGGTCTGTATTCCTTCAAAAACCGAACGTACTTATATTTCCAGTCAGAGGCCTAATAACTACGGTGTACCCCAAGGAAGTATTGTAGGCTCTTTATTATTTATAATTTACATTAATGACATGCCAAAAGAAATACATCACCCGATGGTTTTGTTTGCTGATGATAGCACGGTCGTTTTTAGTGACAATAATGATGCGACGACACTTGAGGGAGAGATAAACCACTGTCTCCAAGTTTTAATAAAATGGATGACCGGGAATAATTTAAAAATAAATATTGACAAAACTAAAATAATGACTTTTGAGCAACGGACAAATCACAAAAAACCTAACGTAAAATATGATGACAAAGTAATATCAGAAACGACAACCACAAAATTTTTGGGTCTGGAACTGGATAGGGACATGTCATGGAAAACTCACACTGAAAGTGTATGTAAACGCCTGAGTCAGCATTCATATGCTTTACGGAATCTCGCAAAGGAGGTACACCAAAAAGTTTTGGTTACGGCGTATCATGCTTATGTTACATCAACGCTGCGCTACGGTATTATCTATTGGGGTAACTCCACGAACATGGAGACGGTGTTTAGAGCGCAAAAGAGGTGTGTTAGTGCAATATGTGGTATTCAGAGCACGGAAAGTTGTAAACCATTTTTTCCATATTTACGAATATTAACAGTACCCTGCCTGTACATATACGAGGTGGCTCTATTCGTAAAAACAAACTTGCACTTGTTTCAAACATTACACAGCACGCGACATAAAAATATGATAAGCGGTAGACAGCACAAAAAAGCAGTATACCATAAAAACTTTCTCGGAATGGCACCGCAGATTTATAACAAACTACCTAGATCTTTATTAAATCTTAACGATATAAATAAATTTAAAAAGCAACTTAACAATTTTCTGATGCAAAAGACATACTACACAATAAGTGACTACCTGTCAGATAGAAATGTGTGTGTATAATAATAATACATATTGTTAGGGTGAATACTTGGGTCCGATTTGTTTTATTAAATTATTTTATTTTTATTTTGTTATTTCTGTATTCTTCATTTGACATTGCTTACTTATGAATTTGATTTTGTGACATTGTATAACTTATTAGTTTTGAATTTATGACATTTTAATAACTTTTTAGTTTTGTTTTTATGAAATTTTATAACTTATTAGTTTTGAATTTATGACATTGTATAACTTAATAGTTTTGAATTTATGACATTGTATAACGTATTAACTTAAATTTATGACATTTAATAGGGTATTATTTTGACATTATGACATTGTTTAAAGTATTAATTTGAATTTATGACATTCTATAGGGTATAAATTTATGGGATTTTGTAAGGTATTAATTTGAATTTATGAGCATGTGTAATTTTAATGATAATTTTGCATGCCTAAATTGGTGCAACACAGTGGACTGCGCATTCACTTGACATCTGGAAATGTTTGTATATGTACTGTGTTGAGCAATAAATATATTTGAATTTGAATTTGAATTACGTCACAACAGCTACAAAAATTAAACTGAACTTTTATGTTTATCGGTCAACAACAACACAACATAGAACTTGGCGGTCACTCTGCTGCCTTGTTTCAGTGAGTTATATTTTTTCAGCTCAAGCGGAAAGATGTTTAATTATTATAATACCCAACATCTCAGGTGTGAATTTTGTTTATGAATTCCTGTGTTTTCACTGGAGGGTGTTTCTTTGTTTTTTGGGAAAAACCGCTCCTTTTTATAATTAATGTGATGATGTATAAGTTTGGTAGAAAAGCTTTGAAAAGGGTTTTAGGCTTTTAATATATAATACAAAGTTACTACAAAACTGCGGCGTATAAATTATGATTAATTTAAGTGGTTGCTAGATGAATATTAATCCTTTTTACCCGACTGCAAGGAAAGGGTATGTATGTATTGTATGTTTGTTTAGTATGTATTATTCTTTATCACCTCATATTTTTTAAACCGCTAGATGGATTTATATAATTCATTCATTTTTATATACGTCTTAACCGCCCAAGTGTTCTTAGATAGGTAAAGATAAAAAAACAAACATGGCGGATTTTGGGCGCCCTATTGTGCGAGTCAGTTTTTTTCTTTCTTTCAAACATATCGAGTGGGGTATCAAAATGAAGGGATTTAAGAGGTGATTACAAAAATGTATACCACTTGTATGTTTAAAAGTAAAAAAAAAATGATGACTAAAAAGTTGTAAATAAAAAAAGTTAATTTAAAAATAAAAAATCAGACTACCCGACAAGACAAAATCATACTGTGCAGTCGCAGGATTATTTTATTATTATCCTTCGACTGCACAGCATATTTTTTTCTTGTCAGGCAGTCGGGTTTTTGATTTTCTTATGGACTCGAGCTGTGAAATCGCAAATAGGTCATTTATTTCAACCTGGCAAATATAAATTTCAAGTTATCATACAAATTATAATTAATATGATTTTAAAACAAGATAGCTTATTATTGGCTCTAAAAATCATAAAGAAAAATAACGCTATCGGTACTCGAACCCTCACAAATAGTACGGAATCACCATGAAATGACTGTAGAAGCCATATCTAATAATATTCGTGTCCGCGAAATATGCACTGAGCATAATTGCCGGCTGTCAAATCCAAAGTCAAGGTCTATCAATTTCTATGAGTTTACGCTGACACTAAAGCTGAGTACAAATTATCGAACGTGTCCGTAAAGCTGGAAACAAATTATCGGACGCGGCTTACGGACGCGACTGACAGCCGCGACTTATAGAGTATCTAGGTAATGAATGTACATTACATTGTGCAAACTATCGGACGTAAGTTGCGGACGTGACCTTGGGCGTTCGGAAGTCTGATAGAGATCTGGCAGCCGCGTCCCAAACGACTGTGCACACATATCAGCCGCGGCTGTAAGTCGCGTCCGTCAGCCGCGTCCGATAATTTGTTCTCAGCTTAAGGCACGATTTGCAGCTTCGAAGTGCACTGTCGTTTGGGACGCGGCTTACGGACTCGTCCGAGCGCTTATTCAAAGATATGTTTACGAAGAAACATGTCGAGTAGTAAAAGTGAGGAGGACTTTCTGAAATTAGCGGCGGTTGCCTTATGTTGACCCCCAAGAAGGAATATAAAAACCAGCCAAGTGCGAATCGGACTCGCGCACGAAGGGTTCCGTACCATTATCGCAAAAAAACGGCACAAAAATCACGTTTGTTGTATGGGAGCCGTACTTAAATATTTAGTTTATTTTGTTAGGGTTCCGTACCCAAAGGGAAAAACGGGACCCTATTACTGAGACTCCGCGGTCCGTCTGTCTGTCTGTCTGTCTGTCTGTCTGTCTGTCTGTCACCAGGCTGTATCTCATGAACCGTGATAGCTAGACAGTTGAAATTTTCACAGGTGATGTACATTTGTTGCCGCTACAATAACAAGTACTAAAAACAAAATAAAATAAATATTTAAGGCCATACAACAAACGTGATTTATTGCCGTTTTTTACGAAAATGGTACGGAACCCTTCATGCGCGAGTCCGACTCGCATTTGGCCGGTTTTTATTAGTATTTGTTGTAATAGCGGCAATAGTCTGTGTTTCCCGATAGCTACAATCTAGGAGTCTTTAAGTCAAGAGTGAATAGGTTACTTCTAGGCAAGCGTGCTTCACCGTCGACCACATCATCGCTTACCATCAGGTGAGATAGTGGTCAAGCGCAAAGCCTATAACATATAAAAAAAAAAAAAAAAAAACAGAAATACATCATATCGGTGAAAATTTTAACTGTCTAGCTATCACGGTTTATTAGGTACAGACTGGTGACAGACAGACGAACCGCGGAGTCGCGGAGTAATAGGATCCTGTTTTACCCTTTGGGTACGGAACCCTAAAAAAGAAAAAGAAAATAAAAAATAATAAAAAAGTTGTTCTGTCGCTAGGAACGCGTCCCGCACCCCGTGCACACCTTCCGCAAATGTTTTTGGCTGTAAAAAACATCCAGCGGGCCAGATGTCTATCGGATGTACAAAAACCCAAGGTTACGTCCGCTACTTACGTCCTTTAAGGTTGCACAATTGATTGTACATTCATTACCCAGATACTGTAATTTATTCTGTGCAGATAGGTATTCTATAAGTCGCGTCCGTCAGCCGCGTCCGATCATTTGATCCCAGCACTACTGACACCCTTGGTTTGTATGGAATGTCTTGTCAATACCGACTCTAGCCTGCAGAGGGCGCTTTGGCGTCTCGGTGCACTGCACCTTCACATAATACCTACTAAACAGATATAATTTATTAAGATATGCTTAATATAATGTGAGACGTTACATAAGGATACTTTGGATGACTATTACTGGCCTAATGACATCATAACTTGATGTTGGAATTATCGTAAAGGACTTAGTATTGCGGATGATATATAATGCTTAACTACACCTACTTAGGTATAGGTAAGAATCTGTATTAGGAGAGGTTATTCCAATGAACCGTTTTTGACCGGCTTGTTGCATAATAGGGCCCAACCCTCTCACATAGTCTAATCAATAGGAACGTTATAGGCTGATTATTTATGAATTATATAACAGCTTGTACATTAAATAGATTTTTAATTTTGATTCCTTATATGAAAACCCAACTTTTGGTTTAAAAAGGAATCCCTACTGTTTCTAAATGAAGTGTTAGTTTATGTATTGAATTTTTTATTTGAAATTTATTTATTTATTTACACATACATTTATTTTTACAGGTAAAACCCAAGGTAATAAAAGTAGTCATACAATGCGACTGTTACATACAGTGACCACAGGTTACATAGAGGACAATACACTCACTGTCACCCTCTGGAATTCCGCCAAAGAGCAGAAAAAAATGTCCAATCACTGAGAGATGCTATTAATAATCGTAATTGCCCGACACACGGGAGCAAGTTAAGAAGATCAAACAAGATATAATGTTACCAGAACCCAAAGCCCTGTGCTCAGAAGTTGTGTCTGCTACCACGAGACCACTGTGGCGTGACATAAATTAGAAGCTTAATTATCTCCCCACAAAGCGAACGCACGACAACTCAAAGGCTTTTAGATGAAATCGTATCGAGTGCCCGTTAGCCACCGGCTGTTGGTACAGGGCAGCGATTTTGTTACCTTTAGTAAGTGAAGCTGAGGGATAGAGCCTGTATTTACACGTCAGGTCTAACGGTCACTGTGTAGTGAATTGCAGAAGACCAATTCACTGTGTGCCATCTGGCCTTGGAAGAGTTTCATTCTATCAGCGGTAGCCACAAAGGTAAAAAGATGTGGTAAAAATTTAATTAAACATTTTACTGAAATCAATTTTGACGTGATTTCTTTGAACGTCTTTCTTGTCATTCCAGCGGGCATTGCATAAAAATTACGTGTATTACTTATCTTCGCTGTCTCATTACCCCTTTCAAGATGGCATCTGACAGGACAAACTGGATAGGATCGTCGTGCCATCTCTTGGCCATCAACCAGTGTCTACCGCAACTCCGCCTCGCTGTTTCATGGATTCAGTCCTTTGCAAGTAGGACCCAAAGTTTGTTCAACTGTTCGTGTTTGGTTGTGGGTAAAGTTTATCCCTCAATAGAATAGAATAGAATAGAATATACTTTATTGTACAACATAAAATATATACACATTTACAAGAAAACTTATTTATACGGGTACAAAGAAGGTCTTATCGCTGACAGCGATATGTTCACTCACCGCCTGCCGTCCGCCTCGAGAGGACGTCCCGCTGCTCGCCGCTCTGCTGCTCGCCGCCCCACCGCGCGCCACGCCGCGCCCCCACCCTCCGTCTCGTCGCGCCCCTGCGTGACGTCACTGCGGTCGCTGCATCTCCGCGCGCCGCCGGCTTTTTGGCCCCTTCCGGGTTAAAACCACGACTTAGTGGTCCTTGGCGGATACCTTACGGTGCTAACGAAGCCAAGTGGAGTGCTGCCCCTTGCACTCGCCAAGCTCCTTCAGAGCACGGCAGTCAAAAGGAGTCGGGAGCAGGATCAGTTGGCCTTGGTAGATAGCCTAGCCAACCCCTGCTCTGTTCCACAGCTACACCTGGTACGGTAGGGTGTGTCTACCCCTACGTACCAGACTCTGGTACACAAGTGGTGGGTGGCCCACCTTCGGTGGGTTTACCGGTACCTTAGGACCCCTGTCACCCAATAAGATTGGTGACAGGTGAACAAGCTTAGGGCTCACCCAGGTACACACCTCCCAGTCTCACCCGGCTGGGAGGGTAGGGTTGCACACATCCCCGGGCGCACCCACCCGGGGAAAATTCCTCTCTTTTTATACGAATATCGTCGTCGACTATGTCTTTCAAGGCAGTAGTCGACCTCCTCCATGAGATCCTTCTATCAGAGCCTCAGGTCAAAAAGAAGTATGGTCCGGCCGCGCAGACTGCACAGAGCATCCCAGTTGCGTGCTCTGTGGCCAAGCTGGGCACCCTGCCAGCTACCGGGGTTGCCCAAAAGCCCCTAAACTTGCGCCAAAAATGGCCAAAGAATTCAACGCTCGCCTCCAGCGCGCAACCCCCTCTGTGAGCTTGCCCTCCTCGCAGCTCCCTCAAAGACTCGCTCCCCAAAGAGCCTCACCTTGGGGCAAACTAAACCAGCGGAATGCCACCCAGGCACCACTGGCCTCTCAACCCCAGCCCATTCCAGCACTGATGGGACTCAACATCCCAGTGCCTAACCCACTTCCGGCCACTGCGGCCCCAGTGCAAACCAACACGGTGGCCTCCACCACCGTCGCTGGCGCGCGCCTACGCCCTGTAGCTCAACCCAGCCAGGGTTCATACCGCTGTGTCGCTGAGACCATCTTCAGCGCATACGCGATCTGGATGACTCCAGAAGCCCGATCCCTTCACGCTGAATTATCAGCTAAGCCCGTAGACCCCATCGCTACCCTCGAGATTTTCTCGAGATATCCCACGATAACACAAGAGCTAGACAGCCTTGTGTTTGTTAACGGAATATGGGTACGCAATTGAGAAACAATTGCCTGAAGCCCAGATCCCTTAAGATAGGTTTTTTCAATGCAAATGGCATTAATACCCAGCGTGATGAGATTGCCACGTTTCTTCGCGATCATCAGCTGGACATCTTTCTCATTCAGGAGACCCTTTTAAAGCCCCACCGCCGCGACCCTAAAATTGCCAACTATCGTATAGTTCGCAATGATAGGACGCGCGCCCACGGTGGCGGCACTCTCATTTATTACAAAAAGGAGCTCCACTGTAGCGAAATCACCCCACCTGATCCCACTTCGTACTTAGAGTACTCAGCCTGTCGGCTAGGAATGACTGGTCATCAGTCAATCACCATTATCTCCGCCTATTGCCCTCCACACTTGGCGTCATCGGGTGATTACCCAGATGGTCTCAAAAGAGACCTTACTGCCCTCTTCAGCTTGAGTGACTCCGTTATCCTAGCGGGTGACCTCAATGCTAAACATCCAAACTGGAACAGTACCGTTACCAACCCTAGAGGAAAGTTGGTACAAAGCCTATGCTCAACCCTCAATTATGACGTCGTTGCCCCAATGACCTTCACTCACTTCCCGGCTAATGTTACGCACAGGCCGGATATCTTAGATGTAGCGTTACTCAAGAACGTAAACCTTCAGTTTCGCTCTATAGTAACGATAGATGAACTAGATTCCGATCACCGCCCTGTGATCTTGCACCTAGGTAGTCGCTCAGGCCTCCCAGATCCAGGACAGCCACCCCCTACCAAAAAGGTCGCCGACTGGAGGAAAGTAATTGAGAAACTGAAATCCACCAAGTCACCCCAGTTAGACTCAATCCCCAATGTCATTAACTCAGTCGCTGACACGACGGCTGCAATCGACTCGATTACAGCCCACGTACAATCCGTCCTGAACGAGTGTTCAAGGGAGGTTCCAGTGCTGGACATCCAGCAAGGGAAACTGCCGGACGATGTACGGAGGCTGATAACCAAGAAGAACGCAGCTGCCCGTCATTACAGAAACTTTCCATGTAACGCATACAAATCTCACATGCGTAACTTACAGCTTGCTGTAAGGGAACGTACTGCTGAGAACCGAACTGCGACATGGAACAAGTTACTGAGCGAACTAGAGCCCAACCACCATGCCTTCTGGCAACTTCAGAGGAGATTACGCTCCACTGAAGACCAAGTCATGCCCCCGCTTATTCGCCCCGATAAGAGTGTTGCATTTGAAAACTCTGAAAAAGCCGAATGTCTGGCTGACAGCCTCGAACGTCAATGCACGCCCAGCTCCCAACCAGTAGACCAAGCTCACCTTGACATGGTAGACGCCGAAGTCGAACGTAGGACCTCCCTTCCTCCCGTTGAAGACCCTGATGACCCGCTACCTCCCGTCACCCCAGATGAAGTAGAGGAGGTCATCAAAAGGCTTCACTCCAATAAAGCCCCGGGCTTAGATGGCATCACCAATAAGGTGTTGAAACTCCTCCCTCCCCAAATAATATTGCTAATGACGGCCATATTCAACGCTGCATTAAGCAAAAATATCTTCCCACAAGCCTGGAAACAGGCCACTGTGATAGGCATCCCTAAACCGGGTAAACCCAAATCGGAGCCTACCAGTTATTGACCCATCAGTCTGCTCAACTCCCTCGGAAAAGTCTATGAACGGCTTATTTATAAGCGGCTCAAAGACTTTGTCGAGCGAAAGAGCCTTATCCCCCACGAGCAATTCGGTTTTCGTTCCGAACACTCTTGCCCCCAACAAGTTCACCGCATCGTTGAACACACTAGTGCTGGTTTCCAGCGTGGTATGATGACGGGTGCCTTGTTCTTCGACATAGCGAAAGCGTTCGACAAAGTCTGGCTCAATGGCTTAATTTATAAGCTATACAAACTCGGTGTGCCAGATCGTCTCGTACTCATCTTACGAGACTGGATGTCGGACCGAACTTTCCGCTATCGTGTCGAGGGAGAACTCTCCTCCCCTCACCCCATACGAGCCGGAGTCCCCCAAGGCTGCGTATTATCTCCTATATCCTTCACGCTGTACACCAGCGATATCCCAAAGACCAAAGGGACCCAGTTGGCACTATTCGCTGACGACACGGCCCTCTATTACACTGGCCTAAGACCCAATGCCATCGCCCTGAAACTCCAGAGAGCCGCAAACACAATGGCCAAGTGGTTCCGCCTCTGGAGAATAGAAGTCAACCCAGACAAAAGCCAGGCTGTCCTCTTCTCGAGGCCTGACCGTAAATATAATAACCGTTACAATAATCCCCGCCCCCCCAAACCCATCACCATGTACGGCAAGCCGATCCCCTGGGAGTGGCAAGCCAAATACCTAGGTGTCACCCTCGACAACCACCTCACTTTCGCCAAGCACATTAAGGCGGCCCGCTCACGAGCCGCCTTCGCTATGGGCAGACTCCATGGGATGGTGAACGCAAAAAGCAGCTTGTCACTTAGGTGCAAGCTGCGCATTTTCACTGCGGTCATCCGTTCCATCATGACCTATGCTTGCGCTGTCTTCGCACACGCAAAGCCCCACCACATTCACAAGCTTCAGGTTATACAAAACCGATTCCTCCGTAAAATCACTGATGCCCCCTGGTACGCTCGTAACCATGGAACTCCATGTCGATCTCAAAATCCCCACTATCCAGCAGTTTATGAAACGCGTTACCAAGCGCTGCTACGACTCTGCTGTCAACCATAGTAACCCCCTAATTCAAGCGGCCTGCCGCTATGAACCCTCCCAAATATCTAAAGTTCGCCGACCAAGGCTCACTCTCTCCACCCCCGATGACGACACTACCCTGTTCCAGGAGAGCAACCCAAAGACCAGCACAATTCGCAAACACAGACCGCCTTCGTTCCACCCTCGCCGCCGAGGCCCGCCGCGACGTCCCCGACAAGATATACAAGCCAGCCCGCGAAACGCTGTGCCATAGTTAAATTCTAGCTAGTTAATCGGAGTTTCTTGTCCGTTCTTCTCCACGTAGGCTTTTTCCGAACGGATGGTAGAATCACTTTATTAAGATCCAGCCTAGTTAGCTGTCCCCCCAGCGACGCCCTGAGCCGAGGTTCGACCCCACAGGGGGTAGCCCTCAGCGTTGTCGCTTAGGTTTAGAAAAATTTTTGCCTGGCTGGAGGCTATAAAGCTTAGTCTCCACAGGAAAGCCCGGTTAAGCAATAGCCGGCCACTTTGGCCGAATTGCGAGACGCCCCGTAGAAAAAAAAAAAAAAAAAAAGACAGCGATATCTACCAGACAACCTTTGGACGGACTGAAAAAACTTTGAATAAATAAAAAAGGGGGTAGTCTGAGTCCAGTCTGCGGTAGTCTGAGGAGGTAGTATGGGCATTCTGGCGAAAGCGGATTGGCAGCCACTTGAGCTTCATTCGAATTGAGCTTTTTACCCGACTGCCGAAGGAGGGTAATGTGTTTATCAGTCTATGTATGTATGTATGTTTGTTCCTATGTGGCGTTCCGGAGACCAAACGCGTTGGCCGATTTTGATGATTCGTACGTCAATCGATGCGTCTTAACTCTGCGAGTGTCATAGGCTACATTAAAATTGGATAATAGAGAAATGGCGGTTTTTGGGTGCCATATTGTGGGGGCCCAAATTTTTTTTTTCTTCCAAACCCATCGTGTGGGGTATCAAAATAAAGGGTTTTAAGAGGTGATTTCAAAAATATATAACACTTATATGTTTAAATGTATCTAATTCGAAAAAACTAACTAAAAAGTTATAAATAAAAAAACTTAATAAAAAAAATAAAAAAACCCGACTGCTTCAAAAGCGAACTAAAAAGTCGTAAACAAGGAAAAAATCATGCTGTGCAGGTGGAGGATACACCAGATTTTGGTCAGCCAGCCGGCGAATATGTATCCTCCGACTGCACAGCATGATTTTTTCCTTGTTTACGACTTTTTAGTTCGCTTTTGAAGCAGTCGGGTTTTTTTATTTTTTTTATTAAGTTTTTTTTTATTTACTTTTGCATCTTACACAAAGTTCCTGTGAAGAAAATCCTTCTTGTGTTTAGGTATAGAGCAGAATTAACATTCTGTGATATTATCTGTCGCCTCTGACCTGTAGGTTCATTTTACTATGCGAGTTGGTCCGAGATCCAGCCTTTGAGATATCGGTGTATTGGACACGGCAAAACACATACCTTGGAACGTATATTTACAGATTCGCAGCGCCAATAAATACACGGGATTGCTCGAGCTCTAGGCATGGTAAATGTTGCAGGAAATGTCCTGGACATCTGTCGTGGCACATACGCTTGACACAATAATTATCCCAACCTGTTACTGTCGCACTGCAGGGCGAAGGCCTCTGCTCATTAAGAAAAACCTGTTCATCATCGTTTCAGCCGTAAGACGTCCACTGCTGAACATAGGCCTCCTTTTTTTGAGAGGGGGTGGGTCGTAATCCACCACGCGAGCACAGTACGGTTTGATGGATATCAGAAATATCGAATATTTGATTAGTCAATGTTTTCTAACAATGTTTTTCTTCAATGTTTTGAGAAAGATGGTGATGAAATAATTGACATTAGCAGAAATTCAATCCAAACTCTAATATGCAGCACGGAAAGGAGTACAACATGGGTTTGCTTCTGTGGCCTATTCTATTGAAAAACGTATTTCCGGGATAAAAATAGCTTATGAAACTCAACGGTTGTGTAGTTTTAGGTCAGTGAAATATTACCAGGCCCCTCAGAAAGTATTGCGAAAAAAAGTTTTTATATATGGGAGACTGGCCAGTTATAATGTTTTTCGAAAATATGATTATTTATAAGTAAAAATAAGTAAGTTCCAATTTCAAAATTTCCCTCCACATTTTTTGCGAGTTAATTCAAAGTATTGTGTCTCACTGAAATATGGATCTGCGCCGGGAACATTTTAGAGCTATGATTTTATACGATTTCAAGTGTCGCCTGAAACCGGATGAATCGTACGATAGACTTCAAATGGCATTCATGGATGAAGGCCCTTCCAAGGCAACCGTGTATCGTTGGTATAACGAATTCAAGCGCGGTCGACCAACTTTGGGGGATGACGAAAGAAGCGGTCGCCCTTTGACGGCTGTTACCGAAGAAAACGTGCTAGCAGTGAAAAATTTAATCCAAGACAATAGGCGAATTACATATCAGGAGATTCAACACATATTGAAGATTGGATCGGGAAGCGTTCACGAGATTCTACACAGCCATCTTCGCGTGAGGAGGATAGTATCACGCTGGGTGCCGCACAACCTCACCGATGCTCAGAAGCAGGCCCGGGTGGAATGGTGCCGTGATATGCTTAACAAATTTGAAGCAGGCTCGTCTCGGCGTGTTTACGACATCGTTACAGGTGATGAGTCCTGGATTTATCAATACGACCCAGAAACCAAGCGCCAGTCGACTGTTTGGGTGTTTCAAAATGAGCCAACGCCTACCAAAGTGAAGCGATCTAGAAGCGGGGGTAAGATTTTGATCGCTAGCTTTTTTAATTTGACTGGCCACTTGGTATCAATTCCCTTACGGGATCAAAGAAGCATTAATGCCGAATGGTATACTACCAAATGTTTGCCAGAAGTTTTCTCTGTTATAAGCAACAAGCGACCAAACACAGGGCTCCGCGGGCTACTGCTCCACCACGACAATGCACCTGCGCACACCGCACTCAAAACGAGGGACTTCCTGGACAGCACGCCAGTCAAACTCCTGGGTCACCCTCCTTACAGCCCTGATCTAGCACCGTGTGACTTCTTTTTATTCCCAAAAATAAAAAATCAGCTCAAAGGGATACAATTTTCGTCGCCGGAAGATGCGCTGGCTGCGTTCGAGCAGGCTGTAAACGAGGTGTCTGCGGCGGACTGGAAAAAGTGTTTTGAAAACTGGTTTAGGCGCATGAATCTTTGTATAGAGGCTGGTGGAAAGTACTTTGAAAAGATTTAATAAAAATATATGTACGTATAGAACAATTTTTTTTAGTTTCGCAAAACTTTCTGAGTGTCCCACGTACTTCTGCCGGAAATTACCGTTTTTCTAACACATAAATAATCAATTTTGCCTCTTCTTTATTGTTATACCATACTACCTACCTGCCCCGGCTTCAATGGGATAAAAATCATGTATACAAACCTTCCTCGTTTATCGCACTTTTTATAAGTCGCACAGCGAATGGGTGGAACCGGCGCGCCGCCGCTTACGTACTTTGTGGTGGAACTCACTACCTGCGTCTATTTCCGAACGCATTCAACCTGAATCTCTTCAAAGTTAGAGTGAATAGGCTTTTTCTGAGTAAGCTCTAGAAGGTGTTTTTTTCTGTACTGTGGTTAGCGCACCTTTGACCTAGACTAGAGTCAAGAGCACACACCATCAAATCATCAGCCTATTAATGTTCCCTCTGCTGGGACACAGGCCTCCCCTCTGTGAGAGGGAATGGGCCGTAATCTACCACACGGGCCTAGTGCGGGTTGGTGGATGTCACATGTCTTCGATTTTTTGGTTCTAGGACATGCCGGTTTCCTCACGATGTTTTCCTTCACCGTTTTGAGAGCAGTGGTGAAGAAATAATTTACACAAAGTAAAGCGCCTGGGCTCGAACCCACGACCTACAACTTGTAAGTCGCGGCTGATACCACTGAGCCACCACTGGTCTTCAAGTTTTCTTCGAGTTAAGAGCAAACTCATCCCAAATAAAAATTAAATAAAAAAACCGGCCAAGTTCGAGTCGGACTCGCGCAGGAAGGGTTCCATACCATTATAACAAAAAACGGCAAAAAAATCACGTTTGTTGTATAAAGAGCCCCACTCAAATATTAATTTTATTCCATTTTTAGTAGTTGTTGTTATAGCGGCAACAGAAATACATCATCTGTGAAAATTTCAATTGTCTAGCTATCACGGTTCATAAGATACAGACTGGTCAAAGACGGACCCGCGTGGAGTCTTAGTAATAGGGCCCCGTTTTTAACCTTTGGGTACGGATCGATAAAAACTTTATCAAAATCCGTTACGTAGTTGAGAAGATATAAGCGAGTATACTATGTACGAGTATTTAGAGAAAAGTTATTAATTTTATATCTGTATATCACTTGCCAACACTTCAATACTAGGACAGGTAAGTCGCTTCGCAAGATTGACTATTTCTAATAATTACTTATTCCACGACACTGTAAACAACACGAACATTCCACAAAGCAGCTTCACCACGTACATACCATCGACAAACTTAAAACCAACCCGATCGATTCAACTTTAAAACAAGTCGAATTTTTCACTCGAAACTTTCACCATTCACAATTGTCAAAGTTTAACATCTGAAACAGAAGCAACGTTTCTTTTTACGAACAACTAGATAATAAAACATTTATAGGCTTAATAAAAAAAAGTTAAATAAAAAAGAACAACAAAAAGTGTCCTGTGTTAACTCTTTGAAGGTTTTTCCTTTTGGGCCTCTGGCAAGCTACGGTTATTTTGATACGGAGTTAAAGAAGGGTTAAGTTGACCTTTGTGGCTTATGTTAAAACAGTGGTGTTTGATCCCCACCCTATGTACGAAGAGATTTTGTCACCTTTTGATGTAATCATGAAAGAAACTAACGCTTACTTAGCAGTAGCCAGAGACTTTGCATTAGAATAGATCGAACATATTTAAGACGCAATTTCAATATCGGTATTCACTTTCGCACTAACAGATAACGTCATGAGCAAAAAGAGATAGTTGAACTTATGTCTAGGCCATCTTTTGTACCAGTGTGGCTGAGTATGCTATAGATACTTCTATATAGACATCAGTAACACGTGAAGTAGTTGTTGTTTGGGTGACAAAAAGCTCTTAGAGTAAGGTTATTTTGAGTGTGAGTAAGTTAATTTTCAGTGTGCGTAAGGGACAGATGTCTATGACTTGTATACATCTGTCCATTTTTACAGTGGAACTATGACAGTTTTGACTCAGGGTACGGCAGATCTGAACCACTATCATATCGATATTGTACCGATGTTGGTTTTGCCGCGATTAACAAATTTGCTCAATTAATAGTCTGTAAGAATCATCCCAGACTGAGGAAATCTTTTTTAACATTTTCTTTTATTTAAAAAGTGAACATGTACTCCTAGAAAGAGTGAATTCATTGACAAAAGAGTGGCAGTATACACTTCCACTCTTTTGTAACTTTTCTGTGCAATAAACTTGTTGTATAAATTGTTAAATAATAGCTAGCGCAAATACCACATGATGGTATTAAAGTGAAATTTTTTGTTATGCTCTCGTACGTCAGTACAAATAGTATCGACAATTTTTTCTTGTGACTTTTGTCACATCTCTAACCTCAAAATGAACGAAAACGAAGTACAAAAAAGAAACGAAAAAGAACGATGAAGTACGTAAACTGTCATTAATATAATTTCACTCAATATGTGAATATCTTATCTAATATATAATATTATCTAATATATGAATCTGTACTTCCTCGACGTATTTAGAACTAAGATCATTTTATTGGAGACAGCTTATGGAATGAATTCCCTGCAAAATAATGTTAGTATGCTAGTCGATAACTCACCTGTGTTAAGTTATCCTTAGATTATTCCCTGATAATACGCCCATTCACTCTTGCAACTTATAGTCACATACGCCATGGTTCATGGAGATAAAAAAATCAAATCACTTTAAATAGTCATAAAAATTCTTACTGTTAAAAAAGAAAAAAAATGCGCGAAAACAGCGAAATACTTTAATTACAGCTGGTATCCTAAAGACTACCGCAGTGACACAAAAGTTGTCACTCTGACATTCAAGATGATAGCGTTTGTCTATGTTTGTCTTTTATTTTTCATAGAGTTTTTCTATAAGCAAGAACGAAATACCTGACAGTTTCTTTTTCGTCTTAAATACATTACGTCTATTCTAATACAAAGTCTGTGGCAGCATCAAACATGTTTTCATAGAAAATTTGTGATAAATCAGTGGTCGTTAAACATTATCATTATTTGACCCGATTACCTACTTCCTTTTGAACAATAACTCAGCTCACAATGGGAGTGAGCTATGGTCGGAGTTACCTTGCGTGATCGAGTTAGAAATGAAGATATCCGCAGGATGACCAAGGTTACCAATATAGCCAGTAGAATTGAGATGTTTCTTGGGTAGAAAATTATAATTCTATTTAGTCCCGGCATTGAGATTTCCAAATAATATTGGACACGTATTTTTTTTAAATCTAATAATCAATAATTTACAAAGATAAAGCGCGTCAAAGTTCAGGAGTGTAGGCTTGTGACGTCATTTTGTCAGTAACAGTGTAGCACGACGTGACATCAGACGATATTTCAACGCACTGTATCGTCTCCATTTTTAACCGACTTTACAAAAAAGAGGAGGTTATCAATTCGACTGTATTTTTTTTTATGTTTGTTACCTCAGAACATTTTACTGGGTGAACGGATTTCGATGATTCTTTTTTTATTTGAAAGCTGGTGCTTGTCATGTGGTCCCATTTAAATTTCATCAAGATCTGATCAAGAACTTTGGAGATATATGTGGGATAAAAATATTATAAGGAGTTAAAACAGAACGCAGCGGATGGACGAAAGTGAAGTTTGTGTAATCTGTGGAATAGTGTGTCTGTGGAAAGGATGAACGAATAGATATAGTTTTTTACGACGAATGTAGCAACGGTGTAATTTTGGGTGCGTGTTAAAAATAAAAGACTTATCACGAAGAATTTAGTTGTTTATTTTGCCATACAATCCCACAAATTTGGGGGCTCGTCCGGGATGAATGTTTGTGTGGATGTCTGAGGACAGACATGGATCAGGATGGCCGACTGTGGGATAAAAATATTATAAGGAGTTAAAACAGAACGCAGCGGATGGACGAAAGTGAAGTTTGTGTAATCTGTGGAATAGTGTGTCTGTGGAAAGGATGAACGAATAGATATAGTTTTTTACGACGAATGTAGCAACGGTGTAATTTTGGGTGCGTGTTAAAAATAAAAGACTTATCACGAAGAATTTAGTTGTTTATTTTGCCATACAATCGCACATATATATTGGAACTCTTCAATAAATGACTGCAAATCACTCGGGATAGCTGCAATCGCATGTCTGTTTATTGTTTTTACCATTACATAGCATAACAACACACTAGTACGCTCTAAAGAGGGTACGCAGGTGTGAACAGTTAACCCTGGTATACTCTTATTCCACCGGTTTTGTTTAAGTTTCATGTTATTGGGATAATCAATTCTGGCTTCACTTTGGACATTATAAGTACCTAACCTATAGAACTGATCCATTATGTACCACAACTAAAAAGTGAAAAATAAAAAAAAACTTTTTACAAAAAATACAACCGACTTCCAAATAAAAACACTACAAAGTGAAAAATAAATTCAATTTCGGAAGTCGGTGTCAAAAAACGAAGAAACGAAAACAGGATTACTGACTTCCGAAATTGAATTTATTTTTCACTTTGTAGTGTTTTTATTTGGAAGTCGGGTGTATATTTTGTAAAAAAATTTTTTTTAGGTAATCTAACTGACGCGGACGGACTGTGATGATATTGATAAGTGGGTACTTTGATAATGTTGGTGGTGGAAGAAGATCGAACTATTAAAGATGGCAGTCATTACTGGAGCTTGTTGTTTGAATCACCTTCTACATACCTTTACACGGACTACTTAGTTTTTTTTAATTTTCGTCATCCTTATTTCCAAACTTAAGTGGCAGTGGCCAAAGCACATTGCATGCAGAACGGAATGAATGAACGGAAGGCCTCCCACTAGGTAGACTGATGTCCTGGTTAAAATTGAGGAAATCGCCTGGGTGCCTTACACGCACGGATTGGTCAATGTACCAACATTTCGGGGAGGCTTATATTCAGCAGTGGACTGAAATGATGATAATGTGTAAGTCAAACTCAATGCCAATAAATACCTTTACTTACCTTTTAGGGTTCCGTACCCAAAGGGTCTAAATGGAGCCCTAATTTAATGCTGTCACTTTCGTGTCCTTCTGTCTGTCTATCCGTTTATCTGTAGTCTGTCACACATTTTGTTGCGAAGAATTTTTTCACTTCTCAATAACTTGAAATTTGGTGATAACCTATATTTTACAAATAAATATATTGGTAAATTGGTGCGGAATCCCAAATGTGCGAACTCCGACACGCACTTGACTGGATTTGAAATTTGAACCCAGTAAAAAACATAGTTCGTTAACCTCACACCATTATACACAACATTATTATTTATTTTAATTCTCCTTTCCTAAAAATGAGAGAAGATTTTAAAAAGGTTAAAGTGATTTTGCTAGCAAATTGTTCCCAAAGTAATCTATTCATAATTTTACCAATAAAGCATTTCATTTCAGTAGACATAATTTTTTTCTTTTTATTATTTTTGATTTTAGTTTAAGAATTAATTATAATGTCATTTTTTGTGAAAATAAATGCTTTTTCTTTATTTCTCAGTAACAACTTATATTTGAATAAACGCTGAATAATGTATCTAAAGCAAGTAATTCGCAGATTAGCCGGCTTATATGCATAGTCGCCAGATCTCGCGCTTTAAATTGCATAAAATGCAGCTGTTCGCTTATCAGCTGGTAGCAGTGTGAAAGTAGCTTTATACTGGCCATTTAAAAAGTAATTATGCTTGTGTGTATAGTGCTTAAGACGAGAATAGTAGAGTATTTAACTAGTAAACGGTGCCATTACTAAAAGTACTATATCTTAAGTGTGTGCTTTAAAAGTCTGGCAAGTATTGTTAGCAATAAATAAAGTTCTTCAAACTTTTTACAATATGTTGCAACACAAGTTTAGGCAACAATATGGTACACCGCGAAAACGAGTTATGAGGGTATACGATGTTAGTTGGCATCGCGGGTAGTACGTGGATGAGGTTGGCCCAAGAACGTGATAATCCCCCCGGTGGGTTCCCGCATTGTCGAGGCGGGGGGCTCAGTAACCGTGGCTTGGTCACCCACGGTGAAGCGAAGAGGAACCGGAGTAGGGGCCGCTCGTCAGGGCTTTTGCCGATTAAGTCGACCCCGTAGCGGCCAACTAGTAGGTTGCGGTGCCGCTTGGTAACAGGCGACATCGCTACTGAGGCGGGCCGCGATGTCTTATGGAGCGTCCCAGGTCCCGTACGATATCGCGGCTGAGGGTTGGAGGCCGCGGCGGGAGAGGAGTGCCGGTATTGCGATGCGCCGCTCTCCCTACCTTCCGCGGCCTAGACGGGGTCGCACCGTCTGATGGCGGAAGGGGTGGGGCCGCAGGGGAAGAGGAGTGTCGGTATAGCGTTAGCCGCTCTCCCTATCCTCTGCGGCCGCAAAATGGTAGGTGGCGGGACCATTGACCTTGACCCGTCACAGGGGGACCAAGGGTGCCATACACGGGGTCGTCTGTCATCCGTGTGCTGATTTGGTCCCTGGGGTGGTCACGGCGTACAGTGTGTTCTGGTGCGCCGGTGATGGGGGGCACTCCCCCGAGGAGAGTCCGGTGACGGACAGCCACGGCGGGTTCGCGGTGAGTGCTAACGCGTGCCCGTGGTCCCGCCATAAGCGGCACAGGAGGACACCGTGGAGTTTTAGTGGGTTAGAGTCCCACATAACTGCACTATCTCCCCGTGGTAGTGCAGTATGCATGAGCATTTCTCCACGCCAAAAAAAAAAGGAACGTGATAATGCCCCCTCTGGTGGGTTCCCGCATTATCGTGGTGAGGCTGAGCCCCCTCAGTAGCCGTGGTTTGGTCACCCACGGTGAAGCGAAGAGGAACCCGTTCGTCAGGGCTTTTGCCGATAAGCTGCCGACGTAGCGACTCACAAGTAGGTTGCACTGAGGCGGGCTGCGATGTCGTACGGAAGGCATCATGGCTGAGGGTTGGAGGCCGCGGTGAGAGAGCCGGTATTGCGGTGCGATACTCTTCCTACCTTACTCGGCCTGGGGTCACCACCGTCTGATGGCGGACGCAGGTGAGGAGGAGTGTCGGTACAGCGTTGGCCGCTCTCCTTATTCCATGCGGCCGAGAAGTGGTAGGCGGTAGGGCCACTGACCTGTCTCGTCACAGGAAGATAACGGGGTCGTCTGGCACCCATGTGCTGGTTTGGTCCCTCGGGTGGTCACGGCGTGCAATGTGTTCTGGTGCGCCGGTGATGGGGAGTAAACCCCAGAGGAGGGTCCGGAGACGGACAGTCCTGTGACGGACCTGTCTCGTCACAGGAGGGTTCGTCTAGCGCCCATGTGCTGGTTTGCCGCAGCGGGTTCCGATGATTGCTTACGCGTGCGATTGTTCCCGCCACAAGTGGAACAGGTGTACACCGTGGTTTAGTGGGTTGGAGTCCCACATTACTGCACTATCTCCCCGTGGTAGCGTAGTATGCATGAGCATTTCTTCAAGCAAAAAGGAACGTGAGGATTAACACAAAAATTGTCATAATTATGCTCCTCAGCTGTGGATAAATATGCTGCCACAGACAACGCCGTGGAAGTAAGAAGTTTAGGTCCAGTAAAATTTGATACGAGTATTGCCTTGTAAGCGACACGATGAAGAATCAGACATTTTTTCAGTTTTTTTTTGGTAGAGTGTGAAATCAGAATGTGGACATCATTAAGGATAATGTTAAGTATTACTAAATTCAAAAAAAAAGACATTGGTATACAAGTGCACTTTTTTTCTGGGTACGGTTGTGGTACTCTATTGAAAGAGGTCTGTTTCGTTCGACAATTGTGACATGGGCTTTCCGAGAAATACATAGTAACGAAAAACTTAAAAATATCACGGAAACGGGGCAGTGTGGCAAAAATGATATATACTCCTTCATCAAGGTATTTCTTATGTTACTTTTGTGTAGAAGAAATCAATTCTAGCGTTACAATTTTACTCATATAGGTGTTATATGTATATAAGATATTAGTAAATAAACTCGACTGCGTTTCTGTAAATAAAGTTTTTTTATTGTTTAACAAAAGATTGTTTTATAAAGTAAGTAGGTACTAACTTTTACACAAAATATTACTTTACCTGTAAATAAAGAAACAACATTCAAAGCTTATTATTTCACGAATATCGTCTCCTTTAAATCCTTCAGGTATTTTATAGTTTTTCTTAACCTCCAAATCACAATGACATGCAGAACACAGTAGTGTCAGTTCACCAGAGTCTGTCATTCATTCCTACCTTCATACAATCTGTCATTGGTCATTCTCACTCGCGCTCGAACGAGCGCGGGTAAATTCAAATTAAAGAAATGATAGGTCTGTAAGAAAGTAATCATTTCCTTACATCCCCCCCCGTCGGGGAGATGAAAAAAAAAAAAAAATGTTTTTTTTTTTTTTTTTTTCATTATATTTCTTCTAAACTTTCGTCTTCAAATACAGGAGCTGGGACTAGTTTGGTGATGTGGAAGAGATTGGATTCTGATTTTCTGTGCCCTGTATTTATTCTGTATATCGAGTTTGACAGTTTCTCTATTATTTCATAAGGTCCAATCCTCAACTCATCCAGTTTTCTTCTGTTTAATTTATTGCCATTTTCTGCAAATACCATGTCTCCTACTTTGAACTCATAATATTTTCTATTTCTATCAAACAGTTTTTTATTGTAATTGTGTGATTTTATACTGTTTTTCAGTGCTATTTTTCTATCTCTCAATAATTCGTTTTCTGTTCTTTCTTCTTTTAATTCATGTGGTGTTAATGTAATATGTTTTCCTTGTAATAAGTACACAGGTGCAAATCCCGTTACACTGTGCTCAGTTTCATTGTACTTTGCCACGCATCTTTGTGCTACTGTTGTCCAAGCAATTTTTTTATTTTCTTCATTTAATTTGCACCTTATTTTATTGACCAGAGTTCGGTTAAGTCTTTCATTCATTCCATTTGAATATGGTGCATTTACTGCTGTGAAAATAATTGGAATATTTTTTTTCTGTAGGAATAGTTTAAACTCTTTTGAATTTATCCCTGGGTACTGATCTGTTAAGATCATACCAATATTATTATCTTCTGTGACATTTTTAACAAGTTTTATAAAGTCATTTGAATTCTGTGTTTTTGAATTGAGAATATATGCATATCTAGTATAATGATCCACTAAAAGATGCATGTACTTCTTTGTCGATCTTGATCCTCCGAATCCACCAATTGTGTCAATAGACATTATTTCAAAAGGTTGTTTGGCTGGTCCTAGATGAGACATTAGACCAAATTTATCCTGGCCTCTTGATTTATTCATAATGCAAATTTGACATTGTTTACATATTTTCTTTATATTCTCTCTTAAATTCTTAGCTGTGTAGTATGGTGTTATTTTATTTTGCATTTGTTTAATTCCAATGTGACAGTATTCTTTATGTATTTTTATGATGAAACTTTTACTAAAGTCTTCTGATAATACTATTTTTTCTTTATTCTTGATCTTCTTGTAGTATATGGAGTGCTTTGATATTATTTTTTTTTTTTTATTTTGTATATCTTCATTATTTTCTTGATCAACAATAATATCCTCCAGTTTTATCCAATTGACCACTTTCAACTGTTCTTCTTCATTTTCATGTGCTCCTAATACTGGATTTCTGCTTAGACAGTCTGCTTCAATATTATTTTTTCCTGGTGAATATTTTATCTCCAAGTCATATTGAGAAAGGTAATATGTCAAGTCTCCGAGTTCTTCATCTGTTCTCGATTTAATGTTCATTTTTTCTAATGGTTTATGATCTGAAAATACTGTAAATCGTTTACCTATGAGCCAGTGTTGCCAATATTTAACTGCTTCTTTTATTGCTAAGCATTCTAAATAAATGGCTTTTTTTCTTTTCTGTACTTCATTTAGTTTCTTGGAAAAATATGCAACTGGTTTTTCTTTTGTGTTTTGTTGTCTCTGTTTCAATACTGCTCCTATGCCTAGTATACTTGCATCTGTGTAAATTAGTATAGGTAAGTCTGGGTCAAATATTTCTAATATAGGTTGAGAACATAGTAGTTGTTTCATTTTTTCAAAGGCTTTTTGACATTCTTCTGTCCAAATGAATTTTTGATTCTTCCTCAGTAAATTATGTAGTGGATCCAATGTTATTGCAATATTTGGTACATATTCGTTATAAAAATTAATTTTTCCCAAGAACTGTCTCACATTTTTTTGATTTTGTGGCACTGGGAATTGTTTTATTGATATTAAATTATCTTTTATTGGGCGTACTGTATTGTTATGAATAATGTGCCCTAAATATTTAACTGAATCTGATGCGAATGTGCATTTTGAAAATTTCAGTCTAAAACCTTCCTTCTTTATTGCTTCTAATAATTTTGTTAAATGATTTATGTGTTCTGGAAAGGATTTTGAAAAAAGCATAATATCATCTATGTAGTTTACCGTGAATTCCGCAAGTTCGTGTTTTCTTATAATATTACTCAGTATTCTTTGAAATATTGCTGGAGATGTTTTTAGTCCAAATGGTAAACAGGTCCACTGAAAGTGGCTATCTTGTGTTACAAAAGCAGTTTTTCTTCTGTCTTCGATTCGTAATGGTATTGACCAAAATGCGGAATTTAAATCCAGTATAGAAAAATATTTGCAATTTCTTGTTTTTACCATCAGATCTTCAATTATAGGGAAAGGTTGTGACTGTGGAACAACAAGTTTATTCAAATCTCGAAAGTCTATACAAAGTCTTGATTTTCTATTGTCTTCTTTTTTGTATGCTAATGTTACCGGAGCAGCAAATGGACTGTATGATTCCTCAATGAGATTTTTCTCCAATAACTTTGATACTTGACTCTCTATTTCTTTCTTATCCTCAATATTGCATCTATAAGGTCTTTTACTGCAATATTTATCGACCAATAAATCAATTCTGGCTTCATAATCCTTGACAGTTCCAACATCGTACTTGTCTTTTGCGAAGATTGATTTGTACTTTTCTATTAGTTTATTTATTTCTGCTTCTTGTTTATATTCGAGCTGGTTTATAGAAATTTTAAATTTGGTTTCATCAACGTGTTCGTTAAAGTTCACTGTAAACTTGTCACAACCTTTTGTTTTATTTTTTTCTGCTTCCATTTCTGCACTTCTATTTATTTCTTGTGTTTTTTGTGTAATTTCTAGTTTTTCATTTTGGATCAATTTAAACTGTTTTATCACATCCAATCCAATTAAAAAGTCGTAGTTGAAATTGTTCTTGTTAATTACAAACACATTCACTTCTTCTTCTATTTCAAAGATTTTTATTTTCAATTTTACTATTCCATTTGTTTTTTTTACACCATTAATCGTAGTTAACTTCACTGTCTGTGCATTATTAATTTCTTCATCTTTTAATTTTAGCAATTTTGAATTAATTAATGAGATATTTGAACCGGAATCATATATTCCGAATGCATCCAACGTGTTATTTAAAGTTAATTTGACTTTGATTAATGGTGGTACTACTAGTTTTTTTGGTCCATATTATTTAATTCAGTTTCTACTTCTGAATTGTTAACAAAATTGATAACATTTTGTTTTTCTTTAATACCTTCGTTAGTTTTATACCAGCATGAGTCTTCTGGATGATACCTATTTCCTTTATTTAGTTTTCTACAAATCTTACATGGTTCTTTAAAATCTTTTGTTTTTACTACAGAATTGGTAATTTTCTTTTTATCAAAACTTTTTTTGTTAACTAAATGTTCCAAGCTTTTCACTTCATTAAAAAGATCTTTAGTCTCATTTATTTTTTTTCGATCAATCCTGTCTGTTATAAAACTAGGTAGACCTACTGCAATCAGATCAATCAGAGTGCTTTTGTTTATTGTGCTGTCCATTTCTAACAACATTTTCTCTTTTCTTATTGCATAGTCTAATAGCGATCCTGTTTTGTATTTAAAGTCTATTGCATATCTTATTGGTGTCCAACCTTTATTCTCATATGTATCACAAAAATCTTCCTTCCATTGTTTCCATTTCGAAGTTAGCGTAAGTCTTATTAGCATAGAACTGTACCAATTCAAACAAGATTTATCCAAAAACAGTCTAAAAATCTCTATTTTTCTTTCATCCTCTACTATTTCAAATCGAGCACATTCTTTTTCAAAAATAGCCATCCATTGAGTTACATTTGTGTTTTCTCCAGTGAACTTCTCTATTACAAATTTGTCTGAGATTTTTTTTAAATTAGTCTGCTTTGGTAATTGTGGATTCATATTTGCAATTTTTTCTAGGATTCTTGACAGTGATTCTTCAGATATACCCTCATTCATTATCGGTTGTGTAGTTGTAGTTGTACTTATCACTTCTTCTAGGAAATAATTCTTGAATTGTATATTGTCATCGTCATCCATGTATGTCTTTTTTAATTCATCTGTTAAAGTTATCCATAAACACCTTTTCTCATGTCTCCTTTGCAATGTATTTTTTAATGTTTTATAAGTCTCAGTTTCCATTAATTTTCCATGGTATTTTATTGACTGCAGTTCTTGTGGTACAAGGTAAACTTTACCCTCTTTTGTGGTTATTGATGTTACTGCCAGTACATTTGTTTTTTGGTCATCGAAACTTTTAATAGTAAACTCAAACTTTAGTTTATCCATTTCTGTAAAATGTCCTTTGCAAGGAATGTTGTTTTATAAGATATTAGTAAATAAACTCGACTGCGTTTCTGTAAATAAAGTTTTTTTATTGTTTAACAAAAGATTGTTTTATAAAGTAAGTAGGTACTAACTTTTACACAAAATATTACTTTACCTGTAAATAAAGAAACAACATTCAAAGCTTATTATTTCACGAATATCGTCTCCTTTAAATCCTTCAGGTATTTTATAGTTTTTCTTAACCTCCAAATCACAATGACATGCAGAACACAGTAGTGTCAGTTCACCAGAGTCTGTCATTCATTCCTACCTTCATACAATCTGTCATTGGTCATTCTCACTCGCGCTCGAACGAGCGCGGGTAAATTCAAATTAAAGAAATGATAGGTCTGTAAGAAAGTAATCATTTCCTTACATGTATAAAAATAATATAAAAATATGTAAGTACGAGTGTATGATATCATATTATTTACGATATATTTACTGTTGGAGTTACTTGATATTTATGACTATTGGGGTAACATAACGGTTATGGAAAATATTACTTTACTCAATAAATTATTGTGATGGTCGCTTGGGTCAAAAATGGTTGCGTAGCGTTTGAGATCAATTTAATAGGTTTTAAGAAACTATAAATATAGTAAGAAATATAGAAAAAATACCCTCTAAATACAGTTACTATTTCAGTTTAGGATAAAAACGGACTTCATTTAAATTATCATTTATTTATTTATTATATACTTTATTGTACATCACGTCTTCGTCGTCGTCTTTTTTGTGTTGAATTATTTTATCTTTAATGATAAAATACAGACAAACAGACTGAGTTACTTTCGCATTGATACTATTCGTATGGATGTAACCATTAATACGCTTAATGCCCGTAGTGCAAGCCGCCCTTAAAATCAACTACCGTGCACCTATTCATTATTCCCAACCCATCCAGAGAACTACCGTGTCAACAAATCCACAAACAACGAAATAGATAATCGGATCGTGTGCGCTCTCTAATTAGAGCACAAGTGTTTACTCTAAACTAAGACCCGAAATCAACCAGTGCATTAATAAACAGTCCTTTGATATCGAGTGCTCTTTGACTGCAGACAAACAGATCAACATTTGCATTAATATTGACAGCCCTAGTTGCTTGCCGAAAAGTTACGGAGGTTTAGTATTAGCAATAATTATTAGTTTTTCTTAGAACTGGGCCATTCTAAGAACTGGGTGATTCTAAGATCTGGGTTATTCTAAGAACTTGATAATTCTAAGAACTGACTGGTCATTTAGATGACTGGTAATTTGGGCGTTGGTCATTCTGAGAATTTTTTTCTTTGAATTTACCGTTATTCATTTTAAATTCGAGAGGGAGACACTGTAGTAGAATCTTTCGTTTGATTTGGTTCAAACTAAATTAGTCTCGGTAATCGGATAGGAGTTATATGATATCAAGTGCTTTTTGACTGCAGTCAAACAGTTAACCATTTGCTTTGATATTGACCGCAATAGTTACAGTAATGGTATAAAATAAGGAACCCCTTCGATACCTATCCGGGCGAACGTATATTGTAGGTATATTTATGAAAAGGTAACGCATGGTGCGTTACCTTTCTTCTTCTTGAGAAAAACAAATTATTGTAACCTAACTTCAAAACACTATAGTTGTTTTTGCATCGTCTCTGGCACTGCGGGAAGTGCAACCCCTTCGCCCTTACGTAACAAAGGATAGGCATCCATGCTCACCTCCGCAGATGCGGCTTGCTGGTTGCTCAGCCTCAGTTGCTCCGGCTAGGTGCCTAAGTGCCTATGCTGTTACAGCGGGCGGGGATGGCCTCCCTTCGCTCCTCCAGTTTTTTATACACAAGGGGCAGCAGCCAAAAGACTACATGAAATCGGGGTGCCTATATTCGGTTTTGGAACAGATTCGCCCTAAATTATTGAAACTTTACGAACTTTTTTTCCCGAAAACTAAGAGGCTTCGCGACTTCAAACTTTGTGAAAGTGTAATTATAGAAGTACCGTAGTAGCTAAACGTGTTGCATACGGGTTTCTGGAAATTGTTCATTCTAGGCATTAGTAAATTTGGGGATTGGTCATTCTGGGCATTTGTCATTCTGGGATTTGGTCATTGCGGGAGTTGGACATCCTACCCATACGCACAAAGCGTTTTGCTACTACAATTTTTTTAATTCTTCAAATAAACGTTAATACTTTTCGAACATGAATTTTTACGACATTGTCGTCCGCAACTGGCAGTGAAGCACAAAATAAATATCAAACTCTACTTTTTTATGAAGATTTCGCGAATTTATTAGACTTTTTATAAACAATATATCGTTCCAATTGAAAAATTGCCTACTTTTTATGGTAATCATAATTATGAACAATAGACATTACAAAATACCGGGCTCAAAAAAAAACTCTTTAGCTATAGATAATTTGAATTAAGAATCTGGTAATCAGTTGCTCATCACTCAACCGGCCGGCCCGCGCGACTGTTTTCTCACAGAACATATTATACCCTAAGCCGGGTGTTTTTCACTCAAGCGTCCAAGGATATCATACTAGAGTGAGCGCAAGTTATGTCTGCGCGCGGCCAAAAACGGAACTAATCGTTTGTCATTTATGTCAGGTGTCAAGAGAGTGTGTTGTATTCCGTGTTTTTATTCGTTTCCGCAGTAAATAATCGCCATCATTATGCTAAAAGTAATTTAAAGTGATGGCAGGGATGTTTTCTTCAAGTGCACAAGACAATAACGGGCCTAAGGTACCGTTTTACAATGATAGAGCCCGCGTTGCTTATTTGACAGGTAACTTTTAGGGATACCACTATACTAAAATTTCCCTAAATTTTCGTACTACCGGTGCCCGACAGTATTGGTTTTTGGGTGGTACATAAATATACCGGCGGGACAGGACCGGCATCATGTAATTTAATGCATCATCGTTATTTTGTTTTAGGCGTTTCTGAACGCACCGTCACCCAAATAACTCAAGAGGGTTATGTGGCAGCAGCTTCTTCAAAAATTGTTGAAGAAGAAATTAAAAAAGAATTGAAATTGAAGGTTAGCCACTGCAGGACCATTGTTAGACCAAATTTAACAGTAGGTACTACTAAGTATACAATAAAAGATTTACAATAATTTCATGAAGCTTTTTTCATCATATTCTATGCAAGTAAAAAAAAGCTAGTAATTAATTATCCTTAACTTAAATTACTTTTAAGTTTCGAGAGAAAAATTTCTATTGATTAAATGTAGGAAAAAAGATCAGATTTGCTGGCAACATTAAGCACGCCACCCGTCGCGCGCAGACTTATCGTGCGAGCACTCTATCCAAAAAATACCGGTCATACGTCCAGATGCTCTACTGTATCCATACCGACGAGTTGTCTTTAGCTCCATCTAGTTTAAAAATGCGGTACTATTTGGTGAGTTTTGATAGGTACATACTTACAAAATATGAATAACTGTAATCGAAAAAACACGACATGGCAGTGTAAGATTAGAATTGACAATTGACATTGGAATGGTGTGACATTAAAATGTGATTTTTTAACGTCAGTTGAGTTGTGAAGTGTTTTTACGAGTGTCAGCAATTATGTCGTAATTATTATAGTTTTATTATAATTATTTCAGAGTTTTTATACATCAAAATAAACTAAAAGATTTGTGCTTTACGTTGATGTTTACATATCATAGGTTTATGTGATAAATCTAACCTAATTTCAACTTCAAAAGATTGTTGTTTATAACAAAATGGGCGTTCTCATTGTTTCGGCCAATTTTAGTTTTGGTTACACATATTTTACAATTTTTGAATTACAATAGTACCTATATAAAAGCAAATAAATAATATCAAATAACATTTCGTGATAAGCAAAATAATAATTTTTTCAAATATATTTATATTATATTAAATTCATTGAAGATTCCTTAATAATATCAATGTGTTGAGGAATTATGTTGTGGACTTACTTAAAATTATCAGACGTTGGTGTTTTGTTTAAATAATTTGAGTTAAATGAATATAATCATTTTTACATTATAGGAAAGGGTTATAAGTATACTTTGTTGTGAAATTATTTTATTAATTTACAATACAATAATCGTTCCTTGTATTTTAAATATATATAAATTAATATCTCCCTTTTCTCGAATTACATGTTTTTAAAACCGTTGAAGAAAAAAAAATGGACATCACAAATTATAACTAACGATTAAAAAAAATAAAATAAGTTTCTTTGTATACTTTTATATTTTGTTTCTTTTTCCCAGCTTTAACGTAAGTTATATATAGGTTAGTATTAATGTAGGTTTTTGTTACGTCGGTGCAGCAAAGTCGCTCGCAGTTCGAGAGCCGCGCGCGGCTGGACGTTAGAGAGTAAAAAAAGAAAACATAAAAAAAAACGAAAAACAAAAACCAAAAACCGAAAAACCTTGGTCGGCTCTTCACGAGACCAGAGGGCTGGCCTTTTTTTTGGCCAAAGAAGCAGCATTGTCATCCAACGTGGCAATGCTGCCAGCCTTCTGGGCACTTTTCCTGTTGACAGCGATGTGGACAATTTTTTTTTGACGCCCCGTAAATGTACATATTTTATTCTTACTTTATTTCTAATATTAGTTTGTAAATAATAATGTACTTATGTAAAAAAAAAAAAAAAAACAAAATCGGTTCATAAACGAAGAAGTTATCCGCGAACACGCATAAAATATAAATATATATATTATACGGTCGAATTGAAAAACGTCCTCCTTTTTTGAAGTCGATTAAAATGGCAAATCAGAGATTTTTTATAAATAAGGCCAAGCAAGAATATTATGATGCCATCTCAATACATCAAAGAGAACACAGAAGCATGAGATCTATTTATTGCATAACATGAAATTCTGTACATTAGTTTCATTTTGATTGACATATTGATATTTGGACAAATATCAAAGATGCGTTACTGTGTGTCTATCGAAGTGATAATAAATTCAAATATTATTGCGATATATCTAAATATTCGTTTAATTTCTAAGTATTCATAAAAGTCTAAGGAAAATTGGGTTTTCTTTAGATACATTTTTTTTTTGATCGTTCAACCAATAAAAATATTATAGACTATCCAGTTTATTGCTGAGACGTGTGCTTGATGAGAAAGATAGGGCGTCCCTTATGGGCATCCTATTCTTTGCCCATAAATGGTAAAATGCAAATTGTATGTTATGGTGTAAACGAAACAATTTTCCTGTGTCTATAACAAAGTAGGTGTAATCATAGTCTATTACCGCTCATTAGGACTTAACTAGCTTAAGAGACATCTGGATGCAATACAATTCAGTTGGTTATGGTCAGCGTAAAAGAAACTAGTACTTATTTACTACAAATAGAAACACAAACATTATTCACTAACGAAACCGTCACTCGATTTCACTCAGATTTTTTTAAACAGCAGTCAATTTGATTGATGAATGATCTAGTCGTGTTAAGAAAATAGCTAAGAATACAGCTGGAGGAAAAATCCTTTAAAAAAAATGTCAACAACGGCACAAACTAAAGGAACAAAGCAGCATCAACCAGTACAAAATGTTCTAAAGAAAAGGATTTAACGAACCGGCATCAGTACCGATTGGGATACAAGTTTGTTTTCTATTGTTTTAGCAGCGAGAGTTAAATTAAGACGACTCGTTATGGCTGTGATTGCGCTGTACTGCTTTTGATGCAGATATAGAAAATTGTAGAGGATGTCGAATTTGTTAAGTGAAAATATGACTTAAAGCGATCTATGATCTATACCGCACTAGCTTCTGCCAGCAGCTTCGCCCGCGTGAAAGTCGAAAATTATCCCGAGGGAACATGTTTCAACCAGATCCGTCGAGCCGTTTAAGCGTGAAGAAATAACAATAGTTATTTATGCTACAAGTGCGGAAGGTAGGTGATTTCCGATGAGTGGATAAATCGACACGAGTCGGAAATCATCTTACGTACGTGTATCATACAACATTTTACTATGCATTGTGCGAGGAAATAAATAAATTAATTATTAAAATTAAATTAATAAAAAGGCGGGCTTATTTAAGCGCGTTCAGCATATCCACAGATTAACTAATAGTTCCTCGGGCATATCTACTGCGCATGTGCGAATAGCTGTCACATCGTAACGCAATAAGGCACGAGCAAAATATACGTTCTGCCAAACATATTTAATGTATATTTCAAATTAATTTATTGATCTAAATCTAGAGTAATTAAAAACGCCTAAAATAAAGTATTAGTTTTATTTTACCTCTTTTAGGAATGATAATCTGTACATACCTAATTTTTAAAACTTTTCTCAAATAATAAAAACTCTATGCGTCGGGCTGACGTTGAAGTGAAAAATTAAAAAAATACGGGAAAGTAAAAAGCACTAGTGAAAAAAAGTGACACTTTCCGCACAGTTTGGCTGCTTGGAAAACCGCTCTTTTCGAGGACATGCATTGTAATTTTTTTTTTTTTCAGACAACCTGTTAATTGAAGGAATCGTCTTAAGGTTGTAGTCGACGGCACGAACTATTTTGTGCGCGGGGTTAAAATGCATGCTATCTCATCCGACAACACGTGCGAAAGAGATAGATGCTTTGATGAGCAGTAAGAAGCTAGTTCGCGTACGAATTAGCGCTTTTACAAGTATGTAGCGAAATGGATGATGATTTAGGACAAAACGACCGCGCGAAATTTTATAAAAAACCTTTGGGAGTCTAGATATCATGAAAAAACTACTAAATTTATATTTTCTGGACTACTAATCTATCCCTGTATGGTGGCCGTTTTGCAATTTTCCTTCTTCTCATGGTATTTATTTCCACCCAAAGATGCGTTAAAATTAATGTTGACATAAGGAACTTTCGACGATCATAACTTTCAAATATTTTTGTTTTTTAATATATTTTTCGATACAGGGCTAGATAATGATGAAACAAATTGATATATTTTTTATTTTGAACGTACGTCGTCAAACAGTGGAGGAATTGCCAGACTACGTTTGTATGGAAGAATGTTCGACTAGTATAACCTTAACACAAGAACTCAAAGCGTAGCAGAGTCACAACGCTGCTACGCCGTAGCCAAGTGGCTACGGCGTAGTAGTTTTGCTGCACTTAGACTGGTGGACGAAACAAAATAAAAAAATGTAGTATTTAAATTAATTGAAGCGAACTGTTTATTAATTAAATTTACCATAAGATTTTACTATCCAATATCCATACGAAAGTAACTCTGTCCGTCTGTCTTCATGATTTAACGGCTGAGCGGATGTATATTTTTTATAGATGTATGTTTTCGATACGTAAAGGTAGACCATGTCCTCGTTTAGGTTACAAAATACTTTTTATCCTGTGAGTATAATCCCTTGCGATAACAGTCACGCAGGCGAACCCACTAGCATAAGTTAGGTACCTACGAAATTATCATCTCTCTGCCCTTGTCCCATGTTACTTGGGGTCGGCGGAACACGTTTTCTTCATCCGTACCGTACCTATGAAATAGAATAGAATTTTTGCTCCCAATAAGTTTCCTAATTTGGATAATCACTCACCCGTTTCTAACGAGATTTCTATCCATTTTAACTTTCAGTAATCTATTTCAGGAAATATTTAAAACGGATTACTTTCTAGTCAAGTACTTTGGTTTTAGGGTTCCGTACCCAAAGGGTAAAAAACGGGACCCTATTACTAAGACTCCGCGGTCCGTCTGTCTGTCTGTCTGTCACCAAGCTGTATCTCATGAACCGTGATAGCTAGACAGTTGAAATTTTCACAGATGATGTATTTCTGTTGCCGCTATAACAAAAAATACTAAAAACAGAATAAAATAAATATTTAAGTGGGGCTCCCATACAACAAACGTGATTTTGTTGCCGTTTTTTGCGATAGTGGTACGGAACCCTTCGTGCGCGAGTCCGACTCGCACTTGGCCGGTTTTTTATAATTTATAATAAATCTACGGTTAGAAAACATGTTTGATCAGTTCAGTGTTAGTCATGTTAGTGTTGAGTGTGTATGTTAGTGTCAGAGTTGACCACATCCTCACACGAAAAGAAGAAAAAAGAAAAAGTGTTCGTGATTAAATTACTGGCTCATCATCATCTTCCTGCCCTTATCCCATGTTACTTGGGGTCGGCACAACACGTTTTCTTCTTCCATACCATCCTGTCCCCCGTCACTCCATCACAGACGCCCTTTTCTTTCATATCACTCCTCACACAGTCCATCCATTCACATCTATATTCATAACTCTTTTAGTAACATGCGTTTCATCCTTCCTCATCACATGACCATACCAGGACAAACGGTTTCCTTTTAACTTTTCTGTTACTGGCGCCACTTTCAAACTACCTCTAATATACTCATTTCTCACTTTATCCATTCTCGTCACTCCGCACATCCATCTCAACATTCTCATTTCTGCTACATGCAATCTCTTTTCATCCATCTTTTTTACAGCCCAACATTCTGATCTTCTGAATTACTGGCTGTTTATTTTATTTGGGCTGTAGGTAGCATATTGTCTGTTCAGTGTGAAAGAAATCTAACACTTGGAAATTCCAGTTCTTGGAAATTAGAAAGTGAGTTACTGCGGCCCTGGCTCAAGCAACTGAAGGAACATGGGTTGGTTTTAGTCAGTAAATTACCAACACAAAAAAAGGCTGATTATGAATATTAATATAAATAATTAAAATAAATCAATTGGACCATAGGTCTTCGGTTTGGGCAATTGTCCAATCATTATATTTAGTTGGGCAACTGCCCCTACCGAACCGACCACGACCTCTAAACGGATTTACTTACTTAAATAAACCTGCCTGTTACTGTGCCAATGGTGGGCAAATAAGTGTATTTTCTCATTCAGGATAGGCTTGATTTATATCACCACGCTGACGTACGTGATTTAAATAAAAGTTTAGTGCATGGTTTCCTTAAAGTAGGCGCTACTTACAAATTTGGAGGTATGCGGAGCAAACCTCCAAAAAAAAGGGAAGATCCTCCATTATGACGGGTGTTGTATCTGGTCAGGACAACTGCCCATCATTTATTGTCGGACTGTTGTATGTGTTCAAATCGCGCCGAAAGCTTTGCTTGCGCGATACATGATTTGAGTGACGTCATGTCAGTAGTCCGTAAGTGGCGGCGTTGATGCCGCTACACAAATTAATGACATTTTCACAACAATAAATTATTTTTTAAATACAGAAAATTAAAAACCTTTTATCGTTTTTGCCTGAATTTTTGTAGTTTTTATTTGTAAACATCATATCAAAATACAAGCTTTCGTTTTCCTCTTAGCAAACCCTTTCATTTGATTCCCATATCATGAGGGTGCATAAAATAATTGGTCCGCCGTCTCTAGGAGTCCACCATATTGGATTTAGAATAATATCACTTATCTTACCGTGCATTGTCATTCAGCTCAATAAAATGGATATAACTGTTTATGAATTCAGTTTTAAGATTTGACCCAGATGGGTCAAAACTTGAAACCTCCTTTAACTAGTACGGATATACTTACTAACTACTATAAAATAACGGTACTTCACAACTTTATCATAGAGACCAAGGCCTAGAAACACAACTGCCACACTCAAGAGCCTCTTCACAGTAATTATAGCTCCAGATAATACCATTCCGAGGCCAATTTTGGCAAGGAACATTTTAAGCTATCAAGATCTGAGAGCTAAGAGCGAACGCCACTTAAAACTTTGCGTCCGAGTTCACAATGATATTATTAACTATTGTGAGAAGACTCCAGTCTTGAGAAACCGCACTGGTTTAAGTTAGAAATAGCTTAGTATGGCTACGGTTATTGCGAATAATTAATATCTATTAGTAGAAAAGTTACTGAGGTCTGGAACTGGCAATTCGCCCGGTTTAAAACCTATAATCTTTGACAATCTTTTATAAAGTTCAAAGTTAGTGAAAATATTACTTCTTGGCGAATATGATCGTTGACTGCATCATTGTATAGCATCAAATACACGCCTCACTCATCTTATTGGTGATGTTCTACAGAAAGGCCATATAAATAGGACTACATACTGTTGGAGTTGTCGATTCGCACACCAATAAATTAACTTCGTGCGAATCGCCACAGAAAAAAAATATTATTAATAAATTATAGTTAAAAAAACTAAAAAGCACGCTTTAATAGAACATCAAACTAAAAAGTAATTTTGTAAATATCTTGAAAAGCACTCCAGGCTGTTTTATAATAAAATATTTTATTTTTTATTTGTACCCCCGTACAGGGCAAATCAAAGAAGTTAATATCACCAAGGAGTTTCCATAAATTACTTTTTTGTAACGGAAAGATGAAGAATTATTGATGACCACTTTGATTGACCACTTTTTTTGGTTGGAGAATTTGCACCAAGGACATTTCTGCGGAAAGGAGTACATAAGGGGTTAATAGGAGCTCTTGGGCTCTTTGACCCTATGCGGATACACGTATATGATCCTACTCAACAATTGGAGGAAGTCAATTTTACATCTCAAAATTTTATACTCGTATTATTCATATACGTTTATTATTAATGCTTAGGACTCCTTATTCAACGTTACTACACTACTGTTGTACTATATTGTTCACAACAGTATGCAGGCCGCCTAATCATATTGCCTATACTACGTCTGTCTATGGGTAGACACTTATTTTGTTAATATATAATACAAGATAATTTTTTTTTTCGAACATGCGTATACATAAATATACATAATCGTTACGTGTCAATGTATATAAAGAAAGAAAGAAAGAAAAGATATATATTTTTTTAAATCTTTTTTTTCAAATAACCGTTAATCGCCGGGGTCACAAGTAACCGTCGGGCCCGAGAAATAAGCGTAAAATTAAACAATATTACAAAATACAAACCCCGTGCGAGACCAAAAAGGCTCCTATCTCAGCATGTGCAGCGATATCCAAAAAAGTAATAACTGATACAGTTGATGCCACGGACACACTTACGGAAACGGATAATAATTATATAATAAAATAAAATTGAATATATAAATAACAAACAAAATAGAATAAACAGAAGGTGGGTCAAAGTATGCATAAAAATATCAAACATACGGTATACATATATTATAGTATATAAATTAGTATATAAATTATAGTACGTGCACGATAAAGACAAAAAGATTCAGACATGTTTGCATACTATAGCACAGTAAACATATACAAACAGTATGGAAACTACCTACAAACATTCGAAAAGGCACACTCACAAAAACGTGCGCACCGACGAGACCCTTCGTGCAGTTTCGAGGTAATGTCAAAGTCAAAGTCAAATATATTTATTCAACTAGGCCACGGCAATAAACGGCACTTTTGAACGTCAAATAAATTAAAATGTACAAGTAATAAACTAACTCTACCGTGCATTCGGCTAGTAGATTGTTATGGAGAAGAACGCACAAGATACTCCATAGTAACTTTTTTTTTTTTAAATAGGTGTTTTACATTATTTACATATGTGAGGACGATGCACCCATAATAGCTCTACACACTATACTACGTACAGGTATAAAGTATTAAAAAGCATTAACAGGCAAATTAATTAATTTGATAAGTAGGAACATGGTTCTCACATACTTACAAATATTGCAAACATTGGTAAAATACCTAATTCAAAAACAACGGAACAGTGTGTGAAACAATAAAAAAAAATTAAATCAATAACTAAAAATAGTTATATAAATAAACAAATTTGATTTTGTCTACACTAAAGATTGCCCTATGGAGCAGGACCAGCATGTTATCAAGCATTATTATCTTGAATATAATCATCTATAGGTCTACCAGAATCTCATGGCATTTTTTTTTTTTTTTAAATTGTGATTTTCATATGGCAATGTCAATTGTCACCTGTCAAGTCAAAGTACTTGATGTGTCAACCGCTGCTGAAATTTTTTGATAATAACTTGAAAATTTGTTATTTTTGTGAAAATGTCGAAAAACCCACTTCGATCTCAAGCGAGACATATTGTTTTCAATGTGTATCATAAAATAAGGGAAGAAGAAGGCGTAAATCAAACTAAATCTTTGATTTTAAAGTGCGTCGTAGAGTGGACCGGTAAGTTGGACTGACTTGTTTTGATACTTTTAGTTTATTTTATATTTTTCTTACTTAATTTTTATTTCTTTCCATTACTATTTTATGGTAAATCGTAGGTCAGAGCACATCGAATGATGGCCGGAGGGAAATGGCAACAGTAATGTAACTGTTACTAATTCTTCGACAAGATATTGATTTTAACGGAGATTGAGAATCTTTGACGTAAGAAAAATATTAAGTAATAATCTGCGCCCTGCAGTGGGACGTGTATATAGACGGGAGTTTTTGGCGGGATTTTGTCGAGTGAAGTGCAGTGGCTGTTAATATTATTTGCAAATTGATTCCTAGTGGATATTGTGATATATTATTGGTGTAGTTTTGTGTCTCAACTGTCTACGCAACTAGACAATTTGTAAAATCATTGACAGAAGCGATCTCGGGATGGTAGAGTGGAGTATTTTATTGTAGTATTGACTGCCTCTGCAAAGTTTACTGGGCAGACTGACTCGATACAATTTGCTGCCAAATACTCCAAAAAACATTAGAATCTGTTACATCCGCATTCTAATGCATGCAAAAGAATAAATATAAGATCCAAAACTCTTTCCAAAGACGTGGCTAAAAGGTCCTAGCAACCAGGCCATAAAACTTACATAAAAAAAAGTATAGACTGATGATGATGAATGACTATAAGTAACATGATACATTTATAATTTTTACAGACTTTATACATAAAGAGATTGGTTTTGAATATGTTAAATGCCAATGAAAAAAATAACCATTTTGATGGAGAGAGATGACATAAAACTACAAAGATACAAGTTTTTGAAATGCGAGTGGAGTTCATGCAATCGTATTCTAGTTTTCTAGTTCTGAATGAGGTTTTAAGTTATTAGTATGATTTAAATGATATATAATAAATTAGTACAATATTCAATTGATTTATTATTCCTATGTTAAGAACCCGATGTATAACAACATTATTCATACACATACCTACAATACTCACAGTGGATCTTTGTGTCAATGTTGAAGGTGAAGATAGCATTGTATAACTGTCTCTTTCACTCGCTTATGTATGTCACATCGTCCTATCTCGCTTACTCTATGCAGTATACTTCTTCCGCAATGGTTGGCAGGACCAAGTCCAAAGACACAAAGATCCGCTGTGACTACTATAATATAGGTACCTCATGTTCATTAATACTAAAGACATAAATAAAAATTAAACAGTATCAATATCGTTTAATCCAATTTCCCCAGTGTTGCACACAACAAATTTTTATTTCCACATTTGCCATGAGATTCTGGTAGACCTATAATTTGTAATATGCTTGTTTACACAGTGTGCTTTTAACTAAAGTTTTAAAGGAGATGTTCCAGAAATGTATGGAGCCTGGGCCAGCTCTATGTACACTTTAAGTAAAAATTACTGTTTTTTATTGTTAATTTTCTTTAATTTCACTTCATTTCAATGTAAACTCAAATTAACTTTGTCAAGTGGAGCAACACAATTTATTATACAATTAAACATGGCGGGTCAGATCAGCAGTAGGCGACAAATGTCATTTTGACAATGACAGTATGCGAAGAATGACATTTTGTCAATGACAGTATGCGCAGAATGTCATTTTGACAATGACATTTGTTTGACGTGTCATATTAATATCTACGTCAATAAAAAACAACACTAATTCAATTGCAATAGAGAAGCAATCAATTAATGTCCGTAGTAGTAAAACAATCCCTAAAAACTCCGAAACATATCCAATTCAAAGTCAAAGCAAAGAATGACTCAAAGAAGTCACTTCTTAAAACTGTCAAAGTCGTCACACGTCATGTCAAACACAACTGTCATGGCTGCCCTTAAAAGAGGGTTATCTTATTGAAAAACTATAAATTATCATTTTTGTTACTCCTGTACCCTTCTTCAAATTAATTTGTTAGTATTTTTATGGAATTCCTGTATTTTTTTCCTATTTATCTATGTAGTGTACATAGTGATGGCCCAAAATCAAACATCTCCTTTACTTTCATTTAGTTTTAATATATCACAAGGTATTTTGTTATAGAATTTAACACAGTACCCCATGAAAGATGATTGTACTTTAGCTAGTCTATAAGAAGGTTGATCTAACTTATATTTATTTCTGGTATTACAATTGTGTCTATCACTGACTTTACTAAAGATATGTACATTTTCCCTTACATACATAGTATTTTCATAAATCTATTGGCAAGAAACTGTTATAATATTAATATTTTTAAATAGTGCCCTAAGAGATTCTCGGTGACTTAACTTATATATGGCTCTGACAGCTCTCTTGTACAATATAAACATGGATTCAATGTCAGCTCTTCGACCCCACAGTAAAATACCGTATGACATAATGCTGTGAAAGTAACTAAAATAGACCAAACGCGCGGTTTCTACATCCCTGGCTTATTAAAAAGAGGTAAACGAAAAGAAAATCATTATAGCAGTCGGAGGATATTTTAAAGTTTTGGTCAGCCAGCTCGCGATTCAGTATACTCCAACTGCACAGTATGATTTTCTTCTTGTTTACATCTTTTTCGTTGTAAATTATGTACGTTACAACTATATTTAGTCTTAGCAACGTTGCATTACAAACTGTAATCACGTCTACTGCTTCCGTTTTAATATTTTTTAAAGTATGAGTGCTATTCTGGGTGCATCGTCCCAACCTATATGTATTAATGTATGTTTGTAAATATTGTAAAACACATTTTTTTAATAGAGTGTATGGAGTTTCTTGTCCGTTCTTCTCCATAACAAGCTACTTTTCTGGATGGACGGTAGAATCAATTATTATTACTTGTAAATTTTAATAATTGACGTTCAAAAGTGCCGCATAGTGGCCTAGTTGATATAAATAATTTTGTCTTTTATTTCATGTATGTCTCAATTCCACCTCCAAAGTTACCTCTGCGAACAATTTCTCCAATTCAAATTAATTATAACATAAAATAAAAAGCCTTATTAACGAAATTTAAATTAGAGTAGACTAATTGGCCATTTTTATAGGAAAGTTTTAGCAATTCTCGGAAATACTCGTTAGGACTCGTGTTTTGTTAAAATTACATTAATTGTTTACGCATGGCTTTTATAATTGCTTTAACTTTGATACATTTTAAAATAATGTTTCAATGTTTATAAAAATATTTAGTTAAAATTTTATTGACTTGAGGTAGGTTTAGGCTTAACATTATTTTGTACCTATCTACTTTACTGTAGTACCTACAAGTAACATTAACATTGATGAAAAAGAAATCAATCTGCCAAAACTATTTCCCGTTTTTGGGGTCGGCTTCTAAGGAGTGAAATTCCCTGCCGAAGTCTGTGTTTCCCGATTGCTACAATCTAGGGGTCTTTAAGTCAAGAGTGAATAGGTTACTTCTAGGCAAGCGTGCTCTACCGTCGACCACATCATCGCTTACCATTAGGTGAGATAGTGGTCAAGCGCGAGCCTATAATGAATAAAAAATAATAAAAAAAAAGCTGAGTACCAGTGTTTTTCATGGAGCGACTGCCTATCTGACCTCCACAACCCAGTAACTGGGTAACACGGTACTCCTTGGCAAGACTGCTGTCAGATCTCAAGCTTCTGACTACTCGTAACGACTGTCAAAGATCTTCAAATGACTGCCAGGACCAACGGCTTAACGTGCTTTTCGAGGCACGGAGGAAACTCGGTATGTTGTCACCTATCCACGGACCGACCTCGTCAAGCGTTGCTTAACCTTGAAAATCGAAGCGTGCGGCTGTTATTATTTAGCCACGAGCTCCTCCTGTTGAAAAAGAAATGGGACCTAAATATTAAAGATTTAAGAATGTTTTACAACTTTGGTTGCATTAAAGTTTGTTGCCTGAGATTCCTGTTAAAATGATTACCCTGAGATATTCTTGGAATCTATCTTTGCATATTAACTTCGAATGCCGACAGATAGTGTGATTATAAATAGATTGTCGTAATATTTTGTTCTTTTTTATTTGCCTATATATTAAGTGGGTATGTATGTATTTATTACATAGCTTATGTATTTATCCGTGTATATTTAGTACCTCTATCATTTTAGCGCTGTTATTGTTACACCAATGACCCTCATTTCGTGTCCAGGTAATTACTCTCCATACCTGGTTGCCTGGAAGAAATCGCGCAGTGCGATAAGGCCGTCCATTGTATGTTTATTAGATTTAAGTTTTCTTTTCATTAATGTATTTTATGGTGTACAATAAAGCGTGTAATAAATAAATAATGCCTCAGACGTATGTTTATAATAAAATGGATTTCGTGAAAAAATATCGAGCTACAGAAAGATTTTACTTCAAGAAAAATATGAAACATTATGAAACGCTACCGACCTTCATAAACAGACAATAATAAAATGCAAATAAAATGCCATTGTAACTCCTGCCCCCAAAAAGTCTTAAGAAATTCAAATTATCGCCCTCAATATTCAGAAACAAACCGGCCAAACGTAGACATGAAAGAAACCCCGACTTACATTACAAAACTTGTCTTAAATGCTAATAAAAGAGATCGCAGCCCGCTCGGGGGAACATTCCAGAATGAATATTTCATGATGGCTCTATTGACGGCCAGGCGTGTATACCTCCCACCCCGCCCGCGATCTAACTTAACTACACTGAATAGGTGGGTTATGTATACTGTTGTATAGGTCAAGGGAAATTGGTCGTGATACAGGAGCAGCGACGCAGATGTTGTGCGTTTATTTTCTCATTAATTTTTCATCTTTGTGTTCGGTTTCGTTTGTGTTAACTACAGTTTGACAGGACGTTGCGTTTTTTTTTGCATTTCTTTTTATTTGATCACGGAAACGAAATTTCCGGGTGAATTAAGCTTTGTGCAAGGACTGTGAAGCAGTCGTGCATAAGGTTTTCACTTAATGTGTTGTTTTCAGTACTTGTTGGTCGACATCACCAATCGTTTAGACTAGAATCTTGGGACTTATATCCGATCAAACTTTTGTACCTACCATGGCAGGTACCTATACCTACTGTTGGACGATTGGGAATCAAATCCAAAAGAGGTTTTGAGTTTGATTCCCTAATGTGAAATTGTAGACAGCTGTGATTGGGGCTAAGACGTGAATACCGTAGTTTTGAATACTGTTCAAAATCAAAATACAAAATGATGCAACACAAAATTTAATAGTGTAACACAAAATTGAAAATTAGCATATTGAACGCCCCATTTCTTGTTACAAATGCATGTGCCAAAATCTCTCTCTATATACTTACTTGCTATTACACCGTACTATATAGCAATATGTCCACAATTTTCGTTTATTATTTGCACCATAAACCATGTAAAAGTATAGTAGTTACGTACAAATAAATAAAAATGACTTTTTGTCAGCTCTAACGCATGACTCGAGTTTGCGATTGTCTTTGAATATGCAATAAGCAAAGAGGGTAAATGAATGCATCTCTCATAATACTGAAAGCATGCATGTATTAAATTCTATTAAATTTTTTCATATTGATTCGGTACCTCGTGGTTGTTGTTGTTGTCTTATAAGATTTCAAAATGAAAGGTGCGCGTACCAAGGTTCATTGTCGACAAATATAACGCTTTTCACATAAAATTGCCATACCTTATATTAAAATCGATTCTTAAGGAGTAAACTCCAATAAACTCCAATAACATCTCAAAAATGAATGAAATAGTTAACAATACATGTCTGAAATGATTGACATGCTTTTGAAAAGTTATAAACAAGATCAAATTAAAACCGGCCAAGTGCGAGTCGGACTCGCGCACGAAGGTTTCAGTACCATTATCGCAAAAAAAACGGCATAAAAATCACGTTTGTTGTATGGAAGCCCCACTTAAATATTTATTTTATCCTGTTTTTATTATTTGTTGATATAACGGCAAGAGAAATGCATCGTCTGTGAAAATTTCAACTGTTTGGCTATCACGGTACATGAGATACAGCCTGGTGACAGATGGACACACAGACAGTCAGACAGAGAGACGAATCGTGGAGTCTTAGTAATAGGTTCCCGATGTTACACTTTGGGTACGGAACCCTAAAAACAAGTAAAAAAAAACGCTGAGTTAGAATTCAATGACAACTACATTGGAAACATTTTCAAATAATAATATGACAGTATTTAGTTAGATAATTCGAGAAATAGCCGCTTTCACAGAATTTTTATTTTCTGTCTTTTTGGTAGGTCTTATTTATCCCTGTCTAGACTGAGAGAAAATACTGCCTAAAAAAACCTTATTATGTTTTAACGGTAGTACCTACTTATTTACAAAGTATGTTTAATAAGGCATCTACACACTGTGCCAGGCTGTGAGGTTTTCGTTTCTCACAATATTGTATTGTATGTCTGACGGCCAGTCTTATCAAGGACTATCTTGTAATTCAGTTACTGAGTTGTCGAATTCAGATAAGCAGTCCCTCCATGCTAAGCACTGGTATTCAACTACATCAGTTTAGATTGGAAGCAGATCATAGTATTCTTGGATAAAGGTTAGACAGATGATGATGATGTAAATCTTCTATATATATAATTTTCTATGTATTATTCAATTTAATTTTCAAATTATTATTCATTTTAATTTTCAATGTATTATTCAATTTAATTTTCAATGTATTATTCAATTTAGTTTTCAATATATTATTCAATTTAATTTTCAGTATATTATTCAATTTAATGTTCTATGCCATGCTTTTTAGGGTTCCGTACCCAAAGAGTAAAAACGGGACTCTGTTACTAAGACTCCGCGGTCCGTCTGTCTGTCTGTCTGTCACTAGGCTGTATCTCTTGAACCGTGATAGCTAAACAGTTGAAATTTTCACAGATGATGTATTTCTGTTGCCGCTATAACAAAAAATAAACTAAAAACAGAATAAAATAAATATTAAAGTGGGGCTCCCATGCAACAAACGTGATTTTTGTGCCGTTTTTACGATAATGGTACGGAACCCTTCGTGCGCGAGTCCGACTCGCACTTGACCGGTTTTTTGTTTTTATTGTCTATAGGCTCGCGTGACTACTGTCTCACCTGGTGATAAGCGATGATGTGGTCGACGGTCTTATTTAATTTAATATCGAATGTAGTATTCAATTTATTTTCTAATTAATATTCAATGCATTATTTTAAATGTTATGTAGTTTAATGTACCTAATTGTATCGTATGTTTTGTGTAAGTACTTGCATGATTGTCTGTTGTATTATTATTTTCTGGAGGAAAATTGGCTCATAAAACACAAGCCCTTGGTCCAGTTTAGGAGGCAGCAGTTTGCCCTTGTTGTTGTCTCCTTGTACAACACTTATTATTTTAATAACTGTGTAATGAAACATTTTAATGTAATCTAAATAATCTTTTTTTATTATTGTTAGGCTCGCGCTTGACCACTATCTCACCTGATGGTAAACGATGATGTGGTCGACGATGAACGCTTGCCAATTACAAACCTATTCACTCTTGAGTTAAAGACCCCGAGGTTGTAGCTGGCGGAAAACACAGACTCCGGCAGGGAATTCCACTCTTTAGCTGTACGCATAATTAAAGTATCTCCAAAGCGATTAGTGCGTATGGGTGGGATGTCCACCATGAACCGAAGCGCATCGCCGTAAGTCTCGTGGTCCGATGATGAAATGGGCTAGGCGGCATTAGATCATGCAATTCCATCGCACACTCCCCGAAATGCAACCGATAAAAAACCGACAAGCTAGCAACTCGATGACGATGTTCTAGGCTCTGGAGCTCCAACACGACCAGTGCCTCATTGCCGATGAGCCTCTAGGCCCGTTTTTCGATCGACTCCAGTGCATAAAGATGGTATTTGGCAGATCCGTCCCAGCGATGATATTATTATTTTTTAAATCTCAATTAGCTGCATATTTAATCACAAATAACACCATGCATTGGATGGGTGCACATAATTGCTACGGTGAATATTATGACGAAGTTTATATAATTTACTTTAAGCATTGTTCTCATGTAAGTGACATTGTGTCTTTTTTGAGAGTTAATATCTTTAAACCTAAATCACAATAACTGGCAGTCGTGCCTAACAAACTTGAGAAACTAGGCAGACGATGACGATGTACACGTACACCACATTATGTAATAAGCACAAACTATAAGCTTACACGATATACATTACCTTAACGTATATTCACTACATATCTATAACTCGTTGATCCACTTACGACGAGGTACAGTCGTAAATACAAGTTGTTTACACCATTTGTCAATTTGTACCATTATCTATAACAAGTTCAGCGCGCAGGTAATGCGATAGCATGTTGTTAGTTGGTTGTAATAATATTTGTTGAGTAAACTACCTCAAGACATTATCGTGGTGGCCTAGTGGCTAAGAAGTCGCCTCTCGTGCATTTAATTCCGAAGTACTAGTGCGACGTTTTTAAATTCATATGTAGTTTATTTATTAATATAGACTTTATTGTACACCAGAAAATACTGGAACTAGAGAAACTTAAAACTAAAAAATATACAACGGGCATCCGCACCAATAGCACATTCCGCGATCTCTTCCAGGCAACCTGGAATGGACAGTGATGGCCTGGACATCACATGGAGTTGCCAATGGTGCAAGAATACCAACAATTAATATAAAGATACAATAACACAAATATATATATATGCTTGTAGGGAAGACTACGTAATTGTCAGAACAGGTTATTATTGCAGGGGTCCTTTTCGGGCTAGGAGTTAGACAAACGAACTTCTTTGCTTGTTTGTACCTAGGGTCACAATAAAACTAATCAAGTAATATATTGGAGAATAACGTAAACGACATTCCACCAAGCACGTAGTTTGATCTACACATACAATCAGTCACTGTATTTCTCCTTAGGTTTTATCACGAACTCACAACGCAATCCAACCCGCCATATTCTTACTCGATCTCTTGTCCGATACCCTCCTGTTCGCGCCCAAAAACTAGTGCTTAGTGTTATGTCAAATTGACATCTCCCAGAGTCATTCGAAACCATATCTCTCTTCAGAACGAAATCTTTAGAAGTGCCGACATACTATATAATACATATATAAATACGTACATATTTCTACGTTTATCTTGTACATCCCTGACAACGATGTAGAATAACATCGTTAGGAAACCTAGAATTATAGTTAATATAAGTTTGAAATCGGCCACCCGCCTTGATCAATGATCGTGCCTTCTTTGTATAAGAAGACGCCTTTGCCCTGCAGTGAGACAACAAGAAGCTGGTTTTAGCCGCTTTCTAAAAGCGCAATTGTACATTGTGATACAAGGGTGGAAAGTAAGTTATTGCAAACGAACTGTCACGAGTTTGCAATAACATACACACCCGTGTATCACACGACGTTTTTCAATACAGTTTTGGGAAATACTAAAAACAAATCAAAGAATAAAATAAAATTATCGTAAGTCACCATATATCTTCCTCGAGATTTTGGGGGCAAAATTACATCTTGCACAGTTTTCGCCTCAGATAAAATATCGGGTGGAGTTAATTCCATTTCATCACTTGTACTTGAAATTATATTAACAAAAAAAAAAACTATTTATCACATAACAAATAAAAAAAAAGAAAATGGCGCGTTTTTGCGACTTGACATATTTCTTTACAACGAAAACAGCCTATTCGATTTTTGACAAATCAATCTAATATAATTATATAATTTTATTTTAATTGTTTTCACAGCAACTGACAAATGTTGTTATGAAAATAATTAAATTAAAACTGGGAATTAAAAATATTCAAAGAAGAAAAGAATTCAATGCTAAGACGTACGGACTCATTCATTTTTCCTCGTATAAAATATATTTCATTTTATTCTATGTATGAAAACTGCTTGCGACTAAACTTAGATAAATTGACTATATGATAAAAAACTCAACTGCAAAGGTAATGATCGAGTTCGTACAAAAAGTCACTACCGCGTAATAGAATAGAAAGATGCCTATGCAAAAGATTTAATTTTCGAATTATAATTATAGCCTCCGAAAGAACGCCATGTTTAACAACTGTGATGAAAAATAAGATTATTGAGAAAAGAAATACTTTTACAGAAAATATTACAAAGAAGCTTATGATTAAGCCGATAAAGTCTTCTGAAATATATTTTCGTATTTATTCTTAAGTTTCTAATCTGCTATTAGAGACTTCAATAACCGATCAAACTCGATCAAGTGTGAGTTAAACTTGGTTGTTAAGGGTTTTGTAAAAGAGATCAACTACCTTTATACAACAGGTACCAAATTTGTACAGTAACAAAACTTATTTCAGTGTAAACCTTAATGTACAAGAATACTCACAGAATTAACTTGCTTTTGATAACTAGTGGGCTTTTTTAGACAACTTGATACAAATATTGATATAAAACGGCTCTTTTCTGTAATTAATATCAATACAAATGCATTTCGTTACTTATTTCTTGTTGCTACGGGTTTTTTGTTGTTATAATAATTTGTTTTATTTCAGAATTTTTAGTTTTATTAATGAAACCTCCAAATAAGTTGTCCCCGCATGCACCACCTCATACTATTATATATATATATTTTAATAGTACTTGCTTTTGTTTTTTCATTTAATTATTTTTAACAGTCGGGTTTTTGTTTTTATAATGATTTGATTTATTTCAGACTTTTTAGTTTTATTAATTAAGGGCTTGGGCTTGGGCTTTAGTGAATAAAAAGAAAATGTATGTGACTGTTTTACTTATTTATTTTGCTATGAAAGCTACGCTTATCTTGAATTTGTGCCAAAATAGTAACATAAAAGTGTATATATTTTTGAAATGGTCTATTTAGTAGTTTTCATTTGATACACCATAGGTCCCAGTTATTCAAGACCCGTCGTACGGATGGAAACAAAAAGCTCTCTGATCCTGCTCTCAAACTTATGAAGGAGAGGCGTGAGATGGTCCAGCAGTCTTCAGATGAGGCGTGCAAATACCGGCAGATCAATATATCGATATCTAAATCCTTGGAAACAGACCTCCGCCGCTTTAATGTCGAGAGTATTAAAGACGCGATTGAGCAAAAGGCTCCAAGGTGTTTTCAAGCGATCTGGCTATTGGGCAGAGCCAGCTCACGAAACTGAAGACTGATAATTGCAGGATCGTATCCGCCAAACCGGAGCTTTTGAGGGAGATCGAGCCATTATATGGGCAGCTGTTCACATCAATCAGCAAATCCGTTGCGAATCTAGCAAACGACCCAAGAGCTAGATAGACCCGACACTATGCCGAAGACATTCCGGACGTCAGCCCGTACGAGATTAGGATGGCTCTGAAACAGCTTAAAAACAACAAGGCGCCGCCGGGTGATGACGGAATCACGACCGAACTTCTGAAGGCGGGAGGGCATCCAGTCCTTAAGGCACTTCAGAAGCTGTTTGATTCCGTCATACTCGAGGGCAAAACATAACATAAACGTATGGTGGTACTCTTCTTCAAGAAGGGCGACAATGCCCGGCTGAAGAACTATAGGCCCATCTCACTTCTTAGCCATGTCTACAAGTTGTTTTCAAGAGTCATCACGAATCGTCTCGCACGCAGGTTTGACGATTTCCAGCTCTCAAATAAGCCGGATTCCAAAAAGGCTTTAGCACCGTAGACCACATACATAAGCTGCGGCAAGGTGTTGAAGTATTTGTACAAAAACGCCACTGTCAGTCCATTTCCAGGATCAGGGGGGTGACCACAAGCTCTTAGAGTAAGGTTATTTTGAGATCGAGTAAGTGACAGATGTATACACGTCATATACATCTGTCCCTTACACACACTCAAAATAACCTTACTCTAAGAGCTTGTGGTCACCCCCCAGACTTCGGAACCTATCCTTCTCCAGCGTGGTGTGAGACAGGGAGACCGTATTTCGCCGAAACTGTTCACTGGTGCGCTAGAGGATGTCTTCAAGGTTCTGGAATGGAGGCATCAATGTCAAGGGCGAGTACACATTCAGTTTTCCGACGACAAAGTGGTCAAGGCTGAGACCATGGATGGCCTCAGTACAATGCTCTATAACCTCAGTAGAGCTTCCGAAAGTCTGGGTCTTAAAATGAATAAGAACAAAGGTCATGGTGAATGCCCATGTAACACTCACTTCTATCAAGATCGGAGACTACACTCGAAGTTGTAGTTGTAGGAGAACCAAAGTTACCGACATAACCCGAAGAATTGCGAAACTTAAGTGGCAGTGGGCAGGGCACATTGCTCTCTCAGAACGAATGGCCAACGGGGCCGAAAAATTCTGGAATGGTGAACGCAAACCGGAAGACAATGCGTTGGAACCTTGGAACGCCTCCCACTAGGTTGACCGATGACCTGGTTAAGGTTGCGGTAGATGCGAGACGCATGGGATTAGTAAATGTGCCGAGGCCTGGGGAAGGCCTATGTCCAGCAGTGGTGGATGTCTTTCGGCTGAAATGATTCAATTCAATTCAATTCAATTTATTCACAAACAATTTACATTGTATTTGAAATCATAAAAATAATAACAAGTAATAAATAATGGCATAAGTATAAAAAAAACACATTCATAAAATCATAAGTCATAAAAAAAATAAAATAAAAAAAAAATATATATTATCACACATAAAATACAAATTAAAATCATGATTGAAAAAGAATTATAAAAGAAAATGAAATATACAATTAAATTATTAAATTGGTGTAAAAATCATGTCAGCTTTCTACGAAGGTCATTTAAAAATTAAAAAAAACTGACAAACAAAACGGACAAAAAATATCAGTCGGCGCATTATCACAATTATATAGGTATATTACATGTCGTCAACGGAGTAGAGACATTTATCCAGTAGGAATGCTTGAAGCTTCGTTTTAAATGAAGACTTATAGATTAAGCTTTTTAATTCTTATGGTAACCTATTGAATAATTGCACTGCTTGATATTGTGAACTATGTTTCACAATGTTAAAATGAGGACTTATCTTATTTTTCAAATCTTTCCTACGTGTACTCTCCCTAACTCGTCTTTCCTCATCCGTCTCATACTCATGTATGTACTTTTTTAAATTAGTCAGAAGGACTAGAACGTAGAGACTGGGAACTGTAAGGATCTTTAAATTTAAGAAATGTGGACGACAACTCTCAATTTGTGAAATACGGACAATGGTACGTATAGCTCTTTTCTGACGGACAAAAGCTCGTTGACTGTTATAATTATAGCTGTTTCCCCAGAATTGTATACTGTATCTTAATTTCGATTCAATCAGTGCGTGGTATACAATTTTTAAATATTTATTGTCAATTTCACCTCTAAGGGTTCTTAAAGCATAACACGCGGATGATATAGATGCATCAATGGCGGCTAATTCATTTTTCCAATTTAATGAGTCATCAATGTGTACTCCCAGAAATTTAGTTTCTCTCACGAGTTCAATATTGCCATCATTTAGTTGTATTGTCATAGTGTCTTTATTTCGGGCAGTTGTTTTGAATAAAATTACCTTGGTTTTTGCACTATTAATTTTTAACTTATTTACAGTAAACCATGTATACAGATAAGATAACGCGGCATTAACTTTATTTGCAAGTTCTTTTGTATCATTTGCCCCAATGATGGCATTCGTGTCATCCGCAAAAACCACAAGTTGTATGTCGGGTAGAATTTTATTTATATAATTGATTAAATCGTTGGTAAACAAAATAAACAATATGGGACCTAGTATAGATCCTTGCGGCACACCGGCACTTATATTATAAAAGGATGATTTATATGTTTGTCGTTGTCCATCTTGTATCTCACTGATTTGATGATGATGTTTTGATATACATGTCGCATCAAGGCTGGCCGATAGATTTAAACCATCGGGAAGTCAGGATGTATTCCCTTAGGTTAAGAAATCGTGTGTGGGCAGGTCGTTGGGTACAATCGTGCAAATGAAATCACATAAATTATTCGATACACTGGGTTTATTCAAATATTCACAGTTACAATCCTGCTTACTAATATTACGGATCGACACCGATTCCACGACGTGTTAGCTCCACGGCGGTCAGTACTCAACTGCCATATTCTATTATCCCCACCACGCAAGTGATTAGAGAAAGCGCGCCAATGCGTAGTTCTTACTTTTGCCACCAGATGGCGTGCTTGCGATTTGTTTTAACGTCCGTACTATTGACTAAACCCGACATACATATTGTTATGATAACGTAAAAAATATGTATCGGACCCTTTTGGGAGGGGGGGATGCCATATTTAGCCTATGTCACAATTGAGATGAATTCAGGACACCTCATATGTCACAATCCGTCAAGCCGTTTGGGTTGTAGAACTTGCCATAGAAATGGAAAAAATATTACCCTCTCGAAGTCGGGTAAAAGTAAGTGTATTATACGTGCAACCGTGCACCTCTGCCCACCCCTTCGGGGAATACTGGCGAGATGTTTTTTTATGATTTACAAACAACAAATAACAGTAGATAACCAGGCATACATATCATATATTCGATGCCTGTCTGGGTTGCGGATAAATTTGAAAGAGAGTTACCCCGGCCCTGCCACAAGCAACTGAAGGAACACGGGTGAGTTTTAGTCAGTAAAAATCTGACACGCCCTCCCGCTTTATCCAGAGCGGAAGAAGTCCTTGGATGATTTTGACTCCAATAAAAAAGACATTATACCATAATAGTGATACGTCGGAATTTTTGAAACAGACTCAGACCCAATAGATGAAGACGACAGCAAAAAAATGTGTTCAACCAAAGTTGATCATTTTCTAAAGTATTTACATATAATAATAATTTTAGTGACGTAAAGTAACAGCAATAAGAATTCTGTCGTCGACACATATGTTTCCCAAACTAAAATAACCACAAATCGATCTTTAGTTACAATTACAATATATTAAACATCCTAAAAGTTTGTTTAGTACAAACGTTTTGTATGTAAATGTTCGGCGTTTCACTACCATCCGTTTAGTTCTGTTACCAACGGAATTAAATGAAAACATTGAATATAAATGTATGTATCAGTTGGATATTATTGTTTTGAATGTAAGAAGTGATATTATAAGGGCTTTTGTTTCGATACGTGATGAGACTACCATGATTATTTTGTTTGAAAACGATTACAATATTTAAAATGGATGTGACCTTGCTAACTCCTATATTCTTTATTATTTTAAAGGGAAGCTCCTTAACTAGACTTGAGTCAGCCGCCATGACAAAGCGCAACGGCCTCAGAAAGGCCCTCAATATTGTATTCTCATGGCCTTTTTCTCAATAAAGAATTTGGAGTTAAGAATGTGTAAAATCCTACGCAAAGTTGAGTGCCAGTGGTTAAAAAAATGCGCTCATGATATTTATGTGGTTTATTAGTTTTGTCATATTTTCTAAAAGTTTAGTAAGGAAGGGTAAATGATCCCCGGGATATTTTCAAAATAAAACAACCCCTTTCCTCACAAAAAGATATTTATTTAAATCACATGTATTGATTAAATAAACGAAAATAATTATGTAAGCGTTTTACACAAATACGAGTAATATTTTAAGTCTTGTTACATTGGAGATCATTATTTTTACTTGCTACTACTAAATAAACGTTAAATAATTGACGTAAACGTTTTAAGGTTCATTCTCGACTCCATGTTTTAATGTGGTCTCTTTCCTGTTCTTGACTAAAAACTGTTCTTCTCCCACCTAAAATTTTATCGGTTCCTGAAGCTATTTTATTTTTACCTTTGGCTCTTCTTTTTAATGCCATTACAGGCACAGAGAACTCCACTTGCGGTTTTATAAGGTAGGTATACCATCTTTGACGACATTAAGAGACTTTAGCATTTGTTCTTATGGCCAATTTTGACGAGTAATTTTACGTTTTTAAACTCGCGGTATGAGCTGTAAAATTTAAACATATATATGGGGTAATATGATTTCAGGGATCGTTTTATAAGCACGAAGAGGGATCATTTCACCTCAAACACCAAATTTAAAATTTAAAAAAATATAGCCTTCAAATATAACGTACGGTATTTAAACATTGCTTAAATATAGCTGAACGATATTGGAATCCGGTCATAAAACAACATATTAATAAATCATAACATGCAGATAGTTATGAAATTCGAAAAAGAGTTAATATAGAATTAAGTTTAATCCATCAAGTTGTGTGCCTATTTATAGGTTATGAGTCGGGCAGAGATTGGATAAATGTGATAGGCCGGTTGCGTCTTACCACACTGTCTTTTGGGGTTTTTGAGTCAATTTTAAACAATTACATTATATATTTTTTATTTACATTACTTTATACTATCTATTACATATTCTTTCAATTTATAAGTTAAGCACACGTATCCACTGTATGACATTATTTTAAGTATCTATTTATTTACCTACGTCCGTGTATAACTAGCGGGGTGCCAACTGAAAATCAGCGCTGGGTGTCTGACGCCCAGCAAATGCTGAGTTGGTAACCCTTTCGGTATGGGCACGCTCGGCGCAATCACTGTTAAACCTTGTTTGTACTTTTGTTTTTTACTATTTTTCTGTTACTTTGTGATTGTTGTTGTTGTGTTGTTTCTATGTCGAATAAATGTTTTCTATTCTATTCTACTTACTATAGATTAGAAGCACTTTTTTTGCACTCGGAGAGGCAACTGGCAGGGTTGCGGGGATGGAGTGTGTTGCGTATTTCGATGGGTCCCTCTATCTGGCAGAATCTTGATGCTCCGAAATTTATTTGGCATAACACACTTGGCATTACCTTCTTTAAACGAATATTGTAAGGCATAAAAATATTTAATATAATTAGGCATTGTTTGTCCGAATGTTTATATTTTCGAATTTACAATGGCATACTTTTAAGATGGCAGAATTTTATTTGTAACATTTTTACTTGGCATATTATGATGATGGAGAAATTCATTTGGAATAATTTTATGCCACAATATTATTTAATCTTCTAAAATCTAATTGATCTATTGTAAATGAGCACTTTTAAAAATAAATGATGTATTTTTGTATGTTTAATCTTTATGTTAATTATAGAGTCTATATTAGTTGATCTATAAATAAATTATAAATGAACTACATTCTAAGTACCATGATAAATATGTTTAAACACACTTAATGAATATTTGGCACACAAAAATAATATTTAACCTTTTTTATTCATTACGTAACGGTTGGACAAATTGATCATTATGATCAATGAATCAGTAGAGCGAGCAAAGCGAGCTCACCAGCTCCGGGCACCACGACACGGATAGGTCATCTCTTTCATGTTAGGTTACTTTAGACCCTGCAGACAGAAATAGGAGCTCCGTCTACTTTGTTGCTTAAATACTAATCGTACTTACCTATTCTATACTAAAACCAATGTCAACATTAAAATAATAATGTCAAAAAAATGTCAACATTAAAATACCTGGCCCAATAAGTGATGGGCATTATTCAGAAAGCCCGGTCAATTTAATTATTTTAATAGTTTTTTATCATATTGCCTACTCATTTTCACGAAAGCACAAAAATGTATCAATAAAAAAATAGACAAAAAAGTAATTTAATTAAATCGAATTATATAAAAAAGTATCAAAATATTAGATGTTTAATGCTGATTTCTCTTGCGCCGGAGCCGTGACAGAAACCATGCCTACTGTATGCTGCATGCTCGCTTGCATGCTGCATGCTTGCTGCATGCATGATGTATGCTTGTTTGAAAGATTGCATGCTTCATACAGCGAAACAAAAACCATTTTTTTGTGTTTATTAATTTTTTACATAATATGACAATCTCGGGACCCTGGGGACCCCCTCTTTTGAAAGGCGTGTGAGGGGCCGAAGCCAACGTGCACTGGCCTTGTTAGGATTGTATCAGGAAATGTGACACCAACCGAAGATTACCCCTGTATGCACTCCGCAAGTGCACCTTATAGGGCAATCCCCAGTTGGAGCGGGACTATTGCAAAATATGTTGGATCCACTAAACCTATCAAACCCATAGCCCACATGGCTATGGGATTGATAGGTTTAGTGGATCCAAATTTATTATATGGTAAAATAAAAAATAATTCTTACTATGAATAAGACGATTCTGACTGTGAACTTGCTGCGATATGATGGTTTTGCCTTTTAATGACTATCGATATGAAATTTATGCCTAAAGATGATTCTGACTTACAAAATTATGAGTTTTGAATGTATGGTAAATGACTGTATGCCAAACGATTATATGCGAAATGAAGTTTATGCTATGTGTTGTTATGCATAATAATATTATGATATAAAAAGTTATGCTATAAAAGGTAGTCCCTATTTTGATAGATATCACTAGTAGTCACTCATATGCGGTGGGGAATAATTTTACCTTGAGAGATCATATTACACACATCTCTATGTTGAGTACCTATTGTGGTATATTAGAAACATCTCATCATCTAGTTTGGGATTAAAGAAATGACAAGAATTATCTTGCGTTCGTCTAAATAGCTATTTAGTTTGTTCAGCAGTTTCTATTGTATCGTATATTGTTAGAATATTCGTTAATACGAACGCTACACGGTACGTAGGCTACACTTATTTTCAAATAAGCAATAGGTACTGAAAAAAAATTGTGTGGTGTTAGACCTTGTGACATAGTGAGATAATTATTTCTTGGTAAATCGCTGCTAATATAATAAATTTCAGAGAGTATTGTGAATTATTGCTTACATAGATACGAAGTGTGCTTGAAAGGTTTTGTGAAGTCTTGATATTTGCCGAGAATATCAATTTTTACAATATTTTTGGCACAAATTGCGACAAAAATATTGTTAAACTAGATATTTTGTCTAAACACATTTAAGTCACTTTGTGTAAGTGTTTTATAGCACAACTGAGTAAGTAATAAATAAATTCTAGTTTGCACCTGCCATGTTGTCAGTGAAAACCTGTAATTGAGCCATCTATGTTGTCTTATTACTTTAATTTTCTGATTCCAGCATGAAATAGCAACCAAAAACCACTAAGGTTTAAACTTGTGCTATCATGAGTCTATCAATATATTTATGTATTTCTTATATATAAAAATACGATAAATGCAAAATAAATACTATCGTTACAGCATTCCTTAAGCAAGAGAGATAATGGAAACTATACAATAATAAACGTTATTGTCGATAACAATTTAATAACATCTTTAACATAATATTTAGGTATTTAACTAGTTGGTATTACAAACATCTCTACATTATCTAAATAATACTTAAATAATATTGTTTTAGCTAACATTTGATATTTTTATCAGTTATACAATTATTTATTTCTGAGAGTAGACTTTTAATAAGTCTCGATATAATATAACCAGTAGTTCGCTTGCCATACGTGTTGTTGGCGCGCTGTGTACTTAAATCCTAGATCCGCAAGAGTACAAAGGTAATCAACATAGTTCAAAGAATTGCCAAACTTAAGTAGCAAATATTGGTCGCAGACTGGATGACTAATAAGGCCATAAGGTTCTAAATTGGCGAATGCGTACTGGCTGATGCAGTATGCAGCGTTGTTAGGCCTCCAACAAGTGGAGAAGTGGTGTGGTGCGGGAATCTGCTGGATGCGATAAGCATGGGTACTTTGTGGCGGTGCTTAGAGAGAACTATTTCGAGAGCACGTCTTGAAATAATGATAAAGTCATCCTACTATCCATACTCATGATCTGTCTGTTATTTTGCACGTCTACACGGATTCGTTTGAAACTTGGCACACGGGTAGACCATATCCTGAATTATATCATGAGGATATTTTGTTTTCTCGGGCCTATGTGTTTCGTTCGAATAAGTTTCACGTGGGCAAACCCGTGGGCAGAAGCTTATCCTAAATTAAACTTTAATTGTCACTTCATTCTCATTACTAATCAATCGATATACTCGAAATACCCAAAATACCAATACCCTTACAAAAAGTACCATCTGGCAAAATTCACACAGTATCGATACATTTTAAACTTAAACCCGTCAATAGCCCAGCGGCTATCGTGAACTCAAACTGGCCGGCCAACTATTCCAAGCTCATTCTTAAAGCAAGCACGTTTAGCTTGGTTCGAGGGTTAAAAGCAACATTTATTAAAACTGCACTACAAGCTATTTGTTTTTTTTTTCATCCTGGCACTCCACAAAGAACGAACTGTTGCTTGAATGTTAATTAGGTTTGTAATAGTGAATTAAATGTGTTGAATTAATAGTTTCTTTTTTGTGCTAAGGAGTGGAGTTTTAATGCCTACAGACCGCCCTGTAAGTCATTTGGGTAAACGGTAACACTCACAAGCAGACTTCTTTTATAAGGAAAGTTTTGATAATGCCGTTTCTAACAGTTGCCGCCGAAGCATCTCGGGACATTTATTTTGTATTTTTCACACATTGATAATTATTTTCTTTGAAAGAAAAGCTTTCGGCCCGTTGGCCTATGGGAACCGTAATTTTTGCCGGTATACTCGTAATAAGTAGTTTATGGCATTTGGAGAGAGTGTAGCTACAAATCAGTGAAAAAATTACGTAATCGGATTAGTAATATCAGAGATTACCGAGCAATTTTAACTCTTTATATTTTAAGTTAAGATAAAATTAACCTACTTTTTAGTATGGAAATCTATTAATGATTGTATTTTTTTTTTATAAACTAGCAACTGTCCGGGCACGGCCCATTCCTTCTCACAGAGAGAAGGCCTATTTCTCAGCAGTGGAAACATTAAAAAGGCTGATGATGGTGATGATGATGAACTGTCCGTATGCACCTTTGCAGGTGTACGCAAAACAACCCACCAAAAATTCATCGCAATCGGATAAATGGTTTAGGAACGCATAGAGAATAATTTTTTCATTAAAAAAAATAACACAATACAGATTGAACTATTAAATCAATACTCTTACCCTCTTACTAATAAACGCAGAATAAAGTTATACCAGGTATAAACCTATGAAAATGTATGGTTATTCCTTTGTTATACCTGGTATAACTTTATTCCGTGTTTATTAGTTAGACGGTTACTATACTATAATTTTGGGAATGTGATTGAGTAGGATACGTAATTAGAGGCATGCAAATTAACGCCAATCAACTATCTAAGTTAATTACAGATCACGTTAATTGCACGGATATCAATAGTTTGACTTCGAGAACCGTATCATAAAATTCATACATAACAAACAGAAGCATCAACATTTTGTTCGACGTTGGGCTTTAGATAAAGTGGTCTTCTTTCTTTCTCATGGATATGGCCACCTCTGATGTCAGAGTTAATTAAGCCGCCTCTGGAAACCCTACAGGACTCTGACTTGTCTATTTCAGACTCGACATGATAAAGTGGTATTGTATAAGTAATCTTCTTCTTCACTTTGCTCTCGGCACAGCGTTCGTAGTCACTTTGAATCCATCGCTGGTGTTTTTGTTACTCGCCTCACGATGTCTCTTTCTTTCAAGTCTGTCGCATTCATTAACAGGCAGCCTGTTACGACATCTATGAAGCCACTTACGAACTTCAATCACAAAATCCTGCATCGCGCAAGCAAAGTTTTCGCCACAATTTGTACTGCATAGTCCATTAACAACCGTTGTGCAGTTGTCCGCACCTGTCACAACACCCGTCTGGTCGAAGGATCATATTTTTTCAATGGAGGTTCCGAGATTTTAAAGCAGGATCTTCCGCTTACTACCTAACCTCCAACCGCAGATTGAATCTGATCATGATAAATTGACTCCAATGAAATTATTATTCTAAAATTCCAAAATATTCATGAATTTTTGTACAAAGGTTTAAAGTTTCTGGAGCACGAATTTTAACAAAACTGTAAAAGCAACCTCGGTCTGAAGAATGACTGTTTTATAACTTAAGCCTCCATATCTTAACAAAAACTTAGCTCTTATCGGTCAGACGTCGTACCTTAGTGCTAACGAATGGCTCTCATTTATTAAAATGTTCTAGTTTCAATTAAATTTTGTTTTCTAAGAAGAATTAGTTTTCTAATGAAGTGAAAAGAAAATTATATTTTTCTCTGTGGTTAAATAAGGCTGTAAAATTTAAGGCAGTCTGACGTTATCTCGTAAAAATCATGTCTAGCGTTCGTTAGCGGTCGCATGTTGCTGAACATTTGGTCCTCAGTTCAGCGCCCTTGTTAGACAAAATTGCTAATCTATTTGGAGTTTCTCATAAGCTACCAGAGTCAGGACTTGTGCCCGGTTGATGACAATAGGCTCGCCTCTTTCACGTTAGGGAGACGCAACGGAGAAGCCCTCACGCCCCTAGTCACCGCAGGTGACGCCCTGGGACCCAGAAGTAGCAAGCAGATACGCGGCCACCGGAGGCGCGGGCTTGTTGACGCTGTCCGATAAAGACTAGGCCCAAATCGACGGCTCGTAATGTTCCGCGCGTACCTCAAAGAGATGTCAGCAGAAACTGACGGGGCCGAGGCAGATAAATTTGAAAGACAGTTACCAAGGCCCCAAGCAACTGAAGGAACAGAGGTGAGTTTTAGTCAGTAGAAGTCTGACACGCCCTCCCGTTCCACCCAGAGCGGGCGAAGTCATTGAATGATTTTCCCACCCTCAAAACAAAAGGCTCGCCCCCTTTTACAAAAAACAAAATCAAAGACAAAGCCAAAAATATTTATATCAACTAGGCCATTCATGAGAGCCAGGATTCTACCGTGCATTCGTAAAAGTAGCTTGTTATCGAGAAGAACGCACAAGAAACTCGAAACTTATTCTTTTAAAAATAATAAGTGGTTTACAATATTTACATAAGTATATACATTAATAAATTCATATATGTGAGGACGATGCACCCAGAACACCACTACATACTATACTACGTGTAGGTATAAAGTATTAAAAGCATTAACAGTTAAATTCATTAATTTGATAAATAGGAACATGATTCTCACATAAATACAAATATTGCAAACATAGGTAAAATACTTAATTCAACAACAACGAGTCAATTTCTTAAACAAAAAGAAATACAGTAACTATGAATAGGCATATAAATAAATTAACAAATTTGGTTTTGTCTACACTAAAGATTGCCCTACGGAGCAGGACCAGCATGTTACCAAGCATTTTTATCTTGAATGTAATCATCTAATTTTTAATATGCTTGTATACAAAGTGTGCTTTTAACTCATTTAGTTTTAATATATCACAAGGTATTTTGTTATAGAATTTAACATAGTACCCTATGAAAGATGAGTATACTTTAGAACTAAACAAAGCTGGCGACCGGCAGATTGATTGTCTTATATTTCTGCTTACACCTTAACTGAAACAGGTCATACACGGTCGTTAACATAAACAATCATGAATAAAATAGTTTTCGGGAATATCCAATATCTATTTTTAGTTTAGGTTCAGTGGCTATTGATCTACGGCTCCCACTAGTCATTACCGAGAATTATTTATTAGCGGGTTCGATTCCCGAGAGCGTCCCTGCGCTAAATGGGATATCGGGTTGCCGTGATAGCAAACATGGTCTGTGGATCGTTGATCAGCCTGTATATGTGTTTGTGGTAGAGAGAATAGGGATGATTACTAAAAGAATCGAGAATAGGGATGATTAATAAATATATTTTTAGTCTGTCAATCTGATTTCAAACAAATATTGGACACGTATTTTCTTTTGTCACGTTAAATAAAAAATTATGACGAAACAGTGAATTAATTATCGCATGACGTCATGCCTTGGTACACTTTTTACATAGAAGTTACGTCACATAAGCCCCCACTTCCGAACTTTGATGCGCTTTATCTTGGTGAATTTTTATTGATTTGAACAAGCAAAAATAACGTGTACAATATTTTTTGATAATTTAATCAGTGGACTAAATAGAATTTCATCATCCCTATTGGGTAATGATTGAGTAGGCTTTATTTAGTAAAATGATTTGATTGTTGAACAAAAGTTTCAGTGATATCCACAGTGTTACTGTGACCGAATACTGGGACAGGCAAGGGAATTGCACAGGGTCTGAAATAAAATACTTTTGGTATCTGGCGAAATGGGGATTTCAGTTTGTGCACCTCTCATCAGCCACGTTTACAGGCACTTTTGAACTGCCAAGAAGTTAGTCGGTCAGAAAAACGAAGCTTATTTCTAATCTAAAACGTTATCTCAATGGAGAAGAACGTGCAAGAAACTTCATCCTCTTTAAAATTATGATATGTTATAAAAATCCATCATTTATACTTACGGGACAGAACCGTGTTCGCTCACAATGGGCCTTATAAAAAGGCTTAAAGTCACCCAAAGGGCAATAGATTAATATGTTAATGTCATGTCAATCGTCAAATGTCAATCGGAAATGAAGATATCCACAAGTAAACCAAGGTTACCGACAAGGCCCGAAACATTTGCCAAACTTAAGTGGCAGTGGGCAGGGCATATTGCACGCAGAACGGTTGGCCGTTGCGCTGAAAAGTTCTGGAGTGGCTACCACGTATCGGAAGACGCAGCGTAGGAAGACCTTCCTCTAGGTGTAGCTAAGACCTGGTCAAGACCGCGGGAGTCCGAAACGCACAGGATCGAAAACTGAGGTGACACTTGGGGGAGGTCTATTTCCAGCAGTGGACGTCTTTCGGCTGAAATGATGATGATGATAAAAAACCTGGTCACATTATTTGTGTTGCTTCTCAATTTGAGAAAAGTTTTAAATAGTAAAATAAAGTAAAGAGTTAGAACGAAGTTCCTTACAACAGGCACAATGACACATAAAACTTGAATTTTTTATAAAATACATAATTAAACTGGTAGAATGGTAATTATTCTCCTCTGTTAGTTGGTTAAGTGAACGAGATTATCATCATTACTCTATCAAGAACTTTTCAAAACATTTGTCATCTGTAAACAACAGCACCAAACAAACACGAAATAATAGGGGTAGAGTCGGTTGGACACTTTTTCCCGTATAGCTCCTATTCACCAAACGCGCGATTTGGAACTTCGTTTAAAAAAAACAATTGTTGCTTAAAACAATCCTAATACATGCCTAACATAATACAAATGAACGCAAATCGATAGCTACTAGGAACAAATACAGTCTATTCGACAAACAGCACATGATCCAATGCAAGCACTTTGGCCTATGTTTGCCGGAGCGAAGCGTTAGTGCCGCTATTTGATATTCCATTTAGATCGGGATTGACATCCCTCGGCGCGGGGTTCACTAATAAATTATTGTCTGTAATGTCATTGGGTACATGTGGCTTGTCTAATACCACGTCATCGGATACTAATCACCATATATCCAGTCCCTTTGATGGCTTCAATAAACCTTGAGCCAAAGTGACATTCCTTTGTGTCTATTTGCCTAGATAAGGGGCCCAATTCTGATGTGTCAAAACTATTATCATTCCACTGCGAGAGAGAGACGGAGCTATAAAGGACACTTTTTCTTTTTACGGCGTGATGGCGTTGATACAAAGTTTTTTTTTATATTTTAACTTCTTCACGGTTCATATAAGATTCAATTCGTTCGCCGCGACCCGCCTGACCGAGGCAGGAGCCACGCAACACTACTTGCATTCTCCAATATAATATTAGTCTATGACTACTTGGCCTCAGGATCTGTATGGGAGTGAGTTGGGTATGGCTTTGTATGGGCGACGCCCTGAAGTGACATTAAATTGAATTTTTCTCTGGAACTCGTTGATTTTCTGTACCACGGTACTTGTCTGGTGGTCGCCGAAACAAGAACGAAGAAGAATGTGCATTCTATTTTTGTTTTGGACAAATATAACACAGCTCGATTGATTTTATTGATTTTGTGATTGATTATATTTTTGGACTATATATATTATTATACAGTTTATAAAATACATGACATGAGTGTGTGACATTTGTTTTATATTTTATTATTATTAATTTTGACATTTTGATTTTATTGCGTTTGAATTCATTTTAATAATTTTGACTTTTTTATGCAGTTTTGTTTAATTGTTGACATTTTTTAATTATTGTGATTTTGTAATTTTTCGTAATTTTTCATTGATATTTACTTCCAAAATATTTGCACGCCATAGTATGTGGCAAACATGTCGGCACTTATTGATTTTTTTTAATGATATCCTGCTTGCACGTATTGTTTATTCTTGCATGTATACACGTGTTTAAGCAAATAAATATATCTTTATCTTTATCTTATCTTTATCTCGACCCGGGAATTGGACCCAGGATATATGGCTTAGCAGTAACACTTGCGACCACTAAAGTAAAAAAACCTTATTTACAAAAAATACTACTGACTTTCAAATAAAAACACTACAAAGTGAAAAATAATTTAATTTTCGGAAGTCGCTGTTCCTGTTTTCTCTTCTTCGTTTTTTAACACCGACTCCCGAAAAAGAAGTTATTTTTCACTTTGTAGTGTTTTTATTTGAAACTTGGTTGTATTTTGTGCTACTTAATAGGCAAGTACTATAGTAAGGTTCCTATAAAGCCATATACAGCAATAGATTACTCGAATATCGAAATTTTAACATAATCGGAGAAATGAGAGTGTAGCAAGGTCAACTGTACAACATCTGCGTACCCCTCTAGAGCATACTCGCGTGATGTTAGGTTATGAAATGGTATAAACAATAAACATTCATACTATTGCAGCAATCCCGACAGATTTGCTGTCATTAATTGAAGAGTTCTGTTGTATATCTCCGAAGTCCTGCATCAGATCTTCACCAAATTTAAATGGAGCCAATTTGGAAACATACTCTTTCAAACAAAAAAGAAAGAGAAGGGAATTTTCAAAATCGGTTCACAATTGACAGAGAAATCGGAGAATATACAAAAAAAAACCGGCCAAGTGCGAGACGGACTCGCGCACGAAGGGTTCCGTACTTGGTAAATTGCGGTTTACGATTTATGACGTATTAAAAAGAAACTACTAACTAGATCTCGTTCAAACCAATTTTCGGTGGAAGTTTACATGGTAATGTACATCATATATTTTTTTTAGTTGTATCATGAGGATGATACAACTAAAAAAAATATATGATGTACATTAGGTATTAGGTTATTTTAGAAGTTACAGGGGGGGGGACACATTTTACCACTTTGGAAGTGTCTCTCGCGCAAACTATTCAATTTAGAAAAAAATGATATTAGAAACCTCAATATCATTTTTGAAGAACTATCCATAGATACCTCACACGTATGTATGGGTTTGATGAAAAAAATGTATTTTAGTTTCAGTTTCATGTATAGGGAACCCCAATTTTTTTTGTTTTTTGTCTATTTTTGTGTGAAAATCTTAATGCGGTTCACAGAATACATCTATTTACCAAGTTTCAACAGCATAGTTCTTATAGTTTCGGAGAAAAGTGGCTGTGACATACGGACGGACAGACAGACAGACGGACATGACGAATCTATAAGGGTACCGTTTTTTGCCATTTGGCTACGGAACCCTAAAAAAGAACCTAACAAAGTCGAACATAGAACCTCCTCTTTTTTGGAAATCGGTTAAAATTAAATAGTTACTGGCTATGCAAATAGGTGTCAGTTTTGTCACAAGTTAAATTTCATAATTTAAAAAACCGCTGACCCATTTTTATTTCATGCTACATAATTTATCTAGAACATAGTAGATACGCTTCGATCGGCAATCTATTGAACATGTAATTATGACACGATATCTTGCGAAAACATCCCGATTCAAACAGTAAAACGTCCTTAACTTTTGAACGGCTAAACCGATTTTATTCAAACATAGCTAAGAACACTCTCGACAAAATCAACTATAAAACACAAAAAACTAAATCAAAATCAGTTCACCCGTTTGGACGCTATTATGCCACAGACAGACACACAGATACACAGCAACACTTAACACAACTTATAACACCCCTCTTTTTCCGGCGGGGGTTAAAAATGTATGTTTTTTACAAAGTTCAATAAGGACATCAAGTAAAAAATCTAGGCCTTAAATGTATACAATACAGAATGAAATTTAGTATCAGTTATCTACAACGAAACATTATAGTGAAACCGTGTTTATTGAGAAAATGTGGGAAATGCCAATTCCAGTGGCATTTATTTTTAAAGGTCTGATCTCAGAGTATAATGAAAATGTATTCTCGGAACGAAGGGTCCCACAAGTTCTGAAAAGAAATCTAATATTATTCGTAGTCATCTTTTGTGGCTTCAAAAAATATAATATATTCCTAGAAACCCATGATGACCAGTAAAACTTTAGTTTTAACATTAGTTTACCTCATTTCGAACTTTTTGCCATGACAATGGAAAAACCCTGGATTATAATTTCAATCCTATTATCTTACTAATATGCGATAGTTTGGATAGATGCTAACGCTTTTTACCCGACTGCCAAAGCCAAACATTACCCTCTAATGTGTTTATCAGTCTATGTTTGTATGTTTGTTCCTATATGGCGTTCCAGAGACCAAACGCATTGGCCGATTTTGATGATTCATACGTCAATCGATTCGTCTTAACCCAGTGAGTGTCATAGGCTACATTAAAATTGGACAATAGAAAAATTGCGGATTATGGGCGCCATATTGTGGGGCCCCAAATGGTTTTAAGAGGTGATTTCAATTTTAATTTTATATGTTTTAATGTATCTAATTCGAAAAAAACTTAACTAAAAAGTTATAAATCAAAAAATCAAAAAATCCGACTGCTTCAAAAGCGAACTAAAAAGTCGTAAACAAGGAAAAAATCATGCTGTGCAGGCGGAGGATACACCAGATTTTGGTCAACCAGCCCGTGAATATGTATCCTCCGACTGCACAGCATGATTTTTTCCTTGTTTACGACTTTTTGGTTCGCCTTTGAAGCAGTCGGGTTTTTTGATTTTTTTGATTTTTGGATTCAACTCAGCTAAGATTTCGCCATTGTTCTTTGGCACAGAGATAGATTATAGATATTCCGGGAATATGTTCCCTCGGGATAAGTTTCGAATTTCACGTGGATGAAGCCTCTGGCAGAAGCTAGTCACACTAATATTAGAAAGAAAACGTTTGTGTGTATATGTGTGTTTGTATGTCTGTTACTTCTTCACACCAGAACGGCTAAACGGATCTGGATGAAAGAACAATGCCGAAATATTAGCTGACTTAAATTTGAACATCTGAAAGTGAGTTATATACGAAAGAAATGCCATTTTGAAAGTATAACATTAACTGGTTCACCACGGATTTAAAGAAGGAAGGAGGAGGAGGCAAGTTATTTTTTTTTCTTTAGCTTTCAATAGCTTAGTGTTGCCATCTTACATTTATTCTGCCAAGTGATAAGTAGTGAATGCAGTAAATAAATCACAATTGTATAAAATTATATTATAAATAAAATTCTTTACCGAAGTCGGTGTCTTTTTTACCCATTGTTTTCCGTTTTTCGACACTGACATCCGAAAAGAATTTTATTTTTTGCTTTGTAGTTTTTTGTTCTGGAAGTCGGTTTGATTTTTTGTTAAAACGTTTTTTATTTTTCTTTTTTTAGTAGGTACCTCCAATTAACATGATTATCATTTATAGCCAAAGTACATCTCGTGGCGATTCCAATAAGCCCAAACATGACTATCCTAGTCGTGTTTGGGCTTATTGGCACTTTGTTTTATTTGAGAGTTCCAGTGCCTACCTTCCGGCTTAATCATCAGATCAGTTCGATGGTGCCATTTTCATCAGTACCATTTATTTATAAGTATTTGCTTTAGTATAGTCGAGATATCTTATGCCCGTGACATACTTAACATTTAGGAGTTCCAGTGGCCATCTGTGGTCTTTTTCATCAGTTCCACTTCACCAATTGACACTTTTTGAGTGCAAATGATTGCATTGTTGATGAAAATACCAAAATCGCTATATGTTTGCCTATAATATTCTAGGAGTACCCTTGATTTCTCTAGGATTCCATCATCAGATCCTGACCTGATGACTATGGGACCAACTAGGAAGTATATCCTTTCAAACAAAAGAAGAATTTTTGAAATCGGTCCAGGCGTCTTTGAGTAATCGGGTAATATACATAAATAAAAATTAAATAAAACCTACGAATTGAGAACCTCCTCCTTTTTTTGAAGTCGGTTAAAAATGAACTAACAACACAGTACAGTTACAGTTTATGTCTAAGTGTAAGTGTTCCTTGCAGGGAGGTAAGAATACTGCAGTGTACTCGTAGTAGAAATATATTACTTACTTTCAATTGATGATAGGCAAAATATATCAGACCATAATCTTTCTGGCCTTTTCCCGATTTTTAGAGGCCGTTGCTGTAAGTATCCATCTTTCTCTGAAATAAAACTTAAGGATTGGTACAATAAAGCCTAACAATGGTTCTTAATAGACTTGTCCCTTATTTAACCCCTTAATGTCCCCTTTTGTTCGCACGAAAAGTTTTAATTTGCTGAGACAGATGTATTTTTCAGGGTGAATAACCATGCAAATGAAACAGGCAGACAATATCATTAATACAATATTTATTTTGGTTTCTCACGGTACCTACCTAGGTACATCACTATTTTTATTATAATTTAAAAACAATATTTGGTTGCTAACAATGACTTATCATGTTAGGTTTCCATACTCATAGGTTGAAATCCGGAACCGGTATACGGTTCCGGTTGGAAAGCTGGTCAGCTGACTTCGTAATACTGTTACAAAGTTTCTGCTTTTCAGGTTTCCGTTCGTCTGTTTGCCCCTCTGTCCGTCTTTATGTCACAGATCTGTATCTTCGATACTGTAATAAGTAGGCACCTTAAGAGGGGACTCTAGTGAGACTTTCTCCATACAAACACATTCTGCTGTTTTCTTCGTGGATAATGCCTCTAGAGCAATGATTTTTTCCATAAAATCTAGGTCTAATTAATACGTGCCTTTATCATTTCCTTTTTTCCAAAACATAATCACAAAAAGAAATATGACAATCCAAAAATCCGAAAAAAATGCCCGTTTTTACCGCCATGTTCAGAAGACTTTCAGACAAAATTTATAAGTTTTTAACAAAAAAGGAAATGATAGGAGCATAGATATACTTTTCCTGTAAATTTTGATATAAGAATTTTTTAGATCAGAAAACAGCAGAATACGTAACGTCTTTTAGTCAAAGTTTTTGTAGGTAAAATCAGCCTGAGCTGCAGATGTCCCTTTCGCACTTTACGGGGTGAGGTTGGAGGTGACGCGACGGCAATAGTTTCTTCAAATACCTATTTTTCAAATTCCTGTTGACTAGAATCCGCTCTTAATATTTTCCCAAACATTTGCTAACCATTAAGTAAGTAAAAACACTTTCAGCGTTACTTTTGTCTTCTCTCAATCGTAAAAACGGTAATACTTAAAACGAGGTGTCACAAAATTAAACGACGATCATTTCAGCCCTGAAACCGGAGACCGTGTTGGTAACTAAGTTGGAACCTTGAAAGGTATTCGTTGCAATATTTAATTCTGGCAATATAACATACACATATACATAGGTATAAGTTTATATTGTTACTAACACCATTATTATTATGTATGTTTAGGTTTAAGTTATTTTATCTGGGCCCTGTCGCCTGAAATAAATGAATTAATAATAACCCAGTGTCTATCCAAAAGTAATCTTTATATCACTTACACTACATAGGAGAACACTCAGTGAAGCCTTTTACTTAATTAAAAATCACATATGAAATTGGAAGTTTCCCCGAAACCGCACGAACTCCCAGGAATTCCCCGAAGCGTATCGCTTGGTACTCACCGCGAACTGCTAGAGCTAACTTTACAGCATAAATTGGTATAAACGGCTATCGTTACCTCTCTCAATGTAGGGTAAATGTGAGGAAGAAGGCTTAAGTGGTTTGGCTCTTTGTTTTTTCATTGTCAAAGGCTAAGCTACTCGGTATTGTTGCCATCGGTATTGTAGACATGAGGTTGAGACAGGAGCGTGAGGATTAGCATGTTGAGCTGTGCGTAAAGTCGGGCTGTAGATGATGATAACGGAGCTACAAAGAAGGGTCGAGAGGTGCTCTCCCATCCGCGTCCGTGGCGGTGCCCGGTGCCGTGTGTTAATCGCCTTATGGTTATCAGGTCAGTATCTATTGATGGGATCAAATATTAGAGGCATACATAGTATTTTTTTCATCGACTATGCAATCATTTGCATTTAGAAATTATCATTTGGTGAAGTGGAACTGATGTCCAATGGACTATGATGAAGCAAATGCATAAAAATAAATGGTACCTACTCTATTGATGAAAATGGTACCATCATAAAACGGAAAACAAATAAAAAACATCGGATACCAAAGACACCGACTTTTGAAAAATAAAGTAATTTTTTGCTTTGTAGTGTTTTATTTTGCTCGAATTACCGTGAAAATCATTTAAGACTCCAATTAGGCCAAACACGACTAGGATACATTGTACACCGTTTTGAATCTATCTGCACCTTGATTCACAATCACAGTGCGCTTCTATTTGACGTGAATTCATATTCCAGAGTTACAGCTCACTCCACTGAAGTTTTCATTGTAAGATTTTACATAGTAGCAGTATTAAACTTCTGAGAATATTATTCCTCACGTAACAAAGTGAACTGAGGCAACACGTAGAAAGCAAAAGGGTAATTAAAGCTTCAGATCGGCGCAGTTCGGTAACTTCAGTTAATTGTTCCACACCCACAGGTATTTTGCATTCCTTTGCTCGGTAGAAGAGGTTGTTCGTAGGAGGTTGTGTCATACGGCTTACCTAATTTTGGTGTGATAAGAGCAGTGGTGGCCCAGTTGTATCGGAGGCGACTTTCAAGCTGTAGGTCGTGGGTTCGAGCCCAGACAGGCGCATTACTTTGTGTAAATTATTTCATCACCACTGCTCACAAAACGGTGAAGGAAAACATCGTGAGGAAATCGGCATGTCCTAGAACTAAAAAAACGAAGATATTAGACATCCACCAACCAGCACTGGGCTCGCGTGGTGGATTACGGCGCATTCCCTCTTACAGAGAGGAGGCCTGTGTCCCAGCAGTGGGGACATTGATAGGCTGATGATGTGAGAGTGCATGGTATACGTTTTGTAGGTCAGAATTTGTGAGAAACTTTATTGTTGTAAGATAAGTATGCTTGCAGGTGATCTACCTTTTGAGAGTTGTATATTTTTTCGACCCCTATTGCTCCTACTGCAAGTCTCAAAAGTCTCACCATATCTTTCCTTTCTTCACGGTGTTTTGCCTTATCCGATCAGTGTCAGTGTGAACTTAGAATCGTTTGATTCTAAGTTCTAATTATGTAACCAATATTTTGTACACATTGTAAATCTATTTTATTACATAAGCCATGTGTGACCACTGTATTCATCTGATATCAATGAAAGTGCTATAAAATAACATCAATGTGATTGAATTGAAAAATTGCTATTCAACCGAAGAATGAAGAATGCGAAAAAAGTTTGCCTACACATACACAGCACACCAATTAAAAATTCCACCAATAGAACCCCCTCTCAACATGTTTCATGTTTGTCGCCAATAACATAAAAAATTTAAACTGGAAACTGCACTATGAATAGTACAATCAAACATCAATTCACGTTCAATTCTCCTGTGATTGTTGACGTCACAGACGCCTCCCGTTTCCGTGTGAATGGTCACAAGGCGCGTTTTCCAACGAACTTCACAAAATAAGATAAGTACAAAAGGCTGACTCTATTTATCAAGTGGAATCGCAAGCACACATAGACATGCTTCACGTACAGCGAGTGCAAACGCACTTGCGACTGTCATTTGTTTGAGATCGGCGTACGTACGCGTCGATGTTTGCGTGCATCTGTTTTTTGCTCTTTGTTTGAAGCCGACCTTCTGTATCTAGTATTTTTGTGTTATCATGTGCCAATGTTATTCGATGCAGCTTTTTTCCAAGTGCATCGCTCTAGTAAAATCTAGTACGAATGTGAATTGGTAAAGTGCTGGTGTAACTGTGAAAAGTTAAATCAAGTAACGGAATTTAGAGGTTTGATATGTTTGGTGGAATTGGTATGCAGTATATTGGCGCACCTCTATTTTATTGTTGGTGCAATCTGGAAGCCTGAATTCCTATACAAATGTGGATCCTTTTGATTAAAAATTTTACCAGATCGTCTTTTGTTTTTCGTTCCACTTTGCAGTGCACTGCTGAATTTATACAGGGTAAGTTTTTTAAGTGGGTGTGGATGGCTAAATCTGAAACTATGAGGAATAGCGAATACCATTCAAATTAGTCACGAAACTGATTTTGATACAAACTAAAAGTGTCATTGAATTCTCGATAAATCTATATTCCTAGCCAGAAATCAAACCCGTTGATTTTGAAATTACAGCTATATCATTACACCATCTGATAGTGTTGTTAATAATATCATACGGAAAACTTGAAGAAAGACCTCAATTTTAACAAAATAAGAGAATTTGGCCATCCACGCCTTCTTGAAAAACACAGCTTTCATGTTCCGGACATTATATTTGTCCTATCCTGTATGATCTTTTACCCATTCAAGTAACTTCGATATTAGATACATTTTATATCTTTACTGTCAGTATTTATTCATACAATTAAGTCTTCTTAGATTTTCTCTCATTGGAGACACATGAAGAAACCTTTTCAGATAAACTGACAAGTCTTTTATATGGTGCGTGTATTCATGCCTTCTCCGAAGAAGTTTGCTTTGAACATCATTATGAATAGCTTTGACTTGTGTCGTTATATTATTAGGAAACATCTAGGTAATAATTATAATGGGCTTCCGAGTAATAGTAGATGGAAGTGTTTTCACCTTTGATAAAGTTTGCATGTACGTACTGAAACATGTTAACTTGTTGTTCAAACAAAAAATAGGTAGTCTTCTGAGTGGTTAGGGTCCTTTGTTTTGCAAGGTCAACAGAAATCTCAATGAGGGTTTTCAGAAATGACTTGCACTAAGTGGGAGTACTGAGTCATCAGATCCAGGCCACTGTCAAAGCGCTTATGTTTGATGACAACAACGCGACGTGTTGGCGTCATAGAGCAACACGGACCACCGGCGCTCCGGCACGCCGGTGGTCCGTGTTGCTCTATGGTTGGCGTCATAAGTTACGTTTTCGAGGTGTCTCTTGTCAAAGTGGCGCCACCCAGTGGATATCATTTCAGGAAACCCTCTCTGGGTACACAGCAAGATTGACAGTTATTCCGAGTGTATGGAGACTATGAAGCACTACAAGAATCTTTTGGCGCATTACCAAAAGTGGAACTGCCGATACCATTTAAAAAAAAATACAATTACAAAAGCTTATCAACAACGCCCTCCTGACAATGTCATTTAAGCGTTAGCGTTGCAGGTATAAAGCATAAAGTAGTATAATCAGCCTATGATGTTCCCAGTGCTGGAACACAGCCTCTTCTCTTTGTGGGGAAGTGAGCTGTAATCCAGCAAGCAGGCCCAGAGCGGGTTGGTGGATGTCAGTTATCTTCGTTTTTTTTTTGGCATATATTAATGCCGTTTCCCTCAAAAATTTTTTTGCTTCACCATATTGAAAGAGTAAAACATAGATAAGAAAAGAAAGAAAGAAAACATGTTTATTTGGTAATACATATATACAATGAAAGTAGATATGGTGTAGGTAGATAACATCAAATCCAATCAATCGACGCAAAACCAAACGACCACTACGAAAGACAATCGAAGTGGAATACGAAGCTCAAAACATTCTCAACATAATCGAAATACAAGACCAAAGCAGCAACTCGTTAAAATATCCCCTAGATAAAAAAAAAACATGTTTATTTCTATTTGTACAGCTCTATATCGTAAATTAAATTGAAGCCCATAAACGATGAGAGTATCCGAACGGAAAGCGAAATTGTGGTAAAAATATTATAGACCCGGAGCCACGGAGTGCGCCATAAAAATAATCTTAGTGACTGAGATGTTTACGCCAGACGTCAATGTTGCCATGTTTTCGGTTTTAGTTTGGAAATGTTCTTACTGATAAATAGGTGATTTTAGATATAGGTCCTCGAATAAATCTATTGGTAGAAAGTGTTTCGGAAGGTTCTCAGAGCCTTACTTGAAGGTGGACACTGCTGCCCATTTCAGCAATCCGATACGACCGGAACAAATCAGACACAGCTTTACTTGGCACGGATTGTCCCACCACCAACTTCCAAACTCCGGGTTGCTACTGAAAAATTCCGGCAAACCTCATAGCAATTTACCCAACCTTTTTTTTTTGCTCGTGAAGTCATCGAATGACTTCTCCCACTCTGGATGAAGCGGCAGAACGTGTCAGGCTATTACTGACTAAAACCCACCCGTGTTCTTTCAGTTGCCAGAGCTAGGGCTGCGGTAACTGGGAAGCGAATTCAAGACCCCTCGTTTCGCAGTGCGTATAATATAAAATTAAATAAATACTTTTTGTAGTACTGCTCAATAACAAGTTTGTGCTACAATTTGCCTTTTAAATAAAATTGCTACCTGCCTTGCTACTCGACCGATTACTTCGACCGACAAATTACTTTGCAATGAAAACTGCATTCGATGTCTGAGTGCTTCAATAACAGGCCACTTCTCGCTTTGACCTGAGTTGAAAACTAATTGGATGGTGATTTTATTCCTTGTAACAGATGCTGTGCCTTTTTTTTGGCTAGTAAACTTTTCGGAATTGTTTGCACACCTGTGTTTGTCTCTATATTAGATGACATCTCATCATTTATTACATACTTTTTTTAAATAACTTGCTTCGTTCGTACGTGTGTCTTCTGTCTACAAACTAGTAATCCCTTTTCAAGCACTTTCTGGCATCCGAATAATATACTAATATAACTTGATACTTGGAATAATAATATCACTTTGGATATTATGCAATAGTAAAGAACTTTTCGAAGCTGGCCTGATGATTGTGATGTGGAAGTCGGCCATAGAAAACTCTTCAATCAAACAAGCAAGCACCATCGTGTTTAGGGTCATTTAAGTACTTTTAGGCTCATTTAAAGCTTGATTCCAAAATATTTTTTATGCTTATTTTTCTCTTAGTGATATATTTTTTGACGATTCCAAAACGAAGGCATTCAATCAAAATTTTATTTTGGTTGTACCCATTGTAAAATAACATTTTTTCTTTCCATAAACACTGTCAAGTTTCTTGCATAGACTAGATAAAAAGCTGCTCAAGAAAGAAACTACAAAAAATTTAGAGATGAATTCAGAAGAAAATGTCCTCGAACATATTAAATAAGTTGTATTTTTTTCCTCTACCAACTTTTTAATATCGAAATAAAATGATATTTATGATACGCAGTAACTTCACGAAGTTTTTTTTTATAACTTCAAGTCGTCATTCGAATATGAAATTACTTTTTGTTGGGACATTATTTTGAAACTGAATCGTTCATCGTAAAATAATAATTGGAAGAGAAAATCAAATTTTTGGTCAGATGGAAGCTAAGTCTGATTTCTATCGAATTTATACTTGAAGTCGATTTTCTTTAATTTATTGAAGAAAAACTTTGAAAACTGTAGATAGACCCTTACTTTTTTCATTAAAAAAGGATCGTTCAGAATAACTTCGTATTAGGTACAGTTTTTTGTGAAAAAATTGTTGCTCACTTAGAAAATCTTCTATGTGAACAACAAGTGACGATACGGTTAGCAACATATATATTTTTTTAAATTTATAAAGTTGGCGCAGTGGTTGAGCGATCGGTTGCTGTGCACAGTGCACTGGTTATCGCGGGATCGAGTCCCACACGGAACAAACACATATTTGCATGACATGTATGTTTATGTATGAGAATAACAAATGATTTATTTGTATGTGCTCATGATATGCGCAAAAATCCAAATGAGGGCAATACTGTACAACTTCACTTAACTTTGGATGAAGAGATTTTTTCGATGGCTGTCTTTGAGATTGTGGTGATATCTACTCCTGGTTTTCCAAAAATAAACACACATGCACACAGTAGAAGGTAACTACCTAAGGTTATATCAATATTAGTTCTTTTTGGCAGGGTCGTTTCGGTCGTTTTCATTCCCTAAGCAATATCTATTATAATAACAACTTATAACACCGCTCCTAGCCCAGAGACTATAATCGCTATGTGGCCAGTCGTAAAAGAAATCGAACGACTTTTTATACCCGCTGACTCCACTGTTGAACAAAATGAAAGTTGAGAATTTCGTATAGTTTAGTTAAACTAACTTTAATTAGTTTCAGAGTTCAGGTGGCGAGTTTTAAAGCGATGCAAAACGCTGACGCTATTGAAATTAGTGCCAATTAGTTTGTTTTTCATTTTCTTGTTTTTATCAGGATTGGTTTTTGATAGAGCAGATTAAATGGTTATATTTATAGAAACTCATGCTTTTTTTTCTTGGAATCCCACTTGCTACAATCTTTACAATTCCCTTTTCGTTCATATATCATGCATACTCGCTCACTGGTTGTGTGTGAGTACGCACCTAGCCTTTCTGAAAATGTCCTTCTAGGCCCTAGAAACCAGGGTGTCTCCTACCGGCGTTTTCATTAACACTATGATGGTTTGATACCTTTCTTCAGTCAGGCTGAATTCAACCTCTCAACTTGACCGAACCATATTCTAATCATACTTTTTTTCACTACTTCTGTCAATACTGCATTTTTAGAATATAATAGAATTTCTCTTTATTCGAGTATTCATGACTTAAAAAATGGTTAGTAAAACTTACAACTATGTTAGTAACAAATATTAACAAACTGACACTACAAAAACAAAACAAAAAATGAGAGTGGCTCACCGTTGCGACAACCCATGTGAGATGGCACAGCAGCGACTCACGAAAACACAGTCCTGGCAACACGAAATCATACTTAGGATACTGTTGGAGCTGCCCCACACCCTGCGGATCATGGAAGCGCACCTTTTGCGCATGGTTGTGTAGAAACAATCTACATGCGCATCTGCAAACATTCCCGACGCACTACAGAAGCGAGGCAGCCCCACCAGCACCCTAAACGCATTGTTGTACTGAACACGGAGAACGCTGTGCGATCTTCTAGTATATTTAGCCCACATGCTGTTCGTGTAAAAGGACGTACAGTAGGCTCGATATTTTAAAACTACAATACAGTGATGTCTTATAACATCATTAATTCTTCAATAATGATGTTTAATTTACTGTAAAAGACAATCATCGTTTTGATTTTGCTTCACGAGAGAGTCATTTGTTTGCACTCTCAAAAGTTAAATAAATCTTTATGATAATTCTGCTTATGGCTTTTTGCCAGGAATGTTTGATGTTATCAATTTTAAAACTACTATCATACATTATTTTTGTCAACAATTACTATTATGTTAGTATGTCGGTGTTCGGCATTCAAATGGAACTGGGAAGGACACCTGGGAAGGGGCGTTGATAATAGGAGGAGTTAGATCGTGACCGAATGGTGTCCCAGGACTGGGAGAAAAATATTGTTCGTCCGGAGGTGACATGGGTAGAAGGCAAACATACTTTTACCCGACTGCCGAATGTGTAGGGTAATGTGTTTATTAACTATATATATACTTAAATAGGCGCTACAGACGACCTACTTTGCAGGGGCTGTTTTAACACCAAGGAATCAGCCGCCTCCGTCATCCTGAAATGCGGGAAATCCTCGGAACAGAAAGGTTGCTACGTGAAGCCTCCAGCCTTCTGTGCTTTTGGACATAGCTAGCCAGAGGCAATGTCGACCCCCTCGAACATAACGGACCGAATTGGTGTCTTTGTGCGGATAATGGAATCCTCAGTACTACAAAGTAGGTACGGTACGCCAATTTATGTCTACGCATGCAGAAAAAAATGTTTAAACTCTATGGCAAATAATTATGTCATCTGTCAGACTTCTCACGATGACATTGTCATAACAGAGTTTTCGTCAAAACAACATCAAATTCCCAGTAAATTGCATAGTAATGCAAAATAATTTAACATTAAAAATACAAGAAACAAGTCATGTTTATGAGTCTTAAAGGAAATGTATAATAGTACGTCGGCTAGGCCTCTCAGTGGAGAGGAACTGCAGTATCGGAGACTAGTTCTCCGGGACGCCATAATTTGTATAGGATGGATCAAACTTGTAAGTTTTTCCATTATTTCATTTATCCGACCACATCAGCCCTTTGAGCATTTGGTAGCCCAGTGGTAACGGCGCCGACTTGCTTGTCGTAGGTGGTGGGTTCGAATCCAGCGTGGCACTTTACTTTGTGTAAATTATTTCATCGCCACTGCTCTAAAAACGGTGAAGAAAAACATCGGAAACCGGCATGTCCTAGAATCAAAATTCGAAGACATGTGACATCCACGACACCACAGTGGGTTCCCTATTCCCTCTGATAGAGAGGAGGCCTGTGGCCCAGTAGTGGAACCGTTAAAAGGCTGATGATGGCCAGCTCTTTATAAAGAATTTATGATATATTTTTTCTAGATGTCAATATTTTTTTACACGGGCCTGTTCGTGTTGATAAAAATGTACAGTGATGGTGCTTGGTCAAATGCACTCAATATTTTGATATTGATAATCATTCCAATACAGGTGTTGACTGCAATACTACTGTTCTTAGGTGCTATAGAAGTGAGTATAATTTTGAATCAATTAATTATATTTTATATTTGGCCCTCTTTTAACCTTTTTTAATGAGGTCCTGATATTTATGCATTAAAAAACATTAGTTACTGGATATGAATTCAAAGAATTCGGTATCTTCCTCATGATATCACCTTAGACTTTAATCAGTATGGTCCTCACACGTCCTTACTATAATAATACCTGGACTTTAAAAGATACTTAGACCTCTGTTACCGACCGCTTTTGATCGAGTTAGATTCGATGTTTTTATCTCAGGGTAGTTAGATAGGAAATACCTACCTCCTTTAGTTATAAAATCACTACACAACGTATCTAAATTATTTTCAAAATAAGTAACTTATTACTGTACTAAAAACACTTTATTTCTGAATTAAAATAAATTATGTAGTAAATATATTTACCTATATCTAAGGTGAATGAAATATTGCGATGTTCTAAATCAAGGGGTTTGGAGATTCTCAAGTTACTGGTAGTAAGAATTCAGTCTAGAAGTCTGCTGTATTATTTTTATGCGTGGCTAAAGTTAAGAGACGATTTAAATTCACTTTAAATTCACACCGTAGTATTCCCAATATTCGGTACAGTTGATGATATCAAACAAATAACTCTCATATCAGCAAATGTGGTCAATCGAATAGTATCGAACAATACGTTCTCCTAAGCCACTCCTTCGACAATCCAAAACGATATTTCCAACAGCGAAAATTTTTGCTCGTTTCATCGTTTTATTTTCTGAAGCATCTAAAAGGAAGCTTTGCCAATAAAACCGAACGATTCTGTCATCGTACTCAAGATCAACAAAAGACATTTAAGGGATTCCGATTTTATCATAAACCCACCTTTGGATCCCTCCGCTTCGGGCTTGTAGGTCGCACAAAAGAGAATATGTGCGCAAGTTTTCTTTGAGAAACTTCAATTTGCCTTCGGCATACGCTCGTTAACAATACAATATCAACATCAGTGTTATCTTAAAATATCTTTGAGACTTTATCGATCCGGATTTGGGACCGAAAGTAGCATAAGGAATTTTCGATGAACTTGACAAAACTAACCCTTTGATTATTTTTGGGGCAAGCGATGCAAAGGCTTACTCAGATATTTTTTTGTAAAGGTATATTATTAATCTTCGACTTATAGACCTTTCCTTGATCCATAAAAGATGACTGAAGGTCAGCAGTAGCTATATTTTATCTTGCCTGCTTATATAACCGGTCGGTTATATAATATCCAAGGTTTGTTCAGAATGTGTATATTCTAGAAATGTGTTTAAAGTGAAGGAAATAATTTAATACTCTCTTTCAGATAAAACCATTCGCCTTAAAAGCGGCTTTATGGTTGTCTTTATTTATGGCAATATACACTACTGTCGTTAGTGTGATAGGAGCGATATACTTCATTCGCCAGGGAACCGAAGCTATACACTTTGTAATTGCTGCGATTTTCGCCATACTGTCCTTCTCCGTCTGTTGTAAGTTAAATTTGTATCGATTAATTATTAGTTGCATGAACAGTTTTTATCAATATGTCTTTTGTAAACTCAATATTAAAATAGAAGGTTATTTTTGATCAGTATTGAGCTAAGAGTGATACTGTGATATTATTGCAAGCCATTTTTAACCCCCGCCGGCAAAAGAGGGGTGTTATAAGTTTGACGTGTGTTGCTGTGTATCTGTGTGTCTGTCTGTGGCATCATAGCTCCTAAGCGGATGAACTGATTTCGATTAAGTCTTTTTTTGTTTTTAAAAATGTTTTTTTTTTTTTTGTTTTGGTCTTAGCTATGTTTGAATAAAATCGGTTCAGCCGTTCAAAAGTTATGGGCGTTTTACTGCTATAATCTTTTTTTTTTTGCAACATTTCGTGTCATAATTACATGTTCAATAGATTGCCGATTGAAGCGAATCTACTATGTACTAGATAAATTATGTAGCATGAAAAAAAACGTGCCGAGGGTTTTTAAATTTTGAAATTTTACTTGTTGCATATTCATCGGACTAATATTGCTATTATTCGTTTCAGCTGTGTTTTGTCACGACATAATAGTTATCTACACGTTCGTAAAAATATTAATATGTCCATGTATACCATGTGCACCGGAGCAGGGAGATCCAATCATAACACTTCCTAATGATTGTCAGAAAGGAGATAATATAAGTACATGTTCGGGTTGGAATTGCTTGTGATGTCGTCAGCTTCAGATTAAATCGTTATAATGTCCCATTGTTTGTTAAAGAATTATAGAAAACATGTGGATTAATGCGTTTATTATTTTAATTAAATACTCCGTTAGACAATTCTACCGGTTACTGGCATGCGTTGAAAAGTTACTTTTTTCACGCACGGGGCACAAATGCACCCCAGAATCACTAAAATGTTACCAAGAAAGTTCTGGGGGCCGAGTCACCCACGTCCGTAGGAGTATACCCCTTTCTGATTCCCTACACGTGGTCCCCGGGTGGTGCAAATCAGGTGACATTAACTGGTGGTAGGCTTCGGCCGAAGGCTTGTGACCACCCACCGGGCAAAGACGTACTGCCAAGCGGCCTAGCCGTGTTCCGGTACGATGCTTGGTGTAGCCAACTAGAGGAGTTGGGTCGAGATAGCTGTCCCACTGCATGCTGACCAGCCTGGCACGCGCTGATAGGGCTATATCGGGAGACTAGTCGCGGAGGGTATCGGGATCCGAGGCACGGTGCGTAGTTGGGGGCCCAAGTAGTGTGCCAGCCACACACGAAAGGCTGCCCCGCCAACTGTCGAAAAATCCCGGAATGCACCATCGTGCTGGTTGGCGACCAGACGGGAGGGCCCGATGGACATTCCGGGGGGGCTCGGGAGTCCCCGCAGTCCCCAGACTAGTGCCCCAATGATGGCGTCCTTTCAGTGCCTGTAGGTTAGCAGCGTGGAACCTCGTCTCACTTCCTTCTCCTCTATTCCATTCACTCTTTTATTTTTTTAAATGCAAAGGAAAAGGAATACTGGAGTTAAACAGTGGCTGCACCCCCTCCCCCACAAAGTGCACCTCACCAATATAAGAGGTCTGCACTCAAATATCACTGCAGTCTACTATCACCTGGAGGCTGAGAAGTCAGCGCTCTTTTTCCTTACGGAGACGCAGATAGCGAATCCGTCAGATGTGTCGTACCTGTCTTACCCAGGGTTCACCCTGGAGCACAATTTTAGACCACGGGCGGGCGTATGTATGTACGCCCGTGATGACATTTGCTATCGGCGTCTCCGTAACCTTGAGGACTCCCGATTCACAACGCTCTGGGCTCTGGTGGACACAGGTCTTGATAAAATTATCTACGCCTGTGTCTACCGTTCGCACAGCGGAGATCTGGAGACAACCAGGCTCACTGAGAACATCAGTGAGGCGGCTGATGCGGCTCGGCAGCGGTACCCGTCAGCCCAATAAGTGTTACTAGGGGACTTTAATGCCCACCACCAGGAGTGGCTCTTCCCATACCAGTGCACTGATCATGCTGGATGGGAGATGCGTAAGCTTTCGCTAGCGCTAAACCTGACCCAGCTGGTCCAGGGGGCAACGAGGGTACCGGATGTTGATTCGCACACAGCGAATTGTTTGGACCTTCTGCTGACAACAGATCCAGACAGATACTCTGTGTCAATAGCTTCACCTTTGGGTAGTTCCGACCACTGTCTGGTGAAGTCTGTGTCCGTCTATTCCCCGCCCGATCCCAGCCCAAGAGGCACCCGGCGGGTTTGGCGGTACAAGTCAGCAGATTGGGATGGTATGCGATCTTTCTTTGCATGCTATCCTTTGCAGCCTACTTGCTTTTCTTCGACTGATCCATCAACGTGCGCGGATGCCGTGACGGATGTGTTGCGTCAGGGAATGGAGTACTACATTCCGTTCTCTGACGTATCAATGTCTAGCGAAGACCGGCCATGGTTTGGTGCCGAATGATAGCGCGCCGACGCGCTTAAACATGAGGCGTACCTGGCTTGGGTCGATGCTCGATCGCGCAAGGCAAGTGACGTGGGTCAGAAGAAGAAAGCCCAACAGGGCTGCCAAGTCCTGCAAGATGGTGTTGCGACGGGCTCGGTACGACCACATCGGCCGAATAGGGACCAAACTTGCTTCTTACCCAGCAGGTAGTAAAGCGTTTTGGTCCCTGGCTAAATCGGTCGAGTCGAACTTCTGCCGTCCCTCACTACCACCACTGCTGAAACCCGACGGGTCGCTGGCCCACTCCGCTGAGGAGAAGGCAAATTTATTTGCCTCTCTTTTTGCGGAATCTTCACGTCTGAATCCTGGTGACGCGCGGCCCCCTCCTTCTCCTGATGGATGCGAGACGAGTATGTTGGACATTCGGATCCATCAAAAGGACGTCCATAGGGTGCTGCGCAACCTCGACGTGAACAAGGCTAGCGGTCCTGACGGAATACCAGCTCAGTTGTTCTTAGAACCTGTGCGCCTGAACTGTCTCCGATCTTGACACGCCTATTCCGCCTTTCGTATGAGGCTGGAAAAGTGCCGAATGCTTGGAAGCAAGCTAACGTACAGCCCGTGCCCAAGAAGGGCAGTCGAGCTGACCCGGCCAACTACAGACCCATATCTGTAACCTCCATAATCTGTAAGAGTATGGAACGTGTACTCAATATTAAGCTCCTGGCATACCTAGAAGCAAACTATATCCTTAGTGACCGCCAATATGGCTTCCGCCGAAATCGGTCTACTGGGGATCTTCTAGCGTATGCCATTCACATCTGGAGTGAGGCCATCGAAAGGCACGGGGAAGCGCTTGCCGTCTCCCTCGACATCTCGAAGGCTTTTGATAGGGTCTGGCACGAAAGCCTTATTGGTAAGCTTCCTTCATTCGGTTTGCCCAGTGGTCTGTGTGATTGGATTGCAGACTTCCTGAGAGATCGGTCCATTCGAGTGGTTATCGATGGCTGCTCGTCAGACCAATTGGATATCAATGCCGGGGTCCCTCAGGGGTCGGTACTCTCAGCAACTTTATTCTTGCTGCACATTAATGATCTGCTTAAACCCGGCACCTTTGGTTATGCAGACGACAGCACTGTTGCTGAGAGATACTTGTCCAACGCTCGTACTACCGGGCCTCAGATCCAGTCTCTCCGGGAGGCCATGGTGGAGCGCTTGAACCTTTCCTTGCAGGCAGTCTCCGAATGGGGCGATGCCAATCTGGTCAGGTTCAATGCTGCTAAAACCCAGGCGTGTCTTTTTTCCGCTAAAAAGAGCCAATTTTACCCGGCTCCAACTTTCCGTGATGCGACCGTGGCAATAACTGACCAACTTGAGCTTCTTGGCGTTACGTTGACATCGACTCTCAATTTTGGCCCATACATTGAGGCAAAGGCTCAGCTGGCTGCCAAAAAGTTGGGGATCCTAGCGAAGATGAGGAGGTACTTCACGCCGGAACAGCTGCTCAGCTTGTACCAAGCGCAAGTTCGATCATGCATGGAGTACTGTTCTCATCTCTGGGACGGATCTGCCAAATACCAGCTTGATGCACTAGAGTCGATCGAAAAGCGGGCCAAGAGGCTCATCGGCGATGAAGCACTGGTTAAGTCAAAGTTCCAGAGCCTTGAACACCGTCGCCGAGTTGCCAGCTTGTCGGTTTTTTATCGGTTACATTTCGGGGAGTGTGCGATAGAATTGCATGATCTAATTCCGCCCAGCCCGTTTCATCATCGGACTACCAGACGTACGGCGAAGCGCCATCGGTATATGGTAGACATTCCACCCATACGCACTAAACGTTTTGAGAATACTTTTATTATGCGTACAGCTAAGGAGTGGAATTCCCTGCCGGAGTCTGTGTTTCCCGATAGCTACAATCTAGGGGTCTTTAAGTCAAGAGTGAATAGGTTACTTCTAGGCAAGCGTGCTCCACCGTCGACCACATCATCGCTTACCATCAGGTGAGATAGTGGTCAAGCGCGAGCCTATAACGAATAAAAAAAAAAAAAAAAAAAAAATGCTAACGATCTCTCAAGGACAGTAGCAGCAACTATTTAGGGCAACCAAATTCTAATGTCCGGTATTTGGACCATGTAGCATTAAACTAAATGATTCACCAATCTCTAATCTAACTGTTGAATGTTTCTTCGGTTTAAGCCACGAGGCATCTATTAGAACTCCTCCGGTGGGTTCCCGCATTATCGAGGCGAGGGGCTCAATAACCGTGGGTTGGTCACCCACGGTGAAGCGCAGAGGAACCCGAGGAAGCGTTCCGCTCGTCAGAGCTTTTGACGATTCGTGCCCATGTGCTGGTTTGGTCCCTGGGGTGGTCACGGTCGACGTACTGTGTGTTCTGGTGCACCAGTTATGGGGGTTACTCTCCAGAGGAGGGTCCGGTGACGGACAGCCGCGGCGGGTTCGCGGTAGGTGCTAACGCGTGCCCGTGTTCCCGCCATAAGCCGCACAGGGGGACACCGTGGTGTTTTAGTGGGTTGGAGTCCCACATAGCTGCGCTATCTCCCCGTGGTAGTGACCATGAGCATTTCTTCAAGATAAAAAAGGCATCTATTAGATAAATGTACTGAAGTTTGTGTAAAAACAAGTATAAATTCGTTGTTTATATAATAATAAGCAAACGATGTATAGCTGGGCCATGTATGTGTCCCGCGCGTGTGATGGAGTGTTAATACCAGTTTCATGAGCTCTGTTTGGTGGTCGTAAGGTGGAAAGAAAGAAAATAGAGGGCGCACCAAATTAATGATTTAAATGCTGATTAAGCTATGTTCATATTTATTTGATCATAGCTTAATCAGCATTTACACGTTCCTACCGCTGGAACACAGGCCTCCTCTCTGAGAGAGAATGAATGGGCCTTAACCAAGCGGGCCTAGTGTGGATTGGTGGAGATCACATGTCTTCGTATTTTTGGTTCCAGGATATGCCGGTTCTCTCATGATGTTTTCCTTCACCGTTTTTAGAGCAGTGGTGATTAAATAATTTACATAAAGTGCCTGCCTCGGTTCGAACTTCGAACAAACGACACGTTAGTCAGAGCCTTTACCACTGGGCCACCACTGCTCAACCAGTTGTTTGACCCACAGTAAAATAATGTATTGTTATTTACAGACCAAACACTGCCTACTCCTTTACTCTACGTGGTGGTGCATCGAAGGCGCCCGCCGGAGTCCGGAGATGCAGACGGCACTGACCGGCCATTCCGCTAAACAAAATTTTGTCCTGGCTTATATATGTCTTATAAAAACTGATTTCTTTAACTTTCATCAGTGCCAGTAATACTTGTAATCATCGCTTAAATTGTAAGATAGTGAGTATTCGTACGTCTTATTCTATGCACCCGTACACTTCCAAATGTTACACTTTCAAAAATTATAGTAAGCAGGATATTAAGACGACGACTAACGTCAACGACCTTGAGGGAACAAAACGCACGTTTCACACCCGCGCGACCCAAAATTTAGTAGCTTTGTATTTTCCTTATTATTCTATGACTTTAAAAAAAAAAGCTTCAGATGAAAATGTAAATAATTAAATTGTCTTTGAGATGGTATTGATTTCATTAAAATACTCCGAGCGGTTTTGGTGCGATTGTCGTGTTTTTGTCCGTTTTAGACATAACTTTACAAATAACATAATAATTACTCTATGTTATACGAATAAAGCTCAAATTATGCTTAGATTAGATTATTAAGAAAATGGTCTAATATATATTTTTTCCAAAAAAATACCACTAACCGTTTAGACGTGATTCTCATTTTAAAATCAGCTACTCAAGGGAATCGGCGCCTTAAAGAAAGCGACGATTAAAAATATATATAATTATATTCGTATATATCGGTACGCATGTCTCGGCCCCTTAGCTAAAGGTGATTTCGAGTATTTATTTCAAGACCATCCTTTGATGTTTTAACAAAAACACAACGACCATTTACTACTGAATATAACTGCGCAAAAACTGGTAATCGTTTCCAAAACCAAAGCTTTGGGAAAACCGGTCTTTATATTCACACAAAAATAATAATTAAACTCCGGAATAATGAAGAACAGAATAATATTAACAGCTCTAAAGACTGCGGGTGCTACATTTTTTAATAACTTTATGGAAAGTGTAAACTTTTAAACCACTGTTATTGCTTCCCTTGCAAAGCCTGTTAACAGTTAAATTATGCTGGGTGAAAGCAACTTCGTAAATTACTTTTATAAAGGGAAAGGGAACGTATTTTTGGGTACTCAGCTTTATAAACACTCTTTAGAGCCTAAATAAAGATACAAAGTATACAAAAATATTATGGAAAGGAAGCAAAGGATAGATTCTAATTAAAGCCTGTTAAAACAACGCGTTTTCAAATTCACAATGTTGTTGTTGTTGTTGTGTGTTTTCAATTTATTTGTATAATGAGTGTTTGCTAGCATCTATAAACATTGAAGAGAAGCAAGAGCTTGAATATCGCGTTATATATATTTAAGAAATTGTTAAGTAAAAAAAAACCGGCCAAGTGTGTTCTATTAATTTTAGTTTAATAAATAATAATAATTATTGTCATTGACTGTGCGTTAGCAACCGTAATTTATAAATTGCTTTTCGTAAATTTGAAACGTGATCATTATCGTTAACTTCGAATTCAATTAACTAATCACCCATAGGTACGTATTTCTTTTATATCTCGAAACGTAAATTGTATCAATTAATTGAAAATTAAAAGTTACTTTGAAGATTTTTTTTGGCTTGAAACTTTCTTTTCAGTCGAGTTCGTTCTTACTGTCGAGAAATAAATAAGTTCATTGTTCAAGTTTTATAATGAATAAGTGATTTTGCTTCTGTTCTTTTTAGTGATGAAGGATGAAAATGTTACAAAAACAATTTTGGTCCATTTGAAACTTTGGGGACGTGGGCATCGCACATACTAAAGGTGTGTTTTATCTAATTATCAGATAGATAGTTCAGTAGTTATACAAACTGCGAGAAAGGTATACAATTTTTTGGCATTGCGGGTAAAACCTGGAAGAGGCTGGCAAAGGTACGCAAGGAAAATCAAAAATAAGAAGCCTATGCGAGGCAGTGGGCGAATCTGGTTAAGGATAATGATGATGAGTTCAGTAGCTTATTACGGAGTTATCACAGTGAAATCCCTTTTTACGTGATGAACCAGTTTTAATAAAATTAATAACCAAATGGAATATAATAGAATATACTTTATTGTACACCAAAAAAAGAAATTTCACATATATTTTACAGCAACTTGCTATGGGTACAAAGGCGATCTTATCGCTGACAGCGATATCTACCAAACAACCTTTGGATGGAAAACGAAATGAGAACTGATTGATCAGATGGAACGAGCAATCCTAGAAGATGTCTGGCTTCGAAACCTGACAGGTGGTAGGGAACACAAATGCCGGCAGCGAGTTCCACACTTTAGCATTGCGTAAAATAAATGTGGAGGACAAGCGCTTAGCGCAAGCGTCCTTTTCATTTAGAAAATTCAACAATACTTAATATGCTATTAACTTTGACGAGCAGACCATTTTTTTCTAAACAAAAGAACAAGATATTAAGCACAATACAGAGAAAAGGAAGCCTTTCTCCAGGAATGGGATCGACGTATGCTGTATACGTTTATAATAAGAGGTTTTTGTATTGTGTTTTGCGATGTCATTGCGTCTATGCGAGCAAACTGAAAGCCACAAGTAATTGTCTGTTTTCCAGTCTCACCAGATCCAGCTGAATATCAGTACTTCTTATGTAGCGACAACCTAGTTACTGGGTAACACCAATGTTTGTGCTTGTTGTGTGTTTGGATGTACTGGATCAGAAATGCAGCAGGGGCTTCTTCAATTATTTAAATTTATTTAAATGTAACGACATAGTTTTGTTTGGTTAAGGATTACAATGTTATAATTAAAAAATCTGGTACAATACAATACAATACGACTAGGTATTTTTTTCGAAGCGCTGTCGATCAGAAAAAAGGTCCTGGTCTGCGGGTTCACAGGTTTTATATGCCCGTTAGTGGGCGGTCGCATGCGCCCCGTCCCATGGTCCTCTGCTTGCCTTCCCCGTGGTCGCCCAGCTGTTGTGAATCACGTACATAGATGCGTGAACAACCAATACCCCTTGACAAGATGTCAGATTCCTTTGTTCGCATTAGGACAGATTCGCTTTAAGACAGATTCTCTTTACGACAGATTCGCTTTATGACAGATTCTCTTTACGGCAGAAATTGTACAGTCGGGTTGAAAATATCAAATCATTATACCAAATTTAAAAACTAGAAATGCTATCTTGGCGACGGTACCTTCAAAGTTGTTCCCAGGATCTTTTTAATGCTTCACAAAACGATGATAACGTAACTTTTGTACCCTTAATTTACATACTCGTACCTAATAAAGCACAAGCTTCTTAAGAATGATTCTGGGCTTTAGATTCGGTCTCTCCGGGAGGCCATGTTTAAACGCTTGCCTGTCCTTGAAGGCGGTTTCCAAATGGGATGATGCCAATCTGGTCATGCATGGAGTACTGCTCTCGCCTCTGGGATGGATCAGCCAAATTGGTATTTGGCTAATCCATCCCAGAGGCGAGAGCAGTACTTGAATCGATTGATAGACGGGCCAAGAGTCTTATTGGCAACGATGCACTGGTCGCGTCAAAGCTCCAGTGTCTTGAACATGACGCCGAGTTGCCAGCCAGTCGGTTTTTTTATCGGTTACATTTCGGGGAGTGTGCGACGGAACTGCACCATTTGATTCCGCTTAGCCCTTTTCATCATCGGCCTTCAAGACGTACGGCCATGCGCCATCGGTACATGATGGACATCCCTCCCATAAGCACAAAGAGTTTTGCTAATATTTTCATTGTGCGCACAGCTAAGGACCGGAACTCCCTTCCGGAGTCTTTGTTCCCTGATAGCTACAAACTTGGGGTTTTTAAGTCAAGAGTGAATAGGTTTCTTCGAGGCAAGCGTGCTTCACCGTAGACCACATATGCTTACCATCAGGCGAGATAGTCGGCAAACGCGAGCCTCTAGATTAAAAAAAACTACTACATTGCGCGATCAGTTTTCATTAAATATAGATGTGATTAAGAGTTAGCAGAAACTAAAGAGTTAAAGCCGTAGGTATATCCCAATGCCAAAGTTACCGATTGCTTCTACCACTATTGGAAAGCGCTCTCATAAAAAGCTAAAAATAGGTCTGAAAAAGTCGATGGTGGAGAACGTAACGTATTACAGAAATGTATATGTAATTGGCATTGTTACCACAAATTTTGATCCCTGAAGGTATCTTTGCTATTCAAGAATCTGAAGAATATTCGCATTCAGGGACTATTTCTCAAAGCAATGTATGGGATTAATTAATATTACATTTAGTTGCTACAAAGAAGTATTCAGAACGAATAACCCAGATAAATATATAAAAATTGACATGAAATCAAATTTCAGTTCTGGAATGTGTACACTAATGTTTCGAAAAATTTCATCTTTGTTACTTGTTTTATTAATAATTTTTACAGATATAGGTATATCGAGTTCACTGTACTTCTGCCGTAAAACGAATCTGTCATTCAGCGAATCTGTCTTAAAGCGAATCTGTCCTAATGCGAACAAAGGGTCAGATTGTCTTGGTCCTGGCTAAAAGTAACAACTGTCAAGGACCGTATTAATAACTCTTGCAATGAACCTAGGATGGAATGGGAATTCACAATTAAAGTTGACAGAGTTTTGGGCATTTTCGGTTTAAAGCGACATGTTAACTAATTCAGAATAAACATTTTTTTTTTATCCCCACAAAGTCAGGTATTAAGGAGTACATAAGCATACAGACCCAGTTTCCATCTTAAAGCGCAAGTGCCAGTTATCATAGCGGTTGTCGCACAATGCAGCGAAACTTTTCTCATTATTCACAGTGCACTACTGAACAAGAGAACACAACACCGTTAAGAATTTACATCAAGACTTGACTAACATAAGTTGTAATTAAACATAACTAGTGGGATTTTAGTGAACTGTGTTGTTCTGCAGCAAGTTAAATTACTATTTTCTTTTTAGTATGGCAGTAGTCAAGAACGAGCTCCGATTAGTGAAGGAACTGCCCGATTCGACAACCCAGGACAGTTTGTCCTAGCATCATAAAATAAGGAGAGCCAACCCCATCGAAAGGGGGATAGAGCTAAAATTAAAAAGAAGAATAGTCAAGAATGTGGCATCCACCAATCCACTATGAGATTGCTTGGTTTATTAAGAGGAGACAAGATCAATCTCTCTGACGGGGAGGATGCCTTTGTTCCAGCAGTGGGAACGTGAAAGATGACAATAGCAATAATCGAGCTATCTATTTCAGCTTTCTTATTAAAAAAAACTGAAATAAATACATAAAGCTCCTCAGTATTAACATCTTTCATAATCCTCGACAATATTTTTGATGAAAAGCGATACTTCATTTAAAGTTCGGGTTTCTGCGAAGAGATTTTAGGGAACGGATAATGACCGCTATTGCCATGCGAAATGAAACGAGTATAGCTTTCATATTTAGAGATGGAAGGAGCCTTATGTGTGGATGGATTAAGAGGAAATGCGGTCGCAGACATCCGACTCAATTTACTAAGTAAAAAGTCATAATTCGAGGTTTGTCTCTCGCCTAGATCCTCCTCCAATACTAGACCAATTTAAAACATATTCCATAAACTGAAAAAGAAAGATATATACTGTGCTCCTATGTTTTCACTAACCCTCGCCGGAAAAAGAGGGGTGTTATAAGTTTCACGTGTGTTGCTGTGTATCTGTAATAACCAAACATCTAGACAATGGACAAAAGTGCCTCACTGTCTTTTTAGACCTCAAAAAGGCGTTTGATACCGTCTCTACCTCTATTCTTGCAAACAAACTGGAAAAGATTGGCGTTCGGGGAGTAGCTCTTGACCTTTTAAAGGACTACCTTTCAAACAGGACGCAAAGAGTGAAGATTGGCCAGCATATCAGTGGTGACGCGGCTGTATTGTTCGGAGTTCCCCAGGGAAGTGTTTTGGGCCCAACCCTCTTCTTAATATATATAAATGACCTCTGTAGTATGATAATACCAAATGCTAAAGTTTTCTCCTACGCCGACGATACAGCCGTTGTCTTCTATGGGAGCTCTTGGCACGAAGTCAAGGATCATGCTGAGGCAGGTATCTCTCGTGTCGCTGAATGGCTAAAATTCAATCTCCTAACGCTAAATACCTCCAAAACCAATTTTATATGTTTTAGCATTTCTAAGCGTAATGAACCAACTGATGAGTTTGGTATCGTTATACATTCATGTAAGGGTGCATACGGCAATAACTGTGACTGCCCAAATATTCGCAAAGTTACCGAAGTTAAGTATTTGGGTGTAGTAGTGGATAATAGACTAACCTGGTACCCTCATGTAGAGCAAGTTACCGCCAGAATTAGAAAGTTAAGTTGGTTGTTCAAAACCCTAAGACATGTTGCACCAGTGGTAAAAGCGAACAACCAAAGCCCGTCAAAAAATTTACTCACACAAGTTTACCTTGCACTTGTACAATCTGTGCTCGGATACTGTATTCCGGTTTGGGGAGGTACAGCAAAGACCAAATTAATCCATCTAGAACGAGCACAACGCGCACTCCTAAAGATTATGCATTTTAAAAAGCTTAGATTTCCTACTGTGGACCTTTATCAGATCAGTGATGTACTCTCTGTCAGAAAGCTGTTCATAGTTCGAACAGTATTAAAAAAGCACAAGTCTTTGCCCTTTAATGCGGGTATTACCGCGAAAAGAAGAAAGTTTAGCATAGCGGATATACCTTCAACTAAGACCAAATTTGCATGTAACCAATATAGTAAACGATCAGCTCAATTGTATAATAGAATAAATAAAAAGCTAAATATACACTCGAAAATAACATATGATTGTCAAGAAACACTAGTTAAGTGGATAAAGCCACTTACGTATGAGGACACAGAAGCATTGTTATAGTACGGAATTATTCACATACACACAGACACACACACCCACTTATACTGACAGACACGCCCATACACACACACACACACACAGACACACACACACACAGTCTTTAATATACTCTCTTTTTAATTTCTTATTTTGTTAAACTAGATTTAGTATTCTGAACTAAACTTTAACTTTAACTTTAATTTTAAAATATTGTGTTAAGTATCACGCTATACAAAATAGGGAGGGGCGGAGTCTTCTACTACAGGCATTATTTGTCTAAAAGAAGATTCCGAACACAACAATTGTAAACCAATTATTTGACACAATAAATTTTATTTTATTTTTATTATTATTTATTTATTATCTGTGTATCTGTTTATCTTTGTATCTGTGTGTATGTCTGTGGCATCATAGCGCCTAAACGGATGAATCGATTTTGATTTAGTTTTTATGTTTGAAAGGTGATTTTGTCGAGAGTGTTCTTAGCTATGTTTGAAAATCTGTTTAGCCGTTCAGAAGTTATGGGCGTTTTACTGTTTGAATCGGGGTGTTTTCGCAAGATAAATGGGGCGGGATTTTTAGTTAAAATTTGAAATTTTACTTGTTTTTCATTTATTGTTGTCAAATTTGTACACAGCCTCTGTTGACAGCTCAATTTTGAGCATCTTCTGAGGGTTCTAGTGCTTCTAAGGATAATGCATCAATAAAAATAAAAACATCACCGTCTGCAACCGCCATTCCTCTATATATCTGCTTAGCCCATTGGGAAATACCAGCGCGACGTTTTCTTATGTCCCTTATTCAGAAAATTCGGCATTCAACCACCGTCCCTATAAGATCAAACCGGAGTTCGATGAACTATACAGACATGAAGCCAATATCTGTCGTCATAGTAACATACCATAATCTCTCCCACCACACTCCATTTACCTTCACTCAATTATTACCTGTACCTGTGAAGGATACTTGAATCAGAAGTCATATTATAAAGAGGAAAGATTTGTATTTTTGTATGTAACGAATAAACTTAAAAACAACAAGAACGATTTAAATATTTTTTTCACCGTTAGGAAGCTACAATATTTTAAAACAAATCAATCAAATCTAAATCTATTTTACGTGATCGATCTATCGAAAATTATTGAGGCCCGCGAAAGTCCTTTGGGTGTAAGATGCATAGGACCAGTTGACGTGGCGCCTTTTGGGGGAGGCCTACCTTGAGGTAGAGAGATTTTATACCTTGCAATGGATGACTTCGGCTGCAAAATTGATGATTTTAAATTGTCACAAGATTTAGATTCCAAATGATCACACTGTTCCGATATATAGAGATATAGATATATATATTTGGGGTTGAAATATGCAAAGGATACGAAAGATAAATATAATAATGGCTTTTCCACTTGCACAATTCTATTATGTCTAGCAAAATCTTTAATCGTTAAGTAAAATCACATCGTTTTTTAAATATACCACAACGAATAAACTTAAATATCTACTTAAAACAAATTAAACTATTTTATTGTAAGAAGCATCTTTTAGCTCAAGCTGTAGGACGACTAACTTTTGAATCCGATTAAATCTAGATAAGAACTTATAAAGTTACATCTAATTAAAACGTTCACGGGATAGTAACCTTTGCAGCATTTAATTTCAAAGATTTTAATCGCTTACATAGTTTTGAGAGATGTGATTTTGGAGTTTGATTCGAAAATTTCAATTGTAGTTTGAATTAGATACCCTGGTTGATGTCATTAGAGGTTTCTCTGTTGTAAACTAAAAGGCCGCAAAGGGTACCTCTTAGGTATCAAAGTCATAATGGTTAATTAGGTATAAGACGCCAGGGATCACTAGAGTCATGTCTTGGCATTGATCAGACTAAATATCTCTCGATTAAAGACGGAAGTCTACTCATAGTAATTATTAATAGGTTTCTCGTTTTTATTGGTATTTGTTAAAGTATTTATTAGTCTATTTTATTTGTATATGTGTATTATTAATATATATGTAAGTATATACATGTTCGTATAAAAGATGTTATTTTTAGATATTTAACAACGTTCTCTTATTTAATTGAAAGGTTGACTGTTAGAGAATGCCTTGTGTCATTAAGTCCACCTATGTACCACTATTGTAAATGAAGTTTAAATAAATAAATAAATTAGCCAGAACCATAATAGATAGGGCAGAACATATATCAGAACCAGAACATATAAAACACTTTTGAATACATACATACATAAACTCACGCCTTTCTCCCATGGGGGTAGGTAGAAACTACAGAACGCCACACTTTTGAATGTCAACAATAAAATTTTACAAGTAATAATCATTGATTCTACTGTCCATTGGGATAAGTAGCTTTTAACGGAGAAGAACGGTCAAGAAACTCTGACTCTGACCTTCGTTATTTTATAAAAGCTGAAAGTTTCTCTGTATCATCATCTGCCTAGCCTTTTCCCAATTGTTGTTGGGGTGGGCTTCCAGTCTTACCGGATTCAGCTGAGTACCAGTGTTTTACATGGAGCGACTGCCTATCTGACCTCCACAACCCAATAACTGGGTAACACAATACCTCTTGGCAAGACTGGTGTCAGATCTCAAGCTTCTGACTACTCGTAACGACTGTCAAAGATCTTCAAATGACAGCCGGGACCAACGGCTTAACGTGCTTTCCGAGGCACGGAGGAAACTCGGTATGTTGAAATGGTCACCCATCCACGGGCCGACCTCGTCAAGCGTTGCTTAACCTTGAAGATCGACCCATTCGGCTGTTATTATTTAGCCACGAGCTCCTCAAGTTTCTCTGTATAAGTACCCAAAACAGGTAAGAACGAACGCCAAATATGAAGTTTGGAGGTATATAAAATTGACCCTTACTTTTACGAAAGTTAGGTGCAATTTTATACACCTTTGGTATTTATAATACGAACTTGAAAACCGTAAAGAGTATTTCATGATTATCTAGAGAGTCTTGCTATTCAACTTCATAATCTTAAAGTAAATTTATTTCATACACATGTTGACATACAGAAATGAATTTTCACATTTTAGTTTATTTGAAATACCTACCGCTCTCAAATCCTAGCCGGTGAGAATCCTATTATTTCGGGTCGGTTCTCCTAGTCGTTCTTCGCCAGTCGTGGCTGAACCGGGAGTGCTGCCTTCAGGTCCTTATTTACATACAACACACATCCAAAGTTAGGTGAGGAGTCTGCCACGCTTTTTTGAACCTATGTCGATGTTCTCGTCATCTGAGACCTTAGAAGTTGAAAACAGCATTTTATTGCCGAAAAATTTAGTCTTGTTATACTTTGCATAGATTTTTTTATCCATTTGTTTTGTAAATGTGTGAACATTGTAGGCCTTCTAGATTTTTAGATGCTTGTTAACATTTGTTAAAATTTTATCTCGTTTTACTTATTTTTAATCTTTTGTTTATTTATTATATAACCTTTTTTTTTTTAGTTTCTTGCGACTTATTGTCGGGCCTGCGTTGTCCCCCCATCTAAGTACTGCTGTAACATGGAAATATTGTAAAACCAAACAATTTTTAAAAGAGTAACCATGGAGTTTCTTGCCGGTTCTTCTCCATAAGAAACGAACAACCCGAACCGAACTTTTTGTCGACGTTTTATAAGTGTCTTAATATTATTATTATTTGAAAAAAAAAAATTGATATTGAAAACGTCGCGATAGTTGTTGGTAGAATATCACACTAATATTATAAATGTGAAAGTTTGTGAGTGTGTGTGTGTGTGCGTGTATGTGTTTGTATGTTTGTTACTTCTTCACGCTCAAACGGCTGGATCTGGATTGGTCTGGATGAAATATGGCACTGACACTATAGTTTGGAATAGCACATAGGATACTTTTTATCCCGGGAATATGTTCCTTCGGAATAATTTTCGATATTCATGCGGGCGAAGCCGCTGGCATAAGCTAGTGAAAAATATATGGCATGCCCAAGCGCTATAAAAATGTCAAGTGATCCATCAATCCCCTAAATTTTGGCATTCCTACAATCGTCATCGCTGATTAAATAACATTTCTTTGGAGTCTCAGGTGTGTATCGGCAATATCTGAAGCACCATCGAACATAGTACCAAACAAATATTTAAGATACTTTCGTTGTTCATAATGTTCGCAAAGTTTAGTGCATGAAAGATGGTGACAATGTATTCTATTAGTAAATACTTTCATATATTTTACTTTTACGATACAAGAGCAGCTTTTAGCGATATTAAGGCAACATGTTTTGCTACCCTTAAAGTTAGGAGTAATGGGATTGACAGCAACATAGTATTCATTTTATCGAGCCACGCTGCTTGAGCATCATATATGAAATAAGGTTCTAAATCTTGTACCTTTATCTTGAATTTAGTGAAGGTGGATGGATCTGGATCTAACATCATCATCTTTGTAGGGTTCCGCACCTCAACAGGTAAAAAAGGAACCCTTATAAGATCACTTTATTGTCCGTGTCTGTCTGTCCGTCTGTCCATGTGTCACCATCGATTTTTTCACGAACGGGTGGACATAGCAAGTTGAAATTTATACCACATACTGAGATCTATAGTCCCTATTAGCTCCTTAATGCCAGGTCAACCGGCAGTACCCTATAGGTTTTGGGTCGTAAACCTATATGGTAGTTCCCGTTTACCAAGAATCACGAAATTTGCCAAAAGGTAAGGTCTTACAGCACAAATAAAGGAAAAATTGCAAAAAATAAAAAGTTGAAAATTAAGGTAAATTTTGGTACTTACAAGTTTTTGCGGAAATCTAAATTTGCCTATATCTTCTTATCGTGTTGACTCAGGAACTTGATTTTATACCCTGTATTACCACACGACTGTTAGCAACTCAACCATCACAGCACACAAACACACTTTAACCTTAGCCACCAATAAAAATGATACCAATTTTATTACGGCGGTATAATGGGTAGGTAGAACCCTCGGCGCACAAGTTCGACTCGCACTTGACCGGTTTTTTTTAATGGAACAAGCCGGTCACTCTATTCCCAAACACTGCAACTTCTGAAAGCCAAAGAAACAGTTCTGCTCACCAGAAAATCGGTGAAAAATTAAACTGTCTTGAATTCCGATAAAAAATTCTCATAATCAACTGCCTAGAAGACTGGGCGGATTATTATGAGAATGTTCACGACGATCACAATAAAGTTGCGTTAGAACGCAACTTTAATGTGGCCGACTTCCACATAACTGGATGCAGATGGATGCCAATCTATAAACATTATATAAAAGAGAAAGTATGTATGTTCCTTATAGACTCCGAAACGGCTGGACCGATTTCAAAAAATCTTTAACCGTTGAGAAGCTACACTATCCCCGGGTGATATAGGCTACTTTTTATTCCTATATTCCAACGGGAACGGGAACTACGCGGGTGAAACCGCGATGTTCCCGTCCGTTGGTATATTATATGGAGCGAATGCCTATCTTATATCCATTACCCTGATAGGTTCTTCTTTCCTGGATACCATGACACCCCTTTGCAATTAAAGCTGCTTAAAGGGTCTAGTAAGCCATTATATCCAAAAATCCTTTTATCCCTTCACTTGAATACTTACCTTCTATCTAATGATAAACTGCGAACACGTTCAATATTCGTTTATACCTCGATCATCAAACCACAAGTATATTTGACAGCCATTACGAGCCATTCACGTCTATTATATAAACAAAAGATACCATACTCTGTATAATAATGGAGGGAAGGAAGATAAAATTCTATTCGTTTCCGATAAGCAAATGTCTACGAGTTTCGTGAGCAATTCAGCATTCTTGTCGTTTTGGGAATATCTTGCTCTCGATAAGTTGTATGAACGTGGTTAATGGCTCAGGCTGTTTTGTTATTGAAGTTTAAGAGAAAATACGAGCAGAGAGCTCCGACTCAATTTTCTTAGTAAAAATTCATAATACGAGGTCAGGGGGGTAACCACAAGCTCTTAGAGTAAGGTTATTTTGAGATCGAGTAAGTGACAGATGTATACAAGTCAGATACATCAGTCAGGTTGTCTGTAAGAGATTGCCCTGTGCGATAAGACCGCCCATTGTACACTTATCGTTATAAATGTTAAGTCCTGTAATTATTTAAGTGGTGTACAATAAAGTATATAATAATAATAATACATCTGTCCCTTACTCGATCTCAAAATAACCTTACTCTAAGAGCTTGTGGTCACCCCCCTGGTTCTCGCATATTACCTCCTCCAGTATTGGACAAATTAAAAGATATTCCATAAATTGAATTAAAATGATATACGTTGTGGGCTACTTTCTGACAGAATCTTGATACTCCGAAATGTATTTGGCATAACACATTTAGCATAATCTTCTTTAAACGAATATTCTTAAGGCATATTTTTTTTTAATTATAATTATTGTTTGGCCGAATGTTTCTATGTCCGAATTTACAATGGCTTACTTTTAAGATGGCAGAATTTTATTTGGCATAATTTCACTTGGCATATTATGAAGATGGCAGTAATTCATTTGGAATATTTTTTTTAGGCATTTCTATAAAAAGAATTTTTAACCTTAAATTAAAATTAATATACTGTCTTAAAAATTCAATATGTTGTGTTACAAAATTTAATAACAAAAACGAATCGCTGCAAAACTGACTCCACGTAGTCTTGTCTGCCCTACCCCTAGAGTGTAATTTAAGCCCGCGTAGGCGCTTAGGGGCGAGGCGGCCTGCGAGCTGAGGAGCAGGTGGTTAAATAACGGTCGCCGCCGCGGCTGAGGCTTGTTGTGTGCTTCTATGTTTTCTCTTTAACCCCCGACGGAAAAAGTGGGTTGTTATAAGTTTCACGTGTGTAGCTGTGGCATCATCTCCTAAACGAGTTAACCGATTTTGATTTCGTTTGAAAGGTGACTTTATCGAGAATGATCTTAGCTATGTTTGATGTAAATCGGTTCTAAAGTTATTGGTGTTTTTCTGTTTGTATCGGCGCGTTTTCGCAAGATATCCTGTCCTAATTACAAGTTCAATAGATTTTCGATCGAAGCGTGTCTTCTACTGGATAAATTATGTCATCATCTGCCTAGCCTTTTCCCAACTATGTTGGGGTCGGCTTCCGACTCTGGATAAATTATGTATCAAGAAATAAATATGTGTCGGGGGTTTTAAAACTTTTAAAATTTATTTGTTTCATTTATTGTTATCAAATTTACAAGCCTCAGGGGGGCGACCATAAGCTCTTACCCTCTTACTAATAAACACGGAATAAAGTTATACCAGGTATATATAACAAAGGTAAAACCATACATTTTCATAGGTTTATACTTGGTATAACTTTATTCCGTGTTTATTAGTAAGAGGGTTAGTGTTAGATTATTTTGAGTGTGCGTAAAGGACAGATGTAAAAAAATTGTATACATCAGTTCATTAGGGCTCTGGTCTCCTTGTAAGCCTGCCCAAATCCCTTCTGTATTTAAATTGTTATTAACAAATGTCTAAACTTACATATTTTCACTTTTTTATATTAAGTAGGATTCATTAATTGAAAAGTTCGTTTATTAGACTTAACTACAGTATTTAAAGCGTAATTGAAATATTACTTTGTACTTTGATTGAATACATTCTAATGAACCACTAGACTGAAATTAATAAGTGGTTTCTTTGAAGAAAACCCAAAAATAAGAAAACTTTAAAAACTTAATAATTTGTGAGTGACATGACTTGAAGTTTCACCGCGAATAGAAAATCTTTCTTCTTTTGAATAGTTTTCTACTCTTAAACCACTCACACATTCTCGAATTACTCAATTGGGCCCAATTTGACAAATGGTTAAATAAATAACTCTTTTCGTAACTGTGTTCATATTGGATTGACGTGGAATTGCGGAATGAAACACTTGAGTAGTAGATGTCGTATAATTACGGTAAAGGTACACTAAGAATGCAGATAAAGGAACTATTTCTAATACAATAACCGATTGAAAAAGAAAACGCGCGGCGGTTAGGAGCTCGGGCGCGCGCGTCGGTTCGAAACGTGTCTCTGCGTGTACTGTCTTGCGTGCGTCGGAACTCGGAAGTTGGTCGGCGCGCGAGCGTTTCGGTTGCGTTATCGCTCTCCCTCTCTTATGCCTCGAGTGCATAGTCATTAAAGCGAGAGCGAAGGCATGCGCGGCGGCGTTCGGAAGTACGTAGGCTTGAATTATTTGCGACACTCTCCATCTTATTTGATTTTTTTTTAGGCTAACAATTGATGAAAAAACGCATTTTATCGAAATTTTAATCTATGGGTTACTATTATTAACCATTAGTTATTTATTTATTCATTTACACATACATTTATTTTTACAGGTATAATTCAAGATAATAAAAGTAGTCATACAATGCCACTGTTACATACAGTGACTACAAGTTACATAGAGGACAATACATTCACTGAGTTCAGTTGAGTTAACTACGGATCAAAAACCTCTACAAATAAACTTTACAATCTGTTACATATTAACGACAATTTTACTTACAAACAATGCGCAGCAAACTATAAAAATAACTGGCAATTCTCCATAATGTGCACTCACCTTAAACGATCCGTTCAAGGAACTAATATAAACTGTGGTTTACGGACCGTTACTGTTAGGCTACATTACAAACTTCTAATAGGACGCCCTACCGGGTTGAGCCAACACTGTTTTTAAGTTTAAAACATTAAAACTAGTATGATCATGGAAAGGAATACATACATTTATACATAAACTTAAACCTTTTTTTGCATGAAGGTAGGCAGGACCACCTGTTACGATATTTTTTTTCGTTTGTTTATTTTCTGTTTCTCTCTTGTTCTTTTTTTAAATTTGTTTTTGTTTTTTTTGTGTTCTCTAGTGGCTTGTGCCAAATATAAATTCGGTTTAATTTTTTATCTGTCTCGTCGTGCTTTTGGAGATTGATAGAGATAACAGACTGAAGTATTTTTTTTCATTATTTAACTTGGTTGGTTAGGATGAAATAAATGTACCTAAATAATGTGCCAACCAGTTTACCTGCAGTATCTACTTTATACTTACCTTTAATATAATACACACTAGTTACCAAACTACCATGTTTACAACGCTTGGGCTACCCCCGGGAAATGCGACAACCCTTTTTATATAAATTATCCGCAAAATGCTGATGCAATTTTGGAACCTTGAACCTATAGACAGAAGGATTTCTATCGAAATCATTTCATAATTGTTGCTTTGGCGCGTAGCACTCGGTTGCCTTCAATCACTTCACAGGGCAAGGTTTAATCAATCATCAAATTGATGAATGCAGTCCATCGTTCCTAAACCACAAAGCTTGATGCTTCAGATTAATCTCCAGGAATCATCACTTAGCCTCCTTTTCCTTTGCCTCGTATCAATGCACGTGCTGAACTCTTTTCTTGGAAACTAAATTGAACTTCACCTACCTTGCTTCGGATTGCATGCCCAACAAGGCCCTGACGACAGACAAAAGCCAAAGTAACACATGCCATAGAGCACCTAATCTCATTGGTGGCTACTGTTAAAGACGGTAATGTCAAAACATTCAATACAAACTAAGCGTGTCAAACGGTTATACCATAAAGAGCGCCACGCGACTGAGGTGTGGGAGCGAGACAAAACATGAAAAAAAGCTAATTTAAAAATCAAAAACCCGACTGCTTAAGAAGCGAACTAAAAAGCTTTTAAATTACCTTTTTAGTGAATATTTTTTTTATATATACTTTTAAACATATAAGTGGCATATATTTTTGTAATCTCCTCTAAAAACCCTTCATTTTGATACCCCATTCGATGGGTTGCGAAGAAAAAAAATTGCAACCTCTACAATATGGCTCACTAAATCCGCCTAGTTTCTTTTTTTTTTAACGGTACTTATCTAAGAACACTTGGGCAGCCAAGACCTATCTAACGATTTCTTAATTATAAAAATCCGTCAAGTGGTTTGAAAGATACGAGGTAATAAAGAATATTACATACATACAAACATACTTACAAACAAACATACATATTAAATACGCGCGAAAAACATAACCCTTTCCTTGCAGCCGGGTAATGAGCCTGTGTTTTACGGGTATTACTTTTATGTTTTCGTCAAGAATTCAAGATACTCGTGCTTTTGGTTTTAGTCACATCATAATTTTAAGTAGTTCGTTTTTATCTCACTGTATTTATTTTATGTTCTTTTGTATCTATTTTCCATATACAAAAGATTTAGTTTCCGTACGTCACGTCCTAGGCAACCACTGAAAATCAGTGCAGTGCTGTGGGTCCCCCACGGCACAGCATAATGCTGATTGAATGCCTTCTTGCCACAATCACAACATGCATCTGCCTGGCATCTTTTTTACCTTATTTATTTTCTGTTTTATACAAAATGTAGGTAGTATATGTTATTATTGTTTTATTTATTTCTCGTCTTTACTAACTTAATTTAAGTACTACTACAATTGCTATTGTTGTTCATGTAATTTTATTGTATGTCGTTTTGTGACAGTTAAACACTTTTTCTTTCTTTCTTTCTGTAAGTTTCATCGGATTTTTTTATGTTGCTGTCGCTCTGCTGGGAAAAAGATCGTCCCTAAATCCTCCCAGACAGTCGTTTTGCATCCCGTCACGAAACATACTTCATGACCAGCATCCAAATCAATTCGCCACCTCTTTCTGGGCCGGCCCCGAGAACGCGACGGTGCCTTTCATCTTCAGGACCCACTGCGTGAAGACTTTTACCAAAGGTCATGGTGCATGCGGCTAACGTGACCCACACGTACCTACTAACTGAGCTTGAGCTGGTTACTTAAAGATTGACTTATTGATTGGTGTCATTTCTGTCTGTGTCTATAACGGGTGGTACTTGAATTTTGCATATTGCGAGGTCACAAATAATAAAAGAAATGGCGCATCTTAGTCGATGCCGGCACTTCTAGTCCTATTCCGTACTCTGTTTCAATGGCTAAGGTTACACTCGTGAGTGTAGGCCATGAGTAACATGTACCAGTATCACAGGTTTCAAAGGGTTGGCTTTGTGATCTGAAGCAGGGAGATGAAGCGCTCTCTTTGAACTCTGAAAAATTAAAAGGTAAATTAGTGCTCTTTCGGTACTACAATCGGTGTTCGGTGTTTTACAAACACAATTTCGCATCTGATCTAAAACATAAAAATCTAACAAAGATGGAATTATGTTTTTTAATACTGATTTCGACTAAGTCACTTCAATTGTAAGTATTTTAGCTAAATAATGTACTAAAACTTTATTACTCATAATTTTCCTTGCATGGTGGGTATTTAAGTCGATATTCTGTTTGGAACAGCAACTTTTAAGATTTAATTTTCCAATGTTAATTTAGGGCAAAAATGTATAGGGATTTCATCAATCTTTATCTTCCCTTGATTCTAGTTAAAGTGCCTAGAATTATTATATTATTTTACAATTTTATGGTTCTAGGAAAGTAAAGAAACGTTTAAAAATGAATCAAGCTGTTTTGTATTCAGCAGAGTGCTTTTCATTACCGTTGCCAGGCTCCCAGTAAGGATAGGATTATTGAGATTTTACCTTGTCCTCGCAATCAGTGAACACAGGAAAATTTTGTAATAGATATCGACTATTTTAAAAAGGAATCTAAAGAGGGTTGTTTATACCGTCATCATCATGACTTCGGCCAAAAGACTTCCTCTGTTCTCGTTCTTCGAAGCGTCGCCACCGCCACATCGAATGGCATTGTGCTTCTTTACTTCATAAAAGATAGCTCGATCTCTGCGATATATGTCAAACTTGCGTATACGTTATTGTTAGCCTGTCAAGCGCTATTGTTACTGTATTGTGACTGAAAGCTGTCACAGAGAACAAGCTATCTTTTTTAAGAAGTATAGTTACGGTTTGAGATGACAGAAATTATATTAATCTTCAGACATCATCAAGATTCATTGTGCAGTTTTGTATTACAAGGAAGTCACACATACATCCCCGAAAATTGATATCGTTTAAATTTCATCATCATCATTTCAGCCGAAAGACGTCCACTGCTGGACATAGGCCTCCCCCAGGCGTCGCCACATTGACCGATCCCGTGCATCTTGCATCCAGCACCTTCCCGCAACCTTAACCAGGTCATTGGTCCACCTAGTGGGAGGCCTTCCAACGTATCGTCTTCAGCGAAGCTTTAAGTGGCAGTGGTCAGGGCACATTGCTCGCAGAACGGATGGCCGATGGGGCTGAAAAGTTCTGGAATGGCGAACGCGAATCGGAAGACGATACCTTTAAATTAATTAATAATTAATACATTATTTTGTATTTCTTTTGAATGCTTGAGCAAATGTGACATACTTAATCAGAAACATAAGCAAGTGGCGTTCTGTAATTTCTACCTACACCCATGGGAAAAAGCGTGATTTTATATGCTCTGAGCACAAACAAAACGGTAACCGATCTTTCGGGCAAACGTTCTTCGGTCTTTTTTTCACCCAATCGATCATCGACCAAACAATTATTCGGGCAATCGTTCGTTCGACCAAATTTTTTTCGGGAAACCGAACATTCTTCAGCTAAGTGAACTTCGGACAATCGTGAAGCACTCATTATCATAATTTAAGCCGAAAGACGTTCACTGCTGGACATAACCCGCTTCAAGAGTCGCCACATTAAACAGCGGGGAGTACTTGTGGGGTGGTTTTAAATGGCGGCAATTATGTAGAAAATAAAACAAAATATCGAGTTTTCTTTAATGAGGACCGATTTTTCAGTAGTCTGATAACTTTTAACTGAGGAATAAAAATGGCCTTTCGACATATTTTCTATACAAAAGCAGTCAAATCGCCATTGTTATTCCTCAGTCAAAAGTTATCAGACTATACTGATAAATCGGGCCTAAGATGAATAAATTAAACTTAAACTAATACAAGACGTTCATGTATGTATGCAAACTAAATAAAACCGTGTGAGTAGGATTTGCAAGTGGCTTTCTATAATTTCTGCTTACCTCCATGAGAAACAAATGTGAGTTTATGTATGTATCACATCACACATCATCAGCCTATTAATGTTCCCACTGCCGGGACACAGGCCTCCTCTCTGTGAGAGGGAATGGGCCGTAATCCACCACGCGGGCCCAGTGCGGGTTGGTGGATGTCACATGTCTTCGAATTTTTGGTTCTAGGACATACCGGTTTTCTCACGATGTTTTCCGTCACCGTTTTGAGAGCAGTGGTGAAGAAATAATTTACACAAAGTAAAGCGCCTGCCTGAGCTCGAACCCACGACCTACAATTGTATGTCGCGGCCGATACCTCTGAGCCACAACTGGTCTAGCCACCACTGCTCTATGTATGTATTGATCCACATTATCCACTGACAAATAATGAGGCACAAACAAAACGAGAGACATCGACCGCAGATTCCTCGAACTACCAAATTCACAGTCCATTTCATGTTTTGAAATAACTCACAGCTGAATGCATTCAAACAGTATAATTGAGCTACTAATTCTGCTAATTTGCGGATTCAGTAGTGAAGCTAACTAAGCCATTATCAAAGAGATGGACAATGGCAACTGCTTGCAAACTAATAACATACCTAATCCATCGACCAGCAATCCGCTGCCAATCGTGTTTATGGTAATATGCGCTGAAAATTGTTCAATGTCGAAGCAAATATGGGCCAATGTTCTACAATCGACGCCTGTTGTCTATTTGTTGTTGGTTGTTTTGTAAATTAAAATCTGGGTTAGCGAGTACAATTGCAAATAATGTGGTGAGTTGATAGAACAAAATACTAGGATAGAGATGAGTATGATAGATGATCAACCAATTCTTTGACAAACAACTGATTTGTTGCGTTAAGTCCCTACGAAATTGAAGGGGATACTGACTCAAGGGACATATTATATCATGTGTAGTCTACCAGTCTTATGCCATATTGGTGTATTCCAGTTTATTCTTCTTCATGTCGCTGCACTGGTACGACAGTCAATCAAAGTTTGACCCAAAAATTGTACCACTTCCATCGTAGGTGGCAGCGCATAGAATATAATGATTGCATGTTTTGGGACACAGAGATCAGAGGGGTGACTATAAGCTCTTAGAGCAAGGTTATTTTGAGTGTGCGTAAGGGAAGATTTATATAACTTGTATACATATGTCCCTTTTTTACAGTCGAACTACTACTACTACTTTTGACACGTCAGAGTACGTGGGTAGGATAGGAAATGGAGCATGGTTTACGACTTGACTTCACATGCACACCCTGAAGTTGCGAAGTTGGAGTTACACATTGAAGCACCTGGCGGCAGAAATGGTTATAGTTTATTCGATCAATATAATGAACGCAGTATCGATGATTAAAATTGCACAACACTCCATCACCTTTCTCTTAACTCAGACAATAAAGACGTCAATATTCGACAGCTCAAAAGCACTAAATCTCCATTAGCAAGTTATAACTGAACACCCTCAATAGTTAACTCACTTAATCAGTCTCCGAGCACAAAGGGCATGTGTCCAGTGAAATTGAAATCTAATATCAATGTATTACCCCTCATCATAATAATATCAATTTGATATATAGCCAATCATTTGATATTGTAATTTTACTCTGCATTAGCGCTGTAGCGATGACGAACAGGTAGTAGGGATGTAGGGGTTATTTTCATTTCTTGAAAGTTCTAATATTCATTTTTGAAACTGAAATATTTATCATCATAATCATTTCAGATAAATTAAGTTCACAGCTATATATAGGCATCCTTTAAGCATATCGAACAAAACCGTGCCTCTCGCATTCAAAGCACTCCTTGAATCCTCCATTCATCAATTAGTGTAATAGATACTCTAATGGTACGGTTTCATGTTTGATGGAGCAATACATCAAAATAACTGTGAGAGTCCTGCACATGAAGTTCGATAGAAATACGTTGTTGAATTACAGTGTAATGACAGATCAACCAATCGACAACCAACCAGATTGTACCGATGTAACACAGATAAAATAATGTTTGATTACGATGTTAATAAACAGTTTATAACTGTCATGAAGTTCTCGAACCAAAAAATCAGTAGTATGTTGCAATAAGCGAGTCCTGGCAATTATTTGGCAATAATATTTTTTTTTTATAAACTATGCCCCACACTAGGAATTTCATTCTCTATCGTAGGAGCGTTTATTAACATTTAAATTCGTTCTATACTTTGTGATCTATATTTTGAAGACAGATTCAAAATTTCCAGAGTAGGGGATTAGAAGTATGTAGTATAAGCGATGCCTGGCAACTTTTCGCTCTTCTCTAGACAGATTCAAAATTTCCTTCAAAATCAATCTAGCTACAACAACGAACGTCGAGCTTGATTGATGTTAACCGTTGCCAGAATATTAGGTTACCAACTTCAACCGAGTTACGTACTGATACCCCGATTATACAGAAGTTTCGCCTCCCCATTAACGCTTAGTAATACTAGTAGGTAAGGTATAGATGAACAGGTTCGGGTTATTTAGGCCATGGTCTGGATATTTGTGGGCAACGTTGGTAATATATTGAAACAGAGTTTACCGCATATTGGTAGGTACAACAGCATATATTTTAAATTGTAAGTAGAGTATAGACTTGAGCATTTACTTTAACAGACCATCAAGCATTCGCTGTTTTTAAATTTTGTCGGACCAGACTTCGAACATGACGCTCGATGTTATATTACAACCTGATTTTAAAAACGCGTTTTGGTGTAAAATTTTATTGTGTAAAGGCACAAGGGCGGGTAACATAGAGTGAGGTTAATAATGAATGCAAGGTACAAAGAAATGTTACAGGTAAATGCTCACTTGCCACGAGCATTGCGTCGTATGCATCGTCGGACATTCGCAAGAACGTTACAATACATTGAAGTGCTCGCGAAAATGCTCTAGTGAAATCAGATTAGACGCGTCAGAGGTTATTGACAGATTACATTCTATCAACGAAATAGTCGCGATAGAGATTGGTAAAATGTTTAAAAATATGAGATTGCCAAGCGTTATCGTCAATCGCCATCGCTGATACAATTATAATTTGTCTAGAAAAATAAAATGTGATCTTTATGAAGTTGGAGTGTTCCGAAGGTTTGAAAGCATTTATTGTGGTCGGGAATTTTTTTATTTTTGATTTTGCTGCAAATCGATTGCGAATCGATTTCTTATTCGGACACAACCATTAAGATTCAACTGCTATTATAAACGTGAAAGTTTGTGAGGATGAATGAATGTATGTTTGTTACTCTTTTAAGCAAAAACTATTGAACGGATTTTGATAAAACTTTACAGAAACTTAGCTTATTTATACATCAGAATAACACATGGGCTATAATTTATAAATATGTTGGCGAAATACTAATACCACGCGGGTGACGCCGTGGGTCTTGACTTAAGATCCTATGACCCCTAGCTGGGGCAGAGGGCTTCCACAGTAGTCCTCCATCGAGACCGGTCTTGAGCTTCGCGCTTCACCTCGCTCCACGCCATTCCGATACTCGACGCTTCAGCCAATATGGTGCGTCGCCAGGTTTGACGGGGACGGCCTTGCTTCCTTTTTCCTTGAGGATTCCAATCTAAGGCCTGTTTAGGAATGTGATCGGAATTCCTCCGGAGCGTGTGACCAATCCAACACCATTTACGCCGCTTGATCTGGCGGTCGATCGGGGTCTCGTGGCATCTCTCCAACAGCTCTACATTAGAGATGATATCGGGCCAGTAAATGCCGAGGATGCGACGAAGACATCGGTTGACGATGACCTGGATTTGGCGCGAGATGTCCTTTGTTACCTTCCACGTTTCGCACCCGTAGAGCAGCACGGATTTGACATTGGACCCGAAGATTTTGAGTTTAACCCTTCGGGTCAGTTTCCGCGATTGCCACACAGGTCTCAGCTGTGCGAAGGTTGCTCGCGCTTTGGCAATCCGTGAAGTGATGTCCTCTTCAGTTCCTCCAGTCTCTGACACGACGCTCCCGAGGTACGTAAATTTGTGGACGCGTTCCACAACCTCTGTGCCGATTAACATCGGAGACGAATTCTTCACACCTGTATGCATCTCCTGGGTCTTCCGGATGTTAATTTTGAGCCCAGTTTTCGCCGCCTCCTGACGCAGGTCGTCCAGTTTCGCTTGCATGTCGGCATGAGTGTGACTCAGCAGGCATAGATCATCAGCATAGTCCAGGTCTTCCAAGACGTTGGTCAATCCCCACTCTATCCCGCGACGCCTGCTTTCGTTAATGCGCGACATGACTCCGTCGAGAACGATTATAAAAAGGAGGGGCGAAAGAAGACAGCCCTGGCGGACACCAGTGTGCACTGCGATGTCCTCCGAAATGAGGCCTTCGTGAGTCACCTTACAGGAATATTTCTTATAAATGCCCTCGAACAGGCGGACTATTTTTGGCGGCACTCCTATGTCTAACAGGCGGGACCAGATGCTGGACCACTTCAACGTATCAAAGGCCTTTTCGAAGTCGACAAAAGTGAGATAAATTTCCCTTTGCCATTCTGCTGCCTGCTCGAGAATGATACGAAGAGTGTTGATCTGGTCCGTGCATGAGCGGCTCGGACGGAAACCCGCCTGCTCCCCGCGCAGAAGAGGCTCAACGGCCTTCGACAGCCTATCAAGTAGTACCTTACAGGAGACCTTTGAGGGAGTCGACAGCAACGTAATTCCCCTCCAGTTATCGCAACTGCTGAGATCACCTTTCTTGGGCACGGTAATTAAAAGTCCCTTGTTCCAGTCATCCGGGAGTTCTTCAGCAGTCCATATCCTTTCAATTAAAGGCGTCAGCACGTCGACGGCGGATGCTAAGTCAGCTTGTAACATTTCCGCAGTTATCAGGTCGAGTCCAGGTGCTTTGCCTGCCTTCAAAGAGAGGATCGCTTCAGTCACTTCAGAGGCTGACGGTGGTTCCGTGTCGATGTCAAGAGGTCGAGGTGGAGTAGAACCTCCCTGCAGCACGTCAGGCGTCAGAGATGCCGACAATCGGAAGACCAATGTTTAAAAATATGAGATTGCCAAGCGTTATCGTCAATCGCCATCGCTGATACAATTATAATTTGTCTAGAAAAATAAAATGTGATCTTTATGAAGTTGGAGTGTTCCGAAGGTTTGAAAGCATTTATTGTGGTCGGGAATTTTTTTATTTTTGATTTTGCTGCAAATCGATTGCGAATCGATTTCTTATTCGGACACAACCATTAAGATTCAACTGCTATTATAAACGTGAAAGTTTGTGAGGATGAATGAATGTATGTTTGTTACTCTTTTAAGCAAAAACTATTGAACGGATTTTGATAAAACTTTACAGAAACTTAGCTTATTTATACATCAGAATAACACATGGGCTATAATTTATAAATATGTTGGCGAAATACTTATACCACGCGGGTGACGCCGTGGGTGGCAGCTACTATTATTATTAATGTGGCTATTGTATTAATAATTGAAAGATATAATAATTACAATCACATCGAATTTTACAATAAAACTAACAAATTACTAGCAATTTCCCGAACTCATTTGTCGAAAATCTTAACAGTTGACATTCATCACGCGGCAAGTCAGAATGAAACAAAAACTTTGGTAAAGGTCGAACTTACTACTAAATTACTTTTAAGGCAATATTAACATTATCATCCATTAAAATTTTAAAGGGCACATCGATAGACGCCTACGTAGCCTATTTTGGGAAGAGAAACATGTTGTATAAAGTTTAATTAAATACACAGAAATGAATCTAACTAGATGACGCGAACGTATGTAGCTCACGGGTCAAAAAAGAGAATAAAAGTGATAGCAATTCTCTTACTTTGAGCTGTTTCATTTACCGTTATCGGTACTGGATAGCCACAGAAATCTAGAAAAATTCCTAATTTTGTTGTATTGATCTGTAAAGACTACAAAAAAAGTTGGCCGAGAAATGCAGAGGAAACATTTTCTTTCATTGATAAGTTATTACATACATACATGAACTCACGCCTTTTTCCAATGGGTATAGACAAATACAATAGAACGCCTCCTGCTACGATCTTTACATACTCTTTACTGCTTTACTCACGTTCATACATCTAGTCATCTACGCACGCCAGAAATGAGTACTGCGCATCTGGTCTGTTTTGCTTGTGTCTCCTGTGCGGGTCACAAATAAATATTTTTTCTTTCTTTCTTTTTTTCTTTGTATATGGATGTATTTCTAGGCAGTTTTTTTCTTAAAAAGTGACACATTGTCTTCTCATGCAGATGGAGGGACTTGCGTTATCTAGTTTGATTTATGTCTATGATTAAATATCTCAAAGTATTTCAGTTATCGGCTGCATGGATCCATACAATGTTGAACACATTGCCAGGAATTTAATTTATATAAAAGTTATCATCAAATTCCCTTTGCGTTCCGTACCTTTTCGCTCACATAAGTCCCTATGTTTACAACTTTTGTCATCAGTTTTCCTGTTTACGTAACAATTGCATACCAATTTTTGGAATTCGGTACACGGTGGGTCTCTGCGGAATTTCTTGGCTTTTCTCTTTGTTTGAGAACAGAAGACTCGGAGTGAACGTATAATGGAAAAGGTAAGATCTTAAGTACGTGTTGTTTTTCTGTTTTGCTTTATGCAGAATTATTGTTGAGACAGTTGGAATTTCTAGTAGGAATTTGTGTCGGGTAAAATGCACGGTGAGCGGTCACGGCTTTTAGTTTGCTGTTTCATTAAATAATAGTATGCAGAAAATCTATCATAAAATTTCATAACTCTACTTCTAGATTTCTGGGTATTCCATTTTTAAATGCTTTAATATTAGTTATCTACTTATCTTAACAATATTTAACTTTAATAGTTTAATGGCACAACTGCGCCTTCGTTTGTTTTTGTTCAACTGCCGCATGCCGTGCTCCCAGACTTCTTAGCTTAAGGGTTTACACGGCTGTCTAACTTTCTACTGTTTATGGTCATTCGACTAAAATAATAGTGAAACTAAAATTAATTAGCTACCCTTAAATTACACAATCGAAACTAATTTTAATGTTTATTTTTAGAAGTGTTTTTAAAACGCCTGATAAAAAGGCATAGTAAGCTATCGCTGATGTGTGATACTGTCAAGTAACATAAAACAAAAAGGCACAGGTTGGTAATTATTAAGTCTGCTGTTGGCTTCCTTTGGAAGGTGCATAAGATAACAATGATAAGAGTTATGGCTGTGCCCAGCTTTGTTAACACAACGGCCTCTTACGCCAGGTCAGAGTTAGGCATTCTCTACTTTCGCAAATTTTGGGAATTGTCCGGATTAGGCATATTTTATAGTACCTATCTCAGAATAATGTCACAAAAAAACATCTCATTTATAAATAACATCACTTAGAAGCTGCCAATAAGCACCTGACCTTGCTCTTATTACAATTTATATGGAACTATAAAATTTGTTAATAAATACTATATCACAAAGTTTCGGGATCTTTCCCAAAACCTTTGGGTTTTACGAGTGACCTCCGGGTCACCCGTTCAAGTCACAGGCAAAAGATAATCATTGTGTTATGATCCCTTAGACAACGTTCATCACATCATGGGACACCATGGATGTACTTATCACTTTTGAAATAAGAAATATGTATAAAGATTCTTTAGATAAAATTACATCTAAATCGATTTATGCGTTTAAAAGTTATGGCAGAGTAAATAAACTTACAAAAATAGTACGTATATGAACCTTAGACACAATACACTCATTTTTTTGGGGAAAAATACTAAATCCAACATGGCGGATGGCCTAAGCTGGCGGATTATTATTTTTTTGTGCACTGCCATGATATAGGTATCAAATGAAAGGGTTTGCTGCAAGAATTACGAAAAAAGCTTGTTTAAAAAAATATTTTCTAATTAATATTTGTATAACAATCGCTATCGCGACGCTTTTGTTGACAGAATGTAACTCGTCTCAAGACTCAGAAATATATATTTTTCATAAAAAAATCTGTACAAAACCCCAAATTTTATAGCTTTACGATATCTGCAAAACATATTTCACCCAATTACAAAATCCTGAAAGCAACTTTTAATCCCTTGTCCTAAGTTCAGAACAAGCTTAAACCGACCCATCCTAGTTTACTTGTCACTAATTGCTACAGTAATCCACTGGGTTATTTACGTTTATTGGGAAAATAAAATAAAGGCTGTGATGTTTAGTTCGAGTAAACTACCAAATAACAGTTAAATTTTATGCTCGGCTGAATCAACTGCGTCGAATTGTCTGGCTCGTTGGTCCCAAGCGTTAGTCCTGGGTTCGATTCCCGGATCAGGAAATTTGTCGTCGGGGTTTTCCATCTAGAGTTTTTGATGAGAATAAGCTCGCCCCTTATTAAATCTGTGCGGGTTACAATGTTTTTTTCTTTCTTTCTTTCTTTACATCGGGCTTAAACATAACTGGAGAAATGTCTATGTATAATGGTGCACCTCTGCCCAACCCTTCGGTGATTACAGGCATGATGTTGTGTACGTTTTATTGTTTTACGTAATCAATGTGTAGATGAAAATGACTGAGAGAAGTAAATCTGAACATCGAAATTGTTAGCTGCCAGTAATTAACGCTGTAATTAATATTGTTTCGTGTACCTTTGCCATTCTAAAATGTTATTTCATAGTTTGGACTTTACTCAAATCTCTAAGACATAATCGCACATCATTTTCGTTTAATAAGATTTATTAATCATCTCAAATGGAAGGAATGAATCTCCGGCAGTTCACATAGAACTGATAAATAAAACAACTCAGGACATGAGAAGTTGAATTGTGACGGTCAAATAATCGAAACAAGCTTTTTAATTTAAACCTTGCTGTTACCAGTAACACTGTTAATACTGCCCTCTCCGCACTATTTTCTCTTGCCGTAGCCACTCGCATTTACTAAGCATAACCTGCTTACGTTGTAGTTTCCGCGGTCATTGCCTCCCAAGCAACTTCCCAAGTCAGTGCCCTTCATACTGACCCTACCAAGATTTCGTGTCGCCTCACACGACCCATTATCTATTCGGGCCACGTGGCCGTGTTTCATGAGTTAATACCTTTAGCCGTGCCCCTCAGAAGACTAGACGTGGTCGATTAAGTTAATCGGGTCGACTCTCCGTGGTCAGCCTTTGCGTATCTCAGCTAATAGGTAATAAATCTGTTATGTTTCTACCGAGTTTGACTTTGCAGGTTCGGGCTCTAAGAATAGTTGGTCTATGATTTATTCAGGCTATCCCTTTAGTTACGACTTTCATGAATATTTTTGCTCGGGTGGCAGTTCTGGGAATATTGAAAATGGTTGATTGAAAAGCTGTGTTATCCTATTATGTCCTGTGGGTTTTTTTTTTTTGGTTAACAATGCGAAAAGTTTAATGCTCGCTTGAGTGAACACTTTAAACAGTGTGAAATATTTAAAACTAATGAGAGAATTTAACCTAAGAGGTCTTGATACAAATGTCTATCAAGTGTAATATCTAACCAATGAAATAAGTTGTCATTCTTGGAAGACTAGCTGACCCCCGCGACTTCGCTCCCGTCAAATGGTTACCTACCTACCTACCACCTACCTACCATATCTACCCTACCCACCTACCTTACGTTTTGTTAAACTATTTGTTTGAGTAACAATTAATACTACCATACGAATGTAACAAATTTTGTTTCTACCGGCGCGGCGATCTAATTAAAATTTAGAACATAAAAGCTGCTATTGTGACTTAGCTATGATAGTTGAGATATTCTCCCGCAGTTTTTTTGTAGGTAATAAGAACTTTAATGTGTGTGTTAAAAGTGTGTTGCCAGTGATGACATATGGCTCTGGGACGTGGTCGCTTACAATGGGCCTTATCAGAAAGCTTACAGTCTCTCAAAGGGCAATGGAGAGGGCTATGCTCGGCATTTCCTTGCGTGATCGAATCAGAAATGTAGAGATCCGTAAGAGAACCAATGTTGCCGACATAGCTCGAAGAATTGCCAAACTTAAGTGGCGGTGGGCAGGGCACATTGCTCGCAGAACGGATGGCCGATGGGGCAGAAAGGTTCTGGAATGGCGACCGCGAACCGGAAGACGTTGCGTTGGAAGGCCTCCCACCAGGTGGACCGATGACCTCGTGAAGGTTGCGGGGATCCGCTGGTTGCGAGACGCACGGGCCCGGTCTATGTGGCGACGCTTGGGGGAGGCCTATGTCCAGCAGTGGACGTCTTTCGGCTGATATGATGAAGAACTTTAATCATGTAGTACATAATTTTTATGGATTATTTATTTTATGTTTCATATTAGTTTACTCAGAGCTTGTGGCTAAATTATAACAGCCGCACGGGTCGTTCTTCAAGGTTAAGCAACGCTTGCCCAGGTCAACATAGCGAGTTTCGTCCGTGCCTCGGAAAGCACGTTAAGCCATTGGTCCCGGCTGTCATTTGAAGATCTTTGACAGTCGTTACGGGTAGTCAGAAGCTTAAGATGTGACACCAGTCTTGCCAAGGGGTATCGTCTTACCCAGTTACTGGGTTGTGGAGGTCAGATAGGCATTCGCTCCATGTAAAACACTGGTACTCAGCTGAATCCGGTAAGACTGGAAGCCGACCCCAACAGCAATTGGGGAAAAGGCTAGGAAGATGATGATTAGTTTACTCAGAGCGCGCCAAAGAGTGAATTTTATAGGCAAAATTTTGCCAATTTTTTAAAAACATTTAATTTAAAATTTGAACACAATATAACGTTTTAGTTGGTAATATTCTGATGCGCTGTTAAATGTATTTCAATATTGCAGACGGCGTCATTAAGCTAGCCTTTCCCGTTTAGGAGTAATTTGGTGCTGTCACTGGAACTTTTTCATTGTTTGCGAGTGTATTTAAGTACTAAAGTATGTCATAAGAAAAATTGTCACTAACATCCTAGTATAAAAGCATTAACATAGGTAATAAGATTTTATATTGTTACTAACACCCTTTAAGTATTTGTATTTTGTCAGTGTGGACCTTTTGCTGTCTAAAATAAATAAATAATTATATTTTATGCGTGTAGGATGCAACCATACAATATTTTAACTGGGTCGCGCGTCAGCCGGGCCGAGTTCTGAGTCAGTGTCCAAAGGTAAAATTAAACAGCATTAATACTTAATAATTACAATCACATCGAATTTTACAATATACTAACAAATTATTTGAAATTTCCCGAACTCATTTGTCGAAAATCTTAACAGTTTGAAATTCATCATGCGCCAAGTCAGAATGGAACGAAAACTTCGGCTAAGGTCGAACTTACTAACAAATTACTCTAAAGGCAATATTAACATTATCATCCATTAAAATTTTAAAGGTCACATCGATAGACGTCTACGTGGCCTATTTTGGGAAATTGACATGCTGTATAAAGTTTAATTAGACACACAGAAATTATTCTAACTAGATGACGCGATCGTATCTAGCTCACGGGTCAAAAAAGAGAATAAAAGTGATAGCAATTCTCTTACTTTGAGCTGTTTCATTTACCGTTATCGTTACTGGACATCAACACAAATCTAGAAAAATGCCTAATTTTGTTGTATTGATCTGTAAAGACTACAAAAAAAGTTGGCCGAGAAATGCAGTGGAAACATTTTCTTTCAATTGATAAGTTATTACATACATACATGAACTCACGCCTTTTTCCAATGGGTATAGACAAATACTACAGCCTCCTGCTACGATCTTTACATACTCTTTACTGCTTTACTCACGTTCATACATCTAGTCATCTACGCACGCCAGAAAACAGTACTGCGCATCTGGCCTTTCTTAAGAACATCACCAATTAGGTATATGGATGTATTTCTAGGCAGTTTTTTTCTTAAAAAGTGACACATTGTCTTCTCATGCAGATGGAGGGATTTGCTTTATCTAGTTTGTTTTATGTCTATGATTAAATATCTCAAAGTATTTCAGTTATCGGCTACATGGATCCATACAATGTTGATCACATTGCCAGGAATTTAATTTATATAAAAGTTATCATCAAATTCCCTTTGCGTTCCGTACCTTTTCGCTCACATAAGTCCCTATGTTTACAACTTTTGTCATCAGTTTTCCTGTTTACGTAACAATTGCATACCAATTTTTGGAATTCGGTACACGGTGGGTCTCTGCGGCATTTCTTGGCTTTTCTCTTTGTTTGAGAACAGAAGACTCGGAGTGAACGTATAATGGAAAAGGTAGGATCTTAAGTACGTCTTGTTTTTCTGTTTTGTTATATGCAGAATTATTGTTGAGACAGTTGGAATTTCTGGTTGGAATTTGTTTCGGAAAAAATGCACGTTGAGCAGTCACGGCTTTTAGTTTGCTGTTTCATTAAATACTAGTAAGGAGAAATTCTATCATAAAATTTCATATTTTAGCTAGATTTCTGGGTATTCCAGTTATAACTGCTTTAATATTAGGTATCTACTTATCTTTAGAACATATAATATTAATAGTTTAATGGTACGGCTTTGCCTTTGTTTGTTTTTGCTCGACTGCCGCATGCCGTGCCCCTAGACCTCTTCAGTTAGGGTTTTACAGCTATCAAACATTCTACTGTTTATGGTAATACGACTAAAATAATATTGAAAGTATAATTAATTAGTTACACTTGAAATTACACACTCGAACGTAATTTTATAGTTTATTTTTAGAAGTGGTTTTAAAACGCCTGATAAAAAAGGGATAGCAAGCTTTCGCTGATGTGTGATACTGTCAAGTAACATAAAATAAAAAGACACAGTTTGATTATTATTAAGTCTGCTGTTGGCTACCTTTGGAAGTGGCATAAGATACCAATGATAAGATTTATGTTTGTGCCCAGCGTTGTTAACACAACGGCTCCTTACGCCAGGTCAGAGTTAGGCATTCTCTACTTTCGCAAATTTTCTATCTAAGAATAAAGTCACAAACAAACACTAACCGTTGTAACCTCTTTTATAAATAACATCACTTAGAAGCTGCCAATAAACATCATGACTTTGACCTTATTCTAATTTATGTGGCACTATAAAATTTGCTAATAAATATTATACCACAAAGTTTTGGGATAGGTAATCTTGCCCAAAACCTTTGGGTTTTACGAGTGACTTCCGAGTCACCCGTTCAAGTCGCGGGCAAAAGATAACCATTGTGTTACGACCCCTTAGTCACCGTTCATCACAGCATGGGGCACCATGGATGTACTAATTACTTTTCAAATAGAAAATATGTATAAAGATTCTTTTGATAAAACTACATCTAAATCGGTTTATGCGTTTTAAATTTATGGCGGAGTAAAGAAACTTACACAAATAATACGTATGTGAACCTTGGATACAATACACTCATTTTTTAGGCAGTCGTTTAAAAATAATAAACTTAATAGAGTGTCTTATTGAGTGTAAAAATATGGATCATTAGGTGCAATATTTAAATTTATATACAAATTCGTAGTAACATAAATTTTCATATAAACGTCTGCCATGGTTGTTATTCGTTGTACTACATATTATTTCTGACTAACCACCTGATAATTGACCATTCAAAAGTGCCTGTAAATGGATTCGTTGTTGTAGCTTTGAGTTTTAGTTTGCATTAAATGCAGCAGACTATGGTGCTGTTACCTAACAAGAGGCACTAGACAAAATAATTATTATCATTCTTGTTCAATATGTCAAAACGTAAGTATCACGTTTTATTTCGATTATGCTTGACAATCCTACATATTATATTTTAACGTTTTTTTCAAACTTTCATTTAACTTGCAATGTATGTAAGTATGTTCGGGTCAAATCATGCATCTGAATTTTAAAGCAGTTATCCTCAACCGATTAAGATTACATTTTTCACACACGTTTTGATGACAATGCATAGTTAGCTAAGTGACGTCGTTCTAAATCCAATATTTATTTTGGGCAATTTTGATAATTTTGGGCGCACGGTTGGCGCAGTGGTTGAGCGATTGACTGCTGCGCTGCGTGTCGCGGGTTCGATTCCCGCACGGAAAAAATATTTGTATGACCTACAGATAGTTGCTCTGGGTGTTTGTGTATGTGAGTTTATATGTTTGTAAACGCACCCACGATACAGGAAGAAATTCCTAGTGTAGGGCAACGTTTTTAAAAAAAAAAAAAAAAAAATAGTGGACAGCCTAAGATGACGGGCTAGTTATTTTTTGTACACTGCAATTATATGGGTATCAAATGAAAGGATTTGCTGAGAAGAATACGAAAAAATACTGTTTAAAAAGGTTTTTTAATGGATGATTTTATTACAATCGCTATCACGACGGTTTTGTTGACAGAATGTCACTCGTCTAAAGCCTCAGAAATATATATTTTTTGTAAAAAAATCTATACAAAAACACTAATTATATAGCAAAGGTTTACAACATCTGCAAAACATATTTTACCCAATTACAAAATCCTGAAAGCAACTTTTAATCCCTTGTCCTAAGTTCGGAACAAGCTTAAACCGACCCATCCTAGTTTACTTGTCACTAATTGCTCCAGTAATCCACTGAGTTATTTACGTTTATTGGGTAAATAAAATAAAGGCTGTGATGTTTATTTCGAGTAAACTATCAAATAGCAGTTAATTTTTGTGCTCGGCTGAATCAACTGCGTCGACTTGTTTGCCTCGTTGGTCCCAAGCGTTAGTCCTGGGTTCGATTCCCGGATCAGGAAATTTGTCGTCGGGGTTTTCCATATAGAGTTTTTGATGGGAATAAGCTCGCCCCTAATTAAATCTGTGTGGGTTACAATGTTTTTTTCTTTCTTCCTTTCTTTACATCGAGCTTAAACATAACTGGAGAAATGTCTGTGTATAATGGTGCACCTCTGCCCAATCCTTCGGTGATTACAGGCATGATGTTGTGTACGTTTTATTGTTTTACTTAAGCAATGTGTAGATGAAAATGAGTGAGAGAAGTTAATCTGAACATCAAAGTTGTTCGCTGCCAGTAATTAACGCTGTAATTAATATTGTTTCGTGTACCTTTGCCATTCTAAAATGTTATTTCATAGTTTGGACTTTACTCAAATCTCTAAGACATAATCGCACATCATTTTCGTTTAACAAGATTTATTAATCATCTCAAATGGAAGAAATGAATCTCCAGCAGTTCACATAGAACTGATAAATAAAAAAACTCAGGACATGAAAAGTTGAATTGTGACGGTCAAATAATCGAAACAAGCTTTTTAATTTAAACCTTGCTGTTACCAGTAACACTGTTAATACTGCCCTCTCCGCACTATTTTCTCTTGCCGTAGCCACTTGCATTTACTAAGCAAAACCTGCTTACGTTGTAGTTTCCGCGGTCATTGCCTCCCAAGCAACTACACAAGCAGTTAAAGCCAAAGTACTTGAAATCCTTTATCCGAAGATTCCCAAGTCAGTGCCCCTCATACTGACCCTACCAAGATTTCGTGTCGCCTCACACGACCCATTATCTATTCGGGCCACGTGGCCGTGTTTCATGAGTTAATACCTTTAGCCGTGCCCCTCAGAAGACTAGACGTGGTCGATTAAGTTAATCGGGTCGACTCTCCGTGGTCAGCCTTTGCGTATCCCAGCTAATAGGTAATAAATCTGTTATGTTCCTACCGAGTTTGACTTTGCAGGTTCGGGTTCTAAAAATAGTTGGTCTATGATTTATTCAGGCTATCCCTTTAGTTAGGACTTTCATGAATATTTTTGCTCGGGTGGCAGTTCTGGGAATATTGAAAGTGGTTGATTGAAAAGCTGTTTTATCCTATTATATCCTGTGTTATTGGATTTGTTTTCATTTGTTTAGCAATGCGAAAAGTTTAAATGTTCGCTTGAGTGAACACTTTAACCTGTGTGAAATATTTAAAACTAGTGAGAGAATTTAATTTTAGCGACCTTGATACTAATGTCTAACATGTGTAATGTCTAACCAATGAAATAAGTTGTCATAACCACACCATTCTTGGAAGAAAAAAATACGTTCGGCCAAAACTAGCTATACATCCATCACGTCACATTCCTAGATACCAAATACCTCTATGACATAATAAACCTTACAAGTCATACAAAAACTAATTATACGCTGACCGATGCAACGTACACAGGTAGACGCAAGTTTCGTAATGATTACGCGAACGCTTCCGTCCTCGCCGGCAGCGCTATTGACATTGTGACGGAACAACTTTCTCTGCCGTCTGTACAACGATATAGATTGCACGGGCTATATACAATTATATAAGGTTATACACTTGTTTACTTTAAAACTGCAGCACTTAAGATGTTTATTTTTTTAATCTTGTTTGAAATTTTCTGATTCGGAATTGACTAAATATTATTAACTAGCTTCTACTCACGATGCCACTTGCGTGATAACATTTTACTATTTCATGAAAATGTCTACTACCTGAATGATCAAAATGATAAATGATTTTATTTCTGTAAGTTGGTTTGTACAAACACTTTTACATGTCGATCATATTTTTTAAAACTTGATGAGGTCGGCTTTTCCTATCTGACTACTCTGAGAAGATAGGCCGAAACATAGTTAGAGGTCACAGTCTCTTTTAAAGTCCTGACAAAATCTTGGTTAGATGTCTGAAATGGTCTTTTGAGGAAAGAACCAGCCAGAAAACCATAAATGAAACCAGTACATGGTCTACCCGTGTGCCTGGTATAATCAAAATCCATATAGCCGTTGAGGCGTGATTGTTTGATTAACAATAACCCAGACCAACTGTCAAATTTTTGTAAGATTCATCGAAAGTAAGACGCTACATTATGTAATGCATGGTTGCACCTGTACCTCGGCATATCGTTGCAATTTGACTGTCTATTAATGGGTTAGCATTTAAGTGGTGTGGAATATTTCCTAAAGAAATTCTAGCTAAAGACAGGTTTGGCTTCATTACAACAATCAACAAAAAATAGATACTTGCAAAATTGTATGTGATTGACATTATTTTGCAAATTAAATTATTCGATTGAAACTTAATATTGGCGCAGTTTTTCGTTTACAGTACTATAGCCGAAAACCTAAATAATGCCTTTTTTAGCACTGATCATCAAGTATTTGAGATAAAAGATGGGACATTTTGAAAATTTGTTTCACATATATGTCCATAAACTCAAACTCTGCCTTTATTTTTTATTTTCTAGTAAAACTCAAGTATATATTTTCAAATACTCATTTCGAAAAAAAACGCTCATTCATATAATAATATTTCTATCTGTCATTAGCTCAACACGATGCATGTGTACAGATCTGCATAAAAGATAAAAGAATGAGCACAAAACGCGTATATCTAACTCATTATATGCATTCAACTAATATTATGAACGATCAACGCAGGATGTTACGTAACAATCCGGAAAAGAGTGGCCTCCTTTTGACTACGCTGTTTATAATAATCATTTACTTGCAGTAGCAATCCATTTTAATCGGTGAAGGGTACTTCCATATTAAGCGATAATTTTTAATATTCTGTGGTTATGTTTTTCCTTGAAAACGTTTACTCGCAGATATGAATATTATTTATTTGAATCATTGTGGAGCTTTCAAAGTCTTTTTTTAAGGTAGACCATTCTCGATGGCTTCCCGATTGTAATGAGATAGTAATAAACATTATTTCCTGGTTTTTTAAGATAATAAAAATAAACATATTAATTCCTTGTGAAAATAAATCTCATTCAATTCTAATGATACCATTAAAACTTACGAATAATGAAGAGTTTGGCTTTTTAAATGTTTTTAATTAGGTCAGACAATCGGGTCGTCGGGATGGTTTGTTGGTTGGTTGTTATCTCAGAGCTACGGTCATATATGACCTTGAGCAGTAATAAAATTAGACATAGTAGATTTCTAACTAGGATTTTCCAAAAGGAGTCCCCAAGGACCTATACTAGGTCCTGGTCTTCTCCCATATTTTGTAACATCAATCATCATTAAAATTACACACAGTATGCTACTACCACTATCGTCATTGTGATCATTGAAGCGAGTGTGGTAACCACTGGGTGGTGGTAGCTACCGTCCTCAGTACAGTGCCTGCCGTCGGACGGAACTAGTGAAGTGAAGTGAATGGTGTGCACTGGATTTTAGTGCTGTGGTAGGTTCGATTTATTTTGTTCGTTTATTATGCGTTCTGTTTTTGAAAACGTGTTTTTTATTGTGTATGGATCTGTGTTTTGTTTGTACGATTCAATGTGTTTTTCAGTTGCGTTTCGATTTTTTTAAGAATGAAACTGTCAGTACTGAAACTGATAATATTATTGTGATCTTGAAGTGGGTTTAAAGACAGCTGAATTTTGAAGATAAAGTCTTATTGAAAGAGGAGAGAACTAAAAGATCAAACTACTCTAAGTATATAAGGCTTTATAGTAAATACTATCAAAAATAAAGTACGATGCAGTTCTATGGCATTTAATCAGGCTAAATAATAAATAGCCATTATTGAATATAAAATTCCCTCGGGCCCGATCATTCACTAAATGCCAACATACATATATGAACAAATAAGTCTTAAATAGTCTGAATCATTGAACAAAACCGATATGCGAACCGATTTACCACAAAATAATTAGCTAGGCATAATTACTGGGAGCCATTGCATTCAATTTAAAACCACAACATACGTATACATTTCAGTGAATGGGACGAATTTATTAATCGTTCAAATGTCATTTTAATTAATGACGGAATTAGTGAAATGAGTAATGGTGTTTTGGCATAGGCCATTGCTATTCGGAACTATTGGAACACATGGGAACAATGAATGAGGGGCTATGTTAAAATTATTAGTAGGACAATACACTGCGAACTGTATATTACTGAACAAGCGTGTAAGTGATTAACTGATTATATTATTGAATACTATGCTTAGCTATTGTCATTTTATTAAAAGGGTTCTCACTCACCTGATCTCAGGCATTTTTGATGACAATTATGAAGATGTACATGTATGTTATCATCATAATCCGTAAACATGTAGTCGTGTAACTTTTTGCTATTTTCTCATCAGTATAAATAGGTAAATATAACTTTTTACCATGAAAAATACTTAATATATCATTCTCCATGAAACTCTCGCATCAAACGCAAAACCAAAGTATATAAAATAAATAACTATATTAAAGGAGAGCCCAATACATACTATAAGATCCTTGACCTAAAATGATTTGGACAGTATCCTTTTATCAAAAGGATTACGCCAAAGGATTCGCCTATATACGGTCAGTGAGCTACTGGATTATAGGTTTGTCTGATTTGACAGACCCTTCTCGAAAATTCTATATGATTTTCTGAATTGCTTACTATCATTACTCATCAGTTTAGCGTAGGATATTCTGGTCCCTTTGAAATCAATTTTGTTACACGCTTTATCCTCCTCTTTGTAAAAATTCTAGGCATTTTCATTTGAGGCACATTTAGATTTCTGCTAAAAATAGGGTACAAATTTGCTCTCACTGGGAGTCAAAGAGGATTTTAAAGTAATTTTGCAAAAGAGATGGTCTTGGGCAGTAGTCCACTCTAGCGTTAGGCTTATTTCATTCTGTGGTTACTAGTGTTAAAATCCTAACAGTTTTAAACCAAAACATGCAAATTAGTACCACCTACAGTGTTACAAAATATTAAAGGTCAAACGATTGTGCACTTGTTGAGCAATGTAAATATGATGTGACCTCTGTTGAGAAAATAAAAAGGTACAAAGACGTTACACAAAAAATAAAAAGTTTATGTCTACTGCTGTATAATTTATTGATAAAAAAAACATACCAAATTGTAAGGAATTCAAAAGATTTAAAACAATAGAACTGTATTTACTCTTTCAAATAGAAGAGCCTCCAAGGATATAGTTGATACTTCTGTGTTTACAAACACAGTATCCTGGACATGGGCAATCATACCAGTATTCTACATAGAGCGACGAATCTATCTGGCTTGCACTGTCCAGTAACTAGTTAATATGGTAAAACTTGGCAAGACTCTTGTCAGATTTTCAGGCATGTGACAATCCGTAATATATCGTAACTTAAGATACAAGCTAAACTTTATACCATGGTATCAGGGTACAGATGGTTGATGAGGCCGAAAAGTTCTGGATTGGCAACTGCGAACCGGAAGACACTGCGTTGAAAGGCCTCCCACCAGGTGGACCGATGGCCGTGGATGCGAGATGCCGCGATCGGTCAATGTGCGACTCTTGTGGGCGGCCTATTTTCAGCAGTGGACGTCTTTCGACTGAATTGTTGATTCTTATTCTTGATTGCACACAAAACATAAAATGAAGATACAAATACAATGGACAGTTTATGTACAAAGGCGAGCTTAACCCATAATTGTGTTCTCTAACAGCAAACCTCAGTTGTTAAAGGAAATTTACTTACGAGGACAGTTCATCCAAGTGCACATCCAAATTCCAAGTCAAAACAAATTGAATATTTGTAATTCTTACATACTAAATAAACTAAACAGATATAGATAAATATAATACATAACTTCTATATTACATGATGATGATGTTGATGAAGATTAGATCTTATCAAATAGATGGATCATATCTACTTTATTTACGAGAGATGAAGTAGATATATATATATTCTGCGACAGTGTCATTCCACATTTATAATTACCCATAATCCCATATAAATAATTCAATAGCATTTCCTCATGTTCGGACAATATTACGTTATTTCTGGAGTATTTTTGTGACAGCCATAAGTTGATGCCGTCATCTTCAATAAGGGCGATGTCAACATGCGTTAGTATTTAGGTTTTTACTATTGGTAATGTGTTGCGTTATGTGATTTCATAGGATGGTTAACATAGAATCCTAGAAATATTATGTGTATTTGTGCACACATTATTTTATCGGTAATATTTACTGAATAATGTTTTAAAGTCTGAAAAAATCTTAAGTTATGTCCTCCAGAGACTCTATGCAAGTAAGTAAATAAGTAATTATTTACTTCTCAGTATATGGTACATTGAGATCTTACATTTAACATTGTTTCACATATATTACCATTGCTGGTGTAGAAATATTAAATAATAAGCTAGGTACATGAAAATCAAAACTAGGTACATGTTAAGAATATTATATCATTCGATGTCAGCGATGACGAAAGTCGAAATTCCAAAAAGAAGAAAGAAGTTTGGCATTCCAATACATTTTTGACGTTTTGTCCAATTGCTATCGCCGTGGCGATAGCAATTGGACAAAACGTCTTTCAATGCTAGAATTTCACTTGTCTAGGGCATCACTTGTTAATCTACGTCACTAAAGTCCCCGTCACGATATGCTATAAATTTTGTTAGAACTACTTCTTTAACAATTTTACCAGTTTTTTTTTTTTCTTTCCAGTACCACAAAACATTGGAAAACAATGCTTTATATCCCTTAAATATAACCCGACCAAGTGAAATAGCTCGTTAGTTTCGTATTACAATTATGTTACTATATTCATCTTTTTTTTTGTTTGTCAATTCAAAATGACTTTTAAGGTTTATTTTTAAAATAAACTGTTTTGATTTAAATTTATGATGATTTTGTTACTTTGAGATTATTGAATTTGGGATTATTTTTGTTGATTGAATTGTTGCTACGTTGATTGAATTGTTACTAACTTAGTAGAAGTCTTTATTAACAAAATTTAGAGCTTCTCGTAACGGGGACTTTATGTAAGTATGCTTTAAATCTAAATATACTTACATACTAATTTACTCTTTGGAGACTTGGTGAGTTTTGCAATGCTACTTAAAATACCTTTTCTGTAATTAACCTGAAGGGGTCCTACTACTAGGCTTCCATTACTTTGGGTGTTGTTCTTCATCTTGCAAATTCTCAAGGAAGCCATCCAAGGCGTCCCACCATTTTCTGTCATCATTATCATCATCCATCATTTCAGCTGAAAACGTCAACTGCTAGACATAGGCCTCACCCAGACGTCACCACATTGACTGATCTGGTGTGTCTCGCATCCATTCTCTATAATTATTTTTAATTATTTAAAACCTTATTTCAACAAATTTCGACTTCTCTCAGTTGCACAGTAAAACGCTGTCATCGCAAGCTTGAATAGCCTTCACGCTTATTAGAAATGGGTATTAAAATAAAAACCTAGAAATACTAAATTAAACTGCACACAATTAAATTGCCTGCAGCTAGCACCCAAACACTTTAAGATTATGCAAAGGAAACTCAATTTTCTCGTCATAATATTGCACTGTAGTGAAGAAATTGCAAAACGCAATGCAACTGACGGCTTATTGTAGTTCGTTCGTTGATGTTTAGCGTCCATCGATTGCTTAACACAGGACTGTTGATACGAAATATGTGTGTCAATCCGCAATGGTTTCGTTACATGATTGATGGGTAACTTATGCGATTGAACGCATCATTGCTTTACCAGCTTTTTCCAGTGGTATAACTCCCGTAACCATTCTTATAAAGGATAAACAAAATTAATATAAGTTGAGTTCACATGAGCCTATTCTACGAATTTTGTACATTTGTTTTTCAACTATAAAAAAGTCAGGAAGATTTCTAGATAGTAAGCCTTTCTCCGATTTCGTCTGCGTCAGCGGACATGAGTGTTTTCTCTTTAGTAGATTCGTAAGGATAGTAGTCTTATATTGCCTGTATTACTATAGTAATATAGTATTAATAATTCCCCATTTTGCCAGCGATTTTACCATTAGTAGCTGAAATCAAATATTGTCCGCTGCATTAACGATTTGAGATAAATAGGCTTTTTTCTAAATAATCCTTGCTTAAAATTTAAACTTAGGTGTGGTTTTCTGTTCTGTTATTGCTCATTAAGTAGGATTTGCAAGCAACCAATTTTTTTGTCTGTATCTTTCATTACATTTCCATTTCACTGAAAAGTGCTATCACTCTTGGTATGCAATAAAAATTACTCAATTCAGAACTCTCATCTGTCTATTACGACATTCATTCATAATTTATATTTGAATATAAAACGCTATAAATAAAATTACCACTCAGATTGAGTGTCTACTTAAAATTTATGGGCATTAGACGCATCACAAATTAACCTGAAACAAAGCAGTTCTCACAATTGTAAACCTTATTCCCTTGTGATAAGATGGTAATGGGTACAATTTAGCACAGTTGTACATCATGTAATATAAATCCTCTTCGCCAATGCTGTGACATGGACATGTAGTCATTGAGCTACTCACCTCGATAGGCACGCGTTACAACAATTGTTCAACACACGCGATCCATTGAAGCATCTGTTTGAGTAGGTCGTAAAAACGTCTAAGTAAACAAGCATTGGATGGTGTTCTTGCTGATGTGGTTGTTAAAATATTCTCACGCGATACGGTCGAGGCTACGCCTTTCACTTTCAATACAGAGATTACTTGTCACGTACCAGTTTTTATGTCAGCTGTGTAATGTTAGGTTTAATACAATGGTTGTTAAGGGTCAAAGTTCAACGAAACATTAGTATGATTATGGTAATGGCGTTTATATGTTGGTGTTTTCGTTTTCTTTGCTTACTAAGTTATTACTTCAAGGACATGGTGAATAGGGTTACCAGTTCTCCGATTTAAGCCAGACAATGTAAGGATTTAGTATCCCTACATACTTTTCTGTTACGCCATAACGCCTATATCTAGTATGTGGGATAATTCATACACAGAATAAATTAAAGTCACGTCTATTAAAACGTAGATAATGTACAACTTCCTTTAAATTCAGGATATTAATAACATTAAAATATAATTATGTCAACATAAATCATGTGTTCTACCAATGTGCGGAACTGCAAACCTTGAAGAAACTGACTGACCATAAGTTTAAAGCCGCCTTATAAAAAACCTGCTGTTTAACCTTTGTTTTTATTTCAGAGCATTAAACGGTTAATTAATGATAAATGATACTGTTGTGTTCACTAGTAACATACACTAGTTAGGGTTTCGGTTTCATAATAAAAAAACCAGATTTATCAGTAAGTAGACAGCAATGAATGAGACGTCCAGACACCGCTGGTGCAATCTATCTAATAATGATTATACATAAACTTTGAAGTGCTGACTACATTTAATTAAGACTATACCAAAGATACTTTCTGTATATTGGTTTATACAAACTCTTTTACACGTCACATATAAACAAATATGTATAAGTAGATGAACTTCCTTTTCTAGCTACTCTTTGAATAATTACCGAATCACAGCTCCTTTTGAAGTCTACTAGACATTTTACTGTTCGCATCATAATACGATGGATGAATACATTCTAAAATAATCTTTCGAGAAAAGAACTAAGCAGTTTTGACCTGTCCAGACGTGCACGCATTTTTCAGTAATTAACAAAATGATCCAGCCAATTCAATTTCATTATTTCCTATAATTAATTTTATTAGGCACTAGAAAAGTTTGTTAAAATGAACTACACTATAAATACACCATTTCTTGGTCGTTTAAATCCCGTGGAGAGTGTGTTTTGTTAAATATTTTTACCGTCTTTTCAAATCTATATTGTTCTACGCACCAGATCGACCCGCAACGGCATTTAAGCGACAAAATTTAACGGTGTATATTCATACAAACACAAATAATGTATTTTCTGTCACAATTAAGTACTACATCACCTGTTTGTAGTGGTTTTTTAATAATCTAATTTACACACAATGGTAGCGACCCTGCATATGTGATTAGCAGATTAGAAACCTGTCATTGATTTATCACACAATGTGTACATGATTTATGTAATTGCCGTACATACATAAGAATGTAAGTTTCCCATAAGACTGGTCATGACCTATTGCCTTGTCACGAAGATTACTTGGACCCATTGACTAATCTCGAAGAGTTTCCGATTGTAAATTTATTTATATTATCTACTATTACCTTTGTAACAGGATTTTCCTTTACCGTGAGAAATTTTGCACTCGTATATATGCATAAATACTCAAAACTGTCGTTGCATAACTCAACAATTCGAAAGGTGGATCAGCAATTACTTGTATGTCAATTTAAAGAACAAGTAAGTTTGCTTTCAATTTTTGCGGTCACTTGAAGTGGTTAAATCAAACTGTGTTTATTTAAAAATATTCTGGCTTAGTTAAGCATACAAAAATTCTGAGATGGTAAGGTCATGTCATGAGAAGTATAGAAGAACACGTCGTGATGACGGCTCTGAGCCTACCTGAGGCCGAGGACGACCTCCTTTGACATGGTGGCCCAGTATGACGAAGCTCCTCAAGAAGGAGAAATTGCCTGACCCGAAAACCCTCGACAGAATGTCTTGGTGCCGTAAAATAAGGAGAGCCGACCCCACTCAAAGTGGGAAAAGGCTAGGAAGAAGAAGAAGAAGAGAAGTTAAGCATACAAAAAATCATCAAAACTCTCGCTAGTAGCTAAAAAACCTATGAAGTAATTAAAATAAACCAGAGAACATTATATTAAATCATCTATGAATCTAAAAAAACTTAAAGTCAATTAGCAAACTTTTTCTCGAGCTTGTTAAAAGGACACTTACGGGCAGATTAGACTCCAATAATAATTTAAAGTTTTATCACCAAAAAGTCCTTCAAATTGCGAACTATCAAAACTATCTACATATAACATTATAATTTGACCCCAACAATTCTGCTGAGTCCGCACCAAATTATCGTGTCGTTAATTAGAACTCCTCACGGTTGTTAGTAGCCAGTGGAGCGACAACCGTTGTCAGTTGGCCGGACTGATTGATGAGGGCTGGACAATCGATGACACCCAACTAACGGCTCTTTTAGTTATGTCTGTAAAGCTTCGTTTGTACTGGTCTATGCATAGTCTGCGATATTTGATATCGAAATCAAGACTAGTAGATATAATCAAGGTCAAAATTAAAGTCACAATCACTCTAAAATTTATTTGCAAAAGAAATTCGATCAATGCATCTGTATATTTGACCCATGACTGCACTTTCTTTTTAACGGAGGGAAGTCTTCTAAAGGTGTGCTTCTGGACTTTTGGGGATAAAACCAGGGATAGTGGGTTTTTCACCTCACTCCTCACCATCAACACGTAGAACACTAGGACACTGGGAACCCCGTGACCTCTTGTAATATACTTTGGAATAACTCCGTGCAACGCCTATTAGAACACTACCCTCAGGAGACTGAAAAAGTGCCGTTTTTGCGTTTCGCTGAGCACGGCAGCACATACTCTCGACTGTACGTTCCAGAGTATCGACATGGCTTTTACTCGACTGACAGAAGGTTTCTAATTCACCTTTGTTCGATTATTAACATAGTCGTAACTATTAGTAGGTCTTACACATAATCACTGTATCGTAGTTATTGTTAAGGACGCAAGGCCTCCTAAAAAATGTTACAAATTGTTAATCCTGCCCAGCCTGTTTTTAGCAGCTTCCAGAACAAAGCGATTCACTAGCCCTCCCTAGACTCGCTTTGTATATGCTTACTAACAGGTATAATACTGACAAGTATTTTCTTGCAGATAATTTTATTTTCTTCTAAAGAGCAGTGGTGGTCCAGTGGCAACGGCCGCGAATTACGTTTTGTACATCGTGGTTTCGACTGAGTTCGAAGGCGCTTTACTTTGTGTAAATTTTTTCATCACTACTACTCTAAAAACGGTGAAGAAAAATATCGTGAGGAAACCGGCATGTCCTAGAACCAAAAGTTCGAAGACAATCCACTAACCCGCACTGGACCCGCGGGATGGATCAAAGCCCATTCTCTCTCTCACAGAGAGCAAGCCTGTGTCCCAGCAGTGGGAACATTATAAGGCTGATGATGATGTTTTTCATGCAAATAAACATTTTGATTTAATTGAAAACAAGTAGGCTTTTCATTAGTTCGTGTCTAGGTTCTATTTTTATATTTCAATATGACTAGGTAATAACTAGCAGCGCCAACACAAAATAACAAATTATTCTGTGATTAAATAAAATAATATTATATATTATTTACCAAATTGAATATTCAATTTTATTACTCGTTCAAAAGGTTTCTATAGAAGCAATATAATTTTAAAACGTTGGGTATCAAGTTGCTCTCTGAAAAATGATTATATAAATTGTGTGAAACTACGTATATATACGTAAAACATACATCTATGTTTTCGTGAGTGGGCTGCTGCTGCTGTTTGAGGTACTAACTGTTTGGTTTCGTTTATGTCAGTAAACTTTCTATAATAAACTGTTATACAGGAACTTTAATATAATAACTAGAAGTGCCATTAACAGAAACGTGCTGTGACAAAATAATAAGAGCCACACGGGTCAATCTGTAAGGTCAAAGCAGAGGTCGGGCTGAGGATGGGTGACCATTCTTTGGACACCGAGAAACCTTCTTGTTTCTGAAAGCGCCTTAAACCGTGGGTCTTTGATGTCATTACTAACCGGATAGGACAGATGGGCCCACTGTTGCGCACTTAGACTCTCATTTGGTCCGTAGTGCGTGCAGGCATCCTCTCTGTGAGTGGGAAAGGACCTGTGGTGGTTGACGTATGTCATATGTTTCCGAATTTTTGGTTCAAGACATGCCGGTTTCCTCATGATGGTTTCCTTCACCATTTTGAAAACAGTGGTGATGATATACTTTACAAGTAAAGTGCCTGCGAGGGTTCGGACCAACGAACTATAACTTGTAAATCGCGGCCGTTTTCACTGGGCTACCGCCAGCTCTCTATCATTAATAGTAGTCAGACGCCCGAAAGTCTTACAACTAGTCTTGTCAAGGAGTGTCGTGCTACATAGTTGGATTGAGGAGCTCAGATACGTAGTCACATCATGTAAAATAATGGTATCCAACTGCATCCCGTTCCACTGGAAGCCGACCCTATGATGGTTGGGTCAAATTGATAGTTATTGGCACAAAAGAAGACGCTACCTTCCCTAATGATATAACACCAGTATTAAACCTCAATATATTAGCAGTATAACATCTTATCCTTATAATAGAAAAGTGGTAACGTACGTCGGTGCACCACGGTTCGCAAAACGCGGCTGTAAAAATAAATTGAATCCGTTTATAAGGCGGCGGCCCCGAAACTGTTTTGGAGGCGCGCGAGACGCGAATGATCGTGAAATCGGAAAATGATGAGATACATAGCTAAGCGAGTAAATTCGCATATACGAAAATGTGAAGAAAAATACGTTTAATTCTATTTCGTTTCGTTCAAACTTTTTTGGAAATTCTCTTACTGTAAGGATTGAAACAAGAACGACAGGATCAAAATTTGATCCTGTCGTTCTTCTTTCAAAATTCTATTTAATAGAATGAATAAATTTTATTTGTCTTAAAACTTAGAATAAATGTAAATACATATTGGTTTGAAATTCTAAACGCTCATTGACATAAAATTTTGCGAAATTACTATAAACCTCAAGTTTATATTATGCTGAAAATAATAACTCGTATAAAGCGAACAATTTTAGAGTCACTTTGAACATTGCTTAATTTAATTTTGAGTAGATATAGTTCGTCAAGTCATGAATAATTATAATGTTAGTTTAAGTGCAAAAAGATACCTGACAGGCATTTTGTTTTGGAAAATAACAATAAGAACAGTGTGACTAATAAAAAATATATTAACTTACACATACCTTAACTTTATGTCGGTCAAAAACTATTAGCGGAGATATGCTCCACCTCCTATCCTGCCTTTTATGCCCCAAAAAATGCAGTCACTGTGAGCTATGCCGCCACCAACGATACCGTGGAAGTAGGAAAGTTTTGAGCCACAAAAATCTTAATTATTATTACGCCAACGACACGAAGGAGAGTGGTCGATTATACATTTCGGTATTAATATTTGCGATACTGTCAATAAAAAATTGTGCACAAACGTGTCGAGTCCCTTTTGCCTTTCCTCGGTCGTGGCCTCGACAACTCAAGGCAATCCTCGGAAGCATATTTATCTTTCATCCTCGTCCTTACTGCAGTCACTTAATTCATATTCTGCCATAAACATACGACTTAAATATTAAACACCTTTTTCCAGTCCACGAACTGCGACATAATGTGAGGGCGACAAAATGATATTTAAATATATGGAGACGCTGACTTAGGTACTTGCATAAATTCTCTATGTATTTCTAATTCTTGAAAATAATATATTTTCACAGAAGAGCGAGTGGGACTAGAGTCCATGAACCTTAACTATTAAATGATATATGAAGCTCCAAGTATTATTAGTTTATTTTATGCTTTCAAACTTTAGAGGTTAATTAATCAATTTGTTTAAGCTTCGAAGTATTTTCAAGCTTAGGTGACATGCGAGGATTTTGTTATTCTGTACTTATTGTATTTTAGGAATTAATTATTATCTACGTAATTCATTGGATGGAGTTGCTGCGTTCTGTGCATTTTGAATCATTACTAAATACCTCATATTTGGGCATAAATGTTTTATCTACGTAATTCGTTGGATGAAGCGTAAATACGGTCTATAAATTTAAATCATTATTAAATATCTGCTATTAGGAAATTAAGATAAAAAATACATTTTTGTATTTGACACATTTAGATTGTGTCAACACTGTAAAGCTTTTATTTTCATATCAGTCTAGTACATACTGATAAAACCTTCTAGTTTTTTTTTTTGGATGTGAAGTCATCCAATCACTTCACCCGCTCTGGGTGAAGCGGGATGTCAGACTTTTACTGACAAAAACCCACCCGTGTTCTTTCAGTTGCTTGTGCCGATGCCGCGGTAACTCTCTCACAAATTTATCCACGACCTAGACAGAAAACCTTTTAGCTGGAGTGACCTTTACGCCTTTTTTTTTTTTTTTTTGGTGTGGGAAATCATCCAATGAGTTCTCCCGCTCTGGGTGAAGCGGGAGGGCGTGTCAGACTTTTACTGACTAAAACTCACCCGTGTTCCTTCAGTTGCTTGCGCCAGGGCCGCGGTAACTCATTTTCAAATTTATCCGCGACCCAGACAGGCATCGGTCCTATCAGGCCCCGTCACTTTTGCTGACATCTCTTTAAGGCGCGCGTGGAACACTACGCGCCGTAAACTCGGGATTGGTCCTTATCGGACGGTAAGCTTCCCATAACTTGCCGTCCGCAAGCCCGTGCCTACGGTGGCCGGGAATCGGCTTGCGACTCCCGACGCGTGACCTTTACGCCTACGATGCAAATCAATATGACAAAAAAATAATCCAATAAAAAGAGAATGATTATGATCCGATTATTAGTTTCGGTGATATGCGTGGAAAAATATACATATATACAAACATACATACACTTATAAATTTATCACACATGTTTAGAAGCTCATACAGAGTAACATATGTGGATATTGTGCAATTCCAACATGTATGCATGTATGTATGTATGTATGTTCTAAACACAGGTGTCTTCATCTCCTATCTAGAAGGACAGTACTGCACCCACTAACTAGATTAAGAACTTTAATGCTTGTCTCACTTCACTGTGCATGTATCTAGCCCTAAGTTTATGAATAAACTTATTTAAAAAAAAATAAAAAAAATATTACGCATACGTGTCGAATTGATTACCTCCTTTTTTTGAAGCCAGTAAAAAGTTATTTGGCGTTCCCTACTTTATCTTTTCAATCTTATAGTTTAACTTTTAAAGAGTAGTATTGATACTTGTTGGTGAAAAATCTGCAATAGTAGTTGGTTGTAGCATGGCGATAACGTTCTTGTCTTATCCCTGAAATCTATCTCTTTGTAGAAAATCCAACAATAAACTTTGTATAGTTTTCATTAGTAGGACTTATTATGTAATGTTGAAGATCTCTATAAAAACAATACATTTAGTAAGATACGCTTATGAATTTTTATAAGATTACTTATGAATGAGCTAACAAAATTTAGTTTTGAGTTAATATAATTATCATCACAAAAAGAATAAATAGCCTATATGTAGTATTTCTTTTTTTTAAACACAACGACGTCTATTCGGTCATTAGACGTCGTTGTGTGGAAAATAAAGCACCAAATCTACTCTACTGTGTTTTTTTATCATTTAAATTATCAATGTCATTAAATGTAGATGGAGTCCGCCACTGCATGGCTAAAACAATATGCAAAGGTACCGTACTGCAAATCGTGGCCCTTAGCGAATTGGGACGGCATTTGGTAATAGGTCACCTTTTTAGACCCACGTGCGTATGAGGACACCCACAAAACCAACGAAACCGCGGACGCCCACATTTACTTACATATTGTTCTATTGATGTGGGCGTCGATCCTTTTGTCTGGGGTTCTATTTGTCGTGTGTAAGGTCACGTGGAATGCGTTCTTGTCTAACTTAGCGGGAATCAAAGGCAACTGCTCTGAATTGACCACGTTTTCTCTCCTGAATTCTTTTTATAGCGTTTTACTGTTCGATTATTCACTGTATTTAGTATTTTGGTTTTTATTTTGAGCTTTTACAATTACTAGATTGAGGTGTTTGATTTATTTTACATACATCATAAAAAAATGCTTTTCTTTATGATTGGCCCCAATAACACAGGATTTTCCTAGCATCGGGGCCAATATTCACAAGATTGAGCAGAAATATGCCATAATATTATAGTAATGTAACATGAAACTATGTATTTCTTCATTTTTTTGCTTAATAAATTATTGTTATTGTTTATTGTTATTTATTGTACTAACTCAAACATGTTGCAACTCTGCCAATCGAGATAATTATAGGAAAATGTATAGTTTGACACATGCTCAATTTGATTTGACTGAATTTTAGTTCTCTGTGATATTGCAAGAATTAAAATACAAATTAGTGCTTCCATAATGTACATATAAGTATAGATGATGTATATAATCTATACTTATATACTTATACTAAAATACTTAATATTATAAAGAGGGGATATTTGTATTTTTGTATGTAACGAATAAACTTAAAAACTACAGGACCGATTTCAAAAATTCTTGCACCGTTAGGAAGTCCCCGGGTGACATAGGATTTTTATCCTTATATTCCCACGGGAAAGGAAAATAGCGGGTGAAACCACTAGGCGTCCGCAAGTTATATATAAAGAAACAGAAACAATTATGGGACCTGTCGTAAACATGCAGAAGACGGTATATCGTAAAAAAAGCGTTCTTACATTAAAAACAAACTAAAAATTCTTATCGGTCGCTATTAATTAATGAGCCATCTGATTAAGTAAGTAGGTTCCTAACCTACCAAAAACTGATGTCAATTATCAAATCAGCAAAACAGATGTAACCTAGAACAAATGCCGTCATTACCCCAATTCCATACATTACCACCAGATTCTTTTGTTACCTAACAAGATTATAAAGTAAAATGAAGATTATCCACTTACGCAAGATATCCGGCACCGGTTGCGTAATAAAGTTAGTGGCACACTGGTCGATGAATCATCCCGGTTTATGGCTGACCGTCATAAACATGGCCTCCTTTATAGTGGAGCGAATACGGGCATACGACCGGTCAGCTAATGTCCGCCGTGTTTGGCAGTGCATCATATTTTAGTAGTATTATGATGTAAGATTAGAGGATGTAGATATTACACGTATGCTTACTCATGGGATTTACTAGGTCAGTCCTCAAACCAAGGTGTTATCCGTAAAGCCGTAAATACACATGCCTGTAACTTGCATGAAAGTCTGCAAGAAGCTTGCATGTCATTGTGACATTCACTAATCAATTTGCCTAGCCTTTCCCCAACTGTTTTGGGATCTGCTTCCATCCTAAACTAACTGGATTCAGCTGAGCATCTGTATTCAAAATGGAGCGTTTGCCTGTCTGACCTCCACAACGCATTAATTGGGTAACACGATGGGCAAGATTGATATTGACCAATCTGAAGTTATTATGGCACAATGGCATATCAGCTACTTGCACACTTTTATGGAAGTTACAGGCATGTGTATTGATGGCTTAACTTAAAGCCTTAAGCCTTAGTTCTTTATGTGTCAAATGAAGATGAAAGTTCGCATGGCAACCAAATAAATAAAATATTTGATAACTTGAGACAGACGTCCCACTTACAAATTCGCTAGATCTTCGCGCTCTATAACATCTTTATTCACGCTTCAAGCTACAAACTGCTTCTAATCATACTTACGAAATTCTTTTTATAAAACACCTTTTTCAGTAGACAAAATGACGTAAAAGGTGAAGATGTTACAATCTTTTTATAAAAAAAAACCTCTGCATTTATAAGGGTTCTCACCCAAATATACATAAAAAATTACAATCACCTACATTTTTGCAAATATAGAAAAAACAATTATATTAGGGTGTTACAACACAATATACGTAATTTAAGTAAGTGAATAGACGGACGAACGGAAGCAATAAAACGAAAATATTGTGCTTCATACCTTACTACTTTCGGAATCAACAATAAATAAAAAAGAACTCTAAAATGTAAGCTACAAGGTTCAAATTCTTAAACAAATGTTTCCCTATACGACATAAACTTTGATATTGCTGAATACAGTATATCCATATCAAAGGGATATTCGTCAAAATTAACGTTTCCTTTAGATAGAATAAAGATGTAAGTATGCTAAGAAAAATGTCTTACAATAGCTAAGGCGTCGAAAAATGCAAAATGTTAGCGATGCCGTCAAGAAATCCAACTTAAATTACATTAGATCCGGCTCGAAGGACCAGATTGAAAGGGTTTATCTTTGCTGCCATATATTAGCTTTAGTCAGGCCTAGGTAATAAGATCGTACGTATTTTATTATGTGTCTATCTTCAGGCTATTTTTTGTCAAAGAGAGCTGAATATCGAATAGTAAAATGGGAGATATTATAGCACACACCGACTTATGTTTACGCAGCAATATTGCCTCAGTCTGTCTTAGCACAACAAAGGGATTGTATCGGGTGGATGGAACTCTGATAACGTCGTAAGGCGAAAATTGGACATCTAGTTTCGAGCCAGTCACTATGTTGCTGTCAGCCTGAATTCCCCACATTGTACGCACATAAAGTTGTTAGGGGTGCACCATGGAATAAAGAAACTGCTACATTTCGTAGTTCAAATACTTTTTTTTGAATTTTAAGATAGGGACTTAAAAACTAGTATATAATCATATTGTGGTCATTAATGAGTAACCGAGTTCCGAAGAGCAACATCTAAAATATTGAATATTTTCTAAATCGCTTGTAAACCTTTTTGTTGTTATTACTTTTAGAATTTCTTTCTTTGCTTGTGACTAGCTTTCATTTATTTTCTTTTTACTTCAAAAAATCAAACTATTTCGTAATAAAAAAACGTTTCGACTTTTCTCATAACAGCAGCGCTTACCAAACACACTATACCAACAAAATGAACGTCATATTTCAACGGATATTGTCTTTATTGATAACTGATCATGTTCCATTTATTATTGTTTGTGTACCAACGATTTGGAAAGTGCCTCGTTAGTCCTTTTATTCGTAAGTGAATTATATTTTGGCCAATTCTCATTCTTTCTTTGTACCTTTTTTTTGACATTCTCTGAATTTGAATACACAATGTGTCCGGACTTGTAGTAATAAAACTTTAAGGCCGTAAAATACACTCAATTTTATCGATAAAAACAGCAAATATAATCTAAAAAATATATTCAACTAACACTCAAAAGATAAGATATTTTTGTATTGAGCCACAAAAGACAATTTCAATATCAAAAGTTATTTTACATTACCTAAAATACTGCAAAAAAATTACTGATTATGTTTGTTTTCGTATTTAATGGCTTTTTTTGTTATGCATGTGTTGTTCTACACACTGACAAAAGAAGCACAGCTCTAAACCAATTAGTTTAAATTTTATTATTGCCTGAAAATAACCTCTGCGCATTTCTGCCTTATAATTTTTTGCAGAATTTTACGAAATGCAATGAAGTGTGTGGGGATTAAACACCTTAATTGGGGTGATTTATCGATAAAATTAAGTGTATTTTACGACCTTAAAGTTTTATTTATACGAGTCTGGACACATTGTTTAACTAGAGATATAGAATAGATATTTTAATGCCAATCTTTCTACCTGTTTTAGATATTCTCAGAATCAGAATATATGACTAAATAATGAGCCCTGGAATTATAAATGATAAAATCCTTCAGCATACGTCAAACTGATATCTACGAAACATGTATGACTTGACTTCGTGTTTTATTGATAAGGGTGCAAGTGCGTATCAAAAGTGTTACAGCCAAATCTCGACTCTCAATTGCCAGCTCCCAATCCGTGGTCCACACCCTCCATTGTTATTGTTATCACACATGAATCACGCAAACTGTTTTCCATCTCATTGTTTCCATATGTAAATTTAGGGGCGGATCGAGCTCACTCTAACATAATATATCCTACTACTGAGCCCTCTGACTCCATTCCTTTATTTCATTTGGTTTCGGTAGATGTAATAATATTATATTTGATGTTCCTGAGAAAATCTGTTGGTTATCGTAGCATGCAAATTGTTAAAGAGTGGGGTAAGGGTTTGCTTATGTAGTTTTGGATGGGCAATAAATAAGATGGATTTTTTATTTGGATCTGCGTCTTTGGTATAGTGGTCGTGACTGCTGAGTTTGAGGTACGTGGGGTTACATTTCCGGGTTCGGAAAAATTTTCTTGGGTTTTTTTAGGGTTCCGTAGTCAACAACGAACCCTTATAGTTTCGCCATGTCCATCTATCTGTGCATCCGTTCGTCCGTTTGCAGCTTAGTTCAGACTCTTAATACTAGAAAGCTATAATTTGTCATGGATATACATATTAATCACGCCGACAAAGTGGTATAATTAAAAAAAAAAAAATAGAAAAATGGTTTTCTCGAACGAGAAAAACAGTTTTTATCCTCTTTTCCTCTTCTATCTCGTGGTTACTGGTAAGGAAATTTAAAAAAAACCACGGCAGTAATATATAACGAAATTAAAAGGATAACTATCACAGCTAAGTAGGCTTTACAAGTTTACGAGCAATAGTCGACCAACTTATAAAATGTACTTGGAAAAGTAAAAAAATGTAGGTTGATGTATGGGGGACAACAATCCCACTGCACTATTCTCAAACCACTGCAACACCTGAAATCCAGAATCAACAGTGGCGACCACCACAAAAGCGCCGAGGCTATTAACGTCGACGAAGTCCCGGAGAATGAATTTAACTGTCTTGGATCCCGCAACGAAATTAATCAGAAAAGAATAACGGAGGAGTAGGAAAAAAACATTAAGTGTTGATTAACAGGTTTTGCTGATGCATTGACAAACTAAAAAAAACAGCCAAGTGCAAGTCTGACTCGCGCACAGAGGGTTCTGTATGAAAACAGCTACATTTACCAAAATAAGTTGCGTACATTACTAACAGAGCCCCTGGCTCTGGGCCTCTGGCTCTGGGCTCTGCACTTAGCTGCGGACGGACGGATAGACATACCAATATGGTGAAACTATAAGGGGTTGTTGATTACGGAACCCTAAAAAGCTAAAATATTTCAACGTTTCAAAATTATCTAATTTCACAGGTGGTTCTCTTGAATGTCGCGAAATATGGAAGTGAAAAACATTTGCAGAGTTTATTATTAATGTGTGCCCTTTCTCTGAGAGTGTTGAAATATGTAGATAATTTAGCAAAATAAATTCTTGTTACCGTCTAAGTTTAGCCGACTTCTATAAAGTTTGTTGTGTAAGAGAGATAAATATACAATGAGTCGAGATAAAGTCACACGCGAGATACCTACTTAGGTATATTCTTTATATTCTAGGCGTGACTAAGTCATCTTATGGCTGGTGCAGCATATTCCATTTCTTTTATATATCTGAGTGATTATTTCTTTTCCATCTATACGCTGCGATCTTCATTGAAATTCAGGCGAATCTCATTCTTTCTATATGTTTTACATGATGGAGTCACGAGACCTAAATCTCTTTATAGCACTTACTTTATTCCTGTTTCATTATAGTAATTAGTTTGTATAAAGTAGAGATGTTTGAGCATTCTTTTAGATAGGGGTACTAATCCATTATTTTTAAAAAGTACCTAGGTATTCATAGCCAACAATGTCTGACGCGGTCGCCATCGTATTTGACTACCAACAAATCACCATGACAATTGCGTGTTAAAAATGTGTGGCAAAAAATATATCGATGTATTTCATGATCTAGTGTAATAAATCTCTTGACATTTGAATATTCATAAGCAAATACACTTACATACAAGTTGTTGCGTATGTTTGTCGTGAAACAGATCAAATTGTGAAAATCGTTCTTAACAAGGGAATCACGCGTGTTTCAAATCATATTCAGAAGATTTCGGTAGTATGTATTTGACTTTTATAAATACAGGTATTCGTGGATGACACATCGTTTTTCTTACCTAATATTTATTTACACAATTTTGATACATGAAGTATCAAGTCTAAGTAACTATGGCTATTGAAATTTATTTGTCAACATTACAATAACTGTCATTAAACAAAGAATACATACATTAAAAATTAGATGTCCAAGTCACAACGACATGTCAAAAAGCTTTGTTTTATAAGTCAAATAACCCCCCCCTAACTGTTCCCGGCACAAAGGTGCCCATAACGCTTGCTGCATTGCCACGTTGTATGGCAATGGCTAACGTTTGCACCAAGAACGAGCCGGAGCGGCAGTCACCCGTTTTGACACGGAGCTTGTGCCCTATCTCACTAATGAGCTTCTTGGCCTCAGTACCCCAACCACCCATGGCCTCAACGGCAATGGGTACAAAATGATAGCGGCCCTCCAACGGTGCGTACTTTACCCTCTTGCTCTCAGCGGCGTCTTCCACCGCTGCTGACGGCGAGAGGACAGTGCGAACAAGGTGGTTAGCGGCAACAGTGCTGACACAAGTTGCGTCCCATATTAAGAAATTGTCGTTTTTCCAAGGCACCAGGGTCAGTCCATCCGGCCTCTTGCCGTCAGTCCTACACAGACCCGGAGGTACCAGCACGCAGGGGACATCTGCCGACACCAATGACCTCCGCACAATATCATCGAGAGTATCAAGTTGTATTAAACAAGTAAACCGGTCGTTATGAAGGTATGAACAATACTAGCTCTTATGAAACAAGACAGTCGGTCTCTTTCGAGAGAAACTTTTCATGAACTCAAAAATAAAAGAGGCATACCTTATATTCCATTCTCCAACCTACCTTCAATATAAATAATAATAATGCTTAGATCAAGGCCCTACAGCATTGCGATTTCAAGCTTTATTTATTTGTATTACAAACACAATTACTTTGACAAGTCAAGGAAACAAGTGCTATTGACTCAGGTGATGTTTCCTATACGGAATGAACAAAGATTTTCATAGAAAAATATTGCGACATCTATTATTTACGAAAATAAAGTGCGGACGTTTTTATGTGTTTTTGTATTGGTTATTGGTTCAAACGAAAATTGAATTATGTTGAGATGTGTTTTTCTGCCTTGCTGTAGTAAGACATCTGAAAGAGACCAAGGGACCTATATCAATCTGCCTAGCCTTTTCCCAATTGTTGTTGTGGTCGGCTTCCAGTCTTACCGGATTCAGCTGGGTACCAGTGTTTTTACATGGAGCGACTGCCTATCTGACCTCCACAACCCAGTAACTGGGTAACACTATACCCCTTGGCAAAACTGGTGTCAGATCTCAAGCTTCTGACTACCCGTAACGACTGTCAAAGATCTTCAAATGACAACCGGGACCGGACTTGGTATGTTGAAATGGTCACCGATCCACGGGTTGACCTCGGCAAGCGTTGCTTAACCTTGAAGATCGACCCGTGCGGCTGTTATTATTTAGCCACGAGCTCGTCTGAAAGAGACCAAGGGACCTAGAAAAACTTAAATACTATCAGTAGATAAACGTTGTCTAAAATCCAAATTTTTGAGAATGGCTAGAAATGAATAATTATCATTTTCGATGGTCATTGTCGAAATGCCAAAATGTAAGGGATGATTTTGCAATGAGCGCTATCGCGTTTGAATTTGCTTCCAGGGTCACTGGAGTAGAGCGAGGTCTGTGTCTAATTTCATAGTTTTGTCACTACTTTTTTAGTGTTGTGAATATTTTCCATATATGGCAGATTAAGATAGGTACGAGTTTTACCAAGTACTGTTTTAATAGAGTTTTATGTTTCGGAAAATTGTATCCTACATTTTCGATAAAAAGGGCTGCGTAAAATTGCATACTCGATTTTATATTTAATCGCACTTCTACGGAATTAGAAATTATTTTAATTCAACTTCTAGAGTATGCCATTCACACCTAGGGTGAGGCTATCGAGAGACACGGGTAAGCGATAGCCATCTCCTTCGACATCACGAAAGTTTCGATAGGATCTGGCACGAAAGCCTTATTGGTAAGCTTCCTTCCTTCGGTGTGCCTAGTGGTCTGTGTGATTTGATAGAATACTGCCTAGGGATCGATCCATCCAAGTGGTTATCGATGGCTGCTCGTCCAGTCAGATAGATATCAACGCCGGCGTCCCTTAGGGGTCAGTGCTCTTAGCAACATTGTTCTTGCTGCACATTAATGATCTGCTAAAACTTGGAGCCTTTGAGTATGCAGATGACAGCACTGTTGCTGAAAGATATATGTCCGGTGCACGGGCTACTGAGCCTCAGATACGGTCACTTCGGGAGACCAAGGTTGAACGTTTGAACCTTTCCTTGTAGGCTGTCTCCGAATAGGCCGATGCCAATTGGTCAGTTTCAATGCTGCTAAGACTCAGGTGTCTCTTTTTACCACTAAAATTAGCCAATTCCACCCGGATCCATCTTTCCACGATGTAACCGTGCCGTTAATAGACCATCTCGAACTTCTTGGTGTTACGTTGACATCGACCCTCAATTTCGGTCCATTTACTGAGGCGAAAGCTCACTGCAAAAAAGTTGGGGATTCTTGCAAAAGTGAGACTGTACTTCACGCCAGAATAGTCACTCAACTTGTATGAAGCTCAAGTTTGGTCATGCATGGAGTGCTGCTCTCACTTCTGGGACAGATCTGTCAATCAAAGATAATATTTTTTATTATACATTTTTGCAATGGTTTTTTTTTTCGCAATTAGGTTGAATTAGTATCAAGTACAAACAATTTACTTGAGGGAGGCCTATGTCCAGCAGTGGACGTCTTTCGGCTGATATGATATGATGACAAACAATTTTGCCGTAATTTTACAACTAAACCAACGTTTTTGAGACTTATTTTTCCCTTCAGTATTATTTAATAACTATAATATACTGGCTATAATGTTTTGCTTACTGTATTAAATTCATTGAATATTTAGATGACATCGATAATAAAAAGCCCATACTGAGAGCTCTTAATAAGTGTGCTCCATAATTGGAGCACATTCTAATATCGCCTAAGCGTATTTCACTCATGTGTCTAAATAATGTTTATGTAGCTACTACCAATTCCGCTGCATTCAACCACAATGATCCCTCTAAAGGTTTACAGCGCTACAGCGTTTTGTGAGCACTGATAAATCCAATTCCTCTTATTTGATGTTTCGAGTAACATAATGGGACATCATTAAAAGCAAGCGGAGTTACAATTTAAGCTGAAATTTTTGTGGATTTCGATATATTTTTTACATAATTTTTGATGCTCCAGCTTGATGCACTTGAGTTGATTGACAGACGGGCCAAGAGGCCTATTGGCGACGATGCACTGATCGCGTCTAAGCTGCAGCGCCTTGAAATTGACGACGAGTTTTCAGCCTGTCAGTTTTTATCGGTTACATTTCAGGGAGTGTGGGATGGAACTTTTTTTATTTTTTTGCGACTGTCCCACCGCACTATTTCCAAACCACTGCAACTCCTGAAAGCCAGAATCAACAGTGGCGACCACCAGAAAAGCGCCAAAGCAGCTCGACGAAGTCCCGGAGAATGAATTTAATTGTCTTGGATCCCCCAACGAAATTAATCAGAAAAGAATAACGGAGGAGTAGGAAAAATACAAATTTCCACTTCCCTCATAATAATTCCCAAATAAAAATTTGCATAAATATTAATGGGTCCTAACATTGTGAGCTGTTATATTTGGTTCCAATAATAGGCACAACTTGATTGCGATGGAACTGTACAATTTGATACCACCTAGCCCTTTTCATCTTCGGAATACAAGGCGTACGGCAATGTGCCATCGGTACATGGTGGACATCCTACCCATACGCACAAATCGTTTTGTTAATACTTTCATTGTGCGCACCGCTAAGGAGTGACATTCCCTGCCGCAGTCTTTGTTTCCTGATAGCCGACCACATTATCTAACTAAAGTAACAAATGTCACTTCTTGGTCTCGACTCCCAATAAAAGCTCCAAATTCTGACCCTTTTGTGACACAGTAGGACAATATTTGGAACATTTTGTAAGAATTCGTGTATCAACGAGGACGTAGGCTTTATTTTACTCTAAAGCATGATCTAAATATTTTTGTCTTACCTTGTTTATGTATAAAACTATCTCCACAAACTACAAAGGAAATAATAACGAAGAAAACGAGAGCAAACCGATGAATAGAGATCGGAACATATATATGACTTTGTTGTTTTAACCATTGTTGTCGCAAAAACAGTGTTTATCTCTACGATCACTGTGTGATGTTTCGATGTTTTGTTAACAATATCTTTTACGTTTTCGGTCTTATATTGAAATGCTATAGGCACTTGATATTATTATTGTTCTTTTTCGTATTTTTACTCGTATTTATTACAAAAGCTTTGAAACACTGCTCATTATGTAAACAAAAGATTGTATTGATATAAATCAATTAGTATAGGCAGCATTGCTTGCTGATCGCTCGGGGTTGCGATACGTGCACTCGTGAAGAACCTATCGTCACCCATGTAGGAACCATGTTAATTTATTGCTTAAAATAAAATATTCTTTATTGTACAATAAATCCGACTAATCTTTTCCCAACTACGTTGGGGTTGACAAATCTTACCGAATGCAGTAGAATACCAATAATTTACTTGGATCTGTTATAGACCTCCACAACCAGTAACTGGGTAACACTATCCCTTGGCAAGACTGGTGTCAGACTGTCTGGATTTTGGTTACCTCTGTAATGATATAATAACAAACTATTTTCTGCCAGCGGCTTCGCTAAAATCAATTCTAATAAAAAATTTGTCAATCAATTCGTGTTATTGATTTATTTCTTCATTATTCTGATCTCCTGGTAGTTTGAGTGTGATTTACCACACATGATTTCAACCCCTGAAACAAATCTTTTCTATATGATGATTATGTTATCTTGGTAGTTTGAGTCTTTACCACTCATGATTCCAGTCTTTGTTTTTACTTAATTTTTGTTCTCCTAGTACTTTGTATGTACCTACTTAATGACAGACGCTCGTCTTACATAAATAATAAAATAAATAAAGTAATGGATATACATACTAAACCATTTAAAGAATGCAAATCGTTACTGATCAAATGCATAAATAATTTATACTACAATGAAATAGAAAATCTTCTATAAACTATCAATTGTAAACTGTTTCTATTTACATAAACCGCTTCCGTATAAAAAAAAAACCATGCACACTCATACACACACTCACACACTCACACACACGCTTACACGCACACACAGACACACTACACACACACCATCAGACTAAGGATTAAAAAAACAGACTATTAATTATTAATTTTCATTGCACTTTTGTTTTGTAACTTATTAGACTCGTAAGGTATAAAAGAGCGGCGCCTCCTGGTACAGGCATCTATTTGCTTAAAAGGGGACGCCCCCACATGTATAACATTGTATAACGTGTAATAATGAAATAAACATTTTTGATTTTAATTAGATTTTTGACTTAAGAAAATCGGATGAATTTAGGTATGTAATTTAAAACTATGACATATTTTTTTTAAATTCATGAACTGACTATACACTATAGTATCTGTGTTATTCTGATATGTATGCTATATTTCTGTAAAGTTTCTTCAAAAACCGTTCAGTATTTTTTGCGTGAAAGAGTAACAAACATCCATCCTCACAAACTTTTTTAATAGTAGTAGGATAACAAGAACGAAACTTAAGAATATAAAGACCTACGATAGCGTCTGAAGTTTCATAATCGGATCTCTCAAATCACTTGTAGTATTTACTATAACCTATATGGCTTGCAATTTCTCTGTGAAAACGACCCAGACGATGAAAATACAAGACGTGCATTAAAAACACTTAACTAACGAGTTATATACCTGTTTTAATTACGCTAAACTTGCACAATTAAAGGCAACACAAGATCTCATTATCAAGTCGACATCCAAGTTTTATCCCACAAAATACTATAAACAATTATCAAACATTACAAACAAGTGAGAGACATTGCATCACAATCACGTTAACGAGGCAACGTAGAAAGTGTTTCGTGTTCCAACGTCACACATCGTACACATGTCTTTTAGGGTTGTACACACTTGCACGGTCGGATTCACAAGGATTTATGTTGCAATATGGCAAAGAATGTGGTTATGATCTAATACACTTATGGACATAATTTCAGTTTCTTTCTCCGTCAGTGTATAACAAACACGGAATCTGAATTTGAATGGAATGTAGTCGAGGTATAAAGTAGAAAGTGCTTCATGTTAAAACGTCACGGATTGTAATCATAAGGATTGATTGCGTTTGTATAAAAGTCTTGCTTCTGCCAGAGGCTTCACCCGCGAGACAAGTATTTTTATCCCAAGGGAACATTGCACCAGGATTAATGAAAGTAGCCTATGTGCTATTCCAGACTATAATCTATATCTGTGTCAATTTTCATTCAGATCCGTTTTACGGTTCTGGCGTAATTGATTAACAAACATACATTCATCCATCCAAACTTTCGCGTTTATAATATATTATTAGTAAGATTTGCGAGACGTCAAGCCAATTTCAAATAAAATTTTATATCAAAATTTTATAATTTTGTTCTCGTTGTAGTTTTTTTTAGGAGTCCTTCTGGGGCAGTCAAGGCAAACATTTTGGCGACCTTTAAAATTAAACTTTTACGATTATATAGGTAAGTGTTTATCTTCAAAAAATTAGCTTCATTAAAAGCAAAAATCAAAACTCTAACTGGACGTTACAGTTTTGATTTTTGAAACACAAATAACAAAAGGTAAATAAACAAAATAATGTTAAATCATTTCACCCGCGTATCGCATAAGCTGAACGCTCAAATGTGTTGAGTCCCTAAATCAACACGGTACACGAATACGAAACATGATGACATGCAATTAAAATTTCATTGTCACTGCAGAACAAGACAGGGGTATGTAATATTCATGCTTTTGTGGCATGTAGTATAATAACCTATTTGACTTTACATTGACTATCGATAGAGCATTAAATGTATAACTTATTGTGCAATATATGGCTAGGTGATGGTATGGGCTAAGAGTAAAAGATAAGGATAGGTTAGGAAAGAGGTATAAATTGGCAGAAGATCGAGAAAAGTTTAGGTAAAAAATGCAAGGGATGCTTCGTCTATAAAAAGCTTGTGTTTTATAATATTTTTGATAATATAGTATATTGCCTATCAGTGTTTGGGAATAATGACAAGTTATATACTCCATATACAGGTATGACGGTGTCATTTATGACAACAGTGGCAAGGTTGGTGCTGCCAAGATCCTTGTTATTAAATTATCCTGCTATTGTAGCGCGAGCCTATAACCCGTTGAAAAAAAAACATTGTTTAGGCTAATGACTTATAAGACCTGTTTCTTTGTTCTGAAAACGTGTCAAAACTTACTTGCCAAATGTGCACTAGATTTAGTCAAAAATAGATGATGACAAATAATATTATTATTTTTATTCAAACCCAAAAAAAATTGTAAATTAGCAAAAGGAGTTAAAAAAATTCATTGCATTATTGATAATTTTAATCGTTATTTCATAAACTGCTCCTCATTTAAAGCGTTTTACCTTTACGTATAATAAAAACAGCGAGCACAACATTTTATTTGTGCAATTGCACGTAAAGCCCTTCATCCAGACAAGCTCTATGGTACTCGTCGCTAATTGCAGCCAAGCCAGTGGCCTATTTTCTCTCCTGTTGACTTTAAAAGGGGAGGAAAATAGTACCAACATCATTTTATAATACCAGCAAAGCTTCTTATAGTTGTTGACAGGGATTCTGGGCTCGTTCTTAAGGGCGGGTAAGATGTTATTGAGATTTCCTTTTGGGTATATCACAGAAGCAAGTAGTATTAGGTACATGGAACTCTAAATTAATAAGCCAAATGTGAGAGAAATAATCCAGATAGACAAGGTCGTGGCAGACCGAGGGAAAGATGACGGGGTGCCTTCCTTTAGAGTTGGCATTATGAAGCACAACACCGAGAGAATTGGACGGAAAGGGTGGAGGCCTTTGCACAGAAGTGAGACAGTTCTGTCTAACAAAAAAAGAGAATTTAAACCAAATCGATAAAAAAATCTATTGAGGTTTTTAATAAGACTTCACAATTGCCTTGTTTGGTACCTACATAAGGAAAATGAAACAATTAAAAGTTTTTCCTATTGAAATTTAAAGATCCCTTTCCAAATCAGTGACTAAAGCTGATTCTTATCAGCGTATTTTCCAAAGAAGGTATATAAAGATAATACTTTACTTTTACATACTTTAAGCCTATTAAGACTAGGACCCGATTTGCTCAATCTTGTTCTTGACGATCTGTTATCTGGGCAAGCAATCTCTGAATATCATTTGGGACTGCGATTTAAACTTAAAGGTATTGTATCATTGGATCTAAACTTTGTTTGAAAATTCTCTCTTAAAAACACTGGAAAAGAATTAATCTGACGTAGAAGTGACTCAGATGGCACATATTTTCTGCCCTTATAGAGTAATGGATGAAATTATACGCCTATAACTGGCCCTGGCCAATATGCGCCATTGGTCTACATACGTTATTACGGGCCTACATACCCTTTGTGCCGTAAACCGGTAACTTTCTAAATCATACTCCTTAGGATAAAAGGTTTGAAAAAAATATATATTTATTATTGATTCATCATGGACCTACATCATTTTAAAGACAAGGTTTTTTCGTGTAACTAATAGTTTTGCTTTAAAAAATAATTAACAACACGATATTTTTTCGCAGCTTTTGGAAACTTCTCCAAAACGACTTGATGTTTTAATGTTTTTATACAGAAAAATTTATGGCTGGAATTTCGTCATAACTAATCTATACCAATGTAACAAAGAGGAAAGATTTTTTTGTTTGTTTGTTTGTGTGTTTGTTTGTACCAAATAGGCTCCGGAACTACTGGACCGATTTCAAAAATTCTTTCACCGTTGGGAGGCTACACTATGCCCGGGTGACATAGGCTTCTTTTCATCCCTGTATTCCTACGGGAACGGGAACTACGCGGGTGAAACCGCGAGGCGTCCGCTAGTATAGTATATGTAAATCAAATAATATTTTGCAAACAAAACTGTTCAAAAGAAGGTTCAATATTGATATTTTGGCATCGAGAGGGCGCACGGCCAGTACAGCGTTAACATTGGGGCGTATACAGCGCCTTAATCTAATTTAACCTAATTGTTAATAAATTGCCCTAATTAGAATAAGCAGTATTCAGTGTCGAAATACAAGCTCAGCCATTTCCGTCATTAGGTAATGAAATAAGCAATCCAAAACTCATTAAAAAAGAGCAAATGGCAATAAAAGGTACGAAGACCTCACCAAAAGCCCATTCGCAACATAAACGCACAGTTCACTCGATCATTACTTATAAAAGATCATAACATTTTTCTCATACAACGCAGATGTGAGTGGAGCATCTTATAAGTGATCCGGGAGCCGAAACTTTTGAAACGATAACAACTTCTCGATATCTTGGCCTGCTTCCCAAGTTTGGGAATTACGATTATGGTACTGCTGTGTAACTCAAACTGTAATTACGGAGATAACTCCAGCATTGCTTATACAGTCGCCCGTATACTTTATTTCCTTGTTGGGGATTGGTGGGAATTTAAATATGAATGTTTTGAAGTTTAGCTGGAGTGTTAGAATAACACTAACTTGTGTTTGCTGAAAAACAAGATTCATAAATCTTTACTAAATATTTCTTTTATCTTATTTTTCTGACTTATTTATGCAAAAAAGTATTGAAAAATTATGGGTCAGATGAGCTCGGTCGTTATTGGAGCTCGTAACTGTTGTCCTATCGTTTTTCAAAACAAAAATGACCTATCCCCTGTCAAAGGACACTGATATTTGATCCCTTAAATGTTGATCCCAATCCTTTTTAACGGCCTGCTTTAATATGTTTTATTTTGTTGTTACAGAAAATGAAGCTTTTTTGGTGCTGCCTTTTTGCAGCCTTGGTGGCAGTTTCTGGAGCTGCACTGGACGTTGAAAAGACCGTCAAACAAGTCCAAAACATATTACAAACAAATCAACTCCTACCAAGACTGACTAGAGATGAAATTATGCAATTGCTGAACGATATACGGGCGGAAGATGCAAAGTCGTCAACTTCATCTGCATCTAAGGAATCCACAGAAGTTAAAAAAGAAAAAGCAACAACGCCGTATAATACAATCGAAAACGAGATAAATTCTCAAGAACCGAAAGCTAAAGCTGTTGATGGTTACAAAGATATCAAAGAATCATCATCAGCCCCTACGATTGTTGAAACGACTACAAAGAGAGGAGAACCTTCTTTGATGGTGGTTCTACCTTACACCCCACGCGATGGATCCTCACTTCAAGAATTGTATACTAGACCACCACGAACAGAAGTAGTGGCATTACCAAGCACTACTCCAAGACCTAAAACACCAAAATCTAATCATAAAACCGCTAAACCAAGTTATGCCTTACCAGATAAACTAATAGACAATTTCCCTGAAGAACTGCAAGCTTTCCTTGATGCTCATGGTTTGGAAGGAAAACCAGGACAAGATCATTTCCTTTTGCCCCTTGAAGGTTTCAAGCCTCTACCTCCTCCAAAGGTAATAGACGGAACCGTTCAATTACCAGAAAACATTCTACTAACTTACGATCTGATCTCACCTGGTAGTGACAAAAAAAACAAAAAAGATAGTACATATTCTTTGTCTCCAAACAACTTCTTGTATGAACCCCTCCGTCCAGAATTGCCATTTGAGTTGGACACATCATCATCAGAAACTAAGGAAGTCAGTCTTCCATATGACATGCCAGTTAGGAAAACGAAATCGGTTTCCAAACAACCAAATTACGACCCCATTGACTACGATTCCGTAAAAGTGATACCATTGAACAAGGGCATCAATCCTGTCAATGAGCAAATAAATTCAAGTAACGACCAAAATAAAAGACAGGCAGTAGAGACGACCACTGCAGCAACAGAAACTACTACCACCACCACTACTACCACAACTGAAGAACCTAAGACCAACGCTGTTAGTGATTCTTCAGTTTCAGCAGATGACTCAGGAGCTTCAATAGCTGACCTCGAAGATTCTTTTGGAGGAGCCGCTCCGTCAGTTCCCGGTGATTCAGAGTTACCACCTCCAAGGAAAAATGGTTTCTATTGGATGCTAGACTGGAATAGTTTCCTGGAAGTTGGTGACGGTGACACTAAAGTGAACATTCGGTTTGAACCAAAATTAGGCGACCCACAGATGTTTTTACCTGTCACTGTTCCGTGAGCCTAAAATGGGATTGATTGTAATATTTATGAGTTCTAGTCTTTTGGTTAGTGTTAAAGAAAGCCAAGTATTTTTGCAAAGTTATTATAAAACGGTGGGGTAATATTAAGTGACCATTGTAACACTTAATGGCTGTTACCTAGAACGATTAGAAATATTGGGTGCGTAACGAGTGAAATTTCGCAGAAATCGGTCATTAGCTAATTATACTATTAATAAATTCAGTCTTGTGATGTAACATAGTGAACCGTACTTTGATAAACCGAATAAGTGATGCAAAAACGATCTAGTTGATACTGAAATTAATATAATTACGCTAAAGTTCACGGCACAATAATTTTCAATGCTTGTTTCGAACTCATCTTTCGAATGTATCACGGTGAAATGGATCGATGGAATGTGAACAATTATAATATGAACCATTAAATGAAATTCGAAAGCGAACTAGTACGTTTTGTAGCGATACCAGCTGTATGAATGGGGTTTCAGTTAGATATTATTTTGTAAGGAGCCATTTTGTAGTTTTATAATTAAATACATATTTAAATGCGATCTGGTTTTTATTTTATTTATTTTACTATACTCTGTTAAGCTGGTACTGGAATAATTGATTTACTTTCGATTTATTTTTTTACGATATTTTTTTCGATTTACTTACGATCATAGTAACTCAGTGAGCTACCTATTTCACCATAATGATGGTTATCGAAAGGAATACGTAATCTCACTTCAAGTTGTATGCTAGTATTCTTTCTTCTTGTTGGTACGAGAGGGAGAGTTGATAAGACGCTAAAAATAGTTAAACATGACAAGTAGTATATATTAACATTACGGAAATGAAGCAATAATAAAGTCAAAACTACAGACCAGACATTATTTTACGACATAGCATCAGCACAGCAAATGACTGCCAAGCAAAAAACAAGAACTGCTAGTGCTCCAGTTAAAGCCAAAAGAAAGTAAACCTGAGTAATGTCCTCGTAACTGAGATGCCAAAGCATTTGTAGAACAAGATTACGATGGACAATGAGCTATCATAATTACCTACTAAAGTCACAATTACAGCAGGATCTTAAACCTCAAGTCGTATAATCCTTAATGATCCTGCAAACGATTCCCTACTAAATAAAGAAAATAGTTTAGTATCTAAATTAGTTTCGTAACGTCTATGTACACGGCGGGGTTTAATATCACACTTGGAAAATAAAATAGCAAAATGTGAACCTGTTTACAAGCTAATCTTGAGCTCTAATTAAATACTGGTATAGTAAGTATGGTAGCATATTTTTTATTATTAAAGCCTGTTCAGTTCTCGTGTTTATTTTTTAGTTATCTGAAATAATTGACGTGACGTGACCTGCTGCCAGAGACTAAAAACGACATGATTCTTATTAGACCCATGATATGACATACACCCAGCTAGTCTTATTCTTATACTGGGCCTGAGTTGACTATCAAAGTTTAAAAGAGCCTGGTATCATGGCTTATTTATGAGTAGTCTATTTAATGCGTCTGAAAATGTCTCTAACAAGAATTAACAAAATTGTGTTTCTAGTTCTACAACAACAGAACAGCAACAACAGAATATCCAAATATTGAAAAGCTAGCCAAATATTTTAGTAAATAAAACCGACGGCCCTCACCAAATATCGTTAGAATGGTAGTGTCGCTGCACCGAACATAGCTGGAATGACTGTACGTATAGTGTTTAGCTGACAGCGTCAAAAACGAGCTCCGGATAGAATAGAAGCGTCCAGTGAGGTGACATGACGTGCTTTGAATTTATTTACATGCGGTGAATGTTTCAACGAAATCGTATAGTTGCAGGACTATCTTGAAATGCAATGCTGTCCAAACCAGTGAAAAGAATACGCTGATAAATTCCTGAAATTGTTAATTGGATCATGACTGCCTCTTTGGTCTAGTGATCGCAAGCATGAGGTCCTGGATCTGATTCCCGGGTGGAGAAAAAGTGTGATTAGTTTTAACCATCTATAATTTTTCAGTAGTTGACTAAAGCATAACCAATGCTAATATTATAATATTACTGTGGCCTTTCTTACTGGTGAGATGCAAATTTATTGTTATAGCTACACGTCTGCAGAAACCTTTGGGAAATATAGTCATGATGGTATTGTAACACCTATATTTGTTAGACAGGAATTGTTCTTAAGGGGAAATTACTTACCTATACTTCATAAAAGATAGCTTGATTTCTGCGACATATGTCAAACTGACATATACGTTATTGTTACGTTCGTGTTAGCCTGTCAAGCGCTATTGTTACTGTATTGATACTGACAGCTGTCACAGAGGTCAAGCTATATATATATATATAGCTATATACATAGTTCGTATCTGAGATACACCATCTTCCATTCCTTTTTTGACGCTTTATTGTTCCCACCTCGTCGCTAGATTGAAACCACATAGAAACTGCGCTTCGGGGTAATAATTTCATCCTGAACACATTCATTTCACTACAATAAATTGAAATCACTACACATTTAACCTCTGAAATTTTGTTTACGTTGTTTTGTTTTGTTAGATTGCAAGCTGACGTTTGCTAAAGATGTTACAATTTGAAATTGTGCAATGCCGCAAAGGGTGCATTTCCGTCGATGATGTCATTGTTGAAGATGTTTTATTTTACCCGAACCGATCCAAAGTTACAGTTTGTATATGAGAACTGAACGCTTCACCTAGGTTTCTAAATTGCAATAAAATAAAGTAACGCGCTGTTTCTCAATCACCAAACTTGGCTCATTAACAAGATAATGTAGGAAACTGTATAAACTTTTCATAAGTACAATACTCGTACTTACTTACCTTTCTAACAAACACCTCAAAAGGTATTTTATTTAGAATATTATATGACATGTTTCTTGAAACTTTTCTAGGTAATAGCCTGAGATCCCACTGCAGAAATCTGTAGGTATGACGTTTTTTGATTAAACTTAATTTTCTGAATGATAATTTATAGTACAATAGATTCCTGCATGTTTTCCTGGCAATATACAGCCGCACAGCTCACGAAACAGGAGAAATGCCTAGAATAGGGCAAAATTAAAAATAAAATGAATTATACTCTTTGCGCTGAAGCTTGGCGTGGGTGACAGTTTCAATAACATTTTTTTACGCATACGCATTTTTTGTAGTTTAACGTCATACAGGCAACTATGGGATATGGTATAACTATGGTAAGTACCTGAAAATTTTTGCAGTGAGATCTCATACTATAGGTAAAGGTAATTTTAATAATAACAACTCGGCATCAAGTTTTTTCAGAATGGTGTAATGAACATAAACGTTAGTCCACGTTCCATCCCCAATTAATAAATACGGAGAATTCCCATTTACGTTGTTTAGGTCAATCGTTATTACTTAGTACGTTTAGCGAAATATTGAAACTGTTTGTGACCCAATTTTATACAGCAATCCGCATAATATAAACATTTTCTTGCCCTTCATCATCATCATATCAGCCGAAAGACGTCCACTGCTTGACCTTGGCCTCCCCAAAGCGTCACCACATTGGCCGGTGCCGTGCATCCAGCGGACTCATGCCACCCTCACCAGGTCATCTGTTCACCTGGTGAGAGGCCTTCCAACGTAATGTCTTCCGGTTCGCGGTCGCCACTACCGAACTTTTCGGCCCCATCGACCAACCCTTCTGCGAGGAATGTTTCCTACTAGCTGCCACTTAAGTTCAGTCCACTCAAGTTCATGCACTTGTACGAATTTCTTTGGTGTCGGTACAGCATGTCTTCATGTTTCATACTTTTTTTTTCAGAAGAAACGTTATTTCTAGCCATATCAACTTTCATACATTGATTAATTTCTTTGATATTTATTTATGGCTTCAAATAGCCATAAAAATCCTCCGTGTCTTGGATGGGCTGACCCATCCGGTCCGTGGATGGGTGACATTCAACATACCGAGTTTCCTCCGTGCCTCGGAAAGCACGTTAAGCCGTTGGTCCCGGTTGTCATTTGAAGATCTTTGAAGTAGTAGAGAAGTTAGAAGATTGAGATCTGACATCAGTCTAGCCAAGGGGCATCGTGTTACCCAGTTACTGCGTTGTGGAGGTCAGATAGGCAGTCGCTCCATGTCAAACACTGGTACTCAGCTGCATCCGGTTAGACTGGAAGCCGACCCCAACATAGTTATTGGGAAAAGGCTAGGCAGATTGATATAATAGCCATAAAAATCCTCACGGCATTTTTAAATTTGGGCCATCTACATAATATTTGAAATACTCCCTCTGGATGGACTGATGACCTGGTTAAGGCTGCGGGAATCCGCTGGATGCTAGACACTTGGGGGAAGCCTATGTCCAGTGACACTTGGGGGAAGCCTATGTCCAGCAGTGAACGTCTTTCTGTTGAAATGGTTTTGATGATGATGACATAAACTTTGTAAGAAAAATAAAAGTACAAAAAAAATCCTTTATAATCAATGTCTAAAGGAATTGATATAAATATATCACAACGCTTTTTCCACGAGGTATCCGTTTTAACCTAACCTATACGAATGCCGTCTATAAGAACAGACCGTTACCGGTGTTTTAGGCAAGTTCGTATCGTGGTTCCACTCGTACGTTCAAATCACGTCAAATGAATGTATTCCGCGAACCGAGCACAAGCCTTTATCAATGCCCCGGAATCGATTTACCACCCCAATTCGTTGCAATATGTCGCTAATTGTGAAATTGATGACGCAGATTATGTAGAAATGAAGAGGACTAGTAGTAGTGCAAATAGAGATGTGACTTAGAGTTGTTCAAAGGTGAAATTAAGAGATAGTAACATAGCATTTTTTTCGGTGTTGGTAGGTCATCTGTATAGTGCCGAGTACGAGAGGTAATCCCGATGTAAACAAACCAGTGAATAGAATAAATGGAAGTTGCTGTGCGCTTATTCACATGTAAGCAATAGTCCAGCAGCCTTATTGCGTTATGAATTCGGCAAGGCAAAGGGTAAAGAGTATGAAAAATCGACCAATCACATAGACGGAAATCCACATCACGTTTTCTATCTCGCATGTGATTGGTCGAGTTTTCATACTTTTTGCCTTGCCGAATTCACTACGCAATAAGGCTGCAGGTTTCATGTTCAATAGAGCAGAAACGAGTCCCTGTAAAGACGAGATTTTTTTAACTTGAGATGCCACATATTTGCGCCCAGAGCTTCTAGGTAAATCGATATTCTATCAGCGATAACAATTGTAGAAAAGTGAAAAAATAGCTTCCAAAATGTCAAGTGAGCAATGAATCCGTTTCAAAAGATATTCTTTTAACATAAAAGTCTTACTAATGATATCTAATTAGGCACATTTTGTGCATACCCAAAACCTATCATCCTATTCCTCCAGTTTCCGCGATCCGCGTCGTCAGCCAAACAAAATTATGAACACTTGGCATAATTCGCAGCTGTTCCCACGAACTCGCTTACATGTTATTTCAAAGTGTATTTCACGCCCACAAGTACGTCCTCATGTCCTAGGATAGTGTGCTACTAGTGGAACTCACGTTTAGATTAGACACACTTTGGTGTTTCAATGAAAGCATTAAAAATGTCAACTTTAATGGCGTGGAGTTCCTGAGAAATCTTTTTTAAGAGCCTTTGTATCATTTATTCACTTTTTCTTGTATTCTCTTCAATTCTTAAGTTTAGCATTAATAAATTAATTTACAAAACAACTTTTACTAATATTATAGACAAATAACGAAACACATTCTACATAACTGTTGTTGTTTGATTCTCAGCTTAAAACTGCTTTTTATTTTGTCTGGTTCCTTAATTAACTATTCAAAAAGCTACAATTTGACCACAAAAGAAGCTACGTGCTCTTGCCAAAACATTCCCAATTCCACACTTCAAAATCTACAACACAGACAGACGAAAATCGGACCAATTGAATGACGTCCAGAGTTTCAACATGTATCTTGGAATATCACCAAAACTGTAACACTGAATATGATACTTCAGATTGGCCAAAACCGTCAAACGCACGTTCAAGAAGATTCGAACCATGTCATCACTCCCGGAATTGTGGTTGCCAAACAGTCCGAGTATTCTCAAACGTTTGCCACAATACAAAATCATTCACTATACGGTGCTGAAAGCCGACAATTTAGATGTCGAACTTGTCTCTACAACGCCTTTCTCATTCCCGTAGGCGTATTCCCTTTTCTCTCTATGCTGTCCTGGTATTTGGTTAGGTATAACAATGTTGGTCAATGTATTTGGTTCGTCTGAAATATGATGCCTGTATCTTAGTTGTACATATCTTTAGTTTTAAACCTATGAGCCTAATAAATTGATAAATAATTTTGGGTTGGTTGAAACTTTTTATTTCATTGTTGAGGTTCCGTAACAAAAAGCAAATCATATAATTTATAATACGAGTAATACAATCCCGTTACTGCGGTAGCTCTCTGGCTTTTACCCTGCAGTAGGACACAGGGCAAAAGCCAGAGAGCTTGCTCAAGCTGGTTTGGAGAATCCAGGTTTCCCCAGGACGCATGTTTTAAAAATAATAATATGAATAACTTAATTTAAAGATCGACAAAAAGTCTTTTCATTCCAATTCTGTTAAAAGAAAGAAGGAACCAAGATAGAAAGAAAACGAACGCATTTGTATGCAGTAACAATGTCAGACGACATATTTGTAGCCTTTGATAAATATCTTCGATTCTGAAATTGCATGTGCAACGGATAATATAAAAATAAATGTGAGGTTCCATTGAGAAACTTCGCAAACTCGCAACGAGGACAGAATCAATTCAAAGAAAAATTGAAAATATAAATACAACTAGTGGATGGGATTTTACTGACACAAACTTAGTGAGCATGTTGTATACTTGTCTAACATTTTACTTATCATTAATTTAAAGCAATAATAGCGACAGAAGCAAAACCTAAGACGCTAAAGTCAAGATTAGCGGTAACATTATCATCATTAAATACCGCTGGAATAGGTATTAAAAAGCAAAGACTACTAAGTCGTATGCATAACCTCCTCCTTTGTTTGAAGTCGGTTAAAAATTTAAAACCTATAATTGATTAGGTTTCACTCAAACTTCAGAATAAAAGAACAAGTTACGTTTAATAAAATACATGAACTATCTTCCCGACTCAAAATTCCATTCGTCTCTTTTTCGTTTATCGCACCAGAAAGAGACAGCAATACTTATAGTTTGTCGAGCCTTGTAAAGGTTTGATATGGAACCTTGAAATGCGATATTGGCGATCAGTTTGCTTTCCTCGCAACAAAATACGTGCTGTGAATAGCGATGGGGTAACTCTCTCCGCCATATTGTTTACTCATATAAGAATCAAAGCGAAACAAATTGAACCGGCTATAGAAATTGTGACTTTACATTTTTTTATTGTTTAGGGTTTAACGGAGCAAATTGCGGTGAAAAGTTTCTTTGTTTGAGTTCGTTTGGAATGATAGCGTTTAGAGCAAATTATGTGATCGTGATTGAAAATAGTGATTATGGTTTCTTAGCTACGGCCCATGGGGTAGGTAATAAGTCAATCACTAGATGAGACACAGCATCAAAGATGAAAGAGAGAACACACAGAATTATGCAAAAAAAGTCAGAAACATTACGAAATTGGCTTTGTATAGCTTTGTTGTACTGTTGGCGTAAATGATTGTGATTGCTGTGCTTGAAAATAATGATAATGATTTGTTTGGTACCTAACGATACGTTAAATAAGTTACTCTAATAATAATCACTGGATTACACAAATAATTTAAGATCGCAAGGCACTGGAATATGTTCATTAATATTCCAGAACTATTCTAACTGTTCTAAGGAAACGAAATATAACTGAGGCACGGGGTCCCAGCGCTAAGAAAGAATGGTTTAAATAAATCTCACTAGATGGCGCCACATGCACCGAGTTGTTATTAAATTGTGTGTATAATTTCTGGAATTGAATATAAAATAAGTGTGTTCTTGTTTAATCAACTCTCTTATGCACATTATGGAATATTGGGCTCCTAATTCACATTTCAAAGATTATTTAATGGATCATTTAAAATTGATGCCAATGGATGATGGTGGCGCGGTTTAAATGTCAGGCATTCCACTCGATAGTTTAAATTTGTATTTTAACACATTTTGGTGCAAAGAAACTGTAAAAACGTGCAAAAAATACTATAAAACAAATCTTCACTGTATTTAAACAAAAAAATATTCATGCACCGAGTAAACCCTTTTACTTGCATATCATTCGCGTCCGGAACCGAACGCGAATGGTGTATAAAAAATTCTCGGTTTAATCAGACGGAAAACGCTAGTTACGTCGTCGGTGCGGTGTCTTTTTATAGGATGAGGCATCTGTATGCTAGTATTATATCTGTGACTGAGGTAACATAGCACATATAGTTCCTCAACCCCTGTATACTATAGTTCCTCAGTTTTATTGTATTTTATAATTTGATCTTCTCTTCTTCTTCTTCCTGCCCCCTTACCAATTTGTTTGGGGTCGGGCCTCCTTGTATTCCTTGTATAATTTGATATTATAAACATATCATGATCGTGGTGGCTAAGACCTCACCTGCCAGGCTTATAGTCGCCGGTTCAAATCCAGGCAAGTACCAATGTGACTTTTTTAAATGCATGTAATTTCTAAGCTTATTTTGGACGTCACAGGCAACGGTGAAGGAAAACATCGTGAGGAAACCTGGACTTGTAAAGTTAATATAAGTTAATATAAGTTAATATAATTCTGAAATAGCCAATTCAGAGGCCTGTGGGGTACCCAGAGGTTGCTTAATTAACTCCATTATCCTCACACTAAAATAAGGAACGTACCATACTGTAAAACCACCACGTTATTTGAAATATTCAAGACTATTATTCCAACATAATTAGTACAAATACAAGAGGATTTTAGCGTTCGGTCGATCTGGCGCGAATTCCGCCGGGACCGGGACTATGAAAGCCCGGGATTATGTAAATAATGTGACTATTCACCCGGAAATACTTCGACCTGCAAGCCCGTGGCTCCGTGCTCGTGGCCCAGTATTTGAGGTTAGCTTGACCCTTAGTTACTGCGGTCTGTTTGAATAATGAATATTGTAGTTCAAGTTTGATTTTCGTTTGTTTGATAACGAAGGGACGTAATGTGATTAGTAATCTTTGGATATAGTTTGGAAGCTCAGCAGCCTCTTTATTGCCACACCCATCAACAAAATTTACAAACGAATCACTGACTAGGTATATATCTGGATACAGAGAGGAAGTGTCTGGTACCCTTTTTACCGACTTCTAAAAAAGTTAGGTTATCATTTCGACACGTATGTATGTAATATTGTTGGAATTACACAATATTCACATATGTTACTCTATGTGGGCTTCTTAACACCTATGCCAAATTGCATAAGTGTAATTCGGATAAATGTTTGTCCACGCATTTCTCCGAATTAGTAATCGGATTGTAATCATTATTTTTTATTGGATTAGGTATTTCTCAACTTAGGGTATAGTACAAGTTTCAATAAATCGGTTCAGCAGTTTTCAAGATATGGAACATACTCGTATACACGAACTCCTTAACGACAAAGAGCACAAATGTGTTAATTCATTTATTATAGTGTCGCAAAACGACAAGAAAATATAAAAGGTACCAAAGACACCGACTTCCGAAATGAAAGTCATTTTTGCTCTTTTTAGTGTTTTGCTTTGGATGTCGGTTCATTTTATGTGAAAAAGTTTTTTCACTAATAATATATTATAATATGCTTAATATTATTTAGCATAATCGGTCTACAATGTTCCAACTGCTGGGGCTCATTACTTACCTATCTATTTTTAAAAGCCTATGAATCCAATCTTCGAGTAACGCAATATAACCGTTTTGCTGTTGTTATTTTAAACAACCAATCGTAATTGCTAGGAGCCAAAGATTCCTTTCTTAGAAAGCAGGACTGATACCCAATTAACGCACCCATCAGCTTGTCAGTATGCTTAAAGTGAAATTGGCAACGGATCTGTCCGTTCGATTCAAAGTCACTCTCGCCCACTACCCAATGTCGCAAGTAGTAGTGGCAAACTGTAACAAGTTCACAAGCTAATCAGATATGGCGACGTCTCACTGGTGGAATCTATCGGAACTTTGAACACGCCTGTCACGTTGTAATCAAAGTTTAGGAAACTGCTGTCATACCATCTTGTGAGAGAGCCTTTCTATCTTGGCTGTATTAATAGGATTTTAGTTGGTTGGTATGTACACGTGGGTAGAGTTGGTGGAGTTTCCAGCTGACGCTTTGGAAAGGGAGTGATCGGTACTTGATGTTTTGGTACGGAGTAAGTAGTGCCTAGTATTGCCATCTGCTATATTAAACTGAGAACGCCTCGTTGGTGTAGTTGTCGCATAAGGTTGTCGGTTCAAAATTCAGGTTGGGCAAAATGTTATTAGGTTTTTCCACCTGGAATTTTTCGGTATGCGGTTGATGGCAACTGGCTCGCCCCTATAGACGGAAACACACTTACGTGGCGTCTTTTGACGCAGTCGATTGGCTACAAAACTCGTAGTGTTATGACATAAGCTAGAACAGAGACGTTTAATTGGTGGCTCATGTTTCCGTCTATATACATGGAGGATAAGGGCCTTCCACCACTTTAGTTTAGTGAAACGGTTAACTTCTAAAGCATGCTTCTTAGTAACCACTAGGTTATTTATTTGTGAAACATGGTTTTTAGGGTTTCGTACTCAAGTATAAAAACGGTATCCTTTACTAAGACTCCACTGTCAGTCTGTCTCTACGTTTGTCTAAATGTCTGTCTGTCACCAGGCTATATCTCATGAACCGTGATAGCTAGACAGTTGGAATTTTCACAGATTTCTGTTGCCGCTATAAAACAGAATAAAATAAATATTTAAGTGGGGCTCCCATACAACAAACGTGATTTTTTTTGCAATAGTGATACGAAACCCTTCGTGCGCGTGTTGCACTTGGCCGGTTTTTTCGTGTAACTAATAGTTTTGCTTAAAAAAAAAACAACACGATATTTGTTTTCTTTTTAACCCAAAGGTTGACTGAAAGAGAATGCCTTGCTGCATTCAGTCCGCCTATGTATCACCATTGTACATGAAGTTTAAATAAATAAATTATTTTTCGCTTCTTTTGGGTACGCCTCCAAAACGAATATGATGTTTAAAAATTTTTTTACACAGAAAAATGGATGGCCAGAATTTCTTTATAACTGAAATAGCATATGTAAATCAAAAAATAGTTTGCAAACAAAATTGTCCAAAAGGAGGTTCAATGTTAGGTTACCGTACCCAAAGGGTTAAAACGGGACCCTATTACTAAGACTCCGCGGTCCGTCAGTCTGTCTGTCTAGCTGTCTGTCGTCTGTCACCAGAACCGTGATAGCTAGGCAGTTTAAATTTTCATAGATGATGTATTTCTGTTGCCGCTATTTAACGAAAAATAATAAAAACAGGATAAAATTAATATTTAAGTGGGGCTCCCATACAACAAAGGCGATTCTTATGCCGTTTTTTGCGATAATGGTACGGAACCCTTCGTGCGCGAGTCCTTCTCGCACTTGGCCGGTTTTTGATATTCTGGCTCCAAGCGGGCGCACGGCCAATACTGAGTTAAAATTTAGGAATATATACGCCTTAAACATAACTGGTGAAATCTGGAACCAATTTTTTTACTGTCATACCATCTTGTGAGAGAGCCCTGGTACTTGATGTTTTGGTATAGAGTAAGTAGTACCTAGTGTTGCCATCTGATATTATGCTGAGATTAGGCCCTTTTGGCGTGAGCATTTTGTTTATCTGTCATACCATCTTGTGAGAGAGCCCAGGATGGTTTGTTATAGAGTAAGTAGTACCTAGTGTTGTCATCTGATATTATGCCGAGATTAGGCCCTTTTGCCGCTTATTTTTTTATTAGTTTAAGGTACGTTTTACTTAAGTTATGCCAATGAAAGTTTTTTAGGGTTCCGTAGCCAAATGGCAAAAAACGGAACCCTAATAGATTCGTCATGTCTGTCTGTCTGTCTGTCCGTCCGTATGTCACAGCCATTTTTTTCCGAAACTATAAGAACTATGCTGTTGAAACTTGGTAAGTATATGTATTATGTAAACCGCATTGAGATTTTTACACAAAAATAGAAAGAAAACAATAAATTTTGGGGTTCACGATACTTGAAACTGAAACAAAAAAAAAATTTTTCATCGAACCCATACGTGTCGGGTATCTTTATGTCTTTAAAATTGATATTGAGGTTTATTTTTTTATTATATCATTTTTTTCTAAACTGAATAGTTTGCGCGAGAGAAACTTCCAAAGTGGTAAAATGTGTGTCGAAAAATAAAAAAATATATGATGTACATTACCATGTAAACTTACACCGAAAATTAGTTTGAACGAGATCTAGTTAGTAGTTTTTTTTAATACGTCATAAATCGTAAACCGCAATTCATCAAGTACTACGGAACCCTTCGTGCGCGTCCGACTCGCACTTGGCCAGTTTTTTTTTTTCTCTTTACTTAGTCCCTACTTTAAAAGTACTCGTCTTCCCACTGGTATCTACAAAACCTTAAGAGATTTTTATCTAATTAACTGGCAAATATAGAATTACGAACCCTCCATATGTAAGGAAACCTCCCTTACATCCGATATGATGATGATGTTGACTAGGAGTACTTGGGATATTTTCTTTAAAATACATCTTATTTTTAAGGTTTCGTACCTACCTCAAAAGGTTAACAGGAACCCTTATAAGATCACTTGTCCATCTGTCCGTCTGTCTGTACGTGTGTCACCACCGATTTTCTCAGGAACGGGTAGACCTAGCAAGTTGAATTTATACCAGATACTGAGGTCTACAGTCCTTATTAGGTATATAAAAATCAAGGACCTAAGTAAAAATATGAGCAAATTTAGATTTATATCTTAACTTGTAAGTTCCTGCTAAAATTAAAATTTTCTACATTTTTTATTTTTGGAATTTTCCCTGTACTTGTGCTGTATGAACTTGCTTTTAACCAAAATTGACAATTCTTAGTCAACCGGAAGTACCCTATAGGTTTTCGGTCAAAAAGCCGTTGACCTAGAATCACGAAATGATACCAATTTTATTATGGCGGTATAATGGGTAGATACGGAACTCTCGGCGCACGAGTTCGACTCGCACTTGACCGGTTTAAAAAAAATAAGCGGCGAAATTTTAGATAAATATCTATTTCGTACTTATTGCCAACGTTGTATAACCGTTTGAAATTATTTGTAGTACCAATTTTGAACAATGCAGTCATTAAAATAACAACAATTTCTATTGTCTGAAAGACATTACAGTTTACCGTAACTAAGATACCGTGAAAATCCTTTTTGTTTCTTTATATGGTTCAAATTCTTGCGCAGCTGCTCTCTGGCGCAGACGTACAAGGTGACCTGACTCTAGCTTAACTGGAAGAGGTTTGGACAAAGGAGAAGAGAGTGCTTCAAATTCTTGAAATCTTAATTGTATTCTGGGAATATAAAAACCCGGTAGATAAAACGCCGGCAATTAAGCGCAGATAAACGTTATTTCTTTTTTAATAGTCTCAACCAGTTAGAAAACTACTTAAGTAAAGCACTACCAGAAAAATTAAACAATCTCCGACACATTTTTATTTCATGCCACGTAATTTATCTAGTAGTAGACACGTTTAGATCGACAATCTATTGAACACGTAATTATGACAAATTATATCTTGAAAAAGAGGTCATACTTCGAGAAAGAGGTCAACCGTCGAATCTGACTCGGCTGGGCAGCGTTTGGGAAGTTGCGCGGTATCTTCTCGTGCAACTTACCGCAGTGTCTCAAGACGAAAGTCTATGACCAGTGTGTGTTGCCAGTGATGACATAATATGGCTCTGAGACGTGGTCGTTTACAATGGGCCTTATCAGAAAGCTTACAGTCACTCAAAGGGCAATGGAGAGGGCTATGCTCGGAGTTTCCTTGCGTGATCGAATCAGAAACGTAGAGATCCGCAAGAGAACCAGGGTTACCGACATAGTCCGAAGAATTGCCAAACTTAAGTGGCAGTGGGCAGGGCACATTGCTCGCAGAACGTATGGCCGATGGGGCAGAAAGGTTCTGGAATGGCGACCGCGAACCGGAAGACGTTGCGTTGGAAGGCCTCCCACCAGGTGGACCGATGACCTGGTGAAGGTTGCGGGGATCCGCTGGTTACGAGATGCACGGGACCGGTCAATGTGGCGACGCTTGGGGGAGGCCTATGTCCAGCAGTGGACGTCTTTCGGCTGATATGATGATGATGATGATGATATCTTGAAAAAAAAGGCCGATTCAAACAGTAAAACGCCCGTAACTTTTGAATTACTGAACCGATTTTCATCAAACGGGTCTACCTTTTATAGCAGAACTTTTTATGTCATAATATTATTATGCATATCAACGGATAGCATAATCTTCATTTCGCAGAAAATCGTTTGGCATACACTCGTTTATCATGCATTCAAACTCAAAATTTTGTTAGTCAGAATCATCTTTTGGCATGCATTGCATATCCATATTAATTGAAATACTCATATATCACATTACAGAAAATGTATACTTAGAATAATTTTGTATTTTTTACCATAATAATAAAATTGATTGAAAGCATTTTTTGCTTTTATTTCGCTGTATAAAGCATGCAAACAAGCATACACCATGCATGCAGCATGCAAACAAGCATACACCATGCATGCAACAAGCATGCAACATGGCAGCAAGCATGCATGTGAGCACGCAGCATGCAACATGCAAGCAAACATGCAAGTGAGCATGTAGCAGCATGCAGCAGGCATGGTTTCTGTCACGGCTCCGGCGCTGCGGGGCTCCGGCGGTCCCACGCGAGCTTATCGTCGCAGATGGTTTTAACGCTCATTGAACCCCCTGCTCCTCAGCTTGCATGCCGCCTCGCCCCTACGCGCCTACGCGGGCTTAAATTACACTCTAGGGGTAGGGCAGACAAGACTACGTGGAGTCGGTTTTGCAGCGATTCGCTTCTGTCACTAACTTTTGTAACACAACATATTGACTTTTCAAGACAATATTTAAATTCTAATTTAAGGTTAAAATGCTATTTTATAGAAATGCCTAGTAAAATTATACCAAATGAATTTCTACCATTTTCATAATATGCCAAGTGAAATTATGCCAAATAAAATTCTTTCATCTTAAAAGTAAGCCATTGTAAATTCGGGCATACAAACATTCGGCCAAACAATAATTAAAAATTATGCCATAAATATATTCGTTTAAAGAAGATTATGCTAAGTATTTTATGCCAAATAAATTTCGAAGCATCAAGATTCTACCTGATAGAGGGAACCCGTTTGGAAGCTATGATGCCACAGACAGATACACACAGGTTCACACGTCAAACATATAACACCCCTCTTTTTCCGTCGGGGTTTAAAAATGTACATTAATGATCACAGTTCATTTTTTTTTACTTTAATCGTCGAAACAGACCCTTAAACCAACAACCAAGCATGCCTATCACCACCAAACGCTAAGGATTCTAAAACATGAAAAAAAGGGTTAACGAAAAACAAATCTCTCTTGAAAAAAGGGGTTCAAAAGAAATAATGGTGGGAAGCCCTCTCGAACCTCCTCCAAGTTGGAAAGAGCGATCGGATTCTAGTTTCAAAGTCAATTGACCGTTGGAGGAGCAACGTGCCTTCACACAAGGACTCTTGACCACGTACCTGCATTATGGGCTCCGATAGCTGGCTAGAATTCAATTTGAGCTATTTTATAGGGTTTAAAAAAAAGCAAAATAAAGCTAATAAGTATTGCTTGAAGAAAACTCGATAGATTTGGAGTTAAGCTCGCCTTTGTTCTTATCTTTTCACATTCTGTAAATGTGTTGTTTTGGTGTACATTAAAAAAATAAGAATTAAATACTATATTGACAAAATCCATAGTATTTAATTTTTTATGTCTTATTAGTTTTGTAAATAATTGTTTTGCAGGGGCTGGTTCCACTTAAAGCTTTCCCTTGGTTCAATTAGACTATGAAGAAAATTCGCTGGAAAACGGAAAAATAAGCTACAGGTGCCAAAGGTAAATAATTATTATGGTAAGGGTATGAGACGATGGAATACACCTACATTAATTAATGAATTACCTGAAGGAATGATCGATCGTGTCAAAAGTAAAAACCACCTTAAAAGTGTCCTAAGGAAACATTACATGTCAATATGGACACATTGACATGTAGTTGCATATATATGCAGTTGCTGTGGTCCTCGGTGGCCTCGGTCGGCCAGTGCCACTTGTACTAAGTTTGATTAACAAATACAGAATAGGTATTATGGGGTGGTCTCGTGACGTTCGTTGGCTGATGCCGCTGAGTGTAGTAGCTGTGCTTGTCGAATCTATCGTTGTGTGGGTAACTACTCTGTATACACATATGGAGTGTTTGCCAGCAGAGCCATGGTATTAATCTTAGTTTTAACTTTATTTTTTTCTTTTGTTTAACTTTAGTTTAACTTTTTTTTTTGTTTTTAATCAAACTAAGATTGGTCATAAATCCACAAGAACCTACTACGAACAAATTGCTTTGCAGTTTGGCAGGTGATGTTTGTTAATAAAAGGGTAACTTATTGGATTAAATAAATATTAAAAAAAGTTATTGTTTTTTATTTATCTTTCTATTATTTTAGTTATTATTTAAAAAAATAAGTGAGAAACGCAAATATAAAACTATCTTAAGTCATGTCGCATTATGTATCTAAACCTTAATGAAAGCACCAAAAAAGACATAGCCTTTGGTAAAGAATAGTCAAGAAACTTGGGAATTTTAATATTACGCTTCATTTTCTAAGGACCATTGACTCCATTTGAAATAACATTAGATATTTTTACAACCCCTTTTTACATTCCGTTCAGCCGATTGTTCTAGTTCTATCCCGTAAATATAAGGATAGCATAAAAAACATAAACGTGTTACCAAAACTAACTGTTTAATACACCTGCCAATTGTCATATCACCTACGCAATAGAAGTCAAAATCGGTTGAACGTGCGGTAAAATGGGATTATTTAAATGTTTAATATTATCTCAAATGGAGTATAGTGGACTCAAGAAACAAAATAATGCATTTAGCAACAAGTAGACTGCAAACACTCTCATCTCAAATGACACTGTATTGTCAAAATCCCAAGAGCTAAGAAACAAACGAATGCGTTTGATTTCCAGGACGAGGTTCTGTTTTTGAAAGCAGCTATAACCAAAGGCTTTATTTAGAAAAATATCTACGGTATTTAAAATTTTATTAGCGTAATCCAAAGTCAAAGTCAAATATATTTATTCAATTAGGCCAATAAACGGCACTTTTGAATGTCACATAAATTAAAATAAAAATTTACAAGTAATAAAAAAAAAAAAGGTTCTACCGTGCATTCGGAAAGTAGATTGTTATGGAGAAGAACGCACAGGAAACTCCATAATTACTCTTTTTTTTAAAAAAAATATAAAAAAAATAGTCAATCCAAATGCAAATTTTAATATAGAATGAGTTAAGACGACGACTAACGCCAACGACCTTGAGGGAACAAAACGTGCACTCGTTTCACACTCGCGCGACCCAAAATTTAGTAGTTTTTTGTACTTTCCTTCTTATTCTATGACTTTAAAAAAAAAAGCTTCAGATCAAAATGTAGATAATTAAATTGTCTTTGAGATGGTGTCGATTTCATTAAAATACGCCCAGCGGTTTTGGTGCGATTGTCGTGTTTTTGTCCGTTTTAGACATAACTTTACAAATTAATTACACTATGTTATATGAATAAAACTCAAAATGTGCTCAGATGAAAAAAATTAGAAAATGGTCTAATATAACATATATTTTTTCCCAAAAATTACGACTAGCCGTTTTCTCATTTTAAAATCAGCTACTCAAGGGAATCTGCGCCTTAAGCTATCGCCAAACAGTGTCGAGACTTTTATAGATTATTTAAAGAACTGCATCAATGCTTAAATGGGACACAACGACAGACTGTGCAATTGAGACTTCTACGTACTCGTATTTTAAAACACTTTAGCTTACATTTTGCGCTTCATTTGTCGGTAATATGTAATGGTCACATAGGAAACAACAGAGTATGTGACCATTTTAGCTGTTAGGAGTATTCTGCAAATTATCACAACATTGTCCATTTTCCGTCGTTAACAAAATTAGGGGGAGGTCTATATTCAGCAGTGGAGGTCTTTCGGCTGTACCGGATTAGAAAGGTCCGTTTTTAAGTGCCCAATCAAGCACAAACCACCAGTAAGAATTTTCGCAGTTATCCAGAAAAAACGGATAGTTTCAGTAATTACTTCTGTAATCAAAAATAGCTTTCTACACAAAGATTTATCTAGGGAACCGCAGCGTGTGATCAAGTAATAAGTACTTTAGTACTGCTTTATCGTCGGGCGAAGCTTGAAGTAATCCATTTACCACAGCTGAGCTAGCAACACCGTAATAGATTTACCTCGTTTACTAATAAATTATGTTAGAAGATTTGCGGGTGATGTAGCCTGTGTAAGGTATTCATTTTATTAGTGTAGTTATTCTAGGGGATGCATGCGAAATTCTCAAGTGAAGACTGTGTTTTTATAAAAACTAATCCGACAACAGTAATGTTTAACCCCTGCCGGAAAAAGAGGGGTGTTATAAGTTTCACGTGTGTTGCTGTGTATCTGTGTGTCTGTGTATCTGTGTATCTGTCTGTGGCATCATAGCGCCTAAACGGATGAACCGATTTTGATTTATTTATTTTTGTTTGATAGGTGATTTTGTCGAAAGTGTTCTTAGCTATGTTTGAATAAAATCGGTTCAGCCGTTCAAAAGTTATGGGCGATTTACTATTTGAATCGGGGTGTTTTCGCAAGATAATTGTGTCGGGGGTTTTTTAAATTTTAAAATTTTATTTGTTAATTTTACGCTATGTTTTTCTGGCCGTAATAACAAACCGATTGACACCTTATTCATCAAAATCGGATGAATAGTTTAGGTGCTACTGAGGAAGAAACGTAATTACAAATATAGCTACATATACTGTTTAAATCCTTCATTTTGGCTTCACCGTAATAAGTTATAAATTAAGCGAAATAATAAGTTGATATTTTTATCGTGAGAATGAAATAGGTGCAAACAAATATAAGTATTAATTTTATAGGTGAGTACTAAAAACGTTTTAAGTGATAAATATAATAATACCAGCATGTAATTACTGTCCTACTGCATGACCTTTGTCCTGCAGTATGACATATTATCAACAAAAGGCCTTTGCCTTTTCTCATACAGATATGGCACGAATATTGATCACCACGCGTCTTGCTCAAAATTGGTTGGCGATTTAAAACTTATATTAACTACGAGTAATGAGAAAGAGGTCAAGAAGAAGGTCTCTGCCCATAATGCCTTAGCAGGTGGGTTGGCCTTTGGTGTGGGATGCAACATGTGTCGACACCCTCGAGCCTTCCCTTCTTCTTAGCACGGTGGTCTGTTCTGGGGCGGCTGCTGTCGGTGCAGAAAACCTCGAACGGCGCAAATATAACAACCTTATTGGAAGTTATATGTTTGAGTCGTTTGAGGTTGTAACATTAGTTCCATGGGGTCCGAGTATGCATTGAGACTTTCAAGACATTAGCACGAAGCTCGTCGAATCTTCACGTGACTAGAGGGTTGGCCTTTTCTTCGGCCAGAGAATCAGCTTTGCCATCCAACGTGGCAATGCTGCCAGCGTTCTGGGCACGTTTCCCATTGACATCGATGTGGACGAACTTTCTGCTGCACAAAGTACTCTTCTCTCTTTCCTCTTTGTATTTGTATATAGACTTGATTTTTTTAATATTAAAAAAAATAAGTCTATATACTAATATTACATAAATTATTCAATTTTATATATGTTAATATCTTCTAAAATATTAATATTAAAGTCATTCGTGGAATAAAAAGTAAATACTACGATTTTAAGTCCAGATTTCCCCACGATGTTTTTAATTTATTGATTTAAAACTCATAACCTTACACGTTTAAAACGACTTAGATGTTTACTTCATTAAGTCATGATAAACTTCCACTTGACTAGTTGTAGCTGGATGAGAGTTGTCGAGAATCAAAATTAATGGCGAGCGATTGGAGAAGCCCTAGGCATAGGCGTCTCTAATTGCAGCTGCGGTCCACTTCTGGAAGTGGACTACTTAAGGCTTAAAATAAAGCTTCAACTTAATCACTACTTTTGATTGCCGAATATGCACGTTCACGAAAGAATACAAAATTGAAATGTGACACCAGTCTTGCCAAGGTTTATGGTTCCAGTTTCCCAGTCAGGTTGTAAAGGTCAGATAACCAGTCGGTCCGTGTAAGCCAACCCAACCAAAATTGGGTACTTCCCAATTCTGGTTGGCCAGGCAGATTAATTATTCCCGAAATAACACAAACATAAAAAAAAACAACGAAATCCCACCATTTTCCCCATTAAAACTCATACATTACAGAATGATATTTGGTGTCGCAATATCCGAATTTTGAACGAAAATTTAGATATTTTCAAAAGGTTTTGTTGTTAGTACCCTCATCATGTAGGAGACAGCTTGTCACGTTAAATTAAATAAACATACATACGTACAAAGTTGGAATATTTTACTTAAAAATTGTTGCGACAACATTTTGTATTATTGTGTTTAGCGCCGAAGTTTTTGTATAACCGTCACTGGGGGCAATGCTGTCCTTCGTTTCCGAGAATTTGAAATTGGGATGTTGTTTCCTTCGTAAAGAAGTAGGTAAGGATCGTAGCAGGTGGCGTTCTGTAGTTTCTGCCTATCCCCATGAGAAAAAGGCGTGAGTTTATGTATGAACTAGCTGTTGCCCGCGGCTTCGCTACCGTGGACCACCCCACAGGAACCGTTTTCGGGATAAAAAATAGCCTATGTCACTCAGGAATAATGTAGCAATCTAATGGTGAAAAAATTTTTCAAATCGGTCCAGTAGTTTCGGAGCCTATTCGGTACAAACAAACAAAAAAATCTTTCATCTTTATAATATTGGTATAGATGTATTTCCTTCGTAGAATATTTTTTTGGCTGGACTCATTGAAAGTTTAGTCCAAATATTGGAAAATCGACGTCGAAAGGCAGAAGTAACTTGAAAAACAAAGTGTTAGATTTGCGAACACATGTTTTCTCGGAACGCGTCTGTGTATAACAGTAAATTTTCTGTAGTAAAGTAAAAAGTAGTGAAAAACTTGTTTGTCGGCCATGTTAGTAATAATAATGTATTTATTTCTCACACAGCCAAAGGTCCACACCGACAACAACAAACATACCAAAAATACATAAAGGGTGTTAGTAACAATAAATCTTATAACCTATATACGTCTAAGTACTTACATACTAGGATGTTAGTGACAATGTATCTTATGACCTACGTTAGTACTTTTATACTAGGGTGTTAATAACAATGTGGCTTATGATCTATGTGAGTACTTATACACAACGACAGACAGTGTTGTTTTGGTGAGACGTCCCATTATGGGACTCTCATCATGCCTGTCAGCTATCACCTTCAAGAGGCTGTTGCCACTGCCACGCAATCTGGCGAGCAAAGACGCACTTTCCTTCCATATAAAAGCTAATAAGCTGTCGAATCGAGCTTTTGCGAACATCGTTGACGCACTATAGTAATGTGGCAGGTGCATCAGCGCCCTAAAGGCGTTATTATATTAGACGCGCAGCGCATTGACGGCACGTTTGGTACAGCTGATCCATAAGGTGTATCCTATGACCTTCTCTAAGATCCAATCTGTCTCTATATTGAACATCTTCGCCGAGTTGTTCGGTTGTTGGTTTTTAATCAGTTACATTTAGGGGAGAGTGCGATGGAATTGCATGATCTAATATCACCCAGCCCGTGTCATCATCGGATTACCAGATGTACGGCAATGCGCCATCGGTACATTGTAGTCATCCTACCCATACGCACTAAACGTTTTGAGAATAATTTTATTATGCGTACAGCTAAGGAGTGGAATACCCTGCCGGAGTCTGTGTTGCCCGATAGCTACAATCTAGGGGCCTTTAAGTCAAGAGTGAATAGGTAATTTCGTAAAACGTGCTTCATCATCGACCATTTCATCGCTTACCATCAGTTGAGATAGTGGTCACGCGGGAGCCTATCATAAACAAAAAAAAAAACTCTATCATCAAAATTTGTTTTGCGGTTTCAGTTTGAATTCAGCTTTTGCATTTATAATATCTTATTTGTGATATTTTGTCATTGTTCTTAGCCACGTACAAACAAGCTCAATAAACTAAATGCTCTAGTCTAGACACAAGTCGATTGGGACTTCACCCCAGTCATTATTACTTTACTATTCCACCAGTTTTACGTTCACGGTTTAAGTACTTAACAGTCCAGAGCAGTGGCTTTAGGGTTAGATAAATTTGATATGCCACATATTAGGTTTAGTTCGTACTAAAGTTTCATATTGGTTTAGATTATAAAATTAGCATTATTTAGTTTAAATATCTCATGAATTTCTTGATCTGTAAGATCTTATTAATATTATTTAAACTATATGAACAGTTGTGGTCTATAAGTGGATTAATGGACAAGCAAAATTTCAAAATTTAAAAAGCCCCCGACCCATTTAACTTGCTAAAACACCCCGATTCAAAAAGTAAAACGCCCATAACTTTTAAACGGCTGAACCGATTTTATTCAAACATAGTTACAACACTCTCGACAAAATGATCTATCAAACAAAAAAAAAAACAAAATCAAAATCGCTATGATGCCACAGATAGACACACAGATACACAGCAACACACGTGAAACTTATAACACCCCTCTTTTTCCGGCGGGGGTTAAAAAAGGCATTCTCTAACAGTCAACCTTTGGGTTTCAACATGGTTTGGGTTTTTGTTTAATACATCCACTGTTGGACATTGGTCACCCCGAAGGATTGCTTATACTCATAAGCAATCGTTAACGTATACGTTATCGTTACCACTGCAAGCCACTCGGCTTGCAGTGGTAACGGCCCCGACTTACGTGTCGCAGGTCGTTGGTTCGAACCCAGGCAGGCGTTTTACTTTGTGTCAATTATTTCATTACTACTGCTCTAAAAACGGTGGAGAGCATTGGAAACATTAAAAGGACGATGATGATGTTGATGAAGGATTGCCTCGACGACTTGTCCTGCGTTGTTCTTCACGTTTGTTTTGAGCTAAATAGACGGTGAGATAAAAATCAATTCAAGTGAGAAATTGGCCTTATTCGCCAAGGGTCAGAATCTGTCTTTGACAGTAAATTAGGGCCTGTTTCACCGAAGATAAAAAAAACTTGTATTAAAAATTGGATGAGCTTTATTTTAAAATTAAGTAGGTATTTGCTTGAAGGGCGTGAAATGGTCATACATAGAAGCTAATATCTCGCTAGTTTTACCAATAAACACAGGTTTTTTAACATTTATAAGCAAAATATGGCAGAATGGCTCTAATTTTGAAAACAGAAATCATAGTCTAGACAGACAGTGATCAATTCCAGACAACCTCACTTTCAGTTTGTAACATATTATAAGGACTATTCCTCAAAAAACCATTATCATACTTGCAACCGCTTCATTAATGAAGTACCTACTTATGTACTTGGTTATCCAAACACACTATTTACTCACAAAACCCCCAGTAACGTATATTGATGTGGCATCACCAAGAGATAAGGACCACGATAAGTGGACCCCTAAACTTACCAAGTTGAACTGATAACAAAGTTCTTTCAAGCTATACGATCCTGTTAAACGCTTTGTAGGTTACGCAACAAATTTTGTTGATCGGCTTACAGGTTGAAGTTTCGTTTATGAATACAGATTAGTATAAGTAAAAGGTTGTTTATCGAAATAACGAGATTACTTAAACGTTTTTTTTGTGAGTTTCGATGTTATATTAATCTTTTTCAGCCTGTTTTTCGTTTGAATTCGTGATACATAACTATGGAGAATATAAGGGTATATTGGAGTCATGCCTACAGACTTTAGGCTTATCCTTGTAGGTAACAACAGTGATAGCTACAGTAAGAGATCCTAAGCATAACCAGCGTGCTGCCCTATATGTGTGTGCCACTACGCCAGCCAGTGTGAGTTGGTGGATGTCATAATTTAGTCAATTTGAATTTTTGGTGCCAGGATAATATATTGCTTTCCTCCCATTTTCGTTTTTCGGTGATGAAATAAATTACACAAAGTTACTGCCTGGTTGAATTTGACGTTTGTCTTATTACATTAGCTTATGCGTTAGCCCAATGTCCAGTAGTGAATGTCTTTCAGCTGAAATCAATCATCATTTCTGAAGATGATGATGATGATGCTTAAGCCCTACGCGTGGTAAAATAAAGAGATCACGCGACTTACTACCTACATAAATGACACAAGAACTTTAAGTACCATCACTTAAGGTTACCCTAGCCAGCGGCACAAACTATTTTGTGGCCGGGATTAAAATGCATGCTATCTCAACTAACAACGCGCACATAAGAGATAGATGCTGTTATGAACAGTAAGAAGTTAGTGCGCGTACGAATACATTAATATAATAAAGATTATTAAAGATATCTCGTTCGTTTGTTTATAAAATTTCACACTCTCCATTTCGTTCTAAATAATCATCCATTTATTATTTTTATAATTATATAAAAATCATCCATTTATTATTTTTATAATTATATAAAAATCATACATTTATTATTTTTATAATTATATAAAAATAATAAATGGATGATTATTTAGAACGAAAAGGAGAGCGTGAAATTTTATAAACAAACGAACGAGATATCTTTAATAATCTTTATTATGTAAACACACAGGATTCATGGTACACAAGAGCAGATGTACAAAATAACATAAGATATCTACATAAATCTATACAGATCAGGTAAACCTGTCTCCTAAACTAGGTAGTCCTGTATCTTAGGAGACAGTGATTAGGCCATACAGGGCGGTTAATCATGTAGGTATAGCTGCAGCCAGGATGAATATTGCGACGGTGGTTAAGTAATACAATTGTGTGCCGGTGTGTAAATGTGTTTGAGTGTAATAGTATGTGTGAGTGAGTGAGCCTATGTATGTGTAAGTGTATGAGTGAGAGTGTATGAGAGAGTGGTGAGTAAGGAGAGAATGATCGTGTATTTAGTGTGAGTCGGTTAGTATAATGATTTTAGGGGTTATTCTATGAATGTAAGTAAAGACTCCGTGAATGAGTAGTCTTTTAGTAATAGCCATTCGGTCAGTTTGATTTTGAGGTTAAGGGAGTTTAGATGCATTATTTGTTTTTGATTATGGATTTTTCCGTACAGATAGGTGTAAGGTGTGGTCCAAGAATGTAAAATTGATGCCGAGCGAAAGTAGTTCTGTGCTGCGTACTGGGTAAGATTTAAGTGCGTTTGTTTCAGTCCTGAGGTGGGAGGCGCTTATGTGTCTTTAGTATTGCCTTGAACACAAAGAGTTGCCGCACTGTTAGAACTTTACAGTCGGCGTAGAGGTCAGATGTTGGATACCTAAAAGGCTTTTTAGTCATTACTTTTAGTATTGCTCTTTGTGCTCTTTCTATTCTGAGAAAAATGGTTTTAGCTGCTCCACCCCATGCAGTTATACAGTACCTGAGTACAGATTGGCAGAGGGAGTAGTAATCTTCGCATGGGCGCATGGGCGCACGGTTGGCGCAGTGGTTGAGCGATTGACTGCTGCGCTGCGTGTCGCGGGTTCGATTCCCGCACGGAACAAATATTTGTATGACCTACAGATAGTTGTTCCGGCTCTGGGTGTTGTTTATGTGAGTTTATATGTTTGTAAACGCACCCACGATACAGGAAGAAATTCCTAGTGTGGGGCAACGTTTTATTAAAAAAAAAAAAAAAAATTTTGTTTAACTAGATAGTTATAGTTAAGATAGATAAAACATTTATACAGTGCTCACAAAAGACAGCACAATACACAATATAAATTTAAAGGCGTTAACAGCTCTAATAGTAATCAATGCATAGCGTTAGGTATACAAAACAATTGTTCACAAGGGTCATTACTCAATCTAGACTATTTAAGTATTACCTTTTTACTCAAAAAAACGGATAATTTCAAGCTCATTGGTTGAACATTATAAATTATACATAATGGCCTTAATAAATTCCAACTAAAAGCCCTTTACCTATTAAAATGGTGCTATTAATATTAAAATATACGCTGCTTTAAGCTAGTAATCCAGTCGCAGTTGTTACAGTTTTTGTTCGTTCATATTAACAGTTCTAAAACGCAATTTACATAATTGTTTTGTAAGTGAAAAATAGTCCCCAGATGGTGTTGCCCTAATGTACTGAAAATGCCTTTTCTACAGAAAAGTAAAGAAATAATTTGTTATGCTTTCTCATTGTATGTTGGAGGTTTTTGACCATTCGTAATACTAATTAGAATGCCCTTCATTGTGATAGTTCAACAACACTCAATACTTTGACTTCACGAGTTTTTCAAAAAATATGTTTTATTTTTGAGTTTGCCTTCAAAATCACTCGGATTAAATAATAAGAGTAATAGATTAAATAATACAAAGTATGACACATTACACAAATGTAGTACAAAAAAAAAACTTTATAACAAAAAATAAACCGACTATAGCAAAATACTAAAAAGTGCAAAATAAATTTCGTTTCGGAAGTCAGTGTCTTAGGTACCTCTTGTTTTTTATCGTTTTTCAACACCGGCTTACGAAAATAAAGTTATTTTTGCACTTTTTAGTGTTACTGTTCATGTGAATAAAAAGACTCCCTTTTTTGTCGAATTTATTATCTTCATTTGTTACCGACTTCAAAAAAAATATGGTAATCTCGCACACCCGCGCCCGTAACATATAACTCAATATGAATATTATTTACTTATTTTTGAAGATATATTTTTACTTGAATCAATAATTATTTTCAGTATAAAAGACTGGTTGAATATTTATAAGCCGCAAAGACTTATCAATCATGCCTACCCATTTCGCCATTGATGCGAAAGCCGGGCATTGTTTTCCCACCATAATTTTGTCTCTGATGAGAAAACGTCAATAATAACTTTGAAAAGTTTCTGAATAGATAAAGTTTTCCGTTTCCTTCTAAACTTTGCGTTCTCTGTTAATTGTTTTGATTCGCTATTAATTTCGTTAATGACAAATATTTAAGCTTGTTACTTATGAGTTTTGAAGTAATGAAAACCATGCTTAAAATTTCAATTTGCTATGAAACCGATTTGATCTTGTGTTTTGTATTTTATTTTGAATCATGATAATTTAACATCGGGTTATTTTTTGAAAGTCCGACAACACATCACGACGACACCAAGACGACATTTTTACCAAAGTTAGGCAAATATTCTTCACCTGCTACATTTCTACGTGCTTCAACGCATCACAAATTAAATGCAACTCAACCCAATCGCAACACGATTGGCTCTTGAATCATTCAACCAATCACAACAGAATAATGCATGATACGAGTAGGCTCAATATTCAGGCCCACTTGTTATCACATTGATCCTCGCGCCGGTTGAAAAACTACACTCGCTATGTGGATTATGCATGGCACTGAAAGAATACGTTTATATCTTGTAAGATATATATAATAAAAATATATATATACAATAAACAATTACACGAGCATAAAAAAAACTAACAAATTGGATATATACACTAAATTACGCAGACACTAAGGCGCTATTGCAGCATATAAAATGGAATACACACATGCACGCACACACAAACACCCACCCACACAAATACGTATACACACACGCAAACATACTGGTGATACCTAAGGTACTGAATTAATTTTATATTGCTGTGGAAGAGCGGAGTCTCCTAACACAGGCACTACTTGCTAAAAAGGAGGCTCCAATCACCAACTAATGTAAAACTTTTTGGTTGCGAAATAAAGATTTTGTATTTGTTAGATGATACAACTGGCTAGAACATAACCAAATTGATACTAAGAATGATGAATTATCAAGGTCAAGGTCTAAAGTTACGTAAAATTCATCCAAACCAGGTACCAGCTTTGTTGTTTGATCGACTAATCGAAGCGGACATCCGAGGTAGGGTCCCGTAGACCCTTACTCAGGAACCATTATTTTCATAATGGATTTCGGCAACGTTACTCCGGGCCCAATAAATTACTCGTATTTTAGACGCCAAATTCTGAAGAATAGGTGTTAAATTCGAGAAGATGAATTGTTTTTGGTCTCTGCACATAAATAAATGATTTATTCGTCGTAATGAATTTTGTAGTAAGGGACTCACTGCCATTTAAATAAAACATAGGCTTTAAGGGGGAAATTAATTCGAATTGAGACGCTATGGGAAGTGACAACTAAATACCATTAGCTGCGTTCATATTAGAAACAGACTTGCTGATAAATGTAGGTTACCAAGACCAACAAATGGTGGTAGGAAAAAGCGTGTATAGAGCCATTTACCTGTATGTTTACCGACTTAAAAAAGGAGGTAATGAATTCGATACGTATGTATGTAATATTGTTGGAATTGCACAATATTCACATATGTTACTTTATGTGGGCTTTTAAACACATGTGCCAAATTTCATAAGTGTATGTATGTATGTTTGTCAACGCATTATTCCGAAACTACCTATCGGATCGTGACCATTATTTTTATTGGATTAAGTATCTCTCAACTTAGATAACAGTGCAAATTTCACAAAATCGGTTCAGCAGTTTTAGAGATATGGACCATACAGACGAAATCCTTAGTGACAAACAGCACGTGTAAATGGTACAATAGGTTGGCGCTTAACCACTATCTCACCAAACTATAGAACTTGTTAATTTTTAGTGATGTGTACTAAAACTAAAAAGAGAGAAATAAAAACAAAAATAAAAAGACACCGACTTCCGAAACTAAAGTTGTTTTGCAATTTTTAATGTTTTGCTTTTGAAGTCGGTTTATTTTTGTGTGAAAAAGTTTTTTCTTGACCTTATTCTATAAATGCCAGAGAACACTTCGGTTTCCCTCTGTGCGGTGCGAACATCTCACCCCCAAGCTAAGGTTGCCGTGCCGAGAGCTGCATGGCTAGGGGAGAGCCTAAGTCGCGAGCGTGCCTGCTGTCTGGGACCGGGCGCCCCCAGGCACTATCCAGCCTTACCTCTACAAGCGGGGCTCTGTAGAGCGTGGACATAGTTTCCCTTGCTATTCGTGGGAACAAAATGAGTCTAAATAATCTACTCGGAGACGGCGGTGTTGCTCGCCACACACCACGTCAATTGTTCTCATGGGGCGAAAAGCGAGCTGCAGAGTGTCGATGAAGTATGTGAAATATTTGCGTCGATGAAGAGGAATGGGTTCGAAAGAGTATTAGGGGCATTTGGGGACAATAGAGTGAATGAGAATGGGAGGAATTTACTAGAAGTATGTGTAGAGAAGGGCCTGTGTGTAATGAACACTATGTTTGATCATAGAAAGATCCATAGGTATACGTGGAAAAGGCAAGACAGTAGAAGTATGATTGATTTTGTTATTGTAGATGAAAGATTGAAGAGCAAAGTTGCAGATACAAGAGCCTATCGGGGTGCTAATGTGGGGACTGATCACTATATGGTTATGTGTCGGGTGGCTGGTCTGTTCAAGCATTGGCGTCATCGAGTTCAAGTTCCTGTGACCGCGTTAGAAAGAATAAAAGTAGAAAGATTACAAGAACTAAAAGTAAAGGAGGAATATAAGAGGCAAGTAAAACAGAAGACGGATAAGATATTTGATGATATGAATGATCTCAGTTTAGCGGATGTGTGGGAAATAGTGAAAAGTAGTATGGTAAACGTAGCCGCAAAGTTATGTGGTATAGCGAAGAGGAAACGTGGAAGTAGAACGAATGATACTTGGGTAGATGATGAAGTAAAAGAGGTGGTGAAGAAGAAGAAAGAGGCTTGGCTTAATGTGTTAGCCTGTAAGGCCCAAAATAAAATGAATGAGGCAACAAACGTGACGGATGATCTGGCAAGAGTGAAAGTAACGTACAAGCAAATGAAAGCGAAAGTCAAAGAGGTGGTAAAAATGAAGAAGGATGAAAAGGAAGAAAAATATAACAGGAAGTTCTCCGATAACTTCAGGGCCAATGTTAAGCTGTTCTGGAAACAGGTAAGATTGGCTCGCGGAGTGACGAAAACATCGAGCATGAATGGAATAAGAGCAGAAGATGGGTGCTTACTAAGTGAAGAATGTAAGGTTTTGGAACGTTGGAAGGGATATTTTGAAAGTTTATTTAGTTGTAAGGATAGTGTGCAAGGAGTGGGTAACTGGGCAGAGGCCAGTTGTCAAGACCCAAACTCGGACGAAGAGCAAAAGAATGAAATAGGAATGGATGAGATTATAAAAGCACTGAGTGGGATGAAGATTGGTAAAGCTGCAGGGTATGACCGAGTATCTGTTGAAATGCTGAAGGGCGGTGACGGGGCGGTAGCAAGCCTGTTGTGCCGGCTCTTTAATATGTGTTGGAGATATGGCCGCGTGCCGGATGACTGGTGCAAGGCTGTAATCGTACCACTATATAAGGGAAAAGGCTCACAGCAGGAGAGTAAAAACTACCGCTGCATTAGTCTTTTGAGAGTTGTCGGCAAATTATATGCGAAAGTTTTAATAAATAGAGTGGTAAAAGTGACGGATGAACAATTATGGGACGTGCAAGCAGGATTTAGAGAGGGAATGGGCTGTATGGATCAGATCTTCTCCTTGAGAAGCATAGCTGAAAAACATCTGGCAAAGCACAAAAAAGTCTACTGTGCTTTCGTGGACTTGGAGAAGGCCTATGACAGTGTGTGGAGGGATGAACTGTGGTCGACGCTATCCGGGTACGGTGTGGACCGGCGCTTGGTACGGGCACTGAAATCTCTATATAGGGATTCCAGTGCTTGTGTTAGGATTAATGGGGCGTATACGGACTGGTTTACCATCTCAAGGGGTGTTAGACAGGGCTGTGTTGCGTCACCGTGGCTGTTCAACTTGTACATGGATAGTTGTCTGATAGGTTTGAAAGAGCATGAGTGCGGATTGATGATGAATGAGTTGCCTGTCAAATGCCTTCTCTATGCAGATGATCAAGTTCTACTTGCATCGTCAGCAGAACAGTTGCAAGACATGGTGACTGTGATGAATGAAGATTTTAAGTTAAAAGGGATGAGTATAAATGTGAACAAGACTAAGGTAATGGTTTTTGAAAGAGAAGACGATGTATCGAAGTGTGAAGTGAAAATATATGATAAGAGTGTGGAGCAAGTGAACGAGTTTGTATATCTGGGAAGTATGTTCACAAGGGATGGAAAGATTGAAGAGGATGTGGAAAGGAGAGTGAATGCAGGGAATAAAGTGAATCGTGCTATGCATGCAGTTGTGACCAGCAAGTCGATGTCTCCGGAAGCTCGACTCGCCGTTCAGAACAGCGTGCTGGTGCCTACACTTATGTATGGAAGTGAAAACCTTCACTTACTTACTTACTTTCATGTCTTTTTAGCCATACCCAACCGGGTATGGCTAAAAAGACATGAAAGTAGGATTAATGCAGTAGCGCATTTCTACTGCATTAATCCTACTTTCATGTCTTTCCTTGCGGAGTATGTGTGGTGTAACTTTAAATGATAGATTGAGGAATGAGGTAATTAGACAACGTTGTGGTTTAAAAGAAGATGTAGTGACTAAAATTGAAAAGAGTATGCTAAGATGGTTTGGCCATGTTGAGAGGATGAATGAAAGGCGATTAACGAAAGGTATTTACAAGGCAGACGTGAATAGAAACGCCGGGAGGGGACGCCCTAGAAAGACATATTTAGACCTTATAGGTGACGTTCTTCAGAAAGGCCAAGTGCGCAGTACCCATAACCGGCGTGTGTGTATGACTAGATGTATGAATGTGTGTGAAGCAAAAGAAGTATGTAAGGATCGTAGCAGGTGGCGTTCTGTAGTTTCTGCCTACCCCCATGGGAAAAAGGCGTGAGTTTATGTATGTATGTATGTATGTTATTTTCCAATTTTTATTTATAATTCTACTTATTATTCTTTTTAAGGCTAATTTTAAATAGTCAGATAATTTTTACTGAAGAATAAATAAGGCTGCCGACATAATAACTGTCCATAGAAAAGGTGTTAAATCAACATTTTTTAAATAAATAATAATTATGCAAAAGCAAGGTATATGTGAATATAATGGTTCACTAATAGTGATTGCAGCCAAAAGTTCAGGCTAATTATTTAGAGAAGCTGATGCTTTAACCACAATATTCGCTCAGGACCTTAATGGATAGCCGGCGGTCAACCACATACTGTAGTAGGAGTAGACTTCATGACTTAAAATATAGAAGCTCAATCTGCACAGTAAAATCAAATCTTGATATTGATCAAAAGCCTTTCAAGATCGTGATCAAAAACTTGTTTACCCTTTTTAATTGATTCGGCAACAGAAACGGCTAAGATTTTGCCAATCTATGTTTTAGATTTAGAACCGTAAGGTAAAAAAGCTTTTTGTGCCTGGTCTCGGCATCTAAGAAGTGTGTGATGCGCTTTAATAAGTCTAACTAATGAGAGCATGTCTTGACCAGTAATAATGTAGGTGGTGTTTCAGCTGAAACACATATATGAAACATCAATAACGAAATATTGGCACTCAAAGAAAAAAATAGGCCATAATTTATAATTTGTAGTACGGGGATCAAAAAACATAACGTCCAAAGGTTAAGGTAAACTGACGTTCAATTGCCAAAACAAGATCGAAACATAAGTACAAAAGTCCCGGTAATGCTTCAAAGAGAGCATTTGCCATTTCCAATAGCGGATTCTCCACAATATTTCAACAACAACTGATCTGGAATCATATATTTTGTATCGTAAATACATTGTTGCCGTTTGTCATGTTCGGAGCTCTTCGTTCACATACATTGGAAATAAAATTGCTCCTTTTTCTGGCTGTAAAGCTAAATTAAAAGAGTCAAAATATATATTTTGCTAGTGATAGAGGAAATACTGATTATTAGTGCTAAAAATCTGGGGATCACATTCAAACCTGTTATTTTACCGTCTAGTGTAAGTACCTACAGATAGTGTGTTCCAGATTTTACTTAGTGTCCCCATTGCGACATCCACTTAATTTACTTGTATCGAAAATGTTTCTCATTTTTGTGATTTTGCCTTGAAAATAAAACCGTTTGATAAAAGGTAACTCAAGAGTGATTTATTTTATGAAGAAATAAACAAAACATTGAATCACCCTTCAATAACTAGAACACATACACAATAATTACAAAACCACCGATTACTTTGATTACAGTTTAGTGCAAAGAAAAAAACACATAACTGAACATTATACCTTCATAGTCTAGTGTTTATACGTAATTTCGCAAATTACACGTCCAGCAAAATAATATGGGCAGGACACGAAGGTAATAGAAAATAATGTTCACCCAGCGGGGGGCTAGTAGTAAAATTAAATGGTGCAGATTTTTCCACAGCAATATTATAAGGGAATGTGTTGAAGAGTGAAACATTAAAATATGTTCATGGTTCTGCAGGTTTTAAATTGTTTGCCCAAATTAATGCATTTATCGTCTCCAAATTAATGCATTTATCGTCTTCTTAATGCTATTAAAATTGCAAGGCTTTCATGTGACCAGTAGGGTCGTGGTGGATTTAATGCGTTTTTTTTTAATTTTGGTAACGAATTTGATTTATTTTGAACTTTAATTCGTGCTAAAGTTTATGGAACGTGTTTCTTAATGTAAATAATGATGATAAACTTTAAATACGATTTTTATATCTTGTAGCAAATTGGCGAAGATCTGCTGTTTTTGACTTGCTATTTGAGAACAGAAACGTCTTAGTTTTTGATTTCATTTACAAATCAGTACTTACTACTGTAAAGTTAGTTATGTAAAAATATTTTCCCAAGGATCTCTAAAACTAATAACACAAATCATTGAAAGCTATCCGATAATTTGATTTGAAGCAAACAAACGGATTCTCTTGGGAAAAATAGATCATTTTTCAACAGCACTCGATCAACTATAACCTTAGAAAATGGAGTTTCTCAAAGACTTCCCTAAAGATTACGCGAATGCTTTCCAAACCAGTTTTAATATGTTGAAGATTTTTAACGTCAGGTTTGTATTTTGACCAAAATTACATTATGTTATCGCAATACTAATTTGTGATAAAACTGTCCTGATTTTCTAACAAATAATTAAAGCTTATCCGTACGAGACGAAATCTTTCCTGTGTGATGCAATCGTGAAAATTCATTTGTTTTCTAGATTAAAACTAAAATCTCTAATATATGTGTATACAGTCAATCTCACGTTCCTATAAGTAAAAGTGGATTTGGTTCAAGTGTTTCTATTGATGCAGTTGGTTGACCGTATCAAATACTGCCTCAGGTTTCATCAAAATTGATAAGATAGATTAAAATAATGATTGAGTCGCATCTGCTGAAGTTACAAAAGAAAATTAATGTAATATTCTTTTGCTTTCTCGAAGAAAAGGCTTACTGAGAGATAACAATTTAATGCCTTTGAAATTAGATCTAAGGCTTTTTCTTTTAAGCAATCAATAATAGCAGAGACTTGTGTGTATTCTTACTCTCTGCGTGTAAGTATTATTTTCGCTACTTCTACGGTGTTTTCATGGCTGATGACTTACCCAAAAGATCTTTTCACATAGCTTCCCTCAAAATGGTTAAGGAAAACATCATAAGGAAGCTATTATGTTCCAAAAAAAAAAACGCATGAACATTTGACGTACACGAACCCGGACTTTGACCACGTGATGGATTAAGGCCAACTCCCTCTCGCATGGATGAGAGCCGTCATGTCCCAGGAGTGGTAACATAAAGGCTGATTGTATACTTGACATCAGTATCACCATACTATCCACTATGAATTTTGATACTCCACTTACATAAGAAATAAATTAGTATGATAGCAAGATTTAGATTTTTGTTGAATTTGTTTCTCGAAACTCGTTTACAGTAAGTAATATAAGCAATGTAATTTTCAAAGCTAGAAACCCCACCATGTAAACCATATGATTGAAGTTTGAAAGTGAGGTGACAAAAGTCAGACACCAGACAATTTTACATAAAATTAATTTTTCTTTTGGTCAGATATCTGGAAGACGATCAGCCATTCCTCAAGAAAAACTGGCGTTTCTCCTACGTCTTCGCAACTGTTTTCATCCACATCTTTTCGTTGAGCCTTTATATGCCTGAAGTGTTAATGGGAGAAGGGATGTCACAATTTGCCTACTTGATCCCTTCTATTTTGGTTACTATCCACGGTATGTTTACAAGTTTCTTTGCGATTGATGAACTTTTTCGACAAAAATACACAGTTTGCGCGTGGTTGCTGATTTAATAATGAGTGGTTCTCAGATCAAATAAAAAGTCAAGATACAAACCTTTTAGAAAATTCAAGATTTTATTTGATCTGTGTTTTTGACTGGCAAGCTACGGTGCAGTTTCGTTTTACGTGTGTGCGTGTGATTGTGTATGTATACAGCAAGGCGTAGTTTTAACTGGTGTCACCTTGTTGTTTGCAACGTTCCATCTTGACTTTTTATTCGATCTGAGGAGTGGTTAAGTAATTTTATTGAATGCTTTAAGAAGTCTTGTTATTTCGGTCAAAGATTCCAGCTAGTGTAACTTAATAAATCTTTTTTCAGCCGTCTTGAAATCAATAGTTTTGATACCAAACACAAGACAGTTGTCAGAATATATAAAGGAACTTGGTTCTCTATGGAGGGTGAAGTTTACTCAAAGTCAGAAACAAGAGAAGGATACTCTGCTTTGGCGACTCAACTTGATTAACAAAGGTAATTCGTAATCCTCTTGCAATTCACCATCATCAGCCTTCTAATGTTTCCACTGCTGGGACACAGGCCTCCTTAAGGTTGCCCTAGTCGACGGTACGACACATTTTATCCCCGCACATTTTATAAATGCATGCTGTCTCATCCGACAACACGTGCAAAAGATATAGATGCTGTGATGACAGTAAGTAGCTAGTTCACGTACGAATACACTCTTTTGAAAATTTGTGTTTTTGATGATTTAGGTCAAAATGGAGCGCGTGAAATTTTATTAACAGACTTTTGGGAATATGGATATCATGAAAAAAATACTAAATGTATCTGTTCAAAATAAAATTATTTGCATTGTTTAACCACTAATCTACCTCTGTATGGTGACTGTTTTGCAATTTTCCTTCTTATTATGGTATTTATTTCCACCTAAAGATGCGTTAAAATTAGTTTTGAAATAAGGAACTTTCAACGCTCGTAACATTCTATATTTTTTTTACCTTTTGTTTTCATACAGGGCTAGATAATGATGAGACAAATTGTTTTTTTTTTTTTTTGAACGTACATCATCAAACAGTGGATTAATCACAATACTACGTTTGTATGGAAGAATGATCGGCTAGGGCAACCGTAATCCACCACGTGGGCCCAGTGCGGGTTGCTGGATGTCACATGCCTTCAAATTTTCTTGCTCTTATACCAATTTATTTGGGATCGGCGCAGCATGTCTTCCATACCGACAGTCTCCGCCAGATAACAAAGAAAAAAGTCTTTGTTGCGACTTTACCAAAAAGTATTATTACGTAAATTGCAAACATGATTTTGTTTTTATGGAGATATTTTGATAATTTTGGTCTCAAATGAAAGGTATAGGCGTAGAACCATTTTATCAGTTTAAATCATGTAAATTGGTTTACGCATTTATGATATATTAACTCATTACTGAAAATAATTGTCAAATAAAGGTTATAATTTGGTATTTGGGTTGCATTATACTAGTAAGTACCTACCTAAATAAATACGACTGAACATGGTTTTGACCAAAATATGTGTAACTCATGCCAACTGAAAGGGGGACGCCCCCTTACCGCGATACGCTTGTTTTGATAGTGTTAGTGTCACTGCCTTTACAGTTTTTTCTTATCGTTTTGACATATTGGATTACATTGGTAGACAGATGTAAATGAGTTTTTTTTTTTTGTTTTATGGCGGTTATTTTAATATTCTCACTAGTCTCCGCCTTTCTAGCCATGTCATCGATCACACAATCCATCTATTGTATATATGGTTTATCTCCATCTCTATGGACATCCACAACTCCTCATTCATACTCAAATGTTTCCTCAGAACATATTTCTCGTTCTTCTACATTACACGCTCATACCATTTCCACAAAGCTTGTAGTTAAGCGGTGCCATTTTCCGATTTAAAACTATTAAAAAAAGCAATTCTAATTTATTTTTTCAAAGGCCACAATAAATAAATCTTGAAGTTGCTATATTCAAGATAGCTTAATTGATTAAAACTAAGCTTTACAAAATAATTTAGATTAATCTACGAAAACTCACGTTTCACTAGACAAGGTTTCAGGTTTGATAAGCTCGTAATCTTGTAATTAAAAACAGGGTATAATTAAGAAATTAATTTTGTTCATAACACGAAGGTTCTTTGTTGATTCGCTATTTCGGATTTGTATCTGTCTAAACTACGAACATGAAGCACTCATAGACAATACGACAACGAAGCGTATCGTCGTATCACTAGGGACTCTTGATATTAATTTGTCTGCGAGGGAGTCTTGATATTATTTTTCAAGGCAATGCATTATGCATGCAGTAGAGAAAGTAAATTGAATTGATCTATGTTTACTTATAAAAGTTAACAATAATAATATTAGTTTACAAAATTCAATGCTTTATTTATAAAACCACAACAATTCACATAAAACTAAAATTTTCAGGCAGCTTCTGGATTTCCGTGATCGGCTCCTTCCAATATTTGCTATCACCGTTATTTGAAACTTTGTTCCGGAGATTTAAACTAAAACAGAAGTGCGAGCTCCTCCTACCTTTCGGTTCGAGCTACCCGTTCAACCCAACTAAGAACTGGACGATTTATTTCCTCGTATACATCTTCCAGTTGTATTCTAGTAAGTTGAAATGTTTAATGAAGCTTAGTTTTATGAAATACTACGTATTGGTTTGCTGAACTAACTTCGTTCTTAGATATAATTTATGATGACTACTGAGACGAAGGTACTTCGTAGAATTTTAGTGACTTTTTTTTGTTGTCTTTAGTTACTTTCCTTCCTTTTTTCGAATTAAAAAAGCATAGATTTTGGGAAATTCGATGAGATGCTATGATAAGTATTGCGAAGTTAGAAAATTTTGATAGTAAAATCAACGGAACTATTGATAAAACGCATCAAGAACTGTAGAACTATGCAAAATGCATATATATTATTTGAGAAATTCGATGAGATGCTATGATATGTACTGCGAGGTTAACATCAAATTTTTTCAAAATGCGATTTTGATTGTAAAATCGCCGGCACTATTGTTAAAACTTATCAAGAACTGTAGAACTATGCGGGATACCATTATATATGGTGTTTATTTGTGAGATGATAACTTCACACACGTGATTATGCACGTGTTTATCACAGACAGAATAAATACTTAAAGTTCTATTCTATTTAAAAACCGAAGTCACTAAAGGTAAAATCGACCTTTATACATAATTTTATTTTATACCTAATTTCGTGTTGCAAATGAATTTTTGAGGTCCGATAGCTTTTTTTTATCAAATCTGTCTAAAAATTTGCTCACTAGATTAGACTTCATAAGTAATTATTAATGTTTGGTTGAATTGGATTACTTTTATGCTTTCTAACTATTATCAGTGTTTCACAGCAAAGAATAAGTAATTTTGTTATTTATTATTATTTTTCCTTTAAATTTTAGTGACCGTCCTTGTGGGAATGTACGTGGGAGCTTCATTGATAATGACAACGTCTTGTGCACTACTTGGAATAGAGTTTCTGATGCTAAAACATGATCTTGATCAGGTAGAACCAAGACCTGATAGAAACAGAAGTTATGATGGAGATGCTGATGGCAATGATAGGCCTAGGATTGAGAAGTTTGTGGAAAGACATCAGAAACTACTTAGGTTAGTAAAAAGTATGTTGGTTTTCATATTTCAGTCACAGTGGTGACTGTGATTAAGTTACGAGGCAAAAAAAAAAGTTGGTCAGTGTGGAATGTCGATTTTAAAGGTGTCTTGGACAGACTGGTTGCAGAAGGAATAGAACTGGGCGTTGTGAAGCAGCTTTGGAATGGGCCTCGTACGGCAGTGAACTGTGATAGTCTTAAGTCGGCTGGTTTACATTAAACCTTAACTAAAAACTACTTTAATTTATTTGTAAGGATTATATAGGTTTCACATAGGTTGGTACTTAATCACAAAGTTATGAATAAGAAGTAACAAACTCGGTTGGTAATTCAACAATATTGTGCTACCTTTTTTGGGCTCAAACAAATAGAAAACTTGTTTTTGTTCTCCTTATTCAATGAGTGTTCCTTTCTAACTTCGCACACATAAGTAGCTCTTTCTAGAGTTCTGGACCACATCGAAGTTTCCTTGACAACTTCAACTTTAGCCAAACCCATCCAATCAATCTTTATTATGGGTGCCACTTTTTCTGGTCTCGTGCCAACATTATCGGAAGTTTTTCCGCTATAACGAGGGCCTCACCCTGCAAGACCAATGGCCTACGTAATATTAGTGATCCTACTTTTTCGTATTTTATGGTGTGTGAGAAAAATTTGCCCCTCTTTATAGAACCCCTCTCATAGAACACTAAAATCTCGTCGGGGACTGGATATTTATTGAGCCACTTCAATTTGTCATGGGACGAGTTTGCTGGTTAAAACTATAATGTACCAGAGACGGAGGGTTATGTGCCAGACTTTCACGTAGTTTCTGCCATGAAATTATTGACGTGAGGAAAATTATGCACAAGTCAAGTGATGGCGGTGGCTGTTGCTAATTCATTCAATCAATCAATCACAGCGGTAACTCGTGCTTGACAATTTGTTACGAAGTCGATTAATTTTGCAAAAATGTTCGTTCCAGAAACTGATCATGTAACTTGAGAGGATTTTAATTTCATTCTACATACAACAGTCACAAAAAGAAACAAAAAAAAATGTTACTCTCACATTAGATACGAGAGAAAAATAACAAAAGTAATTAAAAAAGAACCCCGTGCGAGACCAAAAAGATGCCTATCTCAGCACATTAAAAAAAAAGAAAACATTGCGTCGCGCTGTTAAACTGATAGGGCCCACTAAAAAGGAAATACTAACTATACTTCATGGCATTTTGAGACACCTAAGAACACCAATGGAGATTTAGGCTTTTCCACAAACTCATATTTCATCAAAATACACCTGTCTCAAAAAAATGTTTTGTTCCCACCTAAACTAATTCCCGTTCTAACCCCCTTGTTCGCCTTCAATGCCGACATAGGGGCAGACATAAATAAAACATGTATTTTATTTGTTGACAGGTTATCCCGCCAGTTGGATAACGTTTTCAACGGGATGGTATTCATAGATCTATTGTTTGTTGGGATCACGACGTGTGCGTTCAGTGTCATGGGGCAGGTGAGTTATCGTGTTCTGTAGTTATAAGATTTGAATTGGGCATGTTATTAATCTGGTTCTAGGTTGAAACAACCTAGCAACTTTATTATTTTTATGTAGAGGACGCTTTTTTTTTTCTTTTTCCCTATAGTATCGCATTGCTAAATATTTATGTCATAATTTTTAAACTAAATAATAGTAGTAGACAAGCTTCGATCAAAAATCTGTCAACCAAGTAATTATGACACGATATCTTGCAAAAATACACCGATTCAAACAGTCAGGCCGTGTTTCTCACCGCTAAATTATCGCAGAATTAACGTGACAAATTGTCAAGCACGCGTTATCTGCTGTGATTGGTTGAATGAATTTTCAAAAGCCAATTACAGCAGAAAACCGGCAATTATTAGTAGATTACTTCAACAGCCCGATAATCGATTGTTTTGAAATTGGGCGTTAAACGCCCATAACTTTTGAATTTTAAAACTGATTTTCATCAAACATAACTATCGATAAACTCCGTTCAGGAGCTATGATGCCACAGACAAATACACAAACACACAGGTACAAACGTCAAACCCTTTTTCCGTCGGGGGTTGAATACTTTAATGGACATCGAAATAGTCATACAATTCTTAAAAAAGGTATGGGTACAACAATGGCGATATTATCGCTGACAGCGATATCTCCAGACAACCGTTTGATAGACTGAAAAAACCATAATGAGCATTAATATCCTTTCCTAATCGGGATCAAATTTTTTCATCGCTTTCGGTCTTGCCAATTTCGTATTCCCAGAAAATTCGAACTACCAGAAAACATTCCAAAGTTTCGCATTCCGCAGTGGACAACGTAATTCAAATCGTTTGTATGTAAATTGAGATTCCGCAATAATTTAATTAAAAAGAGCCGCCCAAATTAAAGAAAAGTTGAATCGGTTACCCAATTCGTGATGAAAGTCGGTAAAAAAATGAGGCCGATGGTAGAATCTGCACTTTATTAAAAAGTTCTTTACTCTGTGTAGTACACCGTATTCAATTTGTGCTCTATGCTCCGCGTTCTTTCTCAAAACAGTGAAAGAACATCCTCAAACAATTGAGCTCAAATAAAAATGTTTAACAAACTCCACAAAAGCTGGGTATCTTCACAGTAAAATGTGGCGCAACACAGGTAATGTCAGCAGTTTCATATTAATTACTCAAATAATATGTAAAATGATACAACCTTTCCACGAACTACATAAAACTATAAATTGTGGCTTGTAAATTGCTCTAATCTCGATAATAATAATGATTTGATATAAAAAAAAATATCTCCTGGTCATAAAACTAAATTTTATCAATTGACTCATCCTTAAAATTTATGGTCTTCTAAATATCTTTTAATGTCGAACCACTAGGTTACGGCCTCGCCTGTAATTCTTGTTGTTGTTGATTCAAATCTGGTGAACAATCCAACACCAATGTGTATTTTTTTTTTTATAAATATGAATTTTCTAAATAATTCATTTTAATAAATGCGTAGATTGTTACTTCTTTCAGTAAACCTTCTGATTTATTTCTTATTACAGTTCGCCCGCGGTCCTGGTTACATTTTGGTCAGCTACATAGGGATCGCCTCCTCCATGTTGACCGTTTTGTATTTATGTTTCTACGGCGAGCTACTTACGAGAGCGGTAAAACTTTTAATACTTATTAAGTAAAGTGTTATTAATTAATAAGAGTCCTTGTAGTGGTCGCTTGTGAAGCTGTGTTAAGTCTGAAACAGGTACGTATATAAAGTTTAGTTTTCTGTAACAACGTAGTAAGTAGCACAAACTTCTACTGTTTATGTGTTAAAATGTTTTTTGTAGAGATGCCATGAATATTCGCCTACTATCCGGTATTCGGTTGAAGAACTATAGGCCCTTGTCATTTCTTAGCCATGTCTACAAGTTGTTTTTAAGAGTCATCACGAATCGTTTTGTGCACACATTTGACGATTTCCAGCTTCTCGAACAAGCCGGATTCACTTACATGACACTGCACACGGCGACATATCGCCGAATGTTCGGCCGCCAAATATTCGGTATTCGGCAAAATCACAATTCGTGGCATCCCTAGTGTATTGTTTAAAATTAAGTATCGTTTTATGAAATGTTACATAATATTATTTATAAATCAAAGTCCGCATTGTTGTGTTCTGTTTTCAAACATGTATTTATGTATAAAAATTTGTTAACAAGTAAAAATTTATAATTCAGTGCTTGAGGCATTTTTAACCAGTCGGCCTTAGGGTGATACAGATATTTATATAAGAAGAGCCGGAAAAATATATACATGTGTACGTACAATATTACCTCAATGCCTGCATGTGTATGTAAATCTAAACGTTAATAGATATTACTTAAATTCTTTCAGAGTTCCAGTATTGGTGATGCGGCCTATGACAACTTGTGGTACAAAGGTGGCAGACAGTACAAAATGGCCATACTGCTTATCATTAAAATGTAATTTCAATGTTTTATGTAATAGTAGATCTTGCAATACTGCCTCAATGGTTTCGCCATTTCATGTGCATCCCGGGTTCGATTCTCAGATCGGGAAAAGTGTTACTTATTTATTAAAACTGTATGCACAAGTACAAAAGCGGACTTAATGCCTTAGGCATTTTACATTGGCATTTTTTTTTTGTTATTTCTTAGGTTTTTTCACTACGAATTTCTTTGTGGCAGCCCAGAAATTGCCCCCGTGTCTCGAAAAGCACGTTAAACCGTCGGTCCTACCCCTAATCTGTCACCGGTCGTGTCGGTTTGCCGTCAAAGAGTGGGGGAAAAGAGAGTACACCTGTGTTTGTGCTTACACTTGTTCATTATAATATCTCCCGCGCCGATAGTTTGGTCTCCGTTAAGATTGGCCGTGGTCGAAATTGGTTGAATTTGCAGGAACAACGCATCCTATAGAACAGTTTTACAGTATTGAGTTCAGCTCTCAGAACCTTATCCTATATTATAACAAAAACGCACAAAGCTTTTTCGACACAAAATACGATTATGATAAATTTCAACGTGAGAACCGTGTCTATTTATTTATCACACAAATAAATAATAAATGCTCGTAAATGCAATATTTAAAAATCGTGGTCTTTAATTTTGGGACTGTTTTGGGTTTGTAACTACTATATTATTTCGTAGAGTAAGTTCCAGAGACTCGAATTTTCTTGCGCCACCTTTTTGGAGCGTAGGTCGTCTCGCCACCGCTTTTTAGGCCATTCTCGGCAACAGCATAGTAATATTATTTTTAAGTTATCGATCTACAAGGGCATGATAAAGAGTATAATATCGTTGACATACGTGCTACTATGTTGAAATAACATTTGTTTTATAATTCAGATCCCAAAAACCGTGTTGTCTAACTTCCTTGAGATATGCTGTAGTGTCTATGAAGATGTTTACCAAGGTAAGATATATCGTGTTTATGTAACAGCAAACGCGAAAATTTACAAAAAAAAAGTTTCATTGAATTGTCGAAATGATAATACTTAATTGGTTCAAATGAGTTCTCTCTGAAAAACCTTGAAAAAGAATAGCTGTTTAGCTACCAATTTCTTACATACGCACATTATACAATCTAGTGCAAACTGATGTCTTTTCACCTTTTTACCCGACTGCTGAAGGAATGTAATGTGTTTAGCAGTCTATGTATGTATGTATATATCTAAGTATGTATGTTTGTTCCTATATGGCGTACTAGAGACCAAGCGCGTTGGCTGATTTTGATTATTCTTACGTCAATCGTTTCGTCTTATCTCTGCGAATGTCACTGGCTACATTAAAATTGCAAAATTGTGGGGGCCCAATTTTTTTTTTTTCCAAACCCATCGTGTGGGTTATCAAAATTAAGGGTTTTAAGAGGTTATTACAAAAATATATAATACTTATATGTTTAATGTACCCAATTATAAAAATAATAACAAAAAGTTGTAAATAAAAAAGGCATTTAAAAATAAAAAAACCAACTAAAAAGACGTAAACAAGAAGAAAATCATGCTGTGCATTTGGAGGATACACCTGGTTTTGGTCAACCAGCTCGCGTATATGTATCTGGCATGATTTTTTGTAGTCGCCTTTCATTCTTTCTTTCAACATGACTTAATCATTTGAGCATATTCTTTTAAATTTTGTCACCGTTTCTTCTTTTCCCACAACGTTGTCTAACACATCATGCCACAATCTATCATAGTTACAGCACACACACATATTTCGCAAAGAACGAATGAAGAAATTTATTAAAAACCCTAGAGCAACTGAAAAATTACTTATTACTGTCTCATTTCAGGTGATCAGCACAACCTGGTCCTACTTTTCATTGATGAACAGCGTTTACTCAGAAGAATAAAATAAATAATATAAATTATGTAATCACATACTTGCAATATAGTCACGCTAAACCAAAAATCTACTCGTAATTCACCATTGGAGCAATGATAAATAGTATATATGTCACAGAATTTAAGAGTAAAAGCAATAAAGTTAATATACGCAATACTGCACTGAAACGGTTAAAATATGTAGAAGAAAGTAGATATTGCCTGCTGCACTGCAAAATTGCGGTTAGATCACTCACTGCGGTTTCTGAATAAGACCGTGTACAGATGATGCGGATAATACAGCGAGAACAAACTGCGAATATGTACTAATAATTATAACTATTAGCAATAAAAAAGCTTTTATTTCAATAATTGTTGGAAATGGGCTACATCATTTTTCAAGACTTTAAGTGAAGAAAAGGTTGATAAAAGAAGAAGACTGTAACGAATTCAGTGAAAATAGGTATAGTATGACAACAAAGAGAGTTAGCAGGAAATGAGATGTCATCTGATAAAGATACAGGGTAAGAAGGTTCATGCAAATGCATCCAAACTGACTCAAAAGAAAGGACAGTTTACGAAAATGATGATAAAACTTGAGGAAACATTTCCTGCTTGTTAGCATAAACAGGTGAAATTACCCCAAAATTAATCACAAGGGGCTCAACTGCTACGAAGAGCCGAACAAACAACGCAACATTCTCAGTCAGGTGACGTGTGAATATTCAACACATATATGCACACACTACAACCCATGAGTTTAATATTCCAGTCCGCATCGCATGAGGATTACCGCTTGATACCAGTGCATACGCGCGGTTCTATTCTCGCGTGAAACCGTTTTATCTGGACGAGCACTATGTCACTCAAACTAGGGGTGACGTCATAGAATATATTGCTGTGTCAGGGAACAAAGGAATGGTATTATGCAAATGTGTACGGGTTTACGGATGGAGTGATTATTGCAAAATTGCGAAACCATATTTCCATCCTTATATTACACATGTGAAAGTAATTGTGTCTGTCTGTCTTTGTTATGTGTTCATGTCTAAACTGCAAAACCAATGATGATGCGTTTACCGTATTGATTGGAACTTGAAGAAAGGTAAATTTTGATGAACCTTGCACGGTTTGTTAAGTTGAAAGATACTTAACTTAATAAAAATGAAATACATAATGCCATCTGTTTTTTTAGTTTCTGAAATTTTGCACACTTATTTAGGAGCCTATAATATTATTATTATACTCACATATTTGAATATTTTACAATTCTAATAATGTTACATAATATTCAGGCCAAATTGATAACCTCCTTTTTGAAGTCTGTTAAAATACCTGAAATCATGCATTGCGTCTAAACCTGATATATAGTGCAACGAATTTGCTGTAAACAAAATGTAGATGCGAACGAAGGATCAAAGCTTTAATATTCTGAATCCGGAAAGAACAAATCGCCGTGGACATAATTGAATCAAATGTAACTTATTTTATGACTGTACGTATTGTTCTTCTTTCTTTTTTTTGTTTCAGCTAATCGTATTTCCAAAGGGAATGAATTATACACGAATTATCCAATCTTGGACAAATATTAACCCGTACGTATTCAATTAAAATCGAATTATACGTAAATTTTTCCATGAAATCAAGCATACGATTTGAGAAGGTTTTGTACTCACCATGAATTAATTTAAAAACAATAGCACGGGTAAATTTCTGGGTTAACTCGATCGTTTATAAATTAATAAATTCGGGGCAAATTCAATATTGCCAATACTCTTACAGTAATTACGCGATGCGCATACAAATATGTCGTCTAACGACACGAAAAAATTTAGAGAATTTAGATCTAATATTGCTCCGAGTTTTCTGTAAGCACACCGAATACCTAATTAAAAACGCCTGTTTTGTTTTTGGCCTTAGATTCTGCAACAAAATAATTCAGATAAAAACAGCGTAGTACAAAACGACATCTTTCCAATTTCTATAACAGGTGTTCTTGTACACCTGTTTATCGGAAAACTTATTTGAATACTAAAAATATTGACTGCGAGCTATTGAAATCAATTTCAAAGTATTTCCTTAGGACCGAACGGATAAAAAATACGCTGAACTGTAATTTCATCCCAGCAACGGCGCTGCAAACGTAAACTCACTAGTCTATTTCCGTTAGTGGGCTCACAAAAAGGTTCTACATAAAGATGTCCATTTCATTCGAAGCGTAACCAAATTGATATAGGTTACGTAAATGTTAGTTTCTCAGAGATGGATATAGCGTTATTTACATATAATGCTAACAAAATTGAGTGACGTTAGAATGATGAATGGTCCAGGCCATTTGTGACCTTTCCCCGATCCCAAGTTATGTAAATACCCACGGCTTGAGAAGCCACATCGCGGCGTTTTTCATCGATTTCTGTAGACCCTTCCTAAACTGTAAGAGCTAGCCATTATAATAATAGATATTCTTATATTTATTGCCGGATTTCGGCCTAGTATTTTGTTTTGCTACGCTGATGATATGAAGATTTTATGGCGTTTACCTTTTTTTGGAGGGACGCCCGGATGTTTGGGGTGAGACAATTGTATGATAATCATTTGTAAACCAAATAAGCAACCATTTAGAAGAGTGGGTCGACGAAATTGTATCAAGGCCGTCCCTAGCCTTTTTGCAAAATGAGGGCAAGTTTAAGTCGAATTGCGTGTTTTGCAAGCAATTGTTTTTTTGTGACAACGGTGGATCCAGCAGATAACCCTAGAACCTTTGTTAAAGGAATAGCTATTTTTATAGATAGCGCCACTTAGGGCGAGGCCAAGTTGATCTTACTGCGAATCCATTCAATTTTATTGTACACTTTAATGTAGGCGAAGATTTTATACGTAGTAAAATTTTCACTAACAACGTGTGTTGAGTTATAGAAATAAGGCAACATATTGTAAATACAGTACACCAGCCTTCCAACTAAAACTTCTCAATGTAGAGTACATCAAAAATGCATAATGACAGCATACGAGTAAGTTTGGCGTGGTAGCAACGTGGCGAGCCTTGTCGTCAAACTTGTTTAAATTTATTTAGAGCTGACAAGTTCTGCTACAAGCAGTGCATTATTATGAGACTTGCGTGATATACGAGTTGAGGTCTTTGAAGTAAGAAGTTAATCTTCTTTCTTTCCTATGTAGGTTATACTTGGTGCAGGACTGTGTGTTTAAATTCAAATCAACTGATACTAATACAGTTCAATGCTAGACATAGGTAGTCCTCTCCTTAGCTCCGCCACAACATCCAGTCTACTGCTTTTTGCACCGAGTCTGTTCCAGCCACCTTTAAAAGGTCTTTGATCGACATAGCTAAAGGGCGTCCCACGTTAACACATTATGACACTTTTAGCCACTATGATGTATAGTTCTTTTTCAACATTTCTCTGCAGCAGAAGGACAGATAAGCAAAATCCCGGAATAGCAAAATCCCAGATTAGCAGAAGGACAGATTTGCATAAAGACAGAAGTACATACCCACACAGAAAACACAAATAAAATTGATATACACTCTAGATGCTAACTGTGCTCCATGTGTCCAGTGCAATAATGCATTCTGAGCGGTGTTTAGACTGTTCCACTTCTGATGTGCTTTGGGCACGTTGGTGGCATGTGTACAATGGTAATTGCAGGCATGCCCTTATAATGTTTCGACCATGATTGCTGGGTATTTGGCTGAGAATAACTTATACACATATAATATGTAACAGCCCACGAAGCAATCCATTTTTTGTTTACTTTATAGGTAAAATAAATAAGTTCATTATTTATTATACTGGCATGTGAATCGAGTTTTCCAATAATATTGGTAGTTAATTATTTTCTATTAAGCCTTCCAAATTCTGAGGCAGTATATTTTATAGTAGTAGTACCTACGAGTAATAATTAAAAGCAGACCAAATTTTTCGATTAAATATTTCCAATAAAACTGCATATGCTAGCACAAAATTTTCCAATCCGCTTCACCAGGCAAACAAATTTTCCGATCGACTTATATTTATATGTGTATCAGCTTTTAGTTTTCATTAACGTTCACGAGTATTGCTAACCGCAGATGGTTTTGCCTTTATAAATGTTACTGTGTATTATCTTTGTAATTGCCTATTTGTACTAGGTTTAATAGAGCCGTTTACTGTAATATTGTAACTGCCTGTCTCTTGTTTGTTTAATCTTGATTGCAAGCCAAATACCTATTGTGTCGTCTTAAATAAGCCCAAATATTTTTCCAAATGCTTATTTATTTAAGTACACACCAAGATAGAAAAGCACAAAGGTACTGCTTATTCAAATCAAAATTTCTTACAACAGACCCACGACAGGAGGGTTGAATTAGAAACATAGGTAGACACTATGTTTATAGAGACAATAATGAAAACACAACATAGATTACAGGTCATTATTCAAAACTGGAACAGTAAGTTTTAAGCAACGGTCAGACATCACTACCTAGACATCTTTACTTCTTTTTCAACATTTGTCAACAAAGTAGTACCTCCTTTAGCAACTGGTTCAAACAAGCTGACATACCCGTTTCACCGCAGAATTTTACCTTTAAAATTCTATAAACTGCTAGAAACTGTTCGCGTCTGCCTACGAAAGACTTACAAATTGAATTCCCACTCGCTATTGATTTGAATCCAACATCCAACTTGGGAATTGGATTTGCTTTCACCAATTTCAAAAACAAGATAGCTTATGGACAAAAAAAATGTTGAGCACAATTCTGATATTAAGCCGTGAATTCATTCTACAATACTTTGTCAAACTATTTTGTTAGTTGTGTTTTTTTGCTGTCTTATGTTCGAGCTCCGAGGACGAAAACGAACATGCAAAATTCTAAATAAAATCATACCTAACTTCATTTTTCCTCTTATATTTATGATTCTGTGGTATTCATTAATTCATCAGAATTTTGGCGACTTTATAGAAGAAAGATTATGTGACCAAGCGCAAAAAATATATATTTTCCAAACCACAAGGCGAGATATAGCATAATAAAATAAAAAATAAAAACAAACCACAATGCGAGACATAAGTAATGACACTGAATCTCTAGAGGGTGGGACAATTTTAAGATGACTATATCGTTTACGACTTTACCAGTTGCCTACTGAGGGACAAGTGGTGAAACAGGAGTATTTGCTTGGAAAACCGAATCCAAACTTAGTGAAAATGGATACTTTAGTAGTACCTATTACTAGGCTGAAGGTACGATATGAGTTGTCTACCTTTCCAAGGTTCTCCAAGAAGTATGAATTTTACATAATAAATTAAGGCAGAAGTCGTGGTAGATATAAAAGTTAGAAAACCACTTAGGGTACCTAATTTTAGGTCTTTCATAATTCAGAAAGAGCTGCAAATTTTCCTTGTTTATATTAGCATTATCTTTCAAAATAACATGGGTACTGTGTTACGACAAGGCTTAACAAGGGTTTTACATTATTTTTACAACGCCTACTTGACTGAATAATTATAATTTACGACAGTAGGAGGGTAATTTATTATACTCACGCATGATTGTATTGAATTACGTACCTGGTGCTATCAGTGGGTTTGCTTATATGGCATTGGCCCCAGTATTAACGTACATATTGTAGAATGCCTAACGCTGTTAGATAGTTGAGTTGATGGTTGAAAAATAAATTTCTGGAGTGGTAACTGCGTACTGACAGACGCAGCGTTGCACATAGGAGTATTTGGCTAATAAAACCGGACAAAAGTCGGAATCAGTAAATTAGTCAAAAGTCTCACTGAATCTATTGTTCATCTAGCTAAGTAACCGGTCCATCAAATGACAGCCATTCAATCCCCGCAAGCTTCAAACTTGTTTACGTAGGTCAGTCGAAACTCATTCGTTCGCAGAATCGCATGTCTTTGTTTTCGACGCTCTCGGTTGCAGTATTACTTTGTTTTGTTATTGTGTTCTCGTGTTGTGGAGTTTTAAAAGAAAAACTTTTGAATATGGAAGATGAAGGTATGTACTGTATTTTAAAATATCAATTAGTTGATCTGCTGCTTAAATTTTATGTTTAAAAAGGGTATGATAACAGGCATAATTTGTATATATTTTTTTACTTAAATTTATCAGAAAACAGTGTTTTTGTTTATGTGTCTTGTCTTGTCCCGCTATCATTTATACATGGTCATAATAACCGGTCTTCCGACAATTGCACACCGTAGTTAAACAGTCCGCCCACGTCCGCCATTTTGTTTTGTATTACTTCAAAGTTTAAGTTTAAGTTTAAGTATTTTAAATCATTATTTTTTATGTTTTTTTTCTACAGATTCTTCGGGAACTGTCAAGAAATTTACCAGAAGAGCATTGTATAACATCCTGAATGAATTTAAAGGAAAGAAAATGGAAGAAAAGTTTTTATTATTAGAAGAGAGACTTCTGAAACTGGCTAATTGTCCAAATAATGAAAAATCAAATTTTCACACTTATTTGTAATAAAAAATAATGTTTAAATCGAATTCATATAAAAAAACGCCTCAGATATTTTTGACCGGTTTTATTAGCCAAATACTCCTATGTGCGTTGGAAGGCCTCCCTCTAGTTGAAGTGATGAACTGGTTAAGTTTGCTTGAATCCTTTGGATGCAAGAAGCACAGGACCGATCGATGTGGTGACGTTTGGACGTCCTGCAGTGGACGTTTTTCGGCTGAAATGATCGTGGTGATGATATCGTCCGCCAACGATAATCTTCGCTGCAATGTCGAGCTAGGTCTACATAATGCTTATGATATCAATTTTGATATTTTCACATATCTGTCACTCAAATATATCTCAAAGAACAAATTCAAGTACACACACACGTACAGATTTTCGGATAAGTAAAATAAAATGATTGCGAAAATCCAATACAAGTCTAGACGCAAACTATTTCATTAGACCTCTGTACACATACCTATCACCACACACACACACAGTCTAATCTAGAAGCTAACGAGATGCTGTCAGACCGCCCATTATTCTCGATACGAGTGATATTATTGAAACCTGATTAATTAATACCGGAGATATCTCATAATCTGCTTGTCTGTACTACGTTCAAAGACAATAGAACGAATTTTTACAATGGTTTTCAATCATCTTTATAGCCCTTCGCTAAGCATTGATAACAACATTTGTGCTACATGTTCAATTTAGTCGTTATATTTTTTTTACCCTTGTATAGATTCTTTTCCGATTGTTTTGTAAATGTGTCAACATTGCAGGCCTTCTAGATTTCTAGATGCTTGTTAACATTTGTTAACTTTTTATCTTGTTTTACGTTTTTTTTGTTTTTATTATATATAATCTTTTTTTTTTAGTTTCTTACGACTTATTGTCGGGCCTACGTTGTCCCCCCATATCTAAGTACTAATGCTGTAATATGGAAATATTGTAAAATGAAACCATTTTTTAAAAGAGTAACCGTGTTGTTTCTTGCCGGTTCTTCTCCATAGGAAACGACCAACCCAAACCGTGCACCTTTTGTCGACGTTTTATAAGTGCCCATGTAGGCCATAACTGAATAAAAAAAATGATTTTATTTTTAATTTAGTATAAAAATAGATTATCCTTACACGCCGATGCTATTCATATAATTCGTAATTTATAATTTCCATTAATAACTGCATTCAAGTATTCACAAAAAATTACAGGCATATCGGTACATTTTCTCAGTTTCGTTGCTCGGTCCCGCTCAGCTGGGCATAGCATGTGGAAACGATGGTACTTTCTGCAACAGTCATGCACGCGTTCATAATTAACTTTCTTCTGCTTACTTTAAGTATTACGGTATGCATTACATACATACTGATCTTCCTGGTGAATCTGATAAAAATATTATGGATAACACATAAGTCTCATGCATCAATTATTTGTCTATTACAATGTCACCGAGAAAACTGCGTTGAAGTTAGCATGAAGTAATATATCCTGAAGCTTTTTATAGATAGCTCACTTAACTTATGTTTTCACTGTGAGATGCCAGTCGGCGGTGTTACGTCATTCCAAAATATTTGTCAAAGGAGATGTTCCAGAAATGTATGGAGCCTGGGCCAGGTCTATGTACACTTTATGTAAATATTGCTATATTTTATAGTAACCGTTTTTTATTGTTAATTTTCTTTAATTTAACTTCATTTCAATGTAAACCTAAATTATTTTTGTCAAGTAGAGCAACACAACATCTAATAAACATGGTGGATAAGATCAGTAGTATGCGAAAAATGACATTTTGACAATGACATTTGATTGACGTGTCATCGTAAAATCTGCGTTAAATAAACAACACGATTTCAATTGCAACAGTTGTTTTGTTTTAGTTTTGCAACAAATGAGTTGCAAAACTAAAACAACCACTAAAAACGCCGAAACATATCCAATTCAATGCCAAAGCAAAGAATGACCCAAAGACGTCACTTCCTAAAACTGTCAAAGTCGTCGAACGTCATGTCAAACACAACTGTCATGGCTGCCCTAAAAATATGGTTATCGTAGTAAAAATTTTTATCAAATGATCATTTTTTACGCATGTACCTTTCTTCAAAATAATTTGTTAGTATTTTTATGGTGTTCCTCTATTTTTTTCCTATTTATCTATGTAGTGTACATGGTGATGGCCTAAAATCGAACATCTCCTTTGTCAGGTCATTGTGCATCACTGCCGAAGTGACATTTCCCGCCCGTCGGTTTTGACGGCTATTTAGTGTCAAAAATAAGCCTATCTCAGTTGTATTTAGTCCAACGAGTAGTGAAAAAGACAGGGATGGCATATAGTTAATTTAATTTATTGCAATCAATTTAGCTTTTAATAGTATTTTTATTGTTTTTAATTAATACATTCTGTATTTATCTCCGCATAATTTAGTGCATGCTGTGCTTTTCTTTAAGTGATGAGGCACTTAGACTTAAGTTTGAAATGTACAAATTTATAAAGTAACAGTGTACTCAGTGTTGAAAAGCCAAATAATAAATAAATAAATAGTCACTGAGAAAGCCATCTACCCCGACCTTCGCTACTTCAAAAATGGACTACTACTAAACTAAAAACAACTACTACTAAGTAAAAACAGAATAGTACTACTCAATTCAATTCAATTTATTTCATCACAAATAAATTTGAGTACATGATTATCCTTTATACTACCACATACATAAAGCAGGTGAATGAGGTGAGCTGCAGCAGAGGGCAGAGCAAGACCAAGCCCTGCGCTAGGAGCTAACCTGTGTTACAGGCGCTGGGCACCTACTCCACCGTCACACTTACAACACACTTACAAACATCGAAGTAGCATAGAGGGTTTAAGACTCGCCGATTTCCCAGCTTAGGCAAGCCTGTACATAGGGACAATAAATACCTGTCTATAGTAGTGTAATGGGCTGGGTGAAAATAAAATTCACTCAAGGCTGAGAGGGCTGTTGGGGGCAGCATATACCAAGCGGCCTACACGGCAGAAGACCGCAAATCTTGAATCTGCGTCGTATGTATCCCAACAGTTAAGAAACGACGAAGGAGAAGAAGTGGATACTGGGTAGTGAAAAATACGCGAACATAAGTAAATAACATTAGACAGGTAGTACAAAATAACAGATTTTTGTTTTTCTTTAAAGAGAAAAGTTGAAGTGTACCACACGATTTTGCAAGGCAAACCTTCTACTCCAGCCTTGTCTTCTTGGTCGACTTTTTCATAACTGCAGGTCGTGACCCTGAAAGGCGCTCTTAGCTTTATGCACGATGTTCTTCCACTTCATTCGTTTTTCAACTCCTCTCAGGGTGGTTGTAACAGAGTCTAGTGAGGGCGGTTGCCTGGTCTGACCAGCGCACATAGGACTTTTTCAGGTAAAATCCGGTCAAAATTATTTAATGGCTTATTTAATAATAAAACATGGTAACATGATTTAATATAATCTTTAATGACAATAAAAAGTACATTCACAGCAAAAAATTACGTTTCATTAATACAACGTTAACGTTAACTTATGTGCTTAAAATTATCTTATTGTACTCTTTCTCTTCATCGTATTCATCTATATTTTCGCAACTGGTGTTGTATTTTAGTCTTTTTGTATTTGCTCTTTCGTTTCTAACTAATAGTCGATTCTACATTATCTGAAATTGAAAAATATACCAACATAAAGTCAAATAAAAACATTTTACACTGTCATCTTTAAATAATTGAAAATAAAAATGGCAATTTTTTCTCGTAATTACTCAAATATATACCAGTCAAAATATGAATCGTAAAATAAACGGTTGACAAGCCTTGACAAATAAACTTAAACATGATTAAATAAAATATTTTATAAATTTAATTTCAAGTTTCGGTCCAACTTTCTGATTTCATTATACACCTTAATGAAACATAAAGTATTTCATTATCATGTTAAAATGATCTACGTACTTTGTATTTTCATATCCACAATGTTTTTTTTTCACTATTTATCATACCAAACGTACAGTTCAAACTCTAATGCAGTGAAAAAACAAACGCCGAGAACATAGAAATGCGGCTTAGAAAACAACTGGGTTCTGACTACTTGTGCGGCAAGGGTCAACTACTTGAGTTACAGATATGTCCCTATTGAGATAGACAGGTTATTAAGCTGAAAAAATGTTTGGCTTTAATTGGTTTTTCTTTAACTTCGTAAATTCGAATGTGACCGACTTTTTGGTAGAAATACTCCTATGTGCAGCGGTTAGGTAACCGGCGCACACAAGCGGATTTGCACATATTCGCGGACAAAACTCAAATTATGAAGTTAGCCATAACAGTCACACGACTTTATTTTTCGAATCTTAAGGATTTCTTTAATCCAATTTCAGTTTGTATAATATTTCTAACGAATGTTTTAATTCTTACTTTATAATACAAAGTTTAAAATGGAGGCGCTCGTGGCTAAATAATAACAACCGCACTGGTCAATCATCAAAGTTAAGCAACGCTTGACGAGGTCAGTCCGTGGATGGGTGACCATTTCAAAATAACGAGTTTCCTCCGTGCCTCGGAAATCACGTTAAGCCGTTGGTCCCGGCTGGCATTCGAAGATCTTTGACAGTCGTTACGGGTAGTCAGAAGCTTGAGACCTGACACCAGTCTTGCCAAGGGGTACCGTGTTACCCAGTTTCTGGGTTGTGGAGGTCAGATAGGCAGTCGCTCCATGTAAAACACTGGTACTCAGCTGAATGAGGTAAGACTGGAAGCCAACCCCAATATAGTTGGGAAAAGGCTAGGCAGATTGAATACCAAGTTTAAAATCGAGATTAAAAAAATAAGTATTGTCAAGTTTTAAAAGTGTTTGGAGTATCTTTAATCGTGGATTGTGAACCTGGAGGAATATACCTATGTGTTTAAAACTAGCTGTTCCCGGCGGCTTCACTCCCGTGGGCTCCAGGTCCTGTTTTCGGGATTAAAAATAGCCTATGTTACTCAGGAATAATGTAGCTTTCTATTGGTGAAAGATTTTTAAATCGGTCCTGTAGTTTCGGTGACTATTCGGTACAAACAAACAAAGAAATAAAAAAATCTTTCCTCTATATAATATTGGTAAAGATTGTTTTTTTTCATTGTTTGTTTGAACCAGAACATAGCTAATTATGAGCTCATCATATCAGCCGAAAGACGTCCACTGCTGAGCATAGGCCTCCCCCAACCGTCGCCACACTGTCCGGTCCCGTGCGTCTCGCAACCAGCGGATCCCCGCAACCTTCACCAGGTCATCGGTCCAATTATGAGCTAAGTAAGCCAAAAAGTTACAAATTCATTAGAAACAGACTTCTTTATAAATAATACAATGAAGTGACATGTCTTAGCTTAAATAAAAGCTTGTAAATAAAAAAAGGGCTGTATGTTTGGATATTTAGTAATCAATCATGACTTACCAGTTAAATAGATTTGGATGAAACTTGGCACACGGGTAAACCATAACCAGCAGCCTAATTGCGTAAGTGAATTCGGCAAGGCAAAGAGTTTTAGCCCCATCAATCGACCAATCATATGCGAGATGAAAGAAGCGATGTGGATTTCCGTCTATGTGATTTGTCGATTGATGGGGTTAAAACTCTTTGCCTTGCCAAATTCAATTACGCAATTTGGCTGTTGGATTAGGAAAAAGGATACTTTTATCCCGGTAATACGTTTTTAACTGACTACCGAAGGAGTGTTTATCAGTATATGTATGTATGTACGTTTGTTTCTATGTGGCATTCTAGAGACCAAGAGCGTTGGCCAATTTTGATGATTCTTACTTTGATCGATTCATCTTAACCTTGCAAGTGTCACTGGCTATATTAAAATTGGAAAATAGAAAAATGGCGGATTTTGGGCACCTTATTGTAGGGTCCAATTATTTTTTCTTGCAAACCCATCGTGTGGGTTATCAAAATAAAGGGTTTTAAGAGGTGATTTCAAAAATATATATCACTTATATGTTTAATGTACCTAATTCGAAAAAAAATGTTGACTAAAAAGTTATAGAAAAATAAGCTAGTCCCCAAATAAACACAAAAGTTTTAGAGCTCTTAGATTATTTTAATTTAATAAATACTAAAAACAGATTTCAAATGAAATCGTAGTGTTAAATTAGTACATTGACCTCTGGTGCACTTATTCACATTATCAACTCTGCTTTAATAATTACCTACACTGCCAGAACTGCACTTCACTGAGATGGACCTATACGAGGAGCTTACGGCTACATTATCTACGAGAATGACGCAGTATGAGGAAGACCTGAGGAATGCTAGCAGTGAGGGTACTCACAAGTCTATTGCCAGCCTGTCGAAGGAGTTCACCGAGTTCAAGGGCCTAATAAAGAAAACCTTGAGTGCACTGAAGTCCCAGATGGAGTTGCTTGTGGTGAGGCTGAACAGGCACGAAATGGCATCCCGTGCTAAGATACTTCTGTTACATGGTCTATCTGAGGGGAAGGATGTTGATCCTACCGCCGGTTTTCTCACCATTTTGTCAGACCGTCTGGTAATGAAAGGTGTCACCCAAAAAGACATTACAGCCTGTCACCGCCTCGGAAGCAACACCAGCAATCCCAGACCTCTCTTGGTTCGCTTCGAAAGCCGCATCGTAAGGAACGAGGTGTGGCGGAATAAAACCAAATTAAAAGGGTCTGGTCTGACGCTTTCCGAATTCCTCACTAACCCCAGACACGAAATTTTTATGAATGCTCGGAAGTATTACGCCCGTAGTATTACGGGATACATAGGTGCTGGACGTCTGAGGGAAGAATTGTCATCCAGGTGTCCGATAAATTACGACGGAAGATTGAATCTGCAATGGAATATCGAGAACTTGTTGCTCGGTTCCCCGTCGCAGAATCCTCGGCCTTAACCGTAACATCGAAGCCGGCGCCCGAGAAGAGAACTCGCAAGCCAGCAAAATGATGGTACTATTTCACCGTCCTTCTACTCCCTGTCAAAACAGTATAGGTACTTATAAACATTGTTTTTTCTTGTATGTCGGTCACTCTAAATTGTTTTATATTTATTAATTTCGTGTTGTGTATTTATGATTTGACTTGATGTCATGAAACTTTAACTGTCAGTGTCACTATTAATTAAGAATTGTCATTTGACGCTTTTGTTGTTTCTCTGCGTCAGATCTACCCAAAGTTACGTTCGGAAACACAATATTTTAGTTCACAAGGTTTTTCGTATAAGCTTTTTAGCAATCGTACTTTGAGTAATTTTTAATGTGACCGGCGAGTGCATCGAGGTTTGAGTACTTTAATTGTTTTTTTTTTTTTTTGGTTTATTTTATAGTATTATTTTTGTCGAAAAAATTGTATTGACATCGGCTTTATACTATTTTACAAATAAAAACAGGCAATAAGTTATTAGAAATTGTGGAGGTGAAAATACTGTGAAGAACAGAGTGGAGTACCGGCACAATTGTTGGTGGTTCAAGAAAGTCGGCGTTTGAAGAGTAAAATCGACTAAACAGTTCGTAACGGTCGCAACCATTTAACACGGAATAAGCGCCTGAGAATCGCAAAAATACTACAACAGAAGGTGAGTCAGTCCATGCTAGTGCAAAAACAGTGATAAAATCAAATTTGAAATCATAATACTAAATTATAACCATTAAAAAACCCAAAATCAAAAGATATTCCGTTAAAATATTACGATAAGCGCCATCTAGCGGTGAGTAGAATCCATTTTACAAGAGATCTAACTACCACGACTGCAGTTTTATATAGAGGGCACCACTAGTGAGTAAAATAGAATGGAGGAAATAATGAAAGTATTACAAAATATACAAAATGAGCTTGCGCAAAACAGAAAAGATATGAAGTCGGTGGAAGAAAATATCATGGAAAGCATAAATAAAAACTTGGATGAGAAATTTCATATAATAGAAGAGAAACAACACAAGTTGGAGGAAAAAATTGAAAACCAACAAAAAACAGTCGAGTTTCTGGATAGACAAATCAGACGAAAAAATTTGGTCTTTTTTGGGCTAGAAGAAAAGGAAAAAAGCTATGAGGATCTGCTTATATTAATCCTTGATGTGATAACCATTCAAATGGGTGTAGCATGTGAAAAGTTCGAAGTAGAGACTGTTTCAAGAATCGGAAAAAAACACGGGAAAACTAGACCAATTAGGGTAACTACTACAACTACGCTGAAGAAAATCGAGATTCTACGGAAGAAAAAATCCCTGGAAAGCTCAGGCATTTATATAAAAGAGGATTACTCTCCTGCGGTACTCCAAAAGAGGAAAGAACTACAAGAAGAGCTGAATCGAGAAAGAAATAAGGGAAACAAGGTGGCTCTTCGTCACGACAAGTTAATAAGGCTCGATCAAGATAAAAACCGATTTCCAAACCAAAAGAGGTACCTGTCAGAATCACCAGAGGGAGTAGCGAGCACCAAGGTTTGGGAAACTAAAGAAAACTGTAAACAAATATCAAAAAAGAGCAAATCCCAGAATATAACGACCTTTCTACGGCCATCTCAACTGAACCCAACTGCTGGAATCTCAAAAGACAAGGAAAAACAGAAAGAAAACCAAAATAATAATAAATGACGTCCCTCCACCTCTCCCAATCCGGCCGGTCCCCGTGGGTGAAGTAGACCATAACCCTCCAGAGGTAAAAACTTCAAATTTAATTATATAAGAACCCAAGAACTATAACCTGATCTATATTAATACGAGTCGCATGAAGAATTATGAATTCTGTAGCCATCTCTGGAGGAGGCCGTTACTCTCGGAATGAGAGGTTCATGCATGCCATCATAATAGGTTTTAAGTACAAAGTCTTCGTTATTTTATTTTTATAATACACAACCAATCTATTTCATTCAAATTTATTTACCAATCAATAATATTTTATTAATCAATTATTATAATTTATCATTATATTTTTTTCAATATATTCATCTAATTAAATTATATACTTAAATATAATATTAATATATTAATTAATAATCAACAAAATCAATTAAATAATAAAATCAATGTAAATTTGCTACGATCTTTCAATTTTGTTTAAACTTTTTATAAAAAAAAAAGTTATATTTATTTTTTCTGATTGGAATTTTATTTTACTGAAAAATGTTTTATAAACAAAACTTAATTTAAAAAATCTAAATAATGTTTGCAATTGTTAAATCTTTATAATTTTATGTCAACCTATGAATGTTTTTTAGTATTATCACATCTCACATCATTTCATTTCTGAAATTGTATGCATGAAATAAAAGGCTTTTTTATTTTTTATTTATTATTTTTATTATGTCTGATGATCAAATTGATGAAAATTTATTTTCATGCTCATCCTCTTGTGCATCAGATGAGAGCTTTGCTTGTGCTTTTAGCGATGATAACTCTCTAAATCTTCGAGACCAACTTTCTTTTAATTTTTCTAACTATCACTAATTCTTCAACGCTGTTCACATAAATGCTCAAAGCGTACCCGCTCACTACTCTGATTTGCTGTCGTCCTTCGACTCAGAACTTGTTCATGCTGTCCTTGTATCTGAAACTTTTCTCAAGCCTGCACTTCCTTCCACGCAGTATTATCTGCCTGGATACAAGATTGTCCGCAATGACAGAACGGGCAAGGGATGTGGAGGGGTTGCCATTTATCTGCGCGGGGATATAAATTACAAGATAGTTGACCAGTCTCCGAGTGTCTACTTTAAGTTTGCTGAACACCTATTTATCGAAATAAGCTTTCTTCACACAAAGCTACTTTTGGGTGTATATTACAGTCTCTCTTGCCAAATCGATTATTTTTCCTCCTTTGAAGCAAAACTAGAAAATATTTCCACACTTTATGAGCATACACTTATCTTCGGCGACTTCAACACTTGTCTACTCAAGGAAGATTCGCGCAGCTGTAAACTCCAATCACTTGTCTCTTCTGTCAACATGCACTTACTTCCACTAAATGCTACGCACAGGGCTCCTCACTGTACTCTTTCTCTTAGATCTTATTCTGGTTTCTGACCCTCACAAAGTAGCCGCACATGAACAGCTTCCTGGTCCCTTTTCCTATCACTACCTCATTTATCTGTCCTATAAGATTCTACCTCCTAAACGCAAGGCCAAATTTCTATTTCTTCGAAGTTTTAAAAACATTGATTAGTAGCGTCTGAGGGCTGATGTGGGTATGATTGACTGGGGGCCTATATTCACCTGCGAGGATATATACACTATGGTGCAGCAGGACTATCTTAGAATCGTATGAGGCACATGCTCCCCTTAAAAATGTAGCTTTGGGGCTATCCACAGTGATAAAAAATCTGATGGCTAAGAGTGACAAGGCTAAGCGTTTGTACAGTAAGCGGCCCACAGAGGAAAACTGGGACGTTTACAAGAAGATGCGAAATCGCTGCAGTCGTTTGTGTAGGAATACAAAAAGACGCCACATTCACAACTCAATTGATAACTTCAATCCAGCACAAGTATGGCAATTTTTAAAGACTCTTGGTATTAGTAACGCCATCAGCAAGAGTTCTCCTGTTAAGATGGACCTCAATGCACTTAATGCACACTTTTCCAAGTCACCAATCACCCTCGACAACCACGTTAAATCCTCCACACTCAAAGAACTCTCTAATCTTCCTTTGCCAGCAAATACTTCTTTCTCATTTCACCCAGTTACTGAACTAGATATTAAGAGATGTATTCAATCCATATCCACTAAAGCGGTAGGTGATGACGGTCTACATCTCCAAATGTTCCTACCTATTTTAAGTGAAATAGTTCCTATCATAACTCACATAGTAAATTTTCTCTTTTCCAAAACTCCTTTCCTTCAGCTTGGAAGAGAGCTCACGTCCTACCGCTTCCTAAAGTTTCAACTCCCTCGTTACCTGCCCAGTTCCGCCAAATAACCATCCTACCAATCCTCTCCAAAGTCTTCGAGAGTATTGCACAGAAGCAACTTTCATGTTATTTCTCCTCTAATAGCCTGCTGAGTCCTTACCAATCTGGTTTCAGACCTGGCCATAGTACTGTGGCCACTCTTGTCAAAATAACTGACGATATAAGACTGGCTATGATAAATGATAAATGATAAATGATTTTATTTCTGTAAGTTGGTTTGTACAAACGCTTTTACATGTCTAACATATTTTTTTTTTTAAAACTAGATGAGGTCGGCGTTTCATATCTGACTACTCTGAGAAGAAAGGCCGAAACAAACTCAGAGGTCACAGTCTCTTTTAAAGTCCTGACAAAATCTTGGTTCGATCATGTGAAGACCATGTAGACTGATGTCTGAAATGGTCTTTTGAGAAAAGAACCAGCCAGATTGAGTGGATAATAAATATCTTACTATATTGGTTCTACTGGACTTCAGCAGTGTTTTTAACTCAGTTGACTTTGACATTCTCTTAGGAATCCTTTTCTCTCTTAATATCTCTGCTTCGGTAATTGAGTGGTTCAAATCTTATCTTCGGGGCCGCTCGCAGTCTGTTCGATCCGATGAGGACTCCTCTGATTGGTGTGACTTGACTGCCGGCGTTCCTCAGAGTGGCGTCCTCTCTCCTCTTTTTTTTTTTTTTAATATATTATAGGCTTGCGCTTGACCACTATCTCACCTGATGGTAAGCGATGATGTGGTCGACGGTGAAGCACGCTTGCCTAGAAGTAACCTATTCACTCTTGACTTAAAGACTCCTAGATTGTAGCTATCGGGAAACACAGACTCCGGCAGGGAATTCCACTCCTTAGCTGTACGCATAATGAAAGTATTTCCAAAACGTTTAGTGCGTATGGGTGGTATGTCTACCATGTAGCGATGGCGCATCGCCGTACGTCTTGTAGTCCGATGATGAAACGGGCTTGCTGGAATTAGATCATGCAATTCCATCGCACACTCCCCGAAATGCAACCGATAAAAGACCGACAAGCTGGCAACTCGGCGACGATCCACCTCTCCACTCCTCGATTTTCATAAATGCTATCACTTAGGTCCCAACTTCTAACTATCATCTCCTTGCAGACGACTTGCAGCTATATCGCCACTTTAAAGTTAGTGATCTGGTTGGGGCTGTGTCTGCCATTAATATGACCTTGAAAATATTAACAAGTGGGCTAAATCCTTTGGACTCTTCCTGAACCCAACCAAATCTCAAGCGCTCATTGTTGGTGGTAGGTACATGCTCAACCTTTTAAATCCCCAAGCCCTCCTGCCAGTAGTTTATGATTCAGTGCCGATATGTTATTCGATAAACGTGAAAAATATAGGCGTCTAAATGGATACTAACCTCTCTTGGGGTTCATGTTGCTGATATAAGTAAGAGGGTCTTCTACTCTTTTCAGTCTCTTAAACGTCTTCAAACATTCTTACCAATCCACACTAATGTCACTCTTGCTCAATCTCTTCTTCTACCGCTCATAGACTATGCGAATGTATGTTTTCTAGATGCAACGGAGGTACTCCTAAATAAACTCGAGCAACTGCAGAACTTGTGCATCCGCTTTATTTTTGGCCTCCGTAAATACGATCACGTGTCGGAGTTTCGGACTAAATTGAAGTGGCTGCCGATTCAGCGTCGGATACCCATATCCTATCTCTTCTCTATACTTCATGGTACCCCACGTCACACTTCCAGCCGCTATGATGGCTCCTTCTCTGGTACTGCAGTGCAAATAGGTATAAAGGTGACCTTGACCTCCATGCCTTGGGTACGTACCCAAAGGCTATGCAGGCTCTGTAGAGCTTACTCAAATGGGGTATCAAAACAGATGCACCTTCTTGCAATTGTATTGGGTAGATGCTATCCGGAGGATTTAAGAGGCTGGATGCCCGCTATGGCCAGTTTCAGTTTATTTCCATCTACCACTTTTTTTGCCGTGAGCCAGTTATTATTGGACGTGTGCCTTGTGAGCTCGTCCCTTGTGACTGGTTCCTCTTCATCGCTATTGCGCAGTATTAATTCTAGGAACGGGCCCTAAACATCACGCGCAGAGTGACCTGTCTTGTTTCCGTGAGATACCCATTATTATCCTTTACAGATGATAGTCCTGGCTCCTTCCTGGCTTTTGCATCATTAAAGTCTGTCGTTTTTCCTGACGTATTTTGACTAGTTTAGGAGTCCACCATGGTACCTTTTTGCAAAAGGCCTTTTTCTCTGGGCAATTATCTTCCCATGCACCGATGGAGCCCGCCTTGATACTGTCCGCTTCAAATTCTATATGCAGTATGGAATTAAGCTTACCTTTAGGGCTCCCTAGATTTACTTTGAGATCCCTCCTGTATGAGTCCCAATTTTTATGCCTCAATTTAAGTTTCTCCTTCGTCTAGTTTCGGCTTCTCCTTCTCCTTTAGGTTTAGGACGGCTCCTAAACCTAAAGCATATATAATTATGGTCAGATAGAAAGATTTCGTCCGATACATGCCCATTTTCAATATGAGCGCTGGCACTATTTGAAGGCAGTATCAGGTTAATAACTTTAGATCTCGCAGAGGTCCTGAAAGTAGGTTTATTGCCAACGTTAAGGATTTTTCCCTCGTTTGTTGACATCTGAGCTGCCCCAAACCACGTGGTGTGCATTCGCATCGAAACCAAGGTCGAGGTTTTCTTGGTTGCCGTGGTCAACTAGTCTTCTATTAAGTGGTGTTACTGGTTCCTTTTGTTCAAATGGGAGATAGTCAGAGGCAAGGATAATTCTCTTTTCCTCTGTTCCCGTCCCCACTTGGATCAAAGTTGTTGTGAGATCCCTGTCACAGAAAGTACGTAAGGGCATTGCATCTTTACCGCCCCTGATATAGATGCAAGTCCTCGCATCATTTGTTGGACAGTCGTAGAGCACCATGCCTCCTGTCCCACCTAAGCCTTTTATAGTCCCTTTATACAGATAACGTTCCTGTATCAAGGCAACGTCACATGAGTTAAGCTTCAGAAGCCGAGCCAGAAGGGCAGTAGCGGCACTGCAATGATGCAAATTAATTTGTACACACCTTAGTCCCTCTATCTTGGATGATTTTGATGGGCCTGTGTTGATTTAGGAGGGCCTTAATTTTAAGGCCCCTCCTCCATCGCCTGGCTCTCCTCGAGAGCAGTCAGCGACTAAATCCTCAGGTTGTCGAAGTCCCCAAGGATGTCATCCTCGTGGTCTGCCTCTGACGTCCTGGTCTAAATCTCTGTCTCCTGCGCTGTGTCGTGAGCAGAGATTTCGTCGATGGCCACCTCAAGTTGTGGTTGTCCATCTTCGGAGGGTTCCACTTCTGCTTTCGCAGTGGTTGCCTCTCCCTTGTCTTCTTCCAGGAGCTTGAACGAGTATCGTTCAATTCCTCCTGGAAGAGAGTAGCCCGCGGCCTCGATGACCCCAGCGGACACCAGGTCCATGAGGACGATACGATGGATCAGTGAGAGTATTCACGACCTGCCAGTCATCCGTCTTCAAGGCAGGGTTAAGCCACTGGAGCAGTCAACTGGCCTGGGCAGAGTCTGGAAACGCCAAGTTGCGACTCTTTCATGCCATTTTGACTGGCTTTGGACGGTCCTTGGCTTCAACGACCTTGAGTTTTAGGGAGCCAAGTTCCACATTGTGGATGGCACCCCGAAACCAGCAAGCAGCATCAGAATTGTGTCAGGATACATGTACTGCACCCGCGACAATTTCGGGAGCAACCATGAGAACAGGCAGAGGATCCGGCGCATCTTCCAGTTTCTCAATTATGAACTCCTGGATTGGCACCAAACTCTCCGCCTTTAAGTACTCCTCTGGGTACTTGACTGTGACGACAGCGAGTTTCACAGCCGCCACCGCGTCCCTACAAGATCTGGTTGAGGATGATTGCCCATGGGTCTTCCTCCTCTTGGCCACCATGTCCCCGCTGTCGCCGCTGAGAACAGCACGCGGTCTCTTTGATGGGCCCTCCGTAGGAGTCCCTTCTACGGGCGAATACAATAACTATGATATTGAGACATATTCTCTCGCAGACATTTTTGTAGGTAATAATAAGTACTTTAATCATGTAGTACATATGTTTTATGTATCGTCAATAGTTTTTCAGCACCAAACGCCAAATAATGAATTTTATAGGCCAAATTTGACTACTTTGGGTTTCACTATTGCAATGTTCATAAAAAAAGAACTCTATTTAAAAAAAAAAGTTTTATAGCCTATTTTACTCGGGCATAGTGTAGCTTTCCATATGTGAAAGAATTTAAAAATCGGTCAAGTAGTTTCGGAGCCTACTCGGTACAAACAAACAAACAAAAAAAACCGGCCAAGTGCGAGTCGGACTCGCGCACGTAGGGTTCCGTACCATTTGCGTAAAAAACGGCAAAAAAATCACGTTTGTTGTATGGGAGCCCCCCTTAAATATTTATTTTATTTTGTTTTTAGTATTTGTTATTGTAGCGGCAACAGATATACATCACCTGTGTAAATTTCAACTGTCTAGCCATCACGGTTCATGAGATACAGCCTGGTGACAGACAGACAGACAGACAGACAGACGGACCGCGGAGTCTCAGTAATAGGGTCCCGTTTTTACCCTTTGGGTACGGAACCCTAAAAAGCTTTCCTCTTTCAAATATTGTTATAGATTTTTAAGCTTGTCATCAATATTGAGATTAGGATTAAAGTTGTTAAAGTGACTATCAAAAAACCAAAGACTTAACCTAAGCTCTCAATAGCCAAGTCATAAAATTCCCAAAAAAAAAATTACTCTATTTAATAAAAAAAAAAACTTTTTACAAAAAAATACAACCGACTTCCAAATAAAAACACTACAAAGTAAAAAATAAATTCAATTTCGGAAGTCGGTGTTCCTGTTTTCGTTTCTTCGTTTTTTGACACCGACTTCCGAAATTGAATTTATTTTTTACTTTGTAGTGTTTTTATTTGGAAGTCGGTTGTATTTTTTTGTAAAAAGTTTTTTTTATTTTTCACTTTTTAGTTGTGTTACATAATGGACCAGTTCTATAGTTCTATAGGTTAGGTACCTATAATGCCCAAAGTGAAGCCAGAATTGATTATCACAATAACATGAATCTTAAACAAAACCGGTGGAATGAGAGTATACCAGGGTTAACTGTTCACACCTGCGTACTGCTTTAGAGCGTACTAGTGTGATGTTATGTAATGGTAAAAACAATAAACAGACATGCGATTGCAGCTATCCCGAGTGATTTGCCGTCATTTATTGAAGAGTTCTGATGTATATCTCCAAAGTTCTTCATCAGATCTTCATAAAATTTAAATGGGACCACATGACAAGCACCAGCTTTCAAATAAAAAAAGAATCATCGAAATCGGTTCACCCAGTGAAAAGTTCTGAGGTAACAAACATAAAAAAAAAAAAAAATACAGTCGAATTGAGAACCTCCTCTTTTTTGGAAAGTCGGTTAAAAATAACAATACTCATCAATAAAATTGAAAATCGAACATAATATTCTGAAAAATGATTAGGTACCAGTGTTGTATTCAAAGTACACAACAAGTGGTTCAAAGTATAATAAAAAAGTAATTGTTTCCAAAAACTTCGAAATAAAATTGAGACTAGACAAAATAAAAACATTTGTACTGGCTATAAATTGAAATATTTGTGTAGACATAGTACGTTGTTTTATGAAAAAGTATCTATATGGAGAGTGATTGGTTTTCAGGTACCGTATTGGATTTCCAATTTGTTTAACTAACCCGTAGTACCAGTTGTTACTAAGGGATACTCAACTTTATAAATTCTATGGAAACCAGTTCAACCCGTAATAAAATTTAATTAAAAGGATTAATAAAACAAATTGTGGGTGATTTTTATCTCTCTTTCCAATATTATGTGAATGTATTTATTTTGGAAATAAATTACAATTATGAGAATGTGTCAACATTACATTTTTCGTATAAATCCTACAAGAATGAAAATGAATATCATAATGATGGTAACGTTGTTAGGTACACTGGGCTTCTTTTATATCATTTTAGATAATATATCATATATAATTATGCAATCGATCTATAATGATAGATATGATTGTAACACTTCCTTCTCCTTCAGTCGTTTGTTCGTCTCCTGGGTTCCTGTCTATCCATTCTTCCGTTAACCATAACATTTACCTGGTTATCGGAATCAGAACTAGAATATTTATTTATAATAATACGTCAAATTACAACAATGTGTGAGATCTTAAATATACGATTTATAAAATAAAAGCAGGCACGATTGGCAAATCTTAGGCAAGTCGCTTTATTGACCACAACACGAAATATTTGTACCTAGTGCCGACAATCGAAAATCAAGATCGTTTCAATTTAGCCTCATTTACGCCCTTCTCAAAAACCCCCGCATGCACGTAGGTAGATCGATACCTTCTAATTATTTTCAGCAATCCGTAAACCCATCTTACATCACAAATCAATACTTTGTTATTTTCACTTCGTTTCGAATAGAAATGCCGATTCATCATTCACGAATGCGGAACTTTGGACCTCAGCTCAGCTCCATTAGGAGGTTCTACGAAATTGATGGGTAAAACTGGTATTCGATATCATTCGTGTTTATATTGCGAATTTGCAAAATTGGTGCGAAATTTTAATACTTTCAGCTTTGCTGTCAGCTTATAAACGAGGTTTTTTTCGATTTAATTAGTATTTTCTGGAATTAGTGGAAGGTGTTTGAAGCGGAATAAATGTAATGTTAATCGTAATGGGTTAATGCTTTCAAAATAAATGTTTTTTAAATGGCAAGTTCAATGACAAATATGCAGCTCAATTTATTTTTCTATCCGTCCGAACTCTTAAGCATTTCCCCCACAACACAGAGAGAAATGGAAAGAAATTCTGAGTTTGTTGTGCTTCTTCAAGCCAATAATTCAAAGACATATAAGCAGTTCCGCCATCTTCTTATCTGCTGCGATCCCGTCTAGCTATGTCAGAACTTCAATCTTTCGATATATTAGCACAGCTTTGACGCCATGCGGCAGATAATATAACAACGTGCAAAATAAACGAACATAATTATTATGAAAGCTACAATAGGTATTATACACGTGTAACTGAAATCCCAAGTGTACTCGTTTTTTCTTTTTATTGTTACCTAATGTAGGTCTTCCAAAAAATCTTAAAGTGTCTCTTATAAAATGATGAATGAAATTGGCCCAATCGTGTCCTGTACAAAATTGGGTAAATTGAATCTTAAGACGATGTGATTGCGACATCCAAATGTACTGAATGCTCCAATTCAAATTTCTATTGCGAATAATTTCGGATTAAATAGGGGATTTGTCGAAAAACGATTCGCGGATATTTTATTATTCGTAAAACGGGGCTTGAAGGGCTAATTATGGCGGCGACGTACGTTTTACAATTGAATTTTAATAGCAGTTTTATTTATGGGAAAGTAAAACGTATAAATGCAGATAAATTAATTACTTGGCTTTTGTATGGATGCTGTGTTGAAGTCTGACTGGAACGGACCGTATTTTTCTTGAGTGATGTCTGTTTGCAGTTTTTCTTCGAATTAATATAAGGAGGCCCTAAGGGCATTTTAAAGAGACAATTCATTTTGAACTGCAAATTATTGGTCCAACTATTTGGTGGGACCACACCATGTGTGTCACGTTATAATGGCACACAGGACTGTTAAACTATTTATACGTATATAGGATCCATATTCAAATAAGCACCTTTGAAATCACGACCTTGATGTAACTGTCTAGTTTACTGGCTACTTTGTATGAGCCGTCCTATAAAGGGTTAACTTAACTTCACATTTCGGATATAAAATAAGAATAAAAATATGAACATTTACGGGGCGTCAAAAAATTCGTCCACATCGCTGTCAACAGGAAAAGTGCCCAGAAGGCTGGCAGCATTGCCACGTTGGATGGCAATGCTGATTCTTTGGCCAAAAAAAAGGCCAGCCCTCTGGTCTCGAGAAGAGTCGACTAACCGTTTGGCGATATCCCGAAATAATATGTGAGCACTCGGACCCCATGGCCCTAGTGTTTCAACCCCAAACGGCTCAAACACATAATTACCAATTAAATTGTTGTATTTGCGCCGTTTGAGGTTTTCATCACCTGCAGCAGCCGCCCCAGCGCAGCCCACCGTGCTAGGAAGATGGGATGGTGCAAGGGTGTTGACGCAAGTTGCATCCCATACCAAAGACCTACCCAACTTCCATGGCATTATGGTCATACCATCTGGTCTCTTCCCATCGACGCGTGCCAGGCCATTGGGTTCTAAGACAGCTGGCACCCCGGCGGTGGCAAGAGCACGACGGATGAGATCATTAATGCTAGCGTGCCGCACAATCCGACCTGCACTCTTACTACAAGATAGGCCATGGTGTCCGAGGCAGTCGACTGCTTCACCGCATTGACAGCGATGTGGAGACCCACAAGGAGCGCCCAATCGCAGGCATGTAGCGAGTCGGAAGGTTGTGTCACCTAGCATAGTACCTATGTTAGGCGACGGTAGTGCCTGAAGCCAGAGGCCCGACTCCCACTCACCCACAGCCAGCAGGCGGGCACGCTCAGCAGTATTGGTAGACGTATTAATAAGGTTATTCCGTACCAACCTGCAGAGTGGCGATCCCACTGCCTCTGGGAAAATGGGTTCTCGGGCCGATCCGTATCCGGGCAAGCCACTTTCCAGGCGTCCTCTGCGTCTGTCAAGCACGGCACTTCGGAGTCAACCAGGGAAAGAGCTAAAATTTTTCTCGTTAGCTTTTCAGTGCTGTGGACAGAAGACAGGAACAAGCTTACACTAGAAATTTTGCGGACGCCGAGGCCACCAAAACGAATTGGTATGGTGGCTTGCAGCCACGCTCGGTCGTCCAAGGCCACATTAAGAATGGATGTTAATGTGTTGCGAACAATTTGGTCAATTTTGTCCAAAAGTTGTGGTTTCTTCCAAAGAGGAGAAGAACGGAGGAAATACATAAAATTTGGACCGAAACAACAATATCTGATAAGGGTGAATGCCGAATGCAAATTAATTTTGGAGAGTCTATCCGAAATATCATTAAAGTGTTTGATTTTGTCTTCGATGAAAGATGAAAAACTTTCTTCTAAAATTGGGGAACCTAGGAGGTGCAGGGAACTTTTTTCTAAGATTTTGATTTGCGGGGCTATTGCATTAAATTTATCTAAAGTCGATTGTCTGTCAGTAACGTCAGAGAGATAAATTTCGCACTTTGAGGGGTTAAGTTCCAGGCCAATGGATTTAAATTTCTGTTTGAGGAGTTGCAGGTCATTCAAAACGGTGTCAACATCACCTCCTAGCGTTCCATCATCTAAATACCACACGTTAAATTTTGAATTTAGTTGCTGGATTATGGGATGAATAGCTAAACTGAAAATGACAGGCCCGAGAGGATCTCCTTGTTGGCAACCAACTGCAGATTCCAAAATGTTGTCCTTATACAATAATTTTGATGGATGTCTATAACATTGCCACATAAAACCATAAATTTCGGGTAGTACTTTTTTGACTTCAGCCAACAAAGTGTCCCTGTTCACGGAGTTAAATGCGTTTTAGACGTCAACCTTAAGAATGACCTCACCTTTTTTTGAGTTAAGAAATGAGGATAAGGCATGTACGGCAGCCTCACAGCCCCCTCTGGAACCAAAACCAAGTTGAAGGGGCTGGAACTTAGTTGCAAGCAATTCGCTGTACATCTTGCAACATATTTTGGCTGCCAAACGCCTGTAGGTGCAACCAACGGCAATGGGACGGATGCCGCCGTCCCTCTTGCACAGGGCACACAGGTTAGCCCCATACAAGACATCGACGACGGCAACGTTCACGCCACCGGAGAGCATTAAGTTGACCAGAACCGCGAGCTCCTTCAAGAGTGACTCACCAGCGTCCCCGGCGCCTGAACTCAACAAATCTTTCAAATGCTGTGGAGTCAAGCCGTCGAGGCCACCGGCAGAACCACTCCGGAAAGAGCTCACGGCTGCGATCAACTGTGGGGCTGTAATTTGGAAAAAAGATGAATCCTGAACGAGGGGGTCGGGGTGGACGGGTGGGTCAGGGAAGGTGAGACCATCCGCAGGCGCTGGGTGCTTACTCTCTAGGGCTGCAAGAGTCTCCGGAGAGTAAGGCGCCACCACATCACTGCTGAACAGAAGTCTGGCCGCCCCCCTTATGTCACCCTCACTTAACTTGGATTCCACATGAGCACAAATGCCTTTCTGAGAAATATTAAAAAATGGTAATTTGGAGCCTAAAATGTGGGCCGAATTGTTGCAGTTTTCTTTAATTTGGTTTGTTAATGATTTTTGATTTGCCAAATTTTTATGCACATGCAGAATCCTATAAGGGAAGGTGAGTAAGTGCTCCCAGGCACGTTGTGAGTTCACCTGGGTCGCGTGACGAACACATCGCGCTAAACTTTGAGCAACAGAGTGCCTCGCGCCCCGGGGAACTCTTTTTAGGACTGGAGTGGAATTTTTGAATTTAGACAATGTTTTCCACAAAGTTTCTTCAAAAGGAGTTGATGTCGGAGATGTGGCTGGGGGGCACAAAGGTAAACTATGAGGTTTGTGGACCTTGCCATAGTAAATCTTAAGCCCCCTTTCGCCTTTGAAAAAACGAGCCTGGGAGCAATGTGGGCATCTTACCAGCTGAACATCCAGTGATGTGACAGGTTGACTTGCACTAATTATTCCGGCGTCGCTACAGCCGGCGTCAATCATAAAATAGAAAAGGGTAGGTACACTTACACAAGACTTATCACAAAAGTATAAACACTAATAACTATAAAATTCACTCAAAAAAACATGATTAATTATAAATAAACAAAATGACTAAGTCTGTGGTTGCATAGCGACCGAGAGCGGCGCAGTCGCGCTGGCGGCCTGGAGCGCCGCGCCGCCGCCGGCCTCGCCGTCATTTTAGCGCAGCGCTGCCCTGGTTACCGATGACAGAGATAAGAGACCACCCATAAGATTTTTTCCAGCAACTGTCACTTCGATTTGAAAGCTTGTTTTTGTTATTGTTTGCCATCCTGCGGTGGTGGATGGGTTGGAGTGCGCGTCCAGAGACGTTTGTCGTGGTCTGTTTGTTTGTGTCCGCGATACGTGAATCATGCGATGCGTCTTTTAGGTACACACATCACAATGAACACGCATCACTATATCAATCAAGACAAGACACACGAACAAGCGCACTAATCTAATCATGATTAGATTGTTAGTATGGTCACTTTTTCAAACAACACTAAACAATACAGAAAAACCACGAGGAAATCCACTGTTAATTTCGGTTTTACATCTCGTTTTATAGACCCCATCCCTCTAAGTATAGTCGAAACCATAATCAAACTTCAAAATTAAACAAAAGACAAACAGTCTTCCTGATTACTTCATCAAAATCTTTGCAAACCAATATTAAAACCGGGAAAATTAGTAGGAACAGCGACATTTACACCAGGATTGCCACCACCGAGGAAATTAATGTAGAAGTTGAAGTAGGTATTTCGTTCCTAATATTTTACCTTGTAATTAAATCTCGTGCGGTGCCCAAGCACGAAGTCGAGCTTAGCTGTGTTATATTACGTAATTTGCCTGGTATATATTTCTGGCATCCAAATTGAAGCAACGTCTAATTAGTATTGCCAACCTGTCTGCAGTGGTGTCCATTGGAGTAAAGTCAGGGATATGAATTTCCTGCCTCAGTCGACAAAAAATCCCAATAAATTGAAATTTTACTCGGATTGAAACTATCGAATAAAAACATTTTAACAAAAAATACTACCGACTTCCAAATAAGAAATCCACATAGTGAAAAATAACTTTAGTTTTGGAAGTCAGTGTCTTTGGTATGTACCATTTTTTTGCGTTATGGACACCGATATCCAAAAATAAAGTAATTTTTCACTTTTTAGTTTTCTTATTTGGAAGTCGGTAGTATTTTTTTGTAAAAATGGTTTTTTATGTTTCACATTTTAGTTGTACCTACCTAATAGGCAAGTAGTTAAGTAAGATACCTATAATGCCAGAATAGATAACCCGAATATCATGAAACCAAACATAACCGGTGAAATGAGAGTATAGGTACCAAGGTGAACTGTACACATCTATGTACCCCTTAAGAGCGTACTGGCGTAATGGTATGTTATGAAATGGTTTAAACAATAAACAAACATGCGATTGCAGCAATCTCGAGAGATTTGCCGTTATTTATTGAAGAGTTCTTATCTTCGAAGTTCGTCATCAAATCTTTACTAAATTAAAATGGGACCAATTTCAAAACATAATCTTTCAAACAAAAAATAATGTTCAAATTCGGTTCATAATTGACGGAGATATCGGTGACCATACATTAAAAAAAATACCGGCCAAGTGCGAGTCGGACTCGCGCACGAAGGGTTCCGTACTTGGTAAATTGCGGAATACGATTTATGACGTATCAAAAAAAACTACTAACTAGATCTCATTCAAACCAATTTTCGGTGGCAGTTTACATGGTAACGTACATCATAGTTTTTTTTCTAGTTTTATCATTCTCTTATTTTAGAAGTTACAGGGTGGGGCGGCACACATTCTACCACTTTGGAAGTGTCTCTCGCGCAAACTATTCGCTAAGTATATTATTATAAGTAAATATGATTTTAGAAACCTCAATATCATTTTTGAAGACCTATTAAGAAAGAAAGAAAGAAAGAAAAATATTTATTTGTGACCCGCACAGGAGACACGAGAAAATAAGCATACAAAGACGCAAGCAAGATACCCCACACGTTTCCAGTATGGGACCACCCAATTTTTTTTTTTTTAATTTTTGTGTCAAAATCTTAACGCGGTTCACAGATTACATCTACATACCAAGTTTCAACACCTTAGTTCTTATAGTTTCGGAAAAAAGTGGCTGTGATATACGGACGGACAGATAAACAGACAGACAGTCAGATGGACAGACATGACGAATCTTTAAGGGTTCCGTTTTTTGCCATTTGGCTACGGAACCCTAAAAAACTAACATAAAATCGAACATAGAACCTCCTTTTTGGTAAGTCGGTTAAAATTTGTATAGACCGTTTTGTAACGTGATAGTGTCATTGAACCTAAAGATGTTAAGCTCTCCTTTATGACATCAATCAATGAAACAATCTATTTGTATACGCACATACAATAAGTACCAAATTGATTCAGTGTTAATGTCATTGACCGAATCTACGCAGTAAAGGGGTTAAAGGCTTCATACTCACAATCACTAATGAAATAAAGTTTAAGGGACACATGGTTACTGAACTCCATAATGAACAAAAACGAAGCAAGAGAAGGATGTAAGGATCGGAGCATGTGGTGTTTTGTAGTTTCTGCCTACCCCATGGGAAATGAGCGTGAGTGTATTTATTTATGTACTATCTTACAATATCAAGGCTAATCCATACGTAATATTATAAATGCTTAAGTCAATCTGTTTGTGATGTTTTCACGCCTAAACCACTGACCCAATTTTGATGTTTTTTTTTAAGTAGACAGAGACTGGTCCTTGGAAAAGGACATAGGATATTTTTTATCCTGGGAATACCATTGTGTTAATTTCTAAATATAACGCGGGTGAAGCCGCTAGCGGAAGCTGGTATTTTACTCGGGGTTTATAATTTATTTACTTAAAATAAATATATACAATCTTGGCAATGCTTAAATTACAATAACACTTATAATTAATAAAAATATATAATAAATGAATAAATAGTAGATTATTAACCAAGGGGATAAAGCAGTGTCTTCTGTCGCGGGTGACGATTTAAATCGCGAGCGTAACGAAGGACTCGAGGTTTACTCCCGAGCGTAGCGAGGGTGTTAAAAACTTAAATCACGAGCGAAGCGAGGGATTATAGACAAGTCCTGAGTGTAGCGAGGGATTTAAGTTCACCCAAGACTAAGACAGCTTTATCACCGAGGAAAATACTCTACTTTTCGTACCATTTGCAAAAAAATTAACAAAATAATAATATGAGATAAGCATTAATTAAAAATAATGACAATTAAAAGTAAAATAAACTTAACGTTTATGTATTTGAAGAAAACAAAAACGCGACAAATTCCTAGACTAATATTTTTTTGCCTGAAAAGCAAAGGCATCAAGCTCATACGGCCTCGTCGGTTTTCGTAATTTAATAACCATAACTGCATAATAAATGCGTATTCCTTTTTCAAAAAGATGTATAATGCTTTATATGCAAACTCAATGGTGTAAACACAGATGTAGTTCAGTATAAATTACGGTAAGTATTCCAAATTTAAATCACATTCTCCCCCTAGAGGATGAATGAAATTCAGTACAATTTTCTTTCCCTGTTTTTTAACAGATTGAAAATGACTATTGTTATGTTCGCTTTTTGTGGCATAGAATGTCACTTTTTTGAGCAAGTGGTACGAAATAGTTATTTATGCTACAAGTGCGGCAGGTAGGTGATATCATCTTACGTACGTGTACCATACAAGATTTTACTATGCATTGTGCGAGGAAATAAATAAAATAATAAAATGAAATTAATAAAATGGCGGGCTTATTCAAGCGCGTTCAGCATATCCACAGATTAACTAATAGTTCCTCGGGCATATCTACTGCGCATGTGCGAATAGCTGTCACATCGTAACGCACTATGGCACGAGCAAAATATACGTTCTGCCAAACATAAATAATGAATATTTAAAATTAATTTATTGATCAAAATCTAAATCTAGAATAATTAGAAACGCCTAAAATAAAGTATTAGTTTTATTTTGCCTTTTATATGAATGATAATCTGTACATAACTAATTTTTTTAACTTTTCTCAAATAATAAAAACTCTATGCGTCGGGCTGACGTTGGAGTGAAAAATTAAAAAAGTACAGGAAAGTAAAAAGCACTAGTGAAAAAAAGTGACACTTTCCGCACAGTTTGGCTGCTTGGAAAACCGCCCATTTCGAGGACATGCATTGTAATAGTAGATTGTTGCATCGAGCGCAAAGTGAGTTATTAATGCATGAGTGTTATGTTGGTGCCCGAGCGCATGCGAGGGCACTAAATTAACACGAGTGCATTAATAACTCACTTTAGCGAGGTGCGTAATCTACTTTTCTTTCAACTACCAATCTACCTCTCATCTATTTCCAATTTTTTATACTTTTCTTGCTAAATATGAAGTACCTACCTATCAAAGTTTTAGAATGGTACAAAATGCGGGGCATTTTTTTTCACCTAATTAGTTTTATACGCCGATTTTTTTTCTCCGCCTGTACTCGTACCACGCCAGTACCTTTTTCGATCTACTGCATATATTTTATATTAAACTTAATGGGATACATTAAACCTATGTGGTAAATTTATATCTAAACTAGGTAACCCCCGCGGCTTCGCTCCCGTCAATTGGCTACCAATCTACCTACCACTACCTACCTACCCTGCCTGCCTTACCTACTCTGCCTACCCTGCCTGCCTTACCTACTCTGCCTACCCTGGCTACCCTGCCTAGCTTATCCTGCCTACCCTGCCTAGCCTAACTTGCCTAGTCTAACCTGCCTACCCTACCTACTCTACTTACTCTACCTTCTCTACCTACTCTACTTACTCTACCTAATCTACTTACTCTACCTTCTCTACCTTCTCTACCTTCTCTACCTTCTCTACCTTCTCTACCTTCTCTACCTTCTCTACCTTCTCTACCTTCTCTACCTTCTCTACCTTCTCTACCTTCTCTACCTTCTCTACCTTCTCTACCTATTCTACCTACTCTACTTACTCCACCTTCTCTACCTACTCTTCTTACTCTACCTTCTCTACCTACTCTACTTAGTCTATCTTCTCTACCTTATCTACCTACTATACCTACTTAACCTACTCTACCTACTCTACTTACTCTACCTTCTCTACCTACTCTACCTTCTCTACCTACTCTACCTACCCTACCTACTCTACCTTCTCTACCTACTCTATACTCTACCTTCTCTACCTACTCTTCTTACTCTACCTTCTCTACCTAGTCTACCTACTCTACCTAATCTACTTACTCTACCTTCTCTACCTACTCTACTTACTCTACCTTCTCTATCTACTCTACCTACTTTACTTACTTTATCTTCTCTACTTACTTTTCCTTCTCTACCTACTCTACCTTCTCTACCTACTCTACCTACCCTACCTACTCTACCTTCTCTACCTTCTCTACCTACTCTTCCTACTCTACTTACTCTAGCTTCCTTCTCTACCTTTTCCACCTACTCTACTTACTCTACCGTCTCTACCTACTCTACCTACTTGATCTATTCTACCTACTCTACCTACCCTAACTACAGTACCTAGGCTTTATAATATTAGTTTAGATAAAATATAAAGAACAGTGCATTAAAGTAAAACAGTGCAACAATGAGATTTCATATAACTTTTCTGCACTGTTTTGGTTCTAAGCAATAAATACGTACTTTGTGATCAGTTTTGAAGTGATTAATGATAACATTACTGCGTAGTTGGAAGAAATAGTATATTGTTGCATCGAGCGCAAAGTGAGTTATTAATGCATGTGTGTTATGTTAGTGCCCGAGCGCATGCGAGGGCACTAAATTAACACGAGTGCATTAATTACTCTCTTTAGCGAGGTGCGTAATCTACTTTTCTTTCAACTACCAATCTACCTCTCATCTATTTCCATTTTTTTATACTTTTCTCGCTAAATATGAAATACCTACCTATCAAAGTTTTACAATTGTACAAAATACAAGGCATTTTTTTTTCACCTTATTGGTTTTATACGCCGATTTTTTTTCTCAGCCAGTACTCGTACCACGCCAGTACCTTTTTCGATCTACTGCATATATTTTATATTCAACTTAATGGGAGACATTAAACCTCTGTGGTGAATTTATATCTAAACTAGCTAACCCCCGCGGCTTCGCTCCCGTCAACTGGCTACCAATCTACCTACCACTACCTACCTACCCTGGCTTCCTCAACTACTCTGCCTACCCTGCCTACCCTGCCTAGCCTAACCTGCCTACCCTCCCTACTCTACTTACTCTACCTTCTCTACCTACTCTACTTACTCTACCTTCTCTACCTACTCTACTTACTCTACCTAATCTACTTACTCTACCTTCTCTACCTACTCTACTTACTCTACCTACTTTAATTACTTTATCTTCTCTTCTTACTTTACCTTTTCCACCTACTCTACCTTCTCTACCTACTCTACCTTCTCTACCAATTCTTCTAACTCTACCTTGTCAACCTACTCTACTTACTCTACGTTCTCTACCTACTCTACATACTCTACCTATTATACCTACTCTACTTACTCCACCTTCTCTACCTACTCTACCTTCTCTACCTAATCTACCTACTCTACCTACTCTACTTACTCTACCTTCTCTACCTACTCTACTTACTCTACCTAATCTACTTACTCTACCTTCTCTACCTACTCTACTTACTTTACCTTCTCTACCTACTCTACCTACTCTACCTACCCTACCTACTCTACCTACTCTACCTACTCTACATACTCTACCTACTCTACCTAATCTACTTACTCTACCTTCTCTACCTACTCTACTTACTTTACCTTCTCTACCTAATCTACTTACTCTACCTTCTCTACCTACTCTACTTACTTTACCTTCTCTACCTACTCTACCTTCTGTACCTACTCTATACTCTACCTTCTCTACCTACTCTATACTCTACCTACTCTACTTACTCTAGCTTCCTTCACTACCTTTTCTACCTACTCTACGTACTCTACTTACTCTACCGTCTCTACCTACTCTACCTACCCTAACTACAGTACCTACTCTTTGGCTTTCTAATATTAGTTTAGATAAAATATACAAAACAGTGCATTAAAGTAAAACAGTGCAACAATGAGATTTCATATAACTTTTCTGCACTGTTTTGGTTCTAAGCAATAAATACGTACTTTGTGATCAGTTTTGTAGTGATTAATGATAACATTACTACGTAGTTGGAAGAAATAGTAGATTATTAACCAAGGGGATAAAGTAGTGTCTTCTGTCGCGGGTGGCGATTTAAATCTCGAGCGTAATGAAGGACTCGAGGTTTACTCCCGAGCGTAGCGAGGGTGTTAAAAACTTAAATCACGAGCGAAGCGAGGGATTTAAGACGAGTCCTGAGTGTAGCGAAGGATTTAAGTTCACCCAAGACTAAGACAGCTTTATCACCGAGGAAAATACTCTACTTTTCGTACCATTTGCGAAAAAAATAACACAATAATAATATGAGATAAGCATTTATTAAAAATAATGACAATTTAAAGTAAAATAAATTAAAATAAACTTAACGTTTATGTATTTGAAGAAAACAAAAACGCGGCAAATTCCTAGACTAATATTTTTTGTCGGAAAAGCAAAGGCATCAAGCTCATGCGGCCTCGTCGGTTTTCGCTATTTTATTTAATAATCATAACTGCATAATAAATGCGTATTCCTTTTTCAAAAAGATGTATAATGCTTTATATATAAACTCAATAGTGTAAACACAGATGTAGTTCAGTATAAATTTCGGTAAGTATTCCAAATTTAAATCACATTCTCCCCCTAGAGGATGAATGAAATTCAGTACAATTTTCTTTCCCTGTTTTTAACAGATTAAAAATGACTATTGTTATGTTCGCTTTTTGTGGCATAGAATGTCACTTTTTTGAGCAAGTGGTGCGAAAAATATATTATAATTCACAACAAAAACTGAAATGAATCAGAATCACAAGTTCCATCGGCCGTAACGCTACTACGTCAGGGTTGATTAAATTGTAAGCTGATTCCACCGCCTCTCAAATAATACTGCAGCTGTATATAAAATTCAACTGAAAACCAGAATTAATTAACTGATTCAGAAGTCATGGTTGTTCAGTGGGGGAAATGAAGTCCTTACAGTTTATTTATCAGAAAAAAACTATTTTACATGGAACGACTGCTTATCTTACTGGGTAACAACACGAATCTTGGTGAGACAGGCCTTTAGACAATCGGGATTAAAAAAACAATATCTAGCCATAGGTTAATAAAACAAGCAAGTAGTCGACGGTGTAACACGCTTGCCTAGAAGAAACCTATTCACTCTTGACTTAAAAACCCCGAGGTTGTAGCCATCGGGAAGCACAGACTCCGGCAGGGTATTCAACTCCTAAGCTGTACGCGTAATGAAAGTATTTTCAAAACGTTAAGTGCGTATAGGTGGGATGTCCACCATGTACCTATGGTGCATCGCCGTACGTCTTGTAGTCCGATGATGAAACGGGCTAGGCGGAATTTGACCCGTACAAAGTAATCTCTAACAAACTACTACCTATAAGTCAAATGTGATAAAACCCTGTAAATATGCAAAAAATTCCTACTCCCTAACCTATCATCCGTTCATCATCATCATCATCATTTCAGCCGAAAGACGTCCACTGCTGGACATAGGCCTCCCCAGGCGTCGCCACATTGACCGATCCCGATATCATCTACTATATAAAAATAAGTCGGGTTGTTCTCCCTGACGCTATAACTCCAAAACGCACGAACCGATTTTCACGGTTTTGCATTCGTTGGAAAGGTCTTGGGCTCCGTGAGTTTTATAGGTAGGGTAGGGTAGTGTAGGGTAGGGTAGGGTAGGGTAGGGTAGGGTAGGGTAGTGTAGGGTAGTGTAGGGTCGGGTAGGGTAGGGTAGTGTAGGGTCGGGTAGGGTAGGGTAGTGTAAGGTAGGGTAGGGTAGTGTAGGGTAGGGTAGGGTAGGTAGTGTAAGGTAGGGTAGGTAGGGTAGATAAATGTTTGGTCTTTTTATGGCAAAACAAAGTTTGCCGGGTCAGCTAGTCCCTTATAAAATTCTTAAACAAAACCATTAATTAATTCCTATATTCATTTAAAAATCATTGCACAAGTGGTTTGGAATCGACAATTTGTTGGTCTTTGTACACTCAGTGCGATAAATCTACACTACATGCCAGCGGGCTCTACCGACAGCACCACATTTTTTATTTATTCAAAAACATTCTACTCCATAAAAGTTTTTAGTACTTCCATTTTTCATTCGACGAGTGAGGACTAGAGCTAAAACTGCACTAATTGATCAATATGTTAGGTTAAGTTGCGTTTGCCGCGGTCATTCAAGAGATGAGGCCGTTATTTACGCATTGGAAACTAGCGTCGGAAAACGCATTTTTGCTATCCCGAGCACAGTATGAAGTACCACAGGTAGACTTAGACAGTTTTTTTGTATAGTATATATACTCTATTTACACTTTTGTTAAAGACCCCTAGATTGTAGCTGTCGGGAAACACAGACTTTGGCAGGGAATTCCACTCCTTAGCTGTACGCATAATAAAAGTGCTCCCAAAACGTTTTTTGCGTATGGGTGGAATATCCACCATGTACCGATGGCGCATCGCCGTACGTCTGGTAGTCCGATGATGAAATGGGCTAAGTGGAATTAGATCATAAAATTCCATCACACACTCCCCGAAATGTAACCGATAAAAACCGACAAGCTGGCAACTCGGCGACGATGTTCCAGGCTCTGGAGCTTTCATTTGACCAGTGCCTCATTGCCGATGAGCTTCTTGGCCCGCTTTACGATCGACTCTAGTGCATCAAACTGGTATTGGGCAGATCCGTCCCAGAGATGAGAACAGTACTCCATGCATCAGTTCCAAAACCAAGCCGGTCTAACGAAAAAAGTAGACGTTATTATTGAAGAAGGCAAAAGTTGATAAATAGAAGTCAGATTGCCGTATGAAACACAAAGAAATGAAAACAAAGAAGGAAGGATAACGTTAATAATTAATCATCACAATTTAAAACTTTCATGAGCATCAAGTTCGTTGTCGTGTTTGTATCTATGAAACAGTTAAGACAGACAATCTTTAAAAATAAATATATATATTGCAAGAAAATACTAATGAACTAGAACGACTTTATAACATATTTGCACTTATTTTATTTTATTAAAATAAGGAAAAGTAAACAACTACATTATAGGTTAAAACATAAAAATTGACGAAATATAAAAATTGACACTTCTGCATTATGATTTGAACATAATTTGCCAACTTTATTTATGCCCATGTCCATAATTATTCCGGTAGTGCTCAATTTCACACTGCTTACCAATAAAGCTTATACTGATAAATACTGTAAATAATTAATTACCACGGTATGTGAGCGAATAATTGAATTATGAAGTAGGCCGGTAACCGATAAAATAAAACTTTGATTATTGCCTCCTATTTATACACGATACATAAAAATATTGTATGTTTACAAATAAATTGCGCCGAAGAATTTAATTATCTGCCAATATTTTTCTTTGTAAATAGCTAGCACTAGCTTCTGCCAGCGGCTTTGCACGCATTAGAATCGGAGGAACGTATTACTAGGGGATTGGACCTTCCCCCCCGGTGGATTCCCGCTTTGTCGATGCGGAGGGGCTCAGTAACCGTGGCTTGGTCACCCACGGTGAAGCGAATAGGAACCCGAGGAGGGGCCGCTCGTCAGGGCTTTTGCCGATAAGCCGATGACGTAGCGGCCAACATGTAGGTTGCGGTGTTGCCTAGGCGACATCGCAACTGAGGCGGGCCGCAATGTCGTATGGGTTCTCCCATACCCATATGATATCGCGGCTGAGGGTTGGAGGCCGCGGCATGAGAGGAGTGCCGGTATTGCGGTGCGCCGCTCTCCCTACCTTCCGCGGCCTAGACGGGGTCGCCACCGTCTGATGGCGGACGCGGTGGGGCCGCAGAGAAAGAGGTGTGCCGGTATAGCGTTGGCCGCTCTACCTATCCCCTGCGGTCGAAAATTGGTCGGTGGCGGGGCCATTGACCCTGACCCGTCACAAGGGGACCAAGGGTGCCATACACGGGGTCGTCTGGCACGCATGTGCTAGTTTGGTCCCTGGGGTGGTCACGGCGCACAGTGTGTTCTGGTGCGCCGGTGATGGGGAGTACTCCCCAGAGGAGGGTCCGGTGACGGACAGCCGCGGCGGGTTTGCGGTGAGTGCTAACGCGTACCCGTGTTCCCGCCATAAGCGGCACAGGAGGACACCGTGGAGTTTTAGTGGGTTAGAGTCCCACATAACTGCGCTATTTCCCCGTGGTAGCGCAGTATGCATGAGCATTTCTCCAAGCTAAAAAAAAAAAAAAGGGGATTTGGACCTTACAGAAGAAATTGATACTTTTCTCTGAACCAACTTTCATCAAAATTGATCCAGCAGTTATGGCTATGTATAATAAACATACAGACATAAACTTAACAGCCTATATTTATTGACATTAATCGAGGGCTTTTTTGTCCATTGTCGTGGCAACTAGGTCGATAGGAATGAAGAAAGTCTTTCAAATGGATTTTGAATAGGCCTATCCTTAATGGCCTTTAATGTCTTTCAAGAAGTTATGATCTAATCACTAAATATTTCAACAAATAAAGGAGACGGGGATTTCTAGGCCTGATAGTAATAAGTTAAGGTATGGTTTAAAAAAGGGATATATGTTTCTATTAGAACCATTTTTTTTTTTTTTTTTTTTGGCTTGTTTTTTTATTACTTTTAAATATTTTTTTATTACTTCTAATTTTTAATTTTAATTTATGTGACGTTCAAAAGTGCCGTTTATTGGCCTAATTGAATAAATATATTTGACTTTGACTTTTGACTATTTCAAAATGTGAAAAATCAACTCAATTTACATTCTGGAAAATGAGAAATCCAAAAATTAAGTTAAGGTTACGAAGTAAATGGAATAACGATTAAATTGTATTAGATTAACGTGACAGAGTTCATACTATTTAAGTAAATGCTTTCACCAGATGATTAATTCAATTAAAATAACTAAATCTATTTGAATTGACGTATTAAACAGTTTAAACCAATTAAATATCTACATAAATCTATACACATTTACTTATCGATTGTTGTATGTTTAGTCTGTGCTAACTCAGAATTGAGATGCATGGCATGACACTCTGTATAGTCTATGCTGACACTCACTCCTTTCGTATAGTCTAGTGCGTGTGCGTTTTGAGTGTGTTTCCCCCCATAGTTTTATTGATATTTTCCTCGACCCCTGCTTTCATTCAACGGACTTCTGATCTACGTTCTTGTATGACCCTTGCCTTGCTACCATACCGGAAACTGAGAACCCCGCTTAAACATTGAACTTGGACTTATTATTATGGATTCTACGAACGGCAATTTTTTTTTTTTTTTTTGCGTGGAGAAATGCTCATGCATACTGCGCTACCACGGGGAGATAGCGCAGTTATGTGGGACTCTAACCCACTAAAACTCCACGGTGTCCTCCTGTGCCGCTTATGGCGGGAACACGGGTACGCGTTAGCACTCACCGCGAACCCGCCGCGGCTGTCCGTCACCGGACCCTCCTCTGGGGAGTACCCTCCATCACCGGCGCACCAGAACACACTGTGCGCCGTGACCACCCCAGGGACCAAACTAGCACATGGGTGCCAGACGACCCCGTGTATGGCACAGCGAACGGCCTACCGATTGGATATTGACACTATGGATCGTTGAGTAAATTGTGGCATAGCAACTAACGACTAGTCGCTGTAATACACTAGGTCGTAGAAAGAAGAAACCATAATAATAGGCGTAGGGCTAATTTTCATACAATAACTGTACAAAATGATAACCAGAAAAGTGATTTTCGCCAGCTTACTGATAATGAACTCATACTAATATCACTAGGCACATATCAAATAAAGCCCGCACGTTCCTATTTTGGTGAAAATGTAAGGGGCAAAGAGCTGTTGGCTATATAATAGAAGTGTGCAGGGAGGTCAGCAGCAGCCTATTTCGAGAGCTGTCGGCTTCAAATACCTCATGGATATTTAGGGGCCGCATTCAATCAAGACATATAAGTCGCAAAACTTATTTTTTTATATTTTAGTTCACAGCTCTCGCAGAGGTAGAGAAGCAATATTAAAATATTATTATAACTGCGTCGTAGGCAAATGGACTGTAGGCTGCTGGGCCCATTTTTATTTCAATAACTAGCTGACCCAGCAAACTTTGTTTTGCCATAAAAACACCAAACATTTATCTACCCTACCTACCCTACCTTACACTACCTACCCTACCCTACCCTAACCCGACCTTACACTACCCTACTCTACACTACCCTACCCTACACTACCCTACCCTACACTACCCTACCCTACACTACCCTACCCTACACTACCCTACTCTACACTACCCTACCCTACGCTACACTACCCTTCCCTACCCTACCCTACCCTACACTACCCTACCCTACCCTACACTACGCTACCCTACCCTACCCTACACTACCCTACCCTACACTACCCTACCCTACACTACACTACCCTACCTTACCGTACCCTACACTACCCTACCCTACACTACACTACCCTACCCTATCCTACCCTACACTACCCTACACTACCCTACACTACCCTACACTACCCTACACTACCCTACACTACCCTACACTACCCTACACTACCCTACACTACCCTACACTACCCTACACTACCCTACACTACCCTACACTACCCTACACTACCCTACACTACCCTACACTACCCTACACTACCCTACACTACCCTACACTACCCTACACTACCCTACACTACCCTACACTACCCTACACTACCCTACACTACCCTACACTACCCTACACTACCCTACACTACCCTACACTACCCTACACTACCCTACACTACCCTACACTACCCTACACTACCCTACACAAAGCAAAAATAGCTTAAACAATAGCAATAAAGCTCAAATTGACTCTACGTTTTAGTTAGAAAACTTTTGTATGGGAAAAAGAATAGGGCTGTTTTTTATTCTTCCGGCAATTATTAGAATTTTTCTCCCTGTAAAAACCATCTTTGAACTTCAACAAATATTTAAAAAAAAGAATTAGCCAAATTGGTCCAGGCGTTGTTGAGTTATGCGCTTACCAACACATTTTGCGATTCATTTTTATATTATAGATATGGTACCTTAGTTGGGCTAGATGCCAAGATAATATACTATCACCTGCACAATTCCTAGATGACATTCTAATTATGATTGAAGTCGAATAAAAAATACCTATAAATAAAATGTTTTTAAACATCATCTCCACCATTCACCACTCTTTAAAAATATATTTAATATCCTATCTATAAAAAATTACAATCGCAGCTCAAAAATCGGCTATTATGTATATATTGTTACGTAACCTCACTTTTCATTAATCTCTTTTTCTCGGCTCTCAAAATGCCAATATCTGCAAAATTTTCTGTGAATTGACACCAATTTCATCTTTTTAAATCCAGACCCAAAATTGTATGAAAGCGTATCTGTTTCATTTCTAATTTATAACTACAACTTCTAAAGAATATGAATCTGCCTACCATTTATCTATAAATATTGGGGTCGGCTGTATTATCCAACTTTAAATATTGGGGTCGGCTTCCAGTCTAACCGGATTCAGCTGTGTATCTACCATCTTTATATATAAAACAAAGTCGTGTTAGTTACACCATTTATACATCGAGAACGACTGAACCGATTTACATATTTTTTATTGGTTCGATTTATCTTCGTCCCAAATAACAAAATAATACTGAAAATATAAAGGAATTTTTCTTTTTTGAAAATTAAATTTTTGAAGGTTCGTTATAGGTCTACCGGAATCTCATGGCGAATGGGGAAATAAATATTTATTGTGTGCAATACTAGGGAAATTGGATTAAATGATCTTGATACTGTTTAATTTTTATTTAGGTCTTTAGTAATAATGAACATAAAGTATCTATACTATATTAGTCACAGCGGATCTTTATGTCTCTGAAATTGGCTCTGACATCTATTGCAAGAAAATAGTTTGTCATTGAGCATACTGCATAGAGTAAGCGAGATAGGACGATGGGACATACGTAAGCCAGAAAAAGAGACAGTTATACAATGCTATCTTCACCTTCAACATAGACACAAAAATAGTAACTGCACAGGGTCTAGCAGCCAATTCAGAGACACAAAGATCAGCTGTGAGTATTATAGGTATGTGTATGAATAATGTTGTTATACATCGGGTTCTTAACATTGGAAAATATGTCATGAAAAATCAATCAATTGTATATTAATTTATGTAGTAATTTATTATTTTACAAATAATGCAGTTTCCAATACATACAAAGATGGAAAAGTCAGTATTTTTAATATTTTAAAGTAAGGAACGCAACTATCCGTTGTTCTTAGACCACACATTGATCATACGATCAATGTGTGGTCTAAGAACAACTGACTTTTCCATCTTTGTATGTATTGGAAACTGCATTATTTGTAAAAACTAATCAACAATATTTCAAAAATTTGCAGCAGTTAAGAGAACCCCAATTCGTGTCCACTTTAGGCGTTTTGAGAATTTGTTATGTCAATACAAGTTTTTGCCACCTTTTTTGCATCCTAAATACAAGTTCTCTATTACTAAAACAACACCATATCTCAAAATAGAAGCGACCAATCCATGGTAGGCTATTACAAGTGTGTCGGTATTTACTTTCTTGGATAATTGGAATAATAGATATGCAGATTTGCTCACACGCTTGCAGATTTCCTCTAAGTGAGGTTTCCAGGTTAGTTTATTATCTATAGTTATACCCAAGAATTTTGCATTTGTAAATAATAAAAATAAAAGAATAAGAATGAAAAATGAATGAATATGAATGAGTATAAGAATAGAATATATCCTATATTTATTCCTATAGTGACTGTTCACTATAGGCACCATCAACTAGTGCATTCTTACGGCGCTAGTGGAAATGCATAACATTTGTTTTATTTAAATTATTTACAAGATTATTTTTGTCAAGCCAATTTATAATGTCACACAGAGAATTATTTATGTCATTTTGGTAATTATTAGGATTAGTATATTCCACAATAGTCGTGCTGTCATCTGCAAACAGTACCATTTTATGATCTATAGTTTTTCAAATCATTTTTTTTTTTTTTTTTTTGTAGTCATTAATGTATATTAAGAAAAGGGTGGCCCCAGTACGCTACCCTGAGGTACACCATATATTATAAGCCTTGGTTTATGTACATATTTTATCTCCAATTTAGTAATAGGACAAATTCTAGTGATTTCTGTACATTGAGTTTGGTCACTCAAATATGATTCTAGGAGTTTCAAGATATTTCCTCTCATGCCATACCCATGTAATTTTTGCAGCAAAATCTTATGATCCACGAAATCGAACGCTTTTATCGTATCAATTAGTAGAACACACACAGGATTACCTTTATCTATAGATGTCATTACACTAGATACCAGGTCAAATAGAGCCATATTAATATTTGTATTCTTTCTGAAGCCTTTTGTTCATAAAAAAAGTTTGAATTTTTCGAAATATGAATAATATGAATATATCGAATTATAAATTACCTTCTCAATATTTTTTGAGAATACTGGTATTTTTGCAATAGGTCTATAATTTTGAACATTACTTTTATATTTTTTTTATAAATCGGTTTAATGATGACTTTTTTTAGGCTTTTTGGGAATAAACCATCAGAAATGCAAATATTAATTATTTGTGATAGTAGAGGCGCTATAATTTCCTTCACATATTTTATAACTTTAGTTGATATACCATCAAATCCTACCATATTACCCTAAACAGGTAGCATAAATATTGATTGCGAATTCGAATGTTCAATAACGTAATTATTGGTTAATGTTCCTTTAGTTTTAAAATTATTTTCAATTACCTCCACAAAGTAGTTATTAAATTCGTTTGCGATTTTCATAGGATGTGTATGAGTTAAATTATCTTTGTTTATCGACAGTATAGGTTCTTATGGTAAGTTGAATTTGGATTTTTTAATGACTTGCCAAGCAGCTTTTGACTTATTTTTTGATGTATTAATGTAGTGGATATTTTGGGCTTTTTGAGTTAAGTTATTTATTTATTTATTTTTATTTTTCTATATGTTGAAGAGTATTTTTTAAACGCAATTCTATTTTTTGTATTATGATTGAATCTATATGCCCAAAGCAATTGCCTTTGCTTTTGACTAAAAATTTTTATTCCACAATTCTATTTGGAAAGCATAATTTGTACAACAATGAAAAATCATCCATAAAATGTTCATAGGATTCATTCGCATCTTTGGCTTTGTATACTTCTGAAAAAGATAAGCACTTTAGATGAATTTTGAAATTTTCTAAGTTGCCTACTGAGATATACTGTTATTTAGATTTCCAATATTTTAGTGTACAAGTTTTTTTTAATAAGAACCTGGAGTAATTGAGACGTATGATCTGAAAGTACTAAGTCCATTATTTCAGCTTTATATTTTTTTCGGTAGGCGTGAGCAAAATTATCTATATAGGAATTACTACTCATTCTAGTCGGTTTATGAAGTTTTAATTGTAGGTTAAATTGTAAAAGAAAGTGTTTGAATTCGAATGTAATTTTATTCCTTTTTAACATATTATCTATATTAAAGTCTCCAGCTAAGATAATATTTTTATTTCCGAAAGAGCAAAATTTTCGTAAAATATGGTCCAGTCTCTCGTAAAATATGTTGTCATTGTATTTAGGTTTTCTATAAACACATACACAATAATGATGATACTAAAAGATATCAATTATATACCACAACATTCTAAAACGCCTCTCACTGATTGCTTAGCAATATCCAATAATTCTCGATACTCCTCGTCCTGCTCTAACAAAAATGCAAGTTCCACCGCGTTTAACATTTCTAGTGAAGAAAGCTGCTGGGCAGAAATTAGGTATATGTAATATATTCTCGTAGCCTGTCTCAATAAAATGCTCCGTTATACAGATTACGTCTATACTAATTCCTTTATTTTGAAGCTCTTCTAATTTTACAATAAGCGAATCCGCTTTATTCATAAGTCCTGCAATGTTTTGTTGGAGAATATTAAGATAATAATTATAGAAAAAACGGAGATATGTTTTGTGCCATTTCAAATTGTTCCTTTTGGGAACAATCAACCATTGATTTCACGGTGTTTACGTTATCTAGGTCTAAGATAAACGCATAGCTGTATGTCTGGACGTCCATATAAATTAAATTATTAAAATTATCAATTCGGCTACGAACTTTGTTATTAAACTTGCATTATATGCACAGGGAACACGTCCTGCAACTCACTAAAGGTCTTGGGTAATAAAATGTCACGGTTTTGAAAATTCACTGTTCATATGTTCACTTAATTTTTAAAGTACGTTTTTCAGTATTCTCGCACCAAACCTCGCTTATAACTCTGCCACTATTATATTACAAGCCAGGCTTAATAATTATATACTGTACATAGCGAAAAACTAGATTTTTATATTTTTAAATTTAATTTTAGTGGGAGCACAACTGATTGCAATGTTTACTTGACAGCGCCCTCTGTCAGACCTCCATATCTGACCTTCTCAGGCTTTCTCCATATCTAAATTTCTCAGCCTTCATCCATATCCGACTATGTGAAGATGGTAACCTAGCCATAGACCGACTTCGGCAAGCGTAACTGAACTTAATCGACCCGTGTAGCTGATAATAATTAGCCAAGAATTCCTTTGAACAAATTCACGTGCTTCAATTTCAGTAAACACTCCGGCCATACGATTCTCGTATTTAAAATTTATTAATTTAATACGAATGAAAAAATAAGTGTCCTACTCATTTACCTACAGCAGACATATAAAACATTAAGCTTACAAAATCTGTGCAAACTCAGGTGAATATTTCTATTACGATCGTCGCGGGTCAACTTTTACTTTTAAAGAGCATTTACTTTCGCAAATTGGTATGAAGACGATAAGGATCTAAATGGATTCAGTTAATTAAATCTTTCTTTTTATTCTATGATCTTTTAACATGTCTCAGGTAGTATTTTAATAAAGTAATAAGCGGAACGAAGTAGATCTGCAAAATTTGTTGTTAGGGCTACTCAAATTCTCGAAAGTCTGAAAAACCAGGTTTACCAGGGGTAATGTGTTGAAGACACATATGCCGTCACGCCATGTAAAGATCTGGTATTTAGCTGCACCAGGTTTGATCAAAAGTCGAACCCAATACAATTGGAATTACTTTAAACATAAAAACCAAACTGCTTACGAAACGAACTAAAAAAATGTTAACAAGAAGAAAATCATGCTGTGCAGTTGGAGGATCAGATGGTCAGCCAGCTCGCAAATATGTTTATTATGCAATTGCATAGAATATTTTTTGTCTTGTTTACACCTTTTTAGTTTGCTTCATAAGCAGCTTGGTTTTGATTTTATATTAAATTTTTTAATTGCGACTTTTTAGTTATATTTTTTTTTCGAATAACTTAAAGTGGTATATATTTTTGTAACCAACTTTTAAAACCCTTCATTTTGATACCCCACACGATAGGTTTGGCAGAAATAAAGATATTGGGCGCCCACAATTTAGGGCGCCCAAAAGACGCCATAATACTATTTTCCAATTTTAATGTAGCCAGTGACACTCGCAAGATTAGACGTATCGGTTGACGTTAGAATTAACAAAATCTAGAATGCTACATAGAAACAAACAAACATAGACTGATCAACACATTACCCTTCTTCGGCAGTCGGGTAAAAAGATACATACTGATATGAATCACAAAGATGGCGCATTACATAATAATAATATGTGATTAAACTCGATCTTAGTACCATTTTAATAAATTTTCGGCATATTTGCTTCTCTAGAAAGGATAATTGTGAAGACGAGTCATGAAAAGATACAATTTTATTGCCGTTTCGCTTAAGTAACCAAGGCAAGCAAAAACTCCTATAATATAGGTATAGGCATACTCACACGCGCGGGAAATCAATAGTTACATTGACATCCTTTTGGCTTCGCTATCATCAAATAAAAACGAAGCAATCGCAATAAAAATCATTCCCCTCAAAATAACAACACACATACTACAAAAATCTCCGCTCAACCCTCGATTCAAGCAACAGATTTACAACCCTTTGTTAATAAAAAATAAAGAACAATTTCCCTGTTATCAGTGCGGCGATACTGAGAGAATTAACGTGGACTACGTGACTGTGGTCTCAAAGACCGAATTATACATTTTTTTCCTCAAAAACCCGGGACTTCTATTTGCGAAACAAACTGACTGTCCATATCTGATTCGATAGGCTTTTCAATGATATGAACAAACAAGGCTTTTTGGGACCGAATTTGTGGAACAATTTTATGTTGAATATTGTCATGTTTGGGGGTTTTCGGAAGGATCTTCACTTGTAGGACAAATTTATTGTATTACTTACATAGATGTCGTCTGAAAGTTTAGATTGCGATAGCAAATATGTTTTAGGGAAGCCTTGATTGTTTACCATTGTCACTCGCGATTACATTCAGTATTATAGGTAGTGTGATTTATATAGTAACAAATAAGTAATTGAAATTCTAAATAATGAAATTTATTTAAATTGAAAAAGGATCTTAATGGTTTCGTTTATAGCTAGGAATTTAATACCCTTGCTTATAATAAAAGTGAGCTTATTGGCAATCTAGAAGTATTTCAATTAAAAGGTTTAGTTTAGTACCTAATTGCATTTTTCTCTTCTTTTTAACCGACTTACCAAAAAGGAGGAGGTTCTATGTTCGACTTCTTGTATGTTTTTATTTTTGTTTTCTTTTTTTTTTTTATGTATGTTCACCGATATCTCCGTCAATTGTGGACCGATTTTTAAAATTATTTTTTTGTTTGAAAGAGTATTTTTTGAAATTAGTCCCATTTTAATTTGGTGAAGATCTGATGCAGAACTTCGGAGATATACAACAGATCTCTTCAATAAATAACGGCAAATCATTCGGGATTGATGCAATTGCATGTCTGTTTATTGTTTATACCATTTCATAACATAACATCACGCCAGTACACTATAAAGGGGTACGCAGATCTCTCATTTCACCGGTTATGTTCAAGTTTTATGTTATTCGGGTAATCAATTCTGGCGTTATAGGTACCTTACTAAACAACTTGCCTATTTTAGGAAAGTACAACTAAAAAGGGAAAAATAAAAAATCTTTTTTTGCAAAAAAATACTACCGACTTCCACTTTGTAGTTTTTCATTTGGAAGTCGGTAGTATTTTTTTGCAAAAAAAGATTTTTTATTACTGTTGAATACGCCTTCTGGTTTTAGAAAACACTTAAACAGAAAATATAATTTAATTTGAAATTGTAAACTATATTCTTAAAACTAATTTTCTAGATATAGGTGTACCAGAATCTCATGGCATTTTTTATTTTTTTTAAATTCTGATTTTCATATGGCAATGTCAATTGTCACCTGTCGAATCAAAGTACTTGATGTGTCAACCGCTGCTTAAAATTTTTTGATATTATCTTGAAAGTTTGTTATTTTTGTGAAAATGTCGAAAAACCCACTTCGATCTCATGCGAGACACATTGTTTTCAATGTGTATCATAAAATAAGGGAAGAAGAAGGCGTAAATCAAACTCAATCTTTGATTTTAAAGTGCGTCGAAGAGTGGACCGGTAAGTTGGACTGACTTGTTTTGATACTTTTAGTTTAATTTATATTTTTCTTACTTAATTTTAATTTCATTCCATTACTATTATATGGTAAATCGTAGGTCAGGGCACATCGAATGATGGCCGGAAGGAAATGGCAACAGTAATGTAACTGTTACTAATTCTTCGACAAGATATTGATTTTAACGGAGATTGAGAATCTTTGACGTAAGAAAAATATAAAGTAATAATCTGCGCCCTGCAGTGCGACGTGTATATAGACGGGAGTTTTTGGCGGGATTTTGTCGAGTGAAGTTCAGTGGCTGTTAATATTATTTGCAAATTGATTCCTAGTGGATATTGTGATATATTATTGGTGTAGTTTTGTATCTCAACTGTCTCCGCAACTGGACAATTTGTAAAATCATTGACAAAAGCGATCTCGGGATAGTGGAGCGGTGTATTTTATTGTAGTATTGACTGCGTCTGCAAAGCTTACTGGGAAGACTGACTCGATACAATTTGCTGCCAAATACTCCAAAAAACATTAGTATCTGTTACATCCGCATTCTAATGCATACTAAAGAATAAATATAAGATCCAAAACTCTTTCCAAAGACGTGGCTAAAAGGTCCTAGCAACCAGGCCATAAAACTTACATAAAAACAAAATATATAGACTGATGATGATGAATGACTTTAAGTAACATGATACATTTTATTATTTTTTACAGACTTTATACATAAAGAGATTGGTTTTAAATATGTTAAATGCCAATGAAAAAGAACCATTTTGATGGAGAGAGATGACATAAAACTACAAAGATACAAGTTTTTGAAATGCCAGTGGAGTTCATGGAATCGTATTCTAGTTTTCTAGTTCTGAATGAGGTTTTAATTTATTAGTATGATTTAAATGCTAAATAATAAATTAGTACATAAATTAATATTCAATTGATTTATTTTTCCTATGTTAAGAACACGATGTATAACAACATTATTCATACACATACCTATAATACTCACAGTGGATCTTTGTGTCTCTGAATTGGTTGCAAGACCCCGCGCAGTAGCTATTTTTGTGTCAATGTTGAAGGTGAAGATAGCATTGTATAACTGTCTCTTTCACTCGCTTATGTATGTCACATAAGCTTACGGAGTTTCTTGTGCATTCTTCTCCATAACAAGCTACTTTCCGAATGCACGGTAGAATCAACTTTTATTCCATGTAAATTTTAATTGTGACATTCAAAAGTGCCGCTTGGTGGCCCAGTTGAAATAAATATCTTTTGTCTTTTTTGTCATCGTCCTATCTCGCTTACTCTATGCAGTATACTCGATGACAAACTGTTTCTTACGCAATGGTTGGCAGGACCAAGTTCAAAGACACAAAGATCCGTTGTGACTACTATAATATAGGTACCTCATGTTCATTAATACTAAAGACATAAATAAAAATTAAACAGTATCAAGATCGTTTGATCCAATTTCCCCAGTAATGCATACAACAAATTTTTATTTCCCTTTTTGCCATGAGATTCTGGTAGACCTATAGACAAAATAAACAAGTAGCGATTTGTCAAATAAGGTTAGCACATAAATATCAAAAAAATATTGTAAAACATTGAAGTAGGTAAATACTTTTGTGTCTTAATGAATTAATAATTTATTTTTGCCTAAATTTTGATTCAAAACAAATTATTATTATTAAATGTTACTACTAAACCATGCATTTTTTTTCATATATAATTTCGGCTGGAAAACCAGGATTGTTTGGCGGTTTTTCGTTATTGAAATTATACTTATTACAAAATAATGATTTCAATTAATTATTTGTTTTGCTATCGTGTTATTCGTGTTGAGTAGAAACTTCGGACAAACGTGATTTGGCTTTCAGTTATGGAAAATAAAAGCTTTTAGAATTCAGTGTTTATTCCGTTTAAATTTTGGAACAGTATAAATTTGGATTGCCAGAAGTATAGAAATTGAAATAATTTACTATCCAGGTAATAAATAAAAAGACACACGATGGCTACGTATAATATAAGGCTCCAACTTAATTTACTCACCATTGACATTGAAATAATCTTCATCGATCTGAGTAAAACAAAAGACCCTGAAAAATAAAGTGACGCAAAAAGGTCATTGACGTCAATGCCCAGCCAAATCTCCCCTCAAGGTCTTCAAACACAAAATTACTCACCAAATAGAACTTCATTTAAAAACACTTTTAATCCGACTCATTTTTAAAGACTGAGAGAGTAATACGCAAAGTGAAAGCAATTGTTTCTCTTCAAAAGACACCACCTGCGTCACCCCTTCAATTATTCAAAGAATCTTTCTCTTACATTTTGGATAATGAAATTTTAATCATTTCTCCGTCTTAAGTCAGCACTTATAAGGCTGGGTGGATGTTTAATTTTTTATGTCTCACGAATTTTAGCTGCCGAATCGTACAACGCATCGTGACGGAAATAATTTAGGATGAAAAAAAGAATAAATACGCTGATGAGTTACCTACCTACCTGCCACAGACCTATAGACAGTGGATGGCTTATAGTAATAATTTAATCATCATCATCACATCAGCCGAAAGACGTCCACTGCTGGACATAGGCCTCCCGCAAGTGTCGCCACATTGATCGGTCCCGTGCGTCTCGCATCCAGCATATCGCCGCAATCTTCACCAAGTCATCGGTCCACCTGGTGGGAGGCCTTCCAAAGCAACATCTTCCGGAAACAATTTATATTTTTTTCATTTATGTTAACCTCATTTAATATTGTTAGGCAGGAATGTCAATGCCGAGTTATTGAGGCAATTTTCCAGTTTTCACTACCGTAGCAGACAGGCTGTCGAGAAGAGAATGTCAACAGAGGATAGCAAGTCAACGGTGGCATTCTAAACCTTAGTTAGCAATGACTGCCTTGACTTGGCTAGAATCACCCACTCCTCATCATCCATAACTGCATACTAATATTATTATAAATGCGAAAGTTACTCTAGGCCGATCTGTCTGTTATGATTTTGTTATAGAGATACGGATTTTTTTTAAATAACTTGTCAGAAAAATACTGCAAGGCCTGATAATAGGTCACTGTAAACATATAATTTCTGTTCAATTTTGGAATTTGATAATTATTCTTAATGGCAATCGACTTTTCAATTTGCGTTTGGAATACAAATACATAGTTCATAAAAAATAAATAATATTTAATAGCACTGTTCTTGACCCACTAAACTCGTCACATTATCATAACTATAGAGAAACAAACAGAGATAAATTATTATTGTAATTATTTCCCTGGTTTATGGTAGACTGTTAAATCACGTGTCACGTTGGATTATTAATTTTATTCTACTTAATTTTCAATCTTACAAATACAAAAAAAATCTTACACGCATATACGAAAAAAAAATCACTGTTTTTTATAGCCCAGCCCAGGGTCCCAGCGTTTAGAAAGAAAATTTAGTTCAAATAAATATCACTATGCGGCGTGATATGCTTCGATTTGTTTATTGAACTGTGTGTAAAATTAACATTTTCTAGAATTGATTATAAACATTGTTATATATATAATCTTGTTTAATAATCTCTCTTAAGCCCAAAAACAAATGGAATATTGGGCTCTTTATTCACATTTCAAAGATTATTTAAATGGATCATTTAATTTTAATTCAAATAGATGGCGCGGTTTTAAATTTCTGATGAATGCGATTCGATTTTAAAACATTTTGTTACATTGAAACGGTAAAAAACGTGCAAAAAAATACTATCACGCTGTCTACTACTAGTCACTGTATTTAAAGAATAAAATAGTCACGAACCGAGTAAACCATTTTACTTACAAGTCGCTGCTAACACCATCCATAGCCGTGGAACGGACTCGAACGTGGTCGATGTACTTTTAGTAGTCTGTTTAATCCATTGAAAAATGCTAGTTACGTCGGCACAGTTTCTTTGTATGTGGCATCTGTATGCTAGTATTATGTTATCTGTCGTATAGCCGACTTTTGAGCTAACTTTGGCATTTGCTTTGGTCTTATCCTAGAGGGCTCGAGACAATGTCAAATTCTTTCAGCAAAAACGAATGTCAAAATGCCAAAATTATGAGGGATCGAACACGAACTTTTTAAAAACCTTAAGACCTTAAGGTCCCATACCCAAAGGGTCCATTTTTGACGGGGGTGCGTTTTTGCTGTGACTCACGTGTCCGTCTGACTGTCCGTCGTCTGTCGAACAATGTTGTTCCAACGAATTTTTTAACTGCCCATTAATCTATGAACTTGATTTGGTGATAATGTCTATTATTTGTCTATTTATTTTGTACCCTATCACAACGTTGTCCTATTTAACCCAAAGGTTGATTGGTAGAGAATGCCTTGTGGCATTAAGTTCGCATATGAACCACTATTGTACATGAAGTTTAAATAAATAAATAAATTATTACGTATATTTTACTAACCAACACCATCATCATCATCAGCCTATAGCAGTCCACTGCTGGACATAGGCCTCTCCAATTGCACGCAATTTGCTTCGATTTTAACTCTTATCCAGCTGCTACCAGCCACCCCGCGAAGATCGTCACTCCACCTAGGCTGAGGGCGTCCTTACGTTTACCAATTCGCGGTCTCCACTCAAGAATACGTCTACCATTTACAGTTCTACGACTTATATGGCCGGCCCATTGCCACTTCATCTTACTTATTCTGTGAGATATGTCGACAACTTTGGTTCTCTGCTGGATCACCTCGTTTCGGATTCGATCCCTTAGAGAGACTCCGAGCATAGCCCTTTCCATAGCTCGCTCAGCAACTTTGAACCGATAAACCAGCCGTATTGTGAGTGTCCACGTCTCGGCGCCATAGGTCATACCAGGTCGGACGCACTGGTTGAAGACTTTGGTCTTCAGGCTCGTCGCTTCAATACGTGACGAGAAGACTCGACGAAGTTTTCCAAACGCCGCCCAATCCAGCAGTATTCTTCTATTAGCCTCCTTCTCAAAGTTGTTCTTACCAAACTGCAGAGTTTGCCCGAGGTAAACGTATTCTCGAACAACTTTGAGAGCACCGCCATTAACCACAATCGGTCCCGGAGTGACGTATGAATTGAACATAACCTGGGATTTGTCCAAGTTCATCCGGAGACCGATGCGTGCAGAAGAACCAGCTAGGCCATCGAGCATCAGCTGCAAGTCGCATGATTTGCAGCTGATGCTGGACTCGGATGCAGGAGTGACTCTGCCATTATGACCATGTCAACCGCAAATCGCAGGTGTGAGATGCACTTGCCGTTTATATTAATGCCGCGTTCTTCCCAGTCCAGCGTCTTAAACATATCCTCCACCGCGTTGCTAAAAATAACGTTACGGGAAAATAACGTCCCCTGTGTAACCCCTCGACGCAGTGAGATATGCTTAGTTTGCCGGTCCTGACTTTGGACGGTCATTGTTGCGTTTGCATAAAGACATCTCAGTACTTGGATGTATAGCCAGTCCACTTGGCATCGCTGCATAGACTCTCAAACAGACCAGGTTTCCATAGAGTCAAAAGCCTTCTCATAGTCCTCAAAAGCAAAACACAGAGGCCGATTATATTCTTCGGACATCTATATAAATTTGCCGCACTGTGTGGATGTGGTCTATGGTGCTGTATTGACCTCGGAGCCCAGCCTGCTCCAGTGGTTGGAACTCGTCGAGTCTTCGCGCCAGACGATTCGTGACGACTCTCGAAAACAACTTATATACGTGGCTGAGAAGCGAAATGGGTCTATAATTCTTCAAAAGGGTCTTGTCACCCTTTTTGAAGAACAGAATGACCACGCTCCTTTGTCACGCTTCTGGAGTTCTCCCAGAGAACAGGACAGAATTGAAGAGCTCCCCAAGCTCTTTCAGTACCGGAGAAACACCAAATCAGATTTTTCTTTTGTACGAAACCTTAAATATGCGATGTTTGACAAACACTTGGCCGGTTTTTCAATAGTGTTATTTGCCAATTAAATCGCTGCATGACTAACGACTCGCGTTTCCCTTTGTCACAACTATTCATTAATATTTTCTTCTTTTTTTTCTTTCTTTAACACATGAGATAACATGATGCCTGAATTCCCCGCTAATATTTTTTATAAATACTTAAATTGGCACATATTATGGTTGCTCCAATTCAGAAAGATAACACAATAATAAATTAAACACTTAAGGCAATAAGTTTTACATTTTCCGAGTAACAAAATATTTTGATTAGCCCACTACTCTTGTTGGGGCAACAAGAGGCAATGTTTTGGGGTTTAATTAGTCCCACAGAAGATCTGTTGGGTCGCGATAAGCAATTTTACGTTTATTTGTCAAACGGGACTGTCTGGTCAAATATCCTTCGTATAATATCGGAGCGGTTGGGTTGAATTCCCTTTGGTTATATTGGGGCTAAATCAGGAGATATATTGTGTATGTTTAAGTTTGTTCTGATACTGAATAAAAATATTTGGTCTAATAACCGACTTTCCAAAAAGGAAGTTCTATGTTCGAGTGTGTTTTTTTATCTATTTTCACCAATTACGCCATCAATTATAGACCGTTTTATTTCGACCGATTTCACTCTGGAGGTGGTTCCATTGAGGGAACCACCAAACAATTCCTCAAATTTTATAGGCATATATGACGATTTTGCCATTTTGATCAACATGACAAGCATTTTCATTCAGAAAGTATCATTTGGTGAAGTGAAAGTGACGAAAAAGACCATAGGTGGCCACTGGAACTTCTCAATAATATGTTTCTTTTGAGTATGAGATATCTCGAATAGTTAAATTACTGTGCCTTTAAATAAATAGGTTTAATGAAAATGGTACCATCGACCTGATCTGGTGATGAAGCCAGAAGGTAGGCACAGGAACTCCGTAATAATAAATGTAACCTAGTTGTGTTTAAGCTTTTTGAAATTGTTTTGTGAAGCCTGGCTATAAATTATTTTCATGGCAGTACCAAAATTAAAAAGAGAGAAATAAAAATCTTTTAAACAAAAAAAAATAATATACCGACTTGCAAAAAAAAAAAAAAAACACTATAAAGCGAAAAATAATTTTCTTTTCGGATGTCGAGTCGGTATCAAAAACGAAAAAATATCGTTACTAAAGACACCGACTTGCGAAAAAAAATTATCGCTTTGTTTTTTTTGGAAGTCAATTAGATTTTTTTGTTAAAAACTTTTTTGTCCAACGAAACGTTTTTAAATTCAAATAATATTTATTTGTGACACATAAATACAATGTTTTCAATTTGTGGCTAACTAAAGTCGATCTTGAAAGTTAAGTAACGCTTGCCGAGATCGGTCCATGGATGGGTAACCATTCCACATACAGAGATTCGTCCGTTCCTCGGAAAGCTCTTTAAGCCGTTGGCCTCGTATGTCATTTGAAGATCTTTGACAGTCGTTACGGGTAGTCAGAAATCCGAATCTAAGTCTGATCTGTAACTGGGTTGTGGAGGTCAGATAGGCACTCCCTCCATATAAAATGATGATACTAACCTGAATCTGGTTAGACTTGAAGCCGACACGAATAGTTAAGAAAAATATAGGCAGATTGATGGAAGTACAATGTTGACATACATAATTATGACATATCACTATTGAGGCGTATAGTACCAACGCGACAAGCAACAACGGTTTTTCATAAGAATTATTATATCTGTGTTGTTTTCACAGAAATAAGTAATCGTATTTCACACAACAGAAATAATATAAAATTTAATTTAATTAAGAACAATGGAGAGGGCTATGCTCGGCGTTTCCTTGCGTGATCGCATCAGAAATGAGGGTATCCGCAGGAGAATCAAAGTTACCGACATAGTTTGAAGAGTTACGAAACTAAGAGGAAATATGGGCAGAGAGCGCCAACTGAATTTCCTTAGTAAAAAAATTATAATTCGAGGTTTGGCTCTCGTCTATTTCCTGCTCCAATATTGGACCAATTTAAAAGAAATGCCGTAAACTGGAAAAGTAAGATATAAACCATGCCCCAATGTTTTCTTTTTTTCATTTACATTTGTCAAATTTGTACACTAAGCCTCTGTTTACAGCGCAATTTTGAGCATTTTTGAGGTCTCTAATGCTTCTAAAGATAATGTATCATCAAAAAGGAAAACTGGATCTTGCCAAAGCGTTTGACACGGTGTCTGTCCCTAGTCTGATTCGTAAGATGGAAAACATAGGAATCAGGGATGTTCAGCTCAAACTCTTTGAGGATTGAGTGAGCGTACCCAGTGCGTTAAGATAGTCGATACAATCAGTGACTAACGCACTGTCTCCTACGGCGTGCCACAAGGGTAAAATTATAACCTTCGCGGACGATATTGCCCTTCTCTTCAGCGCTAGTACATGGCACGATGTATACATGCAAGCACAGTCGGGTTTCCAAGTCGTGACGGAGTGGTTGCGTAATAATGTCCTCACACTAAACGCGGAAAAACCGTTAAAACAATGCGTCAACCACACACATGAATTAGTTGTATTCCATAGTAGCCCACACATTTTCCAAACAAAATACAATTAATTGTACCTGCACCACTAGCATTCAGAAAACAGACAGTGCAAAGTATCTAAGGGTAATAATAGATAGCACCCTAAGCTAAAAAAAGCATATCAATACCCTCAGTAATAGGTTATGTAAACTTATCTACGTCTTCAAGACCCTAAGACATGTGGCAGACGAGAAGCTAAGGAAATCGGTTTACTTGGCTCTCGCCCAGTCACTACTAACCTACTGCATAACTTCCTGGGGTGGTGCTACAAAAATACTATGTTAGAGCTTGAACGAGCGCAGAGAGCCATTCTGAAAGTTATTATAACAGCATGGCCTCTCTACCTTCAGCCACTCACTCTCCCACAGAAGAAGACGATTCGATCCCATTTTCCGCCATCATATCCAACTCTCGACTACTTCCTCTCATCGCTTCTTTTGTTACCTTGGTGGTTTTCTTTATAATAAAATAAATAGGATACTCCCAATTTATAACTTCACCAAAACCAAATGCAAAATTAAACTAAGCAATTGGCTCCGGGAGTTAGAAACAGAAAAACTACTTGCTGTCCCAATATAGCCATTTAATACATACTATTCCCTCCTACCGACACAAACTACCCGCCACATATACACTGTACTCACTCACAGACACACATTCATACCTACTAAACATATCTACTGACACCAAGCACCAATAATCTATACTATTTCCCTTTTCTATTTTATTGTATTCTAAACTTGAAAGCCTATGCTTTTAGAAATTCTTGCCGCACCAATTATTGTACACAACATTAAAATGTAACCATTACCCAAGGGGTGGAGGCCTGGTGTCCTGAAATACAGACCTCACTTCTAGTTTAGGCACCAGTCTCCCACAGTATAAATATTGCTATTACGTACCTACTTTGTATTAATACCTTTCTAAATGTACCTATATTGTGGTGAGAAATAAATCGTTATCTTATCTTATAGTATATATCTTTTATTTTCAGTTTATGAAATATTTTTTAAATTGGTCCAATATTGGAGGAAGAAATAGGCGAGAGCCAAACCTCGAATTATGACTTTTCACTAAGGAAATTCAGTCGGCGCTCTCTGCCTCTATATCCTTTTAAGTAGCAGTGGGCAGAGCACATTGCTCGCAGAATGGATGACCGATGGGGTCGAACAGTTCTGGAATGGTGACCGCAAACCGAAAAGGATGCGTTGGAAGGCCTCCCACTAGGTGGGTCTGCAGCCTAATTGTGTAAGTTAATTCGACAAAGGAAACTATCTGTTTCTTTCCCAAAAACACACACATACACTCTGAAAACGAAAAGAAGTTGAATAAAGATTCAACTTCTTTGTGTATGTGTGTGTTTTTGGGAAAGAAACAGATTGTTTCCTTTGCCGAATTTACTTACACAATTAGGCTGCTGGTTGAGGTTGCGGGAATGCGCTGGATGCGAGACGCACGGGATCGGTAAATGTGGCGACGCCTGGGGTAGGCCTATGTCCAGCAGGTGACGTATTTCGGATAAAATGATGAACAGACTTAAGAAGTGTCTGAAGAATTATTTCTAAGAGAACTCGCAGTCGCATTGTTGCAAAGCACTTATTTACGAGAACCTTTATTTGTTTGAAAACAACAGCTATTTATAAATAATACTTTACCACAGGAAAATAAAAAAATCGCTTCCTACAAGCTCCTCGAGAGCACGGAAAAGCTTAAGCTTAGTCTAGAACTATACATTCATGAAAATCACAGTCTTTTGTGTTGACAGTCAGTAAGACAACAGCACATTGTCTGGAACTGCAAGTTATTTTTATTCTATTGCTGGAACATGGCTTTATGATGGGTCTAGTGTTCGTGTAATTGGTTGCTATGTACAGTGGAGTTTGGGTAAATTGTTACGTATTTACGGGCTACATCGCAAATTATTCCATAGCAGATTCTATGAAAATGTGCTCATCACTTTACTAATCTGAGCGGTTAAAATTAATTTCTTGTTAAAGGCTGTTCAAGAGGATCTCGTATTTAAATAATAATGATAATATAAAATATTGATACAAATAATCTTTGTTACAAAAGTACTTAGCGATTAGGTTACAAGTTCAGATAAATAAAGTTAGCTTAAATAATGGAAACCCGGCCTCCTAAACTAGCGGCAACCTATGATTTGGGAGTCAGTGTTCTACTGTTACTTCGAATGTCCCAATAAACCTTTCTGTGTGTGTTGTTTATGATGAAGAATCTAATTACATAATGGGGGTAATAACAATTATTAACAAAAAGCTTTTAATGTGAGATAAGATTATACAGAGTGGGATTTGTGAGTATTTTGTGTTTTATCCAATTAAATTATTATTATTTTTTGTTGTGTGCGTGTGGGTAGGGTGTGAGTGTAAGCATGTATGTGAAAGTGTGATACAAGGGGTGTTTGTGAGGATGTGTGTGTGTATTGTAACAGTGGTCCCTACTCGTCCCGAAGTCGTCAGGATTACAACCGTACAAAGAAATAAAGGGTATATAGAAATTTAAACACAATTTCAGTAAACAATAGATAATTTATATTATTTATATAGACATGTATGCAAGGGTAGGTATTGCAAAGGGTGAAACTATTGCTAAGCCTGAAATTAAATACACGATACATTTCTAAATTATTCCTCGCTGCCAAGTAATGAAGGAAGTACTACTTACCCCTACGGCTTAGTCTTGGGATCGATAAGAATAAACCCAAGTGTTGGTAAGTAGTACTTTAATATATCAGCGAAGAACAAAACAATCTAGCTCAAACGGTGAAGAAGGTTCTATTGTTGCAATTGTAGGTCTGTTACAAATATTAGAGACTTATGAATTATATTTTGTACTAGATGTTACCCGCAGCTTCACCCGCGTTATTGGGACAATCCCACCGCACTATTGCCAAACCACTGCAACTCCTGAAAGCCAGAATCAACAGTGGCGACCACCAGAAAAGCGCCGAATCAGTGAAGCTCGACGAAGTCCCGGTGAATGAATTTAACTGTCTTGGATCCCGCAATGAAATTAATCAGAAAAGAATAATGGAGGAGTAAGGAAAAAAATCAAATTTCCACTTCCCTTCATATCAAGCAGAAGACAGAACAAAGAAGGCCTATAGGCACTAAGGGTCGTTAACAACTGGGGTAAGCCCAGTTGTCTAGCACCACGGATACAAATTAGCATTAATATTAATGGGTCCTAACATTGTGAGCTGTTATATTTGATTCCAATAATAGGTATGGCAAAAACAACCACAGTTTCCACAAGGTCCGTATAGTAAACAGCTCCTGATACAGCCTGTACATTATTCAACATAGTATTGCATTCATTCTGCCAAAGAATACACTCCCATAAGATATGATGTGCAGATTGTACATATTCGCAGTCAGATGATTGAAAAACAACAGCTTTAAGGCCACCCACCACCGTCTTTCCAAGCCTGCACTCATTGTAACTTAAATTAACATCGAAGGGTTTTCAGACAACGAATCTGATCTTTTATCGCAACTATGCCAGACCACTAACTGTGACATCCTCTGGGTCCAAGAAACACATCGCGGCACCGAACACCTTAGACCGCACATCCCAGGAATGAAGTTGGTACTGGAGATAGCACACGCACAGTATGGCAGTGCCATTTTTGTAAACCCTCGTATTGCTGTGAAATCTGCAATCTCAAAAACTGATTACTCCATAGGAGGACTTCTATGGAGTAATCAGTTTTAGTAACCATAGAAACAGGAACCTGCACAATAACCTCGGTCTACAAGCCTCCCAACATACCTTTCCAGTTTCATAAAACAACTAATTTTGAAAAGCAACCGGTAAGAATAGTTATTGATGAGTTTAACAGTCATAGCATGTCCTGGGGGTACCGAGAAACCAATGCCGACGGCAACTCCGTCGAAGAATGGGCTGATGCCTCTGATCTTACCCTGGTACACAACGCCAAACAACCTGCGTTCTTCAACAGTCGATGGCGACGTGGATACAACCCAGACCTAATCTTTGTGAGTAACGACATTAAAAACCTGTGCTCAAAACTTGTTTGCAAGCCTATTCCGAACACACAACCCAGACCTATAACGTGTAAAGTAAGCGCTGCCATTAAACAAACACAAGTTGGATTAAGGCCTCAGTTCAACTTCCTAAAGGCAAACTGGGAGAAATTTGTAGCGGAAGTTGACATAAAATTGATTAATGTAGAACCGGTGTAGGTTCTACATTAATCCACCTACGACACATTTGTTTATAGTATCTGGACAGTATCACGTAAATGGATACCCAGAGGGTGCCGTACTTCATATATTCTATATTCATTATACCCGGTTTGGATCCTGAGTTAGTGAAACTTCTTAAAAAGTATGATAACCTGTACGATAACAACCCCTTCTCAGAGTATACAATATTAGCAGAAGAAGTACTTTTGTCATTAGTTGGTAATAATCGCAAACAAAAATAGATTACAACGGTTACCGATACCAACATGACCCATAACAGCAAGAAAGCTTGGTCAACAATCCGTAAACTAACTGGAGAACCACCGGAGCCCGTTAACCAAGGTAACGTCACAGCAAACCTAATAGCTCATCTGCTGCTTTTCAACGGTAAACCTTTTTCTTTTTTTTTATCGTCTATAGGCTTGCGCTTGACCACTATCTCACCTGATGAAAAGCGATGATGTGGTCGATGGTGAAGCTTGCCACTTAAAAACCTATTCACTCTTTACTTAAAGACCCCTAGATTGTAGCTATCGGGAAACATAGACTTCGGCAGGGAATGCCACTCCTTAGCTGTACGCATAATGAAAGTGTCCCCAAAACGTTTTGTGCGTATGGGTGGGATAATCACCATGTACCGATGACGCATCGCCGTACGTCTGGTAGTCCGATGATGGAACGGCTGGGCGGAATCAGATCATGCAATTCCATCGCACACTCCCCGAAATGTCGGGGGCCGAGTCACCCACGTCCGTAGGAGAGTACCCTTAGATTCCCTACACGTGGTCCCCGGGTGGTGCAAATCAGGTGACACAACTGGTGGTAGGCTTCGGCCGAAGGCTTGTGACCACCCACTGAGCAAAGACGTACCGCCAAGCGGCCTGGCCGTGTTCCGGATACGATGCTCAGTGTAGCCATCTAGAGGAGTTGGGTCGAGATAGCTGTTCCACTGCAAGCAGACCAGTCTGGCGCGCGCTGTTATGGGCGTATCGGGAGACTAGTCGCGGAGGGTAGCGGGATCCGAGGCATGGTGCACCGCTGGCCGACCGCAGGTAGTTGGGGGCCCAAGTAGTGTGCCAGCCACACATGAAAGGCTGCCCCGCCAACTGTCGAAAAAGCCCGGAATGCACTATCGTGCTGGTTGGCGACCAGAAGGGAGGGCCCGATAGACATTCCGGGGGGGCTCGGGCGTCCCCGCAGTCTCCGGGCTAGTGCCCCAATGATGGTGTCCTTTCAGTGCGTGTCTGAAGGTTAGCAGCGTGGAACCTCGTCTCACTTCCTACTCCTCTCTTCCATTCACTCTTCTTCAAATCAAAATGCCAAGGATAAAAAATACAGGTTATAAACAGCGGCTGCACCCCCTCCCACACAAAGTGCACCTCACCAACATTAGAGGTCTGCACTCAAATCTCTCTGCAGTCCACTACCACCTGGAGACTGAAAAACCAGCGCTGTTTTTCCTTACGGAGACGCAGATAGCAAGTCCGTCAGACGCGTCGTACCTATCTTACCCAGGGTTTACCCTGGAGCACAATTATAAACCGCGCGCGGGAGTGTGTATGTACGCCCGTGACGACACTTGCTATCGGCGTCTCCGTAACCTTGAGGACCCAAGATTTACGACGCTGTGGGCTCTAGTGGACACAGGTCTGGATAAAATTATCTACGCCTGTGTCTACCGCTCGCACAGTGGAGATCAGGAGACAACCAGGCTCACAGAGTACCTCAGTGAGGCGGCTGATGCGGCACAGCAGCGGTACCCTTCCGCCCAATTAGTGTTACTGGGGGACTTTAATGCCCACCACCAGGAGTGGCTCTTCCCATACCAGTGCACTGACCATGCTGGACGGGAGATGTGTAAGCTTGCGCTTGCGCTTAACCTTACCCAGCTGGTCCAGGGGGCAACGAGGGTGCCGGATGTTGATTCGCACACGGCCAATTGCTTGGACCTTCTGCTGACAACAGAGCCAGACCGATACTCTGTGTCGATAACTTCACCTTTGGGTAGTTCCGACCATTGTCTGGTGAAGTCTGTGTCCGTCTACTCCCCGCCCAATCCCAGCCCAAGAGGCACGCGGCGGGTTTGGCGATACAGGTCAGCAGATTGGGATGGCATGCGATCTTTCTTCGCATGTTATCCTTGGCAGCCTACTTGCTTTTCTTCGGATGATCCTACGGCGTGCGCGGACAACGTGACGGATGTGTTGCGTCAGGGAATGGAGTACTACATTCCGTTTTCTGACGTAACAATGACCAATGTTGACCGGCCATGGTTTGGCGCTGAATGTCATCGCGCCGACGCGCTTAAACATGAGGCGTACCTGGCATGGGTTGACGCTCGTTCGCGCAAAGCGAGTGACGTGGGTCAAAGGAAGAAAGCCTTCCTGGATGTTCAGGACTCTTAGATACGTCGTTCCCAGGACTGCCAACAATCATTCAGGCCATCAAAAAGATTTCCTTAAGATTATTTATGTTGCGCTAGTCCAGTCAGTACTTTTATATTGTATACCTGTCTGGGGTGGTGCTGCCAAAACAAAATTTCTAACGGTGGAGAGGGCGCAACGCGCTCTTATCAAGTGTATGTACTTTAAAAAAAAACGATATCCTACTGAAGACCTATTTCGACTTGGTAACCTGCTCTCAGTCAGGAAACTTTATATTACACAAATTATACTAAAAAAACACAAGTCTCTTGCCTATGATGCTAGCATACTGAAAAAAAGAAGGAAAGACTTGATATTAAATATCCCTAGGACAAGGACTTTGCTTGCCAGTATGCAATTTAGCAAAAGATCTGCTGCGCTATATAATAAAATCAATAAATACATCTACATTTACCCCAAAACCTACTATGACAGTAAAAAAATAATAGTGGAATGGATACAAAAGCTTACCTACAATGATACCGAAACACTTCTGAAACCTTGACACAAACACACCCTCACACTCATATACTCTCAGTCACACCTACAGGCTACACACCCACTCACATAAACTCACACACATACTTACACCCACTCATACACACATTTGATTTAAGTTAATGTTAATTTGTGTAGTTTTAGCATATATATATATATTTTTTTTTTTATATAATTCGTTTTCTCTTTGTATAATACGTCTTGCTATGGAAGAGCGGACTCTCCTAATACAGGCACTATCTGCCTAAAAGGAGGATCCAATCAAAAAATTGTTTTTACCTAAACTTGTTTTACCAATAAACTATTTTCATTTCAAACTATTTTCATTTCATTTCATTTCAAGCCTATAACAGGGCTGCCAAGTCCTGCAAGAAGGTGTTGAGAAGGGCTCGGTTCGACCACATTGGCCGAATAGGGGCCAAACTTGCTTCTTACCCAGCAGGTAGTAAAGCGTTTTGGTCCCTGGCTAAGTCGGTCGAGTCCAACTTCAGCCGTCCCTCACTACCACCACTGCTGAAACCCGACGGGTCGCTGGCCCACTCTGCTGAGGAGAAGGCAAATTTATTTGCCTCTCTTTTTGCGGAATCTTCACGTCTGAACCCTGGTGACGCGCGGCCCCCTTCTTATCCTGATGGATGCGAGACGAGTATGTCGGACATTCGTATCCATCAAAAGGACGTCCGTAAGGTACTGCGCAACCTCGACGTGAACAAGGCTAGTGGCCCGGACGGAATACCAGCAATTGTTCTCAGAACCTGTGCGCCTGAACTGTCTCCGATCTTGACACGCCTATTCCGCCTTTCGTATGAGACTGGAAAAGTGCCGAATGCTTGGAAGCTAGCTAACGTACAGCCCGTGCCCAAGAAGGGTAGTCGAGCTGACCCGGCCAACTACAGACCCATCTCTGTAACGTCCATACTCTGTAAGAGTATGGAGCGTGTACTTAACACGAAGCTCCTGGCATACCTAGAATCTGACGATATCCTTAGTGACCGCCAATACGGCTTCCGCCGAAATCGGTCTACTGGGGATCTTCTAGCGTATGCCATTCACATCTGGAGTGAGGCCATCGAGAGACACGGGGAAGCGCTTGCCGTCTCCCTCGACATCTCGAAGGCTTTTGATAGGGTCTGGCACGAAAGCCTTATTGGTAAGCTTCCTTCATTCGGTTTGCCCGGTGGTCTGTGTGATTGGATTGCAGACTTCCTGAGAGATCGGTCCATTCGAGTGGTTATCGATGGCTGCTCGTCGGACCAATTGGATATCAATGCCGGGGTCCCTCAGGGGTCGGTACTCTCAGCAACTTTATTCTTGCTGCATATTAACGATCTGCTTAAACCCGGCACCTTTGGGTATGCAGACGACAGCACTGTTGCTGAGAGATACTTGTCCAACGCTCGTGCTACCGGGCCTCAGATCCGGTCTCTCCGGGAGGCCATGGTGGAGCGCTTGAACCTGTCCTTGCAGGCAGTCTCCGAATGGGGCGATGCCAATCTGGTCAGGTTTAATGCCGCTAAAACCCAGGCGTGTCTTTTTTCCGCTAAAAAGAGCCAATTTTACCCAGATCCAACTTTCCGAGATGCGACCGTGCCAATAACTGACCATCTTGAGCTTCTTGGCGTTACGTTGACATCTACTCTCAATTTTGGCCCTTACATTGAGGCAAAGGCTCAGCTGGCTGCCAAAAAGCTGGGGATCCTTGCAAAGGTGAGACGGTACTTCACGCCGGAACAGCTCCTCAACTTGTATCAAGCGCAAGTTCGATCATGCATGGAGTACTGTTCTCATCTCTGGGACGGATCAGCCAAATACCAGCTTGACGCACTAGAGTCGATCGAAAAGCGAGCCAAGAGGCTCATCGGCGATGAGGCGCTGGTCAAGTCAAAGCTCCAGAGTCTTGAACATCGTCGCCGAGTTGCCAGCCTGTCGGTTTTTTATCGGTTACATTTCGGGGAGTGTGCGATGGAATTGCACGATATAATTCCACCTAGCCCGTTCCATCATCGGACTACCAGACGTACGGCGATGCGCCATCGATACATGGTAGATATCCCACCCATACGCACAAAACGTTTTGGGAACACTTTTATTATGCGTACAGCTAAGGAGTCCCTGCCGGAGTCTGTGTTTCCCGATAGCTACAATCTAGGGGTCTTTAAGTCAAGAGTGAATAGGTTATTTCTAGGCAAGCGTGTTTCACCGTCGACCACATCATCGCTTACCATCAGGTGAGATTGTGGTCAAGCGCGAGCCTATAGGTTATAAAAAAAAAAAAAAAAAAAAAAAAAATGCAACCGATAAAAAACCGACAAGCTGGCAACTCGGCGACGATGTTCAAGGCTCTGGAGCTTTGACTTGACCAGTGCCTCATTGCCAATGAGTCTCTTGGCCCGCTTTTCGATCGACTCGAGTGCATCAAGCTGGTATTTGGCAGATCCGTCCCAGAGATGAGAACAGTACTCCATGCATGATCGAACTTGCGCTTGATACCAGTTGAGCAGCTGTTCCGGCGTTGGGGATTCTTGCGAAGGTGAGAGGGTACCCTCTCACCTTCGCAAGAATCCCCAACTTTTTGGCAGCCAGCTGAGCCTTTGCCTCAATGTAGCGGAAGGTCAGTTCCCGGAACAACCTGTTGCGTCGCCTTGTCTCTACCAACTGGGGAGTGGCACCCGATGTTCTTTAGACAACTGGCATGTTTGGCCGCACAGACAAAACAAGTTGACATCACCCTAAACGAGACGTGCCGAATAATATCGGGTTGCCTCAAACCGACTCCGCTCAACAAACTATACCCGTTGGCTGGCATTGCACCTCCTATAGTACGAAGGACTTTCGCATGCGCACTTGAGAAAAAATACCAGGAATCCGATGCCCGACACCCTCTCATTACAACCCCGGGTAGACTTAAGAGTCGGAAGAGTTTTCTTCGATGCACATGGGCCATCCAAGACCCACCGCCTATAGTGAGAAGCAGGTTGTGGAGAGAAGCTCACCTACCACCACCCGACTTTTTGAAATCCCAGGAACACCTGCCACCTGGACGTGAACTGCAGTGGCCTATATGGAAAGCACAACGACCAAGTAGCACCCAAGTAGGCCGCTGCAAAAACAACTTGGCAATGTGGGGATTTATAGATCCGTCTGAAACCCAGTGTGACTGCGGTGCAAAATATGGCACACATGCTGGTGTGTCCCATGTGCCCATACACCTGCACTTTGGAAGACCTTATGCTCGCCACTGACGCCACAATCGGCGTGGCCACCTACTGCGCCCAAAATTTATAAAGAGTTTTCCATCGACTCGAAAAAAAAGAAGAAGAACGACATCCTCAGTGACCTTCAATACGGCTTCCGCTGAAATCGGTCAACTGGGGATCTTCTAGGGTATGCCATTCACGTCTGGAGTGAGGCCATCAAGAGGCAAGGGGAAGCGCTTGCTGTCTCCCTTGACATCTCAAAGGCTTCCGACAGGGTCTGGCATGAGAGCCTTATTGGTAAGCTTCCTTCCTTCGGTCTGCCTAGTGGTCTGTATGACTGGATTGCTGATTCCTTGCTGAACCTGTCTTTGGAGGCAGTCTCCGAATGGCGCGATGCCAATCTAGTCAGTTTCAATGCTGCTAAGACACAGGCGTATCTTTTTTCCGCAAAAAAGAGCCTATTCCATCCGGCTCCATCTTTCCGTGGTGTAAACGTGCCGATAACGTACCATCTCGACCTTCTCGGTGTTACTTTAACATCGACCCTCAATTTTGGTCCATTTATTGAGGCAAAGGCTCAGTTGGATGCAAAAAAGTTGGGGATCCTTGCAAAGGTGAGACGGTACTTCACGCCTGAACAGCTGCTCAAATTGTATAAACCGCAAGTTCGGTGATGCATGGAGTATGCGTCTCACCTTTGGGACGGATCTGCCAAATATCAACTTGATGCAATTGAGTCGATTGACAAACGGGCCATGAGGCATATTGGCAACACTGCACTGGTCGCCTCAAAGCTCCAAGCAGCCTTGAACATCGACGCCAAGTGGCCAGTCTATCGGTTTTTTATCGGTAACATTTCGGGGAGTGTGCGATGGAACTGCACAATTTGATTCCGCCTAGATCTTTCCATCACCGGACAACAAGACGTACGTCAATGCGCCACCAGTAGATGGTGGACATCCCACCCAAACGTACAAAGCGTTTTGCGAATACTTTCAGTGTACGTACAGCTAATTCCCTGCCGGAGGCTTTGTTTCCTGATAGCTACAACCTTGGGGTCTTTAAGTTAAGATTGAATAGGTTACTTCTAGGCAAGCGTGATTCACCGTCGACTACATCATCACTTCCCATCATGCAAGATAGTGGTCAAACGCGAGCCTATCGATAAATAAAATAAAAATAGAAATTCAAAGTTAAGCCAAGGTCTTACCAAGGTAGTCAAGGCTTGCCAAGGTCAATCTGTGGTGATCCATGACATTCCGATACTATTATGTTTTTGCTTCCCTACTCCTCCTTTATTATTTTTTGATGAATTTCGTTGCGGGATCCAAGAAAGTTATATTCATTCTGCGGGACTTTGTCGAACTTCATTGCCTCAGCGCTTTTCTGGTGGTCGCCACTGTTGATTCTAGCTTTCAGGACTTGCAGCAGTTTGGGAATATACTAATACTAATATTCCCTCATACCTCGACAAGCACTTTAAATTTATGGTCCCGGCTGTCTTTTCGAGATCTTTGAAAGTCGTTGCGCATGATCAAAACCTAGGAAATCTCACACCAGTCTTGCCAAGTTTCGTGTTACCCAGTTACTGGTTTGTGGGGGCTAGCTTAGGCAGTCACTTCATGTAAAATACTGGTATTTACTTTGCTTCTGATAGTTAGTGTGAAAGTGAAGTGAGTGTGAAATTTTTGTATGAAAAATATCAAGGCTTAACCTATATCATTCAAAAATACTTTTAATTAGTTCTCTGTCGTTGAAACAGAGTTGCTTTCAGACTAACGAGAAACAGCTAGCCACAACTCGCGAAGTAGTTTGAAAATAATAATCATTATTTTTATCGGAATCCAATAATTATATAGTCGGAAATTCAAAGGTAAGTTTTTTTTTTTTTATCTGTCCTTAAGCTGATTAGTTTCCTAGTTTCCAAGAATTAGAATTAGATGTAGCAACAGATATTTTTTCCAGTAAGGATTTATATTAGTTTACGATCAAATTCCTCCCAGAAAGTATTTACATTAAATAAATCGCGTCGGTCGAGAATATTCAAGATAATCCATCACCATCTTTAATATTATGCTAACTGAGCACAACGATAAATAGTATTTCACTAAAGCGAAGCAAACTTGCTTCAAAGGCGTTACAGTACAACTGTACCAGAATACAGAAATGTTTCAGAGTATCTAAATTAGGGAGACGGCATCCAAGTTGACAACGAGTTGCTTAAAAAATCAAAGTGTTAAAGTTTTTGTCTGATGCAAAATTCTAGAGGGAGATTTATTTCACAGGAAAAAGCTACATTTTACTTATGCCGAATTAAAGCTGAGCTCCTCTGGGGTAGGCCAGGAAAGCGAAACAGCGTGGAAATGCAAGTAATTTATACAATTATATTAGAATAATATTATTATTTTTATAAATTATATCATTCATTTTTTTTTTTATTATATATTTATTTTATTACATCATTCTGTTTTAGGTCAAGGAGTATGCAGGATGTTTTCTTTTTACTTTCAACTTTTCATTATTCTTACTGTTAACACTTATAGAAATTAACAAGTGCGGAGCCACCGCGCCTCGTCTAGGTAAACACTGAATCTTACTTATATGTTTAAGTATATACAATAATAAAATTAGTAAGAAAAATATCCTACAGGTATTTAAGTACTACTTCTACTTATTTCTTATCTCTTTAAAACACGTAAGTAGTAGATAAGTATTATTATCCAAATTCAACGATAACAAAAATATGAACAAGATTAAAATATAAACAAATACCAAGGGGTATATTCTACATACTTCTGTCATGCTTGTACCATAAGTAGGTACCATATGTACGAGATTTACGATCAATACATGCTTGCGCCCTGGGTTATCTTAGTAACTCCGAGTTAATAGCTAACAATAATGTGTGAAATATTTGTTATTTAACCTCGTGCTAGCAACAAACTTCGTGTTAAGTCTTTAGCGCAAGCGGAAGGTCCGATCGCGCTAAAGACTAATCTCAGAAGAGAACAAAAGATTATAAAAGAAGGGATCTCTGTAAAGTTTACAAAAAATCCTAAAAGTTCATTCTACTCCACTTGGTGTATTCTATAAACAGCATTTGATAGCCCAGCTATCCACCCGACAGTCTCATTGGTTGACCCGCAAGATGGCTCAACCAATGAGACTGTCGGTTAGATAGCTGCGCCAAAAAATAGCAAAAAGACTTATTACTTTGATATTCAAATCCACAAGAACCTACAAGACGGGGATTATTTCAACAAATACTACTCCTGTGCATATCCTCCTTACTTCTGTAATCCTGGTACTCTTAGTTCACATTGGATAGCTGCAGTCTCTGTTTCGTAAAGGATCATTTGGAAGGAGACTCTAGTAGGATTATCCCGGTACAGTTCGTTCATTCATTTGAAGAAGTTTTTCGAAGCTATGGAGAGGGGAAGGGACTTATGTTTAATTGGGATGCTTCTGATTTAGATGTTTAGATAGATAGATTAGCTATTGAGCGGGTTTCAGTTTTGAAATTAAGACAGTTAATTCAACTTTAGTTTTTTCATCTCTGAAAATATACACAGTGAACTAAACCTTTGATTAAACTTAACTAAAATATGGTGTAGAAAAACTCCTCCGCATCGCTAAAAACTGGCAGCATTGCCACGTTGTATGGTAATGCTTATCCTCTTACCAAAGCCAGCCATTAGGTTAAAAGAAGTATCAAATAGGCTTTTGGAAAATCGAACGCGTCTCAAAGGGTCATGGCCATCCAGCTGGTCCGGAGATACCGCACGGTCTCCGGTGAGGCGGCGAGCCTCCTTGTTGGATTGCTGCCATGGGATCTGGAGGCAAAAGTCCTTGCGCACATTTGAGAGTGGGGCGAAAGTCCGAAAAGGCGAAAACCCGGAGCGAAACTCCATTGCCACGTCAAATCGTGGCACGGCGGACAGAGCTACGGCAGGATCTCATGGCGACATGGAGAGAGCGACTGTCGCAACCCAATGCTGGGCACGCCATATTTGTGGCGATAAGGCCCCTCTTTAAGGAGTGACTTGAGAGGCGCCAAGGCGTCCTCAATTTCCAACTGACGCAGGTCCTCACCGGACACGGCTGCTTCTGGAGGTTCCTGTTCAGGATATGGCAGGACGAAACGCCCGGGTGTCACCATTGTGCGATCAGCGATGGCGACCTCTCGCGTCCGGCCCTGGTTAAGGCCATGGGGAGATGTCACCTCCTCTAGGCAAGCAGTAATGTGGAGGTGGAACGCGTGAGGTAGACACAACGGATACCTCACGCCCCTAGCCACCGCAGGAGACGCCCCGGGTGTCCGGAGTCGCAAACCGATTCCTGGCCACCGTAGGTGCGGGCGTGCGGACGGCGAAAAATGGGTAGCTCGCCATCCGATAAGGACCAGGCCCGAGTCGACGGTGCGTAGTGTTCCACGCGCGCATCAAAGACTTGTCAGCAAAAACTGACGGGGTCCGTTAAGGCACGGGGTCTCATTGCTAAGAAATAAAATTTGGTTCAAATTAATCTCACTAGATGGCGCGAAATGTACACACAATTCAATAGAAGTGTGTGTAAAATTAACATTTTCTGGAATTGAACATGAAAATTGTATGTTCTTGTTTAATCAACTCTCCTAAGTACAAAATTATGAATTATTGGGCTCCTAATTCAAATTTCAAAGATTATTTGAATGGATCATTTAAAATTGATGCCAATAGATGGCGCGTTTTTAAATTTCTGAGGTAATTCCACTCGATTGTTAAAATTTGCATTGTTACACATTTTGGTGCAAAAAAACTGTAAAAACGTGCAAAAAAATACTATAAAACGAACCTTCACTGTATTTAAAGAAAAAAATATTCACGAACCTAGTAAACCCTTTTACTTGCACGTCGCTACTACCACCATCTATCTATTACCGTGAAACGGGATCGAACACGATTCATGTACTTACAAAAATAACAAGATTAATCAGATGAAAAACGCTAGTTACGTCGGCACGGTTTCTTTGTATGGGATGAGGCATCTGTATGCTAGTATTATATTATCTGTGGTTAAGGCCAATGCCTGTCTACTGACACGCCCTCCCACTTCACCCAGAGCGGGATAAGTCATTGGATGATTTCCCAAAAAAAAAGGCGTTTGGAAAGTTAGATATTTATACTTTGATATTTTTTGCCGTTTTAAACAATGCAGCTGCTACGTTTTGTCTTCACCACCCTTGGTTGACTGGTAGATAACGCGAAAGGTATTAAGCCCGTCATTGTACAAGTGCAAGTTTAAATAATTAAATAAATACTTATCAGAAAATAAATTAATATGTAACCCTGGAGTAGGTTTGTGCTTGAAAAACACTCTAATATTTTATTTCTAAAACTAAGGTCCAGAAAGAGAAAAGAAAAAAAAAAAAAAATCTAATTCAACTAACAAGGTAAAAGAAAAAGCTTGTCAGGCAACTTGAAAAAAGCTACCTAATCCCGAAAACAAAAATTCCAAACGAAAAACACACGAAATGAATAAAAACAGGCGTAATTTAAGGCCTAATTCTTTTTTACTCAGACCTTTTAACCATCTAATGCCACTTTACCTGAACCTAATGAGTTTCTATGAAATGAGGTCAGTTTTCAACTCGAACTCAGACTAAATGAGAGGCAAAACTAAATCTTATCTGCTAAAGCTCTATTGAATTGAGTTTTTTCGGCTCAGCCATTGATAATTCTGTTAATTTTGAACGTAGGATAAAGTTACCAACTTTTACTTTTTAATGTGCGGACTGGGCGTATTAATTCGTTGGAGACTCTTTGGCTCTAATCATTAGTTGATAAGTAAGTATGCTGAAAATAATTAAGAGGTGCCGTTTTCATAATATGGGAATCATAACTAAGAAATTATGTTAGAGAAATCATTTCTGCGTCGTAGTTTTCAAGATAAAAGCGCAAAGCTATATCAATTCATTTGTGGTTAGTAGTAGACTTAAGTCAACCATAATCACCATTCCAATATTTTAACCGACTTAAAATATGTTCTCAATTCGACTGTTTTTTATTGTTTTATTTGTGTTACCTCAACTTTTTACTTGGTGAACCGATTTTGATGATTATTTGTTTAAAGCTGTTGCTTCTCATGGGGTCCCATTAAAATTTGAATAAGATTTGATGAAGAACTTCGGAGATATACAACAGAACTCTTCATTAAACAACGGCAAATCTACCGGGATTCATTACATGACATCACGCTAGTACGCGGACGTGTACATTTCACGCTGGTTACACTCTAATTTCACCGGTTATGTTCAAGTTTTATGTTATTTAGGTAAACTATTCTGGCATAACTGTGGGAATATTAAACACCGTGAGGTGCTTTTAATGCCTAAAGTTGCAAAACTTACTCATTAAATATCACAACTAAAAAGTGAAAAATTAAAACATTTTTACAAAAAATACATCCGACTTCCAAATATAAACACTCATCATTTCAGACAAAAGACGTCCACTGCTGGACATAGGCCTCCCCCAAGCGTCACCATACTGATCAGTCCTGTGCGTTTCGCATCCACCGGACGCCCGCAGCCTAGTCGTCGCTCCACCTAGAGGAAGGCCTTCCAACGCTGCATCTTCCGGTACGCGGTCGCCACTCTAGAACTTTTCGGCCCCAACAGCCATCCGTTCTGCGAGTAATATGCCCTGCTCATCACCACTTAAGTTTAGTCATTCTTCGGGCTATGTCGATAACATTGGTTCTCTTGCGGATGTCTTCATTTCTGATTCGATCACGCAAGGAAACGCGGAGCATATTCATTTCAATTCAATTTTATTCATGACCAATTTACATTGTGTTTGAACTCTTAATCTATATAATAAATAAGATCTTATTCATTAAAATTATACAACTAACACATTCATAATACAATCATTTTCCTAATACAATAATTTTCCTTAAACATTCAATTCAGTTAAAAATTCAAGCTATTACATAATTATTATTACCCAGTCTCACATTATACAATATCAAATTTAAAACGTGGATATGTCATCGTCTAGCGCATACAGACATTTCTGCAATAGGAACGCCTTGAGTGTTGACTTAAATGAGTTCTTGTAAATTATGATTTTTATGTCCAATGGTAACCTGTTAAAAATCCGAACTGCTTGATATTGAGGACTATGTTGAACAATATTAAGCTACATAGATTTCTCCATTGCCCTTTGGGTGACTTTAAGCCTACTGATGACGCGCATTGTGAGCGCCCACATCTCTGTCCCGTAAGTAATCACTGGCAACACACACTGGTCATAGACATTCGTCTTGAGACACTTGTGGTAAGTTGGACGAGAAGGTACCGCGCAACTTCCCGAACGCTGCCCAGCTGAGTCGGATTCGACGGTAGACCTCTTTCTTTAAGTTGGACCTACCTAATTGGACCATTTGTCCCAGTTAGACATAATCGTCTACAACTTCTAGTGTTGCATCTCCGACTTTGATAGGAGTGGGTGCAACATGGTCATTCAACATCACCTTGGTTGTTGTTCATGTTCATTTTTAGACCCACTCTTGCTGAAGCTCTACTGAGGTCATCGAGCATTCTACTGAGGTTCTCCATGGTATCAGCCATGACCACTATATCATCGCAAACTGAAGGTTAGTGATGAACTTGCCATTTTAAATTAAATTAAATGTTTTTTTTTTTATTTCACAATCAACAGGTTTTATATAAAAGTTGTTGAGGACCTCTTTTTAGTATGGATATACCTGTGCCAGAGGACTTCTCTCTTCCATATCCATACATTACTTAATGAGCCTGTTAACAACATAATCATAATTAAACTAAAATGAAAAAATAAGTTAAAATTGAATTACATAAAATAAAAATAAAATTAAATAATAATGAAAGAAATAAAGTTAAAATTGAATAATACAAATAAAAAACTAAATCAGTCAATAATTAAAATTAAGAAATAAAAATTGAATTATATTAAATTATAATTGGTTTAAATAATATTAAAATTGTATTAAATAAGAAAAAAATTAAAATAATAATAATCAATCAATAAAATTAAATTAAGTATAAAACAAAGTAGGTGCAGACTATAAAACTGAACTAAAGACTTGTGGAGTGTCAGTGTGAGTGTAAGTGTGTGTGTGTGTGTGACGTGTGTATGTGAGCGTTATTCCCTCCATTAGTTTAAGTATTTATTATATAACTGGGTGTAGAAGTAACTCAGTTTCTTCATAACTAAGGGTCTTTAGATATGCGGTCAGGGATCCCTTACATTCATAGCGCGTTTTTTGGTACAGAGCAACCTTTTTACTAACAGCGCTGTATAGAAAAGAAGCTTGAGCAATAAATTGCCGTCGTGTGAATGCAGTGCGAACCCTCATCACAGGAAAACGAAAGTGAGTTCTTCTCTTCCTCAGTATACCAGGATCAAAAACCATTGTTTTATGCATCTTTAATGTTGAATTTAGAATAAACAACTTCCTAACAGTTAAAAGGTCGCATAGGTTGTACAGCTCGAGTTTAGGAAATCGATAAGGTTTGAAGTCGATAGGTTTGAGAAGGGCACGCTGTGATCTTTCAACATCAAGAAATTTAATCTTGGAGGCACCACCCCAGATATAAATGCAATAGGTTAACACATATTGGGCTAGAGCAATGTATATTTATTTAATTAGACTCGCTGATGCAACATGTCTCAGTGACTTGAAAATCCAGATTAATTTTCTCAAACGATCACTAACCAACGATACATAAGAATGCCAAGAGAGACACTGATCAAGTACAAAACCCAGGTATTTGGTTTTCTCCATCTTCTCAATAGTTGTACAAGCATAATTGTTATCCTGGATATTATCACATTGGTGTATTTTTACTCTAAAATTTGTATGCGGCTGGGTTCTATCACTTATAGAGAAGCAAATGTAGATGGTCTTCTGGCTATTCAGCGTAAGTAAATTACTTTTCAGCCAGGAGGCAACTCTCGATAACCCCTCTTCCGTATCCCTCCGCACTGAATCCCAATTATAGCCGGTAAAGACCAGCGAAGTTTCATCAGCATAAGAGAAGACCCGAGAACCACCTGCCTCCAATCCACACAGATCTTTGATGTAGATAATAAACAAGGTGGGCCCAAGAATGATTCCCTGTGGTAACCCGAATGTTATATTTGAGTCACTGCTTGTATACTCGTCGATTCTAACCTTTTGCGTTCGATATGTTAGATAGCTTTTAAATAATTCAAGGGGGGTGCCTCTTATTCCTAAGTGTTCAAGGTCGCGTACAAGAATAGAAACAGAAACTGTGTCAAAAGCCTTTTTTAGGTCGAGTAAAACTGAGAGGCATTTTTTTCCATCATCATCATCATCATCATATCAGCCGAAATACGTCCACTGCTGGACATAGGCCTCCCCCAAGTGTCGCCACATTGACCTGTCCCGTGCGTCCCGTATCCAGCGAATCCCCGCAACCTTCACCAAGTCATCGGTCCACCTGGTGGGAGGCCTTCCAACGCATCGTCTTCCGGTTCGCGGTCGCCACTCCAGAACTTTTCTGCCTCATCGGCCATCCGTTCTGCGAGCAATGTGCCCTGCCCACTGCCACTTAAGTTTGGCAATTCTTCGGGCTATGTCGGTAACCCTGGTTATCTTGCGGATCTCTACATTTCTGATTCGATCACGCAAGGATACTCCGAGCATAGCCCTCTCCATTGCCCTTTGCGTGACTGTAAGCTTTCTGACGAGGCCCATTGTGAGCGACCACGTCTCAGAGCCATAGGTCATCACTGGCAACACACACTGGTCATAGACCTTCGTCTTGAGACACTGTGGTAAGTTGGACGAGAAGACACCGCGCAATTTCCCGAACGCTGCCCAGCCGAGTCGGATTCGACGGTTGACCTCTTTCTCGAAGTTGGCCCTACCCAACTGGATCGTTTGTCCCAGGTAGACATAATCTTCCACAACTTCGAGTGTAGAGTCTCCAACCTTGATAGGAGTGGGTGTTACATGGGCATTCAACATAACCTTGTTTTTGTCCATGTTCATTTTAAGACCCACTCTTTTGGAAGCTCTACTGAGGTCATCGAGCATTATACTGAGGTCCTCCATGGTCTTAGCCATGACCACTATATCGTCGGCAAACCGAAGGTGAGTGATGTACTCGCCATTGACGTTGATGCCTAGCCCTCTCCAGTCCAGAACCTTGAAGACATCCTCCAGTGCAGCGGTGAACAGTTTCGGAGATATGACGTCTCCCTGTCTCACACCTCGCTGCAGAAAGATAGGTTCCGAGGCCTGATCCTGAAGTCGGACTGACATGGTAGCGTTTTTGTACAAACACTTCAACACCTCGATGTACCGGTAGTTGATTTTGCACCGTTGGAGAGACTGCAGTACAGCCCAAGTCTCGATTGAATCGAAGGCTTTCTCGTAGTCCACAAACGTTAAACAGAGAGGCAGGTTATACTCTTCGGTCTTCTGTATAACCTGCCGCAGCGTATGTATGTGGTCTACGGTGCTAAAGCCTTTTCGGAATCCGGCTTGTTCGGGAGGCTGGAAATCGTCATCGCCTATAATTCTTCAATAGGGCATTGCCACCCTTCTTGAAGAAGAGTACCACCACACCCCTGCACCGTGCGTGTGGCGTTTTCTCTTCGTGTATGACGGAATCAAACAGACTTTGAAGGGCCTTAAGTACCGAATTTCCTCCCGCCTTCTGGAGTTCGGCCGTAATTCAGTCATCACCGGGCACCTTGTTGTTCTTAAGTTGTTTCAGAGCCATCCTGATCTTGTAGAGGCTGACGTGCGGGATGTCTTCGGCATAGTGTCGGGTCAATCTAGCTCTTGGGTCGTTTGCTAGGTTCGCAACGGTTTGCTGATTGACGGGTGCAACTGCCCATAGAACCCCTTGATCTCCCTCAGAAGCTCTGGTTTGGCGGATACGATCCTGCCATCGTTGTCTTCAGTTTCGTGAGCTGGCTCTTTACAATAGCCAGATCTCTTGCAAACACCTTGGAGCCCTTATTCCGCGCAATCGTGTCTTTGATACGCTTAGTATTTAAGCGTCGGAGGTCGCGGAGGTCGCTTTTCAGGGACTTCGAGATCTGTATATTGAGCTGCCGGCAGTTCCACGCATCATCTGAAGACTTCGGGATCGTTTCACGCCTCTCGTTCTTGAGCTTGAGAGTAGGATCTGATAGAGCTGCCGGCAGTTCCACGTATCATCTAAAGACTTCGGAATCGTTTCACGCCTCTCGTTCATAAGCTCGAGAGTAGGATCTGATAGTTTTTTGTTCCTATTTGCACGACGGGTCTTTGGAATTTATGCCTTAGGCATTCTCTACCAGTCAACCAAAGGTTGTGAAGAGATAGCATGGCAGGTGCACTGTTTTAAGCGTGGCAAGCAAAATTAAAACTTTTGGTTTACTTGAAGACTAAAAATAAATTTGGAAATTGCTCAGGAGAACCAAAACAACTTAATGTTAAGTTAGTTATTCCAATGTTACAATAGACACAGTTAATTTAACCAAAGAAACCACTACAAACACTATTAAACTGTCCCCCAAAACAGAACACCTATCAACCAACTCCGAATAGTTTACCAAAAACTTAAAGTTCCTACACGAATAATCTAACTACGTGCATTATTATGCCGACGGTGCTACATTTTCACTGTTCAATCCTCCTCCGATCTCATTACAACTTCCAACAGTTTGTTTAATTGGCTACCCACTACACGGAATTGAGCCACCTGGACCAATTTAAATTGATCTCTCCCTCCCTTTTTACAACCACTCACCATAGACGATAAAGGGGAATACACGAAAAATAAAAGAGTTCTCAATTAATTGGTTATTTAAATGCAACAGTGTCGGTATAGCTTTTGCAAGTGTAATTGTTGTTTTCAGTAGTTTTCAGCGCATGAAATTGTTGTATGGCCGCTGTGAATAATGGCTTTACTGCCTTTGCTGTGGCTTTTGAATTATATTAATATAGAAATGTGGAATCAGCGCCAAGTGTTGGTATTTTGACGTAATTTGACCGTGAATCAAGTTAGAAATGTTGTGGTTTTGCGTTGTAATTGAATCTAATTGGTTTTATAATTAACATTTTAATATACTAAATTGTTAGTGAATTTTGATACCCTGCTTATATCTATATCTATATTGAAAAACAATATATCACGGGCATTTAATGCGATGATTTTGATTGTTTATTTACCGACGTTTCGGCCGTGTTGCAACGACCGTGGTCCCGGGTAGGCTGGTGTTCGGTGTACTGGCTCTATTGGGGCAGATTTTTTTCCACTACCCTCACATTTCTACACACAACACTGACCGTGTCCTTATTCTGTAAGTTCGCCGACTGCACAAAACTAGGTAATGTTTTTTGAATCACTGGATTTTACGCCGCGGACCGTCATCCCGATCGATCGTTTTGTGTTTTGTGTGTAGCGTGATATATTGTTTTTATATTGTTTTTGAAACGTGAAAGTTTTAAAGTTAATATTGATTCATACTTACTCCTAAAATTTTCCAAGTGGCCCTTTCACAACTAGAGTGGTACTTTTTCTCCTAAGAAGTCATAGTCGTAGTCGTAAAGTAGTTGACCTATAAAGTCTCAAATGGAGGATACTCTTAAGATTTTTTTGAAGTTCTGTTGTAACTTTTTATTAGAAAACCTCTGAAGGAATTCCCACATCAAAAAGGTACTTGGTAGAAATGTGAGATGATTTTAACTCTGTCTGTACGTATGTTTGTTACTCTTTCATGCCTAAACACGTAAGCCAATTTTGATGAATTATGGTATAGAGATAGATTGCACCTTGGAGAAAGATATTGGATACCTTTAACCCAATAGAACGTTTCCTCAGGATAACTGGCTTTCAAGCGGGCAAAATCGCTGGAAGAAGCTAGTGAAAGATATTGAGAAATAGTAAATAGACTTACGGTTGGTTTTCCTCTGACGCTGACCCTTGGCGCTGTCGATCTGTTTGTAGCGATTTCAGAGCGCTGAGGGCCCTGAGCGGGCGCTTAGCGGTCGGCATGCTTAAAAAACGCTTCATAAAAATACATTCACCTATCAGCGCCGACGGTCAGCGTGACTCTAAAATCAGCCTAAGACTGCATTATTTTTGATTTTCAATTACAACTTTCTACAGTCTAGTCCGAAATATATATTAATTTCCTTTATATCTTTTGAATCTACTCAGCTGTCAGCCTTTTCAATCAAATGAGTGTCGGATGTAATTTTGGCCAGTAACGCCCAGTCTGGTGGTTGTCCTGTTACAAGCCGGTATTAGACTGCGTGCATATTAAATAATTGAACCGCAGCTTATTGATGATGGCTGAGTATATTTCGGATTTGTATAGAGTTGCTAAGACGACGAAGTAATTTTAAGTGTGTGTGTATGTGTTGCCATTGCGGGTAGAACCTTGATAAGGGTGGCACACAAGCGTTGGGATTAAAATATCTCGTGGCTAAATAATAACAGCCGCACGGGTCGATCTTCAAGATTAAGCAACGCTTGTCAAGAGTGGTCTGTGGATGGGTGACCATCTTTACAAAGCGATTTCTTCCGTGTCTCGGAAAGCACGTTACGGGTAGTCAGAAGCCTGAGATCTGACTCCAGTCTAGGCAAGTAGTATCGTGGTAACAAATTACTGGCTTGAGGAGGTCAGATAGGCAGTCGCTCCATGTGAAATACTGGTACTCAGCTGAATCCGGTTAGACTGGAAGCCGAATCCAGCATAGTTGGGAAAACGCTAGGCAGATTCAATTTTAATTTATCTAAGTTAGTTTTTAATCATGGTCTGGCAGTTTGAGTAGTTTATGCGGCCTACCCGAATGTCCTTTCTTTGGTATTCTTCGTCGAATCGTTGAGCTCCTTAAATTCTGTGTTGAGATGCACGGTTATTGACAAATGCGTGCACTGACTGGACAGGTCCACTCAATATGGCAGGTTCTTTCCTCAAAAGACCATTTCAGACATCAGTCTACATGGTCTTCACATGATCTAACCAAGATTTTGTCTGAACTTTAAAAGAGACTGTGACCTCTGAGTTTGTTTCGGCTTTTCTTCTCAGAGTAGTCAGATAGGAAACGCTGACCTCATCTTGTTTTAAAAATATGATCGACATGTAAAAGTGTTTGTACAAACCAACTAACAGAAATAGAATCATTTTTCAAAATCGGCGCACGCGTTTGTATTTCTTTCATCTCGTCGTCAGGTAGACTCGCTGGCAACACTGGCGACAGGTCGTCAAAAAACGGTCTCGTAACTAATTTATTTTAAAATTATTGTTTTATTGTGTTTAGTTTGTTAAAAACCCTTTATTAATATTAGAATTCACGTATAAAGTGACTCACGTAGTGTTTGTGACCAGTTTTATTGTAATAACTCAATAACAATTGATATTTCACGAAGTCATGTACCGGCTGTCAACGTTAGAACTGTGGATTTGAATTCTTCGAACCGGGGGAGTATTTTGTTTTGAATAACGTATTTATTGCTGTATTATTTACATACTATACACCACTCATACACTGCTCAGGGCTCTGAGCGACGTCCAGTACACACCGGCTACGTTTATGTCTCATTTTGTTTGACAAATTGTGGAAACAAAATCGAGGACGAAAACACCTGCCCCCAGACAAAACATTCACTGCAAACCCTACTTCACACATAATATATCTTTAATTTAGTGTAAATATTATAGGTAAACTCCATAGTTCATAAGCGTTTTAAATAGACTTTGTTACCATTAAAACTAATGTTCTTAGCAATCCATACAAATATCTAATCTAACAATAAGAACCAAAGTTTAATAAAGTCTTTCCATAAAGTATATAACCTGTAATTAAGTCTGAGAATATTAAATCAAATAGCTTTTCTGTGTTCTTAGTTTTTCTTTCTTTTTCTTATATAGGTACCTCCATATATTTTTACAATCTTTTTTCTTTGAAACTTTTCTATTGTTTTCAAATATTTTACTTTTTTTAACTTTAAAACCCCTCCTACTTTCTCAAATTTTCAACTAGCACAGTATTCTCTTCACATACTCAGCTATTTCTTGTCACATTGCAGGTGTCGCCTAAGAAAAGCAGCCAATATGATGACCCGGGCAGCTACCGTTCGTGACTTAAGTGACAAACTGAAAGCAGCTCTGAGGGAGCTGGATTCATCCAGAAATGAGTGCAGCAAGCTACTGCGGGAACGAGAAGAAAGTGAAGTAGAAATTGAGTTAATAGTGAACAAAAACACTCAACTCAAGAACCAGCTTGCAGAGCTACACTCCCAGCATATGGATATACTGGAACAGCATCACCATCTCCGTCAACTAGTGTCAGATTTTCAGCAGTGCCATGACACTCATGACCAGGCACTGAAGCGTATATCTGTATTAGAAGCAGAATTGTGCAAGGCTCATAACACTATTACCTCCATTGACTCGCTGAAAGTCAGCGAAGAGGTTTCTAACACCAGTAACCTGTACAATGAGCTGATGAATACTGCATCGAAACTGGAGTGTGAGCAGCCCACCATTACCATAGACCTAACAGGGGATGATACCATTGCTAAATGTCCAATTCTAAGTAGTCATAATAAAATTAAGAAATATATTAAAATCAATAAAAGTATTAAGAAATACAAGAAACTTTTAAAAACTCAAAGTGTTTACAAATATAATGTTAACCTTAAAAGAGATTTCAGAAATTTAAAAAACCAATTAATTTTATGTAATAGTAAATTAGAAACTAGTACACAAATGTATGATGTAGACATTCAGAATCTTCAAAGGGAGTTATTGAGTAGGGAAAATACACTAAAAGAAATATTTTGTAAATATGAATGTAGTCAACAGATGTTAAGTGAGCGCATGCAGGAGGCCTGTGAGTTGGTGGACCTGGTGAAGTATAATGCAGAGAGGTATGAGTCATTGACTAACAACCTCACCTGTAGTTGTGCTGCCGCTCCGCCACCTCTCATTTCACAACATGTTGCTCCTATAACTTTACCCATCGAACATACTGCAACAAATTTGAACCCCTCCAAAAGTAATGTCTTAGTATATTCTGATAGTTTCGGAACAGGTTTTGGATCATTGTTAAATAACCGTTCTAAACATACAATAGTGAACCATTGTTATCATAAATTGCATTTTAATGAGCTTATTCATAAAATTCAACAGACACAATTGAATGAGCAAACTACTGTAGTTCTTATTTTTGGAAATAGCCTTAGTGTAACAAAAAGGGACATAGTTAATGGTATTGATACCCTACTTAAGTTAAGATTAGGCAAATTGATACTATGTGCATTGCCCTATTCTGACAAATTACTTGTTCAGGAAAATGAATACATATCTAGTTTAAATAACTTGATGCATATTTTATCTTGTCGTCATAGTGACCGTTTATTGTTTTTTGACACCAACAATTTTGTTAGTGATTTTGTTTTGATTCGGGAACATATGTTTCTTCCCAAAAATAGCCGACATTTATTAGCTACATTGTTAGCTTTTAATATACACGCAGTTATTGGTAATTTAACTGAAACTAGGTTTAGTGATTTAACAGTATTATCCAGTTTTTCTGATAATACTACTGTAGACCCTTTAAACTATTAGAGCCGACAAAAGAGAAGACGAATAGTAATATTTTACTATATCATCAAAATATAAATCGCTTCTCCGGCAAAATTTTAGACGTGGAATTGTTAGTAGATAAATACCACATGGATATCCTATGTTTTTGTGAAACTTGGTTAAAACCAGATAGGATGTTGTTTAATGTAAATAATTTTTCAGTTGCCAGCGCGTACAACAGATCCACAGTGGGTGGTGGTACCTTGATACTTTGTAACAGTCATCTCAAATATAAGGAAAGGAAGGATATCACTGCTTACTCTGTTGATCGCTTATGTGAGGTAGCATGTGCAGAGGTCGAGGGGCATACTATCTTGTGTGTTTACAGACCACCAGCATCAAACTTGTCATTGTTTTTAATTTCAATGGAAGAACTATTATGTAAAGTTTTCAGAGATAATAAATTAGTCTTTGTTTGTGGTGATTTAAATATAGATCTGTTAGTCAATTCACCTGAAAAATGTAAGCTCATTTCATTGTTCAAATCATTCAACTTAAAATATTTATTTAATGAACCAACAAGAATAACAGCAACTTCAGCTTCGTGCATAGACAATGTATTCACTAATTGTAAAGTAAAAGATTCGTTTGTAATTAGTGGCGTTAGGTCAGACCATACTGGTCAACTAGTATCTTTTGAGTCGGATATAAAATTAAACCTAGTTAAATCAATTCGATTAAGACCTCTTACTAAAAATAAATTAAATTCTTTTAATAATAACGTTTTTAGTAACCTTTGTAACGCCAGTTTTGATTCAAAAGACCCCAATATAAATTACGGCACGTTGTTTTCTACAATTTGCCATGAATTCAATAAAACGTGTCCTGTAAAAACAGTTAAAGTCAACAATTCCAAATCAAAATTTAGTGAATGGGCCACTGTGGGCATAAGAAAAAGCCGAGATATCTTATATAATTTATATTACGAAAAATCTTTGACTTCCGATAAAGTTTTTCACACTTATGTTAGAAACTATTCCAAAATATTTAAAAGAGTCTGCGCTCAAGCAAAATCTCAAATAATAATTAACAAAATTGGTGTTTCAAATAATAAAATAAAAACTGTGTGGCAATTAATAAATAGAGAAACTGGAAAGACACAACAACGCGATCAGAATGAGTTGTCTTTGAAAATAAATAATCAAACCATTTCTGATAAGCAAGAAGTCGCTGAGACATTAGAAAAGTTCTTTACCAACATTCCGTTAGAGGTTACGAAGTCTCTTCCCTCCTCATCTAAATTAGCTGAAGCTCTTCTTAAAGAAAACTTTACCAAAGACATACCGACCTTTAAATTTAAACCAATATGTATTGATACAATTAAAAACGTGTTCAAAAGTCTCAATATAAAAAATACTGAAGACTTATGGGGGATATCCGTTAGGGTTCTTGAAGATATTATTGACTCAATTGCTCCTGTCCTAACAGGCATATTCAATCAATGTTTGGACAGCGGCACGTTTCCTGACTTAATGAAACACAGCAAAGTAGTACCAATTTTCAAATCAGGTTGTAAGAGTGATCCCTCTAATTATAGACCTATATCCGTGCTTCCAGCATTGAGTAAAATCTATGAAAAAATCATGCTGGATCAGATGTTGTCTCACTTCAATTCAAATGGGATCCTGCATAGTCAGCAGTTTGGTTTCACGAAAGGTAGGTCGACTACGGACGCGGGAGTAAAACTCATCAGTCACATTTTGGAATCTTGGGAGAAGTCCCAGGATGCCATTGGCATTTTCTGTGATCTCTCAAAAGCGTTCGACTGCGTCGACCACAACACACTGATCTGTAAATTATACCACTACGGAATTCGAGGACAAGCTGCTGATCTTGTGCTTTCATATTTATCAAACAGACAGCAAAAAGTGAATGTTAATGGGGTGACGTCCTCCGGGTCTCTAGTCAAGATGGGCGTGCCCCAAGGTTCAATTCTCGGCCCTTTCCTTTTTCTTGTTTACATTAATGATCTCCCTTTTATGATGGCCAAATTATCGGATATAATTCTATTTGCTGATGATACTTCGCTAATTTTTAAAATAGATAGGAAAGATACGGATGTCTTACATGTCAACGAAAGTCTTATTATTCTCACAAAATGGTTCGCAGCTAATAATCTTTTACTGAATGCGACAAAAACTAAATGTCTTAAGTTCTCTTTACCAAATGTACCACAACGAGACCTGAATTTGAATCTTGACGGCAAAAGTCTTGAAGTTATAGCTGAAACTGTATTCTTAGGGATTACTATCGATTCAAAACTGCAGTGGGGCGCGCACATTAGAACTCTTTCGGGTAGGTTAAGTTCAGCTGCATATGCAGTAAGGAAAATAAGGCAGTTAACCGATGTAGCCACAGCTAGGTTAGTATATTATGCTTATTTCCACAGTATTATGTCTTATGGCATTCTGCTGTGGGGATCAGCAGCAGATGTTGACTCAATTTTCATCTTACAAAAGAGGGCAATCCGCGCGATCTATAAAATGGGTCCTCGCGAGTCCCTTAGAGAAAAATTTAAAGAAATCGATATACTGACTCTACCATCACTCTATATTTTGGAATGTATTTTGTATGTCCGCAAAAATCGAGGGCTTTTCAAAACTAGAAGCGACTTACATAATTTAAATACACGCAGTAAGCACGAAATTGTAATACCCAAATTCAGATTAACAAAAACTAGCAAGTCTTTTTATATAAACAGTATACGCTTTTATAACAAGTTGCCAAAGTCAGTTATAGAACTGACCGATGGAAAGTTCAAAAACTACATCAAACGTGTCCTTGTTAAAAAAGCATATTATAAAATCAAGGACTACGTTGAGGATAAAAATTTTGGCTTTAGCTCCTTCTGCGCATGCGGCTTCCCTGGTAACTCATAAACGGCACAAATATGTGGTTGTCTCTAACTATTCTCAATCTCATTAATTCTTTGTTTTTTTTCTTTCTTTTGATTATTCTTTTTACAATGGTTTTCAATCATCTTCATAGCCCTTTGCTAAGAATAGTTACAGCACTGATAACAATATTTGTGCCACATGTTAGATTTAGTCTTTTTCTTATTTTACTTTTGTATAGATTCCTTTACCGATTATTTTGTAAATGTGTGAACATTGTAGGCCTTCTAGATGCTTGTTAACTTTTTAACTCGTTTTATTTTCTTTTGTTTAAATAATATGTAATCTTTTTTTTTTGTTTTCTTACGACTTATTGTCGGGCCTACGTTGTCCCCACATATCTAAGTACTAATGCTGTAACAAGGAAATATTGTAAAACCAAAACATTTTTTTAAAAGAGTAACCATGGAGTTTCTTGCCGGTTCTTCTCCATAGGAAACGACCAACCCGAACCGTGCACATTGTCGACGTTTTATAAGTGCCCATGTAGGCCTATATGAAATAAAAAAAATTGATTTTGATTTTTTGATTTTGATATAAATATAACTAGATGACGCAAATGTAGTTATGTACTACATACTTCGCGTGTCAAAAAAGGAAGTAAAAGTGAGAGCAATGTTTTTACTTTGAGATGCTTCATTCAACGTTATCGGCACCGGACTTTAACCCATCTAGAAAAAATCAAATTATCTAATTGTTGAAACAACAAAAAAGTTGGCCGATACAATAGAAAAATTTCTTTCATCAGTCAGTAAATTATTTGTCGGTGTTTTTTTTCGGTTCTTAATAAAACCAATCTAGAACTGTCCCACTGCAGGGCAAAGTCCTCTTCTTATACAGAGAAGGCACGAGCATTGATAACTACGCTTGCTCAAAACCTGTTGGCGATTTCAATTTTATATTAACTATAAGTCCAGGTTTCCTCACGAACTTTTTTAATATTAAATAGTTTAGAAGTATCTACTTGTGACTCCTAGTAATTTACAAAAGTGTACGCAGTGTCCTAATAAACGAGTATCAAGTGAATTATAGTGGTTTCCATCAAGATCCCAAATAGACTATATTTATTACTAATAGCTACCAACAACCCACCACCATAACTTTTAGAATACAAATCTTTATACTATGCACTACGGTCACGGCGTAATGTCTGTGACCCAAACCTAATTAAGTATTTTCATTACCACCTTTCAGTAAACGTCATGCGCTCAATAGTTTCATAATAACCTAGTAATTAATAATGAAAGGTTTTTGTGCTGTCGGTACATTACTGTACTCATTGAAAGCGCTGAACGATATTTTAATGACACTGGAATTAATTACTGTTCCAGCTGAGTACTTTTGTATTAATATATAATTTGGATTTAATTTTTTTGTTTTTCGTTCATCTATTGAATTATTTTTGGGATATAAATTATACAAATATATAATAATATATCAAACCTGTTTTCCCCGAAGGGTAAGTTAGGCAGAGGATGACTATTGTACACCCACATATTGCCATTTTTTTTTAATACCATGAATTACGGGTGAACCTATTGCCAAGCAAGTCCAGACTACTGCTGAGAAATTCTAGATGGAAATACCCAATAACACTTTGCCTGACCTGGGCATTGAACCCAGGATCTATCTCCTCTCGCTCAGAAATAGCGGATGCCACCACTAGACCAACGTGACAAAAGAAATTAATTTATTCGAAAAGTATTTTTGAGGCAAAATAAAAAACAATATATTGCTTTTGAGGTTGGCAATGCATCGGTTGTGTTTAAATTTACCACTATGAATTTAATTTTTCAATGCCCACGATGAATGAAAACAAATAATTGGTACGAATGAATTTGAGCGTTTGCGTTGCAACGCTTCTGGTCATCCATTCCAATTGTTTATTTTTGCATGTCAAAAAAATATTTATAAAACACGACCTTTTTGTAACAAATAAACACAATAGTTATTGGTGATTGCAATAAATTAAATTAAGTAACATAAATTAAATCAAACTAAATTAGAACAGATTAAATTAAATTAGTATACATTTTATTATTTCTGTAAGATTAGGTACTAGAGATACCCACTAAATGGCAAGCGCGACTTTTTTTAGAGCAGGTACAGAAGAGTTAAATAGGTCAATATCGCCTTCGTGCTCTTTGTATGCAGCATACATTCTTGATAGCGGGCAATATTGCCTCAAGTTAGTGTGACATCTTGGCATGCAGAAAAGTCTCCTATTAGAACTTCTTGGCAGATTACGTGGCACGTAGAATAATACCCTGCTAAGCAAATCCAGACAGTACAGAGAGCCTGTTACTTTCTTATCGAAAACCAAATCCAACATACTCGTATGCCTGCGTTTCTCCAGCGACACCATCCCAAAATACTTCAGTCTCTCTTGGTACGAGTTGAGCTTTTTACACATATTATTGGTATAGGTAAGATGCCATAAGAACCGTTTTTGCAGCCGTTCAATGCGCTTGATGTGGACCTTATACTCAGGTGACCAGACCACACTGCAATACTCAAGATGGCTTCAAACTAGCGAGTTGTACATAATTTTTTTAATGTTGGTATATGTTGTAATGGAATGCAGGCTCACTCACCCCCACTTCATGCAGCACCTTCTTCTTGAGGCACGAATGCATAACTAGGGAACTTGCCTTGTCTACAACGACCGTATTCGTTCCGTCCTCGCCGCTGAGGCCCGCCGTGATGTTCCCGTCAAGATAATTATACAAGCCAGCCCGCGAATTGCTGTGCCATAGTTTAATTAATTGGAGTTTCTTGTCCGTTCTTTTCTCCACGTAGGCTTTTTCCGAACGGATGGTACAATCACTTCATCAAGATCCAGCCCTAGTTGTCCCCCTATAGATACCTCTTTTTTTTTTGTTTTTAGCGTGGAGAAATGCTCATGCATACTGCGCTACCACGGGGAGATAGCGCAGTTATGAGGGACTCTAACCCACTAAAACTCCACGGTGTCCTCCTGTGCCGCTTATGGCGGGAACACGGGTACGCGTTAGCACTCATCGCGAACCCGCCGCGGCTGTCCGTCACCGGACCCTCCTCTGGGGAGTACCCCCCATCACCGGCGCCGTGACCACCCCAGGGACCAAAACAGCACATGGGTGCCAGACGACCCCGTGTATGGCACCCTTGGTCCCCTTGTGACGGATCAGGGTCAATGGCCCCGCCACCTACCATTTTTGCCTACTACCGGCCGCAGGGGATAGGGAGAGCGGCCAACGCTATACCGGCACTCCTCCTCCCCTGCGGACCCACCGCGTCCACCATCAGACGTTGGTGACTCCGTCTAGGCCGTGGAAGGTAGGGAGAGCGGCGCACCGCAATACCGGCACTCCTCTCCCGCCGCGGCCCCCAACCCTCAGCCGCGGCCCCCAACCCTCAGCCGCGATATCGTATGGGTATGGGAGACCCCATACGACATCGCGGCCCGCCTCAGTTGCTATGTCGCCTAGGCAGCATCGCAACCTACATGTTGGCCGCTACGTCGTCGGCTTATCGGTAAAAGCCCTGACGAGCGGCCCCTCCTCGGGTTCCTCTTCGCTTCACCGTGGGTGACCAAGCCACGGTTACTGAGCCCCCCCGCATCGACAATGCGGGAACCCACCGGGGGTGCCTATAGATACCCTGAGCCAAGGTTCGAGCCCACAGGAGGTAGCCCTCAGCGTGGTCGCTTAGGTTTAGTTGTTTGAAGCCTATCTGGAGGCTAAGAGAATAATCGGGATGAGCGGTGCTTCGGACTTTCGGGCTTTCGGGAGAAGAAAAACTAGTATTTAACTGCGAGAAGCCAATTATTAAAAAAAGAAACAAAAAAACAATCAAAACCTTAATTAAAACTATAACCATAATAAGAAAACAATACGTATGCTTTAAGGGGCTCAGCTTAGCAAGATTTAAGATGGCTACATTAGGTAGGTACTGTCACGTGACGCAGATTTTCTGCTGCAGCATACGAGTGTCATACGTTCTAATGCATAAAACTAAATCATAATCATCTGCCTGCTCCTGTCCTATGTTACTTGGGGTCGGCGCAACACCTTTCTTCTTCCATACTGTCCTGTCATCTAAAGTTGTTATAATATAAACCACGATCAAATAGTACGTTGGAGTATATTTACCACTCTATACATTCCCCAACAGTGATAGCTTCGACTCAGGGCGTGACTATGGGCGGGACACCACTCAACACATTAGGAAGCATTCCAGACGATGATGGAAAATATGTATTAAGCTGTGAGTAACAACATCCGTCGTTATTTATTATTATTGTACGAGTAAAAAGTAAAATGTTGCCTTGCTGACTTTACTTAGCTTTTTCGTTTAGTATTTAGTTAGCACATGATTTTTTAGATCTTTGCTTTGAAGTTATGGTTAGAATTCGCATTTTTTCACATAGGGTCATAAGTTAATTAAATGTCAGAAAATAAATCTTCGGAATTAGCGAACTTGCAAAAAGTTGAGGAATGTATGCGGGATGTTTTTTTCAATGATTAATTTATTGTATTCGCTGTAAAGAAATTAAAGTAATGGATAAACTACAGAACGCCACCTGCTACGATCCTTACATACTTATTGAGCTTCACTCACACCCATCTAGTCATAAGAGCACGCCGGTTATGAGTACTGCGCACGTGGCCTTTCTGAAGAACATCATCAATAAGGTTTCCATTCACGTCTACCTTGTTAATACCTTTTGTTATTCACCTTTCATTCACCCTCTCAGTATGGCCAAACCATCTTAGCATACTTTTATCCAATTATTGACACTACATCTTCTTTTAAACCACAACGTTCTCTTATTAAATCATTCCTCAATCTATCGTAACGTTAAAGTTACACCACCCATTCATTACACCACTTCGCAAGGAACGCATTTTTACTGCATCCTGCATTTTTTTTTGCTGATTTCGCACGCTAGAACATATTAGCAACGATTACAAATTAATGCGCCTATTTATCAAACACCACCACAACACACGATAACAACACAACAACAACACCTACAACCAACAAATTCACTTTGCAAAATAAATATTACAATAAATCTTCCAAGCCTTTTTCGAACTATGTTTGGGTCAGTTTCTAGCCAAACTGGATGACGCTGTGTACCCGTATTTTACATAAAGCTATTGGCTATCTGTCCTCTATAACCCCTTAGGGTACTGGGTAAAACAATAATCCTTGACAAGACTGGTGTTAGAACTCCTAGCTTCCGACTATCCGTGACCACATTCAAAGATCTATAAATGGCAGCTGAGGGTGTCCCCTTGTTCCGCAGACAGAAATTCCATAGAATTTCGTTTCGCAGAAAATGTTTATACAATATTTGGTCCTTTTATTTTTATTTTGAATATAACTGTTTCAACGACAATTGATTTCAATGAAACATATTTCACAGAAACACATTTCATTGAATTTTATTATCACATTTTTTTATGTAACAAACTTTAGAAACAGTAGAATATTTTTTTAACGAATACTGTTTGATCGGTGTATTTAATAATTATATTTATTTGTACGATAATGAAAGCAACATTTGCCGCCATTTTGTGGGTCGATAATCGCATATGACGTGCTGTTATTTCATCGAGTGATAGTTAAACTTATTAGTTTTATATTAGCTAAACAATTACAAACGAAATTCAACAAAACTGTTATCTATAAAACAAAGTACAACCGGCAGCCGAGACCAACCACCTTGCGTGTTTTCCGAGACATATAGTCTTAGTATGTGGAAATGGTCACCCATCTAAGGACCGACCACAGCAAGGCAAATTTAGGTATGGTATTCAATACAATGACAACTTAAAATTTGGTAAAATTTCATTCACGAAACGCTCAGTAACGCTTATAAATAGTTACACACTTACGTGTAATTTTGTACATACGTACACTGTGTAGGCGTACACCACATCCTACCCAGTGTGACCAGTCAACAAGTCATTCAAAGATACCACAAACAATGTGACTGTAACCTAAAGTTCGCAACTTACTGCTAGTGTAACTGACATGCCTCCATTACGGTCCATAGTTGGTAACTTCGAGATCGATATGTTGTTTGCTTGGCAAGTTTGTTTTGGTCCAATAATGGGGTGGTGATGTAGCCCTTTACACCCGAAAAAAAAAAGTTTCAGATCTTTAAAAAAAAGTTAATGGAGGGGATTTTTCGGAGTCTAGGGAAGCTAGGAAAAATGCAAAAGAAAATCCTGAATTTTCAGTTTTCCTGAAAAGGTGCCCTCACGATCGTGACACTTAGGTATAATCTACAAGTCTCACAATAGTGAGGGTTCCCTTTTTTGTTTTTTTTTTCTTATTGAAAACAACAAATTAGGTACTAATCATTATTTATTTATTTGAATAACCTCTTCACTAATCAGTCTTTATCATTTTGCAACCTTCTTTTAACTAATTCTCTAACAAAACCAATAAATTTCTCAAAATAAACTTAGTCAACCTCTGACTAACTTAAAATAACAGAGAAACATTTTTTTTTTACTTTTAGGAACAAAATGAGATCACAAATTATTTAAAAATAATTGAAGAAAGAAAGAATAGCAAAAACTAACATTTTTTGAAAAAACGTAACTAGATATTAAGGTTTGAGGTGATAAGATTGGAAACGGTTTTGGTTTCAAGAAAGACACAGATAAACACTGCACTGGAGCATTTAATCTTAGATCGGCTATGGCATCCCTCCATCATGCAAGACCTTGGTGCCGTATGTCATCATAAACAGCCAGGTGATCATAGCCATCATAACCTGTTGCTCTGTGATGGGCGTATTGGCCTACTTCTGGTCAAAAGGAATATAACAGAAGGTCCTAGATCCAAAGTTGTATCAGCAAACATTGTATTAGCGCCTCTGTAAATCTCAAAATCGAGCATCAGACCTTCGCTAGTATTAAGAACACGCAAAGAACATCGTCCACTGAAAGGTATCATCTGCTCTCTGTATGGAATAATAAGATGAAACTCTTTCCAGTTTGTTGCAGATATCCTGAACCCGTTTTATTATCGGTTGCACCTTCCAAAGTTTCCATTGTTAGTCTCAGTTTCAGTTGGCTGGTCGTGATAAACTACATGAAGCACATTGCGTAAAGTAATAAATCGGTCGCGAACTATCTTATCGGTAATAAGTCCAATCCTCATATTACCTCGCCAGTACATCCGCATTCGTGGGTATGGATCCCTTGAGAATATGCACACCAAACACTTTAGCTATTTCCGCTTTTGTAGTTTTTAGTTGTTGGCCAGTCTTACGCATGTAATCTATGTTCGTACACCGAGCAGTCTCTTCGTAGAAACTTTCATCAAAATAATCATGAAGATATTCGGATGGTGCACGAACTGGGTTTTTTGGTAAAGTCGCAGTATAGTCATGTGGCTTATCGGTAAAAGGAATATTCTTCCAGGTGTCTCATAACCACTTTGCTGCAGATTTCGCCGAGTCACCGTAGTACGAGAACGTCCTCGCGTGATGGCATTCGCTGCAAACTATTACCACGTGATCGCCCTCTGCTTCCAATTTGCCGTGAGGTAGCACTACGAGAGCATCCCCTACTTGGGGTCATTACCTGACTTAGAGGTTCAGGTTCCATTTCATCGCCTGACCCTTCAGAATTGTTCTCCTCGTCTACAAGGTCAGCGAGTACACGCAAATCGGTTTCAAACTCTTCGTCCTCGTTAAATTCTTCAATGTCTGACTCGTTTCCATAGCCAAGGAGTTCCAATATACGATCATCAGATACAAGAAGCACTAAAATAAAAAAACAAACAACTACTTAGCCAAAATACCAGCTTTTATGCAACAAACAAAAAAACTACATTAAAATCAATCTATAGGGTTGCAACCGAGGGGCCACGATCGTGCTAATTGAAGTTTAGTCGCATTTTTTTTCTAATTTACAAAACAAAATAATAAAAATAGTTTGCATTTCATTTGATTAATGTTTAAATAGTAAAATAAAACAAAAACAATACTCAAAATTTAACAATAAACAATAAAACACAATACTTACACGTGACGCCGGTCGGATAAAAAAACGCAGTCATTTTATACCTACGATTGAGTCAAACTAGCAACCCATTACACGACTCGGGCGCTACTCCACGCGAGTACACATCTCTCACGATCGATCGACGTCGGTTGCGTTCGCAAAAATGAATCCGCGCGGCCTTGAGATTTTTTTAAAGTTACCCGCACAATCGTGTACTGTCGGGTGTAAAGGGGTAGGGAAATTGATATGGTAAACGTATATCGGTCAATTTTGCGACAGATAAATCATTTTCCTTGCCAAGCATATAAAATCAAGGGTTGTAACGGAGGCCTTCTTAGCCGAGGCGGTGACGGATGCGGATGTCAAACAGAAGGAGAAAAAATACAACTACGAGCGCGCAACCGAGCTGTTCGACAAGTCGATTCTTGTCTTCTGTCATTTGACGAACGCCCTCGCCTCCCTCTTCCCACTGCCCGCACTCTCAAAACGCAGCCGAGCGGCCGCGTTGCCCCTCGCGCGTTTAATGTCAATATTTTCAACGTAAATATACCTCCGTTACAACTTTGCAATTCTTTTACGGAGGCAGATGTGGAGACGGAGGTACGATTTTTTGCGGTCGTTTCACATTTTTGGAGGCGGAGGCGAAGTTCCGTTACAACCCTACTAGGTTTAGTATCAAAACATAACATGTAAAACAACACAAGTCTCGCAGCGCAGTTCTCCTACCGCAAAAAGTAGTGAGATTGAATGTAAAACAAGGTCGGATAATTTATTCAGTAGGTAACTTATTAATTAGGTTACAAACAGACGACGTATTAAACGACTTGGTTTAAAGCAGGGTAGGTGACGAAATTGTATGAACTGTAATAGTAACTTTGTAAGCCCATATATTGGATGACTTATTTATATAGGACTACAAAGTTACTTATGCAGTTTGTATATCTAGAAAATGGGATGAAAATTGTGGGATCATTTAGTTTATCCTTACTTAATAGGCTAAACACTAATTGTGTTCAAAATTTGAAGTTTGTGAGTCTACTAGAAGTACCTTAGAATTTTGATGATCAGTGAGTAAGCCAGTGACGAAATTTAGGAATTTTGACTTGCAATAATTCCTAAACTTCTAGTTCAAATTCATTGTAATTCAGGATTATGCCTAGTTATATGATACTGAATGGCTCCGAGAAAAGGATGTTACGGCTGTGCCCTTGTTTGCTCAACTTGTTGGGGGCATTGCCGCGCCCCCAGATAAGAATACATCACATCTGTATTTCTTGAAAGGCTTAGCGAAGGTATATCTACACCCAATTCAATTTAAGTTTCAAGTAATAGAGATGAGCCTATTTCCATCAACCTTACACAAATCTAGACTTCAGGCTGCTTCTAAGAACTTCCAGATGATTAAACCCTATAATAATTTGCCTTCTTTTAGGCTGAAGTAGACAATCTGGACAATGGTGGACATTCCAACCATACGCACAAAGCGTTTTGGAAACAGTTTTATTACTCGTATTCCTACAGCTAAAGAGTGGAATTCCCTGCCGGAGTCTGTGTTTCCCGACAGCTAAAATGTAGGAGTATTTAAGTCAAGAGTGAATTGGTTATTTCTAGGCAAGCGTGTCTCACCGTCGACCACATCATCGCTTACCAACAGGTGAGATGGTGGTCAAGCGAGAGCCTATAAAAAAAAACTAGAGAATTTGGTGGTAATGGGTAAGGTAGATGGGAAAAAACTTCGCCGCCGCGCCGCACACTGGTGGATTTAAAAAAAAAATGGAAAAACCCTTTTTATTGTTTAAAACGTTCGAAAAGTCGTAGAAATTGATGAAAAAACATGAGTAGCATAATTATAAAAGCTTTATTTAACTTTTTAATAGTTTGTGATATTTTTAACTATTATTCTATACCTATTATTATGTAAACACTTCTATTCTTTTGGTTATTAATTTATTTTAGTATCTATCTTGTAATGTTTTCTCGAAATATCACAGAAGATGAACCCAGAAAATAAAGGAAAAATATAATATAAAAATATTATTCTAATATTCACTTAGGTAATAAAAATGGAAATAGCACATGGTAGTAACTGCAACTAACACAGAAGTTAACTTGCAATGTATATATGTACGTATGTAAGTGTGTTCGGGTCCAATCTTGCAACTGAATTTTAAAGCAGTTATCCTCCACCGATTAAGATGCAATATGCACAGTTTTAGTTTGGATGACAATACATGGTTAGCTTAGTGACGTCATTCTAAATCCAATACGGAGGACTTGTTTTGTGCACAGGGTTTACTGAATAAAATACAAAAAAAAACTTGTTTTAAAACAAGATTATTTATTGAATAATTTTATTTCATCTTATCACACTTCTTACCAGTAATATAAATGCGAAAGTTTGGATGGATAGAACGGTTGAACCACAGACATAAATCTTACTAGATAACGCAAGTCCCTCTATCTGTACGAAAACCAAGCGTGCCACTTTTTCACACACAATTTAAAAACAAATTTACTTACCAATGAAAAAAAACATTTCCAATGCCTCGGCCAACTTTTTCTATACATTCTTTACAGCTCAATATAGCATAATTAGGCATTTTCCTAGATTTCGGTGGATTTCCAGTGCCGATAAAGCTAAATAAAAATATCAAAGTACGATCATTGATCGTAATTTTACTCCGTTTATTGACACGCGAACTACATACAATCGCGTCATCTAGTTAGATTTATATATGTGGGTTGAACGGCTCTGGATGATATTTGGCACAGAGATAGATGAATAGCACTTTGTATCCCGATATTAGGATAATACCAGGATACAAACTCCCTTAGGATAATAAAACACTTTTCACGCGGGCGAAGCCGTTCGTAGAAACTATTTTACAATATTAGTGGGATGCAGGAAGCAATAAGTCTAACCTTAAAAGTCATGTTAGAGTCAAGTTTTATACGTGGGTGACACAATAATAAAACACTTAAAGACAGATATCATCATCATCATCATCACCATTTCAGCCGAAATACTGCTGGACATAGGCCGGCCCCAGGCGTCGCAACATTGACCGATACCGTGCGTCTCGCATCCAGCGCCTTCCCGCAACCTAAACCAGGTCATCGGTCCACCTAGTGGGAGACCTTCCAACGTATCGTCTTCCGGTTCGCGGTCGCCATTCCAGAACTTTTCGGCCGGCAATGTGCCCTTGCCCACTGCCACTTATGTTTGGCAATTCTTCGGGCTATGTCGTTTTTCGAACTTTGGTTCTCCTGCGGATATCATCATTTCTGACGTGATCACGCAAGGAAATAGAACAGATATCAAATAAAAAAATATTTGATGTCCCCAAGACTTGTTTCCTTCAGAGTAAAATACAGTGGCTAAAAATAACCGTCCCTCGTTCTTACTCCGCGTTTTCTAACAAATTTGATTGAGTGTGTTTGTGACATTAATTCGTAAAGAAAATGACGGAGGAGTAGCCTTCGTCCTTCTGTTAAATTTTTAAAACGTTTCGGAGTTTAGTATAAAAGTGCCGGGTGTCATTCTAAACTGGGCCCATAAAATACAAAATTACTTACCTTACTAATGATTCTTAATAAGTTGTGTTTATGTCTTCTATTCAATTTCAAGGGTATGTGGGCCGTTCGGGACCTGACGGTTTATATTGTGAGTTGTCAATCTATTGCTTTTGGTGGAATGACAGTTCACTTAAATTAAGGTTGCAATTAAAAAAAAAAAAAACTTACCTTATTTGTTTTTTTTTTTTTTTTTTTCATACTGCTCCAGTCGAAGTCATGCTATCAATTCCGGCTGTCACTGAAAACCTGCGCTGTGGTTCTGTTTCGCACACGGATCCCAGCACTTGCCGTAAATAAATACATTTTCTTTCTTTCTTTTACTTAATATTTATGGTTGTGACTAAGTGACCATTTTTAGCTAAATTACTGTAACTCTCAAGGTAGCAAATGTTATGTTGACAGCTCCCCGTTTAGTAAAGCTTTTGTAGAGCTTTTGTTCACTTATGTACTTCAATTCATTTCTTATCCGTGATTATTTATGTGTACCTATGGATACAAAAACATAACCCTTTCCTTGCAGCCGGGTAAAAATGGTTTAAAAAAATAATGTTCTTTAAAAATTACGAATTCATATGAAAAATTCGAATATAATAGGAGTAAATTCATAAAAGTCCTAATAATGCTAGTATCGATTTTAACACTTGAAAAACTCTAAACTGAGGTCGCTATAAATATAAACATTTGGGCCAATGTCCTTTTTCTGGTTTTCATAGGAAAAATAGAAAAGAGATATAAAATACCTACGCGTCGGTGACATGATACGCCTTCGTAGTTCCAAAAATATACCAGCGACGATGAAATTCGAATAATATATTTTTATTCTTGGGAAATAAATCGTAGGAAGCTAAACGCCTAAACGTTTGCTTGAGAGATAATATTCTCAGAAAACTCAAATAACCACATATTGTATGAGATAATATGCGTTTTTACATAGACAGGGAGGCTGTGCTCAATGGCTACGAGGAAGATCAATCAATTCACGGGGAGACGGTTCACCATATACCTACGTCAATATTTTATGAACCAAATATTTCAATATTTCTGCCAATATTGCCGCATTTTGAAAAATTGTGTTTAAAACGATGGCTCAAAATATATTCGGTTTCAAAATGATGATCAGCTGAGGGTCACGGGCGTCCGCTAGATGCGAACAATACAGGACCCATCGGAGTGACGATACCTGGGGTAAGATCTATGTCTAGCAGTGGACGTCTTTCGAATGAAATTATTAATGAACATGCCTATCTTACTGAAGACATAAAGATATTGGAATAGATTGTATTGATTGTATTTAATTTTCTCCTCGTCTAATGTCGTGAAAAAAATTTCATACCTCGATTCAACCTCTCTTTTCGACGTAAACTATTAACATTATCACTAAATGAAGCAAGTTCAGGAAGTAGGTAGTCCTACTGGCGTAACTTGCTTATTTTTTTTTCCTAAAAACCTTTGCTACATATCTAATCTCTCGCTAGTTATCTAGTTCACTCCGCAAGCCAAAGAAAGATAGTCTTGTTTTTGACAAACGAAACAACCACGGATCTAATTAAATATGGAAAGACTTAAGCGTGGCGATGTGCCAGAACACTCTTCGTTGCCATGCTAATTCTTGGCCCAAGCCTTGGAAGTAGGAAGTTGGTTGGTTTGCACAAGTACGGTAGAATTTTTGGCATCTGACGATAGCTGAAGGTGTTTGAATCGTTTCTTTTGGTTTAGCTGTTTGTATCTCCCAGTTCCAGAATTGGTTAGAATTTCTTTAATATTGTTTTACATGAACAAGACTTTCTATGAAATCGTAATGTGGCATTGTCTCATCGCACCTTTCCGTGAGACCTTTTATTGGAATAGTGAAGAAGTTGGCAAATAGCTTATGCATCCACGTTTGGTACGAATCCTTACTTTCGGAACCCTACCTATACCGATGTAGCTCCTGAAAGCCAGAATCGACACTGAAAATATTTCCCGGTATTAGGATAATACCAGGATACAAACTCCCTTAGGATAATAAAACACTTTTCATGCGGGCGAAGCCGTTCGTAGAAACTATTTTACAATATTAGTGGGATGCAGGAAGCAATAAGTCTAACCTTAAAAGTCATGTTAGAGTCAAGTTTTATACGTGGGTGACACAATAATAAAACACTTAAAGACAGATATCATCATCATCATCCTCACCATTTCAGCCGAAATACTGCTGGACATAGGCCTGCCCCAGGCGTCGCCACATTGACCGATCCCGTGCGTCTCGCATCCAGCGCCTTCCCGCAACCTTAACCAGGTCATCGGTCCACCTAGTGGGAGGCCTTTCAACGTATCGTCTTCCGGTTCGCGGTCGCCATTCCAGAACTTTTCGGCCGGCAATGTGCCCTTGCCCACTGCCACGTATGTTTGGCAATTCTTCGGGCTATGTCGTTTTTCGAACTTTGGTTCTCCTGCGGATATCATCATTTCTGACGTGATCACGCAAGGAAATAGAACAGATATCAAATAAAAAAATATTTGATGTCCCCAAGACTTGTTTCCTTCAGAGTAAAATACAGTGGCTAAAAATAACCGTCCCTCGTTCTTACTCCGCGTTTTCTAACAAATTTGATTGAGTGTGTTTGTGACATTAATTCGTAAAGAAAATGACGGAGGAGTAGCCTTCGTCCTTCTGTTAAATTTTTAAAACGTTTCGGAGTTTAGTATAAAAGTGCCGGGTGTCATTCTAAACTGGGCCCATAAAATACAAAATTACTTACCTTACTAATGATTCTTAATAAGTTGTGTTTATGTCTTCTATTCAATTTCAAGGGTACGTGGGCCGTTCGGGACCTGACAGTTTATTTTGTGAGTTGTCAATCTATTGCTTTTGGTGGGATGACAGTTCACTTAAATTAAGGTTGCAATAAAAAAAAAAAAAAAAATTAGCCTTATTTTTTTTTTATTTTTTTTTCAGCTTTCATTCTGCTCCAGTCGAAGTTATGCTATCAATTCCGGCTGTCACTGAAAACCTGCGCTGTGGCCGTAAATAGATACATTTTCTTTCTTTCTTTTACTTAATATCTATGGTTGTGACTAATGACTAATGACTAGTGACCATTTTTAGTTAAATTACTGTAACTCTCAAGGTAGCAAATGTTATGTTGACAGCACCCCGTTTAGTAAAGCTTTTGTAGAGCTTTTGTTCACTAATGTACTTCTATTCATTTCTTATTCGTGATTATTTATGTGTACCTATAGATATAAAAACATAACCCTTTCCTTGCAGCCGGGTAAAAATGGTTTAAAAAAATAATGTTCTTTAAAAATTACGAATTCATATGAAAAATTCGAATATAATAGGAGTAAATTCATAAAAGTCCTAATAATGCTAGTATCGATTTTAACACTTGAAAAACTCTAAACTGAGGTCGCTATAAATATAAACATTTGGGCCAATGTCCTTTTTCTGGTTTTCATAGGAAAAATAGAAAAGAGATATAAAATACCTACGCGTCGGTGACATGATACGCCTTCGTAGTTCCAAAAATATACCAGCGACGATGAAATTCGAATAATATATTTTTATTCTTGGGAAATAAATCGTAGGAAGCTAAACGCCTAAACGTTTGCTTGAGAGATAATATTCTCAGAAAACTCAAATAACCACATATTGTATGAGATAATATGCGTTTTTACATAGACAGGGAGGCTGTGCTCAATGGCTACGAGGAAGATCAATCAATTCACGGGGAGACGGTTCACCATATACCTACGTCAATATTTTATGAACCAAATATTTCAATATTTCTGCCAATATTGCCGCATTTTGACAAATTGTGTTTAAAACGATGGCTCAAAATATATTCGGTTTCAAAATTATGATCAGCTGAGGGTCACGGGCGTCCGCTAGATGCGAACAATACAGGACCCATCGGAGTGACGATACCTGGGGTAAGATCTATGTCTAGCAGTGGACGTCTTTCGAATGAAATTATTAATGAACATGCCTATCTTACTGAAGACATAAAGATATTGGAATAGATTGTATTGATTGTATTTAATTTTCTCCTCGTCTAATGTCGTGAAAAAAATTTCATACCTCGATTCAACCTCTCTTTTCGACGTAAACTATTAACATTATCACTAAATGAAGCAAGTTCAGGAAGTAGGTAGTCCTACTGGCGTAACTTGCTTATTTTTTTTTCCTAAAAACCTTTGCTACATATCTAATCTCTCGCTAGTTATCTAGTTCACTCCGCAAGCCAAAGAAAGATAGTCTTGTTTTTGACAAACGAAACAACCACGGATCTAATTAAATATGGAAAGACTTAAGCGTGGCGATGTGCCAGAACACTCTTCGTTGCCATGCTAATTCTTGGCCCAAGCCTTGGAAGTAGGAAGTTGGTTGGTTTGCACAAGTACGGTAGAATTTTTGGCATCTGACGATAGCTGAAGGTGTTTGAATCGTTTCTTTTGGTTTAGCTGTTTGTATCTCCCAGTTCCAGAATTGGTTAGAATTTCTTTAATATTGTTTTACATGAACAAGACTTTCTATGAAATCGTAATGTGGCATTGTCTCATCGCACCTTTCCGTGAGACCTTTTATTGGAATAGTGAAGAAGTTGGCAAATAGCTTATGCATCCACGTTTGGTACGAATCCTTACTTTCGGAACCCTACCTATACCGATGTAGCTCCTGAAAGCCAGAATCGACACTGAAAATATTTCCCGGTATTAGGATAATACCAGGATACAAACTCCCTTAGGATAATAAAACACTTTTCATGCGGGCGAAGCCGTTCGTAGAAACTATTTTACAATATTAGTGGGATGCAGGAAGCAATAAGTCTAACCTTAAAAGTCATGTTAGAGTCAAGTTTTATACGTGGGTGACACAATAATAAAACACTTAAAGACAGATATCATCATCATCATCCTCACCATTTCAGCCGAAATACTGCTGGACATAGGCCTGCCCCAGGCGTCGCCACATTGACCGATCCCGTGCGTCTCGCATCCAGCGCCTTCCCGCAACCTTAACCAGGTCATCGGTCCACCTAGTGGGAGGCCTTTCAACGTATCGTCTTCCGGTTCGCGGTCGCCATTCCAGAACTTTTCGGCCGGCAATGTGCCCTTGCCCACTGCCACGTATGTTTGGCAATTCTTCGGGCTATGTCGTTTTTCGAACTTTGACTCCTGCGGATATCATCATTTCTGACGTGATCACGCAAGGAAATAGAACAGATATCAAATAAAAAAATATTTGATGTCCCCAAGACTTGTTTCCTTCAGAGTAAAATACAGTGGCTAAAAATAACCGTCCCTCGTTCTTACTCCGCGTTTTCTAACAAATTTGATTGAGTGTGTTTGTGACATTAATTCGTAAAGAAAATGACGGAGGAGTAGCCTTCGTCCTTCTGTTAAATTTTTAAAACGTTTCGGAGTTTAGTATAAAAGTGCCGGGTGTCATTCTAAACTGGGCCCATAAAATACAAAATTACTTACCTTACTAATGATTCTTAATAAGTTGTGTTTATGTCTTCTATTCAATTTCAAGGGTACGTGGGCCGTTCGGGACCTGACAGTTTATTTTGTGAGTTGTCAATCTATTGCTTTTGGTGGGATGACAGTTCACTTAAATTAAGGTTGCAATAAAAAAAATAAAAAAAAAAATTAGCCTTATTTTTTTTTTATTTTTTTTTTCAGCTTTCATTCTGCTCCAGTCGAAGTCATGCTATCAATTCCGGCTGTCACTGAAAACCTGCGCTGTGGCCGTAAATAAATACATTTTCTTTCTTTCTTTTACTTAATATCTATGGTTGTGACTAATGACTAATGACTAGTGACCATTTTTAGTTAAATTACTGTAACTCTCAAGGTAGCAAATGTTATGTTGACAGCACCCCGTTTAGTAAAGCTTTTGTAGAGCTTTTGTTCACTAATGTACTTCTATTCATTTCTTATTCGTGATTATTTATGTGTACCTATAGATACAAAAACATAACCCTTTCCTTGCAGCCGGGTAAAAATGGTTTAAAAAAATAATGTTCTTTAAAAATTACGAATTCATATGAAAAATTCGAATATAATAGGAGTAAATTCATAAAAGTCCTAATAATGCTAGTATCGATTTTAACACTTGAAAAACTCTAAACTGAGGTCGCTATAAATATAAACATTTGGGCCAATGTCCTTTTTCTGGTTTTCATAGGAAAAATAGAAAAGAGATATAAAATACCTACGCGTCGGTGACATGATACGCCTTCGTAGTTCCAAAAATATACCAGCGACGATGAAATTCGAATAATATATTTTTATTCTTGGGAAATAAATCGTAGGAAGCTAAACGCCTAAACGTTTGCTTGAGAGATAATATTCTCAGAAAACTCAAATAACCACATATTGTATGAGATAATATGCGTTTTTACATAGACAGGGAGGCTGTGCTCAATGGCTACGAGGAAGATCAATCAATTCACGGGGAGACGGTTCACCATATACCTACGTCAATATTTTATGAACCAAATATTTCAATATTTCTGCCAATATTGCCGCATTTTGAAAAATTGTGTTTAAAACGATGGCTCAAAATATATTCGGTTTCAAAATGATGATCAGCTGAGGGTCACGGGCGTCCGCTAGATGCGAACAATACAGGACCCATCGGAGTGACGATACCTGGGGTAAGATCTATGTCTAGCAGTGGACGTCTTTCGAATGAAATTATTAATGAACATGCCTATCTTACTGAAGACATAAAGATATTGGAATAGATTGTATTGATTGTATTTAATTTTCTCCTCGTCTAATGTCGTGAAAAAAATTTCATACCTCGATTCAACCTCTCTTTTCGACGTAAACTATTAACATTATCACTAAATGAAGCAAGTTCAGGAAGTAGGTAGTCCTACTGGCGTAACTTGCTTATTTTTTTTTCCTAAAAACCTTTGCTACATATCTAATCTCTCGCTAGTTATCTAGTTCACTCCGCAAGCCAAAGAAAGATAGTCTTGTTTTTGACAAACGAAACAACCACGGATCTAATTAAATATGGAAAGACTTAAGCGTGGCGATGTGCCAGAACACTCTTCGTTGCCATGCTAATTCTTGGCCCAAGCCTTGGAAGTAGGAAGTTGGTTGGTTTGCACAAGTACGGTAGAATTTTTGGCATCTGACGATAGCTGAAGGTGTTTGAATCGTTTCTTTTGGTTTAGCTGTTTGTATCTCCCAGTTCCAGAATTGGTTAGAATTTCTTTAATATTGTTTTACATGAACAAGACTTTCTATGAAATCGTAATGTGGCATTGTCTCATCGCACCTTTCCGTGAGACCTTTTATTGGAATAGTGAAGAAGTTGGCAAATAGCTTATGCATCCACGTTTGGTACGAATCCTTACTTTCGGAACCCTACCTATACCGATGTAGCTCCTGAAAGCCAGAATCGACACTGAAAATATTTCCCGGTATTAGGATAATACCAGGATACAAACTCCCTTAGGATAATAAAACACTTTTCATGCGGGCGAAGCCGTTCGTAGAAACTATTTTACAATATTAGTGGGATGCAGGAAGCAATAAGTCTAACCTTAAAAGTCATGTTAGAGTCAAGTTTTATACGTGGGTGACACAATAATAAAACACTTAAAGACAGATATCATCATCATCATCCTCACCATTTCAGCCGAAATACTGCTGGACATAGGCCTGCCCCAGGCGTCGCCACATTGACCGATCCCGTGCGTCTCGCATCCAGCGCCTTCCCGCAACCTTAACCAGGTCATCGGTCCACCTAGTGGGAGGCCTTTCAACGTATCGTCTTCCGGTTCGCGGTCGCCATTCCAGAACTTTTCGGCCGGCAATGTGCCCTTGCCCACTGCCACGTATGTTTGGCAATTCTTCGGGCTATGTCGTTTTTCGAACTTTGGTTCTCCTGCGGATATCATCATTTCTGACGTGATCACGCAAGGAAATAGAACAGATATCAAATAAAAAAATATTTGATGTCCCCAAGACTTGTTTCCTTCAGAGTAAAATACAGTGGCTAAAAATAACCGTCCCTCGTTCTTACTCCGCGTTTTCTAACAAATTTGATTGAGTGTGTTTGTGACATTAATTCGTAAAGAAAATGACGGAGGAGTAGCCTTCGTCCTTCTGTTAAATTTTTAAAACGTTTCGGAGTTTAGTATAAAAGTGCCGGGTGTCATTCTAAACTGGGCCCATAAAATACAAAATTACTTACCTTACTAATGATTCTTAATAAGTTGTGTTTATGTCTTCTATTCAATTTCAAGGGTACGTGGGCCGTTCGGGACCTGACAGTTTATTTTGTGAGTTGTCAATCTATTGCTTTTGGTGGGATGACAGTTCACTTAAATTAAGGTTGCAATAAAAAAAAAAAAAAAAATTAGCCTTATTTTTTTTTTATTTTTTTTTCAGCTTTCATTCTGCTCCAGTCGAAGTTATGCTATCAATTCCGGCTGTCACTGAAAACCTGCGCTGTGGCCGTAAATAGATACATTTTCTTTCTTTCTTTTACTTAATATCTATGGTTGTGACTAATGACTAATGACTAGTGACCATTTTTAGTTAAATTACTGTAACTCTCAAGGTAGCAAATGTTATGTTGACAGCACCCCGTTTAGTAAAGCTTTTGTAGAGCTTTTGTTCACTAATGTACTTCTATTCATTTCTTATTCGTGATTATTTATGTGTACCTATAGATATAAAAACATAACCCTTTCCTTGCAGCCGGGTAAAAATGGTTTAAAAAAATAATGTTCTTTAAAAATTACGAATTCATATGAAAAATTCGAATATAATAGGAGTAAATTCATAAAAGTCCTAATAATGCTAGTATCGATTTTAACACTTGAAAAACTCTAAACTGAGGTCGCTATAAATATAAACATTTGGGCCAATGTCCTTTTTCTGGTTTTCATAGGAAAAATAGAAAAGAGATATAAAATACCTACGCGTCGGTGACATGATACGCCTTCGTAGTTCCAAAAATATACCAGCGACGATGAAATTCGAATAATATATTTTTATTCTTGGGAAATAAATCGTAGGAAGCTAAACGCCTAAACGTTTGCTTGAGAGATAATATTCTCAGAAAACTCAAATAACCACATATTGTATGAGATAATATGCGTTTTTACATAGACAGGGAGGCTGTGCTCAATGGCTACGAGGAAGATCAATCAATTCACGGGGAGACGGTTCACCATATACCTACGTCAATATTTTATGAACCAAATATTTCAATATTTCTGCCAATATTGCCGCATTTTGACAAATTGTGTTTAAAACGATGGCTCAAAATATATTCGGTTTCAAAATTATGATCAGCTGAGGGTCACGGGCGTCCGCTAGATGCGAACAATACAGGACCCATCGGAGTGACGATACCTGGGGTAAGATCTATGTCTAGCAGTGGACGTCTTTCGAATGAAATTATTAATGAACATGCCTATCTTACTGAAGACATAAAGATATTGGAATAGATTGTATTGATTGTATTTAATTTTCTCCTCGTCTAATGTCGTGAAAAAAATTTCATACCTCGATTCAACCTCTCTTTTCGACGTAAACTATTAACATTATCACTAAATGAAGCAAGTTCAGGAAGTAGGTAGTCCTACTGGCGTAACTTGCTTATTTTTTTTTCCTAAAAACCTTTGCTACATATCTAATCTCTCGCTAGTTATCTAGTTCACTCCGCAAGCCAAAGAAAGATAGTCTTGTTTTTGACAAACGAAACAACCACGGATCTAATTAAATATGGAAAGACTTAAGCGTGGCGATGTGCCAGAACACTCTTCGTTGCCATGCTAATTCTTGGCCCAAGCCTTGGAAGTAGGAAGTTGGTTGGTTTGCACAAGTACGGTAGAATTTTTGGCATCTGACGATAGCTGAAGGTGTTTGAATCGTTTCTTTTGGTTTAGCTGTTTGTATCTCCCAGTTCCAGAATTGGTTAGAATTTCTTTAATATTGTTTTACATGAACAAGACTTTCTATGAAATCGTAATGTGGCATTGTCTCATCGCACCTTTCCGTGAGACCTTTTATTGGAATAGTGAAGAAGTTGGCAAATAGCTTATGCATCCACGTTTGGTACGAATCCTTACTTTCGGAACCCTACCTATACCGATGTAGCTCCTGAAAGCCAGAATCGACACTGAAAATATTTCCCGGTATTAGGATAATACCAGGATACAAACTCCCTTAGGATAATAAAACACTTTTCATGCGGGCGAAGCCGTTCGTAGAAACTATTTTACAATATTAGTGGGATGCAGGAAGCAATAAGTCTAACCTTAAAAGTCATGTTAGAGTCAAGTTTTATACGTGGGTGACACAATAATAAAACACTTAAAGACAGATATCATCATCATCATCCTCACCATTTCAGCCGAAATACTGCTGGACATAGGCCTGCCCCAGGCGTCGCCACATTGACCGATCCCGTGCGTCTCGCATCCAGCGCCTTCCCGCAACCTTAACCAGGTCATCGGTCCACCTAGTGGGAGGCCTTTCAACGTATCGTCTTCCGGTTCGCGGTCGCCATTCCAGAACTTTTCGGCCGGCAATGTGCCCTTGCCCACTGCCACTTATGTTTGGCAATTCTTCGGGCTATGTCGTTTTTCGAACTTTGACTCCTGCGGATATCATCATTTCTGACGTGATCACGCAAGGAAATAGAACAGATATCAAATAAAAAAATATTTGATGTCCCCAAGACTTGTTTCCTTCAGAGTAAAATACAGTGGCTAAAAATAACCGTCCCTCGTTCTTACTCCGCGTTTTCTAACAAATTTGATTGAGTGTGTTTGTGACATTAATTCGTAAAGAAAATGACGGAGGAGTAGCCTTCGTCCTTCTGTTAAATTTTTAAAACGTTTCGGAGTTTAGTATAAAAGTGCCGGGTGTCATTCTAAACTGGGCCCATAAAATACAAAATTACTTACCTTACTAATGATTCTTAATAAGTTGTGTTTATGTCTTCTATTCAATTTCAAGGGTACGTGGGCCGTTCGGGACCTGACAGTTTATTTTGTGAGTTGTCAATCTATTGCTTTTGGTGGGATGACAGTTCACTTAAATTAAGGTTGCAATAAAAAAAAAAAAAAAAAAAATTAGCCTTATTTTTTTTTTATTTTTTTTTTCAGCTTTCATTCTGCTCCAGTCGAAGTCATGCTATCAATTCCGGCTGTCACTGAAAACCTGCGCTGTGGCCGTAAATAAATACATTTTCTTTCTTTCTTTTACTTAATATCTATGGTTGTGACTAATGACTAATGACTAGTGACCATTTTTAGTTAAATTACTGTAACTCTCAAGGTAGCAAATGTTATGTTGACAGCACCCCGTTTAGTAAAGCTTTTGTAGAGCTTTTGTTCACTAATGTACTTCTATTCATTTCTTATTCGTGATTATTTATGTGTACCTATAGATACAAAAACATAACCCTTTCCTTGCAGCCGGGTAAAAATGGTTTAAAAAAATAATGTTCTTTAAAAATTACGAATTCATATGAAAAATTCGAATATAATAGGAGTAAATTCATAAAAGTCCTAATAATGCTAGTATCGATTTTAACACTTGAAAAACTCTAAACTGAGGTCGCTATAAATATAAACATTTGGGCCAATGTCCTTTTTCTGGTTTTCATAGGAAAAATAGAAAAGAGATATAAAATACCTACGCGTCGGTGACATGATACGCCTTCGTAGTTCCAAAAATATACCAGCGACGATGAAATTCGAATAATATATTTTTATTCTTGGGAAATAAATCGTAGGAAGCTAAACGCCTAAACGTTTGCTTGAGAGATAATATTCTCAGAAAACTCAAATAACCACATATTGTATGAGATAATATGCGTTTTTACATAGACAGGGAGGCTGTGCTCAATGGCTACGAGGAAGATCAATCAATTCACGGGGAGACGGTTCACCATATACCTACGTCAATATTATATGAACCAAATATTTCAATATTTCTGCCAATATTGCCGCATTTTGACAAATTGTGTTTAAAACGATGGCTCAAAATATATTCGGTTTCAAAATGATGATCAGCTGAGGGTCACGGGCGTCCGCTAGATGCGAACAATACAGGACCCATCGTATCAGATCTATGTCTATCAGTGGACGTCTTTCGAACGAAATTATTAATGAACATGCCTATCTTACTGAAGACATAAAGATATTGGAATAGATTGTATTGATTGTATTTAATTTTCTCCTCGTCTAATGTCGTGAAAAAAATTTCATACCTCGATTCAACCTCTCTTTTCGACGTAAACTATTAACATTATCACTAAATGAAGCAAGTTCAGGAAGTAGGTAGTCCTACTGGCTTAACTTGCTTAATTTTTTTTCCTAAAAACCTTTGCTACATATCTAATCTCTCGCTAGTTATCTAGTTAACTCCGCAAGCCAAAGAAAGATAGTCTTGTTTTTGACAAACGAAACAACCACGGATCTAATTAAATATGGAAAGACTTAAGCGTGGCGATGTGCCAGAACACTCTTCGTTGCCATGTTAATTCTTGGCCCAAGCCTTGGAAGTAGAAAGTTGGTTGGTTAGCACAAGTACGGTAGAATTTCTGGCATCTGACGATAGCTGAAGGTGTTTGAATCGTTTCTTTTGGTTTAGCTGTTTGTATCTCCCAGTTCCAGAATTGGTTAGAATTTCTTTAACATTGTTTTACATGAACAAGACTTTCTATGAAATCGTAATGTGGCATTGTCTCATCGCACCTTTCCGTGAGACCTTTTATTGGAATAGTGAAGAAGTTGGCAAATAGCTAATGCATCCACGGTTGGTACGAATCCTTACTTTCGGAACCCTACCTATACCGATGTAGCTCCTGAAAGCCAGAATCGACACTAAAAAGATTTAGTTCTTTTTAACTACAATGCTGCATGTTCATAATTTTACTAATATTATGTAATACTCGCTGCCATCTACGGCTTCGCCCGCGTGGTATTAGTACTTTGCCCAATATCTTTATAAATTATAGCCCATGTGTAATTCCGATGTTTCAGTAGTGTTTGCGTGAAAGATTAACAGACATCCATACATCTATCAACCGTCACAAACTTTCACGTTTATAATAGAAGTAAGATACAGATTTATGCCATTGAAGAAAACTCATTTTAATCTCATTATGAAAAGTTAACTGCTTTAAATACAAGAACCTATATGCTAACAGAAAACATTATCGTTTAGAGCTTAAAATTAAATAAAGTATCATAAACAAACTAGATTAATGAAAGAAATTTAGTGAAATTTTGTTAACAATTTTAATATTTAAGCGTTTGACTAGGAACACATAAGTCGAGAACAAAATGTTAACGACATTTGATAAATAGAGTGAGAGAAAGATGCGGGTTTACTGAGAGTTATTTAGGGATCACTTGGTGATATCGGCTGGAAACCCTGATCCCTAATCATTCAATCAATCAGTGTTTGGTGGCCCATAGTTTTGTCATTGTGGGTATATCCTTATAATCAGCTTAATATAACGATCCTACTGCTGGGGTATTATTTCTTCTATAATTATACCGTGTGACCCATAATACACCACGCGGGTCTAGTGCGGGTTGAAGACTGCAAGATGTCTTCCAGTTTTTTCCGTCTCATGTATTTGAATTTTTGTTTCTAGGAAATGCCGGTTTCCTCACGATGCTTTCCTTCCCCGTTTTGAGAGTTGTGGTGATGAAATAATTTACACAAAATATGTCTATGTATGTTTGAATTTTGTCAATCCTTTAGGTGCCTTCCGAATTTGATCACTTTTTGGTAACGGTGTGCCACAACTATAAAGAGAGAAATAAAACTTTTTCACAAAAAAAAAACCCGACTTCTTAAAAAGCCAACTAAAACGATGTAAACAAGAAGAAAATCATGCTGTGCAGTCGGAGGATACATATGCGCAAGCTGGCTGACCAAAACCAGATGTATCCTCCGACTGCACAGCATGATTTTCTTCTTGGTTACGTCTTGTTAGTTGGCTTTATAAGCAGTCGGGTTTTTTTTATATTTTTTCAACTTTTTAGTTATTTTTTTTTAGAATTAGGTACATTTAAAGATATAATTATTATATATTTTTGTAATCACCTCTTAATACTCTTCATTTTGATACCCCACACGATGGATTAGGAAGACTAAAAAAAATTGTGCCCCCACAATATGGCGCCCAAAATTCGCCATTTTTATATTTTGCAATTGTAATGTAGCCAGTGACACTCACAGGGTTAAGACGAATCGATTATCAGGTAAAAAAAACCGACTTCAACATTCGACATCCTAATTTTAATCCGTGGTGCTAGGCAACTGGGCTTATCCCAGTTGTAAACGACACTTTTTGCCTATTGGCCTTGTTTGTTCTGTCGCCTGCTTGATATAGAGGGAAGCGGAAATTTATAATTTTTCATACTCCTCCATTATTCTTTTCTGATTAATTTCGTTGCGGGATCCAAGACAGTTAAATTCATTCTTCGTCGAGCTTCATTGCCTCAGCACTTTTCTGGTGGACGCCACTGTTGATTCTGGTCTTCAGGAGTTGCAGTGGTTTGGGAATAGTATGATGGGAACGTCCCAAAAGCAGAAGCCGGTGAAGTCCGTTTCAGAAGTCGGTGTATTTAGTACTCTTGTTTCTATCTTTTTTCAACACCGACTGCCGAAACGAAAGTTATTTTGCACTTTTATTGTTTTGCTTTTGAAGTCGGTTTATTTTTTTGTGAACACATTAAAATGCCTACCTAAGTTCAAACCTAATGGCTTACAACACGGAAGTCGGGGTTCCTACGTCTGGGCTACCACTTCCTGCTCTTATGGTGGGTGATTGATGAGATACTTTGTAAATTAGTGTGAGTGCACCTGGCATCCGCCCCTGTATGATACAAATTGTGTGTAGATTTATGAAAACACTGACTTTCTTAGGAATATATCAACGCACTCTAAGAGACTTCTGAATCATTTCATGTGTCTGTAGCTTTACTATCATTCCTTTCAAAATTATTCGTATTGTCTATAATTTCTAAATTATATTTTAAAATAGTTGAATTTGTAACGGAGCCTAAAATTAATTAGTAGGTAGGTATCTTCTCTTCAAATGTTTGACCTTTCCATGACACGGTGACTTAGTAAAATTTAATATGAATATTTTATCACAATAGCAGTCAGAAACCTCGCAAGCCTAGATGAAAGTTCAGATCAGCGTGAATACAACTTTTCACAAAGACAATTTAATGGGCATTCGATTTTCATTACACATAAATTCATCTACTGTTTAATGATCCATAGAGTTCGAATTTATGTGTTCAAAAGTTTTAAGGTGGCCTCTGCGATAAGGGTCATAGGAAAATAATAGTGGGAGTTAGAAGTTAAAGGTTAAAGAGCAAAAACTGGGGGTTAGGATGCAAGTTCGATTTTCGAATATCTGATGAAACGATTAATTCTTGATATGTAAAAAGAGTGACGTTTGAAAAAAGAATTAGCAATTCTGTAATGTTGTCAACTAACAATAAACGACTTTTACACACTTGGCTCGGCGCAAATGGGCCACCGTCCACAGCCACCGGTGGCCAGCGATGGCGACTTAACACACTTTTTAATAAATTTTGTATAGACGCGCCGCACACGTGTATCCGGTGGCGGCCACTCGCTACAGTAGTGTCCGCGACTTGCTTCTAGTGGTCACTACTTGCCATACAAAACGCCGACACCCGCCACTTTCGCATTGCTCTAACCCCCGCGCAGTTAACCGTCCGACGTTCTACGTATCGCACGCGTACCATCATGGAGCACGACGTCTCAATGGATGTTGATACATTCATATCGGAAATCCATTCAAGTCCCGCTATTTGGGATTTTAATTCTGATCTGTACAGCAATAGAAATGAGAAAGTAAAAGCCTGGGAAGAGATTTGTGAATTATTAAATAACAATTTCAAGCACAAAAGTAGCAAGGAAAAAATCACCGCAGTTAACATTTTAAATACTTTGTGTCTTGTTTATTCATATTCTGTTTTCTTGCCATGGTATTGATCCTTCATTCATAAAGTAATCTTTTAATATGTCTCGTGTAGTACATGATCGTAAAGTTGGTATACCTGTATCTTCTTCATTGGATTCGAAAATGACTACATTCAGCGTGTGTTTGAAATTGTAACCATCTCTTTTATGAACAAAGTTGAGCAAAATGCAACACGTTTTTACGATATCTTCTGAGAATTTAACAGATGTATTTAATGGGCGATGAAGATTCTGCATTTGTTGGAAAGTATACCAAGTGCAAATTCTATGCAGCGCCTAGCACGACTCAGTCTATATTTTTTTTTTTAATCTAAAGACTAATGTCTTCCAGCATAAGGTCTCGACATGTGTTCGGATAAACCAAATGCTTCATCACCAACAAATAAATAATTTAGTGCTTGACGGTTACCAACTGGTCTTTCTGGGGGTATATTAATAGATTTGTCTTCAATCCTTTTAAATAATTCACTCTCTTGAAATACAGTTGAATCCGATGCTTTGCCATAGGAACTAACATCCACGAATGTGAAAAGGTAATTAGAGTCACAAACCGCCAAAAGTACCATCGAAAAGTAATTCTTATAGTTGTAGTATAAGGATCCGCTGTCAAATGGGTGAATAATTCTTATATGTTTGCCATCGATAGCACCTAGACAATTAGGGAAATTAGTGTTTTGTAGAAATCCACTAGCTATTTCGTTCCACATATGTATCGTTGTTTCTGGTATACATATAGCTTTCAACCAATTCCAAATTAGTTGACATGTTACTTTGACTATCATTCTCGCTGTTGATGCTCCCCGATTGTAAGTCGTTACAAAATCTCCAAATGAACATCCGGTGCCAAGGTACCTGAAACAAATAGCAAATTCTATGTTAAGGTGATACGTCTCACTCTGGCGGAAAATTCTTTTGTTTTTATTTAATTAATTGCGGCTAAACTGTTATATATATATATATATTACTAGTTAAAGCTATTTTGCGAACCTAAATAACAATTTATTGTGTAAAGCTGTATCAATTTTTAAGTTTAAACTAGTAAAAGATATAACAGCTTAGCCGCAATAAAAAAGAAAACACCATAAAAAAATTATTGCCCGCTAGAGCGAGAGGTATCACCTTAAATACAGTATTGACTGCACACGCACGGCGCACGGGCTACTGGGCCTCAGATTCGGTCTCTCCGGGAGGCCATGGTTGAACGCTTGAACCTGTACTTGAAGGCTGTTTCCGAATGGGGTGATGCCAATCCGGTCAGTTTCAATGCTGCGTGTCTTTTTTCCGCTAAAAAGAGCCAATTCCACCCAGCTTCATCGTTCCGTGGTGTAACCGTGCCGTTAATGGACCATCTTGAACTTTTTGGTGTTACGTTGACATTGACCCTCAACTTCGGTCCGTTCCTTGAGGCGAAAGCTCAGTTAGCTGCAAAAAAATTGGGGATTCTTGCAAAGGTGAGACGGTACTTCACGCCTGAACAGCTGTTCAACTTGTATAAAGCGCAAGTTCGGTCATGCATGGAGTACTGCTCTCACCTCTGGGATGGATCTGCCAAATACCAGCTTCATGCACTTGAGCCGATTGACAGATGGGCCAAAAGGCTTATTGGCAACGATACACTGGTCGCGTCAAAGCTCCAGAGTCTTGAACATCGACGCCGAGTTACCAGCCTATCGGTTTTTTTGCTAATACTTTCATTGTGCGCACAGCTTAGGAGTGGAACTCCCTTCCGGAGTCTTTGTTCCCTGATAGCTACAACCTTGGGGTCTTTAAGTCAAGAGTGAATAGGTTTTTTCTAGGCAAGCGTGCTTCATAAAAAAAAAAGTTATTTTTAATACGATTTGTTACAGCTGCCACGTTACAACGAAAGTGGAAGAGTCTCCGCGATAGTTTTAAAACAGAAATTGGGCAGCAAAAGAAGAGCGTATCTGGAACATCAGGCAGGAAAGAATATATATATTTTAAACAATTGTCTTTTTTGAAACGTCTTGAAAACGTGAGAACTACAATAGATGAAGAGATTAATCTTCTTCGTCATATCGATGATTCCTCAGTTATATAATTATGTTTGACCAGAATTCAGCCACGTTTAGCGTTTTCATTTGCCTCATAAAGGTCTTTCATGGTGCAGGTGTTGTTGCACAGATTGCACGATAGGAGGTGGGGCATTGATTGGGGCGTAGCTCTGCAATCGCACTGCGGGGTCATTGGAGTACCCCCATCTAACTAAGTTGTGCCTGCAGCGACCCACTTGGCTTCGGAGGCGGTTTAAAGATTTCCAGGTGGGCCATGGAAGTTGGTAGCCTGCAGGGAGATTTTCTGTAGGCTCAACTCAGTCGGAGGAGGAGAAGAAGAGATTAATAAAAATCATGATGAAGAGATTAATAAAAATGATTCAGGACTAGAACAACAACAAGAACAAAATTAAAAAGAAACTTGTTCTTTAAACCATTCCAGGAGGGCAACGAAAAGGAATATTGATAAAGCGGAAAACGAAATATTGAAACAACTATCAGACAATTTAAAAATAAATATGAAAGACCTGAACATTTAGATCCTGACAAAGATTTCTTGATGTCAGTCTTGCCGGATATTAGAAAAATTTATGATAATTTTAAAATTGATTTCAAGGATGAAATATTTCAGTTGATTCAGAAGTACAAAATGTATGAACCTATTCATAATTACAGATCTTACTCATCACACTCTTATTATATTCTTCACAAAACACAAATGCTTATACAACTACCAGGGTGCTCTATCAACTTCAATATCTTCTTCATCGGCATTGTCAAATTATTCAAACAATTCTATGGATGATAGTTCTATAATAGAAGATATCTTAGGTACCGAATCATAGAAAATAATAAATTCATGATGATTTAAAAACTAATTTCAAGGTCAAATTGTCACAGTTAATTAAGAATTACAATATGTTGAAGCTCTCCATCATAATAAATGCTAAAATATTAAATGTGTTTTACTTACTTTAATGTGATTGCGAGTCTTTCTGCAGGGGTGATGCTTTGCCGCATATTGCTATTTTGCCGTATTAATCCATCTTGTAACAACAACAGCATTTCTTGAAATGTAGTCAAACTCATTCGAAAATGTTTAAAAAACTTTTATGAATATCTTTGTAGATTATCAAAACGCTTCCAGACCCTCTTAGAAATGTTGCTGCAGCGTGCGAGAGCCACCGGTGGCTGTGGTCGGTGGCCCGTTTGCGCCGAGCCTAAACACTTGCTTCAGGTGTGTAGAAACATTACGAGTGTTTTCAACATATTTTTTTTAAGCTGGCTTAGTTGTTAGAAACAAGCATGTGACAACATTACCAATTCTCAGACCGCTATTAATCAGGTTGGGCTGTTTCGTTCGGCATAATTGTAGGTATAATATTTATAAGATCAAATCTTATAAGTCTGTTTTACTTTTTCATATCCTACCTCAAAGTCTTAGTGTCGCCTCACAACTCCCAGTTTTTTATCTTCCAAATTCACCACCAATTACCAAATACAACTAAGATTTATCAGAAAACAATTCCAAAACCTGACCTCATTCCCGATTGTTGACTAATTCGCTCTCTCACATCCAATTAGCCAATACCTCATACGAACACCTCTAAATTGATCAAACAATGGTTTCTAGAAGACGGAGGTATTAAACCAATGAAACCTACGCTTATTGATATTAATAGTTGTTGTAAATTCGAATGCCATGACAACCAGTGTGAGCTGTATTGGGTTTCATGTAATTAAAATGTACTCCAGACCTTGAAAGGGTTCATAGAAACGCTCTGCGATTCTGTTTGAGTGGAAGTTATAGACGGAGTGGAAATGTTTCGTTTAAAAAATATAATAAGGCTGTTAATTTTTGCGGTTTGGTTTCGTTGTCAGATCCTGTATTCCCCAAAAAAAATGTATCATGAACGTTTTGGAAATTAAGAGAAAAGGGTATAGCAGGATAGCCTTGTGAAAAGTGTCCCTAAAGCTTTCAGTTTGATCCTTGCTAGACAGACCAAACTATAAAATTAAGTAGGTTGGATTTAGGTACACATTAAAAAAACAAACAGCTCTTGTATTTTTATATTATTAACTAGCTGACCCGGCAAACATTGTTTCGCCATAAAAACACCAAACATTAATCTACCCTATCTACCCTACTCTACCTACTTTACCCTACCTACCCTACCCTACCTTACCTACCCTACCTACCCATCCCTACCCTACTATCCTATGTCCGTCTCCTGGTTCTAAGCTACCTCCCCACCAATTTACAGCCGAATCGATTCAGCCGTACTTGAGTTATAAATAGTGTAACTAACACGACTTTCTTTTATATATAGATTTAAGTCACAACAATATTCGTGCAAAATTAAATTTCCGTCAGATAAATAGATTTGGAGAAAAAAATAAAGTTTTTGGTTTAACTGGGTGTCGTAGTAGTAGTATCATTTGGTCATAGTTTCGAACCCATGTCTATCCTGCTATATCCTTTGCAATAGTGATATATATTAGTATGGATATTCTCTGTCTCTAATGACCTGGGTGTTAAGAGAAAAAAAAAACAAAATGTGAGGGATTGATAATTTGTAATTTCGATAGCGTTTGGTAAACCCATACATTTCAACATTCACTATCTTCAAGCTTTCGTTGATAAAATGTGGCTTATGTAGTAAAACAGCTCACTCCCGTATACAATAGCAATATTTGTTTCTCGACTCCAATTACAATCTCTTAATTTAAAACAGACTAGCCTAGACTACAGTTAAAATAGACTCCAGTAAACTTGGTGTTAGCTAATATTATCACAATAGACAAATTATGTCCGACCTCGACTAGCGCCAACAGAAAAAGGGGCGTTCTTTTAAATGTTACCGGCTACCACGCTTCTGACAGTTCTACTATAGACTGGCACAAATTCAATCGTTTCGGAGTTGCCAGCACAATTAGTCCAATGCGATATATAGTTGATTACAAATTAGATGGAATAATATTCTTGATCACAGAAACAGTCTAACTAACCCGACACTCGTCCATCCTGACAACGTGTATGTCCTCATACATGGTATCAAGTTAAACCTAAAAGTTATTTAAAGCTTCTGATGAAGGCCGGTGGAGTTCGCTTGATACGAGTAGCACAGGCCTGGTCTATGTGACAACACTTGGGGGAGACCTATTTCCAGCTGCGCATGTCTCTCGGCTGTAACCATGATGATGATCCTGTACCAGAAATATGTAGGAGTATGTTACTTTTTCTATTCAACTAAAGTTGTGCCGTGAGCACATGGTCAGAAATCCCAGTGTAATGCCATAATCATCATCTTCCTGCCCTTACACCATGTTACTTAGGGTCAGCACAACATGTTTTCTTCTTCTATACCGTCCCCCGCTAACACTCTGACTCCCTTTTCTTTCATACCACTCCTAAAAGAGTCCATCTTTGGCTTTCCTCTCCCTCTCCATCCTGACACATTTGGAAGCCACATTTCCGTTCCCAGTGTAATGTAGTTATCAAATTCACATTACGCAATAAAATGAAAATGCAATACGTTTTTACTCCCGGAAAACCGCGTTATAGTTTTACACATAATTTACGTAACCTCGTTAGTTCTACATTTAATATCAAAACCTTTCGAAACCTCGCTTTCGACTAAAAAGTTTTCTTCACTTATATTTTTTGCTTTTCTCGTCCTTTGAGAGCAATTTTAAATTTGCTTTTGATAGAAGGTATACAAAAAGTTTTTACTCATATGAAACGAAACGGAATTTGTGAAGTCGTACCGGGAAGCGACGAATATTTAGTCCACTATGCATTTTGAGTACATGATTTGTTCGAGGTAGTTTCATCCGTTGCCGAGCATGTTGGAAAATACTTACTATTTTATTTAGTTTGCTTTTTTCTTGAAGGTTATGTGTGCTTGAACTATGTAGAAAATCAAGCTACTACTATTTAATTATTCCAAAAACATGGTGTTAGCGATTTTTATATTTAATTGATGACTTTTCTGTTTTGGCAATAGTTAATTTGATATTTTTAAACTGGCTACTAAAAATGGACTGCCGACAAATGTCAGTGACATATTGTAATTTCCTGCCTTTTTAACGTGTATAAATAGCTTTTCTGACGCCATCAGGGCTAGTCTAATTTTGTGTGCTAGATAATAAAAAAGTATAAGATGGTTAGTGCTGTTATTCTATAATACATGTTCTAACTGTGTTCTGTAAACTATTTTATAAAAACTGTGTTTTGTGTAACAGATTTTTTGATATGAGAATACGCCTGTTTTTAGGAGCTATCTACTCGTTATTTAAAAAGAAATATCAATTAATAAAAATACATTAAATTTCTACATAATATTGATTCTAAAATGGTAGATTTCGTTTTTTTTTAAATGTTGTATACATTTCACTTATCTCCTTCCAAAATAACATAAAAATGAGAAATAATTATTGATATTATGCATCTCCTCGTAAAGTGTTAATTAATAATTTTTTGTACTAACACTAATGGATAGACAATTTAATAACGAACATTTTTGTAGTTTTTTTTTTTTCAATAGACCAAAATTCGATTTTGAAAAGATTTTATTCTAAAATCTGGGCTACTGTAATTCATGCGCCACTAGTGCCGCTAGACCAATAGGAATGCTCATATCTCATGCCGATTTTTTGGTCAGGCTAAAGTCTTAATATCGCCATCCCCGCTGAAATACCTACACAAGGTTTTAGTATTTTAAGTAAAAGACAACAATGGTTTTGCTTCTCTTTATTGTCTCTTCGTGGTCTTTAAGTCAAGAGTGAATAGGTTACTCCTAGGAAAGCGTGCTTCACCGTCAAGACCTATGCTATGATCGGATTATTATTTCTATCTCGACAATAATAACAGAATTAAACAGTGGGCATAAACAAGATGAATTATATATTTCAAAGTGTTTCATAGTGGCTAAACAGTTTTTGCTACTTTTCTCATATATTGACTTACAAAATAGGGACAATTCCCACTTTGTCGAAAGTTTTTCTAAGGGAAAAAGTAGCTCAACGCTACTAAAAGCCGACATTAACATTTCGATACCCTTTTACAGTCCACTTATTTAAATAGAAAATGTTTATCTTACAGTATTCTTTAGGGATGCATTGCAAATCCACATGAGAGTCGTATGAGCGATGGATACAGACACTGCACAAAAACCAACTTTGTTACGTTCTCAGACACTTATTTATTGCTCTTATGAGTCGAATGGATAACTGAAACACTCTCAATTTATTGTCATCCCTGAAGAGTAAAATATAAAACTATACCTCCGTTCTCTTTCATCATCGTCGGTACTCTCTTAGTAATCCAAACTTCAGGGGATTGTAAAGGTTTTTCTAAAAAAATAAGTTTTACGAAAATACTCAAACCATGTTCTGAATATTCGCACATGATATTTTTAAGCATCGCGTAGAGGTAGAGAGCTACATAGTTGACATAGCGTCGTACATATTTTATTCATGTCTGACATCACTCCCTTCTAGGGTTCCGTAGTCAACAAGGAATCCTTATAGTTTCGCCATGTCCGGGTCCGTCTGACCGTCCGTTCTAAGCTTAGCTCAGAAACTCTTAGTACTAGAAAACTATAATTTGGTATGGATATACATATTAATCACACCAACGAAATGGTAAAATAAAACAAAGAAAAAAAAAATTACGTCCTGTACACGTTAAGTGGGGATGTCTTTATTCTCATCTATCCCATGGTGTGGGATATCGTTGGATAGGCCATTCAAAACTATTGCGGGTCTGTAAAAACCATTTTTCAATTCAGGGTTCCGTTTGCGTAAAATTAAGCTAATGTTTTGTAAAGAGTCAAATGTCCTACCCTCGGCCAGCTAAATGGTTGCTTCTGGATATGTGAATAAATTCACGGCAGTAGTATATATAACGAAATTAAAAAGAAAACTATCACAGCTAAGTAGGCTTTACAAGTTTACGAGTAATAGTCGACAAACTTATAAAATGTACTTGGATAAAAAATTCGCTAGAGCAATGATCGGTGCTTTTATTGTTTATGAACTGCAGTATTTTTACCTAAGCTGTTTATACGGCACCCTCGGTGTGCGAGACGGACTCAAACCTGGCCGGTTTTTGTATTGTATTATATCGACTAACGCAAATGAGTGTTGCTAGCGGTGCGAGTTCCTTTTTTTTAAGTATAACTAAATTAACTATAATCTTATCTTTATATTAAGTTTGAACCCTCTAAATTTATCAAGTCTAAAGGCCGAACTTTATAACGTATCTAATAATATTTTCATATTATATAAGGTCCATTATAAATTATAAGTAATGTCAAAATAGTAGATACTAGCGGACGCCTCGCGGTTTCACCGGCGTAGTTCCAGTGCCCGTGGGAATACACGGATAAAAAGTAGAATATGTCACCCGGGAAGAGTGTAGCTTTCCGACGGTGAAAGAGCTTCTGAAATCGGTCTAGTAGTTCTTAAGTTTATTCTTTACATACAAAATTACAAATCTTTCCTCTTTGTAATATTATAGTATAGATTAAGTATAGATATCTAATAACAAATACGTTGTTGGTTCGAGCGTTAGTGGTTCTCATACAAGGTGGCAGCCAGTCCAATCGCCAGGCCCAGGCACCTGTCATAATTATGTTTTTCGAAATTAGGTAAATTGAAAGTGGAAAGTGATGCCTACTAGTGCCGTGAATTTTCCTGAAAACCCTCATTTTAAATGTCCAGTCCTTGATATAATTCGTTTTTCAATATTCAGCAGGGCTTTATTTAAGCTTAACACCCAGATCAGTATCAGGGCACCGAAGGCATATTTCCTCGTTTTATACGATCATGTATTTCCATATTCTGGTCGTAACCTTGAACCCCCTAGTTTACGACAGGGTTCTACACATACATATACGAATGTATGTATGTACGTACATACGGAGATATTTTTATGAGACATCGTGCTCATTCGGTTTTATGTGTTTGAGACGAGACAATATTTATTATTAAATTGTTTTTTATGAACTTTGGTGTGTTAGGGAATCGTCATTTTATCAATTTTCTTGTCATATTTGTTTTAGTAAGAGTTCCATCACGATTGTACATTTTTCCTAAATTAATTAAAGAATTTGAACATGAAATAACTATTTTAGGAACACATACAACTTTTTTATTGAAGCCCATTGTCTAGGTGTGGGACGCAATGACAGCTTGCATAAAAAATGCAATACAAAATCATAAAAATAAAAAAGGTAATTGAGTACTTCACTAAACTAACTTAGCCTTTAATTTATTTTCATTACGACTAGTAACTATAGGAGATAACCACTAGATGACTGGGCACAATAATAATATTATCATCCCCTTTATATTTCAAAGTGACTGAACTCAATATTTTAATTATTTATTTACCTAAATTCCATTTTGTCACTAATAAAATTGTTGTTCAAAGTGGTTTGCAAACAATTCCGCCATTAGTTTTACGTAATCCAATTCTGCTTTGCACAAAGTCGTTGTTAATTTTAATCTAAACTGAAGATTAAATGTATTTTACAGTGCTTAGTATTGTTATCTTCGAGACTTTGAACTAAACTTTGAGGATACACATGGGTGAGGGAATGTTACACCATTACGTACTTATTATCAGCCATATATAGCGGGATATCCGAAAGATGTTCACTGCTGAACTTATTATGCCTCTTCAAGCGTCGCCACATTGACCGGTCCCGTGCGTCTCGCATCCAACAGATCCCCGCAACCTTCGCCAGGTTATCGGTCGATCAGGTGGGAGGCCTTCTATAGCAACGTCTTCCGGTTCGCTGTCACCACTCCAGAACCTTTCAGCTCCATCGGCAATCCGTTGTAGCAACATAAATCTCCCATATTTTCTTAAACTTCTACTCATCCTAAAGTAATAAAAAGGTTTGTAATAAAAACAAACAATTTTAAAACTGACATGAGTTATTTGAATTCGCTTAGAACAAAGACCTTATACGTATTTTTTACTACTAGACTGTGCACCAAAAATTTTTGTTTAGCTAAAATGAAATCTTTTATCATACGCCTAGGTTAGCTATTTCCTTATAAGCGGTAGCTAACCAAAAGCGGTCCTGGCGAGAGGGTTGCCGCTGGTAGTGTGTCCTTGTCTGACATCTTGCTAGCTCAACTAATCATTGGATTTGGTAGAAATGGTAAAAAAAAATATATTTTTCATTTTTATGTTATACCAAAACGAACGAATAAAAAAAAATATTTAAATACGTTTCAAAGTCTATGAAACTTTGAAACGTATTTAAATATTTTTACAGTTCCTATAATTAATCAATTCATTGTATTTAAAAAAAAAAACATTAATACTGAGTAAGAGTAGTACTTTTAAATGTAAGACCACCAGGTTGTTGTTTTTGGCGGGATTTTTTCGAGTGAAGTTCAGCGGCTGTTAATATTATTTGCAAATTGATTCCTAGTGGATATTGTGATATAAAATTGGTGTAGTTTTGTTTCTCAACTGTCTACGCAACTGGACAATATGTGAAATCATTGACAGAAGCGATCTCAGGATAGTGAAGCGGCGAATTTTATCGTAGTATTGACTACCTCCGCAAAGCTTACTGGGAAGGCTGACTCGATACAATTTTCTGCCAAATACTCCAAAAACCATTAGAATCTGTTACACCCGTATTCTAATGCATACTAAAGAATGTTAAAATTGCACCGAAGACAAGGCGGCATGGTCCAAGACCTTAGCCTGCCCGAAAAGGGCGAACAAAAAAAAAAAAGACCACCAGGTTTGCGGCGTTTTTAGCGGGTTTTGTTCGAGTAAAATTCAGCGGCTGTTAATATTATTCGCAAATTGATTCCTAGTGGAATAAAATTGGTGTAGTTTTGTTTCTCAACTGTCTACTCAATTGGACAATATGTTAAATCATTGAGATCCTTTGGGGTATTGCAAAGCATTGTCTGAAGACTGCAGGATCATCTAACGCCTCTCCTTCATGAGCTTGAGAGGAAGATCAGAGAGCTTTTTTTCCTATCTATACGATGGGTCTTGAAGAATAAGACATATGCAGACTTGGGATTTGAGGATTATCGAGTCCTCCCCGAATACACCATCGTAAACTGCTCAATTCCTCTTCGAGTTCGGTCATCTTGTTGTCGGTCCGGAGTCCGGAGTGTGCGCGTGTTGTACGTTGCCAGGTCCTGTCGTCGGTATTTGTTGGGGTAGCCGGATCTCGTCCGGGATTCTTTGCACCCCTTGCCATACCGTAACCTAGACCGCTACCGTAGTCGAGGTTAGGCAGGCTGCCGGGCACTAGGAGCTATGTTTTATTTGTGCTATTCATGGGGAGTGCTTTGCAGGCGGGTTGGCGAGCCCAGTATGGTTGTTACAAATGCACAGAGAACGCTGCTGATCATTCTCTGGTTTGTCCCTTAGTCGCCTCTTACGACACCAATGGAAAAACAACACTCGACACCGACTCGGTAAGTGACGTAGATTCCAAAAAATATCCACACACTTTTTTTTTCAATAAATTTAGTAGGTTTAGGTAGCGTAGTTAGGTAGCATAAATACATATATTGGGATACATACACTATTGTTTTTACAATCAATTTGTCCCGTGTTATGTTTGATCATGGTCACCTCATTAGAAAGAGACACACTACCAACGGGAGCCCTCTCGCTCGGACCGGTTTTTGCGCCATAGTGCACAGTCTAGTAGTAAGAAGTATAAGGTCTTTGGCTTAGAACTCCCCAATCTCAGTTTAATCCTTTCATTAAAAGTTATTAATCGATTTTCAAAAAGGTTCAAGGGTAAAATGTATTCAGTTTTTACAAGAGTTTATCTTACGCTTTTTTAAGGAGCATAATGAGGAAAAAACCGTATTTAGGCAAATATTTTCAAGAAGATTATCAAAGAGTATTTTCAAGTACGTCCGGAGAACTTTGGGCAATCGACCCTGTTACCAATCTTCCTGATTGGCTTCATCATCTTTTGTACCATGAAATTAATCAGCTTATTTTGGTAATCTTATGACGTTGGCGTTAGGAAAAAAGGTCAAGGGTGGAGTAATCAGATCTAAAATAAATGTTTCGGAAAACATTATTTATGTTTAATTTTTATTTGCTTCTACAGTATATATTTCTTGGGTATGAAATTTTTGAAATTTCAGTATATTCTTTGGGTATGAAAAATTGGAAACCTTAGGATGCTTCTAAACTTAAGGGAATACAGGGTTCCGCATTGGAAACTTTTTACTTTTAGTACCTATCCATGATAAAATCAAAAATTGGTTTTATTTCTTAATTCGTAACCTAGACAAACCTGCAGGTAGCAACGAAAGCATAGCGATAGGTTGAATATTAAAAAATATGCGATTGATTTGAATACCTCACTTTATACCAGCGCTCCTAGCGGTAAATTCAAACGCGATAGCCCTCATTGAAACAGTAGTGACGTCTTAGGACGAGTACATATGATAGTCATAATTAAAATTATTGTGTTTAAATTTTCTTACTCAAAATAAAAATTCATTTATCCAAATTGGGCTCATAATAACCACTTTTTGAACGTCAAAAATGCTAAATCCGATGATATCTTCATGAATTAAATTTTTGTGTTTTTGTTTTACATCAACTTTAAGAGAATGAATGTGCTTCAATTGTCCCAAATGCACACTGCGTAAAGCGTCGAAATAGCCGTAAAAATAAAAATTACTACACATACCCGTGTGTGTTTAACATACTCCATTTAATGGGGTTGTAAATTTTATTTTTGCCCAACTTGCTATGCAGAAAAGGGGTTAATGGTTTTCAGAGGTGTGTATCGGTGTATTTATTACTCTTGTGTTGCCACCTTTGAATGAGATTATGGTGGTCCGGTTGTTTAATAAACATAGTCCGGAATTTTAGGATGTATGTAGGTCTAACTGTACAGGGGGGTGACCATAAGCTCTTAGAATAAAGTTATCATTAGTGTGTGTTAGGGACAGATGTATATGACTTGTATGAATTTGAGCTTTGGATATCGAATTTTTATCATTGATCCGAGTTTCTCCAAATACTTCTTAAGGCGCTATATACGCCCCAATGTTAATGCAGTACCTGCCGTGCGCCCGCTCGATGCCAGAATATCAATATTGAACCTCCTTTTGAACAGTTTTGTTTGCAAAATAATATTTGTTTTACATATATGCTATGTTAGTTATGAAGAAATTGCAGCCATCAATTTTTCTTTTTGAAAATATTTTTAAACATCCAAGTCGTTTTGGAGAAGATTCCAAAAGTTGCGAAAAAATATCGTGTTGTTAATTATTTTTTTCATCATCATCATCATATCAGCCGAAAGACGTCCACTGCTGGACATAGGCCTCCCCCAAGTGTCGCCACATTGACCGGTCCCGTGCGTCCCGCATCCAGCGAATACCCGCAACCTTCACCAGGTCAATTATATATATTTTTAAAGCAAAACTATTAGTCACAAGAAAAAACCTTGTGTTCAAAATTATGTACATGAATCAAAAATAAATAAATTTCATTTTTTCAAACCTTTTAACCTAGCCGTTACTAAGGAGTATGTTTTAGAAAGTTGCCGTTTTACGGCACTAAAGGGTATGTAATTAATAACTATGCATTTTAATTAAAAAAACTTAGTTAGTTGTTTATCCCAACAGCAGTTGCTTATAGACGTCCATTATCAATAATAAAGATATTTTATAGAGAAAGAATCAAAGAAAAAATATCACTATACAGTCCAAAAAACATATCTGAATAGCTACTAGGAACTTGTCAGATACACAAAAATCTTTTTCCCTAACATAGTCCACATTGCTCTCAATCTTATTCAGTCGCACGTTAAGAGTGCAAATCATCCTCCCTTGCATGTAACAGATCGAATTTCGAACAAACCAGATGCAGCAGTAGTAAACGTGGAACTAAATCTAATGCTATCAAATCTATCTGCAGTGAACCGAACCGGACAAATGGCTTGTCATCGAATTCGTTTTAGGGTCAGGAGTGTCACATGCAGTGATTTTTAGTACCTATGAATTCCGAAGTATGTATGAATGAAAGTGTTTATATGATGTTTTCGTTTATTAAGTTAGGGATTTTTCTAGTTAAATTTTTTGCCACCTTCGAACGGCGCCGTTAGATAGAGAAAACAGCCTAAGAAAATATTTTGTTCTTTACTTACTTTCAGGTCGATTAAACCCTTTCTGTAAACACCTGCCAAAATTCAAACGATTATCTCCTCTAAAAGTATAGCTACAAGTAATATTTTGCGTTACCGCCAAAATTTATTTAACGTGTCCCAAAATCCGAGACCATTACGACCTTATTTCCCATTGAAAGTACCAATAACTGGCGGTAAAAGTCAATATTTGACGCTTTGGGACCTAATCCGGCGTAACAGTTCTGGAACCATCGAGCATAAAGCCATCATTTCGTACTTAACCCTTGTTTGCGACTGTCCGTTTTTGCAGTTTTAATAAAACGACCCGTTGTAGAGACAGGGGGATGACAGAGGCGGCCTCAGGGGATTTTGGTTCGATTTTGACGTAACGGCAATTTAATTTAGTTGCCACATGATGGATATTGATAGCACCAATCCACTTTTTCATGGCCTGTGGAAACGTCAAATCGAACGCTTCCTGAGTTTTTATAAGGTTATCGAGTGTTGCTATGTGAGATATGGATTGGGGTTTATAACCCGCCGTAATGGAGACACGGTTTATGAACTTGATGGGTTACTTTTATAGGAGACATGAGGCCGTTTTTACTTCATTTTAAGGAAAGTTATTTAGGCTAAATAATAGCTGCCATAAAAGTCTTGTTGTACTTATCTATGAGCAAGACCGCTGCTTCTTCTTATGGTTTATTTTACTAAGTGCTTGTCATCATCATCAGCCTCTTAATGTTCCCATTGCTGGGTGACAGGCCTCCTAACTGTGAGAAAGGCAATAAATAGGCCTTAATCCTCCACGCGGGCCTAGTGCGGGTTAGTGAATGTCACATGCCTGAGTTATTGAGTGCCCGTCATAAAAAAAATATATAATAGCAACAATCAGGAATTCTTTTACAAAAAGCACGCTTACACCACTTGGCACCGGTTTATTTCTCCTGCAACTACGTCCAGCAAAATTAAACCGGTTCTCATCAACTATTACATTTTAACACCCATTCGTTGAATTTAAAATTATTTACCTATTAATTATATTTTTCTAACAAAAATCAACAAAGCAACGAATCCTAGTAATATTTTTTATCAATATTTACACAAACAGAATATAAGAACCTTAATAAGAAAAAAAAAGGTAATAAATTTTCATGGAATGCATAGTGTTTTTAATAATAAATAATTTTATAAATAAAATATTTGATATCCTTTTTATAAATAAAGATAAGTAGATAGTACATATGAATCAAATATTATTTCTTATATTTTGCCAAAAAAGCCAAAAAATATACAGTGGTACAGTCGTAATAAGGGAAGTATTCAAAATTTAGTCAAACACTAAGAAATCTTTCCTCGTTACGTCAGAAGCCATTAATACTACAATGAGATAGGTATGTCTTACCTAATTTGCCTTCAAGGCAGACAAACTATCATTAAGCCTGAAATTGCGAGCTGGAATAATAAATAACATTTTAACTAGAAACCTTTGTCTAGTTATTCGAGTTTCATGAAGAACATGAGATTCACAATTATATCTACAGTGAAAGATCAGAAGTCAAAAATTAAATAATCATCCCTTTCAGAAGACTACCTAGTGAACAGTCTGAGCCATTCTTTTGCACAGACTTTCGTAGTCGAGGCCAGGTTTACGCATTAGCCTTCATGAATTCAGACCAGAGCTGGACAAAATACATGCTTTGCTTTAATTAAAATATAAATTGCAAAATACTATCTCGCATGTAATTTAAATCAGAAATACAAAATATTTGTAAGTCATGTATTTGAAATATAAAATTCAAAATACAGTCGATCATCCATCGTGACGTTACCGCCATATCAAAAAATTCAAAATTCATTTATTTGCATAAATAAGGTACAGAAGGTTGGTAAAATGTACAAAATTGTTCTCTTATTCTGCCTTTAATTTCGGCGTGCAAATATAAATCAGAGTGACACATTTTAGTAAAAAATTGTTAATGATCATAATCATGCAGTCACTAAACAGATAAGCCCATTAAAATGTATTAATGAATTAAATAAATGTCAATATAATATGAAAAAAATAATAGAGATGTATGTGTCAATACTAATAATGTCAATAATGGGAGAGGTTCACCACAAAATAATAATAACCAAACACAAAACAATAACAATCATAATTTAAAAAAATAATAATAATAAGATAATAATCACAAGTGTCAATAATAATCATGTCAATAACTGGCGTAAGTCACCACACAATAATAAAAACCAATGACAAAATAATAACAACCATAATTTTAAAATAATAATACTAAAGATAACAATCATAAGTGTCAATAATGGGCGAAATTCGCCACACAATAATAAAACCAATGACAAAATAATAACAATCATAATTTAAAATTACGGTGCAATTTACAAAAAAAAATAAAAAACTTACAATTTATAATCCAAAAACTCATGCACACTATAAAAGCATTTTTCAATTAGAAACCTCGTCAAATTATTTTTAAATCTGGAAAATGGTAGCGTTTTTATAGAATTTGGTATTTTGTTATACAATTTTATGCACATAATGTAGCTGTTATTACTTGTTAATGTGAGATTCGTCCTCGGTTGAAATAACTTATTAGTATACATAGATCGAGGGGCATAGTAGTTCGTCGCCTGCTGAAAAAGTCCCTTATGTTTGAAAACAAATAAACAGGATTCTAATATGTTAATACATGGAAGAGTTAGTATTTTATATTTCTTAAAGAAAGGACGGCATGACTCTATTTGCTTCAACCCAAATATAGCTCTTAGACACTTTTTTTGCATTACGAATGCTTGATCAATCTCCACACAACGACCCCACAGGATAATACCATACCTTAGAGTGGAGGTTATATAGCCATGGAAAGCCGTTATTGCGGCACTTCTAGATACCTCGCAGCTAATACGCCTCAAAGGGTATATGAATTTATTTATTTTAGCACAAATATCATTTATATGATTTTTCCATGAGCAAAATTGATCTAAATTTATTCCAAGAAACTTAACAGAGTCAGTTTCTAACAGGGCAACCCCTTTATAAGATATATTTAGGTCCAGCGGTTTTGATCGATAAGTGTGAAATTGCATAAATTTTGTTTTATTAATATTAACTTTTAAATTATTAGTCTCTAGCCACTCTATAGTTCGTTGAAGAGCAATATTTATTTCTTGTTCGTACGAACTTTTATATTGTCCTTTGATTATGATTGTAGTATCGTAGGCAAACAGTACACATTTATGATTTATAATTTCTGGGAAATCGTTTGAGCAAAAACATTGGCGGTCCCAAAATACTGCCCTGTGGCACGCCATATCGATTAAACATAAATGAGGATTGGAATGATTCTAACGTTTTAGTTTGGTCATTATAATTCGTTACTTCCACTGATTGTATTCTGTCGGACAAATATGATTCCATCCAGTTATATGCCGTTCCTCTGATTCCATATCTGGAAATCTTTTCCAATAATCGTTCATGAGAAACGTGATCAAACGCTTTACTCATATCCATGAATAAAACTGTAACCGGTATTTTCTTGTCAATACAGTCTGTTATTTCTTTTATTAATCGAAAGGCCGCCAAAGACGTACTTCTATTTTTACGAAACCCATTTTGTTCGTCCTTAATAATCTTGTGTTTTTCAATGAAGTATGCTAATTTGTTATGAAAAGCTTTTTCAAATTTTTTAGAAAATATAGGTATTAAAGTCACGGGTCTGTAATTGTCCATTTGAGTGCTATCCCCTTTTTTAAATATTGGTTTCACCACTGATTTCTTTAATAAATCGGGAAATATTCCTTGTTCTAGAGAGAGGTTAACAACATGTAGAAGTGGCTCTAGAATTATATTGACTGACAGTTTTATGATGTCAGTGCGAATATTATCATAACCACTAGCTTTGGAATCATTTAGAGACATCACTATTTTTTTAAGGTCACTACCATCCAGTGGGTACAAAAATATTGAATTACTGATTGATTCAATATGATCCATTTGTTTCAATCTTGTATTTTGGTATGCTATCATTGGTGTTATGGTGCGTGGACGGGTTTATACTTGAAATAAGACGACTGGATTCTGGTATTAAATTATACGTGTATTCATGACGAGCGGGTGGAAGGCAACAACGGAAGGAACAGTGAACCATAGATACATAATATATTATTTTGTAAGTTCGGATACGTAACATCTCCCTTATTAAAAGAAAACATTGCTTGAAGCGGAAAATGTACGCAAATTGTAAGTATACACTTTTTTTTTTTTTTTTTTATAATTAACAAATTTCAACTTATATTATGAATGAAACGGAACGTTTATCAAGTTGACTTGACTGACATTTTCAATTGACAGTTCTATGACAGTGACGTCTGACAAATTAACTTGACATTGACAGCTAATAACAAACAAAATGAGGTTAGAAATCATCAATGATTTTTCTTTGTTTGAACATTAACACAATAACTATAGATTTAAACTAAACTTAAGTACATTAAGAACTTAATCTAGACTTATGACTAACAGAATCTTCGGGGCTTTATTATAGCTCTGCCGAATGAAGAATATGTTACTGCTGAACGGTTTGTATGACTATTTGGTGTCTGTGTATGTAATGTGTTTGTTTTTGTTTCAGGTTGTTGGATGGGACTAGCTGAACAAGGGGATTGACGGTTGGATGTTGATGACGGCTGTGTACTGGAAGACGGCGGTTAACTTGTATCAAGTGGAACTGATGGGAATTGTAGTGGACTACTATTTGGAGCAGAGAAAGTGGCTGAAAGTTTTGGTTTGAAGATATGTTGGCGATTACGACGGAAAGTACCCCCTCAGAAAGTATTGCGAAAAAAAGTTTTTATATATGGGAGACTGGCCAGTTATAATGTTTTTCGAAAATATGATTATTTATAAGTAAAAATAAGTAAGTTCCAATTTCAAAATTTCCCTCCACATTTTTTGCGAGTTAATTCAAAGTATTGTGTCTCACTGAAATATGGATCTGCGCCGGGAACATTTTAGAGCTATGATTTTATACGATTTCAAGTGTCGCCTGAAACCGGATGAATCGTACGATAGACTTCAAATGGCATTCATGGATGAAGGCCTTTCCAAGGCAACCGTGTATCGTTGGTATAACGAATTCAAGCGCGGTCGACCAACTTTGGGGGATGACGAAAGAAGCGGTCGCCCTTTGACGGCTGTTACCGAAGAAAACGTGCTAGCAGTGAAAAATTTAATCCAAGACAATAGGCGAATTACATATCAGGAGATTCAACACATATTGAAGATTGGATCGGGAAGCGTTCACGAGATTCTACACAGCCATCTTCGCGTGAGGAGGATAGTATCACGCTGGGTGCCGCACAACCTCACCGATGCTCAGAAGCAGGCCCGGGTGGAATGGTGCCGTGATATGCTTAACAAATTTGAAGCAGGCTCGTCTCGGCGTGTTTACGACATCGTTACAGGTGATGAGTCCTGGATTTATCAATACGACCCAGAAACCAAGCGCCAGTCGACTGTTTGGGTGTTTCAAAATGAGCCAACGCCTACCAAAGTGAAGCGATCTAGAAGCGGGGGTAAGATTTTGATCGCTAGCTTTTTTAATTTGACTGGCCACTTGGTATCAATTCCCTTACGGGATCAAAGAAGCATTAATGCCGAATGGTATACTACCAAATGTTTGCCAGAAGTTTTCTCTGTTATAAGCAACAAGCGACCAAACACAGGGCTCCGCGGGCTACTGCTCCACCACGACAATGCACCTGCGCACACCGCACTCAAAACGAGGGACTTCCTGGACAGCACGCCAGTCAAACTCCTGGGTCACCCTCCTTACAGCCCTGATCTAGCACCGTGTGACTTCTTTTTATTCCCAAAAATAAAAAATCAGCTCAAAGGGATACAATTTTCGTCGCCGGAAGATGCGCTGGCTGCGTTCGAGCAGGCTGTAAACGAGGTGTCTGCGGCGGACTGGAAAAAGTGTTTTGAAAACTGGTTTAGGCGCATGAATCTTTGTATAGAGGCTGGTGGAAAGTACTTTGAAAAGATTTAATAAAAATATATGTACGTATAGAACAATTTTTTTTAGTTTCGCAAAACTTTCTGAGTGTCCCACGTACCTTCTGGGGAAACTATACTATAAGATCTGGGCTGTGGACCTATGTCTGATATAGTACCTGGTGTCCATATACTATCTGGCTGTTTCTTAAAGTATATTTTATCACCTATGTTTAACGAAGACAATGGTTTTGTATGTTGATTATAATAAATCTGTGATTTTTTATCTTTTATTTGAATTTTATTTGTTACAGACCTGTAGTTAGGTAATTTAGGTTTCAGAGTCTGTTCTAAGACTGGAAGTTTAGTTCTAAGTGCCCTGGACATAAGTAATTGTGCAGGTGAATACATGCCTTCTTTAGGTGTATTCCTGTACTGTAATAATGCTAAATGAGGGTCTGAACTATCACTAAGACATTTTTTTAATATGTTCTTAACCGTGCCTATGGTTCTTTCTACAAGACCATTAGACCGTGGAAGATAGGGACTTGATGTGACATGTTGTATTTGCCAATCTAAAGCAAAATTATGAAACTGTTTTGAGTTAAATGGGGGACCATTATCTGAAATTAGAGTATTGGGAATTCCATGTCTGGAAAAAATTGACTTTAAATGACTAATGACAATTTTACTAGTGGATCCACCTACTAGCTTACAAATCTCGACGTATTGTGAATAATAATCAACGACTATGATGTACTTGTCTGAATTGAGATCAAATAGATCAACACCGACTTTATTCCAAGGGATTGGTTTTACTTCATGTGGCTGTAGTGGCTCTTTGAAATTGCTGCGTCTGTTGGTCAGACAGATATGACAATTATTAACATACCTTTCTATATCAGAGTACATATTGGGCCAGTATACTAGGTTTCTAGCTAATCTTTGGCAACTGTGAATACCCTGGTGACCTTCATGGATCTGTTTCAATATGTCATTCCTCATAGCTACTGGTATAATAATACTATTATTTTTAAAGATAATACAATGGTATTATCTTTTACAATGGTATTCTAATAATGTGTATATCTGTTTTTAAAGGAAAATATGTCCTAAGGATGTCTGGAAGTAATTTTTTATGTTCAGGTCATCCTGATATGCAATATTTACTTAAAAGTGACAATTCCTTATCTTGGAAAGTCTGTTCTTGAATTAATTTAAGTTTATTTGGACTAACTGACAGTGATTTAATAACTAAATTGACATGCAAATCTAGGTCTGAATCTAGATCTTGTAATGACTGTTCTGGTAACGCTGCTCTAGACAGAGTATCAGCTACAAAAAGATATTTGCCTGGTTTGTAAGTTACATTCAGGTCATATGGTTGTAATCTCAGCATTATTCTTTGAAGACGGGGTGGAATGTTATAAATTAACAATAACAATAACAATAACAATAACAATAACAATAACAATAACAATAACAATAACAATAACAATAACAATAACAATAACAATAACAATAACAATAACAATAACAATAACAATAACAATAACAATAACAATAACAATAACAATAACAATAACAATAACAATAACAATAACAATAACAATAACAATAACAATAACAATAACAATAACAATAACAATAACAATAACAATAACAATAACAATAACAATAACAATAATTTATTTAGCAAAAAATGAAGAAATACATAGTTTCATGTTACATTACTATAATATTATGGCATATTTCTGCTCAATCTTGTGAATATTGGCCCCGATGCTAGGAAAATCCTGTGTTATTGGGGCCAACCATTCGTCCGTTATGGTTATTTTAAAAATTTGTAAGCAAAAACGTGTAACAGTAGCAATAATATGTGGGTAAGCGCGTGCGCAAAATGTGTGCTTGTGATGTTGTGTAGTGGAGGTATGCGTGTTAGTGTGTGGTGTGTGTGGGTGTGTGTAGGGGTGTGTGGGTGTGTGTAGGGGTGTGTGTTTGTGTGTTATGTGGGAGTGTGTGTTTGTGTGTTGTGTAGGTGTACGTGTACGTGATACTAATAATTATTTATTGGCATGGCAGTTTAATCAGTGCTTCTGTTTCATCATAATCTAAGGTAAGGAGGTATTCTTTAGTTACTTTTTTACTTTTGTGTTTGTTTAGTGCATGAATATTAATTTTTTGTTGTATTTTGTTATAAATATGTGCACTTAGGTAGAGGTAGTGGCGTCTAGCAAATGTAGTTTTTGTATGAGTTGTGGGACAGACCAGTTTGGGTCTTCTTCTTACTGTCGGGCTGCTATTTTTATTGTAGGGAAGAGTTGCGTGTTTACGAATGATTGTACGGAGTATATATAGTTGTCGGACCGTTAATGTACTGAAATCTCTGTATAGTTGTCGCGTTGGGAATCTAAAAGGTCTTTTTAAAATCACTTTAATAACCGCTCTCTGAGCTCGTTCCACTTGAATCATGTCGGTCTTGGCAGCACCTCCCCAAGCAGTGATGCAATAGCTCAATACTGATTCACCTAGTGCTGAATAAACTATTTTGAGAATTTCGCTGTTTGCGGATACCCTTAGCTTCTTGAAAAGAAAAATAAGTTTGCGAATTCGAGTAGATACTGTTTGTATGTGTGCTTTCCAGGATAGACAGGAATCCAGTTGAACACCAAGATATCGGACAACCGGTGCTCTAGTGACAGCGGGGCATGTGCAGTGGGGGAAAAGGTTGGAGCATTTGTGAGCTTTAATATGTAATGAACCATCTTGAGGTAGGGCAGAACGTCTTAGGCCAAAAGTGATGAAGTTAGTTTTTGCAATATTTAATGTGAGACTGTTTTGTTCTAGCCATAACATCACTTCGGCGAGTCCCTTTTCGGCAGTCTCTTTAGCTGAGGTCCAATCATGGCCATAGGATAGAAGTGCCGTGTCATCCGCGTACGCTATTATTTTTGTGGAGGGGAGAGATAGCTGACAGAGTTCATTAACGTAGATTTGGAAAAGTAGAGGACTGAGCAAACTTCCTTGTGGGACTCCGACAACTACAGGATTTGCTTCGCTAACATACTCTCCTATCCTAACGTGCTGCATCCTATCAGTAAGAAAACTTTTAAACAGGGTGTGAGCGATGCCACGTACGCCGATGGTTTCTAGTTTAGAGAGAAGTCGAGGAACAGACACAGTATCGAACGCCGTCGATAGGTCTAGGAAGATACCTAGACACTTAAACTTATGGTCGATTTTGTCCACTAAAAAGTCGAGTAGGCCTGTCACCGCGTCCTCTGTGGATAATCCGCGTCTAAAACCGAACTGGTTTTGGGAGATAATTTTGTGTTTGTTTAAGAAATTATTAAGGCGTTTATACATTATTCTCTCTAGAATTTTGGAGATTGCTGGAAGGACTGAAATTGGGCGATAGTTCGTGACCCTGTTTTTATCACCCGACTTGTATATTGGATGTACGATAGCTTTTTTTAGAGCACTGGGGAATATACCAGTAGATATCGCCAGGTTGCATATACGTGTGATAGGTGGGACCAGGATGTGGCTAGCGTGTTTTAGCAATTTTGGTGGGATGCCATCCCAACCGGTAGCACTGTCAATCCGGAGGCTGTTTATAATGGAATTAACTTCTTCCTCGTCTGTTTCCAGAAGAACCATTGAGTCGGCTATACTTTGTTGGTGGGTGTTAAAAGACTGGGTGGGATTTCGGTTAGGTATATTGTTAGCAAGATTTATACCAACATTTGCGAAGAAAGTGTTAATTGCGTTGACAGACTTAGTCGGGCACTTTTCAATTGATAGGAGTTCTGTTGAAGTCGAGCGTATGCTTTTAGTGTCGGTTACACTGCGGATAGTTTCCCACATTTTTTTTGGGTTATTTTTAGCTTTGTGAAATTCCTTTTCTTCATAGTCCGATTTTACCCTTTTTAATAAATTATTGCAAAAATTGCGATATCGTAAATAGGTTAGTTTTAGAATATGATTATTTGGATCTTTATTTGTTTCATAGTGTATTTTGTCCCTATTACGTATGCATCTCAGAAGTCCCGTAGTCATCCATGGCTTTATAATTCTTTGCTTGCATGGGATTGTCCTAGAAATTGTATTTTTAATTAGTATGGGGGAGATTATATTTAATAATTCGTTGGTAGCTTGGTTGGGGTCAGTTATTGTATCTAAAATAGAGAAGTCACTGTTTTCGATGTCAGAGATAGCACTTGCGAGATTAAGGGAAGCCGTATAGACTTTATTGTTATTAGGTTTAGGTTTATTATTTTCGAGATTTAGCAAGACTGCAGAGTGGATGAATTGGTTTCTTATACAGTGAAACTATTGGTTTGTGGTCTGTTTCAACTGAGGTGTGGCGACCATAGATATATTGGTGAAACTTTGTACAACCAAATAAGATAGCTAAGAGCTCTTTCTCAATCTGAGAGTATGACTGTTGACATGAGCTTAATGAAGCTGAAGCATATGCGATGGGGTGTTTGTCATGACAAATCACTGCACCCATGGCATCTTTAGACGAATCGACAGACAGTGTAATTGGTTTATTTTGATCATAATATATCAAGACAGGGGCTTTAGTTATACATTCCTTTAATGTATTAAATTCTACATTATGTCTATCTTGCCAAGACCAATCATTATCTTTAGACAGAAGTGTTCTTAAATTTGAAGTTTTTTCTGATAGATTCTCTATCTATGAGCCTAAATATGTGACCATACCTAAGAAACGTTGTAATTCTGTGACATTTGTAGGGGGTGGCATACTGCAAATGGCTTTGACTTTGTTTTCATCAACTCTTACACCATCTTTAGAAAAGATGTGTCCTTAATATTTGACTTCACTTTTACATATGTTAGACTTTTCTTTATTAAATTTTATGCCTATTTCCCTAGCTTTTTCTAAGACTTGTTTTAACCTAAAATCATGTTCTTCTTTTGTTTTACCATAAATTAAAAAATCATCCATCATGATTTTAATTCCTGAGATATCAGAGAATTTCTTTGTCATAATGGAATGAAACAGTTCTGGCGCTGCATTTATACCAAAGGGAAGTCTTAGGAATCTATATCTACCTTGAGGTGTGATAAATGTACATAGCTTTGAAGAAGCTTCATCTAACTTGAGCATATAAAATCCTTTGTTTGCATCAAGGGTAGTAAAATACTGTGCACCAGAGAGGCTGCATTTAATTTCATCTATCGTTGGAAATTGATAATGAGGACGTATAATTGCTTTATTAAGTTTTCTTGGATCTATACACAGGCGTAGTTTACCATTTTTCTTTGATGCAATCACAATAGAACTTACCCATTCTGTTGGTTCCTCGACTTTGACTATAATTTGATCCTTTTCTAACATAGCTAATTCTTCTTTTAATTGTTCTAATAGACTGAATGGAATTCTACGGCAGGCATCAACAGATGGAATAGCATCAGGCTTCATTGACAAATGACATTCATAATCTTTAAGACAACCTATTCCTGTGAAGAGATCTTTGTATTCAACAATCTGTGATACATTGACTGACTCATGAAATTGGACATTATGGACTCTTTTAACTAATTTTAAAATCTCACAACTGTTACGACCAATAATATTTCTACAAGGTAAATCTACAACATGAAAATTGACTTTGTATGCTATGTTGTTATGGTTGACTGACAGAATGCATTGACCTACAGTAGGTAGTATTTCACCACTGAATGTTGAGAGTTTGTGACTACTTTTCACTATACTACTCAATGGCAAATTAAGTTTATTGTATGTATTGAATGATAAAATGTTAGTGTCTGCACCTGTATCAAGTAAAAAGTCTACATTCTTACTATTTATGAATAAAGTTGCATTAAATGGGTTTCTTTGGCTGACAGAAATCTCATTCATGAAAAGACTATTTAAAAAATATGTATCAGATGGATTACCCTTACTTTCTTCTTCTACGAATCTCACTTGCATGCTACGGCAACATTTGGCAAAGTGGTTCGGCTTGTGGCAGTTGTTACAGATGACACCTATGGCTGGACATTTTGATCGGTGAACTTGACCGCATCTTGAGCAGATCTTGGTTGACTGTTGAGGTTCTTGACTGGACGACGTTTTGTTTGTTCGACGATGTTGACTTTCTTGTGACTGACGATTTTGACTTCCTTGAGACTGCTGACTTTGACTTCCTTGACGACTATGACTTCTTGGACGACTGTGACTTCTTTGACGACTGTTTGTTTGGTGACTACGACGCGATTGACTGGCGACAACACTTACTTCGTGGCTTGCTATCGCTCTAGCCTCTAACCTTGTGTTTCTCAGTGTTTTAGCGAGACTGACGGCGGCATCGAATGAAGTTGGTTTCTCGATCAGGATACGTTCTCTGATGTACGAGCAAGTTAAATTTAAGTTCCATGAAAATATGTCCTTTACTATGTCATCGGCAAGACCTTCGAAATTGCATTGGATACTTAAATTCTTGAGATCGGTGGCATACGTCTCAATTTCTTCATCTGGACCTTGTTTTCTGTTGAACAGCTTATGCCTTTCGACGGAAATATTAACACGTGGCGTAAAATAATCTTCAAATTTGGCGAGTAGATTCTTATAGGTGATCTTCTCCATATCCGTATTGAACGAGTAAAATATCTGAAGAGCGTCCGGACCCATTGTTTGTAATAAAATGGCTACCTTTCTGTTGTCGGATTCGTTCTCCAAACTGTTAGCGATCATATAAATGCCAAGACTGGTTTTAAAATTTCGCCAAGCCAGTGGCATGTTCGATGCGTTGATATTAAGGTAGAAATTACGCGATTCTGGTATTAAATTATACGTGTATTCATGACGAGCGGGTGGAAGGCAACAACGGAAGGAACAGTGAACCATAGATACATAATATATTATTTTGTAAGTTCGGATACGTAACAATTGGAAGCCGAGTTAATGAAAAATTCACAGACATAATATCATCACTAATAAACACTAATACACAGAAATTGGTAAAAAATAACTGTTTCAAATGAAAAGCACGATTGACAAGATACTGATACTGATATCAGAAATAAGAAGATATTTATACAGATATACGTGTATCAAATTCTGCCCAACCCTGATCCAGACCACAAATTAACAAAATTAAAAAAACAAGCTCGTCCAATATTTCTATCTACAATACAGAAGCAATATCGCCCGACCATTAAGTAATTAAAGCAAATACATTGCGGCAAAAATATTAAAATATTTATTTGAAGGTACTCTTAAAGTTATTACGATCGCGTAAACTGACTTTGGCTTGGATCCAAAAAATTGGTAACCGTTGAGTGCATTGCAGGTACAATGGGTCACCCGATTTAATTAGGTTAAAACTTGGGTAAGCGAATTTATCGTGGAGTTAAATGTCAACCACGGCGCGACGGCTTGCAGTCTCTTTGCCTTTTTTAAATATACTACCCGTAATATGCAAAAAAAAGATTTTATGGTGGGTTGGGAAATTATAAGCTTTGTTTTTGGAATTAGGGTGCTTGTATGTAGGCTGATTTATAAATGGCACACAGAGGACATTAGCTGTTTGGCATTAGCCGCGAACAGTGACCCTTACGGAAAATGAGAAATACAGTAATTTTTTTTTCCATAATAATGCATTAGTGTTTTGTTAACGGAATGGAGAGTACCAGACATAAAATAAGAAGCTTCAATTTTTATAATGCATTTAAATAAAGGTTCACTGATTTATCAAAAGACTTAAAAGGAGCTGAAAATCTATTTTCAATTTTAAGACCAAGCTGGGCGCCATTAAAAAGTGTTTGGCGCCCAGCTCGGGACTTAATATGTTTTATGCATTTTGGTCACAACAGCCACATATTTTATTAATATTAAAAAGTAAAACACTAGTAGCAGGTAATATAAAAATAAGTCTTTTCTAAAACATTTGTAAGACGCGTCGGACATCGGCGGTGTAATCTGCAACCACTCCGATATGAATGTTGGTTCTCCACTTTGCTACAGAATGTTTTGCAGTTTTCAGTATTCCGTATCAAATATTACGTTGAAACGGGCCACTTGTATGGGATCAACACCATATCTGTCCGTTTGCCAGTCACAGCTTAGTTTCGCAGAGCCTATGCAATTTAGAAGGCTCATTTTCAGCAGTGGACGTTAGAGGACTGAAGTGATGAAGGCAATTTGTAATGCAAGCTTCAAAACAGCTTACTACATCGGCTAAGTCTTGAAGATAAATATGCACAGTATGCTTTATGCCTGCAATAACGTGACAGTTGACAGGATGGAATGGAAGAAGGAAACATATTGCGTCGACCACAAGTAATATGGGACAAGGGTGACATTTCATTGAGGATTGAATTGGGTTTTTGGTTGAGACAGTAGACGTAAAGTTGAAAGGCCACTCTCTAGTTGGACCGATAACCAGATTAAGACTGCGGGAATATAGTGGATGCCAGAGAGGGGCAGGCCTATGTCCAGCAGTGGACGTCTTTCGGCTGAAATGATGATGATGATAATGATGTATTAAATTATGAGAATACTTTATGCCTACTGGATCAAAAAATCACGAATCCCATCGAGGGATTCACGTCACTCAAATTCTACGATCACATTAAACATCACAAGATAACAATCTCTGTGAAACGTCATCAACTTTTTTAAAGGAATTTTCCTTATCATAATATCAATCTTGGGTTGTTGGACAGATTTTTTAATAACCGTCCTACTTTTGTTGAAGATTAGTTTCCTTAACAAGAGCTTCGTTTTCTATTAACTGAATAAAAATGTAGGCGAGATTGGCTATTATGCTTGGGTGGTTTAATTCGCAATTGTGGGTACATTATACTATTTTCTACTTTTTTCTAGTTTCAGCCAGACAATCTGGAAAAACTGGTAGTATCGGGATGCATGGAACGAGACGGGACGGGTGGATGGAAAAAGACCACGCGGACGTTCACCTACTCGCTGGTCTGATCAAATCAGGGCCATAACGGGACTCACGGTGACCACTGCCATGAGAAGAGCCGAAAACAGGGTGGCTTGGAAGCAGCTCGTCGTTGACTCCGTCAAAGCTTTTCAAGACGGGGACGAACTTCAGAAATGAAGACAACGAATAAGAAGAGATACTATTTTGAATTAAATAATTAAGTATGTACTAATATATCATATATACTGTGGTGTCTTGGAATTGATAAAAACGTGGCTAAGTCTTAATAACTGGTTTTTATTTGGAAACAAGCTACGGTTTGGCAAGACTGACAAACGTAACAACTGACAAAGAACTTCAATAAACAGAAATTTAAAAAATATCCTTCAATCTGTCTTTTTAAATCAAAAAGTCGATTCTGCATGTGACTTATAAGAATATTAATGTATCTGCTACGATAAGGAATAAAACAAAAATGTAATAAACGCCCTTTGTTTTTTTTTTTTAATTTACGCATTTTTCCAATTTGGCTCAGCACATGGCACAAATTGTACATTATATTAAAGTTAAATCTTGTATAATTTAGTAAATTGGGATTTTTTGAAATAACCAATACAATTTTATGGAACAGCTTTCTTTCGTAATAAACGTTTTGATTGCTCAATTTTCGTAACAAATAAGTTGCTGTGCGGAGAGATTAAACTACTATATTGCCATTTTGTACGGATGAGTGATATTAGGAGTAAGTGATACAACGAATGCTGTTGCTATACTGCCCTTTATTATAAAAGAACACAAGTTTATATGGTTACATTGACATCTCCCTCTCATCTCCTCCCTAAAACTAAAATAAAATAAAAGTTTACTTTTATTTTATTGCATGGTTACAATATAAGCACAAATTAAACATTGATACTCTTAGGCTAACACGTATAAAATATAGTTATAACATAATCGTAGTACATATGTTCGTTATGTTTGGTATACAAAGTTATACAATAATAAGTAGTTACATACTTATAATAACAATCAATCCCTGAGTACCTATGAGCGCACAGCTGGCGCTTATTATTCGTCTCCGTTTTCTGCTGACCTGTATAATAGCTATTGTTAAGTGCTTATAGCATTGGTAATTAATTGTCTTATTGTTTTTATCTTAAACATGATACGGTTTCGTTCTGTTTTTGTGAATAATGTCGGGTTTTCCCTTATAATTGACCTCAACATTTGGTGACAAATCTCTAATCACCTTGTAAGGTCCAGAATATAATTGTTGAAGTTTATTGCCAGTTTCATTTTTAATTAAAACTTGATCGTTTGGCTTGTAGCGTATTGGATTTACATGCTGGTCGTATCTACTTTTTCTGCCTATTTTATTGGCTATCAAATTTTCCCGCGCTTCGGTTTGAGAAACCTGTAGGCGGTACTTAAGTTCAAGCGGGTAACTGTCGTAATTATATAGAGGCTCTACACACTTTTCCAAATTATTGGGCAAGTTACACTTTCTACCGTATACGAGTTCGAATGGTGTAAATTTTGTTGACGAGTGAACTGTCGTATTATAAGCAAAGCACCAGAATGGTAACCAAGTACTCCATAATTCGGGTTTTCCTTCTGCTTGGATTCGCAAAAATGCACCTAGATTTTTATGCGAGTTCTCTAGCGCTCCGATGCTTTGGTGATGATACGCAGTTGAGTTTAACTTTTTAATATGTAGTAATTCACAAACCTGTGTCACGGTCTCGGACATGAACTCTGTGCCTCTGTCGGTAGCTATGTCCCTCGGGATGCCATGTTGAAGTATGAAGTTATCCACGAAGGTGCGTGCTACTTCTGTAGAGGTTTTAGTGACGAGGGGATACGCACATACATACTTGGACAGCTCGCATTGCAATGTCAATATATAAGAAAAATTGTTGCTGTCTTTGTCTAATGGTCCTACCAAGTCTAAGAAGATTTTATCGAAAGCCGAATGAGCAGTTGTGGTGATTGCCATTGGCTCTTTCACCTGAACTGTATACTTATGCTTCTGACATTGAACACATTTTTTGACATAATTTTTGACATCACTTTCTAAGCCTGGCCAAAAATAGTATTTTTTTATATTAGTCAGCATTCTTCTCATGCCCGCGTGCCCACTAGTGGGCAAAAGATGAAAGTCGTTGAGTATCACTTTCCTATCATCTTTGTCCTCTATTCTTTCGACATCTTTTAATATACATAATCTGGGCCCTTTCCAGTTGCTTTGTTTTCTTATCTCACTAGTTAATTTCTCTACAAAAATTTTATTATTCGAATTTTTAATGAAGTATACTTCTTCTATATTTAGCTTGTTACATAGATCACTCAGCTCTCTCGCAAACTCGGCTCGCGTAGTTTGTGATTGAGATGCCGAGTTTATGAATATAGTTTTCATTTGGGCATTATACAATAATATTATGTGTGTTTGTAACACTACTGAGCTATCGCTCTTTAACTTCTTAAGACTGCTACTGGGTGCAAATCTTAACTCTACTGCGCCTCTTGGTTTGATATGAGTTTCCACTACATGTGGTTGAACTGGCAAGTTGTCGGTGGGCAACTCATCTGCCGGGGCGACAGCATCTAATTTTCGTTTTTGAGCGCGAGTCATTACTGCACACAGACACTCATTCATTTCTTTAAGTTCTTTTGACGTAATTTTTATTCTAGATAATGCGTCTGCAACGCAGTTCTCACTCCCTTTTACGTATTCTATTTCGTAATTGTATTCTTCTAGAGCTAGTCTAAATTTAAAGAGCCTGCTAGATGGGTCTTTTAAATTAAATAAGTATACAAGGGGTTTGTGGTCGGTTAGTATTTTAAATGTACGACCGTATAAATAGGGTCTGAAATATTTGACAGCCCAAACTACAGCTAAGAGTTCTTTCTCTATGGTGGGATAGTTCTTTTCCGCTTTGTTAAGGCTCCTACTAGCGTAAGCTATTGGTCTGCCATTTGAATTTGATAGTACTGCCCCAATTGCGTACCCAGATGCATCGGTTTGTACTATGAATTGATTTAGTTCTGAGAAATCTGGGTACTGTAGGATTGGCGGTGACATCATACTCTGTTTTAGAGTTTCAAATGACGTTTGACAGTTGCTATCCCAGTTGAATTTAGTGTTTTTCTTACTTAAAAGGTTTAAATGATAGGCTTTGTCGGCAAAGTGGTCTATAAATTTTCTATAGTAGTTTGCAAAAGCAACGAAGCGTTTCACTTCGTCCGTACTTTTAGGAACTGGATACTCTTTAATTATTTTAATCTTATCTGGGTCCGGCAATATACCATTGCCTGTCACCACGTGGCCTAAATAAAGCATCTCTTTCTTAAGGAAATCGCATTTAGTGGGATTTAATTTTAAGTTGGCACTGCGCAACTTTTCGAATACTTCTATTAAATTTTTGTTATGGTCAGTTAAGTTCCGTCCCATACAAATAAGATCGTCTAGGTACACTAAGCACTTGTCGTAGGATAGCCCGGTCATTGCCATGGTCATCATACGCGAAAATGAGCTGGGACTAGTTTTGAGTCCCATAGGCATTCTTGTCATTTGATACTGACCACCGTCTGCACTAAATGAAGTATATTTCCTACTGTGTTTGTTTAACGCTACGTTAAAAAATCCTTGGTTTAAATCTAAATGTGTGAAATAAATACATCCACACAAGGAATCTAGTATATCCGTGATGTTTGGCAGTGGAAACTTATCATCCTGAATACAAGTGTTGAGCTTACGGTAATCTATAACTAACCGCCATTTTTTTTCCCCGTTTGCGTCTGATTTTTTAGGCACTAGGAGTACTGGGCTGGACCACTCACTGGAACAAGGTTCAATAATTTCTTGTTCCAATAAGTTGTCCACTTGTTTTTTTAATTCGGCTTTCTGTGAATGCGGCATTCTGTAGGGCTTAACGTACACTGGTGCCACGTTTGGTTTCAATGTTATTGAGTGTTCATATAATTTAGTTGTTCCTAATTTATCACCCGGTAGGAAGAAAATATCTGCATATTTTGCGCAAATGGACTCTATGGTCAATTGCTCCTCTTTATTTAAATGTTTCAGTGATAGCGAAGCGAATACCTTTCTGACACGATCAGCATTATTATTGGTTTCTTGAAATGAACATACATCATACTCGCTTGCTTTGTAAAGTGTTGGACTAATTGTTGTCAAGACTAAATCTGTCTCCGTGGTGTTTAAAATCCTAATTGGTATTTTCCCATTCGTGGGCTTAACTAAAGTATTTGCAACAAAGATCCCCTTTCGCAGTTCTGTTCCATTAACTACACATTCTTCTATCTCACATGTTCGAATAAAGTGAATAGACTCTGATCTTGCCGGTATATTAAAATGATTGTTTGTCATTATTAATGGTAATGATACCTTTGAGTTGTTATTCCATAGTAACAAAGTTTGGTTACCGTAATTTAATACTGATTTATACTTGCTTAAAAAGTCTTGTCCCAGTATGCCACTACCTTTACAAGGCAATGTTTTAAAAACATAGAACTTATGTTGTAGGGTCTGATTTCCAATAACTAGGCGCAAATAAGCATATCCTATAGCCTGTACTTTGCCCCCGATGCCGTTTACAAGTGTCTTCTCGATATGGATTGGAATGTTTTGGTCGAGAATTTGTTTATACTTTATGACAGATATGGATGCACCGGTGTCTACTAATAATTGGTATGAATAATGGTTATGCGATTTTATATTTACGTAGCCTACGTTATTGCATGATAAAATTATATTTTTAGTCCCGAAAAAACTGGTCCTCATTCCGCTGTTCTGTTTCTGTATTTTCCTGCGTTTCTGAGTCATCCAATGTATGTATGTGTTGATCCCTGGAGGTGCTATAATTGGACCTACCTCTGTTTCCATGAAATGGTCGGGTGGACCGGCGCCAGCTTGCCTGCGATCCTCTCCGAACCTGATCCTGCTGTTCGTCTTGGTTTTGGATAACCTGTTGATTGCCACGTGCGCGTCCTCTACCTGCGTATGAGAAGCGGCCTCTCCGCTGTGACCAGTTATAAGACGATCTCCCTCTATAATTCATCGTTAAAATATCGGAAGATGTTGATGGACTTGTTATATCTTCATCGATGGCCGCCTGTACTGCATCTTTCAATGATGTAAAATTTCTGGCTGAAATTATTGTACTAAGTCGTCGATTTCTCAATCCATCTGAGAAACATTTGATAGCTTGCTTCTCATTAATTGGCTTTAAAACTTTCAAACTGGCCTCGTTGGCCCCCGATTGAGAGATCGTCAAATCAACAAACAATTCCGTAATTTTTTTGCCGAAATCATCGATTGATAAATCGTTTTGCCTAAGACTTTGCAGCTTTCGTTGAATTGCTGTAGCCGATTTTTTAGGCAATAACTGAATCTTCAAGTCAGCTATAAAGTCGTCAATATTGACATATGAAGTCGCTAATTTCAATTTTGCGGTCTGTGAGAGTCTATTTTTTAATACGAAATTTAACAGTTTTCCTTGTGAATTTTCGTCTAACTCTGTTTTGTAATACTCTATGCCATCTATAAGTTGCTTTACGCTAGCCTCATCGTCTGTACAAACTGGTAATAAACTTAAAGCAACTTTTAAATCAAATTTACAAGTAGTTGCCATTTTATCTGCCGTACTAGGTTTCTGTGAGCACAATTCTAATATTTGTTCATATAAATGATCAAAATTTGCGCAAAGCTCGTGAATATGCGAACATTCACTCTCACATACGGTGCTTTTCGATTTTGAATAATATTCTAAAAATAAGTTGTACTCTTTTACTAAGTTGTCTGCCTCTGCTAATTTTACGACTATAATGTTACCTTTTCTTCTATCTGGACCTATCTTTATCAAATATTTTCTGATTTCAATTAACTTGTCGTACAATGTTTTTAAGTTTTCTGCCATTTAACATAAATACTTATTTCTATTTTCTTAGTAGGTACTGAATTACATACCATTATTTTATACTGCATACACTCCAGCGTTCATTTTTTTTTTTTTCATTTGTCACTTATTTTAGTCCACTAAAATAATGTCATGTATATTTTATGCTATTACACGTTTACTACTAATAGAGAATAGACAACACCTTATATATAACCACGCACTGACACGTAACGAATACAACTTTCGCGCACTTTTCTTCGTAAACCCTGGGTTTTTAACTCTTCAGATGACGTCCTCAGTGTCCTTCTTGTAGCCTCTGGCATTCGTCCGCATTTCCTCTGCGTCAGCTCTACGTCTCCATATAGAACATCGTAATCTGTCCTTCCTGATCTCATTACCCATCCATTTCTGATGGCAATTCTTGTAGATTCTGAAGATACCATACAAAAACGCCAACGATGCTATAAGAAGTAACACGATTAAAATGATGTGTGTTGTGCTGGCATGTATCGTCAGCTGCGTGATGTCAGCGCTGTTACTTCCACCTGCTGCGTTTTGTGGAACTATAACTTCTTCCTTCGTATTAGTTGTACCCATTTTGTGATTGTCGTGGTAAATATTCACAAAATAGAATAGTGACCACGCTAAGTCCCAGTACGAGATTGGTCTCGTTACAATACATTGCGACACCCGTTTTGGTCAAAGAAATGTAAACATACGCTGCTAGCGTTTACGCTGTCACGGTCGCCATGTACGGATGAGTGATATTAGGAGTAAGTGATACAACGAATGCTGTTGCTATACTGCCCTTTATTATAAAAGAACACAAGTTTATATGGTTACATTGACATCTCCCTCTCAATTTATTTTTCGAAAATTCTGTGTTTAAATTTATCTTAACCACACGAAATCGATAGCATGGTTCTAAGAAAAATCCTTGAGTACATTTTCGTGCCTCAAGAATAAACCAAGGTATTAAATGCACTCCAAAACACAAAAGAAAACTTGCAACCCACAGAACAAAAGCCAGAACAAAAGACGATTTAGAGCATGTAGTTCTATTGAAAGAAATCTCTTAGAAGACAGGATATTAAAACGTTTAACAAAAAATCCTGGCATTTGTAGTTGTAAAAATAAAGCAATATCTGAGCTGTGAGTTTGAGTGTGGCCTCTCCGAGCACGCCTCTAGATAGCTCGAGTGTTGCGCAAACAAAACGGCGCTCTAAAACAATTTGCTGCCTGTGTTCATGTTAGGTGCTTTAGAAATCTTTGAAGCTTGACCAACAGCGTTGTTGGTATGACCTGGGCTGTTTTACAGAGAGTTTTGTGTTTTATATAAAACGTAAGCTTTTGCTACACTTTCGTTAAAATTGCAAAGGTTTGGTCGAAATCTAGATTGGATAAAGCCAGTTTTGTGTAACCGGCAGTCATAATAGTGCATCTAAGAGTAGATGGAAATAGTTTACGAATTGCAAACAATAATATTAAAAAAATATGGTTGCCGTAATAAGACATTAAAAATATCCATAATTCGTGCCTTAGTAATAATAATGCACTCTGTATCTCTTATATTGTCTAGCTGTTTGCCAAGACCCGATCCCGCATGGACAAAACATTGAAGACCTTTTATATCCTTACGGACACTATTTCCATTTACCAACCGCTGAAAGTCTCAGTAAATACGGTCTCTATCGAGGGCTTTATAAACAAAATGTGTAGTTAAACAATATGCAATGCTTAAGTCACAAAATAAATAAATACAAAAGGTTTGCTACATACAGCGAGTTAAAACGCACGTACACATAGAGACTCTTCACGTACAGCAAGTGCAAGCGCACTCGCAACTTGTGTTTGTTTTAAATCGCCGTAATTGCGCATCTATGTGTGCGTGTAACCGTTTTCACTCGTTGTATGAAGGCAACCTTCTGTGCCTCACATTTCTGTGCTAACGTGCACCTCACATAAAATAGTGTATTCAGAATGTGTCGGGCATTCTATTTATTAGTGGATGTTGGTGATCTCTCTGTGGGCCTCAATTCTCGCGAAGGAGGAGTTGAAATACGTGAGTGAGACGCAACGGAGACGCCCTCACTTTATTTAAAAATGTAAAAGTAGATATGTATAGAAAGTCAATAAATGGAAAATTGTCTAAATAGTATAATTGACTTCGGCCAGTTTATAAAAAACAAAATGTTTAATATGTCTTAAAATCAATCAAAAGTGCATGAGCAAGATAGCATACCAAAATATAATATTACAAACAACCACTTCAAGAAGCACTGTTGCAATATTTGCAGCAACAAATCGACTGTCATAGAAGAGCGTAGTACATTGGTTACTATGTACTACGCTATTACGCTACTATGTACTACCATCAGAAGATACGGAGTAGCTCAGGCCAACCTACAAAGGAAGGAACTGGCAACCACCGAGCTTTTTATAGAGTCCAGTAAGCGTAACATCGCATGGGCACTGATTCAGGAACCCTATGTGGGGGGAGCACGAAGTATGAAGAGCTACCGTGGTGCGAGACTCTACCAGTGCGAGGTTGAAGGAAGTGGGAGGGTAAAGGCGGCAATAGCCGTCTTTGATAATGACCTCGATGTCATTCCCTACCCGAAACTCACCACGAACAACATCGTCGTGGTGGGGATCCAGACCAAAGCCTGGGAAATCGTAGTTGTCTCTTATTACTTCGAGCCAGACCAACCCATAGGGCCATACCTAGATCAGTTGGCCAAGATAAAGTTGGACCTGGGCACTGGAAAACTCCTAATAGGCGGAGACGCGAATGCGAAGAGTACCTGGTGGGGTAGCACCATTGAGGACCTCAGGGGAGAAGAGATGTCCGGGACCCTCGAGGAGCATGAGCTTCAGATACTCAACACTGGCGATACGCCGACCTTTTACACAGTGAGAGGCGGCGTAGTGTACAAGAGCCACGTGGACGTGACGGCCTGTTCGCTCGAGCTCTTTGACCTGGTGGACGGCTGGCGAGTTGACACTGGGGTAACGAGCTCGGACCACAATACTATTTTATTTGAAGTGAGGACACAAAGGGAAAAAGGGACTAATATAATAAGAACGACTAGAAAATATAATACGAAAAAAGCTAAATGGGATGAGTTTAATATTAAATTAAAAATAGGACATATAAAATCGATAGTAATATAAATGTAAATACCATTAAGCAAATAGAGAGTAGAGATAAATTGGAACAAATGGTAGTTAAGTATAAAAAAGTAATTGAGAAAGCTTGTGATGAGTCTATCCCAACAATTTGTAAGAAAGATAAAATTTCAATCCCGTGGTGGTCCTAGAAACTCGCAACTAAAAAGAGGGAGGTCATGACCAAAAAGAATCGTGTCCGCAATGCCGCACCGGTCCGCCGAGCGATGGTTGTAAATGAGTATCTGAAAGCGAAAGAGGAGTATGAGTGCCAAGCCAAAGAAGCCCAAGTAGCCAGCTGGAAGAGATTTTGTGAAAGGCAAGATGGGGAAGGCATATGGGAAGGTATCTTCAGAGTAATCAGGGGGACCGCCAGGAGACAAGAAGACTTGACCTTGATGAGCGACGGTGCATTCCTTAACCCAAAGGAATCGGCAGCCTTACTCGCCGACACGTTTTATCCAAAGGACACAGCTGAAGAGGACAATGCAGAACATAGGCTCACAAGAGAAGCGGCCAGTCGGGTAAATGCGTGGAGTCATGATAAAAATCATGACCCACCTTTTACACCGCTGGAGCTGAAGACAGCCGTGGGACGCTTCAACCCGAAGAAAGCTCCCGGAGCCGATGGATTTACGTCGGACATCTGCTGTCGAGCGATCCTCCAGGACCTGGACGCTTTCCTTGCCCTGTACAATAAATGCCTAGAACTGGCACACTTCCCGGAGATATGGAATGAGGCAACGGTGGTAGTCCTCCGAAAACCGGGCAAGGAGAATTACTTGAACCCCAAGTCCTATAGACCGATAGGTCTCCTACCGGTCTTGGGGAAGGTCCTGGAGAGGATGGTAGTGGCAAGGATCAAGTGGCATCTGGTGCCACGGTTTAGTACTCGCCAGTTTGGCTTTATGCCACAGAGAAGCACCGAGGACGCCCTCTGTACTCTAATAAAGCACGTACAGGACAAGTTGAGGCTGAAGAAGCTAATTGTCCTGGTGTCATTGGATATAGAGGGCGCCTTCGACAGCGCATGGTGGCCGGCAATAAAAGTCAGGCTGGCTGAGGAAAAGTGCCCCGTACACCAGAAGGCTCATTGACAGCTACCTTGACAGCAGAAAAGTTCGAGTGAGGTATGCCGGGGAGGAATGCACAAGAGAGACAAACAAGGGCTGTGTCCAGGGGTCAATTGGCGGTCCCGTTCTGTGGAACCTTCTTTTGGATCCGTTGTTGAAGGACCTGGAAAGGATGGGATTTTACGTGCAAGCTTTTGCAGATGATATAGTGTTGGTTGACACAGCAGCTGAAGTCTCCCGAAGTGCCAATGCAGCCCTCGCCCATGTTCAGGGTTGGGGTGTCAGAAATAAGCTTCGGTTTGCACCACACAAAACCTGTGCGATGCTTATAACCAGTAGACTTAAGTACGACACTCCAATTCTGAGCATGGCCGGGGTCGACATTGGTATGGTAAGGAGCATGAAGCTGCTGGGCCTGACAATAGATGACAAGTTGACCTTTACGGAGCACACTAAAAATATCTGCAAAAAGGCATCCGAGATTTATAAGCGGCTTTCACGGGCAGCCAGGGTTAGTTGGGGCCTAAATAGGGAAGTAGTTAAAATAATTTATAACGCAACCATAGAACCGATTGTCACGTACGCGGCTGGAGCCTGGGCTCCAGCTACAAAGAAGTTGGGGATACGTAGGATGCTAGGCTCTGTCCAGCGAGGATTCGTCCAGAAGCTCTGCAAGTCTTACCGTACAGTCTCACTGAATTCGGCGCTGGTACTGGCCGGGATACTGCCTCTAGACGGAGGTCATACAAGAGGCAGCTGCCCTGTATGAGGCAAGGAGTGGGTCATCGCGGTTCGTCCCAGGAGACCGGGAAATTGAGGGTATGGTAAGATTTGCAGAGACGTCTCACCCTGCCAAGCAAATGGCTCTGGAGTTCATGTGCCTGGCAGACCAACAGCTCGTGGACGGCCAGAATGTGCAGGCAGTGCGAATATTCACTGACGGCAGCAAGATTGAGGGGAAGGTCGGAGCCGCATTATCCTTATGGAATAATGATGGTGAAGTCCAGAAACTCAAGCTTAGCCTTGCCGCGTACTGCACTGTCTACCAGGCAGAACTTCTGGCCATCTGTAAGGCAACGGACGTAATCCTCAAGCGCAAAGAGACGAGCTATGGCCTGTACAGTGACTCAATGGCAGCATTGCAGACACTGACAGGCCATGGCTCGCTCCATCCTCTGGCGGTCCGCGCAAGAGCGAATATCGCTCTGGCATTGGCCCAGGAAAAAGCTGTGTCTCTTTACTGGGTCAAGGCCCACGCGGGCTTGCCAGGGAACGAGCGTGCGGACGAGCTGGCGAAGGAGGCAGCATTGTCGTCACGGAGGAAGCCGGACTACGACCAGTGTCCGGTTTCATTCATTAAGCGTCAAATCCGTTTGGATTCGCTTGATGAGTGGAACCGGAGATATGTGTCGGGCGAGACGGCCTCGGTGACGAAAATGTTCCTTCCCAACGCAATTGCAGCCTACCGTATTGTACAAAAGGTGAAGCCAACAGGCGTTCTCACGCAGGTCTTAACGGGGCACGGTGGGTTCTCAGAATACTTGAATCGTTTCAAGTGTAAGGAGAACCCATCGTGCTCCTGTGACCCCAACATAGCGGAATCTGTCCCGCATATTGTTCTGGACTGTCCGATGTACGCCAAAGAGCGCTACGATCTGGAGCAAGAGTTGGGTGTCAATCTGCGAAGGGAAAGCGTACCAGAAAATTATGTCGGGTAAAAATAGAAATACTTTTATAGCCTACTGTGTCAATATTGCCCAAAAAGTTATTGATAAAAATAAAACTGATTAAACAACTATGTTTCTTATTATATTGTATATATAGTCATGTAAACATAGGAAATAAGTGCAAAAAAATAAAAAAAAATAATTGTAAGTAAGATAAGCAGTAGTTAAGAACAATGGTATGTAAAAAGATCTATGGAATAAGTTAGTAATATGTTAAACATAGAATAACAAAATGGTTTAGGCTTATAAATTTGTTGTAGTAATTTGTATTAGTTTTATGAAATAAGTAAAATAATGAATAATGTAAGAATAAAAAACCTAGCATGATAAATTATTTACCCCAGATTTTTTAAATAAAGAAATAAAATAGAATAGTTAATAGCTGAAGTGGGAGTCCCACCCACAGAATAAATGGAGAAGGATATAAGAAAGACAAAGTATGAAGCATGAAATTACGAGAGGCATGACAAGCGAGAACTAGTATGGATGAGGAATAGATATAGAATAGGCGCCAATGTAGTTGGTGGATTTAGTCCGTAAAAAAAAAAAAAAAACCCTACCCTACCTATATAGCCTATGTCCTTTCCCAGGTCTCAAACTATCTTCATACCAACTTTCATCTAAATCGGTGCAGCGGTTTAAGCGTGAAAAGGTAACAGACAGACAGAGTTACTTTCACATTTATAATATTAGTATGGATCGATGGTTGGTGGTTCGTATTGTAGTTCATGATGTAGGTTTATCATGTAGAAACTTCTGGCCGGCGTGAAAATTGTTTTATTATCTCAAGATAACATTATACTGCAAATAAAATTGTCCTCTTTCATAATCTACGTTCTGGTCTAGCCATATACCAATTTCTTCGAATTCCGTAAAGCCGTTGAGGCGTGAAAAGACACCGTACGATGGAGCACGTTTGTCTAGAAGTAACCTATTCACACTTTGCTTAAAGATAGCCAAGTAGTAGCTATCAGAAAACGGACTCCGGCATGGAATTCTACTCCTTAGCTTTACGCACAATATAATAAGTCCAAAACGTTGAATGCGTATGGATGGAATGTCCACCATGTACCGTCCAATATTGATAATGCAACGTAATGGAATATTGGTGTGACAATTTAAAATAATATAAATTTATATTCACAAAAATATTTTATAATCATCATTTCTGCCCAAGAAGGTTACTGCTGGGAATAGGCCACCCCAAGCGTCACCATGTCAACTTCTTCGTCTAGTACTAGCGAAACGGCCAAGCCACATATTTTGGCTAAGGTATAGAGTTTGTAAAGTTTGGCATTGAAAAGTTAGGGATTTTAGAGTTAGGGCGTAGAGTTATAATCTTGGTTGGCGCAGTGGTTGAGCGATTGACTGCTGCGCTGCGTGTAGCGGGTTCGATTCCCGCACGGAACAAATATTTGTATGACCTACAGATAGTTGTTCCGGCTCTGGGTGTTGTGTATGTGAGTTTATATGTTTGTAAACGCACCCACGATACAGGAAGAAATTCCTAGTGTGGGGCAAAGTTTTTTAAAGAAGAAAAATGAGATCTGATAACTTTTTGACAGTGCGAGCCATGTGGCATCATTTTACTCATCTTGGCAAAATTTTACATGCACATGTATTTGGTGGGATCAAAGTTACGCATGCTCGCCCTTGTTTGTTTACGAAAAAACTTACAAAGAATTATCAATTTGAAATGAATAATAACAAACTTCGAATACGGGGCAATTACGACGACCTTTGAAGCCTCCAGGACATAAATTTTAACGGAATAATCTATTAAGTAAAGTTCCACCAAGAAATTCAATTCGAGAACCCGCCACAGTTTCTTTACACCACGATAGAACGTCTCCGAATCCGACTTCGGAATACATTGCGTGGTAAATGCGCAATGGATGGTGTTCTAGCGATAGTATCGTGAAGATTTCAGTGTCTGAAATGAAGCCTTTGTACCGACTCTTATCTTACCACAACAAAGGCAAAAATAAACATCGCGCAAGTTCGCGGGTAGCTAGAAACTATATTATGTTCGAGTATCAACGCCAGATAACAAAAAGAAACTTATCGGGGCTAGAGATAAACATAATTTAGTTTTGTGGGGAAATCTTGGATTGGAACCTTTTAAGACGTGACTGAATAGTTCAATTGTTCGTGTGTTCGTGACAAGAACTCGTGGTTTCTGGTTTGAAGTTCTACTTAAACCGGAACTGAGCGGCAGCCTTATTACGTAAGAAAAAGCAATCAGCAATCATCGTGCGATCAAACGCTTTATGTCATTAAAGTTATAATTACCTACTGTGTAGGTCCTACACAATCGTTTGCTAATCGCTCGCTCGCTGTTTGTCAAATGCACTTGTTTCAAAAAAAACCGCCACAATCTTTAAAACTTCTGTAATGAAGAGCAATTATTGCGCAAAAATCGTGCCGTTTTGCACTTGCAAGATTCTTAAAAAGCCTGCAGCTTATGTCAGCAGTATGCACAACGACAGCTACTCACACATGCAACTCGATAATGGACGGCGCCATTGAGACCGACCCAGAAAGAGATGGGGAGACGACCTCGACACGAAACGCGAGGGCTGGTTCGAGAAGGCACGTAGGAATCGTTCCTGGAAGAACTTGGAGGACGCCTGTGCCCAGCAGTGGGACAGTATCGACTATTTTATTACAAAAATAATATGCATGTAAGCATCCATGTGCCTAACATGTGCTTGACGTTATGGAGGTTTAACCAATAACACCTTTTTGCCCCGCAGTGTTTCCTAATATAAATAACTAGCTGTTCCCTGCGGCTTCGCTCCCGTGGGCCACCCCACAGAACCCGTTTTCGGGATTTCAAAATAGCCTTATGACACTCAAGCATAATGTGGCTTTCTATTGGTGAAAGAATTTTTTACATCGGTCTAGTAGTTTCGGAGCCAATTCGGTACAAACACAAAAAGAAAATCGTCTTTATAATATTTTTTTATAAATAATTTATCTTAGCACACGCTGTGGTGCCCAAAAGTGTTATAATTGTTCTAACATCTCTGCTGTCAATACATTTGGGTGACTGTACTTTGTGTACCTACGTACTGCGTCTGATGTGTGTAGACATACTGCAGCAATCCAAATAAATTTGGATAAGGGCAAAAAGATTCAATCACGATCATGATGTTCTATTGTAGCTAAAACTTCTACATTCACAACCGTGTCAAGTATAAGGCTCAATAATATTTCATAGCTAGAATCTGCCAGCGGCTTCAACAGCGTGTAAGTCGTAAATTTTCCCGTGGGAACATATTCCCGGGATAAAAGTGCCCTATGTCCTATTCCTGACTATAATCTATCTCTGTGTCAATCCGATCCGTTTAGCCGTTCTAGCGTGATTGAGTAACAAACATACCCAAATCCAACCAAACTTTCGCTTTTATAATATAATTAAGTGTATAGTATATAAAGTAAGAAAGAAAGTATACGAAATATGTATTATGCTATGCTTACTATGGCACATACGGGTGCCAGACATGGGCGTTAACAGAACTACAAGAGAGTAAATTGGAAGTCTGCCAGAATGCAATAGAAAGGAGTATTTTAGGTATAAGAAGAAGGGATAGAGTGAAATTACAATATATTAAAAATAAAACAAAATTTAAAAGTGCACACACAGCCTACAGACAGCTCAAATGGCGTTGGACGGGACATATTTTGAGAGAAAGTATAGAGAAATGGACTAAGTTAGTAACAGAATGGTATCCAAGAGATAGCAAAAGAAATAGAGGCAGACAAACCAAAAGATGGGAAGATGACCTGAAGAAAACAGCTGGTCTGATGTGGACCCGTTTAGCCAGAGACAGGAGTAGGTGGAAATCTTTGTCGATAGAAAAGTTGTTTCACATAAATATCCAGTTGCCGATTACGCAAATGCAAGTTAGAATAGATTAAATCACTTTAGTTTTAGTAAGTAAGCATGTAATAATTAATTGTAAGAAAGAAACAGCAATAAAGGCTATATTACTTTATTTTTATTTTATTTATATATAGTAAGATTGATAATTTTGTTTTACTGAAGTTACACGGCATACTAAAAGTTACCAAGAATTTCATCATCATCTTCCTGCCCTTGTCCCATGTTACGAGTACTTGGAGTCGGCGCAACACGTTTTCGGCGCTCATACCATCCTGTCGGGCCCCCCGTTACCAATAATTTATTAACAAAAAACAACGCGAATTTTCATGCCCAAAAATTAAATTTCTCAGAATGACTTGACACTCTCTTAAAAAATATCGAATTCGTTGACGAAATGTAATTTGATATTGTTAAGCCACTTAACTTTTCAATTTACTGCCAAAGTATTATATTCTACCGGTCTTTTAAATGTTTGTTCCGTTTTAATAAATGATCCGATGTTTTCGTAACTTTATATCCTGAAATGATGACGTCTTAACAGGGATCAAGGATTATTGTAATTGTTGTGATGATGGAATATTCCAGAATTTCTCTCGGTTTTACTGAGTTTTTTAAGTCAACTAGCACTTCGCCCGCAACTTCGTTCGCATGATCCGTATTTTATCCTACAGATGACTTTTGATGACAGTAAAATTCTTCAAAAATCTTTAACATCCCCTAAATCGTCTTTTAGGAGTAGTTTTAAAAAACTAATGATTAAAACCTTTGCTATTTACTCAGGTTAGTATTTATACCGATTTCCAATTTCCACTTTTCACCTTTTTGTTAGGGGTAGAATTTCCAAAAACCAATAAATACATTAATTCTTTTTATCAAACAACAGCGTAAATCTAAAATTGCACGTGTCCAACTTACAAACTGTATAAATTTCATAAAAAAATTCAACTCCTTTTTACCCCCTCACGGGTGGAATTTTCAATAACCAATACGTGAATTCTTATTATCAATCAAAAGCGTAAATTTCACGTGACCAACTTACAAACTGTAGAAATTTCATACAAACTTTCAAGCCCCCTTTTACCCCCTTAATGGTGAAATTTCCAAAAATCCTTTTCAAAATTTCATCTTTATACGTCAAGCGGTTCTCGATATTTCGTGATGAGTGAGTGAGTGACCGATGCGATTAAGAAGATTGTTGGAGGCAGCATGTACCGAGCGGTCCACCAACAAACTTCTTAATCGCGTAGATGAGCGCATAACTTGTAGATGTGGTCGCGATCTTCAGCAATGATTCAATCATGGAAAAGAAGAAGATTAGTCAACTTAAGAGCCAATGTTAACTGTACTGCATTATCCACCTGACTGTCTGATACGTCGTGACCTTCAAAACAACTTATACCTGCCTCGTTAGATCTCTGCTTGTTTTTTTTGGTTGGTTATTCATTCATTTCAGTTTTCTACGGAAAGCAGAAATGCCATTTCAGCTGGTTTACACAGAAGTCAAAATTTCAGATATTTATGTTGCGGCAACTTACAAATGCTGACTTTATAATAAATTAAATTTACTAATTCTATGCTAACATTTAGTTCATTGGGGCAAACCAACTGGGTAGATCTGTACAAACCTTAGTCAGCAGACAATTTCCATTCCACAAACAACAACTGGAAAGTTTCCGGTGATAGAGCAAGCAAACCTCACACGAAATATATACAGAAACAATAAACACAGTTATTTTATGTTTGAACGCCATTACGCTCCGTATTGACATTAGTCGGAATAGTTTACAAACACGATGGGAGATAACTTGATTGTACGTTCATTCTGTAGCCCTGGTACAAACGTCGAGCAAAATAGTGAACCGGTCTCGTGTCTCCATAGACTTTAGTATAGATAGAATACGTTACAGGACCATTTGGGTGTATTTGAAATAGCTAGCGGAACACGTAACGAATCCTTATGTGCGTGCAGTTATTATCTGGACAGGTGCAATTTTCACGGAATCATCTACCTTCATTTTAACTATTCGGGTCATATTGGACTACCAGGAATTAATATGGAACGATTGTTTATATGACCTCCACAACACATTAATCGTTAAGGAAAATCTATGGCTCCTCCGACACCCCCCTCCAGCTGACTATATTGAGCCTGCAGAAAAGCTCCCTGCAAGCCAACAACTTATGCCAGGAGCCTTATGTATTCACAGAATTCGCTATCAAATTCCAAACCATAGGTAGTACGGAAATCTTGTCAGTGCGCAAGCCTAAGTCGTATTTAGCCCGTTTCATTCCATTTCACCTAGCGGCAATTTAATATGGTTAACGGACGGAGTTTAATTTGAAATAACTATTTCCGATTATTAAAAGCAATAATACTCGTATTATTAGTTATGTTTTGGAATTCTGTTACATATTGCTGGCAGACCATCTTGGAAATCCAGCAGGTATTTTATTTGCGTATTCAGAAGTTGCACTCTATTCAAGCTGTTTAACGACCTACCAAATGACGTAAAAGATTGTGATAATATAAACAGATTTAGACTAAAACTGAGAAATTACGTTTACGAAATGTAGTCATACTGCATATTAAATGTTAGCAATTACATACTTCCTATATATTTGTTTTGTATGACTTCACCAACATGCATCGGAGGCAAAATGTATTTATTTAGATATAAGTGAACCTATGTATTATTCTTATGAGAATAAATTCTTTAAACCGATATTCATTGTTATCATATAGTGGATATATGTTGACATTACCTATCCTGTGGTTTCTTCATAATGGCTCACCATCTCAAAAGAGGTCGTTCTCAGCCTCTTTTGCCTTCTAGTGGGCTCAGAGCAGTAATCACGGTTTCCAGAAACCGTTAAATGCGGCTATTGGCATCACACCATCACTAGCAAAATCCTTCTCATCACGTCATATACATAGATACAGTATTATTATACCCTTTTAATACTTAGTAACTCACTAATGTTATGGTACGGGGTCTAAAGCGCGGCTAAACAAAAAAAGGATTACTGCAAGCCAAATGGCACTTCGCGAGGAAAGGCTTAAGACGTTTCAACGAGAGTGGTAGGGAAACCAGGAGGGGACTGTAAAAGAGGGAAGGGGTCACAGGCAGCTCACAGTCCCATCGTCCTAGATAGATAACCAATGCGACACGATGAAAGATTTGCAAAATTTATATTATATATATTATTTAGGTGGCTGAGCAACGAATTCCCATTCAAATACACTTGTATGTGGATTTTGTTTGTTTATTTATTTAAATAATCGTGTGTATCCTACCCGCTAACCCATTCTGAACAAACGTGACAATGAACATTCGAACCCTCCCTGTATTTCAAGAGGTATTGGGCCTCTAATATGTAGGTTTAATTACACAGGTATGCAATTGTTATTCTTATATGTTTTTTAAGCTATTTATAGTCGTTATGATTGTTTTAAAGATAATATAAACAGCACTCATAATATATAATTTTCGTCAAACTTACCAGAATTCGATGTTATAGTATTTGGAGACAAAAACTAAATTATCTAGATTTTAAATAATAATAACGATCATGTACTGCGCGGCTGTAGCAGCATGTCGTGTAGCTCACGTCAAAGGACATGGCTAAACAACTGCCCTTAGCATGAATATAAATTTTTTATTAGCTCGTCACATTCAAATATTCATTAATGAATTACTACAGGTTTATTATTCTTCTAGAACTTTCGTGAATTAATCAAATAATTAAAAGTTTTTTTCATGGTTTCGTTTGACAAAACGAACATAAGATTCCGTTCAACGAAAAATTGTGGTCAATAAACCTACTTTTAATGACATTTGCGTAAGTTAAAACGAACAGTATTCATAATAATGAATACAAAACTAAATAATAATTTAGTTTTGTACCTATCGTAATAAATCTCAAAGATTTCTTTAATTGCATTTATCTGATTTCTAGAAAGTATTGATTTTTTTTTGGTTTGACAAAAAGAACATAAGATTCTGTTCTTCGAAAAATTGTGGTCAATAAACCTACTTTTAAAGACATTTTCGTTAGCCTACACGAACAGTATTCATTATTATTATTTTTTGTACCTATCGCAATAAATCTCAAAACGTTGATTTCTTTAATTGCATTTATCAGATTTCTAGAAATTATTGATGTTTTTTTTTGAAAAAAAGAACATAAGATTCTGTTCTTCGAAACATTGTGGTCAATAAACCTACTTTTAAAGACATTTTCTTAAGCCGACACGAACAGTATTCATTATTATTTATTTTTGTTCCAATCGCAATAAATCTCAACACGTTGATTTCTTTAATTGCATTTATCTGATTTCTAGAAATTATTGATGATTTCTATAAATCTGGACAGAAACGGCACCTAAATAGTGCTAACACTAAAAAGTAACAATCGATTCTTCCCGATTAGACTTGATTCGATTAGAACCAAATTAAAAACACATGTTGGGGGTGTCGGGGGAACTCGCTTTGAACGAAGTTCCTTTCGCCGGGTATTATGTATTAATACATAGCCAACTAGTATAGTCTTAAGTTTCAATTACGTATTGATTCATCATGAGATGCATAAACTGTGGTGTAGCCACAAATAACAGATCTTCAAATGGCAGCCAGGACCAACGGCTTATCTAGCTTTCCTAGGCACGAAGGAAACTCGCTATATAAATAGGGTATTTACATAGCGAGTTTCCTTCGTGCCTGATGGATTCACGGAATGACCTCGGCAAGCGTTGCTTAACCTTGAAGATCAGTGCGGCTGTTTAGGCACGAGCTCCTCTAAACGCCTTACCGAAATATCATAGCAAAATCTTATTCATTTACAAGTTTTTATACCTATTAACGATTACATTTTATTTTCAGAATTGTGACGAAATAAAAAAAAAACCTCTAACTTTTTTCACATGAAATACTAATATTCAGCTATTCAGCATTACATATTACTAGTTAAAATGTTTATACATTGCTAGGGCAGTCGTCCATACTTTATTTAGCCATGTCCTTTGTAGATGAAAGAGCTACACGACCGAAACCAGCCGTACCGGCTTGGCAGTGCAGGATCGAACGTCGTATTAGTGGGGCCAGAGCACTCATCGGCAAACTAATTTGTTTTAGGGAGGGCAATAACCGCCCACGAGTGATGCGCTTTGTGAGACGAGCGTTTTCGGAGACTGATGTCAGCCCCCGAGATTATATATCCCATGTCACAGAGAGCATCAACTTCCTGCAACAAAAAGTTTTTGCATGGGCAAACCGTATTCCTTGGTATAGGCGGCGAGTGGAGCGATACACCCAGAATCGTACATTCCAAAGTAATGAAAGGTGGGTTTATCGGGCTTGGGAGCGACCCGCTTAAGGTGTGACTGATACGCGCCTGCCGGATGATGATGCTATGTGTTCATTCTGGCGCAGCATCTGGTTGGTGCCTGTAGGTCACACCGAAGGCGAATGGACTCGGGAGGTCGAACGAGCGTGCGATGCAATACAAGAAATGGGGGCTATCACGATCAGCCCCCAAGATGTAGCCCAGCAGTCCGTCCGTTGCCAAACTGGAAATCTCCAGGGCCGGATGGGCTGGACAACTTCTGGATAAAGTGGCTACAAAGGTCGCACGCTCGTTTAGCATCTCAGTACCAGGCAGCCTTAGAGTCTGGTTCGCTACCTAAGTTCCTTATAACAGGAATAACCCACTTGCTCCACAAGTCTGGTAGCACCGCGGAACCCAAAAATTATAGACCTATTACATGTTTACCGACGGTCTATAAGGTTCTTACATCCATTTTGAGAGCTAAAATTAATAAACAAGTCGACGATAACTCCATCATGTCGGCCTCTCAGAATGGATGTAGGAACGGGTCCCGCGGTACTAAGGAGCTACTCCTTTTAGAAATGGACATTAGCAACAGGTTCGGCGTTCCCGAAAGGATCTGTCGACATGTTGGATAGATTATAAGAAGATAGGCCTTCTTATAATCTATCCAACATGTCGGTGCCTCAAACATGGCTCATGAGGGTGCTAGAATTGTATAAAATAGATACAACTCTACGCACCTTCTTGATGTCGAGTATGGGTCAGTAGAGAACAGTCCTTCGCTATCCAGGATGTCGAAATATCCAGAGGAATAGTGAACCTGTAAGCATAGAGCGAGGTATATTCCAGGGCGATAGTTTGAGCCCACTTTGGTTTTGCCTGGCCCTGAATCCTCTAAGCATGCTGCTGGAGAATTCAGGACTAGGCTATCGGTTGAAGAGAGGTAGAAAGGTTATATCTCACCTCCTTTACATGGATGATCTGAAGCTCTTTGCCCCCAGCAATCTTCAGCTGATGGAGCTACTGAAGGTAACTGAAACTTTTAGTAGCGCCATCAGGATAGAGTTTGGTGTGGACAAATGTGTGGTGTGGACAAATGACAAAGCGAGGGGAGATTGTGGAATCCGTGGGAATTCAACTCGCGGATTCCATAAGCCTGAGATCCCTCTCTCCAAACGAAACCTATAAGTATTTGGGTATGTCGGAAGCGTTAGGTATCAGCACTACTGACATGAAGCAATCGTTGAGGGAACGCTTCTTTGGCCGCCTGAAGAAGGTATTTAATAGCCTTCTTTCGGGCAGAAACAAGGTGCGCGCCTTCAACGGTTGGGTCATTCCAGTATTAATGTACTCTTTCGGCATACTCAAATGGACTCAAACGGAACTTGACGCCCTGGATAGGCGGGTCACATTACTGACTCAGACATCGGGCTCGGTACATTGCTGACTGCATATCGAATGCCTCACCCACGATCGTCGGTCATGAGATTGTAAATCCCGCGGAAGTGTGGAGGTCAAGGCTTTTTAAATGCCAAAAACCTCCACAACCGCGAGATATGCAATCTCAGGGAATATTTTCTAAATACAGACGTGGGTATGCATCGAGATGTAGTAGCAGTGGACAAGGGACTCACCCCGCTCTCCTTGGCGAATGAGAACTGGCGCAAACCTGTAGTGCTTGACACTAACGATCGCAGGGAGGTATGGCAAAGTAAGGAGCTTCACGGACGCTTTTGCCGGGTCCTACATGGGTCCGATGTAGACCAATCACCGTCCGTAGCCTGGCTGACAAATAATTACTGGAGATTTATTGTGAAGGATGGCACGGTTGACATCTCTGTCGGGCATGTCACCACCGGTGAATCGATCCGCCACATTATCTCTGGTTGTTCTCGTCTAGCTAACGAAGAGTACTTGCATAAGCACAAACTTGTAGCCAGGATTATCCATCAGCAACTTGCTCTGAAATACACTCTTGTGGCATCGGAGGTGCCGTACTACAGGTATGTGCCCGACCCAGTTCTCGAGAATGGCAATATCACATTGTACTGGAATCGGTCCATCATCACTGATAGGACTATTATCGCTAATAAGCCTGATATAGTGGTGGTGGACCGAATCGAGAGGCGTGCAATGATTTTCCCGCATGACGGGAACCTCGTGAAAGCCGAGAAAGATTAGCAAATCAAGTATCTTGACTTGGCTCGCGAGGTTGTCGAAATGAGGGATGTAGACACAGCGATCATTGTACCGATAGTCGTGTTAGCCAATGGCTTAATAGCCACGAGCCTCGACCAACACCTTAGGAGGCTCTCGTTAGGCAGCTGGATCAAGGGCCTGATCCAGAAAGCAGTATTGCTGGACACGGCTCGTATTGTTAGGAGGTTCCTCTCTCTGGAGCCCAGATTGCCGGTAGCTTGGACCCTGTTCCCGATACCGGAGGGCCTCTATTTTTTAAATGTTTTATAAAAATATTTAAAAATGTAGATAATAAGAAACAATTTGAATAAAGGACATAATAATAAATGTTTATTTCCAATAATTAATTAACAAAGGTTACAAGTGCAGTAATAAGATATGTCACGTCGAAGTACCTATGAATCGTAGAATCGCCATCTTTAACCCCAATGTCTAGAGGCAATTCCTTTATTCTTGACTGGAGCGGGTTACTTCAATAACACACAACACTGGATTGAAACTCAAGAGTGTTTATTTGATTTAGTTACAGGCACTTTGAGTTTTCAAATGAACTTGAAGCTAAAACCACATCGTGTGGCTTGCTAGATCGCAAAGCCCTTGTCGATCGCTGGAGGAGATCTAGCAAGAAACTCCAGGACACTCTTTTTAAATGTTTTTATAGATTACACAATCACTTTATGACAATTAATTAGGTTTTCAAACATCTATTCGATTACATTTATTAATCAGTTCTTATTTTTCACACATAGTCCGCGCGATGCGCGTTCTAAGTGGGCGGAACTTCCATATTGTTTTTGTTTAGACACTAATTACTTGGATAGTTGAGTAAAGTTAGCAAACAATACTAAAATGCTGATCAGTTAATTATTTTAACATTAAACAACCTCAATACTCACAAATACAAAGTGGTTTGTAGTTTATTATTGAAATAGTCATCTAATAACAAAACTATTCAAGTTTCCGGTGATCTAACAATCTTACTAATTAGAAAGTTTCTCATTATTACATAGCTGTGTAAAATAGTCTTATGACTTCTTAGTATTTAATCATTTACTCAAATTTGTTTAGTTCTCGTATTAAATTATTAAATCTGGTTATTGGTCATAGAAATTATAACATCCGCCATTGTTTGACAACTTAATAAGAATAACATAATGAAACACATTTACTTCGTCAAATGTGCAATAGTTAAAATGAGAACAAATCCAAAAGTCCTACAATAAGTGTTCCTGTTTAATTTAAACATCTCGTATTAATTAAACATTGAAATTAGCATATGAATTATGAATCAATACTGATTCCACAGTGGGCCAATAGATGGCGCTGAACTCAAAACCCAACTTAAATAGACATAGACACTTAAAACGATTAGTTAGGATAATAAATTAGCAAATTCACGCCTACGCGGCGACACGGCCATTGTGATCGGAGGCTCGTGCTCTGGGCCTTCCGGTGTCATCAGTCTCTGTGTTTCTTGGTTGTTATCTGTAATAGCGGAGAAATATTTGTCGGCAGATTATTGTTGTTTATCATCCTACAGTATTAATTAAGTTTAGAATCTGATAACAACTGATTTTATTTATCATTGACAGCTTGTAATAAATCTAAGCTGAGTATGCCTTATTTTGGAAATATTGAATGTATTTTTACACCCACAGCTATATGCTTTAGGTATTCTACTTGCTATATGGTAAAGACCAATGTTGTTAGGAAACAACTAACTGCTACATGTCATGTCAATGAAGGCATACAATTTCTATTTCAGATTTTTGACATTGAATAATCAGTTGCTAGCTTATTTAGTCCAATTTGAATCTTGTTTGCAGAATGTTATTGTTTGTATTATCTTACAATATTCATTGATTTGTAATAGGTAATAGTCAGTTTAAGTTATCAATTTATCACTGAATACTTATGAAATTAGGTAACTATTAAGTTTATCTCAAATGAAAATATTTGATGCATTAATGAGCACATACCTACTTATAAGAAGGCTTACATAGCAGCCTTGTATTTGGTAAGTATAGTGTAGGTAGTGTAGGAGTATTGTGATCAGCTGTTTTTTGTTTAGTTTCATTCTCACGGGACGGTAATGCTCTGTGATAGACACAAAGTCTTTGATTTGACAGGATTTAAGGATAGGATCAGGAACACCGCTCTGTGATAGACACAAAGTCTTTGATTTGACAGGATTAAAGGTTAAGGAGTTTAGGATCATTGCTCCGTGACAGGCACGAAGTCTTTGATTTGACAGGATATAAGGAACCAGGCTCTGGGTGGTCTTGTACACCGTGGACCCAGCAGGATAACATGAGAGATTGTTCATTAGCGGCCTCCACGCCTAACCAATGGATATTAAATCTTTATTAGTTGCTTCCACAGCAAACCAATAGATTGTGTGTTGTATTATCACTATTAGTTTCCTCCACGGATTACTAACAGACAGCTTATTGTGTTATCATTATTAGTTGCTTCCACAGCATACCAACAGTATAGTTTATTGTGTTATCATTATTAGTTGCTTCCACAGCATACCAACAAGATAGTTGTGTTATCATTATTACTTGATTCCACAGCATACCAATAGGATAGTTTGTAGTGTTATCAATCTTAGTTGCTTCCACAGCATAATAAGATAGTTTATTGTGTTCTCATTATTACCTCAAATCCATCTCCATGGATGCTGATAGTTTGGTGTTGATATAACCTATTATGTTATTAAGTGCCTCCAGAGCTATAGGTTATTGGACATCTCAATAATTAGAGCTTGTTTTGTTATTCATTTTTATAATTGACTAAATATGACAATAGAATAGCATAAACTGAAACGAGTTACAAAAACATAATAATAACAGTAGTCCTCCTGACTGTTGAGCCATCTGCATAAGGAGGTACTATGGTGCACAAGGCCAATGGCTCAACATGCTTTTTGAAGCATGGGGGTTCACCAATTTCAAAACTCTGGGCTGCTACAGAGGAATCCCTATTGGAAAAACCCCATAAACAAATTTTGCCCAACCTAGGAATTGAACCCAGGAATAATAATTTAAAAGTACTTTGTTGCATGGTAGTATCATGCACAAGCGTCATGTAGTTATTCGACATGGCTATTGTGTTGAGCCTTCTGATACAACAACACCGTATCAGTTAGCGAGGTGAGTAGAAGATAGTTTGAAAACTTCTCACCTTTTACTTTAGTTATGTTGGGCTGGAAGTCATTTTTCAGCTGACCTCTATTTGGTGGCTTGTATGTATGTTGGTAGCTTCTAAGGTCCTGACCCGGCGACACGGTCACTTGCAAACCAGGTATTTTTAGTTTTGTTTCCACATCCTTGATAATACTTGACTATGTAGGTAACCATTTTGATTTTTGATATGACACAGGAATCTGGAATGTGAGAAGGTATACAGATAAATAATAATAAAAGAAAAGATGATCCTATTAATATTTAAATAAGTAGGAGTTAGTACTGATAACAATTAAATTATGTTATTGTTTTGAAATAGTAAGTGAGTAATTCAAAGTTAACTAGAATCTGATGACACTGAAATGAATAACTATGAAGATTGCTGCATTACTTATGACGGTGTTTGCACTAGCTAAAGATTAATGTTAAAACATGTTGAAAACTACTTTTAATGATGCATGTTTGCATACCACACACGCAACAACCTATTTACACACCTATTACAAACCTATTTCATTACAAAACATTTATGTGTGAACAAGTTTGAATACAAGCTAGGTAAAAAGTTGCAAAAAGAAAAGAAAGTTATTGAATGCTAAAAGTGACAAATTATCAAAAAACAAACCTGTCTTTTGATTGTTTTTATTCTGTGCAAGTGCATCCAATAACAAGCTTTGAAATCTGTCAGAAATTACTAATCTATTTACACCCATGTACCATAACAAGTAAAATTCAACTAAACCCATTGTGAGATTTAATTCATTAGGAATGTTCTCAAATATTGAATGATTAAATAAACTTTATTATAACAAACTTAACTTGAACAAGCATAAATCTTAGAGCTTATAAAAGGCCCCATCAGTATCCAACTGACAGTCTGAACCAAGAATGTAGGGTCAGACAATTTTTTAATTAGATTTAACTTATAGCGCTATCACTGTCAAGAACCCCATAGCCAAAACAAATCTACCAGATCATGTAGACAGATAAGATGGAACACAGTAATCACATTAGATTCACTCAAATATGTCTTACATACACAGGACCATTAATTTACCAAAAATCACAAGGTCCATACATAATAGGTTACTCACACATACTAAGCGTACCTACTTGTAAATTAAAAGTTACCAGGTGGCTATCAGCTTATGACTATTTATTATTATATTATGATTATGCATGAACTGAAGCTCTGCTGATACTTACCCTGATTATAAAGTTTGTAATGACTCACCCAGGTGTATCACAACCCTTTCACCCATTCATACAAATACATTTATATTAGATGCATACTCACTCTACAAAAACCTCTAGATAATATTTTAAATATTGTTTAGTCTTGTAACCAAACAATTATTCTCACCCCAGCTACTTAAATGCAAATCCGAGCCCAATTCTGATGTCACGTCGAAGTACCTATGAATCGTAGAATCGCCATCTTTAACCCCAATGTCTAGAGGCAATTCCTTTATTCTTGACTGGAGCGGGTTACTTCAATAACACACAACACTGGATTGAAACTCAAGAGTGTTTATTTGATTTAGTTACAGGCACTTTGAGTTTTCAAATGAACTTGAAGCTAAAATCACATCGTGTGGCTTGCTAGATCGCAAAGCCCTTGTCGATCGCTGGAGGAGATCTAGCAAGAAACTCCAGGACACTCTTTTTAAATGTTTTTATAGATTACACAATCACTTTATGACAATTAATTAGGTTTTCAAACATCTATTCGATTACATTTATTAATCAGTTCTTATTTTTCACACATAGTCCGCGCGATGCGCGTTCTAAGTGGGCGGAACTTCCATATTGTTTTTGTTTAGACACTAATTACTTGGATAGTTGAGTAAAGTTAGCAAACAATACTAAAATGCTGATCAGTTAATTATTTTAACATTAAACAACCTCAATACTCACAAATACAAAGTGGTTTGTAGTTTATTATTGAAATAGTCATCTAATAACAAAACTATTCAAGTTTCCGGTGATCTAACAATCTTACTAATTAGAAAGTTTCTCATTATTACATAGCTGTGTAAAATAGTCTTATGACTTCTTAGTATTTAATCATTTACTCAAATTTGTTTAGTTCTCGTATTAAATTATTAAATCTGGTTATTGGTCATAGAAATTATAACATCCGCCATTGTTTGACAACTTAATAAGAATAACATAATGAAACACATTTACTTCGTCAAATGTGCAATAGTTAAAATGAGAACAAATCCAAAAGTCCTACAATAAGTGTTCCTGTTTAATTTAAACATCTCGTATTAATTAAACATTGAAATTAGCATATGAATTATGAATCAATACTGATTCCACAGTGAGCCAATAGATGGCGCTGAACTCAAAACCCAACTTAAATAGACATAGACACTTAAAACGATTAGTTAGGATAATAAATTAGCAAATTCACGCCTACGCGGCGACAGATACAAAAGTTATTAATTTTTATTTAAGACTAATAGCCATTTACGTCAAAAAAAAACAGTGAAATATAATACAAAACAAAGAAAACAATAAATAACTACGATTTACTTTGGAAAAAAAAACTGCTGTTGCTTTGCTAGTTTTCGTTTATTTATTTATATTTAATCTCTACATATCATCCAGCAGTAGTCCACTATCATATTAACGTCCCAACGGCCTAGAAACCATCTTTCCATCTATTTTTAGTAAATATTAAAAAAAAACATGGGCGAATTTACCGATATATATTTTTTTATATTGGCAGACTATGGAATCTTAATTTAAATATAATTCTGGCAATAAAAAAGTGTGCTGTGACACATGAAAATATCATATTTGCAATATACCAACAACAACAACTGGTCAACATTTACAAGTTTCATATAAAATTTCACAAAAAACTTTGTCATCGCAGACCTGTGTTATTGTTTTGTATGTAGTTATATGAGTGCAAGGTTATGGGCGTAACCTTTGCCCAGCTTTTTAAACAATATAAGTTGACAAAAAATATATTTAAATTAAGCCATTCCCTTTATTTATTTTTTTCCCTTTTTCTTTTTTGTCGTCAAATGCAACTTTAAAATCTATCATGCAAAATGATCAAAGCATATTCAAAATTCAAATCAGAATTTTAATCTAATCAATTCTATTTTCGGTTTTATTTTGTAACATTGTGTTCGTTGTGTTTGTGTTGTGTTGTGTTGTGTTGTGTTTTGTATCATTTCTATTTCCAACGCTGTGTAGGGTTTGACGCTCGCATTGGACAATGGAAGCATTATGAAGGAACTAATGCTTTAATTGATGTTAGTCATTAAGGCATGTGTGGAGTGTTAGTGTCTTGACGTGAAAAGGCAAGGGTCGATTATTTGTTCTGTATTTGTGTTAGGTATTATTTATGTTATTTGCTTTTGCGCTTGGGTTTTCGCGATGGGTTGGGCTATAAGTTGTAGGTGTATTGTATATTTTTATTTAAAGGAGATGAACAAAATTGAACCTACGGAGTACAAACACACTTTTATTGCATAAAATTTTAGTAAAAAAATAAAGAATTTTAAAGCTATTCAAAATTCTTTTTTTTTATGCCCTATACTTGCAACAGTGAAGAATCTTAACTATACCCACGTTGTTCTGTTTGATTTTGCTCTGAAATACCTCTTAATGTTGCCATATAATATTAAAAAGATCAGAACAGGGAACTATAATAGCTACACGCATAAAAAAACGCCGTTATGAGTTTTTTATATTTTATGCGGCCTAAAATATATTCATATACTATTCATAACTTAGTTATTTTTGTATATATTCTTATCTATAAATCGAAACATCTATGATAGCCTTTTTAGATATTAGTGGGGTTACAGAAAGGATTAATCTACGTTACTACTCGCAACACCACCGACAAATATCAATTGTCAAATTGACAATCAATGTCAATATTATATTCCCTCTTCGATGTTTGCGCCGGTGCTATAATAGTAGTTTATGCAATTGTCATATTATTAAAACACGAGCGTGGGTTTATCACATGAGGCTAGGCCGAATGTGACAAAATTAACACGCGAGTGTTTTAATACCTAATTATATGCCGTTGCATACACTATTTTATCTTCACTCATACAGTTGAAATAAAATAAAAGTGGAAACGGAAAAATATGCAGAATGGCTGGGAATTTAGATTCGTATTGCACCATGACTGTCAATGTCAATGAGCCCATAAAAGCCAATGAATTAAAAAGTAAAAGTTTGCTACAAAAATTAAAAAGTTTGTTTATGATGCAGCTGATTGAATATCAAAGGAACATATTGCACTGTAATGGTATTTTTTAAATTTAACTTATCCACGAATATAAAGCACGTGTTTATACAATATTTTTTGAATTCATATTTAGAACATTACGTTGTGAGTGTAGATAAAATATATTATAATTCTTAGGTATTATGAAATTCGGACTTTTAAAAATCGAAACATCGATATTCGGAATAAAATATTTCGGAGTATTTGGGTGTTCCCCTGGGTGTAACGCTTGATAAAGTTCCACCTACGGTAAAACTCGGGGGCTAAAGCCTAAAGTGATACGATGGCTGTACCGGACTATGATAATACCTATTATCACATACGGCAGCATAGTGTTGTCCAAGAACAAAATTGGCATCCTGCAACGGGCCACTCACCAGATTACAAGGAACAGTGTGTCTCAAAATCACGGGTGCTTTCAGGACAACACCTACGGCAGTGATTGAGACAGTACTTCATACTTCAACAGAGGAGGAAACTCCACATATGACGGTTGAACTCGAGGCAAGGAAGACATTTCATCGTCTTGCTGACAAAATTCGATGGAAATGAAGACTTCGATCGGGTAACAAGCATGATATCCGATAAAATGCAAACTATGTTTGTGTTTGAAATGTCTTTCAAGGTCCAAATCCCAACAACAGAGGACTGGACGAAGGGACTCGATCCATCAGAACATGATAGTCTGGTGTGGTACTCTGATAGTTCCAAAATGGAATCAGGTACAGGAGAGGGCATATACGCAAAAGGTAACAAATGTAGCAAAAGTTTAGAGAAAATGGCAACTGTATTCCAAGCAGAAACGTATGTCATAATAACTAGGAGGTAAATCCCTGTATGTTCTTAGTGACAGTTAGGCTGCAATCAAACCATCCTACAAAGTGGACTCCGAACTTATTCTGGATGCTATCCAAACCCTAAACAGGCTTGGGAAGCATAACAGGGTTAGACTGATGTGGGTACACAAGGGAATCCATGGTAACGAAGTGGCAGATGAACTCGCAAGAGAGGGTTCAGCAAATGATTTTGTGGGTCCAGAACCATGTGTAGGCATTTCGACGTGTCTTGAAAAAGCCACCTTTAGAGATTTTGCAGATCACAGACAACGAACACATTGGCTGTCTAATACCGTCTGCAACACTCCAAAAAAATCCTGGGCTCTACGTTCAAAACACGGGAATGCATTTGGAATATGAGCAGGAGGCAAATCCGCTACCTGCTTGAGGCATTTACTGAGCACTTTGGAACCAAGGACATGCTCATGAAGATGGCTCTAACCGCGACACTAATGTGCAGGTAGTGTGGAAACATACGGAACGCATGGAGCACCTTTTGTGCACATGCAATGCACTGGCTGGTAAGCGAATGAGTCTCCTAGGGGTTGGACATCCAAAACCAGATGACTATAGGCTCATATCTCCAGTCTCGTTGCAAAACTCATGAAAAGAGTTTTCAACAATATTGGGGAGGAGTAGGTTATCTAGGGGACTACAATAGATCCCAATGGATCGAAGTGTCCGAGTTATTTATCGGTCCCTCGACAATATAAGATAACATATCATTGAGAAGTTCCAGTGGCAACCTGTGATTTTCTTCATCTGATCCACTTCACCAAATTATGAAAATACTTATAATATTCACAGCGGATCTTTGTGTCTCTGAAGTTGGATCTGTCAACTATTATACAAGAAACAGTTTAACTGCATAGAGTAAGCGAGATAGGATAATTAGACAAACATAAGCGAGTGAAAGAGATAGTTACACAATGCCATCTTCACTTTCCATATTGACACAAAAATAGATACTGCGCAGGCTCTTGCAGCCAATTCAGAGACACAAAGATCCATTGTGTATATTATACATGTTGATGAAAATACCAAAATAGCTATAAATATGTATGACTATAAAATTTGAGGCGTTCCCTCGATTGCCATGGGATCCCCTCATCAGATCCTGACTTGATAACAATGGAACCTCCAGAGAAAACTCTGTCAAAAAAAAAGGTCCATACTTAATTGACGGAGTAATCGGTGAACATACATAAAAAAACCGCCCGAGTGCGAGTCAGACTCGCGCACGAAGGGTTCCGTACCATTATCACAAAAAACGGCAAATAATCACGTTTTTTGGAATAAAATAAATATTTAAATGAAGTCCCATAGAACCCCACTTAAATATTTATTTTATTTTGTTTTTAGCATTTGTTGTCATAGCGGCAACAGAAAAACATCATCTTTGAAAATTTCAGGGTTAGGGTCCCGTTTTTAACCTTTGGGTACGAAACCCTAAAAACATACATACAGTCGAACATGGAACCTCTTTTTTGGAAAGTCGGTTATAAGACCAAAAATTTTGTTTCAGTAACAGGACAAACTTAAACATACACAATATATCTCCTGATTTAGTCCCAATATAACCAGAGGTAATTCAACCCAACCGCTCCTATATTATACGAAGTATATTTGACCAGACAGTCCCTCTTGATAAATACACGTAAAATTACTTATCGCGACCAAACAGATCTTCTGTGGGACTAATTAAACCCCAAAACATTGCCTCTTGTTGCCCCAACAAGAGTAGTGGGCTAATCAAAATATTTTGTTACTTGGAAAATTTAAAACTTATTGCCGTTTTAGTGTTTAATTTATTATTGTGTTATCTTTCAGAATAGGAGCAATCATAATATGTGCCAATTTAAGTATTTATAAAAAGTACTAGCGGGGAATTCAGGCATCATGCTATCTCATGTGTTAAAGAAAGAAAAAGAAGAAGAAAATGTTAAAGATTAGTTCTTCATCTTCTTTTCGTGTGAGGTGTGGCCACCTCTGGTGTCAGAGTTAATTAAGCCACCTCTGGCAAACCCCACAGGCCTCTGACTTGGCTATTTCAGACTTATATTAACTATATAAAGTCCAGGTTAGTTTAGTTGTGTCAAATAACGCTATTAAAAAACCTGCCAAGTACTTGTCCAACATCGTATATATAAGGTTCCATACAAAAGAAAATCAGATTTATCAATATATTGTTATTTGTTAGTAAAACTAATAATGTAATAACATACGTAATAATTTATTTAAACTTCATGTACAATAGTGGTACATAGGCGAACTTAATGCCACAAGGCATTCTCTACCAATCCGTTTTTTGGGTTAAATAGGACAATGTTGTGATCGGGTACAAAATAAATAGACAAATAATAGACATTATCACCAAATTTTAAGTTCATAGGTTAAGGTCAGTTAAAAAATTCTTCAGAACAAAATTGTGTGACAGACGACGGACAGTCAAACGGACACAGGAGACACAGCAAAAACGGAGCCCCCATTTTAACCGAACCGAAAAACAGAACTCTTAAAAACATTTTAAGGTAACCTTAGGGTCTTGGTCTTAAGGTGTTTAAAAAGTACGTGTTCTACCCCTTATAATTTTGACATTTTGACATTCGTTATCGCTTAAAGAATTTTACATTGTCGCGAGCCCTCTAGAACAAGACCAAAGCAAATGCCACAGTTAGCTCAAAATTCGGCTATACCACAGATTATAAAATACTAGCCTACATATGCCTCTTCCCATAAAAAGAAACTGTGCCGACGTAACTAGCGTTTTCCGACGGATTAAACGGACTATTTATTACTAAAAGTACATCGAACGCGTGCGGGTCCGTTCCACGGCTACAGGTGGTGTTAGCAGCGACTTGCAAGTGAAATGGTTCACTCGGTTCGTTTCAATTTTTGTTTTATAGTATTTTTTTGCACGTTTTTACAGTTTCATTGTACCAAAATGTGTTACAATACAAATTTAAAAAATTAAGTGGCATGCCTCAAAAATTAAAAACGGCGCCATCTATTGGAATGAATTTTAAATGATCCGTTCAAATAATCTTTGAAATATGAATTAAGAGCCCAATACTCCATAATTTTGTGCTTAGGAGAGGTTATTAAACAATAACAAATATTACAATATTTATAATTAATTCTAGAAAATGTTAATTTTACACACAAATCGAAGCATATCACGCCGTCTAGTGATATTTATTTGAACAAAATTTTCTTTCTTAGGGCTGGGCTCTACCTAGGTATAGCCCAGCCCATTAAATTATCTGTGGAAATATAAACAGTGACAACTTTTTCGAATTTGCGTTGTGGTATCTGTATGATTGAAAATGAAGTAGAATAAAATTAATAAACCAACGTGACATGTTGTTAATGATTTTGCGGTCTGCCATAAACCAGGGAAATAATTAAAATAATAATTTATCTCTTGTTTCAAGTAAAAGTGTAACCGATGCCAACCTCAGAAGCAATATAAGAATTTACTTTGCCTCAAAAATACCTTTCAAATTAATTAATTTCTTCTGCCACATTGGTCTAGTGGTAGCATCCATTGCTGCTGAGCAAGAGGAGAGAGGTCCTGGGTTCGATGCCCAGGTCAGGCGAAGTGTTATTGGGTATTTCCATCTGGAATTTCTCAGCAGCAGTATGGACTTGTGCCCGATCGGCAATAGGTTCAACCCTTTTTCATGAGATTAAATAATAATTAGCAATATGTAGGTATACAATAGTCACTCTCTGCCTAACTAACTCTTTGGGGAATACAGACTTGATTTATAATCTATATCTATAAAAGCGAAAGGTGACTGACTGACTGACTGACTGATCAATCAACGCCCAGCCAAAACTGCTAAGCCTAGAAGCATGAAACTTGGCAGAAAGGTTCTTCAAGTAACGTAAGTGTGCACTAAGAAAGGATTTTTGGAAATTCTACCCCTAAGGGGGTAAAAAGGGGGTTGAAAGTTTGTATGAAAAATCTAATTCCTTCTACCAAAATTCTTGAAACTTAGCACAAATAGTATTCTAAGTAAATGATAAAGATTGACATTATTAGTTTTTCGAAACTACCCCCAAATGATGATTTAGGCGGTGTTGAAGTTTGTATGGAAAAATCAGATCTTTGATCAATAAACTTGAAACTTGCTACAAATACTTATCTAAATTAATAATAAAGGGTAGCAACCTTTATTATTCATTTAGATAAGTATTTGTATGTATTATTTTTTGAAACCAAAAGACGATTTAGGGGTGTTAAATTTTTTTGAAGAATCTCATTACTTCAGTTAATAAACTTGAAACTTTACATAAATACCAATCTAAATAAACAATAAAGGCTTTCATTGTTGGTTTTTCGAAACTACTCCCAAAAGATGATTTAGGGGATGTAATTTTTTTTTGAAGAATCTGATTTCTTGGGTGAATAAACATGAAACTTGACTTAAATACCATCCTAAATAAACAATAAAGGTTGTCATTATTAATTTTTGCAACTACCCCCAAAAGACGATTTAGGAGATATTACAGTGTTTTGGAAAAATCTGATTTCTTGGGTCAATAAACTTGAAACTTGCCAGAAATACTAACCTAAATGAACAATAAAGGTTGCTATTATTATTTTTTGAAACAAAAAGTCGATTTAGGGGTGTAATTTTTTTTTTGAAGAATCTTATCATCTAAATAGACAATAAAGGCTTTCATTGTTAGTTTTTCGAAACTACCCCCAAAAGATGATTTAGGGGATGTGTATTTTTTTGAAGAATCTGATTTCTTTGGTAAATAAACATGAAACTTGACATAAATACCATCCTAAATAAACAATAAAGGTTGTCATTATTAGTTTTTTGCAACTACCCCCAAAAGACGATTTAGGAGGTATTAAAGTGTTTTTGAAAAATCTGATATTTAGGGTCAATAAACTTGAAACTTGCCACATATACTAACCTTAACCGGTCCAGTTCGGGAACTACCGAACTGGACCGTTTGTCTCAGGTAAACGTAGTTGTGAGTGACGTTTTAGTGTTGCGTAATTTACGCTGTATTAGGTTTTTGTGTTGTGTCGCGTAATTTACGCAGCATTCGTTTTCATACTAAAATAATTTTTGGTCCACCCGAAATTATGAGTCTCAAAAACCCGACCAGTCTTCTGCTCCATATATCTTCTTCTACACATATAAAATGCTTTGTCCTGAATGACTGACTGACGGATCAACGCACAGCCTAAACCGCTGATCGTAGAGACCTGAAACTTGGAGAGTATGTTTTTGTATGAAAGAAAGGGTTTGCCTAAATTATTCCCCTAAACGGGAGAAAAAGGGGGACAAAGTTTGTATGAAAAATCAAATTCCTTCAGCTAATATTCTTGAAACTTTGCATAAATAGTAATCTAAGTAAATTATAAAAGGTTGACATTATTAGTTTTTTGAAACAACCCTCACAAGTCGTATAAGGGGGTATTGAAGTTTGTATCGAAGAATTTTATTTCATGGGTTACTTAACTTGAAACATTGCACAAATACTAACTTAAATAAATTATAAGGTTGTTATTATTAGTTTTTCGAAACAACCCCCAAAAGACGATTTGTTTTTTTTTGATGAATCTTACTTCTTGACTTAACTTTAAACTTGGCATACATACCAACCTAAGTAAACAATACGGGTTAAAATTCTTAGTTTTTTTAAACTAACCCCACAAAACGGTTTTTTAGGGGTGTTAAGGTTTTTTAAAGAATCTTATATCAACTTAAGTAAACAATAAAGGTTGTCATTATAAGTTTTTAGAAACTACACTCAAAAGTCGATTTAGGGGGAGTTAAAGTTTTTTGAAAATCTTATTTATTGGGTTAATAAACTTGATACTTGACAAAAATACCAACCTAAACAAACAATAAAGGATGATATTATTAGATTTTCGAAACTGCCTCCAAAATACGATTTAACAGGTGATAAAGGTTTGTTAAAGAATTTTATGTCTTGGGTTAATAAACTCGATAGTTGACATAAATACCAACCTAAGTAAACAATAGAAGGTTGTCATTATATTTTTTCGAAACTACCCCCCAAAATAGGATTTAGTGGGTGTAAAAGTTTGTTATGAATCATACTGGACAAGGTTTCGTTTTTGATGTAGGGATATAGGGGAGCACGAAGAAGGAATTTGCGGAAAATCAACCTTTCACCATCATCATCATTTCAGCCAAAAAACGTCCACTACTAAACATAGGCCTTCCCCAAGCGCCGCCACACTGATCGGTCCTGTGCGTTTCGCATCCACCGGACTCCCGCAGCCTTGACCAGGTCGGACTTCCTAATTTGCGTTTTCCGGTTCGCAGTCGCCACTGAACTGTCAACCTTTAAGGGGGTGAAAAGGGGGCAATTTGTTTGCATGAACAATCTCATTCCGTGGAGATAAAGTAAATAATCAAAATTTACATAATAGGTTTTTTAAAACTACCTCCCCCTGATAGGATTAAGTTATTTTAGTTTTTTGAGACATCTTACTGAGCAATCTAACTAAAATAAACAAAAAATTCAAAAGAGAAAAAGGGTATATTAAGTTTTAAGGGGCGGATTTTACTTAGTAGCGGTATCCTAAAATGTATTATTCTTTAAGTCAAATAACGAATCGTCCCAAATCTATAAACCGTAGAACTTTACGAAACCACATTTTTATTTGGTTTAATAACAGCTTATTTTCGGTTGCCATCACACGAACGAAGTCGCGGGCGGAGTTAATATTATAAATGTAAAAGTAACTCTGTCTGTCTTTGTGTCTACCTTTTCACGCTTAAACCGCTGAACCGATTTAAATGTAATTTGGTTCGGAGATATTTTGAGATCCTGGGCAGGACGGATAGTTTTAATCCAAACATACTTACGGAAATCATACTTAAAGAGTGGAAAGAGGGATAGAAGTTTGTATGGAAAACCTACAATATTAAGCCGCGATATAAAAAATAAGCAATTCGAATTACTAATGCTTCGCAGACGAAGTCGCGGGCAACAGCTAGTATTATATATTTGTGTAATTTATTTCCCAAAACTAATTCAACAGATGAATGCAACCCAAAAAAAACCACCAAACTATTAAAATATAAATTATATATTAATTCAAAAGTAAACAGTAATTAATTCCAGTATCATTAAAATATCGTTCAGCGCTTTCAATCAATGTACAGTAATGTACCACAGCACAAAAAACCTTTAATTATTAATAACTCGGTTATTATGAAACTATTGAGCTCATGACGTTTATTGAAAGGTGGTAATGACAATACGTAATTATGTTGGGGTCACAGACATTACGCCGTGTCCGTAGTGCATAGTATAAAGGTTTTTATTCTAAAAGTTATGGTGGTGGGTTGTTGGTAGCTATTAGTAATGAATATAGTCTGTTTGGGATCTTGATGGAAACCACTATAATTCACATGATAATAGTTTATTAGGACACTGCGTACACTTTTGTAAATTACTAGGGGTCACAAGTATTTCTAAACTATTTAATATTAATAAAGTTTCAAGAGACGTGTGCGCTATGTTCATTGTGAAGTTAGAAGAGGATAGACAACCATCTTTCAAGCTCATATTTAGTTTGACAATGACATGACATTGACATTACTTCTCTTTCTCTTTTGGCTGAAATGATGATGGTGTACTTTCTAAGTTTATCTTGGACATCACTGACAACGGTAAACCAAAACATCGTAAGGAAACCTGGACTTACAGATAATATAAAAATTAAATTTCCAACAGATGTTGAGCAAGCTTGGTGATCAATTCTGGTGCCATCTCTGTATGAAAAGAGGCCTTTATCCTGCAGTGGGACAGTTACAGATCGGTATTATTAAGGACCAAAAAATAAAAAAATTGTCTGATGAAAGGAATTTTTTCCATCGTATCGGCCAACTTTTTTTGTTGTTTCAGTAATTAGATTCTTGAAACTTACTTACTGAAAAAAAGTTGTTTTTTTTCTAGATGGGCTAATGTCCGATGCTGATAACGCTGAATGAAGCATCTCAAAGTAAAACATTGCTCTCAATTTAACTTCCTTTTTTGACACGCAAAGTATGTACATAACTACATTTGCGTCATCTAGTTAGATTTATGTCTGTGGAAAATACCTAGGTTGTATAAAAGACTGCTTATAAAGATTAATTGCATTTTCCCACCTGAATAGGCAAGGCTACGATAATTAGGCTCTGAAAATATTTTCGTGAGAAACTGTGTGAATAGTCGGTGTTTTTCTATAGATGCGTAAATTAATCAAGGTACGCCTAGGTTCAGTGTTTCTAAAAATAGTTATGTAATAGTAAATTAGAAACTAGTACACAAATGTATGATGTTGACATTCAGAATCTTCAAAGGGAGTTATTGAGTAGGGAAAATACACTAAAAGAAATATTTTGTAAATATGAATGTAGTCAACAGATGTTAAGTGAGCGCATGCAGGAGGCCTGTGAGTTGGTGGACCTGGTGAAGTATAATGCAGAGAGGTATGAGTCATTGACTAACAACCTCACCTGTAGTTGTGCTGCCGCTCCGCTACCTCTCATTTCACAACATGTTGCTCCTATAACTTTACCCATCGATCATACTGCAACAAATTTGAACCCCTCCAAAAGTAATGTCTTGGTATATTCTGATAGTTTCGGAACAGGTTAACATACAATAGTGAACCATTGTTATCATAAATTGCATTTTAATGAGCTTATTCATAAAATTCAACAGACACAATTGAATGAGCAAACTACTGTAAGTAGTATATTATTGGGCATTCTACCCCACCTACCGTTCCTTCGGCTCACAGCTCCGTTCGCCTCAGTCACTCTCGGTGGGGTAGAATGCCCAATAACATTTTTTGATATCGTTGGGTGGCTTATCTCAAATTCAATTCTAGTATATACTCGTTCAGCGCCTAATTCTACTCGGTCTTTCTCACCGTAATTTACCGCTGCATTAGATTCTTACTTTAGTCGTGAGAAGGTTCAATTTTGTATCACCACAACTAATAAATAACTACAATGCTTGATTCAATAAAATCTGCTTTCAAAAACGTGTTAAGTTCAAGAATTCTAGCGGCGAGATTATATTTACCTATTCGAGATTTGCAAACTGATCAGCAAAATATGTACGTATGACGTTTCATTGAAGCACCAAGATAGCTATAAAGAGCAACCAGAAGATTTGTTCCACCAACAGATGCAAATTTGGTGAAATCTGATTTGGAAAACACACATTATCTTATATTGAAGGACAGCCATGGTGAGGTTGTTCGTACATTTATTCGAGTTACCTAGCCACAATGATTTTCATGTTATAAATGTTAATGTAACACATTAATTGACTCATTATTAATATAGGTAACCGTTTCAAGCAGTCGCCATGAAATTTGTTAAACAACCACAATCATTGCATGTAAACACAATCTGCGATGATTATTGTAAAACTAGTTTGCGTCATGGAGAATTGTTACCTAATTCTGTACGATGTATCATTTGTGGACCATCAAATTGTGGAAAAACAAATTTACTTATTGGACTTCTTATACATGAAAATGGTTTACGGTTTCAAAATGTTTATGTCTATTCAAAAACCTTACACCAGCCTAAGTACATTTTTTTAGAAAAAGTTTTACAACGGGTACCATCTACCTCACTTCAGAAATATCAAGGGAATGAGGAAGTTATAAGTGTTCAAGACGCAAAACCAAATTCCGTGATTATATTTGATGACGTTGCTTGCGAAAATCAAAATAACATGCGTGATTATTTCGCGATGGGAAGGCACAAACATATCGACTGTTTTTATCTAAATCAAACATATAGCAAAATCCCTAAACAGTTAGTAAGAGATAATGCAAACTTAATTATATTATTCAAACAAGATGATATTAACTTGAGGCATGTTTATGAAGAACATGTTAACACTGATATGACATGGCTTGAATTTCGTGAAATGTGTTCTAAAATTTGGAGTGAACCCTTTAATTATGTTGTAATTAATAAAGATTGCAACAAAAATAACGGATGCTATAGAAATAAATTTGACACTTTTGTAGTCTTTGATTAGTAATACAAATATTTAAGACTATGATGCTTACATGATATCATTATTACTGAACCAACTCTTAATCGATAACTATCAAAGTCTACCGTAATGGAAAAATCACTGAAAAAACAAATCGTCGATGCTGCAGAAGCTGTCAAGAAGAAGGTACGAAAGATGCGTGATTTTGAGACTGAAAATAAGCAGGCATTGGAATCAGTTTTTAGACCTGTAACAGAGTCTCTCAATTGTATAGCTAACAGCAATAAGCAAACTGACCTCTTACGAACAAAAGAAGTTGAAGAAACAAAAGTTCCGGCTGAAAACGATACTTTGCAAAAAAGACTTTCAAGTGATGAAGGGGACAACGACGCAGAAGAAAATGAATGTGATACCGACACTGACGACTCGTACCAATCATTAGAAGAGAACAATCAAGTGCGTAATACATCATCCTGGTCAATATCTTCAGAAGCATTGACAGATATTCCATTTGGTGTTCGAGCGGAGCGAGGACAATTGATGTTAGGTTCTGCTTTCATAACGATCAGCGACAATTACATCACCGTTACTGGTCAGAGATATCGAAGTACTCCTGGACTAAAACAATTGTTAATGAAAAAGGATGTAGATTTAAGCACGGTTACAGAGTCTGATTTGCAGAATTATAAAATGATGTTGGTTGCCACAAACGCACATCGTCGAGACTTTGATCCAAGCAAACCAATAAAAAGTAATAAGGGACAAAAATATTTGCAAGTTATAAAACCTCTTTTCAAACTGTCAAGTACTAATCAAAATAACCAAACAAAAGGGAAAGGGCTACCCTTGACAAAAATGTGGAAAAAAATACCGATTTTGTATATTGGGACGATCCTAATGAACTTGTGGATAGGTTAAAATTATTAATTGCATCTCGAGACGCTGGTAACACTGGCTTAGATAATGAAATTATATCTATTATTGAGGAACTGCGTGAAAGTAAAATTATTAAGTAATAAATAAATGATACACAATTTTCACCGTTCATTTTATTATAAACCTTTAAATATAATACACCTTAAAGATGAATGTAGATAAATTCGGACATCATATACATAAGCGAATGCGTTTTTCTGAATTATTAGAATCCAAAGAAAATGCATTGCTAAAATCCGAAAGTAGTGATTATGATTTTAAAAAATCTAGATTGAGAGGAGTAAGATCTCCTGTAGACAAAGACGATGCTGTGAACAAGGATTACGTCGATCAAAAATGCGATCACACAATAAAGGAACTGAAAATAATGATTGGATTGTTGCGTGCTCAAATCATAAAAGATGCACAAGCAACAGTCCAAGCCACTTTAAAAGCGAAGACACCTGAAGTTTTAGTTCATTTGGAAGATAACTTTTCTAACAAAGCAGAAGTAAATAAAATACTTGAAAAAGCTCCGTGATGGCAAAACAACAAATTGTTAATGAACTACACAAAGCGGCACGAAGAAACTTTGGTAGACGTTCAGTTATTATAAAAGACATAGATGACTTATGGCAAGCTGATCTAATAGATATGCAGAATCTACAAAGGTTTAATCAGGGTTATAACTACATTTTAGTGGTGATTGATTGTTTCTCAAAGTATGCCTGGACAGAACCATTAAAATTCAAAAGTAAACTTTATGTTACTCGTGCATTTGAACGAATACTAACTACCAGCAATCGAAAACCTGATAATTTACAAACTGATTCTGGAACAGAATTCTATAATAAAACATTCCAAAAGCTTATGAAGACCTACAATATTAACCACTACTCTTCGTTTTCAACCAAGAAAGCTTCGATCGTAGAACGGGTAATTAAAACAATTAAAAATAAAATGTATAAATACTTTAGTCTAATTGGAAACTATAAATGGATAGGTTTACCCTTAAAAGTTATTCTACAGACCTACAATAATACAAAACATCATACCACCAAATATAAACCAAGCGAGGTAAACCATTCGAACAAGTCAAAGATAAGAGAAAATATTCAAAAAACCCATAAACTTATATCACGTCGATGTCAACCTAAATTCAAAGTGGGTGAAAACGTTCGGATCAGCAAATACAAACATATTTTTGCTAAAGGTTACACTCCAAATTGGTCAACTGAAATATTTACTGTAAAAAGGATAAATAACACCATACCAGTAACATATCGTATAGAAGATCATCGAAAGCAACTTATTAGAGGATCTTTCTATGAACAAGAACTTCAAAAAACTAGTCATCCAGGTATTTATTTGATAGAAAAGATACTTAAAAGGAAGGGAAAGAAACTTTATGTGAAATGGCTGGGCTTAAGCAACGAAGAAAATAGTTGGATTGATAAAGATGCAATTGTGGGGTAAGATAATAATATATAACCATGTTTGTAAGATTTTTTTCATTCATTACTCTTTGGAATATGCAAGGCAGTGGACTAGTCAATACTGTGATTAATAATTTGCCATTTGAACTTCATTTGCCTGGATATAACTATTGTGGACCAGGAACAAAACTTGAGAAGCGATTGCTGCGAGGCGATCGAGGTGTGAATAAACTAGACGAAGCTTGTATGCATCACGATATTGCATACGCAAATCACACAGACTTACATAATCGTCACAAAGCGGATTTACAACTTCTAAATATGGCTAAACAAAGACTGAAATCGAAAGATGCTGGCAAAGGCGAAAAAGTTAGTTCATGGTTAGTAAGCAAAATTATGAAAGCCAAATTGAAATCTGGTTCCGGAATTAAAACATTTAAAAGTTTCGTGTCGAAAATAAGATCAAAAATCAAGAAACTGAAACCAAGGGATAACAAAACTTTAATCAATGTTGCTTACTCAGCAGCAAAAAAAATATTTCCAAACATTTCGAAAATTCGAGTACCGCGAGTGATACCTTTACCTAAGACCGGAGGAATTCTGCCTTTAATCCCAATTTTCGCAGGGCTATCAGCTTTAGGAACTTTAGCTGGTGGTGCGGCTGGCATTGCAAAAACTATTAATGATTACAAAGCAAGCCAGCAAAATTTACGGGAAACAGAACGTCATAATAAAACAATGGAGTCATTAAAGTTAGGCAAAGGTTTATACATTAAACCGCATAAAAATGGTAAAGGTTTGTTTATAAAATCAAAAAACTGAATAAAAGGCTACCTAATCGTCCTTTAACTAATATCGATATTAGTGAGCATGCACGTGACATCCCATACTTTCGAGGAGTCTATATGAAGGATCAGTTACCAAGAACACCAAAACGCCTTGAATGTGCTATCGTCAACTTAGACGATTCACGAAATGAAGGAACGCATTGGGTAGCTTATGCTAAAATAAACAATTATTGTGAATACTTTGATAGCTTTGGGGATTTGAAACCTCCAATGGAATTAATTCAGTACTTTAAAAATTGTAATGTTTTTTATAACTACACTAGATTTCAACAATTTGATACAGTAAACTGTGGACACTTATGTTTAGAATATCTAGGTGAATTTTGGAATAAATACTTATAAATATTATGTATTTCTTTTATTTCAATCAGTTTCACCATGTCATTCACCTTGTCGATAACTGGAAACTCGTCCGATTTATGTACATATTATCCTAATACATTACAACTCGATGGACATTATGAGTGTGCATTATTGCATTTCTCAACATTTAATTCAATTCCCAACATTGACAAATCGAACAATAAGTTATATTATGGCTCTACCGAAGTCCTTGAAATACCTGAAGGTACTTATGAATTACAAGATATAAACGATTATTTAAAATCGGAAATAAAAGATTGTTTAATAAAAGTTCAGTGTAATAACAACACTTTAAAAACTTTGATATACTGTACTAAAGATATAAATTTTACTAAAGAAGGGACTTTTGGGAAATTATTGGGATTCAATAAACAGATTTTAAAAGCAAATAAATGGCATGTGTCTGACTTACCAGTCAACATTTTGCCTACGACCGTGATCAGGATAGAATGTGATATTGTAAGTGGTTCGTACATAAACGGAAAACCCAGTCACATTGTACACGAATTCGCACTCAACGTACCACCTGGATATAGAATTATAGAAATTCCTAAAAACGTTATATACTTTCCAATCAACCAAAACATCATAAGCTGTATACATATCAGGCTATTAGATATAAACAATCGCTTAATAAACTTACGCGGTGAAGAAGTACAGCTATATTTACATCTCAGAAGAAAAAATGATTGACTACAATAAATATGTGCATCAACCAATGGGAAATGTCAGTTCACACAGATGTTCATCAATTTGTTTAGGTGTAGGAAAAAACAATAAACAACTTTCGCAAAAATATAATTTGCTATGGTGTTTTGTGATTTGGGTTTTAACAAGACGAGGCAAGTCTTTGATAAGGCAATAATGGGATGAACGATCATTTTCTAAGAATAGTAGATGAATACTCTTAGATTTACCCTTACGCGATTCAGATCTGTACAGAGGACCTGTTATTAGCTTATTGTTTTTTAAACCGTATACGTAAATATTTAAAAAGGGATTATTTCTTTCGAAAATAACTATATCTGAAAAAGTAATGGGAAAAGAAATGTTCTTAACATTTAAAACATCGCGAAAGTTTGGATAAGATGTTACTCGCTCTGCATGTTGATTGGTTGGATACAAAGCAGCCACAATGCACCACAAAAAACAATAATTATCATTATTGCGAATATTCAAGCACGCTTTTTTGTTTTTTATAAACTTAGGTAAATCTATAAAATGAGATCCACTAAGTGGTTGATACTTATTAACATTGACTTCTAAATGTAAAGTACACAAGAATGCCCATCCACTGTCTCTCTCCTCAAATTCTTCAATTTTTTTCATCAATGACGTCACAACCGTTTCGTAAATAGTATTAAAATCATAATTAAAATGGATAGCAAAATTTTTTGTGGCAAACGATTTGATTTCTTGTAAATCATTTTTATACAATAGAAATAAAGAAAAAAGTTCAAAATTAATTTTTACTGCGTTATGTTTTTTAAGTGATTCATCTATTAAACATTTAACCTGTTCGCGAATATTACAAAAAAATGTTTCTGGAAAATTATTTGCTTCATCTTTGGATGCAAAAACTCTATAGCTAATAATACGTCCTTTAAACGATGAACGTAAGATTTCAACATTTTCAATCATGGGCAATGTACTATTATTTTTGTGTTTATTAGTTCGTAAATGACTGGTCCAGCAACGATTTTCTACGTAAATATCGCAAACCGAGCAATAAGGCATTTTGATGAAATTATAAAATTGTTATACAGCTAACTGAATTTGGTATGAAGAAACTGAAAAGTGGAAAAGCTAAAATTTACCAAAATTTTAAATGTTATTTTACGAAAATACCATATCACTAACAATAACAAAATAAATTACAACACAGGATACAAAAAATGGATTGAAGAGAACAAATAAATACCTTATTAATTTACTAAACAGGTCTAATATAATTGTGTTCAATTTTCCAGCATAGCTCCTTGACCTGTTATCCTGTTAGCATTGCAAATGCAAATATTCATGTGTGATCTCAGTGGTAAATCGTAACCAAAAGTCAAACAGATGCTTCCTGAAAATAACGTTAACATTATTTAATAGTCTGTCCGACATTATACTATGCCTCTGCTTATCCCTGATGAGAAAAGTTCTAAGTGTTATGTTTACCTTTTATTTTTCTTGAATTATTTACTTTGATTTCCAAGTTAACTACTACAACGTAATGCTGTGTATTATCCTGATTTTGTTGGGAAAACCGCTTCGCAAGATTTCAAAGGTTTTTAGAAAACTTTTTCTGAAAATAACAAACATAATTATACGATTTACTTACAAGCATCAATATAAAATAATATATATACCTATATTTACCTTTCATACAGATTTACAGCTTCGAAAATGCGTTAGAACCATTATACATAAAAATCTTGATCAGTTGTAGCTCCCGTTCCTCATTTGTTGTTTTGTCTGTTTTGATCATATTGTATACAGCCTTATTCTGAAAATAAGATGCAAAGATTTATTAGATATGTACTTAGGTTAATAATTCAACAAAAACTTAAAAGTTTAATAGGTACATACTTAATATATTTACCTGAGAATTATTTGATCTTACGCACTTGTAGAAATTATCAGATAAAAAATTATGTACTTCTAAATATTTTCCTTAAGAATAAATCTTCAATCTCATCGTCTTTGTACAATTGTAAATTGTAATGTATGTGTAGCTGAAAAATAATAAAATTATTGCTATTTAAATTATAAATAAAATAACCATTAAGTATCAAAATAGATTATTATAAATTAATTATTAAAATAATAATTACCTGTTTAATGTTTCACAATTTCAATTTAAACTTGTAATATTACATATTTATTAGTAACATTTATTTACCGAAATACCTAAAACGTCTTTTAAATTTCAGGAAAATTCCACAACATCAGGCGTTTGTAATAAGACCATTGCTACATATCAACTTTCAGCGTTTCCGATATAATATAAAATTTGTGAAATGATGCAACGTAATTAATGTTTGGTAGTCAGCTATTTTACACAGGGCTGTCATTACGCTGCTTATATAACTACCGTTGTATGAAAATTGTAAGGAAATGGTGTGTGAACCCTAAGTGTTTTCGTTGTATCAGCAATTGATTCTACTTTAATTTGGCTTAGTATTCACTTTTTGAAGGTTTAAAATACGACCAAATAAAAAAGTTCCAGCACACACTAAAACCCAAGGATTTTAAGTTTCTTTTCATGTTAGTCATTTCCAGCCTTATAAGTCACTACGTTTTTCATTATGATCATTACAATTATTCCAAGTGAACTAAGTAACTTGCGACTCCGGACTTCAGTCGTGCACTCGTGATCCGCGATCGGTAAATTGTTGTACTCAGTCAGTAAAGTCAGTGTCGGCAACCGCCATCACCAACACCAGTTGAAGTTCATCGTGCCTGCTGGCGCTGCTCTCTTCTTGAAGTAGAGTAAGTCCATTACAAGTCAAGGAAAAATGTAAGTATAAAATATTCGAAACTCTTCTGACTCTAAACTTCAGAACCACCGCCTACTTTTCAATTTATTTTATTTTAACGTATGTATCACTTTTTTGTTTCAGGTCCGATTCTGAGGGTTCATGCTATCAAACTCCATCAACCATTGAACTAAAAACGAAAACTGGTCGTAAACCTACAGAAAAAAATGGAAAACGCAAATCAAAATCGGACCGTCCCAGGTAAATTACATATTATTTTACATGTTTCAGGCCTGCTTTTGACTATGGGATATATTACATCTCGTGACGTAATATTAACATCTCGCCATTCATTTGACGCTTGGGATGTAAATATATGTATATTATAGCACAGTAAGTGATAATATTTTACACCTCGGGATGTACTATATATTTCATAGTGAAAAGTCGGTCACATTATGTTTGTCTCATCAAGTAAATTACATAGGTTTTTACATGTTTCATTATGTTTGTCTCATCAAGTTTCATGAGTGTAGCGATTGTTAGGGAAGGTACGTATTTACGCGACCAGGTTTTTACACCAGGTATTTGCTTCCAAGTACGTACACCAGGTACCGCCCGAAATACTTGCAAGACTTCAAAGTATTTTATACGGCTACTCGGACTCGCTCCATCGGGGTTCGACGCTCGCCCGAGTCTCGCTGATTCGTGACGTGGCTTCGGCAGTCGCGCGATCATGCTTCTTATTTGTAAGAGTCTACGGCACAATTTCGTATGCAAGTATTTTTACTTTAATGGTTTGTCTTTGCAAGTATTTCTTTGTAAACGCGATTGTGCTCTTTATTTAAAGGCAGTCACGTTTCAATTTCCTATGCAAGTATTTTTTATTCCAACAGGACTTGGCATGGATGTAGGAAGTTCAATCGTCTCTAAGTAGGTATTTATTTGAGAACGCGATTATGCTCCTTATTCATACTATATTACGGGTCAATTTCCTATCCAGATAGAAAATACTTGAACGTACTTGGAAGCCCTGGTACTCGATTTTGCAAGTAAGACCCATCTCTAGATTGTTGTCGTTACTGTTAGTACTTCTTTAAGTGTTATACTCATCGAGATTATTGAAAAGCCTTATTAAATATCATTTCTTGACCACACAGTTCAGTATCCAACATAATTGGGTTTGTAATTAGTAAATTAACAAGGTAACATATAAGTAGGTATGTTGTTTAAAAATTAAATAGTGTAATTGGCTTCGGTCGTACTATTTAAATAAATAAATTAAACAAAAGTTATTTTGTTTTTACAGTAAAAAAGCTACGAGTGATATATTCGGTATCAGCCAGGCTCGCGAGACAGGCGCGGAAGTCGGAGAGGGATCATCTGGTCAAGCAAGCCTGTCGTCGCTGTTCGTGTACCGAGTGGCTAACGGGTGCGAGCGACGCACAGCTCACACCGAGGGCGAATATTACATAGATTGCAAGGTGTACCGAGCTGACGACGCGCGCAACACCGACTCGATGGAGCTATGGAAGAAGGCACTTGTACGAATCAAGCTCCAGGCCGACATTGACTGTCCTCAGTGGAGAAAACTGCAGGACTTTGTACGTTCTGCAGATGTTTTGTTCCCCGACAAACCAGTTTTTTACGATAAATAAATAGGTAATAAATATGGTTTAATTTCAATGAATGTTTTTTTTTTTTTTTTTCTACTATGTATGCCCACACTTCATTTCACACACATCTAATACAAACACAATTAAATACATACGTGTGTATACGTGTGTGTATACACAGTCGTATTTCATACCACTGTTTAAAGCACTAAACACATATCAATAGAATAACACTAAACACGTGACATCTTTACAAACCATACTAAGTACTACCACTTTGCATTACTAACTACTAAACCGAGTCGACCGTTCACGATTGGACATCGACCGTTCACAGAAAGACCGAGTAGAATTAGGCGCTGAACTAGTATTTACTAGAATTGAATTTGAGATAAGCCACCCAACGATATCAAAAAAATGTTATTGGGCATTCTACCCCACCGAGAGTGACTGAGGCGAACGGAGCTGTGAGCCGAAGGAACGGTAGGTGGGGTAGAATGCCCAATAATATACTACTACTGTAGTTCTTATTTTTGGAAATAGCCTTAGTGTAACAAAAAGGGACATAGTTAATGGTATTGATACCCTACTTAAGTTAAGATTAGGCAAATTGATACTATGTGCATTGCCCTATTCTGACAAGTTACTTGTTCAGGAAAATGAATACATATCTAGTTTATATAACTTGATGCATATTTTATCTTGTCGTCATAGTGACCGTTTATTGTTTTTTGACACCAACAATTTTGTTAGTGATTTTGGTTTGATTCGGGAACATATGTTTCTTCCCAAAAATAGCCGACATTTATTAGCTACATTGTTAGCTTTTAATATACACGCAGTTATTGATAATTTAACTGAAACTAGGTTTAGTGATTTAACAGTATTAGCCAGTTTTTCTGATAATACTACTGTAGACCCTTTAAACTATTAGAGCCGACAAAAGAGAAGACGAATAGTAATATTTTACTATATCATCAAAATATAAATCGCTTCTCCGGCAAAATTTTAGACGTGGAATTGTTAGTAGATAAATACCACATACAGGATATCCTATGTTTTTGTGAAACTTGGTTAAAACCAGATAGGATGTTGTTTAATGTAAATAATTTTTCAGTTGCCAGATCCACAGTGGGTGGTGGTACCTTGATACTTTGTAACAGTCATCTCAAATATAAGGAAAGGAAGAATATCACTGCTTACTCTGTTGATCGCTTATGTGAGGTAGCATGTGCAGAGGTCGAGGGGCATACTATCTTGTGTGTTTACAGACCACCAGCATCAAACTTGTCATTGTTTTTAATTTCAATGAAAGAACTATTATGTAAACTTGTCAGAGATAATAAATTAGTCTTTATTTGTGGTGATTTAAATATAGATCTGTTCACCTGAAAAATGTAAGCTCATTCATTGTTCAAATCATTCAACTTAAAAAAAAAATTTAATGAACCAACAAGAATAACAGACACTTCAGCTTCGTGTATAGACAATGTATTCACTAATTGTAAAGTAAAAGATTGGGGGGAGGCTACTCCATTTGCTCAGGCAAGTTCATTGCTTCAGAAGATCAGGGACGCAGGAGACTACACGTCAGCCGCGGCCCGAACCATAAGTGTGGACGCAATGGTGGTGGGAGGGGAGAGAGGAGACGTCGCAGACCGCTTTGGCTGTCTAAAGGCCTCAGAAAATCATGAGGTCGTTGTCTACGAGGACAGAGGGGAAACCCTTAGTTTCCTCAAAGCCCCCAGACAAACAACAGCCAGCGCGACGAGCCCCTCAATAAGCCCCACCACTCAAAGCGGATCGGAAAGGGCCCAGCAAAAGGCAGCAGCCGAAAAAGCCGCAAAGGAGCAGTGCAACACCATAAACCCAGAGGACCGGGCCCGGTCGAGGAGTCGCCTGAAAGCGTTTGGCACTTTCCTCAGTGCACTGCTCCCAAGCACCAGCCACGCATCACCATCTCACAAGCAGGAGACAGCACTGGAAAGGTTCTTCAGAAAAACACCAAAGAAACCAACTCAGCAAAAGCCTAAGCCAACACGAGCCGACAAAGGGCAAGTCAGCCTGCCGACCCTCGCAGTAGAGTCGGGTACCACGGACCACGTAAAAAGCGCATTCCTCGAGTACGTAGCAATCGTAAGAGCAACCAGAGAGGTCAATCTTACGACATGCAGGAAGATCCTGCAGACCTTCCAGAGAGACACAGAAGGTCTGTTAAGGGTACTGCTCGAGGAAGCTGGGGCGGCGGTGTACGACAACGTCACATCCCAAGTCATCAAAGGGGAAATGACGGGGTCGTATATGGCAGCCTACAGCGCGAGGAGTGGTTTTGTGGCCCTGGACAGGGAGGAGACGGAGCGCTCGGGCAAACTCAAGTTCAGTGTGCCAAATGACGACCCGATAGTGGTTACCGCCAAATGTACCAAAATCATGCCGGATGATAAGATCCTGGAAATGGCACAGTCCATTTCAGAGACCTCAGGTATCCCGGCATCGCAGGAAAGTTGGGAGGTACCCAATATCAGGTGGATTAACGGAGTTCCGGGTTGCGGTAAGACAACCTGGCTGGTAAAGCATTTCGACGAGGACAGGGACGTGATAGCCACCACGACAACAGAAGCTGCCAAGGATCTCAGGGAAAAGCTTGCGCGCCGCTTAGGAGACCGAGCAAAGACAAAGGTGCGCACTATGGCCTCAATCCTAGCAAATGGTTTCAAGAGCCAGGACAAATGCTACCGTCTTACGGTAGACGAGGCTCTTATGAACCACTTTGGGGCCATAGTCATGGCAGTAAAGTTGTCTGGAGCAAGCGAGCTTGTCCTCGTCGGAGACGTTAACCAGCTTCCATTTTTGGACAGAGAGAACCTTTTCGAGCTTAGGTATACCCGTCCAGACCTGGTTGCTGGCATCACCCAGGAGTTTCTCTGCACACACCGCAATCCAATGGACGTGGCGTTTGCACTGAGTGAGATATACCCCGGTATATACTCCTCCAAGTCTTCGCTGTCGCGGGTCCACTCCCTGAGGGTGAAAGGTTACACAGGGGCGCAAATACCGAGCTCTGCCCAAAACACCCTGTTCCTGGTTCATACGCAGGGGGAGAAAGCTTCTCTTGCGAGCCAGGGATTTGGTTCCGGCGAAGGGTCGCGCCTGCTAACCATACACGAGGCTCAGGGGTCGACCTACGACAGCGTCATCATCATCAACACCAAGTCCAGGAGGCTTCAGGTCCACGACAGCATCCCCCACGCGGTAGTGGCAGTGTCCAGACATACAGTCAGTTGTGTCTATTACACTGACGATGCCGATGACGCCGCAGGCCGCCTTGCTAAGAAGGCGATGGATGCGCCGACTAAAACGGTCGTCAATTACAATCTTAAGACGGCCATGCAGCATCGAGACGTAGTCGTCATAGAGGCCTTGCTCACGCTAGCGAAGTCCCTGGTCAGCAGACATCACCAAAATACCACCTAACAAGTCCCATCCAAAAACTCCAACCCAAACACATGCCCAAACCCATCACCCTGTCTAACCCTGTAAGCCAATTTAAAAAAAAAAAAAAAAAAAAAAAAAAAAAAACATATATATGTAAAGCTGCATGGTGGAGCGAGTCAGTCATACTCACCTTAACGTCCTAACGACGGGGTTCTATAACCGGAACCGTCGGTCGGCCGGGACTGGTTTGCTCGCATTGCCATGCATCTTCCCCGAAAGTGTGCCAATAGATATAAGTAAACAAAATAGTAAATAACATAAGCAGTGTACCTATCAATAGAAATAAGTATAAAAAAAAAAAAAATTGTTATGATAAGTAGTAAATAGAAACATAAAATTGTAATGCCAGTGTGTAATATGTATGTGTATATATATGTAGTATTTATTGAGGGATGAACTCACGTAGACTTAAGTTAGTTAAGTAAGCTTAAAATAATGTCCAACGTATGAGTCTAGCAATTGTAATTCTTATGAAAAAAAAAACAAACAAAATATAAACACAATAAAAAAGAGCGCGGACTGCCACATGTCCGCGGTAGGAAACTGAAAAAAAAAAAAAAAAAAAAAAAAAAAAAAGTAAAAGATTCGTTTGTAATTAGTGGCGTTAGGTCAGACCATACTGGTCAACTAGTATCTTTTGAGTCGGATATAAAATTAAACCTAGTTAAATCAATTCGATTAAGACGTCTTACTAAAAATAAATTAAATTCTTTTAATAATAACGTTTTTAGTAACCTTTGTAATGACAGTTTTGATTCAAAAGACCCCAATATAAATTACGGCACGTTGTTTTCTACAATTTGTCATGAATTCAATAAAACGTGTCCTGTAAAAACAGTTAAAGTCAACAATTACAAATCAAAATTTAGTGAATGGGCCACTGTGGGCATAAGAAAAAGCCGAGATATCTTATATAATTTATATTACGAAAAATATTTGACTTCCGATAAAGTTTTTCACACTTATGATAGAAACTATTCCAAAATATTTAAAAGAGTCTGCGCTCAAGCAAAATCTCATATAATAATTAACAAAATTGGTGTTTCAAATAATAAAATAAAAACTGTGTGGCAATTAATAAATAGAGAAACTGGCAAGACACAACAACGCGATCAGAATGAGTTGTCTTTGAAAATAAATAATCAAACCATTTCTGCTAAGCAAGAAGTCGCTGAGACATTAGAAAATTTCTTTACCAACTTTCCGTTAGAGGTTACGAAGTCTCTTCCCTTCTCATCTAAATTAGCTGAAGCTCTTCTTAAAGAAAACTTTACAAAAGACATACCGACCTTTAAATTTAAACCAATATGTATTGATACAATTAAAAACGTGTTCAAAAGTCTCAATATCAAAAATACTGAAGACTTATGGGGGATATCCGTTAGGGTTCTTGAAGATATTATTGACTCAATTGCTCCTGTCCTAACAGGCATATTCAATCAATGTTTGGACAGCGGCACGTTTCCTGACTTAATGAAACACAGCAAAGTAGTACCAATTTTCAAATCAGGTTGTAAGAGTGATCCCTCTAATTATAGACCTATATTCGTGCTTCCAGCATTGAGTAAAATCTATGAAAAATCATGCTGGATCAGATGTTGTCTCACTTCAATTCAAATAGGATCCTGCATAGTCAGCAGTTTGGTTTCACGAAAGGAAGGTCGACAACGGACGCGGGCGTGAAACTCATCAGTCACATTTTGGAATCTTGGGAGAAGTCCCAGGATGCCATTGGCATTTTCTGTGATCTCTCAAAAGCGGTCGATTGCGTCGACCACAACACACTGATCTGTAAATTACACCACTACGGAATTCAAGGACAAGCTGCTAATCTTGTGCTTTCATATTTATCAAACAGACAGCAAAAAGTGAATATTAATGGGGTGACGTCCTCCGGGTCTCTAGTCAAGATGGGCGTGCCCCAAGGTTCAATTCTCGGCCCTTTCCTTTTTCTTGTTTACATTAATGATCTCCCTTTTATGATGGCCAAATTATCGGCTATAATTCTATTTGCTGATGATACTTCGCTAATTTTTAAAATAGATAGGAAAGATACGGATGTCTTACATGTCAACAAAAGTCTTATTATTCTCACAAAATGGTTCGCAGCTAACAATCTTTTACTAAATGCGACAAAAACTAAATGTCTTAAGTTCTCTTTACCAAATGTACCACAACGTGACCGAAATATAAATCTTGACGGCAAAAGTCTTGAAGTTATAGCTGAAACTGTATTCTTAGGGATTACTATCGATTCAAATCTGCAGTGGGGCGCGCACATTAGAACTCTTTCGGGTAGGTTAAGTTCAGCTGCATATGCAGTAAGGAAAATAAGGCAGTTAACCGATGTAGCCACAGCTAGGTTAGTATATTATGCTTATTTCCACAGTATAATGTCTTATGGCATTCTGCTGTGGGGATCAGCAGCAGATGTTGACTCAATTTTCATCTTACAAAAGAGGGCAATCCGCGCGATCTATAAAATGGGTCCTCGCGAGTCCCTTAGAGAAAAATTTAAAGAGATCGATATACTGACTCTACCTACACTCTATATTTTGGAATGGATTTTGTGTCCGCAAAAATCGAGGGCTTTTCAAAACTAGGAGCGACTTACATAATTTAAATACACGCAGTAAGCACGAAATTGTAATACCCAAATTCAGATTAACAAAAACTAGCAAGTCTTTTTATACGTGGGACACTCAGAAAGTTTTGCGAAACTAAAAAAAATTGTTCTATACGTACATATATTTTTATTAAATCTTTTCAAAGTACTTTCCACCAGCCTCTATACAAAGATTCATGCGCCTAAACCAGTTTTCAAAACACTTTTTCCAGTCCGCCGCAGACACCTCGTTTACAGCCTGCTCGAACGCAGCCAGCGCATCTTCCGGCGACGAAAATTGTATCCCTTTGAGCTGATTTTTTATTTTTGGGAATAAAAAGAAGTCACACGGTGCTAGATCAGGGCTGTAAGGAGGGTGACCCAGGAGTTTGACTGGCGTGCTGTCCAGGAAGTCCCTCGTTTTAAGTGCGGTGTGCGCAGGTGCATTGTCGTGGTGGAGCAGTAGCCCGCGGAGCCCTGTGTTTGGTCGCTTGTTGCTTATAACAGAGAAAACTTCTGGCAAACATTTGGTAGTATACCATTCGGCATTAATGCTTCTTTGATCCCGTAAGGGAATTGATACCAAGTGGCCAGTCAAATTAAAAAAGCTAGCGATCAAAATCTTACCCCCGCTTCTAGATCGCTTCACTTTGGTAGGCGTTGGCTCATTTTGAAACACCCAAACAGTCGACTGGCGCTTGGTTTCTGGGTCGTATTGATAAATCCAGGACTCATCACCTGTAACGATGTCGTAAACACGCCGAGACGAGCCTGCTTCAAATTTGTTAAGCATATCACGGCACCATTCCACCCGGGCCTGCTTCTGAGCATCGGTGAGGTTGTGCGGCACCCAGCGTGATACTATCCTCCTCACGCGAAGATGGCTGTGTAGAATCTCGTGAACGCTTCCCGATCCAATCTTCAATATGTGTTGAATCTCCTGATATGTAATTCGCCTATTGTCTTGGATTAAATTTTTCACTGCTAGCACGTTTTCTTCGGTAACAGCCGTCAAAGGGCGACCGCTTCTTTCGTCATCCCCCAAAGTTGGTCGACCGCGCTTGAATTCGTTATACCAACGATACACGGTTGCCTTGGAAGGGCCTTCATCCATGAATGCCATTTGAAGTCTATCGTACGATTCATCCGGTTTCAGGCGACACTTGAAATCGTATAAAATCATAGCTCTAAAATGTTCCCGGCGCAGATCCATATTTCAGTGAGACACAATACTTTGAATTAACTCGCAAAAAATGTGGAGGGAAATTTTGAAATTGGAACTTACTTATTTTTACTTATAAATAATCATATTTTCGAAAAACATTATAACTGACCAGTCTCCCATATATAAAAACTTTTTTTCGCAATACTTTCTGAGGGGCCTGGTATAAACAGTATACGCTTTTATAACAAGTTGCCAAAGTCAGTTATAGAACTGACCGATGGAAAGTTCAAAAACTACATCAAACGTGTCCTTATTAAAAAAGCATATTATAAAATCAAGGACTACGTTGAAGATCAAAATTTTGGCTTTAGCTCCTTCTGCGCATGCGGCTTCCTTGGTAACTCATAAACGGCACAAATATGTGGTTGTCTCTAACTATTCTCAATCTCATTAATTCTTTGTTTTTTTTTTCCTTATTTTGATTACTCTTTTTACAATGGTTTTCAATCATCTTCATAGCCCTTTGCTAAGAATAGTTACAGCACTGATAACAATATTTGTGCCACATGTTAGATTTAGTCTTTTTTTTATTTTAATTTTGTATAGATTCCTTTACCGATTGTTTTGTAAATGTGTGAACATTGTAGGCCTTCTTGATGCTTGTTAACATTTGTTAACTTTTTAACTCGTTTTATTTTCTTTTGTTTAAATAATATGTAATCATTTTTTTTTTTTGTTTTTCTTACGACTTATTGTCGGGCTTACGTTGTCCCCATATATCTAAGTACTAATGCTGCAACAAGGAAATATTGTAAAACCAAACCATTTTTTTAAAAGAGTAACCATGGAGTTTCTTGCCGGTTCTTCTCCATAGGAAACGACCAACCCGAACCGTGCACCTTTTGTCGACGTTTTGTAAGTGCCCATGTAGGCCTATATGAAATAAAAAAATTGATTTTGATTTTGAATTAATATTTTCACAAAAAAATCCTATTAAAATATGAGCTATATTGTGAGATTAGTTTCAGAGAAGAGCTATATTTATCTTCTCCTGTTACTGAGATTATTTTATAATTAATCTAAGGCCCAGTTTTTTTATCCTTTTTTTAGCGCTGGGTGTCTGACGCCCAGCAAATGCTGAGTTGGTAACCCATTCGGTATGGGCACGCTCGGCGCAATCACTGTTAAACCTTGTTTGTACTTTTGTTTTTTACTTTTATTCTGTTACTTTGTGATTGTTGTTGTTGTGTTGTTTCTATGTCGAATAAATGTTTTCTATTCTATTCTATTCTATTCTAAACCTATGGGTAAATATGCTAACCATCGGCTGCAAATTTCGGTAGAACACCAGTTTTCTTGTTGTTGGAGAGTTAATTATTTGACCATTTGTTTGACTAACAACTGAAGAAAACGGTGTTTCAACGAAATTTGCAACTATTGGATAGCATATTTAACCATTGGTTGAGTTAACTACGGATAAAAAAACTGTTCCTGTCAGATTACTTGGGCGAGCCTTGTACCGTTGTATCGGTTCTAATCTCAAATAAAAAAAACCGGCCAAGTGCGAGTCGGACTCGCGCACGAAGGGTTCCGTACTTGGCAAATTGCGGTTTACGATTTATGACGTATTAAAAAAACACTACTTACTAGATCTCGTTCAAACCAATTTTCGGTGGAAGTTTACATGGTAATGTACATCATATATTTTTTTAGTGTTATCATTTTTATTTTAGAAGTTACAGCGGGCGAGGGGGGACACACATTTTACCACTTTGGAAGTGTCTCTCGCGCAAACTATTCAGTTAAGAAAAAAATTAAATTAGTAACCTCAATATCATTTTTGAAGACCTATCCATAGATACCCCACACGTAGGGGTTTGATGAAAAAAATATTTTTAGTTTCAGTTTCAAGTATGGGAACCCCAAAAATTTATTGTTTTTTTTTCTATTTTTGTGTGAAAATCTTAATGCAGTTTACAGAATACATCTATCTACTTACCAAGTTTCAACAGCATAGTTCTTATAGTTTCGGAAAAAAGTGGCTGTGACATACGGACGGACAGACAGACAGACAGACTGACAGACATGACGAATCTATAAGGGTTCCGTTTTTTGCCATTTGGCTACGGAACCCTAATAAATAAATGAGGTTAACATAAATTATTACTATACGCAAATGACAACGCTGTTGGCGCGGCTGAATTATGGTCAAAATATATTTAATTTTGGAATCATCGATACGACGAAGAAGAAGAAGAAGACTATACCCCATCCACTGTCTAAGTGGCAGCATAGCTAGGTAACTCATCAGCGTATTTCTTCTTTTTTTTCGCCCTAAATTATTTCCGTCACGATGCGTTCTACGATTCGGCAGCTAAAATTCGTGAGACATAAAAAATTTAACATCCACCCAGCCTTATAAGTGCTGAGCTGAGTGCTGAGTGCTGAGTGCTGTGTATTCTATTCTATTCTATTCTGACTTAAGACGGAGAAATGATTAAAATTTCACTATCCAAAATGTAAGAGAAAGATTCTTTGAATAATTGAAGGGGTGATGCGCAGGTGGTGTCTTTTGAACCAATTGCTATCACTTTACGTATTACTCTCTCAGTCTTTAAAAATCAGTCGGATTAAAATTGTTTTAAAATTAAGTTCCCTTTGGTGAGTCACTTTGTGTTTAAAGACCTTTGAGAGGTAATTTGGCAGGGCATTGATGTCAATGATCTTTTTGCGTCACTAAATATTTCAGGGTCTTTGGTTTTACTTAGATCGATTAAACCATCGAGATTATTTCAATCTCGATGGTGAGTAAATTAAGTGGGAGGCTTATATTATACGTAGCCATGTGTGCCTGCCTATTTATTACCTGGACAGTGAATTATTTCAATTCTATACTTCTGCCAATCCATATTTATACTGTTACAAAATTGAAACCTAGATTTATTTTCTTTTTTCTAGATTTCCAATAAGCTCAGTTTTATCATAAGCAAAGGTATTCAATTCATAGCTATAAACGAAACCATTAAGAATAGTGATCCCTTTTACAATTTAAATAAATTAAATTATTTAGAATTTCAATTACTTATTTGTTACTACATAAATCTCAGTACCTATAATACTGGATGTAATCGAGAGTGACAATGGTAAACAATCAAGGCTTCCCTAAAATATATTTGCCATCGCCATCTAAACTTTCAGTCGATATCTATGTAAGAAATACAATAATTTGTCCTACAAGTGAAGATCCTTCCGAAAACCCACAAACATAATAATATTCGACAAAAAAAAATTCCACAAATTTGGTCCCAAAAAGCCTTGTTTGTTCATATCATTGAAAAGCCTATCGAATCAGATATGGACAGTCAGTTTGCTTCGCAAATACAAGTCCCGGGTTTTTGAGGAAAAAAAATATAATTCGGTCTTTGAGACCACAGTCCACGTTAATTCTCTCGGTATCGCCGCACTGATAACAGGGAAATTTTTCTTTATTTTTTAGTAACAAAGGGTTGTAAATCTGTTGCTTGAATCGAGGGTTGAGCGGCGATTTTTGAAGTATGTGTGTTGTTATTTTGAGGGGAATGATTTTTATTGCGATTGCTTTGTTTTTATTTGACGAAAGCGAAGCCAAAAGAATGTTAATGCACCTATTGATTTCCCGCGCGTGTGAGTATGCCTACACCTATATTATAAGAGTTTTTGCTTGCCTCGGTTTAAGCGAAACGCCAATAACATTGTTTATTTTCATGACTCTTCTTCACAATTATTCTTTCTAGAGAAGCACATATGCCGAAAATGTATTAAAATGGTACTAATATCGAGTTTAATCACATATTATTATTATGTAATGCGTCATCTTTGTGATTCATATCAGTATATCTCTTTTTACCTGACAGCCGAAGAAGGATAATGTGTCGATCAGTCTATGTATGTAAAGTATGTTTGTTCTTATGAGGCATTCAAAATTTTGATGATTCTTACGTCAACCGATACGTTTAACCTTGCGAGTGTCACTGGCTACATTAAAATTGAAAAAAAATGGTAAAATGGCGGCTTTTGGGCGCCCTAAATTGTGGGGGGCCAAATTTTTATTTCTTTCAAACCTATCGTGCGGGGTATCATAATGAAGAGTTTTAAAAGGTGGTTACAAAAATATATACCACTGATATGTTTAAAAATAATTCGAAAAAAAATAATTTAGCTTAAAAGTTGTAAATATAAAAAGGTTAACTCTTCTACTCTATACTCTAACAGAGTATGGAGGTTACAGAAATGGGTCTGTAGTTGGCTGGGTCAGCTCGACTGCCCTTCTTGGGCACGGGCTGTACGTTAGCTTGCTTCCAAGCATTCGTCACTTTTGCAGCCTCATACGAAAGGCGGAATAGGCGTGTCAAGATCGGAGACAGTTCAGGCGCACAGGTTCTAAGAACTATTGCTGGTATTCCGTCAGGACCGGTAGCCTTGTTCACGTCGAGGTTGCGCAGCACCCTACGGACTTCCTTTTGATGGATACGAATGTCCAACATACTCGTCACGCAACCATCAGGAGAAGGAGGGGGCCGTTCTCGATTTATAAATGGTGTAACTAACCCGACTTTGTTTTATATAAAAAAATGGTAGGTACTCCGCAGAGGCTGGTTAGACTGGAAGCTGACGCCAATATTTATAGTTGGGAATACGATAGGCAGATTCATATTCTTTTGAAGTTGTAGTTGTAAAATAGAAATTTTATTTGTTGAAATATTTAGTGATTAGATCATAACTTCTTGAAAGACATTAAAGGCATAGATAGGTCTATTCAAAATCCATTTGAAAGACTTTCTTCTTTTCAATCAACCTAGTTGCCACGACAACGGTAAAAAGGGCCCTCGGTTAATGTCAATAAATATAGGCTATTAAGATTGTGCCTGTTTTTTTGTTATACATAGCCTTAACTGCTGGATCAATTATTGTTCAGAGAAAAGTATCCATTTCTTTCAAAGGTCCAATCCCCCGGTAATACGTTCCTCTGGGATAATATCGACTTTTATGTGTGCGAAGCCGCTGGCAGAAACTAGTGATTTATATATTTGCAAAGAAAAATACTTGCAGATAAAAAGAATCATACAATATTTTTATGTATCATGTGTAAATAGTAGGCAATAATTAAAGTTTTATTTTATCGGTTACTGGTCTACTTCATAATTCAATTATTCGCTTACAATCCGTAGTGATTACTTATTTACAGTAATTCTCAGTATAACCTTTATTGGTAAGCAATGTGAATTTGAGCACTACGGGAATAATTATGGACACAAGCGTAAATAAAGTTGGCAAATTATTGTAAAATCATAATGCAGAAGTGCAACTATGTTATAAAGTCGTTCTAGTTCATTAGTATTTTCTTCCGATATATTTATTCATTTTTAAAGATTGTCTGTCTTAACTGTTTCATAGATACAAACACGACAACGAACTTGATGCAAATGAATGTTTTAAATTGTGATGATTAAATATTAACGTTATCCTTCCTTCTTTGTTTCATTTATTTGTGTTTCATACGCCAATCTGACTTCTATTTATCAAGTTTTTGCCTTCTTTAATAAAAAAGTCTGCTTCTTTCGCTAGACCGGCTTGGCTTTGGAACTAATGCATGGAGTACTGTTCTCATCTCTGGGACGGATCTGCCAAATACCAGTTTGATGCACTAGAGTCGATCGAAAAGCGGGCCAAGAAGCTTTTGGCAATGAGGCACTGGTCAAGTCAAAGCTCCTGAGCCTTGAACATCGTCGCCGAGTTGCCAGCTTGTCGGTTTTTATCGGTTACATTTCGGGGAGTGTGCGATGGCATTTTATAATCTAATTCCACCTAGCCCATTTCATCATCGGACTACCAGACGTACGGTGATGCGCCATCGGTAAATGGTGGACATCCCAACCATACGCAAAAAAACGTTTTGGGAGCGCTTTTATTATGCGTACAGCTTAGGAGTGTAATTCCCTGCCAAAGTCTGTGTTTCCCGACAGCTACAATCTAGGGGTCTTTAAGACAAAAGTTAATAGATTTTTTCTAGGCAAGCTTACCATCAGGTGAGATAGTGGTCAAGCGCGAGCAAATATACTATAAAAAGAAAATAAAGAAAGAAGCTGCTAGAAGAGATTTCTATATAAATAAGCATCACCTATGTACCTATTTTTCTGTTTCTTCTTCTTGTTTGTATATTATGTGTGTGTGCATAAATGGTTAAATAAATAAATAAAGTAAAACTTCTGACTATCACAATCTAGGATACTTCATACTGTGCTTCGGATAGCAAAAAATCGTTTTCCAACGCCCAGTTTCCAATGCGTAAATAACTTCTCTTGAATGACCGTGGCAAACGCAACTTAACTATTGATCAAGTCGTGCAGTTTTAGCTCTCATCCTCACTCGTCGAATGAAAAATGGAAATACTAAAAACATTTATGGAGTAGAATGTTTTTGAATAAATAAAACATGTAGTGCAGTCGGTGGATCCCGCTGGCATGTTGTGCAGAGATTTATCGCACCGAGTGTATAAAGACCAACAAATTGTCGATTCCAAACCACTTTTGCAATGATTTTAAATGAGTATAGGAATTGGATAGTGGTATTGTTTATGCATTTTATTTGCGATGATATGTAGAGTAGGAGTTTTTGCATGTTATAGGGTTTGATTAATTTTACTTATAGGTAGTAGTTTGTTAGAAATTACTATGTACGGGTCAAATATTGCAACATAATTTTAAAAAACCCCAACCGACTGATCTAAAATTTTACATCATGGGCACGGTAAACTGTGGATTGTCTCTTGATTGAATCTTGTCCAAAAATGACTCAAGTATCCCTTTTCTACTACTTGCTTGTTTTATTAACCTGGTTATGCTTCCTAATTTTTAGTTCTAATATTTTATTACATCACCATAGGGCGATTGAGAGGCATTGGTTTAATAGTTCCAATTTATTAAATAAGTATCACATATCGTTGGTTTGGTGATATCCCGTGCGGTGGCGCCACCGTAAACACGCCGCTGCCGGACCACCGGCTGCCGGCCATCATCTGTTCGTTTTAACCACGGTTGGGCCACCATCATCACGCATCATCTCGACCAAACCTCTTAATTGAACCTACATGAAAGTGTTATCTGTATTACCTAGACCTACTGTGTTGTGTACCGCTGGCCACCATAGTGTATCTAGTCTGTGAGCTGAACTTCCCGAAAGTGTATCCATGCACGTTCCCATCTGCAAGGGAATCGTTGTTTCAAAGGTATGTGGCATGATTAGTAAATTGAACAATATCCATTGGCTTTCGTCTCATCTGCGTATTTTTCTCCTTTAAGTTAGCAATGCTGAATCAGCAATTATAGCCTAGATTACTCTACTTATTTAGGTTCAAGTGCGTGTGATTTTACTAGTTATCTAGTCTATCTCTATCTAGAGTTTATACGCACTATAACCTATGGATAGATATTGGTTTTTGAAGCCGGATTGTCTAAAGGCCTGTCACACTAAGATTCGTTATACCTTGTAAGATAAAATTCATGTATAATAGTATTTTTTTTCTAATAAATAAACTGTAATTACTTCATTTCCCCCACTGAACAACCACGACTTCTCAATCAGTTAATTAATTCTGATTTTCAGTTGATTTTTATATACAGCTGCAGTATTAATTCAGACGCGGTGGAATCAGCTTACGATTTCACCAACCCTGACGTAGTAACGTTACGGCAGATGGAACTTGTGGTTCTCATTCATATCAGAATTTTAATTTTTAATAATGAATTTAATTTTTTTTGTGCTAGACTAGAATTGTTTTTTAAGCTTAGTTAGTTTGGAGTTTTTTAATTAATCTTTGTGAATTAATAAAATAATAATATATATCGCAAACAGGAAGACTGCCTTCCATATAGGGTATATGGAAGGCAGTCCTCCTGTTTGCGATCTTGTGGGCTTATCGTGGGTAATGCGTGCGCAAGGCGGGTAACTTATGCCGTTTTAGAGAAAGTCCTTGGTCCAACAACGAACCAGCGGATTTGGCCACCAATCGTTTCGCTTTCTCTCAACAAAACCACACTTTTTCAAGTTTATACAAGCCACTTTAGAATACCTCCAAACTCTTTTCCTCACAACTCTTTTCAACCACGAAACGCGCGTCCGCGCGTTTTCTTTCTAACTCTAGCACCACAATGGCGGGAGAATCCACTCAGAGCGCCAATATAGACGCTCCCGCTTTATCATTGGCTCAAACACTCCTCTGGCAAAACTACCGCTTTTAACAACCAATCAAATTCAATTATTTTGACATAAGAATAATAAAGTGTTGTCAATCGAATAAAATCGAACTGAAATTTGAATCAGAAGCTAAATGTTGCCAATTAAACAAAACTGAATTAATAAGTTTACAAGCGATATTTCTTTGTTCCCAACTATTAATCATTTACCTTCCTACACATACATTTCCTTCATATACATTTTTTAAATTAATTATAAGTGTTATAGTTATTTAAGCATTTTCCACATTGTATATATTTAGTTTTATGTAAATTTATCATCACCCCCGAGTAAAAGACCAGCTTCAGCCAGCGGCTTCACCCGCGTGAAAGTCAGAAAATTACACAATGGTATTCCCAAGATAAAAAATATCCTATGTCCTTTTCCAAGGACCAATCTAGGTCTACATAAAAAAAAAAACATCAAAATTGGATCAGTGGTTTAGGCGTGAAAACATAACACACAGATTGACTTAAGCATTTATAATATTAAGTATGAATTAGCCTGGGTATCGTAAGATAATACAAAAATAAATACACTCACGCTCGAACGCAGAAACTACAATACACCACCTGGTACGATTCTTACATCCTTCTCTTGTTTCTTTTTGTTCATTACGGAGTTCAGTAACCATGTATCCCTAAAACTTTATTTCATTAGTGATTGTGAGTATGAAGCCTTTAACCCCTTTACTGCGTAGATTTGGTCAATGACATTAACACTGAATCAATTTGGTACTTATTGTATGTACGTACACAAATAGATTGGCACGTGTTTCATTGATTGATATCATAAAGGAGAGCTTATCTTTAGGTTCAATGACACTAGTACAAAACGGTCTATATAATTTTATTAGAAGACTTCAAGGAGATTTTACAAAAATGGACACCACTGCAGACAGTTGGCAAATATAATTGGTCGTTGCCACAATTTAGATACCAGAAATATATACCAGGCAGATTACGTAATATAACACAGCTAAGCTCGACTTAGTGCTTGGGAACCGCACGAGATTTCATTACAAGGTAAAATATTAGGAACGAAATACCTACTTCAACTTCTACATTAATTTTCTCGGTGGTGGTTCAAAATGGCGGTAATCCTGGTATAAATGTCGCTGTTCCTACTAATTTGCCCGGTTTTAATATTGGTATGCAAAGATTTTGATGAAGTAATCAGGAAGACTGTTTGTCTTTTGTTTAATTTTGAAGTTTTATTAGGGTTTCATCTATGCTTGGAGGGAAGGGGTCTATAAACTGTAAAGTAACACCAACAATAGCAGTGGAGTGCCTTGTGGTGTTTTAGGGTTTCGTACCCAAACGGTAAAAACGGGATTATTACTAAGTCTCCGCGGTCCGTCTGTCACCAGGCTGTATCTCATGAACCGTTATAGCTAGACAGTTGAAATTTTCACAGATGTTTTTATTATTTATTTATTAAAACTTCATGCAACATAAAAGTACATAGGTGGACTTAATGCCTGAGGCATTCCCTGCCAGTCAACCAAGGGCGGTGAAGAGATACCATGGCAGGATGATGTATTTCTGTTGCCGCTATAATAAAAAATACTAAAAATAGAACCCATACAACAAACGTGTTTTTTTTTGGTTTCAGCGCCAAAATACAAATTCGCGATCTTCCATATTATTTATTTTACTAATTCTTTAAAATACGCAACATTAATTTTCCCAACTATATTTTTTTCAAAGTCTTAAATTTCCGAATTCTTAGGTTTTCTAATCGTTTATTATCATATCACCAAAATTTTCCGAATGAGAACCGTTCGATACAAAAACGAAAATAAACGGAGCGTTATATTTTTTTTCATCATATAATCAAACTTAAAAATCAAAACCATTTATTTCAGCCAATCAATCAAAAAAAGAGGTCTCATCATCATCATCATTTCAGCCGAAAGACGTCCACTGCTGCACATAGGCCTCCCCCAGGCGTCGCCACATTGACCGATCCCGTGCGTCTCGCATCCAGCGCCTTCCCGCAACCTTAACTAGGTCATCGGTCCACCTAGAGGGTGGTCTTCTAACGTATCGTCTTCCGGTTCGCGGTCGCCATTCCAAAACTTTTCGGCCCCATCGGCCATCCGTTCTGCGAGCAATGTGCCCTGCCCACTGCCACTTAAGTTTGGCAATTCTTCGGGCTATGTCGGTAACTTTGGTTCTCCTGCGGATATCATCATTTCTGACGTGATCACGCAAGGAAATGCCGAGCATAGCCCTCTCCATTGCCCTTTGGGTGACTTTAAGCTTTCTGATAAGGCCCATTGCGAGCGACCACGTCTCGGTCCTATAGGTAATCACTGGCAACACACACTGGTAATAGACTTTTGTCTTGAGACACTGCGGTAAATTGGACGAGAAGATACCACGCAACTTCCCGAACGCCGCCCAGCTGAGTCGGATTCGACGGTTGGATCTCGAAGTTGGACCTACCCAACTGGACCGCTTGTCCCAAGTAAACATAATCGTCTACAACGTCGAGTGTAGAGTCTCCGATCTTAACAGGAGTGTGTGTTAAATGGGTATTCACCATGACCTTGGTTTTTTCCATGTTCATTTTAAGGCCCACTCTTTCGGAAGCTCTACTGAGGTCATCGAGCATTTTACTGAGGCTCTCCATGGTCTCAGCCATGACCACTATGTCGTCGGCAAACCGAAGGTGAGTGATGTACTCGCCATTAACGTTGATGCCAAGCCCCTTCCAGTCCAGAACATTGAAGACGTCCTCCAGCGCAGCAGTGAACAGTTTCGGAGAAATGACAAAGACGAAAGAGATCTAGAGCAAAATATTAACTATATACTACGTATGTAGGATATCTTGAATAGAGTTACCACAATACTGGATGAGAATCAACCACGTAAACAAGCTGGTTTCCGTAAAAAGTACTCAACGATGGACCACAAACAGGTTGTTACTCAGGTAATAGAGAAAGCTAATGAGTGTGGGAAAACTGTTTATATGTGCTTTATCAACTACCAGAAGGCTTTCGACTCCCTTTACTACACTGCGATTTGGTCAGCTCTTTTACACCAAGGAATAGACGTTAAGTACGTAAATTTAATCAAGAACGTTTACTCTAGATGTTGGGCTGAAGTGCGACTGGAAAGAGAAGGAATAGAGTTTCTTATACAATCAGGTGTACAACAAGGGGATCTGCTATCACCAAAGTTATTTTCGAGGTACTCGATTCAGTATTTAGGTGCCTACAATGGAGCAAAAAGGGCATTAAGGTGGAGGGAGAGTACCTGAGCCATCTCCGCTTCACAGATTATATTGTTGTCTTTGCTGAAACCGCAATTAATTTTAAATCCATGGTGAGTGAATTAGCAGGAGATATAGAAATTAAGAAAGTCGGCATATCCTAAACGCTTCAAAGACAAAAATAATTACTAACGGAGAGAACAATGACGTCGCAGTAGATAACACAAAAATAGAATATGTTAAGGACTATATTTACCTAGAAAAGTTGGTGTCGTTTGAAAACTGCACAGAAAAAAAGACACATAGAAGAAACGTTTTCCATGCTTCAGCATGGAAAACGTACTGGGGACTGAAAGAAATGATAAAAAACAGAGAAATCAACTTACATATAAAAAATAAAGTATACGAAATAGCTATACTACCCTGCCTTAAGTACGGATGTCAAACGTGATCGTTGAGGAAAGAAGACGAAGAGAAGATTGCAATATGCCAAAGGAAAATGAAAAGCAGCATTCTTCTACACATAAAAAAATCAGACAAACTAAAGAATGGAATAATACGAATGAAAACAAAACTAACCGATGTCAAGCAGAGAATAAGATTACTGAAGTGGAACTGGGCAGGGCATCTGTGTAGACTGAAAAGTACTAGGTGGACAAAGAGGGTTACCGAATGGATAACACAAGAAGGTAAAAGCAGCAAGGAAGACAAAGAAAGAGATGGAGAGATATATTTACCCAACGTTGTGGACCAGTGTGGATGCAGAAGGCGCGCGATAGAATCGATTGGAATGATTTAGGGGAGGTCTACGCCGCAGAGGTGACCGCTACGAATAGCGATGGCAAACGCTCATAAAATAAAGTAAAGAAGGAAGAAACATATTTAGATTGAGAAGAAGAATGTCTTTTAAAAGTATTTTCTATATTTTAAACAGTGTTTCTATACTTAGTTAAGTGTGAAATTTGTAAGTAGTGGAATAAAGGGCATTTTTATTTTTATTTAATTTTTTACGTTTGTAGGTACATGTATAAAAAGATGGGTGAAAACAATTCAGTCCCTTTTAAACATTTTCTGAAATAAAATAGTAGTTTTTTTTTTAAAGAAGTATTGTGGTTCACCTTTCAATACTGTTAGATACTTGAACAAACATGACATGACATTGAATAAACATGTTATCATTTCTTGAAACATTCTTCGCATAGTGCGCTTTTTAATAAATTAAAAATGGCTTTGCTCCGTATTAAAAACCCTTTATTTATATTAGAATCAACGTATAAAGTGACACACGTAGTGTTTGTGACCAGTTTTTATTGTAATAACTCAATTAAAATTAATATTTCACGAATTTATGTACCGGCTGTCAACGTTTGAACTGTGGATTTAAATTCTTTGAACTGGGGGTTTATTTTGTTTTGATTTACGTATTTATTGCTGTATTATTTACATACTATACACCACTCATACACAGCTCAGGGCTCTGAGCGACGTCCAGTACACACCGGCTACGTTTACGTCTCATTTTGTTTGACAAATTGTGGAAACAAATTCGAGGATGAAAACACCTGCCTGCAAAACATTCACTGCAAACCCTACTTCACACTTATTATATCTATAATTTAGTGTAAATATTACAGGTGTACCCATAGTTCATAGGCATTTTAAATAGACTTTGTTACCATTAAAACAAATGTTCTTAAAAATCCATACACCTTCAACTGTCATGTCTCATATTTTTCTCTTATACCTGTATTTATCTGTATTAGAAGCAGAATTGTGCAAGGCTCATAACACTATTACCTCCATCGACTCGCTGAAAGTCAGCGAAGAGGTTTCTAACACCAGTAACCTGTACAATGAGCTGATGGATAATGCAACCAAACTGGAGTGTGAGTGGCCCACCATTACCATAGACCTAATAGAGGATGATACCATTGCTAAATGTCCAATTCTAAGTAGTCATAATAAAATTAAGAAATATATTAAAATTAATAAAAGTATTAAGAAATATAAGAAACTTTTAAAAACTCAAAGTGTTTACAAATATAATGTTAACCTTAGAAGAGATTTCAGAAACTTAAAAAACCAATTAATTTTATGTAATAGTAAATTAGAAACTAGTACACAAATGTATGATGTTGACATTCAGAATCTTCAAAGGGAGTTATTGAGTAGGAAAAATACACTTGAAGAAATATTTTGTAAATATGAATGTAGTCAACAGATGTTAAGTGAGTACATGTAGGAGGCCTATGAGTTGGTGGACCTGGTGAAGTATAATGCAGAGAGGTATGAGTCATTGACTTACAACCTCTCCTCTAGTTGTTGCTGCCACTCCCCCACCTCTAATTTCACAATGTGTTGCTCGTATAACTTTACCCATCGATCATACTGCAACAACTTTGAACCCCTCCAAAAGTAATGTCTTAGTATATTCTGATAGATTAGGAACAGGTTTTGGATATTTGTTAAATAACCGTTTTAAACATACAATAGTTTTGTTTTTTTTATTCTTTTATTTAATGATATTTAAATACAGAGGTGTTACTTAATTCTAAACTCGCCAAACTTTTACGTTTGATGGCGAGAGGCACTTTTTTACAGCACAAATGCACCACCTTACGTACATACCTACTACTTATATATTATTATTATACTGTTATGGTTTAATCTTATGTACATATTTAGTTCTGTTTGCTATCCTGTATAAAGTTTTTTTAGTTTTGTCTATATGGTTCCTTTACTAATTTTTACATTTTCTCTTAATAAATCTAAACTTTAGGTACCAAATATTTGTATTTATTTTATTCCAAAAAATTTTTTCATTGCGTCGAAAAAACATAATTTGCAAAAAGCACCACTACACGATACAAACTAACATTGAAAGAATTACAAGACCATTAGCTAAAATTTTACATCAAACAATAATACACTTCTATTTCAAACTTCAAATAGTAAGACAAGTATTCAATGATGTTAAATCGATATTCATATACAATACAGATACTTAGATGTTCTCTTACCGTAATAATTTGTTATCTGTGGTCGAACCAGTTTGTTCTCTCTTGCCCAACGTGTGTTGTTCTTGTTTTTAACATTTACTTTATAATCATCACTATAATAATATTCCAGACCTACCAAATATTCTACTTTATATCTATGGGTATAATATTACAGATGGGAAATAACTTATCATACTCTTTGTTGCACTTATCTTTAACATTTTTACTAACTGGAAACTTTATCAGTCTTATTTGTATGTTTTTAATATCTCTTAAATATAAAATAAAGGATCGCCCGTACACAAGGAGTCCGTAGCTTATTAGCGAATCGGCAAGTGCAAAATACACCATTCTTAACTTATGTTTGTTCAAAATATTTTTTAAGTGGTTAAACTTACTTGGCAACGATCTTAGCCTATTTCAAATGTCATTTACTTGTAATCTCCAATTAAATTTCTTATCTATTGTTAGACCTAAATATTTAAATTTATCTACGTAATCCAATTATGCACAGTTACAGTTACATTTATTTCTACGCAAACATTCATATGTATGTCCTATCACTGTGAGATATTCATTATTTACAGATTTAGCATTCCGATTATATGGCGAGTGTACATGCATACATTTAGTTTTTGAAGGATTTAATATAATTCCATTGTCGTGTGCCCATTTGCATATAATTTCAAAGTCACCTTGAATACAATTTTGTGCCTCAGCTATATCTTTGGAGGCATAAACAAGACACATATCGTCAGGGTACATGAACACCTCACATTTGCTTACGACATTTGACACACTGTTCACATGCATTATATATCCTACAGGTCCGTACACCGATCCAGTAGGAACACCCAAGTCGACATCTAACTCTTTCCCAGCCACACGGGCGATAATTGTGCTTATTTTTCTATTAGTGAGGTAGTTTTTGAGCCAATTATTTGTGGGATCGCGTATTCCGCATTTGTCTATAGCCATGGCTATAAGATGTCATGGTCTAAAGTATCGAACTCTTTTTATAATTTGTTTACTAGAATTTAAGCAATCATTAATATAATCTGAAAATCCTAACAAGGCAGAGACAGTGTTGCGCCCCCTCCGGAAACCGTGCTGTGTGTCACACAATATTTTGTGCTGTTCTAAGAACGCGCAAATCTGTCCTACAATAATTTTCTCGTTTATTTTATCTATAACAGATAATATTGCGATAGGCCTCATCATCACATCATCATCAGCCTATTAATGTTCCCACTGCTGGGACACAGGCCTCCTCTCTGTGAGAGGGAATGGGCCGTAATCCACCACGCGGGCCCAGTGCGGGTCGGTGGATGTCACATGCATGCATGCCTATCGCATGCATAATTTGAATATGGGTAGGAACCCATACACACACTACTATAAACACTACTATAAACACTACTATACACACTACTATACTCACACTACTATAGTCCAGTTTGCCATAATAACATGATACCTGTGGTTTGGTCCCACCAAGTCACGATCCTGTGTAACTCTATGGGCTCTGACGCTACTGACTAATGACTTGAGATCCTATTTCCCCTAGCTGGGGCAGAGGGCTTCCACAGTAGTCCTCCATCGAGACCAGTCTTGAGATTCGCGCTACACCTCGCTCCACGCCATTCCAATGCTTGTCGCTTCAGCTAATACGGTACGTCGCCAGGATTGACGGGGATGGCCTCGCTTCCTTTTTCCGGTTAAGGTTAAGGCCTGTTTAGGAATGTGATCGGAATCCCTCCGGAGCATGTGACTAATCCAACTCTATTTACGCCGCTTGATCTGGCGGTCGATCGGGGTCTCGCTGCATCTCTCCAACAGCTCTTTATTAGAGATGATCTCGGGCCAGTAAATGCCGAGGATGCGACGAAGACATCGGTTGACGAAGACCTCGATTTGGCGCGAGATGTCATTTGTTACCTTCCAAGTTTCGCACCCGTAGAGCAGCACGGATTTGACATTGAACCCGAAGATTTAGAGTTTAATTCTTCGGGTCAGTTTCCGCGATTGCCACACAGGTCTCAGCTGTGCAAAGGTAGCTCGCGCTTTGGCAATCCGAGAATCGATATCCTCTTCAGTTCCTCCAGTCTCTGACTTGACGCTCCCGAGGTACGTGCATTTGTGGACGCGTTCCACAACGTCTGTGCCAATTAACATCGGTGTAGAATTCTTCACACCTGTACGCATCTCCTGAGTCTTTCGGATGTTGCTCTGACGCTACGGACTTGTGAAATTACCTAGTATATTAATGCAGTAGGGACTGAAATGTTGCCGAATTAAAAAAGTAGAGGTACCAATAAGTTGCAGTTCAAAATGAATTGTCAGTTTAAAAATGCCCTCGAGGCCACCATATTATTCATTAAAACAAAATACCGCATACAGACATTGCTCAAGGAAATACGGTTTATTCCAGTCAGAGTTCAACACAGCATCCATACAAAAGCCAAGTAATTAATTTCTCTGCATTTATACGTTTTACTTTCCCATAAATAAAACTGCTTTTAAAATTCAACTGTAAAACGTACGTTGCCGCCATAATTAGGCCTTCAAGCCCCGATTTACGAATAATAAAATATCCGCGAATCGTTTTTCGACAAATCCCCTAATCAATCCTAAATTATTGGCAATAGAAATTTGAATTGGAGCATTCAGTACATTTGGATGTCGTAATCACATCGCCTTAAGAATCAATATAGCCAATTTTGTACTGGACACGATTGGGCGAATTTCATGATGATTTTGTAAGAGACACATTAAGATTCTTTGAAAGACCTAGATAAGGTAACAATAAGGAGAAAATACGAGTACACTTGGGATTTCAGTTACACGTGTATAATATCTATAGTGGCTTTTGTAATAATTTTGTTCGTTCATTCTGCACGTTGGTATATTATCTGCCGCATGGCGTTGAAACTGTGATATCGAAAGATTGGAGTCCTGACATAGCTAGACGGGATCGCAGCAGATAAGAAGATGGTGGAACTGCTTATATGTTTTTCAAGTGAATTTATTGGCTTGAAGAAGCTCAACAAACTCAGAGAATTTGTTTCCATTTCTCTCTATGTTGTGGCGGGAATCCCTAAGAGTTCGGAGGGCTAAAAAAAAAATTGTGCTACTACTGACAAATATTGTCATAGATCCTGCCATTTAAAAACAATTATTTAGAAAGCATTAACCCATTACGATGCATCCACGAATTCCAGAAAACACTGATTAAATTGGAAAATATTGCCTTATAACAGCTGAAAATTTCGTACTAATTTTTCAAATTTGCAATATAAGTACGAATGCTATCGAAAATCAGTTAAATTACCCATTAATTTCGTGGACCTTCTAATGGAGCTGAGCTGAGGTCCAAAGTACCGCATTCTTGAATGATGAATCGGCATTTCTATTCGAAACGAAGTGAAAATAACAAAGTATTAATTTGTTATGTAAGATGAGTTTACGCATTGCTGAAAATAATTAGAAGGTATCGATCTATCTACGTGCATGCGGGGGTTTTTGAGAAGGGCGTAAATAAGGCTAAATTGAAACGATTTTGATTTTCGCCTGTCGGCACTAGGTACAAAAAGCTCGCATTGTGGTCAAAAAAGCGACTGGCCTCTGATTTGCCAGACGTGCTTTTGCACATTTTTGTGGGATTGGCAATGCGGGTTTACTCATGCGGGATCCCACAGGTTTGCTGGAATGAAAAAAAAAACAAAGGTACTTGGAAGCTGTGTATACTTTTGTGAAGTCAATTCCGTCTACAAGAGTGGAAGCCCAGCATGCTTTTTCGCCAGTGGGTAATTGTGCATCAAGTTTAGATCAAATCTACATAAAAGATGAAACGTTAGATACTTTATCATTTCTTCGAAAGTATTATCAGAAAAAATCTGCTGATTATTTATGCCTCTAAAATCAACCAATAAATATATTCAATTTTAAATACAAATCTAAAAGATGAAACGTTAAATTTTATTAAATCGTTCCTTAAAATAACTTTATTTTTGTACTGTTAAAAACATCATAAGATTCAATTTATAAATATGTAATAATGAGTAATAAATATATGAATTCCACTTTAAAAAAGTAAAAATAAAAATTACTTGTATTTATTTCATTTTCATTTTTAATAACTACATAAAACAAAAACATATTTAAAAATATCCGCGGGAATGATGACCTCAACCCCGTAGGCTTGCGGGATTGCGATTTTGATGCGGGATTGGATTCCCTAATTGTAGTGTTATTCTGTAAATTTAAATTTATATCAAAGTTGAACGACCGTTCACTTCAAGCTCACTCCACCAAAGTTTTCACGGTGAGATTCTGATGTTTACAGCTTAGACCGGCTAATTCGGAAGACTTACAGCAATGAATTCAATTCAAAAACTCATCCTGTAGTTTCAGTTATAATGTTTAAATACAGAATATTACTTTGGTAATACCTTCACGAGTAGGTACGAATATTGTTCTAGTTAGTAAAATTATATTATTATTTTGATACGAATAAACTCGTATCATCTAACTTTCATATTCATCCAACCACGCCGTACTTCGTGTAATAGAATGTTGTATCAAGTTTTTTAATATTTTAAACAAATTTTGTAAAATGTTTGCCAAAATGTGGAAAATAATACCCATCTCTCGAATCTAGTTTTAAATTCATTTCTGAAAATTTAATTTTGAATGAGTAGACCTTAGAGGTTAAAGAAACAAATTGTTAAAACATAGATTTTTTTCGCCAAAAAACAAAAAATAAATACCTACTGATTTCTATGCGCGTGAAGCTTTGTAGCCCAACACGAATAAAGTTCTACGTCAGACGTCAAAATTATGTATGAAAACACAGTAAATATTATAGCTACTTAGACTGTTTTACGTACTACTGTACTGTAAACGACAAAAAAGGTTAATTCTGAAAATCAAAAAACCCGACTGACTAAAAAGACGTAAACAAGAAGAAAATCATGCTGTGCGTCGCAGGATACATCTGTTTTTGGTCAAACAGCTCGCGAATATGTCAGCAGTCGGGTTTTTTGATTTTTTGAATGAGCATTTTTGATTTATAACTTTTTAGTTATTTTTTTTTTATTAGTTCGATTGAAACGTATAAGTGTTTTATATTTTTGAAATCACCTCTTAAAGCCCTTTATTTTGATACACCACACGATGGGTTCGGAAGAAAAAAAATATTGGACCCCCACAATATTATGGTGCCCAAAAGCCGCCATTTTTCTATTTTACAATTTTAATGTAGCCAGTGAAACTTGCCACGATTCGATCGAAGTAAAAATCATCAAAATCGGAAAACGCGTTTGGTGTCTAGAACGCCACATAGAAACAAACGTACGTACATACATACATAGACTGATAAACAACGTATTATCGTGATAAAAATATCCTATTACCTAATCCAGCAGCCTAATTGCGTAAGTAAATTCGGCAAGGCAAAGAGTTTTAAACCCATCAATCGACCAATCACATAGACGGCAACCCACATCGCTTCTTTCATCTCGCATGTGATTGGTCGATTAATGAGGTCAAAACTCTTTGCCTTGCCGAATTCAATTACGCAATTAGGCTGCCGGTTATGCTTTACCCGTGTGCCAAGTTTCATCCAAATCTATTTAACTGGTAAGTCATGATTGATTAATAAATATCCTAAAATACAGCCCTTTTTTACATTTCACATTTTTTACATTTACAATGTTTACAAGCTTTTATTAAACTTGCAATGTATGTATGCAAGTGTGTTCGGGTCAAATCATGCAACTGATTTTTAAAGCAGTTATACTCCACCGATTAAGATGCAATTGGCACTCACTTTTAGTTTGGATGACAATGCATGGTTAGCTTAGTGACGTCATTCTAAATCCAATGTGGAGGACGGCCCAAGAAGGCGGACTAGTTATTTTTTGTGCATAGGGTTTGCTGAGTAAAATACTTTTTTTTTTTTAATTGGCACTCACTTTTAGTTTGGATGACAATGCATGGTTAGCTTAGTGACGTCATTCTAAATCCAATGTGGAGGACGGCCCAAGAAGGCGGACTAGTTATTTTTTGTGCATAGGGTTTGCTGAGTAAAATACTTTTTTTTTTTTAAACAAGGTTTTATAATAAATAATTTTATTATATCTTATCTCACTTCTTACTAGTAATATAAATGCGAATGTTTCGATGGATAGAAAGGTTGAATGTATCTGAGTAATATTTGGCACAGAGATAGATGTCTGGAATAGCACTTATGCTACTTTGTATCCCGGTATCAGGATAATACCAGGACACAAACTCCCTTAGGATAATAAAACAATTTTACATCTCTCATGTTCGGTAAGTAGGTTCTTATTACCTCCAAATGGGGCTTGTAAGTGACTAATTAGCGCTCTAGGGTAATAATGTAGCTAGAAAAGCCCTAGGGCGGTAAGTAATTAAAAAAAAACACTTCTTTCTTTAAAAAAATGCCCGTTCATCTAACCATCATACTGGCAATAGACATCATGCATTCAGCCCAATGACCAAAGAGGTCGCTTTGCTATTCAGCCTTGTCTTCGTGTGAGTATAATAGTCAACAATTTTAAATATCGAACGGCGAAGCTCAATTTTGTTTGGAGTTTTTGGCGGGTTTTTTTCGAGTGAAGTTCAGCGGCTGTTAATATTATTTGCAAATTGATTCCTAGTGGATATTGTGATATTAAATTGGTGTAGTTTTGTGTCTCAACTGTCTACGCAACTGGACAATATGTGAAATCATTGACAGAAGCGATCTCAGGATAGTGGAGCGGAGAATTTTATTGTAGTATTGACTACCTCCGCAAAGCTTACTGGGAAGGCTGACTCGATACAATTTGCTGCCAAATACTCCAAAAACCATTAGAATCTGTTACACCCGTATTCTAATGCATACTAAAGAATGTTAAAATTGCACTGAAGACGAGGCGGTATGGTTCAAGACCTTAGCCTGCCCGAAAGGGCGAACAAAAAGAAAAAAAAAACAATTTTGTTCACGAAAAAAAAAATTTTTTTTAATGTTTAAAGCTGGTTTACGGCTGTCAGTCGCGTCCGTAAGCCGCGTCCGATAATTTGATTCCAGCTTTATTCTTGTAATGCTGGTTTTATCTACTTACCTCACAATCGAGATGTAAAGCCGAATAGTTAGCTCGGTTGTAAGCACCAATTGCACCCTCGAACTATAGGCGCCCTCGCTGCGCTCGTGCGCCAAAATATCTCGGGCTGCAATTGAAGCCTTACAGCCCTTGGCTACTAATCTACTATTCACGCGGGCGAAGCATTTTGGTGGAAGCTATTTTACAATATTGGTGGGATGCAGGAAGCAATAAGTCTAACCTTAAAAGTCCTTCAAGTTCAAGTCAAGTTTTATACGTGGGTGACACAATAATAAAACACTTCAAGACAAGACGTTTGACGGTAGGACAGATATCAAATAAAAAAATATTTCATGCCCCCAAGACTTGTTTCCTTCATCAGAGTAAAAGACAGTGGCTAAAAATAACCGTCCCTCGTTCTTACTTCGCGTTTTCTCACAAATTTGATTGAGTGTGTTTGTGACATTAATTCGTAAAGAAAATGACGGAGGAGTAGCCTACGTCCTTCTGTTAAATTTTTAAAATGTTTCGGAGTTTAGTATAAGGCTCCAGGTGTCATTCTAAACTGGGCCCACAAAATAATAAATTACTTACCTTACTAATGCTTCTTAAAAAATTGTGGTTATGTCTTCTTTTCAATTTCAGTGGGCCGTTCGGGACCTGACGGTTTATTCTGTAAGTTGTCAATCTATAGCTTCAGGTGGAATGACAGTTCACTTAACGAAAGGCTGCAAATAAAAAAAAAAAGTTTTAGTAATTATTTTTGTATATACCTAGCTTTCATACTGCTCCGGGCGAAGTCATCCAATCAATGCCAACTGTCGCTGAAAACCTTCGCTGTGGCTCTGTTTCGCTCACGGATCCCAACATTATGCTGAGCGAGGGGCGTTTCGCGCGGATGTGACGCCTTTTTCCCAGTTGTATAAATTATTAATTCTGTTTTCATTTTCTGATAGGCGCCCGGCGCCATGCTGGCCGTAAATAAATATATTTTCTTTCATTATTTTACTTAATATTTATGGTTGTGACCATTTTTAGATAAATTACTGTAACTCTCAAGATAGCAAATGTTATGCTGACAGCACCCCACTTATGTACTTCTATTAATTTCTTATTCGTGATTATTTATGTGCACCTATAGATACAAAAAAGGAACAAAATTACGAATTCATATGAAAAAATTGAATATAATAGGAGTAAATTCATAAACGTGAATGTCCCACGTCGTGCCCAGGCCATCTCTCTCCATTCAGGTTTGCATGGAAGAGATCGCAGAACGCGATAAGGCCGCCTGTTGTATGTTTGTTGTTATTTTAAGTTTTCCTTATGTAATGTTTTTATCTTGGTGTACAATAAAATATATAATAAATAAAAATAATAAACGTCCTAATATGTTAGTATCGGATTTTAATACTTGAAAAGTTCCCCGTGTAAACTGAGGTCGCTATAAATATAAACATTGGAGCCAATGTCCTTTTACTGAATTTCATTGAAAATAGAAAAGAAATATAAAATACCTACGCGTCGCTCGGTGACATGATACGCCTTCGTAGTTCCAACAATATACCAGCGACAATAAAATTCGATTAATATAATTTATTCTGAGAAAATAAGTTTCGGAAGCTAAACGTTTGGGTGTTTGAGAGATATTCTCATATTGTATGTTATAATTTGCGTTTTAACATAAGTTTGTAGGCTGTGTTCAATGGCTACGGGGAATCTATCCACAGGTAGATGGATTCAATATTTTATTAACCAAATCTTCTAAACATATAAAATGCTTTGTCCTGAATGACTGACTGACGGATCAACGCATAGCCTACACCGCTAATCGAAGACACCTGAAACTTGGAGGGTTTGTTTTTTCTATGACGTAGGTATCCGATAAGAAAGGAATTTCCGAAATTCCACCCCTCAGGGGGTAAAAAGGGGGTTGAAAGTTTGTATGAAAAATCTAATTCCTTCAGTCAAAATTTTTGATACTTGGTATAAATAGTAATCTAAGTAAATGGTAATGGTTGTCATTATTAGTTATTCAAAACTACCCCCAAATTATGTTTTGGGGAGTGTTGGAGTTTTATAATGATAACCTTTATAAACAATAAAGGTTATCATTATTAGTCTTTTGAAACAACCCACAAAAGTTAATTTAGAGGGTGTTAAAGTGTTTTTGAGAATCTTATTACTTGGGTTAATAAATTTGAAAGTTGACATAAATACCAACAAAAGTAAACAACAAACGCTGTCATTATTAGTTTTTCAAATCTACCCCCAAAAGATGATTGAAACTTGACATAAGTACCAAGCTATGTAAGTAATAAATGTTGTCATTATAAGTTTTTCGAAACTAACCCCAAGCTAAGAATCATACTGGATGGGTTTTTGATTTTGACGTAGGGTTCTAGGGGATCACTTAGCAGAAATTTTCGGCAATTTACACTTCAAGGGGGTAAAAAGAGGCAAAATTTGTTTGTATGAAAAATGTAATTCCTTACAATTCTTTACATAAAAGGTTTTTTTTTAAACTACCCCATAGTTTTTTTGAGGAATCATACTGCGGAATCTTTTAACATAAACAAAAAATAAAAAGAGAAGAAAAGTGAATAACATATTTGGGTTGTTCAAAACTCGACTCTCAACAAGGGAGAATGGGGTTATTCAGTTTTAGGGGAGGATTTTACTTTGTGGCGGTAACCTAAAATTCTTTAAGTCAAATAACGAATCATCCCTAACCAAAAAACCCTGTATATCTACGATATCCCATTTTTATTGATTTAATAATAGCTTATTTTTGGTCGCTTTCACGAACTGCACATAAGATAATCCTTTATAGGAAAACAAATTCATGCGAACGAAGTCGCGGGTGAAGTGCTAGTATTTCAATATTGCCAATATTGCCGCATTTTGACAAATTGTGTTTAAAACGATGGCTTAAAATATATTCGGCTTTAAAATGATGATCAGCTGAGGGTCACGGGATTCCGCTAGATGCGCACAATACAGGACCCATCGAGGTAGCGATACGTGGGGTAAGATTTATGTCCAGCAGTGGACGTCTTTTGAATATAATTATTGATATGAAGACGAACGACATAAAGATATTGGAATAGATTGTATTGATTGTATTTTTTTTCCTGGTCTTATGTTGTTATACATTTTTAATAACTCGATTCGACCTCTCCTTTCGACGTCAAATATTAACATTATCTCTAAATACTACTTGCTGAACTTGCTTAGTATTATTCCTTAAAATTTTCGCTGCATATCTAATATTTCGCTAGTTATCTAGTTCACTTCGTAAGCCAAAGCAAGATAGTCTTGTTTTTTACACACGAAACAACCACGGATCTAATTAAGTATGGAAAAACTTAAACGTGGCGATGCGCCAGAACACTCTTCGTTGCTATGCTAATTCGTGGCCAAGGCCTTGGAAGTAGGAAGTTGGTTGGTTAGCACAAGTACGAAATTACTGACTTTTTTGGCATCTGACGATAGAAAGTGTTTGAAACTTTCTGTTGGTTAGCTATTTGTAGCTCCCAGTGCATGAACTGGTTAGATTTTCATTAATATTGTTTTACATAAACAACACTTGCTATGAAATCGCGATGTGGCATTGTCGCATCGCATCTTTCTGTGGAACCTTTTATTGGATTAGTAAAGAAGTTGGCAAATAGCTCATGGATCCACGGTTGGTACGAATAATTGCTCCTGGAACTTAATTAACTAGAACACCTACCCATATCGATGCTGCTCCTGAAAGCCAGAATCGACACTGATAAGAATTAGTACCTTTTTACAACAATGCTGCGTGTTCATAATTTTGCTGAAGTTGTGTAATACTAGCTGACGTCCGCGGCTTCGCCCACGTGGTATTAGTACTTCGCCCAATTTCTTTATAAATTATAGCCTATGTGTTATTATGATGTTTCAATAGTTTTTTTCGTGAAACAGTAACAAACATCCATTCATCCATCTATCCTTACAAACTGTCACGTTTGTAATATAAGTACTATACTGATTTATGCCATTGAGGACAACTCATTTTAATCCCATCATGGAAAGTTAACTGCTTTATATACAAGAACCTGTATGCTTTTAGAAAACGCTCTCGTTTAGAGCATAAAATTAAATAGGGTATCATAAACAGACTCACAGACAGCTTCATGAAAGAATTTTAATGAAAATTGTTAACAAGTTTCATATTTAAGAGTTTGACTAGGAACACATAAATCGAGAACAAAATGTTAATGACGTAAGATAAACAGAGAGAGAGAGAAAGATACGGTTTTACTTAGAGTTATTTCGGGATCACTTGGCGATATAGGCTGGTAATCCAGTTCCCTTAATCATTCAATCAATCAGTGTTTGGTGGCCCATAGTTTGGTCATTGTGGGTATATCCTTATAATCAGCTTAATTATAACAATCCCACTGCTGGTTTATTTATACCGTGTGACCCATAATACACCACAAGGGTCTAATGCGAATTGGTGACTGACAGATGTTATCAAAAACAGAAAGTAATCAATTCAATACGTATTTTTGTAATATTGTTGGAATTGCATAATGTTCACATAATTATGTTACTGTATTTGGGCTTCTAAACATGTGTGCCAAATTTCATAAGTGTATGTATGTCTATTCTTTATTGTATGTCTATTACTACAATCCAGACTAAGAAAACTCATCTATGTTTTTAAGAATTTACGGTATGTAGCAAATATCTTAATTTAAAAACAGGTTTACAGGGCCCATTGTCAATCGCTTCTAACTTGCTGCATTTCATGTTGGGGTGGAACTGCCAAATGCTTCTGTATAAAACTACAGAAGAACTTCTTAAAACATTAATATAAAGTTTAACTATTAAACATACCTTCAAAACACTCACTCAAACACATTGAACACAAGCACACCACACACAACACTCACTATTTCTGTTGTAAAATATTATTTTGCTTTAAAGTTTTATAATATTATGTAAACGTAAACACACACTGTTGTTTTGTTCATAATTTCTGGCAAGTGAGCTGTGTCCTGAAATACAGGCTCGTTCTAGCTCTGTCGCAGTTGCTCATTTTTATTTTTGGCATATATGTTTTAATATAGGCTTTAATAATTTAATCATAATGTTCAAAATTGTACAATTTTACAGATAAATTAATAATTGAATTTATGTTTGTATTTTGTCAATCCTTTAGGTGCGTTCCAATATAACTTGATCACTTTTTAGTAGTGGTGTGCCACAACTAAAAAAAGAGGTATAACCTTTTTCACACAAAATATAACTGACTTCAAAAGCAAAACACTAAAAGTGAAAAACAACATCAGTTTCAGAAGCCGGTGTATTTGGTACTCTTCTATAGTTTTTCAACACCGACTGCTGAAACGAAAGTTATTTTGTACTTTTTATTGTTTTGCTTTTGAAGTCGGTTTATTTTTTTGTAAAAAGTTTTTTTGATATCAGTTTAGAGGTGATGAAATTAATTAAACCAAATAAAGTGCTTATCTATGTTCAAACCTAACGGCTTACAAAATGGATGTCGAGTTTGCTACGTCTGGGCTACCACTACCTGCTCATATGGTGGGTGATTGATGAGATACTTTGTCAATTAATTCAAGTGCACCTGGCAACTGTCTTTCCATGTGTCATACAATTCGTGTGTAGATTTATATAAACACTGACTTTCTAAGGTGTATATCAATGCACTCTTAAATTATATAATATAATACTGATGAATCATTTCATGCGTCTATAGCTTTACTATAATTCCTTTCAAACTGTTTCTTATTGTCTATAATTTCTAAATTATATTTTAAAATACTTGAATTTGTAACGGAGCCTAAAATAAATTTGAGGGTAGGTATCTTCTCTTCAAATGTTTGACCTTTCCGTGACACGGTGACTGAGTAAAATTTAATCCGAATATTTTCTCACAGTAGCAGTCAGAAACCTCTCAAGCCTAGATGAAAGTTCGAATCAGCGTGAATACAACTTTTCACAAAGACAATTTAAGGGGCATTCGATTTTCATTACACATAAATTCATCTACTGTTTAATGATCCATAGAGTTCGAATTTATGTGTTCAAAAGTTTAAATGTGACCTCTTCGATAAGGGTCATAGGAAAATAATAGTGGGAGTTAGCAGTTCAAGGTTAAAGAGCAAAATTTGAGAATTAGAATGCAAGGTCGATTTTCGCATATCTGATGAAAAGATTTTTCTTGATAAGAAAAAATAATGACGTTGGCAAAAATTATTAGCAATCAGTTCTGTTGTCAATAATAATAAACGACTTTTACGCACTTGCTTCAGGTGTGTTGATACAGTACGAGTGTTTTCAACATTATTTTTTAAGCTGGGTAAGTTGATACGAACAAGCATGTGTGTGCTTAACAACAGATCCAATTTTCAGACGGCTCTCATTCATTCTCTCATCCAACATTCAGGTTGGGCTATTTCGTTCGGCATAATTGTAAATATTTATACGATCAAATCTTATTATTCTCGTTAACTTTTTCACACCCTATCTCAAGTCTCAGTGTCGCATCACAACTCCCTGTTTTTATCTTTCAAATTCACCACAAATTACCAAACACTACTAAGATTTATCAGAAAACAATACACAAAACCTGACCTCATTCCCGACAGTTGACTAATTCGCTCTCTGATATCCAATTAGCCAATACTTCATACGAATACCTCCAAATTGATCAAACAATGGTTTCTAGAAGACGGAGGTATTAAAACAATGAAACATACGCTTATTGATATTAATAGTTGTTGTAAATACGGATGCCATGACAACCAGTGTAAGCTGTATTGGGTTTCATTAAAATGTACTCCAGACCTTAAAATGGTTCCTGGGGTATGCCGGTTTAACGCTCTGCGATTCTGTTTGAATGGAAATTATAGACGGAGTGGGAAAGTTTCGTTTAAAAATATTATAAAACTGTTAATTTTTGCGGTTTCTTTTCATCGTCAGATCCTGTATTCAACAAAAAAAATATGTATCATGAACGTTTTTGAAATTAAGAAAAGGGTTTAGCAGGATAGCCTTTTGAAGAGTGTCCCCAAAGCTTTCAGTTCCATCTTTGCTAGACAGACCAAACTTGAGTATTACGTAGGTTTGATGTAGGTACACATTAAAAATAACGATGTTTGTGCTAGCGATTTTATATTTAATTGAGCTCACCGAGTGACTATCCACTCAAGCGTGGCGGCCATTTTTGTCATTTTGACGGAAACGTGACGGGTCGGCCGGGCGCGATGGCGCGAATTGCCCGCGCGCGTCTAAAACGCCGTTATCTTGAATGTTTTGTATGGGAACCTTCATGAAACTTATGTTGTTAAAATCGTAATGAAATAAGCTATATTTCAAATGGTTTATTTCAGTTTGGACTTGTTAAATATTGGTAAATAAATTGTAAAGTCAGCAGAAGAGAAATTTTCTCAGGTTTATTTTACAAAAGTAGATAGAAAAAAGAAAGTAAACCATTATTATGATTTTTTATTATTTTTTATATATTATTACACCCTATTTTACATAAATCAATCATTAGATCGTTGGTCGTTGGTTTCGTAGTTACCTGTGTGGCCGCCGACAACGTATTTGCATTGAAGATTATTCTTCGTCATGGTGCAATTCCTCTGCAGGCGTACCACAGGGGGGCGTTCTATCTCCTTTGCTCTTCGCTATTTTTATTAATTCTATTTCCAATGAACTTCTATCGTCTTACCACCTTTACGCTGACGATCTGCAAATTTATTCGCAAGCTCCGGTAGAAGAATTGTCTGAGGCAGTTGATATGGTCAATAAAGATTTAGATCGTATTTCTGATTGGAGTTTGACTCACGGTCTGAAGGTAAATCCTACGAAGACTCAAGTCATTGTTGTCGGCAGTCCTAGGTTGCGTTCGAAAATAAACTGGTCGCAGCTCCCCCGGATTGTCTTTGATGGCTCAGCTATTCCATACAGCGACTCAGTGAAAGACCTGGGTATTTTAGTTGACAGGGACTTTTCGTGGGGTCCTCAGCTGCAGGAGGTTAGTCGCAAGGTGTTTGCATCTGCGGGGTCTTTGCGCAGACTGCGCAATTTCCTTCCAACTGCCACCAAAACTGCACTCGCCCAGTCCCTCCTTCTCCCAATCCTCGACTATGCCGATGTCAGTTATTTAGATCTGAATGAAGTGCAGCTAGATAAGCTTGAGCGACTCCAGAACTTTTGTATTAGATTCATATTTGGTTTACGCAAATATGACCATGTTTCTGAATTTAGAATTAAGCTCAAGTGGCTGCCAATCCGCCTTCGCCGGAATGCCCATATTTTATCTTTACTCTACAGTATTCTGTTTGTTCCTACAACCCCCTATTATCTCAAAGAACGCTTTAAGTTCCTTCATGACACACATTCTAGACACTTGAGATCATCGGAGAATTTGAAACTTTTGATGCCTGCTCATTCCACTAAGTTTTACGACAAATCGTTTACGGTCCAGGCTGTGCGATTGTGGAATGAGTTGCCGTTGCCTGTTAGACAAGCCCAGTCACTGGCTTCTTTTAAGAACCTAGTTAAAAACCACTTCCTTTCTCTCTAACGCTTTTATATTGGGTCTAATTACTTTCATCATCATTATTTACTTCTTTTTTTTTTTGTCCCTCCTTTCTTTGAATTTGTTAACATGTAATATTATTTATGTATGTAAGTATATATCTAAGTATATGTATATTTAAGTTTATGAATAGTATTTATTATAACAATATATTTTTGAATATATATATATGTTTTAATGTAATAGCAGTACACCACAGACTACCCCCATTTTCATTGTAAGTTCTTTCAGTCCATCCAAAGGTTGTCTGGTAGATATCGCTGTCAGCGATAAGACCGCCTTTGTACCCGTATAATTAAGTTTTTCTTATAAAATAGATGTGTAACTTTTATGGTGTACAATAAAGTATATTCTATTCTATTCTATTCTAGATCACACCTCCCCATATTTTTTTTTAATAACACAAGCTTTCAAAATTACGCCTCATGTCGTTGATCCCGCCATCGATATAAAAATTAGGTGCCTTAAGTAGCGAGCGTTAGGGTTGGCGGCTGTCTGAGTGGTTATTTGTCATCCTCGTCTATTACACTACATATTGGTACTTAAACGACTGAGATAGGCAAAGTTCTAAAAAAAAAAAATACGTCAAATGTTGCCGTCTGTGAAGACATCTGAATCAGTTGGTGTCACGTTTCATGCGAAATGTGACACCAACTGAATCAGTTGCTGTCACGTTCGACTGGCTATTCTGTGTTAGTAATAATTCATTTGATATTTTTACACTGGTAACAAAACAGGACTGCTAATTTTTAAAGCGCCGGCAAATGATATTGGCATACTGTCATTTCTTGCCTTTTTCACGTTTATAAATAGCTTGTCGCACGCCATCACGGCTAGTCTAGTTTTGTGTGCTAGATAATAAATAAGTATTAGATGCTATTCTGTAATCGATGTTCTAACTGTGTTCTGTAAACTATTTTATGTAAACTGTGTTTTGTGTTGCTGATTATTTGATATGAAAATACGCCTGGGTGGGTTAACCTTTTCTAAGCATTGTTTTTTACATCGCCATCACCGCTTAAATACCCACAAAAGATTTTAGTATTTTAAGTAAAAGACAACAATTGTATTGTTTCTCTTTCTTCTCTTTTCGTGGTCTTTAAGTCAAGAGTGAATAGATTACTTCTAGGAAAGCGTGCTTCACCGTCAAGACCTAAGTTATGATTAGATTATTATTTCTATCTCGCAAATAATAACAGAATTAAAAAGTGTGAATAAACAAGGTGAATTATATCTTTTAAAGTGTAAAATAAAGCTAAACAAAATTCTAGTGATTGTTTTCATAGTGGCTAAACAGTTTTTGCTAGTTTTCTGATATATTGAAATACTTACAAAATAGGGAAAATTCCCACTTTGTGGAAAGTTTTTCTAAGGGAAAAAGGTAGCTCAACGCTACTAAAAGCCGAAATTAACATTTCAATGCCCTTTTACAGTCCACTTATTTAAATAGAAAATGTTTCTCTAACAGTATTCTTTAGGGATGCATTGCAAATCCATTTGAGAGTCGTATGAGCGATGGATACAGACACTGCACTAAAACCAACTTTGTTACGTTCTCAGAAACTTATTTATTGGTCTGTACGACCTTTCGCTCTTATGAGTCGGATGGATAACTGAAACACTCAGAATTTATTGTGATCCCTGAAGAGTAAAGTATAAAACTATACCTCCGTTCTCTTTCATCATCGTCAGTACTCTCTTAGTTATCCAAACATGAGGGGATTGTAAAGGTTGCTCTAGAGAAACTTCAGTTTTACGAAAATACTCAAACCATGTTCTGAATATTCGCACACGATATTTTTAAGCATCACGTAGAGGTTAAGCTACATAGTTGACATAACGTCGTACATATTTTATTCATGTCTGACATGACTCCTTTTTAGGGTTCCGTAGTCAACAAGGAATCCTTATAGTTTCGCCATGTCCGGGTCGGTTTGTCCGTCCGTTCCCAGTTTAGCTCAGAGAGTCTTAGTACTAGAAAACTATAATTTGGCATGGATATACATATTATTTATTCATTTATTTAAGTATACACTTATAACATTACAGGTCACTCCTAAGGCGTTACACAATGAGATAAAAAACTAATGAATCAGAAGACATAAGCTTAATTAAATATATCTATATACAAATATAAAAACACGATACAACAAAAAACATGAAGAAAAATACAAAAAAGAAAAAAATTACAAAAGTAAAAAAAATAAATGTACAAAGTATACATACTACAATTATTCACTAATCTACATTTCATCCATCTTCTCACAAAAACTTTTACATTCACGACACACATCTATCCATCTCCCAGCAAACAGGTAACACTCCGGTGCTGATGTCAGAAGGGCATTTAGCATTGTAAGCGCCCGAACTAGAGGCGAGTTAGCTTGGGACACCGTACGTGCCGAAGGAACGGCTTCGTGGTCTAAGCTGTTGTTTGGGCACCACAGGAACAAACAGCCTCAACAACTGCGCCACGAGCTCCTGGCAATCGGAGTCTCCCCGCATAATACGGCAGGCAGAGATAAGCCAGAAGTAATTACGCCTTATTTCGAGAGAATTAAAATTTAAAACACAAAGTAGAAATTTAGTAGGGTATAGGAAGGGGTAATATCCGAAGAGTTTTTTATAAAGATAACGAAGAAAGGCTTTTTGGATTTTTTCAAGAAGTAAGGCGTAAGTACTCTCATACGGGTGCCAGATCACTGCTGCTGATTCGAGTTTACTCCTGACTAAGGCTATGTATACAAGTTCAATGGCATGTGGATTGGTAAACTCGCACATATTTCGAAGGACAAATCCTAGTCTTCGATATCACTCAGCAGCAAGTGTCCTCATATGCTCATGAAAGGTGAGCTTCTTGTCGAACAGAATTCCGAAATCTTTTACAGAATTAACGCGGGCTATCAGATCACTGCCTAAAAAGTACTCTTCATGCCAGGGATTACGCGTGTGACTGAAGGTCAAAACGCTGCATTTACAATATTGAAGAGTAACTTATTATCCATGCTCCACTGATAGACCACGTCAATGTCATCCTGCAGAGTAGTTGAGTCTGCTACTTTTTCGAAGCCAAATATTAACTTAAGATCATCAGCATAAAGTAAACATTTGGCGTGTTTGAGGACCTTCTCAAGGTCATTGACCATAATGATAAATAGTAAGGGTCCCAATATAGAACCTTGACTTACTCCAGACCGAGTATGATATGGTGCGGACACAAAGCAACCGTGTCGAACCTACTGCGGACGATCTCGTAAGTAACTTGCGAAGAATTTAAGTAACTTCGGGGAAAAGCCAAGTTATTAAGCTTAGTGAGCAATACGTCGTTATCTACTCGGTCAAATGCTTTTTTTAAATCAAATTATAGAACATCAATCTCTATGCCTTTATCTAAGTGCTGCGATATAAGATCCAGCGTTAGGAGGTTCGTATTAACGGAGCGGTTAAATCAAAAGCCATGTTGGGAATCGGAAAGAAATTAAATACACCAACAAAATAGTAAAATTAAACCAAGAAAAAAAATTGCGTCCTGTACACTGTGTAAAGTAGGGATGTCTTTTTCTCGTCTATCACATGGTGTGGGATATCGTTGGATTATCGTATATTATTATAGTTCCATTCAAAACTATTACGAGTCTGTGTAAACCATTTTTTCGATTCAGGGTTCCGTTTGTGTAATATTAAAGCTAATTTTTGTTAAGAGTCAAATGTCCTACCCTTGGCCAGCTAAAAGGTTGCTTTTGGATATGTGAATAAATTCACAGCAGTAGTATATACTCGTATAACGTAATTAAAAGGAAAACTATCACAGCTAAGTAGACTTTGAACCCTCTAAATTTATCAAGTCTAAAGGCCGAACTTTATAAAGTATCTAATACTATTTTCATATTATATAAGGTCCATTATAAATTATAAGTAATGTCAAAATAGTAGATACTAGCGGACGCTTAGCGGTTTCACCATCGTAGTTCCCGTTTCCGAGGAAATACAAGGATAAAAAGCCTATTTCACCCGGGGATAGTGTAGCTTCCCAACGGTGAAAGAATTTTTGAATTCGGTCCAGTAGTTCTTATGTTTATTCGTTACATACAAAATTAAAAATCTTTCCTCTTTGTAATATTATAAAATAGATATCTTATAACAAATACGTTGTGGGTTCGGGCGTTAGTGGTTCTCATATTCACACACTCGGTGGCAGCCAGTCAATCGTCAGGCCCAGGCACCTGTAATAATTAAGTTTTCCAACATTAGCTAAATTGACGTCGGCGATCTTTTTAGCCAAAGTGGTCTCTACTAGTGCCGTGACTTTTTCTGAACACCAACATTTTCAAATGTCCAGTCATTGATATCATTATTTTTTCAATATTCAGCAGGGCTTTATTTCATCTTAACACCCAGATCAGTATCAGGCCACCGAAGGCATATTTCCTCGTTTTATACGATCATGTATTTCCATATTCTGGTCGTAACCTTGAACCCCCTAGTTTACGACAGGGTTCTACACATACATATATGAATGTATGTATGTACGTACATATAGAGGTATTTTTATGAGACATCGTGCTCATTCGGTTTTATGTGTTTGAGACGAGACAATATTTATTATTAAATTGTTTTTTATGAACTTTGGTGTGTTAGGGAATCGTCATTTTATCCATTTTCTTGTCATATTTGTTTATAGTAAGAGTTCCATCACGATTGTAAATTTCTCCTAAATTAATTAAAGAATTTGAACATGAAATAACTATTTTAGGAATACATTAATACATCTTCTTTATTGAAGCCCATAGTCTAGGTGTGGAATGCAATGACAGTTTGCAAAAAAATGCAATACAAAATTTTAAAAATAAAAAAAAGCTAATTGAGTACTTTATTAAACTAACTTAGCCTTTAATTTCTTCTCTTTATGACTAGTGATTATAGGAGATAGCCACTAGATAACAGGGCGAAATAATAATATTATCATCCCCTTTATATTTCAAAGTGACTGAACTCAATATTTTAATTATTTATTAACCACAATTCCATTTTGTCACTAATAAAATTGTTGTTTAAAGTGGTTTACCAACAATTCCGCCATTACTTTTACGTAATCGAATTCTGCTTTGCACAAAGTCGTTGTTAATTTTAATCTAAACTGAAGATTAAATGTATTTTACAATGCTAAGTATTGTTATCTTCGAGACTTTATACTAAACTTTGAGGATACACTTGGCGAGGGAATGTTTACCAATACGTACTTATTATCAGCCATATATAGCGGGTTATCCGAAAGATGTACACTGCTGAACATAAATATGTCTCCCCAAGCGTCACCACATGGACCGCTCCTGTCTCGTGTCGCATCCAGCGGATCCCCGCAACCTTCACCAGGTCATCGGTCTATCTGGTGGGAGGCCTTCTATCGCAACTTCTACCGGTTCGCTGTCTCCAGAACCTTTCTGCCCTCTTGGCCATCCGTTTTGGCAACATACAAAATGACATAAATCTCCAATATTTTCTTAAACTTCTACTCATCCTAAAGTAATAAAAAGGTTTGGAATAAAAACATACAATATTAAAACTGACATCAACATGACATGTGTTGTTTGAATTCGCTTAAAACTACCCACTCTCAATTTAATCCTTTTATTAAAAGTTATTAATCGATTTTCAATAAAAAAAACTAAAAACCCGACTGCTTCAAAAGCGAACTAAAAAGTCGTAAACAAGGAAAAAATCATGCTGTGCAGTCGGAGGATACATATCGGGCTGGATGACCAAAATCTGGTGTATCCTCCGCCTGCACAGCATGATTTTTACTTGTTTACAACTTTTTAGTTCGCTTTTAAAGCAGTCGGGTTTTTGTTTTTTTTTTTTTTTTTTTTTTATAACTTTTTAGTTAGTTTTTTTTTTTCGAATTAGATACATTTAAACATATAAGTGTCATATATTTTTGAAATCACCTCTAAAAACCCTTTATTTTGATATCCCACACGATGGGTTTGGAAGAAAAAAAAATTTGGGGCCCCACAATATGGCACTCAAAATCCGCCATTTTTCTGTTGTCCAATTTTAATGTAGCCTATGACACTCGCAGGGTTAAGACGCATCGATTGACGTATGAATCATCAAAATCGGCCAACTCGTTTGGTCTCTGGAACGCCATATAGGAACAAACATACATACATACATACATACATACTTACATACATACATACATACATACATACTTACATACATACATAGACTGATAAACACATTACCCTCCTTCGGCAGTCGGGTAAAAAGGTTCAAGGGTAAAATGTATTCAGTTTTTAAAATAATTTATTTTACGCTTTTTGAAGGAGCATAATGAGGAAAAAGCGGTATATAGGCAAATATTTTCAAGAAGATTATCAAAGAGTATTTTCAAGTACGTCCGGAGTACTTTGGGAATGACCCAGTTACCAATCTTCCTGATTGGCTTCATAATCTTTTGTACCATGAAATTAATCAGCTTATTTTGGTAATCTTATGGCGTTGTCCTTCGGAAGAAAGGTCAAGGGAGGAGTAATCGGATCTAAAAGAAATGTTTCAGAAAACATTGTTCATGTTTTCTTTTTATTTGCTTCTACAGTTTAAAAAATATTTTATGTATGAAAAATTGGAAATCTTAGGATGCTTCTAAACTTAAGGGAATACAGGGTTCCGCATTCGAAACTTTTTACTTTAAGTATCTATCCATGATTAAATCCAAAATTGGTTTTATTTCTTGATTTGTAACCTTGACAAAATTGTATCTAGGTAGTTATAAAAATATGCGATTGATTCAAAGACTTCACTTTACATCAGCGCACCTAGCGGTAAATTCAAACGCGATAGCCCTCATTGAAACAGTAGTGACGTCTAAGGACGAGTACATAAGATAGTCACAATTAAAATTATTGTGTTTAAATTTTCATACTCAAAATCAAAACTCATTTATCCAAATTGGGTTGTTGAATTTAAAAAAAATGACGATTTTTTAATGTATTTCGAAACTTTACATAACTTAAATTATATTGTCGTTTCAAAAAACTCTTAAATATTTTTTTTCAATTTATTATAAGCAATTTAAAATCGATAACATTTTGAAAAGAACCAAGTGACTACAAACGGGCCACAATGAGTCGCCGTATTGGTGACGTCATAACGTTCAAGGAAATCATGATACTATAGTGTCAACTACACGTAGATTGACTAAAAATATCTGAAAACTAGTGCAAAAATATTAATAAACAACAAATTTTATTTAGTCATGTGTGTTAAAGGATTTGTAAAGGCTAATGTCGATAATATACCCACCTGATGGACGAATTGGAAGTTTTGAGCATAAATAAAGTAGTCGTAATGAATAATACGTGAGAGTGGACCGGTGTTAGTTATTGTTGTTTACCAGGTACATTAGGAAACATAATTGGAATAACGTAATCGTTTTTACTTATAGGTAGGTGATATTGGTGTAAAATAAAAAGTAAACAAACACGATTGTCGCGAAACTTTGACTTTGGTTATTAAAAAACTTCATTAGATACCACTAAACATGATACACATACACATAAAATTTTTGGTAATTCCCATTATATACATATCCCTTAATAGAGGAGCTCGTGGCTAAATAAAAACAGCCGCGCTGTTCGATCATCAAGGTTAAGCAACGCTTGACGAGATCGGTCCGTGGATGGGTGACTATTTCAACATACCGTGTTTCCTCCGTGCCTCGGAAAGCACGTTAAGCCGTTGGTCCCGGCTGTCATTTGAAGATCTTTGACAGTCGTTACGGGTAGTCAGAAGCTTGAGATCTGACACCAGTCTAGCCAAGGGGTACCGTGTTACCCAGTTACTAGGTTACAGGCTAGGCAGATTGACAATATCCCTTAATAATATTGAACACTAATGTCTATATTATATATTTACAAACACTAAAAACTTTGTAGAACAGAAACGTAAAATATTAACTTGGTAGATTTTCGTTACAATAATTCTTCCGTAAATATCTCTTAAATACGTCGATCGATTCTCACAATTCAAACAGAAATGTTAGTTTTACGCCTATATCTGTCATTTAAAAATAAAATAATGAATATATCACCATAAACATAAAATCATGTTTTCAAGTTACGTAATTATACAACAATGTCAACTTTGCTCGAAAGTTCCCTTTAAAATTTCATATTCTCAGTCTTTAATGATCAAAGTAATAATTTAATACGAATATAATACTAAATTAGAACAAGATAACAACAGAATTAATACATTATAATTGGAATCTAGTTAGACATAGAACATTGCTCAAATTTAGTAGATTGCTAGGTACTAGGCTATATAATTGGTATCTTTTTGTAGTATTCGTACATAATGGTACGAAGCAAGCACGATAACTTTTAAGGTTCGATATTTATGATCAATATATTCGATATCCATCAATATATTGACGATAATAACAAGATTGAATCGGTTAAAAGTCAAAACACTGTATCAGCTATGTGCTACAATGAGTAGAAATGAACGTTGTGACGTCACACGGGCTCGGGTTTGTTCGGCAAACTATCGGGGTGTTTTCGGTACTGGATTCAAAAAAATATTTTCAATTGTATTTTACTTTGTAATTACAGTGAGAAAAAAAAACTAAAAATTGTTTTGTACGGAAACTTATATTATGATCTTTTCAATTTAAAAAAAAAAAAAATTGGTTCAACAAACCAATTGGGCTCATAGTCAAGACTTTTTGAACGTCATAAATGCTACATCCGATAATATCTTCATAAATTAAATTTGTGTTCTTGTTATAAATCAACTTAAAGATAATTAATGTGCTCAATTGTCCCGGATGCTCACTGCGTAAAGCGTCGAAGTAGCCATAAAAATAAAAATTACTACACATATCCGTGTGTGTTTAGCATACTCCGTTTAATGGGGTTGTAAATTTTATTTTTGCCCAACTTGCTATGCAGAAAAGGGGTTAATGGTTTTCAAGGGTGTGTATCGGTGTATTTATTACTCTTTTGTTGCCACCTTTGAATGGCATTATGGTGGTCCGGTTCACTTGTTTCGTTTATAAACATAGTCCGGAATTTTAGGATGTATGTAGGTTTAACTGTACAGGGGGGTGACCGTAAGCTCTAAGATAAAAGTTATTTGTGTGTCAGGGACAAATATATATGTCATGTATGAATCTGAGCTTGGATATCGAATGTATCTCATTGATCCGAGTTTCTCCAAATTCTTCTTAAGGCACAATATACGCCCCAATGTTAACACAGTACTGACCGTGCGCCAGAACATCAATGTTGAACCTCCTTTTGTACAGTTTTGTTTGCAAAATATTATTTTATTTACATATGCTATGTTAGTTATGAAGAAATTGCAGCCATAATTTTTTCTGTGTAAAAATATTTTTAAACATCCAAGTCGTTTTGGAGGAGTTTTCAAAAGTTTCGAAAAATATGTTGTTAATAATTTTTTTAAAGCAAAACTATCAGTAACCCGAAAAAATCTTGTTTTCAAAATTATGTACATGAAACAAAACATTTTTTTTTTTTTTCAACCCTTTTAACCTAGCCGTTACTAATAAGCTGCGTTTTACGGCACTAAAGGGTATGTAGACCCTTAAGGACGTAATTAATAACAACGCATTTTAATTTAAAAAAAAACTGAGTTAGTACTTTATCCCAAAAGTAGTTACTTATAGACGTCCATTATCGATAATGGAGATATTTTATAGAGAAAGAATGGAAGGAAAAATATCACTTTACAGTCCAATCTGAATAGCTATTAGGAACTTATCATATTTACAAAAATCTTTTTCCCTAACATAGTCCACATTGCTCTCAATCTTATTCAGTCACACGGTAAGAGTGCAAATCATCCTCCCTTGCATGTAACAGATCGAATTTCGAACAAACCAGATGCGGCAGTAGTAAACGTGGAACTAAATCTAATGCTATCAAATCTATCTGCAGTGAACCGAACCGGACAAATGGCTGTCATCGAATTCGTTTTAGGGTCAGGATCACATGAAGTGATTTTTAGTATGAATGCCGAAGTATGAGTGAATGAAAGTGTTTATAATTATGATATGTTCGTTTATTAAGTTAAGAATTTTTCTAGTTGAATTTTTTGCCACCTTCGAACGGCGCCGTTAGATAGAGAAAACAGCCTAAGAAAATATTTTGTTCTTTACTTACTTTCAGGTCGATTAAACCCTTTTTGTAAACCCCTGCTAAAATTCAAACGATTATCTCCTCTAAAAGTATAGCTACAAGAAATATTTTGCGTTACCGCCAAAATTTATTTAACTTGTCCCAAAATCCGAGACCATTACGACCTTATTTCCCATTGAAGGTACCAATAACTGGCGGTAAAAGTCAATATTTGACGCTTTGGGACCTAATCCGGCGTAACAGTACTGGAACCATCGCGCATAAAGCCATCATTTCGTACTTAACCCTTGTTTGCGACTGTCCGTTTTTGCAGTTTTAATAAAACGACCCGATGTAGAGACAGGGGGATGACAGAGGCGGCCCCAGGGGATTTTGGTTCCGACGTAACAGCAATTTAATTTAGTTGCCACATGATGGATATTGATAGCACCAATCCACTTTTTCATGGCCTGTGGAAACGTCAAATCGAACGCTTCCTGAGTTTTTATAAGGTTATCGAGTGTTGCTATGTGAGATATGGATTGGGGTTTATAACCCACCGTAATGGAGACACGGTTTATGAACTTGATGGGTTAATTTTATAGCAGACATGAGGCCGTTTGTACTTCATTTTAAGGAAAGTTATTTAGGCTAAATGATAGCTGCCATAAAAGTCTTGTTGTACTTATCTATGAGCAAGACCGCTGCTTCTTCTTATGGTTTATTTTACTAAGTGTCATCAGCCTCTTAATGTTCGCATTGCTGGATAACAGACCTCCTTACTGTGAGAAAGACAATAAATAGACCTTAATCCTCCACGCGGGCCCAGTGCGGGTTAGTGGACGTCACATGCCTTCGGGTTATCGAGTGCCCGTCATCAAAAAAAATATAATACCGATAATCAAGAATATATATTCACAAACAGCACGCTTTCACCGCTTTTACACCGGTTTATTTCTGTGAAGTAAACCGGTTTTCATCAAGTATTAGATTCCTAACACCCATTCGTTAAATTTAAAATAATTTACCTGGTAATTATATTTTATAACAAAAATCAACACAGCAACGAATCTTAGTAATAAATTTGTAACAATATTTACACAAACAGAATATGATAATTATATTACGAAAAAAAATATAATACATTATCATGGAATCCACAGTGTTTTTAATAATAAATCCTTATTTAAATTTAAAAAAAATAAAATGTCATTGCGTTTGTTACTAACATAGTTCATAAGTCGTGTGTACTAACAATATAAATAAAATATCTTGTCTACGTGTGTTACTAACATAGTGTATGCTTACATACCAGTGGTGTCTCATCCCATACAAAACAACTGCCCCGACGTACTGTACTGATTATTTGATTTCTCTATCGATATCGATTGATTATTAGATGGTGATCTTTCTGTCGCCGTGGAACGGAAGCGAACGCGATCGATTTACAAAAAATAATCGGTATAATCAGATGGAAAACCCTAGTTACGTGGCACGGTTTCTATGTATGGGATTAGGCATCTGTATGCTAGTATTATATACTAACAACTTTTGAATCTATGGTCTGAAAAAAATAAAAAAGTATTTTTAATTATAAATAAGATATTTTTTATAGATAAAGCTAAGTACATATGAATCAAATTTTTGCCAAAAACGTCAAAAAATATACAGCGAAGCATTCAACATTTAGTCCAAACACTAAGAAATCTGTCCTCGTTACATCAGAAGCCATTAATACTACAATTAGGTAGGGTTGTCTTACCTAAATTGCCTTCAAGGCAGACAAACTATTATTAAGCCTGAAATTGCGAGCAGGGATAATAAATAACATTTTAACTTAGAAAGAAGAAACCTTTGTCTAATTATTTGTGTTTCATGAAGAACATGAGATTCACAACTATCCCTACAGTGAAAGAACAAAATTCAAATTTAAATAATCGTAACTTTTAGAAGACGAGAGCGATGAGACGAAGAGCTTAGACTTTCATAGTCGAGGCCAGATTCTAAAAATCTCAATACCGCATTAACCTTCTTGAATTCAGACCAGAGCTGGGCAAAATACGTGTTTGGCTTTAATTAAAATATAAATTGCAAAATACTTTCTCACATGTATTTAAAATCGGAAATACAAAATATTTGTAAGTCGTGTATTTGAAATATGAAATACAAAATACAATCGATCATCCATCGTAACATATTATTAATGAATACACAGAAATTCGTGAAAATAACGGTTTCAAATGAAAAGCACAATTGACAAGATACTTGTATCAGAACTAACGGCCGGTTTCTGAGTTAGGTAAAGCAGCAATAATCAGTTGAGTATTGTCAAATAATTTAGGAAGCGTTTGAGTATTTTACGTTTCACAATTGGGAATCTACCTAGATCAGTTAAGTAAGTACCTACTTAGGTATGGAACTGTCAAAGTTCCTTTCACCCTTACGTTCCATTTTACAAACAAAATCCGAGACATCACAAGATTGCATAAAATTTACTTATATAAAAATTATACAGCTATATAAAGTACGTTAGTATTATATTACTCCATTCAAGTTTAAAAAAAACTTATAATTAAAGATCTTATAATCTTTAACAACTTGATTTTTCAAATTTAAGCAATTTAATAGACACCTATTTGAAATGTATACAACCTTATTATGAAACGATGAAATGGATCGTAGGCACTAGTAAATTTCTTCAAGATTGTCATGGCAACCTTATTTATTTTGTCAATGATGTCTTATCGTAAGAAAATAATATCTAATATAATTTGTTATTGCCAAAACCAAGAAGTGAAGCTTATAATTAATAGAAGTAAATGAACACATTTACTTCTATTAATTCGACGAGCAGTTGCTGGTTCCTGTCATACCTCATAGAACCTCAGAATATTTTACTCAGAATTTCACAATATCTCTCAAGAGGGAACAGAACGGACACACACAGAAATCGAGCATCTGCATTGGAATCTGATTGTAATTGTGATTTACTAACAAATGTGGACTTTTGTGATGACATTTTTAATGAGTGACCTGGGTTTCCAAGACCAAAGGCTTTGCTACCCATTGAAGGAAAACAATATAAGCCAGGGTCGGTGCCATTGAATATGTGTCGTATATTATGTCGTAAGGAGAACTGTGTTTTAATAGGTGTTAACGAACAATATAATAACTGCCAACTTATTTTGTAAAAAAACACACAAATGAGACTGTTCATGTTGTTTTTATTATCTTTATTGTACTGATACCAAAATCGTATCATACGAAAGCCAAATTCTGTACACATTTTCATCATTGTAACCTTTTCTTGTCTTGTGGATCCTACTAATATTCTATATAGGTATGCAATTCTGTATGTTTAGATATTTGTTAATCACACCTCAATGGGTAAAATTTGGAATACAATTACATAATGACTAATAATAAAATGATTTGATATTCCATAGCCCAATAAATTTTTCTCCATAATTTGCAATAGGCCTGCACCAACCGGGGATTGTCCTTGGGTGCAGTTGCGTAGTGCATACAGGGATAATCGTCGGTTGGTGTCACATTGCCTGATACATGCCTAACGGGGACCCTACGAGTTGGCTTCGGCTCCTCGCACGCCTTTCAAAGGACTGGGTTTCTAAGGTACCGAGAAAAACAAAAAAAATATTAGATAATAAAAAATCAAATAGATATCATAATAAATAAACGGAATAATAAAGCCTTTTACTCTGAAAATAGAGATATAAAACAGTAGTCTATACAATACATCTTTATAGTTTATAAAAAGTCCCTAATCTCAGTGTGCCTCTTGGCATAGGCCTTCACTTACAGTTTCCACTGGGGTCTCTCCTGAGCTACTTGCCAACACCACAGCGCGCCATCGCTTACACTTCGTGCCTACATCTTGGACCAGCGGTCTTTACCATTTCCCATTCCCATCTCTGACACTGTCTTCCACGGCTTCTTTTCCCATCTTTTGGGCACCAGTTTGTCACTGCTTTTCTCCATTTCCTTTGGTTATCTCAAATTATATGACCGGTCCATCTTCACATTGTTCCTGTGGGATATCTCTCGGTGTTCACGCAGGAAAAACCACTGGCGCCCACAAACACAAAAACTTTCACTTTCAAATATTTTTGTTGAAGATCTTACTCATCATCATCTTCATTTCTGCCAAAAGACTGCTGGATACAGGCCTTCCCCAAGCGTCACCATATCAACCGGTCCTGTGCGTCTTTCATACATATGCCCGCGACCTCAACGTTCTTCGAGCATCTGAAATCTATGAGGCGTGAAATATTTGCATCCAATCTAATGTTTTCGAAAATTCAGGTCGAACACTCTTCTTCCACGCATCGGTCTTCGTTAAGGAAGACAAGGATGTATCTTCGTCACTCGTATTATAAGTTTTATATATTATTTTGTATTTATTTCGCTTGATTAACGTTTAAGCAAAGGCTTGTCAACTATCAACTGCCAAATGTAACCAGTGTAGCTTAACGAGCTTAGATTTAACGAGCCCCAAGTCGCAGAAAATTTACATACATACATACATAAACTCACGCCTTTTTCCCATGGGGGTAGGCAGAAACTACAGAACGCCACCTGCTACGATCCTTACATACTTCTTTTGCTTCACACACATTCATACATCTAGTCATACACACACGCCGGTTATGGGTACTGCGCACTTGGCCTTTCTGAAGAACACCACCTATAAGGTCTATATATGTCTTTCTAGGGCGTCCCCTAAAATTTTGTTTTTACATTTATAAAAAACTAAAGATGACCAATATTCACTACAACCACGAAACATTCTAAGAAACGTACACTTCCTTTGTTACCTTGAACACACTATAAGCTTATATCAACTTTAATACGTTTGGCACACGAATCATTATTGGTTCCACATAATAGTAATTTATACAATGGTCATATAACAGGGGTTATTAAAACACGAGCGTGGGTTTATCACATGAGACGAAGCCGAATGTGATAATATTAACACGCGAGTGTTTTAATACCTAATTATATGCCGTTGCATACACAACTTTATCTTCACTCATACAGTTGAAATAAAATAAAAATGGAAAAGGAAAAAATATGCAGTATAGCGGGCAATTTATATTCTCATTGCACCATGATTGTCAATGTCAATGAGCCCAAGCGCCAATAAATTAAAAAGTAAAAGTGTGCTTTAAAAATTAAAAAGTTATATTATGACGCAGTTGTTTGAAAATCGAAGGAAAATGTTGAACTGTTATGGTTTTTTTTTTTAATTTTACCTATCCACGAATATAAAGTACGTGTTTATGCAATATTTTTTGAATTCGTATTTGGAACATTACGTTGTGAGTGCAGATAAAAAATTTTTCAGCATTTCTTTATTTTCACTATGTTGTCGCGACTGAAGTATAATGAAAAATAGTGATGAACTATAAGCATTTTGATTTCCAGTTATTGTCATAATTCCTCAGATAATGTTGTATAAGACATTCTCATTCCGAAATCGCCTAAAATCGCTTATTTTTTTTTTTGAGGTAGCCTAATTCGCTATCAGTCGCCGATCGTAAAATCGCCCCGGTACCGTTCCGAGTCTAAGCCTAATTGGCGAAAATTTGCCCAATCTGGCTACACTGTTTATGTAACGTTGACAACTGTTTCAGAATTTGAGAATTATCAATGTGTTTTTATCAGTTGTGAAACCCAATTGTATGTCAATGAAGGTTTTTTGTATGACATAAGGTATACTTTGGCATGACTTGACTACGTGTAGTCAAACCTTGCTCAGCATCGCAGAAAAGTTAAAGTGGCAGATGATCAAGAGTGACAGATGCTTAAATCGAGATCAGCACATACTAAGCGTTGAATACTTAACTCAGAAACCTACGACTAAGAAGACACTAAACAGATATACGTGTATCTAATTCTGCCCAACCCTGATCCAGACCACAAATTAACAAAAATAAAAAAACAGCACGTCCAATGTTTCTACGTACAATACAAAAGCAATATCGCCCGACCATTAAGTAACCAAAGCAAATAAATTGCGGCAAAAATATTAAAAATATTTATTTGAAGGTATTCTTAAAGTTATTACGATCGGGTAAACTGACTTTGGCTTGGATCCAAAAAAATTGGTAACCGTTGAGTGCATTGCGGGTACAATGGGTTACCCGATTTAATTAGGCTAATACTTGGGTAAGCGAATTTATCGTGAATTTAAATGTCAACCACGGCGCGACGGCTTGCAGTCTCTTTGCTGTTTGCTTAAATACGCAAAAAAAGATTTTATGGTGGGTAGGGCAATTATAAGCTTTGTTTTCGGAAATAGGGTGCTTGTATGTAGGCTGATTTATAAATGGCACACAGAGGACATTAGCTGTTTGGCATTAGCCGCTTACAGTAAGAGACCATTACGGAAAATGAGAAATACAGTAAATTTTATGCTCCATAATAATGCATTAGCGTTTTGTTAACGGAATGGAGAGTACCAGACATAAAATAAGAAGCTTCAATTTTTTTAATGCATTTAAATAAAGGTTCACTGACTTATCAAAAGACTTAAAAGGAGCTGAAATTCTATTTTCAATTTTAAGACCAAGCTGAGCGCCATTAAAAAGTGTTTGGCGCCCAGCTCGGGACTAATAGTTATTTTATGCATTTTGGTCACAACAGCCACTTATTTTATTAATATTAAAAAGTAAAACACTAGTAGCAGGAAATATAAAAATAAGTCTTTTCTAAAACATTTGTAAGACGCGTCGGACATCGGCGGTGTAATCTGCGGCCACTCCGATATGAATGTTGGTTCTCCGCTTTGCTACAGAATGTTTTGCAGTTTTCAGTGTTCCGTATCAAATATTACGATGGAACGAGCCACTTGTATGGGATCAACGCCGTATCTGTCCTTTTGCTAGTCGCAGCTTAGTTTCGCAGAGCCTATGCAATTTAGAAGGCTCATTTTCAGCAGTGGACGTTAGAGGACTGAAGTGATGAAGGCTATTTGTAATGCAAGCACCAAAACAGCTATAACTACGTCTTGAAGATAAATGACGCACAGTATGATTTTTGCCTGCCATAGCGTGACAGTTGATAGGATGGAAAGGAATAAGAAAACATAATGCATCGACCCTAAGTAGGATTTAGGATAGAATTGGGTTTTTGGTTGAGGCAGTAGATGTTGGAAGGCCTCTCTCTAGTTGGACCGATAACCAGATTAAGGCTGCGGAAATCCAGTGGATGCGAGAGAGGGATGTCTTATGTCCAGGCCTATGTCCAGCAGTGGACGCCTTTTGTCTGAAATGATGATGATGATAATTATGTATTAAAATTATGAGTATACGATCACATTCATAATTTATCACATCTTTCTATCATCACAAGATAACAATCCCTGTGAAACGTCATCAACTTTTTTAAAGGAATTCTCCTTATCATAATATCAATCTTGGGTTGTTGGACAGATTTTTTAATAACCGTCCTACTTTTGTTGAATATTAGTTTCCTTAACAAGAGCTTCGGTTTCTTTTAACTGAATTAAAATGTGGGCGAGATTGGCTATTATGCTTGGGTGGTTTAATTCGCAATTGTGGGTACATTATACTATTTTGAATTAAATAAGTACTAATATATCATATATACTGTGATGTCTTGGAATTGAGAAAAACGAGGCAAAGTCTTAATAACAGCTTTTTGTTTGGAAACAAGCTACGGTTTGGCAAGACTGACAAACGTAACAACGAACTTCAATAAACAAAAATTAAAAAAATATCCTTCAGTCTGTCTTTTTAAATCAAAAAGTTGATTCTGCATTTGAATTATAAGAATATTAAATTATCTGCTAATCGAAAAATAAAACAAAAATGTAACAAACGCCCTTTATAAATATTTTTTAATTTACGCATTTTTCAGATTTGGCTCAGCACATGGCACAATTTTTTTACATTATGCTAAAGTTAAATCTTGTATCATTTAGCAAATTGTGACTTTTTGAAATAACCTATACAATTTTATGGAACAGATTTCTTTTGTAATAAACGTTTTGATTGCTCAATTTTCGTAACATATAAGTAAACTAGCTGTTGCCCGCGACTTCGTCTGCGAAGCATTAGTAATTCGAATAGCTTATTTTTTATATCGCAGCATAATATTGTGGATTTTCCATACAAACTTTTACCTCTCTTTCCCCCTCCTTAAGTAAGATTTCCGGGATAAAAACTATGCTATGTCCTGCCCAGCGTCTCAAAATATCTCCGAACCAAATTACATCTAAATCGGTTCAACGGTTTAAGCGTGAAAAGGTGGACAGAGCCACAGACAGAGTCACTTTCACATTTATATTAACTCCGCCCGCGACTTCATTCGTGTGATGGCAACCAAAAATGAGCTGCTATTAAACCTGAGACAAACGGTCCAGTTAGGTAGTTCCAAATCGATGTAGTGGTTCCCATCCTAGTGCCATTTGATTCTTCAAATAAACTTTGTGACCCCTAAATCGTCTTCTGGGGGTAAATCCGAAAAACTAATGATGCCATCCCACAGTGTGATAAATGCCTCCAAAATCGGACATCGCTTTTTTATTCTTCAAATCGATGGTATACACTGTTTTGAATGCTAGAGTAGAACTCCTATAATCGAATTCATCTTAGAACCAGAGATATAATTTTTTAAATATTTTATTCTGGTTATCCATAGAAATCAAAAGAATTGTTTTAAATTATTATGTATGCATCATTTCTGTATTTTAATTATAGTATTCGATAAAGCCAAATGTCTGCTATTTTTAGAAATGCAAACATTATTTCTAGATATAATCCAAAGCAAGTTACGTAATTTTTTCTGTAATTTTGAAATTATTTTTCTGCGCGGGTTCTAGAGGGCAGTAGCATTTTATTTTCAAACACATTATTGTTTAGTATTACCTCAACCTGCCTGTAAAATATCAGATGCCTATCATGAAGGAATTCGGATTTATCGAGTTCAGTTTTTTTTTTTGTTAGGGTTATCACAAATCGAGAATCTATAACCTTCTTAAGTCTTAAATTGAAGTAGGTATTAATTATTAATCATAAACTGTAGTTATAGAGGTACCCATAGGTAATTTAATGGGATAAACATATTTTTGGCAAATAAATATTCTGTGAAATTCAAAATTTCCTCGTAGTGGCTGTTTGCAAGTATATTTTGTAAATTGTATTTCATTTTACGCGTACAGTTATTTGTTTATTGCATTAAAATGTAAAACTAATATACTTATATTTTTATGATGAAGGGGTAAATGTGGTATAGGGAAGAGGTCCGCCCTCGTCAGGTTTAATAAAACTAAAACCCTATATCGAAACATATTCTCTGGAAGAACAGCGGAGTTTTGAATTTGTTAAAACCCATTAATGTCCATAGTAATATAGAAGAACCCCAAGCAGACGAATCTAGTTCCAGCCAAGTTGAACATATTAACACATAAACTCTTGTGACAGAAAACGAGGACTTTCTTCTTTAATTGATTACTAGCTTCTGCCCGCGACTTCTTCCACGTGAAAGTCACATACTTATACCATAAAACATCTTAAAGCACTCGACAGTAGTGAAGCTCTCTATTTGTGAAGTTTCGGCGATTACCCAAATTATTATACAAATCAACATTTTTTTTAAATCTCTATAAATACGTATAGTATAGACATAGTTAAGTACATCACCCGGGCGCCGAGACCCGCGTTAAGATAGAAAATTAATTGTCTCAATAGCAATTATTAATGAATTTTTTGTGTTCTGAGAGTGTTAACCCTATTATCAGAGAAAATTTTGAAAACCATAGAATCATTATATCTTCGATTTCCTGATAGATTTGCATCTGATTTTTTTTTTGTAGTTAATATTACAATTCTGAAGAATATTTTAAGATAAATATTAGGTGCTACTTACAAAAGATGTCCGAGGGAAAAAATAAAAAGGAAAAAAAATAAAATCAGGCTTATTTGTTTTTCTATTATAGAAAATTCTTTTCTGTTTCGCCTATAGAATACCTTTTATATATTGTCAATAAACTTCAAAAACAAATGTTCAAATATGTTTATAACTTCGTTTATTTTAGAGTTTCTCTGAAAATCCAGAAAAATCTAATAACAATTCTAACTCTGTTTTAAAGTATATTTAAGATCCGGGAGTTCTACTCTAGCATTCAAAACAGTGTATACTATCGATTAGAAGAATAAAAAGGCGATGTCCGATTTTGGAGGCATTTATCACACTGTGCATCCTTTATTATTTTGCCAAAGGAATAAGATTTTTATACAAATAAATGTCTCCCTTTTAACCCTTTAAAAAGTTGAATTTCCAAAAACCCCTTCTAAGTGCTCCCCAACGTCATAAAATGAAGCTATGTGCAGTAAAAGTAATCAAAAATCTTTACCACCCCGAAGTCGTATTTTAAGGGTAGTTTCGAAAAACTAATTATTGAAAACCTTTATTGTTTATTTAGGATGGTATTTATGTCAAGTTTCATGTTTATTCACCCAAGAAATCAGATTTTTCAAAAAAAATACATCCCCTAAATCATCTTTTGGGGGTAGTTTCGAAAAACTAACAATGTGTGTGTGTAAGAATGAAAGTCTCTATTGTTTATTTAGATTAGTATTTGTGTCAAGTTTCAAGTTTATTAACTGAAGTAATAAGATTCTTCAAAAACACTGTAATACCTCCTAAATCGTCTTTTGGGGGTAGTTGCAAAAAACTAATAATCACAAACTTTATTATTTATTTAGGATGGTATTTATGTCAAGTTTCATGTTTATTCACCCAAGAAATCAGATCCTTCAAAAAAAATTAACATCCACTAAGTCGTCTTTTGGGGGTAGTTTCAAAAAATAATAAGGGCAACCTTTATTATTCATTTAGGTTAGTATATTAGTGGCAAGTTTATTGACCCAAGAAATCAGATTTTCAAAAACACTGTAATACCTCCTAAATCGTCTTAAGGGGGGAGGTTGCAAAAAACTAATGATGACAAACTTTATTGTTTCTTTAGGATGGTATTTATGTCAAGTCTCGTGTTTATTCACCCAAGAAATCACATTGTTCAAAAAAATTAACATACCTAAATCGACTTTTGGGGGTAGTTGCAAAAAACTAATAATGTCAACCTTTATTGTTTATTTAGGATGGTATTCATGTCAAGTTTTATGTTTATTCACCCAAGAAATAAGATTCTTCAAAAAAATTAACATACCCTAAATCGTCTTTTGGGGGTAGTTCAAAAAAATAATAACAACAACCTTTTTTATTCATTTAGGTTAGTATTTGTGGCAAGTTTATTGACCCAAGAAACCAGATTTTTCAAAAACACTGTAATACCTCCTAAATCGTCTTTTGGGGGTTGTTGCAAAAAACTAATAAAACAACCTTTATTGTTTATTTAGGATGATATTTATGCCAAGTTTCAAGTTTATTCACCCCAGAAATCAGATTCTTCAAAAAACTAACATCCCCTAAATCTTCTTTTGGGGGTAGTTTCAAAAAATAATAATAGTGACCTTTATTATGCATTTAGGTTAGTATTTGTGGCAAGTTTCAAGTTTATTGACCAAAGAAATCAGATTTTTCAAAAACACTGTAATACCTCCTAAATCGTCTTTTGGGGGTAGTTGCAAAAAACTAATAATCACAAACTTTATTGTATATTTAAGATGGTATTTACGACAAGTTTCATGTTTATTTACCCAAGAAATCAGATTCTTCAAAAAAAATAACATCCCCTAAATCATCTTTTGGGGGTAGTTTCGAAAAACTAACAATGAAAGTCTTTATTGTTTATTTAGATTAGTATTTATGTCAAGTTTCAAGTTTATTAACTGAAGTAATAAGATTCTTCAAAAAAACTTTAACACCCCTAAATCTTCTTTTGGGGGTAGTTTCAAAAAATAATAATAGCGACCTTTATTATTCATTTAGGTTAGTATTTGTGGCAAGTTTCAAGTTAATTGACCCAAGAAATCAGATTTTCCATAAAAATTTCAACAACCCCTAAATCATTATTTGGAAGTAGTTTCGAAAAACTAATAATGTCAATCTTTATCATTTACTTAGAATACTATTTGTGCTAAGTTTCAAGAATTTTGGTCGAAGGAATTAGATTTTTCATATAAACTTTCAACCCCCTTTTTACCCCCTTAGGGGTGAAATTTCCAAAAATCCTTTCTTAGTGCACACTTACGTCACTTGAGGAACCTCTCTGCCAAATTTCATGCTTCTAGGCTTAGCAGTTTTGGCTGTGCGTTGATTGATCAGTCAGTCAGTCAGTGATCACCTTTCGCTTTTATAGATATGCGGAGAGATTTAACTACTGTATTGCCGTTTATTTTTTGATAATTCTGTGTTTAAATTTATCTTAACCACACAAAAATGATAGCATGATTCTATGAAAAATCCTTAAATACATTTTCGTGCCTCAAGAATAAACCAAGGTATTAAATGCACTCCGAAACACAAAAGAAAACTTGCGACCCACAGAACAAAAGACGATTTAGAGCATGTAGTTCTATTGAAAGAAATCTCTTAGAAGACAGGATATTAAAACGTTTAACAAAAAATCCTGGCATTTGTAGTTGTAAAAATAAAGCAATATCTGAGCTATGAGCTTGAGTGTGGCCTCTCCGAGCACGCCTCTAGATAGCTCGAGTGTTACGCAAACAAAACGGCGCTCTAAAACAATTTGCTGCCTGTGTTCATGTAAGGTGTCATCTTTGAAGCTTGACCAACCGCGTTGTTGGTATGACCTGGGCTGTTTTACAGAGAGTTTTGTGTTTTATATAAAACGTAAGCTTTTGCTACCCTTTCGTTAAAATTGCAAAGGTTTGGTCGAAATCTAGATTGGGTAAAGCCAGTTTTTGTAACCGGCAATCAGAATAGTGCTTCTAAGGGTAGATATAAATAGTTTACGAATTGCAAACAATAATCTTAATAAAATATGGTTGTTACTAAAAATAACGTCCCGCGTTGGGCGCCGTTAATAAAACTTATTAAAATGATTCATCATACGTGACTTAGTAATAATAATGCACTCTGTATCTCTTATATTTTCTAGCTTTTTTCCACGATCCAATCCCGCATGGACAAAACATTGAAGTCCCCTTATATCCTTACGGACACTATTTCCATTTACCTACCGCTGAAAGTCTCGGTAGATACATTCTCTTTCGAGGGCTTTATAAACAAAATGTGTAGGTAAACAATATGCAATGCTTAAGTCACAAAATAAATAAATACAAAAGTTTGCTAGATACAGCGAGTTAAAACGCACGTACACATAGAGACTCTTCACGTACAGCGAGTGCGAGCGCACTCGCAACTTGTGTTTGTTTTAAATCACCGCGCGTTTATGTGTGCGCGTAACCGTTTTCACTCGTTGTATGGAGGCAACCTTCTGTGCCTCACTTTTCTGTGCTTACGTGCACCTCACATAAAACAGTGTATTCAGAATGTGTCGGACATTCTATTTATTAGTGGAGGTTAGCGATCTCTCTGCGGGCCTCAATTCTACTGATGTTGAAGGTGAATTTGTGGTTAGGTAAATTGTGGACGACATTTTGTTTGGTGATGCACGCATGGTAAAGGTTAGAGTGAATATTGATTTACTGGAAATGTATTCACATATAAGATTATTGGTAATTGTGCTATATTTGGTAAATTCAAATAGGTTATTCTAGGCTTTTTTGTTCTGTGTGGATCGCCTGGAGGACACGGTAGAGCATACGGTTGGTGTCTACCCTGCGTGGGCGGAGTAACAACGTGTTCTCGTGGAGGCGAACGGCGGTGGTTACCTCTCGCGTTCGGCCCTGGTTAAGGCCATGGTACGGGGCGAGACAGCATGGGATGCTGTCTCCTACTTCTGCAAAACAGTAATGCTCGCGAAGGAGTTGAAATGCGTGAGGGAGATACAACGGAGACGCCCTCGCTATATTTAAAAATGTAAAAGTAGATATGTTAAGAAAGTCAATAAATGGAAATTTGTCTAAATAGTATAATTGGCTTCGGTCAGTTTATAAAAAAAAAATGTTTAATATGTCTTAAAACAATCAAAAGTGCATGAGCAAGATAGCATACCTAAATATAATATTACAAACAACCACTTCAAGAAACACTGTTGCAATACTTGCAGGAACTAAATCGACTGTCACTGTTCCTAGAAGAGCGTAGCACATTGGTTCAGTGCTATGTGTGGAGCACTCGTAGAAAAGACGGTAGCCAGATCTTTTCTCTTCGACTCCTACTTTTAGGCGTTTGTAAATCACGTTTTAACGGCTGAAACCCAAATCCCGAATATACCCCAGATTAGGATATAAAATACTCCTGGTAGTACGTTCCTGTGAGACTAGAAAGATAATATAAAGTATTTTTGCAGCAATATTTTTTATAACAGTTCATAGCTTAAATCTGGTCGTTGCTCCCTAATAAATTTACAAACTTCTGAATTTTTGCCAGGTACAATAAAATTACCCGCAAACACAATTTTGTAGCAACTCTGCTGTGAATATTAATTTCTTGATAATTTATAGCAGCGACACAACGTCACAGCGTGAAATGTAGGGCAAAATGACGCGAGCAGAAAATACTGGATGTCATGTGACGTATTAACGTGAGTTGTTGAAAATTGTTTTATATTATATCAATGGTTTACAATATGTTCGTGATGTAGGTTTATTATGTAGAAGCTTCTGGCTGGCGTGAAAATTGTTTTATTATCTCAAGATAACATTATACTGCAAAGAAAAGTGTCCTCTTTCCTAATCTACGTTCTAGTCTAGCCATATACCAATTTCTTCGAAATCCGTAAAGCCGTTGAGGCGTGAAGAGGTACCGGTCACACTTTACTTAAAGATAGCCAAGTAGTAGCTATCAGAAAACACACTCCGGCATGGAATTCCACTCCTTAGCTTTACGCACAATAAAATAAGTCCGAAACGTTTAATGCATATGGATGAAATGTCCACCATGTACCGACTAATATTAATAATGCAACATAATGGAATATTGGTGTGACAATTTTAAATAATATATATTTATATTCACGAAAATATTTTATCATCATCATTTTGTGCCCAAGAAGTTCACTGCTGGGAATAGGCCACCGCAAACGTCACCATATTAACTTGACTAGTACTAACGAAACGGCCAAGCCACATATTTTGGCTAAGGTGTAGAGTTTGTAAAGTTAGGAATTGATGAGTTAGGGCGTGTAGAGTTAGAATCTTGGCTACATGAGATCTGATAACTTTTTGACTGGGCGAGCCATGTGGTCTCATCTTGGCAACATTTTACATGAAAATGTTTTTGGTGGGATTAAATTTACGCATGCTTGCCCTTCTTTGTTTACGAAAAAACTTACAAAGAATTATCAATTTCAAATCAATAATAACAAACTTCGAATACGGGGCAATTACGACGACCTTTGAAGCCTCCAGGAAATAAATTTCAACGGAATAATCTATTAAGTAAAGTTCCACCAAGAAATTCAATTCGAGAACCCGAACAGTTTCTTTACACCACGATAGAACGTGCAATTTTTACCGAATACGATTTCGGTATACATTGCGCGGTGACTGCGATGGAACTTTCTGGGCTTTAAAACAAAACGCGCAATGGATGGTGTTCTAGCGTTAGTATCGTAAAGATCTCAGTGTCCCTAATGAAGCCTTTGTACCGACTCTTATCTTACCACAACAAAGGCAAAAATAAACATAGCGCAAGTTCGTGGGAAGCTAGAAACTATGTTATGTACGAGTATCAACGCCAGATAACAAAAACAAACTTATCGGGGCTAGAGATAAACATAATTTAGTTTTGTGGGGAAATCTTGGATTGGAACCTTTGAAGACGTGACTGACTAGTTCAATTGTTCGTGTGTTCGTGACAAGTATTCTTGGTTTCTGGTTTGAAGTTCTACTTAAACTGGAACTGAGCGGCAGCCTTATTACGTAAGAAACAGCAATCAGCAATAATCGTGCGATCAAACGCTTTATATCATAAAAGTCGGAATTAACAACAGTGTACGTATGGTAATCGCTTGCTCGCCGTTTGTCAAAAGCACTTACTTCTAAAAAAAACGCCACAAACTCTAAAACTTCTGTATTGAAGAGCAAATTTGCACAAAAATCGCAACCGTTTTGCACTTGCAAGATTCGAATCCTTTGAGGCGGCAACTCTCCTGGCACGCTTTCATCCGCTGGACATTCTGGTGGAGATGGTTGCGACGGAACGGCGACACGCGCTCGAGCGGTGGCGCGAGCGGCTACGGCAGCCACAAGTTTCGCGCGCAAGCGCGATGTCGAAGCCGTCCTGCCGCACTTCGAGACACACAAACCGCGAGGGCTGGTTAAGAGAAGGTACGGGAGAAAAGTGAAAGAAGAACTTGGAGGACGCCTGTAGGGCGTACGCTGTAGTAGGCCAGCAGTGGGACAGTATCGACTATTAAAAAAATAACCTGTAAACATCCATGTGCCTAACATGTGATTGACACTATGGAGGTTTAACCAATAACATATTTTTGCCCCGCAGTGTTTTCTAAGATAAATAATTTATCTCAGCACACACTGGGCACCCAAAAGTGTTATAATTGTTCTAACGGATACTCTGTTGTCAATGTTGTTGACAATCTTTGTCAAGAATACCTAATACATTTGGGTGACTGTACTTTGTGTACCTACATACTGCGTCTGATATATGTAGACCTGCTGCACCGATCCAAATAAAGTCCCATGAGGGCATAATATAATAGCAAAAGGTTTCAATGACTACTAAATTCACAACCGTGTCAAGTGTGAGACTCTCTGTGTCAAATTTTATGCAGATCCATTCAACCGATGTGGCGTGATTGAGTAAGAAACACACTATATAATATTAAGTATATAGTATATACATATATAGAAATACACTATATAATATTAAGTATATAGTATATACATATATAGAAATACACTATATAATATTAAGTATATAGTATATTTTAATGAAAATACTCGGCATACTAAAAGTTACCAAGAATTTAATCATCATCTTCCTGGCCTTGTCCCATGTTACTTGGAGTCGGCACAACACTTTTCCTTCTTCCATACCATCCTGTCCGGCCCGCCGCTACCAAGAATTTATTAACAAAAAACGAGACGAAATTTTCATGCCCAAAAATTGAATTTCTCAGAATGACTTTACTCTCTCTAAAAAAATATCGAAAACGTTGACGAAATGTAATTTGATATTGTTAAGCCACTTAACTTTTCACTTTACTGCCAAAGTATTATTTTCTATCGGTCTTTTAAATGTTTGTTCCGTTTTAATAAATGATCCGATGTTTTCGTAACTTTATATCCTGAAATAACGACGTCTTAACAGGGGATCAAGGATTCTTGTTATTGTTGTGAAGAAATGAACCGCCCGGCTTCACCCGTAACAATTATAGACAAAAACCTTCCTCGTTTCTCATTATTTCTATTGGTGAAATCTGCATGAAAATCGGGTCAGTAGTTTTTGACTTCATCACGTACAAACGCGGCTGGGGACTTTATTTTATAATATGTAGTGATTAGAAAGACAAAGGCACCTTGAATGTAATCAGATGCAATTAAGAAGATTATTAGAGGCAACATTTACCGAGCGGTCCACCCACAATCTTCTTAATCGCGTAGAAGAGCGCATAACTTGGAGATGCAATCGCGATCTTCATCAATGATTGTATGGAAAAGAAGAATATTAGTCAACTTAAGAGTCAAAGCTATTAGTACAGCATTATCCACCTAACTGTCTGATATGTTGTGACCTTTAAAACGACTTATATCTGCCTCGTTGGAACTCTGCCCGTTTTTCCTTGGTACGGAAAGCGGAAATTAATGAATGTCATCTCAGCTGGTTTACTCAGAAGTCAAAATTTCAGATATTTATTCTACCACAACTTACACGTGCCGATTTGACGATAAAGTAATTTACTAATTCAGTTCATTGGGGCAAACCAACAGGTTAGATCTGTACAAACCATAGACAGCAGATAATTGCCATTCCACAAACAACAACTGGAAAGTTTCCAGTGAAAGAGCAAGCAAACCTCACATGAAATATATACAGAAACAATAAACACAGTTATTTTATGTTTGAACGCCATTACGCTCCGTATTGACATTAGTCGGAATAGTTTACAAACACGACGGGAGATAACTTGAGTGTGAAATACTCGTACGTTTATTCTGTAGCCCTGGTACAAACGTCGAGCAAAATAGTGAACCGATCTCGTGTCTCCATAGACTTTTGGTATAGATAGAATACGTTACAGGACCATTTGGGCGTATTTGAAATAGCTAGCGGAACACGTAACTAATCCTTAAGTGCGTGCAGTGTTTAGCTGGACAGGTGCAATTTTCATAGAATCATCTACCTTCATTTTACCCATTTGGGTCATACTGGACTACCACGAATTAATATGGAACGACTGTTTATATGACAAAACACATTTATCATTAAGGAAAATCTATGGCTCCTCAGACACCCCCCTCCAGCTGACTATATTGAGCATGCCGATGAGCTCCCTGAGGGCCACCAACTGCCTTGGCCCACCTGGAAATCTCTAAACCGACTACGAAGCCAGGTGGGTTGATGCAGGCTAGGCTAGCTACATGGGGGTACTCCAATAAACCACAGTTTGATTGCGAAGCCACGTCCGAAACAAGAGGCATTGTTTGACCTTTTATCATGCTCTCTGTGCAACAACACCCGCAACTTAAAAGACCTTTGTGAGGCAAATGACAACGCTATTGGCGGGGCTGAATTCAGGTCAAAATATATTTTACTTTTGAATAATCGATACGACGAAGAAGCAGAACACATTAATCGTAAGTAACTCGATGAACCTTGATAAGACTGAACCTAATACTTTCAGAAACCTGTCTAACCGTAACGTCTAGCCTCGTCTAACATCAGCGATCTACGAATTAAAGTCGAGACTACCATCTTAAGGTGCACAGGGGATTGCCAAGGCTCAGGATCTCGGCATTAATGAATAATAACCCATCTTCAGACCAGATTTGGTAAGAATAGTTTTACTTTCGATCTACCCGTGCAACAGTTATTACTTAGGTAGTAGCCTTATGCATGCAATACGCTATCAAATTCCAAACCTAAGGTAGTACGGAAATCGTGTCAGTGCGCCCAAGTCGTATTTTGCCCGTTTTATATTTCACCTAGCGGTAACTTAATAAGGTCAACGTACGGTGTTTAATTTGAAATAACTATTTCCGATTATTAAAAGCAATAATCATATTATTAGTTTTGTTTTGTAAATCAAGCGAAAAAAGCAGTAATTTTATTCGATTATAGTCAGAAGATGCACTCCCAATTCAAGTTGGTATTCATAGTTACCATATTAAAGCCTATATTTTTTTTTTAATTTACCTTTTTTTACTGACTACTTAGAAATAATGTAAATGCGTACTCTTCGGAGTTCACGATTCATCATACAAACCCCCAGGCTATTTTATGTTAGGAAAGCACTTCCAGTGATATTTTATTATGCAGTTATTCCTTCTAGATTTATATAATCTATGTTGTGGTTGCTAGGTGATACTTGTTACTGTCTGTACTTTTGATATCGCACGAAATATATTATGTAAAAACTAAAAACCAACTTCCACTGCGTTTACTTTAATATGGTAGCAGAGCGTGCAAAAACGAGAGCTTAGAAGTATAATTTTGATTTCTTAATAATAAAACTTCGAAAGAGTGAATCATAATGTCTTCAAAAATGAAACTTGAAATAGGACTATTCGATGGAAGCAACTGACCGACCTGGAAATATAAAGTGTTGTTGCTGCTGCGGAGTAACACAGGTACCTTAGAAGCGGTGCAGGGTACTCTAGTAAAGCCAGCACATCCGGGTGAAGGAGCCAAAGCGGAAGCTCTTACAAAATACAAGGTAGAGTGTGACAACTATTAATAAAATAGAAAGCACTGCACTATTACTACTGACCACTAATATGACCGAAGAAATGCTGAATAAAGTAATGCGTATTACAACTGCGAGTGAAATGTGGGACGAATTAAATCGTCTTTACGAACGAGGATCACTGGACCGAACCTACGATCTGTGTATGCAACTTTTTAACTACAAGAAAGATCCCACTCATGACATGGGTTCGCATATGTTTGCAATAAAGAATATTTGGCATGATCTGAATCAAGCTTTGTCAACAGTTTGCAATCAACTACCAGAAATTCTTTTGATATGCAAGATATTGGATTCCCTGGCAGAAGAGTATTTCAGTTTTAAATCAAGTTGGCTACTGATTACATTGAAAGATCGTACAATCGAGAACTTCACCACCCAGTTGTGCGCTCACGAGAGAGCTTTGAAAGATAAAAATAAATCTGAAGCAGACGGTGAATCCAGCACGGAGGTACTGATAGTACGTAACAGAAAGCAAGATTATAAGGAGAAGTTCAAGTGCAACTATTGCGGAGCAAGCGGACATCGAGTAAAGTAATGCAAGAAATGGATTACGGATGGTAGACCCCCAAAACCTCCAAAAGAATCCACATTAAATGCTGCTACATTGACAAGTTTAGCTTTATCTCTTGGTGAGAGTAATGATAAAAACTCATGGTACGTAGATAATGGAGCAACAAGTCACGTAACAAATAGAGGAGATCAGTATGTATCTTTCGAGTACTTTAGCGAATCTCACAGAGTAATGACAGCAAATGGTGAAAATATTGAAGCTATCGGAAAGGGCTCAATACAAGTAAAAGCTGACATTAATGGCCAAAACGAAACAATTACGCTTACAAATGTTTGGTATGTTCCCTGCATACAAAGAAATTTGTTCTCAGTGCTAGCCGTTTAAGACCTATGTGAGAATACCTCTTTTGAATCAAATACTAGATCCTGTTTATTTAAGGTTGATGGTAAGTCAAAGTTAGTTGGTACTCGGAACAAGTATGGAGGTTTGTACAAACTTAAAATACAAGTTATTTCATCTAAAGTTGAGATTAACCAACTGACAGTTACTAACCAACTTTAATTGTACCATGAACGTTTGACACACCAAAACAAAAGACATGTCAAACAAGTTATGCACGGAGAATTTGGTATGCAATTCAAATCTGAAAATAACAAAGAAGTTTGCGAAGGTTGCGTTTATGGAAAAGCCCACAGAAGGACGTTTGGGACCAGAGAAAGAACTACAAGACTTGGAGAGCTAATACATACTGATGTGTGTGGACCTTTTGTATATTCGATCTCAAAGTATAGTTACTTTGTTCTATACAAAGAAGATTTCACCCGTTTTCGTTACGTATACTTCTTACGACAAAAGTCAGAAGTTCAAGCTTGCTGCAAGGATTTTCTAGCAGAAGCTGAGACATCTGGACACGTCATTCAAGAGTTGCTAAGCGACAATGGAGTTGAATTCGACAATGAAGAAGTACGAAGTACGCTAAGACAACAGGGGATTAAACAGAGGCTGACAATGCCCTACACTCCTGAACAACACGGTTGCGCTGAAAGAGATAATCGCACAATTGTTGAGATGGCAAGAGCACTTATACACGCTCATGATGAGATACCTAAAGGTTTATGGGCTGAAGTAGTTCAAGCTTCAGTGTACATATGAAATCGTACGGGACCTACTCCAAATGTCAAAAAGTCACCGTATGAGTTATGGTACAATAAAAGACCCAAAATAAATCATCTCAGAATCATTGGTTGTGTATGCTACGTGCATGTCCCAAAACAAAAGGGAAAGAAGCTAGATAAAAAAGCACATAAAGGAATTCTTATAGGATATGACGGTGATGATGGGAATCGAGTTTATGATACAAGGAACTTTAAATTGTTGCGTTCCAGAGATGTAACTTTTGAAGAAGTACCTCTGTTAGATCGAGATATACATATTAGTGAGGAACCTGAAATCAAGAATAATGCCTACAAGCTACCTACTTCTTCCATAGATGATCAACAAAACTTAGAAGTACTTAATCAAAGTGATGATCACTTGCATTCAGTTACTTTGGATAATGCAACAGGTGATACTAATGCTGTAGAACGACATGAAAAAGACACTTAGTTTGAAACAGCTGATAGTAATTATGAAGAAGGACAAGCAGAAGACACTCAAACTGTTGAAGGTAACAGTCGTGTACTTCGTGATCGGAGTCAAATTAGACCTCCAGATAGATTTAATTTTGAACTATTCATCCATCATGTCATTGCTGATCCAGAACCTTCTTCATATCGAGAAGCCATGCAAAATACTGAAAAAGACAAGTGGGTTGCGGCTATAAACAATGAGATAAATAGAATGAGACATGGAAACTAACACAGTTACCAAAACACAGAAAAACGCTTAACTGCAAATGGGTATTTAAGGTAAAGAAGAACCCTGATGGCTATCGAGCCATCAGGGTTCTTCATCACAATCAATCGTCACAAGTTTAAAGCGAGACTAGTTGCAGTTGGCTATTCACAGAAAAAGGGAATAGACTACCACGAAACATTTAGCCCTGTTGCGAAACTAAGCACAACCCGAGTATTATTAAGTATAGCCACAAACGAAGGTTTATCGCTGAAACAATTTGACGTCTCAACAGCTTAGCCTATATGGCAAGGTTAAGGAAGAGATATACATGCGACAACCTGAGGGATAAAATAACGGATCTAGCAAGGTGTGCAAGCTGATAAGAAGTCTTTATGGACTTAAACAAGCACCTAAATGTTGGAACGAATGTATTCACGACTTTTTATTGAATCTGGATTTACACAGAGCGAAGCAGATCCATGTTTATACGTGAGACAATGTGGAAAAACGAAAATTTTGATAGCTTTGTACGTTGATGATGGATTATTGGCTTCCTCTGATGACGTAGAGGCTGATAATTTTATTGAAAATGATCTCAAAGTACGTTTCAAGATAACGACTAAGCCGCCATCATACTTTCTTGGCCTAGACTTAGAGCGACACAATGATGGAACTATAGAGAGTTCATCAAGCCGCTTATACTAAAAAGGTTTTAGCGAAGTATAGAATGGGTGATTGTAAAGCCGTTGGTACACCAATAGTTAAATATATTCCTGTAAAAAGTTGGCGGAAGAGATCTGTGACACTAATTTTCCCTATAGACAAGCTGTGGGAGCATTGTCTTATCTCATGGTGGGTACAAGGCCAGATATTGCCTATGTAGTTGGAGTTGTATCCAGAACCTTAGATAACCCTACTATTATGAATGTGTTACAAGTGAAGATAATCTTTCGTTACCTAAAAGGAACAATCGAGACTGGTCTAGAGTTTAAAAAGAATGAGAAACGACTTATGTGTTACAGTGATGCGGATCATGGAGGCGACAACTTGAGTGGTTGTTCTATTAGCGGGTTGATATGCATATTCGCTGGATCAGCAATATCCTGGAGAAGTGTGCAGCAAACCTCAGTTGCGCTATTGTCCACAGAAGCAGAAATAGTAGCTGCCAGTGAGGCGTGTCGTGAAATGATTTGGCTAAAGAAATTGTATAAAAATTTTAGTGATAAATTAGAAAAACCAGTACTGCAATAAAAGTAGCTCATAATCCGCCTTACGAATATCATCGCAAGACAAAGCACATCAGGCTAAGACATTTTTATGTAAGGCAATGTGTGATGAAGGAGATTTCCAAATTGAGCAAGTGCCTACGCAAGAACAATTGGCTGATATCTTTACAAAGCCATTATTCAAACCAAGACTGATAAAGCTTTGCGAAGACTTCCGTTTGAAAAAGAAGAGGGAATGTTAGGAAAGCACTTCCAGTGATATTTTATTATGAAGTCATTCCTTCTAGATTTATATGATCTATGTTATGGTTGCTAGGTGATACTTGTAACTTTCTGTACTTTTGATATCGCACAAAATATATTATGTAAAAACCATCTTCCACTGCGTTTACTTTAATATTTTAAAAACTTATAAAGATCATCATCATCTGCCTAGCCTTTTGCCCAATTATTGTTGGGGTCAGCTTCCAGTCTTACCGGATTCAGCTGAGTATCAGTGTTTTACATAGAGCGACTGCCTATCTGACCTCCGCAACCCAGTAACTGGGTAACACGATACCTCTTGGCAGGACTGGTTTCAGATTACAGGCTTCTGACTACTCGTAACGGTTGTCAAAGATCTTCAAATGACAGCCGGGACCAACGGCTTAACGTGCTTGCCGAGGCACGGAGGAAACTCGGTATGTTGAAATGGTCACCCATCCACGGACCGACCTCGGCAAGCGTTGCTTAACCTTGTCGATCGACCCGTGCGGCTGTTATTATGTAGCCACGCGCTCCTCCGAGTTTAAAAACTTATAAAGATCTTAAAATTAAATCAACAGAAGTTCTCTGGAGACTATCTGTATAAGTCTGTAAACCAATAATTGAAACTATTGCGCCCTACTTAGCTTGCATAGTTAACACTAGTGCCGATCAAAGAGTTTTACCGGATCTCATGAAACATAGTAAAGTAGTTTTTTTGAATCCGGGGATAGCAAATAAGCCAATAATTATAGGCCTGTGTCAATTCTGCCGGTTCTCAGTAAGGTCTTTGAAAAGTTAATGCTCAAACAATTGTTGCGTCATTTTAACAAATATTCCATCTTTTATGATCGACAGTATGGTTTCACCAAAGGGCGTTGCATAACTGACGCCGGTGTCACCATAATAAAGAACATCTTTAACGCCTGAGACGAAGCACAAGATGCCATTGGCATCTAATGCGATCTCTCGAAGGCTTTCGATTGCGTTCAAAATAAAACACTGTTGTTGAAATACAAATACATATATCTTTATTTGTGGAACATAACAAGGTTAGGTTCAGATGTTGTAATTATTAAAGAACGCTATCTCTAGCCATCATCGGCGTATAAATATTAATTTGGTAAAAACAACTGATTATAATAACATTCGAGCACTATGGAATTAGACATACAGGCCGTGAGTTACTTTCAAAAGCATGACAAGTTAAAGTTCAGGTAAATGGCGTAAACTCACGAGGGTCTGAAAAGGCAATGGGTGTTCCTAAAGGCTCGATATTGGGTCCATTCCTCTTTTTAGTTTACACCCACGATTTGCCCCAATTACTACAAAATCAACCGAAGATGGTGTTATTTGCTAATGGTGTCATTAGCAAATAACACCATCTTCAACTTTGATATTTAAAATAGATCGGCGGTCACAAAATCTTGATGATGTGAATAACTCTATTCATCAGGTACAAAATTGGTTCACGGGAAACAATTTGGTACTAAATCAAAAAAATACCAAATGTATTAGATTCACATTACCGAATGTTAGAATTAGCGAATGCGACATCATATTGAATGGGGAAAAGCTGAAAAAGCAAACAATTTTCGTAGGAATCACTCGAGACGACAAATTGCAATGGGGTCCTCACATAACATCTCTTGCGGGTCGGCTAAGCTCAACTGCTTATGCTGTTAGAAAGATAAGCCAGTTAACGGATGTAGATACCGCGCGTTTGGTAAATTTTAGTTACTTTCACAGCATTATGTCATACGGTATTTTGCTGTGGGGTCGGGTGGCTGACATTGAATCTATAAGTTATGCATATATAAGTTAAGTCACCGAGAATCTCTTAGGGAGCTATTTAAAAAGATTTATATTATGACAGTTTCTTGCCAATTCATTTATGAAAATATTATGTATGGAAGGAAAAATATAAATCTCTGTAGTAAAGTTAGTGATAGACACAATTGTAATACTAGAAATAAAAATAAGTTAGATCAGCCATCTTATAGGTTAGCTAAAGTACACTAATCTTTCATGGGATACTGTATTCAATTCTTTAACAAAATACCTTGTGATATATTAAAACTAATGCAATAAAATTTAAAACTTTTATTAAAAGAACTCTTTATAAACAAGCATATTACAAATAAGATGATTATATTTAAGATAAGAATGCTCGGAAGCATGCTGGTCCTGCTGTTTAGGGAAATCTTTATTGTTCAAATTTGTTAATTTATATACCTATTCATAGTAATTGTATTCCTTTTTGTTTAAGGAGTTGACTCACACACTGTTCCATTATTGTTGAATTAGGTATTTTACCTTTGTTTACAATATTTGTATGTATGTGAGAACCATGTTTATGCTGTTCTTACATATATACATTTACTAGCACTACGCCCGCGACTTCGTTCGCATGATTTCGTATTTTATTCAAATAAGTACAGATGACTTTATTATGTGCAGTTAGTGAAGGCGACCAAAACTAAGCTATTTATAAGTTTTAGCTAAATAATGGGCTCGTGGGTAAATAATAGTCACACCGGTCATTTGATCAAAACCTCAGTCATGAGACTTATGAGGCTTTACAATAAGATCCATAGTGAGTACACCACTCACCATCTAATACTATGAAGAAGACAGTGCAGTGGAGCTTTCGCACGAGTCTTACGATAAATATGGATAAAACTAAGGTAATTTTAAATGCAAATAATAATAATTAGTAATTTTAATTTTAGCATCCATTTTCATGAAAATCTGTGACTTTACAGAAGGTATTCATCGAATCCGACTCGGAAACACGGACAAAAAGCTGAGGTAACCGACATAGCCCCAAGAATGACCAAACTTTGGTTGCATTAAGCAGACCAGATTGTTCGCTGAACAGATAGTTTATGGGATTGAAAGGTTCTGGAGTGGCGAGTTCGTTACTGGAAGATGCAACATTGCAAGGCCTCGCACAAGTTCGACTGATGTCCTGGCGAGGGCCTCAATTCTGCTGAATCCGAAGAGCAGAAGACTGGTCGCGATAATTGTGAATGAAACGAAAAAATAATAATTTCGGGTTGAGCAAAAATTACTTTAGTATGAAAACGAATGATTTTTTATATTTGAAAATTTATTTCATATTTGCAATATTACAACATTTATCAGTTTCATATAAAATTACTCAAAAAACTTGTTTTGTATGAAGTTATAGATTGTCTTCTTGTCCTTGTCATGGAAAAGACCTTTGCTCAGCTGTGGAATAATATAAGTAAACAAAAAATTAATATCAATCCATTCTCTTTCTGTAGTCGTCAAACGTAACTTTAAAATGTATCATGCAACATCGCAAAATTGTCAAAGCATATTCAAAATGCGAATCAGAATGTGAATCTGCACAATTCTATTTTCGGTTTCAATTTTGTAACATTGTGTTCATTACATCATTTCTATTTCCAACTGTATAGGGTTTGACGCTCTCATGGGACAATGAAAACATTATGAAGGAACTTATGCTTTAATTGATGTTAGTCATTACGGCATGTGTGCCTTGATGACTAACATCAATTAAAGCATGTGAGTGTTAGTGTCTTGACGTGAAAAGGCAAGGGTCATTTGTTCTGTATTTGTGTTTGGTACTATTTATTTTATTTGCTTTTACACTTGACTTTTGGCGATTGGTTGGGCTATGAGTTGTAATTACATCGTATTTCTTTATTTAAATTAGTCCTAAAAGTACTAAGATTTTTTTAATAGACTTTATTGAATTAGATAATTGATACTTAATACAAATTATTTAAAGTAAAAATAATGATTATGATGTTATTTAAAATACTCATAATTATGAATATCTTTTACCATAGAACAAATCCCAATACCGTGAAAAAAGCTGTAAACAATATTTTTTCGAGTTAAGCAAGCATAAATCAATGAAGTAAACAAACGTTTATTACAACGTTAGCCCTATAAAAACATTGTTTGTTCATGACTATTTTGAACCATCGTTTGTATTTAATTGCAAACCACAGTTTGTACTCATCGTCTCAATCTGAAATTGTTTGGAATTTAATTTAGCTTCGAATGAAAAACTTTGACGTCATTTAGTCCTCATTAATCAGCGGCATTCATTTATCGTTAAAATTCAAACTAACTTTGCCTTTGCAAAGTCTAGACATTTCAATAGTCTTAACAGTAAGATGCCCAGATTTCAAGGTGACATATTTCCTAATAGGTCTAATCTCTATGTTAGATATGTGAACTAATTACTTCAGTTTGAGCCCAATATGGCTTTACCAATTAAGCCAGGGAGTCTGTTGTTGGCAGAAATATCGATCCTATTAGTGTGTACCAGACTGAATAAGTCTTTACAGCTAAAGCAAAATATTAACCGCAACCACCGCAACTGTAATTTTTATACCGTGTACAAGTAATGAAATGTGAAATGAGCTTGCTTGTCAATCTAGTTGATGCTAAAAAAAATATAACCAGGTTATTTCAAACTCTCTTTATCTATAAAATTCACTGTGAAAGTTTTGTTTTCAGCTACACTAAGAAACAGTGGAAGGATTGTGTCATGAATACTGAAATGACGGCTGATGAAGAGCGAATTAATTCTTTTCTTACTTAAAATAAATTGCTTATAGGGAAGGTGCTCTGTGAAACTAGATAATAAGGAGATGAAACGGTGGAAACAAACTTTCATATTAGTTCTAACTCCCATCAGGATAATGAGCAAACTTTGATCTGTGCCGTATTCTATAAGCGTTATTACTTGATGACCTTATTTTACATACTTTATTTCATACAAGATAATACATACATGTTTCTGAACAAACTTGTATTGTAAATTGAGTGAAATTCGAGACATATTAGAATTATTGGGACACGCGTGAATAGTCTTCAGAACTTTAATAGTTCTGAAGACTATTCATGCGTAGTGCTAATAATTATTTTAAATATACGAAGGGTTCGGCTAACATATCGGCTCAATTAACTACACTGAACCGGATCCCTTACACACGCTACCAATACTTAATCAACGTTAAATTTACATAAAACAAAGGCACATAATCTAAATTAACAACACTGTTCCCAAAACTAAAGAGCTCGGATTTCGGCTGTAAAGTCGAACAATTCCAATAATCTGCGTTGAGCTAATCCCACTCTTCAACCTTTGAAACCCCTTAATTTCCGTCCCTTACAGTAAATTCTACACTATCCAACTTAACTTGACACATCACCATACATGACACAACCCCTGTGGGACCCATAAATATTAATACAAAGATTTGTAGGGAAGGTCTTTGAATAGTGGTTGATTTATATTTCTATATTAAAGACACCTGCTTCCATCTCTTTACGATGTATGGATATTGTGACGAACTAATATTACGTTTTGTTAGTTTGAATTTTGAGAATTATTAGGGCGTAGGATTTCGATGTTTGTTTATTTATGGTGTATATAAATAACGCATGTGTAGGACACAATCATGGATGGATTATAGGAAAGAAAACCGGCCAAGTGCGAGTCGGACTCGCGCACGAAGGGTTCCGCACCATTTTCGTAAAAAACGGCAACAAAAATCACATTTGTTATAAGGGAGCCCCCTTAAATATTTATTTTATTTTGTTTTTAGTATTTTTTTTTGTAGCGGCAACAGATATACATCACCTGTGAAAATTTCATCTGTCTAGCTATCACGGTTCATGAGATACAGCCTGGTGACAGACAGACAGACAGACGGACCTCGGAGTCTCAGTAATAGGGTTCCGTTTTTACCCTTTGGGTACGGAACCCTAAAAAAGGAGTCAGTAATAGCATGACGTGTATAAGGCGGCATGGATGAAGAAAACGTATTAAACTGACCTGAAGCAACATAGAACAAGAGCAAAAAGGTGAAGATGTATGTATGTCACAATCATTAATTTATTTATCCTAGCACTGGAAAAACTTGCACCAATTACTTCAATAGGTCACAAACTATAAATATAAGTTCATGCTTCCCCACGATGTCCATGATAAACTTAGAAAGCACACTTTTTTAAGTTAGTTTAATTCCATGTATTCTTTTCCTGAGCCACCTTAGACCAGCCTCTGCAGTGGGCGTCTAGGTCGTCTTGCCAGAAAGTACATAATGAATTAAAAACGACATACAGGAGAAGCAGATTTCTTTGAGTCGAAAACCATTCAAAGAAGTTCCTACTAAGAAGAATCCTGGCACCAAGCAAAATTACTCTGTTCCTGTTGTAAGGGTTTGTGTGAAAAGAAAATTACTAGTGAATGAGAGACTTATTAATATCCACTTTGTCTCTTAAATTGGTCGGTATTGCCCTTTATATTAAAATTAATCATATATAAGACCTACTTTTCTACGACACTAAAATTATATTCTTATAATTATTAAAAATAATGTGTTCATAATATATTTAATTTATTGGCCGCTTCTCACAATGCCGCTTCAAAAGATTTTATTTCAGTCTACAAACTAAGAATGATCGCGGCGTGAACCCAGTAAAGACACAAAAGCAATTCTATTTTTTAATACAAATTGGAAATGTTCATTTACACACAATTATTGCATCAAAATTAATGTTGATTTGAGTAAATCACAGAAACAAAAGAAATCAACTCCCGTAAAACTGAAGATTGGCTATTATTATCCAATCATTTTTACTTGAAAACAGTAATATGGTGCCGCCATTATCCTAAATAACCTTTCATGTTTATGCAACACGTTGGCACGAATAATAGTTCGCTTTTCTAAATATTATTTCAAAAACCTTTAATTCAAATATCATAACCACAAACTACACGACAAAATGACATTTGGTTTTGTGTAGTGACATAAATAACAGTAATAAATAAAATAAATGTTATGCTTATGTTATTTGTATGAATATAAAATAAAACAAAAATATTTAACTTTTGGTAGCAGGTGCTTCTTTATTTTGGTTTAGAAACTATGTAAAAATAAATTCGAACAAACGTTATGTATGAAAATGCTTCTTTGATAAATAGATTATCTGTGTGCTCTTTTATTGTTATGTAAATAGTATAAGTTTCACAGTTTCCAGTAAAAATTGTATTTTCCAAGTGTTTTTATTACTAACAAAATTTTCTCTCTGAGCCAATCTGGCGAACTAAACATATCTTCATAGCCTTGTAGGCTTGAACTGAGCTGTCTTTGTGGTGTCAACAAAATAAAGGCAGCTTTTTTCAACTAATGTGAAAGTTCTTCATCCATCATTGTTGTGTCAACACTCTATAATAATTTTATGACAAAAATAAATATTCTCTAGACGAAAGATTTATTACAATACTACAAGTTTTAAACTCCTAGAAAGCATGTTTTCAAAAATATCTTTCAATAAGTAAAATTCTGGTATGTTTGTAGCCAAGCATCACACATCAAGTAACCTCGAAGGTTACCTTTATTTTATAAAACTGTTTTTAGGGTTCCGTAGCCAAATGGCAAAAACGGAACCCTTATAGATTCGTCATGTCTGTCTGTCTGTCTGTCTGTCTGTCTGTCTGTCTGTCTGTCCGTCCGTATGTCACAGCCACTTTATTCCGAAACTATAAGACCTATGCTGTTGAAACTTGGTATGTAGATGTATTCTGTGAACCGCATTAAGATTTTCACTTAAAAATAAAAATAAAACAATAAATTTTGGGGGTTCCCATACTTGAAACTAAAACTAAAAATATTTTTTTTCATCAGACCCACACGTGTGGGGTATCTATGGATAGGTCTTCAAAAATGATATTGAGGTTTCTAATATCATTTTTTTCTAAACTGAATAGTTTGCGCGAGAGACTCTGCCAAAGTGGTAAAATGTGTGTCCCCCCTCCTGTAACTTCTAACATAAGAGAATGATAAAACTAAAAAAAATATATGATGTACATTACTATGTAAACTACCAGCGAAAATTGGTTTGAACGAGATCTAGTAAGTAGTTTTTTTTAATACGTCTAAAATCGTAAACCGCAATTTACCAAGTACGGAACCCTTCGTGCGCGAGTCCGACTCGCACTTGGCCGGTTTTTTTTTGTGTAGCTCCGTCATTTCTAGTCAAGTATAAAGTGCTTATACATGTTGGTTGTAATTTGTTACTACTTACGTCTGGGAATACAATTCATCGGTTTTATAAATAGCAAAAGTGATTATTTCAATATAAAAAGTAATTCCAATGAACAATAAAACTAAAACACACGGACCATACTAACAACAATGTGCAAAATTGACAATAATGTGGAATAACACAGTGAAAATTATGACAATACGAATCAACAGTGTAAATAACAATTGTTTTCATTTGTGTGAACAGTGAACATCGCCTTTACTAATGCCCGAACTGTTTTGTTTTGAAACCCCAAATAAACCATTTCCATTATCAAAGTGAAAAATAAATAACGGTTGTGTCATTCAAAACAAATTCAATTATGCAGAATCACTATGATCTCGCTATGTAATTAGAAACAGCGCCATCTAACGAATCTATCTTGTACTGTCTGCAGTGACCAATAGGTGTCGCTGTGAATAGATCAACGATAACGAACTTGGATCACTATTTCGCAGAACAAGTTAATGGCACGTTTGGTCTAGGGGCCGCAACTGGTACATCGCCAATCATAGAGATAAAATTGTTGTCCTAGAATTTCATATTGTTTTTCTATGTTTTTACGTATAAAACTAAATTAAGTGGACTGTATCCAATATGAATTTTCTAGAAAATATTACTTTCCGCCGAACTAGGACTAAATCAGACTCAATGTTAAATGACAGTGAGGTAGCTGCTGCTACGCGTGCAACGCTAAATGAGACAGTCACTAGTGTACCGGAGATGTCCGACGATGATGACGAAGAAGTAAAGAAACTGCGAGATCAAATTACCAACCTCACACTTGACCTTCAGAGCGCACACTTGGAAATTGAAGAATTGACTATAGAAAATAATAATCTCAAAACAAAGAATATAAATCTGAGCAAACAAAATGAGCTGTACAAGAAAGTCACTTGCAGTCCAACTAAACTAAAATCACCTAGCACAAAAAAGGGAAAAAATCATAAAAAACATCATAAACATACGCAAACAGAAACAATGAAGCTTGTTGTAGAAAATAATAAAACTCCAGTAAAAAATAAATGCCAAAACCCGAAATTGGTGATAGAAAGCGATAAACTTGCACCACCAATACACCAATGCCAAAATAGTGCAGACAAAAACCAGTCGACGCGTAAAAAAATTTGCTTATTAAGCACAGATAACAAAAATAAATTGCTTCATATTGCAGAAAATACTTTTAGGGAGTATGAACTCTGCCATTACATCACGCCTCATGGAACTATGGAACTTCTGCTAAAAGGTATCAAAATAAAGTTGTCAGAGTTCACTCTGCAGGACTTCTGTATTGTATTGATAGGTGAGGAAGACTTTAAAATAACAAACAAATATTTTGATAGCATTTTACTAATTAGGCAAATGTTGCAAGAAGTCTCAAACACTAATATAATTATCTGCACTCCGACGTACAAATTCTTCACAAATAACTACCTATATAATTCAAGAGTGGAAACCTTTAATAATTTATTATATCTAGATACTATCACCCATGGACACGCATATTTTCTGGACAGCAACATGAACCTAAAGTATGATGATACTATGTTTAACAAACGCACAGGTGTAATAAATGACTCTGGAATGCAATCGATTTTTAGGGATATTTCTAAAATGACTATGGACATACAATCATCAAACACTGACTTTCACCAAACTGACAACCAAATGAAGACAGTGACTGAATCAGAAGACACGGGTCAGTTTTTTCTTCAATCGTATTAATGTAATGCATCAAAACATTGCTGGACTGTTAAATAAATCAGACTTTTTAACTGTACAATTAGAAAACTTGGAAAATCAAGGGACAACTGTAGACGTACTGTGTTTAACAGAGCATTTCATAACATCTGGACATGAGAGTTTATTGCACATACCGAATTTCCACCTAGCCGCTATTTTTTCACGAAACAAAAATCGGGGAGGTACTTGTATTCTTGTAAGACAGGGGCACCAGTACAGGGAAGTACCAGATGTTGCTAAACAGTCTGTATCAGGCGCATTTGAAATTTGTGCTATAGAATTGACATCTTATTCAATTATTATTATTTGTGTGTATAGAGTACCAAAATATAATTACTTGACATTTTATGAAAAACTTGACATTGTTTTAAAAAAAGTTTGTACATTATCGAATAAAAAAATTGTATTGTGTGGTGACCTTAAAATTAATGTACTTTTAAGAAATAAGATTACTCTGGATTTTGAACATTTCCTACTTAGCTATAATTTGACTCTAGCTCTAAACCAGCCTACTAAACTACTACTCTAAAAAAGCCTGCAAAGTTATCAATGCACGTTTTACTATGAGGCCTATCATAGTAAAACGTGCATTGATAACTTTGCACATAATCTAAGAAAAGGATGGAAAACGGAAATTATTGACCTCATGTTATCAGATCACACATCACAAATACTTAAAATACCTGTCAATAAAACGTGTCGTTTAAAATTTTGGAAAACGGTCAAAATGAATTACTCCAAAGAGAACCTTGATAAATTTAAATCGTGTATACAAAATTTATCCTTCAAGAAAGTCTACGAAAGTAATGATGTTAATGTGGCCTATAAAGCTTTTATTGATATTTTCTCATTGTTTTACAATCTCTGTTTTCCAGAGAAACTTGTAACTATAAACACTAACAAACAGGTTAAATGGATTTCTAATGGCATAAAAACATGTAGTAAGAGACAGAGACGGTTATTGTGGGCTTACAGACTACACCCAACAAAAAAAGCTAAAGATGACTTGACAAAATACACGACGCAGTATAAAAAAATTGTTAGATTAACTCAGAAGGCACAAAATAACTACTTTATAAACAACTCGCAAAATAAATCAAAAGCCACATGGCAGATAATCAATAGATCTAAAACTAACCTGCCTAAAGAACAGATACTGACAATAAAAGCAGGCAATTTGACTGACACAAACCCGAATGACATAGCAAATGCATTTAATGACTACTTTTATACATGACATTGAGAATAATTTAATAAATGACATTAAAATAAACAATAAGTTAGGTAACTTGACAAGTCAATCGATGTTTATGCAGCCTGTTTTAAAATCCGATATTATTTTAGCCACAAAGACGCTTAAAAATACTAGTACTGTAGGTTGTGACGGTATATCTACAAAAGTCATTAAATATGTAATTGAGCTTATAGCACCTGCCCTAGCATATATTATTAATATGGGTATTACCGAGGGCATCTATCCCGAAGACTTGAAAAAAGTGATAATAAAACCGCTACACAAAAAGGAAGATAAGACGCATATAAAAAATTACCGGCCAATAGCCAAAATTCCTATTTTTTCCAAAATCTTTGAAAAGGTTATATATAACTCGCTATAGCAATATCTTCACAAATATAATATTTTGTGCAAAGAACAAAACGGTTTTTGGCGAAATAAAACAATTAACATGGCTATTTTCGACCTTTTAAATAATGTTATGTCTGCTGTTGATAGAAAAATTCCCATCTGCGCTATTTACACAGACATGACTAAAGCCTTTGATTATGTTGATCACAAAATCCTTCTAGACAAATTGCAATGCTATGGCATCAGAGGGAACATTTTAAAACTGCTGGAATCATATCTATGTAATAGATTACAATGTACTGAAATCACAAGAGTGTGTGCAAAAACCAAAACGAAACGAACGTATGTGTCGAATTTCAGGAGTATAAAATATGGAGTGCCTCAAGGTAGCGTGCTTGGTTACACAACAAGAAATGATTTTGTTTGCAGACGATAGCACTGCCATAGTAAAATGTAAGAACTTAAATACTTATCAATTTGACATTAATAATACTCTAACTGACATAATTAGTTGGCTTAATATGAATAATTTAGTAATAAATCTTAATAAAACCAAAATAATGCATTTCCACCAAAGAATTGAAGCCCCAAAAATTTGTGTCAATTACAATGGCAACAAAATAGAAGAAGTAAAAGTAAGTGTGTTTTTAGGTATCCATATTGATAGTAACCTTAATTGGAAAGCTCATATAGAACAGCTATGTAAAAAAAAAAAAAAATCTGCCTACGCACTTTTTCAATTATCTAGAAAAGTAAATATAGAAGCATTACTTGTTGCCTATCATGGTCTAGTAGCCTCACTTCTACGATACGGAATTATTTTTTGGGGTAATTCCACGGATAAGGGATTATTATTCAAGGCACAAAAAAGGTGCATTAGAGCCATGTGTGGTCTGAAAACAGATGACAGCTGTGCACCGTACTTTAAATCATTGAAAATACTTACGCTACCGGCGTTATACATATTAGAAATCAGTATCTTCGTCAAAACGAATCCCAACCTTTTTGAAAAAATGACAATGGTACGAAATGTTCCAATTCGTAGTCAGTACAAAAATTGTTTGAATAATTGTAAGTGTAAAACTGCATTAGTAAAAAAAAGTGTCCTGGGTATGGCTCCATGTATTTATAATAAAATTCCAGACGCCATAAAATAATTAAATCTCACACAATTTAAGAAAAAAATGAAATTGTTCTTAATTGATAAATGTTATTATAATATTGACGAATACTTAAATGACGAATTAATTTAGAATTACAATTATCGTATAAAATATAGGCATTAAATTATTTTGACATTTTAATTATTTTGACATTGTTAATTATTTTGATATTTTTAATGATTTTGTAATTTTTCGTTATTTTTACATTTTGAATTATTTTCACATTTTTAGTTATTTTGACATTTTTAATTATTTTGTCATTTTAATTATTTTGACATTTTAATAATTCCTCATTTAGATCTGACATATTTGGAGTATTGAATTGTTCAATTTATTTTCTAATTCAATACCAAAATTATGCATGATTTTCAATTATTTTATAGTAAATTTTTATTTGTAATCCTCAGATAGATTTGTACACCATATTTGTACGCCTCCTGGCATAACATAGCGCTCTGTTCAAACTTAAGATCTGTATTTATTTACCTATGTTAACAAATAAATAAATGATTGATTGATTGATTGATTGAATACAAAAGCTAACTAAGTCTTTTACATTTAGCATCTAATAGCCATTTTTGGTGGAAGTGTTACGATTATTCTTTATACAAAACCACAATCCGAGAAGTTTTTCTTATTTTTGTAAAAAGCTACAGGTCCTTATCTAGATAAGTATCCATTAGGTGGTCACTCGAAGTCGTAAAGAAAAAGAATTGTTGAAGTAATTTCATTTATTTTGTTTGCAGAGCAACTGTCTAAACAATTTCTGAACATCTACAAAGGAATTCTCGCTATCTGTCCGGATACACGACAAGGCGTCAATCAAAACTTTTTCAATAATCTAAGATTTCATGAGCTCATAAGACATACACACTAGACAACTGTTACAAGTTCAGATATAGTACTTAGCAACGCTTCGAGTATTTTATCTCTTAATTAATTACGAGAGCGAGAATATATATATCCGAAGTACCTTTTATATTAAAGACATCAAAACTTGAAGCCTAAGATTACCATTAATAACAGATTGCTATCAAAGCTAACAAATGAGCAAACTTGCTTTTAGAACTTTCAAGAGATTTTCCTCTGTGAACAAAATTTAGGGCACCGAACCAAAACCGCTAATCGGAGAATGTTAACGAAAGTTAATCTATTCTGGGACCTACATCGGAGGCAGGAGCAATAGATTTCAAGGAGCAAAATGTGCGGGTGGACGTCAGGGCATGTGTCTGCCCACATCGCTCAAAGTACTGCACTTCCCGGATTCACAGTTTTCTTTTGAAAAAACTAGCTCAAAAATTTTGTTTTGAATGAATTTTTGTACAAAGAACGTATAATAAGAAGGAAGTATATTTACCTAGGTACAGCAGAATAATTTTCGTTCATCCCAGTTCGTGCTCTTTGATTCTCAGTTCCCCAAACAAACATTTTAGGAAATACAATTTTTCTTATTTCCTTATTCAGGCCATTACTGATTCTGTGAATCGCGATTGCCTTCCTATTCATTCCAAAACGTCGGATTACTTCGTTCACTTTCTTGAATTTGGTCAATCAGGAATCAACCGAACGGGAATATAATTTGCACAAAGAAACAGCCAGAAATATCTAAATTAGGAGGCATGAGACGCCTTTTGCGACGTTTAATAAAATGACGTATGACGTCACGGATCACTTACGATTTTATGGAACGTAAGAGCCTGTGTTTACGCAATATATAACATCGCACGTGTATTTCGACGGAGCGTAAAGTTTATACACAATTTAGCCCTTGTTTTTAGTACTGAATGTAAAGCTGTAGAATTTGTAGGATATTAGGGCAATGTAGAGTTGAGAAGGGTTTTGTAGGAATACCGTGCTTAGGTATACGGGCTTGAATAACGTGGTATTTGGCTTTTGGAACATTTGGTGGCGTGAATTTTAATCTTCGCTTAAGAGGGTATATTCATGACATTACAGAATTGAAATTCGTGGTCGCAAATACTAAACAATCTATTCAAGTAGACTTAGGAACCTTACTGGAGGCGGGATGTAATTTTAATTTCTGCGACAGGAGATATCATGCACGTATTTTCTAAGACAATTTCGAGTATATTGCGTCCATGTAAACGTACTTGCAAATACGCTTAGTTAAAATCACCTATGGAAGAGATATAAAGCGATTCATATCGAACCATCAGAATGGTTGCTTACTTAAATCCGTCTGCAGAAATGTAAGAATTCTCACAAGATATACATTGCTTTCCGTGCCATGGATGAAGGAAGTTTGCTAAAAAGAAAAGACAGTACAAACGTGAGCTTCGCAAGCTCACGCAAGAGTGGGCACAATTCCTTCATTTCTTTGAAACTTTGACCTTAGCAATAGCCCGGAATACGGTAGACGCTGTATGTAAGGAGCCAAGTAGGTAGCAAGCGTTTTACACGTTGTATCTTTATCTAAAATAATATTATAGAGACGCTTTCTTTTGTTTTAGATTAGACTGGCGAATCGCCCCGGGTTCGCACGGGAAAAATGTGTAAACCGTATCAAAATCCACTGCGTAGTTTTTTAAAAGCATTTATTTAACTTGCAATGTATATATGTATAATTGTGTTCGGGTCAAATCTTCTCTCTCTGGTTAGCTAAGTGGCGTCATTCTAAATCCAATATGGAGGACGGCTAAAAGGGTGGACTAGTTTTTTTATGCACTGCATTGATATGGGAATCAAATGAAAGTGTTTGTTGAGTAGAATACGAGAAAAGCTTGTTAAAAAAAATATTTTTAATGAATAATTTTATTTATTATTGAATAGCTGACCCCCGCGGCTTCGCTCCCGTCAAAATTATAGCCTATGTTACTCGGGTATAATGTAGCTTTCCATAGGTGAAATAAATTTTAAAATTGTTCCTGTAGTTTCGGAGCCTATTCGGTACAAAAAAACAAACAAAAAAATCTTACCTCTTTATAATATTAGTATACATTGGCTTGCGCTTAACCACTATCTCGCCTGATGGTAAGCAATGATGTGGTCGACGATGAAGCTCGCTTGCCCAGGAGAAACCTATTAACTCTTGACTTAAAGACTCCCAGGTTGTAGCTATCAGGAAACACAGACTACGGCAGGCAATTCCGCTCCTTAGCTGTTAGCATAATAAAAGAATTCCCAAAATGTTTGGTGCGTATGGTTGGGATGGCCACCATGTACCGGTGACGCGTCGCCGTAAGTCTTGTAGTCCGATGATGGAACGGGCTAGGAGGAATTAGTTCATGAAATTCTAAAAAGATGCGGACAGCGACTTTGTTTTATACCAATATAAGAGTTTTGTTCGTAAAAGGTAACCTCTAGAAACACTATTTTGATTGCAATAAAACATTTACTGATAAAAAGCTACACTATCGTTGAGAGTTAAGGCGTTCGCATTCCAAAATTCGAATTTGGTTTCGGTTAAAATTTTGACTCGAGTTTTTTTTAACTTGACAGAAATGTCTGCATTAATTTGTGGAAAAAGGGGTCAATATGATACGTACAATGTTACACTATAGTTCATCTAAGAAATAACACTGCGTCTTTTGAAATTTTTACTCCGAAAAATTGCAGTTTCTTTGGGATAGGTAATGAAAGTGAAGCCGCGAGAAAAATCTAGTCACACTATATTTATATCACACTAATATTATAAAGGCGAAAGTTTGTGAGTGTGTTTGTATGTTTGTTACTTCTTCACGTTCAAACAGCTGAACGGATCTGGATGAAATTTGGCACAGATACAGACTATAGTTTGAAATAGCACATAGGATACGTTTTCTCCCGGGGTTATGTCCCCCACGGGCTAATTTTTGGTGGCAGAAGCTAGTCTCTTATAAACACTTTCTTTAAGATGTAAAAAATAAGGCTAAAATACAAACATTGAAATCCTGACTTCCAAACTGGGCAGATGTCTGTGACTTAGAAATTAGTGTCTCTCCAAGAATACTCTGAACTTATACAATTCCCTTCACTTGTTCCGCTTAGATTAACGGCAAAAGTATCTAAGCAGGAACGTACTTTATCAAGTATAATTGCTCTAAATATCAAACTTTACCAACTCAGTGATTTAAATCACGAGTCAAGCACATAAGGGAACTTCTATGCAGATATTATACAATTTGAACAGTTGAGTCAAAAGTTATGCAAGCGAACTGCGCTTGTCTTTGATCGGGCAAATGACCACTTCCGCGAACTATTATTAACATTTAGAGAAGTTCTGCCTAATGACTTTGTGATGGTGAAAATAATATTTAATTAATTGTGTATTCCAATAATGTAATCGATTTTGGAGCCGATGAAAGGTTCCTTAGTATATTGTGTTTTGGGTATTTGAGAGGGAAAAAAATCATTTCATCGCATTTCTTCATCTTGGTCCTTCAGAATTTTTGATAATGTTGAAGTGGCTTGGTAGTTTGTACGTATTATAAATCGAATAATCCAGGGCGTTTCTATGAGTAAATTAGTAGAAAGCTTGTTTTAATATTCAGAATTATCCATTTTTTGCAGTTGGATATTGCATTATTACTACTCTCTCATTTTTAAGACTTATGACCTTTTGAGAGATCAAGTAACTTGTTATTTTTGATTACAAAATTTCGATGCGATTAACCAAACTATTTGGTTCCCAACTACAAAGTCAACGGTCCATCCTAATTTGCAATTTCCTTTATTGATATTAATGGTCACATAGTACATCAAATTATGCGGCTAACACACGTCAACATTGTCCCAACTACATGCCAAGCATTTACCAACTCAAACCCAACTGACACCAACATTTGAGGACCTGACACCAACATTTGTGGTCCCTACATCTCCCTCCTTATTTATCTAACGTGCTCTGCAATTTTGTGGCGTAATTTCGCAATATTCTACCCATGAGCACTAGAAAGGGCCGAGAGGGCTGAGATCGTAAGATAAATAATGTACGAACATAATTATGGTGATGTCAATCTACTTCGCATGTTTTATTAGGAATTCAAGGCGAAGCGCAGATCATGCAAAACTTGCGGTTTGAATTCCCGTCAGTTTAATTAGAGAACATACTGTATTAATCCGTCTTTTGCAAAGATTTCATTTTATTTCTCTTTATTTGGCAAATATTGGAATTCCATGGAGTTGTACAGCTCTTGATTAGTTTTCAGGACTTACATTTTCAGAATATTTTGTTACTCTTTTTGCACGATCTTTTGGACAGGCATTATTTTTGACATCGAGTGTAGATAGATAGATAAACCATTTATTCAGTGCACACAAAAGACACAGCACAACACACAAAATCACATACATGTGGGTATTAAAGGCTCTTTTTGCTTGCGACATTCTTTTGATCTTACATGTTTTTCTGCCCATGTTGTTTTATACGCATATTTTTTTAACGAGCCACTCGTATCAAGACGGATATAGGTTCTATTTGTTTTTTTTTATTATAGTGAATATATAAATATTTAGTGATTTTGAAATAAAAAACCTTACTTTATTATAGTGATTTTAGGCTGAAACAAAGAAGATAAAGAAAGCGAAAAAAAGGAAATATTTTTAATCCTTTTTGAACTGGCACAAAAGTTATAAATTATGATAGTACAAAAATAATATTTTTTTATTGAAAATATTTTCATACATCAACAATAAAATCATTTGAGAATTAATTTGAAATTCACGAAATATTCACCTTTTAGTGATGGCGTGAGTGCCGTTGCCAGATTTATAATTTTCTCTTCATAATTTTATTGAACTCTGGATTGCCAATGAAAGTCTTTGTCGTGTCTCTTTATGATACAGAATAATGACTTTTTAATATCATTAAGAAAGACGTGCTTATTTTAAAGTCGGTCATGAGATTCCTATACATAATGTTTCATCTGTAATGTAATCTACGTATCAACTACGATTTCATTTAACAAAAAAATTTAAATGTCTTTTAAAATATTCCTTTTTTTGTTTTCCTTGGAAATCATCGAATGGCTCACGTACGGTAGTTATCAGGGTATGTGTGATGTAGGAAATCACCCAGTGGTCACCATCAGCACAAGGAAGGAGACTCCATGTCTTCTTTATTGTTCATCCTGAAACTGCCGCTGTAAAACGCCTGTTGCGAAACATCCCTGAGGCGATTGTAAAGGACACTACCCTGAACTTGGCTGTGCATGGTGGCATGTTACCCTGGGTTCACTCAGAGGAGGACAAACTCCTCATAAACCACACAAAAATACCTTAAAAAAAAGCTTATCCGCCAATTTGTCCAAAAGCTATTTTGTGTCACTAAGTTCCCAGCACAACCTGTCTAAGTTCTCTGCTGAGGTACATAACAAACGTAATAACTACCCAACTTCCAAAAATGTTGATCCCAACACGAATAAACTACTCCGATATGAAGATAAAGTACAGGCAACCGTGATGAGTGCTCACCTACATTTTATGTCGGAATGACTCCGAACTAATTAAAACACTGCTGAAGTTTCGCCCTTTGGGGGTACTAAAAACTTTTCAACATGTCCTCACATGGAATTTCGGGCGCTTTGAAAACGGGTTCTGTAGTATACTGGGTTCCTTGGACCCTTTTATGTTTTACGTGAACAGATTTCATCGCCTCATTAGTCTGTCGTGTTAGCTTGACTGCTGATCAAAAGGTACTGTTTTGATATCAATATATTTTTTCTGTTGTTGTTGGAATTTTGTATGTTATCTTTACGGAGGAATGCTTACCAATGTTTGTATAACGAATATGCCTTTGGGCATAATAACATTATTGATGAAGGTTAAAACATAACCAAGGACTAAAAATGAAGGTGTGAAAGTCGATTACGACTAGAGAGGGCAAAATCACAATATCGCTTACTATCAGGTGAAATAGTAGTCAACGCAAGCAAAAAAGGATTGAATCTCAATAAATAAAATTCACTGATTATGGCAAAAAATATGTAGCCCCGACACCAAATAAATTGAAATAAGAGCATGAGATTAGTGATCATAATGGGGAAATGTTTGTAAAAAGAAGATTATATGCTCACAGATAAACGAGGAACAAGGAAAATTTTAAAACCTCCGTCATATTTTTATTTCATGCTACATAATTTATCCAGTAGTAGACACACTTCGATCGGCAATCTATTGAACTCGTAATTATGACTTGATATCTTGCTAAAACACACCGATTCAAACAGTAAAACGCCCATAACTTTTGAACGGTTGAACTCATTTTCATCAAACATTGTTAAGTACACTCTTGATTAAATCACCTTTTAAACAAAAAACGGAAATCAAATACGGTTCATCCGTTTAGGAGCTTTGATGCCTCAGACAGATAAACAAATAGAAGAACACACAGGTACACACGTCAAAGTTATAACATCCCTCTTTTTGTGTCGTGGTTTAAAAAGATTGAAATTAACTGCAAAGTTCTTAGATAATTGGATTGTTGAATTTAAAAAAAAACCGACTAAGTGCGAGTCGGACTCGCGCACGAAGGGTTCCGTACCATTTTCGTAAAAAAACGGCAAAATATCAAGTTTGTTGTATGGGAGTGTACGGTTAGCAACCGCACATTGTAATTTGGCCTAGTTAGAATACTGCTAATTTTGTTAATTTATAAAATGTAGTATCGGCACTTACGCAAGAACGTCAGTCTTCGGTTTGCATCGAGCTCGCGCAACATTCAACATTTTATAACATTTTTATAACATTTTTCTATTATTTTATTATTACTTTATTTTAGTGCAATTTAGTATTAAATACCTTTTTTAACATTAACATTTATTTTATTAAACATTCAACATTAAGTGTAAAGGCTCTTGCCCTTACATTTTGGTCCTTCGAGCCGTTAAGAGTAGAATCAGTGCCGTGGTACGTTTCACTCGCGGGAACATTTGAACATTAAATTTGAACATTAAACAGAACATTTAACAAAACATTAAAAACAGTGTGAACAGTGATATTGAGTGACAGCAACACAGATCGGGGTGAAGTATATGCAGCAAGCGTAAGCAGCGAATCCGGTGAGCACGTTCCATATTATTTACTTTTCTGAAATTTTGGATTTATTTGTGAGCGCTAACCACCGTTAGGCAACAATGTCGTCTTACGATGCTTTACTCAACTCGCAATCAACAAATCTTGATGCTATCAAACGAATTAATGAAAACTTTAAGAAAGATAGTTCTACACGCAAAACCACTCTTGAATATCATGACAACAGACTTCAAACGCTGGAGGAGTATTGGAGTGAGTTTAAGAAGAACGACATCCAATTAGCCTTGTTAGAAGGTAAGAAGTCTGGACCTTATTACGAGAATAGCATTTACGAGCGTCTGGAACAAATATACGAAGAAACGAAGTGTATTATAATGAAGTCGAAACAAAACTTATTGGCTAAAATCGAAGACGAACAATTTGCTTCGTTTAGTCAGTTACAAAAACAAGAAGAAAGGTCATGTGCCCAAGAGAATGTTCCAGAACAACAGGAGAGCGATGAGAACGAGTTAGTCGTGGACCAACGGACTAAAGATATTATGAATGAGCAGCGGTCAAACATCAAGGCGTTTGAGAGAACAGTACGGAACATGGACATTGAACATTTAAAAGAAAAGTGGCAACTTGAAGACAAATTGAGGACAATAACGCAACGTTGGGAAAAAGTAGATAGTACTTATTGGAAACTCGATAACATTTTGGTCAACACGCAAGCATTTGAAAGTGATTACAATAGATTAGAAAGGCTGTATGAGTTCAGCAAGGAACAAATAAACAAGAGGATTTGGGATAGCAAACATCAGGAAAAATCCACGCCCAAAATTGAACTTCCGATTTTCAGTGGTAGCTATGCCCAGTGGACAACATTCAAGGACTTATTCGTAGAAATTGTGCATCGTAACACTTTCATCTCAAATGCTCAAAAAATGCAACATCTGAAAGCGAAATTGAAGGGAGAGCCCGAGCGATTAATACAGCATATGAACATCAGTGCTGATAACTACGAAGCTAGTTGGCAGATTCTTCAACAGAGGTATGATAATAAGAGGCTATTATTTACCTACCAGGCAAACATTTTATTAAGTCTACCCAACATACAAACACCAACGGCATCTCTGCTCAAAAGAATGCATGACACGACCATTGAGTGCCTTCAGGCTATTAAGAATCTGCAGTACGACACTTCTAGTTGGGACCCCTTAGTAGTTCACATATTATTGCAAAAGCTGGACGCGGACACACGCCAGTCATTCAATGAATCCATGGAAAAACCAAGGGAAATGCCACCATTAAACGAGTTCCTGAAATTCATTGAAACCAAGTTCATGTCAATGGAATCGGGTACAAACCCGAACCGCCCACGAAACCATAACATTCAACAACAGTTAAACATTCAGCCGAAAACTGTTCATAATGCAACATACAGCAAGCCTAAGGTGCAGCAACATACCATTCAAGGGGGAACAAAGAACATGCCGAGAACATTCCATAACAAGCAAACATTTAATAATTCCTTTATAACTTGTCCGAAATGTAATAAGCAACACGGGCTCTATAATTGCAGAGAATTTTTATGTATGTCACCAGAAAAAGGTTAAAGACCGCTAACAACCTATATGTATGTCTAAATTGCCTATTTAGTCATAACGGCGAAAAATGTACGTCGGAAAAAAAGTGCAAGCACTGCGATGAGCCACATAGCAGCATTTTGCATGAAGCGATTGGTGTTGCGAAATCGAGAACCAGCAGGGCTAATGTAGGTCAACAATTGAACACGCATTTAGCACATGACAACTCAAATGAGGTACTGCTAGCCACGGCCCAGGTCAAAACAATAGCTTATGATGGAACTACGATCATTTTACGCGCATTATTGGACCAGGGCTCTCAGGTTAGCTTAATTACAGAAAATGCTGCACAAAGATTGCAGTTAAAACGAAACAAGTTGAGCGCGGTGGTGTCAGGTGTTGGTGCTTCAGCCACCACCAAGTGTAAAGGAGTGCTCCATCTTAAATGCCAAGCGATTTACAATGACTTCAACATTAACATTAATGCACTTATTATGAAGGCAATAACAAACAAACTGCCAAGTAAAACAGTAAATAAAGGTAATTTTGAACATATACAACATTTACAACTCGCTGATCCTGATTTCAACATACCTCAGGATATAGATTTACTTTTAGGAGCCGATGTATATTCCGAAATATTGCTAGAGGGATTAATAAAAACAAACACGTCATCCATCATAGCACAACAAACACAATTCGGCTGGGTAGTATGTGGTAATTACAAAACATTCAATTGTCATGTAATTGTCAACAACATTCAGGATCTTGCCCAGTTCTGGGAACAGGAGTCCTTGCAAGAAAACATAGAAGATGTGGACCCTGAAAACAAGTGCGAACAGCTGTACAAAGAGACAACAACACGACTTCCTGATGGACGATACCAAGTTCGTCTCCCCCTCAAGGACAATTTTATTGAACACTTAGGAACATCAAAACCACAGGCTATCGCTCAATTTCAACAACTAGAGCGAAAGATGGCAAAAAATCAGGCGTTTGCAAAAGATTATAAAGCTTTTATGGAAGAATATGAAGAAATGGGTCACATGGAGCATGTCGAAAGTAACACTAGGAACAAAAACATTGAATATTTTCTCCCGCACCACGGTGTTGTGCGGCCAGGTGCTATCACAACGAAACTTAGAGTTGTGTTCAACGCGTCGGCAAAAACCAGTTCAAAACACAGTCTTAATGACTTAATGGAGGCGGGACCGAATCTACAAAAAGATATCCTTAGCATTTTGTTGAAATCGAGACAATACAAATACGTCTTAACATCGGACATTGAGAAAATGTACCGATTTATAATGGTACATCCAGAACATCAACACTTACAGAAAATAGTGTGGAGGAATTGTCCACGGCAACTGCTAAGAGAATATCAACTGCGTACAGTCACCTATGGTACTAAGGCCGCTCCATTCTTAGCACTACGAACACTTCAACAGCTAGCGATGGACGAAGGTGACAAGTACCCGGAAGCTAAAAACATCTTACTCAACCAATTTTTTGTAGATGATGCGTTATTTGGAAAGGATACCATGGAAGAGGCCCGAGACACAAGAGACCAACTTATAAAGTTATTGAAAGAAGGAGGCTTCAATCTCAGAAAGTGGTCGAGTAACGAACATCAACTGCTTGAAGATCTGCCAGAACATATGGTTAGCCCAGTCAGTTTAAGCTTTACAGAGGCATCGGCTTCCAAAGCATTAGGCTTGACATGGGATCCGAAACACGATGAATTTATATTTTCACCCACATTAAAAAACAAAAGCAACATTGGCATTAACAAAAAATCGTCAAAACGACAAATATTAAGCGACATATCAACAATTTTTGATCCTTTGGGGTTGCTATCCCCAATAACAATCAAGGCAAAAATTTTATTCCAAAAAATCTGGCAGTACAAAATCGAATGGGATGATGCAGTTCCGGATGAAATAGAAAAGGAATGGAGAACACTAAAAACTGAGTTAACAAACATGCAACCTTTCAAAATTAACCGATGGCTAGGATTAGAAGCAAACAAGGATTGGGAATTACACGCATTCTGTGACGCATCGGAAAAAGCATTCTCGTGCGTAGTGTACAGCAAGGTTACAGAGGGAAAACAGCAACAAATTGCATTGGTTGCGGCAAAAACAAAGGTCGCTCCAATCCAAAAACAACAAACACTTCCCAGACTTGAGCTATGCGGTGCTCAGCTGTTAGCTCAACTGGTCAAGAAAATAAAACATTGCCTCGGTAAACCTAACATTAAAGTAACAGCATGGACGGACTCAATGATCGTGCTTGGCTGGCTGAAGGGCGATGTCTCGCGATGGAAGGCCTATGTCGGACACAGAGTTCAGGAGATAACATCAGTAGTGCCCGCAGGGAGTTGGAAGCACGTAAGATCGGAGCAAAACCCGGCTGACTGCGCGTCACGTGGACTACTACCTTCTCAGTTACACAAGTTTCCTCTGTGGTTTTATGGACCCGAATGGCTAAACAGTGAAGACATCCCTGAAACATATGACACGTTTAAGACACCAGAAATAGAAATTAAAAGGGTGCATGCAGTTACGTCAAGAATTACTGAAAACATGAACGTTGTAACAGAACTCCTAATCAAGAACAGCTGTATTATGACTATAATACGCATCGTAGCTTGGGTGTCGCGTTTCATAACAAACACGTCACAAAACAATCGTCACAGGGAAGACGCAGCTATGAATCATACAAACATGAATGACCCGCCCGCGTCAAAACAATGTAATCTAACACTCGCTGATATTCGATGCGCCACTAACATAATTATAAAACATGTACAGAATGAACATTACGGACAAGAAATCCAAGATTTAAAAACAAAAGGAAGGGTAAGCAATAATGGAGGACTTCAGAAACTTTGCCCTTACCTAGATGAAAATAACATTTTACGCGTCGGAGGGAGATTACAGAATTCAAACTTACCTGAAGAAACAAAACACCCTGTTATCATCCCAAAAAACAGCAAGCTGGCACATCTTCTGATTGCCCGTGCGCATGTTATAACACTACACGGTGGAGCGAGACTAACTATGGCTACATTGAGACAAAAATATTGGATAACAGGAGGAAATAACACGGTGAAAAAATGCCTGCAAGACTGTGTAAAATGTTGTCGCTTCAAACCATCGAAGCAATACCAATTAATGGCCGACCTACCCAGTGAGAGGATAACGCAATCACCACCATTCTATCACACAGGGGTCGACTTCACAGGTTTTGTCAGTGTTAAACTAAACAAGGGTCGAGGCGTCAGAACGAGTAAAGGTTATGTCGTTGTATTCGTATGCATGGCAACAAAGGCAGTGCATTTGGAACTTGCATCAGATCTAACGTCACAAACATTTATACTGGCCCTCAACCGCATGATTGGGCGACGAGGCTGTCCGAAACATATTTACTCCGACAACGGAACAAACTTTGTTGGAGCCGAAAGGGAGTTAGCCAAACAACTACACATCTCGCAAACATTTAACAACGACACTTTATCGAAAAGGAACACCGAGATGGGGATAGAGTGGCATTTCAACGCCCCAAGCTGGCCCACTGCGGGCGGACTTTGGGAGGCTGCAGTTAAGTCTATGAAATATCACCTAAAGCGTGTCCTAGGAGAGCAAAAGTTAACATACGAAGAGTTTTTAACACTGCTTACTCAAATCGAAGCCTGTATGAACTCTAGACCACTTTGTCCTTTAACGGAGGACGTGGACGATATTGATTATCTTACTCCAGCACATTTTTTAATTGGCCGACCAATAACATTCTTACCAACGGAAAATTTCGAAAAGCAAAACATCAACATTCGACATAGGTGGCAGTTACTAAACAAAATGAAACAAGGGTTTTGGACCAGGTGGTCGTCAGAATACCTGCAACAACTTCAAGTTCGTAGTAAATGGCTGAACAAAACAAATAATTTATCAATAGAGGATATTGTCTTGATCAAAGAAGACAACCTCCCTCCTGCGAAATGGGCACTTGGGCGAATACAGGAAGTTCACCCGGGAAGAGACAATCTAGTCAGAGTAGTGACGATGAAAACTAAAACAGGGCTGCTAACAAGACCAATAACAAAATTAGTCAAACTCCCAATACCTGAATCGCATATACAAATACCTGACACTACCACCAATGACAAAATCTGCACAGAAAAACAAAAATCTACAAAAAATAACTCCAACAGGAAACAACGATTTAAATCAAGGAATATAAGTTCCAGCCTGCTATGTATACTCGTAACATTACTAACATTATTTAAGCCCACATATCAAAGCAACGACGCCATAAATATCACACCGTTTGAACCAAATAGAGCAGTGTACTTTGACAAAATCGGCAATTTGCAAAGCGTACACGATGATTGGAAGATTGTTACCTACTATAATATGACATCTTACTGGCAAGGCATGGAAAACATACATAGAGTTGTAAAACACCTGGGAGAAAGGTGTGAGCAATTTGCATACCAAACGATGTGCAAAACCATTATGACTGAATTCGATCAGGAACTCAACGAACTAGATCATAACAATTACATGTTGGCAACACATCATGGGCAAACAAAGGGACGCGTTACCCGAGGTCTATTCAATGGAATAGGTTACCTTGCAAACAGCCTATTCGGCGTGCTAGATGAAAGGTTCGCGATACAATATAAAAAGGACATAGAAACATTACAAAATAACAGAGACCATTTATTGAACCTGATCAAAGGTCAAACATCAATCATTGAGGCACATAATAACATTTTAAAGAGAAATGAAGAGACAATGAACACTCAATTCAATCTCTTAAACCAACATCTTAACGCTACCGAGAACTATTTACAGAAATTGGGTAATGTTGTTGAGCAAGAGGAAGCTTTGAACTACTTCAACACAATGGCTCTGACTAGTTCAACAATTCTGTCTAAACTGCGCCACATCCAACACACGCTTTTAGATACAGCTATTAACATTCACCATGGTCATGTAGATACCAGACTTTTACCACAGAACCAGCTCTTTCAGGAGCTCAACATTATCTCTGGACAATTGCCACAACAATTATCGTTACCTGTTGACAACATACAAAACCAATTAGCTGACATATACAAACTACTAGAGGTGAAATCCAGACTATTTGATAAATATTTTATCATCGAAATTACATTACCATTAACAGGCGACACACCATTCACAATCTATAAAACAGTTCCTATTCCGATGATAAAAAACAACAAACATTCACTCACAATTAAAACAAATTCAGAATATGTTGCAGTGAATATAAGAAAAGAAACATATATGCAGCTCACAGACAGTGACCTGGAACATTGTATAAAAATTGAACCAAGTACATATGTATGTTCACTAAACAAACCAACACGTAACATGAGAAATCATCAAATTCCATGCGAAATCGGCGCAATAACAAACATTACATTATCAAAATGTATCTATACATCCGAATCCTGCAACAACAAATGGACACCATTACGAAATCCCAACACCTGGCTCTATGTCTGCTGCACGGATTGCCAACTGCAAATAATCTGTGAAGGTCGTATGACCACCAAGGCAATACATTTAACGGGCATTTTAGAAGCCAAGGAAGGATGTATAATTAGAAACAACGAAGAAACATATCACACACAAGTTAACTACGCAAACAAAATCTATGTCAACCCGGAAATACCACTAATTGATCTGGAAGACATCAACAATTTAACATCTGTCCAGCCACTTGATTTATCAACTAGACAACAGAACACACAATTTGTAAGAAACGATTATGAAACACTTCATAATTCGTTGAAAGAATTAGAAGATCAAACAAATCAGGCTGAAATGTCGCAACACGATGTGCATCAATACATCGTATCATACTCTACGATGGGACTTCTGATCTTGGCAATAGTCGTCGCGGGAGGAGCCTACGTGTACTGCAAACGCTGCGGCAAGGTCGCCGTCAGCGCCGCCGGCGCGTCCGCCAGATTACCGCCACGGAAGCCACCAAGAGCTGAAGCATCCACTGAAAACATAGAACTTACCTACGCGAGACCTCATTCTTTTAACATTTAACTTTAATCATTTTTTATTCACATTGTTTTAATTAAATATTTTTTATTTACATTAGGAAAATATTCTGTAATAGTTTATCTTAATTATTGCCTTAACCTTTTGCGTTTGCCCCGCCAAGATGTACGGTTAGCAACCGCACATTGTAATTTGGCCTAGTTAGAATACTGCTAATTTTGTTAATTTATAAAATGTAGTATCGGCACTTACGCAAGAACGTCAGTCTTCGGTTTGCATCGAGCTCGCGCAACATTCAACATTTTATAACATTTTTATAACATTTTTCTATTATTTTATTATTACTTTATTTTAGTGCAATTTAGTATTAAATACCTTTTTTAACATTAACATTTATTTTATTAAACATTCAACATTAAGTGTAAAGGCTCCTGCCCTTACAGGGAGCCCCCCTTAAATATTTATATTGTTTTGTTTTTAGTATTTGTTGTTGTAGCAGCAACAGATATACATCACCTGTGAAAATTTCAACTCTCTAGCTATCACGGTTCATGAGATACAGCCTGGTGACAGACAGACAGACAGACAGACGGACCGCGGAGTCTCAGTAATAGGGTCCCGTTTTTACCCTTTGGGTACGGAACCCTAAAAATGACGATTTTTTTTATGTATTCCAAAACTTTACATATCATAAATAATATTGTCGTTTAAAAAAACTCTTGAATATATTTTTTTCAATTTATTATAAGCAATTGAAAATCGATAAAATTTTAGAAAGAACCAAGTGACTACAAACGGGCCACGTTTGATCGCCATGTTGGTGACGTCATAACGTTCAAGGAATTTTACGATACAATGTCAACTACACGTGAATTGACTAAAAATATCCGCAAAATTGTGCAAAAATATTATTTTAAACAGCAAGTTTTATTTACTCATGTGTATATGTAAATATAACGGATTCATATAGGCTAATTTCGATAATTAACCCACCTGATCGACGATTTGGAAAATTTTGAGTATAAATAGTAATAGTAGTACATTTAGTATTTTATGAAATAAAGTAGTTACAGTTGTTTACCAGGTACATTTAGAAACATAATTGTCATAACCTAATCGTTTTCACTTATGGGTAAGTAATATTGGTATAAAATAAAAAGTTAACAAACACGACTGGCGCGAAACTTCGACTTTGGATATCAAAAACCTTCATTAGATACCACTAAATATGATATAACCCGAAATATGTGGAGCCTTTATTTTTATTTACTTTTTGCACAAAATCCTAAAAATGTTGGGTGATTTCTATTATTTACATATCTCTTAATAATATTAAACACTAATATCTATATTATATATTCGCAAACGCTAAAAAACTTTGTAGAACAAAAACGTGAAAATATTAACTTGGTAGATTTTTCTTCCACTAATTCTTTAGTAAATATCTCTTAAATGCGTCAAACGATTATCACAATTCAAACAGAAATATTAGTTTTACGCCTGTATCTGTCATTTCAGAATAAAATAATGAATATATCTCCATAAACAAAAAATCATGTTTTCAATTTACGTAATTATACAACAATGTCACCTTTGCACGAAAGTTCCCATAAAAATACTTTTCTCAGTCTTTAATGATCAAAGTAAGAGATTAATACGAATCTAATACCTGTGCTAATATTAAATTAGAACAATATAACAACATAATTAACACATTCTAATTAGAATCTAGTTAGACATAGGACATTTCTCAAAACTTTAGTACAGATTGCTAGGTACTTGGCTATTGCGCGATGGTCACATAAAGGTTTTTTTTTTTGCAATATTCGTACATAATAGTATGCAGCAAGAACGATAACTTTTATGGTTTAATGTTTTTGATCTATGAATTGATTTTCATAAATATATTCACGATAATAACAAGATAGAATCGGTTAAAAGTCAAAACAGTATATCAGCTATGTGCTACAATGAGTAGAAATGAACGTTGTGACGTCACATGGGCTCGGGTTTTGTTCGGGAACTGTCGAGGTGTTTTCGGTTCTGGATTCAACATAATCTTTTCAATTTGTTATAACTTTGCAATTACAGCGAAAAAAAAAAAACTAAAAATAGTTTTGTATGAAAACTTATATATGATCTTTCCATTTATTACAAAAAAAAAATTGGTTCAACAAACCAATTATAATTCAGTTATCAAAACCTGCTATTCTCTAAATCTATCGTCGTATTAGAGACACAATAGTAAATCATTAAACAGACGCCTTATACGGTGTCGAGACACCCTGTTCCATCTTAAAAATCAATGCTGGCCAGTAAGAAACCAGGAAGAATAAAGTCATGCTGTAATTCCACATCAAAGTTTTGAGCTTCAAACTCTCAGAGCAATGACTATTTATTCTAAAGCATAGAGGGAGCATACAAATTAGGGACAAATTACGATATATCTAAGCTCTTCTCTCTTATGACTCAGATTGTACACTTAAAAGAGACAAACATATAAGGATTTATCCATGATTAAAGCTAAATGGACATTCCGAAATTGTCAAACGGTCACACTTGGTCTCTTATTATACGATCAATTAAAAAGAGCACCATAGTTGCTTAGTACATGGTTAACCGTACAAACTATTTGGTTTAGTCGTATGTTACGTCGTGAAAGTAAGTACGTGTGCTGGGTCATTGTTTTATTAAAAACGAATAGATTTCTTGCATAAATTTGTAAAAAAAGTGCTGCGAAGAACAGATCAATAAGCTGTTAACATGGCTTGTTTTGTGTTATCGTATGAATCGCATTCGTCACGGAAAGAAAACAATGAATTTGTAAGCTTTCATCGGTAAGAGTTCTTTTTCAGTTTTCATATAAAATCACGCGAAATATTTGGATGTGATCACTTATAACATACATATTAGATTGATAATGATCCCTTCAAACTATCTTTATTACAAATTATGTTGTTATAGCGAATTAATTTTCAAAAAATTATTTGTCGATTTGTTAAGCTAGTGATGCGATACTTTTTATCGATACGATAATATGCCCATAAATTGGAGAAGGTATCGTTTTTTTGCAGTATGCCTCCAAATTAGAAAGAGAATTGGTCTAAAGCGATTCCAAGAGCCAGAAATTATTGGACTAAGCATAGCCGAATATGTTCGAAACATTTTACGGATGACTGGTTTATAAGAAGCGATAAATGGAGAAGGCTTAAACCTGGCGCCATACTATCTCTATTATTGGTAAGTAAAGCCATCTTCACGTGCGCTCACTTATTAGTCAATTCGCGTTAATTTCGTGTTCAGAAGCCCACATAACGTAAATTATACGAATATTGTGCAATACCAACAATATTTCTTAATTACGTATCGAATTGATAGTATTAAGTCAGTAAAAAGAAAAGCAAGATGATTTCATGCTTCGGAAGGAACGATAAGCTGCGAACTAATGCTCGTTACTTACGTTGGAGATTGGAAAGCGGTAAAAAAATCTGACATCAGTGTTTGGTTGATAGACTTTGCAGCTCACACGACAAGAAGAAGAATAGGATTATCATGTAAAAGCCTGTTGGAACCCGAGCGAGATTTATTAAACAAACAATGTATTCTTTGTTTTTATAATCCATGGAATTTATGACATGACAATACGGTTTATTCCAGAAATCTCCACCGTCAAATCCCCACCAGCGGGGATTGTTAGTTTTTTTTCAGAAATCCCCACTAGCTAAATAAACTCAGCTTAGTGGGGATTTTTTGGAAAAATAAGTACCAATCCCCACCACGTGTTGTTTCTAAATTATTAAACAAAAAATGCGTTAAACAATTTAATTATATCAGAATTAATTATAAAATTATTTGCACAGTAAATATTGCAGAACTTCAGTCACCGGAAATCTGGTTTATCATAAATGCAATATGCATCCAGAGATAAACAATATACACCACTAAAAAGAAGGAGAATTGATTTTAATGCATTGTTCTACTGGTATTTTTTTATTGCTGGTAACAGTCGCGTGTAGGGTAGTTAGACAAAATATTTGTTACTTCAGTGTACTCAAACAAAATATATATTGTGGGTACTGTATAAACCTGATCGTAGGTATACAACCGTATAGTAGGATAAAAGAAGATTTCATAAAAGTATTATGTGTTTACGGAGAGAGGCACAAACTTTTTGGAAAGCTGGCATAATAAACTTAATGCAGCTGTATCGAAGAAAAAACCAAGTTTACTGAAACTCCTACATTTTTTGCATGAAGACGCTTTGTTTATGAAAAAAAGTGCTAACGAAAGTCACCGTCGGAACCTGTGATCACAAAGAGGCAAAGAAAAATACCAATTTATCTTAGATGCTCAACTAGAGCTAATGCATGGCAGCATTACAGTGCCACTTTTTTTGGAAAGAATGAAATCAATTCTCAATCGCTATTTACGTTATCCTATAATGTTTAAATAACTGTGGTTTGAATCTAATTAATAGTTGTAAATATGTTTGATTTTCATTTCAATGCAATCAATTTATAATAAAAGTTGATTATAATAATTTCATAATTTTTGGTACTTATTTTTCAAAAATCCCCACTAGGCTGAGTTTATTTAGCTAGTGGGGATTTCTGGAAAAAAACTAACAATCCCCACTGGTGGGGATTTGTCGGTAGGGATTTCTGGAATAAACCGACAATACATTCATTCCGATATGTAAATTATATGTCAAAATATTTTTTATCGATACCTCTGCAAAATATGGCACATCACTACCGATACAAAGAATGTGGACAGCATTGCCATAAGCAACCCTTATAACCATATACCTGTCCTTGTTATTCACACTGAATGTGTCATAAGTAAAAAGAGTATAACTATACTGAAATTTCACGCTCCCTCTATGCTTTAGTCATTGCTCTGAGTTCAAACTTAAAGATATTTGGCATCAGCTGCTTCCCTTGTACATAAATAATGACAGCAGCGGATCATGTTAATCCGGACTCATTTAAATTTTACAATGTGGGTTGATAAATAGGTGATTCAGTTGGATTTTCGTTCCGCGTAGAATTAAATATGTATTGTATAATAAACGACTTATGGGTGGTGTATTCGAGTGAGCGGTGATGGCTTAGCAGCTGTTTAGTTGACAGTAATATTACCATTTATTTAAGTTATGCTTCTCTTGTAATGAATTAATCATAATTTTGTAATTTTCTTTAATATATTTTATACTTTATTAAACAGCACCTTTTACATAAAAGTGTGAAATATAATAGAATATTGTATGAATTATTTGACAAATATATTTAATTGTAAACAGGTATATTTCATTTTTGTGTTAAACAGGGATCAGGAGTAGTTCTGATCCCTGCCTGGAGCCTGTTAAATCCTAAATATTGTACTTCGTAAAAGAGCATCACCTATGGCTATTTATCGAACTGAGTGTTCTGAATCGCCATAAAATAATTTATTGTTGTAATAGTTAAGATGCATAAGTGCGAAAGACATTTGACAATTAAGGCCTATTGAGTAGGAAGATAATAATTTTTAGTAGTTATTTTGGCTTGACCTCCAAACAATTGATGCTACTGTAACTAGCACTTCTAAATCTAAATTTGGGTTCTTGCTATTTCCTTAAAAGCCAATTCCCCTATACATCTCGGTTGCCAATACTTCTACAAGCTAAGCGGTCTCTTGGCACCAATCAGCGTTCGCATTGAAAACATATTATCGAAATAAATTCTGCAATTCAGATAACCAGCATTCTGTCTGATAAGTTTTTACCGCTGTGCATTAGTCGCTACCGAGTCGTCGCTTGGCAAAACTTTTTAACTCCCATTGACTAATGTCTAGCCACTTAGGTATTGGAACACTTAGGGGTTTGTATTTCCAGTCGAGTAAGGCATAATCACAGTACAATGTGTAATAGCTTTGCGATCTGTACTCGTCATAACTCTTACGTTTAACTACAATTATTATAGTCAAACGCAAAATTGTAGTTTAGGTACTTTATGGGATCCAAGCAAATAATACGTACTGTTTGTATCCAAGCATAATTCCATCAAGTTAACTCGAAGGTTACCTTTATTGCATACCACTTTTTTTTTTGTGTAGCTCTGTCATTTCTAGTCAAGTATAAAGTGCTTATACATGTTGGTTGGAGTTTGTTACTAATTACGTCTGGGAATACAAAAGCTAACTGAGTTTTTCACATTTAGCATCTAATAGCCATTTTTGGTGGACGTGTTACGATTATTCTTTATATAAAACCACAATCTAAGAAGTTTTTCTAATATTGTGGAAAGCTACAGGTCCTTATCTAGATAAGTATACATTAGAAGGTCACTGGACTACAAGACGTACGGCGATGCGCCATCGCTACATGGTAGACATACCACCCATACGCACTAAACGTTTTGGAAATACTTTCATTATGCGTACAGCTAAGGAGTGGAATTCCCTGCCGGAGTCTGTGTTTCCCGATAGCTACAATCTAGGAGTCTTTAAGTCAAGAGTGAATAGGTTACTTCTAGGCAAGCGTGCTTCACCGTCGACCACATCATCGCTTACCATCAGGTGAGATAGTGGTCAAGCGCGAGCCTATAATATATGAAAAAAAAAAAAAAGAATTGTTGAAGTACTTTAATTTATTTCGTTTGCAGAGCAACAGTCTGAAATCAGTCTGAAACAATTTCTGCACATCTACACAGGAATTCTCGCTATCTGTCCGGATACACGACAAGGCGTCAATCAAAACTTTTTCAATAATGTAAGATTTCATGAGCTCATAAGACATACACATTAGACAACTGTTACAAGTTCAGATATAGTACTTAGCAACGCTTCGAGTATTTTATCTCTTAAGTAATTACGAGAGCACGAATATATATATCCGAAGTACCTTTTATATTAAAGACATCAAAACTTGAAGCCTAAGATTACCATTAATAACAGATTGCTATCAAAGCTAACAAATGAGCAAACTTGCCTTTAGAAGTTTCAAGAGATTTGCCTCTGTGAACAAAATTTAGGGCACCGAACCAAAACCGCTAATCGGAGAATGTTAACGAAAGTAAATCTATTCTGGGCCCTACATCAGAGGCAGGAGCAATAGATTTCAAGGAGCGAAATGTACGGGTGGACGTCAGGGCATGTGTCTGGCAACGTCGCTCAAAGTGACTGACTGCACTTTCCGGATTCACAGTTTTCGGTTGAAAAAACTAGCTCAAAAATTTTGTTTTGAATGAAATTTTGTAGAAAGAACTGAGGTTTTTGCAGAAAAGTTTTAATATTTTTCTGGTGACAGTATTTTTTGTGCATATGTAATGATTTAAAAGAAGAAAAACAAAGAATTTATACATATCTACAAATTAGCCAACGAAGTGGAAGGAAGTATATTTACCTAGGTACAGCAGAATAATTTTCGTTCATCCCAGTTCGTACTCTTTGATTCTCAGTTCCCCAAACAAACATTTTAGGAAATACAATTTTTCTTATTTCCTTATCCAGGCCATTACTGATTTTGTGAATCGCGATTGCTTTCCTATTCAATCCAAAACGTCGGATTACTTCGTTCACTTTCTTGAATTGGGTCAATCAGGAATCAACGGAACGGGAATATAATTTGCACAAAGAAACAGCCAGGAATATCTAAATTAGGAGGCATGAGACGCCTTGTGCGACGTTTAATAAAATGAGGTATGACGTCACGGATCACTTACGATTTTATGGAACGTAAGAGCCTGTGTTTACGCAATATATAACATCGCACGTGTATTTCGACGGAGCGTAAACTTTATACACAATTTTGACCTTGTTTTTAGTACTGAATGTAAAGCTGTAGAATTTGTAGGATATTAGGGCAATGTAGAGTTGAGAAGGATTTTGTAGGAATACCGTGCTTAGGATACGTGCTTGAATTACGTGGTATTTGGCTTTTGGAACATTTGGTGGCGTGGATTTTAATCATCGCTTAAGAGGGTATATTTGAGACATTATAGAATTGAAATCCGTGGTCGCAAATACTAACCAATCTGTTCAAGTAGACTTAAGGACCTTACTGGTGCCGCGATGTTATTTAAATTGCTACGACAGGAGATATCATGCACGTATTTTCTAAGACATTTTCAAGCACATTGCGTCGATGTTAACGTTATTTTAAATTTTCTTAGTAAAAATCGCCTGAGGAAGAGATATAAAGCGATACGCTTCGAACCATCAGAATGGTTGCTTACTTAAATCCCTCTGCAGAAATGTAAGAATTCTCACAAGATATATATAGCTTTCCGTACCATGGATGAAGAAAGTTTGCTAAAAAGAAAAGACAGTACAACCGTGAGCTTAGCAAGCTCACGCAAGAGTGGGCACAATTCCTTCCTTTCTTTGAAACTTTGACCTTAGCAATAGCCCGGAATACGGTAGACGCTGTCTGTAAGGATCCAAGTAGGTAGCAAGCGTTTTACACGTTGTAAATTTATCTAAAATAATATTATAGAGACGCTTTCTTTTGTTTTAGATTAGACTGGCGACTCGCCCCGGCTTCGCACGGGAAAAATGTGTAAACCGTATCAAAATCCATTGCGTAGTTTTTTAAAAGCTTTTATTTAACTTGCAATGTATGTATGTATAATTATGTTCGGGTCAAATCTTGCCACTGAATTTTGAAGCAGTTATCCTCTACAGATTAAAATGCATTTTTGCATACGCGTTTAGTTTGGATAACAATGCATGGTTAGCTAAGTGGCGTCATTCTAAATCCAATATGGAGGACGGCCAAGTGGGTGGACTAGTTTTATTGTGAACTGCCATGATATGGGAATCAAATGAAAGGGTTTGTTGAGTAGAATACGAAAAAAGCTTGTTTAAAAAAGATTTTTAATTAATAATTTTATTTATTATTGACTAGCTGACCCCCGCGGCTTTGCTCCCGTCAAAATTATAGCCTATGTTACTCGGGTATAATGTAGCTTTCCATAAGTGAAATAATTTTTAAAATAGATCCTGTAGTTTCGGAGCCTATTCGGTACAAACAAACAAACAAAAAAATCTTACCTCTTTATAATATTGGTATAGATTGGCTTGCGTTTAACCACTATCTCGCCCGATGGTAAGCGATGATGTGGTCGACGATGAAGCACGCTTGCCTAGAAGAAATCTATTAACTCTTGACTTAAAGACTCGCAGGTTTTAGCTATCAGGAAACACAGACTACGGCAGGGAATTTCACTCCTTAGCTGTTACCATATTAATATAATGCTATTTCGATTGCAATAAAACATTTACTGATAAATAGCTACACTATCGTTTAGAGTTAAGGCGTTCGCATTCCAAAATTCGAATTTAGTTTCGGTTGAATACTCACGACTTTTTTTATCTTGATAGAAATGTGTGCATTAGTTTGTGGTGATAGGGGTCAATATGCTATGTACAAATGTACATTATAGTACATCTTAGAAACAACACAGCGTCTTTTGCGATCCGTTACTCCGAAAAAATGGCTAGGTTATGGTAGGTAAATTAGTAGAAAGCTTGTTTTAATATTCAGAATTATCCATTTTTTGCAGTTGTTTGTTGTTTTACTACTCTCTCATTTTTATGACTTATGACCTTTTGAGAGATCAAGTTACTTGTTATTTTTGATTACAAAATTTAGATGCCTATAATTTAACCAAATTATTTGGTTCTCAACAACAAAGTCAACGGTCCATCCTAATTTCCAATTTCCTTTATTATTATTAATGGTCATATAGTACATCAAGTTATGCGGCAAACACACGTCAACACTGTCTCAACTACATTCCAAGCATTTACCAACTCAAACCCAACTGACACCAACATTTGAGGACCTGACACCAACATTTGGGGACCCTACACCTCCCTCCTTATTTATCTAACGAGCTCTGCAATTTTGTGGCGTAATTTCGCAATATTCTACCCAAGAGCACTAGAAAGGGCCGAGAGGGCTGAGATCGTAAGATAAATAATGTACGAACATAATTATGGTGATGTCAATCTACTTCGCATGTTTCATTAGGAATTCAAGGCGAAGCGCAGATCATGCAAAACTTGCGGTTTGAATTACCGTCAGTTTAATTAGAGAACATACTGTATTAATCCGTCTTTTGCAAGGATTTCTTTTTATCTGTTCTGTGTGTATTTGGCAAATATTGAGGATGGAGTTGTGGAGCACTTGATTTATTTTCAGGACTTACATTTTCAGAATATTATGTTACTTTTCTTGCACGATCTTTTAGACAGGCATTATTTTTGACATCGAGTGTACGATTTAAGGCTCTCTTTGCATACGACAGTCGTGGACTTCCACATTTTTTTGCCCATGTTGTTTTTCACGTATATTTTTTTAACGAGCCACACGAATCGGGACGGATATAAGTCCCATTTGTTTTTTTTTATTAAAGTGAAACTATGAATATTTCAAGATTTTGAAATAGAAAACCTTACCTTATTGTAGTGATTTTAGGCCGAAACAAAGTAGATACGGTAGAGAAAGAGGAAACCTTTTTGAATCCTTTTTTAACTGGCACAAAAGTTATAAATTATGAAAGAACAAAAATAATAAATTTTATAGAATAATATTTTCATACATCAAAAATAACTAAAACTCCTTTGACTATTAATTTGAAAAAATTAAATAATATTCGCCTTTTAGTGATAGCGTGGGTGCCGTTGCCAGATTTATAATTTTCTCTTCATAATTTTATTGAACTCTGGATTGCCAATGAAAGTCCCGTGTCGCTTTATGATACAGAATAATTACTTTTTAATATCATTAAGAAAGCCGTGCTTATTTTAAAGTCAGTTATGAGATTCCTATACATAATGTTTCATCTGTAATGTAATCTATCTATCTAATGTCTTATAATAATATTCCTTTTTTTTTTGTTTTCCCTGGAAACCTTCGAATAGCGCACGTACGGTAGATACCGGGAGTATGTGTGATGTAGAAAAGCATCTCAGTGGTCAACGTCAGCACAAGGAATCTCCATGTCTACTTTATTGTTCATCCTGGAACTGCCGCTGTACAACGCCCGTTACGAAACATCCCTGAGGCGATTGTAAAGGACCCTACCATTAACTTGGCTGTGCATGGCGATATGTAACTACCATCCTCCTTGGGTTCACTCAGAGGCGGACAGAGTCCTCATAAACCACACAAATATACCTGAAAATAAAAAAGCTTATACAACAATTTGTCCAAAAGCAATTTTGTATCACTAAGTTCCCAGCACAACCTGTCTAACTTCTCTGTTGAGGTACATAAGAAACGTAATAACTACATAACTTCCAAAAATGTTGATCCCAACACGAATAAACTACTCCAATATGAAGATAAAGTACAGGCAACCGTGATGAGTGCTTACCTACATTTTATGTCGGAATGACTCCGAACTAATTAAAACACTGCTGAAGTTTCGCCCTTTGGGGGTACTAAAAACTTTTCAACATGTCCTCACACGGAATTTCGGGCGCTTTTAAAACGGGTTCTGTAGTATACTGGGTTCCTTGGACCCTTTTATGTTTTACGTGAACAGATTTCATCGCCTCATTAGTCTGACGTGTAAGCTTGACTGCTGATCAAAAGGTACTGTTTTGATCTCTGTAGTTTTTAGGGTTCCGTACCCAAAGGGTAAAAACGGGACCCTATTACTATGACTCCGCGGCCCGCCTTTCTGTCTGTCGGTCTGTCTGTTTGTCTGTCACCAGGCTGTATCTCATGAACCATGATAGCTAGGCAGTTGAAATTTTCACAGGTGATGTATTTCTGTCGCCGCTATAACAACAAATACTAAAAACCGAATAAAATAATTATTTAAGGGGGGCTCCCATACAACAAACGTAATTTTTTTGCCGTTTTTTGCGATACCTTCGTGCACGAGTCCGACTCGCACTCTGCCGTTTTTTTTTTTTGTTGTTGTTGGAATTTTGTATGGATGGATGTATATCTTTACGGACGCATCCCTACCAATGTTTGTATTACGAATATGCTTTTGAGCATTATAAACAAAACATAAGCAAGGACAAAAAATGAAGGTGTGAAAGTGAGAGAGGGCAGAATCACATCATTGCTTACTATCAGGTGAGATAGTGGTCAAGTGCAAGCTCAAAAATAAAAAAGGATTGAATCTCAATAAAATAAAATTCACTGAATATGGCAGACAATATGTAGCCCCGACCCCAAATAAATTGAAATAAGAGCATGAGATCAGTGATGATGATGGGGAAATGTTTGGAAAACGAAAATTATATGCACACAAATAAACGATGAACAGGTAAAATTTAAAAACCCCCGAAACATTGTTATTTCGTGCCACATATTTTATCAAGTAGTAGACACGCTTTGATCGACAATCTATTGAACACGTAATTATGACAAAATATCTTGCTAAAATACCCCGATTCAAACAGAAAAACGCTCATAACTTTTGAAAGGTTGAACTGATTTTTCATCAAACACTGTTAAGAACACTCTTGATTAATGACAAATGCGTGCACTGACTGGACAGGTCAACTCAATCTGGCTGGTTATTTCCTCAAAAGACCATTTCAGACATCAGTCTACATGATCTAACCAAGATTTTGTCAGGCTTTTAAAAGAGTTTGTGTGTGACCTCTGAGTTTGTTTCGGCCTTTCTTCTCAGAGTAGTCAGATAGGAAACGCCGACCTCATCTTGTTTTAAAAAATATTATCGACATGTAAAAGAGTTTGTGCAAACCAACTTACAGAAATAAAATCAGCTTTCATTTTATCATTTAAGTCACCTTTCAAACAAAAAAACGAAATCAAAACTCGGTTCATCCAGTTAGGAGCTATGATGCCACAGATAGATAAACAAACACACAGGTACACAAATCAAAGTAATAACATCCCTTTTTTTCCGTCGGGGTTTAAAAAGATTAGCATTAGCTGCAAAGTTCTTAGATCATTACAATTCAGTTATGAAAACCTGCTATTCACTCGTCTGTCGTCATTACGGACACAATAGTAAAACAATTAAACAGACGCCTTATAAGGTGTCGCGACACCCCGTTCCATCCTAAAAATCAATGCTGGCCAGTAACAAACCAGTAAGAATAAAGTCATGCTGTAATTCCACATCAAAGTCTTGAGCTTCAAACTTAAAGATATTTAGCACCAGCTGCCTCCCTTTTACATAAATAATGACAGCAGCAGATCATGTTAATCCGATCCCCTCATTTAAATTTCACAATGTGGGTTGATAAATAGGTGATTCAGTTGGATTTTCGTTCCGCGTAGAATTAAATATGTATTGTATAATAAACGACTTATGGGTGGTGTATTCGAGAGAGCAGTGATGGTTTAGCAGCTGTTTAGTTGACAGTAATGTTACTATTTATTTAAGTTATACTTCTCTTGTAATGAACTAATCATTTATTTAAGTAATCCTCGAAAGATTAGTCACACAGATGACTTTCGCCAACTAGACAATTTTGTAATTTTCTTTAATATATTTTATACTACATTAAACAGCACCTTTTACTTAGAAGTGTGAAATATAATAGAATAGAGTATGATTTATTTGACAAATATATTTCATTGTTGTGTTAAACAGGGATCTGGAGTAGTCCTGGTCCTGGTCCCTGGAGCCTGTTAAATCCTAAATATTGTACTTCGTAAAAGAGCATCACCTATGGCTATTTATCGAACTGAGTGTTCTGAATTATCATAAAATAATGTATTGCAGTAATAGTTAAGATGCATAAGTGCGAAAGACATTTGACAATTAAGCCCTATTGAGTAGGAAGATAAGAATAAAATAATTTTTAGTAGGTGTTTTGGCTTGGCCTCCAAACAATTTATGCTACTGTAACTAGCACTTCTAAATCTAAATTTGGGTTCTTCCTTATTCCCTAAAAGCCAATTCCCCTATACATCCCGGTTGCCAACACTTCTACAAGCTAAGCGGTCTCTTGGCACCAATCAGCATTCGCATTGAAAACATATTTACAAAATAAATACTGCAATTCAGTCAACCAGCGGTCTGTCTGATAAGTTTATTTTTACCGCTGTGCATTAGTCGCTACCGAATCGTCGCTTGGAAAAACTTTTTAAATCACATAGACTAATGTCTAGGCATTAAGGTATTGGAGCACTATGGGGTATATATTGCCAGTCAAGTAAGGCATAATCAGAGTACAATGTGTAATAATGTTGCGATCTGTACTCGGCACAGCTCTTACGTTTGACTACAATTATTATAGAAAAAAGTAAAATTCTGGTTTAGGTACTTTTTTTTATCCTCTGAAGACTTTCGCTGGACCACTATCACACGTGATGGTAAGTGATTATGTGGTCGACGGTGAAGCACGCTTGCCTAGAAAAAACCTATTCACTCTTGACTTAAAGACCCCAAGATTGCAGCTATCGAGAAACTCAGACTCCGGTAGGGAATTCCACTCCATAGCTGTACGCATATTGAAAGTGTCCCCAAAACGTTTTGTGCGTATGGGTAGGATATCCACCATGTACCGATGACGCATTGCCGTACGTCTGTTAGTCCGATGATGGAACAGGCTGGGCGGAATTGGATCATGCACTTTAAGGAATCCAAGCAAATAACAGGCGTATTTAGTAATCCAGTAGAAATCGACACTAAATTAATAAAATCAAAATCTGAAAGTGACACTCGCGAGGATAAGATAAATGGATTGACGTAAGAATCATAAAAATCGGGTCACGCGTTTGGTCTCTAGAATGCCACATAGGAACAAACGTACCTATATAGACTGATAAACACATTATTCTCCTTCGGCGTGGTGCGCAGCGGGCACTAGTTTTTCAAAGTTGCAAATTAGGATTCACACTACCCTAACTGGTCCATACAACATACCAATAAATCTGAACTACATCATGCTTTGCGATTATAGCCTTTTTACCCGACTGCTGAAGGAGGGTTATGTATGTATGGACTTATATTAATGTATGTACTTATGTAAATATTGTAAAATACCTATTTTTTTTAAAAAGAGTGAGTATGGAGTTTCTTGTGCGTTCTTCTCCATAACAATCTACTTTCTGAATGCACGGTAGACTCATTTTTTATTACTTGTAAACCGTGTACTACCGTGCATTAAGTCTACCGTGCATTCAGAAAGTAGATTGTTATGGAGAAGAACGCACAAGAAACTCCATACTTACACTTTTTTTTTTAATATGTATTTTACAATATTTACATAAGTACATACATTAATATTAGTGAGGACGATGCACCCAGCATAGCTCTACACACTATACTACGTACAGGTATAAAGTATTAAAAAGCATTAACAGGAAAATTTAAAATTTGATAAGTAGGAACATGGTTTTCATATACTTACAAATATTGCAAACATAGGTAAAATATCTAATTCAACAACAACGGAACAGTGTGTGAGTGAATTTAAAAAAAAAACCTGAGTACAATAACTATGAATAGGAATATAAATTAACAAATTTGATTTTGTCTTCACCAAAGATTGCCCTTTGGAGCAGGACCAGCATGTTGCCAAGCATTCTTATCTTGAATATAATCATCTAATTTGCAATATGCTTGTTTACAAAGAGTGCTTTTAACTTAAGTTTTAAATTTACTTTCATTTAGTTTTAATATATCACAAGGTATTTTGTTATAGAAATTAACACGGTACCACATGAAAGATGATTGTACTTTAGCTAGTCTGTAAGAAGGGTGATCTAACTTATCTTTATTTCTGTTATAACAATTGTGTCTATCACTGACTTTACTAAAGAGATGTATATTTTTCCTTACATACATAATATTTTCATAAATGAATTGGCAAGGAACTGTCATAATATTAATATTTTAAACAGTTCCCTAAGAGATTCACGGTGACTTAACTTATATATGGCTCTGGCAGCTCTCTTTTGCAATATAAATATAGATTCAATGTCAGCCGCTCGACCCCACAGTAAAATAGTCTTGAACATCGGCGCCGAGTTGCCAGCCTGTCGGTTTTTTATCGGTAACATTTCGTTGAGTGTGCGATGGAATTAGACGATCTAATTCCACCTAGCCCGTTTCATCATCGGACTACCAGACGTACGGCAATGCGCCATCGATACACGGTAGACATCCCACCCATACGCACAAAACGTTTTGGTAACACTTTTATTATGCGTACAGCTAAGGAGTGGAATTCCCTGCCGGAGTCTGTGTTTCCTGATAGCTACAATCTAGGGGTCTTTAAGTCAAGAGTGAATAGGTTATTTCTAGGCAAGCATGTTTCACCGTCGACCGCATCATCGCTTACCATCAGGTGAGATTGTGGTCAAGCTCGAGCCTATTGGTTTTAAAAAAAAAATGCTGTGAAAGTAACCAAAATTGACCAAACGAGCGGTTTCTACATCCGTTAACTGTCTTATCTTTCTAACAGCATAAGCGACTGAGCTTAACCGACCTGCAAGAGATGTTATGTGAGGACCCTATTGCAATTTGTCGTCTAGAGTGATTCCCAGGAAAACTGTTTGATTTACAAAGTCCAGCTTTTCGCCAATCAATATGATATCGCATTCGGTACTTCTAACATTCGGCAATGTGAATCTAATACTTTTGTTTTTTTTTTCATTTAGTTCCAAATAGTTCGCCGTGAACCAATTTTGGACCTGATGAATGGAGTTATTCACGTCATCAAGATTTTGTGACCGCCGATCTATTTTAAATATCAAAGATAGCAAACAACACCATCTTCAGTTGATTTTGTAATAATTGGGGTAAATCGTTAATATAAACTAAAAAGAGGAAAGGACCAAATATCGAGCCTTGAGGAACACCCATTGTCATTTCAGACCCTAGTGAGTTTACGCCGTTTACCTGATTTTTTACTTATCTGGCTTTTAAATATGATCTAAGTAACTCAAGGGCTGTATGTCAAATTCCATAGTGCTCAAGCTTCAACAATAGTGTCTCGTGGTTAACGCAATCGAACGCCTTCGAGAGGTCGCAAAATATTGCAATGGCATCCTTTGCTGCCTCCCAGGCGTTAAATATGTTCTTTATTAGGGTGACACCCGCGTCAGTTGTGCAACGCCCTTTGGTGAAACTGTAATGTTGACCATAAAAGATGGAATGTTTGTTAAAATGACGCAACAATTGGTTGAGCATTAACTTTTCGAAGACCTTACTGAAAACCGGCAGAATTGACACTGGCCTATAATTATTGGCTCCTTTGCTATCCCCGGATTTAAACAATGGAACTACCTTACTGTGTTGCATGAGGTCCGGAAAAACTCCTTGCTTAACACTAGTGTTAAATATGAAAGCTAAATAGGGTGCAACAGTTTCAATTATTTGTTTACATACTTTTACAGATAGTCCCCAAAGATCTCCTCCTGATTTAATTTTAAGATCTTGAAAAGCTAAAGCAAACGGTATGAAAATGATACACAATGAGAATGAGAGATGTATATGACTTATACACATCTGTTCCTTAGTCACACTCAATATAACCTTATTCTAAGAGCTTATAGTCACCCCCCCTGGTTTCATTATAAAATCATACCCTTATTCATGACAAGATTAATAAAAAGGCTAATATTTTTGAATTTTTGCGGTTTTAGCTGAGGTTGTAGTCATGGCTGTAGACTCACACGTGATCATAACCTCAAAAGTTACGAAATACTTATGTGTTAAGTTCTTTGATCCTCTGATTTTAAATAATTAATTTTACAATGCATGTCCTCGAAAAGAGCGTTTTCCAAGCAGCCAAACTGTGCGAAGAGTGTCACTTTATTGTATTTTTTTGCATGCATAGAGTTTTTATTATTTGAGATTTTTTTTACAAATTAGTTATGTACAGATTATCATTCATATAAAAGGCATTTTTAATTACTCTAGATTTAGATTTTAATCAATAAATTAATTTTAAATATTCATTAAATATGTTTGGCAGAACGTATATTTTGCTCGTGCCTTATTGCGTTACGATGTGACAGCTATTTGCACATGCGCAGTAGATATGCCCGAGAAACTATTATTTAATCTGTGAATATGCTGAACGCGCTTGAATGAGGCCGCGATTTTATTAATTTCTTTTTATTAATTAATTTATTTCCTCGCACAATGCATACTAAAATGTTGTATGATACACGTACGTAAGATGATTTTCGACTCGTGTTGTAAAAATGCCAATCATCGGAAATTATTGCATTAAAGGTGTTATTATAGAAACAGTAGCGGTCTGGTAGTAAATTATAATCTTACGTGGTTCAATATTTTACATGCAAGTGACAAGTAGTACAACCAGAACATAAACAAACCGTAACTAAGCTTATTTAAAAACGGTGACAGGCATGGTGTAAATATGATTAAACACACAGGCCAGTGCATACATATGCGACCTCCAATAGAAATCACCTACCTTCCACACTTGTAGTATAAATTACTATTTACACTACCAAACCAAACCAAACTAATTAACCAAACTAATTACTATGTAACACATTGCCTAAGAAATTCGTTTCGAAATATGAACATTAAGACACAAAATTTTAAAATTAGAAAATAACTCAATTACATAAAACAGTTACGAAATGACTTTTGTATGGAGTTTTGATATCATTATGTATTTACAACGTAATTTTTTTTTTTGGCGGCCAAGTACGGGTGACACAATTTGCAATTAAAAGAAAAAAAGAATGTAACTGAATAGGCTACTGTTGGTAGACGCATTCTGCCGCTATGCCCGCGCTTTTTCCACCGCCCCATCAAGCAGAATGATACTGAACCTGTTACCGATCGAAAAAGCGCACATTGATTGTGTGTATATAGTCTGTGGTTTTTAGTCTGAACGTTAATAAATTGTTCTTGGAACTTATTTGCATTTAATTAAGAAAGCTCATCAGGAAGTGGAAAAAGAATCGTTCGTATCTCCCATAAAAGCGAATTTGCCCAGATAATGAGACCGAGCTAGATCGAATTTTCACCCCTATAGGGTTATATTTCACCCCTATGTTGCACTTTTCGAAATCGTTAGAGCCGTTTTCGAGACTTCGATAACAAATATATTACATACAAATATTGCTCGTTTATTAGTATAGGATAGGATAACTACTATACTACTACTATAGGTTAACTTCTTTAACCCCTAATATGTCGGTAGTAATTATTTACAGAGTTATACTTATATCCTTTAATAGGGTTCCGTACCCAAAGGGTAAAAATGGGACCCTATTACCAAGACTCCGCGGTCCGTCTGTCTGTCTGTCCATCTGTCACCAGGCTGTTTCTCATGAACCGTGATAGCTAGACAGTTGACATTTTCACAGATGATGTATTTCTATTGCCGCTATAACAACAAATACCAAAAACAGAATAAAGTAAACATTTGAGTGGGGTTCCCATACAACAGACGTGATTTTTTTGCCGTTTTGTGAGATGATGGGACTCGGACTTGGCCGGTTTTTTCCACTTCTTTACGGAATAAAGGCGATATACCATATATAATACTTACAAAGGGTTTCTGCGCTGGTCATTTCTTAAATCTTTACGATGACGATTACGTTGGCTTTGCTTATACAGTCACTCCTGGATCATTTAGCAAATACTTATCATAGTTCCTACTGAAGACCCTATTTAAAAGTATTATTGATGATCTGATACACACTACAACCCTTTTGCATCATTAGTGAAAATACGTTGTGATTGATGCTCGTTTCTCAAGTGCTTCTAGCACTACAAAAGATATTATTATAAAAATTTCATATGCCATGTAGATTCGTATTATGTACTTTGTGAGAGAGAGAGACGGAGGAGACGAGGTCTGTGTCTCAGCATTCGTAACGTTAAAAGGCAAAAAGGGTGGAGGGTTAAATGATGACGTAGTTTATAAGTTTATGTTGGCATTGTTGAAGGATAACATTGTAAGGAAACATTGACTTATAGTTGATATAAGTTTGAAATCATCAACCCAAGCGTGGTGATAAATGCTCATGCCTTCTCTTTATGAGAGAGGCCTTTTTCCTGCAGTGGGACAGTACCAATCTGGGATTATGATTATATTACTTATTTGCAAACTATGTCACTCAAAGCCGCTAAGTAAACTAACATAAATAAACCAAGTCTAAATCCACTATTGTTTGATATACTCGGTTTGTGAGTGCTTGGTTAGTTTAGCGAGACTATATAGTGATGCGATTTGGCAGCACTAACATAAGCTACCGCAGACCGTGGCTGAGAGTAGACTAACTCAAAACTTAGCTAACTTGAAGCATATGTAGAGCGCTCAAGCTTATATATCAGTAAGTCAATAAACTGAGTCTATTTACTCTAAGTAAGTAAATATTCCGAATCGGTGTAATGTTAACGTAAGTTTCTTTATCATCATCTGCCTAGCCTTTTCCCAATTGCTGTTGGGGTTGGCTTCCAGTCTTACCGGTTTCAGCTGAGTACCAGCGCTTTACATGGAGCGACTGCCTATCTGACCTCCACAACCCTGTAACTGGGTAACACGATACCCCTTGGCAAGACTGGATCCCGATCTCAGGCTTCTGATTATCCGTAACGACTGTCAAAGATCTTTAAATGACAGCCGGGACCAACGACTTAACGTGCTTTCAGAGGCACGGAGGAAACTCGCTATGTTGAAATGGTCACCCATCTACGGACCGACCTCGGCAAGCGTTGCTGAACCTTGAAGATCGACCCGGCTGTTATTATTTAGTCACGAGCTCCTCAAGTAAGTAGTAAGTTTATTTATAATAGCAGAGAAATAAAATGTTTTTTTAAATTTAGTCTTATCTATACCATACCAATATTATAAAGAGGAAAGATTTTTTTGTTTGTCGGTTTGTGTGTACCAAATAGGCTCCGAAACTGCTGGACCGATTTTAAAAATTCTTTCACCGTTGCGAAGCTACTCTATCCCCGGGTGACATAGGCTACTTTTTATCCCTGTATTCCCACGGGAACGGGAACTACGCGGGTGAAACCGCGAGGCGTCAGCTAGTTATTAATATTTTTATCCTGTTCTGTCCAACTACAGGGAAAGGCCTCCCTTTCTTCCATCAATTCCTTCTGGTTTAGGGCAATTGTTTACCAATCCTGTCAATAGGTGTCAAGCTCGTCACGCCATCATCATGCCATGATGCCGCCGGATTATTTCCGGGGCCCATATTGTGCTTGATTAGGCTCATGAATCGTTTGACATGCGGCAGACGTCCACGGTCCAGTCCCATTTTAGCTTAGCTGCTTATGATGTTACAACATGTTGATAAACTTTATTTTTATATATCTACATATGCGTTATATTAGATCTATTTTGACACTTTTACTCATCCATATTCAAAAACTAAATGTGCCCGAAAAAAATGAAGTAATTTTTTTTATGGATTCACAATTACTTTTGATATATAAATTCATAAAGAAAACAGGGAATTTTGTTAAAATTCCAAGAAGTCGATTGATATTGCCATTAATCATGGTTGCCTGTGAGTCGTGCCATTAATACTTACATATACCTTCCTACCTCATTTGTGAGCCTTCGTCAAACATAATAATTTTAATTAATTTTAGAATTACATTGTTTTCGAGACGCCACTATACGATTCGCTCCTTTCGTATCTGTTTTCTTGGTGTTCACTAAAGTTCATAGAGTAGTCGGAAACTTCGCTACCTTTCTCCCGCTTCTCTGATAAGATAAAATTCGTAGCCAAATAGCCACGTGAAAGCACATTTTGATCTTAGAAAGTAATATTTTTCACGCAAATTCTTTGAAATTTTAGCAGTATGCAGTCTTTTGCGTGATCTTTTTAAAAACATAATCCTCCTTCGGCAGTCGGGTAAAGTGAATTCGTTTTCAAATTGCGTGCGATCACTGATGTGCGATTTGTTCAAAGTGAGCTTTACAGAATAGGAATACAGTTAAGCTATTTATACCAGTAGGTATATATAGCACAACTGTATTGTCTATACCGTATACCTGCCTACTTAATTTGTGTTTCTTCTTGAAACATTATATTTACATCTAAGATTTAAATAATTTTCGAGATGCCATATGATTTACTCCTCTGGTATCTACTTTCCTGGTACATATTAAAGTAGATACTTAGGAAAGTAGAAACCTCTACTTTCCTGGTACTTATGTATATCTGTTGAGTAATGCAACTTCTTATTCGCCTTTCCAATACAAGCTTCTGCCAGTGGCATCGCCTGCGTGAATGTCGGCAATTTTCCCGACCTACCTATTGGGACAAAATTATTGTATGTCCTGTTGGTATTGTGTGTAGGCAAATAGCCTAGAAATCATACAGCATATGCATACAACTATGCTATATGTTTTCTAAAACATATACCTATTGTTTAATGTATCAGCAGTACGCAATATTTTGCTAGTAAAACAAATAGTAGGCTAAGATCCCACTGCTCAAATCTACAAGTAATTTAATCTCTCAGTTAACAGGAATTTATGAGTTGCCAGTTTATTGGTTTACACCTGAAAATTCCTAGTGTAACTAGATACTAACAGGCAACCCTGCTGTAATCTATTTCACTTTCAAGTATCTTCCATAAAAAATATGTTTAATCAAAAACAATCGAATGCAATTTTTATAAGTAAGGTCTCATAGGGGAACTCTGATTGAGGGAATGAGTCGTTATCCACCTCGTGACCCAGTGCGGGTTGGTGGATGTCACATGTCTTTCATTTGAGTTCTAGGATATACCGGTTTCCTCGCGATGTTTTTCTTCACTTGAGAGCAGTGGTGATGAAATAATTTACACAATATAAAGCGCATTTCTGAATTCGAACCCACGACCTACAACTTGTAAGTCGCGGTGCAATCGCATAGGTGTGTTATGTTAATAGCCAGCTTTATAGAACATCATACAGTATTTACCTGTTTGTTGATTGGCCTGTTGAGTTGTAAATGCCATCAGAATTTTTCGCTTCATGTAGAGTTTTAATAGTTGGCCCGATTTGCTAAACTGGAACCCCAGCCTTACCTATTCAGAAAAAAGATAGGAGATAGCGTATGCAATTTGCAGTCAAGCTTGATACGCGATTTTAAAATATGGCCATGGATTTTAATTGGCTGTATTTTTATTGTAAGCAGTGGGTTTTTGTGAACAGTTTTTTTTTACTAGAATTGACCCTGAGGTTGGTTGTATACACACGTTTTGTCATCGTAAAATCCTATAGTTTCTTGGTCATCAGAGTTGTATGAATCATTTCGGAAGCTTGTTGACACGAACGTTGCTTACGGCGCACGCAATTGCTTTACCATACATTTTTGCGGCAAAAAAACTTGTATGAACAACAAGCCTAGATGGTTTAATTTAAGTTTATTATTAACATATTGAATTTTCTTATTAAGTATTATTCTTAAAAATGTTTTAGAAAGGAAAATCCACATTGCATCACAGCTGAATACATTAAGTATTGAAAGAAGGTGTAGGTGTGTAGGTGTTCGGTTGTGGAATTAAAAGAAAGAAACAAAGACTTTTCCAACATCAACCTTTAATGAAATTATAAATTATTAATTAATTAATTACTTTACAAAGATCTATTTACATTTATAACCTAGTGGAACTTAATAGGTACTTGGATAGGTATGGAAAATATAACATCCAAGTAACGTGTTTCGTTATTATAAAGTAGACTTATATGGTTGAAATGTTGAATTCATTAAAATTATTATTTAATTTTGTAATATTATTCGTTTTGTGCTAATTTTAACACGAGAAATAATAAAATACAAATTCAAATTTTAGTAGAGTTAAAACAAAAGGGTTTTAGAATTATCTTAACTAACTTATACAATTAGTACGAATTGGCTCAAATTCTTTGAGAAACACATGGATAACATAAACAATTTCATATTTTATATTATTTAATAATTAAATATCTACAATAGGTCTATACATGCAGGACATCAAAATAGTTTAATAGTATTACAATCAAAAGGTTTCGGCTAAAACATGAATATAGGCATACATTAAAGTCTGAACTTAACAAGTCAAGCCAATATTTACTATTGGAAAAAGAAGTCAGCGAAGGCGATAGTCAAAATGTCAAAATAATGTAAGGGATTGATCACGTGATTTTTCGATATCGCTTGTCAATCCCATACAATTTTGCCTTTTTGACAATCGCTATCGCCACGCTTTCGATACTAGAATGTCACTTGTTTTGAGCCTCTTGATAGGTGACCAATAACAATTCGTCGGTTGACCGTCCATTCATCCGAAATGGAAATGTCAATGCATCTGTCAGTGAGTGAATCCGACAAATATTTAGTAAAAAAAATATTATTGGGAGGTTGATAATTGTGAAATTTTCAAGTTCTGACCTTTTATGTAACTTGAATAAATAATCACATCCCACATTTTAACAAAATGTATCGCCGGGTCTGTTAAAGGTAGTTATTTTTCACTTACTCGATACTGTCCGTATCCGATTGGCGACCTTCCAAAGAAATGTTAGGTACATTTTCAATGAATAGTAGGTATTTAACGTAGTCTTATTTTTATATTCTCACAAGAGTGAGTTGAAAGCTTTCCTTGGTAATTTGTCTTGATATATGTATTGGGCTATTCTTGTGTTATTTTTGTGTAACTTTTGTCATTTCTAACAAATCAGAAATTTTGAGACCAGTATTCGTAATGGCTCTGAAATACGAGTTAATCGTGGTTTCCTTTGAATAATTTATTTCATCACCACTGCTCTCAAACAGTAAAGGAAAACATCTTTGAGTAAATTGTCTTGTCCTAAAACCAAAAACTCTATCAATTCCTTTCACAGAGAGTTCTGTGTCCCGGAAGTGGGAGCTTTATAAGTTTATTAACTTTGCAAACACTTAAATAACATTCAATACTTGCCTGTAGATCTCACCCATCAAAGAACTTCTACATAATAGCTAATACCTTTGTTGTCACTTCAACAAAATAAAACCTTATCAACGTTACGTTAAGAGTATTCCTTTAAATTGCGGATTCCAAGGATGCTACTATTCTTACAAATGACAGTCGGGCTTATATTAACCTTTTTGCTTATAAGGGCGTGACCTTGAGCAAAATGGACGACGTAAGGGCCAGGAAGTTAAAAAGGAGAAATCTGCATTATTATGCAAAGTGACAATATTAGAATGTATACTCTTAATAACATTTTGTACATAATATTAAAATAATAAGATAATTATACATGTTAATATATTAAACATACATACAAGTTTGTGCCATATACAGTACATTGTTAATGACAGATTGCCGTAACGCTGAACGTTATCAATGACTTAGAACACAGTTAATTAATATTAGCTTTTAGTTGATTTATTAACGTGACACCTACTACAAAGCCTGAGCAATATTTATTAGAACCATATTTTGTCGTGTGGTAGCATACATAAATTATCTGCGTATATAATTTAATTGTGGATCAAAAATCAACTCAGTATTTTTGTGTTCATAAAAAAGTTATGAATATGCATCTGTAATACACAATAATCAATCACTATATATTCTTCCAAATCCTGGAATCGTTAAATATTGTTCAAAATATATTGCGACCTATTTTTTTATGAAGCGGGCTTCTTTGAACTTCCATATTTGCTTAAACACACAGAAAAATAGCAATTATCTCATGAATACAAAAGTAGATAAACAAAATGTGGTAAAATTAGCACACAAAACGTTTAATTTACCTATAAACATTCCGATTGAAACATTAGCATTTAGGGATGTTTGCGCCATTAACAGAATGTCTAATATTAACACAACCTCAGAGTTGTATGTAGTGATTCAATTAAATGCTGTGTTTGCGGTCAGTGCTGGGTTGTTTGACCTCAAAATACTTGGGCTTCAAACAAAATAGTGTTAAGTAATGGAAATAAGGCTTAACTAGGTAATGGACGAGACCCTCTCTTATTGATTTATTTGCTGTTTTATTTACTGTTTGTAGATACTAGAGAACATCTTTGCATTTATCAGGATTACCGATAGTCGGATTTGGGTCGTGTTCTATGTCTATTCTATTATGTTTTACTGTAGTGTTTCTGTCACTATCCTTTAGTAGAAGCTAAAACATCTTAAAGAAAACTATTTTGGAATTACGAACGACAAAATTTGATGTCGAACTTAATTACATCCATTTAGATGTATACATCTGCTTATTATACTGGCTTAAATAGACCTTGAAGGTTAAAGAAATCGTTCTTCATATTACCACAGATATTACTATGGTTTATGCATGCGTTGTTCACTGCGCGAAGAAAGGAACTACTGAAGTGTGATGATAATTTACATTTTATTATTCCTTGTGTTCAGTCACCACAAAAAGACGCCAACTAAAGCATGAACACATTCAGATAAAGCTATACATACTCGTACCAAGTTCTATATAAACTAATATTTATAACATGTTTCATACGAAACATTTCAATATTTCAATCATCTCGTCCATTATCAATAAACAAATATTTTATCATTATAATGACATTGACAAAAGACATTTTATTATTAAATTTTACATATTAATACATTCAAATTCTCATTTCTCTTTATCGCTTTATATACAACCAATTTACTTTTAATATCTTAAATATTTACATAAAGTTCCTCAATAGATTCACAACAATATATAAATGAAATTCCATGATGACAAAATTCAAGTTTTCTTTTAGAAAAGTACCCTACCGATAAAATTTATTTACCAAGACAATGTCTATCATAATTATGCTTATACTTTATATCACATTTTTTACATAGAATTATACTACTATTTACAATTTCATAAGGTTTTTGAAATTCAAAAACTTTTTTTTACATCGTAATAATGCTTATCTCTGTTTGTGATTGACAGTTGTTATTTACATTCTTAGTAAGCGTATCAAATGTGTCATGAAAATAATAGAGCCTAGCAAGTAAGACTTTTTAATATTCCTTTAAAGAAGAACAAAGTAAACACATACGTCTCCATTTCTGTTATTATTTACATTCGCGTCGTCCATATTAATATTATAAACGCTGCTAGGGACACGGCTCTGTTCATGTCGATCGATGTCGACTTTGAAGATTGGATTAAGTTCCTGTAATCTTTCGCCTCATTTTGCGACGGGTACGTGTACGTTCTGTCGGTCACACTTTTGACGTCCGGAGGGCACGGCAGCGTTTCCACCGGGATCTGAAGTAATGTCCTCTCATTTTCGCCCTTAACGGCTTTTGGTTCATCAACGTAAGCGTCGTCTGTTTCGTCTTGAAAAAAATCATCCGGATTATCCGAATAATCTTTTATTTGACTTTTGTCATCGCTATCGAACAAATTGTTTGATCCGATAACGCTCCTTTCGAAATAAGTAAAGTGTGAATTTAACGAAGGCTCCGCGTTGAATTTGCAAATGAAATTTTCGAGAGATGTTCGCACTTTGACGCTTTTGGCCTCGTGACGAAGCTTATGCATCCATGCGAGATGACAGTCGCACGGGAATTCGTTCCCTGTAACAATTGACGCGTTAATTAATTCCCTAATTGGAGTAATGATAACTTCTGAGAGCGAAGGTTGTTCAAACTAATTGATTTTTATTCGATTGTTAAATATTTCGTCTATGTTAAAATCATTTTCTAATTAACTGTGTTATCGGTACTTATTGCTTCTGAAAGTAAATTAAAAGGAACCTAAAAAAATTATTAAGATTAACGTACCTTCCAAGTAGATGTAGCTGTTTTGGTTCTTCATGTTGTCGTATATTGGGTGGAGGTTTTCGAAGGTGAACCTCTTTAATTTATTATGCCTTAAGTCTAGTGCGGCCAGTCCCCTGACCCCTTCGAATAGGCTGCTGGCCAAAGTTACAAGTTTGTTATGGCTTAAACTCAACTTCCTTAATTGCGATAATCCATCAAACGTCCTCTGGGCCAAAATATAAATTTCATTATAATCTAATAACAATGTCTGGAGATTCCACAGTTCGGTGAATGTAAACGAATTAAGTTTGGATAATTTGTTTCTTCTTAAATCTAAGCGTTTAAGATTTGCAAGTCCATAAAAACACTCCTTCTTAAGTTCGCTTATATTATTTCTATCGAGTTCTAAGTCAATTAGGTTGACAAGATGTTTGAACGCGCCATCGTGAATGACGGTAATGTTATTACTGGTAAGATATAATTTCTGAAGTGCCGGCAGCTCGTAGAACACTTCAGTCTCCAGCTCCATTATTCTGTTCTCATCTAAAGTAAGTATAGTTAGATTTGGCAAGTTATAAAACGCATGTTTACCAAGATAGACGATCTGATTCTTGGTAAGCGTCATTTCTTGTACAGACGTTACGTTGACAAATGTGTAACTCTCTATCTTATGGATTGAGCTGTATTTTATGCTGAACTGTTTTACTTTTCTCAAGTACCGTAGTACTTTCGATGGGACAAAATCTAGTCCTCCATCTGCTCTTACATTGAAGGCTAGTGTTTCTATGTTTGACTGTGACGTAAAGCTTGTCCATAGTGGGTCTGTTCTTTCTATTCCTCCGTTGAAGACCCAACATTCTGTTTTCACAGCTTCGTTGATTTCTTGGCTGAATTCACAGTAGCAATGGACTTTGGAATCTCTGTCGCTTATGTCACATATATTTATGGCCGCTGGTATAACTTTCTCTTTCTGTTTTCTTCTGTTGGCATCAAGAGCTTCTATTGCGAAGAGCAACAGTAGCAAGGTAGCGGGTACCTTCGGAGCCCGCATACCTCCTACCTGAAACAAAGACAAAGGGAATTAAGCTATTTATTTTTGCCTTTAAACATCAAAAAGGCCTCAAGGATTTTCATGTTATTTTTCTTGTGAAGATATTTTTGTAATAGAATGTTGCAGAAATTTATAAAATAAAGGGTAATAGGAACATTAATACAATGCGGTGGATAAAAACATTTAAAGAACATGTTTCAAGTCTTTTTCTGTAATTATAATCTTTACTTAAAAGGACAACTTTGTTATTTGCCAGGGACAACAGAGTATTTCTATTATTATAGGAGAACCAGGATTAGAAAATTAACATTTCAAAAAAATCTCTTTTAATACCAGCGAGGCCGAAACATAAAAATATTTTCACTGTTTCATTCCGCGTAATAAGACACAAAATACCTACTAATAAAAATAAGTAGCTTCTGAAACGTAATCTCAGTATTAAATTGGTAAGCGAACCTCACAAATGAGTAAGCAGCTTAACAGGCGATGTTATGAAAATAAAATAAAATAAAAAGAGACCCGACATTCGGCGTTTCCAATTACAAATACTGGATTTCAACGGCGATTAAGAAGGAAAATGTATAATGAATAATTTGAAACATTTTAATTAAATTATTTTAATATTAACCGTTTGCTTTTATTTTGTTCGTCATGATCTCTGGCTGTAGAAAAATTTAATTTAAGCCCGTATCCGTTTAATCAGAAGTGCGATGTCAGTTTTTCAATGGATAAAGTAATTAATTGTTCGAGAAGACGACGTGTGGAGTTTAATAAAAATAATGCCCCGTAACAGACAAATGTGCAATAAACAGATACCTCTCTGCAGGCACTTTGCGAATTGTAATTTGAAAAAGAGGCTGTTGAAGGGGTATATTGCAATGTTTTAAGCGCAATCAATATTTTTGATTTACATACTGCTGAAAATGCAGTGAAGATTTTTCAACTTGCAAAGCTAATTTAACGAACCATAAAAATGATACAACAACTTAACATAACAACAAAACCTAACAACAAAACATAATTGCAATGGTAGGATTTAAAAAGTTTCCAGAGGGACGTCTGTTCTTATTCATGCCCCTTTATAAGAAAATACTAAAAATATACACTGGTTAAAAATCATCTACCAATAAATATTCCCCCATATAATATATATCCACAGGACTGGTGCAGTTTTGTGAAAAGAGTTATCAGTTCAATTTTCAACAACAAACAGCGCACAGTTAGTGACAGAATGAAACACAGACAGTTATTTTTCGTTTTTATTTATCATAACTGTGTTGTCCGACTAATAAAATAGAACGTCAATAACAGTCGGTGCCTTTTAATTCTATAACTAGCTTCTGCCAGCAGTTTCACCCGCGTGAATATTGGAAATTATCCCAAAGGAACATATTCCGGGGATAAAAAGTATCCTATGTGCTATTCCTGACTATAATCTATGTCTGTGCCACATTTTATCCAGATCCGTCCTGCCGACTTAGTAGGCGTTTTGTCCGCTGAGTTTCATCCGATGCGGGCGAAACAGGAATTACATTATTGTATAATATTTTTGAGCGGTGTGTCGGACGTATCCTTTTTTAGAGGCAAAGTAACATCAGAAACATTAAATCAGTAGACAATTTAATAACATTATAAAATATAACATCGCATTTTGCTTTTTTAGTTAGATGTTGAACATTATAAGCATTTATACCCAAACTTACAGAAGGCCAGAATCATGAAGATGCCTTAATATTTGCGGGACTGGTATCATTACCGGTAAAGACTAACATAAGTACCCGGAGATTATAATCCTGAGGCAGTATTACTGAGCCTGGAATCATGCGTTGTAAAAAGAGTACCGGGAGATTTTAGGTTCTGACCTCCTGGTACTCCGTTAGTCTCTACCGCTTATGATTCTAGGCCCGCAAATACTTCCTCATGATTCTGGCCTCCTGGTAGTTTGGGTATAAATGTTTAACATATAACTAAAAAACCGGCCAAGTGCGAGTTGGCCTCGCGCACGAAGGGTTCCGTACCATTATCGCAAAAAACGGCAAAAAATTACGTCTGTTGTATGGGAGCCCCACTTAAATAATTATTTTATTCTATTTTTAGTATTTGTTGTTATAGCGGCAGCAGAAACACATCATCTGTGAAAATTTCAACTGCCTAGCTAACACGTTTCATGGGATACAGCCTGGTGATAGACGGGCAGAAAGACAGACAGACAAACGGACCGCGGAGTCTTAGTAATAGGGTCCCGTTTTAACCCTTTGGGTACAAAACCCTAAAAAAGCAAAACAGGTAGTTAAATTTTTATCATGTTTTTCACTCTCTACTGATTTTAATCGAATTTTTGATTTTGACGTCCTAAAAATTAATTAAACGTCCCAACAGTAGTACATAATGATCCGGAAGTGCCAAATGTGAAATAAAATTCTAAATAATAAATTATACCACTTAAGGCACCTGCGAAAAATATCGATAGGTGCCGTAAGTGGAAAACTTCAGGTGCCATATTGTACGATCTTTAATTGATATATAAGACTGATTATTGAGTGATTTATAATGTTTACTGTTGATTTTTGTAATGGTAAATTAAGCTTTATCTTTTTCCAAAAATTGCCTGACTTTTACTTAAATAATATAAACCTACCGAAGGTTTTTCATTCTGACTGTACAAAATTTGCTTTAAAAAAGTAAACACCAACCAACACCACCACCCAAAAATATTAATAATAATGAAATGACTGTTTCGACCGGATTGGACGAAACTCAGCGGCCGAAACGCATACTAAGCCATCCAGCCGTTTGAGCGTGAAGAAGTAACAAACACACACACACATACACTTACAAATTTTTGCCTTTATAATATCAAGTGTGATAAGTGTGATGATATTCTCTAATTGTTTTTCACATAACCATGATGTTAAGACGAGGACGGGTCCCGTTGATGCAGTTATTGTTTTCAAGCTTGCTTGCTTAGGGAAGATCTATGTTTAGTAGTGGACAGCTTTCGACTAGATGATGATTTATTTGTTTATCCTCGCACTGGAACGCTTTGCAGCAATTATACCAATGAATATAAAAACTATCTGAAAGGTGAAAAAAGATATGTGGGAAGATAGCGGTAAATATAGAAAATAAAAACAACTTGTGAAGGTTTTTACCTTGCAGAGGATAATATAAGGAAAAAAGAAAAAAATAAATAAAAAGATTTTATTTACTTCACGACGCATGCCATAGAAAAATACATTGTAATCGAGAAATCATACGAGTACCATACATAAACTCATACCTATTTCCCATGGGAGTAGGTAGACACTACAGAAAGCCACCTGCTACGATCCTTACATATTTCTTTAGCTTCACTCACGTTAATACATCGAGTCATACACGCACCATACCTTTCTAAAGAACTTCACCAATAAGTTTTATGTATGTGCTTCTAGGATGTCCCCTCCACTTTCCACTCATGTTTTCCCTGTTAATAACTTTTGTTATTCGCCTTTCATTCATCCTCTAAACATGTCTAAACTATCTTAGCATACTCTTTTCAATTTGTGTCACTACATCTTCTTTTAAACCACGTTGTCTTATTACTTCATTCCACAATCTATGGTTCAAAGATACCACACATATTTCACAAGGAACGCAAACGAAAAAACGTAAGTACAAGTCGGGAATGTATGCGTCACATCCGCCATAATTACTAATAATTTACTGAAAAGGGATAACAAAAGAGATAATGGATATTGATAGAAAATAGATTGCCAAGAATAGCATTGTAGTGAAATAGTAAAATACCAACGCAAGCTTATGCATAAAAAGCAAATTGAGCTAACATTAGAATTGCATTAAAAATTGGCTTTTCAAGAACTTGTGAACTAACAATAGGTACTTAAACGTTCAGTCCTCTTTGAGCGGTCAACGTTGCTGCAGGTGACCTTGTTGACGCTATTGTAGAAAAATAATCGTTTTGGCTTTTGCAGAAAACATGGGTTCGAAGCCAAGCTGGCGCTTTACTTTTTGTAAATTATTTCATCACCACTTCTCTCAAAACGGTGAATGAAAACATCGTGAGGAAACCGGCATGTCCTAGAACCAAAAGTTCGAAGACATGTGACATCCACTAACCCGCACTGGGGCCACGTGAAAGATGGCCATTCATTCTCACAGAAAGGAGGCCTGTGTCCTTTTAGTGGCAAAATAAATAAAATTGTCTGGCTATGAATCACAATGAACTTTCATAAAATCTCTAGCGTGCTCTTAATTATAATACAAGAGGCAACAGACCAATTATTCAAAGATTATGTTCCCCATGGAGACTGTATGACAATTTAATGACTATGCTAGCAAAAATACAAAATAATTATCTATAACAAACTATGTTTTAATTCCCAAATCGGCTTTAAAATTAAACCTCATGATATTCCGATTACAGCGTCGTTTGTACGACATCGACATCCAGACTGGGCATTAAAAGCACAGACTTTTGTTAATTAACGTGGTTTTACAAAGTTTAAATATTTGACGAGATATTTAAAATTTTGATAATTTTGTTAGTGTTCTTTTTTCATGTAAGAGCTTTGGGGATTGGTAAATTACGAAATTTTGCTCTCAAAGCTGTAGTGTGGTGAAAGGTTGACTATTAAAAAGATTTTCTTTTTTTGGAAACTGTGTAGGGTTGATTGTTCATTGCTAAATAATACCAGCCGTACGGGTCGAATAAGATAAAAAATGCTTGCCGAGGTCGATCCGTAGATTGGTGAGCATCCATTACATACCTACCGAGACACCTTCTTGCCTCAGAAAGCACAGCAACTCCTCAACCTGACAAGACAGCACCATCATGTTTGGGATCATTAGATGTGCATTAACAAGCTATATTATTTTTCTTAGTTTTTGGTCCATTATAAGCTTATTTTAAAAATATTTTTACTTTTAATTAGGTAATTGATCACTATTTTTTTATAATCCATATCATCAGGCTTCAAAATTTTGTGACATTGTAGCTGTCTCCAAGACGAAACTATACGATATATATCTCTGTTCTTGTCTTAAGCTCCGCCACTACATCTCGGGTTCAGACTTAGAGATGTTGTGGCCGAATTTATCACATTTATCACCTTCCTTATCCTCAGTGTTATGATTAAACGCCTTAGCCGTTAAGTCTTGGATTTAGAACGGTGAATTAATCAGGGCCTGGATTCTGTTTTATGGACTGTTTTGTTATTTAATGGGCTGTTTATGATGGCGATGTTTCATTGGAGACGTTTTGATAAGGATTACATTGTTAAATATTAATTTTGGTTAGGATTAGGGTTGCAAGCTGATGAAAATATTGATATTTACATCAAAGGGTTTGAATTTCAATAATCGATCATATCGATGGTTTTATTTTATTTTATTTATTTTATTTTTTTTAATCACAAAATCCACAGCTCTTAAAAATACATTAACACACTTATTGTTCCACTATTACAGCCAATTACGGATTTACAATTTATTAACTTTACAAAATAAAATTGCAACAGAAACCTAGAACAACAAAACATACATAATATTTGAAAACTCTTGTGAAGTGTATAAGAGGAGTTGTGTGTGGGTGTGTTACAGTATTGTATAATGCGTATCAAATGAGAGGAAAATCGACTAACCCCCCGCAAGCTACAATCGGACAAGACCGCACCGCTAGCAACACAATAATTCATCTCAAAAGTCCAGGGTCAGTTATTTATATTAAGCCCTAGATTCCGAAATAAACCATTCCGCCGCCAACAGCATAATCCCCAGGAATCGCGTCACAATGAGCGAAGCCGCCGACCGTCCTCTCACTCGGAACGCACAGTAGTGTTAGTGTATTGCATAGTGTGGTGTATAGTGTGGTGTAGTCTATGTAGGTCTGTATTTGTACCTTCAATTCAATTCCTATTAGTTTCATTCAGCTTTAGGTTTATTAGTCAGTTCACCACACACAGAGGTTAGTAATAGTTTCCTGAACATACCTTTTCTGGAATTAAATATATCAATGTGAGAGAATTGTTTATTAAAGTTCCTTAGTATCCTATCGATAACTGAGTTTTTAGCGTAGTTTGTACTACTGTGTGGCACATCGAAAAACTGCGTGTGCCTAGTCCGTCGAGACGGAGTACTCAATCTTAGGACTAAGTCATTAAGAGCGATACTGTTAATGTTCCCACTACAAATATTATAAAGAAACAACATATCCGAAATCATACGTCTGTTCTCCAATGAAAGTATATTATGATGTTTGCATGATAAAAGATAATCTTTTTGTCTGAAATTACTGCGATAATTAATATATTTAATGAATTTAGACTGTATGGATTCTATCTGCTGAATATATACCAAGTAGTGAGGATTCCAGATATTACTACAGTATTCCAAGATACTGCGTATGTACGCAAAATAAAGTATTTTGATGCAATCTATATCGGTAAATAATTTACACATACGCATAATAAAGCCAAGATTTCTGTATGCCTTACCAACGACATAGGTCACATGCTCCGAAAACAGAAGTTTAGCATCCAGAACGACACCAAGATCCTTAACAGTATTACCACGCACAATAGTGCCACCACTAAGACTATAACAGTAGGGGATGCAATTTCGCTTCCTAGTAAATGTTACGACCTGACATTTATTTACATTCACATTGATTCTATTGGTACTATAGTAGTTAGATAATCTATCCAAGTCATTTTGTAGCTTCTCACAATCATCCTTATTCCTAATATTCATATAAATCTTGGTGTCGTCCGCATACATCAAAAACCTTGCATCGAGAATATGTTCTCCTATGTCGTATAGGTAGATAGAGTACAACAGGGGTGCCAAAATTGAGCCCTGTGGCACACCAGATGGTATGGTTACGCAGTCAGACCTTATTCCACCCAGTATAACAATTTGAGACCGATTCCTAAGGTATGACTCAAACCATCTGAGCAAGTTACCGCGGATTCCAAGCTCCTGCAACTTACGCAGAAGGATCACGTGATCCACACGGTCGAAGGCTTTTTCAAAGTCCGTGTAGATCACGTCAACCTGTCCACCACCATCCATATCACTGGCAACACTATCAACAAATACTGCTAAATTTGTGTTAGTAGACCGGCCCTTAATAAACCCGTGCTGTTGTTGCGGAATTAATTTAGATATAGTTGGATAAATAAAGTTGTGTACTATTTTCTCCATTATTTTTCCTAAAACATTCAAAATTGATATGGGACGATAATTCTTTATACTATTCCTACAGCCTTTTTTGTGAATGGGTACAATGTGTGCAGTTTTCCATATAGTTGGACAGTAACCCTCACGGAAACACCGGTTGAAGATATAAGTAATTGGTAAAGACAGGGATTTAGCACAATTAACAAAGAAAATAGGGGGCACAGTGTCACTTCCTGGACCCTTCGATGTATCTAAATTCTGCAAGAGCTTGAGAATGCTCACATTGTCGATGGTCAGGTTGTGTAGTGTGTCGCCGTATGTTTCACAGTCAGTTGAGAAAGACGTGTAAGATCCGAGCCTACTGCTAAAATTCTTGTAGAAGAAATCATTAAATGCGTTACATATTTCGGCCTCACTTGTTAGTTGGTTATTATCATAAGTCATATATTTGTTGTTTTAACGCGGTAATAATATTTATAGTTAAACAATGTTGCTTTATAAAATTCACCCGCGGAGTTCTCGTTTCCGTGGGAATACAGGGATAAAAATGCCCATGTCACCCGGGGATTGTGTAGCTTCCCAACGGTGAAAGAATTTTTGAAATCGGTCAAGTAGTTTTAATGTTTATTCGTTACATACAAAAATACAAACATACAAAAATACAAATGTCTTTATAATATTAGTATAGACTTAAAATTACTAATGCTTCAAAAAATATTCCAATTCTTAAATCTTTATTGTACACCAAAACAATACATTTACACAAAGTGAAATCAATATTCATGTACAAAGGCGAGCAAAAAAATTATATGATAATATTTTATCAATATTGTATTGTGTGCTATGCTCGGTAATATTATGTAGGTTGTAGAACATTCGATATATCGCTGCATCGCTAGGTAGGATGGGTGGTATAGTTTTGGTTTTGTAGTGTAGTTACTATAAGCTTTAAAATGATTATACACAAGCGAAACGTTTGGCTAACGTAAACCTAGATTGCTCTAATGCTCAACTCCTTTTTTTAGTATGCATTGGCTCAAGTCGATTCAAACTTAATGGTGACTTGGAACACTCTGCGAATCATTGCGCAGTTGCAATTTTATATTATTATTCTAGTTGGTGTGACGGGAGAGTACGCAAAGAGTAACGAACGAGTGAACATCAAAGTTACCATTAAGTTTGAATCAAACTGTAAAACTTTAGCCACATCAGAGTATCTGCAAATACATTTATTTCTGTACCAATTTGCATCTTCACTCGCAATGAATGGGCTATATCATGGCGTAAGAAGGAACTTGGATCTGTCGGCTAATAACCACGTACAAGTCATTCGTCAAGCATTGTTATTTGAACAACAATATTCTTTTATTGTAGCAATCTACCAGGAGATCAAAACACTGAGAAGAGAACGACAATCCGTAGATTAACAGACCGTATAAAACAAATATTAAAGCTTTATTTCCTCCATGAAACGCTCACTTCCACTTTTATTTCATTTTCAATTGAAACCTGAATCGCGAGAAAGATTTCTCGGTACCTCCATATATAAGAAGACATTCATATTAGTCTCGCCTTCCCGTCATATTATGACAAACCTTGGTACGTTTCCATGCGTCGTTATTCTCAACGTGAGAAGGTGTTGTACATAAATTTTAATATTTCTTCACTTTATTCGGGTGATGGCAAAGTGTTCCTCTTATATAAACATCCATCATATGCCAGTGTGTGTCGACGTTCGACCCAATTCGATTTTTATATGTTAGTGCGAATTTCACTTACTAATGGTCGAATGATTGAACGGAATATGCTGCTTATGACTTGAATATTATATTAGGTGCTATTGGGTACCGAGAAAATATTTTACTTGGTTCGCGTTTTCGATCATTCAAGCGGAAAATTGCACTTATTTTATCGTTGGTATGAGGTTAAGTTTTCCTCAGATGTTGTTACCTTGACAGATTGATAAGTAAAATTGGGTCACAATTTAATCTTAACGACAATCTATGTCAAAAACTCAACAATATAGGGAAAATGGAGGTATTTTTGATAGAATACAACTATGGTGTGACTCTGGACATTCCTTAAAAATACGGGAATTGGACCTCAGATCAAATCATGGATCTGAATTTTACTGAGTTCTCAATTTTAGTACCTATCTAAAGCGAAAAAAACTCGAGTCGATGTCGAAAAACAATAGGTACCAAAGACACTGATCAAAGTTATTTTTCGCTTTGTAGTGTTTTGCTTTAGAAGTCCGTTATTTCTTTTTGTTATAAAGTTATTTATTTAAGTCTTTTTAGTGTTGGTACCTCATATTACCATGTAAATCATTTAAAAAATCAATCAAAATCAAAATCATAATCAAAATAAAGCCAAAGTACATCTCATTTCAATTCTAATAAGCCCAATCATCATGACTAGGATACATTGTTTTATTACGGAGTCCAATGCCTATCTTCCGGCTTCAACATCAGATCAGTTCGAAGGTACCATTTTCATGACCATTTATATGTATTTGCTTTACATAGTCGCTCAATTATTCGAGATATCATACCAGTGGTAATCTATGGTCTTCTTCATCAGTTTCACTTCACCAAATGATACTTTCTGTGTGTAAATGTTTGCCATGTTATCGCTAAAGTGGTCACAATCTAAGAAGTCCGTTGACGTTTCTTATTTTACATGCCACGATAACTTTCTACGTAGGAAATTGAAAAATCTAATTCATAATCCTAATTAATTACTATGTTATCCATACACTATTACAACGAGTTACCATTCGCAAGCATCAATTTTAATTATTAATATTAAGTATTTTCATACATAGCTATCAAAATGGGCCTTTAATTTTTTGACAACTTTAATACCAAAATCGCTATATGTCCACCTATAATATTTGAAGAGTACCCTCGATTTCCATGTGATCCTATCATCAGATTCTGATTCGGTGACATTGGCACCATCGCGAGAGGTATACTCTCTCTTTCAAACAAAAAAAATATTTTGCAAATTCGTCTGATATGTGACGGTGTTATATTATTTCTATATAAAATAGAAACATCCAAATTGAGAACCTCCTCTTTTTGTATGTCAAACGTTATCAAAATGTCACGTGACCAATCCCTTACATTTTGGCATTTTAAGCATCGCCATCGCTGACACCGAATGCCACTTGAAAAACATTTTTGACAGTCGCTATCGCCAAACTTTCAATGGCCTCTGGATGCACTTAGTGGGTCTATTTATGCATACTTGACCACCAGCTGAAGAGCGGTCGTACTTTTTTTTCGAATTAGTAGCTAGGGTAGGTAGTACGTAGAGTAGGTAGGTAGGTAACTAGGTGCTCCATAGGTATTGGCTTTTTCGTCAGTGATTAAAACATCGCTGATAAAATTACTACTCGATTATGCCTCAATCTCTACCAAAATTGAAACCCTAATAATCGTAATACCGTATCTCTAAATCAACAGTGGTAAGGGCTTCGGTAATCACAGTTTAGTTAGCCGAGGATGATTAAACAGCGGCTTTCGGCTAATAATTGGATGATAGATACTCGTAGATATGTGTGAGTGGCTTCGTGCCTCGCCGAACATTAGGTAGTTAAGCTCGATTGATTTTGGTTGCTAGTGCGTTGTTCTCTTTGTAATTTAATTGTTGTGGTGTGTGTTTTAGGTTTAAATTGCTGTGACACACTTTAATTAATTCGACTTAAAAATTAATTCAATAGTTTTTATCGCTTAAAATAATCAATCTGCCTAGCCTTTTCCCAACTATGTTGGGATCGGCTTCCAGTCTAACCGGATTCTGCTGAGTACCAGTATTTGCCTATCTGACCTCCACAACCCAGTAACTGGCTAACACGATACCCCTTGGCTAGACTGGTGTCAGATAAGGCTTCTGACTACCCGTAACGACTGTCAAAGATCTTCAAATGACAGCCGGAACCAACGGCTAAAATTCCGAAGTACGGAAGAAATTCGCTATGTAGAGATGGTCACCCATCAACCTCGGTAAGAGTTCCTTAACCTTGAAGATCGACCCATGCGTCTGTTATTATTTAGCCACGAGCCTCTTTTCAAATATTTTAAAATAATATTGAATTAAATATAGAAGCTCTGTCTTATGGTTATTTTAACTTAATGTTTGTCTTGTGCCCTACCTCGGTCGGTTTTGAAAAGATATTACAACATGCTAAAAAGGCTTATTTTTTTATGGGAAGAAACATTTAAAAGGCGCCTCGACATTTGGGGAAAAAACCAGGGTGTGTGAGATTTTTACCAAAATCATTTTTTTTTATTTCACATAAGCCTACGTGGGCACTTATAAAACGTCGACAAAAGGTGCACGGTTCGAGTTAGTCGTTTCCTATGGAGAAGAACCGGCAAGAAACTCCACGGTTACTCTTTTAACAAATAGTTTGGTTTTACAATATTTCCATGTGACAGCATTAGTATCTATACGTAGATATGGCGGGACAATGTTAGCCCGACAATAAGTCGAAAGAAACTAAAAAAAAGATTATATATTAATACCTTACTAAAACCACTCCGGTGATCACCATCATCAGCACGTAGAATAGGCCCCGTGTCCTCTCAAAAGACCACCCTGGAGCTCCTCTGTGCACCGCCTGTTAGGCACATCCCTGGTGATGCTAAAAGTACCTAGACGTGCTAGATATTCACAAAAATGCTTGGGATTGACATATGCTAACGAAATTCACGTGGTCTCGTATCTCTGAATCATATAGAATTTTTGCCAATAAAATGCCCTCATATAATTTCACTTTGTCGTAGTATAATTATTTTACTAAAGGTATTATATTTACGGTGTTTTTCTAACATCTCAAGGTTGCTTGCACCTTCCAATGTCCAATAACAAGGAAAAAGCACACTTCTCAAAAAAAAAACTTTCCGTAAATGGTCGAACTTTCACGAAAGAGTAACGAATAAATAATAAACTATAGGAAAGTTAATTACGCGAACACAATTGCTGCCATTACTTCGTTTACCGATAAATTCCTAGCAACTTGAGCTGAAAGTGAGTGGAAAATGTCCCTGGTTATGAGAGTAGGCGACCAACTATTTATGATTACGGTACACTGAACCGTTTCTGAGCCTAGAACGATGGAATGGAATTGTACCTATTTGTAAGAAGTTTGTTAGATCGCTCCTTCATTTTTGTATAGTCTGGGCTTAGGTACAAAATTCTGCCTTTAGGAAAATTGAGAAATAGGTTTTACCTAAATGATAAATAGCTTTTGCGATTACAGTTTTCCTTGAGAGATAATTTCTTTGTCGTTTAGGTTAAATATATTTAAATATTTTAAATATAAAATATTTAAATAAATTAAATATTTTAAAACGACTTCTGCCTGTTTCAAAGTGATACTAAATAAATAGTACCTATCAAATATGAAAAATCCAAATATTATTATTTTCTGTTACCAGCGGCTCGAGGTGATATTTTTTTTTGTTAAATGGATTATACCTATTTAATTTACATACTGCAAACTATGTATCAGCGAAAACAACTCGTATTTGGAAACATATGTGTTCTCTAAAATGACAACTAAATCATTTTGGAAATTCATTGCATTCATTCTCTATTGTACACCCATCCATCACATCTATTTATCTACATCAATCTATCCACCACCGCCCATCGCCCATTGTCACCTAAAATCTGGCGAAATATTCGCTAAATAAGAGCCTTTCCATAATATTTAAAAAAAAACATCATCATCAGCCTTATAATGTTCCCGCTGCTGGGATACAGGAATCCTCATTGAGAGAGAGGTAATGGGCCTTAATGCACCACACGGACCCAGTGCGGGTTGGTTGATGTCACATGTCTTCCAATTTTTGGTTCGAGGACATGCAGGTTTTCTCACGATGTTTTCCTTCACCATTTTAAGAGCAGTGGTGATGAAATAATTTACACAAAGTAAAGCACCTGCCTTGTTGCGAACTCACAAACTACGACACCTAAGACCAGGCCGTTACCACTGGAAATAATAAATAAATATCACTGATAAAATATAAAATCTATGACAGGTCTCAAAAAAACTTTGCACAGTTGCTTTGCGGGGCAAGTTGACCGATCATCCTCAAGATATAAATGGATTTATGACAGAGAACTGGGTCATTTGTTTTTCCAACTATGATAAAATCCTTTCAGTTCGGGTATTTGTCTTAGCTAATAACAGTAAAAAGTGATGGCGGTCCTTATCGGGTGGGCGAGCGAGAATTAATTACTCCCCTTTTTGTTAGGGCTCATATTTTATGTGTGATACGATAATGGTTCCTAATTTATTGTATATTTTACGATTACTCTTTAGGAAATTAGAAGTTGATATCGTCGTGTTTTCAAATCCCGTAACATTTGGAATTGATAACCCCTTTTCCTGAATGATGAATTTGAAGATGATATTTGTCAAACTCTACTTTCGCCTTAAAATCTGTCAAATCTTGGCATTAAAGTAGCTTTAACTACAAATACTCAATTTAGCAACCTGCCGAAAGAAAGTACCTTAATTTACGAATATAAAAAGCAGCAAAATGTTGCAAAAATACTGTAAGTACTTTAAAATCTCTTTTGAGGCTGTATAAATGTATCTTTAAACCTGAAGATGAAATCTCTACAAACAAACAAAAGGCTGAAAGAAGACATTCTAAATCCCGACCTACTTTCATAGAAATAATAACAAACTCAAGCTAAAAGCAATACTCAACACAGCAGAGAAACTAAATACAATGAATTTATAAAGCAGAAACCGTTTAACTTTGATATTAAAAGCCCACACAGCTGCAAAGTCACACATTAAAATGCGTGCGACGTTGAGAGCTAAAAGTCCAAGCGAGGGATGAACATCCAAAGGAAAATATTTAAGTCATATTTTTCACTTGTACTTTGATACTTTTTTAATACCACTCACGACGATTGCAACGAAAAATAAGGAAAAAAATACAGGAATAGGTTGAAGCGAGCCGAGATTTATGTATTTACAAGGAGAATTTCGAAAACATTCACATTCAAGAGAACAAAAACAAATGAAAAGGGTAATGTCTTCGCTCGGCCGCGTTTTCAGAAATGTAAGGCAACCTGAAATATTTACGTACGAAAATAAAGCAACAGAATAAGCTCGTACGTTAATGTACGTAAAAAACGTATCCTAAAAATGAGGCCGTTTTTTGAAAAGGTAGTGAAATAATAAACAAAAACGTCAGCAAGATTTAGTTTTTAAATAAGTTTCCCGTTGAAATCATACTATGTCACGGTGATCTACACACACATTCGTTAAGAAATTTGACTTAATTACGCTTACGCTTACTTAGCTATGTTTCTTTGGCTATTTTTTGCATGCTAAGTGATTTTACGAATAGATAAGACGTTAAGAGGGGACTCTAGTGAGACTTTCTCCATACAAACACATTCTGCTGTTTTCTTCGTGAATAATGCCTCTAGAGCAATGATTTTTTTCCATAAAATCTAAGTCTAATTAATACGTGCCTGTATCATTCCCTTTTTTCCAAAAAATAATCACAAAAAGAAATATGACAATCCAAAAATCCGAAAATAATGCCCGTTTTTACCGCCATGTTCAGAAGACTTTCAGACAAAATTTATAAGTTTTTAACATAAAAGGAAATGATAGGAGCATAGATATACTTTTCCTCTAAATTTTGATATAAGAATTTTTTAGATCAGACCAGTTTTCATGAAGAAAACAGCAGAATACGAAACGTCTTTTAGTCAACGTTTTTGTAAGTAAAATCAGCCTGAGCTGCAGTTGTCCCTTTCGCACTTTACGGGGTGAGGTTGGAGGTGACGCGACGGCAATAGTTTCTTCAAATACCTATTTTTCAAATTCCTGTTGACTAGAGTCCGCTCTTAAACAATTATTCAAAATTTAATTTATTCTATGGCAACTATACCTATATAGCAAATATTTACTAGATTTTATTTAAAATGTTTGAGAACAATTGAGACTAAGTGATTCGGTTTGACGGAACCGATCACGCTGGCGACGCTGGGGGGAGGCCTATGTCCAGCAGTGGACGTCTTTCAGCTGATGATGATGACGATGATGATGGGTGATCCGGTTTGGATTGGTAAGGATTAAAGTCCGATCCAACCAACGATGTAATCAGAATACAATTTGAAAATTTTATTTCTCATCTATACCAATATTATAAAGAGGAAAGATTTTTTTGTTTGTTTGTTTGTACCGAATAGGCTCCGAAAGTACTAGACCGATTTTGAAAATTCTTTCACTTATGGGCAGCTACATTATTCCCGAGTGATATAGGCTATAATTTTGACGGGAGTGAAGCCATGGGGGCAGCTAGTTACTGGATATAGATGACGTTTCCACCTTTAGGTGCAGTAAAATATATCAGTATAATGGTTTCATTTAAGGAAATTCTCCCAGAAAGAGCAATTTCACGTAACATTTTCAAGAGTAATTAAAACAATAATTACTTTTCGTTCGTTGTGAAAATAAAAGCCAATCTCAGAATGTAAAATCACGATATAGTTGTCAGGGCATCCAATAAAAGTATCGATACGTTGCCGACAAAGCAAAAACAACTGCGTGCTTTTATAAATCTTCAACATTGTTTGTTTTACTGTAGTGTTTTATTGTGTTGTTTCGTTTCTAAATAACCGCCATTTTGAAAAAAGGTTTATCTATATTGGTAGAGGTTAAAGCGTTCGTACATTGACTGAGGCTATGACCCGTGCTGAAAAACTATGTCTTTTCTTTTTGTGTCTTCCAATATAAATTGTGTCCGGACCTATAGTAATAAAATTTTAAGGCCGAAAATTATATTTAACTTTATCGAGAAAACACCTGACAAAATGGGTTAAGTCCCAATATTTTTTTTTGGATTACTTAAATTTCTGCAAAAAATATAAGGCGAAAATGTGGGGGTGTGTAGTCCAACTCAAAGACTAACAAAAACCCCTAAAAGACATGTGTAAATCCCTAAAAAAATTGCAGAACTTTAGGCAATCCTATAAAAACATCGTGAGGAAACCGGCAAAAATTAGAAGATATGTGACATCCACTACCCTAACTCGCTAACTCGTAAAGGTCGCTACTAACCCGCACTGGGCGTGCGTGGTTAATTACGACCTATTCACTCTCACAGAAAGAAGACCTGTGTCCCAGCAGTCAGTATATTAAAAGACTGATGAAGATGATGAAGATAATGATGACAAAAATATTTTATATTTTGAGTATTAGATGTATGATGATCCAAAGTTATGGTTGTTAGACTATGTGGATATCGTAATAAGTAAGTCAGGTACTAAAATTACTCTATCATTGAGGGTGTGTGTTTTCACCCCCTGTGTGGGGTATTTTTATCGATAAAATTAAGCGCATTGTATTGCGAGAATATTCTCGATTGCTTCTTGCAAATGTCTGGATACAGACAATAATGATACATACCTACCTGTATCATCGTCTGCCTAATCATTTTCCATCTATCATAGCTTGCAGTCTACCAGTATTTTACAGGGAACGACTGCCTTTCTGACCTCCACAAACCAGTAACCAGAAATTGACTATTCAGACTACGTACTAACGATTGCAAAAGATCTACAAAATCAGCCGGGACCAACGGCTAGTTACCTATCTGTACAATAATTTGAATATACATTCAAACAGCTTTGATTGAGATATTGACGATTTACCTAACTAGGTATTTACTTAATGAAACGGTTGTAGACTTTACAAACATAAACGAACTACGGTATTTTACCAAAGGAAACTAATAAAGAGCAAAATCAGTCCGCTCGCCTGATATTTTAATCAACCAACATGTAGCCAATAACTAGGTTATGCGAACGCACGAGTAATTATCGCTGTAGATCCAGTATGAAATAAAGATAAAATGTCCATATTCCATATATAAATAAAATACAGACTTTTTTTAACTCGACAGGGTTTTATTATTTGCTGGCATGTATTTCCAGCTTGATTTAAATGATCGATTTTTTTTCTCTATGGCATTGAAATTCGATCGTTCATTTTTACTGACTTTTTAAATCACTAGTTTACGTAATATCCTTTTCTTGTTTATGAACCATTTGCATTTGACGTTCGATTTGTTTAGATACCGTTAATTACCATTTTTTTACAAATTGTTTAGATTTCAACAGAGTGCTTCGCTCAAGTGAGTCAAGTGACATTCTATCACCAAATGGATTGTCAAAAGTCACAAATATTTGGAATTTACTAGCCACAATAATATAAGCGGCTGTCAAGCCCATAAATTTCAAAACAGAATGTCAACTTTATCTAGGCCATCTCATTTTACTGATGTTACATCAAAACATTCATGTTAAAGAAATTACAAAACATTGCCAATATAATTGAAATTCAATCATTTCGTTTTGATTCGATATTGAACAATACCGAACGGGGTCGAGCTATCCGAATGGAGACCTTTTCCTCTAGAGACGAAGTTTCTTTTAGTTTTACAGCCAAGTAAGACTCGTTATTAATTTCTTTTTCTTCTTGTGTTGCTATTATTTTCCTGTCGTGCCGTAGTTTGTTAAGAAATATGAGCTGTTTCGCGGTAATGTAGTGTAATTGTGTTTAGGATTTAAAATCTATTATTACATTGTTGGGTTTCGCATGTATCCTTTGTATTAAGTGTTTCACTTTTAGCTGTATTATTTGTACCTAGTTTATTTGTGAGTCTTTTATTATTTTACGAGTATATGCCTGTTTTATGGTGTATTATGTTTCAGATTCGTGTTTTAATTTAACGACGTAAACATTTTAACTTTTGGGGTCACCTCTATGAATTTGTGGCTATGCAAACTTTATAAAATGGTGTCACCATTTTATTCTTTTTGCATACGTGTAGGGGAATAGTCCTTTTGTTGAAATTGTTTCGGACTGAGCTCTGTTGACATACAAGGCATTTAATCTGAAGGTTGTCATTCAAATTGATGTCACCCCAACTACTATTTTGCTATAGGATGTACCGTTTATTCTGAATAAGTCAGATGATATGTGCAGGCTGCGGCTATGAAAACGGTTGAATGATTACAGCAGCCCCTTTGAAATGACTACTCGTTACGAAATGACTACTCGTTGCAAAATGACTATCCGCCTCCAAAATTACCAAAAGGAGCAGTAGAAATAGATGACCCAGTTGCTAATTATCATGAAGTAAACATTGTACAAAATGCATCGCATTATTCAAAGTGTATAATTACACGGGTTGGCATAATTTACGTCATACCCATTGAAAGTCCCATTAAACAGAGACTAACAGAAACTCGCAAAATAAGGGTTCCTTTTTTGGCAGTAAGGTACAGAACCCTATGAACTGAAAATGCAGTGTTTCACTCTAAAAACATTGTTAATAAAGAATTTATTCAGAATATGCTACTTTTTGTTCCTATACTTAGAATTCTCGGTAGTTTTTGCAGTCTGTATAAAGCAGTAATAAACGAAACATGCATTGTTGCTTTAACTTCAGCAATAAAAATTATACAGCGTGTTACGTTACGTTACTAGATCAACCATAAATTCCATGGTTATCGGATAAAATATTTTATTAATATACAATCCTTAGTGCATGACATATTACTATGAGTTCACCGTTTTTCTCCTTGATTTATTTGTTTATCGTGCATTGTCGTTTAAATAAATATTTATTACTTTAATCTGTTAGTCACCACACCTTATTCTGATTTATCTTTGTGCCCATAAATCTTTGTGTTGTCTTGTTTATTTTCTAGGCAGCTCTTGTGTCGCAAACAAAGGAGGAATTTTGATTATTAAGAATTTTATTTTTTCTGCACGCTTTTTCAGTTTCATGCTTATCTATTATAAATAATATTTATTTCTTAAAACCGTGTAGTGTAAGCGATAGCTTCTAAATGGAACTTTTTTAATTTGCACTTGAAAAAATAACGAGGCTAAGTTTGCGTCAGTAGTCCTTAAGGAGCTATCGACAAACTATGTACAAATTTAGGTTCAGTTGAACATAAATGTCAGGCACTATTGTTGTCCGGCATTTTGTTGAACTGGAACTATTGAATTAAGTTTTTTTTTTATTACATTTAAGTTTACCTGTGTAAGTATGTAAAAACAGGGTAATTGTAAGAGTTACACAGAACTTATTCAAGACGAAATTTTAATATCGGTATTCACTTTCGCACTAACAGATAACGTCATAAGCAAAAATAGATAGATATACTTTTGTCTATGCTATCTTTTCTGCCAGTGTGGCCGAGTATGCTATAGATTCTTTTCTATAGACAAATATCAGTACTAGATCTGTGCCACTGTCATATCGATATTATCGAGTTTAGTTTTGGAGCGATCTACAAATTTGGTAAAATGTCTGTAAGAATCGTCCCTGACTGCGGTTGATTCTTCTAAGTTTTTTTAGGGATTCTTATTAATTATTTAAAGACTGAATTTATACTAGTACAAAGAGCGAACTTATCAGTCATTGTAAGAGTAAAATTCCACTCTTTCGTAACTTTTTGCGCATTATGCGCGTTGTATAATATTGTTTATTTATACCTTGCGCAAAAACTAGGTAGGTACATCATAAGACCAAAGTGACAGTTTTGGGTACACTCGTACGACTGTACAAACAGGTACTAATCAGTATACTCGTATATAGAATGCTAGTTCTTGTGCAAGACTGAAAATAAAGTTTACAGACGAGTATGTATATAAAAGTAATATAATAAATAATAACAAAATAGTTTAAATATAATAATTTAATTTTAAAAAGAAAAATGTGAAAATAAACATGATTCATCAACCTGTATCCATAGATGGGTCGAGGGATAGCGATAGCATGATTCAATAAAATGAACACAAGCGAGAATATGGTGAAGGTGTCCAGTTAGTTCGTTTTATATTCTTGATCCACTTATTTCTTAAATAAGTACTTCTTAAATAATTACTCTTGGGAAACCTGTGCACAATCAATATAAGATGAATAATAAAAAATAGCAAATAAACTTTAAGAAATGAATGAAAGTAAGTAAAATAATAATACAGTAACGATAAATCTTTCTTGTGACTTTTGTCACATCTCCAACCTCAGAACGTTAGTTAGTAAACTGTCATAGCTCTATCAGCGAACGCATAAAAGTTAATTATTTCACTAAATAGAATGGTTTAAATGATACTACACGTCCTTGTCGTATTTAGAACTAAGATTTCTTTATTCGGGACAGCCTATGAAATGTATTCCCTGCACAATAATTTCAGTTTGCTAGTCGATAACTCACCTGTCCTGACCATCAACGGATATCTTTCCGATATCCTTTGATTATTTTCTGTTAATACGCTCATTCTACTCTTGCAACCGATAGCCACACACGACATGGCTCATACAGATAATTAAACAATAAAATTCTGCCTGATCTACACAAAAGAAACGCGTGAAAACGGCGAAAAACTTTAATTACAGCTGCTAACCGATGGGTTACAACAGTGACTAAAACGTTATCTCTTTGACGTTCAGGATGGTAGCGTTTGTCTATGTTTGTCTCTTTTTCTTTCATAGAGTTTTTTCTATAAGCAAGAACGAAAGAATCGACAGTATCTTTTTCGTTAGGTAATACCTAGAATTAACGTATTTACAAACTCTCTGTGTAAAACTTAATGTAAAATAAACATTTTTACCTTCTATAAATGGAATATAAGGAAAGCCTAAACAAAATGTAATTATGATAAGAGCATTTCTACCGTGCTAGTGACATCCCGTGTATAATTACGTCCTCTACACATTAAATATCTCCCAAATATTCCTTAATTTTACCACACAGCGCTATAATGGTGCAAATGGGAAGCAAACAGTCCCATTTTGAAGCTCACATTACAAAACCCTTCCATCTATTTCAATTTACCCGCAAGTTTTAAGGGAAAATTACCCGTAAAAGTAATCCATATTACCATGAGGCCGCAAATGAGGGAAAAAGGTCGTCTTATTGGCCTAGGCGGCGTAAACATAGCCACGGATCTGGGTCGTTTTTAAAGGGTCTAAATTCCATGGTCGCTAGGATAGTGATTCCCGCCGGAATATTCGCATTTTCAACCTAGGATGGGCACTGTTTGGAGCTTAAAATTCGTTGAAATTTCCTAGTATTTTGCGGCTTACTGGATGAGTATTTTAAGATTATGATAATATCATCTTTCTTTGGTTTTTAACAACCCAAAAATTATCTACTAATATTGATGAAACGTGGGTGGTTGATTTTGAGTTAGATACCATAACATCAGGCAAATACAAATCACAACTTCTCAACATCCAAAATAGAATTTTCAAAACACTTTGTGATAGCAAAGTTGCTATTTTATCAATTTGATTAACTGTTTCGCCAGAGTACACGTAACAAAAACAAAACTTTCCTTTTTAGTATGATTATGAAGGGAAAAGTTTATTTTACTGTGACCACACTTCTGGTGGTAACAGGACAAATATTCGTTGTAATAATGCTCGGTATTTTAGGCTGGAAAGTAAAATTTTAATTGTTTCCGCAAGTTATTTCATATGGGGTTGATATGAGGGGTATGTGTATGTAGGGTTGTTAGAACGAAGGGGAGTAAGGGTTTGTATTCCTGTAATATTTGTAAAATCGATCGCAAAATGAAACAAAAACAGTTGAAGCCTATCGTTTTAGGAAATTGGGAGAATTTAAATGGGTTATTTTGATAGGGCAAAGGTAGCTAACGTGTTTGCCGTTAGCAATAATTAATTAAAATATTAAAATGAAGTACTTTCGGAAATGAATGGTTTGGGTCAACCATTCTTACACGGGTTTCTGTAGGTGTTTTTGTATGTTATTGCCATGTTCATGGTTGAACACATAATAGAGTTTTGTTATGCGCTCTGAAAGTTTGCTAAGGCCCGCTTGTGCCAGCCTGGGTTACCTTACTAACTCCGAGTTAATAGCTAACACGGGCAAATTATGAATGGGATATTTTAATTCGACCTCATAAGACGACAAATTCTAAGCTAAGTTTTTGGCGCAAGTAGGTTTAAGGACTATGGCTGGTTGATTCAAGCCTGTAAGCGTCAAAAAAGCTGCCTCTGTCCGTGACCCCTCATGTTCAACACGACTTAGGCCCAGGTTTTTGGCCCGTAGTTAACTAAACCAATGGTTTAAGCAATGGTTGCAAATCACAGTAAAACACCATTTTTCTTCAGTTATTAGCCTCACAAATGATCCAATAAATTAGAGAATTAATTATTTGACGATCAGTTAGCCTAAAAAAATATAATTACGCGTTTTACCTAAACTTGAAATCATTGGTTAGCATATTTAACCATTTGTTGAGTTTACCACGGATAAAAAACTGGGCCTTATTTGACATTCAATTTTGCCGCCGATATGACGCAGTAAACAATATTTGAAATTCGATTTTGTCGGCGATGACCGCTGATCTCTTTTCAGAAAATCTATGCCACAGTAAAAAATATTTTTACTAAACTGTATTTCTTTTCGACACGATTTTTGTTTTGTTACATTTTATTGTTAAGTTTTCATATTATGTCATTTATTATGGCTTTAGTGTGTAGGTGCAGTGCACCTAGTGAATTAAAATTAATATAAATAGATTTTTAATTTTTATTCACAAAAATGACGTACAGTCACACGTGCAAAAAAATAAGTACAGCTAAACTAGAGAAAGGATATGTTTATGTGTGTGTGCATAAATGGTTAAATAAAAATAACTTAATAAGGATGTATCTATCACAATTTTATTTGCCGGGCTGCAATACGCTGATTTGTCTGTTTAAAACTGATTCTAAAACAAACAGTTTACTTTTTATCTTTGAATAATTTTAAGCTTTCTTTATTTAGTTTTCAGTAAACCAGCATAAATCATTACTTTCCAACAAGAACCTTTGATATCTCTGCAAACACAGAACGATTATTCTACCTAGACAAGGTACTAATCCCTTCGTCAGCAGAAACAGTCTGAACATTACGGAAACACTATCGCTCCCTTGTTATCTTTCACAGAGTAAGCTAAACGCCAGGGTCTAGATAACAGAAAGATTACAAAACTTTCTTATAGCAGTTTCTTACATTTAAGTTGTGAGTCAGCCTCAACTTACGTGTCGTAGGTCGTGGGTTGGACCCCCACGGTGGGTTCCCGTATTGTCGAGGTGGGGGGGCTCACTAGCCGTGGCTTGGTCACCCACGGTGAAGCAAAGAGGAACCCGAGGAGGGGCCGCCCGTCAGGGCTTTTGCCGATTAAGCCGACGACTTAGCGGCCAACTAGTAGGTTGCGGTGCCGCTAGGTCACATCGCAACTGAGGCGGGCCGCGATGTCTTATGGAGCGTCCCAGGTCCCGGGTCCCTAGAACGCCACAGAGCAACAAACATACATAGACTGATAAAAACATAACCCCCTTCGGCAGTCGGGTAATAAAATAACATGCCCGAAATACTTGAAGTTATAGATAGGCACTTATCCTCTCCGTACAGTCAAATCCAGATAAAATTCTTCTGACTGTAGCAGTTTGTCTCTAGACGTACGTTTCAAGATAGGAATCAGCCCTTTCAGAGTTCTGAATCCTAAATCCATATTCATAATATGGCTTGAGCGAACTAATCCGCTACTGAAAAGGATTACTAGATCGAAAGCTTTATACCTAGGTTTTATTCTATTTGAATTTCTATACGTCAAAATTTAGGAAAAGGTTTTCATCCTTTTCCTATTAAGCTTAAATATATTTTTGGATAAAGAAGGAATTAACGTGACATAGATGGTATTTAATTTTAATACTAGATTAAGGCACTTGTCCCACCGCCGATGTGTAAGCGATTAGCTATCGAATATTATCTCGTTGAAGAAACGTACAAAAGATTTTAAGAACCCGTGTCAATAAAAGAGACACATACCTATAGTAATAGTTAATCGCTAGTTTTTCACACTGCCGGAGAGTACTCTCTCAGCATAAGTTTGTCGCAGCAACAAGAGCTTTCAAAGTTATACTCGCTCAGCAATGCTCGCTTTCTCGCTTAGCTGTCAGAAGTCACGCCAAGAGACCAACCACGGTCATTTCTACCTACAGTGCGGCAAATTGACAAGTAGATACAACCTAAGTAGTTAAACACGTTCAGCCATAAGCTCTAGACAAAGTCTTTCTGCAAAGGCTTTTGTCGAAAACCAAAATGTTACAATGTGACATTTTAATAGGGCTTGGCAATCCCATACATTTTTGACATTTTATCAATCGCTATCGCGACTCTTTTGTTGATTAAGGCCTGGCGCATACTCACAAATTTTTGTTGAACAATTGTTTTGTTCTGTGTCAAAAGTTTATAGAAATATATTAAGATGATATGACGTGCACAATGCACATACTGTCAACTCGATAGTTACGCGACAAAAAAAAAAAAAAGCTGGATCGATTTGCTTTTGATTAAAAAGTTGGACAACTATTGATCGGCGCTCAAATTGTATTGCGATCTATTGGAGCATACCATCGACTAAAAAGTTGATCCGCGAATGATCAGTCTCACATTAGCATTTGAAGTGGCGCCACGTCTCTTGTCGCCATGGCATTACATCAAAAGTGTTTTTTAGGATTACATCAAAAGTTTCTTCACTCATTCTATAATAATCAAAAAACTCAGCTGGGTGCTCTTGTAGCTTAGAATGTAACATGTGAAATATTCCACAAGATAATCTGTCACTGACTATAGGATGTACACAGTATCTCCTTTACTTATTTATATTAAAATGTCTAGAAAAATCAATAGAACAAAGAACGAACTAGATTTTTTTGTTAACTGACATTGTATTAAGTACCCGGACTCGAGAATAGCCGAAGAAAAACTGGTTGAGAAGAAAAAAATGGACGGCACGTAATGTTCCACGCGCGCCTCAAAGAGATGTCAGCAAAAACTGACGGGTTCCGCTAGGGCCGATGCGAGTCTGGATCACTAAATATAAATATATATATAAATTTAAAAGAGAGTTACCGTAGCCCTGGGCCAAGCAACTTAAGCAACATGGGTAGGTTTTAGTCACTAAAAGTCTGACACGCTCTGGGTCATTGGAAGATAAGTAAAAAAAAAGTGGTAAAAAATCGACCATCGACTGTATCGACTATACGCGCACCTCCATCGACTAAACGGTTTAGTTGTATGGAATTCACTAGAAGTACACAATTCGCCTGAACAGTTTGTTCAATGCAAAAGTTTGTGAGTATATGCTAGGCATTAATGCCACTTGACTAGATACGTAATTTGGTATGGGTGCAACAGTTTTTGACATGCGTCAAAAACGCTATCACTGACTCCTTTCTTTCATCACCATCATCAGCCTTTTTAAAGTTCCCACTACTGGAACACAGGCTGTTCTCTGTGAGAGGGAATGAGCCGTAACCCACCACACGGGCCCAATGCGGATTGGTGGATGTCACATAATATTCGAATTTTTGTTTCTAAGACGACGGTTTCCTGACGATGTTTTCCTTTGTCGTTATGAGAGCAATGACGGTGAAATAATTTACACAAACTAGAGCACCTGCCTGGGTTTGAATCTACGACCTACAACTTATAAGTTGCGGCCGATACCACTAGGCCACCACTGCACTCTTCTTTTCTTTCATATCACTCAGTAAACCATCATTTCCATTCATTTTTTTTATAGACACTACACACGTATCTCACTTATATTTTTACCTTACTTCCATCTTTCAACACTCACAATACAAAGCTTTTTCAGGAGAAAAACAATCCTTACATAAAAACGAGAGCCTTTTACTCCTATCACCAGCCTTAAAGCTGCCGAAAAGCCATGAAAAAATAAACATGCCTTTTTTTCGCGAATTTTTCCTCTTTTCGTGGCGAACAGAAGTAATATCGCTAAATTCGTCAAGCGTTATGGAGCTTAGCATAGACGTGACGAGAATAGCTCCTGCTTTTTGATCATTGCACGGTCAATCAACACGTAGAGTGAGAATGTGGGGTATACGTGATGGTGTGTGTGCGTGTGTGTGCCTTTGAAAGGGTTGTTGTAGTAAAAAATGTGAACATAAATGTTGTGGTAGTCCTGTTAAAATATGATGTAACTAAGTATGCATTGGTTTGCGTATGTGTCTCAAAGTCGTCAAGATAAAATGTTAATGGTGAGCAATATTGATCATAGTTTTAAATAGACAAGTGTAGGTATACATTTTCATTGAATTTGGGGTTATTATTAAAAAGTAATTATAATTATTATGTGTCTGTGATAAGGAAATTGAACGTGTTTGAAAATTGCCATTGGTAAAGTATATTCAATCCCCACTCTACTATATTATTTTTAACCCCCGCCGAAGGGGTGTTATAAGTTTCACGTGTGTTGCTGTGTATCTGTGTGTCTGTGTATCTGTGTATCTGTCTGTGGCATCATAGCACCTAAACGGATGAACCAATTTTGATTTAGTTTTATTTGTTTGAAAGGTGATTTTGTCGAGAGTGTTCTTAGCTATGTTTGAATAAAATCGGGTCAGCCATTCAAAAGTTATGAGCGTTTTACTGTTTGAATCGGGGTGTTTTCGCAAGATAAATATGACGGGGGTTTTTAAATTTTGAAATTTTACTTGTTGAGTAATGAGGAATAAAAAGATCTGCCACTGGTTTTTCCATACTAAAATATCATGATTCTTTTCGTTTGGTTTAAACCTACCTAAAGTATAAACAGACAACCTGTTGCTATACTTAAAACCAGTAGAATAGTTGAAGAAGCTGCGGTTTGTTTATTAGATTGTTTACTTTCCATCATACTCTCTCTCAGCATTCCGTTTGGTATCTTTTCGTATTCATTGCAGCAGAATCCAAAATTAAGTCAGTATAAATGTCTCTTCAGCTTTTTCAAAGCAATGTATTAAAGAAAATGTATTTACTGCAAGCGATTTAAATGTTATTAGTTTAGACTTATTTTATGATATCCTTTTTAAACGGCTTAGTATTTAGGTAAAATGTTTAAGAGATTAAATCTTTTTTATTAAGATCTAAGGCATAACGGTGATAGGATAGATGGACCCCCTTTTCCGCACTTAGACTCCTATTGGTTCTGTTGTGAGTGCTGGCCTCCTCTCTGTGAGAGGGAATGGGCCGTAATCCACGATGCGGGCCCAGTGTGGGTTGGTGGATATCATATTATTATGTCTTCGATATTTTTGTCAAAGGAATGACGGTTTCCTTTTTATTTCCCTGTCAAAAACATGCAAACAAGCATACACCATGCATGCAGCAGGCATGCAAACAAGCATACACCATACATGCAGCATGCAAGCAAGCATGCAGCAAGCCGGCTATCGGTGATACAATATCAGTTTTCATGTATCACCGATAACGCTGGCGAAAAGTCTAATATATATTTAAGGAAAATACATGCGCTAGCAAAATCTCATGCGTATAACCCCATACAATTTTTGTTGTAAGAAAGAAAGAAAGAAAAATGATTTATTTGTGACTCGCACAGGAGACCTAAGATAGGCAAAAACAAAACAAAAATAACAATAATAAAAAACCAAGTCTTGTTTGATACCAAAAAAGGCTCCTATCCAGCATGTGCAGCACTATCTAAAAGTTATAAATTTCTTACATAACAGTGACATAAATGCAATACATATTTTTTTTTAATTTGCTAAATCTGCACCATTCACAAACATACTTATTATCTTCTCTTCTAATTCCAACCTTTCAGCAAAAGGTTTACAGAATTATGACATCGCGAGGTCGAAACTGGAAATATTGACGCGATTACTCCAGAGCTTTGAACACAAGCTACCGAATCCTATTTGCCGACACATGTTTTGATTTACGAAACACGGCACGCCAACATGTGATATGAAATGCGTCCTATTATTTCGAATGTATAGTCTTGGAGTTATGTAAGGTTATGTATTGTGTTTTACAAGAAGGTTAGATTTTTTGTGACTGTTTTGTGTTATTCAGAAAAACAGTAGTAGACCAGGGGTAACGAATGTGACTTACGAGATATAGGATGTGGGTTCAAACCCAGGCAGTCACTTTATGCAAATTATTTCATCATCATTGCCCTCATAACGATAAAGGTAAACATCGTGACAAAACAGTAGAAATAAAAATAAATAAAGATATGTGATTGATATTCATCAACTTTCACAGGGCGTGGTGGATAACAGCCCTCTCTCACTCCCACAGATGATGCCTTTGCCCTAGCAATAATAGAATGATTATGATTATTATATTTTTTAGCTAAGAAAAATCTACTAATTTATCAACCTTGATTCTTGCACATTTTGCAATCGACGTCACTTGCCATATCGTTTTTTTTTCATTTTTTCAGCTGAAAGACGTCCACTGCTGGTCATAGACCTCCACCAAACGTTGCCATACTGATCGATCCTGTGCGTTTCGTATCCACCGGACTTCCACAGCCTTGTCCAGGTCGTCACTCCACCTAAAAGGAGTCCTTTCAATGGTACGTCTTTCGGTACACGGTCGCCACTCTAGAACTTTTTGGCCCCAAAGGCCATCCGTTCTACGAGCAATGTGCCCTGCCCACTGCCACTTAAATTTGGCAATTCTTCGGGCTATGTCGATAACCTTGGTTCTCTTGCGGATGTTTTCATTTCTGATTCGATCACGCAAGGAAACTTCGAGCATAGCACTCTCCATTAAAATTGTCACATTCATATTAAAATAAATTATATCTTAAAGCATATCAGTTTGTGACAAGTGAATCAATACTGTCAATATTGTTAATGGTTCGAATTCGATGTCACAGATGCCAGATGGATAAAATTATAAATTGAAAGAGAATAAACTGTCTCTTTACTGCCAGACGATTCGATCGAAAGTTTAATTATCACGTCAGAATGAAATAAATAAAATAAAATGCTGAAAAAAGCTTGTCAAGTTAACGGCGTAAACTGAAGTGCCCGAGGACTTCTAAAAGGCATTTTTAGTGTTGAAACAGGCCTAATGAAACTTAAAGATCAATTTAAAGGCCGACTGGTTTTGTAAGGCTAATGTTTAAAACTGGAGCCCAGTACAATTACACAAAGTAATTTTAGATCAGCTCAGTCGTTAGACCTACAAAAAGAATTGGAAAATAAATAAGTAAAATAAGTAAGGGAACCAGCATGTCTTAGTACCATATCAAGACATGTCACCAAACCGCACAAGGCCAGCGTTGTGAATAACACCACACTCACAGAAATAATTATGGTTATTTTATTTACCGACGGAAAAAGAGGGGTATTATTAGTGTAACGTGTGTACCTGTGAGTTTGTGTATTTGTTTATCTATCTGCGCCATATTAGCTCCTAAACTTATGAACCAATTTTGATAGGATTTTTGTTTGAAAGGTGACATTACGTTTGATGAAAATCAGTTAAATCGTTCAAAAGATGTGGGCGTTTTACTATTTGAATCGGGGTATAATGCACAACATATCGTGTCAGAGGTTTTTAAATTTTACTTGTTAACATGATTAAATGATGATAATTGTGGTCGGTTACAATTTTCCACTCTTCGAAAGTTTAGTGGGTAAAATACCCACTAAACAATTTTACACTTTATTGAACACCAAGAGAAAAATAATTCAAAAAGACATCTTATAACTAAAACAAACATACAACAGGCGGCCTTATCGCGATTCGCGATCTCTTCCAGGCAACCAAGAATGGAAAGTGACAGCCTGGACACAATATGGGGGAAAATTTAAAAATTAATTTATTTAAAAAGTAGGTACAATACACAAAATAAAAAAATAGATACATAAATACATACATACAAGTAATATACAGTCTAGAAAACAATTCAGCTTATATAAGATTATGATCACAGTAACAAGTAGTGCTCCTTCATAAGTCGCTTAAAAACAGGCAGTGATTGCGCGCGCTTTATATTCATAGGCAATGCATTCCATAGATGAGTGGCCTAGACAGTACAAGATTTGTCTAGGAAGATAGTGGAGTGCATTGGCATTTTAAGTTTCATATTATCCGATGACCTAAGAACTTTCACGTGCGAGTCACACAGAAACTGAAACCGTTTCTTGATATAAAGAGGGGTTGAAGGAAGAAAGAGAATATTATACAGGGGAGAAAGAATATGAGCATTCCGGCGATGTCGAATAGGCAACCACTTGAGTTTCACACGAAATTCAGAAACATGGTCATATTTGCGCAAAACAAATATGACCTTATACAAAGATTTTGAAGCCGCTCGAGTTTATCAAGTTGCACTTCAGTGAGGTCAAGATAGCTGGCATCAGCATAATCAAGGATGACTAGCAGAAGAGATTGTGCAAGCGCAATCTTGGTTGCAGTCGGCAGAAAATTACGCAATTTTCTCACAGATCCAGCAGATGCAAATAGCTTGCGGCTATCTTCCTGTAGCTGGGCAGTCCAAGAGCAGCTTTTGTCAAGGAATATACCCAATTTCTTAACTTTCTCGCTAAAAGGGATAACAGAGTTGTCAAAAGAAACTTGGGGTAGAGTCGTCCAGTCGATCCTTGAAATCGTTCTTGAACTGCCCACCACCAAAAGTTGCGTCTTTATGGGGTTCACCTTAAGTCCGAATCTCTTGCTCCAGTCGCATATGCGGGCCAGATCACTGTTAATGGTCGAGATAGCATCACACAGATTTCCAAGAGGAGCTCGTGAGTAAATTTGCAGATCATCTGTATAAAGGTGGTAGGAAGAAATTAATTCGTTGGAGATTAAGTTAATAAAAACAGCGAAAAGTAAGGGAGATAGAACGCCGCCCTGTGGTACCCCGGCACAAGTACTACACCAGGAAGACAAGGTCTCTCCGATGCAAAGACGTTGTTGGCAGCCGAACAGGGTAACTACGAAACCATTCAATTACGTGGGTATGGCAGTCATTAAAGGCCAATTACAATTGTAATCACGGATTAATATAATGAAAATAAATAAAACCAAATCCTCCAACTGGTTATCCATAAAACCAACCATAAAAGATTATGAATAAATGAGATTATGTCAACATGCATGGGGAAACGTCGTCAAAGAACCCATCATCTCCGAAGGGGACTGCGGACTACGTGGAGACCTTTCTTGCCGTGGCGTTTGAGATGCTCAGAAGGAGGCGTTATTTGATATCCGTGTCAAAGACACTGACGCTCCTTCTTATAATTCACGCCCTGTCGCTTCTGTACTAAACTCCGCCGAAGATGAAAACATAAGAAAATGTTCAAACGCTCGTGAATTGCTACATGAACATTCACCCCTCTTGTTACATCCGTTGATGGTGTATTCGCTTCACAAATGTCTATCTTCGTAAAACATCTTGGAGCTGCAATCGCTGACCGCTGGAATAGGTCCTTTAGTGTAGTGATGGGTTGGCTAAGATCAAGAATCATCATCTCAATAATCCGTGCAACTAGCATGTGCATTCGTGGCACAAGACATAAATTTAAACCAACAGCCAAGTTATTCGGCTTCGATGATGGAGCGGCCCTACCTAGACATTGATGTGGATGCGGCGAACGAACCAAGAAAATGTCAATTCCAATATTTCACAATGGATAAATGAGTTTGTTTTATCTTGACGCTACTGTAGTTATATATTATTTTGTATTTTATATTTCTTGGGAATTTAAAAATAAAATTCATTCGTAAATTCATTTAATGAAAATAACCTCAGAACAAAAGGACCATTATTTATAAAAAAAAACTAGCTTCCGCCCGTGGCTTCGCCCGCGTAAAATGTTTTTTATCATCCCAAGAGAATACAAACTATCCTATGTCTTTTCCAGGATCTCAAACTATGTCCATGCCAAATTTCGTATAAATCGGTTCAGCAGATCCACCTAAATCGTCTTTTGGGGTTAGTTTAAAAAAAAAATGGTGATTACATTAATTGTTGATCGAGGATGGTATTTATGTGAAGTTTCATATTTATTAACCCAAGAAATCAAATACTGCCGTACAAACTTCAACACTTTCTATATCGTCTTTGGGGGTCGTTTCAAAAAACTATTAATGACACCTTCATTGTTTATTAGGTTGGTATTTAAGTCAAATTTCAAATTTTGTTAACCTAAGAAATAAGATTCTTCAAAAGCACCTTAACACACCCCAAATCAACTTTTGGGAGTTGTTTAAAAAGACGAATAATGATAAACTTTATTGTTTATTTAGGTTGGTATTTAAGTCAAGTTTCAAGTTTATTATCCCAAGAAATAGGTTGCTTCAAAAACACTTTAACATCGCCTTAATCATCTTTTGGAGGTAGTTTCAAAAAATAATAATAACAACCTTCAATATTCATTTAGGTTAGTATTTGTGCCAATTTTCAAGTTTACTGACCCAAGAAATCAGATTTTTCCATACAAATTTCACACCGCCTAAATCATAATTTGGGATAATATCAACCTTTATCATTTAATTAGATTACTATTATTGCCAAGTTTCGAGAATTTTGGAATTAGACTTTTCATCCAATCTTTCAAACCACTTTTTACCCCCCTAAGGGATAGATTTTCCAAAAAGCCTTTCTTAGTGCTCACTTACGTCATATGAGGAACCTTGTTGTTTAATTTCATGCTTCTAGGGTTAGTGGTTTTGACTGTGCGTTGATCGATCAGTCAATAAGCCAGCTATTTTCGTCTTTTAAATATTATAGCTGACCACCGCGGCTTCGCTCCCATCAACTGGCTGTCTACCTACCTAGCACCTACCTAACTACCCTACCTACCTACCTACCTACACTTACCTTACCTACCTACCAAACTACTCACCTGCCCTACCGATCAACCTACCTACCCTACTCTATCAATATAATCACCTGCCCTACAGATCAACCTGCCTACCCTACCCTATACTACATACCCTATTTACCCTACCCTACCTACATACCCACTTACCCCACCTACCTACCTACCAATTTGTTAAACTATTTATTTGAATAAGAATTAATAAAAAAAAAAAAAAGAAAAAAAAAAAAAAAAAAAAAAAGCATAAAATAAAGCATATAAAAAATAATAATAAATAAATAAATAATAATACAAAACGAATGTAACCAACTTTTGTTTCTACCGGCGCGGCGGCGATCTAATTAAATTTTAGAACACAAAAGCTGCTATTGTGACTTAACTATGATAGTGAGATATATTCTCTTTGAGTCTTTTATGTAGTAAATAATGAGTAATTTAATCATGTCATACATATTTTTTATGTATCATCAATAGTTTTCTCAGCGCACGCCAAATAAAGAATTTAATAGGCCAAAATATTGCTACTTACATTACATTATTGCAATTTTCATAAGGATTTCTATTTTTTTGGAAATAAATTATAGCCTATGTTACTAGGGAATAATGAAGCTTTCCATAGGTGAAAAAAAATTTAAAATCGGCCCTGTAGTTTCGGAGCCTATTCGGTACAAACAAACAAACAAAAAAATCTTTCCTCTTTATAATATTGGGATAGAATAGCCGAGCTATTTAGCAAGTGATTAACAGATAATTTTAATAAAAAATCTGCTAGTAAGTTGCTAAACAGTCCTGAGATTTTTATTAATATGGTAGTAAATAGTTACAACCAAAAAGCACCTGTCTATTGCCTACCCACTATGAAAATTTTTATTAAGTAAATGGACTATAATAAATTATTTGCGTGATGTTTCCAGATATTTACAGTGCTCATCGTCACGGGTAGTTTAACATTACAACGAGGGCTGTAAAAACTCGTGAACAATATAAACTTTTAGCTACAAACGCCTACATCGGTAAATATGCTGTTATTTGTTACTTTTTTATGATGTAATGTGGCTTTGTTCAAGATTTTTTTATGTTTGTGGGTTTCTGTTTTTTTTTATCACTAGCTAGTAATAACAAGTCATGACTTTTTATCGTCTGCACCTACTTTGTTTTATATTTAATTTATTTTATTGATTGTATAATTATATTTTTATTGAATCCTATTTATATTTATATTTAATTGTATTTAATTTTACTTGCTTTTTATTTTTGATTTAGTTTTGATTTGATTTTAATTTGTTTTTTTTTCGATTTTACATATTTTAATTTTGATTCAATTATTGACTGATTTATTTTTATATAAGTTGTTCAATTTTAATTATTTTTTTTTTATTAAAATTTAGCCTTAAGTACTTTGATTCTAATTTAATTATATGTTTGCTATTGCCAGGCTTTGTATTGTAATGTGTAGATATGGAAGTGTGTGGTCCTCTGTTCTCCCCAACGTTTATGTGAAATCTGTTCATTGTGAAATAAAATAATTGAAGTTACGACTTTTACTATTTTTACATTCCAATCATATAAATATGTTCTCTTATAATATTTGAATTACTACACAAAATATTTTACAAAACATTTCACTGTCTGAAATCTGAGATGCACCGTATAAAACATCCCACACTTCTGAAAAATATATGAAACTAAATCGCCTGCAGATAAATACCTCACTCGATTAGAGACCTCTCTTAACCCGCAGGGAACATACGTGAACAGATTTACTTTTCAGAAACCTCATTTCCACTACATTTATAGCTTCCTTTAGAATTCTGCTAGCCTAGTACCAAAGAAAGCAGAACGAAGCTGCGGCGTTGTGCAAATACCTCAAAACGCAAGCTCGTATTCCGACTACTTAAGCAAAATATTTCATAATAATATAAGTTCGTTTATAAACTTAATCTCCTTATTGTAAGACTTTGTTTGCTCACCATTGTTTAACTTTCCGCTCCGTATCTTTATTAGAACAATGAGATTTTCCTTCAGCATGGATTACTTTGGAAATTACGATACGATTTGGTAGCATTCAAGGAAATGTGAATGCGTTGAAGTTGGATTTGCGATGCCAGTGCTAATATACCTTTGGTCGTGACCTAGATTGCAAAGAGGTGTTTGATATGTGAGAATTAATACTTTGTTACATTAGTTTATGTTTATTTTGTGGGCTCTCTTTCTAGAAAATAAAATTCAATTCAAAATTTAATTAAAACATTAAATTAAACCTTCAACATTCAAAATCTGTAAATAATTTTGCAAACCAGACGCTGTGCTACTTTACAGCTATTTTGATGTTTTATTTTAATAATCATATCTGTTTTGCAATAAAACAATGCATAAACACTTTGGCAAGCTTATTACTCGGGTTTGAAAGCCTCCCTTTTTACCATTTTTACCAGTCCTGTGCCAATCGCAGCTACCGTTTGTGATTTGTGGAACCACAGCTAGCGAAGAATTCAATACTAACCTGAAACAAAAGATAGTCGGGTTTTAAAATAAGAACGTTATATCCACAGATCTGCTTAGATAGAAAAGAATCACGTAGAAATAATTAATAAAGTGTTGGCAAAATCCTACTAATATTATAAAGGCCAAAGTTTGTATATGTGTTAGTGTGTTTGTGTGTTTATTAATCTTTCACGCAAAAAATACTGAACGGATCTGGATGAAATTTGGCACAGAGATAAATGTAAAAGTCTGGAATAGTACATAACATATTTTAATCCCAAAAATATGTTCCATTGGGTTATTTTTGACATTATCGCGGGCGTAGCCAATTGCAAAAGCTTGTTAACAATATAGGAAGAAAAATAATCAACTTTGGTTTTCGATTCGATTCGCAAGTATGTTGCGTGAAGAGTATGTACATAAAAAACAGCTCCATTGAAGATTGAAGCTAATTGCAACAGGAATAAAAAAGTCAATATTGACTGTAATCAGTAAGTAATATGAATGAATATAACTTTGAATGACCTTCGTACATGAAAAACAGCTCCATTGGGGACTGAAACTAATAGCAACAGGAATAAAAAAGTTAATAATATGACTGTAATCAGTAGGTAATATGAATGATTATCACGTACGTAACATTAAATAACCTTCGGCTCTGGGCAAAGTGACATATTCTTTAAGTGATGATGATTGTCGACAAGCCACAATCAGTCGATTTCAGTGGCGCATATCAATCCTATATATTTTGCACATTAGGACAAGCGCTGTAGCTGACAAAATACCACTTCAACTGATTGCTTTTTTAAGTTTTGGTCTTTTATTTCTTACATTCAAACCATGTTTCTGCTAAAGCTCAAGCATTTTCTGTGGCTGCAAGAACCCATAACTTTTCAATACATTATAATATAGATGTACAACACAATTTCAAAACACAAGAATGTTCTCATATCCTTTCGCTCACATGAGTTTTAAAGAGAAGCAAAACAGTAATAACAAATATGAAGCCAATATCATAAAGATATTAAAAGCAATATAAAAGCTTTTCCAATGACGTCATGAAATGTTTTAACATTTAATATAACTGCATCAAACAGGATGTGTGACATAGTTCTGGTCATGAATATGCAAATGGAATGACAGTGGAAATGGCTATATTAATCGGGAAATACAATCAATAAACAATATTTATCGTAGACCTGAAAATATTTTCCATGGGTTGTAATTCTGGTTGGTTTTAAAATAATTGAGAAGCGGTCTTTGAACTTGAAACGATTTCATTTGTTTCATGGATTTTGTGACATGCAAAATTGCTGTATATTTTGAGATTTACTGTATCTCATTCAAGTTACTTTATCGAGTATATCCAATTGTTCCAAAATAATAGTTGTATTTACTGCAGTGTTTTTGTATCGGACTGATTACGCATGAACTAAAAAAAAAAAAACATTTTAAAACCAAAAATTGTGTCCAAAATTGTCCACTTAATATTGTCTGTACAAAAATAATTGCCAGTTTAATTCTTCCATTGTATCACCCCTTTGTTACGTATAAAATTTATGTGTTTACTTATTATCTTTTTTCAGCATTCATTGCCATCAAGCTCAATGGGCCAACCCTTCAAATGCTAAAAAGTGGGGGGGTCACAAGCGGGCCACCATTTAACGAGTCGCAGGGGCCCTATAACGATCTCTCCACATCTAACTCTACTAATGTTTCGACCGCATTGCTGGCTGAATTAAATGAAAAAAATACCAGAGCCTTTTAACACCAGAGCTGGCTTATGAAAACAAAAACCTTTTTTGCGAATTTTGATATCTAACCACTGTGTAAAAGGATTTCGACGCTCCGTCAAGAGGTACTGAGATTTAGAGATTTTTTTCTGTTGCCTGTTTTGCGACAACAGCCTTTACCTTCCCTACTTTTAGGTCCAACATATTTTTTTCTGACACTGATCCTTATTCAAAGACGTAACTTTCTCAGAGATATCATCTTACTTTACTTCATAGCATTTTTTCCTACCGAATGACTTTGACTTTGGGCGTGTAGTGTACATACATGTATCCTCATTTCTCATTCGAGGAGGACATACTCCCATATGGTGCCGACGTTATTGCAGCGTGTACTTCATGTGATACCTTACAAACGTGCCCGGATGAATTTGGTTCAGTGGTTCTGTTTCAGTCGGTATTAACAAAAAATAAAAGTAAAAAGGGTTTTCGAAGTTTCGCAATAAGCGATTTTCCAATATATTTCTATTTTTTTATATTATAAAATTTGTATTAAGCGCAAGTTCGATCATGCATGGAGTACTGTTCTCATCTCTGGGACGGATCTGCCAAATACCAGCTTCAGCAGTCGATCGAAAAGCGAGCCAAGAGGCTCATCGCCGATGAGGCGGTGGTCAAGTCAAAGCTCCAGAGTCTTGAACATCGTCGCCGAGTTGCCAGCCTGTCGGTTTTTTATCGGTTACATTTCTGGGAGTGTGCGATGGAATTGCGCGATATAATTCCACCTAGCCCGTTTCATCATCGGACTACCAGAAGTACGGCGATGCGCCATCGATACATGGTAGATATCCCACCCATACGCACAAAACGTTTTGGAAACACTTTTATTATGCGTACAGCTTAGGAGTGGAATTCCCTGCCGGAGTCTGTGTTTCCCGATAGCTACAATCTAGGGGTCTTTAAGTCAAGAGTGAATAGGTTATTTCTAGGCAAGCGTGTTTCACCGTCGACCACATCATTGCTTACCATCAGGTGAGATTGTGGTCAAGCGCGAGCCCATAGGTTATAAAAAAAAAAACAAAAAAAAATATGCTTACATTTTTGCCCGTCTCTTGTCAACTTTTCAATATGTATTTTGATACTATAGTGTTTCAACTTCTCTAAATAGCACTTCCTCCACTTACTATACGTTTTTAACCAATAGAAACAGCGATAAACTTGAAAAATTTGGGCATACCTATAATTGGTCCCGTACCCAAAACTGAGGCGAGTTGCTATTTCCTACTTTATTTAAAACCAAATCACACTTACTTCGTGGAAGACAAAATTTTACAATGACTTATCCAAACAAAACTCTAATTTGATGTTGGAGTAGGTATTAGTTCCATGTCTAAATCCACTGTGTGGGCAGTTGTAAATAAAGCCAGCTCCCAACTCGCGTAGAGCCTTCAAGATTTACGATTAGCCTTCGGTTAATACGTAGTTTCCATTCTGATCTTCGAATAAAAGAGAAATTTATTGTTGCTGCTTATATTCCCACGCGAGTTCTAGCGGGGGATAAGAATAACTTTGCGGGGAAAGACGGATAGTGTGGCTTGCTTCGAACGTTATTGCAATATCTGTAACGTTGCTGTAAAATATTATATGCCTGTAATGTTTTATAATAACGCGTTTATTTTGATCTGAAGGTCATCTCTTGAACTTGAAGACCGTTTAAATTCAAATCGCAATCTCATCTTGGCGACCAAAAAAGTTAAGAAAAATTGACCAACCTCAGATAAATAATTTGCCATTTATAACTAATTGTGAATGCTACCGTTCATTGAAACACAGGACTTGACCTTCAGTGTGGCCATTACCTACTGACAAATAAAGCCCATGTGTCAACTACTAAAGACCCTAAGATTGATCCCCGCGCACACAAAGGATCGCTGCTACCCCAATTAGAAGATGTACCTTCTCGTACTAATACAATACGTACATTAGTAAAATTAGGTAGTTAGGGGGATTATACATCTTCATACGCATTTTATTAAATGAAAAAGTGATTGAATGCCCTAAGTCATAAAGTAAGAAAAATATTAAATAAAAAAATAGAAAGAAAGCAAAAACGTTTATTTCTGCCAGGCACGACGCATGCCATGAAAAAAATGCAAAAACTTAAATACCAAACCACGCAAAACGGTCATCGCTCAGCATAATGCTGGGACTCGCGTGCAAGACAGAGCCAAAGCGCTGGTTTTGCATGAATACATGATTATTCAGTACTATCACTGTTAGACATAGAGGCAACAATGGCAGTCCATCACTGGACAGGCTGCGTTGATTGATTGTTGATTGATTAAACTGTTGGTAAGCCAAGACAAATAAGAAAGATTGCCGAAGTCGACTGACTATATTTTGAACTTATCAAGTTTCATTTATTCTTTTATCTTAAACAGGTGCCTGTATAGCCATTCCACGCTAAATCATTGTTTCGTAATCCAACCTTAAAGTTAGTAGAAAATCTAAACAAACCTTTCCGTACGTACATGTGCCCTTTTCCTAAATTATAATTAATGTGGCGTCCAGAATGACCAATTTCAAGTAACTTAATAGACATAGAAGTAAAATATTGCTTACATAGGGGTCATGTGAGTCAGAATCAATAAATGCCTGCTTGCCTAGCCTTTCATCATCATATCAGACGAAAGACATCCACAACTGGACATAGGCCTCCCCCAAGCGTGGCCATATTGATCGGTTCCATGCATCTCGCGTTCATCGGATTTCCGCAATCTTCACCAAGTCATCGGTCCATCTGGTGGGAGGACTTTCAACGCTACGTCTTCCGGTTCACGGTCGCCACTACAAAACCTTTCTGCCCCATCGGCCAGCCGTTCTGCGAGTAATGTCCCCTGCCCACTGCCACTTAAGTTTGGGCTATGCCGGTAACCCTAGTTCTCTTGCGGATCTCTACATTTATGATTCGATCACGCAAGGAAACTCCAAGCATAGCTTTCTCCATTCCCCTTTGGGTGATTGTAAGCTTTGTGATGAGGCCCATCGTGAGCGACCACGTCTCAGAGCCATAAATCATCACTGGCAACACAATCTAGCCTAGACTTTGCCCAACTATGTATATTGAGTTCTTCCAGTTTTAACATTTCTTTGTAGCTGAGAGCCGGTATTTTATATGGAGCGACTTCCTATCTGACCTACATAACCCTGTAACTACCACGATACACCTTGGCGAGTCTGTAATAACATTTCCAAGCTTCTGACGATTCGTAACGACCGTCAAAGGTCTACAAATGACAATTAAAACCAGCGGGTTAAGGTACTTTTAAGGAATCTAGGTATGTTAAGATGGTCACCCATCCATAGGCTGGCCGCGGTACGTGTTGCTTAACCTTGAAAATCGACCAGTGTGGCTATAATTATAGCTAGGAGCTCCTCTGACGCAAAATATAAATTGGCAATTAAGCAATGACTACAGGCAATAAAGTTAAGTCCAAAAAACTTTTTATTGCGGCGTTTGCCGGGAAACTCATCAATCGACGATATTTTTTGTTTGCACAGCTAATCAAACGCGTTTTGCTAAAATTAATTAAATCCCAGTTTGACGGGAAAATGTGGATTTATTTTATTTTATTTGGCGTTGTGGCAGCTAACAGCTATGTATGAGTAATTAGGTTTTTTATATTTGTAAAAATCCCTGACTTTATTAGTGGGACGTGTTATTTGGATAACGATCGGTCTTGCTTTTTTTAATAGTTTTTACTTTATCATCAGCCTTTTAACATTCCCGCTGCTGGGATAGGCCTCCTCTCTATGAGATAGGGGATAGGCCTTAATCCACCACGCGGGCCCAGTGCGTGTTGGTGGATGTTACATTTTTAAATGTTTGGTTCTTGGACATGCCGGTTTCTTCATGATGTTTTCCTTCACCGTTTTGAGAGCAGTGGTGATGAAATAATTTACATAAAGTAAATCACCTGGCTGGGTTCGCACCCATGAACTACAGCTTGTAAGTCGAGGCCGATACCACTGGGCCACCACTGCTCTCGTATATAATAGTTTGTACTTAAGTTATTTTATTTAAGCAGAAACGAAAATACAAGAAACATCAAAAGTTGATTATATAGTTTTCTTAACTGATACGTTGAATGCGAAATAGTTATTTATGCTACAAGTGTGGAAGGTAGGTGATTCCCGATGAGTGGAATTTTTATTTACGAGCGAGCGAAGTGAGTTAGTGAATAAATCGACACGAGTCGGGAATCATCTTACGTACGTGCATCATACAACATTTTGCTATACATTGTGCTAGGAAAAAAAAAAAACTGAACCAAGTAATAAATTAATAAAATGGCGGGCTTATTCAAGCACGCTCAGATTATCCACAGATTACCTAAGATTCCTGGGGCATATCTACTGCGCATATGCAAATAGCTGTCACGTCGGAAAGCAAAAAGGCACGAGCAAAATAAATGTTCTGCCAAACATATTTTGATGAATATTTAAAATTATTTTTCTGATCATAATCTAAACAAGGAATAATTAAAAACGCATTTAATGACGTATTAGTTTTATTTTACCTTTTATATGAATGACTAGCTGACCCGGCAAACTTTGTTTTGCCATAAAAAGACCAAACATTTATCTACCCTACCCTACCCTACACTACCCTACCCTACCCTACCCGACCCTACACTACCCAACCCTACCCTACCCTACCCTACCCTAACCTACCCGACCCTACACTACCCTACACTACCCTACCCTACACTACCCTACCCTACCATACCCTGCCCTACTCTACCCTACCCTAACATACCCGACCCTACACTACCCTACACTACCCTACCCTACACTACCATACCCAACCCTACCCTACCCTACCCTACCCTGCCCTACCTATAAACCTCACGGAGCCCGAGACCTTTCCAACGAATGCAAAACCATGGAAATCGGTTCATGCGTTCTGGAGTTATATCGTCAGAGAGGAAAACGACTTATTTTTATATATTAGAAGATAATCAATACTTAACTAATTTGTAAAACTTTTCTCAAATAATAAAAACTCTATGCGTCGGGCTTACGTTGGCGTTAAAAATTACAAAAATACAGAAAAATAAAAAAGCACTAGTGAAAAAAAGTGACACTTTCCGCACAGTTTGGCTGCTTGGAAACCCGTTCTTTTCGAGGACATGCATTGTAAAGCAATTTTTAATCCCATATGAAATCAAGATTCCTTTATGGTAGGAAGCGAAAACAACATGTGGGTGTTCTAAAATAAAAATCGTTTATTTTTTAATCAAAATTCAAATTAAGAATCCTTCTAAATAAAAATATGTCCGTTATCCTATTTCGATATAATTTTGCGGACATTAGGTCTATACATTATTTCGGTCTTATAAAACTATTTTCATAAAGCTGTACTGTACAAGCATTTTTGCGCCATATAAATAACACCATGAAATCAAATGGTGATAATTGCGTCTGCTATAAATATGAACCCAATTAATTTATGAGACATAAACGAATGTCTTCATGTCTTGTTTATTAGATCATTATCTGCCATTTTATCGTCGTTTCAGAGAAGAACGACGCAGTAAATATAACAATTAAGGTCATTATGACCGTATTCTTAGGTTTGGTATTTTCTTGGGTCATTCTCAAGGCTCGGTTTGTTTCTGTAGCTCGATGACTGTTTCGTGTAAGTTTCAAGCAAGCGAAGAAACTTTTTAACCTGATACTTTTTTAGGATTATCTACTTACAATCCGACCCACTTGATGATGACCTATTTTATATAATTAATTTGTTATTACTAGTTTAGTACCTGCGCTTAACTCCCGCAAGTTAATGATATTACGTCTACAACTTTCGCGCAAGTGCGAGCAATAAGTTGACAAAGTTTTATCGAAATCGAGTGAATGGCATGACAGTGCATAAAATACGAACAAACAAACATTGATTTTTAAATAAGTTTATGAAGATTTAAAAACCCTACAGCATAATAATAGTAAGATAAGACATTAATTATAAATTCATTATGTCAATAATGATTCTCCACACTTAAGGCATTCATCATCAGGCTTATAATGTCCCCACTGCTGGGACACAAGCATCGTCTCTGTGAGAGAGGATGCCTCTGTCCCTAATCCACCACGTGGGCCCAGTGCGGGTTGCTGGATGTCACAGGTCTTCAAATTTTCGGTTCTAGGACATGCCGATTTCCTCATGATGTTTTTCTTCACCGTTTTAAGAGCAGTGGTGATTAAATAAATTACACAATGTAAAGCGTCTGCCTGGGTTCGAACTCACGACCTACTTACACGTAAGTTGGGGCCGTTAGCACTGAGCCACCACTGCTCTGAATTAGGTATAACAAAATTGCGTGAATATAAAGTAGTCAGAAAAACACTAAACAAGCCATTAAGTCCAACAAAAAAATACTTATCACCTCCCAACCCTGGCCTTCAAAAACCCAAACTACCTTTTCACTGACTGCGTAGTAGACTCAAATAACATGTCAAACTTCTACTGCTTACACTTCATGTTGACGGTATGGCTCGTTGCTGTCATAACTTTCTCTCTGTTTCTGGAGACCATGGTTTAACTACTCGTATATCTTTTTTGTTTTTCTAGTTGCTGTAGCAGTTTTGCTAGAGCAAAAAAAGTTTGTAGGAACGTACACTATTCTCTCGAGATTCAAAATACATTGTTGCAAAACTTCAGTTTAGAATTTGTAATCAGAGGTTCAACTGTGTATAACATCCGAGTTCAGCTCACTGCACGTATATGTGAAGCAATTATTGCTTGCGGGTTGAGTTTTAACTCTGAGTGTTGCAAGCTTTTCTGCCGAGGACACTGACCCAATTCTCTTGGTTGTCTTATTGTAGTTACACGGCAAGATAAACACTACATTCTTACTTTGTTTTAGTGTCTGTAACGTGGAAATAGCATTGTTAATGGCGTTTTTATTAACATTGTTTTTAATGTTTTCCTTTTCATTGTTTTGTTAACATTGTTGCCGAAAAGAGTTTTTAATAACAGCTTCATAATTCAATGTAAAATCCATTTGGGTTTCCCCGAAAAATTAATAAAAAATGATCTCTTCCATAGATGTTTTTTGCCTGAAAACCCTCAAAAACGCTGCTAAAAATAGGTCCAACCCTACCTTGTTTGACCAAAGGTCGTCCGGGTGAAATAAACTCATTGATTGCCGCAACAAGGACCTGTTTGGTATAGAGTCATTAAAAGCTTTTCAGGCCCATAAAGGCTTCGGTGAATGGGCATCGAAATGGCATATGCTGACAGATTTATAGCACACAACGCTTTAAAATACTGTTTTCCTGACGGTACCTGTCGAATTAATGCAATATGGGAGAGAAATGTGAACTAGGATTTAATTTGTGGTCGTACCTGCCAGAAAAGGCACGGGAATGTTTTACTGTCACGTCGAATTTGTATTTTATAAATATGGTATTTGTTTTGTGAACTGAAAATGGGGTTCGGCATAAAAAGGGTATTCATTTGTTTGAGTTGACGGTAATTGAGTTAAAGGTTCGGGCTTCGGGTCGTTGATACCGTTTTTGTTTTAATTCGACTAACATGGAATAAATGGTTTAGGTATCAATAGTACAATGTACCTAGACAAGCGCGTTCTATGATAGGTTTTTACACTTTATATCAAGACTAAACAATAACTTAAGTTGTAATTAAAATAAATTGCCGTCAATTTATCGGTTTTTCAAAGCTTAAAAAATATCGAAATAATAATATGTAATTTAAAACAATTTAGGCCCGAAAACACTAAAGCAATCATCGTGAAATGGAATAAAAACATAATTTTGTCAACTTCAAAAGATTGAAAGAAATATAACGGTGTTTTATATTCGTTTAGAGCAAAATTAATTTTCAGTAGTTTGTATCGCCCTAATGTGTTGCCTGTTTTTTTTTCTTTTTCTTCAGGCAATTACACATAACTAGGTGCATTCATATTTTGCACATATACGCATTATTCATTTCACATTTAATTGTGAATAGGGTAGTTTTCTGAAACCAGCTATACGGTCCTCCTACAATTAGATTATCCAAAAATATTGAACACGTTTCTATTTAATTCTTACATTGTCTCAACTACAAAACTCTGGAACGTAAGCACGTTCCAGAGTTTTGTAGTTGAGACAATGTGCAATAATAATGTGTGTTGCTTTTTTGTTATCAAGGGAACCCTTGATAACAAAAAAGCTGAGAGTCAATTTTCATTTAAGCGTAGAATCCATAACTACTATTTGTCTTTTCACGCATAGCTCGGTCTTCGTCATAGTTATTATATTTTAAACTTTCTTATTCAGAATTTTGTATTTATTATAATATTTATTAGTCAATTGTTTTAGTAATTATTTGTGTATTTTATTAGTTCGTTAGTTTATGATTCATCAACATCATCAGTGAGTTTATAATTATCCGACTTTAATTGTTATTCATATTTTTTATTTTGCACACCTATCACTGTTGTGTCCTTTTTAACCCAAAGATTGACTGGTAGAGAATGCCTTGCTGCATTAATTCCGCTTATGTATCACTAATGTACATGAAGTTTAAATAAATAAACATGTATTTTTAGTTTCATCAAATCTATAAAAAAGGACAAATATAAAAGAGCACCAATGTGTCGTCACATCTAGGTGAAAAGTGTACCAAAGCGTGACACGTGTTATTATCCATATCAGAGAATAATAAAACACTAATTTCAACAAAACAGTCTCTTACGAATATTACGCTCCAGTGCAAAAAAACTTGCACACCTGAGCAACCCGTACAAAGTTTCATCTATAACGATTACTTTCTCTATCAGAAAGCTAAACAAGACAGACAGCTATTACAATAACACACCGTTTTGTATAATCTGCAGCTGCAGTCATTTCTCAGAATCAATGTCTTTATTATATATTTAGAGCAGTGGTGGCCTGGTGGTATTGGCCGCGACTGAGAAGTTGTAGGTCGTGGGTTCGAGCCCAGGCAGGCGCTTTACTTTGTGCAAATTATTTATTCACCTCTGCTCTCAAAACGGTGAAGGAGAACATCGTGAGGAAACCAGCATGTCCTAGAACCAAAAATTCGAAGACATATGACATCCACCAACCCACACTGGGCCCGCATGGTGGATTACGGCCCATTCCCTATCACAGAGAGGAGGCCTGTATCCCAGCAGTGGGAACGTTAATAAGCTGATGATATGATGTGATGTGTATTGCTTTATTTGTGCACAAAGGTAAGATGGGCTTTAAGTTAAGTTGCAATAAAAATAAGTTGCTATAGTTAAAAATTATTTTATAATTTAAAAATAATCAAAACTGATTTAATGTAATTACAGTTTTTGAGTGGTAGGTACCTCTAAAAAGCTTCAGTTCAATGATATTTATATATGTACGTAACACAAAAATTATTCACTCATTTCAAAAAACGTCTTGTAGGCAATGGCTCAAAGAGCTACAAGCCATTACCTACTTACTTTCATGAAAATTACACTCCAGTGTAAAAAAAAACATACACACCTGAGTCGTTCTGTACAAAGTGTCATCTATAACTATTACTTTCTTTAACAGAAAGATAAACGAGACAGCAATTGCGTGACATTAACACGCCATTTTGTTTTATCTGCAGCTGCAGTCATTACTCAATGTGAGCGTTTGAGCCTCATTAAAGAGGTTATTTTAAAGAGATATTTTGTGTTTGTATTTCGTATATTTTAAAGATATACAAGACAACGTAAACTTTGTTAGTTATTTTGTAAGTTATGATTAAATGGTTCTACATTAAATAACTACTTAGTAGTTGCTAACCACCGTCGAGATGTTTAAAATGTTTAGAGGCATAGACATCGATCTTTTTGTTTTTTTCTCCTACGTAGGTGTTTTTTTTTTAATTTTAACATGAAAAAATATTCAATATCTTTCAGCTGATAACATGCAACTGTGCACGTATCTGAAAATGTTACAGAAATTTGATTATTGAATTTTCGATTAATCAATAAGCCTTCCATTTTACTTTTCTCTTCAAATAAATTTGAATAACCGAAAAAAAAAATTCTTTTCGCATGAACAGAAATGATTTACACATTAACGTTGTTACGGAGTTCTCTGAAAAAAACAAAAGCAACATATCAAACAAAACAACCCGAGTTACACAGCATCACATTTTCTCACCATTTACATACCCGAGAACACAGTATACGCAAAAAAACAGAACCTAAATGAAACACTTTTACTGACGACAAACATTTTTATTGTACTAGATTACGCGAGCAACACCCATTCGTCTTTGTTTACACAAACTTATCTGTAGGAACAAAAGCCAAACTATTTGGAGAACAAAAGAGAATACATTAATAAAAATCTCATGTTTTTAGAGGCAAGGCGTGGTCTGGTAATGTTGTCTTTAATGGAGCCTAAGACTGGTCCTGTTTTTGTGGTGCGATGTTTATTATTCGTTATAAAAAAATACGCATTTCTTAGCTATTTCGTTTCGTGATTCAGACTGTAAATGGCCTTTCTTCACTTGTCAAAAAATTCTCAAGGATTACGTCAACAAAATTACTGGTCACCCCTATTTTACATTGGACATTATCAACTGTATCAAACACTTTAGCATTATTTATGACCAAGAAGGTATTCAGGTACTCTAAAACCTCCGATGCCGTAATTAATTATTAATCAAAAGCCTCTGAAAATGACAAACAGAATTTTAACTAAGGCCCTTTAAAATAGTTTATCTATATATAGGTCTACGTAAAGTCCGGTTTCTGCGGTCAGCTTGACCCACATTTACTTGTAATGTATTGGGCTTAAAAGCGTTTAAGTACGGACAGTTTCATGGCCGACCCACGGGTATCATTAAAAAACCCATTCAATTAACTCCCACAACTTTCCCGAGTATTTCCGAAGATACCCGATTAACTATCTACTCTCAATACCAGTAACGCTTTTACGTTGCTATGGCGTAGGTGTTGTGATGACGTCAAGCTATGCTACGCCAGTTCGTAGCAGATAACCGCTGCTCGCCGTCATTATTATTGAAATAGATACATTGTTTGTGCATTTTGCTTCGTGATGAAATACTTAATCCAGGTAATAAGTCATTTAATCAAACAATAACATGATTTGACTCTTGGTAGTATTTAATACTTTTTCACAACCAGGTAAATTCCATCTTGCATAAACTTAGATAAACTCTTTTTCAAAATTAATAAAACCGGCCAAGTGCGAGTCGGACTCGCGCACGAAGGGTTCCGTACCATTTTCGTAAAAAACGGCAAAAAAATCACGTTTGTTGTATGGGAGCCCCCCTTAAATATTTATTTTATTCTGTTTTTAGTATGTGTTGTTGTAGCGGCAACAGATATACACCACCTGTGAAAATTTCAACTGTCTAGCTATCACGGTTCATGAGATACAGCCTGGTGACAGACAGACAGACAGACAGACAGACGGACCGCGGAGTCTCAGTAATAGGGTCCCGTTTTTACCCTTTGGGTACGGAACCCTAAAAAACGGCCATATATACGTATAGTAAAAAATGTTAATGTAGTTATTTACATTATTTCATTTTGCATTCATATGAATACACAGTTTCGTGTCAGGCAAAGTTGTAAAAAAATTAAAATGTATTCAACTTCATACATGTTTCATGAAAATATGAAACGCACTTTGCGCGCAGTTCACATGAAAGTTTTGCGTTGTCGGTGAATAATTTATTTAGTTTAAGATTCGCGAAAAGTATTCGTTTCCTTACTGTAGCATTATGAAGCGGCGCCAAACAAACTATCAACGAAGATCAACCTAGCTACAATCATTCTACGATTTAGGTAATTAATTTGCGTTTTTATTTGCTTGGCGCCAACTCAAAATGCTAGACTTATTTTTTAATTATTTTTGCTTTTTAGTTTCGTTATTTCGTCGGTATTTTTTTGTTAAGAAGATTTTAATACTAGCTTTTCTCGCAGCTTTGCTACCTATCCGACAAGAAAGTACATAAAGTATAATTAATATCCCGGATCAAAAGTAGTCTATGATACGCAGTTATAGTGTTCCTTTCCATGAATGAAACTATTGTGTAGTTAGGCGCGGATAAAAGGGGGGGAGGGGCAAGACAGCAACTGCTCGCCCCTGGGCCCTAACCGACTGTACAACAGTCAGTTAGGTCGAGGTTGTTGACAAAGCTAGGTATCAGTAACATAAAAAAGTTTGCGGTAAACAAATCAAGGTTATCAATCCGATATTAATGTTTTTTTTTATTGCTTCCCCCTACTATCTTCAACGTCACGGTTGGTGTAGTGGTTGAGCAATTGGCTGCTGCGCTGTGTTGCGGGTTCGATTCCCGCACGGAACAAATATTTATATAGCCTACAGATAATTGTTCCGTATCTGATTGTCTTGTTTATGTGAGTTTAAATGTTTGTAAATGCACCAACGATACAGGAAGAAATTCCTATTGCGGGGCAACGTTTTTTTAAAGCAAAGCAAACTAATATTTGCATTTCGTTATGAGGCAATTAGATACTTTTTCTTTCTTCAATGACACTCCCTCCCGGCCCTTCGCCGTGGGTGAAACATTTGACCCTACCTATGTAGTTTCGTGATTGGATAAAAAATGCCAGAGATAACCTTTTACAAACACATAAAATAATTTAACATTTGTTTAATATCACTAACCCGCCCGCGGCTTCGTTTCCGTCATTTATCCCGCGAAAAGCATAAACTTTTTCGCGATAAAACTCAGCGACAGTATAGCTTTTTTTCAGTGAATCAATTTTCGTAATCTTATCAGAACTACCAGAAATTATCCTTTACCTCTTTATAATATTAAAATAATACCAGCCTGTAACTGTCTCACTGCAGGGCAAAGGCCTATTATTCTCATACAGAAAAGGCATGAGCATTGATCACTACGCTTACTCAATGCGGGTTGGCCATTTCAGACTCATATCTATACTTTATAATATTATAAATCTGAAGAGTTTCTTTGTTTGTTAGTTTGAACGCGCTAATCTCAGGTATTACTGGTTGGACAGCTAGTTAACTATATAAGTCCAGGTTTCCTCACGATGTTTTTCTTCACCGTTGTCAGCGATGTCCAAGATAAGCTTAGAAAGTACATATGAATTTGAAAAAGTCACATTGGTATTATACTTAAAGTGGATCTTTGTGTCTCTGATATTGGCTGCAAGACCCTGCGCAGTAGCTATTTTTGTGTCAATGTTGAAGTAGAAGATTGTTTAACTGCCTCTTTCACTCGCTTACGTTTGTCGCATCATCATATCTCGCTTACTCTATGCAGTATACTTGATGACAAACTGTTTCTGGCGCAATGGTTCACAGAACCAACTTCAGAGACAAAAATATCTGCTGTGACTACCTTTCTCGGGTTTGAACCCACGACCTCAAGCACGAGAGGCGAAGTCTTTAGCCACTGGGCCACCACGACTTTATAATATTAGTTTAAGTTTATTTTTTATCTCTTTATAATAACTACACTAGACTTGTCTAAATATTTCAAGCAATTCAAAAGGCTTGAAAAACATGCAACAAAATAAAAATACAGTCTTAGACTTCCTCTACCTTTGCAATGCCGTAAAGTATGTTTCTAATATGCAGATTCATTTCCCTCAGAATCTTGGCTTAACTAAATATACGAAAAATATAAATTCCAGCAAGTTTTCTACTTTAAAATTCATGCTAAAAGTTGCTTCCTACCGACGGACTATATATCATCGCTTGGGTGACACGACAAACTACAATATATCTACCGTAAATTATGGGGAAAGACAGGTGCCAGTGGCGACATTATGAAGACTTTCGATTCGATTTTTTGGCAAGGTAAATAAACCATGGCTGGATAATCTTTCTTTTAATAATGGTGTTTATTATCAAACTGGACATAATTGAGTAAAATTAGAATTCAGCTGAAAAATTAACGTATGAAATAACATTATATTTTGACATCTTTTAGTGCCTTTGAACATTAATGAATAATTTTTAAAACATACCTAGTCTACTTCGTATTCTGATAGTACACTTAGTCTAATTTAAATGTCTAAAAAGGTATTGATAAAAAAATGCAAAATGTTTGACTTTTGAATGACACTCAAACATTATCCAGTTATCAGATGTGTCGCGTCTGTGTTTTAATTCTATACATATATAATCAAAAGCTTATTTTAGCCTCTGTTCTTTGCGTTTAATATTTTTACAGCAAAATTATCAAAACCTCTAGTAGACCGATACTACGCCAGTTAGATTTAAGACGACAACAGTCGCCAACGACCTTGAGGGAACAAAACGCGCATTCGTTTCACACCCGCGCAATCCTAATTCCAGTATTTTTTTGTTCTTTACTCATTGTTCTATGAGTTTAAAAAAAGGTTTAGATCAAATGTAGAGAATTAATCTTTCTGAAAGTCTTTCAGATGGTGAAAATTTCATTAAAATACGCCCGGCGGTTTTGGTGCGATTTCCGTATTTTTTGTCCGTGTTAGATATAATTTTACAAATTAATTACACTATGTTAAACGAATATAACTCAAAATGTTCATAGATCAAATTATTACAAAAATGGTCTTATGTAACATATTTTTTTTCCAAAAATTTACGACAAGCGACGTGATTGTCATTTTAAAATCAGCTGCTCCTTAAGTCTCATGAAATTGAGCGCTTATTGGCATCAACCGAGCTCAATTCTACTCCTGAATGCCATGCTGCTGCTGCGTAGTAGTAGTATACCACTTAGGTAGATAATCTTCTGCCTAATGCTTCGGGGAAAACGGGCGTGATGATATTGCATGTTTGTTACAAAAGAATTTGATTAAAGTGACGCATCGAACTTCACATGTCTCAGTAGTAGATAATAAGGTCACACAAATTGTAGTTTATACGGACTTTGATGAAGTACATTCAATTTTAAACTCTATTTACACCATACCAGACATAGAGATACTTAAGTTTACACTAGTCTCAAATTCTTCCTTACAAATGTAGTCTAGAGATTACTCCACTGTTTGACAGTGTACGTTCAAAATAAAAAATGATATCAATTTGTCTCATCATTAACTAGTCCTGTATGGAAACAAAAATGTAAAAGTTCCATATTTCTACACTAATTTTAACGCATCTTTGGGTGGAAATAAATGCCATAAGAAGAAGGAAAAATGCAAAACGGCTTCCATACAGGGATAGATTAGTAATTCAACAATGCAAATAATGTTATTTTATAAATATACATTTAGTTGTTTTTCATGATATCTAGACTCCCAAAGGTCTGTTTATAAAATTTCGCGGGCTCGTTTACGTCCTAAATCATCATCCATTTCGATACAAATTTGCAAAAGTACTAATTCGTACGCGAACATGCTTTATCTCATCACAGCATCTATAGTTAAAGTATCTATAGTATTATTGTAAAAGAGATGTGTAACTACATGTTTTGGTGTACAATAAAGTATATTCTATTCTATTTCTTTCGGATAAGATAGCATACATTTTAACCCCACGCACAAAATAGTTCGTGCCGTCGACTAGTTCAACCTTAATGCCAGCTATATACTATCACGTGAGTGCCCGCGAAAACGCTGTACATTGAGTTTTAAACAAAATATTTCATGTTTGAACTCGGTACTGAGAGAAATATACATCATCCTGGGGTCTCGCGCGAGAGTGTACAGCTGGCATAATATAACATTTGGAACACAGACGTCATGTCAACTTCATCAGTTCAATTCAAACTAGTTTAAAGTCTGGCCAAATGCAGCGAAGTCTTACTAACGACTTTACTGGAGGTTTGTCAGTTTTATTTGTGAGACTATCTTGAAATTATGATGTTCAAATAACTTTATTTGTCTGACGTTTTGCTGAAGTTCTGAACTACGAGTAATTTTGAGCTGCATTGTGATAGTGATAGTTTGTTAATTGTTTTTGAATGTAATCTTTGCTTTGTCCAAACACAGTAATTTGGTGCTTATGAATTTAAATGAAAACTAATGTTATGAAGAGGCATTGATATATTAATAATAAAGAGGTAATTTTTTTTCGTTTGATAAAGTTCATTATGCGTACAGAAATGGTGAAATTCCTTTGGAGTCTTTGTTTCCTGATAGCTACAACCTAGGGGTATTTAAGTCAAGAGTGAATAGGGATTGCAATCTAGCGGCATTTTCAATTCAGCTGGCTTTATGCTGGATCAAAGCAAATCCAGCTGAAGCTGAAGTCGTTTTATACTTTTCCCAGACTAGGAATGTCACGCATTTACAAACATTTAAACTCACATACACAAGATACCCAAATCCGACACAACTATCTGTAAGCCACACAAATATTTGTTCCATGCGGGAATCGAACCTGCAATACATAGCAGCAGATCGCTCAAAAACTGCGCCAACCATGTCGTCTAGTCGTTTTATTCGGCATCAACCAACGGTGAATTAGCGATAAAAAAATCAGCTGCCCCAGTCATATGTATATGTTAGCATAATTTGAAAAAATATTCTAATAAGCAGTTTTTTTTATTGGACCTATACTAAAATTTGTTCATGATGTCCAGGCCATCCACTTGTTATCCAGGCAATAACTGTCCAGTCCATACCTGGTTGCCTGTTAGAGAAAGTGCAATGTGATAAGGCCGCCTATTGTATTTATGAGTTTTGAGTAACCATTATATGTGTAACTTAGGTAACTACATATAATTCATAAATTAGTAAGTATAATGACCTCTTTTCAGGTTCGTATTCTGTTACACGTACATACATAAACTCACGCCTTTTTGTCATAGGGATGAGCAAAAACTACAGAACGCCACCTGCTACGATCCTTGCATACTTCTTTTGATTCACTAACATTCATACATCTAGTCATACACGCACGCTGGTTATGAGTACTGCGCAACTGGCCTTTCTGAAAAACATCACCAATAAGGTCTATGTATATCTTTCTAGGGCGTACCATCCCGGCGTTTCAATTCACTGCCTTGCCTTCCTTAGTCGCCTTTCATTCGAGTGTCATTCTGAATTTCGACGGCTGATTATTTCGACACGGTCCCAATATCGAAAAACATTAGTCCAACAGAACATACTTGGAAAACACAATCCTCTCAACATGGCCAAACCATCTAAACATACTCTTTTAAATTTGAGTCACTACATCTTCTTTTAAACCACAACGTTGTCATATTTTTGTCTGTTACACGTTCTATACGACCCAAGACAAGACTTAGACACTATTACTAACTAAATATTATGGCCGTACGTGGGTTAAAGGTTGGCAATATCCTTTCCCAACTCCATATCCGGTATCCTACGTTTATAACTAAGGCCTTAATAATGATGCTAACGTTGAGGAAACATGTTTAGATGAATTATTACTTAGTAAGGGAAGTTGGATGAATGTGTTTTAAAGTTTATTATGTTACTAATTTATGCCAGCGGCTTCGCCCATTGAACATTATAACGGAATGAAAAGTACCCTATATGCTATTCCATTCTATAATCTATCTCTGTGCCAAATTTCTTTTAGATACGTTCAGCCGTTTTAGCGTGATTGAGTAATAATAATTATTATTGATTGATTGTATAACATACACACATCCATCCAAACTTTCACATTTATAATATAACTAGCTTCTGCCAGCGGCTTCGCCCGCGTGGAAAATGTTTTATCATCCAAAGGTAACATTAAAAATAAAAATCAATCAAATAAAATTAATTTATCAAAAATGGATATTATCTATCCTAATCAAAAACGCTGTAATACGAAGGTTTTTTGTTTTTAAAGATAGAGTGTACGATGATGTCTGTACTAGCATTAACTGTGTTACAGACGCCGGAGCCTTCCTCCTATAGCTAAAAGTTACAAGTCAATCAACACTTTAATTTATTGGATGCTAAAATAACAATAATACAAAATTACAATTTTATTTATGCTAACAATGTTAATTGAACTGAAAATAATATATTAAAAATTAATAATAATAATTTGTTACATGACAGAATAATTTAATATAATAAAATAATATAATTTAATTAATACTATGAACTTAATTTACAAGCATGCATGGAAATACATAAATGTGTGTGTGTGCTAGGGCTTATTACCTATTGATGTATGATTGATAAGTTAGAGCATGAAGATAAACATTTACAACACTCCTACACCCGTTTTTTGGAAGAGATTATATTTTGCGAGTTTTATTAATTTCATTGTAGAGGTAGCCACTTAGGCTGACATAGTTTTGGCGCTCCAGGACAATATTAGATTTGACAGAAGGTCATACAAGGGCCTTACGACGTTTGTTTGTAATCAATCAAAATTGATTACAAACAAACGTCGTAAGGAACGTACGACGACGATACGTTAGGGAAGAATGCTTTTGTAAGACTATTTGGAGAGCACAGAGTTGCCTGACTGTAAGTACAGATCATATGTACTTGTATAACTGAGATGTCGAATAGCGATAAGGTTAAAGCATCATCTTTAAAACGACTCTCTGCGCTCTCTCAAGATATTTAATGTTAGGAGGTTAGATGTAAGCCAGTCCGTAACAATTTCTGGAGCATTTTCTACTCACAATAAGTACAGTATCATCTACTTTATACCAGAATCTTGCAGTCTGGAATACAGAGTTAGTATAGTCTGTTGACATATACTAGAAAGAGAGTAGGACCAAACACACTGCCCTGCGGAACACCGAAAGATAAATTTTCATCGTCACTGGTGTAGTTCTCCACCTTAACGCACTGACTACGGTCAGAGAGGTAATCTCGAAAGATATCCAGAGCAGTTTCTTTTATTCCTAGAGCCTCCAACCCCTGCAAAAGGATGCGTGTAGAGACCGTGTCGAAAGCCTTGGCTAAATCGAATAATATACCTATCGTTTTAGTCTTGGTATCAAGATTCTTGGTGATATAATTTAGTAACTCAATTACAGCATCCTCTGTTGATTTGCCTTTCCTAAAACCGTATTGGTTTTAGGTAATTGCGTTATTGAGTTCTTAGTAATTGAGTAGTCTTTTATTTAGGATCTTTTCTAGAATTTTGGACAAGGTTGAAAGAACGGCACGACACGACGACGGCGGATGGCGGTTTTCTACACGTTATATTGGGTTTAAAAGAAGCCTTTTTGCTATTCCATACTATAATCTATTTCTGTGCCAAATTTCATCCAGATCCGTTGAGCCGTTCTGGCGTAATTGAGTAACACACATACATCCAAACTTTCAAATTTATAATATAAGTAAGATAAGGGTGTGTTACCTTTCCAACCTAAGCTGGAACGAGGTAGCACCTGGAGGATGAGGTTTGTTACGGTTTAAGACATTTATTTCTCAAAAAGAATACAAGTCACTTTATATGAGAAATACAAAGTAATCATAAAACTAAATATTATAAGAATTACTTATGAAGAAGGTAGGTACTCGTAATTAAGTAAGTTAGTAGACACACAATTTGTTATTTTTTTTTCACAAAGTTGTGGCAAAAGAAAAAGTGAGTGTAGTATTACATATCGATTCTTGAAGGCAAGTCAATAGCTATTAGCCATTCTACCATTTATATGTACTGTGATGTTTTGGAAATACAGAGTAGGTATTCTAGTTATTTTTATAGTTAGCAAATTATAGCATATATATAAAATGGTGAGGTAATAAATATAACCCATATTTAAAACCAGAAAAATCTTTTAAAATGTGGTGTCTTATGTTCTTTTTTATAAAGTAAAGGACTGTATATCTTTAATGTCATTGGGTAATTTATTATACAACTCTGTTCCTTCGTATAGTATATTTTTTAGCATAGCTTCCGTAGTTAGTTTGTGGCGGTCTTAAGCAAATGTTGTTTTTTCGTCTAGTACTACGTTTTTGTGATCGTCCTTTTGTTATAAAAGTTATTTAGAGTGTATATTTTTATTTAATAGCTTATGTACTAATATGCATGTGTGATATTTATATATCTGTAATAGTGTCATCAATTTAGTTTGTTTATAATTTTTTTCTGTCGGAGTTAGGTAGTGTAATGGAATAAGAGTTTTATCATTTTGTTTTGACATGTTTCAATTTGTTTTATATGTATTTTAGCTGCAGTACTAATAATACCTCTATTAGGTATTCTAGGTGAGGTTTTATCATAGAATCGTAAATGGTATACCTACCAGATGTCGGCAAACAGCGGACAATCCCTCGAAACGCGCCTATAGCAGAAGATAGTCTAGATCTTAATTTATCTAGATGTTTCTGCCACGTCAGATGTTTATCAAGAAACTTGGGTTATATGTTCGTTATTTGTGTATAGATTTGAGTTGTTTGCGACGTTTTTGTTCCTGGCACTAAAAATAATATAGTTAGTTTTAGAAGTATTAACCGTAAGCAAATTGTCTTGGGACCATCTACAGAGGCTGCTAAATCCTGTTGTGCTCGTTTGATGACCTCTTCGATATTGTTTTCAAATAAAAATAGGCTTGTATCATCTGCATAAAGTATTATGTCACCTGCCAAATTTAGGTTATGTACATCATTTACGTATAATATGAAAAGCAGGGGACCAAGAATGGATCCCTGCGGTACGCCGTAGGTCAAAGCTTCGTAATTGCTTTATGTATCACTAATCCGAACAATATGTGTTCTATTATATAGATAAGACCAGAATATTTCGTGGGCAGTGCCCCTGATGCCGATGCTATGCAGTTTTTGGAGAAGGAGACTATGGCTAATTGTATCAAATGCCTTTTTCAGGTCAATAAATATACCAAGTGGGGCGCATTTTTCATCGATATTGTTTTTAAGATATGGTACTAGGTAAATTGTTGCAGTTAGATCGTTGGATTTTGCGCGGAAACTATATTGCTTTTTAGAAAAGAAGTTTATAGTTTTGAGGTAATCATCTAAACGTTTATATAGTATTTTTTCTAAACGTTTATTAGAGATGCCCTCTTGTCTGTTGACGCACATTTTAAGAACGTACTAATTTACCTTCCCACCAAACCATCAACATACTTCATGACCCCCGTGTATCATTCCCACGAAAATATCATTAGCCTTTACTTTAGTCCTAAAACTTGTTTAACACAAGGCACACGCCTGCCAAGTCTCCTCAATACACGTCTAATAAAATCCCAAACTTTAACAATGCCCTCGTGACTTTAGGCTGCTTGTTTAACATAATACCTTGGCCGTTAATTTAGGCCGAGTCGACCTTCCCAGCATGTAAGGGTTAACACTTATGAGAGTGTAACAAAAGACCATTGTTCGGTGTTTCTTCTAAAGGGTTTGTTTGGCGATCTCAGTTGCTTTGTTGCATAATTTTTGGTGTGCTTGTTATTTTGGTGACGATATAGTATATGAAAATGTACCTGAGGACCTAGACAAGTGGCATTGTATCAATGAAAGCGTAGCGATAGAGATTGAAATATAAAACTCTTTAACAAAATAATTAAACCGACTTCCAAAACAAAACACTTCAAAGCGAAAAATAACTTTCTTGTTGGAAGTCAGTGTCTTTGGTACCAATTTTTATCATCTACTGCTAAAAAGAAAGGTATTTTACGCTTTGTAGTGTTTTGTTTTGGAAGTCTGTTTATTTTTTCTGTTATTTAAATTTTTAATTTTCTCTTTTTAGTTTTGGTACCATAAACTACCTTGATAATACGCATTACTAAGGATAATTAAAACACATATTCGGCAGATCTTACTTAAATTTTAAATCGGACCACATAAGAAGAACCAACATTCAAATAAAAAAAAACAAAATTGGTTCACCTACTACAAAGTTCTGAGGTAAAAAAAACATATTAAAAAACTTTTTGAAGTCGGTTAAAAATATCAAAAAAATACGGGAATGTCAAACACTATCGTCATGTCACGTGATCCACCCCTTTTATTTTGGCATTTCAACCATAGCTATCGCTGACATCGAATGTTACTTATCTACAGCCTCTGGTAGCTTTACTTAGAAAATGTTGTTCTGAATACCATTATTTTAGTCTATCTTAACTCCATAACTTAGTAACTGGATAACACGAGTCATCATCATCATCATCAGCCTTTGTAATGTTCCCACTACTGGAAAAGAAAACAGACGGCCGTGGCCGTAATACACCACGTGGACCTAATGCGGTTTGATGGATGTCACATATATTCGAGTTTTAGTTTCTAGGACATGCCGGTTTCCTCACGATGTTTTCCTTCACCGTTTTGAGAGCAGTGGTGGTGAAATAAACACAAAGTAAAGCGCATGCCTGGGTTTGAACACACGACCTACAACTTATAAGTCGCGGCTGATACCACTAAGCTATCACCACTGCACTGGTAACACCAGTACACTTGGCAATACCGGACACAGATTTTCTGACTTCTGCCTAAATTATTGGTCGTAGTGGCTGTGGCTTTAAATTATCAGCCGGGACCAATGCTTTCGGAGACATAGAGAACTTTCGGTTATATTATAATGTATTCCGATATGAATTAAATGACGAATAATGAACGGTTGATTACCCCGATATTGAATTGAAACGAATTATAATAATTATGCTTACTGCCATTATTGAATCCATAAACGAATTATGAATTGCCAACTGTACGATTTATTCGGATGTTTTCGCTAGACCTTAAAGAGTAAAAAAGGTTACATATTACAAAGGGCTAGAGAATATTGTATTTGTAAATGTTATGACTTCCTTCTACACGTTATGGAAAAGAAACGTTGCACTGGTGCTAAGATTAAAATCAACAAATCTGCCTAGCCTTTGCCCATTTTACAGTTGCTCTATCTCACGACGGCGGGTTGGTCTTGGTCATGTCTGTAGACGCGCATGTCTGTTGTTTCCGTGTGCCTAAGCTCGGGAGCGCTCAGTATCGCCTTAGCACACAGAAACAATGTGCAATTGCATCTACACACAACACTAACTCCAAACCGTCGTCGTGAGATAGAACAACTGAACCAGTATTTAATAAGGAGCGACTGCTTATTTAGGACCCTACTATGATGTCTTAAAAAACATGATACTGGTGTGAGAGTGAGATGGAACTATATAGGAGCAATAGTACTAACTATAGCTTTTTCTTCACCATACTTTTTACGACGGATTTATGATGGTATTGGCACTTCGCAGTATAGCCCCTGACCTTTACAAGCCAGTTACTGGGCTACAAGATTCCCAGCACCTAAAGTGGTGTTTCTTTTTTTACCGACTGCTAAAGGAAGGTAATGTATTTATCAGTCTTTGTATGTATTTATGTTTATTCCTATGTGGCGTTCTAAAGACCAAACGCAAGTTTAATGATTCTTACTTCAATCGATTCGGCGTAACCTTGCGAGTGTCACTAGGTCGATTATAATTGGAAAATAGAAAAAATTTAGTTTTTGGGCGCCATATTGTGGGAGCCCATTTATTTTTCTTCAAAATCCATCGTGTGGGGTATCAAAATAAAGGGTTTTAAGAGGTGATTTCATTTATATGTTCAAACGTACCTAAACCGAAAAAAAATGTTAACTAAAAAGTAATATATAAAAAGTACAGAAACAAAAAAAAAAAGTAAATAAATCATGCCGTGCAGTCGGAGAATAAATAAATCCGGTTTTAAATATCCAGTAAGTAACCTCCGAATGCACAACAAGATTTTCTTCATGTTTACATCTTTTTAGTTCGCTTCATAAGCAGTCAGGTGTATTGATTTTTTTGTATCAACTTTTTTTTATAGTTTCTGATCACCACCATCATCATCATCATCCTGCCCTTGTCCCATGATACTTGGGGTTGGCACGACACGTTTTCATCTTCCATACCATCCTGTCTACCGTCACGATATCACTGACTCCCTTTTTTCCATATCACTCCTCATACAGTCCATTCATCTTTTATTTGGCCTTACTAGCTTGTAATCATCCGAAGCTAAAAATATTCCACAAAACAGACATTCCATTTCAGTAAATTCCACTGCGACACCAATTCGTTCCTTGTATATAATACGATAGGCGTATAGAATTCCTAATATGTAATACAGGGTCGGATATCACAATCCGCCCACCCGGTATCATTAGACGGGAATCAATTTAGTGCTAACAATATTACCTGTAGGTATCTACATGTTATGTTCTACCACATACCCAGGGGTACATGTTTTGTACACATTACGAAAGGAATATTATTAATGTAAGTAAGGCCAGTAATAATTCTTGGGTTTTTCCCATCAGAATTTTATCAGTAGCGGTCGTAGGTCAGGTTTTGTACCCGATTGGTGGCAATTGATTAAATCCCTAAGAACCACCACCCAGCCGGCCGTTGTGACCATGTCAGCTTAAAAACTTATATCACTCCCTAAGAACTTTCACTCACCATTATTTGGGTATTGTTAACATCTATATCTTACCTTTTGAGCTATCGTAATTATTTGTTGGTGTGATGTTAGTAATTTATAGCAAGATAACATAAAAATATATATAACCATATTTCTATATTAGAACTTGTTTTGTTACGGGAAACATAAGTGTAGCAAAACTTCAGCTCAATCGAACACCAAGAGGTGGGCCAAATTAAACAAATTAAAAAACTCACTACCCAGTATGCTTTCATTACACACCCGTAAAAACCTTTTAAACCAAGGATAATGCTAGATGAAAACAAGGCAAACTCTGTATCGCTATTGTACCCTTAATTAAAACAAACATCGTACCTACATAGCTGACAACAATATCGTACACCCTGAACTACTGTATATCTATTAGCTTTTCCAACTATGTTAGAAGCTAGTTCTAGTGTAAGGTTAACACTGCAGTGGCCACGGCTCAAAATTGGACGTGAGTGGTATATTTGATCCGGACGGGATTTATGTGATGTCCATTTTAAAATGATAATAAAAAAACTAAGATTTGTAAATAAATGAAATTTATTTTCATTCTATATGCAAGAACATATAGTATTCTTTATTATTTAATTGAAAATAATACTAAAAAGTATGCCATACAAGCAAATAATAAAAATATTTGCTTATTTTATCAAAAAAAAATGGCACTTCAATTATAATTGTGCACACGAAACTATTCAACTTTAAGTAGAAACATCAAAAGTGTCTCATCTACCTATCTTTTATAGGAAATAGTCACCAAATTTTTCAAAAGAGGTGAGTTATTATCCACACAACCACTACATTAAACATCAGTTGGTATTTAAGACAGAGCAACTGCCATCTTACCTCTAAAACCCAATTACTAGCTAGTATCAATTTTGTTAGGTCAGAACTTTGTGTAAACTGTCGCCTCTTATAACTATACACTGCGGAATTCTCGATCACACCCAAAAATCTATTCAAAGACACGAGACAGTGTCGACACGCCCTATTTAATATATCCTCCCGATCTTGTGTACTCCATATCATATCTTATTAAAAAAGTCGAGTGTGATTGAATCGAGAAGGAACCCGATATCTCGTTACAGAATCAACTTTCATCGAGTACTCGGCTATATATATTTGTGTTAAACGACTTCTATTATGAAATCGGATAAATCTAACCTCTAAGTCCACAGTATATGTACTAGAAAATAACTAATAAAAACCAATGGGGCTTTGTCTCGGCTTTTTCAGATTATTTTCGAAGGATAAGGAATATTTCTTTTTGAGCCAATTTAATACTCTCTTCTATTACATTTGGGTGTTATTCAACGACCGAAAGAATAGTGGCAATAGTGATTTCGGTAAAGACTTTGAGTTTATTATAATGTTTGTTTGCAAAGTCATTGTTCGTTTTATTGAAATCCGATTTTATTTTAGTGATGGGTGAAAAAAACAAAAGGGAATCAGCTCTTAGTGACTGGTAGTAATCGAATTAGGAGACATACGATGGCACTTATCCGTTCAAACAACTTTTCTTTTCTAGTCTGGAAACTGGGAATGAGGATTAACTCAGAAACGAAGTTACTCTCAACTCCGCAAAAAGTCAACCGAAGAAATTGTTTGTTACGAACTTGTTATATGAAATAATCAGCTAACTTTGTACTGTAACAAACTAAATTTTTAGGATGATCCATTCTTTTTCTAGGTATCCATAGATTATCATTTTGATTGGTAGTTTACTACTATCAATAAGGCAGTGGGCGTTAAAGGTCACCAAACGCGTGAGCCACTTCATAATTAGCCTCAAGCAGCACACTACTGGTCATAGTGCGCCATTGTTATCGGAAACTCTCATCCTGTCACTACAAACTCATCTGTGAAGATTGTTGCTATACTTAAAAACAGCAATTTCTAAATGTATCTTGTATATAATAAGTGCACTGAAGGAAAACATCGCGAGAAAACCAGGATATAATGGTCTGAAGTGACCAGCAAACAGACAACGTGCGCAATGATTAATGTTGCTTCATTTTCTATAAGAGAAAAGTTATTTGCGCTTCAGTATGACAATTACAAGCTGTTATTACATCAAGTAGTGAAATAGATGGGTTGGTAGAGATAATAATTTACTAGTACGCATAATACATATTACATTATTTTGTAAAGTATTACCATACTGTGTCAAAAAAGTTGACGCACTGTCATCCGCTTTTTGAAAATAAATTGCAATCTATGCGTCAAACTCAAACAGTACGAATAAATAAAATTATTCAATAAAAAAAATAACACGCTTTTTTCGTATTTAACTCAGCAAACTATTTCATTTGATGCCCATATCAAGGCAGTGCTTAAAAAATAACTAGTTCGCCATCTTGGACCGTCCGCCATATTGGATTTAAAATGTCGTCACTTAGCTAACCATGCATTGTCATCCAAACTAAACATGTATGCACAATTTTATCTTAATCGGTGGAGGAAAATATAGTTGCAAGATTTGACCCGAACACACTTACATACATACATTGCAAGTTATATAAAAGCTTGTAAAATATACCTTTCCCTATATTCAGGCTTGCCTAAAATGGGAAATCAGAGAGTCAAAATCCTCCTGCTACTAACGTGTTTGTAAGTGTGTTGCAAGTGTGATGGTGGAGTAGGTGCCCAGTGCCTGTAAAACAGGTTAATTCCTAGCGCGGGACTGGGTCTTGCTCTGCCTTCTGCTGATACACGCCTCAATAATCTGTTATATTTATATGGTGGTTTTAAGGATGATCATTGTACCTAATCAAATTATGTTGATGATGAATAAATTGAAATTGAAATACCACGGCACGAAAAAAAGATGAAGCAGTTCAATGTGTCATAAATTATACGCTAGTCAAGTAATGCAATTGTATGTTGAAAATTAATTTAAACAATCACAGCAGCTAACGCGTATTTGACAATTTGTCACATTACTTGAAGATAATGCAAGTGCCAGAAATTGAGGGAAGATGCAATCTGCTGGATGTTGACAATGCGCTTTTGTTTTATGAATTTTCGTTCCCCTATTGTTTGGTTTCTTTAGTAACTTTGATGGATTTTTTCAATTAAATAAAATACAGCTTAAGGTAACAAACGAAAACACATCACACCTCACAGCCCCTGTGAAAAAACTACTAAAATAGATTGCTAAAAGGTAGACAAAGTACTGACAAGGTGTAGCAGACTTTACATTTACTTAGTGTTCAACAGAAATAAAGATAAATAACATCTAGCTATTACGCACTTTTTTTCTTTTTCAATCACTTTGCAGCACTTGATATTGTTCTCGTCTACAAAGAGATAGAATCCAGATTAAATTAATTCATTTACATGATGCTCTGGTATAAAATGGGAGTACAAACGAATACAAAGAAAATGTAGATGTTTTTATTACTACGGATTTCCACTAAGCGTAGATATATTAAAATGTAGGTTTCTTTTTACATGGCGAAACCAATCATTTTATGTATGTCTTGCGTTAGGAATTTATACGATAAACAAATTCTTCGTAACCTTCTTAAACTCGACGAATATCGATACATCGATCTTCATATCGTAACCGTTTATTTTATCAACCTAATTTCTTGTCTTTGTCTCGTTATGGGCGAATTTATTTAGTAGTTTAGTGTCTTTTGCATGGGATTTTAAAATAACTGGAGAGATGTTGGTACCGCGTGAAAAGTGTTTTATTATTCCAAGGGAACATTATACCGGGATAGATTTCATCCAGATCCGTTCAGGCGTTCTGGCGTGACTGAGTAACAAACATACATCAAGCCATCCAAACTTTCGCATTTATAATATTATTAGTAAGATTAAATCCTTAAGTCCCATGACACCTTTACCGAATCCTGCGGGAATTCAATCAAGATTTAATATGTTACTAGCTTCTGCCAGCGGCTTCGCCCGCGTGAATGTCGAAAATTATCTCAAGGGAATATATTACCGGGATGAAAATTATCCCATGTGCTATTCCAGACTATAACCAATCTTATCATTATCTGCCTAGCCTTTTCCCAGCTATGTTGAGGTCGGCTTCCAGTCTAACCGGATTCAGCTGAGAACCAGTGTTTTACATGGAGCGACTGCCTATCTGACCTCCACAACCCAGTAAGTGGGTAACACGGTACCCCTTGGCAAGACTGGTGTCAGATCTCAAGCTTCTGACTATTCGTAACGACTGTCAAAGATCTTCAAATGACAGCCGGGACCAACGGCTTAACGTGCTTTCCGAGGCACGGAGGAAACTCGGTATGTTGAAATGGTCACCCATCCACGGACCGACCTCGTCAAGCGTTGCTTAACCTTAAAGATCGACCCGTGCGGCTGTTATTATTTAGCCACGAGCTCCTAGAGACTATAACCAATCTCCGTGTGAAATTAATCCAGATCCATTGTGTGAATGTTTGCGTGAAAAATTAACAAACATACAAACACACTCATAAACTTTCGCTTTATAATATAAGTGTAAGTTTTTTTTTTTTAGTTTTATCTCGAATTGCACAATCAGTACTCAAAACAGTGCAAAAATAAAATTAAACCAAAAATTTCACATTAAAACCCGCTTCCGTGACAACAACTGAAGTTTCTTAAACAAGTCAAGCCATTGTTTCCAACAATGGTTCCGTCGCTATCTGATCTGCAAAGGATACTTCATTATCTCGCGCAGACAAACAAAGGGGGTGAACTGTGGGATAGCAGAAATAATGAGACGATAGTCATGAAGAATTTCATGCTAGTGTCACAGTGTGACGGTAGCCTTGGGGCTAACGGCATGGATTGCAAAGAAAATGGTTGTGAATTCGAGACCGAGAGAGGTATTTAGGAGAGTTTTTAAACGTATTGTGAAGACTTAGGTAGACTTCAAAAAGGTATAATGTGGATGTAGATGAAAAATCTTATGAAAAGAAAGACAACACATAACTGGACACATTATTCACACTCATGAAGAGAGGATTAGGTTATCTAGGGGACCACAATAAATCCCAATGGGTCGAAGTGTCCGAGTTATTTCTCGGCCCCTTCACGAGATAAGATAACTGGACATAAGTGGTTCATAACCACCGCCCCTTTGTTAGATATTGCAGGTTAAGCAACGGTTGTCAAGGTTAGTTTGTGGAACTTGACGTGGATTTTGTGGTTGTTGTCGGGTGAAACAATTATTAAAGTATAAAATGCAATTGCAATTTTAGGTTGCCACATCATGTATTTGGCATTGGACTTTACTGAATCTACCATTTAGATTCTTTAGTAGTATTCGGAAAACATTAAAATTCAACTTCAAATTTCTGTTTAATTACTAACTGAGCTTTTATTAAATCAAAGGCCAAAAAATTTCTCTCTTTGTGTGCCTATAAATTATTTAGCAAACTAAATATCTTTTCACATTAATATTTACTTAAAGGAATTGATAACACAAATGATTTCCAAAAATTGCGCCTAAAATGGCCAAGCTTCACGCTGCGCGCCAAGCACGCACAGCTCCTTCTGTCCCCCCCCCTAGATAGGCCCTCAGAGGCCCTCAGAGGACTTCACACTGGGGCAAACTTAACCACCAAAGTGTGGCTCCCCAAATCGTCCAGTAGCCAATTACAGGTCTGATGGATCACCGTATGCCGTGCCCCTCAGACCCCTGCCGCCCCCATGCCCCCTCAAAGCCAACACGTGGCTCCCACTAAGGCCGCCGCTGAGAGCCTGTCCCAAATAAAACCCAATGCTAGACGCTGCGTCGCTGATGTTATCATCAGTGCGTATGCGATCTGGATGATGGATGAGGCCCGATCGCTGGCTGCTGAGATCAAAAGGATCCAGGCAGCCGGTGATATGTCCCCAGCAGAGTCCAAAGACCTATTCAAAAGGTACCCAAATATAACCGAGGAGCTAGACAGCCTCGTTTTCAGAAACGGTCAATGGGTGCGCAAGTAAGATGCACCCCTTACCCTTTCAAAAGTCACGATTTCGCCAAGTGAGGATCATTTCTGACCCCTATGATCTCGACTCTGCTCCATAAAAGCCCTAGGGAGTAGGAACAACAACAAACATAGCATACAAACTGATTCGTTCCGTCCTTACCGCCGAGGCCCGTCGCGTATTCTTTCAATAAAATCCCGCCAGCCCACGAGGTCAGCCTCGTGGGCTGGCGGGATGGCAAGCATTAGTTAAATTATTAGATATAAAAGGAGTTTATTGTCCGTTCTTCTCCACGTAGTTTCCGAACGGATGATAAAATCGCTTATCAAGATCCAGCCATAGCTGTCTCCCCAGCGACACCCTGAGCCGAGGGTCGACCCCATCTGGGGCACCCTTTGTGCCTGGCTGGAGGCTACTAGCTTAGTCTCCACAGGATCGCCCGGTTAAGCAGTAGCCGATCACTTTGATTGAACTGCGAGACGTCCCGTTAGATAAAAAAAAACAAATGATTTGAAAGAAAGAACTTGTCGGGAACTTGTTTGTCTGGAGATTTTGATTTTTTTTGGAAGTCTGGAGATCCTTTATAATGTCGGGCGAATCAAGAAGAATCCCGACCATCTGGCAGCCCTACTGCTGGGTCACTCAGCAGCATGTGGTTTGACTAGATGCCGACTCCAAAATAGTTGATAAAAACTAGGCAGAGAAATTGAAAAGAAGGGAGGTTGTGGGTATATAAACATCTAATGTAATGAAAAGAAAAATAAATACATTCTACTGGGGCCATGTGGGTGTTACCTTCTATATATACCCTTTGGGAACAAAGGTGGATTGTAATTTTGTTGTGTACTTTGGTGAAGTGATAATTTGTGCGCGTAAACAATTAATATCAACTAAATAGTTCTAGAAAGGCGGTACAAACATAACGATATGCAGTAAAAACACGTTTTCACGAACTAAAAACAAAAAGGATAACAAAGGAAACTTTGTGGCTCAAATTGGGCAGAAAATTAATGTAACTAACATGTAAAATTCAACAGAGGACGCGCCTAATTTACGTAAACAATAGAAGGTTATATTAAAAGTTTATTTGGGTAACTTCTCTACGCCAGCTATGCTTAAACAAACACCAGTTGAGGGGCCTGAGGGATTTTCAAGGATTTCATTGCTCTTGTTTCTATTGTAAATAGAACCAAATAGAAAATCGAATTTTCGTTTAGTAATAAAGTTTATTTTTTGAGGCAATACCCAATACAATAGTCTAGACGAATTGTTTGTGAGTTTCAATGCCAGCAATCAAACAATTGACGTAAACCTACTTGTATTACACGACACAATAAAACCATTTATATTTTAAGACATTACCAATAAGTAAAAAGAGAGATTTTGTGATTCCTATTTAAGCCAGCGCTTCTACTGAGTTAAGAATCACAACCCCTTTGTTTTTTTTTTAGGGGGAAATCTTTCAATGTCTTCTCGGCAGGGCGTATCAGACAATTACTGACTAAAACCCACCCTTGTTCCTTCAGTTGCTTGAGCCAGACCAGCGGTAACTCTTTTTAAAATTTGACCCTAGCGAACTACGTCAGTTTCTGACATCTCTTTGAGTCGCGCGTGGTACACTACGCGCCGTCAACTCGGGCCTGGTCTTAATCGGACCGGTGGTGGTCGGAAATCGACTTGCGACTCCCAAAGCCCAGGGCGTCTCCTGCGGTGGCTTGGGGCGTGAGGGAGTCTCCGTTGCGTCTCTCTCACACGTTCCACCTCCTCCTTCGCGAGCATTACTGTTTCGCAGAAGGAGGTTACAGCTTCCCATGCCCTCTCGCCTCGTACCATGGCCTGAACCAGGGCTGGACGCGAGAGTTCGCCACCGCCGGTCAGTGAAAGTGTAAATGGTTTTTTCCTATTAAAATTTCTCAGTAGCTCACTCCCTATTACATGTTTATTTAAAAAAAACATAACCTGAGCAATATGTACATAAGTTCCCCGCTGCCTAAACTTTTGGAAAAATAGACGTGATGTTTTATATTCCTTATTTTCTTTTTGTTTATTTACTTGTGCTGTATGCTGATTAATAAGAAGAGAAAAAGAGATGTATAACTTTTATGGTTTACAATAAAATATATTCTATTTTATTCTATTTTGCTGAGCCCGCTCCTTTTGGCACAACATTTTTTTGTTACTAATTATTATTGGAAAAAGAAAGCGTCATTCATTACATGAAAGAAAGAATTTCATCTACCTAAATTATCTCATTTAAAATAGGAATTGTGAAAGAAAACTTTACGCAAAGAATTATCTATCGACCCAGAGTCTCTATATTTGTATTATTCGCTTCTACAAGTTCTGTAATTATGTCAAATTCAACCTATCAACCAAGAAGACGCTTCCAAAGGGAACTGTTACTAATTATGTACCTCTGAAGGTGCTTCCGAGAACCCACTTCTTCAACTATAACCTCAATATCATACTAACTAACACGAACTTCAACAAGAGTTTAAACCAGTACAACAGCCGCATCAGCAAACAAGTTAATTTCAATATAATTACGTCTAAACCAAAATTAATATGGCCGTTTCTCATAAAGTTATGTTCAACACAAGTGCCACTAAATTCTCCTCATGATGCTTCAACTTTGAGTGAGTTACGGCCTTACAGATTTGTAATTGAATATCAAGTTAGGATTAAAATGTTTTGAATCTAAAATCAGAAGAAACAATGTTTTAATTAAACATTCTGGATCTTCGTGTTTTGCGTCTTGTTTCAATTAATTAATATCTGGGGATGGTTTAGAGTTGAATCGTGGAAAGGCTTATCATCTGGGGTACATGTACTAACTAAATGTCAGGCATAAGATTTCACTACAAAAAAATGGTGTATATTTTAGTTTTTTTTTTGCCACAATATATAAAACATTTCAAAAACAAATCTCATATATTTCATTCGGCGCATTCATATATTCGACGCAATAAAATCTAACGTGTCAATAACTCAATATACGACGCACATAATACCCGTATTGGCACAACACGATCGCAAAAACGTGCCATCCTCTCCGATGCCGACTTACCCCGCCAACATTGTCCATTTGGCAACAACCATGTCATTACTGGCACTCACAGATGTCATTTCAGTCACACCCCAAATAAGTTTAATTAGGAATAGAAATTCCGTACGCAAAAGCCTGTTAGTATCGGAATGTTATCTTTTGGGATGCGGATTATTTGCCTGTTACGACTTCATGCTAGATTAAATTCCGTATTTCTGTTTATGTTAATACGGGATTTTGTTTGCTGACCGTCACTTGACGTCGCGTTGGTCGGATAATGAGTTGGTCGGAGTTTCAGAATTTTACATGTTTATTGTTGCAGATTGGATTTTATATTTTTTGTTGCCTTTTGTGTCTTTAAACTGTAATTAAACGGCATCGACAGACCATAATAATTATCATTTATTGGCGATACTATTGAATTTAGCGATATTGTTGAATTTATCCTCATCAAAACATTGACTTTCATAAATCATACTTATATCTTTGTAAATAAGCTCGAAAACAAATAAATGAAACTAATTTTAATTGGTCCTTCTTTTGTTCAAAATCAAAATCAATTTTTTTATTTCATATAGGCCTACATGGGAACTTATAAAACGTCGACAAAAGGTGCACGGTTCGGGATAGTCGTTTCCTATGGAGAAGAACCGGCAAGAAACTCCATGGTTACTCTTTTAAAAAAAATGGTTTGGTTTTACAATATTTCCTTGTACAGCATTAGTACTTAGTTATGTGGGGACAACGTAGGCCCGACAATAAGTCGTAAGAAGAAAAAAAAAAGATTACATTTTATTTAAACAAAAGAAAATAAAACGAGTTAAAAAGTTAACAAATGTTAACAAGCATCTAGAAGGCCTACAATGTTCACACATTTACAAAACCATCGGCAAAGGAATCTATACAAAGGTAAAATAATAAAAAAAAAACCGGCCAAGTGCGAGTCGGACTCGCGCACGGAGGGTTCCGTACTTGGTAAATTGCGGTTTACGATTTATGACGTATTAAAAAAAAAACTACTTACTAGATCTCGTTCAAACCAATTTTCGCTGGTAGTTTACATAGTAATGTAAATCATATATTTTTTTTAGTTTTATCATTCTCTTATTTTAGAAGTTACCGGGGGGGGGGACACACATTTTACCACTTTGGCAGAGTCTCTCGCGCAAACTATTCAGTTTAGAAAAAAATTATATTAGAAACCTCTATATCATTTTTGAAGACCTATCCATACATAACCCACACGTATGGGTCTGATAAAAAAAAATATTTTTAGTTTTAGTTTCAAGTATTGGAACCCCCAAAATTTATTGTTTTATTTTTATTTTTGTGTGAAAATCTTAATGCGGTTCACAGAATACATCTACTTACCAAGTTTCAACAGCATAGTTCTTATAGTTTCGGAATAAAGTGGCTGTGACATACGGACGGACAGACAGACAGACAGACATGACGAATCTATAAGGGTTCCGTTTTTTGCCATTTGGCTACGGAACCCTAAAAAGACTAAATCTAACATGTGGCACAAATATTGTTATCAGTGCTGTAACTATTCTTAGCAAAGGGCTATGAAGATGGTTGAAAACCATTGTAAAAAGAATAATCAAAAGAAGGAAAAAAACAAAGAATTAATGAGATTGAGAATAGTTAGAGACAACCACATATTTTTGTTGTCTGCAAAACCTTTTCCTATTTAACATTTGGCATTTTTATTTCCTTTCGCAACGCTTTCAACGCCTGATGCGTTCAGTAAACACAGACATAATTAATGTAACTAGATGACGCGATTGTATGTACAATTTTGATTTTTGGACAAAGATTGCGTGACCGAAACGTAGTAAAGTTACGATCAATGATCGTAATCGGAGCTTTTCATTTAGCATTATCGGGACCAGAAAGCCACCGAAATCTAGAAAATGCCTTTTTATTCCATATTGAGCTGTAAATAATGAATATAAAAAGTTTGCCGAGGCAATGGATATGTTTTATTTCATTGGAAAGTAATTTTTTTTTTAAATTGTTTGTGAAAAAGTTGCACGCTTGGTTTTCATACAGATGGAGGGACTTGCGTTATCTAGTTAGATTTATGTCTGTGGTTAATAACATGAAAGCGTGTCACAGGAGGCAGCCGGGGCATTGAACCAAGGCGAGATGTCTGGCAGGATACTGCGGCACCAGAGACCTGTCCCGCCCTGTGGCATCGTTGACGTTGGTCACTACCGGATGGCAGGCGCTTGTCTATCAAGTGTTTTAAAAAAAAATACGTCATGCTTTGGTTCCTACCAACCGGATTTTGTTTAGGTAGGTATAATATTAGTAGTGACGTATTTCATTGTAATTGTTTTAAATGCTGCCATCAAAAATATTTTTGTTAACCCCAACTGCTGTGCAAAAACAAGACTATATTTCCATAGTAAAGATATTAAAGTAATAAAAAATCTAAATCTTCGTAGTAGGTAAGGTAGTTAAACCTACACTTTTAACTTCTATTACGACTTTAATAATAAACTATCAAAAGTAGGAACATTTTAACTGATTCTAGACAAAGATTCGGGCACGTCTTAACCACTTAAATCTGGTAAATAATTACATGATTATTATTCCTGCCAAAAGACGTTACACTACTGAACAAAGGCCTCCTCTAAGCAAAAAAACCAGCCAAGTGCGTGTCGGACTATGCACATTTAGGGTTCCATACCAAATCGAAAAAATAAGCTGGTTTTAATATGAAAAATGAGGAAACTTAAAAGAGAAATCTGATTAATAAATGTATTGGTATTTGTTACTAAAACATACGTAATAATAAATATGATCACCAAATTTGAAGTTCATAGGTCAATGTGAAGCAAAAAAATAGTTCGGAACAAAATTTTGTAAAAAAAAGCTTACTTTGTTGGCTTCTCATTTTTTTTTTTTGCAATATTTATTAAAACTAAAAATACTTTATTTATCTACTTAACGAGCTTACAATAATACCCCACTCGATGGAGTAGAGCAACATTTTTTCGCGCCCCCTTTTTACTGAATGCCTTAAAAACCACAAAGAAAATTTATTGATCAACAGATGATTATACCGTGAAAATTTGAAGACTGTAGCTCCAACCGTTTGGCTGTAAAAGCTGTGTGATACAGACAGTCCAACAGTCAAACAGAGATGCGAAGAGACAGGCGGACAGACAGACAGACAGATGAACAGAGAGACAAACGGACTCGTGAGTGACAGCAATAGGGCTCCGCTCAGACCCTTCGGGTACGGAACCCTAAAAAAAAGTAAGATCACTAGTAGATATAGATCAAGATTCAAGGATTCTACTATATTAATAAAAACGAGAAAAATACAGCTGGACTCACCAAATAACGTATTTACACTGTTCTGTTTGTTATTATTTTCCTTCCCAAATGAACATGGCAATAATCAGATCTCATCTGTTAATTCAGCTCACGTTTTGGTTTGTGTTGACATACTCATATATTGCTGGGTATGTTTGTATATGTTTTTATACAGAAGACCTTTATTTTGGTAGAATCAAACTAACCTAAAATGGAGTGAATCGTGAGTTGATTTGGAAAAAAACTACGACATTGAAAGAGCGACCTAATTAGTACTTTGTACAAATGTAAAGTAAATTTGTATACAGTGTGGCAATGACAATACGACAATAATTTCAACTTCATATACGAGTATCGATTAACATTCCCAGTCTGCATTTAAAAATATATCCAATAGTTTAGTCAATATGGGTAGTTTGAATATCTAAGCATATAATTATAAAGTAAATATCTAAGCATAATGCTTAGATTTTTTTTATATTCAAGATTTATTAGATAGTTTCAAACTTATCGTATGCACTAGTACAATATGAAGAAAAAATACGACAATACTGGATTGCCAGTATTGTCGTATCATAGTCTCCATATTGTATACCACGATATTTAGGGCAGTTTTGTGGCAGTTGTACTATAGTTCTCCATTATCTTAAGTAACGTTTTTATGACTTGCCACTAACAGTTCAAGAACAACACAAATAACCGGTATTTCAGTAGTAATTCGCAGAAGTTACCACTTAACCTTGGTCCCTGAATTCTGTCACTCAAATAATAAAGTATGTACTAACAATACAATAGTACTAGGATCAAGGTCAACAACTTACTCCATTGAGGTGACCTTTTTATTGTTTCAGCTTCACAATTACATCATTCAAGCTTGCTAGGTTTGTATATACAGTAAGTAATATATAATACTATATAAGTCTACGCTATCCTTTCCGGTCCTATGTCAACCTTCTCTATTGTTCCGCCTCGACAATGTTATTTTGTTGGTAGCACTACTTTATTACTGTAACGTGGTGCCCATACATAGCTACGAATCGTTTATATAGCTGACGGTGTTCCTTAAGGTTAACACTAGTCGATCATTCTTCCATACAAACGCAGATTGGCAATTACTCGACTGTTTGAAAATGTACGGTCAAAATAAAAATGTTATTAATTAGTCTCATAATTTTTCACTTTTTTGTTTCCATACACTGTATGGTAACAAAAAAGTAAAAAATTAAATATATTTGAAAGTTATGAGCGTCGAAAGTTCCATATTTCAACACTAATTTAAACGCATCTTTGGGCGGAAATAAATACCATAAGAAGAAGGAAAATTATACGAGGTAGATTAGTAGTTCAACAATACAAATAAGTTTATTTTAATAATATACATTTTCTCGTTTTTTCATGATATCTAGACTCCCTAAGGTCTGCTTATAAAATTTCGCGCGCTCGTTTACGTCATAAATCATCATCCATTTTGCTACAAACTTGCAAAATTGCTAATTCGTACGCGAACTAGCTTCTTACTGCTCACCACAGTATCTATCTCTTTCGCACGTGTTGTCGTATGAGATAGCATGCATTTTAACCCCGCGCACAAAATAGTTCGTGCCGTCGACTAGGGCAACCTTAAACAAAAGTTCTACCAAGAAGCGGTTTTAACAACGCTTTTGACTTAACAAAAATAAAAAGTAAATACCAAAACCAAAACGTAAACACGATGAAAATTATACTGTGCATCAGAGGATACAAATCCGCGAGCTGACTGACCAAAACCATATCACCTGCGACTGCACAGCATAAATGTCTTCTTGTTTAGTTCTTTTCTTAATTAGTTAGGTTGTTTGGTTTTACAAATTAAGTTTTGTTATTTATAATTTTAGTACCCATTTTTTTACCGAATTGCTTTTAAATATAGTATATTTTTGTTTTTTGTGTGTTTGAAGGCCTTTAAGAGACGGGTTAGGAAGAGAAAAATTGGGCTCCCCACAATATGGCGCCCAAAAGCCAGTAAATTTTAGGTTTTTTTTTAATTTTAATGTAGTCAGTGACACTTGCAAGGTTAAGACAAATCGATTGACGTAAGAATCATCAAAATCGTCTTACGCGTTTAGTCTCTAGAACGCCACATCGAAACACAGAAACATACTTACATAATATATAGACTGATAAACACATTACCCTCTCTCGGCAGTCGGGTAAAATTAGTGATTACTGACTACTAATAGGAAATATTGCAAGAAGAAGATATTACATATTGCACCAACCCCTTAATAATAAAGATAAATGTGCAAAAGAATGATGATGATGAATATTTTTTTTATAAAAAAGCCACAATATCGGAAATTGAAAAAAAAAACAAATAGCAAATTTTACTACTGAGAATTACAACATGGAATTTTGTAATATGTTTTGTTCATTCTCAAATTAAAACATCTTAAATACCATGTTGCATTTTTACCCGACTGCCGAAGGAGGGTTATGTGTTTATCAGTCTATGTATGTATGTCTGATTGTTCCTATGTGGCGTTCTAGAGGCCAAACGCGTTGGCCGATTTTGATGTTTCTTACTTCGATCGATTCGTCTTAACCCTGCGAGTGTCACACTACATTAAAATTCGAAATTAGAAAAAAAGTGGATTGTGGGCGCCAAATTGTGGGGGCCCTTCTTTATTTCTTTCAAACCCATCATGTGGGGTACCAAAATAAAGGGTTTTAAAAGGTGATTTCAAAAATATATAGCACTTATATGTTTAAATGTACCTAATTCGCAAAAAAAAAAGCGAACTAAAAAGACATGAACTAGCTTTTTTAAGCAGTCGAGTTTTTGATTTTTGAATTAACTTTTTTTAGTCTTTAATATAAAATATTCACATCCACCAACAACTAGCAGTAAGCTTTAGGAACAAGACTTTCTGACAGCTTAAAAAATCTTAATTATTCGGTTCCGCAGTAACTACTGCAATGCTTTGGATTCCTTTAAAATTTATGCAAGCTTTGGGAAGCTTAGCGTAGAATTGACAAACCGAATCCTTTGAGGCTCAGTTCAGATCCTGGAACCGAATAAACATTTTAAAGCCTTTGTCATTTTTGTTTTTAATTTGAATAGAATTTATTTTCCGTATTTGATTGCTTGGGGTGTTGTTTTTAGTTGTGGATGTGACTAAAAGTTTGAAACTTTTTAAATAAATACATGTAAGCTGTATCAGGTTACTCATTAACTGGGTAATTGTGGGCCAGATAGGCAGTTGCATGTAAAATATTGGATATAAAAGAAGGCTGGAAGCGGTCTCGGTCACATTGATGATTGCTCGTGATCAGAATCTTTTATACATATCTTTTTTTTTGAAAAACCTTGTTTTAAATTTATATCGTATTCACGAAACGTATCGTCATTCGTATGGTAATCAAGCAGACATGTGTGAAATTCTATACGATAAACAAACATACATGTTACAAGTGGGAGTCGAATCTGTGGCGTAGAATTCAATCATATTGCTCCAACCAAGGCGTCAAATAGTCTATTGTACCTGCGAGCGTTCAGTTTGACATCAAAGATATCGTCTCCAGGAATAGAACCGTCGATATTTGATACGACGCCTTCCTCGTAAACAAGAGAATAGATTTTATCAGCCTAATCAACCTCCATACCTATGTATAACGTTGTACATACGTCATCCTTTCCGGACCCCGTGTCAGGCTCATCTATTGTCCTTGTCGCTTTGACAATGTTATTTAGTCATTGGAGTGATAGCCGCAGCCGCTGCTCAATCACTGTCTTAATACTTAATAAAGTGACAATGGTTTGGGTAGGTTTTTAGGGAAAACTTGGGGCGGTAATTTAGGTTGTTATTTTTTTTTTTGTTGTTTTGGCGTCGTGTAATGTTTATTTAACAGTTAGGCAGTATGTCGTATAAATAGTTACATATTATATAGTTTCTGAATTGAGCTGTTTCCTGATGTATTTGGTCAGTGGTCGATCTATTGTACTTGACTGGAGTCGGGATCACAAATGCCGCGTGTTAGAAGATATTTTCTTCTTAGACGCGATTATGTATAAAAGATAATTAAAATAATTCAGAATCTTCTACTTCTAACTATATCTCATTTATAAATTACCAAATGAAGCTTCATAAAACAAAGCATTTTATAGATTACTCGCAAATAAAAGCCCAAAATCAATCAAAACACGTCCAGGGTTCCGAAAACAAAACACAATCGATGTCAAACTCTTCATATTTTGTGCCAGCATCGATGTAGGACATTTCCAGTTTAATCATCCACCCCGTGCTGTCCTCCCGTTTACCCCTATCTGTGTCTATAGGACGTATAACTACGTCTATGGGACGTACAGCTACGCCACAGGACGTATAGCACGTCCAACGGAACTGTGTCAGCCTCCTCTTTTGTTTCCTTGTCATTGTTACAGTGTCGTCCAACTATTGGATTGATGCTTGTTCCCTCTGCGTAATAACTGTTCTGTCTTCGCCTTTTTTGATTTGGATGAATTCTAGGGTAGAATTTTTTGAATTATTTTGGTTTGAGCATTTGAAAGACCATTATTTAAACTCTGGTTTTCGTGGTGAAAATATCATGTAATGCAATGTAGGTTTAAAAAAATATTTTACCATTTTTACCAAATTAATTTAAATATTCCAGTTGGGTAGGGCCAACTTCGAGAAAGAGGTCAACCGTCGAATCCGACTCGGCTGGGCAGCGTTCGGGAAATTGCGCGGTGTCTTCTCGTCCAACTTACCACAGTGTCTCAAGACGAAGGTCTATGACCAGTGTGTGTTGCCAGTGATGACCTATGGCTCTGAGACGTGGTCGCTCACAATGGGCCTCGTCAGAAAGCTAACAGTCACGCAAAGGGCAATGGAGAGGGCTATGCTCGGAGTATCCTTGCGTGATCGAATCAGAAATGTAGAGATCCGCAAGAGAACCAGGGTTACCGACATAGCCCGAAGAATTGCCAAACTTAAGTGGCAGTGGGCAGGGCACATTGCTCGCAGAACGGATGGCCGATGGGGCAGAAAAGTTCTGGAGTGGCGACCGCGAACCGGAAGACGATGCGTTGGAAGGCCTCCCACCAGGTGGACCGATGACCTGGTGAAGGTTGCGGGGATTCGCTGGATGCGGGACGCACGGGACCGGTCAATGTGGCGACACTTGGGGGAGGCCTATGTCCAGCAGTGGACGTCTTTCGGCTGATATGATGACGATGATTATTTAGTGCATAAAACTGTAAACCTTATCTGCTGTGGTCATATACCTCCAATATGAGTAACAGACAACCACACAGATATCAGGCCTTATCCAATTTATGCGGCTCGACGCAACATGTAACTGTCACGAATGCCAATAATTCATCCTTGATTACGAAGTCAATCTGTTCATAATGATCGCCTTAATGCTCATCATTTATTATCTACCTACCAATAATCACTAACAAGGTGCCATCGAGCAGCCAAAGGGTTTTAATAACCCGTTCCCTAACCACTCCGTAATAATTAACCGCGACTATCCGGATTTCCGGCAGTCCGTGCGGAAAACCCGCGCGTCATTAATGCAGACGCGTCGGGTATATGGTGACAACTCTAATTTTCGCGTACAACCCTACCCCCGTCACTGTTTCCGTGTGACATGATCGTTCAATCTCGTCTTTATTACGTCACCGACGTGTCCGCGATAGATCGTGCTCGTTTGAACTCAGAATTTTGTGTATGCGTTTTTCGGTTGGTTCCAGATCGTTACAATACAACTCACTACATTATGTTTACAGAATTATCAATTCAATCGCATTCGAGCGTAAAAAAGTAATGTTTTGGCAATATGCAGCAATCAAAACATGGAAAACTGTAAACCGTTCATTCCATATATTTTCATATATTAACAGTACTCTGAACATATAAATGAAGTAGCTCTTTTTGTTAAAACCAACTTGCACTTATTTCACTAAACAGCAGCGACATAAAAATCAGATAAACGGTAGACAACACAAAATAGCGACATTCCATAATAACTTTCTAGGAATGGCACCATAGATCTACAATAAACTTCCTAATTTAAAAAAAAATATTAACGATATTAAAATGTTAAAAAGCAACTGAATAATGTATTGTTATATAAGACATACTTCACCTTACATAAGTACATATCAGACAGAAATTTATCACACTAATCACAATATCACACTATGTATTTATATATATATCACACTAATATTATAAAGGTGAAAGTTTGTGAGTGTGTGTGTTTGTATGTTTGTTATTTCTCCACGCTCAAACGGCTGGACGGATCTGGATGAAGTTTGGCATGGAACTAGATTATAGTCTATATATAGCACATAGGATAATTTTTATCCCGGGAATACGTTCCCTCGGGCAAAATTTCGACTTTCACGTGGGCGAAGCCGCTGGCAGAAGCCGTATAAATTATTATTACATGGAATTATGATGATACTTACACTACTAATACTACTATTATTACTTACTTACTTATATTACTTTCGTCCAATTTATTTCATTTATTTATTATTAGCTGTGCCCGCGGCTTCGCTCCCGTCACCTTTCCTATTACCTACCTACCCTACTTACCCAACCTATGCATCTACCTACCTATCCTATTTAACTGCCTGCCTACAGTGCCTACCCTACTTGCCTTGCTACCTACCCTACCTAATTACCTTTTTTTTTCTAGGATCATTCTTTCGCGGATAATCTTAACACCACCATTCAGAAAATGACGTCAAATGCACAACGCCATCTATCGAATATGGAGTTCAACTGTTCGAGTATCTGAATTGCATGTGTTGTGATATTTTACTTCTTGAACACTTTAAATTCATATAACTTTTGATAGAGTGAACCGATTGCGATGAAACAAAAACTAAGTAATATTTCTAGTTACGCACAATTGTTATATAGAAACTTATCTACATTATTTTCGTACATTTTACGTTATGCGTGCACAACTAAACAGACGACAATTTTATTCCAAAAATGCTTATCCTTTAACACTCTGGCTATTATTGGAAATATTTTTGGAGTTCAAAAACGACTTTTCTACTGATTTATTATTATGAATTGATAATTAATTTTTCCTTTTTGTGGTATAGTTGACTCTGAAATTATATATGTATATATGTGACACCAACCCATGTTTATCCCGGTATGTACTACGCAACTGCACCCAAGGACAATCACCGGTTGGTGCAGGACTATTGCAAATTATGGAGAAAAAATGTGTTGGGCTATGGATTTTGTAGGTTTAGTGTGTCGATTGCCCAAAACTATAGGAGGACTACCGGCCCCGGCCCGACCTCTGTTAAACTAAACGGCTATAAAATGGCAGGGTGACTTGCACACACAATTAATGGGCCTCCATAATGGGTCGCTAGCACTTTTGTGACGTAGAGCCAAGGGGACAACATATCCGGAGTTGCTTGAGGAGTGGAAAGGTGGAGGAGGAAGTACGGTCAAGATCCCTACCAGCACCTTACTGGGTTAACTGCCTTCCTTCGAGCACGTTTGCTCTTGCAAATCTCCACTCAAGCCAGCCAATTAAGGCAAGAGAGAGGTGAGAGCTCAGCAGCCTAATTGTGTAAGTAAATTCGGCAAAGGAAACAAACCGTTTCTTTCCCAAAAACGACTTTTCGCAATACGAAAAGCTGAAAGAAACAGATTGTTTCCTTTGCCGAATTCACTTACACAATTAGGCTGCTGGTCTCCGTCAGTTTTCACTCCAACCAGTCAATAAAGGCAAGCCAGAGATGAGGAACAAGACTTCTTCCTGGATCAGGTCTATGGGGTTGCCACTGCCCATCAGCTCGCTACAAAGCTGCCCTGTGGATTGTGTCTCTCTTAGTCTGGCCTTCACCCTAGGCATGTTGCGTCAAGAGAATAAGAAGCAGAAGTAGAATCTCCCGGCACAAACCTAGGGATCATTGAAGCGCGCAAGCCCCACTACGACGTCAACGTAGAGATACTGCGGTGGGTTATTTTGTTAATTATTACGACATTGTATACGTTTTAATTTTAATTTATGACATGGTATAATTTTAGTCATAATGTATGATATTTTATATTTTGAATGATAATAATCGTTGTCATGGTATAATTTTAATAATACTTTTGCATACCTAAATTGGTACAACACAGTGAACTGCGCATTCACATAACATCTGGAAATGGATAATTGCATTTGAAGCAATAAAAAAACCGATTTGAATTTGAATCTTTATTACAGCACAAAGCATGAATGCTCTCACTTTTAATATAGTTTTGCTAGGAAAATTTGAATTTAATAAAATCTTCATCCAAAGAACACAAACTGATTTAAACAAGACTCCAAACCTTTTCAATTCCCTACACGAAAAGGAGTGTTAAAGAAAACGTCTCAAAGGACCTGATTAACATAATCAAATCAAAATGTTCCGAAAACAAGGCTAAACATCTGAGTATCTGAAGCATACATATATAAATGTCTGTAATTACTCCCCTAATCTTGTTGCTTTAAATCAACACCCTGTTTTTAATGAACTCGGCGGTTGTGACGTCATGCGTTAGACAGAGACGGGAACACTTCCCTCTCCTTCTGCCAAATTACCTAATGCTGTACAAGTTATCGTGCTATAGCTTCTTGACAAGATAAACGTTGTTTGCGAAGAATTTTCTAACCCCTCTTTACACTGTGTATCTGACAAGTTTCATGGGAAAATGTGGAGGGTATAAATAAAGTCATTTACTTCGTTTCGCGAGTTGCAGAAGCCATGTTGTTTCTTTTAATTGGTCCGTTTCATTTTGTAGGGCTATTTCTAGTTTTTTGTATTTATTTGTTACTATGGAGTCTGTTGGTTAAGGATTACAATATTAAAATAATATAATAATAATCATGCGATGCGATCATTGTACCGATAGTCGTGTCAGCCAATGGCTTAATAGCCACGAGCCTCGACCAACACCTTAGGAGGCTCTCGTTAGGCGGCTGGGTCAAGGGCCTGATCCAGAAAGCAGTATTGCTGGACACGGCTCGTATTGTTAGGAGGTTCCTCTCTCTGGAGCCCTGACCACCGGTAGCTTGGACCCTGTTCCCGATACCGGTGGGCCTCTATTTTTTATATTTTTAAATGTTTTTCTTTTTTGTATGTGTTTTTTAAAAATGTTTAAAAATGTATAAAATAAGAAATTAAATTAAATAAAGGACATAATAATAATAATGTTTATTCATCAAAAATTACAGAGTGTTACACAAAAATCAATGGGCAGACAGTTATATAGTTTTCACTAGTTTTGTTGTATAATCTGTACTAAAATTTTAAAACCCTGCTTCTCAAACTAGGTGATAACCTGTATTTTGAGAAACAGTGAACGGCCACAAAATTCTTATACACTATAAATGTTACAACAATTAATGAGCAGTGTCGTTCTACCGCCGCAATAATTTATGTGACTCTTGTATACTGTGAATATGTATGTCAATCAAAAAAATCTCGGCAAAATACTATTGAGGTTGTGATTATGGTGATTATCACCTTTTTGCTCTTGCCCTTATAATAAACGTTTTCTTCTTTCATTCAGTCATGCTATCATTTACTCCATTTTCTTGAATATAGGTCTCCAGTCTATACTAATACGTATACTAATATTATAAAGAGGTAAAGTTTTTTGAGATTGTGATGATGTAAGGGGTAATCTCTGGATCTACTGAACCGATTTTGAAAATTCTTTCACCAGTAGAAAGCTACATTATTCCTTAGTGTCATAGGCTATAATATATTTAAAAATAAAAACGAGATACTTATGAAAATTGCAATAATGTAAAACGTTGCCTGCAAAATTCAATCTTTGGCGTGCGCTGAAAAAACTATTGATGATATATAAAAATTATTAGGTAGGTAGGTAGGGGAGGGTAGGCAAGGTAGGCAGAGTAGGCTGGGTAGGCAGGGTAGCCAGTCGACGGGAGCGAAGCCCCGGGGGTTGGCTGGTATAGGTATATAGATATAGATAGATCACAACCAGAATTCATTTAAAATAATTGCTACATTTATGACATGCTACATTTATTTTGATTGCTATGTCACATAGTCACTTGCAACTGACGAGTGTCCATTGTACGTATCACAATAAAAGCCTGTCCATTTTTGACCTCAAACCAGTACGCCGAATTGTTTGACCAAAAATCGATCGCGTTCGAACTTTAGATAAGTTATTGCTTTTGCTCCGTCATTATTCCGACATTGAGCTTTTAGTAATATTTGTTGCCCCGTTATTGAGTGATTTCACTTTGTGTAGGTTTTCCCAAACAAGTTTTTGCGGCTAGATCTAGGTCATGTCAATCACATTGTTATTTTGTTCCGATATTGATACCTATTTCAATAAATTGGGGTTTCCGATGTTTTGGCAAATTGAGTTGTTTTGAATGGAAATCGTATATTTTTATTACATCAGTGTCAGAGACCTTTGTTACAATAATAGCTTTGTTTTTTTAATAAGATGATCATCATTGCCTTGCCATGTCACTTGAGGTTGGCGTAACACATTTTCTACTTCCGTTTTGTTCTGCAAACCGTCAAGCTGAGACTCGCATTATTCTCTTTCTTCAAATAATTTTATTGTTCCTTTATGGTCAATCTCCATCCACTGTTATAACTCTTTTAGACACATAAGTTGCGTTCCTTCTCAAAACATATCCCATAGGTCATCTTATATAATTAAAATGAGCAATTCCTTAAAAACAAGACCGTTGATATGAAAATTAAAAATCGAGCGTGGAGCGGTTGTTTATACCCTTCAATAAATCCTGATTTCCGTTCACAACTTTCATTGTAAATGTATATTCGAATATGAAGCACAATCAAATTAGGACGTTGGTTCTAGAAACCGTTGTCCTACATCCATAATCCCGAACATTTCCTACTTTCCCTAGAACAAACCTTATCGTTCTCAAAAATCCGTTCCCAGCATAAAATATCGGTCCTTGATATATTGACATACGTAATCTAACATGCCATTTCTTTGTCTATTGGTTTTAAGTAACGAATTTAAGCCTCTAGGGACCGGACCATTGTCTTTGTACCCACAACTCGAAATCAAAAGAAACGAAAACGTAGGTTGTACTTACGCATGCCTTTTGTGAATAAGGTTGTGTTGCCCGTATAAATGTTTTCGTAACCTTTGAATGTACCTGAAAAGGGGCACCGATAAAAATACTGATTTAGCAGATCTTGGGTTGTGTATTTTTGGTGAAAGGAATCAGAATTCTGTGTGTTATTTTGTGCACGTAGTGTTTACTTAGGATTATATTCTGGCTAGTGGTTCGTTATAAATTGACATACATACACTATTCAGTTCAATAACTTAAAATAGAATTCTAACTGCTATCCAATATTGTTAAACCTAATAATAAATTACCAGCAAAAGAAGAGAAATTATGTTTAATTTTATATAAGCTCCAACTGAAAATCACAACAATTCAAGTGTTTCTGGATCTGAAGCTAAAGCTATTTAAGTTAACCAGAATTCACATTCTGAAAAGGAAAATCACTAAATTCTAGATTAATAATTTGCATTTCAAAATTTCATAGCAGCTAAAATAAATACAATTTCAAACTAAGGGTTGCATCAGACAGCTTACTACGTTGTAAGAATCTACAAAGTTTCGCAGTCGCTCTCGTAAAAGATTTTACCAGGCATTTACAAACTATTCAGTGTTGCAGCATTATTACGATCTTCAGCTCCACATTATTGCTGCAAGCAGTGCTTACATTGTAAATCATTTTCGTACTAATTTACGGATTATTTACGCATTAACATTAAAAAAAAAAAATTTTAGCACTTAGAGTTTTACAACGAGTGATTTAAGTTGAATTTACTAGCATGAGTAAGGCTTTTTCAAATATCCTTAGTATAATATTAGTTATTACATTTATGTATGGATAGGATTTCAATGAGAGTATTTTATATTGGAACTTGGATATCCGAGTCGATTCATCGTTCGGATATCCTCTTGACCCTATCCTTATATATTTTGTGTGTCTACATATCCTTATATATATATGTCATTTATAGATTTATTGCATCACAGCTATCCCTTTTAAACCATACATACATATATTGAGAAGTAATTAAGGGAGTCCTTTGCCTTGCAGTCGGACAGAATAAGCTGAAAATAAATAAATAAAATAATATTAAATTATCATGAGAAATAAATCTATTCACAGTTTCTTGCCATCAATAATTTACAAAGCTTTTAAACACGCGAATTTTTTTGGCTTCTTTTTTAAGTATCTATACATTTTATATATGAAAGGTCAATCGTGTGCAGGTAATTAATTACAATTAAAACCAAGTTTACAAATAGGCATGAAAAAATACAACCTCCAAAAGAAAAATTCTAATAAAAAGTAAGATTCTACCGTAGAACTCTTTCAATGCAAACTTTGTCACTGAATGTGTACTGTAGTGTTTCTAACTTAATGACACAGAAAAGAATCCTACTCAATACAAGTTAATTGATCAATAATAGAGAAGCAACAAACGTATTTAGGTCACTCATTGAGTTTATTAAATCGAGTCTATCTGCAACTTTTGAAAGTTTAAGAGTTTTATTATTGTTTTAAATTTTTGCTCGAATATTTTCTGTTGATTCATTTTATGGTATGTGTTGTATTGTTTGAAAATTGATAAATGTATTGTATCCTTTGGCGTTATTCTTTTATCTTTCTGCTCTATTTCCTTCTTCGTTGGAAACGGGAGCTTTGTTGGAGGTGTCATTAGCCGGTGTTTTGGTATTATTTTGTAAATTCATTTAACATTTTTCCAGGTTACATCTGACAGTACGGATTTGTTGATGTTATTTATTATAAGGAAATTTGCGGCGAAAAATAAACAAGTTAAGTACTTTCACCGGAATAATGTTAATTATAGTAGTAACGGCACCTGAAAAGTCAAAAAGAAAAAAATATTGGCTGTCAAAGGCCCCAAAAATCAGTATTTGCTTAGTTACAGTTATTTTCAAATAGCAATGCAGCTGGAACTGTTCCAGTGTCTAAACGGTGAAGAATAAAATCGTGAGGAAACCGGCAAGTCCTAGAACCAAAAAATCGAAGACATGACGTGACATCCACCAATACGTATTAAGCCTGCGTGGTGGATTAAAGCCCATTCCCTCTCTCACAGAGAGAAGGCCTGTTTCCCAGCAGTGGGAACATTAAAGAGGCTGATGATGATGATGACTCCAGTATCTTAGTCAATAGCACGAACATAAATATTATGAAAATTGCTCCTCATAGTGATCTACAACGCGTATTCGCTGTCGGCTGCAAATAATTCTTTGGCTTTGAACTTGGCTCTAGCCTTGTGAAAATTGCTCATACTTTGTTCATCAAAGTCGTAATGATCCATATTTCTGAAAGGCTAAACTAAGCTTTGGTAGATAATCCAACCCTTTATGTTTCGTCTAAACTGATCTAATAATCCTAAACCTTATAGCCAGCCCCATTACTTATGTGCGTAATAATTTTTGCATAATCCCAAACCTTCATACAAAGGCTAAGCACCCATGCAAATAAAGGCACTAAACTAAATTTATGGCCCCAACAATGTCCAAGTTCGTATATTATGAGGACATATAAAGTCGTTTACCACATTGTAACTTTAAAGCTGCCTAACGTCAAAGGCTTAAGCCATTCTAAGTTCCGGAATACGAAGTATGTCAGTTTATACTTTTCTAGTTGAATAGACTGTTCGTCAAAAGATATATTATTATCTTCACTATGTGAGGTTCTATGGTTTTATATTAATCTGAGCAATTTTTCTAATGGTTCGACGTGATTAGATTTATATAACACCGATACGCGATTTTTACAAAGCGAAATTGCGACCGATTGACTCTTGAAATTTTCTGGGAAAATTCGCGCCTATAGACGCAATTTAAATTGCGTCATACCATCAGGTAGGTCCGCAAGTATGTTCTTGGTGTTACCACTATAAGAAACAAAATATTTTTTTGAAATTGCTTTGTGTGTTGGTCTATTTGTCAAAGCCTTTTGAGTATTTTATTTATGTCTGATAGTTTTTATCAAGATCAGTAACTACGTTGTCACGAAGTATAGTGATAAATGGGAGCCCAAGTACCTACAAAATATCATTGTTTGTATTCCTAGTGTGTTATCTACATAAAAACGTATATGTAATGTCAAAATAACATCCGTAATAAACAAAGCTCTAGTGGTTCCTAATCTAAATGGAAATAACATTATTTCTGTCGTTGCTAGCTCAACGTTTAGGGTTTCGAGTAAAACACTAGAATGTAGTGAAGGGCAGCTATATTGGGGGACCGTCTAATGTAGCTTTAATGGTCAAAAGTGCTGATTTCTAGTAGTCTTCTGTGAATGAAGGATTTTTATTTTTCATTTGAGTTTGATTTTACGCGGTTGATCTTATGTGCGTTTAGTTGTACTGCATGTGTTGCGATTGACTGCAAGGCAAGTGCACCAATTAAATTTGACTTCAAAACTCCCCAGATATCCCTTCCTCACTCCAGTCTAACCTCCCAGCCTCCTCACCCTTCAGGCATTACAGATGTTACGTTATGTGTGTTCAACATATTTTTTTGGTGTCCGCGTCGGTGTGGACAAAAACCACACGTTGAGTTTGGTCGCAAGTAATAAGTTTTCCCTATAATGAAATACTATGTAACAATATATATACATCAGCCATTCAAATCTTTTCCATTAGCTACACCTACTCCTATTGATACTACAAATTCGGCGAATTTCTCTATGTCATCAATATTTCTGAGTCTTCTTTCTAACAACGTGTATGACATGATAACAAGCATATTGCTTTTATATGAAATACTATATATTCTTGTCATAAATATATTTCTCTCTTGTGTCAATTTGATCAAAAATTCTATGACCATCTCAATGACGATATTATCAGTTATCTCATTTGAAAACCTTTGACAATTTAGCGTAGGAATTTTTCGTCGGCTTATTCATGAATTTTTTTTTTCAAATTTAATGAAAAATACAGTACTTTTAAATTGTAATCATTTCAATATCTTTATTAATATCTAACTCAATTAGATTTTTAATCATTCTCCATTGTCGACAAACAAAGAAAGTGCGGACGGCGCGCGGTGCATGTGTACTAGCCGGTGGCGTTAAATTCGATCGTGAACTTTAGAAAATCAGCTGATACGCTTTTCAGTTTTATTTTCAATGCTGTTTTTTTTCTGATAAAAGGGATTTAATTATTTTTTTAAATATTTTTTTTCATAAATAAAGAAAGCCGACTATAAATGTCAACAATTAGGGAGTCCCGAATCTTCGACTGAATCTATGTTTTTTTGTATGCGTCTATGTCAGACAATCTTTGTTTATAGTCATATATTTAATTCAAGCAAATACAGCTTTCTATAATGATTTTTCAGTTCATTGTGCCAGTCTAGGCGTTCTTTTACGAATATTGATAATAACATATTATGTAAATAAGCAACAAGCTTTTGACATGAGTCCAGAGGTCTTACATATTTATAAGTCTGTGGCCTCGCAACTCTTTGTCACTTGGTTTTAGCTAATACGACGAGACCTTAGCTTTGTGCGAAATGTTCTTTAAAAAAATCTACCTGAAAAAAAACATAAATGAGAAATTAATTTATGTTTTTTTTAGGTACATTTTTTTTCTTTATAGCGGCAGTTGTGCTGTTATAGTGAAGTAAATTGTGAGTTTGTAAGGTAGTTACCGTTTGAAGTGTATTTTGCTTTAGAATTTTCGGTATTACTCGTATTAAGTAATATTGGATATTTGAGAATGTCAAAATATTACCACTTATCTTTCCACAAATACATTTGCATTAAAATACAGATTTAGCCAACATAATCCCTCTTTTTTAAAACATTGCTTATATTGATAATTGAGAAAATAACGATAAGTTCCTGCGACTGATCTAACAATACTTTTTAGGTACTCAAAACTGAACTATCTCAATTTTTAAGCAACGTTTATGAGTAAGGAGGTAAGTTTATATTTTCTTGAAACAATCCAGCAAATGAAAATCTACAACAGTCGATACAATTTAAAATACCTTTAGTAAATATATGTTGGATTGCAAACTGACCTTTAAGGCATGTTACAAAATCAACACAAAATACAGGTAAATCTATGTACCATTTTCCTTCGACCGAGCAATAATTCACTCAGGTCATACAATAACCTAGACATATTACTAAGACAAAGGCCTTTATACTACAGAATAGTAAGTCTAGACCAAATCTGTGGTAGCACTAATGTGCTGAATTGTAATTGAATGTGAGTCATGAATATCAGAGGTGTGTTTGAATTTTAGAGTGAGTGTGAGATCGTCAGAGTCCGTGAATCTTCGTGAGAGCTCGTGTATCATTTATGAAGGCTTTATTGAATTAGCAGTTATTGCTGCTGTATTGGTATGTCTTCGTCTTGAGATGAATAAAGTTACGTTAGTGTTTTGTTCAGTCCTTTAACAAAGCTTTCTTCAAATTGAGGAAGATCGTTTCTCAGAATTCGGAGTTGCAGAAGTTTGATATGGATTACTAATTTAGTTAAAATATAATAAACAAGAACTGAAAAATAAAAATTTAAATAAAAAACAACTCCCCTATCTATTGAAACAGTCTACCATATTACCCTTTTTGCATCGCACAGACGGCTAAAAAGAATATTAAATCTATGCTAAAAATTAAAAGGATCTTTAAGAAAAATTCACACATCATCACTGCTGCTTCAACTGAAACGCTTGAAACTACTTAACTACTTTTCAAAACAGTACATCGAAGCTACAAAACTTATATGCTACGCACAACGTTCAAGAACTTTAAGTACACTGTCTTCAACTTCCATAACACTTCCAAACTACTTCCATACATATTGCAGAAGAGCACTTATGCAAAACCCCACAGAACCCCATTTAAAAACAGCCAACTAAAATATAACTTACAAAATATCGATCTGGGAGTCATAAGGCGTTTTCTCTAAGTGCCCCATCCGGTTTCATTTTCAGAACAAAGTTTATGTACGCCCGAGGCGTACCCACAGTGAAAGCTTACAACTGTGTAAACTTCACAAATTGTTTACTGCCTTCAAAACTGGCTAGGAACTGTCGTTTGTCGTCTAAAATGTACCTACAGCGTGTATTGGGGTAGAAAGAAAATTCTCCGATGGTGTACTAGTTCTGAACAGTTTTCGGCTGTATCTTTTGGTGAACCAGCTACTTAGTTTGTTCAAGAAAGTTGTTTACGCGTCGTTAAGGTTAATGTGAAGTGTCAATTATTTAGTATCCTTGGTTCAGTTTCAACATCGACCTAGCTTTTATCCAACTACTTAATTTTTGGGACGGCCATTTGTCGTTTAAATTATATACATAGTGTGTTCTGGGGTATAAAGAATATTCTCCGATTTTTTTTATTCTTATTCTTATTCTTTATTGTACAAAAAAAAAACATAAAACATACAAATACAATAGGACAATTTATGTACAAAGGCGAGCTTAACCCATAGTTGGGTTCTCTAACAGCAAACCTCAGTTTCGTAGAAATATGACATTTGAGGATAGTTCATCCATGTGCACAACAAAATCTTATTAAAAAAAATCTTAACAATATTAAATACTTACTCACTAAATAAACTAAACAAATACGTGTGCAACACACAATGCATAAACATAATACATATCTTTACAATATAAAACTAAAATATTACAATACTAAAATATTTTTTAGATTTTCAGACATGTAAACATCAACTGAGCGATCGCATCGCCACACATAGCTTCTGTCGACGTACGACGTGTCGTTACGCGGCAACGTCGCCGCACCGTGCATGAGCACGTAACGTCAATACAACGCGCCGCGAAACCATACCGTTCCACGCTAACGACGTTGTGACGTGGTGATGTGGGCAAGCCCTTACTTTTTGAAGAATTTTGTTTTCGCGTCTATATGGTTGTTGTGAAATGTCAAAGTTGAAATATAATAAAATATTTATATAAATGAATTTTAATAAAAAGGTCCTTGGCAGCTGTTAGTTTAGCCTACGAAATTAAAAATCACAATAATAATATACGAATAAATGATTTTGGTTCCATTCGATGGAGATTATTCATTATCCTTGTTTCATTCAGCCTTCATCAACTATCTATTTCTGTTAGGGTGGTTCTATATGTTAGGGTTGGTTAAAAGTCTCACCGCAGACAGCTGGAATGCTAGCCTATCCGGACTCCACAACCAAGTTACTAGTTAACACAATCCTTGGTTTAGCTTCTACAATTTAATTAGAAAACAGCGGTTACATAGCTTGCATGCACTATTTTGTTCTACAACAATGGCAAATAATTCTGAGCAACTCATTAAAATATTATTTTCTATTATTTGGTGAAATTTTTAAACCTCTAATTTTAGTATAACTTTGAACACCAACAGTATTGCAAACTCGTAGGTATCGTACTAACTATAAACACCCCTAATACAACCGTTGTACTAAACACTTTTGTTCGACCGGAATCTGGCAGGGTAGGTACGTGAGTCAGCTACAAAGTTCGCGGGAGGGTTCTCTTGATGTGCTGTCAGATAACTGATGGGCTTGTTATTGATGCTGGTGTTAGGAATTAGCTAATTACAGCATCGTTATTATAATTATCTACAAGGAGTTTTATGTTATAATAGCGGACGCCTCGCGGTTTCACCCGCGTAGTTCCCGTTCTCGTGGGAATACAGGAATAAAAAGTAGCCTTTGTCACCCGGGGATAGTTTAACTACCCAACGGTGAATGAATTGTAGAAATCGGTCCATTAGTTTTTAAGTTTATTCGTTACATTCAAACACACAAATCTTTCCTCTTTATAATATTAATATAGACACAAATAATATAATACTAGCATACAGATGCCTCATTCCATACAAAGAAACCATTTGACCGACCACTGATTGTACCGATTATTTTTTGTAAATCGATCGCGTTCGGTTCCGTTCTACGGCGATAGATAGATCACCATCTATATCCGTTAAACGGAACCGAACGCAATCGATGTACAAAAAATAAGCAGTAAAATCAGTACAGCACATCGTTACGGTTTCTCTGTATGGGATAAGACACCACTGGTATAGTGTTTACATGTATAAGGTAAGAGGGTCTCGACAAAACGACGCTCTATCAGAAATAACGATTATCGATTATCTTGAGTGAACAATCCTATTCACTTAAGATTAATCGATGACCTTATGCTCTAGACAAAGACTGTCAAAGAAAGCGTCAGCGTCAATCCAATGTATTCTTGAAGTTTGACAGGTTATTGTACAGGCCCTAACTAAAGTCGACTTTTGTGTTATGAATTTAATTTTTCTGAATTCTAAAATAAAAGTTGCTCTATATTTCGTTCAGCCTTTAATTTTACATTTGACATAAGCCCGCCTATGAAGTTCCATATTTATTAACAGGTATCCATAGACAACCAAATGCATGCTTACAAAGTGAGACGAATTAAAATTCCCAAATGGATCGAATTGTATCAGTAAATAATTATAAAAAAACAAGAAATACCGTAAAACATATTTAAAGTTAATTAGTGAAAAAAGTAATATTGGATATAGAATATACATTTAGATAGATAAGAGTTTTACAAAATGTAACAGTTCATTCTAATACTTAAAGCATCATAATTTAAACTCTGGGTATATTTGTAAAACAATCCATAATATTGAGCAAAAATAAAATGCTAATGTTTTAAATCGATTCGAAATGTCTTCATAAATAAAGTCCATTTTTGTACGAAATCGAATCAGTAACGCATTAGGACATCACTAAATGATAAGTTTTTGAGCTTTCAAATGTAAAAATACTTTTTTTATTTTGGTTTCACCGTCTGACTTTTAAGTCAGAGAAAGTCGTTAGATATCAACTATAAAATACAATCAATCAACTTAGCTTATCGCAATTCAATACTGTTCTCAGTCTCTAAATATCAGAGTTGTTGAAAGTCTTAAAAATTCGCAACAATACGAGTTGTCTCTTATCTTAGTATCTGTCTCAGCAATGGTAATATTATAGGCTCATAATGCGAGACCCTAAACCTTCAGTGTCAAATTTAATTGCACTATTTCTATTGCTAATAATGCTAAGTAGTACAAAGATCAGCATCTTTTGAGACTCATGCATCAGCGAAGTTTTTGTCAAATCAGGTATGGTTTGCTGAATCAACCATTCCTGAGATTGTTTTATGTTCTTGGTTCTATCCGAAACAATTGGCTACCTAAATCAATCGCCTATCGAGTTTCGAAACCTTCTCACCGGAACAATCACAGCTCACTGCAACAGAACCCCAATTACAATTCGCTAGCAAAACAACTGTTTGGGACAAAATCAGTACTGCTACGCCTGTCATTTTATAAAGCCTTGTAGACCATAGCTCACTATCTCTAGCCTTGGACTTATGGTGTGACAGACAGCGATCAGAGCAGACTACTTTCAATTATACTTAGTGGCTCATCTTTTGTGACTTATGACAGCATTAGTCACAACAGATGAGCAACACAAAAACTTTCACTTGTCACAGTATGTGGCAGCAAAGGTTTATGTCAAATGGACCTTCATTTGACATAAACCTTTGCTGCCACATACTGTGACAAGTGAAAGTTTTTGTGTTGCTAACATTATCATTAAATCTGAGATTAAAACTTCTCTCCCATACAACTGGCTCCCTAAATCAATCGGACAACGTGCCCCAAAACCGTCTCACCGGAACAATCACAGCTCACTGCAACAGAACTGGGGTTCTGTTACAATTCGCCAGCAATCCAACTGTTTTGTTCTAAACAGTTTAGTTTATCCGCGATCAGTTATCTGTTTCTACGTGAATCAGGTACAAAGTTACCGGGTTAAAGTTCCGTTTAGTTACGACGCGGTGATTATGGAGCCGTTACAGAATTTAACCTAGTTAATAACGGGAAATCAAAGGATATGGAGCTTCAAGGTGTCCGGTTAACTCTGTTGGTCAAAGTTTTCATGCAGAAAATTGAGGCTGTGGAGAGATAATTATGTTGGTTAAAAGGTACAATACGTGAAACCATCCGTTAGGAAAAGTTCGGCTTTTTATAGTGGTTTTTCATTATGAGTTGCTGTCATTTTCTACAGGTATTTTTGTCATTTATGTCTGGGTGGCGTACCGCCTTAGAATGGTGAATGCGCATCGACATGTTTAGCGTTGGATGCCTTCAGCTAGGTGGACCGACGACCTTTAGAAGTTAGCTGGAACTAGCTGGAACTAACTGGATACAGAAGACAGAAAACCGGGTGTTGTAGCAGAACTTGATAGATGCCTATTTTCAGGAGTTTAATGCGATAAGTTGCGCGGTGTCTTCTCGTCCAACTTACCACAGTCTCTCAAGACGAAACTCTATGACCAGTGTGTGTTGCCTGTGATGATATATGGCTTTGAGACGTGGTTGCTCACAATAGACCTCATCAGAAAGTTTACAATCACCCAAAAGGCAATGAAGAGGGCTAGTCTCGGCGTTCCCTTGCGCGATCGAATCAGAAATGTAGAGATCCGCAAGAGAACCAGGGTTACCGACATAGCCCGAAGAATTGCCAAACTTAAGTGGCAGTGGGCAAGGCACATTGCTCGCAGAATGGATGGCCGATGTGGCAGAATGGTTTTGGAGTGACGACCGCGAACCAGAAGACGTTGCGTTAGAAGGCCTCCCACCAGATGGATTGATGACCTGGTGAAGGTTGCGGGGATCCGCGGAATGCGAGACGCACAGGACCGACCAATGTGGTGACGCTTTGGGGAGGCCTATGTCTCGTAGTGGACGTCTTTTGGCTGATATGATGATGATTGCGATAGGCTTAATTGATTGATATACTAAACCATCAATAGCTCTTTAATGATTACAATTGGCTCTTCAAAGCTTCTTATTCCGAGAAAGGGAAATCGTCATAATCCAAGTGTTATTACAGATTTGCTGTTGAGCATACTACTCACAATAAAATTATAATAACAATACATAGTGGGAATTTAACGTGAGTGTGTCTAGTGTCAGTCAGAGAGCCAGCGGTACTTTGCGATCCTTGTATCGTTTGAGGAGGTTTTGCCAGCCAAAACGAAAACTATGCTTGTGCAGACTTTAATTTTCCCAGTAGTTGACTACGGTGACGTGTGCTGCTTTGACTTGGACGAGGTCTTACTGGATAAGCTAGATAGGGTCTTGAACAACTGTATTAGATTTATATTTAACCTCAGAAAGTATGACCATGTGTCGTACTACAGCTCTGAGCTAAAAAGGTTGCCGATTCGCCAGAGGAGAAGTTTACGCGCTTTGACCACGCTTTTTGCCCTACTCAATTCTGCCACCCCTCCTTCCTATCTTTTGTCTAAATTCCAATATCTATGTTCTTCACATGCTCGGCATCTGCGTTATTCCAATAATCTCCTCTTGCTTTGTCCTTCTCATACTACTGATTTTGTTCACTCTGCCTTCAATATTCAGTCCATTCTTCTCTGGAACGCGCTTCCTTTCGAGATCAGGACGGCTACAAGTCGGTTTGCATTCAAGCGGTAATTGCGGATTTATTTTCAGCACAACTAAGAAGAGTCGTCTCACTTTCTTCTTTTCTGTTACTTCATAAATATATATTTTATATAAGTATATATTATATTCAATATATATGTACGTGTATTTTATCTATTTTAGTATGTTAATAACAACTGTTTTCTTTTTAAATTGTTTGAACAATGCACCTGCCTTGTTATCTCTACACCACCCTTGGTTGACTGGTAGAGAATGCCTAAGGCATTAAGTCCGCCTTTGTACCTTTTTGTGCATGAAGTTTAAATAAATAAATAGGTTAGGTAGGTTAAAACGGGCTGGTTGCCGCAAATCCTCCACCAAATGCGTATTTTATGTACGGAATTTAACGTGACATATTGTTTTCCAATTATGAAACGCGAAAGTTTTAAAGTTGATAAAATTATATTTGCTGTTAAACATTAAACTTTAATCAACGGAGCACAAGCTGTAAAAATGCAAAAATTATAAAGTCTTTTTACTACCTACGTTCAAAGTAACCTCGTGTTAGCTAAAATAAAATTATTCTCCAGCAAAGTCTTGTTTTGTTTCATGTTAAGCTGTGAACTGGTTATCTCTGGTATTAAGTTAAGTCTGCTACTAAACCCTGGATTAGAGATAGTATAGGCTAATGAGGTTGCTAGCATAATTACTTATTATGTCTTGGTTTAGTCTGAGATTTCTTTTGTGCCTTTTCCTTTATTTAAGACCTTATAAGATTGTGTTTGCTTGGTGTAAATTACTTTGTTTTTCATGGTCTGTTAAATATAAAATGAGTGGGCAGCTGTGTAGACTATTACATCTATAACAGGTTGCCTAAGCTTTTTATTTTCCCTTTTCTCATTTCACCGTACCTTTTCATGTACCTAGTGTTTATTTTTTTGCTGCCTCACATTACATAAGTTGCGTGCGTTTTTTTGTTAATGCCACGATAATTAGGGTTCGTCATCGTAATTACAAACAAAAGCCGACTCATCTAATGCATATATACATATTTTCATTATAATCGGTTCTAGATAGTTAGAATCCAATGTCAATTAGGTATAGGTGCTGCTAATATAAGTTATAACTAATATATCTGATTACAGTTTGAAACCAAAAAGAATCACAAAAACGGTCCGATGTAGCAGCGTTAGGAGTAGGCTTATGTCCAGTAGTGAAAATTTTATGGCTAAATTTATGATTATGAAAATCCAAAAACTAAGGACGGAAATAATTGTCGATTAACAAATACACATTAGAAAAAGAAAAAAAACAAAGAAATTAAAAAAAAAAACTCCTAAAGTGAGCAAGAATTTATGCTACACAAGGAGCCTATATTATTAATATAACATAAGATAACTTTAATTTGTGTTATGTGTACTGAATATAACATGAGGTTTCCGTAATGGTGGCGCAATGCGGTACTTTTTATGCTTCAGTGCTAATAAGCAGGTGGGATGTTCGCCGCGAATAATTGAGGGTCAGACTCAGCATACGTAGTTCTAAATTAGTTTCTGAGTAAAGATTAAGGCGTGGTGAATGTTGGGGACTCAGTAATTTTAACGTGGAGTAGATTGGTAGCGAATACTATCGGCTTTCTGCTAGTAATTATTTTTGTTATATATGTTTGGCGGTCGAAAAGAATCCTATAAAAATCTGTAAACACAGGTGATCTAATGATGAGCGTAAGTAGGATTTTCAATCAATTTTACACTTGTAACATTAAAAGTGATGAAATAAGGCAAGGCATTATTTAAGAGATTAAGATAAACGAGACAATAATAATAAAAAAAACAATGAAAAAAACTTTTTTCATACAATCTTTTTAGCTTACCTTGCCGGGCATTGTCATCCAAATCAAAAGTGGTATGCAAAATTTAATCATAATCGGTTGAGGATAGTTACTAATTTAAAATTTGATTGCAAGATTTGACCCGAACATGATACATATAAATAATAAAAAAGCTTGTAATGTCGGTATTACAGTACGCATGGTGTCAGATAATCCTCTCTATACGAATAATAAAATGTAAAATTATGCAAGTGCTATAACATTATGCGTAGGCGTTCATATTTTCATCATAAATAAGTCGTAAGAACTTATTGCCTGAACACACGAATTCAAAATAATTAGTAGGCAGTTACATAGCAACCAGTGATTACAAAAAGTAACATGAGACCAGGCAACCTTGTGTAGAACATCAAAGGATTCCCATGTGATCGAATAACGATCTACAAAATGTTATGTTTATTTCTTTTTACAAGCTTTTTATAGGTAGGTACATGATGTTAAAGAAGTAGCAACGTTCATAGGGTAAGCTGTTTTTGTATAGAAATTGTCATTTGTATAGAAATTGTCAACTACACAGAGTATTTTTATGTTGCAAAACATTGAAAAATAGAAATCTATTAAAAAAAAAAAAACCTTAGGTTCTAGAAGCATGAAATATGGCACAAAACTTCCTGCAACGAAAGTGAAAAAATATCAAAATACGGGTATACAAAAATAAATCTATACTTAATATTATAAAGCTGAAGATTTTGAACGCGCTAATCTCAGGCACTACTGGTTGGAATTGAAAAATTATTTTTGTTTTGGATAGTGCATTTATCGAGGAAGGTTATAGGCTATATAACATCACGCTACGACCAATAGGAACGGAGCATAAATGAAAAATGTTGCAAAAAAGGGCAAACATATTCCTTTTTGAGAGCTTCCGTTGCGTACGCTGCGAAAGCGGTTAATGTTACGCAACATTCATGTATCTAGGGTAGGTAGGGTAGGGTAGGTAGGTAGCCAGTAGACGGGAGCGAAGCCGCGTGGGACAGCTAGTATTTAGATATACAGTTTCATCTTGATTAGAAAAAGGTCGCATCCTTACCAAATTATCATTGGAAGGGGAAATCAGTTAAGGCCGAAAAACGTTTTCCTTAAAAAACCTCTTAGCTTTGAAAAACTTCACGATTAGGCCAAGGTTAGGCTCGATCAAGATAATATCCTTTTTAATCCTTTGGGCTTTGAGACGGATAAAATTGTAAGTAGGTAGGTAAAGACATAGATAGGTATGTATTTTATTTAGTAAGGTACCATTGAGCTCTACTCTACTTTGCTAGGAACTCCCTGCGGTAGAGTTATAAGAAAGAAAGACTTTTTTTACATATTTATGTATGGGAAAAAGCCAGAATTCAGTGGCACATGGGCAGGTCCTACGACGAAAATATAGCCTGACGTCATTATTAGACATGTGACTGTTTTATAAGCTCGCACATTTAGGATTCCGTACCAAATGTAGACTATAAGCTGTCCGAATAGCAGAGCAGGGAGATTCAACGATAAAATCTGGTTTGACAATATATTGGTATTTGATAGTAAAATATATAAAATAATAAACATTATCATCATAATGTCATCTTTCTCTGTCACCCTAGGGTTTGCTGTAAGAGAACTCAACATTGAGTTAAGCTCGCCTTTGTGCATGTACTTTATTATCACACTGTATATAATGTTGTTTTTGGTGTAAAATAAAGAATTATCACCAAATTTCAAGTTCCCTATGAAATTGAAATTTGGTGATAATGTTTAATGGAAAGTTAAAAAATTCTTCGGAACAAAATTTTGTCAACAATGCTGACTTTGGTATGTTCTCATTCCTTTGTATAGCAATATTTTTTTAAACAAAAAAATATAGTATTTATCTACTCAACGAGTTCTAAACAACGATATTCGATGGGGCAGGACAAATATTTTTTTCGCGGCCCCCTTTTCCCTGTATGGAAGACCCTCTTAAAAATACGAATACGAAATGCCATAAAAATATATTTTATGACAATTCGTATGACTTTGGGTAAACAAGATGCTTATATTGTGAAAATTTTAAGACTGTAGCTCCAACCATTTGGCTGTAAAACCTGTGTGATTGGTGACGAACAGACGGACATGTGAGTGACAGCAATTATAGAGAACCGTTTGGACCCTTCGGGTAGGGAACCCTAATAAAGGCTCAACTTGCTTAAATTGAAATGAGACACGTGATATTTAATTTCTCATGCTAGAAAAAAGCTGTATTCGATTCCAAAACTTGGCTAATGAAAATTATAATGTATGTTACATTATAATTTTCAGCAGCCGAATTTTGACGAGTACCCGTACGTGATAATTAACGTTATAAATACGTTCAAGTACTTCAACTTAATTAGGTGGCTTTTGAAGACTAAATAATTTTTACCGGCCTTAAAATCAAATTTATGGAAAATTTATATTTGAGACTGAATACATTGTAAGAATCGTCGGTGCTCCGTAGACCAATTCAAATTTGACCAATTGGTCTATGGGGAAAATGACATGTTTCCATCGTCCAATTACAAACTGGGCTATGGAGAACACTGGACGTAAACCAAAACTATGTTCCGTTATAACATTATAACCCCGAGTTCACACCATTTTCCTATACTTTGGGTTCAAAGAAGCCTTAATAATGTGGCAAAGGAATACCTATAATATTAATAATAAAATTTCTTTACTAAGGCACCAAGTTCCAATTTTCAGATTATTCTTATAATTACATTATGTTATAGTTTATGTATAAAAATATCTTCAATTTCAAATTAAATTGCTACTAAACAAAAAACATAAAATACATTATCCATTTAATCGTCATCAAATTCAATATAAATTAATTCAAATACGCATTTATAAAAATTTATTAAAATACTTATTCATGGAAATTCATTTATATAAAATTTAATAAAATACACAACAAATATTAAAGATTGCATCAATAGATACCAATTGCGCCTACAATAAAATAAAAACCATTCTCTTTTGGTGATATATTTTGATAATAACAGTTATACAGAATTTGGGGACTTTTTTGAAGATGTTGAATTCATTAATGAATGATCTTAAAGTGTATTGTAATTCTATGAATGAGTGTGACGGAAAATGCCCAACGCCCCTTGATGGAGCGGTCCTAAAAATAAATTATTCATTAAGTTTTTAAATCACCCCAAAATTAGTTTCCTTGTGCGTAATTATGTTACCAACTTTTTTGAATTAATAAAATACTGTCGGGACTTGATTTTTGCAGAGCAATTGTGTTTTCAGGAAAATTTTAAAGAACAGTTCTGTATTATTCACACATCATCATCAGCCACAGGGACACAGGCTTCCTCTCTGTATGAAAGGATGGGCCGTAATCCACCACGCGGGCCCACTGCTGGTTGTGGTTGGATTTTACATGTCTTCGAATTTTTAGTTCTAGGACATGCCGGTTTCCTCACGATGTTTTCCGTCACCATTATTGAGAGCAGTGGTCATGAAATAATTTACGCACAGTAAAGCGCCCGCCTGGGTTCAAACCCATTACGTACAACTTGTAAGTCGCGGCCAATACCATAGGGCCACCACTGCTCTATTCTGTACTATTATAAAAGGTACTATTATTATAAATTGATTACTCTAACTCCCTATTTGAGAGTTTAAAACTATTGAAGATTTTAAAAGCAAATATTCAAACATGAACTATGTTGAAATCGATGGTCAATATTTTTATCAACATCATTTATGCTTACATTTGTTAAGAGTTCTCTTCTTGCTTAGAATTTTTTTAATCGTAAAGTACGCCTTAAAAATCCATCACCAATACATCCTAATCTGCAACACAGATCATCAAAACCGTGTAACTCCGTAGACATCTAACGAAGATTGATCCCATCAATCTTTCAATAAGCATTTATCCCTATATTAGCCAATCCACATCAAACATCAAACTGCAATATTGTCGGGTTGTAGGATGTAGAATTAATTACATCAAGGCATATGCGTAATGTCTTCACATCTGTGATACGTTCACGCAGCGTTTGATAGAAACATGAAATCTTGGCTAATAAGTTTATCGACTGGATAATGATGAAAATGTGTCTGCGGATTATGCTCTTCTGTCCTCTTGCTTTATAGGTAATATCATGACTAGTAATTTGACATAAAACTTAATAATACAAGGAATAATTAAATTGGCTTTCGAAATTTATCAGATTTGATGGGTATTTTGTGACAATACAATAGAAAATATTAACTTTAAATAAGAAACCACAGCATATTCGAAACCAATGGCCACTAGTGGTGTAACTAATTAAAATTATAGGGTTAAACATTTGGCATCACATTTTCGGCGTTTTGTGAAATAGTTTAATTGGTCTAGAAATGCCTACTAAATCACCAAGGCAGCCCCAGAAGAGATCTTACTTTCAATTTCAAATGAACATATAGCTGGTAATTGTTTTGTCCAATATTAAACACACAAAAAATCTTGCACTAACTAATTCCTGTCCAAAAAACACTATAACATATACTCCCCTTTAATTAACAAAAACCAGACACAACTCAGAATAATGCTATTGGTAGCTTACGTAGCACACACATATGGCTCTAATTTGACCTAGTTTGCCCAACCCATTAAAACACACGTTACACATATTTTGTACATTATGTGTAACGAATTAGCACTCCATTTGGTACGAAGGTTGGAAGGTTGGCACCAACCTCTGAGAGCAAAACCATGTTTCCAAGGTTTCAAGGAATGCCTACAAAAACATAACGGGCCCTTCAAGTCTTTACCACACCACTAATTACCAGCAAGCCTAAAATAATACTGCTTTACGTCTCGGTAGAATTAAAATTCCTTGTATTTTGGTAAGAGAGATTTTATTGGTGGGAAGTACAAGATTTCAAAGCTTTGCCAGAATTACTCGACATCGCGAGTGTTCTTTGTCTGGTTTGGCTTCGTGTCGTGAGTGGAAATTATGGGGAAAAATTGTGATAAATCATTTTGGTAGGTAACAGTAGGTTTTGTGATATTTCTTTATGTAATAAGGTGTATTTTTTCATATTTTCAAATTTAATTGATCAAAGTCATATTCTTTTTCTGCCCTTGTCACAGTTTTACAATCGGTCAGATCATATGTTTTCTTCTTCTTCCTTCCCCTATTCGGTTCTGTCAAGCGTTTTAAAATCACTAACTACCTTTTCTTTCATATCACTTCTCACACAATACATCCACCTTTTTTTTTGGGTACCTCTCCCCTCCATCCATCCACATTTGTTTTCCACATTTGATCAAAACTTACTACAATAATAATACGGCATGCCCTTAAGACGGTACCCTGACCAAAAAATCGGCATGAGATATGAGCGTTCCTATTGGTCTAGCGGCACTGGTGGCGCATGAATTACAGTAGTGAATACGCCCAGATTTTAGAATAAAATCTTTATAAAATCGAATTTTGGTCTTTTGAAAAAAATAATTCTACAAAAATGTTCGTTATTAAATCGTCTATCCATTAGTGTTAGTACAAAAAATAATCAATGAACACTTTACGAGGAGATGCATAATATCAATAATTATTTCTCATTTTTATGTTTTTTTGGAAGTAGATTAGTGAAATATATACAACATTTAAAAAAAAACTAAATCTACCATTTTAGAATCAATATTATGTAGAAATTTAATGTATTTTTATTAATTGATATTTCTTTTTAAATAACGAGTAGATAGCTCCTAAAAACAGCACAAAAAACGGCTTGCGCGGCGTTTTGCTCGGGGTACCGCCTTAAAATATTCGACAGACATTCGGCAAATCAGGGTGAGTAATAACGACACATTTGAATAAATAATGTGTCAGTGTCAAATAGTCTAATGAACATTACCGGACGTTCAACAATGGCGGTATTCTACACTCAAAGTATAGCGTGCTCGATGCAAAAGCACAATCAGTTAGCTTTGATCCTTTCATCTAACTATTGTTTCAACTAGTGCAACTACTGGTTCACAATACTGTAGGTATATTTCAATATGCTTTTTCCAAGCATTTTTACGTTACTTATATTTTTTGATACATTATAGAATATCTTTCAGATCATGGAGTATCCTAGACTTAAATGTGTATCGTAATAACGTAGTGGTTTGGCGTCCTTACTTCTCACTCTTGAGGTTAAAACTTCCAGTGGGAGTTTTTTAATTGATTTCTACTTTCTAAGTTTATCTAGGACATCAATGTTAAATTGATGATGGGGGTCCATCCATCCTCCATCAGTCTACACAATCATAAAAATAATTGTGCGAATATTATAAGTCTTAAATAGCCAATCCCTCTTGAGCGAACATGGTTACAAATGCTCATGTCCTCCTTTTATGAACTGAGGTGTTTTCTCTTTAGCACAACTTTAACTAATTGGATATTATAGAGTAAAATGGAGCAGCTAAAGCCCTATCTCAGTACAAATCTGCATTGTAAAGTATCAACTACATTTTCTTGTAAGCGCAAGAAAAAGCTGCATTGTATTACCATATCCCAGCACACAAGAAAATATGAAGTCGCATAATATTAGCACTAATCTAGGTATACACCGTACACCGTATACCTAGATATATAGACTGCTTATATAATTCCAAAAAATATTCACAGTTTGCGCTCCTGAAAATCCTAAAGCCAAAAAATTATCATAAATGATATACTCGACTCAATTCCAGGGGGAACTAGCACCCTCCGTGTCTTATTCATGAATTTTGACAAAAACGGGTTATAGAGATACAAAACTGGCACTTTCTCATTCACAATTCTTTTGTCGCCTTATTTTAATTCAGAATTTTAAGCAGCATTTTATACAGTTGGAATGGGTTCGTCAGTTATAAGTTTCAATTCTAGGACTTTTGCTTTGTTTGGGTATATCAAATGTAAGTTAAGAAGGATTTTAAGTTCTTTGTCCTAGTCTGTTGGAGCTTTGGTCTTGCTTTGAGGTTCTGTTCGTTTGTTAAATATTTTGTGTATTTTTTGCTTTTCGTGTACCATTGACTTTATTTATGAGCCCCATGTGGTGCTGAAGAAAAGGATGAATATATTTTTTTGAATATATCTAGAAAATACTCATATGAATTTCACACAGGGTGCAGTAGAATTGGCTGAAGATAATATTTGGGATGACTGTATCTAGAAAATAACCGTAAAAACGAACGTGCTTTCAGCAAGAGTGAGAAGATAGATTCAATCATTATATAAGGTGTATATTTCTTAATTTTTATACCACAGAAAACTAAAGTTCCATACTAAGAATTCATCAGAATAAAAAAGAGAAACTTTGAAATTTTCATGTGTTATTTTCATCCCTCCATTACGTCATCAAAGGTACCTAAATAATAGCTTATTGAATTTGCTCAAATCGATTTTATTTACTAGCTTTTTGAATAACTAGCTGATAACAAAGCACACATAAAACTAACAATCATAATAAATTCCCTCACTTAAAACAAAATACTTTAATAAAAATGCAGAAACTTTTTACCCTAAAAGAAAATAGCGCCGATATAAGAAACCTATTATTTTATCTACGCAAAGAGAACGGTACACTTATTCATCTTTTGTATCGATTTAGCTGCCATGCACCCGGGATCAGGTACATAAGCACATGCTTATGTACTTGATCCTGGGTGCGGTATTTACATTATAAGGCGTGTGCTAGACATGTTATTTTATAGTTAGTTTCAAAACCAAATATGTGTAGGTGCTAGCAGAAGATTCAGTTGATGAAATAGCCCAGAGATGAAGGTGTATAATAAAAAAAATAACACTTTAGTTCGTAGAAACTATATACCGATTCAATGGACCTAGGGAGGGGCTTTTTAAATTCCCGGCAACCCGTACAAATTTATTAAAGTTTGCACCAGCGATTCGTGCAGTAGGAAAACTTAATAGCATCTCTCTGACAGACATATTTTCTTGTTCTTTGACGGAATTCCAGAGGGTGACACTTAGTGTGTTGTCCACTGTGTAACTTGTGCCTCTATCTAGACCCGTTACTAGCGATTGTATAATTAACAATTTATGACTACTTTTGTTAGCTTGGGTCTTACCTGTTAAAAAAAATATGTGTTAATGAATAAATAAATAAATAAATTACAGGTTTTGTCTTGTTTGAGGCCCACAGTCCAAACAAATCATTTTTTTAACCATAACAGATAAGATAATTATGTAGTAATTCTAAGGTCATTTTGTAACAATGTACTTCTTATATTTCAACATATTACTTTATTATTACACTTACATAACTATTCTTACAAGCTAGCAGGATAGCAAGCGAAGCATTGGTTTTACTCCTGTACTACTCAATCAGCATGATTGAGCAAGAATAGTGTATAGCGTTTTCTCTCACGTTGGCGTCGCAAGAAGAAATGTGAGTACTAAGCGCCTTATCATTATTCAAAGGATCTTGTCCCCTTTGACATTGGGGAGTATTTACTCTACTTGAATATAAAATCAGATATCATTTATTTAAGCAGTATTTTACTGCTTGTTGCGTCTTGAAATTAATTACGCAATTTCTTGTTTTTTACAAAATTTAAACACCTTTCTCCGCTTTAGTGCCGTAAAACGGTTACTTTCTAAATAAAGCATACCTTAGTAAAAGCTAGGTTGAAAGCTTTGAAAAAATATATTTATTTTATTAAATCATGTACATTATTTGTGAAACGTGTTTTTTTCGTATGATTAATACTTCGCATTTTTTTTTTTAACAAAACGATATTTTTTCGTTTCTTTTGCGTAGTCCTCCAAAAGATATTGATCTTTAAACATATTTTTTCACAGAATAATTAATGGATAGAATTTCTTCTTAACCTACGTAGGATATGTAAATATGAAAATATTTAGTGAACAAAACTGTCCAAAAGGAGGTCCAATACTCGTATTGATATTCTGGCACCGAGAAATATATTATACGCTTAATATCCCGCCTGTATTCTTTGAAATTTGTCCTATACATAGTCTTACCTGTGTTGGTTCACAAGTTATGTTTAAGTCTTATGCAATATGCCATCCTGGTCTTATTGGTCAATGGTCCTATTGCCATCAAATGGGCAAAAATCTAGATTACGGGTTTCTAATAAAATTTTCTTACGGCACGTTACCAATCACTACAGAAACTAACCAGAGGTCTTAGTGCGAGTTTTTACTCACGCTCACTCGAGATAACGTAATCGAACTCTTATGTCAAAATGTATACAAAAAAAAGAGGTTTCTCCTTACCGTCACCAGACGGCGCTTATCCAGTTTCAATACAAATTAATGTTTACGCTAGCGTGATTAAGCGTGAGTAAAAACTCGCACTAAGGCCTCAGAACGATTTGGTGAATACCTTTTCACTTATTTTAAACTAAAACTAACGTTAAAGGTTTAGCTTAAGCAAAATGTAATAAGCAATACTGTTCTTTTTCTGGTGGTCTACTAATGTTTATATGTCGTTTTGTGACAATTAAATACTTTTTCTTCCAACTACGAAGTAATGTTATCATTAATCACTACAAAACTGATCACAAAGGACGTATTTTGAAACAGTGCAGAAATGTTATATGAAATCGCATTGTTGCATAGTTTTTCATTAATGCTCTGTTTTGTATATTTTATTTATACTAATATTATAAAGCCGAATAGTAAGTAGGGTAGGTAGAGTAGGTAGGGTAGGCAGGATAGGCTAGGCACGGTAGGCAGGATAAGCAAGGCAGGGTAGACAGGGTAGGCATGTTATGCAGCGTAGGCAGGGTAGTTACCGCAGGTAGATAGTGGTAGGTAGATAGATAGCCAGTTCTCGGGAGTGAAGTCGCAGGGGTCAGCTAATTTAAATATAAATTTACCACAGGGTTAATGTCTCCCATTAAGTTTAATATAAAATGTATGCAGTAGATCAAAAATATACTAGCTGAATATAAAAATCGGCAATCTAGTATTTTTGGTTGGTGTATATTTTGTTTACGTAAGAATTTAACCCAACCAACACAGCCAATCTATTATCTACTGGGCTCAAATCCCGGTTACGGGTTTTCCTCACGTTTCCAACCAGTACAAATACGGACATCAGACCGATTTGGTAAATCGCTTTTGAGTAAATTTAGTAAACATTTTGTGAACGTAAGAGGTGGCCCTAAACAATACAGCAAACACAACAATTTATTTTACTAGTATTCAATAAATCAACAAAAATGAACACAAACACAGCGTTAATAAGCTAGTTCCTATGTACTATTCTGTTTGACATGTAGCGCCTAAGGCCGTGAATGCGAAGTGTTGCCCCTTTACAGACAAACGGCAGTCACACTATGAAACGATCTATTGAGGGGTAAGCGCGCGTCACCGAATACGCGTCAAACGAAGGTACATTGCTCACACGGCTGGCTCACACCTGTGATTTGAATACGGTGACGGCAATGTGTAGTTTACTGTGTTAAGTCACTTGTGAAGGGGTCTTTGGATAGCTTTAGAGGAGTATTCTGGTGGTTGTTTTCAAAGAGATTGTCAACTTTGCCTGTGAGAAATAGCGTAGGTTGGGCAGTTTGTTTTTTGCACGGTGGCGTAGGCTTACTGCAGAATTATGCAAACTTTCGGTGCTTTCCAGAACAGAAATAAGCTTATTTACAGCATTGAGCTAGTAGCTTATGGAATGGGCGTTCAATATTTTTGTCTATGAAAGAAAGGTTTATTTTTAAAAGAAAGTCCAGTAGTACGAGTAACATTCGAGAAATAGGATTATGGATGAATCAAAGAGCTTAGGATAACTATTTCGTGTATTTAAGTATCAAATAATTAATAAGTAAAAGATAAGTCTTTCACTAATTATTTATTTGATCCTTCAATAATGTTTGTTACTTAAAGTATTATGGTAAGACTAAATAATGTATAAAGTTTATCGCTTATCTACAAAACAGAAAAAAATCGAAATACAATGCAAACAAAATCAAGTAAAAAAAAAATTGTAATTTACTTAGAATTGTTTCTCTTCAAAATTTCCTCTGAAGTAGATTTTATCGAGGAAATAGGAAAACTGTGACATTGCATTTAGTTTTTTTAATTTCGAGATAAAATTTGCTTTTATAGCTGGTTTTTCTAATACAGATTGCAATAATTTTATTTTTGTTTGTGTTCTTAATTTATTATGTTTTCTCTTCTGTGGATTACTTATAATCAGTTCATATACTTTAAAACCTAAAAGAAAAAAAATTCATAGGTTTCACACTTTTACCCCATGTAAACTGTGTGCACTTTGGGGTTTTATGAAAGTAAAAAAGCCACACAAAATTTTATTTAACCCCCGTGTTATTAAGTTATTTAGGATTTTTTATAAAAAAAACATATGAATTCAGTCCCAACATTTATTTTTTAGGCTGTGTGATGTCAGACATAGAGCGAAAAGATTAAGCGTTCTGGGCCCAATATTGTTTCTCATTTACATAAATGACATAATAAAAATAACTAATCATAAATGCATATTATTTGCCGACGACATATCTAGTATAGTGACTTCAAACAAAAAACATAATACCATTTTAGATCAAGAGCTTAACATTAATAACACAATTGACCAATTACTGCACTGGCTTGACATTGACCGTTTAAAGATAAACTTAGATAAATCCGTTTACATCCAATTTAATCGATCTAATAATTATAAAAATGATATTAAACTCAATATTAAAAAAATAAAAGAAGTAACTCATGTAAGATTTTTGGGTGTTATAATAGATAAAGATATCAATTGGAAAGAACACATAGACAATGTTAACACTAAAATTAATAAATTTGTATATGCACTTAAACAGGTTAAAAATGTAACTAACATAAAGACTGCTGTTATATCATACCACGCATATGTCGAATCGATACTAAGTTATGGGCTTGTAATGTGGGGTAACAGCACCGACTTCTGTAGAGCATTCGTCGCTCAAAAAAAGTGCATTAGATCAATTTGTGGACTTAAACCTGACGACTCATGTCGGCCAATATTTAGGAAACTTGGTTTGTTACCGTTACCGTCACTTTACATTTACGAAGTATAAAGTATGTTTGTAATGAAAAATAAACAATTATTTAAGACTGCAAATGATGTGAATCCTCGGAGCAGACGAGATCACTATGGATTAGTGTTGAATGATTTGCCTAGGCTAGCTAAGTACAATAATAACTGCCAAGCAATGTGTGTGCGCATTTATAATAAAATACCGAGGCATTTTAAGACATTACATACAGAATTGTTTAAACTAAATTTTATAAATGGTTGCTTGAACATAGTTTTTATAGCATAAAAGAATTTATAGATAAAAAAAAAATATGTTTATATAGTTAGTTGTTGATGCCTCCTTACGTGTTTTCCTGACTTTGAAATTGTGCATGCTTTGTTCTATCCTAGCTAAACATGTCTGTGCCATATAAAGTTGTATTTAACACCATTGTATACCATGTTTTATGCAAATAAATATTTTAATATTTTATTATTAATATTAAGAAAATATATTTTAAAATGATTTTACATCATTCAAAAGTCTGCCTTACCGATTCAATTTTTTACTTTTCAGCACTAAGAATGCATAATATTTATCTGAACATGATCCTATTAATTTCATAATAGGTAGGTATCTGTCACATCATAAAAGCCAAATGATACCAATAACTTTGAGCGCACGTCAAAAACGATTATGTATTCAATTTTCTTATTCATGAGATAAAGAACGTGACTGCGTTGCCCTTCATATCAAAGCGATGCTTCTTTGAAATTGCCATATTTATACTTACTATTAAATTGAAAGCAGATTCAATTTGTATGTAGGTAGGTACGAGGAAGATTTCCAAACGGCAATTATTGGTTTGGTATTATTTTCGTGTCTCTCTCTGCCAAACCCTTCAGAGGACATAGGCGTGATATAACTTTCTATTTGATGCTAAATAATACTCTACTTAAATAATATTCAGTAGAATTTCTCGGTAAGAGCACGGAGTTTGGACTTTTGCTGATTAATAAGCAATAGGCTCACCACCTACCACCTATAACTTGAGACTAAGACCGGTTTTCCAGATGCTCATGCTCAACTCAACTCAAACTAGAAATGGACAGTTGTGGTTAGTTGGCTTGTTTTTTTTTACATTAGTGTGCTCAAGTGCAAGATCCTAGACACCCCAAACGTTAAAGAATTCTTTTAACACAAATCAGGAATTGAGTAGTGTTAGCATGTACTTCGAACGTACTCGTGCTTGCTAACTTGGACTTTGATTGTCATTCAATACCTACCACACATTTTGTGTCGACAGAATTCAGTAACGTCTGGGGCGTCTGGGCTCTTGCTCTATTGAGTACACAAAATGTATGTCAAGCTGAAGAATCATATGCCAAATTCGAGAGTTGTGATTAGTTTGTACGTGTCACCAATTTTGATATGGAGTCGAGTATGAGTATCTGGAATACGGGCCTTAAATATTTTGAGAAGTGTGTGAGTGAAGGTGAACTTCTGCCTGATCCTTTGAGGTATTTAGAGGTGATGGTATGTTATGTAAACGTGATTATCACCGTGTTTCTTAAAATAAATGTATAGGTACGTAACAAATTAAAACGCAAGTCAAATGATGGGATTGGCTGCTAAAAATTAATTCAACCAATCACAGTAATAATTTTCGTACACGTTAATTTTCGTATCAAAACCTGGGGCACTATCTTTTTATTATCCATCCATATTAAGTTGCATTATTATCATCAGCATATCTAGCAGTACGGGAAGTCAGGTGACTTCCCGTACTGCTAAACATAGGCCTTAATTGTCTTATTATTATTATATACTTTATTGTACACCACGTAATAAAAAAACATACAGAACAAACATTTTTAAAAACAAAGTGTACATTGGGCGGTCTTATCGCACAGGGCAATCTCTTACAGACAAACTTTATTACTTAATATTTTTTTGTCTTATGCCAATCCTAATGTTCCTTTTTTTATAAATTGAAGAAAATGCCTAATGCATACCGCGCCTGCGTATGATATTCGCGACCCATACAGCGATGTCTACTCCTGGGCCATCCTTCTTTGCCCACCTCCGAGGTTCCTCCTTCCTCGGCAATGTCCGGGTGTACTGGGACATCACGACAACTCCAAGGACCGTGCAGCGTGAACGAAAGAGTCTCCAATCTATCGTTCACTGACCCCTGTTATGGTGGCATCAAGTCGATGATTCACCACCTGCGCCATTCTGCCCTCCTGCGAGAAATCGGATCAGCGAGAGAGTCTGCTTCCTTGCTTTGAGAAAACGGCCTCGCAGAAATACGCAACCACCTCTCATGCCCTTTCACTGCCAACCATAGTCCTAACAACCTCAAGTTCTCACGTTCCTGTTCTACCAGCTTACTACTCAGCCTCATCCAAGTTCTACCCGCGTTAGCAAGAATGTCACTTGCTCATCTCGCCGATGGACGACTAGTCCACGACACTCAAAGTAAATTCTATAATAATAATTTATTGGCATAAAACTAATCACTCATGGTCGTGAAACTCTAGCACCATGGTAGGTTAAGAGAACCTGTATTACAGGTCACCGAATTATAATGTAGGTTCTGTATTATAGTAGGTAGTACTATAGTATTACGTACATACTTCAGCAAATGATATACCTATGACGATTAAACTAAAACCTAATATAATATGCATTAGGAAAACTAAGTTCTACCTATAGAACTACCAATATAATCAAAGTTTACCTACAATCTAAATCAAACTGTGGTAATTTCATAGCCTTCATCAAAACATAAACCGTACCCAACCGATATTTGATCGAAAGTTTCAAATAATTTGACCTTATTAGAGACGAAGGCATGTGCCTAAGGTTGTACATGTCTAATGAGAGAATGAGGCAGGATCGAGGTAGGTGTATTACTCAGGTTACATGTAAGATGAGAAGCCTGCCCTTATTATATTCTGTACACATATTATCTTGTCAGCCATTTTCTTTATGAGATACCCGAAGGCTCGTGATGAGTATAGAGGGTGTCCAATAAGCTAGGTGTGATACTTTAACCACCTTATTTGTAAGAAGCTCAGTTGTGGATTTTGAGGAAAGACTTTGATACTTTGACGTGCAATGTGAGTTATTACTATACATTTTTTGTTGAGAAGATTAGTTTAATCCGCTTTTAATACAACGATATAAATTCGCTGTCAATATGGAATTGTTACAACTAACCTGTGCGGATCGTACAAATACAATAAGCATATGTATATTATTCACAACTGCACAGACACTAGTGCATTTGAATCCACTATCAATCAAAATATCACACCTATAATAAGTTTTACGTCGAATCGCTATTTGACATTCAGTTCAAACTTTAACAGATCTAGCCATTAGCGATATTAGTGATATAATCTTCATGATAAAAACACTTAGAATGATGAACTCTCAGAAAATTGAATTCCAAGCAATTCTACTCAACTAAACCCGAGTTCCAAATCCCAAAACGCTTTCTCGTAAAGGAAAAAGTGATAAAATGCGAATGAATATGAATGCTAGCTCCATTTCTAGAATCGAATCGAACCTCTTTAGTATGTTCATAGAGTATGTTAGAACGTATGAGCCTCAGAGTATCGAACTGGCTAGGCGGCCACTGTTAGCAAAGGCATTTTCAAAAAATTCCTGACAAACTCAGCAGGTCAGTAAATTGTCACCGTTCATCACCGTCATATAAATAGGAGCGCATCAATTTTACACGAGTGCTTTGCGATTGATTGATAGATAATAGCTCGCCTCTAATCTCTCACAAAAACTCAGCGACATTGTATTTCTATCAAGAAATTTCAAAATCGTATCAGTACTACCAGACATTACCGTTTACAAACATTAAAACCAACAAATAAATAATGTATCCTCTTGATAACAATAATTTAGATAGCAACTCTAGTCGATGCCAGCGCGATAATTCCAAGCTCTGTGGTTTGAGCGTATGGACTCTCATACATAACGAACGGGTCCAGATCTTATCGGTAATGATTGCAGTCGATTTAGACCATTAAGAAGTTAAATGTTAAGTAATCTTGTGCTCGTGTTAGGGGTTTCATTTTTAGTTAGCTTTGGGATTGGGTAAAGGTAGCTACTTAGCTTTCACCTACAATGTGGTTTGGATAGCCTTCTTTTTTTATAAAAATACAGGTTGGATGTCGCTATCAAGAATTAACCCCGTTTTAGATCGGCTTTGCAGTGGATAAAGTCATCACACAATTATTTTGGAATATAATATACATTTTTATATTTTTGCTGTTATCAAATATGCATGGGCTGTAATAAACGACCCTTCACGGTCGAGCGGGCCTGCAGACGTTTTTCTGATCCCAGATAGATAACATGGAATTTAGAACTTAGACAAAGTGACATCTATCGGCGAAAACCATTATCAAAAAGTTCTAAATGTATAGGACTGATATGCGCTACCAAAACGTCATATTGATAATCTTATCTATATCTCTATATATTATATATCTATAAAAGCGAAAGGTGACTGACTGACTGACTGATCAATCAACGCACAGCCAAAACTGCTAAGCCTAGAAGCATGAAATTTGGCAGAAAGGTTCCTCAAGTGACGTAAGTGTGCACTAAGAAAGGATTTTTGGAAATTTCACCCCTAAGGGGGTAAAAAGGGGGTTTAAAGTTTGTATGAAAACTCTAATTCCTTCGACCAAAATTCTTGAAACTTAGCACAAATAGAATTCTAAGTAAATGGTAAAGATTGACATTATTAGTTTTTCGAAACTACCCCTAAATAATGATTTAGGGGTTGTTGAAATTTGTATGGAAAATCTGATTTCTTGGGTCAATAAACTTGAAACTTGCCACAAATACTAAAATAAATGAATAATAAAGGTCACTATTATTATTTTTTTGAAACTACCCCCAAAAGAAGATTCAGGGGATGTTAGTTTTTTTGAAGAATCTGATTTCTGGGGTGAATAACCTTAAAACTTGGCATAAATACCATCCTAAATAAACAATAAAGGTTGTCATTACTAGTTTTTTGCAACTACCCCCAAAAGACGATTTAGGAGGTATTACAGTGTTTTTGAAAAATCTGGTTTCTTGGGTCAATAAACTTGCCACAAATACTAACCTAAATGAATAAAAAAGGTTGTTGTTATTATTTTTTTGAAACTACCCCCAAAAGACGACTTAGGGGATGTTATTTTTTTTTTAAGGATCTGATTTCTTGGGTGAATAAACATGAAACTTGACATAAATACCATCCTAAATAAACAATAAAGTTTGTGATTATTAGTTTTTTGCAACTACCCCCAAAAGACGATTTAGGAGGTATTACAGTGTTTTTGAAGAATCTTATTACTTCAGTTAATAAACTTGAAACAAATACTAATCTTAATAAACAATAAAGGTTTTCAATAGTTAGTTTTTCGAAACTACCCTTAAATACGACTTCGGGATGGTAAAGATTTTTGATTACTTTTACTGCACATAGCTTCTTTTTATGGCGTTGGGGAGCACTTAGGAGGGGTTTTTGGAAATTCAACTTTTTAAAGGGTTAAAAGGGAGACATTTATTTGTATAAAAATCTTATTCCTTTGGCAAAATAATAAAGGATGGCATCATTAGTTTTTCGGATTTACCCCCAGAAGACGATTTAGGGGTGTCAAAGTTTCTTTGAAGAATCAAATGGCACTAGGATGGGAACCTCTACATCGATTTGGAACTACCGAACTGGACCGTTTGTCTCAGGTTTAATAGCAGCTTATTTTTGTTTGCCATCACACGAATGAAGTCGCGGGCGGAGTTAATATAAATGTGAAAGTGACTCTGTCTGTCTCTCTGTCCACCTTTTCACGCTTAAACCGTTGAACCGATTTAGATGCAATTTGGTTCGGAGATATTTTCAGACGCTGGGCAGGACATAGCATAGTTTTTATCCCGGAAATCTTACTTAAGGGGGTGGAAAGAGAGGTAGAAGTTTGTATGGAAAACCCACAATATTATGCTGCGATATAAAAAATAAGCTATTCGAATTACTAATGCTTCGCAGACGAAGTCACGGGCAACAGCTAGTCCCATATATTATTCTCAACGGTTAATATTTTTACCACAACTTAAATTCAGAAGAACTTCAAAGAGTCTTTCATCTTTTTAGTAACCGTAAAAATTTGTTCTGTTGCACTTCTAAGTACCACTAAAAGCAAATCACAAATTTGGCAAACGGTAATATTCCGATCACCTAATCTCTTTCATCACTCTCTTGATAAGAGAAGAAAAAGAAAATAGTATTTACATAATCATCAGCCTTTTTAATGTTCCCACTGCTGGGACACAGGCCTCCTCTCGGTGAGAGGAAATTTAGTATTCTGCAACCAGCTAAACCAAGAAAACATTACGTCTAAAATACTTAGTCAAATAGCTCCCAGGTAAAACCTTGTGATATATCACCTGCATAATATTTCAGTTTTATTCATATAAAATTTAACTTATGTGTTTTCTGGGAGAACGAGCAAGCCGTGCATGACAGTACTTTTATTACTTTTAGTTTTCGAGTGGATTCCTCGACTGTGAAGCAAGCATATTCTCTGCATGATTCAGGCTTTTATCCAGAAATGTTTACATGCATTTGTGCTCTTTTTCGTTCAAAGGTTGCAGTTTAAGTTGTGTCGTTATGAAGCAGAAATTGAGGCAGATATTTAACAAATTGTTGATGTTGTAAATAGGGCTATCTCTTTCTCGTAGCCTATTGTACATTGTTTTGGAATAAAAAAATATGCTATATGGTACCTACATGTTAAATAGTTTTTTTTATGGCAATTTTTCAGAGTCGAACATACTTATGAATAGTTATGAACACCTTTCACTATGGGACTAAGACATCCGACATATGAAAAAAAAAAAAACAATGAATTAAAAGCCACTTTGTATTAAGTAAAATACCTATATTTAATGATAATCTTCTCTTCTTGAAATAACCATATACCAGGCCCCTCAGAAAGTATTGCGAAAAAAAGTTTTTATATATGGGAGACTGGCCAGTTATAATGTTTTTCGAAAATATGATTATTTCTAAGTAAAAATAAGTAAGTTCCAATTTCAAAATTTCCCTCCACATTTTTTGCGAGTTAATTCAAAGTATTGTGTCTCACTGAAATATGGATCTGCGCCGGGAACATTTTAGAGCTATGATTTTATACGATTTCAAGTGTCGCCTGAAACCGGATGAATCGTACGATAGACTTCAAATGGCATTCATGGATGAAGGCCCTTCCAAGGCAACCGTGTATCGTTGGTATAACGAATTCAAGCGCGGTCGACCAACTTTGGGGGATGACGAAAGAAGCGGTCGCCCTTTGACGGCTGTTACCGAAGAAAACGTGCTAGCAGTGAAAAATTTAATCCAAGACAATAGGCGAATTACATATCAGGAGATTCAACACATATTGAAGATTGGATCGGGAAGCGTTCACGAGATTCTACACAGCCATCTTCGCGTGAGGAGGATAGTATCACGCTGGGTGCCGCACAACCTCACCGATGCTCAGAAGCAGGCCCGGGTGGAATGGTGCCGTGATATGCTTAACAAATTTGAAGCAGGCTCGTCTCGGCGTGTTTAAGACATCGTTACAGGTGATGAGTCCTGGATTTATCAATACGACCCAGAAACCAAGCGCCAGTCGACTGTTTGGGTGTTTCAAAATGAGCCAACGCCTACCAAAGTGAAGCGATCTAGAAGCGGGGGTAAGATTTTGATCGCTAGCTTTTTTAATTTGACTGGCCACTTGGTATCAATTCCCTTACGGGATCAAAGAAGCATTAATGCCGAATGGTATACTACCAAATGTTTGCCAGAAGTTTTCTCTGTTATAAGCAACAAGCGACCAAACACAGGGCTCCGCGGGCTACTGCTCCACCACGACAATGCACCTGCGCACACCGCACTCAAAACGAGGGACTTCCTGGACAGCACGCCAGTCAAACTCCTGGGTCACCCTCCTTACAGCCCTGATCTAGCACCGTGTGACTTCTTTTTATTCCCAAAAATAAAAAATCAGCTCAAAGGGATACAATTTTCGTCGCCGGAAGATGCGCTGGCTGCGTTCGAGCAGGCTGTAAACGAGGTGTCTGCGGCGGACTGGAAAAAGTGTTTTGAAAACTGGTTTAGGCGCATGAATCTTTGTATAGAGGCTGGTGGAAAGTACTTTGAAAAGATTTAATAAAAATATATGTACGTATAGAAAAATTTTTTTTAGTTTCGCAAAACTTTCTGAGTGTCCCACGTACATATCTACGCAGCCAACAGCCTTCCACTATTGGGAAAAGTTCCCTCCAGTCGTCAGCCATCCTTATCATCATCAACGGCCTATTAATGTTCCCACTGCTGGGATACAGGCCTCCTCTATGTGAGAGGGAATGGGCTGTAATCCACCACGCGAGCCCAGTGCAGGTTGGTGGATGTCACATGTCTTCGAATTTTTAGTTCTAGGACATGCCGGTTTCCTCACGATGTTATCCTTCACCGTTTTGAGAGCAGTGGTGACGAAATAATTTATACAAAGTAAAGCACCTGCCTATTTTTCATCTCAATAAAATAACCATAACAAGTTACTACAAATACTTCCCATTGCTTCGTAATAAAGATGGATTAACATGTTTTTAATGCGTTATTTTCGTTTAAGTGAATATGTAACTTGTACCTGTGCGAAATAATTTAATTTTGAATGAGCCTATTTACCTGGCCTTTTCCCGGTACACACTCGACCGATAAGTTGGGATCTTTAGTAGCTTAGGGTTTGGCTAAGTAGAGTATCGATTAAGAATATCGATAAAATGGGTATAAGAAAAGACATCGTCTGTTTGTAATGCATTGGTTTGGGACACAAAAGACAGTGAGAAGAGGGAACATGGTTTGCAACTCAGCACCACAGTCGCAAACCATAACCACAGTAGCCCCATTTTGCGAGCTTTCTACTTAGCTTTTTCTTAATACTTAGATTCTGATGCGATTCAGTGAATACCAGGTAGACCACGGAAGGTTAGTCCCTGCCGGAAGATGCTCGCTTGATTGTAATTAATAAACGTGCAACCAGTGTAATCTATACGGTGCTACCGACCTTGCCGTAGAAGTGGCTGAGTTTTGGCTCAAACTAATTTTTTTAAGCCCAAAACTAAGCCAATATTATCGACTGTCGTGCCATCAAATAAAGAAAAAGAAGAATTCATTATTTGAATAATTTCTGTAAAAATAGTCAAATAAGACAGTTTTTTATTTAGCTACGATACGTTTACAACTACTTCAGTAACGTCTGGTTTTTATTAGCAATAAATTAGTAATATTTTAACGATTTTATAAATAATTATGTGCACAGAAAATAATTAAGTGAATTCGTTTGGTAAGTAAATATTGACATTATACGTTTATATTTGAATGTGTATTCACGTTTCATAACAAATATTGCAAAGCATTGATTTTAGATGATATTAAATTTTCATATTTGATAGATATTTTATTTTTTATTATTTTAATCATTATTTTAGGCGTTATTGTTTACTACAACATTTATATTGGCAATGTAAAGCAGTTATTGATATGTTTTCCATCTACCCACTGAACCATTACTTTTTATTATTTTATCATCACAGGCATTCAATCATACGTGACTGAACGCTCTGTATGGTTTCAATTAGCATTTCATGTTAACCGAATTTAAATGTGGATAGTTCACCATACACTATGGGTCAAACTATTATAATGAACTTTTTTACAAAATACAAATACAACCAACATCCAAATTCATTTTGTAGTATTTTTATTTGGAATTTATTCGGTTGTATTTTTTTGTAAAAGGTTTTTATTTTTCTCTTTTTACTTGTGGTAACATACTTATCTATAATACCCACCATTATACCAGAATGCATTACCCGAAAAACATGATACTTGAACACAACCGGTGAAATTAGTGTGTACCAGGGTGAACTGTACACATCTGCATACCACTTTAGAGTGTACCGGCGTAATGTTTTGTTATTAAATGGTGTAAAAATAAACAGACATGCGATTGCAGCAATCCCGAGATATTTGCCGTCATTTATTGCAGAGTTCAGTTGTCTATCATTTAAGTGGGTAAAGCAACAGCTTTCAAATAAAAAAAGAACCAACAAAATTGGTTTACATAGTAAAAACTTCTGAAGTATCAAACATAAAAAACAGTCGAAATGAGAACCTTTCTTTTTTGAAGCCGGTTAAAAATCAAAACTGTTTAACAACTAAAATTTACTATTTTTCTATTAAAAATTTAACTACATTTCGAATGTCGAAAAAAAAATCTTTCGATAAAACCCTTCGCACTTCACTATGGCTTACCTCCCAGAGGCGCCTTTAAATGTCTTACGTAACTTATTTGTCCTGGCTCGCTGCCTTAAGCACTTACTTAACCTGCTGATGCTTTTAAGGCTGACGAAAAATTATTATCCCCAGTTTCAGTCCCCTGACGGTCCCTGGTAGAAAGATGTGTTCATAATTTATAAAATAACATTTTGGATATGTCAAGCTATATATTTCACCTTATGTAGGGCATGACAAATATGTTGGTGTTTTGTTACCAGCGATTTATAAGAGAAAATAAAAGGTTTTATATAGGTTTATTAGAACCAAAGAAATAATAACCTTTTATAAAACAGCCTTTATTTTTAAAGGCATTTTCACTAGCAGGTAGCAACTATGAGAATTCTCTCTAGAAACTCTCTTATTAAATGTTTCATAAAGTTCCTAAACAAAACTATGTTCTCATTGTTCGCCGAATAAAGCGATATTTTGTTAAGAACCTTGGATAAGCTAATAACAAAACGTTCATTTAAAAGCACACTCACGCTGTATTTTTACAGGGTGTTGGTTTTTAACACAGTGTCATCACAAACGATGACAAGCGAAAATAAATCGAGCCTCATGAAACGACTTCATTAACGCCTTAGACTCTGTTTTTGCAAGTACTGAAGTAAATAATTGGGGATTTGTTAATTTTATGACAGCTTCATTTCGTGTCTAGAATTTTACATTTCTATTTATTTTGTTCAAATAAATCCGTCTTCAAAAATATAAAGGTTGTAGTGTTGGGTATCTTAACGGACATAAATAAGTGGTGGCTTAATTGCCGGAGAAGCAGAGGTAAATGGGGGCGGTAAATTAAAAGGAAATAAAATATAATTAAGTTTTGATAATAGAAAATATCCTTTAGAAGGAGCAATTTGTATCACAAAAAAAATAGGTGTCAGGTTTTTGTCATTTGGAGATTTTTAGCCACAGTTTACCTTTTGTATTGAATTTCGTGACAGCAACACAGCAATAACAGTAACAGCAGTGCAGTGCAGTGCAGTAACATGGGAACAAAATTATGAAAGTTCGAATCGAGTATCCATTAATTTGGTTTACTAGACCTCCGTTACAAATATAAACCTGCGGATTCAGATGCGAACCGATTGCATGCAGAAGCCGCATTTGCGGAGACGGATGCGTGGTTTCGCTACAACCCTATTTGATATTTTGAAACGAGATGATGATCCTATTTGGGTTGAGAGGGCAATTGTGAGAAAGGAAAGTACCTTAAAGTACCTTTATTGTCAAAGAAAATTGGCAGTTGCCATGGAAAATAAGTTAAATAAATACTCTTGTGATTTGACGTACATTATTATAAGAAATTCATTGTGTATTGTCTGTTTTACTCGGTACCGAAATATCTACGTAATTAACACACAAATAAGTTACGTTAATAACATTACAAGGCTTGTCTCAAGGCTTTGAAACATGATTTTGGATACAAAATGTGGCCTAGAAAACGTTGTTATTATGAGATTTTTTTCCACTTGACTTAACCTCAACTCTGCCTTTTTCAATCAAATTTATATATAGCTTAATACAAATTAACATCAGCGTCCTCGAATCGAAAGTATTTGGTAAGGAATCATATACCAACACAAAGAAAAAAGTATAATCCTAGAGCGTTTGGAGGGACTTCGTAGAGGAAGACTTAGCTTTATTTAATTTTCTGAAGATAAATCAAAATCTCTGTCTCTTAACTCTTCTGTGAAAATAATCTCGATCTACTTTTAAGACTATAATGTAGGTTCAAATTTTAAGTAAGACCAATATATGCGTACATTTAACAAGTTATATCAAAATCTGTTTCCTTATTCATTTCCATGATTTTGGTCTCGAAAGTTTGAAAAATTCTGAATTAATTATATTCCCATGTTAATTTCCAAAGCAGTTCAGGTCTTTGATAACTTTGAAAATGCCTCTTATATACCACTTGAAATTCATCTCACCTACAAAAAACAAAAGTTGCCGGACAATTGTCTGTAAACCCTGATTGTTATAATATCTCAAAAGCCTTTGAGAGTTCCAAACTTACCAAGTTAAGTGGTGATGACTTTCAAACAAATATTTTTGCGTAAAAATTTCCAAACGCTATAAGAGGGTCGGCCATTATCCCTACTTGGTGACGTAATGGCACCTAGCAAAATGGGTAGTAATAAAACTAATGAGCTAAGTAAAGTGTAATGAAAATGCGTAGGCGTTTATTGTCTAAAAGCTAGCGTTTTAGTGAACGTTAACATGAAGGCTGTTTAATTGTGCCCTCAATGACATTGTAAATGTCAGGATAATAATATCTATTTGCGTGTTAGTACCCATTTCTACTTCGATCTAATTTAACATGAATGTTGGGAATTTATCATGTTACCAGAAAACTAACGACTGTTACACATACATTTGTATCAATCCATCTTTATGCGCTTGTCACTAGCAGAAAAAGCCACAATTCTAAATGCATTATGGATGAGTGATTGGCCACAAAAACTGCCGCTATAATATGCCCAACTTATTGCCAACTGCATTACGTGAAGTTCTTCTTAAAAATAAATTCACAAATTCCGTTAGGTCTCATAAACTTAGGAGCAACTGTCCGTCTTTTTAACGACTCCCCCCGGATAATATAACCGGACTTCTAGAGAGTTTGCACTCCACACTAACAACTAAAAATACTACTGAACGTAATTAGCAGAACTCTCGAACATCAAGTAGTTTAACTTCACTCATAACTGGCTATAAACGAGTAGGAGACTCGAGCCAGTTGCCATGATCCGTATTATAAATTACATGAATAATATTCCAAACTTTTGCAACTATACGGGCAGATTTCCCCTGGGAACGCCAATGTATGGCCACAGATGTAAAGTAGTTTTATGCCAATGCTCTAGTATTCAATATGTTTTTTTAGGGAAGTGTGTTAATGTGGTTTCGGGACACGGGATGGAAGGAAAACATTGCGTGCTTCGTGTGGGTTTTTGTTAGTTTATGTTTTCTCCACATTTTGTGTTGTTCATTGCTAGGCTCTGTGTAGTGTGTTGCTCCTTTTTGGTATACCTTCAAATGCTGTAATATTTATCGAAATCGTTTTCTGGAAACTTTTTAGAAAAGCTGATAGCAATTATTAAAATTAGAACATGTAAATACTAACGAAATATTATTTTCAAAGTACGTATAAGTATACCTGCACGTTGTGAATCTCACATCCGTAACAAACTTCTGCCATGCATATTTTTATTTTTTCGTGTGGAAATTAATCCCGCGACCCGGTAGCGCAGAAGTCAATTGCACAGCCTCTGTACCAATAGTACCGGAATATTTGCCTACCGCCAAACGGGCATTAATTAAAACTCATGCAGACTTATAAATTATTCTCAAAAAAAGAAACGGTAAAACACTGCCAGTGTCTGTGTACCTTATCACATTACCTATAAATATCTTAAACAAGAGCAAACAGGCATCGTCTGGATATACTTGTTACATCGAAGACCACATCCATGGCATTTCATCAGACGAGATAAATCTAGTCAAGAGCTGTCTTATTCAAATTTGTCAAGAACGGTCTATATGTTACGTTTTACTTTACTAGTACGAAATGAAGAAATAAAACGATTGAAAAAAGAAAAATAAAGAAATGATTCATCACTTAAAAAACTGCATATTTTATATATTTTCGTATTTGTGCAAACTTCATGTAGACAACCACATTAAAACACCCTCAAATCTCAAACATTTTATTCACTTCAGTAATATTTGCTGTAATAAACCATATTCAGGGTTTCATGGTATGTTCAAGCAAGTCGTTTCATGCATATGGTACGCAAGACAGACATAAAAAGTACCATTATACGATTTTAATGGAGATTACCATACTTAATGTGGTTAGTTACTATATTCATGCCGCAAGTTTAGTATCTAAAGCGAATATTGTTTTGTCAGAGAACTTTAGTACTTTTTTACACGTTCAAGTTTTTATTTGTAAATAGTAAAGAACGTGTATTTGTTTCATGGGAATTAAATACCGTATTGAGTAGCATTTGTCACTAGCATTAGGTATATGGAGACTTGTTTAGACCATTGGACTCTTAGCACTATTAGAGAGATGTTTATTTCCGTTAAATTATAATATACTAACTATATATCATTGAAGAAGCGTGGATTGCTCCTGCAACGGAGTGAAAATCTGCTACTACCTTGTAAATACAGGCTATCTGCGTAGGCCCTTACTCAAAACCCGAAGATGTTTAAAACAAGTTCGGAATAATGTCATATGTTATATATTGAAACCTATTTATAACCATGTACTTTCTATACTACTTTTGTATGTCGTTTTGTGACAGTTAAACACTTTTTCTCTTCTTCTTCTTTTTTTATAAGGCTTTCTTAAGGAAACTTCCTCCACACCACGCGACTCCGTCACCATAAAAACGAAAAAAAAATCCTCGATCTATATCAATAACAAGCTAAAACTGTCAGTTGGTTATTATTGTGGAGGCTGAGACAAGTTTGGTGAAATTAGTTGGAATACTTAAAGGTATAAAAATACAAGTTCTGTTCAATGGTACCAATTCAATAACCTTTAAAATAATAAGAGATTAGGTAAGGCTTTCCAAAAGAAACGTTTCCTTAATATCGACGTCAGATTTGGCACAGGTTCACTCATAAAATTCGTATCAAAGAAAGGGAGCCAAAACATTGTTCTTTTGTGGAGAACTGTGACTGGACACAATATTGTAATCGAGATATGGACACGAACTAAAACTAACATTGAAGTACCAACGTAGTTTCTCTATGTTTGTTTGATACGAGTATGCTGTTTTGATGTAGGAGTATATTGTGTCTATATTTGTGTGTGTGAGAGAGCAAAAATACATAAGCGTACAAGTGTATACGGTCATTTGATGCCGTGTTCTTTGTTCAAAATCGAATCCTACCAATGATTGTATTTGCAATTCAAACTAGTGATAGTTGAAAATCGTTAAATGTCGAGTGTTGGTTCTGAAATTGAGTGCCAATATTCATGAACGCTACGTAAAGAACATAAAGACGAAAAAATCATTTAATTTAGAACCTTTTCCAATATTGTCAAATTTCAATTTAGTGATATTAATTTTATTATGCGCTTTTGAGGGTCTAATTTTCATAGAAAATACGTGCGCGATATCGCTTATCGACGCAATTTTAATTGCGTCGCATCATAAGGTCCCTTAAATTCTATCTGATTTGATAGATACTGTCACAACATTTACTGAACAACCTGTTTGTTTACGAAATAGAAAAATAAACAACCTGAAATAGCTGCCATCCTGGATTTGGAATTTGCGGTAATGGCACCCCAAGAGACATAGAAAACCCTTTAGAATACGTATTGCTTTAAATAGCCGCCATCTTGAATTGGTGTAATAAGAAAATGTGTCATCCCTTAAATTTATGTATGTATTAAGTTGTCGTAGTGCAGCTGGAAAATTGTCCAGTAGTTTTTAAGTTTATTCGTTACATACAAAACTACAAAATTACAAATCTTTTCACTTTATTATATATTATATTATAAGTAATAAGTAATAAATAATAACTATAAGTTAGTTTAGATATAGATGAATTTGCCGAATCACCAGTTCACCACCCTCGAAAATCATGTTAATGACTTCCATTGCGATAAATTGGAAACCTAATCTAAAAATGTACACTCAACGGCACTTACATAAATCCAGTAACCCCACTCCCAGTAATATGTAACCGTGTTCAGTCGCATGTGTGAGTGTTTACCGTGCTCATACATCTAGCTGACTCCTAACTTGCAAAAACTTAGTAGCACAAACTTGTTCAAGCGAAACTATGATGTGAATCTGACTCGTACTTGAATAAGAACAACTGGGATATGATCATGTTTGATGGTTGCAAGCAAGTAAGAAATTATTGACTGTTGGCCTGAACTTTGACAGCTTTTGTACAAAAAGGTATGATAAGAATTTCGTGGCGTATGAAGTGGTATCAGAAAAAAAATTTTGTATAAAAGAAAGTAGTTATTAGTGACATTCAGGGCACGTCAAATCCTTTAGTGTAACAGTTTTCGCTGAGGTTAAATCTGTTTTTCGTCACTGCGCAGGGGATATAACGTCAGTTTTCTAGAACCTGGCAGAACGTGGTATACGATACACTCTGTTAACTCTTTCGAAGATTAAGACTTGAGACTATTGACTGTTGAACGAAAATTTGACAACTTTCTGTACAAAAAAGTATGAGAAGACTTTAGTGGCGTATGAAGTGGTATCTGCAAAGAAATTGTGTATAAGGAAAGTACGAGTTGTTTTAGGTCACATTCAGGGCACAAAAAGTCCTTTAGTGTAACAGCTTCGTTTGAGATTAAATCTGTTTTACTTATCGTTAGTTTTGTATAATCGTGCAAAACGCTAACTCTATCGAAGATAAAGTCCTGCTGGATGTTGACTGATGTCTGGCACTTTGACAACTTTCTGTACAAAAAGTAAGAATTTCATGGCTTTTGAAGTGATATCATACAAAGAATTGTGTGTATAAGTAAAGTTCCATTATTCACTAGTCTGGTCAAGTTTTAGGTCACATTCATGGCACGTCAAGTCATTACGTTAAGTCTTTTTGTTGAGGTTAAATCTGTTTTTCATCTGTGGTTGGGATAAAATAAAGGACGATGTTGAAACGAAGTTTTTAGTTCCTTACTAGACAGCATATTTTAACCCTCTAACAAATAAACGCAGAATAAAGTTATACCAGGTATAAACCTATGAAAATGTATGGGTATACCTTTGTTATACCTGGTATAACTTTATTCCGTGTTTATTAGTAAGAGGGTCTCCAATCAAAATTGCTTAAACGTCATACTGCAGGGTCATGGTTTTTCCCTTTCACAGTTTAATGAGTATAACAGCACAGCACTAATAACTGCGCAGCTGGCAATATGACATCTCGCTAAAGTTCGACTCTCGCTATTGGCGCACAAGGAAAACGCGGGGTGCCGTGAGGATAGACGGGAGTGGGGTTGCATATCAGCGCGTGTGACCATGTTGTACCTACGAACCATTTTGGGACCAGTAAAATACAATATACCTAGACCAAAAATAAGAAGCTCTAATTTAGATTTTACAATAACAATTCGGCACATTGCTATTCCACTTTCGCCTTATAACAGCATCACTATTTTTAACCGACTTTCCAAAAAGTAGGAGGTTCTATGTTCGACTTTGTTTGTTTTTTTTTTTTTTTTGTGTATGTTCACTGATATCGCCGTCAATTGTGGACCGATTTTGAATATTCTTTTTTTGTTTGGAAGAGTATGTTTTGAAACTGGTCCCATTTTAATTTGGTGAAGGTCTGATCAAGAAATTCGGAGATATACAACAGAACTCTTCAATAAATAACGGCAACACTCTCGGGATTGCTGCAATCGCATGTCTGTTTATTGTTTATACCATTTCATAACATAACATCACGCCAGTACGCTCTAAAGGGGTACGCAGATCTCTCATTTCACCGGTTATGTTCAAGTTTCATGTTATTCGGGTAATCTATTCGGCGTTATAGGGACCTTAGGAAACAACTTGCGTATCTATTAGGTAGGCAAAACTAAAAAGGGAAAAATAAAAAACTTTTTTTCGAAAAAAAATGGTACCTACGTAAGAGACCGACTTCCAAGAGTTAAGTTATTTTTCACTTTTTAGTTTTTCATTTGGAAGTCGGTAGTATTTTTTTGCAAAAAAGTTTTTTTGACAAAACAAGTTTATGTTAAGTACTTTGCGTAGGTGATTCAGTATAATACCAAGGCTAGACATATTCTGGAGACTACTCTCACAAACTTGAGTCCTCCGAATTTGTACGAAACGACACGAATGATCCCGAACCTTCATGTAGGTACTATGTTAGTTTAACTGGGCATTTTCCTACTACTTGGTATTACGAGCATAAACACGAAAGTTTGCGAGGATAGATGGATGTTTGTTACACTTTCACGCAAAAACTGCAGAACAGATTTTGATGAAACTTTGCAATAATGGTCATCAGAAAAAAAAAATACAGAGGTATTGGGGGAAGTACTAATACCACGCGTGCGAAGTTGGGTTGGGGGCAGTTTGGATGGACGTTTGTTACTCAATCACGCCAGGACGGCTGGATGGATCTGGATTATTGGCACAGAGATGGATTAAAGTCTGGAATAACACATAGTCTTTAGATAAACTAGGTATATATATAAAATTAATTTATTGCATCAAATATGGTAGGTACATTAAGTTCTTATATAAAATATTAGGTAACACACATTTGGCCAAAATATAGCATGCAATAGTACAAGTTTATACACTTAATATATTAATTAGATAACTACATTATGTCAATTTATGTGTCTACTTAAGAGGGGACTCTAGTGAGACTTTCTCCATACAAACACATTCTGCTGTTTTCTTCGTGGATAATGCCTCTAGAGCAATGATTTTTTTCCATAAAATCTAGGTCTAATTAATACGTGCCTGTATCATTTCCTTTTTTCCAAAACATAATCACAAAAAGAAATATGACAATCCAAAAATCCGAAAAAAATGCCCGTTTTTAGCGCCATGTTCAGAAGACTTTCAGACAAAATTTATAAGTTTTTAACAAAAAAGGAAATGATAGGAGCATAGATATACTTTTCTTATAAATTTTGATATAAGAATTTTTTAGATCAGACCAGTTTTCATGAAGAAAACAGCAGAATACGAAACGTCTTTTAGTCAAAGTTTTTGTAGGTAAAATCAGCCTGAGCTGAAGTTGCCCTTTCGCACTTTACGGGGTGAGGTTGGAGGTGACGCGACGGCAATAGTTTCTTCTAATACCTATTTTTCAAATTCCTGTTGAGTCCGCTCTTAAAAGTTAAATGTATCTGTGCTTTAGTGTATAAAATTTACAGGGACACTTTTGGAAGAACTCATCTATCGAATAAAAACACTCTTGTAACAACCACTTCCGCAACGCAACACAAACCTTATTGAAGGGTAGTTGAGTAATTGACCTAGGCAAAGCATTGTAAATTAGGGGCATCATGTAAACGCAGTTCCGCCGAAAAAGTTCTAGCTTTAGAACGGGCATTTCACAATCAAAATGTGTAGGTTTCCTTTTATTTGTGTTATTTTTCCGTTCAAATAGTTCAAGATTGGACCTCACAAACCTGGCAACTTCGTAAATATAAATGCATGGGACTGTCAATAGATTGTGCGACTTGAACACAGGCCTACATGAGTCAGACCACTGCATTTTTTTTGGGCGATGAAGATCTTCGCCATTTCGGAAGAGTTTCCCCACACAACTATACCGTATCGTATTACCGAGCAGACGTATGCGTGATACACCATTATGGCGGTATGCAAAGATGTAATATTTTTGACTTTTTTTAAAGCAAATACGAATTGATTGATTTTTTTTGAAATTATTTCGATGTGATTTTTTCAGGTAAAATACTCATCTAGTGTTACACCCAGGAACTTTGCATTACGTACCTGTTTTATATTATTATTGCTTAAATCGTGGTGAAGCCGCGGGCGGAAGCTAGTGAACCATAATCGTACAACAAGCCCTCCGAATTTCTACGAAAACACACGAAAGATCGCGAACCTTCAAATAGGTAGTATGTTAGCATACTCGTACATACTGTAACTGGGTGAGAGTTACTCGTGCAGTCGTGCGTATACGCGAGTATAGTTTCAATGTTCGATAAAACAGAACTTGTTGGGTTGTCGTGCGTAGATAATACAAACAGTTTAATTTGATGTAGGTTTGGATGAAAACTAGTTACGGTTGATGCGAACTCTATTTGTGTGACACCATCTAAATATAAACTAATGTAGTAAAGCGATAAAATTGTTTGTAAAAGGTTATATCTGGAAGACGACGATCTCAAGACGAAAATCTATGACCAGTGTGTGTTGATTACGTATGGGACCGAAACGTGGTCGCTCATAATAGGCATCATCAGAAGGCTTAAAATCGCCCACAGATCAATGAAGAGGGCAATGCTCGGCGTTTCCTTGCACGATCGAATCAGAAATAAAAATACGCAAGAGAACCTGGGTTAGCGACACAGGCCGAAGAATTGCCAAACATTCGTGTCAGTGGTGGCACATTGCTCGCAGAACGGAAGGTCGATGGGGCCAAAAAGATCTGTAGTAGGGTCCGCGTACCGGAATATGTAGCATTGGAAGGTTTCTCTCTAGGTGGAGCGATGACCTGGTCTAGGCTGTCGGACTTTGGTGGATGCGAAACGCACATGACTGATAAATGTGGCGTCGCTTGGGGGCCTAGGTCCAGCAGTGGACGTCTTTCGGTTGAAATGATGATGATTATATCTGGAAGTATTGATCCAATGGCGAATACTTTAATGTTAGAAAACTGCACTATTGCCGAGTTTCATAAACTATTTATCCAGAAAAAAACTTTTTACAGAAATATATACAACCGAATTCCAAACAAAAACACTAAAAATGAAAAATAACTACAATTTTGGAAGTCGCTGTCCAAAAACGAAAAAACAAAAAACGAAGAATCTAAATCTAGTAGGTAATTAAAAACCACCTTTAATTATTAATTATATTTTACGTTTAATATGAATGATATTCTGTACTTAACTTATTTGTAAAACTTTTTTAAAGTAAAGAAACTCTATCCCTCTTACTAATAAACGCGGAATAAAGTTATACCAAGTATAAACCTATGAAAATGTATGGTTATACCTTTTTATACCTGGTATAACCATATTTCGTGTTTACCAAGTATAAACCTATGAAAATGTATGGTTATACCTTTTTATACCTGGTATAACCTTATTCCGTATTTATTAGTAAGAGAGTATCTTCTGGCTGACGACGGAGTTAAAAATTAAAAAAACTCCGAAAAGTATAAAGCACTAGTGAAAAAAAGTGACACTTTCCGCTTTTGGCTGCTTGGAAAACGGTCTTTTCGAGGACAGTTGACATGGAAAAAGGTCTTTGCGTTGTAAAATATTTTTCGCGTTTTGATAGATATAGATACATGTATACTTTTCAATGATGACCACCGTTATACCAGTTTAGATTACACGAAAAACCTGATACTTGAACACGACTGGTGAAATCAGAGTGTACCAGGGTGCACTTTACACATCTGCATTCCCTTTTACAGCGTACCGGCGTGATGTTTTTTTATGAAATGGCGTAGTTAAACAATAAACATACATGCAACAGCAGCAATCCGGAGAGATTGGCCGTTATTTATTGAAGAGTTCTGTTGTATATCTCCAAAAACCTTATTCAGATCAAATTTAAATGGGAACACATGAAAATCAATAGCTTTCAAATAAAATTAGTATCAACCCAGTAACAAGTTCAGAGGTAACACACAATCATCAAAATCGGTTACCTAGAGAACGAGTTCTGAGGTAAAAAACATAAAAAAACATCGAATTGAGAACCTCCGCCTATTAAGTCCGTTTAAAAAACACGGTTCTTTTGAAATAGACGGGAATAAAGACATAGGAAAATGCTAGTGTCGTATATACTTATATATTTTATTTGTATGGTTCGCCTTACGCTCATCTGATTTGTTAAACCAAAAGTTTTACAATGTCTGCTTCAGGCATTATGTCTAGTGCAATGAATTTAGCTTACTGCACGAACTAGGTTAGGTACTACGTTAGTAGAATATTACACAGTGAGTGTGATTATAAATGCGAAGTGAGTCTTACTTAGTTAGCAGTACAGAAACGTTTTGGAAATTAATTCTGTTTTCTACTTTGCTTTGAATCTTAGAAGAGTAAAAAGAACATTCTTCTCAGCTGTTACAACGAAATAAATGAAAATCAATAGTTTCCCAAGCATATGTTTTATTGCCATCTTAAGTGTGGTTTGCCATCTAAAGCGAGAGGGGCTAGGCGTGGCGCGAGAAAACATTCACTTCGTTTTATCTAGCTTTGCTTCGCGAAGTGGAAAAAGAGAAGCAGAGCTAAGAATTTTAACACACAAAAAAAACGAGGAATGCGTGCAAAGGATGTGTGCAAACTTTAGACTTTTCCACATATTTGCTGCGCATCCTCGCACCGTGCAAGCTCCTCGCACCGAGCAAGCTCCTCGCACAGCTTCGGTGTAAACAGTCACCAATTTTTGCAGCGATATTAAACATCCTCACACCTAGCTACCACACATATGTCTAGTAGAAAACTACCCTTAAACATAACTACGAGTATTATATTATTTCAATAAAAGAAGGTCACGCATCTCAAATACAAATTGTATACGGTACTATGCTTACAGAAAAGAAAATCGTCGCGCCAATTTGTTGAACCTAGATTTTATCAAGACCCTTAGACAGGTGGTAAGGGTCACACAATAGGTTTTTCCGAACTAACAAGACTCTGAAAAAGCTGGTACTTATAAGGGATTGTTATAATACAAGCGTTACATGAAATACATCAAGATCATCATGATCCTATTAATGTTCTTACTGCGGGGACACAGGCCTCCTCTTTGTGAGAGGGAATGGGCTGTAATCCACCACGGGGGCACAGTGCGTGTTGGTGGATGTCACATGTCTTCGAATTTTTGGTTCTGGGCCATGCGGGTTTCCTCGCGATGTTTTCCTTCACCGTTTTAAGAGCAGTGGTGATTAAATAATTTACACAAAGTAAAGCGCCTGCATGAGTTCGAATTCACGACCTACAACTTGTACGTTGCGACCGTTACCACTGCTCTTTGAAACTATACTCATGGAATACATGTTGATTTAGAAATGCCTCACTAAGTTATTTAAACATAATCATCTGCTTAACCTTATCCAAATAAGTTGGGTTCGGCTTCCTGTCTAACCGAATGTTCTTGATATCCGAACATCCTTTGAAAAGACTGGTTGCCAGAAAGTGAAGATTTTGACCTCCTGACTACCCGTTACAGAGATCTAGCGATAACAGCCAGAGCCTACTGTAATTGTCGTGCTGACATCCGCAGATGACTCTTTCTGTATGTAATGAATGGTGACTCCATCTACGTGCACATCACGGCAAGCGTTGCTAAAACTTGTAGATCGATCAACGCGGCTTACTTAGTAACAAACTTCAATAATTTATTTCAAGAATCGATTTCAAACTCAAACAAAAGTTTAATTATAGATATTGGCAACCATATTATACCAACACTAAATTAAGCCATTCCTTTTTCAAAAAAAATATAATTTTATATCGCCATCAGCATTAGTACTTTGCAGCAAATGTAGCGCTGAAAATTGCACGCCGCCGTGCGCCAAATCGCTAGTTTTACGTGTGCCTACGAGTACTGTGTAAGCAATTAAAGTTTGCTGCAGAGTTAATAAAAAGTGAAACAGTTGCTGAACGGGGCAAATTTCAAAGGTAGCAGTTTGATTCGGCGCAGTGATGATATTTTCAGTTTGATTCTTGAGAGGATTATGAAGCGATGAGTGGAGAAGTTGGTAATGTGAGTTTGAATTGCTTTTTGGTTATCTTTGCGAAGGCAGCTTTAGTTTAACTTTGGCTCTGGTTGAAGGAGGCCATAAGATTTCTGCGTTTAGCGTTACCAGATAATGGTATGGTATTTGTAGGAGCCAGTAAAGGTAAAAGTTAGGGTTATTGTTGGGCCGTAAAATCGAAGAAGATAGTTTTCTGTCTTCTATTTTGTTCCAAAATGAGATGCTTTTTCAACATTCCCAACTTGGGAATGTTGAAAAAGCATTATCAAAATGACGGCATTAAGCGTTTTTTAGTCTTTTTGAAATCAAAAAGAATCAAAATAGAATCAAAATAAATCATTTTAATTTGACCAATAACTCATTAGATGGCGGGATGAGCTAGACAAAACAAGCGACCACTGTCAATGGTCCAAATCTAACATTACACAAAAAAGCTGGAATCAATAGAGAGCGGTCTTTGCTCAGCACTGGGATAATATCAGTCATTAGTAATATCTATGGCAATAATTAAAAAAACTGATATAATTTACATAACAATGTTGTATTGACAGCAACACCACCACATTCACACATACAAACTGACAGCTCACAATACCCATCACAAATCAGCTTGTCAATTGTTCTAATAGCATCTAGGACCTCAATAGTAATCTGAGATCGTTCATCTTCTTCAGTGGCAAAGGTCAATGATTTGACGTCAACATCAGTTAGAATTTGTATAGAAATGAAGTGAAAAGTATCATGTATCATGGTATGTTGGAAGCCCGACTGCTAGTGAAAACTATTGTTCTGAAAACGTGTGAGAGAATTTTGGGTTTATTATTTGATACATCCCTAAATGTGGTTATTGTAATGTAATTCAGTCAGTAGCTGAAGCAGCTTCACTACCCAGAAAATTAATAAGTCAAGGAATAAAAATGACACTTTGAAAGTATTTTTTCAGTTCCTTTTATTTCCTGACTAAATCTTAGTTACAAAGTACAGACAGAAAACAAAAACAGCACTCATGCCTTAAATATAAAGTTGATTTGAATTTAAAATTACAAGTCATACCGAAGCTATCGCAGTTCAAAATAAAAAATTAATAGTGATTGCTGTCTTGCGAGTGGCACAAAAAATGTTGTAGTAACTCAAATCCGATCTACTGAACATCTATCTAGCACATAACAATATCTTGTTTGATGCAGTCAGGGTCCCCTACTGAAGTCTCGGTCGGATTGATTTTTTTTATGGAGATATATTGATAATTTTACTTCAAATTAAAGATATAGGCGTAAAACCAATTTATCCGCTTAAATTATGTAAATCGGTCCACGCGTTTATGAGATTTTAACTCATTACTGAATGCCAGGTGAAAGGGTCAAGAACGCTCCTTACCGCGATACGCTTGTTGGATCGTGTTAGCGAAACTGCCTTTATATTTTTTTTGTAACGTTTTGTAAACATGGAAAGTATTACAAAAAATAAAAGTTCTTAACACCTGTCTACCAAAATATTGGTAGACAGGTGTTAAGGACTTTTATTTTTTGTTATCTGGCGGTGACTTTAGGTTGTGTCAATGTCATCATGAAAACGCCGCCGTGAAAAATGGATAGTTCTGTACCTCCATCTCAGACAGGAACCATGTAAGCTTTAAGAGGACATAGTCAGGTCCCTGGTCAACAACTAGCCAGGGACCACTCCTTGACTTCAACAGTACTCAAACAATCTGTCTAGGCTTCTCGCAACTATTTTGAGGTCAGCTTTAAGTCTAATCCGTAGCAGCTGAATACCAGTATTTCACATGGACCCACTGTATATGACCCAACAACCAATTAACTGTGTAACACTATGCCCCTTGGTAAGACACACATCAGATTTTCTATCTGTATCATTGTTTAGATCATCACCTATCGTGACCTACCGTGATAGGTCGCCACGTATCGTATAAAAATGGCAGCGATGAGCCCAACGTCGCTATGGCTATTGAAAGCTGTCAAATCTATTTTGTTACGTAACATTCAATAAATTTTGATTTCATCGAAATATGCCTCTGTGTGCTGTACCAACCCTGGTGTTCATTTTTTGCCCAAAGATACAAAGCCTAAAAATTTGGGAAAAGGCTATACATATTTATAGGTTATGTTATGTACCTGTCAAAGTAACTCTGATTGTTTTGCTTGGTAATCTTCGGTGATATAGTAGAGCTATTAACTTACTGATAAAGTTTTACAGCAGGAATGTCATTTGCTTGGCCTTCAGAAGCTTGAGGGCTTTGATTGCCGAAATAAAATCAAACTTCTAACCTTCTTCTAACCAAAAACTTAAAGACTACCAACACATTAAAGTAAAGTTTTCTTCTTTTTTGTAAATTTTTCTACCATGAGTCATGTTAGAATTAACTCGTTACAGCTTACCTGGGAGCCTTTAAGTCAAGAGTGAATAGGTTTTTTCTAGGCAAGTGTGCTACATCGTCGACCACATCAAGGCTTACCATCAAGTGAGATAGTGGTCAAGCGCAAGACTATCAAAAGAAAAAACAAAAAAAAACATATTACCAGTGAAAAATATGTTATTATATAAAAGTCTGCCTCTCAATAAGACCTGTTTTCTTTCCAGTTATACTTGCTCCTAATTTTTATTTCGTTTTTCAATTCCTTAAGCTTCCAGGGACAAAACATATTCCCCCGCGCTGGGTTCTCGCATTGTCGAGACGGGGGGGCTCACTAGCCTTGGCTTGAAAAACCATGGTGAAGCGAAGAGGAACCCGAGGAGGGGCCGCTCGTTAGGGCTTTTGCCGATAAGTCGACGACGTAGCGGCCAATAAGTAGGTTGCGGTGCCGTATGGGTGCCATCGCACCTGAGGCAGGCATCGCGGCTGAGGGTTAGAGGCCACGGCGGGAGAGGAGTGCCGGTATTACGGTGCTCCGCTTGCCCTATCCTCCGCGGCCTGCACGGGGTCGCCACCGTCTGATGGCGGACGCGGTGGGGCCGCAGGGGAGGAGGAGTGTCGGTATAGCATTGGCCACTCGCCCTAATCCCTGCGGCCGAAAAGTGGTAGGTGGCAGGGCCACTGTCCTGACCCGTCACAGGGGAACCAAGGGTGCCATTCACGGGGTCGTCTGGCGCCCATGTGCTGGATACCAATCCAGCACATGGGCGCCGTATGTATGCCGTGACCACCCCAGGGACCACTCTGGGGTGGTCACGGCATACAGTGTGTTCTGGTGCGCCGGTGATGGGGGGTAAACCCCAGAGGAGGGTCCGGAGACGGACAGCCGTGGCGGGTTCCCGGATGTATGCTAACGCGTTCCCGTGTTCCCGCCATGAGCGGCACATGAGGACACCGTGGAGTTTTAGTGAGTTAGAGTCCCACATAACTGCGCTATCTCCCCGTGGTAGCGCAGTATGGATGAGAATTTTTTCCACGCAAAAAAAAGGACAAAACATATTAACAATAACGATGGTAAACCGGTTTAATCCCAAAAAATAACAAAAAAACGTGATGAAAACAAAGCAAAAACGATTTGACAGCAGCCATTGTGGCGCCAGCGATATCTGCGCTGAGCTTTGCGTTTACATCCCCAGAACCGATTTTCATGATTCTTTTTTATTTGAAATCTGGTGCTTCTCATATGGTCCCATTTATTTGGTCCAGATCTGACGAGAAGTTTTTATGTTATCCTTAATAATGCGTATTTTCACAGTAATTTATGACATCAATACCAAAAATTAAAAACTTTTAAACGAAAATTTAAACTGACTTCCAAAACACAAAAAATAGTTACCAAAGACACCGACTTCCGAAAAAAAAAGTTAATATTTTTGCCTTTTTGTTAAAAAAATATATTTTGTATTACCTCATACTGAAACATTGTGAACAAATACAATATTTTCAATACCTCCAATACAATGTTATTCCTCGGCAATATTACGTAAAGTCCTCTCTTATTTCCTTATTATGTCCCTCGGCCGTTCCGATACAATAACAAAAGACAGTTGTTCCTTACAATTAATTTCTGCCCAGTAATATTGTCCACATATTCTGACAAGCTGTGGCTCGGATGCAATTAGGCGTTTTATACGGTGGAATAATAAGTTTCTTATTTCCTTAGGAAAATGTGATAAAAGAAGCGTAGTTATTGGTTAATGGGTTAAAATAAGTAGTTTTAGTTTTTTTCTGATAATGGCGTCAAATTAATTGTTATAAATAAAAAAAACTATACGCATGTCGACAGTATAAATGACTGAGTGTGGTGTGGTGATGGTACATATTACGTATATCTAGTTGGTGATGTTCTTCAGAAAGGCTGAGTGCGCCTTTTTTTTTAAAGTAAGTGCTGGCGTGCGAGTTTGACCAGATGTATGAAAGAAAAGAAGTAGAATGTGGCATTCTGTAGTTTCTGTATAACCCCATGGAATAAAGGCGTGAGAATATAATATGATAATTAACCGCAGTTTACAACTGCTGCTCATCATCTCGGTGTGTATCCTGTCATTAAATTGAAGCTCTTTATATGATAATTGACATCCCGGACATCTCGAACTAACAAGGGATGAAGAACTTAGTATTGAGTGTGATTGTCTAATAAAAAACAATCACAATCAAACTTTTTTACATAAAAATGCAACCAACTTCCAAATAAAAACACTTCGAAGTGAAACATAAATTGAATTTCGGCAGTCGGTCGTACAAAACCAGAAACAGGTTTTGTTTCTTCGTTTTTTGACACCGACTACCAAAATTGAAGTTATTTTTCACTTTGTTGTGTTTTATTTGGCAGTTTATTGTATTTTTTTAAGTTGTTTATTTTAAATAGTGGTGGTACCTTTTGGATATGCTCTATAGTAATGTACAATAAACAGACAGAGCGAATGCAGCAATCCCGAGAGATTTTCCGTCGTTTATTGAAGAGTTCTGTTATATCTTCAAAGTTCTTCTTCAGATCTTCACCAAATATATATGTGATTACCTCGAGAAAGTACTCTTTCAAACACAAAAAGAATTTTAAAATCAGTCCACAATTGACGGAAAAATCGTAAACATCAACAAAAACATCAACGTCATTATCGTACAAAAAAATACATACTGTAGAACATAATTATAACCTCCTCTTTTCTGTAAAGTCGCTTAAAAAACTAAGTTGATTTGATGGAAATAACCCAACTCGACTCCTTTACCATGAAAAAAGAAAAATACTCTTAAGATATAACTTGCAAAGTAATTGAAAGAGAGAGGGCTGAGTCGAGGTTTTGTTTCCAGAATTAGCTTAATATCATGATTTAGGTAACTGATAAGTTGTTTAGTTTACTTTAACTTCATTCCTACCAAAAATATACTGAAAGTTTGCGCAGATAAGCAAATATATACCTACCTACTTCATTAGATGTAAAATTTTGTTTATCTTTTGAAACAAGCAGATGGAATTGACTGGAGCTTATGGCTGAAGTAATCAATTTATTTAAATATTCAGGCAACGTTTTGAATTTGAGTGAAGTAGATGTTTGGTAATTTTGACATTTACATTTGTCTATATTTGTATAATATTAATACGAATTTGTGAGACTGTCAATATAAATAGGGAGTGCCCTATATATTGAATGCTGAATAGAAAGGGTACTAAAATATATAAGCTAGGTTGTACATTGTCGAAATGTGCCTTTGAAATCAGTCATCATCTGACTAGCCTATTCCTAAAATTTCATATATTAAATTCCTATAATTATTAACCTATTCCTATAATTTCTAAAATAAAAAATGATAGTGTCGGCTTAAAGTCTCAACGGATTCAACTAAGTATCTACCAGTATATTAAATGAAACAGCGGTATATATGTTCTTCGATAATATGTCACACGATTCCCTTCAGCAAGATAGAGGCACGGGATCCCAGCGCTAATAAAGAAAATTTGGTACAAATAAATCTCACTAGGTGGCGCGATATGCACCGATTTTTTATTGAATTGTGTGTAAAATTAACATTTTCTGGAACTGAACTTAAAAACTGTATGTTTTTGTTTAATCAACTCTCCTAAGCACAAAACTATGGCAAATTGGGTTCTTAATTCACATTTCAAAGATTATTTGAACGGGTCATTAAATTTTTGGGGCACTCGTTTGTTTAAATTTGTATTCTAATACATTTTGGTGCAATGAAACTGTAAAAACTTGCAAAAATACTATAAAACCAAAATTAATTCGTCACTCTATTTAAAGAAAAATATATTTACGAAACTATATAGTACTGTAAACCGTTGTGCCTGATTTTGAAATGCTAGCAATTACGCATTTTCGTAGCAACTCTGACAGATAAATCCCACTTAGGTCCAGTGTTTTGATCCGTAGTTAACTCAACCAATGGTTAAATATGCTAATGGTTCCAAATTACGGTAAAATGCATTGTTTCTTATTATTAACCTCACAAATAGTCAAATAGTTAGGTTGTATAGTTAATTTTTTGTCCATTTTAGGACTAACAATTTATTGAATTGATATGAATAAACGCGTTTTACCGAAAATTAAAACCACTGCTAAGCATATTTTAAAATTAGTTGAGTTAACTACGGATAAAAAACTGGCCCTTAATATTATAAGTGTTAAAGTTTAAATGTTTGAGTTTCTATCAAGCAAAAACGGTTGAACAAATTTGAATGAAATTTTTCAAAGATATCGTTTGGAACCTTGATTAACACATAATAATGTGCTACTTTCTATACCGATAAACTTGGTAAAATGCACCCTTGGGATAATAAAACATTTTTCACGCGGACGAAGTCACTGGCAAAAGCGAGTATTTACTAAATTAAAATGTATTGTACTGTGTTCCGTTGTTTTTGATGTTGAAATTCTAGCAATTACGCATTTTCGTAGCAACACTGACAGGTAAATTGCCTATAAATTAAAAGCACCACTATGACCCAATTTTAGTAACTGTGTCGTTCCAGGAATAAAATTTAATTATTGGGAGATTTAAATATTATAACATGAAACGCTAGCTGGGAATGTAGATTAACATTTATTATTGCATGATTTCACTGAAGCGGAGTAGCCCTATAATAGCTTTATGAGGTAAGTAATACAGTATATTTTTTATGATATTACTGATGACGCTAAAAATAAGAATAATTAATCATTAAAACGCGAAATTAACAATGACAATGACACGAATTCATTTAAAAATAATTTTTATTTAATTTAAAATGTAATCATTTATTTCAATTAGGTCACCAAACAGCAATATAATAATAATAATTGATTCTGACTGTTCATTCTGAACGATTTTGAAAAGAACGGCCAAAAATTGCAAACTATCATCAAGAATTTTCGAGTTTTCTATTCTATTCTATTCTAGTTCATGACCGCATTAGTATTATACCAAAATAAGTAAAGAACTCAAATATACTTTAAGAAAGATCAATTCGAAAAAGAAAAATAATATTGAAATAAAAGCTCTCTTTTACCTACTGCAAACTCTATTACTTCTAGCACTAGATAATAAAACATACCCACAAGCCCATAAAAAATATTCCTCGTAGCGAAATGTGACCTTCTATCGAACCCTTAAAGCCACATCAGTCAGTGTCAAGGTGGTAGCAAAAACTGACCGAGATAGAAATCTATTTGTAATAAGTAGGTGGGTATTTTTTTGTGGAACGGAACTTTAGGCTGCTTGCATACTGGTACTGGATCAAAGGGACTTAGTAAACGGTATTGGTCACATTCATACAGCATTTTATCAGCGGTGGACCTGAGAGTACAGCAGTGACTGACGTAACTGATAGTTGATTATTTAATTCATCTTCATCGCTCTCTAAAAGGTGCCTTGTAGAATAGAATGTAATTTATTGAACATCAAAATAGGTATACATCTCTTTTCAAACCCAACAACCAACTTGCATACTGTCATAGAACCAAGCGTTCAAAGACGTGACATCCACCAAACCGCACTGGAGCCACGTGATGGATAACGACCAAATGCCACTCACAGAGAGGAGGCCTATGCCCCAGTAGTGGGTACTATGAAGGTTTATTATACTACTAGCTGTCCCACGCGGCTTCGCTCCCATCAACTGGCTACCTACCTATCCTACCCTACCTACTCTACATAGATGAATGTTGCTTTAATCGCTTACGCAGCGCACGGACTGGAAGCTCTCAAAAAGGAATCTCTCAAAAAGGAGTATTTTTCCCGTTGGTGCAACATTTTTCATTTATGCTCCGCTCCTACTGGTCGTAGCGTGATGTTATATAGTCTATAACCTTCCTCGATAAATGGACTATCCAACACAAAAAGAATTTTCGACGATTCCAACCAGTAGTTCCTGAGATTAGCGAGTTCAAACAAACAAACTCTTCAGCTTTATAATATTAGTATAGATACAGCACTTAGCTTCCCGTATGCTAAGTGAATGTATCTACTGATGCCGTCAAATGCTCACTGCAGCTTTTAAATCCTCTATAAAGCTTACGTTTTAAGAAGAGATTATTGATAGCTTTTAATAGGGTTTCCTATCCAGGGCAAGGCATTTGAAGCGCAGAAACTGAATTGAAATAATTTTACGTAAAGATTCTATGATTGTATTATCTTGTTGATACCAATCTTGTTTGAAAGCAAGTGCAGACGTGAATTTAGACAAAATATAATATGTTTTATTAAAATTACTTACATTCATAAAGATTTGTATTTAAAATAAATAATTATTTCCCCATGGAGGAAGGCAGAAACTACGACACATCACCTGCTACGATCCTTACATACTTCTTTTGTTTTGCTTACGTTCATACATCTTATATTAACAAAAGTTTTTATGTCCTGTCCTTCTCCTCTATAACGGAGAGGCAACCTTAGTGGATTCTGGAGCTAAAGTATATTATTATGTCCTTTTTAAAACATGTCTAGAATTAAGTTGAAGTCTAGACGAGGTCTTAAACTTCAACGAAACGTTATACGGGGACATAAGTGCTCGTAAAGTTCTGCAATTCATTTAAAATTATACAGGAAAGAGGGCTAGATCTAAGAAGTAGCTGTTTTGATATAAAATAGCTTTCATGCTATATTGCATTTAAACTAATAAGCTATACTGATGGACACAACAGTATACTTTTTGGAACTGAGTTCCTTATCGCGCGTGTCTGTCGTGAATAAGTGAACCTTCGACATTTTTAATACGATATTTCGTTCTAGTTTGATATTTTGAATATAAAGTGTAGTTTTCACAGATAGCCAGTGAGTTTTGAAAAATTCTTGATAAAGTGATGATTGATATTCTCCTTCATCAGTTTTAATGGTGTTTTTTAATATTTTTTATTTCATTGGGACTATTATTATGTAGCGAAAGGAACTTATTACTAAGAAAGTGTCCCACGACACATGTCGCATTTTTTATATTTTTCTTTCCATCTGCACATCACAATTATCAATACAATAATTACGCCTGGGTAAAGGAAAACAAGTATTATTGTAGGTTTTATGAAGAATATATAGGACTATAACTGGCAAATTTTGGTTGTAGTATTATATAGATATATCTCTGCTAACCTTTTAGGTAACACCATAAAGACGTTAAATTCATTTATATTTTCTGGAACCGGGCATTTAGTCATTATAATTCTGATGTATCACCACCGAATGTAGACAAACACTAAACAGTGCCAAAACTAAATGTGTTTGTATCACTTAAAACTGCATTCAATGAATATATGGCACCTAGTACTGCCAGAATGCAAGGAGATAAGAGGAATGGAGATTAAATAGAAGCTACAAGACGTACGGCAATGCGCCATCAATAGATGTTCTCACACAAATACGCACTAAATTTTTTGGGAATACTTTCGTTGTACGTACAGCTAAGGAGTGCAATATCCTGCCGGAATCTGTGTTTACTGATAGCTACAACCTAGGGATCTTTAATTCAAGAGTGAATAGGTTACTTCTCGACAAGCATGCTTCACTATCGACCACATATATCTATCGCTTACTATCAAGTGAGACAGTGGTCAAACGCGAGCCTATCGTTATTAACAAAAATCTCTAAATCACAATTATGACTGATGATACAAATTGATGGATTTTCTTGAATGAACTTGAAACAAGAATTTTGATGGATGGTATAAAATACAAAGAATAAGCCATTTGGCTATCTTTCTACCACAAAACACGGGGGATTTGAAACGAGCAAAAAGTTTTAAGACTTTCTAAATTTTGGAATGAATGAAATGGCTAGATATGAGACTGGCTTGGTTGATCTTGGGAAACATTATCAAATAATAGTAGAAGGCATTATAGTAAGAATTTATCTATGTTTTCTGTTAAATATGTTTGGCTAGATATTTATGTCTCCACCAAACTAATATATCAGCCTGTGAGATCGCACATAATTCATGCTTGAGTGTGATTGCAGGCCTTTTGGGAACTAGGTGCGCCACAATTGCGGTGATAAGGCCTCTGGGCGTCGGGAGTCGCGAGCCAATTCCCGGCCACCATAGGTACACCGCCGGGTTGCGGATGGTGAATAATGGGTAGCTCGCCGTCTGATAACGACCAGGCCCGGGTCGACGCTGCTTAGTGTTCCACGCGCGCTTCAAAGAGATGTCAGCAAAAACCGACGGGGTCCGCTAGGGCCGATGCCAGTCAGGGTCGCGGATCAATATGAGAAAGAGTTACGCGGCCCTGGCTCATGCAACTGAAGGAACACGGGTGGTTTTTAGTCAGTCAAAGCCTGACATGCTTCCCGCTTCACTCAGAGTGGGCGAAGTCATGGGATAATTTCCAGCCGCAAAAAAGAAGGCCTTTTGGGAACAGTTTTTTTGACGCATATTTCCTTTATCGTGGTTAATAATAAAATACTTAGTTTTTTTTTTTGTATTGCTGCTTGCTTCTGCCCGCGGCTTTGCTCACGTGAAAATCGTTTCATTATCCCAATTGAACATTATACCGGGATAAGAAGCATCCTATGTGTTAAACCAGGTTGTAATCGTTTTGCGTGCTCAAACTTTTTGTTTCAATTAAGCAAATTTTCTTTTTTATAATGTTAAGTAGGATAACAACCTGTTACTTAGAAACAAATCAGTAAACCTCATAGATAATTTACTTTAATAACATAAAAATTGCCCAAACACTTTTGATGAAAATGGTTATTTTGGAAGTAAAAGTCTAGGTCTTCTTAGGTTTTTTTTTATTATTAGCACTTAGCACGATCACACAGTCGTTACATACCAACGGTTCAAGTTAGGAGAGTGCGCACCACAGATTACATCGTATATCCCTATAACCACAGATAATAACACCGTTAGGCGGTGTATCAAAATAAGGTAGTTATTACATTGAATGTTAACAACTTTGATTGGTAATCGCAAGGTAAGGGCAATTTTCCATTCAAAACACACTTACTTTGTACTCCTAAACCCGAAACACATATCAACTTTGAAACTATACTAACTGAAAACAAGTAGAAAGCAACTATATCTGTAGACTTAGCGTTCTCTCCATAGCCTAAGATCCCACTGCAAAAATCTCCAGTTATTTTTGGTTTGAATAAACTTAATTTTTGTGAATGATATTGATAGTAGAATATATTGATGCTGGGGCATCAATATGTTCTACTATCAATATTATTCAGTTAAGCTGTTTAGAGTTAAGTTTTCTAGGTATTACTTTGTTGTACTTGGAACGCTGTCATTTCTCTTTTGTTATAGGAATAGGGCTTGTTTTTTAGTGACTATCAGTCGGTCTATTCTGTTATCATCTCACACTTCATGTTTACTTCATCTAAGTTACCACAGTGAGATTTTTGTTACTTTGTCCAGTGATGGAATAGGCAGGTATTTAGAATTTCCGTTTCTAAAGCTATATCAGTTTTCATTGTTCACAAGATGATACCTAAATGTATTTTCATACATACATAATTATGTTTGTCAGTTGTGATCTGCAGGGCAGAAACAATATAACCTTACAGTTACATTTCTATGAGATCGGGAAAACGAGCATAATGAAAACAATACTATGATAATAACTATTATTGATATTATTTGGGTTGCCGTGAAGTTAAAATATAACGTATTATAAAGGAAAGTACTCAGTTTGAACATGTATTATGGTGTAATTTTGTGTGATTAAATGTTTTGAGTATGTGGTGCGTTAAGTTATAAATTGATATAATAAAAAAACTTTTTTACAAAAGCATACTACCGACTTCCAAATAAAAACACAACAAAGTGAAAAATAATTTTCTTTTTGGAAGTCGGTGTCTTTGGTACCAATTTTTTTTGTTAAAGATTATTTTGCATTTTTAGTTGTACCTAATAGGCAAGTTCTTTATTAAGGTACCTATAATGCCAGAATAGATTACCCGAATATCATGAAACTTGAATATAACCGGTGAAATGAGAGTATTCCAAGGTGAACTGTACACATCTGCGTACCCCTTTAGAGCTTAATGGCGTGATTGTATGTTATGAAATGGTATAAAGATAAACAATAAATAGACATGCGATTGCAGCAATCCCGACAGATTTGCCTATTGAAGAGTTCTGTTGTATATCTTCGAGGTTCTTCGTCAGTTCTTCACCAAATTAAAAGAGGACCATTTTTGGAACATACACTTTCAAACAAAAGAATTTTAAGAAATTTATTTATTTATTGGCCTATCTACAATTGTTCCACTGAATGAATCGGTGAAGAAACAAAAAAAAACTTGAAGTTGAACATAGAACCTCCTCTTTTTTGGAATGTCGGTTAAAAGGAAAAGCAGAGCTTTTAAGTCATGTGATAATCAAACTTCTTATTAACTCGATACAAAAGTGAGCCAGATTATAATGATGATGATGATGACTTGTAATTTACGACAATGTATTCATTTTTTGTTGCTTTTAAAAGGTCCTTCATAACTTTCTAAACCCTCGAGACGCGAAATGATCTCACACTTACCTGCATTTCTTTAAAAGCAACAAGAAAAGCACAACATCAGGTACAACCTACATTTATACACAAATACCCGTCATATCTCGAGTTCCTTTCATACCCATCCATCCAGACGCGTGCCTGTACTGAACTTTTGCTTTCACTGCCATAGAGTACCCATTTGCACTGACGCATCTCTTAGCTTTTTGTGATGACGCTTACCTGCATGTATGTTTGCTAGTTTTGCTGTTTATATAATAGAGAAGGGATGTTAATAGGACTGAATTGAAAATAGTAGATTTAGCTGTAGCACTAAATAACAAAAGGATTTAGGCCAGAAGTTGAAAGTTGGCATATCTAGTTCTTCTAATTTAACAGACTGGTGTGTTACTGGGGAGTTTGTTAAGCTTTAGTCTTTTGATCAAAACATACAACGCTGCGGTAAGCAGTGCTAGATACGTTTGAAATGGTTTTTTGTTCCGTCACACTATCCGTCAGCGGTGAGGACGGTACCCGATAACTCAGAGAATTCATGCGTTCTAGAAAACAACGCTTTACCAAAATACTTATCAGTGGTACAGTGTATACATTTTGAGGGTCTGAGTTTTGTAATTTTTGATGTTGGCAATAATTAATCGTCAGCCTCATTTAAATAAATGTATTTATTATTTCGTTTGTTGAGGGTTGTGGCTATTTGATATTAAATTTTACAATGTAAACCATATTTTACAAATTAAAGTAAATTACGAGTGGTTTACGATTGACGTTCATTTTGTAAACCACACATAGAGGAAAGTCAGACTTTTACTCGACTTCTCAGCGAAAACGAATGAATTATGAACTCGGTTATAAATGAATTATAATTTAGCATATTTTTACAAATATTTTCTCATGTTTTACATAAAATGTCCGTAATATTCTTCAAGTACCAAACATTCACCACAACGGTTGTAGCTTAAGTACTTACTTCTAGCTTGAGCCTACGTGTGCGTGCAAACATTTTCTTTTTTACGTGATGCGTACCACTTTATTTTTTATGAGGCCATCAGGGATTCTTTAAGACCTGTTTAGAAACTCCACAGAGGGTTTGTGCCAAGTACAAACCTACATGTTGTTTGTGTAATAAAACTGTGGTCATTAAACATCAGCTGGTTTTCAAGAAAATAATTTTCAAAACTTAGACAGTTGAGCCTACAAATTGGTGCCTGGAGTAATATTTTTTGTGAGAATTATTTCTAGCATTGTTCCGAAAACCACTCAAAGTTTAGGTCTAGCGATCGCTTGGCTAATAACAATTTATTGAACTAAAAAGAGATTGCTCGAAGATATAAAAAACCGGCCCAGTGCGAGTCGGACTCGCGCACGAAGGGTTCCGTACTTGGTAAATTGCGGTTTACGATTTATGACGTATTAAAAAAAAATCTCGTTCAAACCAATTTTAGTTGGAAGTTTACATGGTAATGTACATAATATATTTTTTTTAGTTTTATCATTCTCTTATTTTAGAAGTTACAGGGGGGGGGGGCACATTTTACCACTTTGGAAGTGTCTCTCGCGCAAACTATTTAGTTTAGAAAAAAATTATATTAGAAACCTCAACATCATTTTTGAAGACCTATTCAAAGATACCCCACACGTATGAGTTTGACGACAAAAACAAATTTTTGTTTCAGTTTCAAGTATGGGAACCCCAAAAATGTATTGTTTTTTTTCTATTTTTGTGTGAAAATCTTATTGCGGTTCACAGAATACATCTACTTACCAAGTTTCAACAGAATAGTTCTAATAATTTCGGAAAAAGAAGACAGACAGACAGACATGACGAATCTATAAGGGTTCCGTATTTTGTCATTTGGCTACGGAACCCTAAAAACAGTTTAATTTACCATCTTTGTAAAATTTTGTACCTGCAACCAAAAAGTTATGTGTGACCTTAAGAATTTTTGTCAAGAGTTATGTTTAATAGTTTTATTTTACCTTGTAATATCTAAATTGTTTTTAATTTATAATAGCGGTTTATTTATTTTCTAACTACATACCTAATTATTCATGTTTTCTAAGAAAATGATAGTTCTTATGGTCAATCAAAGTCAAAGTCAAAAGTCAAATATATTTATTTCAACTAGGCCAATAAGCGGCACTTTTGAACGTCAAACAATTAAAAATTTACAAGTAATAAAAATTGATTCTACCGTGCATTCGGAATAGTAGCTTGTTATGGAGAAGAATGCACAAGAAAAAAAACTAAAATAGAATACTTAATTTAAAAAATTGGTGTTTACAATATTTATGACCCCTGTAACACAGGAATTTCCTAGCATGGGGGTCATTGATCATGTATTTTGTACCTCATCAAATGCATCCTAAGTTAAGTGTCACCTGTAATTCTGTATTTTTTTTTGTCCAATAAATAAATTATATAATTTTACATAAGTACATACATTAACAATTTCAAATATGTGACAGACACGTAGGAAAGTAATTTATTCGAACATTTTCGTTCCTTTATTAATATTGGGTACGGTACATTAAGACCAATATTTATTCCAACATTATAGCTTAATTTCGCCACACTGTTGCACTACCCAATTTATAATCATCACAATCCGTCTTCTGTGACCCGTGCCGACAGTTCGATAGCACACCTCCGACCCTGTTGAGAACCGTTGTGATCGTTGTTTATCAGAACTGGGTTAGTGCAGGTCAAGTGAAATTAATTTATGGAATTCTAGAGATGGCTTGGAAGTATCTCAGTGAAAGGCATTGCAAATTGTGATTGTGCGTCGTAATGGTTTTAAGATAAGTAAGCAGTTTGAGTTGTTTTTTTTTTGTGAATAAACCAAAGTGTATGTCGGTACATCTAAAACCCAGAAAACATTCATCATCATCAGCCTTTTTAGTGTTCCCACTGCTGGGACACAGGTCTTCTCTCAGAGAGCGAATGGGCCCAGTGCGGTTGGTGGATATCTCATGTATTCGAATTTTTGGTTCTAGGACATACCGGTTTCCTCACAATGTTTTCCTTCACCGCTTTGAGAGCAGTGATGATGAAATTATTTACACAAAGTAAAGTGCCTGCCTGTGTTCGAACCTAAAACCTACTCGTACAACTTGTAAGTCACGGCTTGCGGTTAACCACCGGGTGACAACTACACAAATATATTACGCATTAAGAAAATATATATATATATACCTATGTAAACCTTATGTTTTCAAGCAGTTTCTCTCACTTTTCGTGACCAATGCGTATATTTTTCGTGTATTTCCCGGTAAAATAATGCCTATGACACTCAATAATTAAACTTTTTATAAGCTAAATCATTCTCGTAATTGGAACACAGTTCCAGAGATGACCTTAGACCAACATTATAAGCATATAAATACTAAATTCCTTTACTGTTGGCGCGATGCTATTCGATTTATATTTCACCGATAAGCGATTTTTACTATGAGAAATTGCAAGAATATTCACATGGATGCAATGGGATGCAATTCGATCGATACGCACATGAGTTTTCTTAGAAAAAAATTACGCGATATCGCCGATATCGACGTAATTTAAATTACGTCCAGAAATGGGCCTTACATAATATATCCTTTTGCAATATAAGTTTAGCTTGAAAGCGTTTAAATTCTGTTTTTACGAAATGTTTACTGTTCTTGTCCTTTCTCATATTAGTTGTATCCTTTAAATTTAGTACGAACTTACAACATCCACAAAACACCAAAAAATATAGAAAACATTGAGTAACCGCGAAAAGAAAATGTATTATTATAACAAGCCCTCTGGTGACGGTAAAAGACACCATTGTTTTACGCGGGCCATAAATAATGGTATACCCATGTAAGACTACGAACGGCTTGTTTATTTCGTGATAAAAACTGACAGGACTCGCAAGGGAGGCATTCGTATTTTTACACTGTCTGAAAAACGTTAAATTATAGTGAAATGTGTTTTATTGAGTAACTGTTTTGTATTTTATCTTGATATACTTAATTGGGTTTGAAAGTGCTAAATGATACAAACAACCAATACTTAAAAATTATTGTGAAACATCGCAAAGAAGCCGACATGCCCTAGAACTTAATACTCGAAGGCCACCAATCCGCACTGGGTCCACGTAATGGTTTATGGCTCACTAGATCCCACAACACAGAGAATCCTAGTGTGGGATCCTGGGAATTTTTCAATAACTAGCACTTAAGGGTATCTATGTAATGTATTGGTTTAATATTGTAATGTGTAAAAATGAAAGGAATAAAGTTTTTTTTTTTCTATTATAACCTGTGCCTGTGTCCCAGTTCTGGGAACGTCCCTCTCATATAGTATGTACCTGAGCCCATCTCTGAGAATGTTATAAGCTAACTATAAATAGTTTTTAATATTGAGTATACCGCTCCTATTCTGAGACCGATTGCTAGCGTAAGATCAACGATAATATTTATTTCTATTTCAATAAAATTATAGCGATTATTTTCTACTGCCACAATTATTTTACCTATATTCATTTCTTCCCCGAATTCAGCTGGAATAATAATATATAAAACCTTCATATCTCGTAAACTGGCGAACCGATTCCGATACCCACGATATATCTCTAAAAGAAAAAATATTATATTAAAAATGTTTGAGGAAAAGAAATGGCAAAATACTGACGCATTTCTAAGTGTATGTTCATTTTCCTGAAGGTAAATCTTTAGCTCGCTTTGATAGCGGCCATTTGCAATACTGATATTTGTCAAGTCAACTGACGAAATAAAATGGGATATTACTCTGTTTCTAGGGTTCCGTAGTCAACAACGAACCCTTATAGTTTCGCTATGTCCGTCTCTCCATCCGCAGCTTAGCTCAAAGACTCTTAGTAGTAGAAAGGTACAATTTGGCATGGATATGCCCATTAATTACGCCGACAAAGTGTTGGAATAAAATCATGAAAACAATATTTTAAGGTGCACGTAAATTGGGGATTTTCTTTTTGCCTCTCCCCTGGTATGGGTTATCGTTGGTTAGGCTATTCAAAAATATTACGGTTCTGTTACAATAATTTTTCGATTCAGGTATCCGTTGACGTACAATTAAGCTTTAACTATCACAGCTAATTAGGATGTACAAGATTACGAGTAATAGTCGACCAATTTATTAAAATTAAACATTGAAAAATTACTTGTAAAACGTTGTTATTTTGTAAACAGGAAGTAAATATAAGTTCATGAACTAATTGAATATAAGTTTGGCGTGAGCCGCCAATACCGTTTAAATGTTCATGAAACAAAAATAGCCCTCTTCTTAGTCAAAGTCAAAACGTTTATTGCGAACTAAGTGTATCATATTGGTGTTATATTATGTTAGTACTTATGACTTAGCAGCCTTTTACAAGCATTGCAATTATCATTCTGCTGTGCTTATCATTCTAAATTAGCATGCATTAAACATTATCAACATTATCATTACTGAATTATTATATTTTACATTAATATAATTAAATTGATAAAAATATAGTTATGTCAAAATTCAATGTCAATAATAATGAATTTAATACAATTATAAAGCAATATCAATGTCATCCTTTTCAGGTAGTACAAATTATAATTTCGTATGAAGTTAAATAGGATAGAGTAAATTTGATTGTTTGTATAGTCCGCATTATTGTGCAACGATTGAACCCTATTACTGCGCGTAACACTTCGCCGGTTTTATTCATTTGTTTATTTCGGTTGATATATCGTGTTATGATTTTTTATTTTCTGCTTTTCCTCTGTTTGTCTATTTTCGGTCGGTAAGTATTGGGTAATTCTCAAGGTATTGCTACTTTTATGTGTTATTTTGTGGTTTCAAGTGTCTTCTTAGGCTGTTTACGATAATTTAACTACTAGCAAAAGTTTATTTGCATTTTAACTCAAAATAAAGTAGATAATTAATCGCCACCATGCATATTGTACAGGTACAACCCTCAACACTACACTTAGTCACACCTACTACTCACATACACCTAAACTTCCACACCATCATCTACACCCATAAAACACAAATCCCAGCGCGTTTTAAGCCGTTCATAAAAATACTGTATTTTATTATTTTGTTTTTGTCCTTACTTGTATAAGATTACATATCTTGAACTGAATTCATAACTTCAATAACTTAATAACAATTGTATAACCAGGGAAGGGCAGAGTATCCTAACACAACCAATTTATTTGCTTAAAAGGATTCTCCCCATTGTAACTAGAATATGTTATTTAAGTTGATGCAACAAACATTTTTTTTTAATTTAATGTAAAGATTATTAGTCTATCTATCTATAGATATGTGCATCATCATCATCAGCCTTTTTAATGTTCCCACTGCAGGGACACAGGCCTCCTCTCTGTGAGAGGAAATGGGCCGTAATCCATCACGCAGGCCCAATACGGGTTGGTGGATGTCACATGTATTCGAATTTTTGTTTCTAGGACATGTCGGTTTCCACACGATATTTTCTTTCACCGTTTTGAGAGCAGTGGTGGTGAAATAATTGACACAAAGAAAAGCGCCTGCCTAAGATTGAACCCACAACTGACCTATAAGTCGCGGTCGATACCACAATGAAGTGAGGTAAAAGGCAAAGTTTAAGAATTATCTTTGCCGAAAACGTAAAAACATTGTTATACCATCCGCAATCACTGACTCCTTTTTATTTCGTATCACTCCTCACACATTCCATCCTTCTTTTTTTTGGCCTTTCTTACCCGCTCCATTTATATTCATAACTCTTTTAGTATCATGCGTTTCATACCTTCTCATAGTATGACCATACCAGGACAAAAGGTTTCCTTTCAACTTTTTAACAACAAAAACATGGACAATAATATGGATTAAATACAGAGCTTATATACAACAATTTTGTTTTGGCTTTTCTAGTCCCCAAGGATTTGGAGGGTGAAAATAACAATACATGTAATGATAGGCGGTCTCCCAATGGTCTGAGATCTCCATAGAAGTCCGTTTTCCTCAATTCACTCTTACAAATTGCATTCATTGAGACGCAACAGGATAAGTCGACGGCTTTTCCTTTCTTAATGGATGATAAAATATCAATATTTTCGTTTTAGTTCTTTTTTCCTTGTTCAAACGAAGCGTTAAAAAAAGTTATAACGAATTGTACAAAAAAATATAAGAAAATATAAATTATTCAATGACTGACACTAGACGAGCCTAAGGGCTTAGAAAAAGAGACATTTTATAAGACAGGTCCAAATTTACTTCGTGACATTTCGGTGGCGCATGTCAATCAAATACAGTTCGGACATTCTGACAATCATTATTGCTGATTCAACTTTATTCTTGAAACCTGGACTTACATCGTAAATGTAAGTCTGAAATAGCCAAGTCAGAGGCTTGTGAGGTTCCTAGAGGCGGCTTAATTAACATAATTAAATGACAATCATCTGACACCAGAGGTGGCCATATCCTCACCCGAAAAGAAGAAGAACTTTACTTTTTAGAGATCCGTACCCGAAGGGTCCAAACGGAGTGCTATTGCTGTCAATCACGTTTCAATCTGTTTGTCTGTCAGTCGTATCTCACACAGGTTTACAGCCAAAAGGTTAAAGCGGCTGTCTTCAAATTTTCACAGTATAAGTATCTTGTTGACCCAAAGCCAAATAAATTATAAAAAAAATGGTTTTTAAAGGTTTTCAAAGGGGGCTCCCATACAGCTAAAGCAGGAGAACAAAAAGAAATAAACTGTTCCATCAAGTCGGGTATCGTTGCTTAGAACTTTTTGACTAAATACATCTGTATATTTTGTTTTAAAAATATTGTATAACAGAGGAATAAGAAGCCACCAAAGTCAGATTTTTCCAAAAATTGTTCCAAGGAATTTTCTAATTTTTTATTGATCTATAAACTTCATGTTTGATGATAATGTTTATTATTTCGTATATTTTATAACATATATTACCACTTAGTGCCAAAGGCTACTGTTTATCCCGGCGAAAATGCACATTTCTTGGAAGGAAAATGCTATAGTAACCTATCAAAGTGCATTAAAAAGTCAATTTTTCTCATTGTAACGATGTCTAAAAAATCCCTAAGATTACTACGTTCGCTGCACTCTCTTAATTTAATAATTTATTTAATCTTTTGAACCAAAAAAGGGAGTTAGCATAAGTCTTGACGTATAACGAAGCTTTGAAGTTGGCAAGTAATAGTGGAAATTGCCGCACAGGCAATGGCATAGCTCTTAAGTTTAATACCAGGCCCCTCAGAAAGTATTGCGAAAAAAAGTTTTTATATATGGGAGACTGGCCAGTTATAATGTTTTTCGAAAGTATGATTATTTATAAGTAAAAATAAGTAAGTTCCAATTTCAAAATTTCCCTCCACATTTTTTGCGAGTTAATTCAAAGTATTGTGTCTCACTGAAATATGGATCTGCGCCGGGAACATTTTAGAGCTATGATTTTATACGATTTCAAGTGTCGCCTGAAACCGGATGAATCGTACGATAGACTTCAAATGGCATTCATGGATGAAGGCCCTTCCAAGGCAACCGTGTATCGTTGGTATAACGAATTCAAGCGCGGTCGACCAACTTTGGGGGATGACGAAAGAAGCGGTCGCCCTTTGACGGCTGTTACCGAAGAAAACGTGCTAGCAGTGAAAAATTTAATCCAAGACAATAGGCGAATTACATATCAGGAGATTCAACACATATTGAAGATTGGATCGGGAAGCGTTCACGAGATTCTACACAGCCATCTTCGCGTGAGGAGGATAGTATCACGCTGGGTGCCGCACAACCTCACCGATGCTCAGAAGCAGGCCCGGGTGGAATGGTGCCGTGATATGCTTAACAAATTTGAAGCAGGCTCGTCTCGGCGTGTTTACGACATCGTTACAGGTGATGAGTCCTGGATTTATCAATACGACCCAGAAACCAAGCGCCAGTCGACTGTTTGGGTGTTTCAAAATGAGCCAACGCCTACCAAAGTGAAGCGATCTAGAAGCGGGGGTAAGATTTTGATCGCTAGCTTTTTTAATTTGACTGGCCACTTGGTATCAATTCCCTTACGGGATCAAAGAAGCATTAATGCCGAATGATATACTACCAAATGTTTGCCAGAAGTTTTCTCTGTTATAAGCAACAAGCGACCAAACACAGGACTCCGCGGGCTACTGCTCCACCACGACAATGCACCTGCGCACACTGTTGTATATTAGGATATGTCTATGGCAACACTCATGAGCAGGAACGCTTAGTTCCGCCATATTGATTGTAACACGCAGAGACGACAAAATACATTGATACGTTATGTGAAACATGTGCGTTGTTATTTGGTCCCCACCTAATATTATACATGGTGTCAGGTGGTAAATCTGAAAATGGAAAAGCCAAATAAAACTCTTCGGTAGTATAGTGGTAAGTATCCCCGCCTGTCACGCGGGAGACCGGGGTTCGATTCCCCGCCGGAGAGCCAAATAAAAGTAATAATGAGTATATTGTTAAAACAGAGTGTGATGTAAATGTACCAACCGAGGGAATTGTACCAACCGAGGGTAATGTACCAACTCCAATAAATAATAGTAGCTCTCCTGTAAATGTTACCAGAACAGGAAGAGTTGTTAGACCTCCAGCCTATTTAAGTGATTATATGTTATAAGTAAAACCGGGGGGATGTTGTATATTAGGATATGTCTATGGCAACACTCATGAGCAGGAACGCTTAGTTCCGCCATATTGATTGTAACACGCAGAGACGACAAAATACATTGATACGTTATGTGAAACATGTGCGTTGTTATTTGGTCCCCACCTAATATTATACACACACCGCACTCAAAACGAGGGACTTCCTGGACAGCACGCCAGTCAAACTCCTGGGTCACCCTCCTTACAGCCCTGATCTAGCACCGTGTGACTTCTTTTTATTCCCAAAAATAAAAAATCAGCTCAAAGGGATACAATTTTCGCCGCCGGAAGATGCGCTGGCTGCGTTCGAGCAGGCTGTAAACGAGGTGTCTGCGGCGGACTGGAAAAAGTGTTTTGAAAACTGGTTTAGGCGCATGAATCTTTGTATAGAGGCTGGTGGAAAGTACTTTGAAAAGATTTAATAAAAATATATGTACGTATAGAACAATTTTTTTTAGTTTCGCAAAACTTTCTGAGTGTCCCACGTACAAGTAATCTAATAATCCAAACGTTCTAGCCAGTTCTTGAGGAGTAATCATAAGAAAATTTGTGGGATTGATGATGTTGTTTATAACATCTAATCTAACAATAGATGACAAAAGACCCTAAATATCACCGATCGACCGTGAGGAAGTGAGTAACCATGGAGTTTCTTGCCGGTTCTTCTCCATAGGAATCGACCAACCCGAACCGTGCACATTGTCGACGTTTTATAAGTGCCCATGTAGGCCTATGTGAAATAAAAATTATTGATTTAGATTTTGATTCTGAAGAGGATGACCACCCATCACAGGTGAAACATGCAAAAAGAGGACAGAACCTGAGCACTCAGACAACCCAGACCAGCACCCTTATTGCGTAAGTGAATTCGGCAAGGCAAATGGCAATGAGGATGAACAACCGAACAATCACATAGACGGAAATCCACATCAGGACTTTCATCGCATGTGATTGGTCGATTATTCATATTCTTTGCCCTTTGCCTTGCCGAATTCATTTCTCAATACGGCTACAGGCAGCTCTCTGGCGCAGACGTACTAGGAAATCCAACCCCAGCTTAACTGGAAAGAAAGAAGGAAAGAAAAAAAAAAACATCAAATCTAATTATTCCAAAAGTAGAATGACTCGTTTGTTGTAAACTATAGCTTAACTTTATTTTTTTACCGACTTCAAAAAGGAGGAGGTTCTCAATTCGACTATTTTTTTTTAATGTGTTTCACCCCGTAACTTTATATTAGCTGAATCGATTTTGATGATCCTGTTGCTGTTTGAAAGTTGGTTGCTCCTCGTGTGGTCCCGAAGTCTGATGAAGAACATCGAAGATATACAACAAAACTCTTGAATAAACAACTACAAATCTCTCGGGTTTGCTGCAATTTTTGTTTTCTTTTGTAACCTTTTTTCTGTTATTCGTAACCGACTTCGGCAATGAAAGTTATTTTTCGTTTTGTAGTGTTTTGTTTTGGAAATCGGTTTAAGTTTTTGTTATTATTTTTATTTTTTAGTTTTTGTACGTACCAATTAACTATTTATAGCCAAGTTAATCTCATGACGATGCCAATAAGCCCAAAAAAATACTAGGATACTTTGTTTTATTTCAGAGTTCCAGTGGCCATTGCGCCCTTTTTCATTAGTTCAAATGTTCAAAAATCGCTATATGTATGGCTACAATATCTGAGGAGTTGCCTCGATTTCTCTAGGACCCCATCATCAGATCCTGGTTTCCTCATCATGGTACCACCCTTGAGATATCTCTTTTCCAACAAAAAATAATCATTAAAATCGGTTCATAAACGACGAAGTTATCCGCGAACACACATAAAAAATAAAATATACGGTCAAATTCAGAAACCTTCTCCTTTTTGTGAAGTCGGTTAAAAAAGATTTCCATCAGACATTCCATTCTATTATCCCAGAAAAGTGAACTATTCGTTTCGAATAGGCTACAGAAGTATAGATTCGACTGTCTCGTTGGTCATAAGGGACCCCTGAGCATGAAGTCCTGGATTCAATGCCTGGGTCAAGCAAAGTGTTATTGGTTTTCATATCTAAAAACAAAAATCTTCTGTTTTTATATAACAATCTTATTAAAAGTTATATGTTTGAGCCGTTTGAGATTGAAACATTAGTTTCATGGGCTCCGAGTGCGCATCAAGTTTTTCGTGACATTAGCACAAATCTCGTCGACTCTGCACGTGACCAGAGGGCTGGCCTTTTCTTCGGCCAGATAATCATCATTGCCATCTAGCGTGGCAATGCTGCCAGCGTTCTGGGTACTTTTCCCATTGACATCGTTGTGGGCGAATTTTTTATGCATAAGAGTCCCTTTTCCCTTTATAAATAGGTTTGTTATTTTAATTTATAATATTCAATTGTATACAGTGAGAGGAGGGGGACATGATAATACTGGCAATATTAGTGCATACGAGTAGTTGGAAATCGATAAATCTTGAATAAAAAATCTAAGCACTATGCTTAGATAGTCAAACTACCTTATTAACTAAACTATTGGATTTATTTTCAAATGCAGACTGGGAATGTTAATCGATACTCGTATTATATGCAGTTGAAATGAGTGTCGTATAGTCGTCCCCACACTGTATATGGTATTATATCACACTAATATTATAAAGGCGATAGTTGGTGAGTGCTTGTGTGTTTTTATGTTTGTTATTTCTTCACGCTCAAACGGCTGGACGGTTCTGGATGAAATTTGGCACAAAAGATATTTTTATCCCGGGAATATGTTCCCTCGAGATAATTTTCGACTAGCACGCGGACGAAGCCGCTGGCAGAAGCTAGCTTGTCTAGATTCGTGCCCAGTTGGTGGCAATAGAGTTGCATCCTATTACGTGGGACTTAACTGGTCGAATGGCGTAATTACCAAAACAATTAAAACGCCATTGTGTCTCGCGTGGATCCTCGTTTCAGGCACTCAAGGGGTTAAACATAATTTCGAAAATGTGGGTTACTACAAGTGCACCTCTACCCAACCCTTTGGGCAATACAGTCATGATATTATGTTATGTGAAAGTCGATGACCATGGCCTGTCTCTCTATGCTTCTAATGTCAAAATCACAACACTTGTCAAAATGGTAGTTGGTCAATTACTCGAATTTTTTAAGTATAATACAAAAAATACATTTAACTGTCACTCTTTGATTAAATATTAAAGCGCTGTGTCAGATTATATTACTAACTTAGCAGAGTTATTACTTTATTCTTCAAAACTGTCTAGATTATAAATAAAATATAAGCTAGACCCTATTTATCTAAGTTAGAAGTAAACTTTATTGGTACTGAATTTTTGATCAAGTCACCCTTTGCTTCAATCTTTCTAGACTTGTGAAGGCCAGTCTGTAGTTTGTGACCACTGATAATCTTTCTGTCAATGCATAATAATAATTACGATTCAACACATTTCATTCATAACTCATTTCATTTTTTAAACTACTTTATTTTCCTAACGACAATATCCAACTATTATTTGGTCTTTTGTAGCATATACTACAAGAAACATAATTATTACGACTGAAAACACCACTGTGTAGCAAAAACGACCCCTACGAAATACACATCTCCGTAATCACTAAATCTAAACCCCAATATAGAAAACGTCGAATTCTTTCACATTCCGGCACGTGGATTCCTAATAATCCTGACCGAAATAAATTACGGGGATAAGGATAGAGCGCCATCGGTCATTATAATCCGGTGTGACGTCACCATTCACGTTATCTATCGCGGCAATCTGAACTGAGGCACAAAATAGATAGGTGTAGAAGGTCAGTTTCGTACAACGAGATAATACAGTTGCACACACATTTAGACAGTAAATCAATCTCTCAATTCTTGTCCAACTACGTTGAGGTCGGCTCTTAGTCTGATTTGATATAGCTGCATGCCAGTATTTTACTTATTGTGATAGGAAAACCTTGCCGTTCCTCATCATCTTTTCTCCTACGTTTTCCTTCCCACTCGACAAGTCGTTACAGTGGATCATTTACTGTTTGTGCTGTCCGTCTCTGGAAAAACTTCATCTTGATCAACATATTGATAAGATTATTAGTAATGCCTTCCGCATGTATGGGTTTGTGATGAGATGTATGACTGATTTTAAACGTAGTCATACATACATTCATTTATACAAGTCTTTAGTGAGATCACAGTTAGATTATGCTGTAATGATTTGGAATCCCTTTTATGCAAAATACAAAGAAAAGCTTGAAACCGTACAGTATAAATTCCTTAAAGCCACTCATTACCGGTGTTTCCGTAAAACTGCCTCTTATCATAATTTATTGAAACATTATAAACTTACAACCCTTAATATTAGACGCACCTTTTTGGAAAGCATGTTTCTTTATGACCTGTGTAATAACAAATATGATTGCTCAGATTTAACAAACAGATTGTGTTATGTAGTACCTAGGACTATCACAAGACGCGCGGTGCGCGGTTGCCCGCTGTTTGCGGTCTCCTCGTGTCGCACAAACGCGGGGGCCCGCGCACCTTTGCGTCGTTTAGCAGAGAATTATAACACCCTATTCTCAAATCTAGATTTATTTTCTTGCTCAGCTAGTACATTTAGAAATGAAATCCTTAAAGCCATCAACAACTGTGAGAATTAATTTAACTTAATTAACATCCGTATTTCTGTATCTGTAGATTATGTGTTTTTTCTTTTATTGTATAATATAGTATTTAACGAAGCTAAGGCTTATTAGTATTGCGCTTGTGCATGTATCTTCCAATTTTAATTATATATGATGTGGATAACGTTGTTAGTTGCACACTAATGTAGTCTTGTACAATTATTTGTTAACCATATATAATGTGTAATGGTTTGTTTTCCCTAATAAATAAAATAAATAAAATAAAATAAAATAAAACCCTCTCACTCCATACGGGACAAACCTTTGCTGGGGACTTTTGAGGAAAGAACAAGGAAAAATTTCCTGTTAACATGACGCATAGATGGGTATGCATTGTGTGCACTTATTTGTTGATTTTGAATAAATAATCTGATATAATTGGTTGCTAAACAGCTCAGAGATTTTTATCTTGTTGATTTTTGAGGCAGGAGCCACTCATTATTAGTAGGTTCGTCCAAGTCGGCACTACTGATGCTGGTACCTTCCCTGGGCTTTTGATGAGTTCCACCTGGTGGGGGAAGACGGCCAGGGAGCCGTGAAGAAACGGCGTCGTATTCAAAATAGGCGTCGCGGAGCGTTTACAGACACACACAACAAGCCATTCATATGTGGGCGCGAGTTGCCATACCCAAAAGGGTAGGCGCTTTAACTCGTGCTTACAATAAGTTTGGTCTAGAAGACAACAAAGCAAGCTTGTAGTATCGAACACTGGTATCGCTTTTGCGGTCAAGGAGCACAGATCCGTGAGCGCTCGTCTCATCTCCTTGCGGATCTGACACGACATCCAGGGAGTCTTTCTGGCCTCTTATCCATAACAACTGTCAAACATCTAAACGAGGTACTCAAGGGTACGTATGGCAATCACAAACATAATATGGCAGTCGCGATTGGGCTTGCATTCACTGTAAGTGAAGCGTGTCTATGTGTGCGTGCATTTTTGAGATGACCTTCTGTATTCATCTTTTTTGTGACTTAGGGAACTTGGCTGAACTCGCCTTTACGAAAGTCGTGCTTCGTAATGAAATATTAGTTTTTAAAAGGAGGGAAATGTCAAAGAAGTTTTTCGCTGCACAGTGAGTTTTGTAAAGTATGTCGGCGAATTAAGGTGGTGGAAGATTTTTTGCGGTGAAAAGAAGGGAACATGGTTTGAAAATGAAATGTAGAAAATAAATCAAGGTCTTGGTTGCTAAAAAGGAGTTTCTATTGACTTATTAAATGCGACACAGAATCAGTAATCACCTCCGTCTTAATTTGTTTTAAGATTTCTGAGTTAGTTCCAGTAAAATCTACAATTTCTGATTAATTTTGACATACAGTAAAATAAGTCAAAGTATGAACACATTCTGTATGTACATAGGAAATTATTTACTATTTTTCAGATTATTATTTCAGATTCTATCTCAAATCTAAATCTGAACTAATAATGATAAAGCGATTTTTTTTTTTTTTCTTTTTAGGAAGTTTGAATGATAATGTTGTCGACGTGGCTGAATTCCGGTCAAAACATATTTAATTTAAACATATTTTATATCCAGAAATACTGCTTCGATCACGAAAATCCTATTACATCAAAGTTACCCGATCGTTGCGTTTTCGGTAAGGTTACTATATAGGCTAGTTTATATTCTGAAAACAAAAACAACGATCTGAAAATGAAAACTCGGCCACGGGAACAAAGTAAGAAGTAAAATAAGAAGGAAAGTAGGAATATCATAACTAGATAAAAAATTATGAACGATAAAAACAACAGTCAGCAGAACAAAACGACACTAAAAAGAAAACTGTTTAGCTGAAAGGCATATCGGTAAAATTCTGGAAATCAATTTCATTGGAGGAAACGTTTCCTTGTCTATTCTCTGCACGTTAACGTACATACGGTTTCAATGGAACCCGATGCTCGCAGATACTACCTCCTGTCATTTCACAATAATGTTTCGTCTAAAATGTTTCATTTTACGAACTAGTGCACATCCAACAATGTGATTTCATCCTTATGTCAATGTGGATAGAATTCTTGTGAGTCAATATGCACTAGTGATTTGTACTACCTACACTAGTAACGCCATCTACTATGTTACACTGGTACTTACTCTATGGTATATTGTTCTTACTCAAAAGTTAAAGTAAAACGTCGAAATGTGTTTTTCAGGAGTACTATAAACACTGAACCACTTATTAATGCATCCTTAATCCACAATCATTTCATTAATACACATCAATGGAAACAGAAAAAAAAAAATTGTAGACAAACAGTTTTTAGGCAACTGCACATCAGTGGTAACACTGTGAAATTGACATGGCTTTTATGTTGTGGCAGAAAATTTTGCAAAGGAAGTGTTATCACTGCAGTAAAAATTTCAGTTGCCAAACAAATTCTCAATACAAATTCTCCACGGAAAATAATTATTAAGAATCTGCTAACTAGTAGTTAAACAGTCAAAACTGCCTAGATTCTAAATAAAATATAAGATAGACTCTATTTATCCAAGTTAGTAGTAAGCTTTATTGGTACTGAATTTTTAATCAAGTCACCTTTTGCTTTAATCTTTTGAGACCTACTTGTGAGAGCCAGTTTTCTGTGCTTCGTGACGACAGGTAGTCGTTTCGTTAATGTGAAATAGTAAAATACTGTAGTTCGTCATGTTTTCACAACACTATGAACAGTTTGTACCTCAACAGCAGATTGAGCAGAAATTAAAACAATACCTAAGTATTTTCGTTTTAGAATGATTTTCTGTCAGAAATGACATAGAGGAATAAACGACTGTCATTCATCTATATAAAATGTTACACCCAAAGCAAGAACTGTCTCAAAAAATACGCACACTAGAAACCAATGTCTGTCTGTCATACATTAGACCTACTACGTTCCAAAACCTACTGATTGGGAGCAGACTTTGATTCTAGTAACACGGTTGTCTCTGAGGGCCTTCTAGTACGTACGAAATGTCTAGATTAGGATTTAAAAAAAATATTGTTTGTGCCTAATAAATCCAATGAAAAATAATCTTTTTTTAAAGACACAATAACATCAAACTTGAGCTATAATTTCGTAAAAATATTGGTCAAAACAGTTTATTTTTGTATCAATATTTTCTATGGCCGTTAGTCAATCTAACAATTTTCAACACTGAAACAAGCTGTACACTTGATATTTGACTCACGATGTGCTAATTAATTTGGCAAGTTGAAGGCAGGGACTGTATAAACGTTCTGCACAAACCTGGTTTACAAAGAGACCGCTAACTTTATTATCATGCTTCTCACAATTAGATTAAAATAGTAGTCAGAGCCAAGTCTTCATTGTAAGAAACCAGAACTTTGTTTATTTTTCAGTTTTGGTAGTTAATGTTTAAGCTTATTGTGGCAAGTAGCTTATCAAAGAATGTAAAATATGTTTTGCTGTATCTTTAATCACTGCAATCGTTAAATAAAAGACTAAAAACGAATTCTCTGAAATTGCTTTCAATTTAACAAAACGGCTAATTGGGCCCTACTCATATTGTTTTTTTTTTTAAACATACCCACACACAACATAGAGAAGTAATAAATGCACAGAAGAGATCACAAAGATGCTGCTTATTTCAAAAGAAAAGTTGAATGAGAAACGTAGACACAGACTTATTCGTCGATTTACCATTAGCGACGATATCAAAAGTCTTTCAAGTATTTAATAAACGTAAAGTGATACAAACACTGTCTACATGGACACAAGTTTGCTTTTCGTTAAAAAAGCCGGCTGAAGAGTCAAAAAATTTACTCAATCTAGCAATGTATAACCGTTGGACGAAATCATAAACTATGTTGCAAACGAACCTTTTTAGCACTGCCTAAGTATTGTGCCTTTGTTTTTGTGTATCGTATCTAACTATGTCAAATACATGTTATGCTTTCTTTCAAAACAACAGGTATCACTTTCATAAAGTCTCATTTGGCCACACCTAATGTATGTCTGGCGCACCACAGGCAACCTTGTTACTAACTAAGCCTCCTGTTTGATCGTTTAACCTCGTACATCGGCTATTCTCTTAGTCGTATCGATACAAGATAACCAGAAGTAACAGGTTGTCAAGCAACAATCCTGGCCTTTTTACCCGACTGCCTTAGGGGGTTCCCCCCTAAGGCAGTCGGGTAAAAAGTGTGTGTGTTTATCAGTCTATGTGTGTATAATAATAATAATAATAATAAAATTGTTTATTAACCAACAGAAGCTACAGATATACATATAACAATACAAATGTTGCAAAATCGGTAAAATAATTTATATAACCCTGCCTCTTAAACTAGGATCACCTGTATTTTAAGAGACAGTGTTCGGCCGAGCAGTTCCTTAAACATAATTTATTACAATAGGTGGACGGTACAAGTAAATTAGGATTTGTGTTGTAGATTTTTTTTGTGTGAAGTGTGATAGTGGCGTGGCGTTCTAGAAATCAAATTAGTTGCCTGATTTTTATAATTCTTACGGCAATCGATTCGTCTTAACCTTGCGAGTGTCACTGACTAGATTAAAATTGGAAAATAAAAAATGCCTGATTTTGACTGCCATATTGTGGGTTTGGCCAATTTTTTTTCTTTTAAAACCCATTGTGTGGGCTATCAAAATATAGGATTTTAAGAGGTGATTTCAAAAATATATAATTCCTATAAATATATAAATTAAATGTAATTCGAAAAAAATTTACTAAAAAGTTAAAAAAAAAAAAAAATACAAAAGGCCCGACTGCTTAATACTGTGCAGTCAGAGGATACAAATTTGCGAGCTGGTTGACCAAAACTATATGTATCCTCCGACAGTAAGATTTTCTTTTAGTTTAATCAGCCGTGTTCTTTTATTTTTGAATTATTTTGAGTCCTAAGTGTAATTGGAGGCAGCTGAAAGAGAACCAGTATTTTACGTAGAGCAACTGCCTATCTGAATTCCACAACCCAGTATCTGGATAATACTATAGAAAACTGGTGTTAGATTTCAAGTTTCTGGCTACCCGTAAAGGCTGTGAAAGATCTACAAATGACATGGCTTAACGTGCTTTCCGAGGCACGGAGGAGTCTAGATATGTTAAGATATGTCATCCTTGCCTTTACAAACATCTGAGGAGGCTCTCGTTGGACAGCTGGACCATGAGCTTGATCCATAGAGCGGTACTCCTGGACACGGCGCGTGTAGTCACGTAATTACTCTCTCAGGAGCCCTGACCACCGGTAGCTTGGACCCTGTTCCCGTTACTGGTGGGCTACTATTTTTATATTTTTTAATGTTTAAACATGGCTTTACTTTGAAGATGAACCCGTGCGCCGTTTGTTATTAAGACAATATTCAAGTAACATTACAATCTAATAAAACGACAAAGACATTACCATTTTAATTTACAATACAATCAAGTTCTAACCTTTGCCCTTTCAACTCCATTTTCTTTGCAATTTATATCACTAAAGATTTATTCTTATATCAATTCCTTGATCTGTATAAAATTGATAAACATAAAAGCAGATTGATATGAGCGTGTATGAAAGTGGATTTTATTAGGGTTTTCACTGACATTCTGAATGTTTTGGGTAGGGTTATGCCGCAATAATTTTTGTGTGCGAGCCACAGGCGCGTCGGACGAATAACCGAAATATTATAAAAGTTTGCACAATTTTTTTTACTGTTTTTTTATTCGAGTACTATCTGGTTTTCGTAATTTGTTGCCTGTACTCTTATTTTATTTATTCAAAAATACACTCTAGGCTAACAGTACCAAAACGCGTAGTAATGCTAGAAATATTTGTCACAAAAGATGAAAAAATCTATTACATTCACAACGCAATCACATACGGCGTCGGTATGATAAATTTACTAATGCTGTACCCAATGTAAATTTGTGTATATTCAAACATCATTATTTTAAGGCGAGTGTTAGGTTTATCGATGCCACTAACTCATTGAATGCCCTAATATATCATGTTTAATATACTAATCTTCCATAAATCCATCCTAATACAGTCAATGTTTTATTATCAAATATCAAAACGTATTTCAGTTCACTACAATAGTCAAATTAGAACAATATAATTTGTTATATTTCATGATTGGCCTGGCCATCCGATTTCCATATTAGAACATTCTAACCTTTAGTGCTAACTACATGAAAATCTGTCTGATATAAATTCAAACATACAATTTGATTGAATTTATATCAGTAATTATTTGATTTGAATAAAAAAAATGTCTTATGTGCTATTCCAGACTACTCGTATAACCTACTTCTGTGCAAAATTTCATCCAGATCCGTTCATACTTTCTGGTGTGATTAAGTAACAAACATACACCAATCCAAATTTTCGCATTTATAATATTAGTAAGACAAGATACTATTATTTTGTTTTTGGACGTAAATGTGCCTATTTGACCTTTTTGTTTATTATTTTTTTTACATTTTGTACCTGGGCGACTAAGTTCTGCTTGGGTAAAAAAAAAGCAAAACGACGTTTTCTAAAAATGAAATCTAGCTAGATCGATTTATCGCCCCCGAGACCCCCTAAATACTAAATTTCATGAAAATTGTTCGAGCCGTTTCCGAGATATAAATTATATATATATTTATAAGAATTGCTTGTTTAAAGGTATTCGATAGATCAAATCAATCTGCCTAGCCTTTTCTCAACTTCATTGGGGTCGGCTTCCAGTCTAACCGGATTCAGCTAAGTACCAGTGTTTTACATGGAGCGACTGCCTATCTGACCTCCACAACCCAGTAACTGGGTAACACGATCCCTCTTGGCTAGACTGGTGTCAGATCTAAAGCTTCTGACTACCCATAACGACTGTCAAAGGTATTCGATAGATATTTTGAAATATTTTTTAAAACAAATCATTAAAATATATTAAAATAGTAGCCCACTGGTATCGGCAACAGGGTCCAAGCTATCGGTAGTCAGGGTTCCTGAGAAAGAAACCTCCTTTCTTTCGATATATTTTTTCATTAGAGATCAATAGATCGTATAGACAGTCCTACACAATCTCTTATTGTTTTTGGACACTTAGAAATTATGTCATATAAATAAACCTAAAATAAGTTACACGTGTACCAGAATCTAGTTATATCTAATAAAATTATTCTAGCAAGAACGACCTCTGTCACCGCACAATCTTATATGACACATTATTGTCATCTACCTGTATTGCCGCGTAAGTAATTTGAGCGTACAAACTAATATAAGAGCCTCTATAGATAAGAAGAAATATAGAACACAATTATTGTAACCAATCCCCGATTTTTGAATTCAGAATTTGAAGGTGAGTATTAGACTAACTATACTTTAGACTAAAAAGCTGACGAAATTTGACATTGAAAATGGGTTTGGCACATATTTAATGTCAAATACTTAATTCAGGAACGGGTGCTAAGGCTCAAATATTGATCGGTCTTTAAAAAATAATTGTGTAGAACAAAAATAACTATTCCCACAATATAAAAAATATAACTATTTCTTGTTACGAGTGTAATAAATCTGGTTTTAAAATATTGATCAAAAACTAAACGTGTCTTATAGAATCTATAAAAACAGGAATAACTATTATTGTATCAATAAATAACTTATTAATTTTATCCTTGCAAGAAATATGAACACGAAAAGGTATAGTCCAATCCAATCTTATTTAGCAATCACTGCTAGAGTTTTAGTACAAACCTTAAAAAGAAAAATGTTTGTTCATATTTCACGGCAAAAACCTTCTAAAATTAGGGCCATAAATTCAGGCTTCTTCGGTGACAAACTAGAGACTTTATTGAAGATTTTCCGTCTCAAAAAATCTCATATTTCACGAACATCAATTTACGTAAGTAAGCAATATATATGTTACACCCGGGACCTCAGTCTAGGACACAAAATTTAATTTAGCTAAAAGTATTTTGCCATGAAAAAAGATCCCTGTAATCATATTAGATATTTATAACTTGGGGTCCATCACTAATTATCTATAAGCGGATTTCATGGGTCACTGAAATTTTAAACACTTGAACGCCTCTAATCAGAAAAACCTGTTTTGTCAACTGTAGTAAGATGCTTAATTTTGATGGTACCTTATTTTTATATTCCAGTAGATAAACTCCAACGATCCACAAAACGAAGTCCCATAAAAATGTCACTTGCAAATCCAAAGCTTACAGACGAAAAAAATACGATTAAACGAATCGTAAAATCATCGCCAATAATTTATCTTCCATGCAAATGCACGATTCCTTTTACAACAATAACGGGGAATACTTTATCATACGAATACGATATCGGCACTTCAAACAATTTTACACTAGAAATAATTTATATAAAAAAATGCACTTCACTCACCGTTTTTTTTATTAAATCACATTTGCAGCACGAAGAACTGGGTTAAGGAGATAACGGTGTTTTAACTTTGTAGGTAACCGTAGTTCGGATAACGCGCGCCGAATTTGTACGCACAAAACACGATCACACGTCTGAACGGAATAGTTGCCGGCGTAGCACTGGGAGACGCGCAGTCTCCGAATCCTGCCCGTACCAGCTCCCAAATGACTCGCGTAGCCCGTAGCGCTATGGCGTAGCTCGGTGCTACGACGCTCATAAATTATGATAAACGCGTTTATTTAATTACGCCGATGGGCACGACATTTTTTTTTTCATACTGTAAAGTAGCCGAGTAGAATAACAATTTTGATCCTGTTTGTATTGAATTTAGGTTAGATTTTGTTTGGTTGGAGATAATTGCCGGCATTAAAAATATTATATTATAAATTCCGACAAGAATTGGAATATAGCCTTACATACAGAACAACCACCCACCACTGGGCGCCTTACTTATCCTTTTTACTTTATTTACTTTCATAAATTATTAATTTAGTTATGTAACGACCTGAGCGCAAACCCTGGTCGATACAATTATTATTTTATTCAGTTTTTGTTTTCAAACTTGGAAGTAAAAACTGAAAATAAATTTCGGGGTCCAACATCTTTAAGCGCACCGTCTTAAGAAGCTTTCTCTCAATGGCTGGATTAGGCTCCTGACATAGTACGAAGTAATCCAGGATACCGTACATAGCGTGCGAAAGTTTTTACTGTGTACTAACCGTTTCCACTAGCTTTAGTACACCATTGAAAAGAAGAAGAAATCTAGCTAATCGGGCTATTCATGAATACCTTATGGACATGTTGATAAAGTAAAGATTAGACTTATTACAAGATATATGTTCGATTAACAGGTTGAATGCCCGTAATTCGTCTTGCGTGGATACACGTTACGAGCACTTAAGGGGTTTAAGGATTTTTATTTGAAAGCAGAGAAAAGTAGGAATAAATTGGTTTACTTAGATTTTTATTTAGGTTTCCTTTATTATCACTTTATATATTGAACAACGTATGCAGAAATTAATGAATTAATAGTAAACTTTGATGCATGTGCTTTCGTGCCTCAGAAAGCATATAAGTGATATTATACATACCTATGTATGAATTACATGAGATTAAAACTAAATAATACGTGGGACACTCAGAAAGTTTTGCGAAACTAAAAAAAATTGTTCTATACGTACATATATTTTTATTAAATCTTTTCAAAGTACTTTCCACCAGCCTCTATACAAAGATTCATGCGCCTAAACCAGTTTTCAAAACACTTTTTCCAGTTCGCCGCAGACACCTCGTTTACAGCCTGCTCGAACGCAGCCAGCGCATCTTCCGGCGACGAAAATTGTATCCCTTTGAGCTGATTTTTTATTTTTGGGAATAAAAAGAAGTCACACGGTGCTAGATCAGGGCTGTAAGGAGGGTGACCCAGGAGTTTGACTGGCGTGCTGTCCAGGAAGTCCCTCGTTTTGAGTGCGGTGTGCGCAGGTGCATTGTCGTGGTGGAGCAGTAGCCCGCGGAGCCCTGTGTTTGGTCGCTTGTTGCTTATAACAGAGAAAACTTCTGGCAAACATTTGGTAGTATACCATTCGGCATTAATGCTTCTTTGATCCCGTAAGGGAATTGATACCAAGTGGCCAGTCAAATTAAAAAAGCTAGCGATCAAAATCTTACCCCCGCTTCTAGATCGCTTCACTTTGGTAGGCGTTGGCTCATTTTGAAACACCCAAACAGTCGACTGGCGCTTGGTTTCTGGGTCGTATTGATAAATCCAGGACTCATCACCTGTAACGATGTCGTAAACACGCCGAGACGAGCCTGCTTCAAATTTGTTCAGCATATCACGGCACCATTCCACCCGGGCCTGCTTCTGAGCATCGGTGAGGTTGTGCGGCACCCAGCGTGATACTATCCTCCTCACGCGAAGATGGCTGTGTAGAATCTCGTTAACGCTTCCCGATCCAATCTTCAATATGTGTTGAATCTCCTGATATGTAATTCGCCTATTGTCTTGGATTAAATTTTTCACTGCTAGCACGTTTTCTTCGGTAACAGCCGTCAAAGGGCGACCGCTTCTTTCGTCATCCCCCAAAGTTGGTCGACCGCGCTTGAATTCGTTATACCAACGATACACGGTTGCCTTGGAAGGGCCTTCATCCATGAATGCCATTTGAAGTCTATCGTACGATTCATCCGGTTTCAGGCGACACTTGAAATCGTATAAAATCATAGCTCTAAAATGTTCCCGGCGCAGATCCATATTTCAGTGAGACACAATACTTTGAATTAACTCGCAAAAAATGTGGAGGGAAATTTTGAAAATGGAACTTACTTATTTTTACTTATAAATAATCATATTTTCGAAAAACATTATAACTGGCCAGTCTCCCATATATAAAAACTTTTTTTCGCAATACTTTCTGAGGGGCCTGGTATGTTTGATAATCTTGTATCAATATTTTTGAGAAATAAAAGTATTGGAACCAAGTTCCTTATCGAATGGGAGGAGCTACACGGTAAAAAGTAGCCCACCTACACTTGCTATATAATTTTGTCATTGTTCGATGTTTGAAATTTTGGGTGCAGTTTTTTACAGATGTCCAGTGAGTTTTGAAAAGACCTTGATAGAGTGATGCACTAAACCAAAGTTTTTAGAAAAACGATCGACGGCATCTATCAATTTTAATGCTTTTTTGTCATTTTTTATTTAATAGTTGCTTTCGATATGTATGAGTACTCAAACATATCGAAAGGAACTTCGTTCCAACTAGGTTTCCTGCTATACCTGCCGATTTTTTACTTATGCAATATTCTAAAACTAGGTCAGTTTTGATTACCTACTGTAATATTCGCATGACAACTGGGACAGTTTGCACGTGCTTAAACAGCACGAGGCGGACACGATGTGTAAAGAACGGACACTCATCGTTATTTCGCCACGAGCCCCAGACAAAATTTAAATAATAATTTTTACCCTTTACAGATCGCGGTGGCCCAGAGACTAAGAGTTTGTCCCTCGTACTTGAGGTCGTTGGTTCAAATCTGGGCAGGCTTTTTCTTTGTACTCTCTAAGTTTATCTTGGACATCAGTGGAAGAAAAAATCTTGATACTTACAGTCAGTTAAATTTTGATGAATAATGGTAGTGAATTAGAAGAAGCCTTTGCTCTACAGGGGAACAATAACAGGCTGGCAATATTATTATTAGGAGGGTACGTCGATAAAATTGTGGTGAACTCGGCTCTATACTATTTTACAAATAAAAAATCGGAAAGAAGTTAATAGAAAGTGTAGAAGTGAAAATACTGTGAAGAACACTGTCGTGCACCAGCACAAGTATTGGTGGCTCAAGAAAATCAGCGTTTCAAGGGGAAAACCGAATTAACAGTTCGTAACGGTCATATCCAACACAGCCATTCAACAAGGAATAGACACTGGGAATCACGGAAATACCAAAACAGAAGGTTAGATACTACGCACATGTGATAATTGCTAACTTAAAATTATAAATCAAAATTACAACCTTGTATGACCTATTATCAAAAGTCATTCCGATATAATATTATGATACGCGCCATCTAGCGGCGAGTAGCAAGTTGGGCACTTTTCAAAAATATATCGTACTAAGACTACGTACGTATCTACACTTAAGTTTAATGGAGGAAATAATTAAAGCATTACAAAATATACAAAATGACATTACACAAAACAAAAAGGATATGAAGTCGATGAAAGAAAACATCATGGAGAGTATATATAAAATATTGGATGAGAAATTTACTATAATAGTAAAAAAACAACACCGAAGATCGAATAAAAATTTAAAAACAACAAAAAACTATTGAGTTTCTGGATCGACACATAAGAAGAAAAAAATTGGTATTTTTGGGCATTGATAAAAAAAAAAGACTTATAAGGAGCTGCTGAATATAGCTCTTGATGTGATTAACAAAAAAATGGGGGTAGCTTGCGAAAAACTAGAAATTGAAACTGTAGCAAGAATCGGGAAAAAACCAGGGAAAACAAGACCAATTAGAGTAACAACTACAACTACGCTGAAGAAAATCGAGATTCTACGAAAGAAAAATCCCTAGAAGGCTCGGTCATTTATATAAAAGAGGATTACTCTCCTGTGGTGCTCCAGAAGAGGAAGGAACTCCAAGAAGAGCTGCACCGGGAAAAAAAAGAGGGCAACCAAGTGGCTTTTCGTCACGACAAGATTATAAGACTCAATCAAGGAACTAACCGATTTCCAAAACAAAAGAGATACCTTTCAGAATCACCAGAAGGAGCAACGGGCACCAAGGTTTGGAAAACCAAAGAAAACCCGAAACAAACATCAAAAAAGAGTAAATCCCAGAATATTACAACCTGGAAACTCGATAAACTGAAAAAAAAAACGGAGAAACGACCTATATGACTAACCAAACCAAAATAACTATATGACTTCCCTCCACTTCTCTCAATCCGGCCGGTCACCGTGAGAGAAGTAGACCACAACCCTCCAGCGACAAAAAACTTGATATCAGAAACTAACGACTGCGACCACTGGTCATCTCTGGGGGAGGCCTTTACTCTCAATTTGTGAGAGGTTCATGCATGCCACCATGAGATGTATTTTTATTAGTTTTAATTTCACAATTATCGTTACGTTATTTATTAAATTACGTATTCAATCTATTTGATTTCAATTTAGTTATTAACTTTATTAATCAACCAATTAATTTAATTTAATAAATATATACCTAAATTATAATCAATCAATTTAATAATAAAATCAATGCATATTTAATATGATCAATCAATTGTGTTTAAACTTTTATTTAAAAAAATAATTTAAGATAATTTGGTACCCACATTTTTTGTTTGAGATTGGAATTGAAAGCAGTTAAAATATGTAAAAAAATCAAACAATATTTAATTTAATGTTAAGTAAGTTAAGTACCCATGTATGTTAATTATTGGCTTTCACTTGAAAGTTGTAATATGTTAATGCGTGAATTTAAAGGCTATTTTGTTAAAATGATTATTATTATAATATAACAGAAAAATACTGCTAAGTTTTATAGGCCAATATGGCTGTTAGTCAATCTAGATAAAGAAACTTTGAAGAAAAAGGATTTATTATTAGTGACAAATGTTTTGTAAAACACCCAATTCTACTCTCTCTTATTCTCTATTCTTTAATAAAGAAAAAAAATAAAGAGATATAATATTTCTTTATTTTTTTTCTTTATTCTTCTCTATTGTTCTTTTTATACTAGTTGTTTCGTATAGCATGGCGCTTCCAGAAATATCTGAGTAACCAATTCACAGGAATATAAAACAATAATATTTAGTGACGAAATAGGTTCTGGCTTTGGTTTTTTTTTTATAGAATTTAACATAGTACCCCATGAAAGATATGTGTACTTGAGCTAATATATAAGATGGTTGATCTAACTTATCTTTATTTCTAGTATTACAATTGTGTCTATCACTAAATTTACTAAAGAGATTTATATTTTTCCTTATATACATAATATTTTCCTAAATGAATTGGCAAGAAACTGTCATAATATTAATCTTTTTGAATAGCTCCCTAAGAGATTCTCGGTGACTTAACTTATGTATGGCTCTGACAGCTCTCTTTTACAATATAAATATTGATTCAATGTCAGCCGTCCGACCCCACAATAAAATACCGTATGACATAATACTATGAAAGTAATTAAAATAGAACAAACGCGTGTTTTCTACCTCCTTTAACCGTCTTATCTTTCTAACAGCATAAGAGGCTGAGCTAAGCCGACCTGCAAGAGATGTTATGTGAGGTAGAAGATGTAATTTGTCGTCTAGAGTGATTACTAGGTGATCTGTTTGATTTACATAGTCCAGCATTTCGCCATTCAATATGATGTCGCATTCGCTACTTCTGACATTCGGTAATGTGAATTTAATATATTTGTTTTTTTTTTCATTTAGTACCAAATTATTTGCCGTGAACCAAGTTTGGACCTGATGAATAGACTTATGCACATCATCAAGATTTTGTGACCGTCGATCTATTTTAAATATCAAAGATGTGTCATCAACAAATAACACGATCTTCGGTAGATTTTGTAGTAATTGGGGCAAATCGTTTATGTAAACTAAAAAGAGGAATGGAACGCCCATCGTCATTTCAGACCCTAATGAGTTTACGCCGTTTACCTGAACTATAAGCTATCTGGCTTTCAAATATGATATGATGTCTAATCCCATAGTGCTCGAATTTCAACAATAGTGTCTCATGGTTAACGCAATCGAACGCTTTCGAGAGGACGCAAGATTCCAATGGCGTCTTGTGCTTCTTTCCAGGCGTTAACGATGTTCTTTATTCGGGTGACGCCAGCGCCAGTTGTGCAATGCCCTTTGGTGAAGACTATTGTTGATCATGAAATATTGAATGTTTGTTAAACTGACGCAACAATTGGTTCAGCATTAACTTTTCGAAGACTTTACTAAAAACCAATACAGGGGGGGGTATGTTGAAACTGAAACTCCGAAGGGTACGCATTCACATTCTTTCTAAGTAAGGCAGCAGAGAGCAAGGGTGAGGATTTTAAAGCTGCTGTAGTTTTAAGAGGATAATTTAAAAAAAAAACATATTCCTGAGCTACTTCTACATCTGATTGTATGAGACGATGTGTAGTCGCTAAATAAATTTCAGTATAACGCTGTTTTTTCTACCTGTTTCGTTATTTATTATTTTCCAGGTAGTTTTATGTTATCGTCTGCTGATTTTATTTTATTGCTTATATACAGCGCTTTAGCTATTTTGAATGTAATTTTGAAGGTTTTTGAATAATTTGCAACATATTTATTAAAGCGTGTATTATTCATATTATTATATTACTTTAGGCCATAAAGTTCATATAGCTTTTCCCTGCTTTTACGAATGCCAGGAGTCGCCCAATCGCTAAATACGAACTCGGTGTAAATACTTTTCGCTTTCAGTAGAAAAGTCTCACTAAATTGAGTGTTAAGTACTTTAGAAACTTCGGCATAGAACTCATTTGAATCATCTTTATTATTAAAATTTTGATCACATAACTTACTATTTATGGTATTATTACAATTTTCTAAATTTTAAGTAATTGGTCTAAATTTTATTTGTATTTTTTGTAAGGATATCTACATTTTTTTTACACTGTGATCAGATGCTAACTTATTTACAATTTCTTTATCTAAGTAATCTTAACATGATAGTATTAACTCTAACACTATCAGGTTGTTGGGTCTTTTTAAATCATTTAATCTGGAAAATGTGTTTATGGAGCCAACCAGAGTGACAGCTTCTTCTGCGACTTGTATAGATAAAGTTTTTTTTAGTGTAGACAAAATCAAACTGGTTAATTTGTTTTATATTCATAATTATAGTAACTCTTTATATTTTCTTCTCTTTTTGTTTAAAAAAATTGACTTGCACACTGTTTCGTTGTTGGTAATTTAGGTAATTTACCTATGTTTGCAATATTTGTAAGTATGTGAGATCTACGTTCCTATTTATCAAGTGAAGGAATTAACCTGTTAGTAATGTTGCTTGTAATGCTTTATACCTATATGTAGTATAGTAGTGCTGGGTGCATCGTCTTCACGTATATGAATTTATTAATGTTCGCACTTATGTAAATATTGTAACACACTTTTTTTTTAAAATAGTAAGCATGGAATTTCTTGTGCGTTCTTATCCATAACAAGCTACTTGTCCGAATGCGCGTTAGAATCTATTTTTTTTTACTTGTTAATTTTAATTGTTAACGTTCAAAGGTGCCGCTTACAAAAAATACATTTGACTTAGAGCTTTGTGCTTCCCAAGAACCCGAAGATTAAATTACCTATGCATCTTTTTCATTAGTAAAATATGTTGAGTGTTAAGATTAATGTTTCAAGATGGCTATAAATCAATATTTCGGTATTGAAGTTACGAAAGCTAATAAATGCAAATAGGTCAAATAAAACCGTTATTACAAGCGCTTCATAAATTATTTTTAAAATAATTTAGGTTATATCAACTCTTTGTTATAAGAGCTAATCATCATCATCAGCCTTTTTTAAAGTGCCCACTGTTGGGACACAGACCTCCTCTCTCCGAGAGGGAATAGGCCGTACCACGCGGACTTGGTGCGGTTTGGTTGATGTTAATCATGGGTTTTAAATATAGATAACCTTTTTTACGATGTACTTAGCATTTATTTTAGAAGACCTATTTTACAACTGAACACCCTCCATTTCACATCATTAGGGTAGAGACATAAAATAAAGTATTCAAAATAATAAGTACTTGCCTAATATAATTTGTTACGACCTACGTCACCTTTATTTCACTCTCGCGAAATGAGGTAGGTACCTACATTATATATTATATCAGAATACACGACACACTTGTAATATCTAATATCACTTAATTAAGAAGGCATTGTCTGAGACAGGCTGGGACATCGCGTAATGAGACAGATTTTGCTGAAGCCACGTTTGACGTAATCAATTTGAAGAACGTGACGCTTGTGCTCGGTTTCTATAGTGAGAAACGATTCGTTGGCATGACTTAACGTTTATGGTTATCATAAACTGGCAATGACCGAGGCAATGACTAATGAAGCCCGTGACTAATAAAGTAAAGGTCATGGTTAAGATTTACATAGTATAAAATACTTAATTAAAAATAACTACCTATATATACACTTAAATAAAAATAAAATGTCATAGGCCGTCATAAAATTCGTCCACATCGCTGTCAACGTGAAAAGTGCCCAGAACGCTGGCAGCATTGCCACGTTGGATGGCAATGCTGATTCTCTGGGCAAGGAAAAGCCCAGCCTCTGGTTACGTGAAGAGTCGACTAACCGTTTGCTTACGTCTCGAAATACTCGAAGAGCACTCGGACACCATGGACCTAATGGTTCAACCCCAAACGGCTCAAATATATAACTTCCAATAAGGTTGTTGTATTTGCGCCGTTTGAGGTTTTCTGCACCAGCAGCAGCTGCCCCAGCACAGCCCGCCTTGCTAAGAAGATGGGATGGTGCAAGGGTGTCGACACATGTTGCATCCCACACCAAAGGCCTACCCACCTTCTAAGGCATTATAGTCATCCCGTCTAGTCTCTTCCCATCGTCGTGCGCCAAGCCATTGGGTTCTAAAACAGCTGGCATCCTGGCAGTGACAAGACCCCGACGTATGATGTCATTAATGCTGGCGTGCCGTGCTAACCGACCAGCGCTTCTACTGCAGGATAGGACATGGTGTCCAAGGTGGTCGACTGCTTTACCACATTGACAACGATGTGGAGCTCCGCTGGGAGCACCCAAACGCAGACATGTAGCGATCCGAACGTGTAAGTAAGTAATAATAATTATGTTAAGTAATAACATTCACAGGGTTACGTCAGCGCAGGAGACGTAAGCCGATTTCCAGGCACTGGAAGCGGGCTTGCGGACGGCGAGTAATGGAAAGCTCGTCGTCCGATAAGCACTAGGCCCGAGTCGACGGCACGAAGTGAACCACGCGCGCCTCAAAGAGATGTCAGCACTGACAGGGTCCACTAGGGCCGATGCGTATCTGGGTCGCGGATAAATTTGAAAGAGTGTTACCGCGGCCCTGACAAATCAACTGAAGGAACAGGGTTTTAGTCCGTAAAAGTCTGACACGCCCTCCCGCTTCACCCAGAGCGGGTGAATCATTGGAAGATGACCCACGAAAAAAAAAGGGTTTTCAAGGTTATGCGACGTTTATTGAATTTCGTCCATCTATTACATAGCAGACCTCCTCAGTCCCTCGAAAAGCATGTGACTCTTGGTCCCGAGATTTTTGACAGTCGTTACGATGGACAAAAGCCATATTATCTGACACCAGTCTTGCAAGTATTATCAAGTTATTGGGATGTGAAGGTCGAATGGGCAGTCGCTCCGTGTAAAATTCTGTTACCTACTCAGCTGAATCCGGTTAGAGTAGAAGCCGACCCCAATATAATTGAAGAAAAAGCTAGGCAGTTTATATAGACCGGCACGGTCTTCTAATGTTGATATTAAGATTGGGCAAAGGCTAAGCAGATTGATGGAGAGCTGACTATAAGGCCGGTTACAGTGCTTGGCCGAGCATCAGTGCATACGTCAGTCGCGCTTGTCATTTGTATGAGGATTCATAAATTGTTACAGTGCTGGACAGACCATATTGTTGTGCTAAGCACGGTGCACGAGGACCGTCGGTTGAGGGCGTCCGTATGCGTGCGTCGGTAGACCGACGCGCTTTGAAAACAAATGAATGCGTTCAGTGCTGCACCGATGGGTGGACAAGGGAGAAAGAGAATATGGAGAAGAAGAATCTTCTTCTTACTCTTCATATTCTTTATAGTACACAAAACATAAAAAAATACAACTAAAGTAGGACAGTTAATGTACAGTTAATTTACAAAGGCGAGCTTAACCCATAGTTGGGTTCTCTAACAGCAAACTTCAGGTGCGTAGAGAAAAATGCATTTGAGGATCCATGTGTACAACAATAGCATATTAAAAACTCTTAACAATTTTAAATACTTACTCACTAAATTAACTTATCAAATACGTATGCAACACACAATGCATAAACATAATACATACCGTAAACTATATAATACAAAATTAAAAAATTACAATTGTAAATACATAAATTAATGTGTCATGTTGATAGGAAATATTCCTTAATTCTTCTCTTTAAAACGTCCAATGAAGGACTATCCCGTATAGAACCATCGTACGGTTGCGTACAGTATGTACCAGTTCGGTCAGTTTATTGGTCAGGAGAATACTGAATGGTACAAACTGATCGGGTCAGTTAAAGCTTACTATCAGGACGGAACCTATTTACTGACGGTTAGTCGAGCACTGTAACCGGCCTTAAGGGTATGCGTTAGGCATCACTACTGGTAAAGGCATTTTTATATAACAAGTCAAAGTCAAACTCCTTATTTCAATAAGGGCATTAAGGCCGATATACCAGATGCTCATGCTCATACTTAACTCAACTTAGACTGGCAATGGAAAGTTGTTATTGGTCGGCCTGTTCTGTTTAACATTAACGTGCTCAAGTCGAAGATCCTAGACGCCCGAAACGTTACCGAACTATTTGAAACCAAAATCAGTGGCGTTAAATAGTGTTAGCATGTACTTGGCACGCACTCGTACTTGCTAACTTTTGTTTCATTGAATACGTTCCACAATATTTTGTGTTAAACGTGATCGGTAACGTCTGGGGCGTCTGGGCTCATGCTCTATTGAACTCGAGAATTGTGATTGATTGGCAGTTGATTCTTTCTTTCTTTTTTCTTACTTTCGACTTGATTGGTAGTGCGTTCAAGCGTTTTTGCCATACCTATTATTGGAATCAAATATAACAGCTCACAATGTTAGGACCCATTAATATTAATGCTAATTTGTATCCGTGGTGCTAGACAACTGGGCTTACCCCAGTTGTTAACGACCCTTAGTGTCTATTGGCCTTGTTTGTTCTGTCTCCAGCTTGATATGGTGGGAAGAAGAAATTTGTATTTTTCTTACTCCTCCATAATTCTTTTCTGATTAATTTCGTTGCGGGATCCAAGACAGTTAAATTCTTTCTCCGGGACTTCGTCGAACTTCATTGCCTCGGCGCTTTTCTGGTGGTCGCCACTGTTGATTCTGGCTTTCAGGAGTTGCAGTGGTTTGGGAATAGTGCGGTGGGAGTGTCCTAATAAAAAAAAAGTTGATTGGTAGGTGTGGCCAATTTTGAGTTTAAGTCGTGTATGAGCATCTGAAATACGGGCCTAAGCGGCACTTTCGGATGTATTTTTTATTTATTTAAATGCGATTTTAATTTATTATATCGTCCATTCGCAAAAGTAGCTTGTTATGGAGAAGAACGGACAAGAAATTCCAGTCTTACTCTTTTATAAAAAGTGTTTTGCAATATTTACATACATAAATTAATTCATATACTTAAGGACGATGCACCCAGAATAACACTACTATACTACGTATAGATATTGTGTATTACAAGCACTGACTGGTAAATTAATTCAATTCATAAATAGGAACATGGTTCTCACAGACTTACAGATATGGCAAACATAGGTTAATTACCTAATTCATAAAAAACAGTGAGTGAGTCAATTTCTTAAAACAAAAAGAAAGCTTTGATATTATGATAAATTTGTAAATTACCATTTTTATATATAAAATCATTGTTAACCTGGTGCTTGGATCTCGGCCCGGTTGACAGCATTCAGTTCGCTTTATTATAACAGGGGATAGGATGCTATTCTAGGGAGACAGACATGATGTACATACATAACATATTAAAAGTATTAACATAAATAAATGCCAAATAAACCTATCAGGGTATATATTAGGAACTATATCATGTACATGCTTCTGCCAGTGGCTATGCCCGCTTGAAAAGTGTTTTATCAAGGGAACATAATATCAGTATAAAACAGACCATAATCTATCTCTGTGCAAAATTTCATCCAGATCCGTTCAGCCATTCTGTCGTTGTTGTTACATAAACAAACATACATCCATCCATCCAAACATTCACATTTATAATATTAGTAAGATAATGATACGTTTGTTTTGATAAGGGTACTGTAATTTTAATAGTCGATTTTTCAATAGTCTGATAACAGAGGAATAAAAATGGCCGTATGACATGTTTTCTTTACAAACGCTATCAAACCGCCATTTTTATATGCCTCAGTTAAAAGTTATCAGACTATTGAAAAATCAGTCCTAGGAATCGATAATATCACATCAAAACGGATAGATTATAAAACTGTGCACTGATTGATCACCAGTTTAACTCCATTAGACTTCTTGACCAACTATCGAATTATGAGAAGAAATGTGCTGTTCACAATTAATCAAGGGTTCATAATCTCGATAGATATTTTATAAACTTACGGTGGTAAACTCAATTATCTGGAGACAACATGTATATTGCCCTTGACATTTCGTCCAAAGTTTCGACTGACACAAAAATGGTATAGACCCCTCGGGACGTACTCTGGAGATAAATGCATGTATCATATCAAGCAATACCCCAAAGGTTTTAGTTGAGTTAGTATCAGGGTCAGAGACTGTGTACCAGACATATTTAATGTACCTATTACTGTAATACACATAGTCATTTCACTTTTTTGTAAAGTTAAATTGAAGAATGTGGTATCCATTACTTTGTTACATGTCATCTCTCAGCATCTTTTTGTATGTTAATGTTAGTCAAGTCTTAAAAAAGGATTTTTCATCTTTTTTATTACCCTGAGCTAGCTGACCAAAACCAGATGTATCCTCCGACTACACAGCTTGTTTTTTTTTTTTTGCTTACAGCTTTTTAGTTCACTTCTTAAGCAGTCGTGTTTTTTGATTTTTTGATTTGCCTTTATTTATGTATAACTTTTTAGTTAAATTTTATTTTCGAATTAGGTACATATAATCATTAAGTGTTTTATATTTTTGAAAACAATTCTTAAAACTCTTTATTTTAATACCTCACACGATGGGTAAGGAAGAATAACAAATGGCCCCCCACAATATGGCGCCCAAAATACGCCATTATTCTATTTTACAAATTTAATGTAGACAGTGTCACTCGCAAGGTTAGGACAAATCGATTGATATAAGAATAATCAAAATCGGCCAACGCGTTTGGTCTCTAGAACGCCACATGCATACATACATAGACTGATAAATACATTACCCTCCTCCGGCAGTCGGGTAAAAATGGTTTATTGAAAATGATTTTCTTCCATTCAAGTGATGCGATAGTTATTAACATCCGAGGAGGTCGTGGGTAAATAATAACTGCCACACCGATTGATCTTCAAGGTTAAGCAACGCTTGCCAAGGTCGGTCCGTAGATAGGTGACAATGTTTACATAGCGAGTTTCCTCCGTGCCTTGGAAAGCACGTTAAGCAGTTGGTCCCAGCTGTCATTTAAAGATCTTTGACAGTCGTTACGGGTAGTCGGAAGCCTGAGATCTGACACCAGTCTTGCCAAGGGTTATTGCGTTACCCAGTTACTGGGTTGTGAAGGTCAGACAGGCAGTCACTCCATGTAAAATACTGGTACTCAGCTGAGTACGGTTAGGCTGGAAGCCGACCCCAACTTATTTAAAAGGGAAAAGATTAGGCAGATTGAAAATTATGCGATAATTTGCTTACTTCGAAACTTTACTGTTAAAGGCAATTGATTTTTTAACCGACTTCATGAAGGAGGAGATTCTCAATTTGAGTTTTTTTTTTTTTTTCCGCCTGTTTTTTTACTAGGTGAACCGATTTTGATAATTTTTTTTAGGGTACAGAACCAAAGGGTAAAAATGGGACCCTATTTCTAATACTCCAAGGTCCGTCTGTTTGTCTGTCTGTCTGTCACCAGGCTGTATCTCATGAAACGTAATAGCTAGATAGTTGAAATTTTCACAGATGATTTTTGCGATAGTGGTACGGACACCATTCGTGCGCGAATCTGACTTGCACTTGTTTTTATTTGAAAGCTGGTTTTTCTCATATGTTCCCATTTAAATTTAGTGAACTGATGAAGAACTTCGGAGATATACAACAGAACTCTTCAATAAACAACGGATAATCTTTTGGGACTGCTGCAATCGCATGTCCGTTATTGTTTACGCCATTTCATAATATAACATCACGCCAATATGCTGATGTTTACAGTACACCCTGGTACACTCTAATTTCACCGCTTGTGTTCAAGTTTCATGTTATTCGGGTAATCTATACTGGCATGACTGTGAGCATTATAGATATGTACACATCTAAAAAGTTACAAGTAAAATTTCACAATTTAAAAAACTCCCGACACATTTATCTTGCGAAAACACCCCGATTCAAACAGTAAAATGCCCATAACTTTTGAATGGCTGAACCGATTTTATTCAAACATAGCTAAGAACACTCTCGACAAAATTACCTTTCAAACAAAATAAACTAAATTGAAACCGGTTCATCCGTTTAGGCGCTATGATGCCACAGACAGACACACAGATACACAGCAACACACGTGCAACTTATAGCACCCCTCTTTTTCCGGCAGGGGTTAAAAATAAAGATGAAACAACCGACTTCCAAATAAAACACTACAAAGTGAAAAATAACTTAAATGTCGGTGTCAAAAAACAAAGAAACAAAAACAACAAACCGACTCCCGAAATTGGAGTTATTTTTCACTTTGTTGTGTTTTTATAAGGAAGTCGGTTGTATTATATTGTGAAAAAGTTTTTTCACTTAAATATATTATTATTATGCCGGTTTTTTTGAATGAGTTAGTCTAAGTCAAATTCTATATTTCAATTAGGCCACTAAGCGGCACTTTTGAATTTAAAAGATTTAAATTAAAAATAATAATAATTAATTCTACAGTACGTCCGTAGGCAGATATGTACTATTGTAGTAATCTCGCCAGTTGTGTTTAATGTCCTAGAAATCGAGGTGAGTCTATTGTCATTAATCGGGCATCGCACCGTACTCTGGGTTGCTATTGGAAAAAATCAGGTGGAACGGGAACCTAAAAACCTCATCTTATCCGAAAATTGAACCCATTATTAGCATGACAAAATTTAAGTTTCATTCTTCAGGGGGTACAAATTTTATTCAAATAATACTAAAACGCTTGGCAAATAATAATTGAGTACCTCATAATTTAATTAATAACCGTTTATAATTATTTTCTAATCAATTGTATAAAAAATCTATTTTAAAAATTATAACCTGAAAAATCAAAATGGTGTATGCTTGTTAACATGTGTGCATAGTGCATGCTTGCTTGCATGCTGCTTGCTTGCAAGAGAGGCTCTGCAAAAATCCAAGAATTCTTTAAATAAAAAATAAGTTTAAAAACTAAAACCTGACTACTGAAAAATCACGCTCTAAAAAGTATATAACAAGAAAGCATGCATGCATGGTGTATGCTTGTTTACAGAAACCATAGAGCGCCATATTCAATCAAATATGACGTCACATAGCCTATAACCAGCGAACAAACAAGTCGGTTCCTCATTTGTCAAATTATGAACAAACCGGTCACAAACGTAACTCTCCTTTATCCTTCACCGTAGTAGGGTATAAATTGCATTGTCACTAGGAACGTGTGGGTAAAGTTTCAGCTCAATCAAAAAATCGGGCAGTGGATAAAATTGAATTTGCAAGCTTTGATTACTTACACACAAACCCCGGGACAGGTGAAAATTAAAAAAACTCAATTGTATTACAATTTCCTTCCTTGATTTACTACTTGACAGTAAATACTTCACGTAGATTCAAAATACACTCTAGAACTAAGACAGTTATCGACTAAGACCTGCCTAACCCCGAGGGACTGCCTGTAATCTAAAATCAGTGTAATATACGTCCGCCAGGAGACTGGAGTGACGTTATTATTAAGAAGATGTGATGCGTGTCACAACTGTTACGATACTATGGTTAGGGGTGTGACCTTAAGGCTCAGTCGCATGAGAAGGACTAGTGTGAATGGTGACATATTAAATATATTGACATAAACGTATATACGTCAGACTTATTAACAACCGACCGAAAAAGATGGGTGTTATAAGTTTGTGTACCTGTGTGTTTGTGTCTTTGTGTTTCTGTCTGTGGCATCACAGCTCCTAAACGGATAAACCGATTATGATGTAGTTTATTTTTTGTTTGAAAGATGACATTATCGGACGTGTTCTTAGCTTCTTCTTCTTAGGGTGTCGATGGCAAATATAAAAAGTTAAATATTGTGTTCGGCCCAGAATTCAGGCACGGCAACACCATTGTTCGATGAAAATCGGTTCAACCGTTCAAAAGTTATGGGCGTTTTGCTGTTTGAATAAGTGTATTTACTTAAGATACCGTGTCATAATTAAGTGTCCGATAGATTTCTGATCGAACTAGATAAATTGTCCGTATTTATGCAAAATGGAACCACACGACAAATTTAGATTTTTGCTTTTATTAAAGAATACTAATTTAAAAGTGGTCTAAATTATTTTACAAAAAAAAAATCACATGATTTTTCCCTTGAAAATAAGGTATACTAAAAGTAGAACAGAACCAAAAGCAATAACAAACAATACATATGAAGCAAAACCGAACCACAGCACCACGAGACTCTTTTGTTCAAACAAATAAACAATATTACTATCATAACATTTTATACAAAACAGATCCACACATACTTGGTACCATTATACATAACACATATTTCTATTAATAGTAATTATTTTTAATACACCAAATGGAACCAGGTTTCTGTGGTTTGGTTATACGTAAAATAAATTTCATAATTTAATTGTATCTTTTTTTGCAAAATTAAACCACAAGCATTCGGAACTATCAAATATAAATAAATATTGTAAAACAGTAGCACCAGTAGTATGTGATTCTATTTTGCATATAACGTTTTGAAACCTATCATCGCTCAAAGGAACCAAATGAAATGACTTGTTACATGCCTCTCATTTTTAAACAACGAAATATTAACTTTATTCCATTACCTAAATGGCTCAAAGTGAAATAACTCCAAGTTTCAAAGTAAAACGTCGAACTTCTATCAATATAGGTGACATTCAACGAAGCAGTTCGAATGCGTGACGACCGTTTTTTTCCTCCTGATGGATGCGAAACGAGTATATCGGACATTCGCATACATCCAAAGGACGTATGTAGGATGCAGCGCAACCTCGACGTGAATAAAGCTAGCGGCCCGGACCGTATACCAGCAATTTTCTCAGAACATGTGCGCCTGAATTGTCTCCGATCATGACACGCCTGTTTCACCTTTCGTATGAGACTGGAAAAGTGCTGGCAATCGCTTGGAAGCAAGCCAACGTACAGTCCGTGCCCAAGAAGGGCAGTCGAGCGGACCCGGCCAACTACAGACCCATCTCTGTAACGTCCATACGCGTAACGCGTACTTAATAGTAAGCTCCTGGTATACGCAGAAGCTAACGACATCCTTCGCGACCGCCATTACGGCTTCCACCGAAATCGGTCTGTATCCCCAGCGTCAGCAGTCTACTTCTAGCGTATGCCATTCACATTTGGAGTTAAACCATCGAGACGCATGAGGATGCACTTGCCGTCTCCTTCGACATCTCGAAGGTTTTTGCTAGGATCTGGCACGAAAGCCTTATTGGTAAGCTTCCTTGATTCGGTCTGCTCATGTTTCGGTATGCAGACGACAGCACTGCTGCTGAGAGATACTAGTCCAACGCACGGGCTACTGGGCTTGAGGTTCGGTCTTTCCGTGAGGCTATGGTCTTCGAATAGGGCGATGTCAATCTGGTCAAGTTCAATGCCGCAAAAACACAAGCATGTTTTTTCTCCGCTAAAAAGAGCCAATTTCACCCGGCTCCATCATTCCGTGGTGTGACCGTGCCGATAACGGACCATGTTGAGCTTCTTGGCGTAACGTTGACATAGACACTCAATTTTGGCCCATACATTGAGGCTAAGGCTCAACCGGCTGCCAAAAAGTTGGGGATCCTTGCGAAGGTGAGACGGTACTTCTCGCCAGAACAGCTGCTTAAGTAGTATCAAGCGCAAGTCCGATCTTGCATATAGTACTGTTCTTATCTCTGGGACGGATCTGCCAAATATCAGCTTGATGCACTAGAGTCGATCATGAGGCACTGGTTCAATCAAAGCTCCAGAGCCTTGAACATTGTCGATGAGTTGCCAGCTTGTCGGTTTTTTATCGGTTGCATTTCGGGGAGTGTGCGAAGGAAGTGCATGATCTAATTCCGCCTAGCCCATTTCATCATCGAACTACAAGACATAGTACAGCGATGCGCCATCGGTACATGGTGGACATCTCACCTATACGCACTAAACATTTTGGAAATACTTTCATTATTTTAATGCTTGTCCTTGTGCATTGTTTGGAAAGGAACTTTTAAATTCCTGTAAAGATCAAGAATGGGTATGTGCGGATATAGATAAATTAGGAATTTCATCGGACACCTTCACATTCGTTAACGACGCCCTTGGCAGCGCAAGCTGGCTTGACCATTGTGTGGTAACGAAGTCTGCGTGGCAGTCGGTGGTGGATGTAAGGGTGCTTTATACTAGGATGTGCAACGATAACTTTAGAAAAATTGATTTTCCTTTGGAATTATCGGGGTGTTGTGACGGTGTATGCCACAATAAAGTGTATAGAGTGGTAATAGACCGTATGTATGAGAGTATTGTTTCTACTATGTGTGAGGCGGCTATATCTAGCTCAAGTTCTACATGTAAACAAACGCGAAAGCGTGTTGTTTTGGGCTGGAATAGGCATGTTCGTGGTGCTCACGAGGTTGCCAGGCTTGATTTCCAAAACTGGTTGTTGTACGGTAGGCCTACTGATGGACCTATCTATAGTAACATGGTGGAGTCTCGGCGTCGTTTCAAATCTAAACTTAGATGGTGTCAAAACAACGCCGAGCAAACACACGAAAAATCTGAATAATAAACCTACTGCCCCGATCAATGTTAATGGAATAACTGGTCCTCGTGACATTGCTAACATGTTTAGGAGCCATTTTCAGATAGAACCTCCTTCCGGCCGGCTGGGGATGCTTAATGCGAGTGAAATCAGGCAAAATCCTTTAAGGCCAGCAGTAATACCATCTTTTACAGCTAAATATATAGCTACCGTTATAAAGAATATGACTAGGGGTAAGTCCCCAGGGCACGATGGCATTAGTATTGAGCATTTGTTGCACGCGGGCCTAGGGTTGTTGCCTAGGGTTCTTGCAATGTTTTATACATTTTGCCTAAGACATACGTACCTGCCGGACGAGTGTATGAAGACCGTGGTTGTGCCAATAATCAAAAATAAAACTGGCGATGCATCGGACAGCAACAATTATAGGCCCATTTCGTTAGCTACAACCGTGGCGAAAGTGCATGACAGTCTGCTTGATCGTATTTTGAACAGTCACATAAAGCTGAATGACGCTTAGTTCGGTTTCAGGCAGGGGCTGTCGACAGAAACGGCTGTTCTATGCCTCAAGCATACTGTCCGGTACTACACATGGCACTACGCTGGTCATAAGGTCTTACACGTTCCACCCCTCTTCATAGATGGTGTGTCGTTGCCCAGAGTTTCAAGATTCAAGTACCTGGGTCACTGGGTCACGGATGACCTCTCTGATCACGATGACATTGAGAGGGAGCGCCGGGCGTTGGCTGTCCGATGCAATATGTTGGCTCGTAGATTTGCACGCTGCACCAAGGCAGTAAAAGTAACTTTGTTTAGGGCGTTTTGCCAGTCGTTTTACACGTGCAGTCTATGGGTTAGATATACGCAGAGGACAGTCAACGCCCTGCGCGTTCAGTATAACAACGCATTTAGGATGCTGATGCGGCTGCCGCGGCACTGTAGCGCGTCGGGCATGTTTGCGGACGCACGTGTCGATGGCTTTAATGCCATCCTCAGAAAGAGAGACGCATCGCTGCTAAGTCGTGTCCGCGGCAGTGCCAACAGCATTATTAGCATTGTAGCTAAACGAGCAGACTGCCCATTATTGTGTCATTGTATTATGTTACATGTCGGAAAAAAAGTAACGAAAGTTTGGTCCTCATTGATTTTTATTGTCAATTGATTTAATTTTATTTGTATCGATTTTAAAGTTATATTAATTTTTTGACATGTTAATTTAAATTTTTATTCTTTACAATATCTTCTTGACATTTAAAATCATTTTATTTTTGACATTTTTATTATTAATTTACATATTTTTGATTAATTGTGGTTTTAATTTCAATCAATATCAAATGGCAATATTTTGTAAATGTTTATTTGATTTGTAATGTACCTTTTACTAACACTAGTCGTATAAGTTTTTTTTGTTACTAACAAGAAATGGACTGTAAATTGTCTGAATTTTGAAATAAATTATTATTATTATGCGTACAGCTAAGGAGTGCCATTCCTTGCCAAACTCAGTGTTTCCCGGGCCACACCGTCAACCTAATCTTGACGGAATATTTAGTTCCACTTTAGCCGTCAGGGAAGCCACACCAGCGAAACTAGCCGATATTCAGTCCATATTAGATCTCATTCCACAAGATGTGTGAAGTTTTTATAATGGTCTTATTAGTGATGATACAATAGAAGACGACGTAGATGGACTAGACACGGTTGATTTTGCAATCCAATTTGATGATAACGTCGAATAAAAGCTCTCTTTATGTATTGTTATATGTTTTTTGAGAATTAAAGCTTTTTTACGATATTATAAATACATCGTTTCATTTATATCAGTAAACACCTGGGTCGTGGTTCTTTTTGTATATTAGAAAACCTATCAATTAGTAAATTTTAAAAGGAACCACATGATCTTAATTATCTAGATAGTTTAATTCAGGGAAAATTTATATACACATACTCAAATAAGTAATTTATCAATGAATGTAAATAAAATAAATATTAATTTTACTACATCTTACAGAGCTGCACATGTTTTTGTAAATACTTTGATATCTCAGAAGTACCTTTTTGTTGGGTGGTTCCTTTTTGCATAAATACGGACATTATGTAGATTAACAGTACGAAATAATAAAAAAAAACGGGTTTTTAGGGATTTTTATTATTTTTACTTGATTTAAGTTAAGGAGTCAAATATGCCTTAACTTAGTTTAAGTAAGGCAAAATTTCAGTATACTTGCAACTGTCCTGCTTTTTACATCAAACTACGAACCTGCTCCGAATTCGCATGGCTAAAATTTAATATCCGGTGGAATTACCAAACTTTGTTTTCAAAACAATTACGAACACAATAATATAAAGTCAAATCTCTTAATCAGTTTCCAAATGTCAATCTTTCATACATTCGGCAAATGATGTATTTCCGAGTGCCAATTTTCTTTTTATTTCACTAGAAAATATAAAAGCTCGGGGAGTTTTCTTTGCGTCATTTATGGCAGGTGTGTCGCTGCGCTTAAAGCTGTACCTTATGTTGAATGGAATTAAATTGCTCATAAATCTAGATTGTGATGTATTAAATGACTTCAGAAATAAATATAAACAAATTAATTTTCATTACTTGGAAGTAAGCAAGGAGTACTATTTTTGGTGCAATGGCTTAACGCTTTTTTTCTGTATTACGGGTTATGTATTCAAGTCTCACATGACATAAATATTTGTGTGTCGATAAAAGAAACACAACTAATCCTATCTTGGACAGGATGTATTTAAAAACTAGCTGTGCCCGCGGCTTTACTGCCGTCAACGGCCTACCGTACCCTACTTACCTACCTACCTACCCTCTTAGCAGCTACCTACCTACCCTATTTAACTACCTGCCTACCCTACTTGCCTTGCTACCTACTCTTCCTACCTACCATTTTTTTAAATCGTTGATCCGTGGAGTATCTTAACACCTTGCGTGTGCTGTTAGTTTTGATACCTTATATTACCATGAAAAGCCAAAGGGCTCTGACAAGCCTTAACAAGACTGGGATACATTGTTTTATGACGGAGTTTCGTTGCCTACCTTCCAGCTTCATCACCAGTTCACTTCGATGGTACCATTGGCATTTGAATCATTTATTTAAATTTCTTAATTTATTTATTTTTTATTTATGTACCCACAAAACACTTTACAGAGAAAATAAAGAATACAGATAGAAGAGCACAAAGGTAATGCTTATTTCAATAGAAATTTCTTCCAGCAGACCTGCGACAGGATAGTTGGATGATAGACGAAGACACAGTATGTAGAAAGATATAATTAAACCTAAAATAGACTATAATAACTTCACTAATTATATATTAATTACACATATACCTTAATTAAATATAAGTATAGAAGATTAAAAATACATACATATAATATACAAAATTACAATATGGTAGAGAGATAATGTTCTTTGACTTGTTTTTTTGTAACGGCTAGGTCTGCGCTAGGTAAGCTGCGCTGGCCGCTAACTGATAGTTAGGAGGTAGTTAGAAAAACAGCTTGTTAATTTAATACATATATTTAGGGTTATATATAACAGCTAGGTCGTGGGTTCTAGCGCCACTCAGTTCTGAACAAATTCCTTCACGCGGATAAAATAGTAAAAGGGTACCGTCCCTTGGCAGCACGTGGTAGACGCGGGGACCGGTCAGCACCGGCACAGCGATAGGTCGCTGGAACTGAAGCAGCCAGGGGTGCGCAGGGTAGGCTGCGCTGGCACAGGCTCGCGCGACGGCAGGCCGCAGGTAGGCAGGCTAGACCGGGCAACGTGCGTAGGCTGGCACGGCGGTAAGCCGCAGGTGTCAGGTAAGAGGACCTGGCAGTGGGCGTAGGCAGCGTGCAGGTAGTTGGCAGCGTGCAGGTAGTTGGCAGCGTACAGCAGTGGGAGAAGGTCAAGCCTCAGCCCGTACAATGAAGCAGTTGGCAGCACGTGGCAGACGTGGGGCAGTAGACCGTGGCTGGCTTAGCGGTAGGCCGCAGGGACTGTAGCGGTTAGGGGTGCGCAGGGTAGGCTGCGCACGCCGCTACGTCCTTGGGTAGCGCATAAGCCGGACGGTACGCCCGTACGTAGACCCCGTACGAAGAGCCCTGAAAGCACCATAGGGTGCGCATGTTAGATGCGGTGCAATAAGCAGCAAGCCGCATGCGATGTACCAGCTTCGTCCCCATTTTAGGCCAAGGAACGGTATGGGAACATTATAGGTGAAAGCTCAGCACATCGCAGCGGTTTACAGGTAAGAAACTTGCAAACATAGCAAGCACATTGACAGATGCAAAGTTAGGTTAAGTATGAACACGCTAGCATTTATTAACATAAGTAAACGTGATCACTTACAATAAAACACGGAGACACAATCCAATGCAGTAGAAACACATGCTCATTGCAAATTCCTTTGTCCCGGTCGACCCTTAGCCACGCGTCCAACATGACAGTGCAAAACTGATATTAAATAGGTGATGGAATCGATATTGGTCGCCTGGCACAAAGAATAAGGTACAATAATTAAACTAATGAGAAACTCACCCTAAATCGGGGCACACAGAATCGTGAGGATCGAAAGTATGTAGTCAGCTAAGCCACCGGAATCGAAATGAACGAGTGACAGTATTCCGGAAGGTTAGAGTTGTGCCGTGTTTTTAGAGATGTGACTATTAACCGACTAATTTTGATATTAGTATCATCCGACTATTTTCAGTTGAGATCCCACAACGCTACAGTTTGAACAGAGATACATTTTGAGAGTCACGGAATTTAGGTGGCAGTGAGTTCCACAATGTATGGACAGAGAATGAGTGGGAACAGAAATTAGTTTTATGAGATGGGAAATTGAGATGAAGTTAAAGGCGGGATCTTTAAAGAGCATCGGCAGGGCGAGTAAACGTAAATCGCGCAGGTAGCCAGGGTATGCAGGGATAAAAAGAATGTTGTAAGAGTGGAAGTTCTTGAATGGAGAAGAATGGAGTTTCTTGTGTGTTCTTCTCCATAACAAGCTACATTTCCGAATGCACGGTAGAATTATTTTTTATTAAATGTAAATTTTAACGTTCAAAAGTGCCGCATAATGGCCTACTTGAAATAAACACATTTGACTTTGACTTTGACTTTGAAAAGGAGACATAATATGCGAGTGTTCCTGCGAAGACGGATAGTGAGCCACTTGATATCCTTGCGGAACTGAGAGACATGATCGTATTTCCTCAGACCAAAAACAAAACGGATGCACAAGTTTTGCAAGCGCTCAAGCTTATTTAGGAGCTCCTCGGTGGCATCCAGATAGCAGGCATCAGCGTAATCTATGATCAGCTGAATCAAGTCTGAATCAACCAAGTCTGAGCTAAGTAAATTTTAGTTTTTTTAATATAATAAATTTGCTTCATCACAGTCATTTAACTATTTGAGATATCTTATACCCAAGACATACTTCTTATTGAGAAGTTCCAATGGCCATTTGTGGTCTTCCTCTTCAGTTCTACTTCACCTAATGGTACTTTTTGAATGCAAATGAACGTTACGCTACGTTGATGAAAATACTAAAATCGCTACGTACGCCTATAACATTTGAGGAGTGCCCTCGATTTCCATGAGACCCATTCATCAGATTCTAACTTTGTGACAATGGGATCACCTCGATAATATACACTTTATTCAAAAAAATCTTTCAAAATCAGTCCATGATTGACGGAGTAATCGTTAAACAAATACTAAAATAAAAAAGCAATATATACTGATAGACGAACATAGAACCTCCTCCTTTTTGTAAAGTCGGTTACAATCTAGGTAATACTTCAAGTTACGCACATTTTGATGTATAAAAGTTATCTACATTGGTTTTGTACATTTTACATGATGCGTGTACAACTAAACAGACAAACAGACAAAACAACCAAAAATGGTTACGTTGGTTATCCTTTAATACCCTGGCTTTTTTTTGGAAATATGTACAAAAACGACTTTTTTATAGATCATCACATCACACTAATATATATTAAAAAGGCGACAGACAGAGAGTGTGTGTGTGTTTGTTACTTCTTCACGTCAAAAGGCTGGACGGATCTGGATGAAATTTGGCACAGAGATAGATTATAGTCTGAAATAGCACATAGAGTGCTTTTTATCCCGAGAATATGTTGGAATTATTTTCGAAAATCACGCAGGTGAAGCCGCTGGCAGAAGCTAGTTTGTTATAATTATCTATATTATTGATATTGATGATGACGATGATTGATAAAACTTCTTCAAACAAATATGCACATAAAAAGCCTTCAAATAAATGCTCAAACTAAGAAAAGAAATCTTAACGAAGAGAGGCCATTGTCCAAATAGCTTAGGGCCTAACGAAAAGGCTAAGGCGACTAATCTATCATCCTTCTAAGTGACAGCTCAAGAAAAGTATTTTGTTCAAGATAAAATATAATTCTTAGTACTAGAGACAAGTTGACGTCAAAAACTTAATTTGAGCTTCTTTCTTTAAAGCCTTTTCATTAGAAAATGGGATTAGTTACAGAAAACGAAACTTACAGACGATAAGAATTTGTAGTTACTTAGCTGTATCCCTTGAGATAAATAACAATCGCATAATTTGTGTATATATGTATTTATCCTTTGACCTTTGATTTGCGTATATATCCTTTGACCAAACAATCGTGCGCTCGGAACGGTGCTAAACGTTCCCCGCGTCTCGCTTAGTAACCAAAGAGACCTAAAAACGACTTGCGCATCTAACAAATCTTGCCAAGTTACGTGCCGATAACTATAAGAGCCTATCAACCATATCCGGATTCAGGTTCCGGACTTTCAATTCAGATACAAGTAGCAGCCCAAGCTGCTTCTGAAAAATACCAAGTGGAATCCCAATGACACTGCCCGCCTCGGGAATCAATCGTAGGATCACTTTCTCGGCAGTTCCGATTGCGGTCTCTAAAGTCAAAGTCAAATGTTTCAAGTAGGCTAGTAAGCGGCACTTTGAAACGTTCAAATTAAAATTTACAAGAACTTGATTCTACCGTGCATTCGGAAAAGTAGCTTGTTTTGGAGAAGAACGCACAAGAAACTCGATACTCACTCTTTTAAAAACAAAAAGTATATCTATACCAATGACTCATTTATCTTCGTTTTCAAAACATTATTATTTGTCACAGCTCTGTGTATTTACAAAATAATTAAAAGCTATGGAAATCAATTATACATAGGTAACTAAAAAGCGGAACAAGGCAATAGAACCATTTAAGGGTGACAAATTACTTTCCAATTACTTAAGACCCCCGATACACAGCCACTTATTGCCTACAATAAGTGGCTGTGTATCGCCAATACTGGAATGACAAGCTTCCGACACCTTCTTTCAGATTTTCTGAAACAAAAGCAATCAATACAAAAACAATTACAGAGTAAGGCACTGTCCCCATTGTGTCGTGCCAATTTTCTATCGTTGTGTACAACGACTGTCATGAAAGAAAGAATAAAAAAAAACGAAAAACCTGTCTGCTTGAAGCGAACTAAAAATACGTAAACAAGAAGAAAATTATGCTTTACAGTCGGAGAATAAATAATCGCGAGCTGACTGACCAAAACCATAATATGTATACTTAAACTCTTTTAATTTAATATTAGCTTTTTTGTCGTGGCAATTATTGTGATTTCAAGTTATCGTATCGAAGAGATAATTTAAAAATATGGTAAACCAGTGCACCATGATTATCTGCAATTCCAGAGACAATGAAATCGGGTACCCATCCCAGAGACAGTTGAAATGTCTCATTATCATTTCAGATGACTTTCGTTCACTGCCGGACATACGAGTAGGCCTCCTTCGAAGCGTAGCCATTGCGTCCGGATTATTTAGAGCCAAACATCTCTCGCTCCAAGTAATTATTACCTGTAGGTGCCCGGTCTGATACCGGAACATAACAACGTTGGTGCTTCTGATTTGTGTAGTGGTATTTATTTATTATTTGAGTTTAGCGGTTCACCAACAATTGTTTACACTAGTTTTAAGATAATGATGGCATGCAAAAAGCATATGCCACAAGTGCAACAATCACTTACAAGTTATTTTCGAATGCAGTAAGGAGTTTTACAAAAATTAAATAAATTAATCTTGTTTTCTAATAATTACATATCTCAAAGTTTAAAAAAATAATTCTTATAATATAATATGATAATATAAGGTACTTATTATCTATAAACACATTAGTATGTTTATATGGTTGTGATCTTTGGTTATAGAAGGAATATGGCAGTGGCTGCCCAGAATTGGAGGGTACAGGCAAAGAACAGGGAATGTCACAAGTATAGTAGTTTTATTCTCAATCACTAACTTTAAAAAAAAGTAAACGTAAGGCGCCAGAAAGACGTTTTTTTTATGGCCGAAGCGAAAAGAAGCGGGTATGTCCATGACATACCAGTAAAGAAGAAGGATAAAAAAAACTTAATTCTAAACTGTTAACTGCGTTTTTCTCAAAATTTATTAATTTGGAGATTCCCTGTTTTTTGCATGTACCCTTCAATTACTGTTGTCATATACAGCAGTGGGAATAAATCCGTGTTTTAGTTTACACCATCTCTGTAGGTTTCAAACACAACATACAAACAACAAAGTGAAAAAAAAATTTTTTGATAACAAAACAATACAAATAACAATATATTTTTACTTACACATTTTCATCCAAACCAAAAGTGTATGCAAAATTATAGCTCAATTGGTTGAGGATAACTGTTTTAAAATTCAGTTGTAAGATTTAATCCACACATACAAACAATCAAACAAGGCAAGGTAAACAAAAGCCTGTAAAAATGTCAATCACACTAAAATTCATGGACGAAAATTTATTCGCCCACGGTATAGTGTGAAAAGCTTCTTTCAAAATTACTTGCTACGATTCTGAACAAGACAACTACCTATCGACACGACACAGTGAGAACACTCGCTTATGTTCACAGGCAATTTTAATATAATTACGTCATCGGTCCGTACCGCTGGCTTGCTGATATTGCGTCACAAAAAATAGAAGGGCCATTATTAGAGGCTTGGCTCTGCCTGATAGATAGGTAGGTACTGTTGGGGACAAAAGTTTTAACAGAAACGGTGGCTTTTTATACTAAGCTCAGTTTTTATATTGATTATTGGAACGGTCGAAATACTCTTCATCCCTTCCTGCTGATTTATATGAGAAAATATAAAGATACTTGACGCTGTTTAGCGACTGATTTTTCAACTTATCGTTGCCGTCATTTCTGAAGATCGTAGTATTGAAACGAGCTGCTGCCACGCCACTCTATCTTCTGTTCCTCTCATTGCTGGGCAGTGGTTACCGTCAGTCCTGCGACCTTATCTGATTTGATCAGCGAGTAAGCGAACGTACGCGCGGTCTCCTTCCATTCACCTTGCCCACCACAACCAGTTAATGCTGATTAGCAAAAATTTATAAATAAATATATAAACATCAACATTCAAAAAATTTGAGACTATCATATGCCCATTTTGGTTTCTACCTATCTAAAATCTTAACAGTTTCCTATGCCGAAGGTGTACTAACCTATCCCCTAAACAAAGCTTGCCCAACCCAGTTTTTTACTCCCATTTAATGTCTACGTAAAGGTCACTCATCCAATCCACCCACGCCAAATATACTTTGAACTTATTATTTAAATATCAATCGACCCAGTTTGTTTGTGCCCACATCCTTTATATTTAGCAGATTAAATTAAATTTGTTATTGTTAGCTAAAATATAATATTACCAGTCTCCGTTCAGCCCTCAAAACGTTATAAAAGTAACAAACAGACAGACAGAGTTAATTTGGAATTTATAATGTTAGTATGGATCGTTATAGATTATTTATTGATATACTTACGAAACAAATTGAGTGAAATATTAAATTCATGCTTCACAGAATTTTGTATTTTTGTGTATTCTATTAATATTGAAAAGTCTTATCAGTTTAAGTTATTGTGTTCCAAACATTCTGAAATCAAGTTTATTTGACTTATTAAAAAGTTGTAGTTTGAGATCTTTGTAAATACATTAACAGCAATCTAATTTAGAAGGACTTACTAAAGTATCAAGATTTAGTTTAGTTCAATTTTCTCTGCGATTTAGTCAAGTTTGTAAATTAAAAAGTGACATCAAGTTACGTTATTATTGCGAAATAAATTAATTTTAGAGAAAGTTTAAAACTAAGTCTTAAGGTATTTATTTTGTAAATTAACATGTTTAAAGTAAAGCGTCAAGAGTTTGAACCACATGTAAATGACTTTAAATTTTGGCAATATTATATTTTTAGTAAGTGCATGTATGTTAGCTAATAAAAATATAAATTACCTTAGTGTCTCAATCAGTTTAAAAAAATCGCGTAAGTAATGTTTGCTCAGTTTTTTTTCGGTTAAAATGTAATTTGCATTACCTTGACAAAATATAGCTATCGTTCATCCCTCAGCCTCATTTATCCGCAGTATCAGTCCCTTAGTACTTTAACGTCCTTATCAGTCTAATGACTACCGCCATCTGGCGAGAGAACGTTGAAGCTCAAATTGAGGTGACCTCTGAAAGGTCTGAAAATGTTACCTGAACCATACAAATGCTGTGTTGAAGTAAAACAGAAGAAAGTTTTTGTGCTAATTAGTACTTAGCACTTTTTGTAACAGGACTTATTTACTAGCCTTTTCCTGTGGTATTACCTGCGCAAAAGTTAAAGTTTATATTACAGAATACGCACTGTCGATATAAAAATAACCGACGACTAAATCCAGGCTACGCTCTACCTGTGTGCTAAATAAGGCGTTAAGGTGTGATTGATTGATAAACACTTATCCTTCCAAATATACTATCACATTAAAATATTAATATTGGTTGGAAGTAGGATGAATATCGTTTGATAATATGAAATCGTTTCCAGTTTTCAGTTGACGGATTCCCAGACAAATTCTGCGCAAGGAAATAACAAAGACGGCTTCAATTCAAAGCGAACTCTGTTAGTTTAAACGTTTTAATGAAAATAAATCACATCACACTGTATATTATATTTAAATTATTATGTAAATTATTATGATAAATTATTATTTGAATAAGAGATCTTGCTGTCTCAAAGCCAGATTACATTTTTAAGAAAGCTAAATAAGTAATCTACAACAATGATAATTACATTTTAATATTATTGGGAACTACAACTCCAATATCTATTGTAGCTTTATCAACTATCATGGAAATTCAATACCGTCAATACTCATTATCTCAGAAATAATATTTTTTTAAATTATAAACTGTAGGTACTTGCGAAGTTCAACATTCATTGGAAAATGAAGAAGAAATTTGATTGAGAAATGCCCTGGTTTAATACAAAAATAGTTTTGGTATTACCTGCTAGAGCAAAAAAATATTAAAATAATATATTTTCTGAGTATTTGATCTGAACTTCGCAATTGGTCTGTGAACTTAGCTTCGGACTTTTGTATTAATGTTTATAAAATAATGGCTCATCGGTTTTACTGTAGTAGTAACGTGAATATATTTCTAGCTGAGGCAGATATGGCTTAGGTAGAATAATTTACAGGCCAGTTGCAGCTTTTATAGCTGTAACAGGCAAAGCAGCATACATAGTAGATACCTTTATGAAATAAAGTTAAAAAATACTTTCATTTTACCGTAGTAGGTATACTCTTATAGACTGCCTACTTCTTAGGTACATAGAACTTATGAAATTTGGGTGCACTGTAAAAGTTTACCTCGGTCTTTGTAATGTTACTTATAATCACAGTCAATACACCTGACCAAAATATCTCACCTTTTACTCACAAAATACGATGTTCTTACCTGAAGTCGCGACAAGACACCATTAACATAAATAAATAATCCTTTAAATAATTCAATATTCTCAGCACTTTAGTCAACCTCTGTACTCGTTCTTGAGTGTTTTGATAGATCATCGGAAATAGCCCCCTTTGTCTCATCTTCCTTACAACTTTCATACCGAGGGGCTCGGAATGAGGGTGATTTATTAATTCCATTCGCTTGACAGCTAAATAAGTGAAATATTATTATGTTTTTGCTTGTCTCGACGTTTTTTCTTGAAGACAGGTTGTTATGAGATACTTGCAGATGGAAGTTTTTCGAGTGTGGTTTGGAATTTGCGTTTGATCATTGGTGTTATAGAATTTATAATGTTTTTTTTTAATTTGTTTATAGTTGAAACCTGTATTACTAACATAGAAATATGATAACATTAATTTTGGCTGTTGTAATGATGAAATCAAGTAAGTTAATGATCCATTGTGATTGATTTTTTGTGGCCGTTTGATAGGAGTTAACCATAACGCGATGTAAGATTTGTTTATCGCTAAATGAGCATTTTTGTTGGCACTTAAGTACTTTTGGTACTAAAAAAACATTCATAAACTCACACCTTTTGAACACCACCTGATACTGATCTATAGGCACTCTTTTTGTGACGGTTGGGTTTTCAAATTAATCATACAAGTTGTTAACAGTTCTGTTGGTAACTGTACCAGACAAATGCAATCTTCTAACTTATCACCTGTAAACTTTGCTTACAGTATTTATGTAGAAAAGAGTCTATATCTTGGTATGTTTACATTTACGACTTATGCTGGAAAAACAGCTTCCAGCTCAGTGTCTCAGAATATTGACTTAGCTACAACAAGTCGACTTTGACATTTGGTGAAAATAAATTGGTGATTTCTAAAGTATTCATCAAATATTTTTTCTTGAATCATGACTTACATCGAAAACGTTTTGTGTGCCAGGGTTAAATCAAAGAGATATTTTCAGAATAATGAACTGTTTATTATTGCGTTATTAGATAGAAGAAAAGTCTACCGAGAGGGGAGATTCTTGAGAGTCTTGTCGTATTGTGAAACTTAAAAGAATAATTGCTTATTTTAGTATTTCTGTTAAAAGGTTTAGGGGGAAATTCGTTCTGATTTTGACATTCAAATTATTCACACATTTACTATCTAATTGATCGTTGGATCTTGTGTTGTGTATTTATCATAGCTTCAAATAATTATGTATGAATTCTTCTTGCCACCATTGACTTAGTTTAGCTTATTAACTTTAAAACTTTCGCGTTTCATAATTGAAAACAATATAATTATCACGGCAAATTTAACGCGATGATTTCGATTGTTTGTGCAGCTTGACTTAGACCTCGTACAGAGTTAGTGCGGATGCACATGAAATACCTGGGCACAGATAATATAATACTAGCATACAGATGCCTCATCCCATACAAAGAAACCGTGCCACGTAACTAGCGTTTTTCATCTGATTATACCGATAATTTTTTGTAAATCGATCGCGTTCGGTACCGTCCCACGGCAATAGATAGATCACCATCTAATAATCAATCGATATCGATAGATAAATCAAATAATCAGTACAGTGTATATCAGTAGTTTCTTGGTATGGGATGTGACATCACTGACCCTAGGTGGAACTTCGGCGAGCACTTTTGCCGTCTTGCCCCGAAGCTTCATCATATCAGCCGAAAGACGTCCACTGCTGGACATAGGCCTCCCCCAAGCGTCGCCACACTGACCGGTCCCGTGCGTCCCGCATCCAGCGAATCCCCGCAACCTTCACCAGGTCATCGGTCCACCTGGTGGGAGGCCTTCCAACGCATCGTCTTCCGGTTCGCGGTCGCCACTCCAGAACTTTTCTGCCCCATCGGCCATCCGTTCTGCGAGCAATGTGCCCTGCCCACTGCCACTTAAGTTTGGCAATTCTTCGGGCTATGTCGGTAACCCTGGTTCTCTTGCGGATCTCTACATTTCTGATTCGATCACGCACGCCGACGACTGGCCCTGGCAACATACAACACGCGAACACTCCGGACCGACGAGAAGATAGCCGAACTCGAGGAAGAATTGAGCAGGTTGCGATGGAGTATTATAGGGTTATCTGAAGTCCGAAGAGAGGGGGAGGACTCGATAATCCTCAAATCTGGTAGCCTGCTCTATTTCCGAGAGGGTGACCGGCAGTCCCAGGGTGGTGTCGGGTTTATCGTCCACAAGTCCCTTGTGAACAACGTGGTGAAGATCGAGAGTGTGTCGACCAGGGTGGCGTACCTTATACTCAGAATATCCTCGAGATATTCGCTGAAGGTCATACAGGTCTACGCACCGACCTCGGCACACCCCGACGACGAGGTAGAGACCATGTATGAGGATATCTCTATAGCCATGCATGGTTTCAAAACTCACTTCACCGTTGTCATGGGGTACTTCAACGCAAAACTGGGCAAACGAGACAAGGATGAGCTGCAAGTGGGGCAATTTGGAGTTGGACGTCGGAACCACCGGGGTCACCTACTGGCCAGTTTTATGGAGAAGGAGGGCCTCTACATGATGAACTCCTTCTTCAGAAAGCGTGAGCATAGGAAGTGGACCTGGCAAAGCCCCGATGGTGCAACAAAAAACGAGATCGACTTCATCATGTCAACCAAGAAGCAAATGTTCAATGATGTCTCTGTGATCAATTCGGTGAAAACCGGGAGCGATCACCGAATGGTAAGAGGCACATTGAACATTAATATCAAGCTTGAAAGGTCTCGACTGATGAAGTCAACGCTCCGTCCAGCAAAGATCCGGATCCAAAACCCCGAGAGCTTTCAGCTCGAACTCCAGAATCGTTTCGTGTGCCTAGGGAGCTCCGTGGACGAATACAGCGACGGGTTTGTGGAAGCTGTCCATACGGTCGGGTCTAAGTTTTTCAAGACCCGCCGTACGGATATAGACAAAAAGATCTCTGATCCTACTCTCAAGCTTATGAAGGAGAGGCGTGAGATGATCCTGCAGTCTTCAGACGATGCGGTGAAATACCGGCAGCTTAATAGACGGATCTCAAAGTCCTTGAAAAGCGACCTCCGCCGCTATAATACTGAACGTATTAAAGACGCAATTGAGCGGAATAAGGGCTCCAAGGTCTTTGCAAGAGATCTGTCTATTGGGCAGAGCCAGCTCACGAAACTGAAGACCGACGATGGCAGGATCATATCCGCCAAACCGGAGCTACTGAGGGAGATCGAGAAATTCTATGGGCAGTTGTACACGTCAACCAGTAAACCCGTCGCGAATCTAGTAAAAGACCCTAGAGCTAGATTGACCCGTCACTATACCGAAGACATACCGGACGTCAGCCTGTACGAGATTAGGATGGCTCTTAAACAGCTTAAGAACAACAAGGCACCGGGTGATGACGGCATTACGGCCGAACTCCTGAAGGCGGGTGGAAAACCAATACTTAAGGCCCTTCAGAAGCTGTTTGGTGCCGTCATACTCGAGGGGAAAACGCCACAGGCATGGTGCAGGGGTGTGGTGGTACTCTTTTTCAAGAAGGGTGACAATGCCCTGTTGAAGAACTATAGGCCCATCTCGCTTCTTAGCCATGTCTACAAGCTGTTTTCAAGAGTCATCACGAATCGTCTCGCGCGCAGGTTTGACGATTTCCAGCCTCCCAAACAAGCCGGATTCCGAAAAGGCTTTAGCACCATAGACCACATACATACGCTGCGGCAGGTTATACAGAAGACCGAAGAGTATAACCTGCCTCTCTGTTTAGCGTTTGTGGACTACGAGAAAGCCTTCGATTCAATCGAGACTTGGGCTGTACTGCAGTCTCTCCAACGGTGCCAAATCGACTACCGGTACATCGAGGTGTTGAAGTGTTTGTACAAGAACGCCACCATGTCAGTCCGACTTCAGGATCGGGCCTCGGAACCTATCTTTCTGCAGCGAGGTGTCAGACAGGGAGACGTCATATCTCCGAAACTGTTCACCGCTGCACTGGAGGATGTCTTCTAGGTTCTGGACTGGAGAGGGCTAGGCATCAACGTCAATGGCGAGTACATCACTCACCTTCGGTTTGCCGACGATATAGTGGTCATGGCTGAGACCATGGAGGACCTCAGTATAATGCTCGATGACCTCAGTAGAGCTTCCAAAAGAGTGGGTCTTAAAATGAACATGGACAAAACCAAGGTTATGTTGAATGCCCATGTAACACCCACTCCTATCAAGGTTGGAGACTCTATACTCGAAGTTGTGGAAGATTATGTCTACCTGGGACAAACGATCCAGTTGGGTAGGGCCAACTTCGAGAAAGAGGTCAACCGTCGAATCCGACTCGGCTGGGCAGCGTTCGGGAAATTGCGCGGTGTCTTCTCGTCCAACTTACCACAGTGTCTCAAGACGAAGGTCTATGACCAGTGTGTGTTGCCAGTGATGACCTATGGCTCTGAGACGTGGTCGCTCACAATGGGCCTCATCAGAAAGCTTACAGTCACGCAAAGGGCAATGGAGAGGGCTATGCTCGGAGTATCCCCGAAGCTTATCGGCACATATTCCGCCCTAAGCCATACAGCCGAATCTGAGTGAATCGAGAGCGAGCTGACGACGGCTTTAGACGGGGGTGGTGCGCTGTATGGCGCCACAGTTTGGGCGAACTCCCTGACTACCCAGAACAAGGCTCAGCTGCGGAAACCGCAAAGAGTCAGGCCGTCAGAGTAATACGCGGATACCACACAATCTCAGCTGAAGCGGCGTTCGCATAAGCAGGAACACCCCCGTGGGATCTGGAGGCGGAGAACACAAGTAGTGATGAGAAGGCGCAGAGAGGCACAGACTGCCATAATAAGGCAATGGGTGGAGAGGCTGGAGACTTCCAGTGCCAGTCACTGGACTATTGGGGCCATCCAGCCAATCTTAGAGGAGTGGATACGGAAGCGACAAGAGGCGTTGTCATAGGCATGAAAGGTGGTGGCGTCTAGGTTACATCCTCGCAGAAAGAAGCGGTGGAGCGTGTCAAGGAGGCACTCTCACTGTCCCGATTTGTCGCAGAAGGGCAGGACGGCACAGGTGGCAAAACGCCGACTTGATGTCCCAATAATAGGGGCCAGCGGACAGTAGGATCTATCGTTCACGCTGCACGGTCCCTGGAATTGTGGTGACGTGGACCCGGACATCACCGAAGGAGATGGCAGCCCGAAGGTGGGCAAAGAAGAGGGAGCCCAGAAGTGGGCCACGTTGGATGGGTCGTCAATGTCATGCGTAGCAGTTCTCGTGGCCTACCCATCAAGGCGAAAGTAGGTGCACAGGCGGAGTTTTAGTGGGTGTAAGCCCCACATACCCACGTCGTCTCCCCGGACGGCGCGGTATGCGTTAGGCATTTTCATCGCCGGAAAAAAAATGCCAAGTCGGTACATACCAACAGCATGTAAAACATAACACAGTACACAATAATTTAAGAGGGGACTCTAGTGAGACTTTCTTCATACAAACACATTCTGCTGTTTTCTTCGTGGATAATGCCTCTAGAGCAATGATTTTTTTCCATAAAATCTAGGTCTAATTAATACGTGCCTGTATCATTTCCTTTTTTCCAAAACATAATCACAAAAAGAAATATGACAATCCAAAAATCCGAAAAAAATGCCCGTTTTTACCGCCATGTTCAGAAGACTTTCATACACACAGAGAGTTTTTTAACAAAAAATGAAATGATAGGAGCATAGATATACTTTTCCTCTAAATTTTGATATAAGAATTTTTTAGATCAGACCAGTTTTCATGAAGAAAGCAGCAGAATACGAAACGTCTTTTAGTCAAAGTTTTTGTGGGTAAAATCATTCTGAGCTGCAGTTGTCCCTTTCGCACTTTTTGCCCTTCTGCAGTTGTCCCTTTTACGGGGTGAGGTTGGAGGTGACGCGACGGCAATAGTTTCTTCAAATACCTATTATCAAATTCCTTTTGCCTAGAGTCCGCTCTTAATACACCACATAGGTAATATCTTGATACTTCGCGCCCGCCTTAGCAACCGTGCAAGCTCTTCCTGGACGGAGCCTAAGAATTTTAGTAACTGATATAAAAAGTAAGAAAAAAAGTGTTCCAAATTTCGCTTACTGTCCACAGGGTCCCATTGCTATTAAACAAAATTTGTTTCAAATAAATATCACTATTTGCATCGATTTGTTATTGAATTGTGTGTAAAATTAACATTTTCTAGAATTGATCATAAAAATTGAATGTTCTTGTTTAATCAACTCCCCTAAGCACACAATTATGCAATATTAAGCTCTTAATTCATATTTCAAAGATTTTATTAACGGATCATTTAAAATCGATGCCAATAGATGGCGTGGTTTTAAATTTCAAAGGCATGCCACTTGGTATTTTAAATTTGTATTGTTACACATTTTGGTAGAATGAAACTGTAAAAATATACTATAAAACAAATGGTCACTGTATTTAATGAAAAAAATAGTCTCGAACCGAGTGAACCCTTTTCCTTGCAAGTCGCTGCTAAAACCAGCTGTGGAAATGAACCGAACGCGATCGATGTACTTATAAAAATAATCAGTGTAATCATACGAAACGGGCTAGTTATATCGGCACGGTTTCTTTGTATGGCGGGAGATCTGTATACTAGTATTATATTATCTGTGACATGACGTACACTTTATCACATTACCAAAAACAGAGTTCCAGTAATAAATTAATGAATAAAGTTATATTAACTTTTCTTCTTGCGATAATGGCATATTTAGTTACAACGTGTTTCTATTTGATTAAGGGGAAATGAAAGTAACGTAATTAGTTTAACTTATGTTATCATGTTTATTTATCTTGTAATTTGTTTGTAACTTATTTTTCTATGAAGTGGCGTTATTGACTATTTGTTTGGTAGAAAGTTTATTTTTATTATAGACTAGCGGACGCCTCACGGTTTCACCCTCGTAGTTCCCGTTCCCGTGGGAATACAGGAATACAAAGTAGCCTATGTAACCCGGTGAAAGTGTAGCTTCCTAACGGTGAATTATTTTTTTAAATCGGTCCTGTAGTTTTTAAGTTTATTCGTTACATACAAAAATACAAATTTTTCCTTTTTTAATATTATTAAAATATAATATAATATTAGTAAAAAAATACAAAAATACAAATCTTTCCTCTTTATAATATTAGTATAGATAGGCTCGTGCTTGACCACTATCTCACCGTTTGGTAAGCAATGATGAGGTCAACGGTGTAGCACGCTTGCCAAGAAGTAACCTATTCACATGAGTTAATTCAGTCATAAATGACATGTTTCTGGCTGACTATTGAATATGTTGATCTGTGCTACAAGAACCATTAGACAGTGACATTCTTTGTATCAGCTATAACGGTTGTCAACATTTATTTTTTGTTTTACTTTTAGCACACGAATGTAAGGAGGTGGACTTAATACCTTAGGTATTTTCTACCTGACTTTCGGTGATGCAGAGGTGAATCTTGGTTGGTGCAATCACGATAGTGAATGGATTTAAATATATATACAATACATTAATATAAGCTAGAAATAAAAAATAAATACAATTTAATTTATGTAATAAATAATAAATGTAACGCTCAGTGTGGACGCTTACGGTCAGGGCAGTCGCAGGTAGTGAGACCATGCTAACAGATGGTCACCAGATGTGCGAAACACACCCCACCAGGAGTTAGGAGTGACCCTCTGACCAGGAGTCAGGAGCAGTGCTGCCAACTTAGCGCTTTCAGCGCCAGATCTAGCGCTTTTTTTGTTCAATAGCGCGTTTTAGCGCCTAGCGCTAAATCTATCGCTTTTTTTAACTCTTTACTTTCTTAAAAAAAAAGTAACTGCGCAAACTTTCAACTTCCCAACGACGTGTTGAGGAAAATTTAATCCACAGACAAATATAAATTCAAGTCCAAAACTGATCAAGACCAACAACCTTATTTCAGCCTCAGAAGCAATTGTAGTAGAATCAGACGATGATGAATTAATTAAATCTTTTTATTTTATAAAATAATTACACTAAAACTTTACTACTTTAAACAAGTACTATAATGTGTGTAACTCTTGTAAATTACATAATTTGATTAAATAAAAAAACTGCGTTTATACATTTCTAGTCTCTTAATACTGGGCGTTTTGTTTGAATTTGGCGCCGAATTTTACCGATTTTTGGATTTAAAAAAAAATAGGTTTTTTTTTAATGTATTTCGAAACTTTACCCATCTTTAATTATATTGTCGTATCAAAAAACTCTTAAATATTTTTTTTTCCATTTATTTTATGCAAATGAAAATCGATAAAATTTTGAAAAGAACCACGTGACTACAAACAGCCCACAATTGGTAGCCATGTTGGTGACGTCATAACGTTCAAGGAAATCGTTATACTATAGTGTCAACTACACGTAGATTGACTAAATATATCCGAAAATGAGTGCAAAAATATTATGAAACGTCAAATTTTATTTAGTCATGTGTGATAAAGGATTTATAAAGGCTAATGTCGATAATATAACATTTGCTGGATGCGAGAAGCACAGAGGCCCTAGACAAGTGACATTCTATCATCGAAAGCGTGGTGATAGCGATTGTCAAAAGATAAAATTTTATGGGATTGACGAGCGATATCGAAAAATCACGTGATCCCTTAATTTTTTTTTATTTCGGCTATCACCTTCGCTGACATCTAATGCCACTTGTCTAGAGTCTCTTGACCGACTGAAGTGGCGACACTTGGGTAGTCTTACGTCCAGCAGTGGACGTTTCTCTACTGTAATGATGTAAACTATAAAGAAAGTGATCCTGATGAATGTACGGGAATGCGTTAATAATTTAAGTTATTTTGAAGCAAAATATACGAACACTCTTGCTTCAACGAATCATGATTTCTGTGAATATGTTTGGACGAGTAATTAAACCATTATTTCAAAGCACAATAAATAAACGCCACTCAAATTGCACCAACAAAGCGGAAAACAAAACCTAACATAGTAGGAGTTATAACAAGAGAAATAAAGCTTCATATGTCACAGAAACGTAGTCACAGAAACCTACCTCTACAAAGTCTGTAATATTTGTACCCAGAGCGGAATAAAACGAAAGAGTATATCCTTTCGTTGTAGTTCGGTTCTGTTCCACGGCTATAGATGGTGTTAGCAGCGACTTTCAAGTAAAAGGATTTTTTCGGATCGTCACAATTTTTTTCTTTAAATACGGTCACGATTTGTTTTATAGTATTTTTTGCACGTTTTTATAAGTTTTATTGTACCAAAATCTACTACAAAGCAAATAAAAAAAAATGTGGCAAATCTCAGAAATTGAAAAACCCCCCATCTATTGGAATCAGTTTTAAATGATCCATTCATATAATCTTTGAAATGTGAATTAAGAGTTCAATATTCCATAATTGTGTGCTTAGGAGAGTTGATTGCGTCGCCCATTGCAATTTGTCGTCTAGAGTGATTTCCAAGAAAACTGTTTGATTTACAAAGTCCCACTTTTCGCCATTCAATATGATGTCGCATTCGGTACTTGTAACATTCGGCAATGTAATAATAAAATAATAATATAATTGTGAAATACATTTGTATTTTTTTTCATTTATTACCAAATTGTTTACCGTAAACCAATTTTAGACCTGATGAATGGAGTTATTCACATCATCAAGATTTCGTGACAACCGATCTATTTTAAATATCAACGATCTGCCATCAGCAAACAACACCATCTTCGGTTGATTTTTTAGTAATTGGGGTAAATCGTTAATATAAACTAAAAAGAGGAATGGACCCAATATCGAGCCTTGAGGAACACCCATTGTCATTTCAGACCCTAGTGAGTTTACGCCGTTTACCTGAACTTTAACTTGTCTGGCTTTAAAATATGATCGAAGTAACTCAAGGGCTGTATGCCTAATTCCATAGTGCTCCAGCTTCAACAATAGTGCCTCATGGTTAACGCAATCGATTGCCTTCGAGAGCTCGCAAATGATTCCAATGGCGTCGTGTGCTTCCTCCCAGGCGTTAAAGATTTTCTTTATGAGGGTGACACCCGCGTCAGTTGTGCAACGCCCTTTGGTAAAACCGTACTGTTGATCGTAAAAGATGGAATGTTTGTTAAAATGACGCAACAATTGGTTGAGCATTTACTTTTCGAAGACATTACTGAGAACCGGCAGAAATGACACTAGCTTATAATTATTGGCTTCTTTGCTATCTTCAGACCCCCGCCAATGGAACTACTTTACTGTGTTTCATGAGGTCCGGAAAAACTCCTTGATCGACACTAGTGTTAAATATGAAAGCTAAAGAGGGTGCAATAGTTTCAATGATTAGTTTACACACTTTTACAGATAGTCCCCAAAGATCTTCTGCTGATTTAATTTTAAGATCTTTAAAAGCTTTTAAAATAGCCTTGGAGTTTGTATATTGAAACTTGAACTCCGAAGGGAACGCATTTACGTTCTTTCTAAGGAAGGCAGCAGAAAGCGCGGGTGATGAGTTAGGGGTTGCTGTAGTTTTTAGTGGAATGTTAACAAAAAAGTTTTCAAATTCCTGAGCTTCCTCTATATCTGAGTGTGAGTTAAATTCAATATTACGCTGTTTTGTCCTACCTGTTTCATTATTTATTATTTTCCAGGTAGTTTTCATTTTATCGTCTGCTGATTTTATTGTATTGCTATTTTATTATAAGAACTAGAGAAAAGGTAGATAGTTAGTTAGGATTGTCTCGCAGTTTTCTTCTTTGTTACAAAAATAAATCACCACGTTATGTCCACGTGTATGACCACGTGCGTAAAATGACACATGTATGTGCCATGTGAATTTTAGAGTAGGAGTATAATAAAACTTGTAATATACATAAGATTTAGAGGAAAGGTAGCTAATTAGATAAGATTATGTATATTGTCATAGTTTAATACTTGGAGTAAGGAGGAATCTAGATTAAGATTTTTGTGTTGACCTTTGTACACCTTTTATATTTTTCCTATGTAGAATTAAGTATGTAGATTAAGGAAATGTATGTGGAATAACTTGTGTATATTTAAGTAAGATAAGTTTTATAAAATCGGCATTTCTGTGGTGCCATGCTTGAATACAGTTGCAAAGTAGGGGCGCCATTGTTCTCGCCGAGCGCTTTTTGTATAAAAGCCGGCCCGCTTGTAGGCAGAGACACACAGCAGCCAGCCCAGTTAGCCGACTTGTGCGCACGTACATATACGCCAGCACTAAACTCCTCTGCACGGATCGCAAACTGTCTACCCTCTTTGTCGCCGATAGTATAGATTTCTCAATTTATACTGTCGGAGGCAACCTGGGCGGACCTCCTAGCTGCCCAACGGCTTTTGCTTGCGCGAAGTCGTTGCCGCGGTCGCAGGAAAACTAGCCCCTAGTTTTTCTCATGCTTCGTAGCACATGCACCGAGAAGAAAGAAGAAGAAGAAGATGTCACCACCAGGTGCCCGCGGCCCTCCCGGTCGCGGCGCCCACCGCCCGCAGGACCAGCGCCCACCAATGGACCGCACATCCTCGCTCCCCAATCTAACGGGTGAGCAGCATAGCAGCCAGCAGGACAGCACTCCGAGGAGGCAAGGCAGGCAGGTTACCGCCGAGTCACCAGCATCACCTACATCACCTACAGACAGGTACAGTGTCCGCTCCAAGTGTCGTCCGATCCCCACTGAAACACCGGTACCCGCAAGCCGAAAATCATCCGCGCGTACGCCGGAATCGAGTTTTTCGGTGGTTTCTCCAACTACCCACATGGGTCAAGGGTTGGCGGAGACACGCACCACCACCAGCCATAACGCACCCAGGTCTAGCACCAATAAACCAGCGCACCCACCGACGCGCACGAATACAAACGCGCCCCGCGCAGCACCGCCGCGAGCTTCGGCACGCGCATCGCAGGGCCAAAAAACTAGTCAACAATTGCCACCCACAGCTGGTAAAATGCCAGCCCCACGCTCGATACCACCCACACCCAGAACAACTTTACCTAATGTAAAGAAAACAATTGAACGAGTTGCTGCCTCCCACGATTCACATTCACACTCTAATAGGGACCGGGAACTAAAACTACAGATGGCAGCACATGTAGGTTCGCCGGCCAATCACGACTCACCTGCACCCCCTCGCACCTCTGCATATGACTCCCCCGCGATGCGATCGGCCCAATCAAGTCTAAGTGGGTCAAATACATCGCTTGCGTCCTATGGGCGCAGGGCAGAGACAGAGGACCCAGAGTACTTGAACACTCTTGCGTCGCCCTGCATTGACATGGACGTAGATTTAGATTTACAGACTGGCAACAGGGGTCTAAGGCGACGCAGGAGCCCAGAAGAAGCCATCGAGGAGGCGAAGCGGTACCGCCTCGATTCGCAGCGTACGCATACGCAAGAGCAACGGAGCGCAAACTCGCCAACATTTGCAGAGGCCGTGCGTCGGACGCCGTCTCCTGAGACGATCGCAGCCGCCGCAACCCTAAGAAGAACATCCGGGGTAAGTGACCTACCATTATCATCACCTACCCCCACCTCTGATGCTACTAATACTCAAAAAGAAACCGAAAATAGCGGGGAAAAAACCGTTAAACACAAACGACCCCGCTACCCTCCACTCGTGGTAGAAAAGTTGCCCAACTGGGCAACCCACTTCAGAGCCCTGGCCGGCAGACTTGGCCGCCCACCAAATGCCAGACCTTACAGACAGGGGGTTCGATTCTCCCCAGAAAGTGAGGAGGAATATAGGGTAGTCCAGCGGTACCTGACTGCCCTAGAAAAAGACGAAAACATAAGTTGGTTTGCCTATTCGTTACAAGCCGACAAAAAATTCAAAGTAGCCATCAGGGGACTACCCCCGGACACGGACCCACAGGAGATCGAGGAGGAACTCCGCAGACTGGGATACGTGCCTGAATATGTAAGGCACATAAACGCACGCCAGGGTCGCTCTGGCTGCGTGTTCCACGCCGTTCTCGAAAGAACCGAGAACATTAGGGCTATTTACGACACCACAGTGTTTTTACTAATGCGTGGTGTCAAAATCGAGGCCTGGCGTGGAAAGCGTGGGCCGGCACAGTGCCATAGATGCCAGCAATTCCGGCACAGCTCTCATCAGTGCCACCGCCCAATCGCCTGTGTGCGATGTGGACAGGGGAACACAGCCAGAGATTGCCCTCGCCCAAGGGAAGAGCCCGCCACCTGCGCAAATTGCGGGGGCGCGCACCCGGCGAGCAACATCAAGTGCCCCGTTTTTCAAAAGGAGATAGCACACAGGCGCATGGGCACTGTCGCCATCACCTCAAACTCCTCACGCCGCCCACCAAAAGTGGCCCAGGCGGAGGAAAGGGCAACTGAAGAGCCCACAGGATCGACTCTGATGGCGGCAGCAAACGGGCCCACGCAACGCGGAGATGCTGCCTCCTCCTCAGGGCGGAGGAAGAAGAAAAGGGGGGGAAAGGGCAGAAAGCCACATCACCCTCCTGCGACCCAGGATGAGACCCAAGAGACCGCCCTTGTCCATGGAAACAGCAAGGCGCAGGCAGGAAATAACCAAACAAATATTACTAGAAATAAAACATCAATAAATATAGACAGCGCTGCCTCAACATACAACAAGCGCCACCCAACGGATCAAATCGGTACTAAAAATAGTACCGACCAATCAGGTGGCACTAGGAAAAAAGCATCGGCCAATCAAACACCGATGACATCAACGATTGATCTTAATAACAAAAGACACCAAAATTTTACTGCCTGCGCAATCCAGCTGCTGATGGACCTAATAAAAGCCATCAGACAGGGACAAGACGTGGAGCAGGTCATCCTTGACGGCTTGGCAGCGCTACTAACGCTCTATCATGGCTAAGTCGTTAAGGATGATGCACTGGAATGCCCGCGGTCTAAAGAATAAGGTCGCACTCCTCCGCCATCTCCTGCACGAACAGGATATCGACGTGGCGCTCATAAGCGAGACACTCCTGGGACCTGAAGATAGGTGCAAGTTCCCAGGGTATCTCGTTTATAGAAAGGATGAGCGGTCGGCACATGGAAACCGATACCGTGGCCTGGCCATTCTTGTAAAGAGAAGAGTCGTCCACCAAGAACTCCCCCTCCCGACAATACAGACAGCTTACGCGCTGGGTGTACAGCTGCATATAGCCGGCGAGGACCTAGAAATATACGCGTTCTACAAACCTCCAAATAACAAGCTCGATATGAATGAACTCCGAAGCCTACTCACGCGTACTGAGAACCCAACCATCCTCGCCGGTGACTTCAATTCCAAGCACCCAGCGTGGAATAGTTACTACGCAAACGAGGGCGGTAGGCGACTCCTCGCGGACGCGGAGGCCCACGGGTACACGGTGTCCGGACCCGAGACTCCCACACACTACCCAGATTGTGCTACGCACATGCCAGACGTACTGGACATCGTTGTACACCGGGGTCTGAAGTGCCAGGTCACCCAGCAAGTCCTGGACGACGAGCTACAGTCGGACCACCATCCTGTACTCGTCGTCCTATCGGATATGCCGACCCGCATGAAGCAACAGGCGCCGCGTCGATTAATCGATTGGGACGCCTTTACAGAAAGGATAAACTCTACCACGCCACCTCGGCCCATCAACACAGCACTATCCAATGAAATCACTGCTTGCGTACAGCAAGCTCTGGAAGCAGCAACGATGACGCAGCCGCGGGGGAGAGTGCTTCAGCCGCCCCTGCCGGCGCACATCCGACGACTAATCACCGAAAAGAGGCGATTACGCAAGCAGTGGCAACATACGAGGTGCCCCACCATGAAAACAGCACTGAACAAACTCACTGAAAAAGTGAAGGCCGAGTTGAGTGCTATGAGAGCCGCGAGCTGGGAGGAACGTATAGAGTCCGCGGAGGGCGACTGGCCCTCTATACACAGATTGTGCCGCCAGCTGAGTAACACCCCAGCTCCGGTACGACCACTCCAAAGCACTGACGGGGCGCTTAAATATGTCGCGGGAGACCGAGCAGAGGTCTTCGCCGAGCACCTGGAGCGTCAGTTCCAACCGAACCCGACTGTTGAACACGAACATGTCGCAGCAGTCGAGAAACACATTGGAGACTACTTCGCAACGCCGATAGCTCCTGATGAAGATCCCATACACTTCTCGCCTGGCGCAGTCAGACGCGCCTTCTTGAGAACGAAGCCCCGGAAGGCCCCAGGTGCCGACCTCATCTCCAACACAGCGCTGCGCCACCTGCCCCACCGCATGGTTGCGGCTGTGGCGCGCCTGTTCACCGGGATTCTCCGCACGGGCTCCTTCCCGGCCTCGTGGAAAGAAGGGCGCGTCATCATGCTGCCCAAGGCGGGAAAGAATGTCCTGAAGCCTGAGAGCTATCGGCCGATCACGCTCCTGCCCACCATCTCCAAGGTGTTCGAATCACTCCTGCTGCGACACCTATCACCTCACATCTCGCCGCGCGAAGAACAGTTCGGGTTTCGCGCGGAACATAGCACGACGCTCCAGCTGTCCAGGATGCTGCACCTGCTGTCAGCAGCTATAAACAGGAAGGAGTACGCGGTTGCAGTATTCCTGGACATGGAAAAGGCGTTCGACCGCGTATGGCACGACGGTCTTATTTATAAGCTGGCCACATCCGACGCGCCCCGTCGCGTGGTAAAAGTAATAAAATCCTTTCTGTCCAACAGGAGCTTCAGAGTGGTGGTAGAGGGCGAATTATCCGCCCCCCGCCCGATATCGGCGGGCGTACCACAAGGCGCCGTATTATCGCCTGCGTGTTACTCACGTTACACCGACGATATCCCCACAACGCCAGAGGCAACGCTAGCGCTGTACGCTGACGATGCAGCCTACGTGACAACGTCAATGAACGCCAAACACGCAGCCAAAAAAATGCAGCGTGCCCTCGATTTAATACCAGAGTGGCTAGCTAAGTGGCGGCTGTCGGTTAACGTGAGTAAGACGCAGGCACTTGTTACAGGTCTCTCGCCCCTCCCACCACAGCTGACACTACAAGGGGCCGACATCGAGTGGACACCCCAGGCCAAGTACCTGGGTGTGACCATAGATCGTCGGCTCACGATGGGGTCACACACCACCAAGGTGATAGAGCAATGCAGGGTGGCCCGACACCTGCTCAATCCAGTGCTCTCATCCCGCCTTCCTGCCCGCACCAAGCTGGGCATCTACAAAACCTACCTACGCTCGATACTTACATATGCAACCCCAGCTTGGTTCGTCCTCACTAGCGAGACGAACAAAAAGAAACTGCGCGCCCAGCAGAGCCTGGCGCTACGACGCATCATGGACGCCCCTCGCTACGTGAGGAACGATGTCATCCTGCGGGATTCAGGTATAGAGAGCCTGGACGAGTTTGTAAGCCACCTTGCTACAAACATGTTCGCGCGGGCCGACGCTTCTGCCTGGCCTCACATCCAGGATATAGCGCCATGGCACGCGCGCCCGCCCGACAAGAAGCGCCTACCGCGTGATCTCATAATCACCAAGTGACCCCATCCACTACCCGGACTTGACGCTTGAGTAAATCGCATCACACTACACGCGATTTACTCATACAATAATACTACCCACCCCACACGACATACACGGCGTGAAGTTTGTTCTAAGTTAATATAGGCAAGCTTTACGTCGTAAACAGACACTCATAACTTTACACTCGCAAGTACACATGCACCGAATAGCGCTGCGGTCGCCGCGCGTTATCGGCTATCATGGGCGGTGTAACTCAGGTCATTGCCGCTCCCACATACATAAACGGCGCTAGTAGTAGCTAGTCGCTTTCACTACCAAACTGTAGGTTCGCTCAAGTCGGTGCTCCTGCCGCTGGTTACCTTAGCTGGGCCTCCCAGGGTACGCCCTGGGTCTCACTCGGCTGGGGTGGACCGCCAGGAGGCCGTGAAGAAACGGCGGACCGTTCAGAACGGCGGACCGTTCAGAACGGCCGCCGTAGCGCGCCTACAGTCACATACAGCAAGCCAAACATAGCGCGCGTTGATATCTTTTGTACCAACAATTTAAAAAGAATTTTCAACGCGCGCAAAAGCTAGGTCCAGAGGACAACACAATGACGGGTCCATTGTTATGGGCCCCGGTGTTGCGCCCGCGGGCTAGGAACAATGTTCCGGCACCGCTCGCATCGCTCCCTGACGGGAGCGAAGCGACTTCCACTGAGTGAGCAGAGACACAGTCGGTCTTCCACTCTACAAGGAGTAACAAGTAAGGAATAAATTGAAGATACGAATCACGATAGTATTTTCATTTCCTCAACGAGTCTCCAACCGAACCAACAATACAGTCCACTTCAATAAGAGAATGTTAGGGTGCGTAGACTCCTCACAGGAGGCACCAAAAATAATTATTGGACTTCGTCCGCAGAAACGATTACTATCTCCGATGTTGGCAATCCCAACCCTGCTATTCCTTGTGTAGAGAAAAAGTATAAACACTCACCTGAATAGGCAGGGATTGAAGGTTTCAGCACACACTCGGGACATCAGGACCGGCCGGTGTGGCGAATATTCAATATGCACTACAAGTTCACGTTTTTGCTTGATTTCCCTTCACAAGAAGAGTTACGAGAACCAATCGGTTAATCAATTTCTAGCGAAGCCATTTGGGTATTTATTAACCCTTTTTTAAACGGACACAGCGTGGGTGCAGTTATCTGCTTTTCGCCATTTTTTTCAAGTCTCAGTTCGCACTCTCACCGCAGTGAGGCGCTAACATGGCGCCAGCAGGATGGCATTATATATATGTCTATGGGGTAAGCGCCAATTTTAAATTAGTAAGGGCAACAAATTGGATAGGATATTTAGAAGGATATGCTTAATGTTTATCCAGTAACAATCCTAGTGAATCTTTGTTTAGCTGTCAATTTTTGAAACGGCGGGAGTAGCCCTTCCCTGCTTTCAATTTTGTGCTAATAGGTTGGTAGGTAGGTAGGGTTCTGCCTGTCAAAGATCTTACATTGACAGATTGATCTTGATTAGGTGTCTAAAAGAAAAAGTGTGTATTTTTCACAGAAAACGACTTACATAAGCATCAATTTTAGTCTCGTTATGTCTACCTATCTAAGATCAAAGATCTTTAAAATTCTACCAAACGTAGACATCTCATTTTAACTTTCGTAAAAAATTAAAAAGTGCTGTTGCCATGCATTTAAAGATATTTTTCGCTAGCAGGGTTTGTCAATTCGACGAGCACGTGTATCGAGACACGTCCGTATATTTATCATGTTCCAACATGACAGGTGGAACGCCCGGCCTCAAAGAGGATGAAAGTATTTGTATTCACACAATAAACACGCAAATATTTCCATTTTTAAATTGAGGCTTTTGAGTTATTGGCATGATAAACAAATTATGTTGCGTTTAGAATATAAGTGATAATAATAATTAAAATTAAATTAAAGCAAATTAAGGTATTAAATCAAAACCTCGTGAAGATATTGTTGATCTATCAGTTAAACATAGTGTTGAACTATCCTGCGTTGTGCTGGATAAGCATATTATAGTGTGCGTTTACAGACCCCCCAATAAAAAACTACTCTATATTTGAGTCAGTGATGGAAGATGTTTTGGCAAAACTTGCAACTGGTACTGAAGTAGTCTTATTCTGTGGAGACTTTAATGTTAATGGTTGAGAAAATAGTTCAGATAGCAGTAGATTATTAAATCTCTTAAAATTTCTTTGTTCGCGCCACTTTTAGGTGCGAATATTGTTTAGTTACCCACATTTCTCTTAATATTTTATCTACCCATTCATGTCAATTTTCGCTGCATTAAATAGCCTACGTTCGGCCCTCGTCGAGGGTAGCCTCACCGCTCGTGATAGTCAACCGTCTGTCTAGTCACCCTGATTCCGCACCCGCTGTGAGATCCCACCGCTTTATCACCGCTTAATAAAACCGCATCGTCTGCGATCGACTATCGTCGCCGTCGGATTCGTGGTGATCACCTCTGATCATCACCTTGAGCCAGCATCACGTGGCTCACCGTTCTACCGCAACGCATACAGTCCACTCTCGCGTCAGCAAATTGTGCCAGTACCCAGGGAACTTCAAATCAAGACGTCCAGTGGAACAGAGAAGGAGCGCTGCCAGGATTAACCAGAACGAGCACGAGGAAACCCGCCTCTGAGGTTAGTCGTAGCTTTGTTTAATGCAGCATCTCTCTCAGCATACCGATCCGTCCATTTTCCCTAGGTCTAGGCTTTCTACTTCTTGAAACTAGCGCACCGCACGTGCCTTGGCGTGCTCAGTGCTATTACTGCGCTGCCGCGCCGACACATTTATTTCTGGTCTCTTCGAGCCGGATATTAGTTCTGGTTCCTAAACCTACACCTAGTCACTTTGACCTAGGCATATCTAAATATCCCGCTTCACTCTAATATTGAGTTATATTGCCTATTTTATATCGTACACTTGTACGTCTGCTTATCCTATAAGTGTATACTTACGCTTTGTAATATTAAGTACCATTCTATTCCATTTCTTATGAGATACCTACGTAGTTAAATAACTTCACTAGTAAAATTATAAAACTTATAACTATACTTGTTAATATTTTCGTAGTGAGGGTGTTAGTAAAATTCATCGTCCTGTGAACATTCTCGAACCGGTAGCATCGTTGCTCACTCTATTGTCCGTGTCGTGTATGTCACAGGTATTATTGTGAATTCAGTCTTTTAGCATTTTTCGCGCTTGAGTTGATTACCATTCGTTTTGCAAAATGTCTAAATGTCAAAAACCAAACATCCCGACATTTAACTTGTTGAAAAAGTTTTAAAACGCAAGGGCAGAAAAGTTTTCGTGAAATGGTTGGGGTTATCATCCTGCGAAAATAGTTGGATTGACGATACCAATGTTTTATGAATGCTTTATCAATATAACATCATGGTCTATGACAGTTATCTCATTCTGTTTGTATACATGAAAGGAGAAGGACTTATTAATAATTTAATTAATAATTTACCATTTGAGCTCTATTTGCCAGGATATAATTATTGTGGTCCAGGAACTAAATTACGTGAAAGATTAGCCCGAGTTGATAAAGGTGTTAACAAGTTAGATGAATATTGTAAATATCACGATATTGCATATAACAATTCCAAACGTTTGGAAGATCGCCACAAAGCAGATATAATTTTATTAAAAATGGCAAAAAAGCGTGCTTTGTCTTCCGATGCAGGGACAGGAGAAAAATTTGCTGCCAATTTAGTTAATAATATAATGTTATCAAAAGTAAGTTCAGGAGCAGGGCTCAAAAAGAACTTTAAAAATTTTGTAACGAATACAAAAAAATGCATTAAAAAGGTTTAACCGAATTGTAGGAAAAAACTAATAGAATTGGCCTGCACTGCTGCTAGAGAATTGAATCGCGATTCATCTACCACGATACCACGTATAATACCAATTCCTAAGACTGGAGGGGTTCTACCTTTAATACCAATATTTGCTGGTTTGTCCGCTGCTGGCAGTATTGCAAGTGGAATTGCTGGAATCGTCAAAACCATTAATGAAAAAACAGCTGCAAAAAAGCGTTTAGCAGAAATGAAAAGACATAGTAAGAATGTGGAAGGTGTACATATTGGCAACGGACTGCAGCTTAACCGTTACAAGGATGGACTCGGGATATATACAAATTTAAAGAAAAAAACTAAATCATAGGCTACCTAATCGTGCTCTTACCAAAATAGATATCTTTCATTTTACCAAAAACATTCCATATTTTCGCGGAGTGTATATGAGAGATACCTTACCGAAGTCTCCGTTTTCTAAAGAGTGTGGAATCATAAATTTAGATAATTCTAAAAATTCTGGTACACATTGGGTAGCCTATGTAATTATAAATGAATATGTTGAGTACTTTGACAGTTACGGCAACTTGAAACCTCCAATAGAATTTGTTTGCTATGTAGGTTCTTACAATAATAATTATAATTACAATAATTTTCAAAATAATAACTTATTCAATTGTGGACATTTATGCATTAAATTTCTTAAAGAGTTTTGGAAAAAATAATGGTATTATCAACTCATTAGGTACTTAAACATGGTTTAAATGTTATTTCTTAGGTTAACAAAATTTTAAACTTGACTTAAATACCAACCTATTAATCAATAAAGAATACAAACAAGACGATTAAGAAGAAGAATACAACAATAAAAAAGACGATTTAGGTGGATCTTATTTGGCATGGACATAGTTTGAGATCCTGGGAAAGTCATATAATAGTTTGTATTCCCTTGGGATGATAAAACACTTTTTTACGCGGGCGAAGCCGCAGGCGGAAGCTAGTTTCAATATAAGTTCAGCCGTAAATTGTCTTTACGGCTTCTGTACTGTCTAACCTTTGGTCGTATTTGGTACAGAATAGCGTTACCGGTTTGTAGCAAAATTATCTGTTTCAGTTTTCAGTGGATTTCTTTATCAAGTCATTGGTTCACCTTGAGAGATGCCTACTAGAATTACCAATAGCTATTATTGTTTCAAACATCTAGTCTTTACTCTGTTGGCTTAATATGAGTACTTATTTTCTTACGAACCTATGTTGTTCCGCTACAGTGCAAATGCCTCTCCCATATGATCCCAGTTACTTTTATCTCCTGTTTTCCCTGGTAATTTCACCAGAAACGAGTCTTAATCATCCCACCAATCACTAGCGTTTTTAAGACTGTCTCAGTTCTGACATCGTCATATTTTTAAGATAGGTAAAAATATTATAGACAACGTCAACCCAAATAAACTGAACGGAGTGATGATGAACGCCGTACCAAATATTCCATTTCACAAGATGTTTTGAAAATACAGGCACACGGTTGGTGCAGTAGTTGCGCGATTCACTGCTGCGTTGCATATCGTGGGTTCGATTCCCTCACGGAACAAATATTTGTATGACCAACAGATAGTTGTTCCGGCACTGGGTGCTTGTGTATATGAGTTTCTATGTTTGTAAACGCACCCACGACACAGGAAAAAATCCTAGTGCAGGGCAGTCTTCACGTTAACTCAAATAAACTGAACGGAGTGATTATGAACGCCATACCAAATATTCCATTTCACAAGATGTTTGGAAAATACATAAAAAGTCCTAGTGCGGGGCAGTCTTAAAAAAGTACTCCTAGGTACCTACATACTCAGCAAAAACTGACGGGGTCCGCTAGGGCCGATTCTTGTCTGTGTTGCGGATAAATTAAAAGAAGGGTTACCGCGGCCCTGGCTCAAGCAACTGAAGGAACACGGGTGGGTTTTAGTCAGTAAAAGTCTGACACGCCCTCCCACTTCACCCAGAGCGGGAGAAGTCATTGGACGATTACCCAGCCAAAAAAAGGTACCTACATGATAATATTAATTTATTTGGCTCCCGTTGTACTTAAGCGACATTATCTTGAAAACTAAAGTTTGTACGTGGGACACTCAGAAAGTTTTGCGAAACTAAAAAAAATTGTTCTATACGTACATATATTTTTATTAAATCTTTTCAAAGTACTTTCCACCAGCCTCTATACAAAGATTCATGCGCCTAAACCAGTTTTCAAAACACTTTTTCCAGTCCGCCGCAGACACCTCGTTTACAGCCTGCTCGAACGCAGCCAGCGCATCTTCCGGCGACGAAAATTGTATCCCTTTGAGCTGATTTTTTATTTTTGGGAATAAAAAGAAGTCACACGGTGCTAGATCAGGGCTGTAAGGAGGGTGACCCAGGAGTTTGACTGGCGTGCTGTCCAGGAAGTCCCTCGTTTTGAGTGCGGTGTGCGCAGGTGCATTGTCGTGGTGGAGCAGTAGCCCGCGGAGCCCTGTGTTTGGTCGCTTGTTGCTTATAACAGAGAAAACTTCTGGCAAACATTTGGTAGTATACCATTCGGCATTAATGCTTCTTTGATCCCGTGAGGGAATTGATACCAAGTGGCCAGTCAAATTAAAAAAGCTAGCGATCAAAATCTTACCCCCGCTTCTAGATCGCTTCACTTTGGTAGGCGTTGGCTCATTTTGAAACACCCAAACAGTCGACTGGCGCTTGGTTTCTGGGTCGTATTGATAAATCCAGGACTCATCACCTGTAACGATGTCGTAAACACGCCGAGACGAGCCTGCTTCAAATTTGTTAAGCATATCACGGCACCATTCCACCCGGGCCTGCTTCTGAGCATCGGTGAGGTTGTGCGGCACCCAGCGTGATACTATCCTCCTCACGCGAAGATGGCTGTGTAGAATCTCGTGAACGCTTCCCGATCCAATCTTCAATATGTGTTGAATCTCCTGATATGTAATTCGCCTATTGTCTTGGATTAAATTTTTCACTGCTAGCACGTTTTCTTCGGTAACAGCCGTCAAAGGGCGACCGCTTCTTTCGTCATCCCCCAAAGTTGGTCGACCGCGCTTGAATTCGTTATACCAACGATACACGGTTGCCTTGGAAGGGCCTTCATCCATGAATGCCATTTGAAGTCTATCGTACGATTCATCCGGTTTCAGGCGACACTTGAAATCGTATAAAATCATAGCTCTAAAATGTTCCCGGCGCAGATCCATATTTCAGTGAGACACAATACTTTGAATTAACTCGCAAAAAATGTGGAGGGAAATTTTGAAATTGGAACTTACTTATTTTTACTTATAAATAATCATATTTTCGAAAAACATTATAACTGGCCAGTCTCCCATATATAAAAACTTTTTTTCGCAATACTTTCTGAGGGGCCTGGTATTATTCAATAAGGAACTACCAAGCAATGAACAGTCGAGATGCTGTCACTTACATTTGAATACATACATCCTAATGACACAGAGAGAATAGAAATTAAGAGATCTTTTTTTTTCTATCGTGGCGATTGAGCAAAATAAGGGCTCCAAGATCTTTGCAAGAGATCTGACTATTGGGCAGGCATTAGGATGGCACTGAAACAGTTGAACAAACACAAGGCTCCAGATGATGATGGAATTACGACCGAACTCATAAAAGCGGGTAGAAAACCAGAAAACCAGTACTTCAGGCCCTTTGGAAGCTCTTTGAATCCGTCATACTCAAGGAGAAATCACCACAAGCATGGTGCAGGAGTGTAGTGGTACTCTTCGTCTTAACACACACTCCTATACGGATCGGAAACTACACTCGGAGTTGGAGAAGATTATGTCTACCTGGGACAAACGGTCCAGTTAGGTAGGTTTAACTTCGAAAAAGATATCAACTGTCGAATTCGACTGTGCTGGGCAGCGTTCGGGAAGCTGCCCGATAGCTTCTTGTCCAACTTACCACAGTGTCTCAAGATGAAAGTCCCTTGACCAGTGTGTGTTGCCAGTGATGACTTATGGCATTCCGACGTGGGCGCTCACAATGGGCTTTGTCAGAAGGCTTAATGTCACCCAAAGGACAATGAAGAGGGCTATGCTCGGCGTTTCCTTGCGTGATTGAATCAGAAATGAGGATATCTACAGGAGGACCAAAGTTACCAGCATAGACCAATCAATTTCAAAATTTCAATGGCAGTGGTTTGGTCACATTGCTCGCAGAACGGATGGTCTACGGGGCCGAAAATGTTGCCTGTGTTGGAAGGCCTCCCACTAGTTGAACAGGTGACCAGATGAGGGTGGCGGAAGTCCGCTGGATACAAGACGCATGGGACCGATCAATGTGGCGATGCTTTGGGGAGGTCTATGTCTAGCAGTGGAGATCTTTTAGCTGAAATCAAGATGATTATGATGACAATGGGATATGGGGCTGTCTAAGAAATTAACTGTAAGCGTTTTTCCTGTTACATACCATTTTTGTAAAACAAAATCTGACCCAAACATTTTAAACTAGCTTTTTGTGCGGCTTTGCTGCCATGGCGTATTTTGCAGGAGCCATATGTTTTTTCATAAAATAAGTAACTTATGTTTTCTGCAGTATTAAATTATCTTTGGCACGGGTGTACTAATGATAAAAATGATCAATCATAAACAGAGCAAAAAAGAATAAGTCAAATAGGTGCAGCTATTTTAATGTGACGCGCTTACATACAGACTATCAATTTTTATTTATATGTAGATTACTCAATAGTCAAACCCGAAATTTAAAAAAAAATCGCATGCATTCATTAAATTAAATAAATACTGGAATCCATCCAAGGCCATTTCAAAGAAAGAAAGAAAACGTTTATTCAAACAACAATCAAACATTGAGCCAAAAAGAAAAGAGAAAATAATAACAAAGAAAAAACACCAAATTCCACATTTTTTATTCTAGTACAAATAAATAAAAAAGCTTAAGAAAACCTATCTCAAAACTTTATTGTATCCATAATGTACGACATACAGTGTGTGTGTAAGTAAACATAAAAAATCATGGACCCTCTCGGGCACAGGATAGCTTAAAATAGATAGAATAGCGCTTTAATCATATTTTTTTCTATTAACTAAGTATAAACATTAAACTTATAGACCGAAATCCATACATAGTGAGTGATATTGTCACAACAGTTTTAAATAATTTATTTCCCTAATAACATACATATTATAGAAAAAGGTAAACACAAAATTCTGTACAAACAATAGAAGTATAAAGTAAATAAAATAAATGTTAAAAATCTTAAGACCGTTAGTTTTTTACGCGCATATATTGTGTCTGTTAAACCATCTTTCAAGATATACTTTCTCAAGCCGATACACCAAGTTATAATAAAATCTGTCCAGTCAATATCTTTTACGTCAAAGTTAAAAATTTGTTGGTCTTCTTTTGAAAGACTGTCGAATAACGCTGCCGTATTTGAGTCATCAAACTGCCATTGGTTAGTAGCAAAGTAAGAAAACGACGATGTCATCTTGAACATTTTGGTGGCTAGTTTTGTGAACCTGAAAAGTGAAAAACGTATATAATTCTTCAATGTATTCTTTTTTGTTGTTGTTTTTCTGCTCAACCAAAGGTTTTCACTCAAAATTATGGAATATTTTTAAGTGGACGAATGTCATCGGTGAGCTCAGCAGTACTAATACCCAACACAGGTTGAATTGTGAATAGAGTTTGAGTAAATAATATCAGTTATCCAGATGATGTGGCCCACATACTTTCTATACTTTAAAATGTGCTATTTAATCCTTTTACTCCTTTTTATCTCAAAGAACGCTTGCAGTTTCTCTGTGACACCCATTTTAGGTCCTTGAGATCATCGGAAAATTTAAAATTAAGTATTCGTACGCATTCCACTTCTTTCTTTGACAAATCTTTCACAATTTAAGCAGCTCGGTTGTGGAATGCATTACCTATTGAAATTAGACGTGCTCAAAAACTGCCAACGTTTAAGAAAATGGTGAAGGAGCATAACCTTTCACTATCATTTTCATTCTTCTCCTTTCTCTGTTATATTTGATATATATTAGTATATTTTGTATATTGTTTGTTTGTATTTTATGTTATTATGTCTAAGTAGTCTATTATTTATGTTAATTTGTACACTGACAGCCCTAAATTCTTCTCCTGTTGCTCAGTCCATCCAAAGGTTGTCTGTAAGAGACTACCTAGTGCGATAAGACCGCCCATTGTACACTTGTTATTGTGAACGTTTGTCCTGTATGTTTTTTGAGTTGTACAATAAAGTATATAATAAATAATAATAATACTACTGGACACATCAGTATAACGGGCAGTTCGTAAACTTGTGGTAATTTGGAAACATGGACATAGAAGAGCGAAATTACAAGTCTCCAAAGAAAGACGAAAATTAAAAGAGTTCAAAGAAAGATTGAAAAGCGTGACCTGGTCCATAACTCGCTAATTATGCTTCAAGGTATGGATCTGCGTGTAGTGACCTGCTATAAATATCTGAAGCGCATTGTTACTGGCTATGTGGGCGGACACGGTTACACGTCAGTTTGCCCGGTGCTCTAGGGAAGTCAAGGTATCTCTTTTTAAGATTTATTGCCAATCCTTTTTTTACTCGAGCGTGTGGTGCGTCCTCATTATGTTTTTATGTTTTAAGAGGCGCAAACGGACGGCTACCATGCGGTTATATGACAGAGGGTTGCCTCCTTGTTGCAGCGCTTGCGTGGCAGTAGCGACGGCATCCTGCAGATGGTTGTGTCTCGAGTGGATAGCCGAATCCAGAATAAGTGGATACGTGATTTTATGGGGGTCACTAACCTAGTTTAAAAGCAATGTACTTACATCTTTTGCCTTTATTGTTAATAATTTTATCTTTAAATAATTTTAATTCAATGTTTTGCAAGATTTTATTTAACTTGTCTTGTTAATTAGTTAGTTAAATGTCAAAACTGACAGCTGAATTTTAAAACAGTAATCCCAAGCTGGTTGTGTTGATCTTTTGCATACACATTTGGTTTGGGTTGTCCAATGCACGGTTGTCAAAAAAAGCTTTTAGAACCGAAAATGTTTAGTTTAAGTTCTGTAACGGTGTATGGATAAAATAAATGATAAATAATTTTATTTCTGTAAGTTGGTTTGTACAAACACTTATACATGTCGATAAATAATTTATCTAGAACAAATTAATTAATAATAGTTTAGCTTTAGTTCTCGTGATCATGGCGCTTGTAACGGTGCCGAAATATCGAGCTCTCAACCAAATGCAAAATATACATGGTAAATATCCCGAAACAAATATTAATTCTAATGATTGTGACCATGTCAGCTTAAAAACCTATATTATACCTTCTCTTTTTTCCAAGCAAGACGCTTATTCCATCTAAGATGTGCGCAGGAATCATGTGCAACAACCAGGAGTAAAGCCAAAAAATAATAGGATTGTTTGTATTCCAGGTGAAAGGAAATGTTACAGTTATCCGTGTTGGGTAGTATTGGGCTTCATTATGCATGATTGTCTTCGTATCTCCTGTGTAGAAATATTAATAAAAATAATTAAATCATACTTCATTCCTAGCCAGATTAAAAACCTAATAAAATAAAAAAAAACACATGCTGTATTATTACATCACTAGACCAAACACCATCCAACAAATAGAAGAAAGAAGTAAACACACCATTGGCTAAGAACAAAGCAGAATTTAAGACAAAAAAGTCAAACGAAGTAATAGACACGATATCAGAAATTTGACCACCCACATTAAGGCCAAACTAGCACTCGAGAAAAACAAGTCATTAACAGCTATGTTACGTACCGTTCTTTGTTTCAAGTGAGAATACTACTTCCACTGTTCTATTTTAGTAAGTTCGTAATTAAAATACTCATAATAGTTTCAAAGGATTTTTCCGGGCTTTGATTCACCTCATATCAACCATAATTTCATCAATTATGTATTGTTTTATTGAAAATTTAGTGGATTTGAGTGGAACCGCCATATTGGCTCTTAATCATTGGCCGAGCCATCCGGTTGGTGGACAACACTGCAGCGCCACGACATCGCGCGTGTTTTTTCACTGAACTAATGGACTAGCGCGCCAAAGACTGTCAACCGAACGGTTACGGCTATTATGTGAAATTCCTAGTTTTCCTCTCGCTCATCGAGTATTCTAGTGCTCTGGGTAAGAAAAGTGAGTGACCAACCTGTGGAACTGTGCGTTAATTGCTGGATTCAAAACCTTCACAGTCTGCACGTCGACCGAGCCCACGGTGCGCAAGGCTGGTGTGCGGGAGTCGGAAAGGTGAGTTTTCATTCGAATCTACACATGAATGCTTTCTTCAATAATTAATTGTTTGATCCACTCGAACCGGATTACTCATATTTTCTTACGTATGACGTTTTTCATTCATTTCTTTGTTATTCGCTTTTGATTTACGTCGCCACGCGACTATCAATATGGCGGCAATCCAACAAGATCTTTTCGAGCGAGAAATCATCCTGGATGAACTTCAAAGCACATTACATTGCAAAGATACGGATGAACAACAGTTTAAATCTAGGTATAAAGATTTAACTGTACAACAGCGCAAGTTTTACAAACATCAAGCTAAGATAGAAAAATCCCTCATCAAATCTAATACTTTTGAGAAAGAGGAACTACTTAAGATTCGTAACAGTTTTGATGATTGTTATTATGTTATTGTGGTGCATTTTTTTTTTTTTTTATCGTCGATAGGCTTGCGCTTGACCACTATCTCACCTGATGGTAACTATGCAAGTCGATTACTTATTCTCCCAATGCCTACCTTTTCCGGAGAAATTACAGATTGGCCTCCGTTCTACGATTTATTTCGGTCATTAGTACACAGCAGAAATAACTACTCGGATGCTGAGAAATTTTGTTATTTGTTACTTGCTTTTAAAAAATAAACCCTACAATCTTATTAAATCTAATCCAGTAACTGACGAGAACTATAATGTCGCTTTAGCTATGTTACTTTCTCGGTATGATAACGAACGAGCCATGGCTTCTATACATCTAAAAACAATATTATATAAACCTTGAACCTTGTCATTCCGACAAAAGTGACGCTATAGTTCAGCGTCTGAGAAATTTACTCAACACTTTTCATGAAAATATCAAGGCATTAGAGGTGATGCAGTTTCCTACAAATGAGTGGAGTTTCATGTTAGGGGCGATTTTATTACGTAAAATTCCGTCAACACTATGCAGACGCTTTGAATTGTCTTTATTAAAACCATCTAAGATACCTAAGATTAGTGACTTGATAAATTTCCTAGAACGTGAAGTGCAAGTGAATTCACTTATCAAGGCAAACCCGTTCATAGTTTATATATCTAATAAAGGATGAGTAGGTCGAGAGAGAGCTATTTATCATAGTGAGCATCCAGTGCATTTGGAAGCATGTCTCACTCCGTGGCTGAGGCACTTAGGCACAAAACTGTCAGCTGTCTTAGGACTGAGCAGGACATGCTGAAGCGTAAGGAACCTGTATTGCTGGAACCGCTGCGAGTCCTCTCTATGACTTTTCCTTCTATCATCAGGAGTAAACCTACGACTTGTCTGCTTCTATAAAGCGGTCTCATGTCACTAGGGTAATCCAGACTATTGTCAAGGAACTCAGTAATGTAATTCAAAGTAATGTATTTCTCAATGCTAGCATAGTGTTCCTATCATTGTCCTTCCGTTAGATAAATAATGCACTTTGCAACCCTTTTGTCTAGTTAACTTCATACATTATGTGAGCTGAAATGTGTGCTGGGCAGTTTGTTTTATCATTTCTTCTTACCTGCTAAAACACTAGGTAATGATGAAGGGCTGGGCATATTCTTTGCTGTCTGTAGGAGAGTTGATCTAATCAACTCCAGTTACTGCTTGAGTTAAAACTCTCTGCCGTATTAGCTACTTGTATTTGTATTAATTCTTGAATCTATATTCACTATCTGCGACCATTATTCGGTCTTTGATCTAATACTCTTTACGTTAGTGTAAAGGGTTTCTCGCACAAGCTTTAGATAAGCTTTAATAAGCTAGTTAAATTAAAAATCAAAATATATTTTTTTTATTTCACATAAGCCGACATGGGCACTTATAAAACGTCGAAAAAAGGTGCACGGTTCGGTTTGGTCGTTTTCTATGGAGAAAAACCGGCAAGAAATTCCACGGTTACTCTTTAAAAAAATGGTTTGGTTTTACAATACTTTCAGGTTACAGCATTTACAGTACTTAGATATGGGGGGACAACGTAAGTTGATACACTTTTAGTTATATTTTATTTTTCACCACTTCCGCTTTATAATTGTGTAACTGTGAATTGCCAAAACAAAACAAAAATATAATTTGGAATTCACTTGTTGGTAGGGCGCTGTCCAAGTCAGGAGGCGAAACTCATAGGGCAGTGCGGACAGCAGAGCACTGCCTCTCTTCCATCAGGAGAACCGACTTTAACACTAAATTGAGAAAACTATTTTTTTATCAGCCTAATCTTTATTCGTTTATCCTCGCACTGGAACGCCTTGCAGCAGGATTAGGAACAGTCACAAGACCTATCAAAAATTAACACTTAAATAGTATATGAATGTCCCCATCCCGACTATATTCCATTAATTTCAGTTTATGAAGTTAAAAAAGGTTTCAACAATTATGCACTAGGACAAAAGTCCAGACGAAGACGGCGTAACAACAGAATCTCTTAATCACGATTATAATTATTGATTAATTACAAACCTATAAGCTTAGTGTTACATCTATAAAAAATCATTTATTAAAATTATTCATAACCGCATCGACGGAAAAACTTAGATTCCCATTATCCACCCATACAAGTTAGTTTCCACCCAAGTTTCCCCACTACGGATCATCTCCAAGTTCAAATCCAAATCATGGCAAAGTACTTCGAATTTAGTTAATACTAGGTTAACTAAATTCGAAGTACTTTAGTTTATAGTAAGTATACTAGGCCTTCTTTGATTATATACAAAGGCATTTGACAGTATAAAATATTTAGCCATATTTTCTTCTTTACAAGATCAACAGTTAGAATTAGCTTACGTAGACATCTTCAAGATAATTTATAACAATAGCACAGCTAATAATTAACTTATTTATCCCGGTCAAATAAAGGCGTGAAACAATGGGATAAACACTATCAAAGAAGTTTTTCAGAATTTTTGCCGATTTATGGTCTTATATAGGTGGCATAATAGTTGGTTGCAAAAAACTCACCAATCTTCGTTTCGCTGATAATATTATCATATTTGCATCGACTGCTGCCGAGTTACAACTGACGCTCAAAGGTCTGATCACAGCCTTGAGGTTGGACTAATGATGAATCAGTCAGAGATTTAAGTCATGAGCAATAGCACTAAAAATAGAGTTGAGGTAGATGGGCCAGAAATTCACTATGTCGACGAGTAAATTAACTTGGACCATATCCTTGGAGTATCCTTCGAAAACAGACAATACAAGGAAGACGAAAACACTTGAAATAGCTACTGGTTCATAAAGTCTCTGATGAAGGGAGAGCCATCTTTATCCCTGAAGTACAAACTCGACACTTTCATTCTACCCATCTTAACCTACAGAGCACAAACTTGGTCCCTGACAGAGTCTCAAAAGTCCAAATTTGAGGTTTGCTAAAGGGCGATGGAGCGAAGCGTATTGGGTATTTAGCTTAGCGATCAGATACGTAGTACCACGATACGCTCTAAAACAGATATCACCGATGTGGGCAACAAGGCTGTAAAGCTAAAGTGGGATTGGGTTGGTCATATCTGTAGAATGCATAAGAACATTGGAAGTGTTTGCAACGGATTGGTTGGAGAAAGCAACATACCGGGTATAGTGGAAAGCTATGGGGGATACCTTTGCCAAGCTGTGGGACAACATAATCTAAAAAAAAAATACTGGAGACTTTTCAACTTATCTTAAAGAGTCGTTAGTGCCCGTTTTTTTCTTCGTCTAGAAATGCTGTTACATGCATTTATAGATCAAGAAATAAACGGGCCCGTCCCAATAGTCCCATTGACCCAGTCCCATGATGGGACAAGTGGGATGATATATCCCACTAGTCCCATGGGACAACTGATACCAACATACAGCGTAGATCTTGGTTTTATTTTCGTTGTATGGTCTTACCAAGGATACGATATATGGACTATGTGTAATACATGATTATGATATGGCTAGAAAGGAAGTTGAAATTATAGTAACAATAAAAAATATAAAGAAGTATGGAAGAAGAAGACCAGTTGCACTGACCCCAACATGATTTAAGTGGAAGAGAAAGTTGATCGTCCAGATGATTTCACGTCAATAATACCCGTTTACAAAAGCAAAATACTTTTCCATTTTTCTGAAAGACTTACCCCAAGATAAACGATTTCTAGATGACGAAGAAAGCGTATAAATCTTTGTTTTTTGTTCGCATGTGGATTGTTTCTTAGCCGTTTCCCATCCAGCAGCTATAATCGCATTATTAACATAATCTATAGGTATTATTTCGAGGGATGATGCTAAATCTACATACAATGTGTGAATGACACCACATCCAACGGCGATTAACAACTGAAAAGGAAAAAATATACATTATTCCATAATATTATGGATTCTTTCAAATTGAAGGCACGTGAGCACATTCGCAAGAAGTTTGCAGAATCAACCCAAAATTGATTTGTTCGTTTCGGATTATCTATAACATCGTTTATATTTTTATGTAACTAAGTACCTATTTATTTATTATTCCTTTTTTTACGTATTTTTTCTATATTCATCCTATCATTTAGTTGCACCTGCTTTGTTTTATCTCTGCACCACCCTAAGGTCGACTGGTAGAAACTGCCTAAGGCATTAACCGCTTGTATGCCTGCATTCGAGACACAATGAAAAAGCCATTGTGTCTCGCTTAGATCTGCGTTCCGGCATACAAGTGGTTAAGTCCGCCTTTGTACTTATGCATAACGTTTTAATAAATAAATAAATTATGTTTTAAAATAATGCAAGTCAACATAGAAAAACAGAAAACCGGTGGGAAATTGCCGCCTTCTGTAAGACAAGAAGGAGGCCGTCGAACAGGATCGTGAGAGGGCTGACCCCATTCGGAGAAAAAGGCATCGAAGAGGCAACCGCCTCGATACCTAATACGCCGAAACACCGCCTGCAAGCTGGCAGAAATTAAGGGTGCTCAGATTGGGGACTCTGTCCAACCATCAAATGACACCTGGAAAGTCGGTGGTACAGTGATCACGTACTTTTGAAAGTTTCCCCGCTATTATAAACAAAAAAGGTTCTAAGAACAGAGTTAATTTGTAGAAAGCTGTAATTTTACTGATTCCCGAACCCATAAACAGACTATAGTTATAGCCCTAGCCGGCTGATTCTTTAACTGTTGTGTCTGCTTTGCGGACAGTGTGCCTTCTAATACGTCTATCATCCTTTTAACTAGTTTTTCCACTTACGATCAAATTAAAAATACCTACATAATATGACTCGAATAAATAAAACAGATGTTAATTGTTTGAAGGGAATAACGTTTAATCATTTTGTATAATCAAATCGCTTGAGGGAAAAAAAGTAGTGAGAAAAATATAGAATTTAATGACTATTGATAACTTAATAATTTATTTTTCTATGTAGTTTCCGAGTCTCTCTACACACCGAGTCCAGAGCTTTGCCAAGACTTCAATCCATTTCACAAAAAAAAAATATATCTTGGTCCTGCAAAAAGCTCTCCACGGCATCCATCACCTCGTTATCGTCTTCGTACCTATTTCCCCTTAAGTATGTTTTTCAATTTTGGGAACAGATAAAAAACGCTAGATCTGGTGAATAAGGGGGGTGGTCAACCAATTCGAAGCCAGCTTGCTGATTGGCAGCCATCGCAACTGCCAACCTGTGCGCGGGTGCGTTGTCTTGATGAAATAGCATGCCCCTTCGAAGTTTCCCTCTCCTTTTCTTTGATGGCATTCCTCAACTTGGGAATTAAAGCTGTATAATTTTGGCCTCTAATAGTGGTTCCACGCTCCAGGTAATCAATCAACAATATCCCTTCTGAGTCCCAAAATATTGAGGCCATAACCTTGCCAGCCGATGCCACGACACGAAACTTCTTCGGGGTCGGTGATGATGGCCGTGTCCATTGCGAAGATTGCTGTTTTGTCTCGGGATCAAATTGATGGACCCATGTTTCGTCCATTGTTACGAAACGAGACAAAAAGTTTTCAGAATATTCTTGAAACTTGTCCAACAATATCTTCGGAATGTCAAGTCAATTTTGTTTCTGACTGTCGGTTAACATTCTCGACACCCATCTTGCGGAGATTTTTCTCATATTCAAAGATTGTTTCAATATGGATTGAATACTTTCATATGAAATGCCCGTTTCTTGAATTAAGTATCGGATGGTAACTCTTCGATCGCTCAATACAATTTTCTCGACTTTCGCAACATTTTCTTGGGTGACTGACGTCGATGGACGGCCGCAACGATGTTCGTCTTCCGTGCTCGTACTCCCTACTCGAAATGGAGAAGCCCACCTTGCGACTGTGGAATACGACGGAGCAGACTCTCCTAGTGTTGCCTCCAAATCGCAAATAATCTTACTTAAAACTTTTTATACAGAGGTAACGGCTCGCACGTCATTTTTCTCCATTTTCGAGAACACATTCCGACCCGTAGCAAACAAATGACTACATTCAGAAAAAAACAAAAGAGAATTGAAGATTTTTTTCTTAATTAATATTACAAATATGTTTCTGAGCTATGCCTGCCAGTATTTTTTTTCTTACCAAGGAGAATGTCGTTTTCACTACTTTTTGATCCCTCCTAGTAATAACGGATAAATTTAAATAGCTTTTAACCTTTGGTACCTACTGTCATATATTACTCTACTGCATTTTTATTTATATGTGTTCCATAAACCGAGTTAGGTTTTATTTTCTTTCTTCCTTAATGAGCGATCCGCAAATCAGACTCAATTTTAGTTCAATAATCACAGAAGACACTTGTGATCGTCATCTTTTTAACTTTTTCCCAAAACATTGGATTAGACTGTCTATTCAAACTGATGTTGCTAAATATCAGTATTTTTCATGAATCGACTGCCTATGGGACTTCCACAGCCGAGTTACTGGGTAACAGGATAAATCTGTCAAATTTGACATATCTGACAATTTGTCTAACCAAGGGGTGGTTGGAAAAATTGTCAGATTTGTCAAATTTGCGGGCATCTTACAACGCGTTATGACTAGGAAAGATCAGGAGATGGAAGTATGGTATTAACTTACACCAGACGCTGCGTAAATGCAAGACATGTCAACCCATCCTGGCACCGGTTCTAGTTTAGAACATGCCACTGAAACCAAATATTTTTTTTATTCCATAAAGGGTTAAATTACAAGAATAGTGTGAATGGGACCTGGCTTGAAAAAAAATATAGAAATATTTGTTCAATGTATATTTACCGATGGCTGGTCTAATAACGCATATGGGTAGGTCGTTCCCGATAGTATTAACCAACTCTTCGGCGATTGATTTTGTAAATGTGTATGTGTTCGGCCAATTATTTATTAAACTGAAATGTAAGAAAAAAAAAGCATAAATGGAAGTTCATTTTAATAAGAGCAAGTCTTCTGAACCCAAACCTGACATTGGATGGATTTCCAGAATGGACTAAGTGATGTTAGGTCTTTCATTAGGAACTAGTCTGTAGCAACCCAGCGATTGATTGTCGTCCCCTCGGACTACGAAAGTAAAGGAACAGAGAGTGCACCTGTGTTTGTGCTCACTATTGCATGTCAAGTAAACTACGAGCACGTCTGCACTATATTATAATAATTATTAGGTAACTAATAATTCGAGGTTAACCTCCGTTGTGATTGCCCATCGTTACCGAAATTCGGTCGGGCAGATTATTTATTACACTATTTGGCCTCACCTCGCAGTAATATCATTTATTCTTGTTTCGTCAACAGTGTCAGCTATCTTGATCATAACGTCGGGATTTATTGGACTTTTGTAAAAAGTTTCAGATACTTCAGTATTTATACGGTCCGCGCATGCATGTGAGTAGGCTGTGGAAACGTAGACGAAAGATCTGAAGAAGAAATCGATTTATTTTACTTGTCTAATTGTTCAAACTACACATTATACAAAGTTTAACAGAATAAACGCAAAACCTGAAAGGTGGTCATAATTGAACTCATCACTATGAGCTCATTTTTTTTTAGTATGGGGCCAACCCTGAAATCATGAAAAAAAATCAGCAGTGCATAATTTTTTTTCGCGTTATTCAAACATAAATGTATGGGGCAGACGCCCCATTTAAGTTTAGATTTTATTCTGTTACATCATCACGTATTGAATATTTACTAAAAAAATTGTTTACCTTAGGTTTTTGCAAGCCTTTCCTAGTAAAAGCGTCTCCCTAGTGCCTCGAATGTTGATCAAAGTCGCCATGCGAAGCGACTCATCGAATCTTGTCGTGGCTGCCAGATGATATACTATGTCCACCTAGGTAACGTTACAATTATTCAATAAGGGAATACTCATAAAGAGGTCCTGAATAAACAGAGAAAAATTATTAAAGATAAATAAATTAAAATTGAAAAAAAAAAAGAGAAAAACATCTTCATGGTTTACATTTTAATGCGTATTTTTTTCTTTGGTCTGGTCTATTCGCTGGCGCAGGCGCAATACGACTGAATAATGGTAAGAAACCAAAAGGGGGTTTTTAATCTTCAGCTACTGAGAAGTACAGATACGTCATACAATATTTCTAGAAAATGCAAATGTTTCAAAATGTCGCGGGTCACACTAACAACACCACCCAACCGTGCAATCGCCGCCGCCGGGTTAATGATTTTCTAATTAAGTTTTTTTTTTAATAGGTAGAACTGACGGGAAATGCCAACGCTACGGGGTTCAGAATCATGCACTGAATCCTTGGTTTTTTGCGTCGGTGTCGTATACACCCTGTATAAAAAAAACTTACTTCTTACTAATACTTATTATAAATGCGAAAGTTTGAATAGATGTATGTTAGTTGCTCAATCACGCAAAACGGCTGAACAGATCTGAATGAAATTTGGTACAGAGATAGATTATAGTCAGGAATAGCACATTTGATATTTTTCATTTCGGGAATATATTCCCTCGGGATAATTTTCGACTTTCCCGTGCATTCAAATTAAAGACTAAGGCCGTGCGCTAAACCACAGGCGGGTGCAAGGAGTGGGTCTCCGATGCGGGCGACCGCCTCATGTAAATGCCGCTAGTACGCTATTAAAACTTTCGACTCGAGCACAATTGTGTCATCCATGGATTATTGAATTATGTATTATTTGAAGAAAAGGCGTCATTGGCAAGGCAGTTGCCAGATTAGCCGCTCGCCTGCCGCGCATGTGTTCACCCGTACCACGCGCTTGTGACCATGTAGCGCTGCTCAAACCATGTTTCAAAACAGATACGCGAGCGTTCACCCGCGCGAGGGTTAGCGCAAGGCCTTACTCTATACTGTTAACTATTTATATAAGCACAACATACAAAGGAAATTTTATTTGTTGCCTCATACTACGAATTTATCGTGGGTCATCGGTCATTCAGAATTTTTCAATTAAAGCGATAGAAGTTCTGCCAGCGACTTCGCCTGCGAGAATGTCGAAAATTATCCCGAAAGAACATATTCCCGGGATAAAAAGTATCCTATGTGCTATTCCTGACTATAATCTATCTCATTGCCAAATTTCATCCAGATCCATCCAGCCGTTTGAGCGTAAAGAAGTGACAAACATACAAACACACACACACACACACACTCACAAACTTTCGCCTTAATAATATTTATAAAATAAAATATATAAATATATATATATGTAGTCTGAAGTGTGATTTATTAAGTTATTATAGAACCTGTTCTGTAATAGTGTTCCAGTCTTTGTCACTCAAGCCAAGTCTGAGTTCTGCAACATCTCCTGAGACAGGAACAAGCTTTTTATCGAAATCTGGTTGTTGTTCTCGCAACAAATCATACAACTGAAAATAAAAATATTATAAAAATATATGTATATATTGTGAACATTTTCACCATAATTATATATATTATGTCGCATCAAAGTAACCGAGATGCGAACCATCGGGAAGTCAGGTTAAGTAAGACAACGTAAAAATTAAATTACAAAAATTATTCGACACTCTAGGTTTATTAAAATAGTCACAGTAACAATCTTGTTAACAAATATAACAAATCGATAGTGGTTCTACGACGTCTAAGCTTGGAGGCGAACAGTAATTATTCTGCTGTCCCGAACGCCGTGAGTCACCATCGCGGCTCCATAAAGCGCGTCAAACATTAGTTGTTCTTGATTGACCACCAGGGGTGCCTGCGATTTGTTTTGACATACATGCTATTGACTAAACCCGTCAAAGAAAAGCATAATTATGTGACTACTGTAAAGCTTTTGAGTAGATACGTTATGGCGATGTTCCCAAGAGATAATTTAGCGGTGAAGTACCGCGGTAAGCATTTATGACCATAAACTCTAATAGACGGAGTTTCAAACTCTTTGACTGGTCAACAAATTAGTTACTATTATGTATGTTTCAGATCAGAGGCCCTAGACAAGTGAATTTTAATCAAAAATGCAATGCTGTTTACAAAAATGTCCAAAATGTTTGAGAATGTTTAACGATATCTAAATGTTACGTGATCAATTCCTTACTTTTTGGCATTTCGACCATTGCTATCATTGGCATCAATTCGACCATTACTATCAAACATAGTTTGGTGCTTTTTTGCTAGAACAACGTGGTATCTCGAAAAGTTTAATTTTACATGCAGCGATTGTAGTGTTGTCCTTTTGGCTCTTATTTAAAATTGACCAGGTTTGTGTAGAAAATAAACTTGAACGCAGCGTGTGAGTCTATCTGGCAGGCCCCAACGAGATTTATCAACAGGTGATAGCTTTTCATAAAGGCATTATTTTGTACCTAAAGAAAATAAATAAGATATATTTTGTACCTCAACAGTTTTTGATTGAATGACGTTTTTATGAAGTGTCTAGCTAGCGGGCCCCTTATGATTATTTTAATTGTTATTATACTTTCAGATCACCCAATGGTGTTAGGAGCTTGATACTATTATGTACCTTACAAATCCGAAATTTCCACTTTCTGTGAGCTTTGCTTCAGAAGATATTCGTTATTTAAACAAACGTCCAGTTAGCGGGCCCCTTTTTTAAATACTACTCTTTTATATCATACAATGGTGTTAGGAGCTTGATACTATTATGTATAGACTCACACGAACGCAGCAGTTACAATAAACGATTAAAAGGTATTTTTTTTTTTAGAACCCCCGACACATTTATCTTGCGGAAACACCGTGATTCAAACAGTAAACCGCCAATTACTTTTGAACGACCGAACCGATTTTATTCGAACATAGCTAAGAACACTGTCGACATAATCACCTTTCAAAAAAAAAACTAAATCAAAATCATCTTGGTTCATCCGTTTAGGTGCTATGATGCCACAGACAGATACACCAATACACAGATACACAGCAACACACGTGAAACTTATAACACCCTCATTTTTTCGGCGGGGGTTAAAAATACACTTTAACAGATGTGTCACGTTATTCTTGCAAAGAGAATGTGTTTTATTTAGCTTTGGCTTGTTTTGGGCTATAGTTCTAAGCCCCCTATTAAATTATAATCAATAATTAATTACTCACGGGATCTTTTATCATTTCAACCAGCCTTTCTTCCATAGATTTTCCTTTTTTGCTTCTTAGTAAGAAAAATATTTTGGATATTTTAGTCGCTCTGAAAATAAATATTCTTTCATGAGAAAATTGTGTACATCATAAAGTAAAAAATAAATGATGACGGCACGTGTAAACCCTTGCTAGCTAATTATAAATTAAGCTTTATTACTTAACATGCAAGGTAATTGTTAAATAATGTGGTACAGAATTTGCAGAGGCACTGTTTCTAATATTTAATCGATCTTTAGGGTCAGGAGTATTTCCAGAAGAATGAAATAAGGCTCGGATCTTGCCTGTACACAAAATAGTGACTCCAGCAATATTAAAAACTACAGGCCGATTGCCATCCTATAATGTTTTTCAGAGTTTTTTGAGGGTATCGTTTGTTCCATCATCACAATCTACTTGGACACTAAACTTTCCAACAGCCAACATGGATTCGTAATTGGACGTTCTTATATCATGATCATCGTATCATATCAGCCGAAAAACGTCCACTGCTGGACATAGGCTTCCCCCAAGTGTCACCACATTGACCGGTCCAGTGCGTCCCGCATCCAGCGAATCCCCGCAACCTTCACCAGGTCATCGGTCCACCTGGTGGGAGGCCTTCCAACGCATCGTCTTCCGGTTTGCGGTCGCCACTCCAGAACTTTTCTGCACCATCGGCCATCCGTTCTGCGAGCAGTGTGCAAAGTTTGGCAATTCTTAGGGCTAAGTCGGTAACCCTGGTTCTCTTGCGGATCTCGTTGGACGTTCTACAGAGACTAATTTAGTCAGATATTCATCAGAAATTATCCGAATCGCTCGATTGTGGATACAAAGTCGATGCAATGTATATATATTGCAGCAGCTTGTTCGATAAGGTGACTCATCCACTCATGATATCAAAACTTGAGGTTAGTGGTATCCATGGATCTTGGTTGAGATGGTTTTCATCCTATCTTATAAATCACTCACATTTCGTTACTGTCAATGGCTATGTATCTTACGAATTTCATGCATGTTCAAGTGTTCCTCAAGGTTTCCACCTTAGTCCAGTTTTGTTTTTACTTTTTGTTGATGACGTAACACATCATATCAGGCACTGTCAAACAATGTTGTTTACAGATGACTTAAAGATTTACAAAAAAAACACTGGGTCTGAAGAAATATCGCTAATTCAAAGCAATTTAACAACCGTCGAAAATTGGTGCATAGCCAACATGACCTTAAACTCCCAAAAATGCTTTCTCATCCGTTTCTCTAGAAAAGAGACATCATTCTCTATCATCTTCATACTATGCGACACCTCGTTGGCAAAGGTTGGAGAAATCCATGTTGGTTGATGATAAACTCAGCTTAAAGCCACACATCAACAACGTCGTAACATTTTTTTTAAACTATGGTGCGAAGTCAGTCGAAATAATTGTATACGCCAGTGTCTCTTGCAACCCTCTCTAAGCTGTTCATTCGCAAAGATTTGCAAAAGTTCAAAGAGCTTTCACTAAACTTCTTGCATTGATATCTAGGGGAACTAATCATCGCTGTTCGTATTTCCAGCACATACACTTTTTAAAATAAAGACATTGCGTGACCGTTGCCGTACGCGTGATCTAATTTTCCTTTACAAAGTAGCATACGGGTTTATAAAGTGCAGTGATTTATTAGAACGTATCCAATATTCTCTTCAAAACTACCCAAACATCCCATCACAAAATTACTCCATATTCCATTCCGCAAAACCAGTTTGTGTCTCCGCATATGTAGAAGCTACAATAAGAGGTACGGCAGGGGCAAATCTTTCAACTTAGGCTAATTACGAGTGTATAATATAAATTCGTAATTAGCCTAATTAATGCCGTATTAAGCACTTGGTCCATAAAATATTATGTTATGGACCAAATGATTAATAAAGCATTATTCGTAATGCCCGGGAAATCTGAATTCATAATATGAATTGGCAATATAATTAAAACTATTGAAATAATTAAAGTGACCCGGCTTTATAGCCAAACAAAATAATGGCCATAACTTATTGGGCAAATATGTGTGTTATTAAATTATTTTAATGTTATCATTGATTTTAATATATAAAAGGTAAGTACGATTACTATTTGAGCAACAAAATAGCAGCCTTTGCGCGGGGCTCTTATTTCTGTTTGCAAGGTCTAAAGTAACCAAACACGAAGGAGACGACGGGAGCTGAGTACGGTAGCTTTGCTCGCTCACTTCAGCTCCCGTGATCCCCTTCGAACCTAAACATTTATAGTGCCCGATTCGACTTGACTAGATTCATAATGCCCGGGCATTATGCATAGTGCAGATATTAATCACTTGTTCCATGAAATATACACCCTACTTCTTTTATTTTAATTTTGATTTTGATTTTGTATATTTTTGAGTTTAGGTTAATAATTATTTAAATTTGAGACATTTTTTAATAAAAATTAAACTTTCTGTTTAAATGATGTAAGCTCCGTATACATGTAATGGGCATACATTCCAGCACCTATAATTTAACATGGTTTGCTACAAACTTTTTTGTACGTACGGAACAACCATTTTCTTAATGTCTCTCGGCAATCATCTCATTTCCGAATACAAACGAATGCTAATTTCCATGTCCAACAAGTATTAGATATATTGTGTAAAATAATTTGAATTAAGAACTAAGTACTTTATTGTTGTTTTGTTTTGATTTCCGCGTAAAATATATATAGCTGTATAATTAGCAGCTTAAGCAGCTTTCCTCCCACTTTTAAGTAAATTACTTTATGTTAAAAGAGTATTACCAACTCTTTATACTTCCAAGTTGATTGAGAGCGTCCGGTCTGCACCAAGTGCAAAGGGTAACTGATAATTATATAAGTTTCTCTGTGCTGCTGATTATTATGACAACTGACAACTGACGAAACACAAAATTTGCCGAGGGACAAGAAAATGATTGTACTGTAATGCTATTGATGTACTGCACAATACTTTATGATCTAGTATATATTTAAAAGTGAAAGGTCACTCACTCACTCACTCATCACGAAATATCGATAACCACTTGACGTATAAAGATGAAATGACGTAAGTGAGCACTAAGAAAGAATTTTTGGAAATTCCACCCCTAAGGGGGTAAAAGGGGGTTTGAAAGTTTACATGAAATTTATATATTTTGTAAATTGGACATATGAATTTTTTTATTTACGCTCGTTGTTGATACAAAGAATTCATGTATTTATTGGTTTTTTGGAAATTCCACTAAAGAGGTGAAAAGGTGAAAATTTGTTGGGCTTATATATTTGAAACTTGGCATAAATTCTCACCTAAGTAAATAGTAAAGGTTTTCACTATTCGTTTTCCAAACTACTCATAAAAGACGATTTAGGGAGTGTTATAGATTTTTGAAACTAAAATCTTTAACACTCGACGAGCGCATTCTGTATTCAGAAACTAGACGAATTATTTGACACCTTTGGATTACCCAACACGCTGGTGTCGGATAATGGAAGACAATTTGTCTCTCAAGAATTCCAGACGTTCTTTAATAGCAATGGCATTGTTCACAAAACGATCGCACCTTACCATCCCGCAACTAATGGACAAGCTGAAAGATTTTTTCAGACTGTTAAGAAATCAATGCACAAATTAGTGGGAGAGAGTGGTGGGATACTGCACAAGGTTCGTACAGTCAGAAGTCTCCTCTGGGCTACTCCAATCATCTCAGGCAACTCGCCCTATATGCTCCTGTTTGGAAGAGAGATAAGAACGAGATTGGTAGCCAAGATTAGAGCTCCACCAAAGGCACTACATAGGGGCAGAAGTGAAGGAGTGAGAGAGTTTGCAGTTGGAAGCAGAGTGCAAGCTCGCAATTACTCTGTATCAGAAAGGAAGTGGGAGTTTGGTACAGTGACCCGCAGACTGAAAAACCTCCACTATGAGATAGAGATCGACAGCGGACGCACATGGATGCGCCACCTCGACCAGCTGCTCAGGTGCCTCTGATATCTGGAAATCACGGCGGAGGAGTTTCATAGACTAAATACGTGTTACTTGGTTACCGTTGTTGACGACTGGATATATGTCATTCATTAGAATACTGCTATCAAGAAATAATATGTTTTAATTCATATATAATAATATAGATAATAGGAATATGAAGATTAAATTTACATAATAATAATGATGTGATAATGTGCGTATACAGGTAACAAACAAGTAAATAACAAGCACAAATAGAGAACAAAGTGGACGAAATAAAGACTGTACATCCAATAGATTAATAACGCACAATAAATATTATATCTTTCTTGTCATCCGCCTTGAGCGAGTTGAAACCTGTGCCAATGCGAGTTAAGAGCCAGCATTGGGAACCAGAGGAACCTCCTGTTCCAGCGATTTACCATGCTCTGCTCCAAGCGCGACGAACTCCTCCACACTGATCACCCGGCCCCGCTTCCCATCCGGAAGCTTGACGTTGATGTTGCCATCCCTGGTCCACACGTTCGTCACACCGAAGAGCTTGCGAGCTGTTAAAGAGTAGACTGCCGCGGTCGAGTATGGAATTCAGACACCACATAAGGAGATGCCTTCAGTTTCGTCTTGGTTCTCCAGATCTTGCTTCTGACAGTGGAGTCCCTGCACCGAAGCAGGATTGGTCTAGTATGACCTTCTGAGGCAGTGCCTAGTCTGTGGCATACAGTAAGCGACGAGTGGACCAGATCTGTTAAGCCTAGCTTAGTCTGCAGAATGGTCACTACTGTGGTGGTGCACCAATGGTTTCAGAAACTTTCTCACCCGGATTTTCAGGAATGCCGCCGAGCAACAGAAACTTTTTTCTGTGACGCATCTCTATAATGTCGACACTCTTGTTCAACTCGGAAATCTGCAGCTGTATGCTGTGCACTGAGAACACTTCAAACATGATCCTTGAAGGCGGAGAAGTATTTGTGGAGGCCGCTTAAATCAGCCCCAGGCGGTGAAACTTTCAGGTGCGCCTCAAAATCAGCCATCCGCTGGTTCAGTGAAGGGATAGCCATTCGCTGGGTCTCCGCAATCTCAGCCATAGTGGTCATGGTAGCAGCCTTGTAGTTAAAAGTCTGAGCCAAGTTCACAGCTCCAGCCGACAAGTGTATGCAACTAGCACTTAGGACATATGGAGGCTATTTCCCACACAATATTTATGCTTAATGGTAAGCAAATTATTTATAATCCGTAGGAATTCTGATTTTATTTGTATAAAATACTAATTAAAAATTAAAATTATTCAGAGCGTATGTGTGTTACTTTTATTCACCTATCCCCAAAAAAAAAAGTTGCATTCGTCTGCGGAGCTCCCTAGGGACTCGAAACGATTTTGGAGTTCGAGCTGAAAGCTCTCGGGGTTTTGGATCTGTATCAGTGCTGGATGGAGCGTAGACTTCATCAGTTGAGACCTTTCAAGTTCGATATTAATATTCAATATACCTCTCACCATGCGGCGATTTCAGAAAATGGAATTCCATTTTCTGAAATCGCCGCATGGTGCATGGTGCATCATATTGAGGCCCTCTTTCTCCATAAAACTGGCCCGTAGGTGACCCTGGTGGTTCTGACGTCCAACTCCAAATTGCCCTACTTGCAACTAATCCTCGTCTCGTTTACCCAGTTTCACTTTGAAGTCCCCCATGACAACGGTGAAGTGAGTTTTAAAACATATCCTCATACATGGTCTCTCCCTCGTCGTCAGGGTTTGCCAAGGTTGGGGCGTGGACCTATATGACCTTCAGCAAATATCTGGAGGTTCTTTGTGGCTGGTCGACACACTCATGATCTTCACCACGTTGGTCACAAGGGACTCTTGGACGATAAACTTCACACCACCCTGGGACTGCCGGTCACCCTCTCGGAAATAGAGCAGATTACCGGATTTGAAGAGTATCTAGTCCTCCCCCTCCCTTCGGACTTCAGATAACCCTATAATACTCCATCGTAACCTGCTCAATTCTTCCTTGAGTTTGGCTATCTTCTCGTCGGTCCGGAGTATTCGCGCGTTATAAGTTGCCAGGTCCAGTCGTCGATGTTTATTGGGGTAACTGGGTCTACTTCAGGGATTATTTGCACCCTATGCCACACTATCGGCTCGACCGCTACCGTAGTCGAACGTAGTCGTAAACGGGCTGCCTGGCACTCGGGGCCGTTTTTTCTTGTGATTTTCTTTTTGGTTTGGGGGTGTTTACTTTAATCGCCACGCTTGTCCGGCGGGTTGACGCTCGCAGTTTGTTGTTAAAGTGCACAGAGAATGCAGCTGCCCATTGTCTGGTGTGTCCCTTAGTCGCCTTTTACGACACCCACGGGAAGATATGGGATAGTGAGCTTCTTTACGTCTGACCCCATACGGAATTAATGACATAATCTTAACTACTTAATACCTTAAAACCCTATACTTTTTCAGTATGTCTCCAAATAATTTTCATTAACCTACCTGAACAGTTTTTCAATAAGGTGCTTGCCAAGATAGCCAGAGCCTCCTGTTAAGAATACTGTGGCCCCGCTGTAAAACTGCTGAACGGCAGAGGTTCCATGTGCTGTCAATTCATGCAATGGCTTCAGACGAGCAAGCAACTTTGCCTCAAACTCCTGGGCTGGATCCATTTTTTCAATTTCCATAGTGAAAGTCTGGAAGAGAAAATACGAAGTAATGAGTGTGATCACTGAACAATCTATTTGACTGTCAAAACACTAACGCTCAAGGCGGGTTGGCGATTTCTAACTTATATTAACTTTTGTACCCAAGAATAGTGGCCGCTACAACGAGCTTTTATCTGTCATTGTACGTGCTTTTACTTTAATAATATATAAGTCCACGTTTCCGGTATTGAATTATGGATTATTGTGTTTTGTGATTGTTAATTAAAAAATATCTCTATATTATCATTAAACACACGTGTAAACAGAAACTTGCATGGGCAAAAGACGTGAGTTTCTGTTTGCATGTGTGTTTAATATGCGTAATATGTGTGTAGGAGATGGTGTTCTTTTGTTTCTGCCTACCCAAATGGCAGAAACTACAGATTGCCAACTGCTTCGATCCTTACATACTCTTTTTGCTTCATTTACGTTCATACGCGCGCTATCCAGTGTGTTTTACTAAAGATATTATAAAGGATACCAGACTTAAGCTAAAATGGAATACTGCTTGTAAGTGCACAAAATGCCGTATAAAATACAAATCCTTTTCAGATTTTAGAGGTAGCCTTAAAAGAAGGGTGGCATTGGCTTATGCATCGTATACAAAAATGATTGAAAATAATTTAAGAACCAATCCACGTAATTTCTGGCAGCATGTTTCTAGTTTGCGGTCAAAATCATAAATTTTCAGGTGTTTACGAAGCTGAACCTTTTGCTGATTTTTTGCTAGCGTTTATCTGCCTGATATTCCTCAGCTTGATGCAGAAAGGGTTTTGCTTTGTGATAGTGATGTCAGCAGTAATTATGTAAGTATATTTAAATTTACTTATCAAGACGTCCTATCAGGAATAAATAAACGGAAACTTAATAGTTCTGTTGGGCCCGACAACATTCCTTCCGATATATTGAAAAGTTTTAAAACACACTTTTGCTTGCCATGATATCATCCACCACAGCGTCTATCCACCACAGTTGAAGATTTCAAGGATAACTACGTGTTAGGGCGCCTCGCTGAGCCACGCGTTACTTTAGGACCTGTGATGGCTGCGTGGCGTCTTTTTTGTTGGAACTCGTATTTTTATGCGACGAGTGTGTGTGGTGGATTGGATATATCAAATTAAGCACTGCTTTTCTGTAATTTTACTGTTTAATATTATACTGTAGACTTTACAATATTTTCGGATGAAACAAAATAAAAACCTTAATCTAAAGACCGTGCTGTCCACCATATTTTCTTACATTAGTCACTAACTTCACTTCACTTATTGTCATTAGTTCCATTGCACCGCGGTAATGTCCGCCGAGGTGGCGCCACCGTCAGCGCTGCATGCCGACCGGTGGTTCAATGAACATGCCGGCCGCCTTGAAATCTTCAGGTTTCAATGGATTTATGTGGTCGCTTCATTGGAGACTCTACAGTCTTCATGGGTGTCATCACTCGTCGCTGTTGGCACTGGTAGCGGGCAGATCTTGGTGAAAACCCGTTGTACAGGGCCTGTAGCTGTTTGAATGGTAGCTACACGGCTGACACCGTCCTTTCCTGTAACCACCTTAATAATCCTGCCCATGCGCCATAGCAGAGGTGGTAGATTATCCTCTTTTATGACGACAAGGGTGTTCGGAGCTACATCCTGACTATGTGACTTCCACTTGGTCCTTATTTGAAGTTCAGAAATGTATTCTGTAGACCAACGTTTCCAAAACTGCTGCCTCATCTGTTCCACCCTCTCGAACCGCGTCAGACGGTTGATCGGCGCTTCTGTCAGGTCCTTGCAGGCTGGTGAGAGGAGTGGCCGACCGATCAGGAAATGTGCTGGGCTGAGTGGAAGAAGATCTTGTGGGTCTGAGGACATAGGATACATTGGACGGGAGTTCAAGACGGCTTCAATCTGTGTCAACACCGTACTGAACTCCTCGTATGTTAAGTTAGCGGTACCCACAACACGTCTTAGGTGGTGTTTACAGGATTTTACTCCTGCCTCCCATAATCCCCCAAAATGAGGAGCGTAAGGCGGTATAAATCTAAACTCAATATTATCATTCGATAAATGATCAACAATTTGATGTGAATTTTCTTTGAACATCAACTGAATCTGTTTCATGGCTCCGATAAAGTTTTTCCCATTATCAGAGAAAATTTGGGTTGGTTTACCCCGACGGGATATAAACCTTTTAAGTGCCAATATATACTCCTGAGCAGAAAGGGTACTGACTAGTTCAAGGTGTATGGCTCGTGTTATAAAACAAACAAATAGGCAAATATACCCCTTTTCGAGTTTAGCCCCCCTACCTTTGCGGTTTAATACGGATATGGGTCCAGCATAGTCCACCCCACATCGGATGAACGGGAATCCCGGTTCCAGCCGTTCAGAAGGAAGATTACCCATAATTGGTGCAACGGTTTTACCCTTCATTCGTGTGCAGCGGACGCACTGATGGACAACCTTTCTGGCCAGGTGTCTACCTCCCAACGGCCACCAACTCTCACGCATGGTAGACAGTAATAATTGGGGACCAGCGTGAAGTAGCTGTTTATGCAAATGTTGAAACAATAACAGTGTAAAGTAATGTTTACTACTTAGTAGTGTCGGATGCTTTTTATCATAATCGAACTCAGGTGAATTATTCAACTGTCCGCCTACTCTTATGATATCATTTTTATCAAGAAATATATTAAGGCTAGAAATTGCACAAGTTGTTTTTAGTGGTAAGTTACCTTTTAATTTAATATATTCATCAGGAAAAGATTCCCGTTGTACTAAGCGCGTCAACATCTGTGTAGACGCACACAACTCGCTCACTGATAACGGCCCTGTAATGCGATCCTTTCGTTGTGTGCGTAAGTTACCTATGAATCGCAGTACATAAGCACCGGTACGCCTAATACGATTGTAGGAAGAAAATCTATCGAAATTGATGACATTATTCATATTATTTTGTGTAACGTCACAGACCATAACTGTAGTTTGTGTTTTTAGTTCTGGTAGGTCAGTAGCGGCGTAGTCACAGCGAGAAGTTGCGCCTTGTTGAGACCACATCGACTCAGGAGTTTGTAAGTACAATGGACCGTTCCACCACAGACTACTGTCACTGAGTGCGTCAAGACTGAGGCCGCGTGAGACTAAGTCCGCTGGATTATTTTTACTACTTACATGAGACCATATAGCATTACTAGTAGTTTCATTTATTTCAACTATTCTATTTTGAACGAATGTTTTTAATAAATGAGGAGACATTCGAAGCCACCCAAGAACAATAGTTGAGTCTGTCCAAAAGAAAATTTTATAAAAAGTCAAACGTAATGCATCAATAATTTTTCTGTATAAACGTGCGCCAATTAAAGCCCCGCATAATTCGAGTCGCGGTATACTGACTGGTTTTAATGGCGCAACTTTACTTTTGGCACAGAGTAACTTAACACACACAGATGAATTCTCAGAATAGGTACGCACAAAAGCGCACGCACCATATGCACATTGCGACGCGTCTGTAAATATATGTAATTCTATGTATTCTTTGTGAGCACCTAGTACATGGCGAGGGATACGCAATTCATGTAAACTATGCAGAGTATTAATTAATTTCTCCCAAGTTAATGTGACGTCATTAGGAACCGGATCGTCCCAATTTATTTTACACAACCATAACTTTTGCATTAAAATTTTTGCTATTATTATTGCCGGTGCTAAAATACCTAACGGGTCATACACCTGCGCTATAACAGATAACATTGTCCGCTTGGATAATGGTTTATTATTACTATTTACCCGTGTTGTGAAATGCAATTCATCATTTTTATTATACCAGCCCATTCCTAACGTTTTATTTTGACACTGGTCTCCCAATGACAATCGTTTAGATATGTCATGGGCAGTGATATCAAAATTAAATATCCATTTACGTAAAGGAAGACACGCTGATTTTAAGGTATTAGTTACCTTTTCACACATATTTAATAAACTATTTAAATCGTCATTTCCTATCAACACATCGTCGACATAAAAATCATCCCTGATCACGGCAGAAACCTGTTCATCCTTACATTCACGCGCGAGTTGATTCAGACACCTCATACTCAAATAAGGTGCAGACGCGGTGCCGTACGTCACGGTGTTGAGACGATATACACTTATCGGGTCCAACGGATCTTTACGCCATAAGATCAGCTGTAAATCGCGTTGATCTGGCTGTATCAGAATTTGACGATACATTTTTTCCACATCGGCACATGCTACATGTTTATACTGCCTAAAGCGTAACAATATGGAAAAAATGTCGTTCTGAAGCGGTGGCCCAACAAACTGAAGATCGTTCAGTGATTTGCCTGAAGATGTCGCTGCGCTCGCATCGAACACTGTGCGTAGTTTAGTCGTGCTACTATTCTCGTTCAGAACACCGTGATGTGGCAAAAAATAGTGAGGGGAACCGTATGTGTCTACGCGAGTCATGTGATCGAGACTTTCGTATTGATTCATAAAATCTATATATTTTTATTTAAATTCAGGAAAACGAGAAAACTTTCGTTCGAGAGACAACAAACGTTTTTCAGCTGAATAGTAACTTTCTCCGAGAACCACAGGTGATTCCTTCAAAGGAATACGCACCGAGAATTTACCTTGCTGAGTACGTGTTGTCGTTTCAACGAAAATGTTTTCGCACATTTGTTCGTCGGCACTAAGGACATGTGCCACGTTAGGAATCTCTTCGATTTCCCAGAATCGTTTTAACTGAACATCTAGTGTTTGCGAATAATTGCATTGAACCTGATTTATGCGCAGGCCATTATTATTATTGTACAAAGGTCCAGATATTATCCAACCTAGATATGTATTTTGTAAGTACGGTCCGTTTTTCAACTTTATTTTACCATCGCATAATAGATCCCAAAACTTATCCGCGCCTATCAATATATCAATATCCGATGGCGAATGAAAGCTCGGGTCAGCTAGTTGGATATTATCTGGAATATTAATACTATTTACGTTTATATTAGAAGCCGGTAACCTATTTGTGATACATGGCAACACTAAACATTCAATATTAGTCTGATAATGTTTAACTTTCGAATATAATTTTATTTTACATGTGTGGGTAGACTTAGCTATCGAATGACCCACACCGGTAACTTGACAAGTGGACTGTAATAAAGGTGCGTTTAATATATTGCATAAATTCTCTGTTATGAAGCACTGTTGGCTACCATTATCCAAGAGTGCTCGTACAGTGTGATACTCGTTTTTACTATCAGCAATATCAATTAATGCTGTGGATAGCAGGACCGTGGGTAACACGGAATATGTTTGTTTACTAAGTGAAACTGAACCATTGTTTGAAGTATGTAACGAGGTTGAGACATTGGAGACGTTAGTGGAGATCGGTAGCGATTGTGAACGCGCCCCGCTCACATTTAATGCGCCGTCTTTGTCTACGCTATCGACATGAAGCAAACTGTTATGTTTTTCACGATGACACAGCCTACACGGACCGAATTTACAATCCTTAACCGCGTGGCCTGTGCGTAAACAATTATTACAAATATTTGCTGTGTTCACAAAGTTAATCCTGTCTTGAACAGGTAAATTAATAAACTTGGAACACGTATAAAGTGAATGATTACCTTTGCACATTTCACATACGCGCGGACCGCGCTTGATAGATTTCGTATTGCTACTACCATTATCACCAGCCTGCGTAGCGACATAACTTTGAGTAGGTTGTTTCTTGTTATGCGTGTGTTCATTACCTTTGGTGTCGGGTGAATGTTTGCTATGGTTCACTTTAATCATTTCTAACATATCCGCCCTGTCCTTGAGAAACTTAAGCAAATCATCTAACTTTAATAATGGCTTCGTATCAGCATGATAAAGTGTACCTTTATACTGCTCCCATTCACGTTCGGTACCTGGATCTAGCTTAGAAACAACCAAGTATATTATTAACGTATCCCACGCATGCGTTTGTTCCCCCAGTGAGGTAAGTGCACGTAGGTTTCTCAGTATAGTGTCTATTAATTTCCTAATCTGTGAAGCGGATTCCTTATTTATGGAAGGTATCGTAGAGGGATTTGACGTGGTTGTGTTGCAATAATCGTGGATTATTAAACCGATTTTGTAGCAGCTCCCACGCGTGAGAGTAATTTGTGGCCGTGAATTCCAATGCACTAATTACCTGCGACGCACTGTTTGTTAATGACGATCGTAGGTAATGGAATTTCTGTATACTGTCTAAATCCTCGCGATCATGGATCATACTACAATACGAATTCTTAAACTCCAACCAATGATCGTACGATCCGTCAAAGGTAGGTATTTTAATGTCCGGTAACTTTACACTTATTTTATTTTTAGTGATTAAACTATTATCATTTTCAGGTACCTCTTTATGCAGCAGGAGTTTGGCGGAAGCTATAGTCCTATAATACTGCTCTTCAAAACGCTCTCTCTCATCCAGTCGTTTTGGAAGATCGAGCTCGTCTGTGTGTTCCTCAATTTTGTCTTGTAACTCACTATAGTTTTCTAACAAACTCAAACTGTTTTCAATGCGTAACTTTAACTCTAGAAATTGTTGATCACCTAACGGACAAGTCCATCGTTTTATATAATTTTCTAATATAGTTAACCGACCTTTGATCACTGCTCTTTTCTTAATATACTCCGCAATCTTAGGCTCACTCATTTTAGGGAAAAATAAGAACAAGAGTACTCACTGTAAACCTTGCACGGATGCCTCCGGTGCCACGTGCCGCGGCACGCAAGTGTACGGCGCACGGCTGTCGGGCTTCCTCTTACCGACTGGGTACCGCCACTGAACAACTGGAATTACAGCACGAAATTAACACAAACCGATTGATAGGATGGGGAATTGGGAAGGAAGTTCAGACCTGCCACTCCTCTAATCCTCTTTGTTTTCAACGCCAAGTAAATCTTCTTCGTGACTTCGTATATTTATGCGACGAATTTTTGAAGATGTCTTGAATCCACTCTGGCAAACTGGTATTCTTCTTAATTTGGCTCGGATGGACCAATATGTTAGGGCGCCTCGCTGAGCCACGCGTTACTTTAGGACCTGTGATGGCTGCGTGGCGTCTTTTTTGTTGGAACTCGTATTTTTATGCGACGAGTGTGTGTGGTGGATTGGATATATCAAATTAAGCACTGCTTTTCTGTAATTTTACTGTTTAATATTATACTGTAGACTTTACAATATTTTCGGATGAAACAAAATAAAAACCTTAATCTAAAGACCGTGCTGTCCACCATATTTTCTTACATTAGTCACTAACTTCACTTCACTTATTGTCATTAGTTCCATTGCACCGCGGTAATGTCCGCCGAGGTGGCGCCACCGTCAGCGCTGCATTCCGACCGGTGGTTCAATGAACACTACGATTCCCAAAAGTCAGAATAAATCATTGGTAGAAGAATTCCGTCGCATTGCCATTTTGTCATCTAGTTCCGTGATCGACTAGTTCAAGCGACGTCGTTCCAGACTAATTAAAGTGTTTGAGAATTTATTGCGTAATTACATTTATTCGCAAGTCGAGAAGTATCTGTGCGATGAGCAACATGGTTTCAGAGCGAAAAGATATGTAAATACTAACCTTCTTACCCTAGTAGACAACATTTCAAAATTTTAGACCATGGAGGCCAAGTCAAAATACAAGACATCAGTCTTGTATTTTGACTTTCGGAAGGCGTTTGATAGGGCCAATAATGATATTCTGCTTGCGAAGCTATGTGCTATCGGTTTTTCGCCTGGTCTCCTGCGGCTCCTCGCTGACTACTTCCGTGATCATCAGTAGTTTGTCAGACTGGGCCATTACGAATCCCAGCCCTATCATACGCGTTCCGGAGTGAGTCAGGGATCAATATTGGGACCACTCTTTTTCCTTATAATGGTTAACAACTTACCATCAGTCATCCATCACGCTAAAAGTCTACTGTATGCGGATGATTTGAAACTTTTTTGTGAAGTCAAATCTGAAGCTGATTGTCTCGCACTGCAGTGTGACTTATACGCAATATTAGAATGGAGTGTTAGGAGCAAAATGGATTTTAATTCTACCAAATGTTTCGTCATAAGTTTTACTCGACACCCTTTCAATTTTGCGTAGAAAATGAATCACAGCACCATTACCAGGACAAGTGGAATGAAGGATCTGGGTGTCACTTTTGACATGAGATTAAGTTTTCACGATCACATGGTAATGGTAGCAAAAGATCTACTTAGACGATTAGGTTTCATTCTTTTTAGGGTTCCGTAGCCAAATGGCAAAAAACGGAACCCTTATAGATTCGTCATGTCTGTCTGTCTGTCTGTCTGTCTGTCTGTCTGTCTGTCCGTCCGTATGTCACAGCCACTTTATGCCGAAACTATAAGAACTATGCTGTTGAAACTTGGTAAGTAGATGTATTCTGTAAACCGCATTAAGATTTTCACACAAAAATAAAAATAAAACAATAAATTTTGGGGGTTCCCATACTTGAAACTAAAACTAAAAATATATTTTTTCATCAGACCCATACGTGTGGGGTATCTATGAATAGGTCTTCAAAAATGATATTGTGGTTTCTAATATCATTTTTTTCTAAACTGAATAGTTTGCGCGAGAGACTCTGCCAAAGTGGTAAAATGTGTGTCCCCCCCCCTGCAACTTCTAAAATAAAATAATGATAAAACTAAAAAAAATATATGATGTACATTACTATGTAAACTACCAGCGAAAATTGGTTTGAACGAGATCTAGTAAGTAGTTTTTTTTTAATACGTCATAAATCGTAAACCGCAATTTACCAAGTACGGAACCCTTCGTGCGCGAGTCCGACTCGCACTTGGCCGGTTTTTTTTTCTTCGATTAGGTTTCATTCTTCTTCATAATTATGGAACATGAATTTAAATTTATTTGATGTGTTGATGTTGTATTTATTTGTTTGTATTTATCTATTAGTGATTTTGTATTTATTATTGCTTAATTTAAAAATGTTGTCTGATATGGGTTTAAGACCTGAAATAAATGAATTTTAATTTTTATAATTCTACGAAATGAAAAGGATTTCAAGAACATTAGAGCAATCAAATCTATTTTTAATGTACTAGTACGCAGAAAGATGGAGTCTAGTGCATGTGTCTGGAACCCTCATAAAAAGAAATACACACTAATTTTGGAATAGGTTTCTCAGAACATAAGAAGTATATACTGCAACTTTGATGAGTTCATCGTTATGTTGTCTACTTTAAAATTCGAAACAGATGTGATAATATTAACAGAGTGTAGATCACATAAGAATAAACAGATACCTCAATTCAGCAATTATCAGTCTTTTGTATCAACACGGCAGATGAATCAAAATGATGGAGTAGCTGTATTTGTTAAAAAAACCTTAAAATCAAAAATTCAAGAAATTCAGCTAGATCAGGCGACCTGTCTACAATTAGACATACTAGATAACACTGCTCTGAGTGTATATCGGTCTCCGTGCAACACCAACCTTGATAGGTTTATGGATTCACTCAGCCAACACTTAGATACGTTACCTACACGGAGAAATATAATAATAGCGGGCGACATAAATATCAACATTAGAGCGAAAGATGTAGAAATGTCTCATGATAAAAAAAACCGAGTGAACTATCTTAACATGTTATGGTATTTTACCTGGTCATACGTTGCCGACCAGAGAACGGAACTGTTTAGACCACTTCATGTTAAGGATTCATAAAAAAACCGGCTAAGTGCGAGTCGGACTCGCGCACGAAGGGTTCCGTAACATTTTCGTAAAAAACGGCAAAAAAATCACGTTTGTTGTATGGGAGCCCCCCTTAAATATTTATTTTATTTTGTTTTTAGTATTTGTTGTTGTAGCGGCAACAAATATACTTCACCTGTGAAAATTTCAACTGTCTAGCTATCACGGTTCATGAGATACAGCTTGGAGACCGATTTTTAATACATTTTAATAATCCTGGGGTGATCCACGGCTTAATTATACGTTTGCTGCTAGGGATAGCTTTTGTGTTAGTGTTGTTTTTAATAGAATCAATCAGTTTTTGAATGAGTTTTTAGCGCGGCGTAAGACAGGGAGACGTAATTTCTCCGAAACTGTTCACTGCTGCGCTGGAGGACGTCTTCAAGGTTCTGGACTGGAAGGGGCTTGGCATCAACGTTAATGGCGAGTACATCACTCACCTTCGGTTTGCCGACGACATAGTGATCATGGCTGAGACCATGGAGAGCCTCAGTAAAATGCTCGATGACCTTAGTAGAGCTTCCGAAAGAGTGAGTCTTAAAATGAACATGGACAAAACCAAGGTCATGGTGAACGCCCATGTAACAACCACTCCTATCAAGATCGGAGACTCTACACTTGAAGTTGTGGACGATTATGTTTACCTGGGACAAACGGTCCAGTTGGGTAGGTCCAACTTCGAGAAAGAGGTCAACCGTCGAATCCGACTCGGCTGGGCGGCGTTCGGGAAGTTGCGTGGTATCTTCTCGTCCAATTTACCGCAGTGTCTCAAGACAAAAGTCTATGACCAGTGTGTGTTGCCAGTGATCACCTATGGGACCGAGACGTGGTCGCTCACAATGGGCCTTATCAGAAAGCTTAAAGTCACCCAAAGGGCAATGGAGAGGGCTATGCTCGGAATTTCCTTGCGTGATCACGTCAGAAATGATGATATCCGCAGGAGAACCAAAGTTACCGACATAGCCCGAAGAATTGCCAAACTTAAGTGGCAGTGGGCAGGGCACATTGCTCGCAGAACGGATGGCCGATGGGGCCGAAAAGTTCTGGAGTGGCGACCGCGAACTGGAAGACGATACGTTGGAAGGCCTCCCACTAGGTGGACCGATGACCTGGTTAAGGTTGCGGGAAGGCGCTGGATGCGAGACGCACGGGATCGGTCAATGTGGCGACGCCTGGGGGAGGCCTATGTCCAGCAGTGGACGTCTTTCGGCTGAAATGATGATGATGATGATTAAAAATCGTAATAAATTACAAAAAAACTATCGATCAGATCCGTATAATGACATTTTAAAAATAACCTACAGCCGATACAGAAATTACTGTAATAATCTTATAAAAAAATTTAAAAGAAAATTCGAACGAGAAATACTAGCTAAATCGGTTACAAATACGAAATTATTATGGAAAAATATAAAATCAATCACCTACTCAAACAAACCCAAAAATCAAAGCACTGAATTATTACATATCTTGCCCTCTCCAACTGAATCGGTGAATTCAGTAAATAACTATTTTGCTAATATTGGAAAACAATTAGCTCAGCAAATTCCGATTAATAATGGGCCGATATAACATTCCACCTTCACAAATTAATTCTTTTGTGCTCTTGGACACTGACTCCAAGGAAGTAGAAAGTGTTTTGATGAGTTTGAAATCCGACAGTGCTCCAGGATGGGATAATATTCCAACTAAATACCTAAAATATATTAGTAAGGAAATCGTTCCTGTTATTACTCATCTGGTAAATGTCTATTTTAGAAAAGGTATCTTTCCAACACTACTGAAGCAATCCATTATTACACCGGTTCACAAGGGAAGGAACAGCGACGATGTCAATAACTACAGACTCATTTCTGTCTTACCAGGTTTATCCAAGATTTTAGAAAAAATAATTAATATAAGACTCTTAAATTATCTAAAAAAAATATTATCTTCTACACAATTTGGATTTAGACAAGGAATATCAACTGAGGATGCAGTTACTGCACTCAGCTCGGTGGTAACTGATTATGTCGATTCAGGGCAAAATGTTTTGCTGTATTTCTTGATCTAAAAAAAGCCTTAGGCACCGTTTCTGTTCCAACCCTTGTGTCCAAGCTAGAAAGAATTGGAATTAAGGGAAACCCTCTTAGTTTTTTTAAAGATTATCTATCAAACAGAAAACAGAGGGTTAAGATAGGGACATATGTAAGTAATGACGTGGAGGTATCATTCGGCGTACCTCAAGGAAGCGTATTAGGGCCAACACTTTTCTTAACGTACATTAATGACCTGTGTAACCTGAAAGTAGATAGCGCAATAGTTTTTTCTTACGCTGATGATACTTCTGTTGTCTTCTATGGGAATAACTGGTCCGAAGTAAAGCTCAAAGCTGAAACAGGTTTGGCTCAAATTGCTAATTGGCTTAATGAAAATCTCCTTACGTTAAATGCAAACAAAACCAATTATATATGTTTTACAATTAGAAATCGCTCACAACCAGATCACGATTTGAATATCAAAATACATTCTTGTAACCGAGCCATGAATTGTGCCTGTAAATGTCCTTTGATTAACAAAGTAACACAAACAAAATATTTAGGTGTCATAATTGACCAACATTTAAGTTCCTCGCTCCACCTCGAACACGTTTCTGGTAGAACACGAAAGTTGGGATGTATATTTAAATCATTGAGATACGTGGTCCCTGCAAGTATCGCCACAAAGGTGGGCTCGTAAGAGAAATCTTCTAAATGAAATTTACATAGCCCTTGCACAATCTGTGATAGTCTACTGTATACCTGTATGGGGTGGGACATCGAAATCGAAATTTATAGACGTAGAACAAGCGCAAAGAGGTCTGATAAAAATTATGTATTTTAAGAAACGGAGATCCCCAACTAAATGTCTATATGAGATCAGTGGACTACTATCTGTTAGGAAGTTATATATCTGTGCCACGATATGAAAAAAGCATAAGACACTTGCGTATGATAAAAGCATAATTTAAAAAAAAAGAAAGAAAGGATATAATTGCGCAAGTACCACAAACTAAAACCAACTTTGCTGCTATACAATATAATAAGCAATCGGCACGGTTATATAATAAAATAAACAAAAACATATACATATACACTAAACATCTCTACAAGGGTAAGAAAATGCTAATAGAATTGTTAAAATCACGCACATAATTATGTAGATATTGAATTATTTTTAAGTGAAAATTAGTTATACTTGCATCGCTACATTCACACGTACATCATACCTCATACACACATCCACACCACCCAATCACATCCCACATGTCTCACACACTCCACACACCTCACACAACCCATACCACACACACTCTGCACACCTAACATTTATTCTGTTTAACTCATGAGCGAGTAAGCGTGTTTGAATTTATATTAATTGTACTGTATTTAAATGGCATTATAGCACACAACACGCACTCGATAAAAATAATTATATTGTTTTGTAATAACTAAAAATGTAACTTAATAATTTTGTAAGTTGTACAAACATCCAATGCTGTGGAGGAGCGGAGTCTCCTAACACAGGCGTCATCATGCTTAAAAGGAGGCTCCAATCATAAACTAATGTATACTATTTGGTACAGAAATAAATATTTTGTATTTGTATGTATAAAATCTTTCACGGGAAAACTGATGCCTTTGAACTACACGACAAACTATCCCAAATTTTTGCCACGGTCAATTATAGACGTAGTAGGAGGCACAGATTGTTCGCCGCACCGGGGAGTCGAACCGTCCGTCGCACGAGCACAGTCTCCCATCCCTTGTATACTCGCCGCGCTCAAAGTTCTCTTGGATGCTAAGCCCGATTGTTTGCCCGGACATTCGTCCGCTAACATATCAAGAAGGATTAGGAAGAAGATTTTGTCTGTATGTCTGGAATATTGTAAGATGAGCGTATGACTGCCGTGTAATTATAGACATTATCATTATTGTTTGTTTTTGTTTTGATTATTTTTATTTTTAATGCGTTTTTATAAACATTTCTTTAACAAATGTTATTGGCCTTTGACCGTGTTATGTTAAATAAATAAATACATCTAATCATACACGCATTATGTAAGTATGTATGTCGTTGGAAGCGTCTTGTTTGTCCGCTGGTTATAGGCGTCGTGTGCTGGTTTGTGACGTCACATTAAATTTAATATGCTGTTTTATAAACATGTCTTTAACTAATGTAATTGGCCTTTTGCCGTGTTATGGTAAAGTAAATAAATAAATACATCTAATCATACACGCAATATGTAGTACGCAAGGGCGCACGGTTGGCGCAGTGGTTGAGCGATTGACTGCTGTGCTGCGTGTCGCGGGTTCGATTCCCGCACGGAACAAATATTTGTATGACCTACAGGTAGTTGTTCCAGCTCTGGGTGTTGTGTATGTGAGTTTATATGTTTGTAAACGCACCCACGATACAGGAAGAAATTCCTAGTGTGGGGTAACGTTTAAAAAAAAAAAAAAAAAAAAAAAAAAAAAAAAAAAAAAAAAAAAAAAAAAAAATGTAAGTATGTACGTCGTTGGAAGCGTCTTGTTTGTCCGCTGGTTATAGGCGTCGTGTGCTGGTTTGTGACGTCACATTAAATTTAATATGGCGCCCTCTAGGGTGCACGAAGTAAAGAACGTAAAAATAGATTTTGCTCCAACCCATCACGTGTAGTATCATTGAACAGGGATTTTAAAATGAAGATAGGGTTTGGTACATCATATTATTGTCAAGCGTACCGTTTGCGAGACACATCCCATCAAAGTCATAAAAACTATTTATTTGCCCTGACTACGGCGCCGGCGTCTCAAAGTGTTTGTTGATCGTTATGTAAGTATATATGCATGTATTTATTTAAAGTTATTTGATCCCTCATTACTGAGTCTCTCAAATTTCGAATCATAAACCTATGTGTATTTTTCGTTAGCTAACATAACTACACAAACATAGCACATACACTCACAATACCTGTACTTTTTTGAATAGTAAATTGCCTACGGCCCGATTTTTCAATAGTCTGATATCTTTCAACTGAGGAATAAAAATGGTGGTTTGACAGCTTTTCTATAGAAAATACGTCAAATGCCATTTTTATTCCTCAGTTAAGTAAATCATCCCTTAATTAACTACGTTTTTGTTATACGCTACCTAGAATCCACTCTCGTAACCTATGCATTATCTAGATACATGTGAAACAACAAACCGTAAACAGTAAAAAAATGTGATGTGGCTGTGCAGAAACCCCAAAATACTTTAAATAATAAATAATTACAAAAACTAAAACGCGACTACTGAAAAATCACGCTCTAAAATGTATGAAAAAAGACAATATTCTCATCTCAGAGGATAACCGTGGTCGTATGCCACCTACAATACCTTAACTCTGCAAATTAGCATACAGTCACGGTTATCCTCTGAGATGCGAATATTTTCTTGTTTCATACTTTTTAGAGTGGGATTTTTGAGTAGTCGGGTTTTATTTCATCCTCTCAACATGACCAGACCATCTAAGCATACTCTTCTTATTTTTAGAACGAGTATGTATTTGTGAGCGACAAGGACTATCAAAGACATACATAATGGTTTAAATATATTAGTTTAATCTTAAAAAGTAAAATATGAAAATAAACATGATTCATCAAACAGTATCCAAAGATGGGTCAAGGGATAACGATAGCATGATTCATTACAAAGCAGTAAACACAAGCGAGAATATGGTGAAGGTGTCCAGTTAGCTCGTTTTATATTCTTGATCCACTTATTTCTTAAATAAGTACTCTTAGGAAACCTGTGCACAATCAATATAAAATGAATAATAAAAAATACCAAATAAACTTTAAGAAATTAATGAAAGTAAGTAAAATAAAAATAAAGTATCGATAAATCTTTCTTGTGACTTTTGTCACATCTCTAACATCAGAACGTAAGTACTTAAACTGTCAAAGCTCCATCAGCGAACGCATAAAAGTTAATTATTTCACTAAATAGTATGGTTTAAATGATACTATACCTCCTCGACGTATTTAGAACTAAGATTCCTTTATTCCGGACAGCCTATGAAATGTATTCCCTGCACAATAATTTCAGTATGCTAGTCGATAACTTACCTGTGGAAAGATATCCTATGATTATGTTCTGTTAATACGCTCATTCTACTTTTATAACCGATAGCCACACACGACATGGTTCATGCAGGTAATTAAACAAAAAAATCTTCCTGATATAAACGAAACAAAGGCGTGAAAACAGCGAAAAACTTTAATTACAGCTGCTAACTGATGGGTTACAACGGTGACTAAAAAGTTATCTCTTTGACGTTCAGGATGGTAGCGTTTGTCTATGTTTGTCTCTTTTTTTTCATAGAGGTTTTCCATAAGCAAGAACGAAAGAATTGACAATTTCTGTTTCGTCTTAAATACGTTGTCTCTAGGTAACTATACAAACTCTCTGGTTTAAGGTAACGGCGCACTGGTAAAAGGCATAATTTAGAATAATATTTGATTTTTATGATTCTTGTTGATAAACTGTTTAATTTTTTCACGTTACAAGTTATTTTGGTTGTGCTAGTGTTACCTGGTCACTCATCTAGTTTTTTGTTTAAAATCTACGTAATAACGCAACCGGCAGGTGAACTTTTTATTGGTTTTTAGGGTTCCGTACCCAAAGGGTAAAAACGGGACACTATTACTAAGACTCCGCGGTCCGTCTGTCTGTCTGTCTGTCTGTCTGTCTGTCTGTCACCAGGCTGTATCTCATGAACCGTGATAGCTAGACAGTTGAAATTTTTACAGATGATGTATTTCTGTTGCCGCTATAACAACAAATACTAAAAACAGAATAAAAATAATATTGAAGGGGGGCTTCCATACAACAAACGTGTTTTTTTGTCGTTTTTTGCGATAATGGTACGGAACCCTTCCTGCGCGAGTCCGACTCGCACTTGGCCGGTTTTTAGTTATAAGATAGGACTTTATATATTAATATTATTATAAGAAATATGTATGTCTATAGACGACAGCAGTGATAACAATAGTTATTTTTCGGCAGGCAGCGATGACAGTTTAGTAAGCATTCCTTCTCTTGCAGACAGTCTTGAGGCGCAGATGTTCCGAGGAATTTTAACGTGATTCATATTAATGCCCAGAGTATTCCGGCCCATTTCCACGATATGTTGCCAAGTTTAGACTGTAGAAACATCCATGCTATTCTTGTATCCGAGTCATGGCTTAAACCTTGTTTCCCTTCAACTAGCTACTCTCTTCCTGGTTTCGTACTCATAAGAAACGACAGGGTGGTTGGTGATGATGGTGGTGTTGCCATATACCTTCGTGCACACATTCCCTTCTCTGTAGTCCATATGTCAGCGCAACAACCGCCATCAAATGCTGGTGAACATCTCTTTCTTGAGGTCGAACTTCACCACTCAAAATTACTTCTTGGCGTGTATTATTGTCCCTCCTTACGCATCAATTTCTTCGCATCGTTTGAAAAACTCTTAGAACATCTGGTCCCTTCTTACAGTCATAGCATAATCATGGGTGATTTTAACACTAGTCTCCTGAAAACAGACCGCTCTTCTTCTCTGACTAATGTTGCAACTTCTAGCAATCTTTCCATTCTGCCGCTATGTGCTACTCACCATTTTCCAAACTGTACTCCTTCGCTTCTTGACTTGATTTTTGTCTCCTCTCCTGATCGCGTAGCTAAGCATGGCCAATGCGCAGCCGACGCCTTTTCGCATCATGACCTGATTTTTCTTTCTTATAAAATTCGCCCACCTGAGGCTTAAGCCAAAATTCTCATGCAGCGCAATTTTAGTGGTATGAACGTTGACAGACTTTGCGAGGATGCCAGCAATATTTATTGGTCTCCTCTACTTGCCTCCACGTCGGTCGATGAGCAGGTTAATGTCTTTACTGCTAAACTTATCGAGCTTTATGATGTTCATGCACCTGTAGGAACCTGTAGGCTGTTAAAGTTAGACATTCGCTGGCGCCGTGGCTGACAGATGAGATCAAAAAGTTAATGCACAAAAAAGTTGCGGCAAAGGCCAAAATAAGCGACGACCTACTAATGCGAATAGGGACAAATATGCCTCTATCTGCAAACTGCAACAAGGTGGGTAGGAATGCTAATCGCCAACACATTCATAACTCTGTCCAAAACGGAGACGCATCCAAAGTTTGGAATTTTCTAAGATCATTGGGGGTCGGTAAAACGCGACAAGAGTCAATCCCTCAAGATTAAGATATTGATGCATTGAATAATCATTTCACAGTTTCGTCCAATTTCGATAGGACAGTTAAATTGAATACGTTGGATTATCTTTCATCTCTTCTGACTCCCAGTTATGTTCTTTTTTTTTTAAGTCAATTCACCGCATGTGATGTTAAGAAGAGCATACTATCAATTACTTCCAATGCAGTAGGAAGTGACTGTATCAGCCGTAAAATGTTAATCCCGGTGCTGGACGTTATCTTTCCTGTCATTTGCCACATCCTTAACTTTTCTGCGTCTAGCGGTGTCTTTCCATTCTCATGGAAGGATGCACAGATAATTCCGTTACCAAAAAAGTCCAATCCCACATTCTTTTCTGAATACCGTCCAATATCTGTCTTACCATTCCTTTCCAAAGTCCTAGAACGGTTAATCCATCAAATAAGCATTTTTCTATACAAAAATAATCTCCTCAATCCCTTCCAGTCCTGCTTCCGTCCTGGTCACAGCACCTCCACAGCTCTTCTCAACATTACGGATGATATTCGGTCAGTCATGGAAAGCAGTGATCTGACGGTCTTGGCATTGCTCGATTTCAGTAATGCTTTTAATACTGTTGATTTCGATGTTTTGCTTGGCATTCTATGCTCTCTTAATATATTTCGATCGGTGGTTGACTGGTTTCGTAGTTACCTGTTCGGGCGCCGGCAACGTATTAACATCGGAGAGAAGTTGTCTTCCTGGTGTAGTACTTCTGCCGGGGTACCACAGGGTGGCGTTTTATCCCTTTTACTTTTCGCAGTTTTTATAAACTCAATCTCCAATGAACTAATTTCTTCCTACCATCTTTATGCAGACGATCTGCAATTATACTCGCGAGCTCCTCTCGGAAGGCTGTCTGAGGCTATAGCTACCATCAATCTTGATCTGGCTCGCATTTGCGATTGGAGTAGGAGGTATGGGCTTATGGTCAACCCTGTAAAGACGCAGGTAATTGTAGTGGGCAGTTCTAGAATGGTTTCTAGGATCGACTGGACGTGTCTTCCCCAAGTTATTTTTAACAATTCAGTTATTCCCTTCAGTGAGAAAGTTAGAAACTTTGGAATATTCATCGACAAGAACCTCACCTCAGAACCTCTTGGACTGCTGAACTGCAAAAAGTCAGCAGTAAGTTGTTTTCATCTGCTGCAACTTTGAGGAGACTGCGTAATTTTCTTCTGACTGCCACTAAGATTGCCCTTGCACAATTCTCTTCTCTTCTTCTTCATACTTGATTATGCCGATGCCAGCTATCTTGACCTTACTCAAGAACAACGCGATAAACTTGAGCGGCTTCAAAATTTTTGTATACGGTTCATATTTGATTTGCGCAAATATGACCATGTTTCCGAATTTCGTGTAAAGCTCAAGTGGTTACCTTCGCCGGAATGCTCACATTCTTTCTCTTTTGTTTAATGTGCTCTTTACTCCTTCTATCCCTCTTTACCTCAAAGATCGCTTTCAGTTTATCTGCGATTTCCACACGAAATCTCTAAGGTCATCAGATAACTTGCGACTTAGAATGCCAATGCATTCCACAACTTTCATGGATAAATCTTTTACTGTCTAGGTTGCTCGTCTGTGAAATGAATTGCCTGACCCAATTAAACGTGCTCAGTCGTTGCCTGTATTTAAAAAACTCATCAAAGAACATTACCTATCGCTGTGATTGTGCTCTTTGTTTTTAGACATAATGTGCTATGAATGTCGTACATCATTTATTTTCATTGCTTATATATTTGTACGTATGTATTTATGTATCTATTATTTAGCATATGTATTTATTTGTGTTTCTAGAAAGTAATATTGTATCTACATTAAGTTCATTGTTGGTATTGTCGCACCAATGACAACCCCATGTCATGTCCAGGTAATTCCTGTCAATTCCAGGTTGCCTGGAAGAGATCGCGGTATGCGATAAGGCCGCCCATTGTATGTTTTTAGTATTACATTTATTTTTTCTTGTTTATTTTGGTATACTATAAATTGTTTATAAATAAATATAAATAAATAAATACTCGTTCAGCAATACTCGCTCAAAATCATTTTTTTTATTTTTTATTTCACATAGGCCTACATGGGCACTTATAAAATGGCGACAAAAGGTGCACGGTTCGGGTTGGTCGTTTCCTATGGAGAAGAACCGGTAAGAAACTCCATGGTTACTCTTTAGCTCAGCGATGGTCGCTTGGCGGTTAGAATTCACTCCAAATGACCAACCAACCAACGCGTAGAGATTAGCGCAGGACTGTCGCCCCGAGCGAGTGGTCCGAGTAATCGCCCGTCGTACCTGGTTCCTCGAACAGTTCGTGTACGTGAGGTACGCACTCGACATCTATTTGCTACTAGCCTCTGTAAATCCAACGCCGGCTCACGTTCACCACTTCATCGCTTGGTTGAGACATATTACAGTGAATTTAATTCAATCGACATTCATTTTCTTAGTAAAAATGCATTTAAGATCCATATATCTTAAATGCATATATACATATAATACATCCATATATTATTTAAAAATCCAGATATTATGAGTTTTGGGACAGTAACCGTTGTGTATTGTATCTGTGTTAATGGCTAGTTATAAATACTTTATATAGTAACCTGTGGAGAACGTAGTGGGTAGCATAATTGTAATATTTAAGATTGTATGACTGTTTCTTATTGTGCTACTGTTTGTTTTTCCTTAAATAAATAAAAATAAAATAAAATACAAGAACATTCACTTATATCCAAGTGACAAAACTATCGGAACTAGTAGTAGCGAGAAGCGGGTGTGTACCCGCTTCTCGCTACTCGCCAACTTGTATCTAGTTTCTAACTCTACTCACTTCTCACTGATCGGCGGCGGTGAGACAAGTGCCTAAGATGTGTGTGGCTTAATTTACAATGGAGGCCTCACATAACATCTCTTGCAGGTCGGCTGAGCTCAGCCGCTTATGCTGTTAGAAAGATAAGACAGTTAACGAATGTAGAAACCGCGCGTTTGGTCTATTTTAGTTACTTTCACAGCATTATGTCATACGGTATTTTACTGTGGGGTCGGGCGGCTGTCATTGAATCAATAATTATATTGCAAAAGAGAGCTATCAGAGTCATATATAAGTTAAGTCACCGAGAATCATCATCATCAAGTCAACGATCAAATACAACGTAGAGCTGTTGGAGCAATGCCACGAGAGCCCGATCGACCGCCAGATCAAGCGTCGCAAGTGGAGTTGGATTGGATTCTGATCATATACCGAAGCAAGCGCTGGATTGGAATCCCCAAGGCAAAAGAAAGCGTGGCCGTCCCCATCAAACCTGGCGTCGCACCGTGTTGGCGGAAGCGACGAGCATCGGTATGACGTGGAGCGAAGTGAAGCGTGAAGCCTGCTCAGGACCGATCGCGATGGAGAACTACTGTGGACGCCCTTTGCCCCATCCAGGGGACGTAGGAAGTCAAGTAAGTCACCGAGAATCTCTTAGGGAGCTATTAAAAAAGATTAATATTATGACAGTTTCTTGCCGATTCATTTATGAAAATATTATGTATGTAAGGAAAAATTTAAATCTCTTTCGTAAAGTTAGTGATAGGCACAATTGTAATACTAGAAATAAAGATAAGTTAGATCAACCATCTTATAGATTAGCTAAAGTACACACATCTTTCATTGGGTACTGTGTTAAATTCTATAACAAAATACCTTGTGAGATATTAAAGTTAAATGAAAGAAAATTTAAAAAAATAATTACAAACACACTTTGTAAACAAGCACATTACAAAATAGATGATTATTTTCAAGATAAGAATGCTTGGAAACATGCTGGTCCTGCTCTGTAAGCCTATCTTTGGTGAATACAAAATCTATCTGGTTAATTTGAATTGTATTCATAATTATAGTAACGCTTTATTTTTATTTATTTTTCTTCTTTTTTTGTTAAAAAAGTTGACTCGCACACTGTTCCGTTGTTGTTAAATTAGGTAATTTACCTATGTATGCAATATTTGTAAGTACGTGAGAACCATGTTCCTATGTATCAAGTAAAGGAATTTACCTGTTAGTGCTTGTAATTCTTTATACCTATATGTAGTATAGTAGTGCTGGGTACATCATCCTCACGTATATGAATTTATTAATGTATGTACATAGGTAAACATTGAGAGAATAAGTATGGAGTTTCTTGTGCGTTCTTCTCCATAACAAGCTACTTTTCCGAATGCACGGTAGAATCAATTCTTATTACTTGAAAATATTAACGTTCAAAATGCCGCATAATGGCCTACTTGAAATAAACCCATTTGACTTTGGCTTTGCTCCTATAGAAAAGCTAAAAAAAGCCTTGTGGAATGAAAACCGTTCTCAGACCGGATCATGTATGCCCGTTTCAACTCAAAAGTTCACCATCGTACAGTGCCACGCCCCAACCAATGCATCACCAAAAGATACCAGAGACGCCTGCTACACTGCCCTCAACACCAAACTTAGGAGCATAAAGAAGCAAGACATCGTCATGGGCGACCTGAATGCAAAGGTTGGGAGTGTTAACACTAACCTCAAACGGCATTGCACTCGATGATCTGGTGAGGGTGGCGGTATCCGCTGGATGCGAGACGCAAGGGATCGGACAATGTGGCGAAACTTGAGGAAGGCCTATGTTCAGCAAGACGCTCAGATTTTGATGATGATGATGTACCTATGATACCTTTTAAAGTAGAATTAAATATTTCTAAAAACTCACCCAATTTAAATCGGGGCACAACTATAATGAGGTAATTATTTCACTTTTAATTAACACTTTAATGCGAAACTGTAGTCAAACTTGAACTGTGGGCAGTTCCTTGTACATAATAATTTTATTCAAATTTCAAAATAATTTATGAGTTACGATATACTACTATTACCTAGTACTCGAATGACTTGTATATTTTTAATGCAATTTATTCATTCAGTGCTTCCAAATTTTAGGGTTCCGGTCCTCAAAAGGGAAAAAATTAAACTCTTATAAGATGACTTCGTTGTTTGTCTGTCTATCAAAGAGTCATGACCTTTTTCTCTTGAACGCCTTGAAGTAATAATTCCCAATTAATATCGTAATTATACCTAGCTCTGCAACCCTTTGGAGCCGCTAAAAAACCGGACCGAACTTCTAAACCAATGCAATCAAAAGATACGGCCGTTTATGCTGCATATTTGGAAAATCGCAAGGAAATCAAAACCAATAGGATACCCGTTGAGATCTAGAATCATAAAGTTTATTAAGAAAAATGTCTTATAGCACATACTTTATATAACACTAGCTGACCCGCGTGGCTTCGGTCCCATCAAAATTATAGCCTATGTTACTCGGGCGTAATGTAGCTTTCCATAGGTGAAAGAATTTTTAGAATCAGTCCAGTAGTTTCGGAGTCTATTCGCTACAAACAAACAAAAAAATCTTTGGTATAGATACGGCCAATCGTAAAGCTCTCGAATTATCTCCAGCACCTGGGCGACCCAGCTCTACTCGGGTGAAAATATAGAAAACATTTTATTACGAGAATACGAATTTTCTCAGATATGAGACCTGAGACGAACTGGAAGACGAAGCGTTGGAAGACCTCTCACTAGGTTGACCGATGACCTGGTTAAGTTTGCGGGAAGGCGCTGGATGCGAGTCGGACGGGATCGGTCAATGTGGCGATGCCTGGAAAAGGCCTATGACGGATTTCGGCTGAAATGATGATGAATGATGAGACCTAGATAGACCAAAGCCTCTTTATTGCAAATTTTATCGAAATCTATGCTGATGGCATTCCTCATCTTGGAAATTAAAGCTGCTATATATTGGCCTGTAATAGTGGTTCCACGCTCCAGGTAATCAATCAACAATATTCCTTCTGAGTCCCAAAATATTGAGGCCATAACCTTGCCAGCCGATGCCACGACACGAAACTTCTTCGGGGTCGGTGATGATGGCCATTTCCATTGCGAAGATTGCTGTTTTGTCTCGGGATAAAAATGATGGACCCATGTTTCGTCCATTGTTACGAAAAGAGACAAAAAGTTTTCAGAATCTTCTTGAAACTTGTCCAACAATATCTTCGAATGTCAAGTAGATTTTGTTTCTGACTGTCGGTTAACATTCTCGGCACCCATCTTGCGGAAACTTTTATCATATTCAAAAATTGTTTCAATATGGATTCAAAACTTGCTTATGAAATGCCCTTTATGATGATACAATTTTCTCGACTTTCGCAACATTTTCTTGGGTGAATGACGTCAATGGACGGCCGCAACGATGTTCGTCTTCCGTGCTCGTTCTCCCTACTCGAAATTGAGAAGCCCACCTGGCGACAGTGGAATATGGCGGAGCAGACTCTCCTAATGTTGCCTCCAAATCGCAATGAATCTCTTGCGTCGTTAACTTTTTTAAACTTTTAAATTAAATTTAGTAACAGCTTGCACTTCGTTTTTCTCCATTTTCGAGAACACGTTCCGACACGAAGCAAACAAATGATGACTACATTCAGAAAAAAACAAAAGGGAATCGAAGATTTTTTTCTTTATTAATATTACAAATATGTATCTGAGCTATGCCTGCCAGTATTTTTTTTCTTACCAAGGAGTATGTAGTTCTCACTACTTTTTGATCCCTCCTAGTATTACGATATCCAATTTTTGTATCTGACTTATAAGTTATTCTGATACAAAAATTGCTCTATCTTGTAAAGTGTGGGGATTGGCATGCTTATGAGGGGTGTTTTTATCGACAAAATTAAGTGTTTTTTACGTCCTTAAAGTTTTATTACTACAAAACCAGACACATGGGGTATACAAATATTGCTCGATTAATTAAATACTCGTAGAATAGGATTTGTTAACAATGACGTACATAATTAAAATAACAATACATCATCTTATAAATAATTCCTTTTCAATTGAAATCAGTTTCCATTCCAATGTAAGTCATGTAAGTGTTGTCCATTAATTCCTAATTATTTTTTTTTTATTCATGCACTGCGTGTACATTCAGTGAAGGAACACTTCGTAGAGCAGTAGATGAGGTCCGTCCATCCTACGGGTGATCGGTCGCGAGTACATTGGCTTTCTACACTTCTTTGGACCACTAATAATTTCAATGAACTTTGGTTGCGGATGACATGTCCAAACATCTTTAAGTTTCGTACTCTTTTTTGATGCGAAGTTTTATCATAACGGAAACTTTAGTGCGGTGAGCAATTAATTTTATCCTCAGCAAGCGCCTTCACCACATTTTAAGGGCCTCTTTTTAAAGCATTTTTTTATTTTTTATCATAGATAGGCTTGCGTTTGACCACTATTGTTTTTGTTAGTTGAGATAGTGGTCAAGCGCAAGCGTATAGAGGATAAAATAAAACTTACCAGTTGGTAAGCGATGATGTGGTCGACGTTGGAGCACGCTTGCCTAGAAGTAAGCAAGTAAGTAAGTAGTTAATTTCATTAAGCAAACCTATTTTTATTTAATAACGGCGATCTTTTCAATTGATCGTGTCACGGCACACCGTCTTTTGTTCGCTTTTTAACCGCCAATCTTAAAGAAGACGATGACATTGAATGGGAGCGGATGGTGTTGTTGGTTAAAAAAGAACGTACTGGCTTACAGCTTTGCACGCAGATCATTTCTGGTTATAATCATGCTCTTTCGAGTATACTGCATCTCTTCTTAGAGAGCTTGTGGGCTTCAATATAATAACACGTTTAGGATGCTAGTGGGGTGGCTGCTCCACTATTGTAGTGCGTCGAAAATGTTCGCAGATGCAAATGTTGACTTTTACTCAACTGTGCGTAAAAGGTTCCCTGATGAGCAGGGTGTAGAGCAGCTCCAACAGCAAAGCATTATTTCGAATCACCTAGACTGTGTGTAGTTTGTGTTGTGTGAGTTTGTTCTGTTCTGTTTTGTTTTTTTTTTGTTGATATTAGTGCCTGCTGTTATATTAAAGCGAGATTCATCCGAATAACAACTGTTAGGGACCTTGCTAGGACACTTTAAATTAAAGAACAGTGGACTGTATAAACTGATATAATGAAATGTAGGCACAATAGAATAGGGAACAATAAAATAAGTAAACGCGCGTGTGTCTACGTCGGAGCTCGGTAGTGAAGTGGCGGGCCCCTAGGACCCGAACCCCGCGCGCCTGCGCCTCCCGCTGCCTCCAACCGTCGCCTGCACCGCCGGCCGTAGATCGTCGAAAGCGCCCAAACATCCTCCCCGGGTTGAAATCTTCAAGAAAGAGGGAGTGGGCAGACATTGTTGTAGGCCCGCACCATCGTCTCTTTCTTCGTCTTCAGCTGCACAACCCGCATATTCCCGTCACTCCCAGGAAAGATCTGGATGACTCGCCCCAGTGGCCACACCAGTGGCGGAAGTCCCTTCTCTTTGATGAGAACGAGTGTTCCCACAGATAGCTGCCCTGTTGAGGTTGACCATTTCGTCTTTTGCTGAAGCAGAGAAACATACTCTAAGTGAAACCGCTTCCAAAAATGCTGTTTAATGTGCTCCATTCTGTGGTAGCGATCCAGTCGCCCGATGGTGAAATCAGTCACCTGTGGATGTGGAACGGACATAAGTGGTCGCCCAATTAAAAAGTGCAGAGAAGTCTAAGGGATCAGAGGAGAGAGGCGTAAGAGGACGAGAATTTAAAATGGCCTCTATTTGAGTCAAGCACGAGGCCATCTCTGCATATGTAAAATGCGTCAAACCTAAAAGCCTCTTTAGATGATGCTTAGTGGATCGGACGGCCGCTTTGGCAATGCGGTTAAAGTAAGGAGAGTAATCATATCAGCCGAAAGGCGTCCACTGCTGGACATAGGCCTCCCCCAAGCGTCGCCACATTGACCGGTCCCGTGCGTCTCGCATCCAGCGGATCCCCGTAACCCTCACCAGGTCATCGGTACACCTGGTGGGAGGCCTTCCAACGCAAAGTCTTCCGGTTTGCGGTCGCCACTCCAGAACCTTTCTGCCCCATCGGCCATCCGTTCTGCGAGCAATGTGCCCTACCCACTGCCACTTAAGTTTGGCAATTCTTCGAGCTATGTCGGTAACATTGGTTCTCTTTCGGATCTCTACATTTCTGATTTGATCACGCAAGGAAACGCTGAGCATAGCCCTCTCCATTGCCGTTTGAGTGACTGTAAGCTTTCTGATGAGGCCCATTGTAAGCGACCACGTCTCAGAGCCATATGTCATCACTGGCAACACACACTGGTCATAGACTTTTGTCTTGAGACACTGTGGTAAGTTTGACGAGAAGACACCACGCAACTCCCCGAACGCTGCCCAGCCGAGTCGGATTCGACGGTTGATCTCTCACTCGAAGTTGGCCCTACTCAACTGGATCGTTTGTACCAGGTAGACATAGTCGTCCACAACTTCGAGTGTAGAGTCTCCAACCTTGATAGGAGTGGGTGTAACATGGGCATTCAACATCACCTTGGTTTTGTCCATGTTCTTTTCAGACCCACTCTTTCGGAAGCTCTACTGAGGTCATCGAGCATTGTATTGAGGCTCTCCATGGTCTCAGCCATGACCACTATATCGTCGGCAAACCGAAGGTGAGTGATGTACTCGCCATTAACGTTGATGCCAAGCCCCTTCCAGTCCAGAATCTTGAAGACGTCCTCCAGCGCAGCAGTGAACAGTTTCGGAGAAATGACGTCTCCTTGTCTTACGCCGCGCTGGAGAAGGATTGGTTTTGAGGTCTGATCCTGAAGACGGACTGACATGGTAGCGTTTCTGTACAAACACTTCAACACCTCAATGTACCGGTAGTCGATCTTACACCGTTGGAGAGACTGCAGTACAGCCCAAGTCTCGATCGAATTGAAGGCTTTCTCGTAGTCCACAAACGCTAAGCAGAGAGGCAGGTTATACTCTTCGGTCTTCTGTATAACCTGCCGCAGCGTATGTATGTGGTCTACGGTGCTAAAGCCTTTTTGGAATCCGGCTTGTTCGGGAGGCTGGAAATCGTCAAGCCTGCGCGCGAGACGATTCGTGATGACTCTTGAAAACAACTTGTAGACATGGCTAAGAAGTGAGATAAGCTTATAGTTCTTCAGTTGGGCATTGTCACCCTTTTTGAAGAAGAGGACCACCACACCCCTGCACCATGCCTGTGGCGTTTTGCCCTCGAGTATGATGAAATCAAACAGCTTCTGAAGGGCCTTAAGGACCGGTTTTCCACCCGCCTTCAGGAGTTCAGCCGTGATTCCGTCGTCACCTGGCGCCTTGTTGTTTTTAAGCTGTTTCAGAGCCATCCTAATATCGTACAGGCTGACGTCCGGGATATCTTCGGTATAGTGTCGGGTCAATCTAGCTCTTGGGTCGTTTGCTAGATTCGCAACGGGTTTACTGGTTGACGTGTACAACTGCCCATAGAAACTCTCGATCTCCCTCAGAAGATCCGGTTTGGCGGATACAATCCTGCCATCATCGGTCTTCAGTTTTGTGAGCTGGCTCTGCCCAATAGACAGATCTCTTGCAAAGACCTTGGAGCCCTTATTCCGCTCAATAGCATCTTTAATGCGTTCGGTATTAAAGCGGCGGAGGTCGGTTTTCAAGGGCTTTGAGATCCGTCTATTTAGCTGCCGGTATTTCACCGCATCGTCTGAAGACTCCAGGATCATCTCACGCCTCTCCTTCATTAGCTTGAGAGTAGGATCAGAGAGCTTTTTATTTCTAAATGTGCGGCGGGTCTTGAAAAACTTAGACCCGACCGTATGGACAGCTTCCATGAACCCATCGCTGTATTCGTCCACGGAGCTCCCTAGGCACTCGAAACGATTCTGGAGTTCGAGCTGAAAGGTTTCGGGGTTTTGGATCTGGATCTGTGCTGGACGGAGCGTGGACTTCATCAGTCGAGACCTTTCAAGCTTGATATGAATGTTCAATGTGCCTCTTACCATACGGTGATCGCTCCCGGTTTTCACAGAATTGATCACAGAGACATCATTGAACATTTGCTTCTTGGTTGACATGATGAAGTCGATCTCCTTTTTAGTTCCACCATCGGGGCTTTGCCATGTCCACTTCCTGTGCTCACGCTTTCTGAAGAAGGAGTTCATCATATTGAGGCCTTCCTTCTCCATAAAACTGGCCAGTAGGTGACCCCGGTGGTTCCGACGTCCAACTCCTAATTGCCCCACTTGCAGTTCATCCTCTTCTCGTTTGCCCAGTTTTGCGTTGAAGTCCCCCATGACAACGGTGAAGTGAGTTTTGAAACCATGCATGCCTTTAGAGATATCCTCATACATGGTCTCTACCTCGTCGTCGGGGTGTGCCGAGGTTGGGGCGTAAACCTGTATGACCTTCAGCGAATATTTTGAGGATATTTTGAGTATAAGGTACGCCACCCTGGTCGACACACTCTCGATCTTCACCACGTTGTTCACAAGGGACTTGTGGACGATAAACCCGACACCACCCTGGGACTGCCGGTCACCCTCTCGGAAATAAAGCAGGTTACCGGATTTGAGAATTATCGTGTCCTCCCCCTCTCTTCGGACTTCAGATAACCCTATAATACTCCATCGTAACCTGCTCAATTCTTCCTCGACTTCAGCTATCTTCTCGTCGGTCCGGAGTGTTCGCGTGTTGTACGTTGCTAGGTCCAGTCGTCGGTGTTTATTGGGGTAGCCGGGTCCATTTCGGGGATTCTTAGCACCCCTTGCCACGCCATCGCCTCGACCGCTACCGTAGTCGAGGGTAGACGGGCTGCCGGGCACTCGGGGCCGTTTTTTATTGTGCTATTCATGGTTTGGGGGGGTTTGCCTTAATCGCCACGCTTGGCAGGCGGGTTGGCGATCGCAGTTTGTTCTTAAAGTGCACAGAGAACGCTGCTGCCCATTCTCTGGTTTTTCCCTTAGTCGCCTCTTACGACACCCACGGGAAGATATGGGATGGTGAAATTCTTTACGTCCGTCACCATACGGTACGGACGGTACGGTAGGAGAGTATGGAGGCGTGAATGAAAATTGTATACCTTGTTGAGCAATTTTGAAGACAAGGTTAGACTCTTGTAGAAACTTACGGAACTCGTTATTTGCGCCTATGAAATTGGTACCGTTGTCTGACAAGATGCTTTCGGGTTTACCACGACGACCCACAAAACGACTTAAGGCAGCCTTATAAGCTTCCTTCGTCAGATCTGTAACGACTTTGATATGAACAGCTTTGACACCAAGGCAAACAAACATACAAATATACGCCTTTATAAGCCTACACCCTCGACCTTTGCGATCAGCTATCAATACTGGCCCGGCATAATCAACGCTGCACTTTACAAACGGGTATTCTAAATGTGTCCAGTTGACCCATTGAGGGTTGCACGATTTGACATCTATATTTAAAACATTTTATTTAATTTTTGACAGTGGACTTTGAAAGGTTTCTGCCGCCAAGAGGCCAATACGTTTGCCGAATGTTAGCCAACAATAACTGAGGGCCAGCGTGTAAGAAATCGTAATGATACTTACAAAATATTATTTTAGTGATGTGATGCTTACCACATAAAAAGATGGGATGTTGGACGTTGTAGTCATGTGGCGAATTATCAAGCCTCCCACCTACGCGGACGAGACCGTCCTTATCTATAAAGGGACTTAGGGAAATTAGCCTATTTTTACTATGCAACGGTTTTCCTGATTGCAATAAGGCGTACTCTTCAGGAAACATATCCATTTGGGCATGACGTAAAATAAAGTTGAATGAGCTGTTAAGTTCTTAAATGGAAAGGGGATCACGGGAACGATTATATTTATGTTTTAAATTGTAGATAAATTTGTGTAAATAAGCAACTACTCTCTGTAAATGATTAAAATTAGAATATTTGTGAATTAATGATTTAATGAATGATTGATTACCCGAAATTATATTATATGAGTGATTATGAGACGTATGATCATTGAAGTGTGATGATACTACTTCAGGTAGATCCTGTTTCAAGTTCTCATTGGGCATTTTTGGCCAATATCTTTCATCTTCTAACAAAAATTTAGGACCTGACCACCATAAGGAGCACTCGCTGATAAAGTCAGCCTTCAGCCCGCGAGAAACAAGATCCGCCGGATTTTCCTTAGACGGCACGTAGCTCCACGTACGCCCTGTAGTGCTTTCCTGAATTTCATCGATGCGATTACGAACAAAAGGTTTTAATGTATTTGGTGCCATGGCAAGCCAACTTAACACTATTGTCGAATCGCACCAAAACCGGCATCTACTAACGGGCTTGGTTGGGAAGGATTTCAGTACATTAGAACACAGTCTTGCTCCCAATAACGCTCCACATAGCTCTAACCTTGGGATAGTTGTTGGCCTGATAGGTGCCACACGATTTTTAGAGACTGTTGTACTCTTACTAACCCATCCTTGTCCATAGACCTAATATACACACAAGCACCATACGCCTTTTCAGACGCATTTGTAAACACGTGAATTTCATTCATGGTAAGATTGTTGCATAAAACCCATCGAGGTATTTTAAGGGTGTTTAAACATGAAATACTATTTACAAAGGAAACCCAACAACTATGAACCCAACAACTATGTTGTCTTCAGGCACCATCTCATCCCAGTCACATTTAGCTAACCATAGTATCTGTATGATTATTTTAGCTTCGACAACACAAGGACCAACAAAACCCAACGGGTCAAATATCTGACTAATCACCGATAGAATCGGACGTTTGGTGATTCCTTTGGTGGTGTCGATACATATTGAAAATGCCAGAGAATCAGATTCACATAACCAATGTAGGCATAACGTTTTAGAAGACACGTTTCTATTCTCTGATAAGTCCAACTTATTAGAATGCCTTGAAATGCCTTCGATTTCAGTTAAAATGTTTTCACTGTTAGACTGCCATTTACGCAAGTGAAAACAGCAGAAGCTAAAATTGAAACGACTTCCTTAACCATCTCTACTACTCCTGGAATGGAGTCACCACCACTAATTTAGTCGTCGACGTAAAAATCGCGTTCAATGGAAGACTTGACAATATCATTACTAGTGACTGCCGCTAGACTAACCAGGCACTTCGTAGCTAAATAAGGAGCGGCGGCCGTACCATAGGTGACGGTGTTGAGACTGTACGTCTGAAGAGGTAATTTAGAATCTGCACGAAAGATTATTTGTTGCAAATGGCGTTGCGAAGGCGTCACAGAAATAGCCCTATACATTTTTTCTACGTCTCCAGAAATTAGACACGGAATCAAATTCCCAAAATTTATGTAAACTATTACTTAATTCGTCAATTGAAACATTACAAAAATGTGACTGTACCATAATGGAAGAGCCACAGAGCCTGATACAATCCACCCGAATTTAGTCTCATGTAACTTGGGCTGTTTTTTTTCCTACATTCCAAAATACTTCAGCTCCGACAAGTATGTCTATTTCTGACGGAACATTGAACGACGGATCGGCCAGTTACAATTTCGATGGTATGAGTACTTTACGTATGTCTATCAAAATAGACGGCAGCATGTTTGTGATTTTTGGTAATACAAAACAATTTATATTTGTTTTATAGCTACCGCTGTAGGATTCGATAGTTAAAATGAAATACTGTGTACTAGATGTAATCTGTAACCGTGGAACTCGTGCTTCGTCGAGGCAATCCTAGCTTATCGCATAGTGTCTGCGTAATAAAGTTGGCCGTGCTACCATTATCGAGGAGGATCCTGGCGTCGACCTTCACACCGCGATTGTTCACCACTCGCACCAGTGCTGTGGACTGTAAAACATTGGAAGTAGTATACTGTGTTAAGGCAACATTTTCTAGAGTGTCTTTTTCGGAAAAGGCACTTCCAGAAATTTGAGTGGGTAAGGCAACACTACTGAGCATAGGAAGTTGAAATTGGGTAGGCTTTGTGTCTTCGACATGTAAAAGAGTGTTATGTCTGCCTTTACAATATTTATAATGCGCTAATCTACATTGCTTTGTTAAATGACCAGTACGCAAACAATTGAAGCAAACTTTAAACTGTTTTGCTTTACGATTGTCTACAGTCAGATTACGAAATTCTTCGCACGTATACAAAAGATGTTTTTTGTTGCATAATGGATACTTTGATGTATTATACTTATCCTGATTTTGATTAATACTATGATTTGTTTCTACTATTAATGCTTTATGTTTATTTTCTATCTTTTTTATTTTTATTCTCTAGATTGCATGTATTTTTATTATATTCTAAAGTTTCTAATAGATCTGCCTTTTTACTCATGAATGAACAAAATAATGATACTGTGGGTTTTTGTGGTAAGGTGTTACGATGGGCTTCCCAATCTCTACTGGTGATAGGATCTAATTTAATGGACATCATATAAACAATCAGCGTATCCCACTTATCCCTAGGGTCGTTCAATGTTTTAAGGGCTCTCATATTTTTATTAATAACGTCAACTTATCGACGCAGAGCACTGCACGATTCCCTTAAAATGTGTTCAACATCGAAAAATGCCTTCAAGTGATTATCTATTAAAAGCCTACTGTTATCAAATCGATCACATAGTAACTGCCACGCCATCTCATAGTTATCACCTCTAAATTCGATATTTTTAATTGCTGCCAGTGCTTCACCTTTAAGTGATGCCCGAAGGTAGTGGAACTTACTAATTTCGTCTATGCAACTACTATTATGTATGAGTGATAAATACGTATCTCTAAACTCAAGCCAGTACTGATACCCACCATCGAAATTAGGCAAATTAATCTTGGGTAAGCGTATAAATCTATAGCTACTGCGAGAAAACACGTGTTGGCTCAAATATAAGGTGAAACATAGGATGATTACATATATTTTACGGAAAATAACACTTAAGAAATGTTGGCAAAGGATCTAGAAGGGAAATAATTGGAACAAACTCAGAAAATATCCTGTACCTTATCCTTAGGGTGAACCGATTTTTATCACTCGAAGCGATGACTCAGCATCAATCCACTAATCCAGCAGATATGCTATGCACGGCGTCGTATTTCAAGACTTTGGTGAAGTTGTCGTAGATCTTCGTGACTTCAAAAAAAGAAAACCCGCGCGCCCGCGCTTCACGCTGCCTCCAACCGTCGCCTGCGCCACCGGCCGTAGATCGTCGAAAGCGCCCGAACACAACAGTAAATACCTTGCTTTCGTATAAATATAATCATAGTATATAAATATAATCATGAAGAGCGATCAAAAAATGCTTATAATTTGTTTTCTATAACAGTTCATAAAATAGCGTGTGCTGAAGTTTAAGTTTATAAGAATAAAAATGGGGCCAAAAGTTTGTGTAAATGTTTGGTAAATTGAAACAGTAACTATACGGTACTTTACTTTTTATACGAGTTACCTAACGGCGTGTCGGCGTGGTACCCGGTCCGTCGTGGCACCGTGCACGGCACCGTACTTAGGTGTACCTTAATGTTTGAAAAGTGTGTATCTTGACTAGCTATAATTTTATCAATACCAGTGTATCATTTTGTACATTGGGGAGTTTACTACATCCAATTTATGAAGCACACATAAACATCTCTTCTTATCCGTCGGCTTGGCCTTTTCCACCGTCAACCAATTTCACCAGGTTATTTGGTTGTCTTCGGGCGATGTAACCAAAGTAATTTATCAGATCATCGAGAGTCTGGTTCTAATGTTCAACTGGTCGAGAATTATTTTTTTCGTCTTAATCTTTGTCATTTCTTTTACTAAATTATTAATGGTTAAACACTTTACATAATTTCGGCCCAGAAGGTATTACAGCGTCTTTGGCATTCATTAAGTTCTAGTACAGGGGGCTGACCATAAGCTCTTAGAGCAAGGTTATTTTGAGTGTGCGTAAGGAACAGAGGTATATAAAGTATACATCTGTCCTATTTTTACAGTAGAAATATGATAGTTTTGACACGTCAGGGTACAGGGGGTTGTTTAGGAGGTAAGTGCAAGTGTGCAGTGCCCCAACAAGAGCCCTATTTTTTTTTGGTATTTCCAAGGACCTTTTTTATGTTTCTAACTGTCTAACACCCTACCTCATAGATCGCAAACTTGACAAATTTATTCATTTATTTCATTTAATCTCGCTTCGCTACCATAGTAACAATAAAAATACCTGTAGATTATATCTACTCTTTTCACACGCCACACCCACGGCATTTATTCTATAGCCCAATCTGTTACACAAATCACCGTAAGCCCATACTAGATACGTCGTTATTGAGGTCATCAACAGTTGTTTTAGTTGTTAATACAATCCGCACTGGGCTGTGGAAGTCGGTAACATTATCTATTCGCAAATGCTAGCAATCCCCACGTTCTGGTCCGAATTAAAGGCATAGCAAATGCACTAGTAAATGTCCCATTATTGGGATATAGGAGTAGTTCAGATTTGCAATTTGTGATTTGGCTAGAGATGATGATCGATTTTCAAGATTAGATTCGGTTCAATGTAATTCTGTTTTGATTAGATTAGTTTTAGGCGGTTGGAGTAGAGGTAGTTTCCTGCAAAGGGACTTAGAATAGTAGGTATACATTTTGAGCTACCTGAACCTTTGTTCTTTCTCCTTTTACACAAGTTTTCATCTTTTAGAACATGATAAAGCTTACTTTGTATGGAATATTTTGCAGCACTTTTAAGACAGGTCCTAATTTTAAGGTTATATAGTTCATCTGGTCTTATTGAAGTGTAAAAGTTTGATTTTCTTGGTGAAACCTCGAAAGTTATCGAAAGTTTTAAATTCCAGGTATTGATAATATTTTTATGTACTTACCTACTTAAAAACGATCCCAAATTTAGTATGATTTTCTACAAGCGCGGGCTTATTAAATAGATCGTGGCACAAACACAATTTAAAACTTTTTGTCAAAGCAACGAGACATATTGTTGATAATAATTATGTAGTAGAGTGTGTATATAGGGCTTTTAAATCTTGTGTGACAATTTTATTGTATTGAGGTAATATTTTTATTGTTTGCATTATTTTCATTTTATGTTAAATTAAAACACTCACGCTCGACTCGCCGTTCACAACAGCGTGCTGGTGCCTACACTTATGTATGGAAGTGAAGGCTGGGTATGGCAAAAAAGACATGAAAGTAGGATTAATGCAGTAGAAATGCGCTCCTTGCGGAGTATGTGTGGTGTAACTTTAACTGATAGATTGAGGAATGAGGTAATAAGACAACGTTGTGGTTTAAAAGAAGATGTAGTGACTAAAATTGAAAAGGGTATGTTAAGATGGTTTGGCCATGTTGAGAGGATGAATGAAAGTCGACTTACGAAAGGTATTTACAAGGCAGACGTGAATGGAAACGCCGGGAGGGGACGCCCTAGAAAGACATACATTATTTTTTTTTATTATTTTATTACTATTAGGAAAACTTACAGCTAATACAATAGATGTGCAGAAACAACATGCAAAAAACGGCCAATTAAAAGTTTTCACACATATAAAAATTTGCATAATATACAAATCAGCGAGAGTTTCAAATATATAGATTAGACTCAACGCCCAACAAATACGAAAAAAAATATATATATATATACAGAAAAAGAATTCTACGTATCAAAGAATCGCTTACTCAAACTATTCTTTACATTTTTAATCTTAGTATGGAACAAATCTAGATCAACATCCCGACACACCACATTAAACGTACGACAAACTCTTATCATGTACGAATTCTGTCTGTAAGTAGTTCCAACTTTAGGTACATGAAGGAGACGCGAATGCCGAAGAAAAGCACACGGTACACGCAGTCCAACCTTGCCCACCGACTCAGGAACGTCCGTGAATCCGTTCATAATTCTAAAAAGAAAAGCAAGATCTGCGATTTTTCTTCGCTCGTGTAAAGGCAGAATGTGAATTTTTTTACACCGACTTAAGTAATTAGGGAGATAGATATTCGATCGATATTGTGTGTACCTTAAAAATCGTCTTTGTATGCTTTCAATACGATTAACATATACATTATAAATTGGGTTCCAAATTTGAGAAGCATACTCAAGGTGGCTACGGACGAACGCACAGTAAAGAATCTTCATAGTTTTTATATTCTTGAAGTCAGAAGATATCCTATAAATGAAACCCAAAGCTTTAGAAGCCTTGTTCACTATGTTATCTGTATGTGCGTCAAACAAAAGCTTAGAATCAAAAGTTACCCCAAGGTCCCTGATAACGTTGACTCTGGCTAATAAGGTGCTTGATATCGTGTAATTATACATAACAGGGTTTGGCTTACGAGTAAATGTACATACATAGCATTTGGACAAATTTAAATCTAACTTATTTGTAACGCAATAGTCGTAGAACCGGTCCAGATCTTCCTGTAAACGGCATGCGTCCTCATTAGTTGATACTTGACCCAGAATCTTCATGTCATCCGCAAACAATAAAATTCTTGAATCGAGGAAACATGAGGCAACGTCATTTATAAATATATTAAATAAAAGGGGTCCTAACACGGATCCTTGGGGAACACCCGATGGAATGTACATCGGTCTCGATGTGTAACCATTGAGAACTACCGTCTGACATCTATTTTCTACGTATGATGAGAACCATCTGAATAAATTACCCGTCACACCAACCAATAATAATTTGCGCAAAAGAAGCGCATGATCAATTCGATCAAAACACTTGCTGTAGTCACTGTATATTACGTCGACCTGTGACCTTCTGGACATGTGTTCCGTTAGATAGTCACTACAGACCACGAGATTGGATGTGGTGGAGCGACCTTTTAAAAATACATGTTGATGCTCTGAGAAACTTAATTTAAGTGAAGACGAAAGTTGTCTGTGTACAATTTTCTCCAAGATTTTAGCAAACACACAAAGCTTAGAAATCGGTCTATAGTTGTCTGCAAGCGAAAGTAACTTCATTGTTCGACAGCACGAGATCAAGAATCCGGTCATTCACGTTACGATGAGGATTGTACTGTAACAGACTGCAAGCGGCAAGAGTATCGCAAAAGCTAGTCTGAATGGGGCCGTGCAGGTTATTAGGGGACAGATAATCACATAGACCTTATAGGTGATGTTCTTCAGAAAGGCCAAGTGCGCAGTACCCATAACCGGCGTGTGTGTATGACTAGATGTATGAATGTGTGTGAAGCAAAAGAAGTATGTAAGGATCGTAGCAGGTGGCGTTCTGTAGTTTCTGCCTACCCCCATGGGAAAAAGGCGTGAGTTTATGTATGTATGTATGTATGTAAAACAAATAAATAGACTGAATCATTGGGCTAGTTATAGTAAGCACTACCATAATTATAGCTGATGAACTGATGATTTTGCGATACTAGGTTTGATTCCCGACAAGAAAAGTGTTATTGCATATTACCATCAGGAATTTCATTGTAGAACATTGGAGTTTGTGGCACAGGGGTTGTGGAACGCGCCCACAAATATACGTACCTCGAGAACGTCGTGTCAGAGACTGGAGGAGCTGAAGAGGATATATCACTTCACGGATCACCAAAGCGCAAGCTACCTTCGCACACCTAAGACCTGTTTGGCAATCACGGCAACTGAGCCGGACGGCTAAACTCAAAATCTTTGGGTCCAGTGTCAAACCTGTGCTGCTCTACGGGTGCGAAACGTGGAAGGTAACAAAGAACATCTCACGCCAAATCCAGTTGTTCGTCAATGAATGTCTTCGTCGCATCCTCGGCATTTACTAGCCGGAGACAATATCTTATGAATAGTATTGGCGAGATGCCCCGAGAACCCGATCGATCGCCAAATCAAGCGTCGTAAATAGAGATGATGGCTGTCCCCGTCAAACCTGACGATAACTGTATTGCCTGTAGCGACGAGCATCGGCATGACGTGGAGCGAGGTGAAGCGCGAAGCTCAAGACTGGTCGCGATGGAGGACTCTGTGGACGCCCTCTGCCCCAGCTAGGGGTCATAGGATCTTAAAACGTTGGAAGTTAGGCAATAGACACAGTAGGTTATAAATTAAAAAATTGTTAGAGGTCACCGATGACCGGAGCGGCAGTTAACCTGTTAAGTTATATCGGAGTTTTAATTTGTGCCCGGATAACACCCCTATTACACGGGACTTCAACATGAACTGGAATATTATTATGTGGGTTTACAAATAGGAATACCTCTGCCTATGTTACGGGACACTTAGAGTTTTGTATGTAAAGTGACAATGACAAACCACATAGGTATCTGTCTATATAGTCAAGAGTGAATAGGTTACTTCTAGGCATCATCCATCAGGTGAGATAGTGGTCAAGCGCGAGCCTATAATTTATAAAAAAAAAAAAAAAAATTTTTACTTTTCTCTATTTATAGTAAAAGATATAATAAGGTATCTCTTATATGTGTAAAAATAAAAGTCGAAAACATAATACCTGTGGCTATAATTATTTCAATACTCGTATTAGCTAGGCCGTAACTTGTTTTTACGGTTTTGGTACCGTCTAACCTATGGTGGTATCTGGTATACAATAGCGTTACTAGTTTGTAGCCGAATTCTGTTGGATAGATATTTCTTTGAGATTTATTTGTTGGTTAAATGTTGTTTCATTAATTCAATTCATCATCTTCCTCATTATATTATTTAAGAACAAGGACGTCCACTGCTGGACATGGACCTCCCCAAGCGTTGCAATTCTGAACGGCGGGCTTATTACGTAAGGAACAGCAAGTAGCAATAATTGTACAATTATTGCGCCATCAATTTAGTGACCTGGATACTGAGGCCTTTAAGTCAAGTATTTTGTTTTGACAGTCACTTTTAACAGAAGCTATTTTATCTGTCCGATGATTTATAAAATGTATCTTTTCATGAGTTAACCAGCTTATGAAGGAGCAACACTTTGTGGAGGCTGTTTTTTTGCAATAGTCAATTTTACTACTATTTAGCTCCAGTATTCCGATAAATTAATATTCGCAGATGTAAAGTGTTTGTGTAAAGTAAATATGGCAGTGAAAATTGGATATTTTCATTTTATTTACTTAATATAATAATTGATTTGAAAAATTGACTAAAATGACAATGTGTAAAATCCATTAATATTTCTTCGAATTGACGATTTTATAAGAAATCGAATCGATAACGCATTAAGAAATCACTAAATAGACTACATCATCTCGTATTTAAGCTATGAAACGTAAAATAGATTTTTCCAATTTACTTTAGACATTGGCAGAATAGTCGACATCGGTGCTTGCCATATAAAAAAGAATATAATAGAAGATACATATTGCGGACTTATCACATTCAAATGTGTTTGTAAGTATTTAGTAGTAAACATATATAAGCTTTGCTGAGGTAGCCATAACTACAGTAAAAAAAAAATCCTCCACTTTACCGAGATCACGTCTGTTTCAATGATTCAACAAATAGTCCAGTTGCGTAGACATTAGAGACACAACACCAAATTGACATTACAATATTCACTAGTAATTTGTTATTTCAATATTTACTTTTATATTGTTATACTAATTTGCGGATAATTAAAGTAGCCACAAAATAACACACGAAAAAAGCCGCCAAATACTCAAAAACTTCTGTACCTACTCACTCATCAGCGAGCGATTGGCAATTGACCAACAACAAACGAAAAAGTAATCGCAATTTTACAACCACATTTGCTCGCCGATGGCTGTCACTCTGCTGTTGAAAACCATACGTAATACGAAATGATCACGATCACCTTGCAATAAATGCACATTTCAGTTAGCAGATTTGTATTGTTCTGCTGCCGTAAAATTATTATGGTGTGGCTTAGCTCGTATATAATGCGGATTCGCGATTGAAGAGCAATTATTTCGCAAAAATAAGCCTTCCAATTTTTTGGCGTAAAACGATAATCGCGCGATTATTGTACAATCTCTGCGCAAATATTGCTAATTGCTGTTTCATACGTAATAAGCCTGCGGTTTTGTGTTTCTCGCTCCCGTCGTATTCTGATATTTCCGCTTAATCATCAGGTCACCTTGTACGAGGTAATCGCAGTGGCTTTTTGAATTTTTTAACGGTAAAATGTTCAAGAATGCTCACAAGAAAAGGTTTGATAGCATGTAAAACTTAAAATAACCCCGACACCTTTTTATCATGCTTTTTAATCTTCATAATTAATCTAATAGTAGACACAATTCGATCGACAGTCTATTGAACACGTAATTATGACATATATATATCTTGCGAAAATACCCCGATTCAAACAGTAAAACGGCCCATTACTTTTGAATCGATTTCCATCAAACATAGCTAAAACACTTTCAATAAAGTCGCCTTTCAAACAATAGTTATATATATAGTTTACCAATTTGAAGTTTGAATAAAGATTTATTATTATTATAATAATAAACTAAATCAAAATCGTTTTATCCGTTTAGGAGCTAAGATGCCACAGACAGATACACGAATGCACAAACACACGGGTACACACGTCAAACTTATAAAACCTTTTTTTTATCGTTGGGAGTAAAAAGATGACGTGTGGCAAAAGGAAAATAAAGAAGAGAATTAAGAAGAAGACATTCTGCGCGGCCTTAAATAATCTAGATAAAGAAAGGAACGCAAAACCAAATCTTTCATTATAGAAGATATTTTGAAACTATAATACTCGTAGGTAGATACAGACTAATGTCAAGACATTCAAGTTTATATTTATTTGGCTCCCGACGACGTACTTAAGCAACATTATTTTGAAAACTAAAGTTTGTATTCCTCTATGCGGAAGTACCATGCAATGCAGAGTGAGTCGAGATGCTGTGAATTTCATTTGAATACATCCTAACAGTGGGTTATTAGGTTGTATAAGGGATAAAAGAAAGCGTTTTCCTTGTTATAATCTCATTTTTGTGAAAACAACAAAGAAAATTAATTAGAAATTGACCTGAACGGATATTCGAAGCCAGTTTATTCTACCATACGTAATGACGTATGTTGTAGCTTACCCTTACAACGGTAAGGTAAGTTTAGTAATCACTGATCGAATTTTGGTAATCAGATCAATGTTATTTCCTATAAATAAAATAAAATAAATTACAAGCAAGTAATTTATTTTATTTTATTTAGCTATCAAGTTTTAATTGTGTTGCTTAGCTAAAACAACTCTAGACCAAAGTTCCTAAGACCTCTTGTGAGCGAATCGTTTATAGGTACCTATAATTATTATTTCAACCCAAAGATTTGTTCTCTGTTGGACATAGGATCATAGGATCATATAGTGGATTCCCCGATTCACTTATCAGACTTGAAGTTATTCAAATAGCATGCGAGTAAAACCACAAACAACTATACAAATTCAAAACCTCAGTCTTTATAAGCCAATAATGATAAACATACACTTATGAATAAAAACGAGATCATTAATATTTATTATGAAGTAATAATGCTACATTAATATTTCAATGTTTTTAGATTCAATAATGATGTCATCGTTGTGATTTGATCGAAAAGATCTGAAAACTATGTCATTTAGCAAGCTATAAACTCCTGTGCCTTCCGCAGGAGATTATAGCTAAAGAAGTTAGGAAGACAGGTAAAGCGTTGGTAAGACGATCTTAAGCAAATAGCATGTCCGCAGTGGATACGGGTAGCGAGGGACAGAGTTAAGTGGAGAGCCTTGGAGAAGGTCTTTGTCGTAAGCCTAGCGGGAAAAATATATGTTGAGAAAAATATATTCATGGTACTAAGTGTAAATAGTTTTTAAACTCATTGTAAAATAAGTATTGTATAGTAAATGGGTTAAGTAACCAGCAATAAACGCTTATTTTATTTTATTTTTACCTCCTCTGGAGCCAAACTCTAGACAAGGACGTTCTATCAATGAAAGCACCACAATAGCAATTGGTTTAAGATTGCCAAGCACTATCGTAATGCCACGTAATCAATCCTTTAATTTTTGGCATAATAGCTATCGCTGAAAGAATGATACTGTCAAGAGCCTCTGATCCGATCACAGCGGCCAATCTCAAGATAGACTAGCCAAATAAGAAGTAGATATCAGATCGCAATAGGCCCCGGCTCAAGACTGACGAGTACCTACTCAAATATTAGTGCATTGTTTATGATGCTGAATGCTCTAAGAATGGTTTGTCTACTAAGAAGACGGTAGGTTGGTCACTGGTGGATAAGGCGTTTCATATCACAAAGGAAAAATTTTCACAATGCATTTCTGTATCAGGATCAAAGGATGAAAGAAAGGCCCAAGGCGACAGTCTTGAAGAATTTTCTATCTTTTAACTCATAACAAAAAGAAATAGAAAACAGATGACTGTCCAAGAGAAAGGCGTAATTACAGCTCATTGTCAGGTGGCATCGCCCGATTGTTCGATACGAGTGATTAAAATAAAATTGTCTTTGGTATATTGTTTAATAATGAACAATTTTGAGCTCTGTAAATTGGGGGGTAAAGTCCTCATTCCATTGCCTCCAACAGACTCGATGAATGCAAGAATTACTCGTACAGAACAGCAGGATTCAATTAATGCAATTAATTACAGTTGTAAGTGGTAGGTAGGACAATGGGTATTAAACGTGAGTGCTTTTTAAAATAGTTGCGTTCCCAAGTAAACGTTGATTAATTTATTAAAAAAGAAATTGGAATACTGTGATATGTCATTTGCCATAGGTGGAATTTACTGCTGTCTCTTTAAAGTCACCGGACCTGTTTGCTTATCAATTTTATTCTCAACACAAAGCATTAATTTCAAGCTAGACGAGGTCATGGCAGACCAAAAAGAAGATAATGAAGCATCGAGAGAAATAAAAAGGAATGGGGTTTGTCGTTTTCTAGAAGTGGAACAAATCAGATTAAACACAATAGAATTTTCAAGTTGGTCAGAGAAAAAAGATGATGCTAGTTGTACAAGGTACCTTTCTCTGCATCCTATCAGCTTGCGACACGGCTGAATAAGCCTTCCCTCTATGGCTTAGCTACTTCCATTCAGAAATACTGTGAGCATTGTCAAGCTAATCCCACCATCTTTGTCATGTGATACCGCAGGGGTATTGGCCGTCTCCGATCTCCTGGTTTCGATATTTTAACCCAATCTTTAAATAATGAAATCTCTAATAATGCCATAGGCGTCATTTAACCTTGGTTATTGATGCTATGCTGCACATCAAATAGGAGTCCGTGGATCATTGACCATTCATAGGATACCGTTATAACTTCTCCTTGCCTTAGAAATCATTTTAAGCTATTGGTCCCGGCTGTCATTTGTAGATCTTTCACAATCTTACACCAGGCTTGCCAAATAACCCCTTGCCCCCCAGTGGGTTCCCGGATTGTTGAGGTGGGGGGCTCAGTAGCCGTAGTTTGGTCACCCACGGTGAAGCGAAGAGGAACCCAAGGAAGGGCTAGTCAGGGCTTTTGCCGACTAAGCCGACGACTTAGGGTTCAACAAGTAGGTTGCGGTACAGCTTGGTAACAGAGGCGACAGCTAAACTGAGGTGGGCTGCAATGTCGTATGGAGCTTCCCAGGTCCCAAACAATATCGCGGTTGAGGATTGGAGGCCGCGGCAAGAGAGGAGTGCCGGTATTGTGGTGTGCCACTCTCCCTATCTTCCGCGGCCTGGACGCGGTCGCCACCGTCTGTCATATATTTTGCTAATTATCTCCATTTCATCAGGTAAAATACAGTGCATAATAAACCAGCAAATCTTCATATTCATAAACAACGTTCTTTACGCAAACAGTTTTAAACTTAATTTGCAACGTGTAAAAATATTTTTCTCAAAAATGGTATGTAATGTTGACATAACATCTCTAAAAAGTATCCAGAAAGTGAACTCTACCGGAGACTATTCACAACTGTCCGGTAAGAAGCGAGATTTTAAATTTGGAATCTCCTACTGTCCAGTAAGTAAGTATGTAATTTACTTACTGGACACTTGGTCATCCTTCATCCCTTTTTTTTTTTATGGCTTCGCACGGTTTAGGTCATCCTCTTTAGATCTGCTTAGAAAAAAAAAACATAGTACCAGACACAGATTAGAGTTTAGCCATTATAACATGGTTAGAGGGAGGCTCCAAATATATATCTATCTCTTTTTGGTATGACATTTTATGAGATACATAATATATTTTGGAGCCTTAAACATCCATTTTATTGTCTGTGACACTTTTTTTTTTTTTTTTTATGGGTCTGTGACACATAACGCGACGCAGAAAAAGTATGCACGTTGCGTTTTGTACTTAGTAATGTTGTAGAAGTATAGTGTGGGATTTTATGTTTGTATTTAGTCATTTCAGTTTATAAATCATGTTGGATTAAAGAGTCCGTTAATCAAGATGTACAACAAACAAATATAAATGCCCCCGGTAAATCGATCACAATATCTATCAGTAATTGCCCTAATATGAATGTAACCTTCAATATTAATTAAACGAATTTGTTGTTAAACTTTCTTTCATTTTTGAGAAAAGCATTATACAAACCTCAACCAGTAAGAAAGCCATCCTGGCCTCGTATATAACCGGACCTCACCTGCGGTTCGGTCCGGTTAACTCATACTCGGCCAGGAAGGCTTACTTACTGGATTCTGCTGTAATGTACTATTACCACTCGGGTTTTAGCGCTGGAACTAAACAGGCAAGTTTTATGAGTGTAGAGTTACACAGATATACCAGCACTTCTGGAAGAGACATTCGGTTAACGGACGTTGTACAGTTGTAGAGATGGAGACTATAATTTTGTGTTGAAAGTCATGCAGTCATCTAAGCAAGACAAAATTACGCCGTATCTTCCTCTTATTTCTTAAGTAGCCCATTGTCATGTTGACATTGACTAAAACATGCTAAAACGTGCTTTGGACAAATAAATATAATACAATTTTGGCTGTAGAAAAACGCTGGCACTGGTCCATTCCAATGCCAAGTTATAGCCGGTTACAAAGAAAACTATTTTTTTTTTAACTTATGTCCCACTGCTGAAAAGATTTCCCCATCATCATATCAGCTGAAAGACGACCACTGCTAGACATACGCCTCTCCCAAGCGACGCCAATTTGACCGGTCCCGTGCGTCTCGCAACCAGCAGAAAGCCGCAACCTTCACCAGGTCATCGGTCCAACTGGTGGGAGGCCTTCCAACGCAACGTCTTCCGGTTCGCGGTCGCCACTCCAGAACCTTTCTGCCCCATCGGCCATTCGTTCTGCCAACAATATGCCCTGCCCACTGCCTAAGTTTGGCTTTCTTGCGGATCTCTATATTTTCTCATTCTCTGATTCGATCACGCAAGGAAACTCTGAGCAAAGCCCTCTCCAATGCCCTTTAAGTAACTGTAAGCTATTTGATGAGGCCCATTGTAAGCGACCATGTTTCAGAGCCATATGTCATCACTGGCAACACACACTGGTCATAGACTTTCGTCTTGAGACACTGTGGTAAGTTGGACGAGAAGATACCGCGCAACTTCCCGAACGCTGCCCAGCCCAGTCGGATTCGACGGTTGACCACTTTCTCGAAGTTGGCACTACTCAACTGGATCGTTTCTCCCAGGTAGACATAGTCGCCCACAACTTCGAGTGTAGAGTTTCCAACCTTGATAGGAGTGGGTTTAATATGGGCATTCAGCATCACCTTGGTTTTCTCCATGTTCATCCTAAGACCCACTCTTTCGGAAGCTCTACTGAGGTCATCGAGCATTGTACTGAGGTCCACCATGGTCTCAGCCATAACCACTATATCGTCGGCCAACCGAAGATGAGTGATGTACTCGCCATTGACGTTGATGTCTAGCCCTCTCCAGTCCAGAATCTTGAAGACCTCCTCCAGTGCAGCGGTAAACAGCTTCGGATTTGTGAGGTCTCCTTGTCTCAAACCTCGCTGCAGGAGGACGGGTTCCGAGGTCTGTTCCTGAAGTCGAACTGATATGGTGGCGTTTTTGTATAAACACTTCAACACCTCGATGTCCTACCTACCGGTAGTCAGTTTGGCACCGATCTCTCCATAAAACTAACAAAATTTTATTTTGGTTAACTGGTAGAAAAAGCTTAAGGAACCTTTCGTGATTTTTAGACGTGGTTTCACGCGAGACACAATGGTTTTCCTATTGTTTCAATAATTACGGGCCCCACGCCGCCATGCGGGGCCCACTGGCCAGCTAGTGGCATTCTATTCGAGTCGCGCACGCTGGATAGATTGGATATTTACGGTTCTAGCTCGTTTCCGCAAGACTATTGTTTTATTCTTAAGTCATAGTTGTACGCGTGTTAGGGGGTTTGGTTTCCGCAATAAGTCCCTCTGGTAGACCATTGTGTGTGGGCCATGGCGGCCGTTTGGTGGCTATGCAAACCAGCCCACCTCCCTCAAGAAGTTAATTAGGACTCCTAGTCTTTTAAGAACATCTGTAAAGGATCTGGGTGACCCGAGGGTTTTTGTTCTTATCTGGGTGACACCAGTACATTCAAAGAGCACGTGCGCGACGGTTACCCCAGCCTCCATGTACAGAGGACTTTCCGTTATGCCTATTGTGTGGCAGTGTTTATTAAGTGAGCAGTGTCTCGAGGGCTTGCGCCTGGTGATGGTCCCCGTCACCAGGCGCAAGCCATTCCTGTCCAGACATAGTAGACGCCTGGTAAGCCTACCATCCAGGGATGCCAAAGCTTCATTGCCTTCACCCCGGTGTCGAAGTCCACCAGTTCTCCGTCTGTGTCAGGGTGAATTCCTGTAGCCACCTGCGTATTTGGTTGAAGGGGTTGGGTACAACAGATTCAGGTCAATAGACCGCCGTACTGGATCCTCGTCTCGCAAGCTCGTCAGCGTCGTTCTCCATGGATCCGCTGTATTCCTTTATCCATTGCAGTGTCACCGTGTTGCGACTAGATACAGTTATTTGGTCAAGTGCGTTGTGTCATTCTAGTATTAGTTTCAATGTTTTTTTTTTATAATATTGGAGGACTGAGGCGCTGTCGGAGAATATACGTATGTGGGTGTCCGTAACCCTTCTGGCTTCTAGGGCGTGGACTGTTTGTAAGATGCCCACAAACTCCGCCTGATAGACGGTGTTAAATCCTCCTAGCGGTCTGGAAATATTTATATTGAGATCGTGTGAGAAGACTCCGACTCTGGTACCGGAGTCAGTCTTCAATCCGTCGGTTTATACTCTCATCTCTTTCGGGCCTGAGTATTTACATCGTTCTTCTGTTAGTATTATGTTGTAGTGTCTACGAAAGTGGTGTGTTTTTGGGGCTTTGTCACATGGTGATGCTAACATTGGTCTTCGCTTGATCGCCTCTTCCTTTATGCATGTGCGCTTAACTCTGGAGTCTTAAGAGGAAACGGGGGTGGCCTTTTGTCCATACAAAAACTCTCGTCTGTTTTCTCTCTGGTTTATGAACTTAAAGCAATGATTTTTTACAGTAAAATAAATATCAACTTCTTCTATGTCCCTATGTTTTCCTTTTTGGTGATATATTATCCGTATAAGAACTAGAACCCTCTCAAAATGCTCAAAATTGTCTGTATTGAGTCGCTGTCTTCAGAGCCTTAGTGTACAAATTTGACAACTATTAATGAAAAAAGGAAAACATAGGGACATAGTAAATATCCTTCTTATTCAGTTTATCAAAAATTTCTTCTAAATCGGTCCAATATTGGAGGAGAAAACAGACGAGAGCCAAACCTCGAATTATGACTTTTTACTTAAGAAAATTTGTCGAATCTGCAGTTGTCCTTATCGCACGAATTTGTGGGCGGGGTGAGACGCAAGGGGTCTGCATAATACGTACACAGACGGAAAGGTGATGCGTAGTAGTTGAAAATAATATCGATATACTAGTGTTGTAAACAGTTATCGATAAACACATTTATATTGTTTACATGTGCTGTTCGTGAGAAATACAAATAGAAGTATTAAAAAGTATTGGATACAAAATAAAATAAAGTGCATGTCTATAAATGTTTATTACAAAAAGTTTTCAATACAAAACAGTAAATTACCTATCGGAATCTCTAGATCGCCTACTAGGTACATCAGTGAAATTAAACTTATTTCAACGTCAGCCGCACGGGTCAATCGATCAGGTTAAGCTTTGCTTGCCGTGGTTGGTCCGTGAATGGGTGACCATCTTTACATACCAAGACCCGTCCGTGTCTCGCCAAGCACGGTAAGCCGTTGGTCCCGGCTGTTATTTTCGGCTTTGACAGCCCTAAAAACTGACCCGTTACCAAGGGGTTGCATATAACCCAGTAACTGGTTGTGGAGGTCAGATAGGCAGTCGATCCATCAAAATACTGGTATTCAGCTGCATCCGACTCTAACGTAGATGGGAAAAGGCTATGCAGATTATGACGACGTGCTTTCTCTCACTGGTTTATTCTTTGGTATCCAACCGTCAATGATTTCTGGTAAAAGGCTAATTAATGCCTTAGGCTTGCCACTAATGTGGTGGAACTTTTCAAATCAAATCAAATCTATCGAACTTTTCTAATAATGGTTCCATTTTTATGCCATAATGCATCATACCTCTTAATATTTTGAAAAATAAAAGCTTTTAGGCCTCCATAAAATAAAATAACAGAAATCTCGACGAGTTATGTGTAGTTGGCCTTGTACTTGGTAGAAGTAATTGTGATTCTGTTTTTATTGTAACATTTTGCCTTTAAACATACATAAATCTATTTCATCATCATCATCGTCATCATATCAGCCACTGCTGGACATAGGCCTCCCCCGAGGGTCACCACATTGATAGGTCCCGTGCGTCTCGCATCCAGCGGATTCCCGGAACCTTCACTAAGTCATCGGTCCACCTGGTGGGAGGCATTCCAATGCAACGTCTTCCGGTTCGCGGTCGCCACTCCAGATCCTTTCTGCCCCATTGGCCATCCGTTCTGCGAGCAATGTGCCCTGCCCACTGCCACTTAAGTTTGGCAATTCTCGGGCTTGCCAAATTCTATTACTCGGGGTATGTCGGTAACCCTGGTTCTCTTGCGGATTTCTACATTTCTGATTCGACCACGCAAGGAAACTTCATGCATAGCCCTCTCCATTGCCCTTTGGGTGACTGTAAGCTTTCTGGTGAGGCCCATAGTAAGCGACCATGTCTCAGAGCCATATGTCTGGCAACACACACTGGTCATAGACTTTCGTCTTGAGACACTGTGGTAAGTTGATGATAAGAAGATACCGCAACTTCCCGATCACTGCCCAGCCAAGTCGGATTCGACGGTTGACCTCTTTCTCGAAGTTGGCCCTACCCAACTGGATCGTTTGTCCCAGGTAGACATAGTCACCTACAACTTCGAGTGTAGAGTATCCGACCTTGATTGGAGTGAGTGTAACATGGACATTAAACATCACCTTGGTTTTGTGCATGTTCATCCTAAGTCCCACTCTTTAGGAAGCTCTACTGAGGTCATCGAGCATTGTACTGAGGTCCTCCATAGTCTCAGCCATGACCACTATATCGTCGGCAAACCGAAGGTGAGTGATGTATTCGCCATTGACATTTATGCCTAGCCCTTTCCAGTCCAGAACCCTGAAGACATCCTCCAGTGCAGCGGTGAACAGTTTTGGAGATATTACGTCTCCCTGTCTCACACCTCGCTGCATAAGGACGGGTTCCGAGGTCTGATCCTGAAGTCGAACTGACATGGTAGCGTTTTTATACAAACATTTCAACACTTCAATGTACCGGTAGTCAATTTGGTACCGTTGGAGAGACTGCAGTACAGCCCAAGTGTCGATCGAATCGAAGGCTTTCTCGTATTCCACAAACGCTAAACAGAGAGGCAGGTTGTACTCTTCGGTCTTCTGTATAACCTGCCGCAGCGTATGTGTGTGGTCTACGGAGACGATTAGTGATGACCCTTGAAAACAGCTCTAAATCCATTTATTTTTGAAGAATTCCGTCTTCAGGTGACATACTTGCAATTTCATAAGGACAGTTTACCTCTATTATTGAGTCTTCACCTACCAGACCATCCGGGCTTGCCGCTAAAAAGGGTTTGTTTTCATCGATAAACATTCCACACTCTAAAACCTGTAGGCCCGTGTGCTTGATAAATTGATCGATCGCTTCAGATTCCTTTTCCTTGCCATAATTGGTAGCCACGGTTCCTTTAAATTTGTTATATAATAACGTTTCTCATATTTTGCGAACCGATGTTTTCGGTCGCATCTTACATATTCGCCCAAAATTCGATGCCGTAAGCCTCTTTAGTCTTTCAATTTCCCATAAGCTATTATCGCTTTGGGCCCCACTATTTTTCTTTGGACATCCTTAGTTGAGAGCAATCTTACAAGAAATTTATTTTTCTTTTAATATAAATAAATCCAAAGGCATATCTTCTTCCAACTCTAAGCGACCGTAGTTTTAACAGGTTATTTAGTTCTTTTTATTTTGCTCGTTCCGTCTTTGGGATACGTCAGTTTCCTTTTTCGGTAAATCTCTGTGATTTTTTTCCAACGCTGCTTTTGTTCTATATTTTTTTTGTATATTGGCCCGGACTGCAGCCCTGTATTTTTTTTTGAATGCGTGCATGAATAGCCTTTCGCTATTCCAAAAGTTACTACTCCATAATATCTTGTTTGATGTGATATGAGCCACTTTCTGCAAAGTTAATTCTTTTTCCGCCAATAAATTTAGCAATTAGATTATTAAATTGCTCTACAGTATTATTAGTCACGTCCAAAAAAATATTTTCTGCGTTTGCTGTTAAGAATAACAGATATTGTTGGATATCTGTCCACAATCCACAACAACAAAAGTAACGAGTGACTGGGGCGATTACAAGAAATGCGCGAGCCGCGGCCGGGAGCGTTTCGGAGGCACGCACACACTGTCAACTTACACACACATTGATAGGGCGGCCGGACGCCACGCGCTCGCAGTTCGCAGAGCGACAGCGATAGTTTTTTCAAATACCTATTTTTCAAAAGTCTCTCCGCCCGTATTTCCTCTTAACTTTGGATGCTTGATAGATGGAGCCTAAAAGCGGCCACGGCCGCTTCCTCCCTCATGATCAGGTGCAGAAGTGGCAGTCCTAACATTGCCTGTAGGGCTGCAGTGGGTGTGGTTCTCATACTGCTAGTGATTGCAATGCAAGCGAACCGCTGCAGTTTTTCGAGATCTCTTTGGGCTGTACTCAGGTCTGTCCTGGGCCAACTGATTGTACGAGTAGTTTAAGTGATACTGTTGTTAGCGTGTAGGATCTCCCATATACAAAGTGTCGTTATAGCCATACCTATTATTGGAATCAAATGTAGCAGTTCAAAATATAAGGACCCATTAATATTAATCCTAATTTTTATCCGTGGGGCTAGGCCACTGGGCTTATCCCAGTTGTAAACGACCCTTTGTGCCTATTTGCCTTGTTTGTTCTGTCTCCTGCTTACTATGGAGAGAAGTGGTTTTTTTTTCCTACTCCTCCTTTATTTTTTCCAAGACAGATCCAAGACAGTTAAATTCATTCACCGGGACTTCGTCGACCTTCTTTGCCTCGGTGCTTTTGGTGGACGCCACTGTTGCTTCTGGCTTACAGGAGTTGCAGTGGTTTGGGAATAGTGCGGTGGGATTGTCCCAAAAAAAAGTGTTGTTATAGATTAAACTGTTTTTTTTTGTGGCATCAACATAAATCGTTTTATTACGAAACGACACTTACATAAATATTTTTTCATAGTATGTTGTTCTTCAGCAAATATGTGCCTAGGTAAATAAGTTTAATAAAATAATAAGTCAATAGGTTCCTTCCATTTATCTCGAAATCTATGTTAGTCGACTAACAAGGTTGCGGGCTCGAGGTAATTGTATGACAAACGATATCCCCCGTAGCTTGTAGTTGCAAGTTTTTTTTATATAAACCGTCAGTTGCGCGTGAAATTAGCACGCCTGTGTTATTGCTTATCATGTAAAATACTTAGTTACGGTTTATTTTTTATCGTACTTTGAAACATGTGCTACTACAATTACGCAATATGCAACGCAATACGAAATTGTGTATTGTATACACAATTTCACAATGTAAAGGCTTCGTGATTACACAAATAAAAAAAGCACTATTGATTGGTTTTTCTGTTAGTCTATTCGATCATAATTATGGAGCTGGTGTTCAATTTTTTTTTTATTCAAATATAAAACGAGTAAAATTCGAACTTCTTCTTTCTCAGCGGTTCGAGAGGCTGGCAAGCGATTGCAAAAATAAATAGTAGCTCTAGAAAAAGTGTTTTTTTATTGGAACAATCCCACCGCGCTACTCCCAAACCCAACAGTGGCGACCACCAGAAAAACGCCGAAGCAATGGAGCTCGGCAAAGTCTCGGAGAATAAATTTAACTGTCTGTGATTCCGCAACGAAATTAATCAGAAAATAATTATGGAGGAGTAAGAAAAATACAAATTTCTTCTTCCCACCATATCAAGCTGGAGACAGAACAAACAAGGCCAATACGCACAAAGGGTCGGATCATGAGCATCACGGATAAAAATTATCATTAATATTAATGGGTCTTATCATTGTGACACGTGCATTCTATTAGCAATAGCAATGGCGATTCGTTTACGCTTCTTCGTGAATATTAGTGCTGTGCTTACTGGACTTGTTTGTTTACCATTTGGATTCCGATGCTCACGAGTCACGATTTCACGATGTCAAGGTGCCTGAATTGTAGTGTGGCCACTACTCGAATGCGAAAGCATATTGTAACATGTTTAACACCGCAGTTACAAAATACAGATAAAGACAGTTACTGTTACAGTTGTTAGTTACAGTTCTATTTAAGTGTTTTGTTGCATATCCAATCTTATATTTTGTGCTAAGTCGCTATGAGGATGTGTGATTTATAATAGTCATAATATCCCTGTAATATAAGTAAACGACGAGCTCTTCTTCGCTATCGCGGCTTGCCTTAACACGATATTTTAAAGGACAGACTATTTCCTACTTAGATCAATTTAATTACGTTATTGGTATTCTGATTTTTAACTGTTTCTTCACTAGCCGACTGTCGAAGCGTAATTCTATGAAAATGCTTGGAACACCGGCAGTGAGAGTGTTTCATACATTTTCTATTTTCATAAATTCTGAAAGGCTCTCAATTACTCATTTGTTACTGTCATTGTCAACTGTCACTGTCAACTATCACACGTGCCACCTAACGACATCATTGCTATTCAAAATCATTAGGCATTTTTTTTTGTTTCCTTGTTAGAGTGTCTTTAGCTTCTTCTATGATCATAAAACTTAAACTATTGTAAAGCCATACCTCTAAGCTTTAATACGACATACTGTATGTCAATGTACATGAATATTTTTTGTTAGGGCACAGCTCTATACAAATTCTGGCCATGTCCTTTTGGAAGCGTTTTTTATTCAATTTATTTTGTAATTTTCTTCACAATTATTGTTGGGCGTTGATTTGATGAAAATGAGAGATGGTAGAAATATTTTGAGGAGATTGTTAGCGTGTTATTGAAAGATGGATATCTGGTTTTTTGTGGACAGGAATGTCCTCACTTTTTCGTCTACAAACGAAATTGAATTTTGCGGAAATAATTTTAACTATTTAGATTTGATTTATGACTTCGAGAGATGCCCGAGATCAAATCTAACAATGTTGTCTGATCTAAAAAACGTTGTTATGATAAAAAAAATACCACATTAGCCGTAAATTAACAAATATAATTTCAAATAGTAATCAATGACGTACATAACATTCACAAAGATTCTTTCGCTTGAATAGTTCTAATAACTCAGGGTCAAGCATTTTATTTACAATGTTGGAGACTCTGCAATCGTACGGTGCTAAAGCATGGTCAGAATCTATGTGGAAAACATTGACTGGCTGCTTAGTAAACTTCGACAAGTTATAATCATCTGGTAGATCTTCTACGTCTGGGTGTGGAATACCTTTTATTAGTACGACCTCTGATTTTAGCTTCAAATCAGGTTCATACTCTTTTGCCAACAAGATTCTTTTATAAGCTGACTCCAAAATAGTTCGTCTATGTTCCATTGAAAAATGAACCAGTCCTCGAAGTTTGTTCATACAAATTTCAATTTTGTCTGACCAGTTGTTTGCATTTTCTAGTTCTTTTTCTAGTTCAGTTCCTTCGTGCTCAGTCATGCGTTGGAACATGTGAACTAATACAGCATTTTGTAGCTGTGCTTCAGTTGTGTCACCTATGTAGGCTTTGAGTTGTGATTTTAACGCGTCTGGGCTGCTATCTAAGCAATATACTACTCCAGTGCGTCCTGTAACATGTAAAATAACGTCTTAGTGGTCAAATCACAAAAGTTATGTTAAAATATGATAGTGTATGAGCATTGCTCTTTCTTCATTCTTTCAACTATTCGGGAGTTAGATCTTTATCTTAGAAATAATATCGAAGGCATCTAAATTTCAAGCGTTACTAAAGTAGTATCATATTTAAAGTAATACAAGTACCTTCAACTTCTAAAAGTTTGGCGACTTCCAATGCTACATTAACTCCAAATGAATATCCCAAAATGTAGAACTTTTCTGGTATCACTAGGTGTGATTTGATATGCTGTGAAAATAAACAAAATAATTCATAACAAGCAAAACGTAAGAAGCTGTTAAATATTGTTGCTTAATTCGTGAAATATAGATGGGGAGGTCACATAATGTTATTCGGCACCAGTATTACTCACATTTGCCAAGGTTTGAGCCATCTCTGGTATACTATCACAGATAACGTCGGGTCCCAGTTGTAATGTTGCAGCCCGTATCTTGAGTCGTTCAGCGATAGATTCAAATACTTGGTGACGTCCGTCGAAACCCGGTATAATTATTAAGTGATTATCACTTCTGTCTATATATCCAGTTTCCTGTTAGAGAATGATTATTATAGATGTAGCTCATATAACATTATAATTTCAGAGAACTAACATTGATAGTACTAAATTTATACCTATATTAATATTATAAAGATGAAAGATTTGTATTTTGTATATAAAGAATAAACATAAAAACTACTGGACTGATCTCAAAAACTCTTTCACCGTTGGGAAGCTACACTATCCCCGGGTGAAAGGCTACGAACTGAAGAGGAATCCTGAGGCTGCTCGTCAGGGATTTTGCTGATAAGCCAAAGCCAAGCTTTTTGTAGCGGCCTAGACGTGGTCGCCACCGTCTGATGGCTGACTATCTCCTCGTGATAGCGCAGTATGAATGAGCATTTCTCAACGCAAACTCGCCTTGACCTCGCTTGCTGATAGCGGTTATCGTTTTCAGGCTAATATATTATTATTATATAAAGACTACTTTTCCTGATATTTTCCTTTACCTATGTCAGTGAAGTCCTTAGAAAGTACATAATGAATTTGAAAAATCACATTTGTATTAACCCAGATTTGAACCCATCATGTGGAGCGAGGCTTTAATCGCTGGGCCCTTAACATGGGACCCTTCTGAATTGACTGATCTTAATAATTATTTACTATAATTACTTACTTCAAAAGATAGCTGCTGTGTTTTCATTGGGATAACAGCATCAACGGCTACATATTCATTGTTTTCAACATGACTGTAGAAGGCTCCTAGACTAGCCTCGAAATTAGTCTTCTCCTTCTTTCCCAGTTTATAAAACAAATGCTTGACACTAAAATAAAATACGACTAATATTATGAGTCTGCGTACCTACGACTAGAAATACTTACATTATTTGAAACATTTTGTTCATTCATAATTTGTAAGCAAGAAAGTATGACAGAAAATAATGAAAAAAAAGCTCATTTAAGGTCAATTCCGGTGACAAATACCTTGCTAGTTAAGCAGACTATTTGGTCAATCTAATTGAAATTAACAGCACAAATTAAAATTTCTTTATTAACAGATCAATACAAGGTATGAACAGAACAGTCACCTCGGCATTCAGCTGTATTTCGTTTTCTGAAATCACTAAAATTATTAAAAGAATTCTTACCAAGCAATCGTCGTGTTTAACAAATCATCAGTTGAATAGGTAATAGGATTTAATTTGGCTTTGATTTCTTTTATAACCATGTCATTTGTATTGATATCTTTGAGTGTTAAATTTTCGTTAATTTCATCAATATTTTTTACACCTATAATATAAAAAAGAAAACACATATTAAAGTCTTAAATTTCTTACCTTGTTTGATATCTTTTATTTAAAAAGATTTTAAAATAATAATAGAACATACCAAAAATTCTGCCCAATTTTTTTGCAACATCAGTTTTTGAATCATGTGAAAAATTTAATGCTGCTACATTACTGCTTATCAATTTCAAACCACTATCCATTGCATTGAAGAGAGATGACAAGGACAATACATCTAATTTTGATAATAGACTTAATTTATTTTGGTCCATCTGGAATAAAATCAGCAAAATAGATGAAGTGTTAAATGTTGTATATACAACTTTATATTTTAGGGTTCAGCAATATGTTTTATTACTTACCACTTTGGAAATGTATGTCCTCAAAACAAAGCCTGGCAATCCTACTTTTGATCGAATTTCACAAATTCTTTCACATGCCGAAGTTGCAAGTTCACTGCTGATATTTTGTGACGAAACCGAAATGACCACGAAATTACTGCAAAAAATTTAATTATCTATCAAATAAAATAAAAACATTGATTTATAGATATTTTTTACCAGATCATGCAGCCGGATAGCCAGAGCCACACTTGACAGCAAATGGCAATCAGAAAACTAGGTGATAAAATTTTATACAAATGTACCATAAATAACACTACTAAACTCTTACCGCAGGTCACTGCAATTTTTTCTCGACACCATGTCCAAATTGGCTGTTACCAATACTGTTTCGTTATAACTCGATCTAAAAACTTCTGGCTCAATAATATTTTCAGTAACTATTTCTTTATATTCTTGAACTATGAAGATGCTTGCAACTGAACCAAGATTGTTTGCAGCTTTGAGCAAACGCTCACATCCTTCTTCAGTTTGGAGGTTATCCGAATTAATTTCTATTGTTACATCGTGTTTTTTCCACGACCTAAAATTAATAAAAATATTGTATTGATGAACAACCAAATCCTGATATAAATTATATCGCATATATGCAATAGCTATAAAATGTATCAGCATTATCATTTGAGCTGAAAGACTTTTAGTGCTGAAGATTTCCCTCCCCGTACGTCGCCACATCGAACGGTGCTGTTCTTTTTGTATCCAGCAGAGTCCCGCGTCGCTCACCAACATCCACCTTGTGTAAGAACATCCAACACTGCAGGCTGGCTTCTGCAGCCATCTATCTGTTCTGTGAGTAACGTGCTCTACCTACTTCCACTTAATTTTGTTGAAACTAAGGATTATGTCGAAAACCTTGATTCTCTTGTCATAATTACTTAAAAATATTCTTATTATTAAAAATTACTCACGCAGCTTTGGCGAATAAATAACTTGTTCGATAATCTTTATTCAAATGTATGATAACATTTTTGGCTCCTTTTCTTATTAAATGATCAATTAATTCCACTGCTAAATCACTCTTATCACATACTACGATATGAACCCCTTTTGAGAATGTAATTCTGAAAAAAAGAAAATATGTTATTCTGGGGCAGTCCAAGCACTAAATATTTTAGGATTTTAGGCACTCAAATTATTTTAATGAAAACGAAAATAAACAACCCGAGTAAAGGAGGAAAATAGCGGCACGAAAATTTTGTGTATAAATGCGACTGGATATACAAGACCTAAGAACAAAAAATGCGGGCCGATGAAACATTTATAGCGCTAGAAAAAACAAACTATTATTAAGATAATAGCAAATAAAGATAAATGGAAGACCTGGAATGATAAGTTAAGAGCAGGAGGAGCGGAAATACCGGAAATAGCAAGATTCTGGGAAAAAAAATTAGTGGAAATTTATTGTTGTCGATTGAAGACTTCGCGACTTATTGAAAATCACCATCTAACAATACCAATATTATAAAGAGGAAATATTTTGTTTGTTTGTTTGTTCCGAATAGACTCCGAAACTACTGGACCGATTTTAAAAATTATTACACCTGTGGAAAGCTACATTATGCCCAAGTAACATAGGCTATGGTGCTTAGGCTTGGGGAGAGAAGCTAGGAAACGTTTTGGTGGTAATCGCTGTTGGTGAGAACAGCATTATCTATAAAGTGCCAAAATACCTTCTTCTGTACTTGTGGTAGAGTACCGTAACAAGCAGAGCCCTAGCCAGTCCGAGTCATCCACGTCCCCGTCGTTCTCCCTGGGACCTGCTGCAACCGCGCCGCCGCGCGACTACCATCTCGAGTTGCAGCTGAGCTAACGGATGCAGGGCGAAGGGCGAATATTATGCCCCTTAAAACAGAATCGACTCACAAGGGAGGATACCCGAAAAAATATACCAAACAAATCCGTAGGTTCTAAAACGGCAGCCCCGCTAGCGGATTAAGGAACAATCACTCGCTTGCGCGACACTAATAGATTAAAGAAACCGAAACAGTTAAAAACTGGACTGATACCCTACCGACGACTTTAGGCTTTACAAGTAAAATTTTAAATTTTTTAAATACCTCCGACACATTTATCTTGCGAAAACACCCCGACTCAAACAGTAAAACGCCCATAACTTTTAAACGACTCAATTGATTTTATTCAAACATAGCTAAGAACACTCGCGACAAAATCACCTTTCAAACAAAAAAAAACTGAATAAAAATCGGTTCATCCGTTTAGGCGCTATGATGCCACAGACAGACACACAGATACACAGATACACAGACACACAGATACACAGCAACACACGCCAAACTTATAACACCCCTCTTTTTCCGGCGGAGGTTAAAAACACGGACACAAATTGCTGTTTGGAGTGTGAGAACGCTTAGCGATGACAGTAGACTAGCCCAAGCAAATATTCGGTCTAAGCGAAATGAGAAGAAACGGCTTCGGTGAGCTGAGAACGTCCAGGGGCTTAACTTTGCTGTATTCTGGTTAAGAAAGTGAGGAAGATGTGCGCGAGTACGGCGTAGGACTCCTCCTTTCTAATAAAGCTAAGAATAGCCTCCTGGACTGGAAGCCGATCTCAGACCGAATCATCTACGCCCGTTTTTACTCGAGAGCCCGGAAGATCTCCATCGTACAATGCTACGCCTCAACTAATGCATCACCAGAGGATACCAAAGACGATTTCTACAACGACCTCAACGCTACCATTAGCAGCATCAAGAAACAAGATATTGTCCTTGTCTTGGGGGACCTGAATGCAAAGCTAGGGAGCGTTAACACAAACCGCGAGTGGCACATGGGTACGCAGGGGCTTTGAGAAGAACCACGACCTGACCATTGAAGGAACATTATTTATACATGGCGACCACCACAAGTACACGTGGAACTCACCCAATGGAGTCACCAAGAACCATATTGACCACATTGCCATTAGCGCCAAATGGCATTCCTCATTGCTCGATGTCCGAAACCGCAGGGGCGCCGATATTGATATATTGATAGCGACCACCATCTGGTAGTTGCTGAAATCCGGCTTAAGGCTGCAGTGTCCCGTGTGGCTGGAGGGCCCGGCAAGATAGGAAGAAGGTTCGACGTGAGCAAACTGCGTGACCCGGGCATCCGTAAAACATTTCAACTCGAGCTACGTAATCGTTTTTCGGGTCTTGATACTGGTTCGGACTCATTGGACGAGGAGTGGAAACGCATCAAAGTGGCCTATACAGAAACCAGCTCCGTCGTTCTATGACACAAACCGACTCTTTCTCACGAAAACTGGATACATCATAGCACACCTGGAGCCTGATCGAAGACAGAAGAAACCTTCATGTGAGATTGCTTGATACCCGTAATGACACCATGCGAGCCGACCTTAACATGCAATACCATCAGAAACGCAGAGATATCTTTCGTAGCACCCGCAAAGATAGGAGGCAGTGAGCTGATGGTATTGCTGATCGTGCTCAATAAGCTGCAAACACCGGTAACCTGAAGGAATTGTATAAAGCTACCAAAACCTTGATAGGTAACATCAAATATAAGAAAAAGCTGCTCAAGTCTAAGGACGGTCAGCTCATAGTGACCACTTTGAGGAGGTATTCCATTTGTCAGCAACATCAACACCTGACGCGCTGCAAGTCAGTTCTACACCATCCCGGCCTCTCGACATCAACACGGAACCACCGTCAGCTTCGGAAGTTGCAAGAGCAGTCCTCTCTTTGAAGACAGGCAAAGCACCAGGACTCGACCTGATAACTGCGGAAATGCTGCAAGATGACTTATCCTCCACCATCAACGTTCTGACGCCTCTCATTGAGAAGATATGGGCCAACGAAGAGCTGCCGGACGAATGGAACAAGTGTCTTTTGATAACTACCCAAGAAGGGAGATCTTAGTCAATGCGATAACTGGAGAGGTATTACGTTGGGCTCAATTCCCTCGAAGGTTTTCTGCAAGATTATCCTGGATAGGTTATCGAAGGCCGTAGACCCTCTCCTGCGCAAAAAACAGGCTGATTGCCGCGCGCACCGCTCGTGTACGGACCAGATCAACCCTCTCCGTATCATTTTAGAACTGGCATCAGAATGGCAGAGGGAGATCTATCTCACCTTTGTTGATTTTGAAAAGGCATTTGATACGCTGATGTGGTCCCGCGTACTGGGCATCGGAGTGCCACCGAAAATTGTTCGTCTCTTGGAGAGTATATACAAGAATTATTCCTGTAGAGTAACTCACGACAGCTTCATCTCGGATGATATAGCAGTACACGCATGTGTCCGCCAAGGCTGTATCCTTTCACCGCTCCTCTTTTTAGTCGTTCTTGACGGAATTTTGCTTCGCATCTTCGACAGAAAGCGCCGCGGGAGTAAGGATTATCCAACGTTTTAGAGGACTTGGATTACGCTAATGACCTATGCCTGCCGAGTCATACCCACGCTGATATGCAAGCTAAATTGAAAGATTTAAGTCAGAAAGCGGCAGAAACGGGACTAAAAATAAACACCCGGAAGACCCAAGAGATGAGATCTGGTGTGAAGAATACTTCACCGTTGCTGATTGGCACGGAAGCAGTGGAACGCATCCACAAGTTCACTTACCTCGGGAGCGTCGTGTCAGAAACTGGAGGTAGTTAAGATGACATCGCTTCAAGGATAGCCAAAGCACGAGCTACCTTCGCGCAGCTGAGACCCGTTTGGCAATCGTGGCAACTGACCCGAATTATTAAACTCAAAATCTTCGGGTCAAATGTCAAATCCGTGCTGCTTTGCGGGTGCGAATCGTGGAAGGTCACAAAAGACATCTCACGCCAGATCCAAGTCGTCGTCAACCGCTGTTTTCGTCGCATACTCGGCATTTACTGGCCCGAGACCATCATCAACGTGGAGTTGTTGGAGCAATTCCACGAGAGCCCGATCGACCGTTAAATCAAGCTTCGCATGTGGAGTTGGTTTTTTTTTTTTTTTTTTTTATTGGGACAATCCCACCGCACTATTCCCAAACCACTGCAACTCCTGAAAGCCAGATTCAACAGTGGCGACCACCAGAAAAGCGCCGAGGCAATGAAGCTCGACGAAGTCCCGGAGAATGAATTTACCTGTCTTGGATCCCGCAACGAAATTAATCAGAAAAGAATAACGGAGGAGTAGGAAAAATGTAAATTTCCACTTCCCTCCATATCAAGCAGGAGACAGAACAAACAAGGCCAATAGGCACAAAGGGTCATATATACAACTGGGATAAGCCCAGTTGCCTAGCACCACGGATAAAAAAAAATTAGCATTAATACATATTAATGGGTCCTAACATTGTGAGCTGTTATATTTGGTTCCAATAATAGGTATGGCAAAAACGCTTGAACGCACGGAAATTTGTTCTAGTTTCCACAAGGTCCGTATAGTAAACAACTCCTGATGCAGCCTGTACATTATTCAACATAATATTACGTTCATTCTGCCAAAGAATACACTCCCATAAGATATGATGTGCAGATTGTACATATTCGCAGTCAGATGTAGAACACTGTCATAAAGGCGAGGCAACGAGCTTGAAAGAAAATAATATATATATATTATATATTTATATATATATATATTATTGGCCACACGCTGCGAAGGGATTCTGATCATATACCGAAGCAAGCGCTGGATTGGAATCCCCAAGGCAAAAGAAAGCGTGGCCATCCCCCTCAAACCTGGCGTTGCACCGTGTTGGCAGAAGCGACGAGCATCAGTATGACGTGGAGCGAGGTGAAGCGTAAAGCTTGCTCCATCCATGGGACGTAGGACATTAAGTCAGTAAATCAACATAGGCTATAATATTGACGGGAGCGAAGCCGCGGGGGTCAGCTAGTATATTATGCAGAGGACACCAGATTTTATGAAAGGCTATCAATAGCGACTTTTAAACGTCAATCAATCCCAATCTTGTAGTAAAATTACACTGTACCTTGGTATAACGTTAACATCCGAAGACAATGATTTCGCATCAGCCATCTTTATCAAAGCTCTGCCGCGGTGTCTGCTTGATGAGACTAATTTGAACGCCCGAGACACCTCAAGGGGAGAGTACACTACTCGACTCAAAGGGCGCACTGTTCCATTTGCTATTCCTTCTGCCATCAAGATTTGCAGAGCCTATCAATAAAATAAATGAAGTACCAAATACATTATTATGTGCCTGGAGTATGGTAAGGTATGTGTGTTAATCTGTTAATAAAATATCCAATAAAACATGGCAAGATTTTAATGTTAGGAACCTTAACAAATCAACAATTTTAATGAAAAATTATTTCATAATATTTTTATTATAGAAGTTCGTGATATGTTCACTGGAGATGAATAGTGTTAATGTTCTAATTTTGGTCAAAAAATGTGCCAATAAAATCTTTGAATATTGTTTACCTTTCTGTCTCCAATATTTTCTGGTTTGAACAAGGTGGAGAGATCAACAAATTTGTAGTGTCTGTCCTCTTCAAAATAGAACATTCCTAAGTTTTTGTTTGTTATATAATCTTCATTATTAATGTCTATGAATGTGCCCAAAAACCCAACACATTTCATTGAAGCCTGTAAATAAAAATGAAAACCTTAGAAATTAGCCAAGTTTTGAAGAATAATGAGTATTGTATTTTTTTATTAGAATAGGTTTTATAAGTTCGTTAAATAAATCTTCTCGGCTATCGCAGTCTACTGCTAGAAATAGACTTCTCCCGAGTATATCACAGCCTCAGCCTTCCGAATTCAGCCTGTCACGGCTACCATTTACAAGTAGCCATGAAAGACTAGATTCTAAAGGTCAGGGCAGGCCGAGTGTACCATAGGTAGTAAGCCTTGCTAGCAGTTTACTGGCTCTATTATATATTATTTGGCACAACATTAACTATTTTTCCAAATAGCACGTAAATATCTAATAACCAACCTCTCTCAAAGCTCCACTACTGCAATTAACTACTATTTCACACCTTTGATTTTTAGTCACTTCCTTTACTTTACTGAAGAAAGAATCGTGACGAGAATAGAAAATATTTTCATCTGTGAATCAGAGATAAATAATGAAAAACATAAGTCTTTTATAGCTAACATTTTATAATTATTAACAAAACATTTTTAATATTAAAAGTTTGTTCTACCTTTGAGTTTCGGGAAGAGTTTCATCAGAAACCTTTTCTTTTGTTGGTCACTGACCGTGGTAAAAACTGTACAGTCTAAACTATGGCAAATAGATATTGTGGCTTGACCTAAAGCTCCCGCTCCACCTGTTACGAAAATTCTTTGTTTTCTTTTTATTTCGCCTTTCATGACCTAGAAAATAGAATAAATAGTTTTTAGCCTAATTCACTTACTGGTTATTTGAAAAAAGAATAGGTTTTTAAATTTTGCTTTACTTATTAAGTACATAAACTGAAAAAAACAAACTTCACATATATTACAACGTTCAACTTCACATATAGTAATATATGTGAAGTTTGGTTTTTTCAGTCCATACAAAATTTGTCTGATGGATATCGCTATCAGCAATAAGACCACCATTTTATCCATAGTATAATGTTTTTCGTACAATAAGTTGTTTAATTAATTTGTTGTACAATAAAGTATACTTTATTATATTCTAAATTCCTAATAACATTAGTCCCGGCAGATGATGGCATAACGAGGAAGAAAATATTTTGAGACAACCCAAAGCAGGACAGATCAAAGACAGGTAGCACAGTAAGTTGGTAGTCAAAAATGTATACAACTTTTGAAACTACAATTATTTTTCACATGGCAGTCGCCTTTTAAATACTTGTTCGTCAACAAATTGTCTTCCAGTGATGAAATTTCTAAACATTTATTTCATTTAAACTATTTACTGGCATAGAATTTTCGAGGAGTTAGTCAGTCAGAAAAATGAAACTAGTTGCTATTTGATCTTACCAAAACGTAGTAAGCGTGTATATATGGCAAGGGTACTGTAGCAGCGTCTTGTAGACTCCAGTGCTTTGGTACCGGCCAAAATAGTGTCGGGTCTGCAATTACAGTGCTGCTTAGTGCATCATCAGCCACCAAACCCATCACGTAGTCACCCCTGATGACAATATTATAAAACATATTATAAAATCACACCTCTTTGAAAGAGTGGGCAGAGTGTACAGTAAAGCATAGTAATATCCTGATTTCGACAATAAATTAAGTATTATGCCCGTTTTTAAAGATATATTTGCGAAAACTCTAAGCAGCATGATCAATTCAAACTCAATAATGCTTTGCCCAAGGGGATTGAACCCAGGATCTCATAATCGAAGAATCAATATCAAACCTATAGATCGAGGCGGCAGATAGTTAAAACATTTTCTGTTTATTTATTTCTTTTTTGTAATAACTTACTCGTTATCAACTCCGCTGAAGTCCATTCCGAGAGCCAAATTTTGATCTGTGGTCTTTCCTAAAGCTTTTTGACAATCTTTTGCTGATAATCCTGCATAACTAACCTACAGAGAAATAAATATCAAAATTAGATTCATTGAGGGCACATTTTTCAGTGGTCATTTTTAATATTTCTGACGAAAAACATCTCTTATTATTTACCTGCACGATTTTTCCGTTTCTTTTGGGAGTTTGTACCCAAGTAAATTCATCCAAATCTCCAATGGTTGAATTCTTTAAACTCACATTTTGTATTTTATTTGGCTTTGGGATTGTGACGAAATAGTAACCACCCCATTGTCCCTATAAAAGTTAAAGATATTAAAGGAAGAGTTAGTACTCCCCAGATATCATCATCTGCCTAGCCTTTTCTCAATTGGTTTGTTGAACCAATTTTTTATTTTGTAAAAAATGAATTGATCATATATAAGTTTTCATACAAAACTATTTTTTTTTTTCATTGTTATTACAAAGTAAAATCCAATTGAAAATATTTTTTTGAATCCAGTACCGAAAACACCCCGATAGTTTGCCGAACAAAACCGAGCCCGTGTGACGTCACAACGTTCATTTCTACTCATTGTAGCACATAGCTGATATAGTGTATTGCCTTTTAACCGATTCAATCTTGTTATTATCGTCAATATATTGATGAATATCGAATATATTAACCATAAATATCGAACCTTAAAAGTTATCGTGCTTGCTTCGTACCATTATGTACGAATAATACAAAAAGATTCCAAATATATGTGATTCGTGTGTACCTAGCAAACTACTAAATTTGAGCAGTGTTCTACGTCTAACTACCTAGATTCCAATTACATATAATGTGTTAATTCTGTTGTTATCTTGTTCTAATTTAGTATTTAATTCGTATTAAATTCTTACTTTGATCATTAAAGACTGAGAATAGTAAATTTTTAAGGGGACCCTAAAGCAAAGTTGACATTGTTGTATAATTACGTAACTTGAAAACATGTTTTTTTGTTTATGGTGACATATTCATTATTTTATACATAAATGTGGGAATGTATGAATGTAAGGTGTTACTTAAGTGGCACCACTGTTGGAATAAGGGAATGTAAGATGATGGAGCGACAACACTGTGTGAAAGAGCGAGCATGTGAGAGGACGGGATAGAAAGACGAAAGACGTTATAAGTTGTAAGCAGTAAAGTAATGTAACGAATTTTACGAAGAATAAAAGAAATAGAAGTCAAAGTGTACCCAACCAGTTTTATTTCGAATATCCCATAATAAACACACTACATTTGGGGGCTCGTCCGGGATTTCGAAATAAAAGTTTTACGAAGCGAAGCAAAGTGTGGCCGCGTGGCGGGTTTGAAAAAAGAAAACCAACCACAATGACGTCGGCCGAACAACGAGCGAATACGGATGCAGTAACAGGTTCCAAGCTTCAAATGAGCGCGGACCTGGTATCAAAATTCAGCGGCCAGGATAAATCTTATCCGGCATCCTGATGGGTTCAGGAGATGGAAGACAACGCCTTGATCTTCGAGTGGACTGCGATGCAACAACTGCTGATGGCGAGGCGTGCTCTCGTAGGCACCGCGGCACTTTGGCTGAAGTCGGAAAGGCCATTCAAGACATGGGGTGAGTTGAAGGAGGAATTACTCAAGGAGTTCGCAGACACCACCGACCTCAAGACGATCCATGAGATGATGAGCGCCCGAAAGAAAAGGAAGGACGAAACGTGTAGGGATTATTTGCTTGTCATGAAAGAGATGGGCAAATAGGTAAGATGCCCGATTATGTAGCGATATAGTAGATTGTTGCATCGAGCGCAAAGTGAGTTATTAATGCACGAGTGTTATGTTGGTGCCCGAGCGCATGCGGGGGCACTAAATTAACACGAGTGCATTAATTACTCACTTTAGCGAGGTGCGTAATCTACTTTTCTTTCAACTACCAATCTACCTCTCATCTATTTCCATTTTTTTATACTTTTCTCGCTAAATATGAAGTACCTACCTATCAAAGTTTTACAATGGTACAAAATGCGGGGCATTTTTTTCACCTAATTGGTTTTATACGCCGATTTTTTTTCTCAGCCAGTACTCGTACCACGCCAGTACCTTTTTTGATCTACTGCACATATTTTATATTAAACTTAATGGGAGACATTAAACCTCTGTGGTAAATTTATATCTAAACTAGCTAACCCCCGCGGCTTCGCTCCCGTCAACTGGCTACCAATCTACCTACCACTACCTACCTACCCTGCCTTCCTTACCTACTCTGCCTACCCTGCCTAGCTTATCCTGCCTACCCTGCCTAGCCTAACCTGCCTAGTCTAACCTGCCTACCTTCCCTACTCTACTAACTCTACCTTCTCTACCTACTCTACTTACTCTACCTAATCTACTTACTCTACCTTTTCTACCTACTCTACTTACTCTACTTTCTCTACCTTCTCTACCTACTCTACCTTCTCAACCTACTCTACTCACTCTACGTTCTCTACCTACTCTACCTTCTCTACATACTCTTCCTACTCTACCAACTCTACTTACATACCTACTCTACCTATTCTACCTACTCTACTTACTCCACCTTCACTACCTGCTCTTTTTACTCTACCTTCTCTACCTACTCTACTTACTCTACCTACTCTGTCTACTCTACTAACTCTACCTACTCTACTTAGTCTATCTTCTCTAACAAATCTACCTACTATACCTACTTCACCTTCTCTACCTACTCTACTTACTCTACCTACTCTACTTACTCTACCTACTTTACTTACTTTATCTTCTCTACTTACTTTACCTTCTCTACCTACTCTACCTTCTCTACCTACCCTACCTACTCTACCTACTCTAAACTCTGCCTTCTCTACCTACTCTACATTCTCTACCTACTCTACTTACTCGAGCTTCCTTCTCTAACTTTTCTACCTACCCTACTTACTCTACCGTCTCTACCTACTTTTCTATTCTACATACCTACTCTACCGACCCTAACTACAGTACCTACTCTTCGGCTTTATAATATTAGTTTAGATAAAATATAAAAAAAAAAACAGTACAAAAATCACGTTTGTTGTATGGGAGCCCCCCTTAATTATTAATTTTATTCTGTTTTTAGTATTTGTTGTTATAGCGGCAACAAAAATACATCATCTGTGAAAATTTCAACTGTCTAGCTATCACGGTTCATGAGATACAGCCTGGTGACAGACAGACAGACAGACAGACAGACAGACAGACAGACAGACAGACAGACAGACAGACGGACCGCGGAGTCTTAGTAATAGGGTTCCGTTTTTACCCTTTGGGTACGGAACCCTAAAAACAGTGCATTAAAGTAAAACAGTGCAACAATGAGATTTCATATAACTTTTCTGCACTGTTTTGGTTCTAAGCAATAAATACGTACTTTATACTACACCTGCTCGGAAAGTACCTTGATACTTTATCAAATTTACGGTAGAAAGTACGTCATTGCATATCGAACAAATATGCGGCGAGAAAACGCATCTGAGCGGGAGAGAAAAGTGTATGAAAATCCATTTCTTACGTGGTTTTTCTTTTTTAATTTTGGGTAAGACTATGCGCTGGTAACCTAAATATCAAAAGCCAAAAAGTTTTTACAGTGAGTTTTTATCTCCAAGTTCGCAAAATGACACTGGCCACTAGCTGTGTGTGGGATGGTGTCAAACAATTTGAAAAAAGAACATGTGAAAATTGCAGACGCCATTGGCGACATTTTCAATTTGTGTGTTGTTTGAGGATTCAGTTTTCGTAGAATATAAATTTCAATTAGTTAGTTTTTTATTGCTTTATACTACACCTACGAGGAAAATAAAAAACTAAATCTTTACTAATTAAAACTGAATCCTCAAACAACACACAAATTGAAAATGGCGCCAATGGCGTCTGCAATTTTCACATGTTCTTTTTTCAAATTGTTTGACACCATCCAACACACAGCTAGTGGCCAGTGTCATTTTGCGAACTTGGAGATAAAAACTCACTGTAAAAACTTTTTGGCTTTTGATATTTAGGTTACCAGCGCATAGTCTTAGCCAAAATTAAAAAAGAAAAACCACGTAAGAAATGGATTTTCATACACTTTTCTCTCCCGCTCAGATGCGTTTTCTCGCCGCATATTTGTTCGATATGCAATGACGTACTTTCTACCGTAAATTTGATAAAGTATCAAGGTACTTTCCGAGCAGGTGTAGTATAAAAGTACATTGTGGACGGTATCGTCGATTCAGAACTACATAAAATGATGCTATATGGTGTGAAGACCTATCCTGAGCTGAAAGATAAACTGAAAATATACGAGACTATCAAAGAAAAGGTCGAAAAAGTCAAAAAGGAGGTGGTCGTGAAAAATGAGAAGCCGAGTTATAGTAGAAAGTCATCGCGTTGCTATAACTGCAGAGAACCCGATCACTTGTCATCCGAGTGCCCGAACAAGACTCAAGGACGAAAGTGTTTTAGGTGCAATAATTTTGGACATGTCGCATCAGACTGCAAAGCCGGTAAACATGAAGAAAAAGTTTTATCATCAACAAAATGCAAGTCATTATCATCATCCAGGCAGGTGCAGCAGGGCTCCCAACCGAAAGAAACTTATTTTAGTTCATCCGGTTCGCCGCTAGAAGTCGAAGGCAGCACTGTGCAGGTGCTACAAAGTTCGAATTGCCGTGATGTTGGCACTAACGGTTCAGTGAATAATGACAGTACAAGTAAACAAGCACGTAATATTTCGGAAAAACCGTACAAAACAGTGAAATTAGGTGACAATATTCTAATTACGGCTTTGATAGACAGTGGCAGCGATATAAACTTGATGTCGAAGCAGTGTTACGATATATTAGGGTCGCCAACATGTGATACCAACAATAAAGTTACGATGTCAGGTTTAGGTTCAGCAAAAGTGTTCTCCACGGGATATTATAAAACGAATATTGAAATTGATGATTACAGGTACATGAGCATAGGTTTCCACATTGTTCCGGAAACATGTATGCCCTTTCAGTTGATAATTGGTCAAGAGTTTTTGAAGAATGTGTTGTGTGTATTGAATGGAAGTTTGGTATGGATGAGACCAATAGATCAAGAATGGTTCGGTAGATTAAATTGTTTTCCCTGTGTTTCAGGTAGTATAGGTTATATTGGCAGCGAACAACTGAAGAGCCAAGTGGTAACTTTGATCGAAAACTACCATCCAAATCAAACAAAGGATGTTCCCATTCAACTGAAGATAGTTTTCAAGGATGATGTTCCCGTTGCCCAGAGACCACGCCGAATTTCATTCGTGGAACAAGAAGAGGTTGACAGACAGGTAGCGGAGTGGTTAAACCAAGGAATTGTTAGGGTAAGCTATTCAGAATATGCTAGTCCCTTGGTACTGGTGCGGAAGAAAGATGGCACCACCCATATTTGTGTAGATTATAGACGGCTCAATGAGAAGATAGTGAAAGATGAATTCCCACTTCCGTTGATAGAAGACTACATTGATAAGCTGGCAAGTGCTAAGATTTTCAGTGTTTTAGACCTGAAAAATGGGTTTTTACATCTTAAGGTTTATGAAGACAGTGTAAAATACACATCTTTTGTTACACACAATGGTCAATACGAGTTCTTGAGAGCACCGTTTGGTCTGTCTGTGTGCCCTAAGTACTTCATGCGTTTCATCACCTATGTTTTCAGAGATCTAATAGCAGAAGGAAAAGTGATGATATTCATCGATGACATCTTGATTCCGGCAAATGATGAGTATCAAGCTGTGGAAAGACTAAAGGAAGTGCTGGAAGTAGCATCCCAGTATGGATTGCAGTTCAGCTGGAAAAAGGCAGTCCTGGTATGTCGTAAAATTACTTACCTTGGTCATGTGATCGAAGATGGAAAGGTGAGGCCATCCACTGACAAGACTGATGCAGTGCCTAAGTTCCCAGAGCCAAAGACGATAAAACAGTTACATAGTTTTGTTGGTTTAGCCTCATACTTTAGAAAGTACATTCAGGATTTTGCATTAATAGTTAGTCCATTGACTAATTTACTGAAGAAAGATTCAAACTTTAAATTTAATGATGATGAGTTTCATGCCTTCAATACAATTAAAAATAAGTTGTCTAATGATCCTGTGTTAAAGATATTCAATCCAAAACTATACACAGAGTTACACACTGATGCATGCTGTGTTGTTATGCAGCTATATTTATGCAGCGTAGTGTGGAAGATCAGCAGTTACACCATGTCTACTACATGAGCAGAAAGACAACAGATGCAGAGAGCAGGTATACTAGCTATGAACTTGAGGCATTAGCAGTCATCGAAGGTGTCAAAAAGTTAAGACACTACCTATTCGGTAAGCGCTTTAAGATTATAACAGACTGTAGAGCTTTTCAAATGACTTTAAAGAAAAAGGAACTGGGTATGTCAACTAGAGTGGCCAGTTGGATTTTGTTTCTTTAGGATTTCGACTTTACTGTAGAACACAAAGAAGGTTCTAATATGCGACATGCTGATGTACTAAGCCGTAACCCTTATGTTGCAGTTATCAATGAGTTGTTTGACGGCATAAGAAAAGGATGGTATTTAAAAGTACTTCAATTTATTCCCATTTCATTTACCTAATTTTGCCTGTGTTCCACCAAATATACTGAATGTGCACTAAAATATGTTCATATAAGTCGACGTAGCCCCGCTGCGCGGGGCTCCTATTTCTGTCTGCAGGGTCAAAAGTAACCGTGTCGGGGTGCCCTCAGTTCCCGAGCTCGCTTCGCTCGCTCTTGGACTGATTCTTTGACCATAATTTATTCGTAGATCAACTAATATTTGGTGCACGATCAGTATTTTAGACCTTTAGATTTTTGGTGTACTCAAAAATATATTATCCATTAGAAAAGCTCAACAAGCAGATGAAGGTCTGAAAGCCATTACAAGTATTTTGCAGAGAGCACCATATGAGGATTATGTGTTGGACAATGGTCTTGTCTATAAAGGAGCAGACAAGAAATTGGTGGTTCCACGAAGTATGGAGGATGAAATTATCAATAGATTTCACCAAAATGGTCATTTTTTGAAAAAGAAGATGTTGGAATTGCTTGATAAGGATTATTTTATAAAAAACATTAGTAAAAAAGTTGAAGATTTTCTAATAACATGCATTTCATGTTTATTAGCAAGCAGAAAGGAAGGAAAACAAGAAGGATTCTTACATGTGATTGACAAAGAAGCAATACCCTTGCATACCCTGCATGTTGATCACATTGGACCGATGTCAGACACAAAGAAGCAGTACAATCACATCTTGACTGTAGTGGATGGATTCACTAAGTTTGTCTGGATTTTCCCAACAAAGAGCACTACGTGCAAAGAGACGTTAGACAAGCTACGTATTAATCAACAGCAATTTGGAAATCCAAGTAGGCTTGTTACAGATAGAGGAACAGCATTCACCAGTTCTGAGTTCCAGGATTACTGCAAAGAAGAAGGGATAGTGCATGTGAAAATAACCACAGGAATGCCAAGAGGTAATGAACAAGTCGAGCGTATACATAGAATAATTATTTCAGTCCTGTCGAAGCTGTGTATAGAAAGCCCTATATTGTGTTTGTGTGTACATGAACTTCTAGTTGGTGTGAAAATGAAGACCAAAGAAGATGTCAACATTTATGAGTTGCTACAGCAAAAAGAAAGGGACAGCTTTATTCTAGAAAGAGATGAGTTCAGGCTGAAGGCCAACCCCCCCGGTGGGTTCCCGCTTTGTCGATGCGGGGGGGCTCAGTAACCGTGGCTTGGTCACCCACGGTGAAGCGAAGAGGAACCCGAGGAGGGGCCGCTCGTCAGGGCTTTTGCCGATAAGCCGACGACGTAGCGGCCAACATGTAGGTTGCGGTGCTGCCTAGGCGACATCGCAATTGAGGCGGGCCGCGATGTCGTATGGGGTCTCCCATACCCATACGATATCGAGGCTGAGGGTTGGAGGCCGCGGCAGGAGAGGAGTGCCGGTATTGCGGTGCGCCGCTCTCCCTACCTCCCGCGGCCTAGACGGGGTCGCCACCGTCTGATGGCGGAAGCGGTGGGGCCGCAGGGGAAGAGGAGTGCCGGTATAGCGTTGGCCGCTCTCCCTATCCCCTGCGGCCGAAAAATTGTAGGTGTCGGGGCCATTGACCCTGACCCGTCACAAGGGGACCAAGGGTGCCATACACGGGGTCGTCTGGCACCCATGTGCTAGTTTGGTCCCTGGGGTGGTCACGGCGCACAGTGTGTTCTGGTGCGCCGGTGATGGGGGGTACTCCCCAGAGGAGGGTCCGGTGACGGACAGCCGCGGCGGGTTTGCGGTGAGTGCTAAAGCGTACCCGTGTTCCCGCCTTAAGCGGCACAGGAGGACACCGTGGAGTTTTAGTGGGTTCAGTCCCACATAACTGCGCTATCTCCCCGTGGTAGCGCAGTATGCATGAGCAATCCTCCACGCTAAAAAAAAAAAAAGGCTGAAGGCCAAAAAACAAATATTAAAAGTACAACAAGAGAATATTAGAAATTACAATAAGAAGAGGAAGAAGAGTGTTGAATATAATGAAGGAGATAAAGTAGCAATAAGAAGAACACAATTTGGAACAGGTTTGAAAATCAAATAAAAGTATTTTGGCCCTTACAAAGTCACCAAAGTGAAAGGAAAAGATCGCTATGATGTAGAGAAGTGTGACAGTAGCAGTGAAGGTCCAAATAAGACATCAACTGCGGCCGACAGTATGAAGTTGTGGCCAACATGTTATGAAAGGTGAGTGTTACTATGTTATGGTATGTAGTGTAAGGAATGTATGCATGATGATGAATGAATGAATAGTTTTAAAGTGCACAATTTTATTGTAAACATTTTCTTTTTCTGGATAACAAAGAAGACACGTTTGCAATCAGGTTCTTTGTTTAAAATGTAAGCTGTTTATGTGCTAGTCTAATCTGTCTTATTTATTGAAAATAAATATGTACATGATGCAATGACGCTGTGCTTATTGTTTTGTAACTAATGATGTTAAAATAAAAAAAATGTGTCTTATGATGTTAAAGTTAATTTGTATTGGAACTACAAAATGTTGTTGTATGGTATTTAGTCTAAGATAATTATAATGAGTTTTAAGTAGTTGCAAGTTGTTAATGGTATGTATGTATTTAGCTGTTAAAGTAATGAGTGTATGTGGACGTAAGCAGAGCAAAGTATGACTGGGGACAGTCATGAAAGTCAGAATGGCCGAATGTGGGAATGTATGAAAGTAAGGTGTTACTTAAGTGGCAACACTGTTGGAATAAGGGAATGTAAGATGATGGAGTCGCTCCATCATCTTACATTGTGTGAAAGAGCGAGCATGTGAGAGGACGGGATAGAAAGACGAAAGACGTTATAAGTTGTAAGCGGTAAAGTAATGTAACGAATTTTACGAAGAATAAAAGAAATAGAAGTCAAAGTGTACTCAACCAGTTTTATTTCGAATATCCCATAATAAACACACTACATAAATGACAGATATAGGCGTAAAACTAATATTTCTGTTTGAATTGTAAAAATCGGTCAACGTATTTAAGAGATATTTACTGAAGAATTAGTGTAACGAAAATCAACCAAGTTAATATTTTCACGTTTCTTTTCTACAAACTTTTTAGTGTTTGTAAATATATAATATAAACATTAGTGTGTGTCAATCTGCCTAGCCTTTTTCCAACAATATTGGGGTTGGATTCCAGTCTAACCGGATTTAGCTGAGTACCACTGTTTTACATGGAGCGACTGCCTATCTGACCGCCACAACCCAGTAACTGGATAACACGGTACCCCTTGGCAAGACTGGTGTTAGATCTCAAGCTTCTAACCACACGTAATGACTGTCATGTGAATGATCTTCAAATGACAGCCGGGACAAACGGCTTAACATGCTTACCGAGGCACGGAGGAAACTCGGTTTGTTGAAATGGTCTCCCATCCATGGACCGACCTCGTCAAGCGATGCTTTACCTTGAAGATCGACCCGTGCAGCTGTTATTATTTAGCCACGAACTCTTCAGTAGTAGTACTCCCCAGATATAACTTAGTAAATTAATGTTCATTTATAAAAGTAAAATAATTGTTACTTACATTTTTTAAAACATTGTACGCCAAATTCTTTTGCAGTTGTTTTGCATAAATGTGATGTTTGGGATGAAATAGTGTTGTACGATAATCGTCCACAACTACTAAACCAATATTGTTTCCGTTTTTTTTCAAATGTCTGACAAAACCTTGAAAATAAATTGATAATGATTAGAAAAACACTGCCGAGGTCTGAGTCAAGAATGTAGTGGCCCATTTCTACATCACAATCTGGATAATTTTGTGCTCTTGTTTGTTCTAATACTTACCCAACAATCCGTTGCAAGATTTTCTTTCAGCGACCAATACTACACGTCTCGTTTTCTTCAATTCACTAACCACTTGAGCCACCCATGAAAATTTACCGTCATCGTCTATTGGAAGGTAAATAACGTTTTCGTTATCATTGTCACCTGTTTTTCTAAGCAAAGCAAGTATCCCTCCATTTACATGCAAAGTAGTAATGACAACAAAATCAGTAGTCTTTATTTCTGTTATGTTTTGCTCGAACGTCAAAATAAATGTATTTTCTGCGACTATTTGCTTTACAATATGCCAAATCTGAGAAATAAAGTTGTAAATTGTATTGTAACACTGAAATAAGTGTCTAATTCTTAACTTTATAAAATTAAACTTTATAAAATACCTATCAATCAAAAAAATTACAACGATTATACTTGCCTTTTTATTTCCAATTAAATTGTGAACAACAAATAAGTTTACGTCAATAACATCAAGTATCTTAATGTTGTTGTTAACTTTAACACAGTTTACATCGAATTGATGAGTTGGAAATTTAACAGATATTTCTTTTATGATATTGGATAAAGTTTTTGAAGATAAATTTAGAATTTCTAAGACTTTTATATGATTACTTTCCACATTATCCGCTACTATTTGTAGGTTTACTGAAGTCGCTGTTTCTATCTGGAAAATAATTTTAAAGCGTTAGCGATTTTTATATTTAATTGAGCATACCGAGTGACTTTTGTGTGATGACAATATTTAATTTGATATGTCTACACTGGCAACAAAGTGGCGTACAGTCATTTCCCGCCCTTTTATTAACGTTTGTAAATAGCTTGTCTCACGCCATCAGAGCAAGTCTAGTTTTGTGTTCGAGATAATAAACAAGTAAGAGTAAGTGCTGTTATTCTATAATCCATGTTCTGTATGCTGTGTTCTGTAAACTATTTTCTATATACTGTGTTTTGTGCAACTGTGTATTTGATATGAGAATACACCTGGGTGAGTGAACCCTTTCTAAGTATTTTTATTTAAATCGTCATCCCCGCTAAAATACCTACACAAGTTTTTTGTCTTTAATGTAAAAGACAAAAACTTGTCTGAGATCTGACACAAGTCTTGCCTAGGGGTATCGTGTTACCCAGTTACTGGGTTGTGGAGGTCAGACAGGCAGTCGCTCCATGTAAAACACTGGTACTCACCTGAATCCGGTAAGACTGGAAGCCGACCCTAACAATAATTGGGAAAAAGGCTAAAAGACAACAAACGTTTGAAGTAAATTGGTACATAATCATTTATAACTAAAAGCCTCATAATTGATTGGGTTATTATTCTAAAAGCGCTTACACTGATAGACTTTTCAAGTATATGTGGTACAAATTCTCGAGCTTCAAATACATCTGGCTGCTTATCCAATTTTGGTTTATCGCAAAAGATAACTCCATCTAGTTCTACACCTCCACACCTATAACATTCAACAGAACTTCAATTATTTGGAACACACACTTCGTCTGTTTTAATTTTTGGAAGCTTAATTAAAATTTGTTGGTGTATTATCACCATTTACTTACCGAACTAAAGTATTTCTTTCAGCTATCTCTGCTTTATAATATTTAACATCATCCAAAACAGTTGGTGTATAATTTTTATGTCCATCCACATGTATGCTTAGCTTTTTGATTATCTTTGGAGTAGATACTCCGTCATGATCTCTTGAGAATGCGTAGAGCTGTAGAAGTGAATCAAGGAAGGTAGCCCATTCGCCAGTCCATTTGATGTACGCAGTATTACGAGAAGTATTCACTGAGTGAATAGTTTTAAAGTCATCCCTGAAAACAAAACTCAAATTATTAAGTTATTTATTTCTCTAAGTGGTTTTGACAAACTTTTGTTTTGTGCTGAATCTTAAAACCATAATTTCCGGTTGCAAATTCGTCACACTAGAAAATTCTTGCCTTTACACAACACATAAAGATAAACTTTATGATACCCGGATAGAGGCGGTTCTTAAAGTTGGTGCAGCACAAGTTGTAGGATTAAGACATCCTTAGTTTAAAGGTCATGTTTATTAATTAAAAAAAAAGGACAATGACGACACCTTAATTCATGATACATTTAAAAAAATTTGAATCTTAATTATAAATGCGAAAGTTTAGATGGAATGGAGTTTAAATGGATGTTGATTGTTGTGATTTCTTGCTCTATCACGTTAGAACGGCTGAACGGGTCTGAATGAAATTTGGCACAAATATAGATAATAGTCTGGAATAAAACAAATGCAAATAGGTTCTATTTATAATGGTTGTATGTTCCTGTGGGATAACCCCCGAAATTCATGTGGGTGAAGCCGCTGGCAAAAGCTAGTATTGTAATAAAGCAAGAGGACAGGCACCCAACGTCGTCGCCAAGAAAGGCCAAGAAAACGCTCGTGTGACGGCTCAGAGGCGTTTACGATGGACTGGTCTGAAAAATCAACACACCGGGGAGAATAGAAGGCTATGAGGCAGACACTTGCCCAGCAGAGGGACAAAATAGGTTAAAAAAGCAATAAAACATACCCGTAAGAATACCCCTTCATACGTAAAAGTGTGTAAAAATCTATTCCACTTATTAGAATATCATCGTCGCTGCTATCTTTGTTTGCCATTCGAACAATATTTGCAAAACCTTTTACAAAGCCAGATGCGATGTGTGTTTTTCCGGTGAAAACCTAAACCCAAATTATTATAAGAATAAGCAAGGACACGTTCATAATGATGATAATTATTCGGTTTACATCATCACATCACATCATCAGCCTATTAATGTTCTCTGTGGGCCGTAATCCACCACGAGGGCCCAGTGCGGATTAGTGGATATCACATGTCGAATTTTTGGTTCTAGGACATGCCGGTTTCCTCACGATGTTTTCCTTCACCGTTTTGAGAGCAGTGGTGAAGAAATAATTTGCACAAAGTAAAGCGCCTGCCTGGGCTCGAACCCACGACCTACAACTTGTAAGTCGCGGCAATACCACTGGGCCACCACTGCTCATCATTATTCGGTTAAAAACAGGTAAAGTTATAAAGATACGATAAGATTAAAGATTGTTCATGAAGAAACCTTCCCAACGTACCTCAAATCGATTGGAGCCATCCTGGATTGCTATCCTAAGTCTCAGTACATCGTCAGCTTCAATAGTTAGTTGACAATGAAAGTTAATATCGTAGAAAGTAATTGGCATGTTTGTGTAGTATTTTCCGCTTTTCATTGCTAAAGTCTCCCATATAAACATAAGAAGAGCAGTTTCAGGAACCTCGTTAATGCCTGAAAATATGGTATTGAAAATATCAAGCTTTGTAACCTCTCAGAATGTAACACAATTTTTTATTTACCCATTTTCCCAGACAGACATTGGGATGTACCGCTCTGCAGGTTGGTACGAAATCCTCACTAATACGAGGGGGGTCAAAAATAAGTTAGAATGAGATAGAATATAATGACTATTGATAACTTAATAATTTATTTTTCTACATAGTTTCCGAGTCTCTCTACACACCGAGTCCAGCGCTTTTCCAAGGCTTCAATCCCTTTCACAAAAAAAGTTTTGTCTAGGTCCTGCAAAAAGCTCTCCACGGCATCTATCACCTCGTTATCGTCTTCGTACCTGTTTCCCCTTAAGTATTATTTCAATTTGGGGAACAAATTAAATTCGCTAGCCGCCAGATCTGGTGAATAAGGGGGGTGGTCAACCAATTCAAAGCCAGCTTGCTGAATGGCAGCCATCGGAACTGCCGAACTGTGCGCGGATGCGTTTTCATGATGAAACAGCACGCCCCTTCGAAGTTTCCCTCTCCTTTTCTCTTTGATGGCATTTCTCAATTTGGGAATTAAAGCTGCATAATATTAGCCGGTACCGTATGGTGACGGTCGTAAAGAATTTCACCATCCCATATCTTCCCGTGGGTGTCGTAAGGGGCGACTAAGGGAAAAACCAGAGAATGGGCAGCAGCGTTCTCTGTGCACTTTAAGAACAAACTGCGATCGCCAACCCGCCTGCCAAGCGTGGCGATTTTGGCAAACCCCCCCAAACCATGAATAGCACAATTAAAAAATGGCCCCGAGTGCCCGGCAGCCTGTCTACCCTCGACTACGGTAGCGGTCGAGGCGATGGCGTGGCAAGGGGTGCAAAGAATCCCCGGAGTGGACCCGGCTACCCCAATAAACACCGACGACTGGACCTGGCAACGTACAACACGCAAACACTCCGGATCGACGAGAAGATAGCCGAACTCGAGGAAGAATTGAGCAGGTTGCGATGGAGTATTATAGGGTTATCTGAAGTCCGAAGAGAGGAGGAGGACACGATAATCCTCAACTCCGGTAACCTGCTCTATTTCCGAGAGGGTGACCGTCCACAAGTCCCTTGTGAACAACCTGGTGAAGATCGAGAGTGTGTCGAACAGGGTGGCGTACCTTATACTCAGAATATCCTCAAGATATTCGCTGAAGGTCATACAGGTTTACGCCCCAACCTCGGCACACCCCGACGACGAGGTAGAGACCATGTATGAGGATATCTCTATAGCCATGCATGGTTTCAAAACTCACTTCACCGTTGTCATGGGGGACTTCAACACAAAACTGGGCAAACGAGACGAGGATGAGCTGCAAGTGGGGCAATTTGTAGTTGGACGTCGGAACCACCGGGGTCACCTACTGGCCAGTTTTATGGAGAAGGAAGGCCTCTATATGATGAACTCCTTCTTCAGAAAGCGTGAGCACAGGAAGTGGACATGGCAATGCCCCGATGGTGGAACTAAAAACGAGATCGACTTCATCATGTCAACCAAGAAGCAAATGTTCAATGATGTCTCTGTGATCAATTCGGTGAAAACCGGGAGTGATCACCGTATGGTAAGAGACACATTGAACATTCATATCAAGCTTGAAAGGTCTCGACTGATGAAGTCCACGCTCCGTCCAGCACAGATACAGATCCAAAACCCTGAAACCTTTCAGCTCGAACACCAGAATCGTTTCGAGTGCCTAGGGAGCTCCGTGGTCGAATACAGCGATGGGTTCGTGGAAGCTGTCCATACGGTCGGGTCAAAGTTTTTCAAGACTCAGAAGGAATCAGAGAGCTTTTTTTTCTATATGTACGGCGGGTACATATAGAAAAAAAAGCTCTCTGATCCTACTCTCAAGCTAATGAAAGATAGGCGTGAGATGATCCTGCAGTCTTCAGACGATGCGGTGAAATACCGGCAGTTAAATAGACGGATCTAAAAGTCCTTGAAAACAGACCTCCGCCGCTTTAATGCCGAAAGCATTAAAGATGCTATCGAGCGTAATAAGGGCTCCAAGTTCTTTGCAAAAGAACTGTCTATTGGGCAGAGCCAGCTCACAAAACTGAAGACCGATGATGGCAGGATTGTATCCGCCAAACCGGAGCTTTTGAGGGAGATCGAGAGTTTCTATGGGCAGTTGTACACGTCAACCAGTAAACCCGTTGCGAACCTAGGCCTGTAATAGTGGTTCCACGCTCCAGGTAATCAATCAACAATATCCCTTCTGAGTCCCAAAATATTGAGGCCATAACCTTGCCAGCCAATGCCACGACACGAAACTTCTTCGGGGTCGGTGATAATGGCTGTTTCCATTGCGAAGATTGCTGTTTTGTCTCGGGATCAAAATAATGGACCCATGTTTCGTCCATTGTTACGAAACGAGACAAATAGTTTTCAGAATCTTCTTGAAACTTGTCCAACAATATCTTCGAAATATCAAGTCGATTTTGTTTCTGACTGTCTGTTAACATTCTCGGCACCCATCTTGCGAAGACTTTTCTCATGTTCAAAGATTGTTTTAATATGGATACTTCCATATGAAATGCCCGTTTCTTGAATTAAGTATCCGATGGTAACTCTTCGATCGCTCAATTCAATTTTCTCTACTTTCGCAACATTTTTTTGGGTGACTGACGTTGATGGACGGCCGCAACGATGTTCGTCTTCCGTGCTCGTTCTCCCTACTCGAAATTGAGAAGCACACCTTGCGACAGTCGAATACGGCGGAGCAGACTCTCCTAATGTCGCCTCCAAATCGCAACGAATCTCTTGCGTCGTGACCTTTTTTAAGCAGAGGTATTTAATAACGGCCTCACACTTCGTTTTTACTCATTTTCGAGAACACGTTCCGACACGAAGCAAACAAATGACTACATTCAGAAAAAAACAAAATAGAATCGAAGATTTTTTTAAAATTAATATTACAAATATGTATCTGAGCTATGCCTGCCAGTAATTTTTTTTCTTACCAAGGCGTATGTCGTTCTCACTACTTTTTGATCCCTCCTAGTGTTATAAAGGCCTTTTGCCTTTTGTGCGTGTTTGTATATTTGTTGCTCTTTCAGGCATTAGCTACTGAACGAGTCTGGATGAAATTTGGCGCAGAAATAGATTATAGTCTGAAATAGCACATAGGATACTTTTTACCCATACAATATGGAATATGTTCCCTTGGGATAATTTTCGACATTCACGCGGGTGAACCCGCTAGCAGAAACTTGAAAACATGAATACGCCCACCAATACTGGAGAACGTGCCCGCCTGCTGGATGTGAGTGAGTGGGAGTCTGGCCTCTGGCTACAGGCACTACTGTAACTTAACATAGGTAACATGTTGAGTGACAACACCTTTCGGATCGCTACATGGGTACTCCTAGTGGAGCTCCACATCGTTGACAGTGTGGTGAAGCAGTCGAACGCCTCGGACACCATGGTCTATCCTGCAGTAGGAGCGCTGTCGGATAGCACGGCACGCCAGCATTAATGACATCATACGTCAGGCAGCCACCGCTTAGGTGCCAGCTGATTTAGAACCCAAACATTTGGCACGCGACGATGAGAAGAGGCTAGAAGGAATGGCATTAATGCCTTGAAAGTTGGGCATGCCTTAGGTGTGGTATGCAACATAAGTCGACACACTTGCGCCATCCCATCTTCTTAGTACGGTAGGCTGTACTGGGGCAAAAAACCTCAAACAGCGAAAATATAACAACCTTTTTAGAAGTTATATGTTTGAGTCGTTTGGGGTTGAAACATTAGGTCAATGGGGTCCGAGTGCTCATCAATTTTTTTAAGACAATATTAAACAGCTATTCGACTCTTCAAGCGACTAGAGGGCTGGGCCTTACTTCGGCCAGAGAATCAGCAAAGCAATTCAACGTGACAATTTTCCCAGCGTTCTGCGCACCTTTTCTATTGACAACGAGCCCCATTCTCGCTTCTATTTGAGGTACGTTTTTACTAGTGTTATGTTTTAACATATCATTAATTAAATGTTAATATTATCTTTTATTAAAGAAGAATATATATTTTGAGTTTTTGTATAGATTACCATTTCTGACGAATCCTTTCATGAATTTATGTTCGTCATCATAAGTAGATATGACAAAATCACGTGCAGCCGTCCCTTTGACGTTTTTGTTCACATGAACAAGTTCAGGCCTGAAAGCACCAATAGATTTGTATAAAAAGACCAAAGACATGTATCCTTCTGAATATTGTGAAAAAAATGCTCCTAAATAATTACAAAAAAGGCTACTTGAGACAAAGAAATACCGAAATAACGAAGCCAAACATAGGCTCTTATTGAGAAAAATTCTAAATAAACTATTTGAATATAATTACCAATCAACACTATGGTCCCATTCAACCAAATGGGACAACAGCGGTGTTTCTGTTGAAACTGGGAACTCCACTTTAGGGTACAATTCATCAATGATAGGATTTAAGCCATTCTCGAATAACCTGAAACAGATTGAAATCATTATAGTTATGTTACCTAGTAAACGGAAAGAAAGAAAACACAAATGGAATAAAAATACAACAGATAAATAACCAATAAATAAGATGACACATCGCTGATAAATAATTAATAGGGACTCACGTCCAAGCGTTTTTAAAATTATGTTTAAGTCTGCTGTACCTAATATGGAGCTTGCGTAATGCCAGTAGCCGGGCACAAATCCAGATTTCGAGCTCTTTCTGGGTAATTACATACAGAAAAATCTAATAAAACTTTACCCGATTCGGGCATCAAAACCAGGACCATAATTTCAGCACTAGCGTTTGCAACTTCTAGATCACCGAGGCAGTCAGCTTTATAAAAATACTGATTTACAATGGTGTGCGTGTCAGAAATTACAATGAACCCCGAACTGTATATTATTATTATAACTACTTACTTTCCCACACTTTGCAATAAGAAACTGACTGGGTCCGGGTTAGCTCGCTTTGTCAAAGACATGTTAACACAGTCGCCATGTGATCTCTTTACAATCGCTTGCAGAAGACCGTGGGGTGCTATTTCAATCAATATAGCGTCTTTTGGTATAAGACTGGCATTCTCTTCAAACAGTACCGGACTCTAAAAAAGAATATGAATATGAAGATGAATATGTTTTAAATATTTTAAAATGTAATATTACACACCAGAGCCTGTTTTTTTCTAAACGGCAAAGACTTGACCTTCGGATGGTGACTCAACAACCTCATATTTTGCCTGACCAGAGTTTTTGAAGTTTACAAGTTACGCTAGCCACCACGTCGCTGCTCACCTCTGCATTTAACTATTTCTAGCGAAATCTTGCTTCATTAAAAATCTGTCAATAATTTAAAAAACCGGACAAGTGTCGGACTTCGCACATTTAGGGTGCCATACCAAACCGCAAAATCTAGCTGGTTGTAATAGGAAAAATCTGATTTATAAATTGATTGGTATTTGTTAGTAAAATATACGTGATAATAAACATTATCACGAAATTTAAAGTTATTAAAATCTTTGGAACAAAATTCTGTAAAAAAAAGCTGACTTTAGTGGCTTCTCATTCCAATACCTTTTAAAACAAAAAACTTTTTTGCAAAAAAATACTACCGACTTCCAAATGAAAAACTACAAAGTGAAAAATAACTTAACTCTTGGAAGTCGGTGTCTGACGTAGGTACCATTTTTTTTCGATATGGACACCGACTTTTTTTTTCCCTTTTTAGTTTTGTCTACCTAATAGATACGCAAGTTGTTTCCTAAGGTCCCTATAACGCCGAATAGATTACCCGAATAACATGAAACTTGAACATAACCGGTGAAATGAGAGATCTGCCGACCCCTTTAGAGCGTACTGGCGTGATGTTATGTTATAAAATGGTATAAACAATAAACAGACATGCGATTGCAGCAATCCCGAGAGTGTTGCCGTTATTTATTGAAGAGTTCTGTTGTATATCTCCGAAGTTCTTGATCAGACCTTCACCAAATTTAAATGGGACCAATTTCAAAACATACTCATTCAAACAAAAAAAGAATTTTCAAAATCGGTCCACAATTGACGGAGATATCGGTGAACATACACAAAAAAAAAAAAAAAAAAAAACAAACATAAAGTCGAACATAGAACCTCCTCCTTTTTGGAAAGTCGGTTAAAAAATACGCTATTTCTCTACTCAACAAGTTCTAACCAACGATATACCTTTCGATAGGGTAGGTAATTTTTTTTCGCAATCTCTTTTGTTTGTACGGGAGCCCCCCTAAAAAGCATTATTATAAATATTATTTGATATATTTCAATGGCTTTGGTTCAACAAGGTGCTTATACTGTGAAAATTTGAAGACTGTAGCGACGACGACAGCGGACAGATGGACAGACTGCTAAATGAACAGACAGACAGACACGTGAGTGTTAGCTCCGTTTGGACCCTTCGGGTACAGAACCCTAAGAAACGGTATTTACCAGCAAGTTACTGGTAAAATATTCGGAAGAAGCATATTTTGATTCTTCTTTATTCCATTGCTCCTGTGGTACTGACGTTGATATCCATTTCTCGCTGCGTAGCTTTGGATCCGGGATCAACTTTTTCATTGACGATAATAAAACTGGACCTACGGAAGCAAACAATTGTTTTGATAAATATAAAAAAAATATAAAAAAAGTATTGATATCTTTAATATTGTATCAATGGATCCATTTTGGTTCAAACATTTGAAATAATAGATCTTACCAGCATTTGCGATGTATGTTGAGTGGTAGGGAATATTAGAACATGCAACTTCTCTAGCAAAGTATCCACGCTTGGTGAGTTCAGATACAAATTCCTTCATGATATCAGCGGGTCCAGAAATAGTAGCAGATTCAGCACTGTTATGACAAGCAACTTCAATTCCGGGTGGACATAATGTTAGGACCTGCAATATTATTACAAAAATAAAACAGTATTTAAACAGTACCAATTTGTAAAGATAAAAAAGCCCGGTTTTGGAAGTCGGTTTATTTCCATGTGATTTTTATTATTTTATATTTACAAATTGATACTGTTTTATGTACCAGATCGACCCTCCACAGGATTTAAACGACCAAAATTTAACGGTGTTTAGGCACTACCACCGACGAAGTCAAGGACCGGGCAAAGTATTTAAATTACTTTAGTCTCACCAACACGTTGTAGCAGAAGATTAGAGAAGACATGGAAACACAGGTATTGATACTATACATACATTACTGTAACCTAGACCAACAGCTGCCATTGATCCTCTGATAAACGGCGTCTCGATAGAAATCAAACCTCTATTATACGACGATAAAATTGTTTCTTCTGCAGTAAAACATCCGTCTGCATAGGCACATCCAAGTTCACCTATGCTGTGACCTGAGTTATTAAAAAAAACACGGAACTATATATATTAAGGAAATTGTTATATAGTGTGAAGTCTCTAACATTTATGGGAACTTACCTATAATATAATTAGGAACAATTCCTATAGTCTTAAGCAAATCTGTAAGGCCAATTTGTATTGCAGTTATTCCGACCATAGAGTTTAAAATATTATCAAATACAGACTGGTCTGGATCAGTCAGAATGTTTATTATATCAACATCAAGTGGTTCAAGTACTCTACGGCATCTGTAATAATGTAGTTTAATCATTTATTTAAGAATTCAAATAACATGGTCCAATTTATCTTGGTAGAATTATTATATTGAAATTAATAAAAATATTCGTATGAAGTTCATTCATCTTTGTTCTTATTATTAGATTTTTAAATATTTATTTAAAAAAAAAAACATTATAAAATGCAAATAATAGAGGGCAACCGGTATTGGAAACAGGGTCTAAGCTACCGGCGGTCAGGGTTCCAGAGAGAGGAACCTCCTAACCATACGAGCCGTGTCCAGCAGTACTGCTTTCTGGATCAGGCCCTTGACCCAGCCGCCTAATGAGAGCCTCCTAAGGAGTTGTCGAGGCTCGTGGCTATTAAGCCATTGGCTGACACGACTATCGGTAAAATGATATCTGAGTCCACATCCCACTTGTCGACAACCTCGCGAGCCAAGTCAAGATACTTGTTTTTCTAAGCTTTCTCGGTTTTTATGAGGTTCCCGTCATGCGGGACGGCAATGTCAACAATCGTTGTACGCTTCTCGATTCACCACCAAAATATCAGGGTTATTGGTTACAATAGTCCTGTCAGTTATGATGGAACGATCCCAGTACAATGTGATATTGCCATTTTTAAGAACTGGGTCGGGCACATACCTGTAGTACGGCACCCCCTATCCCACAAGTGTGTATTTCAGAGCAAGTTGCTGATGGATAATCCTGGCTACAAGGTTGTGCCTATGCAAGTACTCTTCGTTAGCTAGACGAGAACAACCAGAGATAATGTGGCGGATCGATTCACCCGGTCGGTGATATGCCCGACAGATGTCAACCGTGCCAACCTTCACAATAAATCGCCGTTAGTTATTCGTCATGATAATTTCGTTCATAATTGCACAGACAAAACTTTCGGTTTCCCCAAAAAGGTCACCGAAACGCAACCAAGCTACGGACGCTAACTGGTCTACATTGGACCTATGTAGGGCCCGGCAAAAGCGTCCGTGGAGTTCCTTACTCTGCCGTACCACCATGCGATCGTTAGTGTCAAGCACTACAGGTTTGCCTAGGATACCAGATTTGCCTAGGATAATAGGTTTGCCTAATTCGCCAAGGAGAGCGGGGATAGTCCCTTGTCCACCGCTGCTACATTTCTTCTGAATATTTTTATTATTTCTTCCTTTCCTGATCCTATTATTTGGTGTCGGGTCTCGTCAATTCTCTGCGCCAAGTTATACTGTCTTGGGTTGTCTGTTCGGGTAATTGGGCTTGCTATAAATGTTTTAGTAACTCATGACAATACAAATAAAACAATAAATTAAAACAAAATCAATATAAATATCGAATAATTTAGATTATCAAAGGGAATTAAAAAATGTCAAAATATCGAAATTATTTTAATTCAATAAAAGAAAATAGAAAAATATTTAAATTAAAATGTGAAGACAATAAAAAAAAATTGGCAATTAAAATAAAATAGTACACAATGATAGTAATGATTAAGAAAGCCACTCAAAGTTTTAGATAATATTATAAAAAGGGAAATTTTAAAATATTTTGCTCCTTACCTCTCAATTGCAGCAGCAAATATAGGAATGCGCAATAATTCAGTGCCCATACAATTCCATTGGGATCCCATGCCACTGTATAAGAAGCACACCGGACGACTAGTGCCTGAATAGATTTGGAAGCTTTTTGCCAAACTTATTGTTTCATTATTTTCATTTGTATCTGTAATGGCATAATTATAATTAATTTTCAGTTTTAAACTAAAATTATAGATACTATTTGTAGTAAAATATATTGTTCTTGCAGATATAAACCTATCAGTAAAAATATTGTATGCCGCATTTTTCAAGCATGCATGTGTCACTACCAGGAATTAAAGAATAAAAATACAGGGCATAGTCCAGTGCCTATGTGTCCAGTTTCATCCAAATCCGATCAGCCGTTGAAACCATGTTTGGAACACTACTTGCAAACAAACAGCATAGCGTATTTGCTTTTGCGCAATTTTACATTCAAACATTCAGTCTGTTCAAAGATTGTTGAATTTACCTAGTATTGTATATCCACGACCTGTATGACCTGGGAAGTTAATTTTGTAGATATTATGAAGCAAAGCTATCTGTTCAGGGTCTATTGGTTGGCTCTTCAATTCGTCAATGACTTTGTTCACACAGCGCTCATCTCTGCCAGACAGGACTACTAGACGAGGTATACTAGATTTGTAGCGATTGTGATCCTGAAATAAATAAGTCATTAATCTATACTTATATACAAATACTAATATAATAATGTGGAAGAGTTCGATTATTTGTTTTTTGAATGCGCTAATCTCTGAAACTACCAGTCGGATTTGAAAAAATATATTTTTATCAAATATATTATTTAATATATTTGATAGCCACATTCATGAGGAATAATATATTACATTACGCTCATCATCATCATCTTGCTGCCCTTATCCCATGTTATTTGGGTTCGGCGCAACACGTTTTGTTCTTCCATACCGTTATGTCCCCAGTTACGCTATTAGTGACTCCCTTTTCCTTCATATAACTCCTCACAAAGTAAAATAAGTTCTATATTAATATTTGTAAAGTCGGAAGAAACAACGCTATCGAATTTCTTTATTAGCGTGCGCTTGGGTAGTGGCTAATTATAAGTAAGTACAAAGATTTTAAGTAGATTTAAAAAAAAACTACGACACTATATAATTATCCATCTCTGATAAAGAAGTTACAATATGGCATTTTAGGTCAAATAATTTATCTTTATAATATATAAAACACCAAAAATATTTCTTCACATGTCCATTATACGTTGAAAACATTCAACAAATGTGTCTCAAACCGCTTTCCCAAATCAATCTGCCTAGCCTTTTTCTCAACTATATTGGGGTCAGCTTCCATTCTAACCGGAAAATGGTTTAATTATGACAAAAAAAATACAAATTGGTAGATAAGTAGGTAAAGGTTGGGTAGGTAAGTAGTGTGGCATTTCACCACAAAGAAAAACTCTTCGGATTTGTTTTTCTTCTTTTGGGCAGTACACTGGCTGCTTACAACTTTTAAATATTTTCACATTTCGAGTTCAAAAATATCCGTTTTGGTAGTAAATTTTTGAGTGCCAGCGATGAGGCAGGTTTAATTATTTCCTTTTAGTAATATAAATCCAAATTTTAGGAGTGATTCTTAAAATCTCCTGTTTAATAGCGTGATGTGCCGATAAAGTTTCAGTGGTTGGAAGATCCTGTTATATCGCGGTCCGGATGTGTGCAAGCTGTTGGGTGCAAATGCAAATACACCTTAACATTAATTATTGTAAATGCAATGCAAATGTCAGTGTAATGTAAAATGTCAATGAGTGCCAACGGGCTGGAATCAAGAAATAAAAATGCAAGTTGTCCGACCCAAACCGCGTCTAATAGAACACTAAATTAAGTATTGATACAAATGCATCATCAATGCTCTGCTTGCTGCTGCTTCATGATTGTCATCATCAATCTAATGTAGGTCGCACGTGTAAGTGCAAAGGTGCGAGTCTACTTATTGCACAACTCCTTACTTACTTAACAATTTTAAAACCCATGTACGTGCACCGTACATATTGCCACCACAAAGAATGGTAACAACTACTAAACTAAACATTAAACTAAGAAAATTAAGACAAGAACGACTGTAGAAACTAATGCAGAGAACTGATGTAGTCGGTCTAATATGTAATGTAAAATATATGTATGACTTATGTAAAATGCTATGTAAATGTACACTTAAAATCCATAAATGTAATTGTCATACTCCCTAATCACACACGTCACTATGTTTTTCAGTGTCAAATTTCACTTCACTTAAGGCACGATCAACACTTATCACTTCGATCACTTTTGAATCCCGTTTGTTGACTTTGCTACACCCGTCCTCGATGTCATCTTCTTCTTCTCGTCCTCTTCTGCTTATCGCATGTCGCGAACCCTCCACCTATCTTCTGGTGCTCGTCTTTCTCCAAAAGTACACCGATGTTACAGACAGTGCAATACTAATCGTTATTACAACATAGATTGCGGTGTATTGGTGAATGTCGTGGGGGGATAAGGTTTTCAGTTTTGATGCTCTTTAATCGAGCATAGTTGTGTGTCAATCTTGTGGAACATTTCTTCGTGCGTTTCGATAGGCAATGACGAGTTGCGGATCGACGTATTGATGATGTTGTTGATGGGAGAGATCGTGGGTATGATCATGGCGAATGGTTCATTGACTATGACGTCAGTTTTATGTTCTATGTATGCGTGCAACATGAATGAGTCACCCTGCAAGTTACATCCTCGTTTAAGTGTAATCAGACCCGAATGATGTAACGACTCCGATTTCATTTGAGCGCCGCAAACTAATTGTACTTCGCACGTGCCACAACAATAATAAAACCATGTGTTTTGCTGGTGTGTAGTGTTTACCCACTAGTCAGCGCATTTCTTTATTTCCGTGTGACAGCATACACTGTGTTCTTCATTGTCTTGGATCAGCTGTACATCGCAAATTGACTTGCGTCGGTCACCGGTGCTATAGATAGGGTGGTTTAATTTGCACATTAATGTTTTGTCCTGGATCTTTTGGCATTCTTGAACGTCAGATTGTTCGAGGGGTATGAACGAGTATTGGTTGGCGTTAAATGCTATTAGTTCAGAATTCGGGATGACTTACATCACCCGATTAATGCCGATGCGTTGAGGTATGCTAATAAGTTTGTTCAGATCGTATAGAGCATAATTCAAAATAGGTATTTTTACTTCCATCAGTAAATATTGCTGTGTAATGCGTGCATGTATTCGGAACAGTCTGTAGATATCTCGTACATCATTCTGGACTTCCGGAAGCGTGACGTCGCGAGGTAGCTATCTAGCTACTCTATCCAATTCGCTTTGCATTTGAGTTGGTGATAGTAAGTGTACGTCCATATGACCCTGGTACATGTTTGTCAGCGTATTGATGAGGGTTGGTTGGATTTCCTTTAGATTTTGGGCCATTTTTTCTGCAGCTATTGCCGATGTAATGATGTAGAATGCATTTGCGGTGTCATGTTCATTGTTTTCTGTTTTATTTTCCAGACTAGTAAGGTGGTCATTCATCAAGGTGAATTGCTTAACCATTATTGCTTCATTGCGTTGTATGATGTTATGCTCGGTTTCTAAAATGCTTGTATAATTTTTCAGAAGGTGTAATAAATGGTTCTCATTGTGTTGAATGGAGTTGATGTCGTGTTCGTACTTTTCTGCGAAGTGCTGATCTAGTACTCCAAATAGTGAGTTGGCGACATATCCCACTTCATCGATTAATCCTCTTTTGAATCTATGTTGAATTAATCGCTGGGACTTCAATCATCATCATCATCATCATCATTTCAGCCGAAAAACGTCCACTGCTGGACATAGGCCTCCCCCAAGCGTCGCCACATTGACCGATCCCATGCGTCTCGCATCCAGCGCCTTCCCGCAACCTTAACCAGGTCATCGGTCCACCTAGAGGGAGGCCTTCCAACGTATCGTCTTCCAGTTCGCGGTCGCCATTCCAGAACTTTTCGGCCCCATCGGCCATCGGTTCTGCGAGCAATGTGCCCTGCCCACTGCCACTTAAGTTTGGCAATTCTTCGGGCTAAATCGGTAACTTATGTTCTCCTGCAGATATCATCATTTCTGACGTGATCACGCAAGGAAATGCCGAGCATAGCCCTCTCCATTGGCCTTTGGGTGACTTTAAGCTTTCTGATAAGGCCCATTGTGAGCGACCACGTCTCGGTCCCATCGGGTGATCACTGGCAACACACACTGGTCATAGACTTTTGTCTTGAGACACTGCGGTAAATTGGACGAGAAGATACTACACAACTTCCCGAACGCCGCCCAGCCGAGTCGGATTCGACGGTTGACCTCTTTCTCGAAGTTTCTCGTAGCGCTAAGTATTCGCAGTTCTGAATATCAATCATAATAATAATAAATAATAATAAATAAATTTATTTTCAGTATCTTTACAACTTCTACAATATATCTTACAAAGGGGTCTCCTTTTAAGTATGAGAAATACCTGTGCTAGGAGGCCCCGCTCTTCTAAAACTAGTACAATAGTATGTAGGAGTGTGCTTACATTCACTTTTACAATTTGGTAACTTATTAACTAATGGAAGAAAAAAATAAATAAAGCAAAATGTATACAAACAAAAACGATTAATTTAACACATGTACGTTTATGGGTGGGAGTGGGTGTGTGTTGTGTAAGTGTATGTGTGTGTGTGTGTGTGTGTGTGTGTTGTGTAAGTGTATGTGTGTCTGTGTGTGTGTGTGTGTGTGCATGTATGTAAAGAGTGCGTCATTCGGAGATATGTTGGTGTATGCGTCACTTATCATCAGAACATCAGACGACAGTTTGTACAAGAGTTTCAATGTCGTCATAGTTTTTGTTTTTTAGCCAATTTATCATAGATTTTTTACAATCTCGATAAGTCATGGGGAAAATATTTATAAGTTTATTTAGTTTGTTGTAGATGGAAGCGGATTGTCTGGTATACTGTCTTTTTGCGTAAGTCGTTTTAACAGAGACTTCCGGCGCAACAAGATATTTCCTTCTTTTCTTGTCGAGGTTGATATCAAAAGGGAGAGTTTTATGGAGTTTTAAAACAGTATGGAGGACATATAATTTCCTGACTGTAAGCAGACCGGTTAGGGAATAAAGGCTATCAGTAGGGAATCTATACGATTTGAAATACATGACCTTCAACAGAGATCTTTGTGCTCGCTCCAATTCCAAAAATTTAATCTTTGTAGCCCCGCCCCAAACAGGTATACAGTACACTAAAACTGACTGGGCCAGTGATACATAAATTTGGTTTAAGAGAGTCTTGGAGGTAACATGTCTTAAAGTCTTGAATATCCAAATGAGCTTTCTAGTTCGAGCCATGACCATTTCTGTATGCAGATGCCAAGATAAGCGTTGGTCAACCATAATACCAAGATACTTGATATCAGTCACTTTTGTGATTTCATTACAAAAACAATTTGTACTAAAAAGGAAATTATCACAACTATGGATTCTAAGGTTATAGTTAGGTCCGGGTTGAGTGATTTTGTTCTTTGTAAACGCGATATACTTAGTTTTTGAGGTGTTTAATGTTAGCAAATAAGAATTTAACCATTTAGCAATCTTCGCGAGCCCCCTTTCAGCATTTCCATATACAGATACCCATGTATCTCCAGTGAAAGCAAGGGCTGTGTCATCTGCATAGGAGAAAACGCGTCCATTCTCAAGCTTCATTTCGCAAAGATTATTAATGTAAATAAGGAAAAGCGTCGGACCCAGAACACTACCTTGTGGGACACCGAAACTCACCCCTAACTCTTCACTGACGTAATTCCCTATTTTCACACATTGCTTTCTATCCTGCAGATAATCTATTAGCAGAGATAAGGGGACTCCTCTAATACCTATGTTATCTAGACTACGCACAAGGATGGGAACAGAGACGGTGTCAAAAGCTTTTTTTGGATCCAGGAAAACAGTAAGACACTTTTTTCCTGTATCCACTTGTTCCACAATATGAGAAGTCAATGCTGAGACTGCGTCCTCTGTCGATAATCCTTGTCTAAATCCGTATTGAGCACGAGATATAATATTATATTTGTTAAGGTAGTTTATTAACCGAGAGTTGATTAACTTTTCTATAATTTTTGAGATTGCAGGTAAAACCGAGATGGGTCTATAATTGCTCGCATCATCTCTGTTGCCACCCTTGTACACAGGCGTAATAATGGCTTTTTTCAGGGCGGGTGGGAAAATACCTTGCGTAAAACACAGATTAGCTAGATGTGAAATTATTGGTACCACCACTTCGTGGGAAGATTTAAGAAATTTGGTAGATATGTTGTCCCATCCCGGTGCGCTCTCAGTTTTAAGACTCATCAATACACTATGCACTTCCGTAGGATTAGTTTCTAGAAGCACAAAGGATGAGACTTGTGATTCGATTAAGGTATAAGTACCTGAATCCTGCGACAGATTGGAAGAAATAATCTCTTCAGCCAAAGTCTTACCAATGTTAGAAAAATAGTTGTTTACTTGATTAACTGAGTCTTGGGGATTTGGCTTTATATCTAATAAATCTATATTTTGAGTTTTACTTTGTTTGCGATGCGTGATATTATTTACAGCTCTCCACATTTTTTTGGTATCTTTATTTGCCTTATTAATCTGTTCCTTGTCATATTTTCTTTTAAGTTTTTTAATAAGGCTATTGCAGTGATTACGATATCTTCTGTATGTTAGTTTTAAGATATCGTTATTAGGATCTGAGCGTAATTTTCTCTGCATGTTATTCCTGTTCTGGATACAACGTAAGATTCCCAAAGTTATCCACGGCTTAATTATGCGGTTATTTCTCGGAACTAAGGTAGTAATGGTATTTTGTAAAAGGCAATATCTGAGTTTGTCAACCAACAGATCAGTCAAAGCAACAGGATCACTCACTGAAACCAGATCAAAAACATTACTTTCTTTTAGGGTAGCCATCGCTCCCCCAAAATCAACAGATGTTTTTACTTTAGAGCATTTTTGTGCGTTTACGATATCAGATAACCTCAAGAATATCATGAAGTGATCCGTTATCGTAGTATTTAGAACAGCGATAGAGGCAGCTTTTTTGTTTTTGTCTATTCTCAAAATAAAATGATCCAGACAATTTTCGCCTCTGGTTGGCAGTGAATGACCCGGAAATAAGCCGTGCATTGCCAGCATGTTCAGGTAGCTATGTCGGTTAGCGCGCTCATTTGTTTGTCCGTTAATTTTATGGATAATATTTATATTTATATCGCCTGTTATTACAATGTTATTACATGATTTTAGGGAATTCAGATGATCATTGAGAGAAGTTACAAAGTTGTCAGCATTTGTGATTGACGGTGAGCGGTAGATACCCAGGACAACAAGATTGGGCATGCTTATTTGTAAGCAAGATGCGTGAGCCAATATTATTTCATTGACACTAACTTTGTGCGAGTTTTTAACATAAGCAACTACGCCGTCGCAGCGGTTCATGTGGTTAGTAGAAGAGAACGATAGATAATTTTCAATTTCGGGGAGAGGTTTGTTAGCGTCCAGCCTGCATTCGCTTAGAATGATTAGATCGACATCAAACTTGAAGTGAGTTAGAGTAACTTGTAAATCATCCAGATTACTATAAATGCTTCTTATATTTTGTGAGACAATTGTGAAATCTATGTTTTGTATATTGAGCTGCTTGGAAAACTCCTCAATTTGAAATTCATTACATTGCGCAATAACTGTATCGTCTATTTCTTGCATAATTGTGCGTGTACTATCCATAGAAAAGACAATATAGCGAGGTGTGATTTAAGATCATACAGGTACGATTTTTATTTTTGATAATGAAATCATGAATTATGCTTAAACTGTAAGTATAATGATGAATTGTTTTTATATTGTATGTTATATATTTTTTATATAGTATTTTTATATTAACGTTTTCGGTTTTTTTGATTGTATAAACGTGTTGTATTTGTGTGTATGTAAGAGTAGATGGATGCTTGTGGTCGCTGTGTGGAACGTAGTGTACGTGTTTATATGTGCGTATTTTGAGTGGGTATAGAGTATGCGAAAGAATTAAAACTGTTACAAATATATTAATTAACAAATAGATTGGCCTAAATGCATGCAAAGAAGTTAAAATTATTTCAATAATAAGCATAAACAAACTAGTTAATAGAAGTAAGGATTGTAGTTTTAGCATGCGGTATGAACATCTTGTCTCTAGTCACATCTCTTGCATTAATGCTTGAATTTGGGATTCAGACTTAATTATGTAAGTCGGTGATTCATCGTGTTTTTTAACGTAAACTTTACCGTAGGCGGTCCAGCAATATTTGTATGCTTTAGACTTTACAAGGTCCCGTGCCAGGAAGTGTAGTCGTGCACCTTTCGCGGTAAGTTGTTCCGAGATAAAGATAGGAGTATCTTCATTGTTTTTAAAGCCTAGGTGTTTGGCGCAGAGCTTAACTTTATGTTTGGTATTATGGGCCTTACACATCTTTAAGATGTCGGTCTTTAATAAAGTAGATGAGATTTCCACTATAATAGGGGTGTTCGTAATCCCCTGTTTCTTCCCCTTTATTCTGTATATATCTCTTACCTATGTCAGATTTTGCGATTTCACAGTTTATGTTTTTAGTTAAACATAGCACCATGTTAATTAAGTCTTCTTTCGATTCTTTCAATTGCTTAGGAACGTTTTTTATTTCAAGGTTTGACTTACGACAACCACGTTGGAGATCTTCCACTTTTTCCTCAAGAATGGTGATGTATTCCTTGTCCCTTTTAGCTTGTATCTCCATTTGTTCTATTCTCTTTTTAAACTCTTCGTTCTGCGCAGTGAGGTAAGCCACAGAATTTTCTATGTTGGAGTTGGTCTGTTTTATTTCCATGAGTGTTGGGGTAATTTTTTTGAGCTCATTCTCTTGTACTAATAACATCGATTTAATCATATTAATCATGTCTTCCTTAAATACGTCCAGCTCATCCTCTCTCCTTCTTTTACCCCGCTGAGAGACATAATTTGGGGGCGTAGTGAAAGTTACATCCGAGCTTTGTTTAGATAAATTCGATTCGGAGAGTGACTTATCCATTTTAGGTAGATACTAGGAAAGTATAAGCGTCAAGAGTGTATCAAGCTGACTGTATAGGTAAGCGTAAGCAAGCAGAAATAAACACTCACCGCGTCTCACTATATTCACAAACAGGTCGTATACCAGGGCAGCAGAGATCCAGTGGAGGTGTAGTTGTATTGCGTCTGGTATGTCCAGGGCGGGGCAGTGCTTCGCTAGTTCTCGAGACGTACCGTGGCGGGGCGTAACCTGGGTGGGGTCAATGCGCGTACGCAGACCTGGGCGGGGTCTTCTCAGCCAATATCCGGGTTCCAAGTACCAGGCGCTCACGAGCGGTGGAGTTAGACACAGTGCAGTGCGCGTTATAAGCACTTGTATTTAGAAACCTCTACGAGTCTTATGCACTCCTATTTTTCTTAGTGATTTAAAATTTTACTATTTTATAAATTTTTTGAAAATAAAAGATATACGGAGCCAAATACACGTTAGCACCTTGCGGCGGTCCGGGGGAAGAGGATCTTAGTTATCATAGTCGTGCAAAATAAAACGAGCACGAATTTCGGCTGTACACGTGAGCACGAATGTCATAGCCATAGTCTGAATTATTATTATTTAAGCCTTTTTATTCAGATAGTTCCAAAGTATTTAATTAATACAATATTTTTACATGACATCGACACATAAAATATCTGTTTGCCCATTTTCGGCAAAGGCCTCCTCCAACCTCTTCCACTCAATTATTCCATGTAAAATTATTTCATCACCACTGCTCTCAAAACGGTGAAGGTAAACATCGTGAGGAAACCGCCATGTCTTAGAACCAAAACTTTAAAGACATGTGACAGCTCGTGGCTAAATAATAACAGCCGCACGGGTCAATCAACAAGGTCAAGCAACGCTTGCCGTGGTTGGTCCGTGGATGGGTGACCATCTTTACAGCGAAAGTCTTCCGTGTTGTCATTTAAAGATCTTTGACAGTCGTTACGGGTAGACAGAAGCCTGAGATCTGACACCAGTCTAGCCAAGAGGTATCGCGTTACCCAGTTCAGTAACTGGGTAACGCGATACCTCTTGGCTCTTGGGTAACGCGATACCTCGACTGCCTATCTGACCTCCACAACCCAGTGGTTTTGGAGGTCAGATAGGCAGTCGCTCCATGTAAAACACTGGTACTCAGCTAAATCCATTTAGACTGGAAGCCGACCCCAATATAGCTGGAAAAAGGCTAGGCAGATGATAATGATAGTCGGCCCATGACAAGTTATTCAGACTATGCTGAATGATGCTGAATAACTTGTCATGGGCCGTCAATATCTTTGAGTAACACTCACTGACACTTGTGCTGACACGCTTGGTTTGTATGGAAAGTTTTAGCAATACCTTTTTTTAGCAACAAGGCCACCGTTTAACAAACATACAGTAGGGAAACTAATGTCTTGCGTAGAGTAACGGTCGGGATCTCACTGGGAGGTGCGCGGCGCTGGTCGCAGTGCGTGATCGCGCTTGGTTTTTTGCACTCGAACGCTGAGTAGTAGGCAGACGCGTCCGTGTAAATCTAACTTGCGCAAATTTTAATTAGACCAACGTGCATACAATACTTCGCGTGATTCTTTTGGTGGGCTACAGTTACTTCCAGCTGATTTTGTTTACTACTATAAAGAACTAGAAAATTCCTAAAAACCATTTTAGGCAGAATTTCCATTTATGTGTTGGAAATAATATTTTAGAGAAATTATTTAACGTATTAAGTAAAGTAGAATTTAAATCACGGCCATGCTCAAGTTTACCTCAAACATTTATGATAAGGTTGATCATCCGAATGCGAATACATTACATACAATTTATAATGTTCATATGTTTTTGACAACCCTTACATATTTGATGACCTTGAACCGAGTTATGACCTTGAACCGAGTGTTTTAAAATATAAAAACATGTACGTTAGGCTATATAGAAATATTGTTTCTAAAGCAAAAAAGCTTGCTATAATGACACAAATAAATACATCACAAAATAAGAGTAGGGAAATCTGGAAAATTGTAAATAAATGCACTAATAGAGAGAAAGTGATTCAGAGGGAACTGAGGCTTAAGGTTGATGCACGAATTGTTGTGAATCCAGAGGAAATAACAAACTTGCTAGTAAACCAATTTGACTATAAAACTGCTACTGACGTAACTAAAAAAGTCCATGCCACGGCATTTCTCCATCTATACACCGACAAGGTTACCAGTGACATGCATATTTCTCCTACCACTCCAGACGAGATTTGTACCATAGTTAAAGGAATGGAAAACAAACATTCCTGTGGGCATGACGAAGTGCATTGATCATTGTCTGTTCAAGGATCACATTGACATATTGGCTGAGCCTCTATCTGATTTCTTCAATAATTGTATAAAAGAGGCTATCTTCCCAGAACAACTAAAAATGGCGAAAGTAATACCTGTGTGCGGAAATTAGCGGGATTTATAATAAAAAATGCAGGAGGCACAAGTTACGTTTTTGAGCTTTAATTAGCAAGTAAAAATAAAAAGAACAGGTAGTAATTAGCAAAGGTGAGAATTTGCCGACATGTAACTTATTGCTAAACCGTTTTGAGTAGGCGCTCCAACATGCCCCCGGGCGTTGAAAGTCGTGCTTTCAACCAGACTCCGATTCCGAAGTTACGGGTAGTGGGCATATCCTGTTGAAGGCCCTCCTGATGACTCCAGTGGAAGTTTTGATATCCGCTACACGGACTATTCCGTCAGAACCCGGGTGTACAGCAGCAATCCTTCCGAGTCTCCACTTCAAGGGTGGGAGATTGTCCTCTTTCACCACCACCAGGCAGTCCTTCTTCAAGGTATCCTGACATGAACGCCACTTCGTCCGCTGCTGCAACTCAGCAACATATTCCTTACTCCACCTAGTCCAGAAGTGCTGGCGGAGTTGCTCAATACGTTGGTACCGACTGAGATGGGTTGCGGAATGATCGACATAACTCTTCTGTGGCAACGAAGTGAGTGGCCGGCCGATGAGAAAATGACCTGGCGTCAATGGAGTGCAATCGGCAGGTTCTGAAGACAGCGGCGTTAGTGGGCGTGAATTTAAAATGGCCTCGATTTGGGCTAATGTAGTGTTAAGCTCCTCGAAAGTTAACTTACAATGTCCCAACACTCGCTGTAAGTGATATTTTGCCGATTTGACACCCGCCTCCCAGAGACCGCCGAAATGTGGAGTATACGCGGGAATGAAGTGGAAGGTAATTCCATCATTAGCTATACTTCCGCTTATAGACTCGGAATTAGTTTTTAAGAACTTTGATAGCTCGTTATACGCACCAACAAATGAAGTACCGTTATCGGAATATATGTGGACGGGTTTGCCCCTTCGCGAAATAAACCTATATAACGCTAATAAATAATTATGACTAGTTAAGTCACCCACAAGCTCCAAATGTACAGCCTTTGTAGTGAAACAGATAAAAATGCGACTAGCACTCATGATAGGACCTGCATAATCAACACCGGTACTTTCGAACGGATACCCTCCTGGAAGAAGACGCTGTCGCGGCAGGTTACCCATCAATGGAGTAACTACCTTACCTTGCATCCGTCGGCACAGAACGCATCTATGATAACAGGCCTTTGCTAAATTTCGACCTCCTATAGGCCAATAGGATTCTCTAATGGATGCTAACAATAGCTGAGGGCCAGCGTGCATTAACCTTTTGTGTTCAAAATCAAATAATAATTTAGTGAAATAATGAGTGGACTGTAAAATTATAGGGTGCCGTTTATTATAAGTAAAATCGGAATTATCGAGACGTCCTCCGACACGCATAAGATGGTTTTCATCTAAATACACATTATATTTTAATAGGACGCTCCTTTTTGGTAAAGTTTGTTTATTTATAAGTAATTTATGTTCGGGAAATGATTCTTGTTGACTTTTATAAATCAAAATTATTAACGCTTCTTTTAATTCTTCATCAGATAAAAAATTACTAGCTAGCGATTTGCGTTTACATAATTTGATGAATCGCAACACATAAGCCATGGAACGTAAAAGTCTTAAATACTTAGAAAAACGTTTAAAATCTATAAATAATGCCTTATCGTTAGTGTCAAGAACAACATTCAATGATATATCAGGTCGAGTTTCAGGGAGTGAGCTTATTTCTATACATTTAAATTGCGAAGGCCAACTACGTGAATCGTGTTGGAGAAAGTCAGGACCCGACCACCACATGTCCAAACCCTGCAGATGACTAATATCCACACCGCGAGATAGTAGGTCTGCTGGGTTCTGATTAGTTGGGACGTGCCTCCACGTACAATGGCCTGCCTGATCTAAAATTTCAGCCACACGATTGCGCACGAATGGCTGAAGCCTTGAAGGCAATATCTGTAGCCATCCCAGCACGATGGTCGAGTCAGTCCAACAAAAGACGCGAGAGAACTTGAGTCGGAGTGAGCTCAACACTTTCTCATACAGACGAGCTCCCACAACCGCGCCGCACAACTCCAGCCTGGGAATTGTGGTCGGTTTAAGTGGCGCCACTCGACTTTTGGCCATAAGTAACCTAACAATACATTCACCTTCATCATTAATACTACGGACATAAACGCACGCACCATATGCGCGCTCAGACGCGTCGGTGAATATATGTAGTTCCAACTCCCGGTATGAGTGACACACGACAATTCGAGGAATGCGAACTTCATTTAAAAGTGGCAAAGCTTTAATAATAGTCTGCCATTGCGAATTGATTTCAGTAGGCAATGGCTCATCCCAAGACAATTTATCTAACCACATTTTCTGTAGTAACATTTTTAATGTGATTACAAAGGGAGACAAAAGTCCTAAAGGATCGAATATCCTAGCAATCACAGAGAGTAAATCACGTTTAGTGTTACTATTACACGATATAGTGGAGCCTATTGAAAAGACGAGTTCATCTGAACTTGCATACCAACCTAGTCCGAGCAGCTTGTCAGGTTCATTAGAACCTATATTTAAATCAAGCGAAGACTTAGCAACTTCAGATAATAATTGCGGTTCATTCGACTTCCACTTACGCAATGACATGCAAGCCGATTCAAGCACATTATTGACTTCCTGACGAATGAATTTGACTTCATCCAAATCGTCACCGCCGCATAGTAAGTCATCGGCATAAAAATCATGTTTAATGATTTCAGCTATCTTCGGATTTTTACAATCAAGCCCTAATTGATGAAGGCACCGAAAAGCTAAAAATGGCGCACTAGCTGTACCATAGGTAACAGTGTTTAATTTATAAAACTTAACAGGGTCAGACACCTCACCACGCCACAGTATCTGTTGTAGATATCTGTCAGACGGATGGACGACTATTTGTCGATACATTTTTTCGACGTCCGCTGACAAAACATATTTGTGCTGTCTGAAACGGAGAAGGATAGACAATAGATCGTCCTGAATGGTAGGGCCGACCATCTGCAAATCGTTGAATGAAACGCCAGATGAAGATGGACAACTTGCGTTGAACACCACTCGAAGTTTCGTAGTGGTGCTACTTTCACGTAATACGCCGTGATGCGGAATATAATAACCAGATGGGTCGAATTGTTTGCATTCTGTCATATGACCTAGTAACTCGTACTCAGACATGAAATCGTAATACATTTTACTAAAATCAGAATTAGGTTTTAATCTACGTTCTAACGACTTTAAACAATGAGAAGCTTTGTTGACAGAATCACCTAAAATAGACGGCTTTTGTTTGAGGGGAATACGAACACAGAAACGTCCGTCGGCCAATCGTGTCGTATTCTTTATGAAGTGCTCCTCACACAATTTCTCTTCTGGCGAAGAATGTGAAGACTTCTTATTTACTTCTTCAAGCTGCCAACAGCGAGTTAATTCGTTACGAATTTTATCGAAACTATCGTCGGAAGAACAATTATTATTGATTTTAGTGAAGTTGCACCTAATGTTACTAGACAGTAATGCAACGCAATTACGACTAATAGGTCCGGAAACAATCCAGCCTAACCTGGTTTCACATAAAATTGGCTTATCATTGCCTAACTTTATTCTTTGTGAACCTAGCAAGTCCCAGAAGACATCGGCACCGATTAAAATATCGATATCAGCGGGCTTGTAAAACATTGGATCTGCAAAACAAATATCAGAAGGAAGGTTCAGTGTAGATATATTTACCTCACGGCACGGAACATCACTAGTTATTGATGGTAAAACGAAACAAAATAGTTCAATGTTATAACTATTGTGTAATGACGTCACGTTAATGCGACACGTCTTACCTACGTGAGAAGTCACGTTATTGATGCCAAATATTGATCTATCTACCTGCCTAGTCTCTAAATTTAACTGTCGACATAATCTTTCCGTCACAAAGCACGATGTACTGCCGCTGTCGAGGACTGCGCGAACAACATGTTCCCGACCATTACTATCGTGTAATTTAATTAAAGCGGTTGACAATAACACATCATGACTCACACTTCTGTATCCAGATGTGACGTTAGCCGATAACGCAACATTATTTGTCTCAGTCACAGGTGACGTCGAAGACGACTGTGGCGACAAGTTATTTAACGAGTTATTGCTTACATTGTTGTTAAGTTGTGCAATCGGTTTAAAATCAGTGACATGTATTAGAGTATTATGTCTGCGTTTGCAAAACTTACAACCTGGCCTTTTACAATGGTTTGCAAAATGACCCGAACGAAAGCAGTTATAACAAACCTTTAAACTTGGTAGCATTTTAATACGTGCTTCGTTACTTAACGCGAGAAACTGCGCACACTCACCTAAATTATGGTCACCCTTGCATTTGGGATAGACTTTTGAACTTGACTCTGAGTTAGAATTACCACTTTGAACAGTAACCATAGACTTCAGCTTAGCACCTGTTTTAGTACTAGATTGTAACGGATTATTTCGAGATAACTCTAAAGTTTCAACAAGCTCGGCGCGCTCGCGTATGAATTTAAGGAATACATCGAAGGTAATCTTGCTGTCTTTGTCTATGCGACCTTTGCACTCCTCCCACTCACGGAACGTTCTGCTATCTAATTTGCGAGTAAAAATGTAAATTAAAAGAGTATCCCAATACTTAACGGGCTCACCTAAAGTGTCTAACGCTCGTAAATGTTTGTTAATTTGGTCTACTAAATTCTTTAAAGTGACAGAGGATTCTTTTGTAATGGTCTCCATGTTAAATATGGCTGAAACATGATTGTGTATTAGTAATCTCTTATTATCAAATCGTTCGCATAGTACGTTCCAAGCCACAGTGTAATTATTGGCCGAAAACTCGATCGACTGAATCACCACGGCTGCAGCACCTTCCAGAGACGTTCGTAGGTAGTGGAATTTGTTGATTTCATCTATAGCGTCATTGCAATGAATAAGACTCGTAAAAGTGTCATGAAACTCCAACCAGTTATTGTAGGATCCACTAAACTTTGGCAATTGAATTGTGGGTAACTTAACTGGCTTATAAGTACTACAACAATTACTTTTATTACTACAAACAGATTCATTATCTTTATTATTAAAACTACTTACAAATTCCTGAGCCTTAGAGAATGCTTTAAAATACAAGGACTCAAAATCGAAACGCTCAGTAAACTGTACCTTGATATCATCCACAATACATTCAATACGTAACTGTACCTCATCATATTGTTGGTATAACAATTCCATCTTGTTCATGCGCAGCTGTAGTTCCATTATATTAGAGCTAGACAATGTTTTTTGATCTAGTGCGTCTAAATAATTGACAAAGGCTGTTAATCGACCTTTGAAGCTACCTCGCTTCTTTATCAATTCCCTTTCCTCGGTCATTCTGGGATTCGGGTGTAAATCTGGAATTTATACAATAATGTGTAAACAAACAATAATAACTAAGTACTTATATACGTACAGTGTATTTGCCTTTACTGATGTGCAGATAATAATTACTATATAATACTGATTAGAATGATTTAATGACCACTGACAATAATAACTGCGTAAGTAGGTAGATACCTATCCAAAATGTAACAACTCGTTTAATTATTATACAAAATTAATGAACTACAAACTTTAATAAAGGTCAACACAATAACTTAATGACACGGTAATTAAATGTTATTACAGCAAACAATCAATAATATCTAACACTCTAAATTTGTGTCGTAACTAAATAGAAATACCTACGTACCTATGCAACATAAATCGTTAAAGTGACCTTTGGCACAGACAATTAAATTAAAATAATGTAATAAAATAAATCAATATTACTATACTTTAATAAATATGTTTTCTAACTTAATTGCTGCTAACTTAACAATAACTTAACAATATTGTTGCTACTGACTGCTATGTATCACAATGTCAAATGCAAACGGTACGGTACATTTTTACGAACAACTAATTTACACATGAAATCGGTAATAAATAGGACTAACCTTATAACTCCTTAATTGGCGTTATATACTACCTGAATGAGTGTTGGGTGACGATATTACAAACAATTGGGCTTAACACCGTTTAATGTTCACATACCACACTGCCGGTTAATAACCTCAATGTCAATGACGAGGTATAATTTTTAGCTAATTCCACTGTTTAATTTAGTTTTCTTGATCTTCCAAATATGTGTAGCTGATCCACGTTATTTAATTTAATCCGGCTCGAAGGACCAATATGTGCGGAAATTAGCGGGATTTATAATAAAAAATGCAGGAGGCACAAGTTACGTTTTTGAGCTTTAATTAGCAAGTAAAAATAAAAAGAACAGGTAGTAATTAGCAAAGGTGAGAATTTGCCGACATGTAACTTATTGCTAAACCGTTTTGAGTAGGCGCTCCAACAACCTGTGTATAAGAAGGGAAGTAAGTCTGATCCTAAAAACTATAGACCCATCTCTCTATTACCAGTGCTGTCAAAATTATTTGAAAAGTTGCTAAAAATACGACTTTTGGCACGACTTTTTAGGTATACATATTGACCAACTGTTAAACTGGAAACCAGAATTAAAAGCAATTGGTGCATCAGTATCGTCTGCATGTTACGCTCTGAGAGCCCTGAGAAATGAAGTTAGCATAGAACAGCTAAAATGGTATATTTTGCGCTAGTGGAGTCCAAAATTAGATATAGTATACTTTTTTGGGGAAATAGCTATGAATATAATAGTAGAAGAGCTTTTGTACTACAAAAACGTGCAATTCGTACCATGGTTCGCATCTCACAAAGGGAAAGCTGCCGACAACATTTTATCAATTTAGGCATACTTACGGTACCAAGTCTTTATGTACTGGTACTTTTGAGTAATATGGCCAAAAACATACGAGACTATGAGACAGTAGAAGAACGGCAGATAAGGGAAGGCACGCGTAGACTGGACTTGAAAAATAAAGAACTAACAAATCATAACCTAAGAATTGTTAAACACAGTCCACGATACCAGTCTGTAAAATTGTTTAACAAGTTGCCTATAGACATAAAAAGTGCTGTCTACAATAGCGGTTTCAAAATAAAACTAAAACATTTCCTATTGAATAAGTGTCTATATGCTGTAGAAGAACTGTAATTTTATTTTATTTTATTGAGATAGTCAAGTTCGTTCTGAGTTATTAAACTAACCACAAATTCATTATTATTAATTAATCTTTTATCAATCTATGCTAATTTGTATTTAATTAATTGTTTTATTGTTATTGTTTTTAATTTCAAAGGGTTGGCCATATTGTTTATTTTCCATTTTAATATTTAATTTTATGTTGAAATGAAATATTGAGGAAATCTCAATTTTATTGTTTTAAATTTGTTTATGTAAGAAATTCAAATGTAATCTGTTTTAGTTTATATACTGTATTTGTCTAATTTTGTGTGTAAATTCAAATACAAGTTACTTGTTTATGAATAAATGACTAATGACTAATAGCGTAAGTACCTACATGGGAGGTGGCGGCGGCTCGGTGCTCTGTGGTGATATTTATTTATTATTTATTTATTGACTGCAATAACCCTCTACACTCACAGTTATATGCCTTCTCTGTGTAAGGCAAAGAACGAGGGATTTTACTTACCCTGATATTATAAAAGCATTCTTTGCTGCAGAGTCGTAGAGATTCATTTCCACGGCATCGGAGAACGAAGAACCAATGAATACTCCTAACTTTGTACCACTGAGCGACAGAGGATTAATACCTGAAACATGATACAAATTTAAAGTCAATCAGTTCTTAGAACTATGCCATCACCAGCTTCTTCCTGTTGAACGATGATAACACAGGTAGACTGTAATTTTGTTGCATGAAGTTTTAGACATCATTTCTAAATATTTTTTATCTTGCTGATTTCATTTTTGATATTTTACTCTATTGCCAGCAGCTCTACTTATTGAGTTATGATGGGCAGATTGTTTAAAACAAAATTAACTAACTTTAAAATGAAATAAATTGCTCGTCATTGTAAAAAAATAAGCCTGTTTTTGCTGTCACGCAGACGGTTTAAGGATAATAATTATTTAATTGATGAGAGACTATATTCGAATTTAAATTTGTCAACGTAGTTAGAAACACCGTGTTACCTAGTTACTGGGTTGTGGAGGTCAGATAGGCAGTCGCTCTATGTAAAACACTGGTACTCAGCTGAACCCGGTAAGACTGGAAGCCGACCCCAACAAATAATTGGAAAAAGGCTAGGCAGATGATGATGAATACCGTCACATTTGACCACATATCACGGAATACACTATTGGTTACTCCTGGTTTGGGTTGCGGAAATCTGGTTGAAGTGAGACATATGGGACGGATCGATATGGAGAGACTTGGGGGAGGCCCATGTTCAGCAGGGGTTCCCTCTATCTGGCAGAAACTTAATACTCCGAAATATATTTGGCATAACACACTTGGCATAATCTTATTTAAACGAATATTCATAAGGCATATATTTTTTTAATATACTTATTGTTTGGCCGAATGTTTCTATGTCCGAATTTACAATAGCTTACTTTTAAGATGGCAAAATTTTATTTGGCATAATTTCACTTGGCATATTACGAAGATGGCAGAAATTCATTTAGAATAATTTTTATAGGCATTTCTATAAAATAGTATTTTTAACCTTAAAGTAAAATTGAAATACTGTCTTAAAAAGTCAATATGTTGTGTTAGTGACAGAAACGAATCGCTTTAAAACCGACTCCACGTAATCTTGTCTGCCCTACCCCAAGAGTGTAATTTAAACCCGCGTAGGCGCGTAGGGGCGAGGCGGCCTGCGAGCTGAGGACCAGGTGGTGAACGTTAAAACCATCTGCGAAGATAAGCTCGCGTGGGACCGCCGGAGACCCGCAGCGCCGGAGCCGTGACAGACACCATGCCTGCTGCATGCTGCATGCTCACTTGCATTCTTGCTTGCATGTTGCATGCTTGCTGCATGCTTGCTTGCATGCTTGCTGCATGCTCACTTGCATGCTTGCAAGGATGTTGCATGCTTGCTGCATGAATGGTGTATGCTTGTTTGAATGCTGCATGATTGCTGCATGCATGATGTATGCTTGTTTGCATGCTTGCTGCATGCATGATGTATGCTTGTTTGCATGCTTGCTGCATGCATGGTGTATGCTTGTTTGAATGTTGCATTCTTGCTACATGCATGGTGTATGCTTGTTTGCATGCTGCATGCTTGCTGCATGCATGGTGTATGCTTGTTTGCAGGTTTGCATTCTTCAAACAGCGAATTAACACAAAATAAATGTGTTCAATCAATCTTTTATTATGTTGAAAATACAAAATTACTCTAACTATGCATTATCTGTAATGTGATAGATGAGTATTTCAATTAATATATGAAATTTATGCCAAAAGACGATTATGATTGTGAATTTTCTGCGATATGATGGTTCTGCCTTTTAATGACTATTGATATGAAATTTATGCCTAAAGATGATTCTGACTTAGAGATAAACTACGATAACATGGCGCGCCCCTCCAAATTACTGTTTCAATGTGTGTAGTGACATCCTTACGAAGGAGTTTGTATGTAGTTGTACGTATTCGTCTTTAGTAGCAGGCCGGCAGCGGTCTGAGACAGTCAAGTTATTAATTCTACGTCGTTCAGTAATACGAAAGTACTGATTGCAAAACAAGTTAGTCATGGAAAATTCAAGAAAAAAAATGATGCGGAGTCAGGTAAGCAAATTAAATATGAGCAAATTCAACTATACTCATATTGCTATGAAAATAGTGGCAGGTGTCAAAATTTGTTGTCTTGATTTTCTCGATAATTACTGGTCGCATTGTATTTTCAGATTATATTTTATGAGGTACGTTGAAGGTACATTCCTCTGGTAAATATTAGATAACCATAAGATATCTATTACATTCATATCAGTATTCACCCGCCATTCTGACTGTCAGGACTGCGGCTCACTTTATAATTGTGATTGTTCTTGTTTCATGGAGGTACATTGAATTTAATTAAAGGTACATTTAAGTACATTGCTGGTACATTCCTTTCAGATATAAAATATTCATTTCTGCAACAATACACCCGCCATTCTGACCCACACATTTTGTTTGTTTGTGAAATAAGTTTATGTGATGTTTTGATTGACTTTTATGTCTATTAATTAATTAATGTAAAATATTTTCTATATATTTTAGGCACGAGAAGTGATAGCTACAGTATACCAACATATGAAGTACGAGGCTGAAAATGGAGTGGAGCGCTTGACAGACGCTAGATGGAGAACTTCAAGAGCTGTGGGGGTTAGTGAAAGGACTGTAACAAGAATTCTCAAAGAAAAAGCAAAATGTGATGCAACTGGCACACAAATGAGTTCACCGCGTAAAAACAAAAATCCTCGCAAACGTTTAAAGCGTAACATTGATGAATTTGACAAGGGAGTAATAAGGCGTACTGTCAGTAACTTTCATAGAGAGTATAAACAATTTACAACATTAAAAGCTCTGAAAAGGGTGCTTACTGAAAAGAAAAATTTTGACGGATGTTTGGAGACATTACGGCGTATACTTCTTGATTTAGGTTATGAGTGGAAAACTACTGAAGACAATCGTCAAGCACTTGTTGAAAAACATGATGTGTAGTTCCTTCGCTATAAATATTTAAAACAATTGAAGCAATTTAGAGAAGGGAGGAATATTGTTTATACTGACGAAAGCTACATTCATACCACACATGTACAAAATAAGTCATGGGGTACTCAACAAGGAACTGTAGCAAAGAAAAAAAATTCTAAAGGGTTACGCGTCATAATAGTCCACGCTGGTGGAAGAAATGGTTTTGTCCCCAATGCTTGTTTAATTTACAAGGCCAGTTCGAAGACAGGCGACTACTACGACAATATGAACCATGACAATTACAAGAAGTGGTTCATAACACAACTACTGCCTAACCTACCAGAAAAGTCCGTAATTGTTATGGATAACGCCTCCTACCATAACACATTTACAGAAAAAGTTCCCACCTCCAACAGCAACAAAGCAGCCATGAAAAATTGGCTGGTGAATAAACACATCGACTTCGAGGAAGACATGAAGAAAATCGAACTCTATGATCTCATTCTAAAAAATAAAGATAATTCTAGAAATTACGCCGTTGATGGCGAAGCAAAAAAATATAATTGCGATATTTTAAGACTTCCTCCATATCATCCCAACTTAAACCCGATTGAGAAAATTTGGGGAGTGTTAAAAAACTATGTCGCAAACAAAAATGTAGACCAAAACTACACATCCATCATGAAATTACTTCATGAACGTCTAGACATGATCGATTGCACGATGTGGACCAACACTTGCAGACATGTGGAGGAGACTGAATCCAAATACTGGAAAAACTACGACGACGAGCAAGAATTTATTATTCACGTAGGAGAATCCGATTCTGAAAATGACACATTAAGCTTCTATGACAGCGATGAAGAAAATTTTAGTTCCAGTGTTTTATTAATGTTGTGGGCCAAGTGATTAATGAGGATATTATTATTAATGCCCGGGCAGTATTAATAATGCCTTTGTTATCACTTGGCTCGTAACATATTATAAACTTTCTTATAATAAAAAATAAATTATGATTACGTATTTTTGTAAATGATTTTGATGTCTTAGTCACTAAAAATAAATGTGTTATAAATACTTTATAAAGGTTTAATTTTATTGAAAACATTAAACATGCAAGATATAGAGTAAATTACATTTCAATATTTGAACACAATAAAATTAATAATCGCCACCCCCGGAGAACAAAATGATAACCGTCATTACCATAGTTTTAGTGTTATGTCATATTTGAGGTCTACGGTGCCTAATACATCTACACAATTTTTTTCGTGAATGTCCTGCCTGTATTTAAAAAGTTATAAAATATTGCAATAATATTCATCATCAATTTTCTACCCGAAAAATAATGTATCATAGTATTGGTAAAAAAGTTTCTTCATAAAATATATGCCAAATACTTTTACAATAGGATTCTCGGAAAATAAATAGATAAAATAAATTGTTAACGCTATTACCATTTTGTTCTCGTAATAATACATTTAGGCTCGGTGACTAACATGTCCTTAGTAAAAAGTACTGAGAAAAGTAAACACGGAAACATCTTGCCATTCTTTTCGGTCATAGGTGCATAGGTGCATTAGAGAGTGATAGCACGATAATTCATTGCGTGCGGCGCTCGGCACGTGGCAATGTTTGTTTACCTACTCGACCTTCTCTAGTGCACTTGTAACCGTCATTGCGTGAGCGTAATTTCTTTTTAGCTGCGGTTGTTTCTATTATTTTTGTGTAAATTCAGTGTTTTTTTAAAGTGAAAAGTGGTAAACCTAATTGCAATAATAAAATGAATAAACGGAATCCTCGTTTAGACGTTATTATGAGTATGGTGTCTAAAATAAGTGACGATTCCAAACATCTTACTAATGATGGTGAGTACCGACTGTGCCTTTTACACAGTATCATTGTCTTTTAATTAGTGATAGGTAGATAGAATGGCCATAGAATCTTATTTAAGTAAGTAGGTACTCGATCTGTGACCCGATGTTGATAGCTGCAAATTCGACACACCTACCTACCTAGATACCAACTTGCTTATTTTTAAATAGGTACCTACTTCGAGTGAAACAGTTGATCTTCCTTGGAACCTACCTAATGCTCATTACCTACAATGAAGTTTCTTTGCGTTAACTAATCTATATGCATGTCAATTTGTCATCACTGTTTGTTATTATCTAGGTATTAATTCAATGTCATTAAATCGTATCGTTTAAATGTTTTAGATCACAACCCACCCCAAAATGGTACTACAGATCAAGACAAAATAACGAAACATGAATATAATTTACGCGGTAAGTGTTAAATATTATTTTATGTTTTTGGTAGGTAGGTAAGTAGTAATTTTTGCCTGTATTTAAAATAATTATACTAAAAATAAACTCCTGCCTCGATGGTCGAGTGGCCGCAAGCGCGGGTCCTAACCTCGAGGTCCTGGGTTCGATTCCCGGGTCGGGCAAAGTGTTATTGGGTTTTTCCATTAAGTTGGAACTTCTCAGTAGCAGCACGGAGTCTGGATTTGTGCCCGGTAGATGACAATAGGCTCGCCCCCTATTACATGGGACTTAAAACATAACTGGCGAAACGTGGGTGTATTACACACCTCTGCCTAACCCTTCGGGGAATACAGGTGTGATTGTTATTATAATAGCTGAAGACATAAAAAAAGTGACAATAAACCGAAAGAACAACCGCACTCAGACTATTAAATACTATTTTTATTTAGACACAGAAAAAGTGCAAGTATGTAAAACATTCTTCATTAATACTCTATCTATATCACATCAAACAGTTTATACAGCCTTAGAAAAGGTAAAATCTGATAAAGGTTTGAGTGACAATAGAGGTTGTCATGATAATAGACCTCGCAAAATGTCACTTGAAACCGAAGACAATATTAAAGAGCACATTCAATTATTTCCTACTGTGGAGAGTCATTATACTCGGAAGAAATCGGCCAGACAATATCTGTCCGAATTACTTCATATATCTAAAATGTACCGGTTGTACGAGGCTTGGTATACTGAAGGGCACTATTCTTGCCGCATGGCATCTAAAAGACAGTACGAAACTATTTTTAACACCAGATTTAATTACTCCTTTCATCGCCCCAAAAAAGACCAATGTGGTCAATGTGCACTTTACCGACAAGCTGATCCTCGTACAGAAGAAACTCTGCGAGAGAAATTTAACCAGCACCAGAAGAATAAAGAACGCGTGCGTCAAATAAAAAACGAAGAAAAACAATCAGCTGACCTTTCAGATACAACTGTTGCAATCTTTGATTTAGAGAAGGTGTTGAATATTCCTCAATCTCAAGTGGGAATATTTCACTATAAGAGGAAATACCCTGTGTATAACTTCACAATATTTGACAGTACTCGACTGAAAGGTTACTGCTATGTTTGGCACTACGCAATCGCAAAAAGAGGAGCAATAGAAATTGGTAGCTGTTTATGGCAATTTCTCATGGGTGAAGCAGGAAGAGGTATCAAAAACATCTCATTTTACTCTGACGGTTGCGGAGGTCAAAATAAAAATAGATTTATTTTTGCATTCTATATTTTTGCCGCTCAGAAACTGAAAATCAATATCACACACCGATTTTTCGAAACGGGGCATGGTCAAAGCGAAGGTGACTCAATGCACTCTAATATAGAACGAGAGCTACAACATCAAGTTGTTTATACACCTGAACAGATTTACGCAATTATTTTGAATGCAAAAGTTAATGGTGAGAAGTACACTGTGAAGGAAATGACACAAAATGAGTTTAAAGACATAAAATAATTAATCAAGAATAAGAACTGGGCCAAAGATGAAGAGGGACATAAAGTAGCATGGTCTAAAATAATGGAAGTAAGTGTCTTGCATTCACAGCCTACAGTTCTACGTTTCAAGTATGATTATGATGCAGATTATTCTCGGTTGAATGTCGAACCGCTTCCAAGAATTGCGCCAAGAAACAAGCGGGGTAAACATAATGCTTCAACCTCTCTTACAGAGATACAATTATTGAAACCAGCTTACAACAAACCCCTTTCAATACGTAAGGCTTTACACGGCGACCTTATGAGTCTCTGTAGGGCAGAAGCAATCCCTAGCTACTACCATGCCTTTTATAACTCCCTCACATTTGCTAATTGCTCTGAAGAACTTAATCATGAGGATTCCGATGAAGTTCACGAAGACTGATTTTTTTCTTATGGTTTTTTTCTATACTTATTAATTAAAATAATAGTTTATTAGAATAACGTTGTTTCATTTTAAACCCTAGAATAAAAGTTTAAGTTTCTGTTACCTAATTATGCAAATTGAAAATTAACTAGAATAAAATTGCAAATGATCTTGTTTTCCATTAATCTGGCATCCATTTTTCAATGAATATTATTGTAATGTAATATTGCAATATTCATAGGTTCTGGTAATTGCCGCGATTAAAATTGTAAGTGTATATTAATAAACTAAAACAGTACAAGAATTTTAGTATCTTTTTAAATTCGAAATATCTTTAGTTCAAATAACCTTAGTAAAACTTCTTTAAAAGCATTATAAAGCATAAAAAATTAGCTACCATTGTCCTATTTCTCGTTTCTCTACACAAATTAGTTGGCAAGATATAGTCGAAAATCAGTTTTTTATTTTTCCTGAAAAGTAGTGATTTTGCTATTACCATTTTATTCTCCGGGGTGGCTTATTCATAGTTTTTTGCAATCAGTACTCGTAATATCTCACTTATTACCAGATTTGTTGGTCAACTAATCATAAGTTGCCGAGCGCCCAAGACAACGCACGTGTCGTTTTCATAGAATACGTCAGTGCAGCGCCATTACTAATAATAATGAGCGATTAGAGCGTGACTAGTCGAGCAACAAATCCGTGGATTTGTTTTTGTTTGACGGCCGTCTCATTACGCACACATGCGTTGTGAATCTTGGTGGTGCATTGTAAATACTTTCACAAATACTTTCAAACGTTATGAATTTTGGAGGGGCGCGCCATGTTATCGTAGTTTATCTCTACAACATTATGAGTTTGAATTTTTGATAAATGAGTGTATGCCGAACGATTTTCTGCGAAATGATGTTTATGCTATCTATGATGTATATGCATAGTAATATTATGACATAAAAAGTTCTGCTATAAAAGGTAGACCCGTTCAGCAGTGGACAGTAGTCTCTCCGCTGAAATGATGATGATGATGATGAATGTTACCAATTGTCAAAGGTAATTTACCAGAGTCATAAATTGCGCTGAAGGCATCTTCCATAACCTTTCTGGCCATGGGGTCCAAAGTAGCAGCTTGCCATGGAGTAACTCTGAAGAACTGGGCATCGAACTTGTTTAGATTCTTAATTTTCCCGTAGTGTTTTGGTAGACCAGGGTGTTTAACGATATTACACTCCACTTCTTCAACCATGTCCACCTAAAATCAAAAGTTATTGCATATTTTTAACCGATCTCAAAACCAGTCTTGCCAAGGGATGTGGAGGTCAGATAAGCAGTTATTCCAAGTAAAATATTGGTATTTAGCTGCATCCGGTAAAAATGTAAGACACCAACATCATCGGGTAAAGGCTTAGCAAATGATTAACAAACCTAAAAATTATTAAATTGAGAGCTTTCGGTACCCTGGATTATTCATCTGTTACATAACATTCTAGGTTTCAATCAATTATTTATTTATTAAATAAGTAAGGTTGGCCTACATTTGCTATATTTGTAATTATGTGAGTACCATGGTCCTATCATATCAAATGCATAAATTTACCTGTTATTGATTGTAATGTAATACTTTGTACCTATACTTAGTATAGTAGTGTTATTCTATATAGGTGCATTGTCCATACGCATAATTTTAATTCTAACAACTTAATATATTTATTTTGATTAAGTTCTTGACACTATAATGGACACTGGCAGAAGCCCATACATTGTTTTAGGTGAGAATAAATTCCTACGACTCTAAATTAAAAATATCTGGTTTTATTCGGGGTCATGTTCTGAATAAGTTTGTGCAAGAAAATTTTGTCCAACAACGGCGAGAAGAATTATATTCAGTCATGAACTTTTGTAGTTTATGTCTGGATAACTTTTAATAATGTGTTTATTTGCATTAGTATTTCCCTTTCCTAGTTATTTCAGCATGACATATGAAATAAACTCTTTGGAAAGAGTACGGTATATTTATTTATTTAAGCGACTTTGACGTGTATCAAAAGGTCGTCGTCAACAATCAAGCTATTTTTTTAGACTGAGATACTCGTACTTAGTATTTTTTGCCTATCATTAATTGAAAGTAAGTAATTTGTTTATTTCTACTACACTACAGTATTCTTACCTACCTGCAAGGACACTTTAAATAAGACATAAACTGTATTGTTAATTCATTTATTCTGTTTTATTATAATAACAAATACAATAATGATATGCTTACTACAGTCACTACTTGTGAGTTGGTAGAATAAGTGTAAAATGGCAACACTAAGCTAATGAAAGTGGACGAAATGATCAATTAACTTTCATTTCAAATGTTTTTTATCCGTGGTGAACCAGTTAATGTTATACTTTGGAAAAATTCCAATTTCTTTCGTATATAACTCACTTTCAGACGCTTAAATTTAAATTAGCTAAGATTTCGCACATTGTTCTTTAAGCTGATGACTTTTTTTTTCAATTTGATTCAAATGGATCAATATAGTTTTAGTATTATCTGTCTTTTGATTTAATGTTTGTAAGTTTAATAAAGCAAATATTACAAAACACATTTTTATTAACAGTTTGAGGTTTCGTGTCTTTTCTTGTCCATAACAAACTACCTTTGCGTATGGAGAGTAGGAACAAATATTTAAATTATTAAGTGTAAATATTGACATTCAAAAGTGTCATTAATTAAAATAAATAATTTGACTTTGACTTTTATCATTTACGTCATCTTTTAATATAAAATTGCAAAGTTCCTTAATTAATTCTCCTGACCTTTTTCTAATTTATTTCGTTTGGCCGCAGTATAATCTCTTTTTCTTTCATTTACATATTTTTCGTCGTCTTAACTACAATTCTAAAGTCACTTCCTATCTAAATTATTCTTCTTCTTTTCGTTTCGCGGTACATTCTATAACTATTCTGTTTGGGCCCAGTAAGTGGCCAAGTCTATTGCAGCGTTGGTGGCAACGTTCAGGTCATTTAGGGTGTAGGTAAACGGACACTTGCTAAATAAACGTCGATGGATTATGTAAGAGATAACTTATCTCACTAATTCATCTAAAGGTAGTTTCTCTTGCCCTATAAGCATCCGCTATTCCACATTTTACTAAAAACTATCTTGCCACATTATTATCATTCTACAAAGTTTAAACACATTGTAAGCATACAATATTCAAGGTTTAAAATAATTAACAAAACGTCGCATTACCTTACAATGAATTAAATTTTAATTGAATTTAAATCCATTACAATAACTGATGTCACTATTGAGCATTTATTCCTAAATAAATAACAATACTGCTTCGTTCCTAAAAAAACCGGACGAATGATCATTATCATAATCTATGCGTAACGAAAATAATTATCTGATAGGTAAAATATCGTGGTTGCAAATTTTCGTATTTTGTGATCGTGGTCGTGATTTCAAACCCGAATAAAGTACACAAAAATACAAAAGCCCCTCAAAACCAAAACACACACAATATAACACACATACACACAATATAACCTTCTAAGTTTTGATGTACTTTCTAAGTTTATATTAGTCATCGTTAGCAACGTTGAAATAACATATCGTGTTGAAACCTGGACGTATATTGAAGTTAATTTAAGTCTGAAATTACTAGGTTCACCTTGAACAAGCATGGTGATTAATGCTCATGCCTTCTGCGAATGAGAAGAGACATTCGCCCTGCAGTGGGCCAATTACAGTCTGGTGTTATTTTTATTTAAAGTGTATTAAAATAGTATAAAACTGCATAGTGACACTCATAATTTGATGTCAAATAAGTACATTAAAAAAGGGTAGATGGCTTTTTCTACATCTTTTATTCTTAATACCACCCGAAATTGTCAGTTTCAAGTACTTACCTACACCCAATCAGCAAACCAATCGTTTATGAAATGCATGATGTAATCAGCTCGATACTGATGAAAAAATAATTATATAATTTGACGGCCAACTTATTCAGCGTCGACTAATTAGATACAGTGAACTATATCTTCAAGGAAATTTCCGTTGTTTCGTGAATAAATTATGCACTATTTTGACTTTAATCAAAAAAGTGCAATAAACCTGTCTTATTTCTTCCAAATCATTGCAATTTACACACACTAGGGAATTTGCATGAAAAAAGTACCTAGATATTTGTCATTTAACCATTTGATCGCAAAATACGCAAAACAGCAAAATTAGGACCCAAATTTAACAAAAAAAAAGAAAAATGACATATTTTAAACAAATAAATCTATCTAAATACATATTATCTTTGTCAAAAATGAAATTATAGCTACAATTGGAAATTTCGTTTCCGCCATCGCCCATAATATGAGCATGGCTTTTGACGTCAGATGTCACGTCGGACATCTCGTTCTAATGATTAACTTTGTATCTTTATGACTTCTTCGCTGTAATAATAATGGTATAACGTGAATATAAAAGTTCATCCAACTTCATTTAGCCGTGTTTTGCGAAATAAAAATACGAGTAAAAACATAAAAAGTATGTCGTTTATATTTCTATTCTTATGTTATAAAGAGGAAAAGTTTGTGAGGTTATTAGGGGTAATCTCTGGATCTACAGAACCAATTTAGATAGAATTTGGCATGGAGTTAGTTTGAGACCCTGAAAAGGACTTAAGATAGTTTGTATTTCTTTGGGATGATAAAGCACTTTTTACGCGGGCGAAGCCGCGGGTAGAAGCTAGTCATATATATATAAATTGGATTGGTAAAAAATCTTCTTATTTTCTAATTAACGTGTAGAACTATTTTTGGTAATATTATCAAAGTTTTAGTTTCAACAGATTTAGAGGGCCCCCCCCCTCCCCCCCGTCTCTAAATCTGATCTCTTATCTCTGAATTTACTGAGCCTTGCCCGATGATCACCATCAGCCCATAGAACTCCCTGACCTCTCAATGGACTACCCGGATGCCCCTCTGTGCAAATCCTGTTAGGGCACCTCCTTGGAGAGACTTAAAAAGTGCCTCCCCACTATTGAGCCTAGACGAGTCCGACTCTCTCTTTCTTTTCTTTTGCAGTGGAATCTCAAATTAAACACATTATGTAACTTTTTGATCAAGATCTATTATAGTTTTGTAAATAATAAAGCTTAAAGGCTTTTAAGAAATCAATATCACAATTTAACAATCTCATTATCATAAGAATAAAACTCACTTTCAAACTTCTAAATCATATAAATTTTATCAACTATGGCTATGATTTTACACTCTATTTGCGTAATTTCATATCATGGCGGACGCATGCTGCATGCTGTTGAGTTGTTTATTTACTATAAGGAACACCAACAGCATTGCATACAAAACAGTTTGTAGTAAACAAAGAAAAAATAAAGGTGCTGGTATGTATGCCTATTACAGGTATACGCAGCTTACACCATATGGTCAGTAACACTAAATTATAAAAAAAAAAAACTTAACTTAAAAAAATATCTTAAAAATAAAAACGTGCAAAATGAAAAACACACAGAATAAAAAAAGAAAAAGAAGTAGGATAAATATGTTCGTGTTTAGCCTAAGTTGAAGTATTTGCGCACTCCCGTACATCTGAGGCTGCTCTTCTAAACTCATTCAGTGAAACACCATGTAAATCAGTACCTGGTGTTGTACAAAAACTATTATAGCTGCTACACATGCGGAGAATCGGAGCATTGAGGCCTAGGTTGGTTTTGCGGAATGGAAGAGAGAGAGATTTTGGAGAAGTGGTCTGGGTAGTTTTGAAGGGACTGAATATTGGATACATTCTACTAATTCACTGCACTTAATAAACCCGTTTTTCTCTCTTTCTCTTGTGATCACGCGTACGGCGACGGTCACGCAGTGATTTAATTTTGAAAAAGTGTATTTGTCAAAAAAGAAAGGGAAAGTGCTTGCTTTGAGCTGTCAAAACGATTACGCAATTAAGGTGCAGGTCCGTAAAAATAATAACTTCATAGTTTTCACTACCAGGCTAATACCATGTAACATACAGGCTTTAGTAAAGCATTCGATAGATGTTAAAGATAAATTATGAGAAAGTTACGAACGTGTATTTGGTTGAGTTCGCATTTTGAGATTATATCTATCTTCCTTATCATAAACTATTTTTGTAAACCCAACAATTCATGTCATCTCCTCTAGCGTATCACTAGGGGTCAAATTTTGGTCCTGTTTTATTCATATTCTATCCTAAACATGATTTTTAGGTTTCCACTCGTCTGAATGGAAACGTAACGTTAGTAAATATATTTTGTATATGGGGTCACTTTTGAGGTACAAATTAGAAAACTAAAAAATAAACTAGATAAAAATGTATGTTATCTTCGAAAACAAAGGGCGAAAAAAAAAATACAGGAAATTGTTCTTTACATGTAAAATCCCATTGAGTTATCGTTTCCATAATGCTCAGATTACCTCAGAGATGAAATTCCAAGATTTAATACTTAATATGGAAAAAATCTTTAGAACCTAACGAATAAACGAATGCTACTCCTGTGTTTTTGATAATTTCACCAGTGTAAGTTCTCAATTCCATGTCTGTTTGGAATATTATCTTCTCTGTGTTTAATATTTTGGACTGATTTAGTGCAAAAATGAAGATTCAGCACCAGTGTCGAATTCCATTCGTACTTTTTATTTTCGATAGATAATTAAACTAGATATTGCTCTTGAAATTCACTTTTAATCATGTTGATATTACCAACGCTTTCTACCAAAATGTTACTGGAGTTACTAGAAGTGTCATCGCCTTGGTTCATGTTAATGTTGCGTTGTAAGCAAACGCAAGGTAAGTTTCCTTCTTTCAGATTTTTTGGCATATTGATTTAATGTCACCACATTCATTAGCTCGATGATCGGTTTTACCACAGCGGAAACATTTCCCTTTGAAATCCTTGATTGTAAGTGGTTGCTTTTTCTTAGAGTTGATAAGCGAGGGTAGGATAATTTATTTATGATTTATTTAAACGTACATAGGCGGACTTAATGCCTGAGGCATTCTCTACCAGTCAACCAAGGGTGGTGGAGAGATAACATGGCAGGTGCATAGAAATTGAAATAATTATTGAAATAAAAATGAATAACAATATATATAATAATAATAAAATTAAAGATGAGGACTAATCCCCACCCGACCCATCATGCGCGAGCTCCCGATCACAATGGCCTGACATTTTGAGGGGTTTACAGACACCCCAAATCTATCAGACCAGTTATTGACAGCGACTAAGTCCCGGTTTACATCGCCTATAGCGTCCGACAAATCCTCTACCCGCGCAGATGCATACAGCTGAAGTTCAGTCAGCAGACAGTCAGTTATAAAATTTATGAAGATGGAGAATAACAATGGAGAAAGAATACCGCCTCGTGGAACCCCAGCAGCTAGGTCACACCAACTCGACGAACTCTCGTCAACGCGAACCGACTGCTGACGTCCCCGAAGATAGGAAGAGAACCATTCCAAGGCCTCGGAAGAAACCATAAGATGTGAAAGGATAGAAAGGAGAATATCGTGACTGACGACATTAAAGGCATTGGAGAAGTCACTTAAAACCAAAACAGTAACTTTGGTATCCTCCATCGCTTCTCTAATGTCGCCAGTCACTTTGAGGAGAGCAGAGGCAGTACTGTGCCCCGGCCTGAATCCAGACTGGAATGAGCTAACAAGGTTATTCCGATGAACAAACCCTGAAAGCTGCTTGTGGACACAGGCCTCCAGCACTGGATAGAAAAAGAAGGATAGAAATTGGTCGAAAATGGTTAGGTAGGGAGGGATTAGAGATTTTAGGAAGTGGACGAACATAGGCCATACGCCACAAGGATGGGAATTGTGCGGAATCCAGAGAAAAATGTATTATGTGGGTAATTGGAGGAAGAAGAAAGTCGAGGATTAGGTTAACCATATAACGACTGATGCCGTCAAAACCCACGGCCTTGGATTTAATGGATAGGATAATCTTACTGATCTCATCCAAGGTGACCGGAGAAAAGCGGAACTGTTCTATAATAGGACCGGGTAGGCCAGTAATATAATCAACCGTCTGAGATAACATTTGGGAGCCCAAATGGGAGTTTGTAGTAAAGTGACGGTTGATATCATCCAAACCTTGTCTAAGGAAAATACCGATACCAAGAGTTCCAAGGAATTTCCAGATATCAGCCGGAGAAGAAGAAGATATGTTTTCGAGAATATGGCGGCGTTTGGCATTGCGTATCACCTGATTACACCGATTTCTTGCATTTTCGAACAGATTCCTGTTATCAACACTGCGATCCTTTTTAAATTTTCGAAAGGCCCGATCCCTGCGCCTCATCGCCACACGAACCCCTGCCGTCATCCAAGGAGCAGGTGGACGCCTGAGTTTAACCCTCTTGACAGGAGCGTGTCTGTCGTAAAGTGCAAGGACCGTCCGATTAAACAAACCCAGCTTATCGTCTACAGTTGCTGCCGCAGCAAGGTTGTCCCAGTCCAATTCAGACGCATCTTGACGCAGTTTTACAACATCCATGCAGGCAAAACAACGCATGTGCAGAACTTTATGGGGGACTTTGGGCGGTTTTAGGATATAGGAGAGGAATATGAGGTCGTGATTGGAAAATCCAGGCGCAGGACACTGACCATGAGAGGAAACAAGGCAGGGAGTAGACGTGAGGATTAAGTCAAGCCAAGTGTCATCACCTGAGACATTGAGGTGAGTAGGTTGCAAAGGAAGGACATGGAGACTTACGGACTCGATGATATGAAGGAGTTTACGGGAACGAGAGGCTGGACGAGAAAGGTCAGTGTTGAAATCTCCCATGATTATACAATGTGCATACTCTGACCCTACAGATTCAAGCGCTAATTCCAAGTTGGTAAAGTAATCAACGGCGGGCGGACAGTAGACAACTCCAAGTAAGGTCTTGACTCCTTTAACGTAAACCTCCAGAAAAAGATACTCAGCGGAAGCACTATAGTTTGAAAGAGATGAGGCAAGGACTTTGTAAGGGAAATCGCTGCGAAGATAGATAGCAACACCACCCCCTCCCTTTCCAATTCTATCGTTGCGGATAAGAATGAAACCGGGAAGAGGGTAGGTGGTAAAGAGAAGATAAGGTTTGCGCCAACTCTCGGAAACCAGAACGGCGTGTACATTAGCGTCGGAAAAGGTGTCGAACAGATCACTGTAATGACTTGGCACACTCTGAGCGTTGATGTGGCAGACATTAAACAAGTGACATTTTTGATGGCTAAAGTTCCGACGCAGAATGTCACCAAGGGTGTCAGTGATGGAACTAAAAATTGCATTAGCGGTCGAGTTTAAGGAATCATTAGCAGAGTAAAAAGAATCGTCAGCAGATAACATAAAATAAAATAATAAAAATGAACAATAAAGACAAATAAAAATTAAAAATAACGATGGCTTAAGTATAGCCTAACGGTGCAACACCACTACCTGTTCACCACCCACCAGCATCACCGATACAGTACAAATATATTAGAATTGAGAAAAATAAATAAATATATCACAAACAAACAGAAAAAGCAATGCGGAGAATGATATTATTTTACATAAAATTACTAAACATGAGCAAAAACAAAATGCAATACACAAACACAAAATGAAACGTCAAAATGACAGGCAGATGCAAATGACACTTGACAAAACTTACGACACAACTGACAGCGACATTTACTGGTAGTAGGGACAAAACAACAAATCAATCATCACACACAAAATACTGTGCAAATACCACCAAACTGTTAATTGGACTGTGTTATGTAATAACCGATTAAGCGCCACTTAACGAAAACTGAGCTTCAAAGATTTCAAAGTTAAAATTGTCGCTGTGCATACATTTATTATGTTTAGAGTATAATTTTTATACCGAAGATATAAAATATGTATAAGTTCACATTAGTTAAAAAAATATAAGGCTATACAATACACTTTTGTAGTTATAGCCATTTTTCCGCTTAATTTGTTAATGTGTTTAAGCTATATTCAGTCTATTTTATTTATCAATAACGTGCTATACGACATTAATGTCGTTTGATACTTTACTGCGATTTGCTTCGGGTGAAATAAATTGGAACACAGGATTAAATCCAGTTATTTTAATAAAATATACCTACTTAATTCAAATAAATGTTGTAACACTTCTACATCTTAATGAATGATTTTTGTAGTTGCACTAAAACTTTTACTAGTTATTTAAAAATATGCTAATACTCTTTTTTTATTCATTACACTCAAACTGTACATTATTATTTTTTTATTCGAAGTCTTCTACTTCAAAATCAATAGATCCATCAAAACCTTCAACGTCATCTTCTAAATCACGGGATCCAGTTAAATTTTCATAATATTTTCACGCATCAGATGATATGAGGTGAAGGAGGGATTTTATATCATCCAGCTTTGGTTGAGTAAAAGATTTTCCTTGTGGACAAAGTTGCTCATTACATACATATATAAATAAACTCACGACTTTTTCCCATGGGGGTAGGCAGAAACTACAGAACGCCACCTGCTACGATCCTTACATACTTCTTTTGCTTCACACACTTTCATACATCTAGCCATGCCATATTCATGCTCATTATGCCTTGATAAATTGAATGGGTTATTTATTGCCCCTCTTTTTGGCCTTTTATTGAGATCTACTTCACGGGTTTGACCGCCAGGACTGGTTGAATAAAATATCTGACCAGGTTTATTCTTGAAAATCTTTATTTCCTTAGTTTTCAACTAGCTTATAGCATTTCCTTCTATATTTTTTTTTCTATTGACTATTGTCTCCAGCATTTTAGAAACTTCGATAAAGTCTATTCTTTCCATTTTAGTACCTATCAACTTGTTTATCTTACGGCAACTGGTCATCACATCAATTTAGTCTTGCGGAGTATATAGCTGTGTATAGGGTTTTAAGGCTGATTCGATATCACTAAACTTGCTATCATTTTCTAAGAAGCTATGCCCAGGAACCGTAAATCTTACGGCGATTATCTCTAGGTTGTTATCTTCTTCTAGTATTAATCAATTCGACACATATGTATGTAATTTTGTTGGGATTTCACAATATTCAAAGTCAAATATATTTATTCAATTAGGCCAATAAACGGCACTTTTGAACGTCACATAAATTAAAATTAAAAATTAAAAGTAATAAAAAATAAATTTAAAAGTAATAAAAAAAAAAAAAATATAAAAAAAAAAAAATTAAAAAAAATTAAAAAAAATAAATAAAAATGATTCTACCGTGCTGTATTCGCATATATTACTCTGTATGGGCTTCTAAACACGTGTGCCAAATTTCATAAGTGTATGTATGTTTGTTTGTATGTATGTATGTTTGTCCACGCATATCTCCGAAACTAGTAATCGGATCGTGATCATTGATTTTATTGGATTAGGTATCTCTCAACTTAAGTAAGAGTACACCAGTTTTCAAGATATGGAAAATACAATCGAACTTCTTATCGACAAAAAGCACGAATGTGTAAATTAAGTTATTAAGGGTTTTTTGTTAATCGTTTAAGAACATTACTATAGATTTTACTGACTTTCTATTGATTGGGTACTAAAACTAAAAAGAGAGAAAATGTGTTGAAAACAAGAGGTACTGCCAAAGACAACGACTTCCAAAACGAAAGTTATTTTTGCAATTTTTTGTGTTTTGCTTCAGAAGTCGATTTATTTTTTGTGAACATGTTTATTTTTAAGTAGGTATCTGTCAATCCTTGCAAAATTTGGCACAAACAACTGTTATTTTTAAAGAATAGTCTTCCCGTACCCAAAAACCCGGAAAAATAAGAATGCAGTAACGAATGAAACGCCAGAAACTGGTGCTTCATACTCGAACGAATGTAAGATCGCACTTGTGGTGATACGCATTAACGAATTAAATACCATTTTAGGTGGTTAATTCGATACTGCGGTTTAAAAACATTTGAATTAAAACGCAAAACTGAATTATTTTCAAAGTATACGTGTTTAATTCGTTTATGCAATTTGAAAACTTTTTGTAACCGTAACTTTGACGCATAATTCTTTAATACAAAACGAATGTGTGCACAAATTCTAACAAATTTCGAAATGTCGCTTGATTCAACCTCTTATTATAAGCCCGTAAGAGTGATTTTTGAACGCAAAAATTGCTGAATACATAGTTTATCATGCCTATAGACGATCTGCATTCATATTTTCTTTTTTCAATTTTGTCGCTTAATTCGTTCTTACATAACGCAGTCCAATTATAAACAAACAAAATAAAACTTAGTAAGTAAGCCACCTATACCTATACGGCAAAAAATAATAAATATGTGATCAGATACAGTACATATGCTCCGTAAACACTCAGCCACTACGCACACCATCACTGCCCCCCGATGCACTAGATGATACCCCAGCTCTCTTAAGGTACCGTGTCAACAGCGGATTGAGCTCTTCTACCGAAGTGATTTTATGCCGCGCTCTATCGGGAGCTCTAATGATAATAACCCCGTCCTGTGTCCAGCATGCCGGCATCCCAAAATGCAAGCGCACTTTACTGAACGCGGCCTACCTACCTCGGGTCAGGAACTCCTTAATCGTGATTGTGGAGCCCTTCAGCGCCACCTTTGCCTTCCACACAGCAGATCTAAGGTCGACACTAGCAAATTTTACCAGTATAGGCCGACTGCGCATAGGTCCACTGCTAGATGCCCCAAGTCTATGGCACCCCCCGATGGATGATGCAGCAATGTTAGGCAGGGCAAGCTTGTTGCTGATGACGTCCAGCACCAAAGCCCGGCAATCTTCCTTTACAACCTCAGCAAAGCTGGTGAAAATGAGCGCTTTCCTACGCGAAAGTGTCTCCAATCCGTCAACTGCTCTGGAGCCCTCTGCAATTTGTGTCCGTAGAAGTCCCAACATAGCAAACATTAACTCTTTGAAAGTTCGAAGCTCTTCTCGGATCTTTGCCATGGTATCCTTCGCTGGTCCTGCACACTGGAACTGGATAATAAATTTGTCTATTCATACGTGTAATTTTATTAATTCCGTTACTATTTATTTTCGTTTCGGTAGCCATCGTGAAGTTCTCTGCTTTTCCCATTTCTATTGACGGTGCGATCTGTATACATTTATAAAACGGTGAGGTATCCCTTTCTTGAAGGATTCTTATTCGTATATTGCCATTCTGTAGTCCTCGTATGAGTTGGAATGATAAGATGTTGTCTGAGGTAGACGTCTAGCAATTTTGACATTTAAAATTACAGTTTGAGCAAAGTCTCTTAAGTTCAGCAGCGTTTGGAGCAACTGATTCCGTTGGTTGTTGCATCCTTGAAATGAATTCGTGCTGTAGTCTTTGTTCAATGGGTCTTCGGGTGAGCGTAAATCGTAAATCTTTTGATGTAACTCTGGCTTAAAGTTGCCAGTAGCGTGAACCTTTGCCTTTGGATCCATTACTTTGTTCATTATAAAGAACGATGTCAATCTCTTGATGAAATTTTCAAAGGATTTCTGTTTCTTTTAAGGGTTGAAAATATTTTTTTCGGGTAATGTTCTTGTTGTGCCAGGTTGACGCAGCTTGCGTAGTCTATTGTTGTTGTGGGTTGCGTACTTATTACATTATTCTTTCTCATTTTTAGTAATTTTTATTTGAGGGAGATGTATTATTCTTAAAATTCGTACTTTTATTGAGTTTCCTCCTCCAATTCACGCTGGTCTGTTTGAGCTCAATTTTTTTTTTCTTTATTTAATTAGGGACTTTTATAAACGCCACGCGTATGACAGTCCCATCATACCCTAAACTAAATACACACTATGTACCTACTATTTATAAGATTTGGGTCATGAATTTAAACACACTCTTCGCTTCATCACCATTTAGTTGAGACATGCATCTATGGAACGTGCCTACGTCAAGTCGGTTTAACCTCAGGACCCTAAACAAATCGTTTCTTATAGACTCATACCGCACACAGTCCATCAATAAGTGCTGTTGGTCCTCGACAACTCCACACTCGACACAATTAGGCGAGTTAACTTTTTTCCTTAGGAACGCAAACTTACTACATGGAATTTGTCCAGATCTGAGTCTACAAGCAGTAACAACAAATTTTCTACTTAACGTAGTATTAACAAACCAGGGCACACGAAAAGGCTGACCCTGTATAGTTTTATACCAGATCCCTTTTTCTAAAGAACGCTTATCAAAATACTCTTTCCAATCATCGTGACACTTATTTTTAAATTTAGGTAAAATTTCTGTATAATCCAGCAATATATTAGTTTCTTTTCCATTTTTAGCTGCATGTTTAGCTAGAATGTCAGCTTTATCATTGCCCTGTAGCCCAATATTCAATGTAGATGTAGACTTTGTAATTGAGTTTCTATTTCTTCGGTTGTAAGTTCAGATTTCGTAAGAAATGTGTTTTCTGTTTGTGTAAGCATCCCCCGTAATGAGCCACGAATATTTTTTTGTCTTTTTATATCATTGTTCGGCATCCTCGTCCCTAATTTATTAAGTAATTATATTTGCTATTCATTCATTCAATTATTATTTTACACTGGATGTCACAATGACGTGTTTTTGTTTTCTTGAAATTACGAAAGATAGGACAAGAAGGCTGAATATATATCAAGTAGCATTGCCAGCGATCGTTGTGCATCGATTTTTGGATGTCCCAATCTCCGTAGCAACAGCTTCCTTGACAGGCCTCCAATACGGTCTTCCTTCAGACGGTTGATGCGGCGTTTTCCTGATTTTTAGGTATTTCACATAATCACAACTCGATTATTCCCGATGTCTAGTGTCTCTCTCTATCTCTTCTCATGTCTATTACTAGCTACCGACTGCGTCAGATATGTGTGTCGGGAAACTCTCCAATAAGTAAGTCCTTTTAGATTACGAAATAAATTTAAAAGTTCGCAAATTTCACAACAAAAAATATATAAAATAGATTTCTAATTAAGGCGGTACCCCGAGCAAAACACCGCGCAAGCCGTTTTTCGTGCTTTTTTTAGGAGCTATCTACTCGTTATTTAAAAAGAAATATCAATTAATAAAAATACATTAAATTTCTACATATTATTGATTCTAAAATGGTAGATTTAGTTCTTTTTTAAAGTTGTATATATTTCACTAATCTGATATATATTTCTACATAAAGATGAGATATAATTATTGATAGCATGCATCTCCTCGTAAAGTGTTCATTAATTATTTTTTATACGAACAATAATGGATAGACAATTTAAAAACGAACATTTTTATAGTAAAATATTTTACAAAAGACAAAAATTCGATTTTTTGCAGATTTTATTCTAAAATCTGTGCGTATTCACTACTGTAATTCATGCGCCACCAGTGCCGCTAGACCAATAGGAATGCTCATAACTCATGCCGATTTTTTGGTCAGTGTACCGTCTTAATTAGGTTTAATATAACACGTTTCCTTTTCCACCGAAGTCAGGTATAGAAAGACGATGACAATAGTCGGTGACATAGCAAGCGCGCTGTCGTAATGCGATCGGTCACTTTGTCAGTACGACGTGCAAATGTAATAATATAATGAAGTAATGTTAGTAAGCATCAGTGTAGAAGCACTCATAACATGTAACAATTCCTCACATATGTTAGTAAATGTATTAGAGTTAGAAAATGTTTTTAAACATTTTTAACAGCGGTGTGGGAGCACCATTACTTACCTACTTTAAATTTCAAAACTTTACATCCATTTATTTATTTATTCGACAAAATAAGCAGAAAAACTTTATTAGCATTGCTCTATTCTTCTATTGCATTGTTTTAATAACTAATGTCAAAAGTTAAAGTAACCAAATTTTGCAGTCTGTTGTATAAGTAATCAGTTTCAATTCGCTTTGCATTGTAGCCCCAATGTTCAATATGCACATTATTAATTAATGCAAACACAACTGATAGACGTAGGATGTACTTAAGTAGTTGAAAGTAAAAACGTTCAAAATAATGGTGCAAGACATTTAGGCACACTTGCATTTCAAATCACTAAATACATTTGATGCTATACGTATTTAAAACATCACTCTGTCTCGGTCATCTTTATACAATCCAGTGAAATAGAACAAAAAATCAATCAGCCTAGCCTTTTCCCATGTTAGGATCGGCTTCTATTCTAAATGGATGTAGCTAAGTACCAGTATTGTACATGGAGCGACTGCCTATGTGAGCATCTGCCAGTAACTGCGTTACACGGTACAACTTGGCAAGACTGATATCAGATTTTCAAGCTTATGACTGTCCGTAATAACTGTCAAAATCTATAAATGACAACTGACCAACGGCTTTACGTGCTTTCCGAGGCACAGAGGAGTCTCGGTATGTAATATATGGCCCTAAATCCATTTAGTGATGTATAATTCAAGTGGGCCTTAAATGAATTATTTTAGTGCACTCAGGACAGAAATCCCTGCTGCATTTTGTTCTCTATTAGAAGCATAGAGTATAATGATAAAGATACGGTTGTACGAATGTTTGTAAAAACGCATTCATCATACAAGAAACACGAACTTTTAACCGATTTCCCAAAAAGCAGGAGGTTCTCAATTCGGATTTTAATATATATACTTTTTTAAAGTATGTTCGGGCATAACTTCGTCATATTATTATATAAACGGATTTGCAAAATTTACATAGTTTGTTTAGAAATTGTTCCTTTTAAATTTGGTAAAGATCTGATAAAGAACTTCGGAGATATACAATATAACTCTTCAATAAATGACGTTGCTGCAATCACATGTCTGTTTATTGTTTACACCATTTTATTACATGATTATTTATTTATATATTATATACTTTATTGTACAGCATAAGTTACGATTCCGCCAAGGCTGTCTCCTTTCACCGCTCCTCTTTATAGTCGTTCTTGACGGGATCTTGCTTCTCATTTTCGGCACCAAGCGCCGCGGGATAGAGTGGGGATTATCCAACGCCGATAACCTATGCCTGCTGAGTCATACCCACGCTGACATGCAAGCTAAATTGAAAGATTTAAGTCAGGAAGCGGCAGAAACGGGACTAAAAATAAACACTCGGAAGACCCAAGATATGATCTGGTGTGAAAAATACTTCACCGTTACTGATTGGCACAGAGGCAGCTGAACACGTTCACAAGTTTACTTACCTCGGGACCGTGGTGTTGGAAACCGTAGGTAGTGAAGAGACCTGTTTGGCAATCGCAGAAACTGACCCGTAGGATTATACTCAAAATCTTCTGGTCAAATGTTAAATCCGTGTTGCTTTACGGGTTTGAAACGTGGAAGGTCACAAAAGACATTTCACGCCAAATCCAAGTTTTCGTCAACCGCTGTCTTCGTCGGATACTCGGCATTTACTGGCCCGAGACCATCACCAACGTGGAGCTGTTGGAGCAATACCACGAGAGCCCGATCGACCGCCAGATCAAACGTCGCAAAAATTTTGTTGGTTTGGCCACACGCTGCAAACGGATTCCGATCATATACCGAAGCAAGCGCTAGATTGGAATCCCCAAGGCAAAAGAAAGCGTGGACGTCCCCATCAAACCTGGCGTTACACCATGTTGGTGGAAGCGACGAGCATCGGTATGACGTGGTGCGAGGTAAAGCGTGAAGCTCAAGACCGATCGCGATGGAGGACTACTGTGGACGCCCTTTGTCCCATCCAGGGGACGTAGGATTAAGTCAAGTAAGTCACAAGTTACATTTATAAGGGAAACTTAAAACAAAAAACACATATAATGGGAGCCTTACCGCATGGTTAATTGGTGGACACAAAGTGGGGCTGTTATTGATGTGACAATACCAGTGTAGAAAAAAAAATATAAAAGAAAGAAAAATATTTATTTGTGACCCGCACAGGAGACACGAGAAATAAGCATAAAATTAAACAATAATAAAATAAAAACCCCGTGCGAGACCAAAAAGGCTCCTATCTCAGCATGCTGATACATACATAATATATGATATGTAATATATACATATGTCGGGTTTAGTCTGGTACGGACGTTAAAACAAATCGCAAGCACGCCATCTGGCGGCAAAGTAATAACAACTACGCATTGGCGCGCTTCCTCTAACCACTAGCGTGGTGGGGATAGTAGAATAAGGCAGTTGAGTACTGACAGCCTTAGAGATAACACGTTGTAGAATCAGTGTCGATCCGTAATATTAGTAAGCAAGATTGTAACTGTGAGTTTTGATTATTTGATTGAACCCAGTGTATCGAATAATTTATGTGATTTCATTTCCACGACTGTACCCACCGACCTGCCCACACACGATGTCTTAACCTAAGGGAATACATCCTGACTTTCCGATAGTTTACATCTATCGGCCAGCCTTGATGCGACATCAGAATTGGGATTCAGTAGTGCTAATGAGATCACACGTAAAAACAATGCTAGTGAAAATTGTGGTTACATTCTTGCAAAAAAAAATCGCGGTATCAGTTGAGACTACCCTCAGTCTTGAATAATAAAAAAAAACCAGTCTGGAGCGGCGCAGCAAGGAGGCTAGTAGCAACCAAGGAGCTGGACAGGTCAAAGAGGAGCGTGTGGACGTGTGGAAAGATCCATACACACTGATCTTTATGCCAATCTGGTGAGTCGTTTTCATTTTGTTATGACTATGGCCAAAAGTGTTCATTATTGAAATTTAGGTTTTGTTTACGGTATGGCCCGTGTCAGGTTTTAATTTCAGTTTGGTTATCGATGGTCAAGTGTTGGTGTTGTTGAAGGGTTATTATTCTACTATCACTAGCAATGAACATTGAATGGCCTTGGCTGACATTTATTGTTTGGAAGTTAGAACGATATGGTGACAGTGGCGTACCTACCTTCCATTTCAGTCTAGAAATTATGATAGTGAAATCATTAGTTTTAAGTTAATGGAGTTTGATTGTGTGATTTATTTTTAATTTGAAGTTAAACTCTTCAGATAGTTTAGGCTTAGTTAATTGCTACTTAAAATGCATTGGCATACTTTTGTTTATCTAAAGCTCATATGTGGTTCATGTTTTGGAGAGGGACTCTACACTCACATTCGGTGTCCATAATAACACAATATTGCAGGTTTAGGTTACTACTACTACTAGAAGCTCGTGGCTCTAAATAATAATGGCCGCGCTGGTCGATCATCAAGGTTAAGCAACGCTTGACGAGGTCGATCCGTGGATGGGTGACGATTTTAAAATACGGAGTTGGCTCCGTGCCTCGGAAAGCACATTAAGCTTTGGTCCCGGCTGTCATTTGAAGATCTTTGACAGTCATTGCGGGTGGTCGGAGTCACCAGTCTTGCCAAGGGGTACCGTGTTACCCAGTTACTGGGTTGTGGAGGTCAGATAGGCAGTCGCTCCATGTAAAACACTAGTAATCAGCTGAATCCGGTAGGATTGAAAGCCTACCCCAATGTAGTTGGGAAAAGACTGGGCAGATTTATTGGTTAAGGTTAAATTCCATAAAAGCTGTGTATGGTTAAGATAACCGTGTGAACATATACTTTCGTAATATTTTTCATGTTTCAGATACCATATTGTGTCGCAGCCTGAAGCCTTTGCTGGAGGCTAGCGATTAAGATGCTGTATGCGAAGGCTGACTTGTCACCATCTGAGAGTTTAAGAGGAACGGCAGGGTAGCAGTTCGCAGGTCGTAACCGAACGTTACGAGCGTGCGTAAGTTTGGAATGGAATACTCGGTGAGTCGCTTCCATTTTATTTCGATAGTGAAGTCGAATGTTCTCTAGTGATGAGATGCTATTTCGAGTTTTAAGAGTGTTCATGTTGGAACACTGAATTGGTTGGTAGTGGGTATACCTAGCACCATCACTAGGTAATTAAGACACACCTAGTAAAAAGCAAGTTGCTAGTATACTAGTAGCTACCTATTGGCTTGTTAGTACTTTCCTAGTTTCAACATTTGGTTCAGAACGAACTTTAGGATGAGATATCCCATATGAAGGAGATTAGTTATCCAAAATGACTGAATAACTAGTCGTTTTCAGTGTCAAAGCGAGTTAGTGATGTCGTTGGGCTTTCGTAATTGTATGGAGTTAGTAACAGTACTGGTCATTTGCGTGTATTCAGGACGGATCTTGTTGCGTAACGATATACAACCACCGTCTTCAGATCTGAACTCACTTGCTTACTTTAAAAGTAATATTATGATAGCAGTAGATCTCGCGATCGTTTTCCGTACATGAAAACTGAGTTTGTGAGCGATAGTAAAGGGTTACTGTTAATAATCTGGTTTAAACGATATTGATCCGAGTTATTCGTGAAGGTCCTTCACGCGAGCTATTAAGAAGCAAATATGATCAGGCCTAATTGTTCCCCTCATATTAACAGTCTGTATGTTATAAGATCTTAGAGTGAAAGGCGCGAATCTTGTGAGAAAGATACCCGATCACCAAGTTCCTTGAGGATTAGACGTCATAGTTCATGACCGTGGTAGTGAAACCAAATCTGATTAACATGTCTACTCATAAGACCAATTCTAGACCGCACCTCATGCGTACCATGTGGCGATGGGTTTTTGAAGGTGGTTTATGAGTTGAGTATGCATTGCCTTTGAATTATGGTAAAGAGTAACAGAATTGTTACAATTACTTTGTTTAGTTAAACTTGTTGATCGTCGGACCTTTTTCTAATGAATAGTGTTGTGTGGGAAACTTTAGTACGAAAACTGAAGTGGCCCTGTATTAAGTCCGCGATAGGTGATTATGATAGGGTGGTGATCGTTATACACCGAAAGCTTTAAATAGGTACGCTTAAACCTACAAGTATGGACACGGTAGGTTGAGGAAGATGCCAGCGGGTCATGTACCAGTCGATGTTGATGTTTAAAGGATTTGAATGTTGATGAGCAAGCTTAAGATGTCGAGTAATTGAGTCTATCAGCCGTATTATGTTTGACCGTACCAGTGGATTCTGGTGGAGGTCGGGGTCTAGAGAGACCGTTGTGTGAGAGCAATATAATTGCTGGTCGGCTATAGAGCCGTGGCGTTAAAGGTTTTACTCGAGGGTTTCTATAAGCTTGGCAGTTTTTGCTGCAGCAGTTTTGAAGTTTGTCTGGAATGACTGTGGTACATGGCCCAGGGTAATGATTTAGTTAAAGATCAGAGTTCTAAAATTTCCCTATTATCACGAACCCAATGATCTAGTTTGGTCAGGAGTAGCCGAGCGTTGTGTGTTGGCCTGTGTGGCAACTGTTGGCCTTTGTGGTAACTGTTGGCCTGTGTGGCAACTAAAGGCCAGTGTGCCAACTGGAGGCCTTTTATGGCAACTGTAGGCCAGTGTGGCAACTAGAGGTCTTTGTAGCAACTGTGGGCCTGTAGGTCGGTGTAAAAACACGTTTGTGTAAGGAACCTTACAGAGGATTCCTGTTGAGTTACGAGGTTAAAATACAGTAAACTCGCATAGTCACGCGAGAGGTGAGGTCACCATGTTAATGTTGATGACGTTCAAATCGTCAAGCCCTCATTACGAAAATTTAAATAGTTTTGGTTTTCTAATTTTGATTACTATGCGTAGATTGTGTTAGTTAAGATACACAAAGTTCAAGTACCAATTGAGATTGTAGATGAAGTTGACAATGAATTGACGTAACATGGGACAGTCTAGATCTCTGTGCAAAGAGTTGACTCGACATCGTGGAGATGTGAGATTAGAGCAATTGTGATTGCTAAGAGAGCTATAAGATAGCTACGAGAGCTATGAGGTAGCTAGCAGAGCTATGTGATGGCTAAAGATCGTTAATAAGATACCTGGTGTCTTGTTTCTTTTGTTTCATTTAATGTGACATTAATTGCTATTAGTGGTACTTGGGACTTTGTAATCTCGAAGATCGAATCGATGATTAAGTTGCTATTTTCATTAAATTGAAAATAGAATTACTCGTTCCTTGCAATAGTGAACAGAGAGATTTAAATGATCATGTTTGATTGTTTCAAAATGTTTCTTCACTCTAGACTCTAGAGTCTAGAGTATGAGTCAGGATTGGACGAGCGAATACTGTTTGGAAATTTTGTGTTTCAGAAAAACATCCCTTGTATGATGGGAGACTGGCGGGTCGGAGTAGACTAAGAAGACGTGTGGCGCAACACGACATGAGATGGCATGGAGCAAGGACAAGAAGATGATGCCTGCGGGTGATAGATTTGGGGATCTGTCACCTGAGAGAGGCCCGAGAAGGCGACGTGCTGTGTTCCACGTTCGCCTCTCAAGTGAAATTACGGCCTAAAGAATACCATGTGGTTTTAGTCAGTAGGAGTCTGACAGACCCCTCAGCTTCCCCCAAGAGCTGAGGACATTCATGAGAATTTATCACATGATTCGATACACTGTTAACACTGACAATGAGGAACAGACGAGGACGCCTGTCTCGCAGGATGGCCGTGTCGGGTTTAGTCAATAGTACGGATGTTAAAACAAATCGCAAGCACGCCATCTGGCGGCAAAGTAATAACAACTACGCATTGGCGCGCTTCCTCTAACCACTTGCGTGGTAGTGGGGATAGTAGAATAAGGCAGTTGAGTACTGACAGCCTTAGAGATAACACGTTGTAGAATCAGTGTCGATCCGTAATATTAGTAAGCAAGATTGTAACTGTGAGTTTTGATTATTTGATTAAACCCAGTGTATCGAATAATTTATGTGATTTCATTTCCACGACTGTACCCACCGACCTGCCCACACACGATGTCTTAACCTAAGGGAATACATCCTGACTTTCCGATAGTTTACATCTATCGGCCAGCCTTGATGCGACACATATGTACCAATATATAAATGCAATACATAAAATTATGACAATTAATTCATAATCACAGCGACAGATCCTCCCTCACGACTATTTTATACACATGCAATGATTGGGCGCGTTTGATTGTGGCTGGCAACGCATTCCACAGACGAGTAGCCTGGACAGTAAAGGATTTATCCAGAAAACTCGTGGAATGTTTTGTCATTTAGAGTCGTAAGTTATCTGATGACCTTATTTTTATTTTCAGGGGGAAACCTTCAAAAGGCGCCTGGACTTTTGGGGAAAAAGACCAGGGAGTGTGGGCTTTTTACCTCGCTGAAACCACCCCGGTAATCACCATCAGCACCTGGAAGGGGCTCCGTTACCAAGTTATCTGATGACCTAAGAAATGATATGAATCGCAGAAAAACTGAAAACGTTTCTTAAGATAAAGAAGGGTGGAAGGAGTGAAGAGCACATTATATAAAACTGTAAGAATATGGGCATTCGAATAGTAGATAATAGTAGGCGAATTGGCCACCACTTGAGCATACACACATTTTGAAGCCGCCCAAGTTTTTCGAGTTGTTTTTGAGTAAGGTCAAGATAGCTTGCATCAGCATAATTAAGGATGGGTAGAAGAAGAGATTGTGCAAACGCAATCCTAGAGGCAGTCGGAAGAAAATTACGCAGTCTCCTCAAAGATGCAACAGATGCAAATAGCTCACGGATAACCTCTTGCAGTTGGGCAGTCCAAGAAAAGTTCTTATCAATGAATATCCCCAAGTTTTTACTTCCTCGCAGAGTGGAATTACTAAGTTATCGAAAAATACTGGGGAAGAGTCGTCCAGTTGATTCTTGAAACCATCCTAGTCCTACTGCCCACCACAATAACTTGCGTCTTTATGGGATTGACCATAAGTCCATATGTTGAGAAGGGCTGTGGTGGTGCTGTGACCAGAACGGAAGCCGGACTGGAAGGGTTTGAGACGAATATTTTTAGATTGGAAAGTGCTAATTTGGTCGTGGATTAATAGTTCACTTCTTGTCCCATCCTGTGACAACGACTGATGTCAGCGAAAGTGAAATCAGTTAGCTGCAGCTTATTATGGACCACCTCAGTGATCAACTTGATGGTGTCCTCCTTTTGCTGATCTCCGATTGCATGCAGGAGCAAGATCTTCTTCGTCCCCGCATCTCTATCTGGTCAACACTTCGAGCCCCACTTGCTGCTGTAGACTGTTTAGAGCCTGCGTGATAAATGTCTGGCACATACTGAACTCTATAGCCATGCCAGAAGCTGTAATAGGCGACTGCGGCGTCCTCTGCAATTCCTCCTCGAAGACAGCCATTCATCTGTGGAACATTTCCTTAAGTTCTTTTCTTTTCTTTTCTTTTTAACACTGAAAGTATAAGTAGTAAGTGTAAGTAGTAGTAGTATAGTAGTGTAGTAGTTTTTTGTTCACTGAAAGTATTTGATAGTTAATCCATTTTGACGATGTGAAGTGATTATAGTTTGTAAATTAAGAAATTATGAGGACTAATCGCTAGACCACCAGGTATAGTCAGTTAATTTTTAATATATTGCTTAAAATAATTGTAAATATAGATTATATTATAAGGGGTGTCTCAGAATGTTTTTCGTTTTTGATACTTAAAAAAAAGGTACTAGAATTAGTTAAAACTCAGTTTAATTACTGTTGAATTAATGAGCAGTATTGTAATTTTATTTGTAAAAAACGAAATTAAGTAAATTCGCACCCTCCTCGTCCTGACACTCGTTTGGCCTGCAACTAAAATTTTCATTATTTGTTTCGTCTGTGAGTCTTTGCTTGCTTTTAAACATTCAGGTTGGGTGGCACTAGTTTGTAAACTTAACTTTTTAAGCAGCTCTATAGGAGAACATCAGCAAGCGTTTAATCTGGGCTATTTGGGCTGCCATATCACGTCAAGGAATAGTCGGTCCCTCACTTTTTGGCGTGTGATTTAAGATTTTAGTTCCAGGAAAATTGAGTGTCAGGAAGTCAAGGATGCATATTTACTTATTATTGTTTTTAATAAACAAAATTGGAAAACTGCTCGTTAATTAAACAGTAAATAAAGCGAGTTTTAACTTATTCTATTACCTTTTTTTTAAGTATCAAAAACGAAAAACATTCTGAGACACCCTTTATTATAAATTATATTGAAATTATAAATACGAGCAATTTTTTCTTGTGTATCTGTTACAACTTACCCCAAAGAAAACCCATATATCACAGAACATACCATCACGTCAGTATGCCCCGAACGGGTACGAAGATGTACTTCACCCTGGAACACTCATTCCACCGGCTATGTTCAAGTAACATGTTATTCGGTTAATCTATTCTGGCATCACTGTGGGCATTATAGGTACCTTACTATAGAACTTGTCCATTATGTTCTACTAAAAAGAGAAAAATAAAAATGATTTTAATAAAAAAATACCACTAATTTCCAAATAAAAACACTACAAAAAAAAATACCTTCAATTACGAAAGTCGGTGTCAAAAAACGAAGTAACGAAAACAGGAACACCAACTGCCGAAATTGAAATAATTTTTCACTTTGTAGTTCCTGCGACCCCCGGCTTAGGTGTGAGCAGGAACACCAGGGTGATTTTTCAGTTGTCAGTGTGAGTCTTACAGATCCCTCTAAACCCCACAAAATAAAAATAATAAAATTCTTAATATAAATAAAATTTTAACATTTAATATTGTCGTACTAAAATATCATAATTTAAAAAAAGCCGGCCAAGTGCGAGTCGGACTCGCGTACTTGGTAAATTACGATTAACGATTTATGACGTATTAAAAAAAAAACTACTTACTAGATCTCGTTCAAACCAATTTTCGGTGGAAGTTTACATGGTAATGTGCATCATATATTTTTTTTAAGTTTTATCATTCTCTTATTTTAGAAGTACAGGATGGGACACACATTTTACCACTTTGGAAGTGTCTCTCGCGCAAACTAATAACTTAAGAAAAAAAAAATTTAAGAAACCTCAATATCATTTTTGAAGACCTATCCATAGATACCCCACACGTCCTATACGTGTGGGGTATCTATTTGATTTTTTTTTCTGGTTTTCGACGAAAAAATTTTTTTTTGTTTTTGTTTCAAGTATGGGAACCCCCAAAATGTATTGTTTTTTTTTTCTATTTTTGTGTAAAAATCTTAATGCGGTTCACAGAATACATCTACTTACCAAGTTTCAACAGTATAGTTCTTATAGTTTCAAAAAAAATTGGCTGTGACATACGGATGGACAGACAAACAGACATAACGAATCTATAAGGGTTCCGTTTTTGCCATTTGGCTACGGAACCCTAAAAAGATCTACGGAGGACATCCAATAAGGATTTTCTACCCCAGAACAAAAAAAAAGAATAAAAAAACAAAAATCCAGAATGCTTAAAAAGCGAACTAAAAAGAAGTAAGTAGAAGAAAATCATGCTGAACAGTCGGAGGATACATGTTCGCGAGCTGGTTGACCAAAACCAGATGTATCCTCCGACTGCACACCATGATTTTCTTCTACTTACTTTTGTTTAGTTCGGTTTTTTGTATGTTTTAATTAACTTAGTTTTTTTTAATTAGGTACATTTAAACATAATATAAGTGTTATATATTTTTGAAATCTCCTCTTGAAACCTGCAAAGGTTGTTTTTTGAATGAGAGATTGAAATGTTCACTGAAAACTGTGTACTGTTAAGAAAAGGTTACAATGATCGGTAATAGAGCGAGTGAGCACGTGCGACGGCACTTAATGCTAACCGATTACGTACTGAAGTTAATTATTATTTGGGTCGCTTGACGTCAACGCGCATAGTGATGATTTGGCTATAAATATTATAGTTATGATGTGCGGTTTGCCGTAAATGCTTCAGGGCAAAAATGTTACAAAAACTTATATGCTAATAAAAATATTAAAATTTAATCAATAACATCCCCAGTGTAAAAGTTACATCTTTGTGGCCTAGGGGACGTTGCTTGGTCATATATAGTATTTAAGCTAGCGTTGCTAGCTATCATATATATATAAAATAATAATAATAATATATGGTAAAATAATACCTTTGTTTAAATCAGGTAGTACATTAGACCCTACAAATTATAGACCTATTTCAGTACTACCTACTTTTAGTAAAATATTTGAGAAATTAATTTTAGAGCAATTGCAACGATTTTTAATAAATATAAATCATTACATAGAAAACAGTTCGGTTAAACAAGGGGTTGTTCAACTACAGATGTGTTGAGCTTTTAGGACATATTTATAATGCATGGGAGGATAAGTACGATGCCTTGGGAATCTTTAGTGATTTGTCCAAAGCATTTGATTGTGTTCTTCATGAAACCCTAATCAGGAAACTCCGCCACTACGGGATCCGGAACAGCGCTCTGGATCTTCTTACTTCATACTTGAGTAAGAGGATTCAGAGCGTTGACGTTAATGGAAAAAGATCTCGCGAGTCTATAAAAACAGGAGCCCGCAGGGCTCAATTCTTGGTCCTTTCTTGTTTCTTATTTATATTTATGATTTGCCTTACCTCATAAAGGATAACCATGATATAGTGTTGTTTGCGGAAGATACTTCACTTTTGTTTAAACTTTGACATCAGCAGCTGGTTACTGACGATGTAAATAGCGCGATCTAGAATTGAATCCTGAAAAGAGCACAGTATTTTTATGTTTAACTTTGGATGCTAAGCTTCAGTGGGGCCCAAATATAGATAAATTGTCATAAAAGCTAAGCTCCGCAGCATTTGCTGTAAGAAAAATTCGTTATTTAACTGACATAAAGACAGCCCGTTTAGTATACTTTAGCTACTTCCATAGTGTAATGTCGTATGGTATTCTGTTGTGGGGAAATGCCGCCGACATCCAGACTATCTTTGTTTTGCAGAAAAGAGCTGTTCGATCAATTTATGAATTAAGCCCAAGACACTCTCTCATAGAGAAATTTAAGGAGATTAATGTAATGACTGTGCCTTCTCAGTATATTTATGAAAATCTTTTATATGCCCATAAAAATATAAAATTGTTTAAAAAATACAGTGATCTCCATAATATAAATACTAGTACTACACGTACAAAATCTAAGTCTTAATAAATTTAAATCATTCATTAAACGTAAGTTGTGCCAAAAAGCGTTTTATAGCATTAAAGATTACGTTGAGGATAAAACGGCTTGGGAGAGAGCTGCTCCAATTAATTTAGTTTTCTTTTTGTATTTTGGGAGCTTCGCGAAGTATTCAGTGAATTTTATAACCGAGATAGCAGAGATGGGCATAGAATGACACTTTAACGTGCCTAGCTGGCCGAGCAGTACGCAGTCTAAAACATAATCTCAATAGGGTCATCGGTCAACAAAGACTAACCTTCGAGGAGTACACCACATTGTTAGCTAGATTAGAAGCGTGCCTCAACTTTCGACCTCTTTGCGCGATTTCAGAGGATCCCGAGGATATAAACTTCCTTACACCAGCTCATTTCTTATCAGGAAGACCAGGGACAACTGTAATAGAAACCGAGCAAGATTCTAGAACCAGGTGGCATCTAACCAACCAGCTATTCCAGGATCTTTGGAAACGATGGAAGACCGAATACTTAGTAGAACTATCATCTAGATGTAAATAGATGGAACCACAGAAAAACATTGAAATTGGAGATCTATTAGTGATTCATGATGAGAATCTGCCCCCAGGAAAATTGACGAATTAGTCGAGGAGAGACCCAGTGAACCCGAGTCCTTAGTGCGCGGACGCTTCCTCCAAACTTTGGACGTGCCACACGAGTCCTGGTCAGACAAGTTTTCTCCAGGACTTGAGTCTCCTCGGCTTTTGTTGCCGTTGGCAACGGCAAGAGGTACGTCCACATATGGACTTGAGCCACCTCGGCTCTTGTTGCCATCGGCAATGGCAAGCGGTGAGTCCACGTCGCGCAGTTGCTCCAGGTGAATCTGGAGCTCATTTTCTCCCTTGTGGCTTTGACGCAGGTCGGCAGTTAACTGCCGGTCCGCGATACAAGTACCCCCACATATACGTTGGGGCTGCCCTCCAGGAGATCAGCAGAGGGGCGAGAGTGGCCCTTGCGTTGCGCAAGGGTATTAAGAGTCTGAGGATTATTTTCCAGTAGTCTGCGTTCCATTATTGTTCCTTTTTATGGGTGAGGTCCCTTTCCCTGCGCTAGAAGTGTATCCGGTCGGATACAAACCCTCCGGTCATTCATCCCCTCAGCACGCGAGACCTTGGGATTGGGTTCCATCTCCACTCCACGCCCACTCGACCTACCCTACGGTATCGCATGGTAGCGAAATAAGCGAAGAAGTATGAAATATGTATGCGAAGAAGTTGTTGGTATTTTACAATCTAAATGAACCATTCATTATCAGCCTTATAATTTTACCACTGATGGGACACAGGCATCCTCTCTGTGAGAGAGGTAATGGTCTTTATCCACCACGCGGGCCCAGTTGAGTGCGGGTTGGTGAATGTCACACGTCTTCGAATTTTTGGTTCTAGGATATACCGGTTGAACCATTACTGCATGACAAAGGCCAAGTCTCATACATTTTATGAAGTCACTGACGTCAACGCATAATTTTTTTAATTTTACAGGATATTAATATAAAATGATGATTAACTCTAACACCAGTATATAAAATAAAAATATCGTGCGATACATCGTATCGTTGGATACAAATTCCAGAGGCTCTAGACAAATGTCATTCGATGTCGCTGATGGTGATGGTCAAAATACCAAAATGTCAGGGATTGATCACGTGACATTTCGATAGCGTTTCACATTCTCATACATTTTTGAAATATTCCCAATTGCTAGCGCCACAATTTCGTTGATATAATGTCATTTGTTCAGAGCCTCAGATCAATAAAGAGTAATATTTCACCTCAGTTGAGAAATGCAGGATAAAAATTAAATATACAGCCAAATTGAAAACAACAAAGTAGAATTAACGTTTTGTATATAATGCCGAATTGCCGATCTCTAAAACAATATTATATTACAAAATAGCAATTCATTCATTTTAAATAAGTTTTACATACATTTGAATACTTGGTTAACTAAGAAACAAAAATAACTGTATAAAAGGAAAGGTCTTTCTGAATGTCTAGCTTTTGGAAGAATTGTGGCTGACAACCATGACGCCAAACCCGCAAGTTTTGATTGCCGACCGGGAGGTGCCTCGGGAGACCCTCGATACACCGTTGACGGGAGATGAGGTGGTTATCAGTGGCATATCAGGCACTTTTCCAAAGTCCGACAATGTCATGGAACTCATGGAAAATCTTTATAATAAGGTATGATGCGAAAATCTTTATTATTTGTGAGTGCATTTAATAGTGTTATCATGGTGATTAAGAAAATTAAATTAATGAAATCGTGTCTGTTGACAGAAGAAAATGGAAGAATAAAACGTTTGCGTCGACCTCAATTATATTTTATAGGTACAGGCAGTCTGTTATATTATATTATATTATATTATTATTTTATTTTATCTTTGAGGTAGTCTGAGTGAGCAATACGGAAACGCCACCACACGCTTTTTTATATAATAATATTTTACATTTTTTTGTTTGTCTCACTATTTTTTATTTAAATTTATAAATATTTATTTTCTACTTTTTATTTTGGTTTTCTATTACATCGAGTTTTTTAGTTTTTATAAGCAATCATTTACTTTTTACTTTTTAATTCAATTTACCATGTTGCGTGTTTTTTTGTTTTTTAAACGTCAATTTATTAATAAATAAAATAAATAAATAAAATTCGTTTAATTCAGACGATTCAAATGTCCATATTTTGTTAGTATTACATTATCTTAAAACTATGTTAGTCATGTACAAAATTTTATCAAACTATAAGATTGAAAAATAAATTAAAATTAAATTGAAATAAATTAAAATTAAATTGAAATAAATTAAAATTAAATTGAAATAAATAATTAAAAATGAACTAAAATTGAAATTATATTTTACTAAATTATTCAATAAAAAAAAAACACAAATATGTAGGCACTCAAGTGACATGCAGCCTGATGAGCCTTCCCACAGCTGCCGAATTTGGTCTGTCTGCAATCATCCTTAGGATTCCGTTGCCACTCCCTCGAATTCGGCGAATTAGTGAGGCTGACTTTTTGCGCATAATAGCGTAAAAGTCATCCACCCTCGCGTCGGCAAACATGCCCGAGGCACTGCAAAATCGAGGCAGTCGCAGCAAAATCCTAAAGGCGTTGTTATATTGGACTCTGAGAGCACTGTAGGCCCGCTGCGTGTAGCTGGTCCATAGGGCGCTGGTGTAAAAACTTTGGCAATAGGCTCTGAACAAAGTTATTTTTACTTGTGCTGTACACCTCGCAAACCTATGCACCAACATGTTAGCGCGCACCGACAATGCCCTCCGCTCCCTCTCAATGTCTGCGTCATCATGCAGGGTTTCGGTCACAATATGCCCCAGGTACCTAAACCGAGAGACCCGACTCAAAGATACCCCGTTGAGAAACACTGGTGGAATATGCTCTGGTTGTTTATTATTCCCTCTGATAAGCATATACTCACTTTTTGTAACGTTGTACTTTAAGCCGTGACCCTCAGCGTAGGCCTCACAGATTGTTAATAGTTTCCTTAGCCCTCCGACGGATGGACTCAGCAACACCATGTCGTCCGCGTAACTGATGTTACTGACGCAAACGTTATCTATATGACATCCAACATGGCTATCGCTGAGCTCACCCATCAACTGATTGACATACAGATTAAAAAGTCTTGGAGAGGTCAGTCCCCCTTGCCTAACTCCACACTTAAGAGTATATTCTTCAGAATATGCGTTTCCCCACTTGACAAAATTTTTCTGGTGGGTATACCAAAAAGAAAATATATAAGTGAGTTCGGCCGGAACCCCGACCTCCCCAAGCTTAGTCCAGAGCTTATTATAATCGACCAGGTCGAAGGCCTTCGATAGATCAAGAAAGCAGGCATATATGGGTGTTTTCCTATCCACATAGTAAGCAACTGTGTGTTTTAGAGTCAATATAGCACTTTCAGTTGACAGAGTCTCACGAAATCCAAATTGGGCATCGTGTAGGTCAATAAACTTGCTGAGCTGAGTATCCAGGAGACCATCGAAGACCTTCGCCAAAACAGTAGCCAGGGAGATAGGTCTATAATTATTCTTGTCCGTTACATCACCAGTGACATTCTTTGCTATAGGCACAACAATAGTTTCCGTCATCTTAGGTGGTAAGTAAGAGTGACGCAAGCAGAAAGTAAAAAACATAGCCAGTACTCTAAATAAATGTTTACCCGCTTGCTGCAGGTGCTCAATGCTGAGTCCGTCACTACCCGGTGATTTACCACGTTTCATGTTTTTAATAATATTTTTCACATCTCTAGCAGAAAACCCAATCGGGTTCTCACCGACAGTGACGGCCTCAACATCCGCGACAACAGAACTGTCGGCAAGCGGTGACTCAACTTTAAAATGCTGTTTAAATAGGTTAGCTATATCCCTAGGCTCACTGCACTCGCCCACAGTCACTGGCAAACTGACCCTACCGTTCATCTTTTTAGTAGGCTTCCAGAAAGCTCGAAAGTTTTTATCCCTAACCTGAGAGGCTAAAACATCCATTTTTAGCTGGTCTTGGTGGCTTTGACAGTACTTCAGTCGTGATTTAAATATTTTCCGTGTAAGATACATATTGTCATGAACAGGCCCACTTTCAGGTTTACCATGCTCTATATACGTTTGATATGCCTGCCTAGCCTGACTATGAGCTTCTCTCACGTGTTTATTCCACCCCACAACCGTTTTGCCCTTTTTAGGGTTCCGTAGCCAAATGGCAAAAAACGGAACCCTTATAGATTCGTCATGTCTGTCTGTCTGTCTGTCTGTCTGTCTGTCTGTCTGTCTGTCTGTCTGTCTGTCCGTCCGTATGTCACAGCCACTTTTTTCCGAAACTATAAGAACTATGCTGTTGAAACTTGGTAAGTAGATGTATTCTGTGAACCGCATTAAGATTTTCACACAAAAATAAAAATAAAACAAGAAATTTTGGGGGTTCCCATACTTGAAACTAAAACTAAAAATATTTTTTTTCATCAGACCCATACGTGTGGGGTTTCTATGGATAGGTCTTCAAAAATGATATTGAGGTTTCTAAAATATTTTTTTTCTAAACTGAATAGTTTGCGCGAGAGACTCTGCCAAAGTGGTAAAATGTGTGTCCCCCCCCCTGTAACTTCTAAAATAAAAGAATGATAAAACTAAAAAAAATATATGATGCATATTACTATGTAAACTACCAGCGAAAATTGGTTTGAACGAGATCTAGTAAGTAGTTTTTTTTTAATACGTCATAAATCGTAAACCGCAATTTACCAAGTACGGAACCCTTCATGCGCGAGTCCGACTCGCACTTGGCCGGTTTTTAAACTTTCTCACCTTCCTGCTTTGCACAGATGCCTCACATAAAATGTTAACAATGTCATTATATAAATTATCAATAACATATCTATGTTCAAAATTGCTGCACATACTGTCTGCACAGACACAAAATTCATTGGGGAAGTGAAGATCTTTAAGTTTACTATTACAAATGTCAAAATAAATTCCTATTTCGTCACTTTCTCTATCACCCCACAAAATGTCATTAGAAATCCAATCGTCAGAAATACACTTAAGTTTAATCATGTCAAGATTACATTTAACAATTAAAGGTAAGTGATCCGACCAATACACTCCATAATCAACATTAATGCTAGTTATTGTTTGCCAGGCTGATTCCGTGACTAAGCAGTGATCTAACCAGCGCTTACAACCATGCGCATCACTATAGAACGTATGTGTATCTGACGACCTACCAAGCTTAGCTATGTCTGCGCAAATCCATTTATTATCGTCACAAAAATCAAACAACTCGACACCAAAAGGAGCGGATATGTGAGCGTTGAAATCACCCAGAATAAATACTGATTCCACATTATTTTGCTGTACAATAGCGCTAATCTCTCCTAGACAATTCGTAAATATTGGTAGGTTGTCAGACTGGTCGGTAGGCATGTACACACATATAACTACAACTTCACGATTCCCACCGGTAGTCGCTCTTTTTGCCGTAATACGATCACTTTCGTAAACAAACTTTTACGCCACAGAATCGCGACGCCACCGAAAGGTCTCCCTCGCCTCACTCCGGACGATAAGTCAATCGACGATTTTCCGGTATAGCTGAACTTATCGTTGATGCTGCCCAGGAAAGGCAGGTCCTGTGGCACCAGCCACGTCTCCTGAAGTGCTACCAAGTCCGCGCGCTCGCACAGTGATCTCACACAGTCCACACTCCTTTTCACATTTTTGCAATTGAAGCTAGCCAGTATGCTGTTTTGGTTGTGTTCCATTAAAATTCTGATCATCTGGCCCCTTTCTCATACTCTTCAAACTCACAAAACGGCGGAACTTAATTCCGTCCGGCCATAGATTGTCATCAAGATACAAATGTATTCTGCATTTCGATACATATAATTTAAATGCGTTGTACCCTTTATCGGATTTAATTTTAATTCTAGAAAGGAACACTCTTTCCTGCGTTTTTTTATAAATGTATTGCGTTATGTCGTCTTCCACAGTGTCTTTATGAACATTGGACACAAACAGTGGCACTTTAGTCTCAGCCGCCTTAAAATTACTCAGAGGTTCCGTCGTTGCCTTTCCTAACTGACTCACAAAACGATTTCGTAGACGATTTCTTTGAACGACAGTCCACTCATGATCGGGTTTAGTTGTCTTGAAATCACCGCCTTTTTTCACGATTTCTGCCATAGTTAATGGATTTTCAGACACTACAGTGGGCGCAGTCATGGTACAAACCGATACAGTTGCACGTACCTTCTCAGCTGTTTGTGATAACACTTTACCCGACATCGAAACACTTTGTTTTCCAACTGGCGCGACACTGTGCCTACTTGTGTCCCACTCGGTTCCACCGGTCTCGCTTACTGAGTTATCCTCCGGCCGCAGGTATGAGGGAGATAGCACTTGTGGTGTGCTCTCACTGCCGTGTTGTCTCCGTGTCGGTTCGTTGTGTCTGTTTATCACAGGTGACATACCTACCGGCCCACTATCCATACAAAATGCGCCTCGCTTTCGTGTATTTACGTTGAAGTCATCTATTCCCACAACTGACCCATATTTGCAATGATGTAGTTCACTTTTTATTTCCAGAAGCTGCTCGACCGTTGCGTAGTTACTCTTTATAAGTTTTAACTCGCTTTTAAGTAGCACTAAATCCTTAAGCAGTCCCGTAACGTCAACATGGTCAAAGGTTACGGGAGGCAGTTTTCTTAAGGCGGTACCCTCAGCAAAACGCCGCGCAAGCTGTTTTTTGTGCTGTTTTTAGGAGCTATCTACTCGTTATTTAAAAATAAATATCAATTAATAAAAATACATTAAATTTCTACATAATATTGATTCTAAAATGGTAGATTTAGTTTTTTTTTAAATGTTGTATGTTTTTCACTAATCTACTTCCAAAAAAACATAAAAATAAGAAATAATTATTGATATTATGCATCTCCTCGTAAAGTGTTCATTGATTATTTTTTGTACTAACACTAATGGATAGACAATTTAATAACGAACATTTGTGTAGAATAATTTTTTTCAAAAGACCAACATTCGATTTTATAAAGATTTTATTCTAAAATCTGGGCGTATTCACTACTGTAATTCATGCGCCACCAGTGCCGCTAGACCAATAGGAACGCTCATATCTCATGCCGATTTTTTGGTCAGGGTACCGTCTTAATTCTCTGGCCACAAAAATAGGAATTAGCTCGGGGTCTGTATTCTTAAACAGAGTTATAATGTCTTCTAGGTCCTTATGTCGCTTGTCTTTACGTCTGGATATTTTTCGTTTGCCCGACGACAAAGATTCAAATAATAACGACTTTGCTTGATCGATATCTTCAACGGAGAAACCCGTTGCACAAATATTTATGAGGCTCTCATTGTCCATAACATCAAGCTTATTTTGCACAAATGCCAACAACTCGTTAATCACGATATTACATGTTTTACACTTTACGATTTTAGAGCTCGCCATTTTCTAATTTCACACCCGCACGGCTCGGCGCGTGCGCTGTCACTCCATCACATTAATGCATCTTCCCTGGATGTGATAGCCGTTTCTTAGTGTACCTCTCCGGCACTTATTTAATACGTAAACTTTACACAAACACTAGCGTGTCTTTGGATATAAATTAAAATTAAACCATGCGCAATTGCATGTCTTAGCACCTGCCTTGGACTTGGAACAAAGATACTATCGGATATCGGCTATTAAAAAAATCGCAAATCCTGAAGAGCCTGGTAAGGATAATGGGACGAACTATTTAAATTATTGCATTGTCATCGGAACTTGATAAATGTGCAGTTTCAAATTAATCCGACGTTTTGAAGGGGTTGATATCACGGGTTAGTCCCAGATTACCCCAATTCCAGATGACCCCGGCCCAGTAGACCCAGATTTAATTTTCTTAACAGAGTTGAATTATGAGCGCCTATAAAAAAATTTATTAAATAATTGAGGGAAAAGCTTTGACACCAAGTTCTTATATTGTACAGAATAAGGGAACGGAATCTTTCGTCGTAATAGGTGACATTTGATAAGGCCAGGAACCTGTCGTAAAATTCAGAATAGTGAAACTGATGGTGAATTTAATTTTTCGAGGGATTATGAGGGTGCTGATTATGTGCCAAGTACCAAAATTCGTGAATCATCTTACTCATCATCACCTTATAGCATGACTAAAAATTATTATAGTAAAGTGTTTTATTTAAGTTTGATGTTATATTTCTGTTATATCTTATTTAAGGGGAAGATTTTATGGAAGTTATGAATTTCTCTATAATCATTCACATTCAAACTGCCCGCTTGTCATTATTACATTATCATTCTACAAAGCCTGCGACCTAATTGCGTATCTGTTTTAACAGCACGAAGCACACTCCATCCCTTTAATTTTTTTACTCAACAGTTTTCATTAGAATAGAATAGAAGCTCACTGTTAAATACCTGATGGTATTTGGTAGATATTGACCTGAAGGTACACTAGCGAGAGATGTAAATAAAACCACTGTGTACTGTGTAACGTTACGTTTAGCTCCTGAGACCTAAACGTAAGCCACGTTATTAAGAGCTGTCAAATCACACCGTGCCACGTCTTCCTGCCCGACCTGCTGCCTGTTTAGCTGCCCACGTCGTATGAAGCCGGCTCTGTCATGTCAGATGAAAATGTCACAATAGAAAAATATTGCAAGAATTACAAAAAATGCAATATAATTTAAGTTTTAGATATTAAAAACAATCAGAGATAACTAAAATATACTTTCCAGGTGAATTGCTCTGATTGTTTTTAACATCTAAAACTTAAATTATATTCGTAATTTATAATACTTGCAGTATTTTTCTACTGTGACATTTTCACCTGACATGACATCTGTCTGTCTATTTTATTTTCTTAAGCCATAGACATAACATAGCTACCAAGGAGTACCTAGACCTTTCCTTAAGCTAGTTGTACATTATTGAAAGGGCAGCGCTGACTGACCCGCCTTTGTAAAGCCGTTTTTATTCGTTCCGGTCTTATTGAGATTTGAACTTGAAATTTAGAAGGGATGGCAGAACGAGTAAAAACGGGCGTCAGCTTTTTTAGTTTGGAATTTAGACTGAACGCCGAAAGACTGTTTCCTACTGAGGATTACTAAGTGTATTTTCTTATCGGCAAATTCTCTAAAAACTCTAATAATCAGTCATTATATTATTACCTCAATGTATTCAGTATGTGAATGTGGTTAAAAACTTTAGAAAACTATTAATAAGTAACATCTGGACTAAATGTACTCTTACTGCTAAATATAATCGAAGTCCCAGTCCGGTACATGGTGCAAGAGCTGCATCAGACATTTCTAAAGCGACGCGCACGGCCACAGCGCGCCCGCCATTAGTATGCACAGATACTGAACCCGTCTACTTGACAACTGGCTTACCTGTCTACCTGCTCACCAACTTCCTACCTTGAACTTTCCACGAAGAAAAATTCCTTGAACAGTTCCTGACTGAGCTCTCCGGAACTATACGTAACGTTACAACTGATCTGAGGTGATAGCTGATTTATTTAAAAAAAAAACATTTGCTTATACCCTAATCACGGTAACCAAGCCATAGCGACTTCTAACTCGACGCCAACGCCATCTATCGACTATGCTGGAAGCTTTACAACGAGTTAGGTCGTAAACATACTGTCCACCAAGGACGTTACTGACGGAATGTCCTTCTAAACTGAACTTATGTGGCAAATTGCGAACGCAAGTTGATCTAAACATTTGTACTACATGAGAAAATAATTTGAATTAAAATCTACAACTTTTTATTCATATATTTAACTATACAAATCTATTCATAATGACTTACGTATGTAAAAATAACTTAGAGCTAAACATGAATTATTCTAGGTTATAAAAACAAAATATAAAATTGTAAACAGTGTAAAGAAAAACTTAAAATATTTGTATTGTTTGATTTTTATAGTTATCTAAAATTTACATGCGTAAAAAATGTTTGTATTAGTTTATGCTAACATGATAAAAAGTGTACATTAGTTGTAAAAATCATAGTTAAGTAAATTAAGTAAACAATAAGTTAACAACAACAACAGTCTTATTCAAATTCGGGTAAAATACATATTTTGGATGTTGTTCTTTTGATTGTTGAGGATTTGGTACATAACGTGACAGCACGGGTGATGTTGTCTCACTTGTTACGCATGGTCAACCTTAATAGATCGCTGCATCGGCATACCTGCATATACATTGCACACGGCACCTACGGGCACGAAACGCAAGCTCAGCATAACGTGACCAATTGACGTCAATCGAACCTTTCCATAGAAACATAAAAACGTGGAGCGGCACTTTTGGATCTGACATCGACCAATTGACACTTTAATATAATTAGTCGTAATTTCAATACTTTGTAATACAGTAATAAATTAGTTTATTAAAATAAATTTGCATTTTTTTGGATCCTCCGGTTGCACCCATCGTAATTGGCGCAGTCGGTAGGATAGTCCAGTAAATTCAGTGAATCGATCACCGACAACGGGCTATTCGAACCTACGGGTGTGCGGCTACGGAGGAGTATCCGAATATCGATACCACAGAGAGATGCAGATTTGGTAAGTACCTGGATCTACTAGAGTTGCTCGCCTTCCTATATTTTAGTATCCTTTGTGTAATTTCCTTTTTTTTCCCCTGTGTTTCCTTTGTGTTAATTTCCACAAGTGTTTCTATTAAACTTTCAAAATTTTTCACCCACGTATATCACGGACTCCTAAGTCGAGTATTTCTAATAGGAACTCGCAAATCGATGCGAATAGGAATTTAGATACTATATTAGAAGATAGTGAAAGTGTAGAATCTTGCTTAATCATAGAGAATAATTTAACTAACAAAATGAGTACCGATTTGGTAGATCAAGTTTACAAGGCCTTACGCCTCGTTCCCGAATTCGACGGGAACCCGAACGTGCTCACGCGGTTTGTACGTTTATGTGACCAACTTGTCGCGCAATTTGTTAGGGCAGAGCCAGATTACGAACTAAGTAATTTATCCTTGTTGAACGGCATACTTAATAAAGTTACCGGAAATGCCGCCCGCACAATAAATTCAAACGGCATTCCCGAAACCTGGCAGGGTATTAGAAACGCCCTGATTAATAACTTCTCGGACCAGCGGGACGAGACCACCTTATACAATGATTTGGCCCTGTTAACGCAAAAGAATTTATCACCACCGGAATTTTACGAAAAGTGCCAAACTTTATTTAGTACAATTATGACGTATGTGACCTTGCATGAGCCCATATCTACTACCATCGAGGCCAAACGGGCACTATATAAAAAATTAACCCTACAGGCATTCGTTCGTGGCCTAAAAGAACCTTTAGGCTCGCGTATTAGGTGCATGCGACCCGACACCATCGAAAAGGCCCTCGAGTTTGTGCACGAGGAAATTAACACCATGTACTTACAGCAGCGTAATGACCATTTGCCGGAGCGGAGACCTGTGCAGTCTACGTCTTCATTTAATCCCAGTACGTATCAGATTAAGCCATTTAATTTGCATACTCCACAGCCAGTCACTTTTTCAGCGCCGTTTAATCAGCCCGGTCCCTCCAAAAGTTTTTATCAGCCACAACCGCCAAGGCCAATGCAAGCTTGGGGACCCCAAGTGCCTTTCAATCGCGGTCCCACGCGAACCCAACAAATGTTAAGCGCACCCCCGCCTAACCATAGGCCCCAGAGCAACGTGTTCCGATTGCCTCAACAAAGGCCTAGTTACACGCCCATTAATAATGGCCCTAAGCCCATGAGTGGTGTAAGCCACTTTGTTCCTAAACCTATGCCGAGACCTTCGACAGGACATGACTGGACACAGCAAGGAAATCCACCTCCCAGTAACTACTTTAAGACTCGTGAGATGAATGTTAACGAAGTAGACTTTTACGACTATTATGAATACCCCGACTATGCCTATAATGACTATTACGACCAGTTCTACCCTGTACCTTACAATTACGAACCTGTGTATGAGCCACTAGCTCATAGTGATTATGTTCCTGTGCACGTAGAGGAACATCAGAATGTGCCTGAAGGAACATCTGCCCAAGGAACGTCCGCTGAAGGCCAGGATTTTCATACAGCCCCGAAATCAGACAAACCAAAATAGAGATTAACTTACAAACCCAGAGACAACTTCCATTCATTCAGATTGCTAATCCACCCATTAAACTATTAGTAGATACCGGGGCGAACCTATCTTTTATTAGCCCGAACGTTGTAGAAAGATTTTATCAACATATCCAGTGTAATTATGAGCCTTTCGAAGTCACTAACATCCACGCGACAACTCGTAATAATTATTCCATTACTATACCGTGCTTCCCGGAATTCGGAGAAACCTGTGACATTACCCTATACATTTACAAGTTCCACAATTATTTTGACGGCTTAATAGGCTTAGACTTACTAGAAAAGTTAGAGTCTAATATAGATCTAAAGAATAAGGTTCTTGTTACACGTAACTCATCTAATCCCTTGCGAATGTATGATTCACGTAATTGTAATCTTTACGAGGACATAGTACCCGCTAATTCATCCAAATTAGCTAGAGTCCCCATTAATCTTCATGATGGTGACGTAATAATATCAGAGCAGACTATTTCCAATTGCACTATTCGCGACTGTGTTACTTCTGTTAAAAATAACCGTGGCATCATAGAAATAACTAATCCAACCAAACATGATGTAGTTTTCTCAATGGACAGGCCAGTTACCGCGGAACTTTTTAACGAGCAAAGCGCGACCATCTATCAGCCTAGCGATCGCGTATCCGAGGTATTATCAAAACTACGCACTGACCATCTGAATCCTGAAGAACGAGCCAACCTAGAATCTCTTTGTGCACAATATGCTGACGTTTTCTATATCGATGGTGAACCTCTAACTTTCACCAATAAGATAAAGCATAGTATTCATACCACCGACGAATTACCTGTCTATACTAAGACCTATAGATATCCCTTTGTTCACAGACAGGAAGTTCAGGATCAGATTAGCAAAATGTTAGACCAAGGGATAATCCGTCCCTCGCAGTCAGCCTGGAGCTCACCCATCTGGGTAGTTCCGAAAAAATCTGATGCGTCCGGAAAGACTAAATGGCGCATAGTCATTGATTTTCGTAAGGTCAACGAGAAAACCCTCGATGACAAGTACCCAATCCCCAATATTAATGACATCTTAGATAAACTTGGTAACTGTCATTACTTCACAACTCTAGACCTTGCAAGTGGATTTTACCAGGTAGAAATGGACCCAGCCGATATTCACAAAACGGCCTTCAATGTAGAACATGGGCACTTTGAATTTTTACGCATGCCCATGGGTCTCAAAAATTCTCCATCCACGTTTCAACGCGTGATGGATAATGTCCTCAGGGACCTCCAAAATGTCATATGTCTCGTATATCTCGATGACATAGTCGTTTTTGGTGTTTCCTTACAGGAACACATGGTAAATTTAGAAAAAGTATTCAAGAGATTAAGGGAATCACACTTTAAGATCCAGATGGATAAGTCGGAATTTTTAAAGCTTGAAACTTCATACTTAGGTCACGTAATAAGTAAGGACGGTATTAAGCCTAACCCCGATAAGATCATCGCCATCCAGAAATTCCCTATTCCTAAGACAGCTACCGAGATCAAACGCTTTTTAGGCCTGTTAGGATACTATAGGAAATTTATTCCTGACTTTGCGCGCATTACGAAACCCATGACGCAATGTCTCAAGAAAGGTTCTAGGATCACCTTCAATGACCCTAACTACATCGACTGTTTTGAAAAGTGCAAATTACTACTGACTAACGACCCTATACTGCAGTACCCTGACTTTTCTAAGGAATTTGTGCTTACGACTGACGCATCTAACTTTGCCATAGGAGCTGTCCTTTCTCAAGGACCTATAGGACAAGATAAGCCCTTAGCATACGCGTCCAGGACATTAAACTCCAGTGAGATTAACTATAGTGTAATCGAGAAGGAGTTATTAGCCATAGTTTGGGCTACTAAATACTTTCGTCCATACTTGTTTGGGAGAAAGTTTAAGATAGTTACAGACCATAAACCCTTACAATGGGTTATGAGCCTTAAAGAACCAGGCTCCAGACTCACACGTTGGAGACTTAAGTTGAGTGAATACAATTTTACTACAATATACAAGCAAGGCAAAAAGAACACTAACGCCGACGCATTGTCCCGCATTGAAATCAACAACGAGGACGCTATGTCCATAGCGGTAAATGTATCTAAAAACCCTCACTCAACAGCAGGTTCTGAAACACTGACAGCCCCTACAAACAACCCTGACATACTCGGCAACTCTGACACAGCAACTGTTCACACTAGTAACGAAGCCCCTATTCTAGAAGTGCCAATATCAGACGAACCCTTAAATAAATTCAGTAGACAAATCTGTTTTGTACTTGTAGGCGATATTAAAAAACGACCGACAGTGAGTAAGCCATTTGAAACGCATACCCGAACTACCATTCAACTATCTGAGTCTAACCTGACTAACGACGTTATTAATGCAGTTAAAGAATATGTGAACCCTAAAGTCAAAACCGGTTTAATCATCCATCCTCCTCTTGCTATGTATAAAATAATCCCCATAATTCAAGACAACTTCAAAAGCTCTTCAATGAACATGGTTCTAACTAAAGTTGAATTAGAGAATGTTAAAGACTACCTGCGTCAACAAGACATCATAAAGAAATACCACGAAGGTAAAACAAATCATCGCGGTATCACTGAATGTTACTTAGCCCTATCTTCTAAATTCTACTGGCCTAAGATGAAAGAACACATCTCCAAGTACATAAATGAGTGTACTATCTGTGGTCAGGCTAAGTACGACCGTCACCCCATCAAGCAAAGATTTAACATTGTACCACCCCCTAGTAAACCTTTTGAAATTATCCATCTAGATCTGTTCACAGCTCAAACAGAGAAATTCCTTACCATTGTAGACGCTTTCTCTAAGTATGCACAAGCTTATCACCTTAGAGATAGCACCGCCTTAAGTGTAGTACAAGCTCTACTTGTATTTTGCACCCACCATGGGGTCCCATTGACTATTGTCACGGACGGAGGCCCTGAATTCACAAATCAGATTTTCTTAGAATTCAACCGAGTTCATAAAATTATTCACCATAAAATATTAGCGCATTCCCCTAACGACAATGGCATAGTAGAAAGATTCCATTCTACCATTTTAGAACATCTTAGGTTATTGAAATTAGAGAGACGAAATGAACCAGTCGTTAATCTTATGCCTTATGCCATCTTAGCGTACAATAGTTCGATCCATAGCTTCACAAAATGTAGACCCTTGGACTTGATAACTGGACACTTTGACCCTCGAGACCCAATAGATATTGACCTATCTGAACACTTACTGCAACAGTACTCACAAGACCATAGGAAACGAATGGGTCAAGTATACGACCTTATTAACCAGACATCCTTACATGACAGGACACAACTGACTGAAACCCGTAACAGGGACAGAGAACCCGAGAAGGACTATACCCCTGACCAGCAAATCTTTGTACGCAATCCCATGGCGTCTCGACAGAAGTTAGCCCCGCGTTATACGCAAGATACTGTACTCGCAGATCTTCCAATCCACATCTATACGAAGAAGAAACGCGGTCCAGTAGCAAAATCTCGCCTTAAGCGAAGTCCTAAAGATCCCACTTTGTTACAGGATAATACTATGGCTGATGACCCTACATCCGGCCCAAGGACAAGAGATAACAGTTGAATCACTTGACAATGGACCAGGACTACTTCCCTTCAAATTGGGAGCGGCAAAGATCGTTTCCCATTTCCATTCTTTCCTAAGTCATATAGATTTAGAGAATATCCATCTTCAAATTGAAGTGGTAAAAACACAGATGGCTGAATTAAGTCCCATAGTTAACAATAAAACCTTATTCCTATTCGACCCTCATCTGAAACATCTCAATAGTAAAATCAATTTAATTACTAGTAAAATTAGTATGTTTGAATCAACTCGTAGTAAAAGAGGCCTTATCGACGGTTTGGGTTCTGTAATAAAATCAATTTCTGGTAATTTAGACTACACCGATGCACTTAAATACGAAAACGCCATAAACACCTTACGTAATAATGAGCATAAATTAGAATTAGAAATTAATAACCATGTTAGTTTAAATAGTAAATTTATTTCACGTAGCTCTCAAATAATAGATAGTATAATTTCAAATCAAGATAAGATGAGTAAAGCACTAAACTTAATTTTGGAAAGTAACGCTAATAGGGATACAGATTTAATTAAATACGCCCATCTGGCCCAACATCTGTTAATCTTAGGAGATAATGTAGAAGATCTTTATGAAGAATTACGAAGTTTAGAGAACACCCTAACATTTATTCGTGCGTCGAGTACCCCGTACTCTTTATTTAATTTAGATGAAATTAAGTATATGTTAGGTAAATTAAGGATTTTATACGCTAATGACGAAATCCTTGACGTAGAAATTAGGCATTTTTATGAAATAATTAAACTAGGTTACTTCTATTCTAATAAGCAGATAGTAGTAGTTATAAAAGTCCCGATAGTTGTTTCCTCCACATATAATTTGTACAAACTTTCCCTTGTTCCTAACAGAAACCACGAAACTCTTATACCACCCTCACCTTTCGTAGCACTCTCTAGCTCAGACTCTAGGTACATAGAGACAGAATGTCCGAAGGTAAACTCCATATATCTCTGTGAGTCAACAGCCAACCTACAAATCCAGAGCAAACCAGATTGTATCCAGCATCTCATAGTCCATCAAGAACTTCAACCCAGCTGCAAGCTGACACCCGTAGTTCTCACCACCGAAGCCCTGGAAACCCTGGACGACAAGCATTATACCTTAAGTTTTCCTGTACCAACAAAAGTGAAGATGTCTTGCGGTCAAGAACAGTACCGGACCCTACGAGGCAGCTATTTGGCAATCAGCCCCCACAACTGTAACCTGAGAACACCCGCCTTCACCATCTCCAACACTGACGACCACATCAAAGGACATGTCGTGAAGATCACTGAGATGCCCCTAAACAACGAGTCGAGGCCTGAAAATTATCCGAAGCTCATCCTAAATTCGCCAAATCTACAAAAACTTCACACGCTTAGCAACGAGATAGCGACGCAACTGCCTGTACATTTAGATGACGTCACCGATCCCGTCATTTACCACACTACTATACCCATGTACCTCGCACTATCCGGTACATGCGCACTCATCGCCACTCTAATCTATCGTCGGCTACGCATAAGAAAAGCATCCAGAGAAATCACAGAAAACTTCAACAGCAACCCTGAAGTCGTCTACGCAATCCCACCACCACGCACTATCAACCCAAGCCAAATAAGGATTGACCCTGGATGTCTACCAGCGACCATCTTGAACAAGTCCATCGATACTCGCTGTTCTACGGGGGGAGGTGTTACGCATGGTCAACCTTAATAGATCGCTGCATCGGCATACCTGCATATACATTGCACACGGCACCTACGGGCACGAAACGCAAGCTCAGCATAACGTGACCAATTGACGTCAATCGAACCTTTCCATAGAAACATAAAAACGTGGAGCGGCACTTTTGGATCTGACATCGACCAATTGACACTTTAATATAATTAGTCGTAATTTCAATACTTTGTAATACAGTAATAAATTAGTTTATTAAAATAAATTTGCATTTTTTTGGATCCTCCGGTTGCACCCATCGTAATTCACTTGCCATCACCGGGATGTTTATCTATTACGCGACCTAATTACCAACAAATTGGCGGCAAATCGTCTTCTTTAATTTATTGATTTGTTTATTTTTTTTTGTTTTAGTGTTGTTTTCATTCGTACTATTTTAATCTGTTTGTTGTTTGCTTAAAAAAAAAAGAAACGTTGCCCCACACTAGGAATTTCTTCCAGTATCGTGGGTGCGTTTACAAACATATAAACTCACATACACAAACACCCAGAGCCGGAACAACTATCTGTAGGTCATACAAATATTTGTTCCGTGCGGGAATCGAACCCGCGACACACAGCGCAGCAGTCAATCGCTCAACCACTGCGCCAACCGTGCGCCCGATATTTGTTCTTCAAGTTCCCAAAATTTTCTTTAACATTTCGTATGCTTTAATTTGTGCATGCAACACATTAATGTTAGGTGAACTTTTATATGTGTACCTACTAACTGCACCGGACAGGATCTACCCTAAGGTAGTGTTCTGAGCATTCTAACGCACGAAACCGATTTTCTATAAAAGTTTACAAGATTTTCTATGATAGATGATAGGCCCCATTGACAGAATATTACTGTTTTTCATAACAACATAACAGGTATTATGTGTGGATAAAACAAGTGGTGTTAAGTTTATTTATTTTATTAAGGACAACCAACAAAGCATACACCAAAAAATACATGTTAAAGAACTCATATTTTACATTGTATAGTGTAGCCTTAAGTAAAGGCTGCCACGGCATGCATTAAACAAAGGAATAGGAAATGTAGAACAGCTATAAACAGCAATTACTTTTTTTTACCCGACTGCCGAAGGAGGGTAATGTGTTTATCAGTCTATGTATGTATGTATGTATGTATGTTTGTTCCTATGTGGCGTTCCAGAGACCAAACGCGTTGGCCGATTTTGATGATTCGTACGTCAATCGATGCGTCTTAACCCTGCGAGTGTCATAGGCTACATGAAAATTGGATAATAGAAAAATGGCGGATTTTGGGTGCCATATTGTGGGGGCCCAAATTTTTTTTTTCTTCCAAACCCATCGTGTGGGGTATCAAAATAAATGGTTTTAAGAGGTGATTTCAAAAATATATCGAATATCGAAATATTCGAATTAGATACACTTATATGTTTAAATGTATCTAATTCGAAAAAACTAACTAAAAAGTTATAAATAAAAAAACTTAATTAAAAAAATAAAAAAACCCGACTGCTTCAAAAGCGAACTAAAAAGTCGTTAACAAGGAAAAAATCATGCCGTGCAGGCGGAGGATACACCAGATTTTGGTCAGCCAGCCGGCGAATATGTATCCTCCGTCTGCACATCATGATTTTTTCCTTGTTTACGACTTTTTAGTTCGCTTTTGAAGCAGTCGGGTTTTTTTATTTTTCTAATTTAAATAGATTGTTACACAAAAGAAGAAATGAAAAAGACAAAAAAAAAATAAACTACAATATTCTTTTCTCATTTTCACTCTTGTGATAAAGCCCTATGCAAGACAGACTTAACTTTATGGAAAGAGTAAGACATATCAATATCCACACTGGGTGAGCGTGACAGGCGACTAAACTGAACCTGCAGTCTTTTAATGGTGGAAAAATGACCCAGATTGGTTTTAAAGCCCTTAGCGCAAAGTAACTGATATCTGGACTTACGAGCCAGTTTGCAAGGTACATTTATATTTATCTGACTCAGCAACCTCGGACAATCAATGTGAGTGTTTATTATTTTGTATAGGAACAGATGATCTAGGATCATACGACGATTTTCCAGACTCATAAGTTTGAAATATTTAAGCGTGAGCTGTAGCTAGTTAAATTTTTGACGATATTGCAGTGATAAGACAAATGCCAAAGAAATCCTTTCTGCACTGATTCTAATCGACGTTTATGTATTACGTCGAATGGAATCCAAACTATGCTGCAATATTCTAAGCCTGACCTGACTATTGAGTTAAAGATTGCGATTTTAGTTGAGGCGTTTTTAAAATCTTTACTGTTACGCAGAATGAAACCCAACGTCTTAAACCCTTTAGTAGCAATTGTATCAACGTGAATATTAAACCGAATTTTATTGTCTATATAAACACCCAAATCACGAATTACTTCTTTCTCGGAAATAATTTGGTCATTAATTTTATAATTACGAAAATACGGTCCTTTTTTCTAGATAAATGCACGTGAATGCATTTGTCAGCATTAGGTAACATGTTATTCTCCAAACACCATTGGGAAAAACGGTTTAAGTCTTCTTGGAGCTTAAATGGATCCTGATTGTATTCGTTTTATAATTTTTAAATCGTCTGCGTATAAATATATCTTCGAGTGTACAAAACAAGACGCTATGTCGTTTATAAATATATTGATAAACAACGGGCCTAGATGGGAGCCTTAGGGTACGCCTGAGGGCGTCGGAAATAGGTTTGACGAATAACCGTTGACCACAACCTTAGATGTGCGCTAAACAAGGTAAGACTCACACCACTACAATAAATTGCCTGCAATTCCGATTGTGTGCAATTTATTCACTAATATTTTATGATCCGCCTTGTCAAACGTCTTGCTAAAAACAGTGTAGATTACATCTACAGGTGATCCATGGTCTACAGCATCGGCAAAATCCGATATGAAGCTCGCAAGAGTGGTTTCAGTAGAACGGCCTTTCATGAAGCGGTGTTGTTCAGGCATCAATATTTGTTTCACATGCCACGAAAGTACAGGGTACACCAAAGCTTCGAACACCTTGCCAAAAATAGAAAAAATAGATACTGGTCTATAGTTATTCGCGGCGGACTTGTCACCAGACTTAAAAATCGGTACTACTCGTGCTTCCTTCCAAGTCTTCGGAAAACAACCTGTGCTCAATGATTTATTATAAATCATAGAGAGAGGTTTCCCCAAATAGTCACATCATTTTATTGCAAAAATGGAGGGCAATCCGCCAGGTCCTGGCCCTTTATTAGGGTCAAGTCTCTTTAGAGCTTTCATTACAGATTACGTGGATAGTGTCAATTGGGTCCGAAAATTAGTATGCTGACATTGCGCAGTCCCGTATTTAGCCGTATCGCCTACAGCATTGCCTTTATAAGGGTTATAAACAGATGAAAAACATGAGGCAAATATTTTGCAATTATCTGCTCCGTTACTACCTTTGACATTGCCGTAATGTATTGATAAAGGGGACGTACTGTTACCGTTACGTTTATGCTTTAAAAATGACCAAAAGTGCTTAGGGTTTGAAGTGATCGAAGATTCAATTGACTTTAACATAATAATAATAATTGACATATTGCCTATAATTAATATGAATTAATTTTGAAACTCTGTCGTTTACTAAACGATATGAATTTTTATCTAGGGAGTTTTTAAATTTGGAGTAAAGTGTTTGGTACTTATTCTTCTCTTTTAGCAGGCGAATAAGATCCCTGCTAAACCAAACTGGATATTTACAAGATTAAGGCTTAGTTTTAGGTACGCATATCTCAATAACAATAAAATATATAATATAAATAACTTTGTAAAAACAGTCTACCATTGCGTCGACATCGCAACATTGTGAAAACAAGTCTTGCCATGATATTTTACTTAATTCTTGAATAATTTTACTATAATCAGCTTTATAGAAGTTAAATTTTGACTCCTGGTTAAGGCGTAAAGTTTCTTCGTGCAAGTTACACAGCAGTTCGAATTCAAGGGGGGGATGGTATGTGTCTATTTTACTTAGAGGGCTTTCGCACATACTTAAACTTTTCACCGTGGTATCGGTCAAAACAAGATCGAGTATCTTATTTTTATGGTTATACACACAGTTGTATTGAGCTAAATTATTTAAAGAAATAAAGCAAGCGGTGAGCCTGGTGAACCCATCCATTCAATGCTACTAAGGTTGAAATCACCCAATATTAACGTAGCGTTAAAGTTTTCCAAGGCATTATTAGCATTATCGATAAAATGTTCTAAAATATGCTTTTGTACTGAAGGTTGGAATGTACACCGCACAGATCAAAAGTTTAGCTGGTTGATTGTTTAAGCAAATGTCTACGCATACCCATACGTCTTCACATTTACTCTCCCATTTACTCACTCAAAATGATCTTAATCTTTTGGACACCGCCACTAACACACCGCCACCAGATTTTTTGTTATGAAAATCACTAGACTCACGATCCCGTCGATAGACCAGATATCGGTTGCAAAATAACTCAGTGGCCAATATGTCGCCCGCCAACCATGTCTCACTAAGTACAATTATATCATAGTTGCACGTTAACACATTCAAGCAAAAATCCACAGTTTTGGTCCTAAAACCTCTTACGTTTTGATAATAACATTTAATTATATTAGAGAATGTAAATAGTTAAGTATCATTTCAAGAATTTAGTTCCAAGTAAATACCTATTACAAACAAAGAATACAAATCAAATAAGATCAAGTTAATTTATTCAATGAGTCCATATTACGAATAAATACCGTTTCAGATTCACCTGATTTGCGCACATAAACTCGTCCATCGCGTACCCACACAAATTTATAGTTTTTTTCTTTAGCTCGAATTCGGGCTGCGGCGTGTAGGTTTTTATTTTCCACTGTGAGATTCTCAGCAACAAATATCGCAATCTTCTTATCATCCAGGGCCAGTACACTGGTGTTCAGCTTCTCATTTGGGTGATCCTTGTTATATTGTATCGTAGCCGCAAGCAGGGAATCGCGGGTGCGGGGGGTATTGAACTTCACCAGGATTGTACGTGGGCGAGAAGATTTAGGGTTCGACTTGGCAACGCGTGAGCAATAAGATATGTCACCATCGTTTACTGGAAACTTGACAACTTGGCCAAGCTGTCTGACTATGCTCATTCTCAGCCTTATGCTCGGGGACACACTGGAGTTCCAAGTTAGTAGATATAGACAACTGGTCCAACTGCCTCACACGATTAGACAGAACATTAACATCCGACCGAAGCAGTTCGTTTTTAGTTCTTTCATTGTGGAGTTCTGAGCGACCATAAAATTGTTGTGTCAAATTGTGCACTCAAAAACCCGAGGGAATCCTTAAACCCAGTTATTTGATCTCTCAGTTCACGCAACTCAAGATTCAAGGTGTTTCTCATTTCACACATAAATTCATTCATAACTGAACGCATCTCGTCGCGTATCATAACCTGTATATCAGAGCGCGATATACTGACTGGCATTTTAGTAACAGATGCTTGTAGAAATTCCGGCTTGATTTGCACCTTACGACGCGTTACATTCAATGTTATGTTAGCCAAGCTAAAGCAAAAAGCAAAGTTGGTGTCGATGGGCGAACGGGATCATTACCTTTGGGCTGTTTATTACCACAACTGGGACATGTCCACTTCTGGCTAGCATCGAGAAATTTCTTTCCCTCTTCTGGTGACATATCGAGGCATAAGTAATGATATTTGTCTGTACAACGCTGGCATTCTAAGTAATCCTTTTTTATCGGATTATTACAAGCAGCACATTTACTCATGCATATTCGGTGCACGCGCAAATTCGCGGCGAAGACAAGGACGAAAAATTGCAACTGTCTCTTATCGCAGGGGAGGTGCGGCACGTCCCCGCACACGCTGTTAGCACGCGCGCCGAGGTTTTTTTTTTCCACCAAATATAGTTTCTATGACACTGGAATATGTGATTTATTTGTTTACACAACGGTACTAATTAGCGTAACTGAAAAATAAGTTTTTTTAGTTATTAGAGATAACAAAGAAGTTGAAGAAAGAAGTTTTAAAGAAGAAGTTAGAAGAAAGCTATCTGTAATTAACCTTTACATGGTAATATATGGGTAAAAACTTAACAAATTGTCCATGGTTTTATACCTGTCTCTTTCTCTCCAGAGAGTGTGATGTTGAGAGCGACGCTGACACTGACAGGTACCTGTCAATTTCATAGGGTCTTCAACTCACCAGCAAGAGAATTGCTACAACACCACGTGTTTTATCCACACATAATACCTGTTTTGTTGTCATGCAAAACAATCATATTATGTGCTATGCTAAAACAAAGAAGAAGTTATATTTGTCCAGAGAAATTGCGCCAGAACAAGCCGGATTTTTATAAGGAAAAGGAACCCGTGAACAAATTCTCATCGTTCGCCAAATCATTGAGAAGGCTCGAGAATTCAACAAGCCGACCTACATATGCTTTGTTGATTTCTCCAAAGCGTACAACTCAGTGAAATGGCCAATGTTGTGGAAAACACTACTGGACATGGGTACACCTTGTGCACCTGCTCAGGGAGCTCTATGAAGGGGGAACAGCTTCAGTGCGGACGGATGACCTCCTCTCAGATAGATTCCATCCAAGTGCTGGCGTGCGACAGGGATGCATAATATCGCCATTACTATTTAACGTCTACACTGAGCTTGTAATGCGAATCACTCTCGAAGATTGGACCGATGGTGTGGTGATTGGTGTATGCAAAATCGTGAACTTGCGGTACGCAGATGACACCACCTTATTTGCGAGTAACGCTGGCCTTATGGAGGAATTACTTCTCAGGATGGAGCGCGTAAGCCTCACGTTTGGTTTGAGAATAAACCGATCTAAGACTAAAATTATGATCGTGGACCGCGTCAACGACAACTTACCCGAAGTGACTCGTATCGCAAACTGGGACGTGGTTCAGACCTATGTCTACATTGGGGCTTTGATCTCAAACAACGGCGGCTGCGTAGATAAAGAAAAACGACGTATGGCCATGACCAGAACTGCGATGGAGAAGCTGGGAAAAGTGTGGAGGAATCGCAACATTACCAAAGCCACCAAAATCAGGCTCATACGAACAATTGTATTCCCCATTTTTCTCTATGCGGCCGAGAAGTGGACAGTGCGTGAGTTGGAAAGGGGGAAGATAAATGCTCTGGAGATGTGGTGCTGGAGAAAGATGCTCGGAATATCGTGGACGGATTTCCGAACTAACGTATCCATACTCCAGGAACTCGGCATCACGCAGCGTTTGTCGAACGTAGTACAGTCACGCATGCTGCAATACTTTGGACACGTCTCTAGGCGGGATGGTGACTCCATAGAGCGGCTGGTCGTACAAGGAAAAGTAGAGGGAACCAGATCGCGCGGCAGGTCACCTATGCGCTGGACTGACCAAGTGAAATCCGCAGTAGGAGGCCGCATATCTGACTGCGCCAAACAGTCCGCCAACAGGGAGAGATGGTGGCAGATCGTGCGGAGAGCTGTGTCTGCATCTACCACCGACGTGGACGCCTCGACGTGACCACGACCGCTCTGCCAAGAGCGAAACGAAAGAGAAGAAAACACGTGGTGTTGAGTTAGAAGACCTGTTTGGTATCTGCTGGTGACAAAACACAAACGCTATGTTGAACACCTTACAAAACTGTTCTGAAATATAAACAGTTTTAATATACACTTACACCATTCAAGTGAAAATTAAAATAATAATAAATTTCTGCAAAATCAACAGAAAATCAGAAAATTAATTCTGAATAATTCTATCAATTAATTAATTCTTATTGTTTTCCACAAAAATATATAAAACAACCTTTTAACACAAGTTCAGCCAACATTGAATGCAGGCTGTTATCATATATTGAGTGATTTTCTGGAATACAATAAATAACTTTAAGTTTTATTTAGTACTTTTCCAATTAATTTGCTGTTCAGGTCTACTTTCTAAACAAACTTCTAGGCTACTCTAGAGGCCACAGTTGACCTAATAGGTACCGCCCGGTGGGTTACCAATGTTAGTTTCTTTAAAAATCCATTCCCACACAAATTACAATATCTAGAAGTACTAGAAGCAGGTTTAATATTCCCTGATAGACAAATATATGAGCTTGTTACAGTACATGTGTTTGACCAAAAAGACACAATGGTCAGGTGTTTCTGCAACAACCTAGCAGACTGTCTATTTATATTTGCCTTCTGATAACAACCTTGACCACATAGTCATCTCATCTTCCACAGACATTAGATTTTAATAGCTCTTTTCTAGAATAGAAAGATAATAAATCTTACAACTTGAGGCCAACAATATTAATATAATTGTTCAGCTAGTGATTTCAGTTTAAGTAATGAACTTGAATTTATTCAATTCTTTGTTAAGTTAGTAAGCCAGATAAATAAATAAATGTTCGGCTTTAGACTGACTAGCTAAAAAACTGGGTAGTGAAAAGATAAAATGTTTTAAAAACTTAAAACAGCAAATTTATGCAAGAAAATATTTCTATAATGACCAAATAATCAAGCAGCTTGCTTGACCATATGATGCTTTTGGGTTGTAAATTTCATAGAATCACACCAGAATAAACATCTTTTAATGTCACCTAAGACATATTATGTCGTTAAAGTAACTGTCCGCCAGATACTTCTTGACAACTTCTGTCTAGTCCAGTGAGCTATTTGGTTAGCCTTACTCCGTTTTTAGGGTTCCGTAGCCAAATGGCAGAAAACGGAACCCTTATTTTAAAGTTTTTTTTTAAGACCAACTGGTGGACTAGGGTGAATTCTGTCGCATGTAGCCCGAGCTACTAAAAACTTTCCGCATGTTCTTTATCGGTGTTAGCTCTGCTATGACCCTCGCTTGCAGATTGGGTAACCAGAAAACTTCTGGTCCACATTGGTGTTTTTAGGACATACATTCCACTTTGCCACTGTTCCAGTGAGTTAGTAATAAGCTGAGTGGGTGGAATGCCCAGCCCGGGTAATAGTCCCAATATAGGCTTTAGGAATTGAATACAGCCCCCGCGGCCTGGGACAAAAGTTGCCACATTCTACTACGTACTTACGAGATATTTTACGACTCCTTGGAAGGCAATCCGCTATTCCGATTAAACTACTCGGAAGTTAAGTGGCTAAGAGTGTTAAGTATCATTACTCTACATGTTTTGGGAGCCCGTTTATAGGCCTTATTAGTGAAGGGTTTGTTTATTTTCAGTCACACATCTTTGAAGTTGATGGTGCTAAAACATAAGGCTTCTTCTAAGAAAAGCTGTCAGTTATAATTGTGCATTAGAAAACACTCTGGAGGCATCTCTAGTAGGCTCATGAAATTATGAAATGCAAATAGGCCGGATGATTTATTTTAACTTACATTTTAACTTCAAATCATCATAAAGTTACCTACAAAAAAGAAAAAAATACCATACCTGCTTGTGAAATTGAATGCACATGTTTCACTAACAAAAACAACCTGAGACCTCCGAGGTCAAAGAAGGGGTATTGTATAACCTCTAAGTTATATTTTAGTTCATCCATTATAGAATGTCTGCATTGAGGATTTACGTGGTCTCTTCTGTTGTAGGTGAAGGATAATGTGAAGAACATGGTGGGTTATTCTGTCACTGTCTGTAACTGTCTCTAAATTTCTTGAATCTTTAAGAGTTCATTGATGTATTGTTTTAAAACAAAACATAAATATGTTCCAGGTCCGTTCAACCTAAAGAAGCTGGTTGCAAGGTCTCTTTGTTGAGAAGATTATCATATCATTGTCTTTGATTTCCAATATCTTCAAATATATCCCTGCGCAAACGGCATATTTATTTCTACCAATATATTTAGCATTGTAGTCTTTGAGGTTTTTAACCTTGAAGGACATATTTATGCGAGCATTCAAATCATTTGAGTTGTTATAAACTAACTTATCAGTATCAGCCCAGTTGTCTTGTAAACGTGACTTGGATAGTTGTTATTGGTCCAAATATATAGTTTCCTATTAATAAATGCTCAGTTACTCGTAGTCAGCATCAGCCAAAATAATCCTTGTTTTTGCCAAAATATCACAACTCTTTCTTAAAGTTATACAAATACAAGATTACACAAAGTTTTTTTGTAAAGACTGTCCTTCCAAAAAAGGAGAACCAAGTACTGAAATCTTTAATTGGTTATTCTTAACTTTGTAAGTACCTAAATAGGAAGGTACTCGAAGAAAGTTCACTGAACGTGTCATATGTATTTTTCAAAAAATGCGACAGGTATGAAGTCGAATCACTTAACTTATTAATAATCAATTAAATAAGATAATATAAACTCACTATGAAGCTGAATAAATTTTACGCACTCATTTCCAAATAATCCAAAACAAATTTTCACCCTTCATATTTGTACAGACTTGTACTTACGTGCAGCATTTTCGTCATTTAAATTATATAACTTACTTTTAAGCAAATATTATTACTCAACTGATGATTTTATGAATGAAAAATTTATCTAAATATTTGACATTATTGCCATATCAATCATATTTTATCTCCTTGACATCATTGAATTTTGACTTATAAAATATATCTCTTTTACTAGTATTGTTCAATTTATTTGAATAATTTGCAATTGATTATTTTTTTTGATTAATGACTTAATTCTAATGTAACGATGAACCATAATTTTACAAACCATATTTGTACACCGGAAACGGCAGAATATTTTGATCGTAATATATAATTCACATAGCTTTGTACAATATTCTGACAAATAAATGCATTCTATTCTATTCTAAGCTATTAAAGAAATATCTACCCCTAACGATAGGAAGAGTCTAGAGAGATTTTTAAGGGCCGTGAATTATTTGACCAAATTCATTCTTAAGTACTCGGAAATAGCAATTCCACTAATTAATTTATTAAAAAAAGAAAACGATTGGCGTTGGGATGAAAGTGAACGCAGGGCGTTCGAGAGATTGAAAGAGTGCGTTACAGAGGCCGGCGTGCTAGCACTATACGACCCGCGGCATCCGGTGCGGCTGGCGGTTGACGCGTCCAGTGTCGCCCTAGGGGCCGTGCTCTTACAGGACGGCCGTACGTCACGTACGCTCACCGACACACAAAAGAGATTTGCACAGATTGAAAAAGAGCTGTTGGCCATAGTCTTCGCGTGCGAGAGGTCCCACCAGTATATTTACGGCCAACAAGGTATTGTAGTAGATTCGGACCACAAACCATTGCAAAGTATTTTTTTTAAACCGCTCATATCTGACCCAGCACGTCTACAACGAATAATGCTTAGAATACAGGGCTATGATTTGATAGTGAATTATGTTCCCGGCAAAAACATGTATATCCCTGACATGCTATCTCGCTCGCCCCTACCCGAATTATACAGCGATGAAGTGAGTAGGAACATTTTGTACCAGGTGCAGATGATTGTAAAAATTGTTCCTATATCAAATGATAAAAGCTTACGCTTATTAAGAGAGAAACTAAAAAAATACGAAGAACTAAGTGCACCCTCAAAGTACGTGACTTTAGGGTGGCCAGATAATAAATATGATGTCGCGAACAACGTTGAGGAGTATTGGTCAATAAAGGAAGAGCTATTAATAGTCGATGATGTCCTTTTTAATGATAAATCAGCTGTTATTCCGAAAAAATTGCGCGATACAATGCTAGGCATCGTACATGAAGGGCATTTAGGTATAGATCGGTGCAAGCGGCGAGCGAGGCAGGTAATGTTTTGGGCGCAAATGTCGCAGGATATTGAGTTATATGTGAAACGTTGTAAAGTTTGTCAGGAGTACTCAAACGCCCCAACAAAAGAACCCATACTGCAAATCGAGATTCCAAAGCTACCATGCTCTAAAGTAGGATCAGATATTTTCGAACATAAAAAGAAATATTATCTTATCATTTTAGAGTATTATTCCAATTACGTAGAAGTCTGTAAACTGAAGATTATTACTACTGAGACTGTCATAGGAAAGACTAAAGAGGTGTTTTCACGACACGGAATCCCGAAAATCTTCATAAGTGACAATGCAACTCAATATACGAGTCGTAAGTTTATGCAATTTGCACAATAATGGGGATTTGATCACGTGACCTCGTCGCCAAACTATCCACAATCGAATGGGAAAAGTGAACGTGCGGCACAAACTGTAAAACAGTTAATACTAAAATCAATCAAAAGTAACTGTGATTTTAATATAGCGTTACAAAATTTTCGTAACACAACCCATCCCGGGTTTGAGTTCACCTGCTCAACTATTAATGGGCCGTAGGCTGCGATGTCAATTACCAGTTCACCACAAACTGTCAGAGCCACACCTTATCAACCTGTTAAAGTATAAAACTATGATTGACAAACAAAACAAGTCTAAAACGACGTATGACAAACACTGTAAGGTTTTACTTGAACTGAAATAGGTGATTCTGTCATATACATTGATGGTAAAACTAGAGGAAGGGCTACTGTGATTTGCCAAGCGGACACTCTACGTTCGTATATAGTACAAAAAAAATGTGCAACAGGTGAGAATGAGTCACACGATAAACAGAGTTCATCAAGCGAGATCAGTGACGAGTTTAGTGTTGCGTGTGGGGATGAGAAACTTAAAGTAGATATAGGAACTGAGTCTAAAAGTAACAACCTAGCAACAGCTTCAAGAGAATTCACAACCCCACTGCTAATAACAAAACACGTGCGAAAACCAAAAGCAGCCGCTCAACAAAAGCTAGCTAAACAATAATATCTTTCTATACCCTCTAAGGTATGTAAGCATGATATGATGTGTGTTTAGACGAATCAATGTATTCGTGTTTATAACTTATACTATCTACTAGTTTTTAAAATTCAGAATCAATATAGTAGCAACCCTAGTGAGTCTGTCAAGTTTAGGTGTCAATTTTCGTAACGGCAGGAGTGGCTCTTCTGTATCCTTCTTTTTATTTTGTGCATTTACCTTATGCAGCACTTTTGAGCCTTGAAAACCTGCTCCCTCTCGCTACAGTTGCCCCAGAAAATTACTCCGAACCTCAATATTAATGCAACCAAACCATGGTAAGCTGTTAGAATTGTAGTATAGCTTACTTTATGCGATAAGTTGTGCAGATCATAAGCTAATTTACTATTTTTTTACGTACGTCCTGAGAATGAGGTTTCCAAGTCAGATTGCTGTTAATTAAGATTCCCAGGAATCTTGCTATATTTATTGAGTGAACTTTATGCCCACTATAGCCGACAGTTAAATTAGCGGGACTAATCCGTTGGTGAAAATGCATTAACTTCGATTTTTGTAAATTTATGTCCAAGTTATTCATGTTAAGCCAATGAATAATACTCTTTAATGTGTTATTAATCTCACTTTCATATTTTTTTAAGTCCGAACATTTTACTATCACAGTACTATCATCCGCAAACAACACAGGGTGATGTATTTGACATGGTAAATCATTAATGTATAAGAGAAACAACGGTGGTCCCAGAATGCTACCTTGCGGTACGCAAGTTCTCAACAGCTTTTCTGTTAAGATTGGTACTAAGCAGATTATATACCAATCTTAACAGAATTATTTTAGCCTTTGCCAAATTTATTGATGTCGACTTATGTACGATTTCCACAGACTAGGAGACGCAGGAGCGTAGCGCATCACGTCGCAGCGGATGCGCGAGCATGCGCAAGTAGCCGACCGCGTCCGCCCGACGGCTACAATCTGCTGGAACCCGAGCGCATGCGTGCGCGTACTTACGCATCCACTAGCATGCTCTCAGCGACTAGTGACGCTTTCGTGTCGCAGTATTTTTATTTTCAATGAAACAGATAAGCTTTTCATCTGTATCCATATTAATTTTGCACGAAAAACAATAAACAAATCAATAAATCACGTCAGTCATAGTTCAACGCACGACTTGAATGATTCAACTTGACGGCCAGCGACAAAACACGAGCGCGCGCGGTGGCGACCGAGCGGACGCGATGACAGCCGAGCGCCGCCGTCAACGTTCGCGAGGAGCCGACCGGCTGCCGCGGCGTCCGAGCGCAGCCGACTTGATGACGCCTAACACACGCGGATCCAACCGAGTTTCAAGCTGTATAAATTCCATGCAAACATGAAACTTAACTATTGTATAGAAGTCTGAAATTCCTTTAGCACAGTGTGAAATGCACTGCGCTGCGCTCCTGCGTCGACCGGTTGGTGGAAATCGTATATTACTATCTGTTGGATTTCGTATTAGCTTATGATTTTCACTGTAGGGTAGAAGTAAGAAATGACTTGCAAAATGCGTCACTATCCTGTCGTGTCCCATCCTTTTCCCTCATGCACACCCGGACTATCGCTGTCCTTGTCACCATCTACGGTGACGGTGTGAAGACTCTATTTGTCTTGTCGCGTTCTTCGACGAGAGCAGTGTTACTAATTGCCTGCTCCCTTGTTAATTATTACAAATTTACGGTTGTGAACTTTTGCGAGTGCATTTACGAACTATTATCTAAAACACTACGTAAAGTGCGTGTTTAGCTGTGAAAGGCGTCTGTGCGCTCTCTCGTGCGCTGCCCTGATCCAGCAAGGTCTCGAACCTTCGGCCGGCCGACGTGGAGGATTGATGGTGAATCTACAGGTCAGTGGTGTTGCATTTTCCTGCCAAATTCCTTTGTCCATGTACAATTTCGTCGTCCTAATTCGTGCCGTATTTTGCAAGGTCAGACTCACGTATTTTTCGACCCCGCTTCATACAGTCCACTATTTAATTAAACCAGCTCCCTGCGTCTGGGATAAACGCAAACAATTTAATATTTCCGCCCAAGTATTTGGTGTTAGGCGCCACCACTATCCTTCCGGATGCTGCTACATACAAATGAATGAGAAGGAGAGCTTATCTGATCTCCACATCCCGGTTACTGCTAACCCGTGGCAAGATAAGACTGGTTGAAGTCTGTTAAAAATATAGAATTTTATTAATTTACTAGCTGACCCGGCAAACTTTGTTTTGCCATAAAACACCAAACATTTATCTACCCTACCTACCCGACCCTACACTACCTACCCTACCCTACCCTACACTACCCTACCCTACCCTACACTACCCTACCCTACCCACACTACCCTACACTACCCTACCCTATCCTACACTATCCTACCCTACACTACACTACCCGACCCTACACTACCCAACCCTACCCGCTACGCTACACAAAGCAAAAATATCTTATACAATAGCAATAAAGCTCAAATTGACTCTACGTTTTACTTAGAAAACTTTTGTATGGGAAAAAGAAAAGGGCTGTTTTTATTTTTTTTCCGCCAATTATTAGAATTTTTCTCCCCGTAAAAATCATCTTTGAACTTCAACGAACATTTAAAAAAAATAATTGGCCAAATTGGTCCAGGCGTAGTTGAGTTATGCGCTTACCAACACATTTAGCGATTCATTTTTAGGGTTCCGTAGCCAAATGGCAAAAAACGGAACCCTTATAGATTCGTCATGTCTGTCTGTCTGTCTGTCTGTCTGTCTGTCCGTCCGTATGTCACAGCCACTTTATTCCGAAACTATAAGAACTATGCTGTTGAAACTTGGTAAGTAGATGTATTCTGTGAACCGCATTAAGATTTTCACACAAAAATAAAAATAAAACAATAAATTTTGGGGGTTCCCATACTTGAAACTAAAACTAAAAATATATTTTTTCATCAAACCCATACGTGTGGGGTATCTATGGATAGGTCTTCAAAAATGATATAGAGGTTTCTAATATCATTTTTTTCTAAACTGAATAGTTTGCGCGAGAGACTCTTCCAAAGTGGTAAAATGTGTGTCCCCCCCCCTGTAACTTCCAAAATAAGAAAATGATGAAACTGAAAAATATATATGATGTACATTACTATGTAAACTGCCAGCGAAAATTGGTTTGAACGAGATCTAGTCAGTAGTTTTTTTTTAATACGTCATAAATCGTAAACCGCAATTTACCAAGTACGGAACCCTTCGTGCGCGAGTCCGACTCGCACTTGGCCGGTTTTATATTATAGATTATTTACAACAGTTTGCAATTAAATATTAAACCTCTTATAAAGACGCGGGAAGGGACTCATGGCGACAAATTCGTCCACATTGTTGTCAATGAGAAAAGTGCCTAGAAAGTTTTGTTAAAAATATGCAATTACTTATGATTTTAGGTGGACATGGTTGAAGAAGTGGAGTACAATAACGTTAAACACCCTGGTCTACCGAAACACTACGGGAAAATAAAAAATTTAAATAAGTTCGATGCCCAGTTCTTTAGAGTTACTCCATTACAAGCTATTTCTTTGGATCCCATGGCGAGGAAGATTATGGAAGATTCATTCAGTGCAATTTATGACTCTGGTAATCGACCTTAAGCATTATTATCATATCATGGTATCACTACACCGGTCAACAAAATCACACTTATTTGTTACATGTGGTTTTAACTGTCTTTTAATACTTTGAAGATGCAAAATTGTAATCTACTTAATTCAATTTTTTTTTTAATTAAGTAAACATGGACTATTTTGTGAAGCGGTTTGAATTAATATTTAATTCTAGATCCCAAACAGCTGCATAGAAGAGATTTTTCAAAATTAGTTTTGCGTAGTAAGATACGCATATTAGCTTGATAACTGGTTACTTTAGGTAAACAAAATAGTTCCTTTTATATCACAATAGATAAAACTGAGAGGTTTAAGAGAAAAAGAATCAAATTTTAAATCAGTGAGTTAAAATATTTAGATTTCATGCAACAAAACTGCAATCAATCTGCATCGTTCAACCCAACATTGCTGAGGGTATAATCTTAAGAATCAATTGACTGTCTGCCTATGTATAACTTTTAATATATTTTAGGTATTAATCCTCTATCGCTCAGTGGCACAAAATTAGGAGTGTTCATCGGTTCTTCGTTCTCTGACTGCGTGGTATTAAATCTTTACGACATTGCTACTCGAAATGCTTTCCTTATATCAGGGTAAGTAAAATACGCACTTTATACTTTATACGCAATTTTGATGGCATGGACGGTGATAGTCTGTGAGAGGACGCCAGTAACATTGACTGGTCTCCACTGGTCACATCCTCGTCCGTCGACGAACAAGTTCGTATCTTGACGTCTACCCTCATTCAGCTTTACGACGCACATGCACCTGTTCGAGCTATAAGAGTTAAACATCTTCCAGCGCCATGGCTGACTAATTAAATTAAAGTTTTACTAGGCAAAAAGGCTGCTGCGAGGTTTAAGCTTAAAATTCTGCCCAACGACGTCAACAGGAAAAAATACGTCTCAATAAGGAACCAATGCAGCAAGGTGTGTAGGAACGCACAACGCCAACATATCCATAATTCTGTTCAAAACAGTGACCCAGCAAAGTCTGGAAATTTCTCAAATCATTAGGTATCGGAAAAAAGTCTCATGACACGCTTCCTAAAGACTTGGACTTAAACTTACTTAACAGTAATTTTTCTACTTCGCCTGTATTGGATAGGGCCACCAAAGCAACAACGCTTAGTTATCTTTAAAATCTTCCGATACCAGATTATTCTCCTTTTGTCTTAAGTCAATTCACTGCCTGTGATGTTAAAAGAGTATTGTATCGATAACATCCAACGCTGTTGGTAGTGACAGTGTCAGCCGTAAGATGATCATCCCAATCCTTGATAACATTATCCCTGTCATCCTTTATATCCTCAATTTCACTATTTTCAGTGGTGTCTTCCCACAATCCTGGAAAGATGCCCAAATTATTCCTTTACCCAAAAAATCTCATCCTGCATCTTTTTCTGAATTTCTATTCTTCCTTTCCTATCCAAAGTCCTTGAAAAACTTGTCCACCATCAACTCAGCACGTTCCTTACCAAACACAATCTGCTAAATCCTTTTCAATCTGGTTCTTGACGCGGACACAGCACTACCTCAGCACTTGTACACATTACGGACCATATCAGGTCATGCATGGAAATGGGAAAGTTAACGGTACTGGCTCTGCTTGATTTTAGCAATGCCTTCAATACCGTTGACTTCGACATTCTGCTTGGTGTCTTAAGCTCTTTTAACATATTTCCTCCGGTAATTGACTGGTTTAGTAGTTACTTGTTTGGCCGCCGGCAGCGTATTAGCACTGATGAATCTTTCTCTTCTTGGTGTCACACCCCTGCCGGTGTGCCACAGGGTGGCGTTTTATCTCCTCTTCTCTTCGCAATTTTTATTAATGCTATCACTCAACGACTTTCTTCGTTTTACCACCTGTATGCTGATGATCTCCAGATTTATACCCCAGCCCCTCTTGGAGAGTAACGAGATGCCATTGAGACAATTAACATAGACCTGGCTCGAATAGGTGACTGGAGTGCTGAGTTTGGGTTGAAGATTAATCCGTCGAAGACTCAGGTGACTGTTGTTGGGAGTTTCCGGACTGTTTCTTGGATTGACTGGTCGACGCTTCCCCAGGTTTATTTCAACAACACCATTATTCCTATAGCTAACACTGTGAAGAACTTGGGGATTTATATCGACAGCACTCTTGCCTGGACCAAACAACTGCAGGAAGTCAGTCGTAAACTGTTTGCTTCTGCGGGCTCCCTCAGACGTCTTCGTAATTTTCTTCCTACCACCACTTTAAATTGCGATAGCACAATCTATTCTTCTCCCTCTTCCTTCTCTAATTTGAAATTGAGTGTTCGTATGCATTCCACTTCCTTCTTTGACAAATCTTTCTTTCAATCTCCTTTGAAAGGACAGGGAGCCATGTCTCCTCCCGAGCCAGCGCTCGTCACTGACCGGACCGCCTAGATGGTGACGAGGCTAGCGGTAGGGCGTGAAAACCTGAAACCGGCATGTCCTAGATTAACCAACCATCAATCGAATTCGATGATATCTACCAGACCGCACTGAGCCCATGAGCTTCCTACTCGCACCAAGAGGAGGCCACCCCCACTTCTGAGACAGAATTTCCTCCAGATTTTTACGTATAAATCTGTAGATTTATACGTAAAAATCTGCATAGACCGCTATCACTGTAATTATTTCCTGGTTACTGGACTACGGCAACGTAGTCAGGTAAATCGGGAAGAAGAATAATGGTTGTCAAACATATAGTGTGTTAAATATTGAAATAACAAACGAACATTACTTATGTATAAATCCGGCGAAAAATTCAATTTTCAAACAATTTTATGACACATCGATTGAATACTTATGTAATTTCGTTTTTTTATCACAGTTGCAGCAAGACAATGATAGCCAATAGAGTTTCTTACTGGATTGATGGCAAAGGCCCATCTTTTGGACTTGACCAGGCATGTTCAGGTGGTATGGCCTGCTTGGAAATAGCCTACAATAGCATAAAAAGAGGGGACTGTGATGCTGCCCTGGTTGGAGCCTGTAGCACGTGTTTACACCCGATGTTATCCTTGAATTTGAAGATGTAGGTATCTACCTGTTTGGTACTTACTTCTATAATTGTCTTTTACTAACTCAATACTATTTTGTTGGCAGTGCTGGTCAAGTATGCATGGATGGTAAAACCAAGAGTTTCGATAAACATGGTGATGGATATGTAAGAGCCGAAGCCGTCAGTGTACTTTTTTTACAGAAAGCTAAAGATGCAAAAAGGTAATTTATGACTGTGAAACTTCTTATAAGGAATGGGTTTAAAATATTCACTCCCTCTTTTATTTTTTTTCAAAGGATTTACACGGAAATTTATCACGTCAAAGGAAAGTATTTCACAAGGCCTGATGCAAATTTTTTGGCAATTCGCAAATCTGAAGATTTGAATCATTTTTTGGAAGAGTTTTATGCCGAAGTTAAAGTGTCTCCATCTGAAGTTGAATATGTTGAAGCTTTTGGATTAGGTAAGTCAATTCCATATATTAATATGTAAGAGAAGAAACTGACTGACTGACTGACTGATTGATCAACGCACAGCCGAAACTGCTAAGCCTAAAAGCATGAAATATAGCAGAAAGGTTCGTCCAGTGGCGAGAGTGAACACTTAGAAAAGATTATTAGAAATTCCACACCTTAGCGTTCAAACCCACGAGACGGTTTTTCACAGGAGCTAAGCCCGGCGTCAAACCAGGTCTACGTCCTGTCGTCAGCAATGTATGGGACACTATGAAGCCATTCACACGAAGCCGGCGCTAGCGCCGGCTCACCGCGCAACCGGGCACGGTGCTGGCCGGGTCTACGCCCGGTGCGTAGTAAAGTATGGCAGTGTATGAACGTATATACATGAGACCGGACCTACGCCCAGCGCGTGCTGGCTCCCTACGCGAACCGCGATATTATGGAGATCAACCACGAAATATTTTTTTTTTTTTAAATGTTTCTTTTTTCATTCGAAAGTACTTCTCAAATTTCTCGTCATGTTTCATTAGTTGCTTCTGAATGAGCGTATGAAATGCACCATAATCTACTCATTCTGTTAACATGGGATGTACCCAATATCGTCTTTGTTTTTTTTTTGTCGTCTTTTTTAGTTTTTATACATGTACCACGCAATAATACATTTTATCTTTTTAACACGTAACATTTTGTTCGTCCACAATTCACAGAATAAAAAACGAATGTAGGCTGCCCCTCCATGAAACCGGGTCGTGTACAAACCGTCTTGTGTGCAAACTCGGACAGTTTCTATCCGGCGCCGGCAAAAACCGGGCCGTGTTATACCGTCTCGTAGGCAGGAGCCCTTAGGGCAGGCCCGTCCAACATCGGCCCCCGGGCCACCAAGTGGAGCCGCGTAAGTCCTCCATCCGGCCCGCGACCTAGTTAAAACTTTTTAACACATCAATTGACATATAACGCAAACAGTATTAAATTCTCCCAATGTCAGTTATTCGATGATCTATCTATCGAATTGAGTAAAATGTACATATTTGTAGGTATTACAACGAATGTACCTACCTACTGTTGAAATTGATTGAAATACAAAGCAACTCTCTTCTAAAATCGGCATACAATGATTGCCTTCCAAACGAACTAATTGAATTTTACAAAAAGTATATTAACCCAAACCAATACCCAAACTTTACCAAATTAGCTCTTCAACAAAATTCCTTATTTGACAGTACATATACTTGTGAGCAGCTTTTTTCTCGCATGAAACATAACAAATCAAAAACGAGATCATCTTTATCAGACAGGCATTCTACGCATAGCCACTTCAAAAACATCACCTGGCATAGGTGCACTGTGCAAGCAAAAACGATGTCAGTCATCTCATTAGGTTTTAAGTTATGGAGTAAAGGAAAAGTAATTAGTAAGTAAAACTGGGGCTTTCTTTATGAAAAATGCCATTTTATTTATATTTAAATCTCACTTTGGCATTGGACATTACTTTTGGCCCGCTAAGGTTACAAAAATATCAAACCTGGCCCTCCAGTAGATTATGTTGGATACCCCTGCCTTAGGGAGTAAAAAGGGAATCGAAAGTTTGTATGAAAATCTAATTATTTGGCTAATATTTTTGAAAATAGGCACAAAAATAAATCTTAGTAAATAATAGAGGCTGTCATTATTAGTATTTTTTTTTGGAACTAGCCCCAAAATATGATTTAGAGGGTGTCCGTTTTTTAGGGTTCCGTACCCAAAGGGTAAAAACGGGACCCTATTACTGAGACTCCGCGGTCCGTCTGTCTGTCTGTCCGTCTGTCACCAGGCTGTATCTCATGAACCGTGACAGCTAGACAGTTGAAATTTTCACAGATGATGTATTTCTGTCGCTATAACAACAAATACTAAAAACATAATAAAATATATATTTAAGTGGGGCTCCCATACAACAAACGTGATTTTTTGCCGTTTTTTGCGATAATGGTACGGAACCCTTCGTGCGCGAGTCCGACTCGCACTTGGCCGGGTTTTTTTAATCATCTCTGTGGGGTTGAAAGAGTTGATTAAATGTATACAGGATGGCTGCTTACTGTTTTCAAAAGCGTTTTTTAAGATTTGTATGTTCAGCAACTCATCACCATTTTGCCCTTGTCCTAATTTATTTAGGGTCAGTACAACAGATCTTAATATTTTATACTTGCCATCGACACGCTAAGGAAATAGAGATAGTGGTCAAGCGCGAGCCTATAGTTTAAATAAAAATAAATAAAGAAGAATGTTAAAGATTTAACAATAGTATATTATTTTTGGTCGTCTTATTTCATTATCCTTCAATATTTAATGCATATTTAATATGAAATCACGCGATTAAAGTCACGGGCAAAGTGCTAGTACTAAATCATCATCATCAACATCATGAACTGCAGTGGCCCGTATGGAAGGCACTGCAAATTGGGGGATTATTGGTCCATTGCACGCTGGGTGCGAGTGCGGTGCTCCTGTACAGACCATGCCCCACTTGCTGGAGTGTCCCGACTGTCCGTTCACTTGCACCTTGGATGACCTGTATAATGCATCTGACGCTGCAATAAACGTGGCCACCTACTGGGCTCAAACAGTTTGATCAAATGTACCATCGAAACGAAAAGAAGAAGAAGATCATCATTTCAGCCAAAACGTCCACAGCTGGACATAGGCCTCCCCCAGGCGTCGCCACATTGATCGATCCCATGCGTATATCGCATCCAGCGCCTCCCCGCAACCTTAATCAGGTCATCGGTCCACCTAGTGGGCGGCATTCCAACGTATCGTCCTCCGGTTCGCGGTCGCAACTCCAGAACTTTTCGGCACCATCGGCCATCCGTTCTGCGAGCAATGTGCCCTGTGCAATTCTTCGGGCTATGTCGGTAACTTTGGTTCTCCTGCTGATATCATCATTTCTGACGTGATCACGCAAGGAAATTTCGAGCATAGCCCTCTCCATTGCCTTTTGGTTGACTGTAAGCTTTCTGATAAGGCCCATTGTGAGCGACCACGTCTCGGTCTCATAGGCGATCATTGGCAACACACACTGGTCATAGACTTTTGTCTTGAGACACTGCGGTAAATTAGACGAGAAGATACCACTCAACTTCCCGAACGCCCCCCAACTGAGTCGGATTTGACAGTTGACCTCTTTCTCGAAGTTGGCCCTATCCAACTGGACCGTTTGTACCAGGTAGACATAATCGTCTACAATTTCGAGTGTAGAGTCTCCGATCTTGATAGGAGTGGGTGTTACATTCACCATGACCTTGTGTTTGTCCATGTTTATTTTAAGACCCACTCTTTTAGAAGCTCTACTGAGGACATCGAGCATTTTACTGAGGCTCTCCATGGTCTCAGCCATGACCACTATGTCATCGGCAAACCGAAGGTGAGTGATGTACTCGCCATTAATGTTGATGCCAAGCCCCATGGACTTCATCAGTCGAGACCTTTCAAGCTTAATATTAATGTTCAATGTGCTTCTTACCATGCGGTGATCGCTCCCAGTTTTTACCGAACTGATCACAGAGACATCATTGAGCATTTGCTTCTTGGTTGACATGATGAAGTCGATTAAATTTTTTGTTGCACCATCGGGGCTCTGCTAGGTCCACTTCCTGTGTTCACGCTTTTTGAAGAAGGAGTTCGTCATAAAGAGGCCCTCCTTCTCCATAAAACTGGCCAGTAGGTGACCCCAGTGGTTCCGTCGTCCAACTTCAAATTGCTCAACTTGCAGCTCATCCTCGTCTTGTATGCCCAGTTAAGCGTTGAAGTCCCCCATGACAACGGTGAAGTGAGTTTTGAAACCGTGCATGGCTTTGGATATATCACCATGCTTGGCTCTGGAGATATCCTCATACATGGACTCTATCTCGTCGTCGGGGTGTACCGAGGTTGGGGCGTAGACCTGTATGACCTTCAGCGAATAACTAGAGGATATTTTGAGTATAAGGTTCGCCCCCGTGCTCGACACACTCTCGATATTCACCACGTTGTTCATAAGGGACCTGTGGACGATAAATCCGACACCACCCTGGGGCTGTCGGTCACCCTCTCGGAAATAGAGCAGGTTATCGGATTTGAGGATTATTGAGTCCTCCCCCTATCTCTCTCTTCGGGCTTCAACCAACTCAAGAACCAACTCAGCAACCTGCTCAATTCCTCTTCGAGCTCGGTGATCTTCTCGTCGGTCCGAAGTGTGCGCGTGTTGTACGTTGCTAGGTCCAGTCGTCGGTGATTGTTGGGGTAGCTGGATCTCGTCCGGAGATTCTTAGCACCCCTTGCCATGCCGTAACCTCGACCGCTACCGTTGTCATAGGTAGGCAAGTTGCCGGGCACTAAGGGCCATTTTTTATTTGTGCTATTCATGGTGGGGGGGGCATTGCTATAATCGCCATGCATGGCAGGCGAGTTGGCGATCGCAGTATGGTTGTTATAGAAGCGCAGATAACGCTGCTGCCCATTATCTGGTTTGTCCCTTAGTCACCTCTTACGACACCTACGGGAAGACATGGAATGGTGTAATTCTTAACGTGGGGCACCATACAGAACTAGTACTAAATATAATATCGAAAATGACAAATATAGTCTTTATTGAATTATAATGTAATGCATACACATTATATTTAGAGATTGTACGCTAAATAACTATCTCTTACATAGTTATTTATTTTATGGATAGCAACAAAAAATTGTTAACAACAATGTTCTAAGTAATCTCTCCTCTCGACTCGTTCTTGAATCAGATTTCCTCGATAAAACTGTCTGATTAGCAAAATCAGACAGTTTTATCGAGGAAATTGTTCATTGAAATTAACGTCTATAATTCGAGAGTTGAGTTGAGTGTATGATCTAAATTATTTTAGAAATGTGAAAAGAGCAAGTGCTGTGTTTATCAATTGAAGTTTGAGAATTATTGTGATCAGACATTATCAAGCTTAGTTTTCATAATTTTATCCAGGTGATGCTGAAGGAGATGGCAATGAGCTAGACGCAATAGGAAACTTTTTCGCAAAATCGCGACCTGTCAAAGTTGGCTCTATTAAATCCAATATGGGATTCACAGAATCTGCGAACGGTACCTGCTCATTAACTAAGGTTAGTAAATAATTTCATCCTTACAGTTAGTAAATGCTATTCTTAACATAGATTAAATCGCAAATCATCCTATTTATTCAATCATGACGTGTTTTCTCTTATTAGATTATTGCCCTTTATATTTCAGTTATGTCTGGCGTATCAGAAAGGCAAATTACCTGCTAATTTGCATTATAATGAACCCCAAACACATATTCCTGCTGTAAGAGATGGACGAATTCAAGTGGTAACGGAGAATACAGACTTTGGTAGGGGCTGGACTGCTCTCAATAGCTTCTCCTTTACTGGATGTAATTTTCACGTTCTTCTGAAAGGACATCATAAAAAAAAGGTGAGGTTGACCTCGAAACATCAATCATGGTACGCGTTTAAATCATCTTGACACCACTTTCTGGCCTGGTATCGACAAAAAACTAGGCGTCGCCAAAACGGAGCAGGAGAAGAATATCTGGAAGAGCTTGAGGCTTTTTTTAGGAAGCGTTACCTAGTTTATTAAATCATCGTTTGTTTATTAAATGGTGTCGAGCAGAAATGTGACGTAATAGACATCAAATTTTTTCGATAATATTGTTTACATAAAGATGATATTAATTTCAGGATCACAATCGCTACAAATCTAGTATCCCTCGTCTAGTTGTCCTGTCTGGCAGAGATGAGCGTTGTGTTAATAAAGTAATTGATGAATTGAAGAGTCAACCAGTGGATCCTGAACAGATAGCTTTGCTTCATAATATCTACAAAATTAACTTCCCTGGTTATACAGGTCGTGGATATACAATACTAGGTAAATTTCAATAGAATCCATTAATCCTATCCTCTTAGTAGTATTGTTAAATTGAAAGACTGAATTATTGGAAAAAACAACAAAAATTGCAAAAAAGCAAAAGTGCTATACTGATCAGTTGCAGGTATTGTTCCAAACATGACCTCAACAGTCGATCGGATTTGGATGAAACTTGGCACCCGTGTATGGACAGGATTACCAGTAAAAACTAGAATTTGCCAAGTCTTACTGGAAAAAGTCTGAAATGAACTATGATAACAGCTAATTTTGGTTTTTGCAAACAATCACACGATAAATCTTAGAATTGACCTCAGAGGCTGGTAAATATTAAAAAAATTCAATGTCTCTGACACACTTTAATGAGACCAATTTGAAGGACTGATTGATTAGCTTCACCAAGTTACCTATTAATATGTTTGTTAGAGGATATGTTTTTGACAAAGTCTACTTTTCAAACTCATTTAAATTTCAATTCTTTTTTCTTTCTCACTTACAGTACAAAAACTATCCAAAATAGAATTCATGCAAAACAGACTATCATCATCATTTTAACCGAAAGACGTCCACATGCGATGCACGACATAAAGCTCCCCAAGAATCGCCACATCAATCGATCCTGTGTCGCAGTTAATAATCCCAAATGATAACAAGCTACAATTATAGCATCTTAACTTAATAATATTTATAAGTTAAATTAATTGATCTTATCGTTTTGCCAAATGATGCATTTTTAAGTATCAATTATTTACAGTAAAATACAAACGTGATTTAAAAATAAAACGAATGGTTTTTACCTGGTTTTTTTTTTAAATCACGTAGGTATTTTTTTTATCGTGTAACAAATGTGAACTTCTTTGGTGAAACTAATCAACCAGTTCTTGAAATTGTTCTTATCATTTCGTATCATAGTGTGTCATAGACATTTCAATTTTTCTACATTTATCAGCCTCTGAGATAAATCCTAAGATTGGCCGTGTGACTGCTGCAAAAAGTCCAATATTAGCGGTTATCATAGATCATTTCGTACTTTTACCTGAATGACTTGGTAAATCTTAGGTTTTACCGTAGTTCGGGCTTTTACAGAAATATATACATTTCTAAAGTGTGTTCATTATTTCATTCATTGAGAGTAAGTATCCTTGGACTGTCCAACTGCAGGAAGCTAGCCGCAAGCTATTTGCAACTGCGTATTTGTAACTGCTGTATTTTTATTTGCGTAATTTTCTTCCGACGGCCACCAGCTTTGGGTTTGCACAATCTCTTCTTCTACCCATCCTTGATTATGCTGATGCGAGCTATAGCAGTGACATTCTATCAACGAAAACGTTGCGATAGCGATTGGAAAAATAAAAAATTGGATGGGAATGTCAAGCGCTATCGAAATGTCACGTGATAAATCCCTTACATTTTGCCATTTTGGCCATCGCCATCGCTGATAGAAAGACACTTTGTCTAGAGCCTCAGGCTGGTTAGAACAGATCGCGGAACGCGATAAGGTTTAACCGTAAGATAAGGCGACACCATAAAGGTGTACAATAAAGTACATAATAAATAAATAATTCAGCACATATTACTTTAATGTAAATTATGTGGCATAGAATTATAAAAATAAAATCTACGATTTTAGAAACTTTTATTGAATTCTAAAAGCAGGAGTATTAAAATTATGGCTTACAGATACAAATGAAAATAATGAAACAATCAGTTTGGCAAAAAGCTTCCAAATTTATTCAGGCACAACTCGTCCGGTGTGCTTCTTGTACAGTGGCATGGGATCCCAATGGAACTGTATGGGCACTGAATTATTGCGCATTCCTATATTTGCTGCTGCTATTGAGAGGTAAATGACGAAATATTTTAAAATATCCCATTTTAATAATACCTGAAACTTATAGTTTCATATGATTATGATGGTGCCCGTAAATATATTACTTATATTTACGGGCACCATCTTTACAATTCTAAAAATAACCTTATTACAGATGCCGCAGAGTGCTTGAACCACTTGGTGTTGATATAGTGAACATTCTGACTGATCCAGATAAGTCTGTATTTGATAATATTATACACTCTATGGTTGGAATAACTGCGATACAAATTGGGCTTACAGATTTGCTAAAGGCAATAGGAATTGTTCCTAATTATATTATTGGTAAGTTACTATAAATATTAGAGTTTTCTCATCATAAAACAATTTCTTTAAAATATATGGTCCCGTGGTTTCAATTTAAAAAATATAATTCAGGTCACAGCATAGGTGAACTTGGATGTGCCTACGCGGACGGATGTTTTACTGCTGAAGAGACAATTTTATCGTCGTATAACAGAGGTTTGATCTCTATCGAGACGCCGTTTATCAGAGGATCGATGGCTGCTGTTGGTCTGGGTCACAATAATGTATGTATAGTATCAATACAAGTGTTTTAGTTTTTTCTTTAATCTTTTGCTCTTTGTGTAGGTGAGACGAAATTAATTCAAATACTTTTCAAAATAAAATTTGTAAAGGTTTTATTCTATTTTTAACTAACTTAGTACATCATTTCAAATACTTAATTAAAAATAACTACCTATATATACACTTAAATAAAATAAAACTACGAATAAAAGGGCGGGGGTCATAGGGCGTCATAAAATTCGTCCACATCGCTGTCAACGTGAAAAGTGCCCAGAACGCTGGCAGCATTGCCACGTTGGATGGCAATGCTGATTCTCTGGCCAAAGAAAAGCCCAGCCCTCTGGTCACGTGAAGAGTCGACTAACCGTTTGCTTACGTCTCGAAATACTCGAAGAGCACTCGGACCCCATGGACCTAATGTTTCAACCCCAAACGGCTCAAATATATAACTTCCAATAAGGTTGTTGTATTTGCGCCGTTTGAGGTTTTCTGCACCAGCAGCAGCTGCCCCAGCACAGCCCGCCGTGCTAAGAAGATGGGATGGCGCAAGGGTTTCGACACATGTTGCATCCCACACCAAAGGCCTTCCCACCTTCCAAGGCATTATGGTCATCCCGTCTGGTCTCTTCCCATCGTCGCGCGCCAAGCCATTGGGTTCTAAAACAGCTGGCACCCCGGCGGTGACAAGAGCCCGACGTATGATATCATTAATGCTGGCGTGCCGTGCTAACCGACCAGCGCTTCTACTGCAGGATAGGCCATGGTGTCCGAGGCGGTCAACTGCTTCACCACATTGACAACGATGTGGAGCTCCGCTGGGAGCACCCAAACGCAGACATGTAGCGATCCGGAAGGTGTTGTCACTCAACATAGTACCTATGTTGGGTGACGGTAGAGCCTGTAGCCAGAGGCCCGACTCCCATTCTCCCACAGCCAGCAGGTGGGCACGCCCAGCAGTATTGGTGGACGTATCTATAAGTTTATTCAGTACCAACCTGCAGAGCGGCTCATCCCACTGTCTCTGGGAAAAAGGGCTGTCGGGCAACGCTGTATTCGGGCAAGCAACTTTCCAGGCATTCACTGCATCAGTCGAGAACGGCACTTCACAGTTAACCAGTGATGGCAACAAGATTTTTCTGGTTAACTTTTCAGTGCTGTGGACCGAAGACAGGAATGTAAAGCCGGTAGGCTTAAACTAGAAATTTTTCGGATGCCGAGCCCACCGAAGCGAATGGGTAGAGTGGCTTGCAGCCACGCTCGGTCATCCAGGGCCACATTTAGTATAGATGATAGCGTGCAACGAATAATCTGGTCAATTTTGTCCAAGAGAATTTGTGAATGCTTCCATAATGGCGAAGCGCGAAGAAAGTACATGAAATTTGAACCAAAACAACAATAACGAATGAGGGTTATAGCCGAATGTACATTAATTTTAGAGAGTCTGTCCGAAATATCGTTGAAATGTGTTATCTTGGCGTCAATGAATGGAGAAAAACTATCTTCCAAAATTGGGGAACCTAGGAGGTGCAGTGAACTTCTATCTGTAATTTTGATCTCAGGTGCTATATTGTTGAATTTTTGAAGGGACGATTGTCTGTCCGTATTGTCACAGATAAAAATTTCGCATTTGGAGTGGTTGAGTTCTAGTCCAATGGACTGAAATTGCTGCTTCAGGAATTGAAAATCTTTCAAAACTGTATCTACGTCACCTCCTAGTGTGCCATCATCTAAATACCAGACGTTGAATTTTGAATTTAATTGTTTGATGATAGGATGAATAGCCAAACTGAAAATGACTGGCCCGAGAGGGTCACCTTGTTGGCATCCTACGGCAGATTCCAAAAGATTTTCTTTATATAATAATTTAGAAGGGTGCCTGTAGCACTGCCAAATAAAACCGAAAATTTCAGGAAGTTCCTTTTTTACCTCCACCAACAAAGTGTCCCTGTTAACAGAATTAAAGGCGTTCTTAACGTCAACCTTGAGGATGACCTCACCCTTGTCAGAATTTAAAAAAGTAGAAAGGGCATGTACAGCAGCCTCACAGCCTCCCCTAGAGCCAAAGCCAAGCTATAGGGGCTGGAACTTATTGGTTAGTCTTTGGCCGTACAGTTTACAACAAATTTTGGCTGCCATACGCCTGTAGGTACATCCGACGGCAATAGGACGAATGCCGCCGTCCCTCTTGCGCAGGGCACATAAATTGGCCCCGTACAAGACATCGACGACGGCATCGTTTATACCGCCGGAGAGCATTAGGTTGATAAGAGCCGCAAGCTCCTTCAAAAGAGTCTCACCAGCGTCCCCGGCGCCTGAACTTAAAAGATCCTTTAAGTGTTGAGGAGTCAGGCCGTCGAGGCCGCCGGCGGAGCCACTTCGGAAGGAGCTCACGGCTGCAATCAACTGAGGAGCTGAAATTTGGGTATAGGATGAATTCAGATCAGGGGTGTCGGGTGGGTCGGGAAAGGTAAGATCATCCGCAGGCGCTGGATGTTTACTCTCCAAGCCTGAAATTGTTTCTGGAGAGTAAGGCGCCACCACATTACTGCTGAACAACAGCCTAGCCGCTCCCCTAATGTCACCTTCACTTAGTTTGGATTCCACATGCGAACACACGCCTTTCTGGGAAGTGTGGTTAAATGCTGGTAAATTTGAATCTAAAATAAAGGTCAAATCGTTGCAATTGTCTTTAATTTGAGTTGTTAATGTTTTTTTTGTAGCCAAATTTTTCTGTACATGTAGAATCCTATAAGGGAAGGTGAGCAATTCCTCCCAGGCACTTTGTGAGTTCTCCTGGGTTGCAAGACGGACGCAACGCGCCAAACTTAGTGCGGCAGACCGTCTTGCACCCCGGGGAATCCTCTTTAAAACAGGTGTAGAATTTTTTAATTTTGACAGCGTTTTCCAAAGGGTTTGTTCCAAAGGTTGTGAGGTGGCTGGGGGGCCCACAGGTACACTATGAGGTTTATGGACCTTCCCATAGTGTATCCTAAGACCCCGTTCGCCTTTAAAAAAGCGTGCCTGCGAGCAATGGAGACATCTCACCAGCTGAACATCAACGGATGTGGCAGGTTGACTGCTACAGGTTCCGGCCTCGCTACAGTCTGCATTGTTCATTAAAAATTAATAAAGTAAAACTTACCCTAATTTAAAACTATACACACGATATTATATACACTAGAACTCACTAAAAATAATAATATAAAAACACAAATAAAAATATCAAATTGACACAAAAAAAATGTCTTATTGACGCACAGTAATGACGGACGGCTGTGGGACGCAGGAGGCCTGCGCCCTTCGCACCCGTCGCCTAGGCAACGGGCGGGGCGTCGCGTCGTATTTTTTTATTTCTCAGTTGCGGTTTGCACTTCTATCCTGGAAGACCACCTCCGCAGATTAAAGCTGAACGTTATGCACTTTATTTATATTGTCAGCTGATCCATGATGCGTTTTTCTATATTATATTATTTAAAACTGATTTTGCTGAAATTCGTTTGGCAGGTTTGACTAGATATACAGATATATAGATATACAGTCTTGTAGTTTTCGTTTTTATCAATTGTAATTAAGCGACACTGAATTTATTAGCCATTCGCATTCGGTGACCTACAATTGTCGATTCCTTCAATACTTTTCCCCTTTCACGACGTCGTCGGTGACAGTGCTTCTACTCATTTTCTTTTCTCTATTACAATAGCCATGGTGGGATATAAAATAGCATTGCAAAGGCACATCATCAAGGCTTGATAACAAACTGTTTACTTTGAATGCCCAAAAACCATGCATAACTCTTTCACCACTTCAAGCAAAACATAAAACACAAATGTTTTGTGACCCGCACAGGAGATATGAGAGATAAGCAAAATAAAGAAAAAAAAATAACAATAATAAAAAAACCCGGGTGTTAAAAACCTTATGAGATCTTAGCTATCACGAGTGTATGAACTTAATTGGCGGGTTTCGTGAAGACCTGGATTTCTTTCAGGTAGACTGTGTATTGAGATAACGTAACACATGCTCACTAACACAACATTACACAGCACACAATCGCATGATAAAGTAAATGATTTCTATTTTTTTTTACATTTAATTTGTAATATACAAACAAGGCAGGCAGAAACTACAGAACGCGACCTGCTAATATTATAATTTGTTCGTTCAGAATTTATCTTAATTTGTATTAGGCAGCCATCTGGTTAAATTAGCCAGCTAATTGGACACCCAATCCGTTCATAAAACAAATCAATTAAATGACTAAAGGACAACATGGCCAAGTCATTGTGAGCAACGTTTAAACAGATGACTGAATATCTTGTAGGCATTTAGTTCAATTGGATATTGATGAATTTGTAACATTTGGTTAAGGTGATTAGATATTTTAGACTCAATATTTCGCGAAAACTTGCATGAGACTTAGTATTATTTGGCACCTCCATTTTTTCATACTAATTTGAAAATGTCACACCTTAATTTAACTTTAAATTGCACACAAGAACGAAAACAAACATTGCACAAATACTAACTTAAATAAATTTTAAGGTTGTTATTATTAGTTTTTCGAAACTACCCCCAAAAACAGATTTAGGGGGTGTTAAAGATTTTTTGAATAATCATATTACTTGGGTTAATAAACTTGAAACTTAAGCAATAAAATTTGTTGTTATTAGTTTTAAAAACTACCCCCAAAAGATTTTTTTTTTTGATGAATCTTACTTCTTGAGTTAATTAACTTTAAACTTGACATATATATCAACCTAAGTAAACAATACAGGTTGAAATTCTTTGTTTTTTTTAAACTAACCCCAAAATACGGTTTTTTTAGGGTGTTAAGGTTTTTTGAAGAATCTTATTTCTTGAGTTATTAAACTAGAAACTTGACATAAATATCAACTTAAGTAAACAATAAAGGTTGTCATTATAAGTTTTTAGAAACTACATTCAAAAGTCGATTTAGGGGGAAAGTTAAAGTTTTTTGAAAAATCTTATTTATTGGGTTAATAAACTTGATACTTGACAAAAATACCAACCTAAACAAACAATAAAGGTTGATATTATTAGATTTTCGAAACTGCCTCCAAAATACGATTTAACAGGTGATAAAGTTTTGTTAAAGAATTTTATGTCTTGGGTTAATAAACTTGATAGTTGACATAAATACCAACATAAGTAAACAATAAAAGGTTGTCATTATATTTTTTCGAAACTACCCCACAAAATAGGATTAGGTGGGGGTTAAAGTTTGTTATGAATCATACTGGACAAGGTTTCGTTTTTGATGTAGGTATCTAGGGGAGCACGAAAAAGGAATTTGCGGAAAATCAACCTTTCACCATCATCATCATTTCAGCCAGAAAACGTCCACTGCTAAACAAAGGCCTTCCCCAAGCGCCGCAACACTGATCGGTCCTGTGCGTTTCGCATCCACCGGACTCCCGCTGCCTTGCCCAGGTCGGACTTCCTAATTTGCGTTTTCCGGTTCGCAGTCACCACTGAAATGTCAACCTTTAAGGGGGTGAAAAGGGGGCAATTTGTTTGTATGAACAATCTCATTCCGTGGAGATAAAATAAATAATCAAAATTTACATAATACGTTTTTAAAAACTTCCTCCCCCCTGATAGGGTTAAGTGATTTTAGTTTTTTCGAGATATCTTCCTGAGCAATCTAACTAAAATAAACAAAAAGAGAAAAAGGGTATATTAAGTTTTAAGGGGCGGATTTTACTTTGTAGCGGTAACCTAAAATGTATTATTCTTTAAGTCAAATAACGAATCGTCCCAAACCTATAAACCACATTTTTATTTGGTTTAATAACAGCTTATTTTTGGTTGCCATCACACGAACGAAGTCGCGGGCGGAATTAATATTATAAATGTCAAAGTACTCTGTCTGTCTCTCTGTCTACCTTTTCAAGCGTAAAACCGCTGGACCGATTTAGATTCAATTTGGTTCAGAGATATTTTGAGACCCTGGGCAGGACATAGGATAGTTTTATCCCGAAAATCATACTAGGTGGTGGAAAGAGGGGTAGAAGTTTGTATGAAAAGCCTACAATATTATGCCGCGATATAAGAAATAAGCTATTCGAATTACTAATGCTTCGCAGACGAAGTCGCGGGCAACAGCTAATTGATTATAAAAACAAAGTAGCAACGATGCATAAGAGTTACTTTCATAATGTAAACATTATAATGGAACGACTATACAAAGTCGTGTCATGCCGCACGTGTGCAAACAACACAAGTAAAATTTAAAAATTTAAAAAACCTCCGACACATTTATCTTGCGAAAACACCCCGATTCAAACAGTAAAACGCCCATTACTTTTGAACAGCTGAATCGATTTTATTCAAACATAGTTAAAAACACTCTCGGCAAATTCACTGTTCAAACAAAAAAACTAAATCAAAATCAGTTTATCCGTTTAGGCGCTATGATGCCACAGACAGACACACAGATACACAGATACGCAGATACACAGATACACATCAACACACGTGAAACATATAACACCCCTCTATTCCGGCGGGGGTTAAAAACACACGAATTGGATAAAATTGGATACAATATTGTTATATTGGGTACTGATGTGCGTTGATGCACGTTGATGTAACGTTAGGTGTTTCCGGATAATTACTAAGTTATTTTCGCCAAGTCAATTTTCAATGTCAAGTGCGGTGCTGTCGTTAGCGAATAAGACCATTGAGTAATCAATGTGGTATGGTAAGTCATTTATGTATAGCAAGAACAAAAGTGAGCTAAGTACTCCGCCCTGAGGCACACCATGTCTGATAACTCTTGATTTGGATATGTATTTCTTCTCACGCCTAATGGTTGTGCAGATTTTAGATATTTTCGTATATTGTTTACGGTCACTTATATATGATTTAATAAGACTTAGTATGTTTCCTCTTATTCCATACATGTTAAGCTTATCAATCAAGGTAGCATGATGGACACAATCGAAAGCCTGTCTGTAAGGATTGCGCAAATTGGTACTTTTTTATCAACCTGTCCCATTATTATACTAAGTAAGTCGTAAATAGCAATATTTATACCTTTGTTCTTCCTAAATCCTTTCTGTTCATCACATAAAATATTATATTTACTTAAAAAGTTATTAATTGACTCATACATTATATTTTCAGTGACTTTCAAAAATATAGGAATTAGGATAATGGGTCTGTAATTTAAAAAACTTTCTTTATCGTGTTTTTTGAATTATAGTCTTACGATAACTGTTTTAAGTCCATTTGGGAATACTCCAGAGCTAATGCAATGATTTATAATATGACATAAGTGAATTTTACTACTTTTGTAGCTATGCCATCATATCCAAAGCTATTTGTATTTTTTAATGATTGTATCATTCTTATTACGTCTTGAGGTATCACTGGTGACATAAACATTGAATGTTTGTTGCTATTTAAACCAGTAGTTACATAATTTGATGAGTTATTAGATTGTACCCGATGAAGCCTTCTGCCTTCTGGGTTACTAATTACGGTGTCTTGGGTTTTTATTTTGCATAATGGCTCGACAATGCGTATTTTTGTTTATAATACTCCACGAAGCTTTTGATTTATTACTAGAGGTGTTTATAAAATGATTATTTTGTGCTGTTTGAGTTAATTTTATTATTTTCCTGAATTTAAGAGAATAATTTTTAAACGTTTTTTGGGGTGTTAGCGGCGAATTTCAGCCAGTCGGCCTTACAGACGGCGGAATATCTAAGTAGTTAAATTCGTTGACAGCCTACAAACTGTCACCAGTGGCTCCAAGTAGCTGTATTGCACGCAGCGGCCAGCGGCCACACTCCGGTAACCACCTCGGCTAAACCTGGTAGAGGGGGGCTAAGTGTTTCGGCACTTAAGTATTGCAGTTGCTCCCTGCATAGTGCACAGGATCTGTCTTGGCCGCAATGGCAATCCACCATCGGTGGCGAGGCAGTTAGGCACAGTTAATGGCCTTTCGGGCGGTGGTAGGAGACATACAGTTATCGTTTGGCCAGATACTGGATGGTGGGTAAACCACCAGCAATAGCATTCCAAAGGAGGGTTGATGTCAGGCTGGCGACCGACTGTAAAATATTTGCCGAACCACCTGCAACATGTTATCTGTGAATGTAATGCGCGATAAGGTTAGTGCGTAGCCACAAGCTACGCGCAGGGGCAGCATCCGGCTCCTGTGGGAAATGCACCTCCCCGGGCTGGGGCAATGTAAGAAGAGAGCTCGAGAAATGATAATGTAAGTTGGAATGTTGTGACTATGACTGAAAGGGCTAGAGAGTTAGCGGATGTATTAAAAAGAAGACGAATAAATGTAGCATGTTTACAGGAAACTTAATGGAGGGGAACCAAAGCGAGAGAAATAGGTGAGGGATACAAGTTTTTCTACTGTGGAAGTGACGGAAAAAGAAATGGTGTGGGAATAGTGTTAGATAGTAATTTGAAAGAAAGCGTGATGGATATAAAAAGGATTGATGACAGATTGATAGTTTTGAAAGTAATGTTAGAGAATATGATGTTGAATGTAGTTAGTGTGTATGTACCGCAGGGTGTGATATATAGGGTGTGATGCAACAGTGATAGAGAAGTTTGAGGAGAATTTTGATACAGCCTTAATGACCATCCCTGTGCATCAGGAGTTGATAATTGGATGAGATTTTAATGGACATGTGGGTAGAATAAAAGGGATTTATGAAAGAGTTCACGGGAGATGGGGATTTGGAAATACCAACAACGAGCCCAACTCCAGCCCATCTGTTATTTTATTATTTAACTTAATTACAGTCAATTAATTACCTAATCGTTTAACAATATCAATCAAATGTAAAATAAAAAATAGTACATGTCCTATGAATGTTAAAGTACATGTGAAAATAACAATTAAATGTCAAATAGCAAAAATATACTATCAAATCTGTGTAAAGATATCAGTCAAAAGTCAAATACATAAATTTACTATTATTTTATCACAAATTGTTAGTGTGCGACCAAAACTGGTTTTTACAACCGAAACCGAAACAGAAACCGAAGCTATCCAGTCTTCGACTTTTTCACTTATTGGTATGATAATCAACATAAAAAGCCCGCATTTAAGAAAAAGAAATCGCTAGTAGACCGATTTTGGTGGCAGCCGTATTTGTGGTCACTAAGGATATCGATAGTTTTAAGATATGCCGGGAGCTTAGTATTAAGTACATGCTCACATGGGTCTGTAGTTGGCTGGGTCAGCTCGACTGCCCTTCTTGGGCTTGGGCTGTACGTTAGGTTGCTTCCAAGCATTCGGTACTTTTCCAGTCTCATACAAAAGGCGGAATAGGAGTGTGAAGAGCGGCAACAATTCAGGCGCAGAGGTCATAAAAGCTGGTATTACTTCAGGGCCACTTGCTATGTCCACGTCAAGGTTGCACAGCACCCTAAGTACGTCCTTTTGATGGATACACTCGGACTTTAGACATACTCGTCTCGCATCCATCTGAAGAAGGTGTGGCCACGCGTCACCAGGATTAGGACGTGAATATGCCGCAATAACAGAGGCAAATAAATTTGCCTTTTCCTCAGCTGAGTGGGCCAGTGACCCGTCGGGTTTCAGCAGTGGTGGTAGTGAGGGACTTCAGAAGTTCGAGTCAACCGACTTAGCCAGAGACCAAAATGCGTTACTACCTGCTGCGAAAGAAGCAAGTTTGGTCTCCATTCGACCAATGTTTTCGAACCGAGCCCTTCGCACCATCTTGCAGGACATGACAGCCCTATTGTAGGCCTTTTTATTCTGACCCACGTCACTCGATTTGGGCGATCGAGCGTCAACCATTCCAGGTACACCTCATTTTAACCGCATCGGCGCGATAGCATTCGGCGCCAAACCATGGCCGGTCAACGTTAGGATTGTTACGTCAGAAAACTGAATGTAGTACTCCATTCCTCGACGCATCACATCCGTCACGGCGTCCATGCACGACGAATGATCAGTTGAAAAAATATTAATAAAGTTAATGTGTAAATATTGATGTTACACTTTTTTAATAAATAATTTATGAATGTGAGCTATGATTACTATAAGTAGTATAAGAATATTTAATCTTATGAAATTTCAATATAAGAAACAGAGCATTTATTTACCTACTAGGCTTTGCTCGGGTTAGTATGGATTTGGTGATTTCCGATTTACTTTTTCATGATTGTCTGGTAGTTTGGGAGTCTTTACCACTCATAACTTCATTCGCAGACAGGTATACTTCTTTTCTTTATGTTTCTGTTCTCCTGTTAGATTGAGAGTCACAAATTTACGTCATCATTCATGATTTCTTGAAGAAAGTCTAAGTCGGTCTTAGAAGTAGGTCTAAGTGACAGAAAATCTAAGACGGTCTTAGAATAAAAAAAAAACCATAAACTTCTTTCCGACCAATTAAGTGTGAGGCCAAACGAATGATATTATGTGAGTTGTGAGTCGCGTAAATTGCATCGCAGAATTTACGTTCAAATGAAATTCGGTTAACCTGCCAGATGGACAGACGTAATTTTAGTTGCTATTCTACGTTTGAACGGGGCGCTGATGCTTGCCTCGCTCCTCACCGCAAGCGCAATTTGGTTGAAATAATGTGAGTGAATCAGCAGACAACTCTTTTCGCGCCGACGTCTGGCGCATGAAGGACTTTAGTATGAAACCGAATGCTGCGTAAATTCCGTGACGCATTTTACGCAACTCATAACTCACAAAATTACGTTCGTTTGGCCTCCAACTTTTTTTTCAATCAATTAAGGACGACGTTCAGCTAAAACAAACAGAATAAAAGATAGTATGTAAGAATGACAGCCAATTCAACGTCATCACTTCTAAAAATTGATTGGAAAGAAAGACAAAAAACCGGCCAAGTGCGAGTCGGACTCGCTCACGAAGGGTTCCGTACTTGGTAAATTGCGGTTTACGATTTATGACGTAGTATTATATATAGATCTTGTTCAAACCAATTTTCGGTGGTAGTTTACATGGTAATGTACATCATATATTTTTTTTTAGTTTTATCATTCTCTTATTTTAGAAGTTATAGAGGGGGGGTCACACATTTTACCACTTTGGAACTGTCTCTCGCGCAAACTATTCAGTTTAGAAAAAAATTATATTAGAAACCTCAATATCATTTTTGAAGACCTATCCATAGATACCCCACATGTATGGGTTTGATGGATAAAAAAAAAAATTAGTTTCACTTTCAAGTATGGGGACCCCTGAAATTTATTGTTTTTTTTTTTATTTTTGAGTGAAAATCTTAATGCGGTTTACAGAATACATCTACTTACCAAGTTTCAACAGCATAGTTCTTATAGTTTCGGAAAAAAGTGGCTGTGACATACGGACGGACAGACAGACAGACATGACGAATCTTACGGGTTACGTTTTTTGCCAGTTGGCTACGGAACCCTAAAAAGGACCAAAAATGAAATAAAGACTAAACAAAACTGCTACTCAAAACTAAGCTTAATTTAACTATAAAGTCGCCAAATAATCTGTTCAGTAGTTTCGGAGCTTAGCGTGACCAGACAGATAGGGTTCCTACTATTTTATTATATGTAAAAAATACAATATATTTCTCAATCTTCCGTGTACACTCTTCAGCAATTTCGATTTAAAATTTAATTTAACTTTCTTAATAATATTACAGGTCCTACCATTATGTCCACCTGGAATTGAAGTTGCTTGTCATAATAGTGCTGAATCTGCTACTATTTCTGGACCCGCTGATATCATGCAGGAATTTATTTCTGATCTCACAAAGCGTGGTATCTTTGCTAGAGAAGTAGCATGTTCGAATATTCCATACCATTCAACTTATATCGCAAATGCCGGTAAGAATATTAGTTTCAAACTTTTGAAGCTATATTGGGCCATTGATGCAATATAAAAGATATCATTACACCTTTCTTGTATATTTATCAAAACAATTTTTTGTTCCTGTAGGTCCAGTTTTGTTATCGTCAATGAAAAAGTTGATCCCGGTTCCAAAGCTTCGCAGCGAGAAATGGATATCAACATCAGTACCACAGGAGAAGTGGAATGAAGATGTAGCAAAATATGCTTCTTCTGAATATTTTACCAGTAATTTGCTGGTAAATACTATGTTTTCACTTTTTGGCTGATTATTGTATAATAACCCAAGCAAAATTATGCTAGAAATAGTCAAATATACAAGTGAGGCGTTAGAGTTGTGGCAAGGGTAACTTCTAAACTTAAGTAATTGCTCTGGTCTGGAAAAATACCTATGATTTAGATGAGTCACCATCCAAAAATTAAGTTTATATCTGCTTAAAAACAATAAGTTTTAGTGTGTTCGCTGTAGATCGAGGTTTAGATTGAAATATTAAATTCTAACTGATAATTATATTGTAATGTTTTTAGAGTCCAGTACTGTTTGAAGAGAATGCCAGTCTAATACCGAAAGACGCTATATTGATTGAAATAGCACCCCACGGTCTTCTGCAAGCGATTGTAAGGAGATCTCATGGTGACTGTATTAACGTGTCTTTGACAAAGCGAGCAAACCCGGATCCAGTCGGTTTCTTATTGCAAAGCGTTGGAAAGTAAGTAATGTTTATAATACTCGTAGATTTACATTTAAGTAGCGATACAGTATAAGGTTTTGTACCATCAAACTGCCTCGTTGGTCAAGTAGTTGCAAACGTTACTGTTAAAATGTCAAATGTCTAAGTTATGATTGTGACATTATATTAAACAACGAGAAGCTAGAATTCGTCGACAAAACGGTTTTCCTGGGGATCACGCTTGACTCAAGGTTACAATGGGGTCCTCATATAATATCACTTGCGGGGTGTTTAAGTTCGGCAGCTTATGTTGTTAGAAAAATTCGTCAATTTAGTTAGTCTATTTTAGTTACTTTCATAGCATAATGTCTTACGGTATATTACTATGGGGAAGGGCTGCAGACATTCAGTCAATTTTTATCCTGCAAAAACGAGCCATCAGAGCGATATACAATCTTCGCCGGCGCGATTCTCTAAGGGAACTGTTTAAGGACATTAACATCATGACGGTACCTTGTCAATATATTTACGAAAACATCATTTACGTGAGAAAGATATTACATCTTTTTTGTAAAAACAGCGATAGACATAGTTAGGTTACTAGAAATAGGGACCAATTAATTCAACCAGGTTTCAGGCTGGCTAAAGTAGCGTCATCTTTTATGGGGTACTGTATAAAATGTTACAATAAAATACCGCCTCACATTCTAGAACTGAATGAGGCGAAATTCAAAACTTTTATAAAACGCACACTATGCAGGCAGGCATATTATAAGTTGGTAGATTACATCGCTGATAAAAATGCTTGGCTCAACGCTAGTCCAGCTCCACAGTCACTAGGGCACAATAACAAGTTATAAGCAGAAAAATTCTGAAGTATTGTTGGCCCTGCTGAAGACTGTATGAATGTATTTGTGTTGTATAAACTCAATTTATTTTTGTATTATATAACTGCACAGCACATATATGTGAGTACTATGTACCAACTGTAAATCTACCATTTGCTGTACCTTTGTATCGTTCGTTGACTTCTGTGTGCCCTGGCAGTTGATAGTGTGTCATGCTCTCCCTAATGTCTCTCTGATGGTGGCACATGTGTTGGATCATTCGGTTCCCTACATTATGGTTGAGCTGAGTGGTGCCGATCCATGTGTCATGTTCGTGAACGGGCGCCATCAGTTGGGATTGGTCATAACTAAGCTGCCTCCGTGTTGTTATTTGTTTTATAAAGAGGAAATATAAATTAATTAAAATACGTGTTGTCACTTTGTTGATTTAATGATGAAGGAAGGGTCACCATAGAAACATTAGAATTTAGATTAAAAATAAAAAGCTCATACAAATAGTTCGCATATCACAACATGCCCCCTTAATCTAAATTCTATCTAAATATGAAAGGTAGAACATCAATTAACAATTAGGTACAAATTATCAAGAAATGCCCATATTTACTATACAAGTTTTAAACTTTACAGGGCCTAAAGGCTTAGTTAACGCATCAGCCGGTAGCTCCTCACTGGGCATGTACTTCAAATTGATGACCTTGTTGTTTAATTTTTCCCTTATAAAATGGAATCGCACGTCAATATGTTTGGTCCGATTATGGTGGACTGGATTAAGTGCCAATTGACGTGCACTCTGACTATCGGTATAAATTACCACAGTTTGGCACTTACCTGTTAATTCACAGATAAGACGTCGCAAAAAAATTACGTCTTTCGCAGCAGCCGCTAGTGATAAATACTCGGCCTCAGTGGAAGACAACGCAACTGTGTGTTGCTTCTTACTCTCCCACGATATTGGACCATCTCCAAGCTTCACACAAAAACCAGTATATGAGCGTCGATCAAAACTATTCGCGAAGTCGGCATCGGCAAAACAGTCCAAATACTTCCCCGTTTTGTTGTATGTAATACTGTAATCAACAGTGCCTTTTAAATAATTTAGCACTCTCTTTGCGACATTCCAATGCCTCTTATCATAACATGTTAAGAATTGACTGAGAAAACTCACCGTGTATGCTATATCAGGCCGTGTGTTTACAGCTAGAAACATAAGGCAGCCTACCATTTGCTGGTAAGGAATATTCTTATCAACATTCTCAGAACCTTTATCAAGCTTCAGTTTTTGGAGTGGTGTTTTCACACCCTTACAATTCTCCATATTGAACTGCTTTAGAACTTTATTTATGTAAGTTATTTGATTTAAAACTATTTTTCCGTCCTTTTGAGATATATTTAAACCTAAATAAAAGTTTAATAAGCCCAAATCTTTTATAGAAAAATATTTTTCGATGTCCTTCTTGACAACTTCAAACGATTTGACATCTTTATAAAAAATAATAATGTCATCGACGTATATTGCCAATAAGACGATTTCCGAACCAAAAAGTTTCTTATAAATACAAGGCTCAGATAGGGTTCTATGAAAACCAATTTTAACCAAGGTTTCGTCGAGTTTTATATTCCAAACTCTAGGTGCTTGTTTAAATCCATAAAGCGACTTATTTAACGAGCAAACCTTGTGTTCTTGATTTTTAACCACGAAACATTCAGGTTGGTACATATAGACTTCCTCCTCCAGGTCTCCATTGAGAAAAGCCGTATATACATCAATGTGACGCATCATGAGACCATTCTCTGCAGCCAAAGCAAACAAAGTGCGTAAAGACGAATTTCTTATCACTTGAGCAAAGGTTTCATAATAGTCTACACCAGCTATCTGATTGAAACCCTTTACAACCAGTCGCGCTTTATACTTGACCACATTTCCTAAGGAGTCAGTCTTAAGTTTGTAAACCCACTTACAAGGTATTATTTTTCGGTTTGGCTTCTCCACGAGTTGCCACGTTTTCAATTTAATAAGTGACTCATACTCACATTGCATGGCTGATCTCCAATTTTCAGCATCAGGTCCAGTTACTGCTTCAGAATACGTGATAGGTTCTACTAAATTATCCTCAGCAAGGTATGTAAGAAAATCAGGTGGTCTTCTGTTTCTAAGGGGGTATCGCCGCTCATCATTAACATTATTAATTGTGCAGTGATGATCATCATTATCTACAGGATCATCTGATAGATCATTTGGAGAATCATATACAGTATTATCTACCGGATCATGTTCGATGGTCTCTGTTTGAACATTACCAGATTCACAATCATTATTACCGAAACCTGTTTCTACAATACCTTGACGTTCACGTTGGATTGCCTCGGAAGAAAACTCAATCGGATTAAAGTCTAAGTCAATTGGTCTACTATTTTCCAAGATTGGAGCAGTTTGACAACCATGACTTGAAGATTTATTTTATTTTCAACTCTGTGAAACAATCTTCATAAAAAACGATATCTCTAGACTTTATCATCTTCCTTGGATTGGATGCATTACGGAGATAATAGGCATTAGGATCATCCGAATATCCTACAAATATATGTTCATTAGCCTTACTATCTAACTTACTTCTATGACAGGATGGAATATTTACAAGTGCTCGACAACCAAAAACTTTCAAGTTACTTAAGTCAGGTTTATCTCCAAACCATTTTTCAAATGGTGTTCCACAACTCAAAGCTCTGTGTGGACATCTATTTTTAAGGTACACTGCAACAGAAAATGCATCTTCCCAATATGCTTTGGGGAGTGAACTATCAGCCAACATCGAACGTGCCTTTTCCACAATAGACCTATTAGTGCGTTCCGCAACACCATTCTGTTGTGGACTATAGGGTACAGTTGTCTGATGAATTATACCTTGTGCAGTTAAATGATCAGTAAAACGTTTATTTACATATTCTGTACCATTATCTGTCCTCAACATTTTTATCTGAGCACCAGTTTGTCTTTCCACTAATGATAGAAAAGAACAAAACTTTTCCAAAATCTCTGTCTTTGAAGAAAGAAAATAAGGAAAAACGAAACGTGAAAAATCATCAATAAACAGTAAAACATATTTATTACCTTGGAATGACGATATTGACATCGGCCCACATAGGTCCGAATGAATCAACTCTAACATCTTTGTTGCCTTTTCATATTTAACTTTCTTAAAAGGTTTTCGGGCTTGCTTACCTTCAACACAAGCTATGCAACTTCCCTTGTCTACGACCGTATAATCTACGCCAACATTTCTATTTTTCAATTGGTCCATTCCGATGCGGCACAAATGACCCAATCTTTTGTGCCAGAGTAAATATCTAGAACATGAGTCAGAGTGCACATCATAAGCATTAACTTGGTGATTATTAATAGTACAGTCTAGCGCATACAGACCACCATATGGAGAACCATGTAAAATAGAATTCCCGCAATAAGAGAAGTTTTTAGTTTCAAAGAAGTTACATCCACTTTTATCAAATAAAACAGAAAAACCCTTATCAACTACCCTTTTTACAGAAAGTAAATTTGTATTAAGATTTGGCACGAGCATTATATCACAGATACTGTCAATACTGCCTTCAGTATTAATACTTACATCACCAATACCCTGACAAACAAGCTCGTCACCATTGGCAACTGTAACCTTACCAAAATCAACAGGCTTAAAATTTGATAACCACTCCGACCTAAAAGTTAAGTGTTTTGTTGCTCCGGAATCTATATACCACACGTCCTTTTTATCGACCTCAGAGACAGCTAGGGCCGTTAAAGCTGTAGCTTCCTTTGTCTTTGGTTTCTTCTTTCTAAAGGGACAGTCAGGTCTTTTATGTCCGGGCGTGTTACAATCATAACAAACAATAGGTTTATTTTTCTTCCTTAATTTTCCAGGTCGATTTATAGAGCCTAACGCTGACTCCGTAGATGTTTCGTTCGGATTCTTAGCCATTTCATTCAACAGTTTCGTTTTAACCATTTCTGTGGTGATATTTACGTTGCTATTTTCTATAGCCATGACTAGTGGTTCGTATCTGGAACCGAGACCTCCAAGCAAAATCGCAGCAATCGATGCATCGTCTATCACCTTGTCAATATCAGCTAAATCTAATGCTGCTGACAGTACGCCATTGATATAGGATTCTATATTTTCAAATTGATCTAAGGTCATTCTGTATAATTTCCTTTCGAGGGACAAACGTCGACCCATACTTTTGTCTTCATAAGCAGACTTCAAAGAATCCCATGCTTCTTTCGCCGTTTTGGCCGCGCGAACATAAGTGATGGGTGGGCGATCTAACGTCAAACAGATTTTCGACAATGCTTTCTGATCAATCTTACTCCTAACACATTGTGGGGTTGAGTCGTCAGGTGCGAAACCTACTACTGTATTCCACAATTCTTCATGCAAGAGGTAGTTTCGCATGCGGAACTTCCATGTACTATATCCTTCCCTATTAGTTAACACAAAGTTCGGGATGGACGAGGAAACTGCTCCTCTATATGTGGAAGCTGATCCTTCTCCGTTAGGCATTTTCCGCAAAACTTACCAACAACAAAAAACTTCAACAACCACAAAATTTTACTATATTTCCTATTAGATCTTCGTGCTGATAACGTGTTGTTATTTGTTTTATAAAGAGGAAATATAAATTAATTAAAATACGTGTTGTCACTTTGTTGATTTAATGATGAAGGAAGGGTCACCATAGAAACATTAGAATTTAGATTAAAAATAAAAAGCTCATACAAATAGTTCGCATATCACAACACTCCGCCTGTTTTAAATTACCTATTTATTGTATTTTTAATTGTTTGTTTTACTGTAGAAGCTTTTAAGTGCGTTACTTTTTACATCGTTTTCACATAATTATATGTTTTTTTTTCAACAAGATAATGTAACTAAATACTTGTAAAACACATTTTTTTTAAAAGAGTAAGTGTGGAGTTTCGTGTCCATTCTACTCCACAACAAGCTACATTTCCGAATGGACGGTAAAATCAATTAGTATTAGTTTTTGTTTTTTTTTTGACGATCGAAAGTGCCGCTTAATGGCCTAATTTAATAAATACATTTTGATTTTTTTAAATTAGGTTCAGGGTTCGATTCCCGAGCCGAGAAAAGTGTTATTAGGATTTTCCATCAAAAAATTACCAATAGCAGTGAAAACTGAATGTCGTGCCCGGTTAATGGCATTAGGTAAGCTCTCTATTACGTGGGAATTAAACATGACCGGCAAAATATGGGGCGGACGTTAGCCTGTATAATTTATTATCAGCGCTGCTTCATTATATTTGTTGGTTAAATTGATCTAAGTGTGTGTATTAGGGCTCTTACACATAAACACGATACGATGTCACATCGTGTTACGCTACTTACCTCAATTTGATAGTATCATAGTATGTATTTTTGTTTCATTTGTGTTTTTTTTCTTTCCGTTTACTACGTTACGTAATTATAATGTTTTCAATCTGTTTCAGACTATACGAGACTGGTTTAAATCCAAGTATTGACGTATTGTACCCTAAAGTGGAGTTCCCAGTTTCAACAGAAACACCGCTATTGTCCCATTTAATTGAATGGGACCACAGCGTTGATTGGTAATTATAGTCAAATAGTTTGTTTTGAATTTTGTCTCAATTTATATATATTATATTATCTTATAATTATATAATTTATACACCGAAATAGCGAAGCGGGACATTTTTTTTTAACTTTAATTTCATTGTCACATCGGGTCAGGCCTCACTATTTCGTTATTTCGCTGTCTCAAGTGGCCTGTTTGTGTTAGTGAATCGGTCATTTGAGAAACCCCATAAGTCAATCAAGCTAAACTTTTCAGAAATCACAAAAAAACTGTGTGTCATAGAATTATAATTTAAACTTGATTATGTAAAGAAAGTAGATTATATAGATAGAAGAAGAATAATATTTTGTATAGTTAAAAAACAAAATCAATTCAATAAAAATAAAAATAAATAATAATGTGGCTGTTCTGGATTCGCAGTTGTCAAACTATTTTGATGACTGCGAAGACCTCACTGATACACATTCGATCATGTACTGCGCGGCTGTAGCGGCATGTCGTGTAGCTCACGTCAAATTTGTAGATGACAGAGCTACACGACCGAAACCAGCCGTACCGGCTTGGCAGTGCAGGATCGAACGTCGTATTGGTGGGGCCAGAGCACTCATCGGCAAACTAATTTGTTTCAGGGAGGGCAATAATCGCCCAAGAGTGATGCGCTTTGTGAGACGGGCATTTTCGGGGACTGATGTCAGCCCCCGAGACTATATATCCCGTGTCACAGAGCGCATCGACTTCCTGAAACAAAAAGTGTTTGCATGGGCAAACCGTATTCGTAGGTATAGGCGGAGAGTGGAGCGATACACCCAGAATCGCACATTCCAAAGTAATGAAAGGTGGGTTTATCGGGCTTGGGAGCGACCCAACCAAGGTGTGACTGATACGCGCCTGCCGGATGATGATGCCATGTGTTCATTCTGGCGCAGCATCTGGTCGGTGCCTGTCAGTCACACCGAAGGTGAATGGACTCGGGAGGTCGAACGAGCGTGCGATGCAATACAAGAAATGGGGGCTATCACGATCAGCCCCCAAGATGTAGCCCGTGCAGTCCGTCCGTTGCCAAACTGGAAATCTCCAGGGCCGGACGGGCTGCACAACTTCTGGGTAAAGTGGCTACAAAGGTCGCACGCTCGTTTGGCATCTCAGTACCAGGCAGCCTTAGAGTCTGGTTCGCTACCCAAGTTCCTTACAACAGGAATAACCCACCTGCTCCACAAGTCTGGTAGCACCGCGGAACCCAAAAATTATAGACCTATTACATGTTTACCAACGGTCTATAAGGTTCTTACATCCATTTTGAGAGTTAAAATTAATAAACACGTCGACGATAACTCGATCATGTCGGTCTCTCAGAATGGATGTAGGAACGGGTCCCGCGGTACTAAGGAGCTACTCCTTTTAGATATGGCCATTAGCCAACAGGTTCGGCGTTCCCGAAAGGATCTGTCGACATGTTGGATAGATTATAAGAAGGCCTATGACTCGGTGCCTCATACATGGCTCATGAGGGTGCTAGAATTGTATAAAATAGATACAACTCTACGCACCTTCCTGATATCGTGTATGGGGCAGTGGAGCACAGTCCTTCGCTATCCAGGATGTCGAAATATCCAGAGGAATAGCGAACCTGTAAGGATCGAGCGAGGTATATTTCAGGGCGATAGTTTGAGCCCACTTTGGTTTTGCCTGGCCCTGAATCCGCTAAGCATGCTGCTGGAGAATTCAGGCCTAGGCTATCGGTTGAAGAGAGGTGGTCAGGTTATATCTCACCTCCTTTACATGGATGACCTGAAGCTCTTTGCCCCCAGCAATCTTCAGTTGATGGAGCTACTGAAGGTAACTGAAACTTTTAGTAGCGCCATCAGGATGGAGTTTGGTGTGGACAAATGTGCGGTCATGCATGTAAAGCGAGGGAAGATTTTGGAATCCGTGGGAATTCAACTCGCGGATTCCATAAGCCTGAGATCCCTCTCTCCAAACGAAACCTATAAGTATTTGGGTATGTCGGAAGCGTTAGGTATCAGCACTACTGACATGAAGCAATCGTTGAGGGAACGCTTCTTTGGCCGCCTGAAGAAGGTACTCAATAGCCTTCTTTCGGGCGGAAACAAGGTGCGCGCCTTCAACGGTTGGGTCATGCCGGTATTGATGTACTCTTTCGGCATACTCAAATGGACTCAAACGGAACTCGACGCCCTGGATAGGCGGGTCCGTACATTGCTGACTGCAAATCGAATGCATCACCCACGATCGTCGGTCATGAGATTGTATATCCCGCGGAAGTGTGGAGGCCGAGGCTTTTTAAATGCCAAAAACCTTCACAACCGCGAGATATGCAATCTCAGGGAATATTTTCTAAACACAGACGTGGGTATGCATCGAGATGTAGTAGCAGTGGACAAGGGACTCACCCCGCTCTCCTTGGCGAATGAGAACTGGCGCAAACCTGTAGTGCTTGACACTAACGACCGCAGGGCGGTATGGCAGAGTAAGGAGCTTCACGGACGCTTTTTCCGGGCCCTACATGGGTCCGATGTAGATCAGTCAGCGTCCGTAGCCTGGCTGCGTTTCGGTGACCTCTTTGGGGAAACTGAAGGTTTTGTATGTGCAATTATGGATGAAGTTATCATGACGAATAACTACCGGAGATTTATTGTGAAGGATGGCACGGTTGACATCTGTCGGGCATGTCACCGTCCGGGTGAATCGATCCGCCACATTATCTCTGGTTGTTCTCGTCTAGCTAACGAAGAATATTTGCATAGGCACAACCTTGTAGCCAGGATTATCCATCAGCAACTTGCTCTGAAATACACTCTTGTGGCATCGGAGGTGCCGTACTACAGGTATGTGCCCGACCCAGTTCTCGAGAATGGCAATATCACATTGTACTGGGATCGGTCCATCATCACTGACAGGACTATTGTAGCCAATAAGCCTGATATAGTGGTGGTGGACCGAATCGAGAGGCGTGCAATGATTGTTGACATTACCGTCCCGCATGACGGAAACCTCGTGAAGGCCGAGAAAGATAAGCAAATCAAGTATCTTGACTTGGCTCGCGAGGTTGTCGACATGTGGGAAGTGGATACAGCGATCATTGTACCGATAGTCGTGTCAGCCAATGGCTTAATAGCCACGAGCCTCGACCAACACCTTAGGAGGCTCTCGTTAGGCGGCTGGGTCAAGGGCCTGATCCAGAAAGCAGTATTGCTGGACACGGCTCGTATTGTTAGGAGGTTCCTCTCTCTGGAGCCCTGACCGCCGGTAGCTTGGACCCTGTTCCCGATACCGGTGGGCCTCTATTTTTTATATTTTTAAATGTTTTTTTTTTTTTGTAATTTAATTTATAAAATATTTAAAAATGTAAAGAATAAGAAAAGAAAGTGAATAAAGAAAATAAATATATATTTTTTTATTAAAAATCTTGAATAGTTGTTTAGGAAATCAGTAGTATAGGAAATAAAAATCAACATTTTTAAAAGTATTTGTATTTAGGTGTCCAAACATTAATCATTTTCATCAGTTTCATCTGTTTTCGTTGTTGGAATGTTAAATATAGTTTCATAAAAAGCTTGAACTTCACTATCTTCAGGTAAGTATCTTTTTATCAAACTGCCGTAGGAGGGTAATGTGTTTATCAGCTATGTATGTATTTTGTTCCTATGTGGCATTGTAGAAACCAAACGCGTAGACTGATTTTGATTATTCTTACTCCAGTAGATTTTCTCCCAAACCCAAAGTCCCACACGTTGGGTTTGGGATTCAAAAGCTTTTTGAATTTTTACATTAACTTTCATTTTATTTTGTGAAACGTTATGAACGCGTTTAGTGAAGTAACAACATAAATAACTTAATTGCGTGTTTTCTTTATAGACTGGCCAAGTTGACCGTTATAAATTTGTGCTGAATACCTTTATAAGATTTGTGTGGTTTCTCAAAGGAATAAGATGCGTCTCAAGAAAACTGAACCGAGTTTAAAAAAAGTCGAATCCGCTAAAAGCCTGATTTATGAGGTTTCTCAAATTACCGATTAATGTATTTAGGAAGGTAGTTTATTTCTTTCTAAATATTTTATTTACTATATAGTTTATTAAAATTCTTAAGGAAGGTGTTTCTTGGTCTTTTCTATTATTAATCTGTTTCGAGCTTTCAGGCCTAAACACGGTCAGGCGAACAAAGATATCAAGGGGACGTCTGCACGAGATGTTGTCATGTCCACTTATGATGACGAACACAATTTCATAAAAGGATTCGTCAGAAATGGTAAACTATGCTAAAACTAAGAGTATTTATATGTCTTGCATTATAAGAGGTTACAAAGCTTGATATTTTCAATCATATATTTTTAGGCATTAATGAGGTTCCTGAGACTGCTCTTCTAATATTTATATGGGAGACTTTAGCAATGTACAGCGGCAGATACTACACAGACATGCCAATTACTTTCTACGATGTTAACTTTCATTGTCAACTAAATATTGAAGCAGACGATGTCTTGAGACTAAGGGTAGCAATCCAGGATGGCTCCAATCGATTTGAGGTTTGTTAAAAATATAGTAAATATTATATGTGTGTTTTTAGTTTTAAGTTTCCTTTATAAATGTAACTTATGGTGTACAATAAAGTATATAATAAATAATAATAATAAATACATAAATATATATGCCGCATCAAGGATGGCCGATAGATGCAAACCATTGGGCAGTCAGGATGTATTCCCTTAGGTTAAAACATCGTGTTTGGGCAGGTCGATGGGTACAATCGTGAAAATGAAATCACACAAATAATTTGATACACTGGGTTTAATCAAATAGTCACAACTCATACAATCTTGTTTACGGATCGACAGTGATTCTACAACGTCTTAGCTTCAAGGCGGTCAGTACTGAATTGCCATATTCTGCTGACCCCATGACGCAAGTGTTTATAAAAAGCGCGCAAATGCGTAGTTGTTCTTGATTTGCTGCAAGGGGCGTGCTTGTGATTTATTTTGACGTCCGGCGTCCGTACTATTGACTAAACCCGACATATATATATGGCTTTTGGGATGGTTTGTTCATGAACAATCTTTAATCTTATTCGTATCTTTACTTGTTTTTAACCAGAAATAATTATATTTATTCATTTTGTTTTCATATAAACAGACATTTAAAAATATAAAAAATAGTAGCCCATTATTATTGGGAACAGGGTTCATGCTGCCGGTGCCCAGACCACCGGTAGCATGAACCCTGTTTCCAAAAAGGCCCCTGTGAGATGAACCTCTTATCGTTTCGCGGCTTATGCTGGAGTACCACTTTCTGGATCAAGCCCTTGATCCATCCGCCCAAACAAGGCCTCCTCAGGAGTTTGTATAGGCTCTTGGCTTATAATGCTATTAACTATATATGACTGTTCTATTCGACCACCTCGTGAACCAGATCTAGATACTTAGTTTTTTATCCCTCTCAGCCATCACGAGGTTCTCGTCATGTGACCATATCAACAAACATTTCGCGAAAAAGTCGGTCTATCACCAGTAGGTCACACTTATTGGCTACAATAATCCTGTCAGCGATAATTGTTAAATCTGATTTCATTATAATTAAGGCTTCTTTCTTCAGAAGTTTCATATTCCTATAATATAATTTGGTAATTTATAGGTTTTCACTGGAAACACGCACATCTTATCTGGCTTTGTAAACGATTTTGCAAATGATGTTCAAATGGAAAACAAGGATAGTCGCGACGATGACATTCTAATAAGTGGAAAAGATTTTTACATGCTTTTACATATGAAGGGGTATTCTTACGGGTATGTTTAATTGTATTTTTTAACCTATTTTGTCCCATTGCTGTGCCAAGGTGTTCCTAATAACCTTCTACTCTCACCAGTGTGTCGAAAGCGTTTTCTAGGCCTTCCGCGCTAATGACAGCGTCTGTTCTCTGGCTCTATTGCAATTTTCAACCTATTTTAAATTAAGTGTAAAACTCAGTATCCTTAAGAATAATTAATAACAATTTTATAATAATAAATTATATTTCCCCAAAATCTTGTCTTACAAACATTCAAAGCAGTAAAACGGTATATATTCCTGGGACTTAAGAGTCAGTAAGTTGATTATAAATAGAATTGGGATGATTTCAGTGTTGTATTTCTTTTTGAACATGAATTTGAATGTAGAATGTCTTAATCCTCCAACTTTTGATGCACCAACTTTAAGAACATTTTCTATGGGAATTTTAAGTTTATCTTTATGTATTGCTTCTTGTAAAGACATGAATTGTCTATTGTGACGTAAATGCAAACGGGCATTATGGTTTTATGAAGTTTTGCACAAAACAAAAGTTTGTCAGGTGGTTCCTACAAACTTATAGAAAGACATTAGTGATTTGAGTATTGTTTTCAGAGATGACTTCAAAACTATTCACTCAGTGAATACTACTCGTAACACTGCGTTCATCAAATGGACTTGTGAATGGGCTACCTTCCTTGATTCACTTCTACAGCTCTACGCATTCTCAAGAGATCACGACGGAGTATCTACTCCAAAGATAATTAAAAAGCTCAGCATACATGTGGATGGACATAAAAAATTTAAACCAACTGTTTTGGATGATATTAAGTACTATAAAGCAGAGATAGCTGAAAGAAATAATTTAGTTCGGTAAGTAAATGGTGATAATACACCAATAAATTTTAAGCTTCCAAACATCAACAGATGAAGTGTGTGCCAAATAATTGATGTTCTGTTGAATGTTATAGGTGTGGAGGTGTAGAACTAGATGGTGTTATCTTTTGCGATCAACCAAAATTGAATAAACAGCCAGATGTTTATGAAGTCCGAGAATTTTTACCACATGAACTAGAAGAGTCTGTCAGTGTAAGTTAACCGAATATTTTTTGCAGATTTCAGTTACGAATAAATTGGTTCCAATTTAATTGAAATTTTATAATTATTTTCCAGATAGAAACAGCGACTTCAATCAACCTACAAATAGTAGCGGATAATGTGGAAAGTAATAAAATAAAAGTATTAGAACTTCTGAATTCATCTTCAAAAACTTTATCCAATGTCATCAAAGAAATATCTATTAAGTTTCCAACTCAACATTTTGATGTTAATTGTGTTGAAGTTAACAACAACATTAAGATTCAGGAGTTTATTGACGTAAAGTTAGTTGTTGTTCACAATTTGGTTGAAAATGAAGAGGCAAGTATTAGTAACTATTAAAATAATAATTTGACATTTATTTCGGCAAAACAATACAATAAACAATTTTATTTTAGATTTGTAATATAATAAAGCAAATACTAAAAGAAAACACATTTATTTTGACGTTTGAGCAAAATGTAACAGAAATAAAGACTACTGATTTTGAAGTCATTACTACTATGCTTGTACATGGAGGGATACTTGCTTTACTAAGGAGAGTAGGTGACAATGATAGGGAGAACGTTATTTATCTTCCAATTGAAGATGACAGTAAATTTTCATGGGTATCTCAAGTGCTAAGTGAATTAAAAAAAACCAGGCGTGTGGTATTAACTGTTGAAAAACAACCTTACAACGGATTGTTGGGTAAGTCATAAGAAGGGACAAGAGCAAAAAAATATTCAGATTTTGATGAGGGAATGGGCTAATACATTTTTGGCTCAAACCTTGGCAATTGTTTTCTAATTGTTATCAATTAATTTTCAAGGATTTGTTAGACATTTGAAAAACAACGGAAACAATATTGGTGTAGTTGTTGTGGACGATTATCATGCAGCACTATTTAATCCAAAAAATCCTATTTATGCAAAACAACTGCAAAAGAATTTGACGTACAATGTTTTGAGAAATGTAAGTAATGATTATTCCACTTTATGGAGTGACAATTATTTTGATAAAATTTATCTAATAGAGTGTATTTTTTTCTATAATATATATTACTTCTATAGGGACAATGGGGCGGTTACTATTTTGTCATCAACACAAAGCAAAATAAAATACAAAATATGAGTTTAACGAGTTCTACCCTTGGAGATTTGGATAAATTCACTTGGGTGGAAACACCCGAAATAAACGGTAACATTGTGCAGGTAAATAGTAAGAGTTTTTTATTTCGTCAGAAATATATATGACCATTGAGAAATCTGCCCTCACTAACACTAATTTCGATTATTTATTTCCCTGTAGATTAGTTTTGCAGGATTGTCAGCAAGAGATTGTCAAAAAGCCTTAGGAAACACCACAGAGCAAAATTCGACATTCGGAATGGACTTCAGCGGAGTTGATAGCAAGTAAGATTTATTACAATAAAATATAAAATTATGTACAAACAAATGTTAAGAATAAATTAAATGTTTAACGAAACGACGTGTTGTTTAAAGAAAATATTTTAACAGTCGCCTACCTCACTCTATAGGTTTGATATTGATTCTTTGATAAAGGGATCTTCAATTTATTGATGAAATATAGATATTACTATGCAATACTATACACTCTGCCTACTTTTTCCATGAATACAGACGTGATATTATAAAATTGTTTGTCTTTTTATCAGGGGTGATCACGTGATGGGTTTGGTAGCTGGTAATGCACTTAGCAGTACAGTGGTCGCCGATCCAACTCTGTTTTGGCCAGTACCAAAGCACTGGAATCTACAAGATGCTGCTACGGTACCCTTGCCGTACATACATGCTTATTACTTATTGGTAAGATCAACTAGTTTCATCTTTTTGACTAATTATTGAGACCTAGCCATTCAAAATTACAAATTAATGGTTTAATAGAAATGAATGCATTGAAATTGAGTTTGTTGACGAAAAATAATTTAAGTTTTTAAAGTCATAAACAAAGGAGACGGTTTCACAATTGAACCAGAAATCGATATGAACAAACTGTTTGCCGTTCGATTTTTTAGAACGAGGGAAATAACCCTACCCAACTCATATGCCCCAAATAAATGAGGTATTGGAGCTATCGGCTGACAAAGTATGCATGAAAAATCATTATCTACTAAGGACTTTCTTAACACCAGTACCAAAATCAGTCATGCTGTCGACTGTAACGAAACAGAAGACAATAACACGACGATGACACTATAGCAGCTATCGATTGTAAATACACCAAAAATAATAAACATTTGATGTTATTGATAGGTATAGCAGATTTTGAAAACTTGTTTTTTTTTAATAACAAGTAAGTGAATTAGGCTGACAATTATTTATTCTATTTTCTAGGTCATGAAAGGAGAAATAAAAAGAAAACAAAGAATATACGTAACAGGTGGAGCGGGAGCTTTAGGTCAAGCTGTAATCTCTATTTGCCATAGCTTGGACTGTACAGTCTTTACCACGGTCAGTGACCAACAAAAGAAAAGGTTTCTGATGAAACTCTTCCCGAAACTCAAAGGTAGAACTAATTTTAAATATATTAAAAAGGTTTTAATAATATAAAATGTTAGTTATAAAAAAACAATGTTTTTGTTGATATATCATTCACAGATGAAAACATCTTCTATTCTCTCCATGATTCTTTCTTCACTAAAGTAAAGGAAGTCACAAAAAATAAGAGGTGTGAAATAGTAATCAATTGCAGTAGTGGAGCTTTGAGAGAGGTTGGTTATTAGATATTTACGTTTAATTTATTATAAACAATACATAAAAAAACTTCGTTTAAAACAAGCTTGTTTCGTATTCTTCTTAGCAAACCCATTCATTTGATATTCATATCATGGCAGTGCACAAAAAATAACTAGTCCGTCGTCTTGGGCCGTCCACCATATTGGATTTAGTATGACGTTACTTTTCATACAATGGATTGTCATCCAAACTAAATATGTATGCATAATTTCATCTTAATCGGTGGAGGACAACTGCTTTTGAATTCAGTTGCAAGATTTGACCGAAACAAACATATCAAAATACATACATTGCAAGTTAAAAAATAAAAAAAGCTTGTAATTATAGTTGATGCTGTGACCAAAATATAATGTAATGGAGTCAGTAAACCGCTAGTTAGGCTAACTACCTATGGTGCACCTGGCCTACCCTGAATTTCAGAAGCCAGTCTGTCAAGGTTACCTTTTACAATTAGCCGTGACAGACTGGATTCTGAAGGCTGAGACCTTAATGCTCGGGTGAGGTCTATTTCCAGCAGTAGACTGCGATAGACTGAGTAGATTTATTCAACAAACTTGGCAAAGCCATTCTAATGAAAAAATGCAATACTTTTTAATCCTAAAAATCTTTTATTATATTATAATATTTTTCTCATTTCTTTAATTATTTTTTTTATTTACAGGCTTCGATGAAATGTGTTGGGTTTTTGGGCACGTTCATAGACGTTAATAATGAAGATTATATAACAAACAAAAACTTCGGCATGTTCTATTTAGAAGAGTTCAGACAGTACAAATTTGTTGATCTCTCGACCTTGTTCAAACCAGAAAATATTGATGACAGAAAGGTAAACAATAAACAAAGATTTTATTGCCACATTTTTTAACTAAAATTATAGTACATTACCACTATTCATGTCAAAGATAAAGATAAAGATATATTTATTTCTGAGTGTATGGTACATTAAGATCTTAATATTAAACAGTTTCACATACACTACCGTTGCCGGTGTAGAAATATTAAAATTAACTTTCAAATTCAAAGTGTCCATGTTCTAGGCCGCAAAAATATAATTCTAGTAAGTAGTTTGTCATCGAAACGCTAAGAAGAGGCTATATTACCCTATTGCGCGTCAATAAGCAGATACAATAGAAACAACAATAGCTTACGCATACATGGCGTGCGCGCGACGTTTGAGGCGTACAATATTATAAATTAGTTTAGATAAAAAATAGTCAATTTTATACAATGTTATAATAATTATGAATGAAATGTCAAAATTTAATAATCATATAATGTCAAATGCCTACAAAATATAAAAAAAATAAAACAATTCAAGTTAACAAGTGTAAATAAGTATTAATAAAATGTAATGTCAAAATTTATAATTTAAAAATTCATTAACTGAATAGAAACAATTGTCTAAAAGCCAGGCAAATATTGTTTTCCTAAATTTATTAGTGGGCAACACTCTGATGCGTGAGGGTAAATTGTTAAATATTTTGATTGCCATGCAATTGGAATTCTTGCTATACAAATGTAGTCTCTGGCTAGGTGCAAGTAATTTATTTGGGCTTCTGCTTTTCACTCTTTTAGAAATGTGCTCATACAATGGGAACATGTGCGAATACCTTTTAACAAACATACAAATCTCAAAAATATATAGGCAAGGAAGTGGAAGAATTATCAGTGCTTTAAATAATGGCTTACAATGATCTAAATATTCTGACGCATTTTTTTTGTGCAATGAATGCACTGTTTACATCTTCTGAATTGCCCCATATCACGAGTCCGTAACGCAGGACTGATGCAACATAGCCATGATACGCACTTAGGGCTGTTTCTTTGCTGGCTATTCGTCTCAGTTTTCGAAGAGCAAACACAAATTTGTCGAGACGAGTGCAGACCTTTTTTACATGTTCTTTCCAATTTAATTTTGCATCTATAACTATTCCCAAGAATAAGTTGAAGGTACAGGTTTCAAAATTGAATTATTGTAGTGTATTTGAGGTGGTTTCACTAAAGAATTGTATGTTTGAAACTGTACTAACTTTGTTTCTTCAATGTTTACACGTAAATTATTCGATTCCAGCCATTCAATTGCTTTTAGTATTTCATTGTTAGTGTCAGTTTCTAGGTCATTCCTATTTGAAGATTTTATTGTGAGAGTAGTGTCATCAGCAAATAGTGTACAATTATGTTTTAGGTTCTTGCAAAGGTCATTTACGTATATTATAAATAATGGAGACCCCAATACGCTTCCCTGAGAAACACCACAACTATTTATTTTTAACTCCGAACTGTATGTTTTGTGTGTGTTATTGACAATTTTTGATACTACTGTCCTTTGCTGGCGACTCGATAAATAACTTTTAAGCCAGTCATGCGCCTTGCCTCTTATGCCGTACTTCTCCATTTTGCAAAGTAGGCGATCATGTGGGACAAAATCAAATGCCTTGCTCATGTCTAAAAACACTGACAATACAGGCATTTTGTTATTTAGGGCTTCAGATATCAGTTTGACCAAAGTAAAACAAGCAAGAGAAGTTGAACTATTCTTCCTAAAACCAAATTGGTTCTCAGTAAGGATGCTGTTTTTGTTTAAAAAGTTAATTATTTTCTCGTACATTGACTTTTCAAAAATCTTTGAAAGGATAAGAATCAATGTAATGGGTCTATAATTGGAGATATCAGTGCGGTTTCCTTTTTTGTACAGCGGTTTGACAATAGATTGTTTTAATCTAGTAGGAAATGTGCCTGTCTCAAATGACAGATTAATTAAATAACTTCAAGGTTCTACTATGCTTTTGCTACTTAGTTTTATTATTTTTGCGGGTTTTTTCATCATATCCAGTAGCGTTAGTGTCATTTAAAGAGTTAATAATTTTTACCAGGCCCCTCAGAAAGTATTGCGAAAAAAAGTTTTTATATATGGGAGACTGGCCAGTTATAATGTTTTTCGAAAATATGATTATTTATAAGTAAAAATAAGTAAGTTCCAATTTCAAAATTTCCCTCCACATTTTTTGCGAGTTAATTCAAAGTATTGTGTCTCACTGAAATATGGATCTGCGCCGGGAACATTTTAGAGCTATGATTTTATACGATTTCAAGTGTCGCCTGAAACCGGATGAATCGTACGATAGACTTCAAATGGCATTCATGGATGAAGGCCCTTCCAAGGCAACCGTGTATCGTTGGTATAACGAATTCAAGCGCGGTCGACCAACTTTGGGGGATGACGAAAGAAGCGGTCGCCCTTTGACGGCTGTTACCGAAGAAAACGTGCTAGCAGTGAAAAATTTAATCCAAGACAATAGGCAAATTACATATCAGGAGATTCAACACATATTGAAGATTGGATCGGGAAGCGTTCACGAGATTCTACACAGCCATCTTCGCGTGAGGAGGATAGTATCACGCTGGGTGCCGCACAACCTCACCGATGCTCAGAAGCAGGCCCGGGTGGAATGGTGCCGTGATATGCTTAACAAATTTGAAGCAGGCTCGTCTCGGCGTGTTTACGACATCGTTACAGGTGATGAGTCCTGGATTTATCAATACGACCCAGAAACCAAGCGCCAGTCGACTGTTTGGGTGTTTCAAAATGAGCCAACGCCTACCAAAGTGAAGCGATCTAGAAGCGGGGGTAAGATTTTGATCGCTAGCTTTTTTAATTTGACTGGCCACTTGGTATCAATTCCCTTACGGGATCAAAGAAGCATTAATGCCGAATGGTATACTACCAAATGTTTGCCAGAAGTTTTCTCTGTTATAAGCAACAAGCGACCAAACACAGGGCTCCGCGGGCTACTCCTCCACCACGACAATGCACCTGCGCACACCGCACTCAAAACGAGGGACTTCCTGGACAGCACGCCAGTCAAACTCCTAGGTCACCCTCCTTACAGCCCTGATCTAGCACCGTGTGACTTCTTTTTATTCCCAAAAATAAAAAATCAGCTCAAAGGGATACAATTTTCGTCGCCGGAAGATGCGCTGGCTGCGTTCGAGCAGGCTGTAAACGAGGTGTCTGCGGCGGACTGGAAAAAGTGTTTTGAAAACTGGTTTAGGCGCATGAATCTTTGTATAGAGGCTGGTGGAAAGTACTTTGAAAAGATTTAATAAAAATATATGTACGTATAGAACAATTTTTTTTAGTTTCGCAAAACTTTCTGAGTGTCCCACGTATAATGTCTTGTTCATTTACTGGAGTCAAAAAGATACTGCCAGTGTTAGTGGTAATGTCAATGTTACTTACGTTTTTACTAGGATTAAATTTATTGGTCATTTCTATAAAATAGTTATTAAATTTATTGCATATGTCATAAGGATCATTAATTATATTATCATTAATTATTAATTCTTTGATGTCATTTTTATAATTATCATTATTATTTATATTATTTTTTATAATAGACCATATCGCTTTGCATTTATTTTTAGAATTATATAAATATTTTTTGTTATTTATTAATTGTGAATGTGATATGCATGTTTTTAAAATTCTAGAATAGGTCAGGTATCTTCTTTTATGATATTTTTTGCTTAAGGCATCGTGTTGGTAATTATAATATAAAGTTCTCTTTTTTATGCACGATATTTTTATACCTTTACTTATCCATTTATTTTTTATTGGTTTATTATATCTTTTTATATTTATTTCTGGGAAACAGAGTTTGTAAAAGAGAATATATAGGTCATGAAATATGTTAAATGCAATGTTGCAATCTGTTTCCTCATATATTTCATTAAAACTTAAAGCCGATATACAATCAACAAATTTTTTAATATTGTTTTTATTGTAATCTCTTTTGACTTCATAAAAGAAATTTGGGATCTTTGGCTTATTATTAGATATCGGAAGAAAGAAAGTTAATGACTGCCCAGTATCATGATCTGAGAGGGCTAGGTTATGTATACTGCTTTTTGTGTCTAGGATCGAGATATTACTGGCTATTTGATCTATGCAGGTTTTTTTTCTAGTGGGCATTTTAATATGTGTCAATAAGTTGTAATTATGTAAGATAGATATTAATTCTCTTGTCTGTGTAGTGTCACAAATCTGTAATTTGTGTAACAAAGCTTCCATTTTTTAAAAAAATATACCAGCATCGGAATCCGGAATTCTATAAACACATACTAGTATTAAGTTTAGACTTGGAACTTCTATACCGCAGCATTCGAAAGAATAATCGGTAGACATTTCATTTGTTATTTGTAAAGGGCTAAAAACTAAATCCACCCTCACCAATATACACGTGCCACCCCGTTTTTTATTGGATCTTGAGTAATTTGCAGCTAAACTGTAGTTTGTAATTTTAAGATTACCTTCATGACCGGATTGTATAAAGGTTTCGCTAAGACATATAAAGTCTATAACACCCATCTCTTTCGTCACCTCAGATATTGTTAATTCAAAAAAATCTAATTTATTGAGTATTCCAGCTATATTTTGATGCAACAATGTAAGCTGTTGTTTATCATTACTGGCATTGTTTTTAAAGGGAGGCACGAAAAAACTTACTTTGTACATGAGCTTTACTCGTCAGTGATATTAGTGAATTCCCATGGTCATAATCCAATGGGTATTTTTTTATGTCAACAAGTATGCGACTGAAAATACTTCCAAATATACACTTTATACCTAGTTTATTAAGTTTTCCCGTTTTATATGAGAACATTTCCAAGGAGAGGTCACGATTCGTATCAAAGAAATATGCATAATTATAATTTTGTATGTCCATGTAAAGTAAATTATAAAACAATTCTACTCGATAATTATGAATAAGGGCTCCCCTGACGTATGCTGGAGAGCAAACAATCACATTTGTATGAGTTGTTTGTTCCAAGGATTCTCTAATTAGTCTAACAAGTTCTTTGTAGTCTTCATTATCTTTAAAGTCCCTCTCGCCACTTATTATACCTATCAAAAGTTCGAAAAATATTTGACCGAATATCATTTCACCTAAAACTTTTCAACTATTATCGTTTCGTTTTTGTTTTACTTCATTAAGTCACGTCTGCCACTGTCTCAGTTGACCTATAATTAATTTGATTTTTTTCGTTACTTCGAGATTTTATTTAGTCAAAAAACTTTATACCGAAGTTACAATTAGCCGAAGTAACATTTGTTCGAAGTACTATGTTCCAATCAGAACAGAAAAAGTGGGCGAATGAAAATGTATAAAAAGAGGTTTGAAATAAAAAAATTGTCGACGGAGCCTATTTATCTATTTCTGTCTGGGGGTCTAAGTAACCGTGAGAGAGCAGTGGTGGCCCAGTGGTATCGGCCGCGACTTACAAGTTGTAGGTCGTGGGTTCGAGCCCAGGCAGGTGCTTTACTTTGTGTAAATTATTTCTTCACCACTGCTCTAAAAACGGTGAAGGAAAACATCGTGAGGAAACCGGCATGTCCTAGAACCAAAAATTCGAAGACATGTGACATCCACCAACCCGCACTGGGCCCGCGTGGTGGATTACGGCCCATTCCCTCTCACAGAGAGGAGGCCTGTGTCCCAGCAGTGGGAACATTAATAGGCTGATGATGTGATGTGATGTGATGTGTCTAAGTAACCTAACCTAACCTATCCGTGTCGGGATGCCCTAAATTCCCGAGCTCGCTTTGCTCGCTCATGGACTAATTCGTTTAAATAATTAATTAATATAAATGTGTAATGCATGACAGTTATTATACATAATATTTCGTTAAATGTTATTTCGTTGTGGTGAAAATGTGGCAAATAAATCATTTGGCAAATGAATAAGTTCAAAAGAGGCTTCGACCAAAAGCAAAAACTTATTTTGTAAATCAGTGAAATGTTGTTCGGTAAAATAATACATTTGCCACATGATACTTCGATGATCTGAAAATATGTCAAAAAATGCATAAAGCAAAAAGACATCGGTCAATAGTTTTCGGTAAAATTAAATTCAAACAAAAAAAAATCGGAAAACTGATCAGTGCCCATCAAGAATGTCTATAACAAAATATTGTTATTAAGTAAAATAATTTTATAAAAATTGTTGACTTATTGAGGTACCCAACAGTAGAATCTAGATACGGTATATTTTATTCGATATTGGATATTTTTTTAATTAACAGATTAACGTACATAAGTAACCACACTATAAACATAATTGTGTATTTTGTTTCTTCATTTATTTTCTTGACAGGCTCTGCAAATCATGATGGCAGAAGGTATAGCAAATGGAACCGTGCGCCCTTTGAGCCGAATGGTGTTCTCGCCTCTTGAAGTGTCTCGTGCGTTCAAATTAGTCTCATCGAGCAGACACCGCGGCAGAGCTTTGATAAAGATGTCTGATGCGAAATCATTGTCTTCGGATGTTAACATTATACCAAGGTACAGTGTAATTACTCGCCTGCCGAAGGACACTAATGTGTTTGTCAGTGTATGTATGTATGTTTGTAGTATTTATCCATGTACTCTGCGAAATTGGAGAAGTATTATTGAAAAATAGCTTCATACTCTCACATACAAAGAATTGGAGAATTAAGACAAAAAATTAAGATCTTTCTTCCGCTGACATTCATACCAAATTCACGTAGCGTAGAGTGTGCTCATGGGGCGTTTCCACAAGCACACTCTACACTTACACCACACAGACACGCCTTACATCACATACTATACTCCCATATGCACAACATCAAGCACTCACCTATTTAATTGTTACTATTTAAATTTTATACTATTTAAATTTTTTACAATTTTTTTTACTATCTAATTTTTATTTTACTTTTTTTATTTTTTAATGTTTGTTATTGTACTTTTAACTGTCCCGCATAACGGAAACCTCCTGAACGCCAAGAAAGATAAACAAATCAAGTATCTTGACTTGGCTCGCGAGGTTGTCGACATGTGGAATGTGGACACAGCGATCATTGTACCGATAATCGTGTCAGCTTTTTTTTTTTTTTTTTTTTATAACCTATAGGCTCGCGCTTGACCACAATCTCACCTGATGGTAAGCGATGATGTGGTCGACGGTGAAACACGCTTGCCTAGAAATAACCTATTCACTCTTGACTTAAAGACCCCTAGATTGTAGCTATCGGGAAACACAGACTCCGGCAGGGAATTCCACTCCTTAGCTGTACGCATAATAAAAGTGTTCCCAAAACGTTTTGTGCGTATGGGTGGGATGTCTACCATGTATCGATGGCGCATCGCCGTACGTCTGGTGGTCCGATGATGGAACGGGCTAGGTGGAATTATATCGTGCAATTCCATCGCACACTTCCCGAAATGTAACCGATAAAAAACCGACAGGCTGGCAACTCGGCGACGATGTTCAAGACTCTGGAGCTTTGACTTGACCAGCGCCTCATCGCCGATGAACCTCGTGGCTCGCTTTTCGATCGACTCAAGTGCGTCAAGCTGGTATTTGGCTGATCCGTCCCAGAGATGAGAACAGTACTCCATGCATGATCGAACTTGCGCTTGATACAAGTTGAGGAGCTGTTCTGGCGTGAAGTACCGTCTCACCTTTGCAAGGATCCCCAGCTTTTTGGCAGCCAGCTGAGCCTTTGCCTCAATGTAAGGGCCAAAATTGAGAGTAGATGTCAACGTAACGCCAAGAAGCTCAAGATGGTCAGTTATTGGCACGGTCGCATCTCGGAAAGTTGGCTAATGGCTTATATATAGCCACGAGCCACGATTATCAACTTAGGAGGCTCTCTTTCGGCGGCTAGGTCAAGGGACAGATCCAGAAAGCAGTGCTGCTGGACACGGCTCGTATTGTTAGGAGGTTCCTCTCTCTGGAACCCTGACCACCGGTAGCTTGGACCCAGTTCTCGATACCGGTGGCCCTCTTTTTTTCTATATTTTTAAATGTTTTTTTATTTTTTATTTATTTTATAAAAATATTTAAAAATGTAATAAATAAGAAATTTAATGAATAAAGGACATAAAGATAAAGATGTTTGTTCCTATGTGGCGTTCTTCAGACCAAAAACGTTGACCAATTTTGATGATTCTTACGTCGATTAGTCATAACCTTGCGAGTGTCACTATTGAAAGAACACACCACTGGCTATATTAAATATAAAAAAATAAAAAATGGCGGCTTTTGGGTGTCATTTTGTAGGGTACCATTTTTTTTCTTTCAAACCCATCGTGTGGCATATCAAAATAAAGGGTTTTAAAAGGTGCTTTCAAAATATATGACACTTATATGTTTAAATGTAGATAAGTAGAAAAAAAATGTTGACTAAAAAGTTATAAATAATCAATCAAAAGTTCAAAAATCAAAAAGCCCGACTGCTTAAGAAGCGAACTAAAAAGACGTAAACATGAAGAAAATTATGCTGTGCAGTTGGAGAAAACATCTGGTTTTGATCAGCCAGCTTGTGAATATGTTTTACTAGGTATTTTTTTTTTTTTACTATATGATTGGGATTGATTTACGTTGAAAAATGGATATCGATAGCCTTTAAAAAAATCTGGTTCTAGAGGAACCAGATTTTTTATATTAAATAAGATGATTTTTTAATAAGACGCCAACACTTAAATCCACAATAATAAAGTTATACTTTAATATTTTCCCCAGCATTTCGCTATTTCCGGTATCATCATCCTCCTGCCCTTAACTTATCATTCGGGGTCTTCTATTTATTTCTATTTGCCGTCATCTCAACGGCTCTTTTCTAGCTATAACAACGATTCATCGTTTTCGTTATCTATCCACATTCATCATACAGAAAACCTTTGTTCGGATATTTTCCTCCTTTAGTCGAGTTGATTTTTAACCCACTTCCCAAAAAGGAGGAGCTTCTCAATTCGGATGTTTATTTATAAATATATTTTGTTTATGTATGTTCGGGCATAACTCTGTCATATATAAACGGCTTTGCATTTTTTTTGTTCGAGTGAAGTTTATTCCGAAATAGTCCCATTTAAATTTTGTAAAGATCTGATGAAGAACTTCGGAGATATACATCGGAACTCTTCAATAAACGACGGCAAATCTCTCGGGATTGGTGCAATCGCATGTCTATTTATTGTCCACACAATTTTATAACATACCATCACACCAGTATACTCTAAACTGGTACGCAGATGTATACAGTTCACCCTGGTACACTCTCATTCCACTGGTTAAGTTCTATTTACATGTTATTCGCGTAATCTTTTCTGGCATCACTGCGGGCATTACAGCTAACTTACTATAGAACTTGTCCATAATGTACCACTGTTATGTGAAAAATAAAAACGTATTTTGTGTTTATGTGTATTTATTTGTAAAAAAGTTTTTGCTATCATGCAAATAATTTTATTGTATTACGCCTACCCTTAAACAAAATAATTTTGTCTTTTTCAGAATGATATTCTCAAAAGGGGTTCATATCGTAGTATGCGATAGCAGTGATCTAGCAGTGGAATTGATTGATCATTTAATAAGAAAAGAAGCCAAATATATTGTAATATGTTTGAAAAAAGATTATCAACCAAGTTATTTATTCGCCAAAGCTGCGTGAGTAATTTTACTTTTACAAATTTAGAATATTAAGATAATGATGACAAAAGAACCAAGATTATTGACATAACTCAAATAACTGTAAACTTAAGTAGTAGTAGACTGGGCACATTGCTCGCAGAACAGACTGATGCAGTGGCCAAAAGGTTTTGAAATGGCGACCGCATAACGAAAGATGCAGTGTGGTAAGTTCTCACACAGGGTAAGATATTGAGTTGGTGAGCAGCGTGGGAGTCCGCTTAGTGCAAAAACGACTGGTTGAGATGCAATGTACTGCAGTAAACGTCTTATGACTCAAATGATGATGCTGATGCATTCTACTTATAAGGTAAAAAAAGGATTTTTTTCTTTAACATGACCACAATATTTTTGCCTAGGTCTTGGAAAAAGTTTGACGTAACAATAGAATACCATTCTGATAACCTCCAAACCAAAGAAGGATGTGAGCGGTTACTCAAAGCTGGACAAAAACTAGGATCGGTTGTAAGCATTTACATTGTTCAAGACTATAAAGAAAAAGTTAATGAAAACAATATTGAGCTAGAAGTTTTTAAATCGAGTTATAACGAAACGATATTGGTAACAACTAATTTGGATATGGTATCAAGGAAAATTTGCAGTGATCTACGGTAAGTGTTTTGGAGTGGTATTTATGTGATGTTATCACCTAAATTTGGCATTTTCTTTTGTTTTTGAGTGTGGCTCTGGCTTATCCAGCACCATAAACTTGTAAATTGTATCTAAAAATCTGAGCAATCAATATTTATTTTTATATATGTAATTATTTTTTTTGCAGTAATTTCGTGCTCATCTCGGTTTCGTCACAAAATGTCGGCAGTGAATATGCAACTTCGGCATCTGAAAGAATTTGTGAAATTAGAACAAAGGTCGGATTGCCTGCTCTTGTTTTAAGGACATACATTTCCAATGTGGTAAATATCAAACATAATTATAGCTGTTTCTCTTAAATATAAAGTTTAACATTATAATAAATTTATTTTACTTAATTTTATTCCAGGTTGACCAAAATAAGTCATGTCTTTTGTCAAAATTAGATATATCATCCCTGTCATCTCTCTTCAATGCGATGGATAGTGGTTTGAAATTGAAAAGCAGTAATGTAGCAATATTCAATTTTTCACATGATTCTAAAACTGATATTAAAGAAAAAATGGGAAGAATTTTTGGTAAGTTGTATCATTATTTTAGTTTTATTTTTGAATGAAAAGTATCAAGTAAGGAAAGATATATTTATATAAAAATTTAAATTATGTTTTTTTACATTATAGGTGTAAAAGATATTGATGAAATTGATGAAAATCTAACACTCAAAGACGTAAATGCAAATGATATGATTATAAAAGAAATCAAAGCCGAATTACTCCCTATTACATATTCTACTGATGATTTGTTAGACATGACGATTGCTTGGTAAGAGTCCTTATTATTATAATTTTAGTGATTTTAGAAACCGAAACACAATAGCTGTATATCGGAGTAGCTTTAGCAGTTCATAGTTCATACTGCTTCTGTTGACAATCTTGATTGGATAGATTAAATATATCTGAAGTAATAATTGTCACTGGAATTTATATTTATACGTTTTCAAAATATTGTCATTTTTAACCGACTTCAAAAATTATTTTTGATAAATTACTTAAATTTCAGCAGTCGGTGTAAAAGCGAAGAAACGAAAATAAGAACACCGACTTCCGAAATTGAATTTATTTTTCACTTTGTAGTGTTTTTTGGAAGTCGGTTATTTTCTTTCTTGCTTACAAAATATTAATGACCAAATTTTTTGTAACAATGTTGAACGGATGGCTAAACGGGGTTGGCTATACTATTAAATTAAATGACCATTGAACACATTTTTGTATTGCATTGCCTCAGAATGTCATTACAGAAATCAACATTCTAAACCAAATTCATAAAACTATTTTAATTCTATTCATACACATTTTATGCCAGTTCAAATATTAGGTCTAAACACATGCAAAATCAATCGTTGGAGTATACGGAATCATTATTTATCTGTTTTTTATTGTAGTGTAAAAAACTTTTATTATAAACTGGGCAAGAAGAAAGCTGAGAAGACTAATTTTAATGCTGGTTTAGGAGCCTTCTACAGTCATATCGAAAATAATGAATATGTGGCCGTTGATGCTGTTATCCCAATGAAAACACAGCAGTTATCCTTTGAAGTAAGTAGTTATGGCAAATCTACAATAGGATCTGTCAGTTCAGTAGAGTCCTATAATTCATGTTCCATAGATAAAGGCTTCGCTTCGATTCGAACAGATTAAGATGTGTTCAAATCTGAACGGATACCAAAGTGGTTTTTTAAAATTCACAATGTAATTTAATTATAAGGACTGTCAGTGAGACATGGATAAAGGAAAACACCAGGAAATCTGTGGCTCTTGACAAAATATCAGTGATAAAAATGGTCGAAATACCAAAATTCAAGGGATTATGATCAAATCAAATGATTATTTGCGAGAAAATAAAGCTCTGCCTTCTATGTATGAGAAGAGGCTTTTGTCCTCTTTTTGGACAGTAACTATTACAGTTGATGTCTTTATAAATTTTTTTCTAGAAAAAATTAAGGTTTTCTGTTAATATAATATTATATTAGAAATTTTTCTCTAACAGGAAAATGGATATATAGACAGAAGTTTTAATCACCTAATGATAATACCGGGATTCGACGGACGTCATCAAGTATTTCTGTCTATCGCAGAACGACTGAAGATACGAGCTGCAACATTACAACTGGGACCCGACCTTAACTGTGATAGTATACCTGAGATCGCACAAACTTTAGCAAATGTAAGTTAAAAGATGATGGTGGTGTGACACCGCCGTGCCACGACAAGCACGTAAATCCTTTAGTCCTATCCCTGTTTTCAGGAAACAGAGATTTCACCTGTATATACGCACACACTGGTGCACTATAATAATATCTCCCGCACCGATGCCTAGTCTCCGCTGATATTGGTTGAAGTGGCTGATTTATTTATTATATACTTTATTGTACATCACTGAAATAATTACAGCACAAAACATTTATAAAGATAAGAGTACAATGGGCGGTCTGATATTCGGTCTGAAGGACTTTTATTTTTACGTTTTGCCTGTTGTTATATTTCTTTTTTATTTTTTTTCACAGAATATCAAATCACACCTAGAGATTCCAGACAAGTTCTACATTTTGGGATATTCATTTGGAATTAATGTAGCATTGGAAGTAGCTAGACTTTTAGAAGCTGAAGGTATTTTAGTTTAATCTAGTCACTTCACTAATAGCCCTTAAAATTTAAATAAGTATATTCGAAAATATTTTACAAAAATTACCAACCTGTTAACAGTTGAAAGAATGCAGGAGGAATTATTTTCGTAACATTTTTCATTTCTGCTCCGCTCCTATTGGCCGTAGCATGATGTTATATAGCCTAAAACCTTCCTCGATAAATGGACTTATCCAAAACAAAAATATTTTTTCAATTCCAACCAGTAGTTCCTGAGATAACGCGCTACGTTCAAACAAACAAACTCTTCAGGTTTATAATATATATATATATATAAATATAATATCATATATTTACATGAATTCTGTGATTTGACCACTAAAATGTTATTCTACATATTACAGGACGCACCGGCGTAATATATTGCTTAGACAGCAGCCCAGATGCGTTACAATCACAATTAAAAGCTTACATAGGAGACTTAAATGAAGCACAGCTACAAAATACTGTGCTAGTTCACATGTTCCACCTCATGACCGAACAAGACGGAATTGAACTAAAAGAAGAAATAGAAGAAACCAACAACTGGTCGGACAAAATCGAAATTTGTTTGAACAAACTTCGAGGGTTAGTGCATTTTTCAATGGAACATAGACGAACAATTTTGGAGTCGGCTTATAAAAGAATCTTGTTGGCTAGAGAGTATGATCCAGATTTTAAGCTGGAATCAGAGATCGTACTAATAAAAGGTATTCCACACCCAAGAATAGAAGATCAGCCAGATGATTATAACCTATCGAAGTTTACTAAGCAGCCAGTTAAAGTGTTCCACATAGATTCTGACCATGCTTCAGCACCTTACGATGTCAGAGTCCCCAATATTATAAATAAAATGCTTGATCCTGAGTTATTAGAAGAATTCAATCGAATTAATCGTTGTGAAAGTTATGTACGTCATTGATTTATTACTATTTTACTAAATTATATTTGTTAATTTACGGCTAATGTTGGTTTTTATTTTTAACTAGCTGACAAACGGTATCAACCCGTCAGGTAGATGCGATGCTGCCGTTTTACTATAAAACGTACGTGCAAGTGCAAGAAATAAATTGACATAATTTATGGCAATTGGGTGAAGGTCATGGCAGCGCATTAACCCATATAATCCCAAGATGTTAATTGTTGTATTTAAATATAAAAAAATATTTATTACACGCACTGAAATTCAGGACCGTACCTTAAACGGGGCAGTGGAAGAATGAGCCAACGGGTTTTATACCATATAACAACGGGTTTTATACGGAGAAGAATAATCATGGTCGTCGTGATTTACGAACGGAATTTCTTCAACAGTTTCCAGAACTTCTTCTATCGATGGTACCTGGTATTCTACATCGACTTCTTTGGTACTTAGCTTCGAACCTTCACTACAGCCATCATTATCGACAAGCAAAGAGGCTGTCTCTCGTTTGCGTTGATGTAGAAGTTTGATTTTTTTCACAGTTGCAAGGGTTTGCAAATTAGAGTGTACGATATTAATATCAACACTGTAAGGGCAGGAGCCTTTACACTTAATGTTGAATGTTTAATAAAATAAATGTTAATGTTAAAAAAGGTATTTAATACTAAATTGCACTAAAATAAAGTAATAATAAAATAATAGAAAAATGTTATAAAATGTTGAATGTTGCGCGAGCTCGATACAAACCGAAGACTGACGTTCTTGCGTAAGTGCCGATACTACATTTTATAAATTAACAAATTTTGCAGTTTTCAAACTAGGCCAAAGTACAATGTACGGTTGCTAACCGTACATCTTGGCGGGGCAAACGCAAAAGGCAAAAGGTAATAATTAAGATAAACTATTACAGAATATTTTCCTAATGTAAATAAAAATTATTAAATTAAAACAATGTGAATAAAAAATGATTAAAGTTAAATGTTAAAAGAATGAGGTCTCGCGTAGGTAAGTTCTATATTTTCAGTGGATGCTTCAGCTCTTGGTGGCTTCCGTGGCGGTAATCTGGCGGACGCGCCGGCGGCGCTGACGGCGACCTTGCCGCAGCGTTTGCAGTACACGTAGGCTCCTCCTGCGACGACTATTGCCAAGATCAGAAGTCCCATCGTAGAGTATGATACGATGTATTGATGCACGTCGTGTTGCGACATTTCAGCCTGTTTTGTTTGATCTTCTAATTCTTTCAACGAATTATGAAGTTTTTCGTAATCGTTTCTTAAAAATTGAGTTTTCTGTTGTCTAGTTGATAAATCAAGTGGCTGGACAGATGTTAAATTGTTGATGTCTTCCAGATCAATTAGTGGTATTTCCGGGTTAACATAGATTTTGTTTGCGTAGTTAACTTGTGTGTAATATGTTTCTTCGTTGTTTCTGATTATACATCCTTCCTTGGCTTCTAAAATGCCCGTTAAATGTATTGCCTTGGTGGTCATACGACCTTCACAGATTATTTGCAGTTGGCAATCCGTGCAGCAGACATAGAGCCAGGTGTTGGGATTACGTAATGGTGTCCATTTGTTGTTGCAGGATTCGATGTATAGATACATTTTGATAATGTAATGTTTGTTATTGCGCCGATTTCGCATGGAATTTGATGATTTCTCATGTTACGTGTTGGTACGATTGGTACGTTCCAGGTCACTGTCTGTGAGCTGCATATATGTTTCTTTTCTTATATTCACTGCAACATATTCTGAATTTGTTTTAATTGTGAGTGAATGTTTGTTGTTTTTTATCATCAGAATAGGAACTGTTTTATAGATTGTAAATGGTTTGTCGCCTGTTAATGGTAATGTAATTTCGATGATAAAATATTTATCAAATAGTCTCGATTTCACCTCTAGTAGTTTGTATATGTCAGCTAATTGGTTTTGTATGTTGTCAACAGGTAACGATAATTGTTGTGGCAATTGTCCAGAGATAATGTTGAGCTCCTGAAAGAACTGGTTCTGCGGTAAAAGTCTGGTATCTACATGACCATGGTGAATTTTAATAGCTGTGTCTAAAAGCGTGTGTTGGATGTGGCGCAGTTTAGACAGAATTGTTGAACTAGTCAGAGCCATTGTGTTGAAGTAGTTCAAAGCTTCCTCTTGCTTAACAACATTACCCAATTTCTGTAAATAGTTCTACCGAGAACTATTTACAGAAATTGGCGTTAAGATGTTGGTTTAAGAGATTGAATTGAGTGTTCATCGTCTCTTCATTTCTCTTTAAAATGTTTTTATGTGCCTCAATGATTGATGTTTGACCTTTGATCAGGTTCAATAAATGGTCTCTGTTATTTTGCAATGTTTCTATGTCCTTTTTATATTGTATCGCGAACCTTTCATCTAGCACGCCGAATAGGCTCTTTGCAAGGTAACCTATTCCATTGACTAGACCTCGGGTAACGCGTCCCTTTGTTTGCCCATGATGTGTTACCAACATGTAATTGTTATGATCTAGTTCGTTGAGTTCCTGATCGAATTCAGTCATAATGGATTTGCACATCGTTTGGTATGCAAATTGCTCACACCTTTCTCCCAGGTGTTTTACAACTCTATGTATGTTTTCCATGCCTTGCCAGTAAGATGTCATATTATAGTAGGTAACAATCTTCCAGTCATCGTGTACGCTTTGCAAATTGCCGATTTTGTCAAAGTACACTGCTCTATTTGGTTCAAACGGTGTGATATTTATGGCGTCGTTGCTTTGATATGTGGGCTTAAATAATGTTAGTAATGTTACGAGTATACATAGCAGGCTGGAACTTATATTCCTTGAATTAAATCGTTGTTTCCAGTTGGAGTTATTTTTTGTAGATTTTTGGTTTTCTGTGCAGATTTTGTCATTGGTGGTAGTGTCAGGTATTTGTATATGCGATTCAGGTATTGGGAGTTTGACTAATTTTGTTATTGGTCTTATTAGCAGCCCTGTTTTAGTTTTCATCGTCACTACTCTGACTAGATTGTCTCTTCCCGGGTGAACTTCCTGTATTCGCCCAAGTGCCCATTTCGCAGGAGGGAGGTTGTCTTCTTTGATCAAGACAATATCCCCTATTGATAAATTATTTTATTTGTTCAGCCATTTACTACGAACTTGAAGTTGTTGCAGGTATTCTGACGACCACCTGGTCCAAAACCCTTGTTTCATTTTGTTTAATAACTGCCACCTATGTAGAATGTTGATGTTTTGCTTTTCGAAATTTTCCGTTGGTAAGAATGTTATTGGTCGGCCAATTAAAAAATGTGCTGGAGTAAGATAATCAATATCGTCCACGTCCTCCGTTAAAGGGCAAAGTGGTCTAGAGTTCATACAGGCTTCGATTTGAGTAAGCAGTGTTAAAAACTCTTCGTATGTCAACTTTTGCTCTCCTAGGACACGCTTTAAGTGATATATCATAGACTTAACTGCAGCCTCCCAAAGTCCGCCCGCAGTGGGCCAGCTTGGGGCGTTGAAATGCCACTCTATCCCCATCTCGGTGTTCCTTTTCGATAAAGTGTCGTTGTTAAATGTTTGCGAGATGCGTAGTTGTTTGGCTAACTCCCTTTCGGCTCCAACAAAGTTCGTTCCGTTGTCGGAGTAAATATGTTTCGGACAGCCTCGTCGCCCAATCATACGGTTGAGGGCCAGTATAAATGTTTGTGACGTTAGATCTGATGCAAGTTCCAAATGCACTGCCTTTGTTGCCATGCATACAAATACAACGACATAACATTTACTCGTTCTGACGCCTCGACCCTTGTTTAGTTTAACACTGACAAAACCTGTGAAGTCGACCCCTGTGTGATAGAATGGTGGTGATTGCGTTATTCTCTCACTGGGTAGGTCGGCCATTAATTGGTATTGCTTGGATGGTTTGAAGCGACAACATTTTACACAGTCTTGCAGGCATTTTTTCACCGTGTTATTTCCTCCTGTTATCCAATATTTTTGTCTCAATGTAGCCATAGTTAGTCTCGCTCCACCGTGTAATGTTATAACATGCGCACGGGCAATCGGAAGATGTGCCAGCTTGCTGTTTTTTGGGATGATAACAGGGTGTTTTGTTTCTTCAGGTAAGTTTGAATTCTGTAATCTCCCTCCGACGCGTAAAATGTTATTTTTATCTAGGTAAGGGCAAAGTTTCAGAAGTCCTCTATTATTGCTTACCCTTCCTTTTGTTTTTAAATCTTGGTTTCTTGTCCGTAATGTTCATTCTGTACATGTTTTATAATTATGTTAGTGGCGCATCGAATATCAGCGAGTGTTAGATTACATTGTTTTGACGCGGGCAGGTCATTCATGTTTGTATGATTCATAGCTGTGTCTTCCCTGTGACGATTGTTTTGTGACGTGTTTGTTATGAAACGCGACACCCAAGCTACGATGCGTATTATAGTCATAATACAGCTGTTCTTGATTAGGAGTTCTGTTACAACGTTCATGTTTTCAGTAGTTCTTGACGTAACTGCATGCACCCTTTTAACTTCTATTTCTGGTGTCTTAAACGTGTCATATGTTTCAGGGATGTCTTCACTGTTTAGCCATTCGGGTCCATAAAACCACAGAGGAAACTTGTGTAACTGAGAAGGTAGTAGTCCACGTGACGCGCAGTCAGCCGGGTTTTGCTCCGATCTTACGTGCTTCCAACTCCCTGCGGGCACTACTGATGTTATCTCCTGAACTCTGTGTCCGACATAGGCCTTCCATCGCGAGACATCGCCCTTCAGCCAGCCAAGCACGATCATTGAGTCCGTCGATGCTGTTACTTTAATGTTAGGTTACCGAGGCAATGTTTTATTTTCTTGACCAGTTGAGCTAACAGCTGAGCACCGCATAGCTCAAGTCTGGGAAGTGTTTGTTGTTTTTGGATTGGAGCGACCTTTGTTTTTGCCACAACCAATGCAATTTGTTGCTGTTTTCCCTCTGTAACCTTGCTGTACACTACGCACGAGAATGCTTTTTCCGATGCGTCACAGAATGCGTGTAATTCCCAATCCTTGTTTGCTTCTAATCCTAGCCATCGGTTAATTTTGAAAGGTTGCATGTTTGTTAACTCAGTTTTTAGTGTTCTCCATTCCTTTTCTATTTCATCCGGAACTGTATCATCCCATTCGATTTTGTACTTCCAGATTTGTTGGAATAAATTTTTTGCCTTGATCGTTATTGGGGAAAGCAACCCCAAAGGATCAAAAATTGTTGATATGTCGCTTAATATTTGTCGTTTTGACGATTTTTTGTTAATGCCAATGTTGTTTTTGTTTTTTAATGTGGGTGAAAATATAAATTCATCGTGTTTCGGATCCCATGTCAAGCCTAATGCTTTGGAAGCCGATGCCTCTGTAAAGCTTAAACTGACTGGGCTAACCATATGTTCTGGCAGATCTTCAAGCAGTTGATGTTCGTTACTTGACCACTTTCTGAGATTGAAGCCTCTTTCTTTCAATAACTTTATAAGTTGGTCTCTTGTGTCTCGGGCCTCTTCCATGGTATCCTTTCCAAATAACGCATCATCTACAAAAAAATTGGTTGAGTAAGATGTTTTTAGCTTCCGGGTACTTGTCACCTTCGTCCATCGCTAGCTGTTGAAGTGTTCGTAGTGCTAAGAACGGAGCGGCCTTAGTACCACAGGTGACTGTACGCAGTTGATATTCTCGTAGCAGTTGCCGTGGACAATTCCTCCACACTATTTTCTGTAAGTGTTGATGTTTCGGATGTACCATTATAAATCGGTACATTTTCTCAATGTCCGATGTTAAGACGTATTTGTATTGTCTCCATTTCAACAAAATGCTAAGGATATCTTTTTGTAGATTCGGTCCCGCCTCCATTAAGTCATTAAGACTGTGTTTTGAACTGGTTTTTGCCGACGCGTTGAACGCAACTCTAAGTTTCGTTGTGATAGCACCTGGCCGCACAACACCGTGGTGCGGGAGAAAATATTCAATGTTTTTGTTCCTAGTGTTACTTTCGACATGCTCCATGTGACCCATTTCTTCATATTCTTCCATAAAAGCTTTATAATCTTTTGCAAACGCATGATTTTTTGCCATCTTTCGCTCTAGTTGTTGAAATTGAGCGATAGCCTGTGGTTTTGATGTTCCTAAGTGTTCAATAAAATTGTCCTTGAGGGGGAGACGAACTTGGTATCGTCCATCAGGAAGTCGTGTTGTTGTCTTTTTGTACAGCTGTTCGCACTTGTTTTCAGGGTCCACATCTTCTTTGTTTTCTTGCAAGGACTCCTGTTCCCAGAACTGGGCAAGATCCTGAATGTTGTTGACAATTACATGACAATTGAATGTTTTGTAATTACCACATACTACCCAGCCGAATTGTGTTTGTTGTGCTATGATGGATGACGTGTTTGTTTTTATTAATCCCTCTAGCAATATTTCGGAATATACATCGGCTCCTAAAAGTAAATCTATATCCTGAGGTATGTTGAAATCAGGATCAGCGAGTTGTAAATGTTGTATATGTTCAAAATTACCTTTATTTACTGTTTTACTTGGCAGTTTGTTTGTTATTGCCTTCATAATAAGTGCATTAATGTTAATGTTGAAGTCATTGTAAATCGCTTGGCATTTAAGATGGAGCACTCCTTTACATTTGGTGGTGGCTGAAGCACTAACACCTGACACTACCGCGCTCAACTTGTTTCGTTTTAACTGCAATCTTTGTGCAGCATTTTCTGTAATTAGGCTAACCTGAGAGCCCTGGTCCAATAAAGCACGTAAAATGATCGTAGTTGCATCATAGGCTATTGTTCTTACCTGGGCCGTGCTAGCAGTACCTCATTTGAGTTGTCATGGGCTAAATGAGTGTTCAATTGTTGACCTACATTAGCCCTGCTGGTTCTCGATTTTGCAACTCCAATCGCTTCATGCAAAATGCTGCTATGTGGCTCATCGCAGTGCTTGCACTTTTTTTCCGACGTAAATTTTTCGCCGTTATGACTAAAAAGGCAATTTAGACATACATGTAGGTTGTTAGCGGTCTTTAACCTTTCTTCTGGTGACATGCATAAAAATTCTCTGCAATTATAGAGCCCGTGTTGCTTATTACATTTCGGACAAGTTATAAAGGAACTATTAAATGTTTGCTTGTTATGAAATGATCTCGGCATGTTCTTTGTTCCCCCTTGAATGGTATGTTGCTGCACCTTAGGCTTGCTGTATGTTGCATTATGAACTGTTTTCGGCTGAATGTTTAACTGTTGAATGTTAAAGTTTCGTGGGCGGTTCGGGTTTGTACCCGATTCCATTGACATGAACTTGGTTTCAATGAATTTCAGGAACTCGTTTAATGGTGCATTTCCCTTGGTTTTTCCATGGATTCATTGAATGACTGGCGTGTGTCTGCGTCCAGCTTTTGTATTAATATGTGAACTACTAAGGGGTCCCAACTAGAAGTGTCGTACTGCAGATTCTTAATAGCCTGAAGGCACTCAATGGTCGTGTCATGCATTCTTTTGAGCAGAGATGCCGTTGGTGTTTGTATGTTGGGTAGACTTAATAAAATGTTTGCCTGGTAGGTAAATAATAGCCTCTTATTATCATACCTCTGTTGAAGAATCTGCCAACTAGCTTCGTAGTTATCAGCACTGATGTTCATATGCTGTATTAATCGCTCGGGCTCTCCCTTCAATTTCGCTTTCAGATGTTGCATTTTTTGAGCATTTGAGATGAAAGTGTTACGATGCACAATTTCTACGAATAAGTCCTTGAATGTTGTCCACTGGGCATAGCTACCACTGAAAATCGGAAGTTCAATTTTGGGCGTGGATTTTTCCTGATGTTTGCTATCTCAAATCCTCTTGTTTATTTGTTCCTTGCTGAATTCATACAGCCTCTCTAATCTGTTGTAATCACTTTCAAATGCTTGCGTGTTGACCAACATGTTATCGAGTTTCCAATAAGTACTATCTACTTTTTCCCAACGTTGCGTTATTGTCCTCAATTTGTCTTCAAGTTGCCACTTTTCTTTTAAATGTTCAATGTCCATGTTCCGTACTGTTCTCTCAAACGCCTTGATGTTTGACCGCTGCTCATTCATAATATCTTTAGTCCGTTGGTCCACGACTAACTCGTTCTCATCGCTCTCCTGTTGTTCTGGAACATTCTCTTGGGCACATGACCTTTCTTCTTGTTTTTGTAACTGACTAAACGAAGCAAATTGTTCGTCTTCGATTTTAGCCAATAAGTTTTGTTTTGACTTCATTATAATACACTTCGTTTCTTCGTATATTTGTTCCAGACGCTCGTAAATGCTATTCTCGTAATAAGGTCCAGACTTCTTACCTTCAAACAAGGCTAATTGGATGTCGTTCTTCTTAAACTCACTCCAGTACTCCTCCAGCGTTTGAAGTCTGTTATCATGATATTCAAGAGTGGTTTTACGTGTAGAACTATCTTTTTTTAAATTTTCATTAATTCTTTTGATAGCATCAAGATTTGTTGATTGCGAGTTGAGTAAAGCATCGTAAGACGACATTGTTGTCTAACGGTGGTTAGTGCTCACAAATAAATCCAAAATTTCAGAAAAGTAAATAATATGGAACGTGCTCACCGGATTCGCTGCTTACGCTTGCTGCTTATACTTCACCCCAATCTGTGTAGCTCTCACTCAATATCACTGTTCACACTGTTTTTAATGTTTTGTTAAATGTTCTGTTTAATGTTCAAATGTTCCCGCGAGTGAAACGTACCACGGCACTGATTCTACTCTTAACGGCTCGAAGGACCAAAATGTAAGGGCAGGAGCCTTTACACTTAATGTTGAATGTTTAATAAAATAAATGTTAATGTTAAAAAAGGTATTTAATACTAAATTGCACTAAAATAAAGTAATAATAAAATAATAGAAAAATGTTATAAAATGTTGAATGTTGCGCGAGCTCGATACAAACCGAAGACTGACGTTCTTGCGTAAGTGCCGATACTACATTTTATAAATTAACAAATTTTGCAGTATTCAAACTAGGCCAAAGTACAATGTGCGGTTGCTAACCGTACAAACACTATACCACCACGCGCTCTCGAGATAAAGAGACTTGACAAACAGACGGACTGATAGACAGGTGGACAACAAAGTGATCCTATAAGAGTTCGGCTTTTTTCTTTTGAGGGACGGAACCCTAAAAATAGAAACCTCCATGCAATGTCCTGAAGGAAATCCTCATGGTGCTGCCTGTTCCCAATCCACCTTAAGTGGGGCGTTAAACAAAAAAGCAAACAAATCAACGTTATTATCAAAATTCAAAATAATAGCCTGGACACCCAACTGTATAAAAAAGGCGGTTGGTTTTAAAGCAAACGAGACCTCGTCTCGTTTGCTTTAAAACCGAGGTGAAAGCGGTGTTGAGGTGAAAGCGTGATGTCTAGGAAATAAAGACTTAATTCTTCAAGACCTTTAACCCTTGTAGTAAGGTCCTTCTACTAGGCTATCGAAATGTAGTATTTCAACAGTTACATTTATATATTTCAGGCGCACAGCTGCCTGAAAGTGTGAAAAGTAAGAATATGTACTAAGTTCTAGCATATAATGTTAGATTGTACTTCGGCTGGTGGGTGGATGCACACCCACCAAACACCATCGGCTGGCTATCACGGCGGGCCACCCCATGGTGGAAGTGCGGTGGACATTGCTTCAACCCTCGAAGCAGTATTCACCCTGAAGTGGTACCCCGATACCACGAGAAAAGTAGAGTCGGTTAGCTCCCCAACCACCAGAGCTAGGCTCCTTCCAGAAGTGTGTTTGGTAAGGCAAAGAATTAGGCTATCGAATGGTGGTATCCTGATGGTTTTACCACCAGCCCTTCTGGTACTTTAGGTGCCGGGAAGCGGCTGAAGTAAAGAAATATTGCGTTGCTCCACAGCTTCAACGCTTCTGTATGTGTATGTGTAGCTATAAAGCAGCTATGTATGATGACCGAGTCCAGGCGCCTGCCTGTGGGCCCGCGAAGGTAATGCTTCAGAAAGCATATCAATAGCCCTTCAGGAACCAAGTGTGTCTGAAGGCAGTGAGCCCGCTGACAAACACATAAAAACGTCAATGCTGGTTCATACAAACACATTATCTCAAGCAAGGGGTGTCTTTTTACTAGAACTACATAGGTGCTTTCTATTTACAGGGCCTAGGTAGAAGTCTAGGTAACCTAAAACCGCTAAATCGCTTATAACTAGTTTGACGATTACTTACTTTAGGAAAATGTGTGTATATTTACCTTTTCAGAGTGAAACTGCATTATCCCTGGCTATGTGCTGTTGTTATGTACTGTTTTTCAGTCATAGATTCAGGGTATACTATCTGGAACACCTAGACGGTGCTTCATATCAAACTAATGTGTGTAAGGTAAATAATATGATTGGTGTGTGAGTAGATCGCACATAGCACTACTTGCGACCCTGCCATTTTGAGGGGTCTAAATGAAAACAAACGAAAAAAATATATATTCCTAAACTATTTCATGTATTATGCTAGTACATAAGCGAAATATATAAATTATAAGCTATGTGACGCCTCGTCGCGAACACTAACCTTAAATAAATAAATATATCTAAATCCGAGGTATTCACACCTAGAAGCTACATGAGCTCACGGATTTAAAGCCTCGGCGATTTCGCAACAAGGTCAAAATAAACAAATCGATTCATCACCTTATAAATAATTCCTGCGCAACTTGAATTAGTTTCCATCACAATAAGTTACGGATGTATAGTGCATTAATTCCTCATTCAATTACAATATCTACTGCGGTATTAAAAATAATAGAAGATTCTGTTAAATTATGTGTATGTCTGTGTATGCATAACTGACAAGTTTTTAACCACCTAGCTAAATACCTAGTAGTGTAATATTTTTTCGGCACCCTTACTGAAAAACTAGTTTTTTTCCAGTAGTTTTAGTTCAGAGTGCTATGTTATTCATAAACTTTTTTTTCTTTCCTGTTATGTTTCCAGTTACATATTACCTGAAACTAGTTTAAAAGGCAATAATAATGAGTCCCGTGACTCCCAAATTAGAAAACTAATCTGTATCATATTTTGTGTGCCTATTGTATAGTGTATATATTATAATGTGGGTACACCACTGCCTAGCTATTTCAGTAGTACAGGGGTAGTGTAAGTGATTAAATAAATATTGTCCTCTTTCACAGAAAGGCATACATTACATAAAAGTAACAAAAAAAAAATACAATATTGCATAGTAAAAATTGACAGCTCCCAATGACGTTTGACGAGTAACTTATAGGCATTATTGAACGAATGTAAGGTACGATTTGTGATGTCGTTCACTTACCCTGTTAGTTGAAGCTTTATTTTCGTTTGTGAAATTGACAAAAGATGCTAGTGCCAATTAACATTTTCTAGGAAGTAACTAATAAACGCTTTACTTGGAGATGGTGAACGAGGCCCTAAGGGAATCATTTTGAGGTAAAAGTCTTCAATTACAGAGTACTAACAAAAATCTATTACAAAAATGCTACAAACACACAGATCACAGTTTGACAATAGTTGTAAATCACCAATAAAATGTGTGGATCATAAACCTTTTGCTTTACGACCTGCTGAGTCAAAACGTTAGAAGCCAATTTCATAAAAATGGCTTTGGGTCTACTGCTGCTAACATGCCATGCGTGTTCAAGAAAAAACAGTTCAAAAGATCGTTTATTTTTTGTTAAACTTGTTTGACTAAATCTTAGTTAAATATATATTTACCGAGAGAGTGAACTATGATCCAATTGATCATTTCAATTAAGTACAAGAAAAACTTTTTTTAAAAGCTTACCTATTAATCGTTTCAGAATAATACCTAAAAATTAACTTGCAATTATTTATTTTGGTATTGAAAATAATGAAAAACATGTTACATTATGGCAAAACAAACACATAACACTTTGCAGAGATCTTCCTTATGGATCCTGCCACCACTGTCTTTTTCATTTGACCAGTGTTGCTTCTCGCATCCGAAAGCAAATTTTATATTTAATTTTTGTAATCTTTTTGTAAGTTTCAGAGTAACCTTTCCAAGTACTTACTTTGTAAATTCATCCTAGATAGAACATATAATTTTCTTACACAAACATAATATTTACAATAAACAAATATCAAAAACATAAATTATACATAAGATTTAACACATCGAAAAGCTTGAAATCTTTAATAACAAAATATTTGGATACTGACTAGTTTGTTATTACAGCTATCTGAATTAGTAAACTGTGATTTTTAGATCGCAATTAATCAGGTTTCTCAAACCTCAATAATAGTTTTAACGCAACTGTTGTTTAATAAGGGATGTTGTACAGTGTTGTAAGAACTCTATGTAAATTCATGGCAAGTTTAATTGCTAAGTATCTAATACAAACAAACTATGTATAATTTTTTGCATTACTAATATCGAAACAAGTAAAATTTCAAAATTTAAAAACCCCCGACCCATTTATCTTGCGAAAACACCCCGATTCAAACAGTAAAATGCCCATAACTTTGAAACGGCTGAACCGATTTTATTCAAACATAGCTACGAACACTCTCGACAAAATTACCTTTCAAACATAAAAAAACTAAATCGAAATCGGTTCACCCGTTTAGGCGCTATGATGCCACAGACAGACACACAGATACACAGATACACAGCAACACACGTGAAACTTATAACACCCCTCTTTTTCCGGCGGGGGTTAAAAAAATGGCGGGATAAGAATATGACGTAAATTCGAATAACACATGACCTTTTTCAACACAGTTGTGGTAAATAGTAAAAACAAATCAAAGAATTAGATTTGTTTATTCACAAAAATAAAAAAAAACAGAAAATGGCGCGTTTTTGCAACTGGGCATTTTTTTTACAACGAAAACAGACTATATAGCTTATTCGATTTTTGACAAATGTTGATGTGAAAATAATTAAGTAAAAAAAACTTTTTTGTAAAAAAATACTACCGACTTCCAAATGAAAAACTACAAAGTGAAAAATAACTTAATTTATTAAGTCGGTGTCTTTTGTACGTACCATTACAATAAAAAATTAAGTTATTTTTTACTTTGTAGTTTTATTTAAATTTCGAACTGGGTTGCATATAGAAAGCTGTTTATAGAAAAAAAATGAACACTTTAACACGGGAATAATTATTGTTGTTCGTCATTGATTTATAAAAGTAATTGTATTTGACAAAATGAGTTCTAGGTGTTACCACAAAGTACATAGACAGAGAGGCCACTACGAATAAAGTGTCAATTTGCACACACACATTGACATTGCGAATTTACAGGGAATTTTGGGCAATAATGGACCGAGCTCAGTCGCGGCTGTCACGAGTGCTTTGTGCGGGCTTTTGTCACATGAGTAGATAAACGGAACAGAGACAAAGCTTCCTAAGAACGTGCAAAATTGTTACTTATTTTGGTAGGGGTGTCACAATAGGTGAAAACAAAAACAAAACATTTGTTAAATAGTTTTATTATGTATGATAGAATACTTTACAAATTACTTACACTACTAATTTTCTTTATATATTTTTTGTTTTTTAATTATTTATTGTTTCTTTTAATGATGTGATAAATTCTGCATGTAACATAAAGTTTCCCTCGCGAGGAGTCTATCCTTTCTGCTGCAGCAGTTTATGGTGGAGATCATGTTTAGCAAACAAAATTAAATTTAAATGCCTACAACGTTTCGAGTCCATGCTTCTATCCGTTAAAGAGTTCCCTCGTAAGGAGATAATGCTGGCTGCAGTAGCAGTCCATGATAAAATCGTGTTAAACTATTGAAAAAAAAACTAACATACAAAATTTCGTGACCGTGCTATTACCCGTGGAAAAGTTCCCTAGTGAGAAGACAATCCTGGCTGCAGCATCAGGTTATATCTGTCATATTATTAAATTGTCACTGAAGTTACGGTATACAACATTTCAGTACAATCAGACATCGGAAAGTGGTTCAAATCTTACTTTCAATATTTGAACTTAACACACATACCTACTACATACTGGGTGGGTTGGTATATAGTAGGTATGTGTGTTAAGTTCAAATATTGAAAGTAGGATTTGAACCACTTTATACTTACTTTATACCTACAAATGTTTAGTAAAAGCTTGTAAAAACAATAAAAAGGTAAAAACATACAGAATGTACACTCTTTTTATCAAAAAAGGATCATACAATAAAATAAAGGTACTTCATTGAAAAAGTAATAATCCAATATTTACTTACCTATTGTACTCCTAGGGATAGTATGATATATTGTTATTTTTTCTAGTATTATTCATAAAAACAGTAAAATAAAAAAACCATTATTAATAATAAAATATAACGTTTTTACATTAAAATATTCAAACATTGCAACTAACAAAACAAACAACGAGCGTTGCACAGACCCTGAGTTTGTCCACTGGCTGTGCCAACGTAAACCGGGTTTTCCCAGACTCGCCGCGTACGCGACAAGCGGCCAGTGGTCACGCACTCATGCATCCGCGTGCTTGTAGTAGTACAACCGATTCGCGCGATTGTATGAAGCTTTATCTCTGTTCCGTTTATCTACTCATGTGCTTTTGTCACGTCATTCATAAATAAAGTACTATAACGAGGTTGCATTGACTAGGTTACCTTTATTAATTCTTACAGACCGAATTTACTTTAAATTAATTCTTTAAATTCACACCTGCATCCTGATTAGAAAAATTATAACAAAGGATATTCACTCACAAATAACATTTACCAAAAATATAGACCACCACAAACTTAATACTAGACAGGCAAATAATATCCGTTTGAAACCGCCTAGAACTAACTACGGAAGACAAAGCATTCTGTTCGAAGGAGCCCAAAATTATAATAAATTACCTAAAGAAACAAAAGAGGCTAAAAGCTTATCAACCTTTAAGAAACTATTAAAATGCCACATCTTGAAGGATCTTTCATGAATGGAACAATATGGATAAATTTATTATTATTTACCTTCAAGTGTCAATAAGCAGACACAATAGAAATTACCATTGTTTTAATCCGATTCGGATGAATGGACAGATGACCGGACTAGCACTACGAAAACTAACCCTAAGCTAAATAACCTACACCCGCTTACTCCCCCATGAAAAGCACTATTTAATTTGTGAAATCCTAAACGAATGTACGAAATTGATCAATTCCGCTTATTCAAACGCACTATGCCATAGGCCTTAACAAACAAGTCACTAACTATACACAATCTCCACTAACATTTTTAACATCTACCCTACTAAAAACGCTAATCGGTTATTTTGTTTACTAATTATTGTATTTTCTCTGTAAGTGATTAATGTAATCTTTTGAGAAATAAATGTCTTAAACCGTAAATTTGTTCTTTCATTTATTTTTAAGTTATAAAGGTCATTAAAATTTTCAAGAGGGTAAGTTAGAAATTCAATATCTAGGAAAATAATAAATTATTTTAAGCCCATAGACGAAATTCGAAAGGGTAAAAAACTTATCAGAATAATATGGTTTAAGTCATCTAGCTCACAAATATGTTTTCTCCGACTGCTCGGCATAATTTTCTTCTTGTTTAAGTGTATATTATTAGTTCGATTCTTAAGCGGTCAGGTTTTAAGACTTTTTAAATTTTTTTCACATTTATATTATGGTTTTTCGCATGAAATAGCCGATTTTTACTGAAAAATTTCAATTAGTTTTTTTTTTATTTAACAAATTTATTTAATCGAAATAATTACCATTATTATCTACTCATTGCTGGCATTTAATAGGAAGGTAATTTATGCCTTTGCGATAGAACTCTGGTGATCTAGATTCGACAAACTGTGTGAAAGCATTTTGTACTGCCTCCTGAGAAGAAAACTTTTTATCACGTAGAAAATTGTTCAAATCACGAAAAAATGGTAGTCCGTTGGAGCAAGGTCTGGCGAATACGGAGGGTGACGAATGGTTTCTAATTGCAGTTCCTGTAGAGTTAAAACGGTTTCTCGTGCTGTATTAGGTCTCGCGTTATCATGGAGCAATAATGGTGAAGATCGATTCATGAGTCGGGCCTGTTTCACTGCTAGTTTTGCTATCATTGTTCGGAGTTCGGCACAGTAGACATCTGCCGTTATTGCTTGACCAGATCGGAGAAAACTATAGTGAATAACACCATGCTGAGACCACCAAACAGTTACCATTACAAGCTTTGCACACTGTTGTGGCGTTTGACCTGGGGTCAGCCATTGCATTTTTTGCTTACGGTTATTTTAAAGAATCTACTTTTCATCACATGTCACAATTCAATCCAATATTCCTTCATTTCTGTATCGATTCAACAAGGTAACACAAGTTTCAACACGGGTTTTTTTTCCGCAGATCAGTCAAATCATTAGGCAACCATTTTTCATATTTTTATTTTATTGATTTGACGCAAATGAGTCAATATTGTTGGTAAGGTAACGTTAAACCATTCCGCTAATTCCTGGGTAGTTTGGCTCGGATCGGCTTCCACCATCTCTTTCAATTCATTGTTATTGACCTGTGTGGGCGGTCTTCCACGTTGTTCGTTCTTCAAATCAAAGTTTCCATCACGAAAGCGTTTAAACCAAAATCGCATGGTGCGTTCATTAGCAGTCCCCTCTCCAAACGCAACATTGATATTGCAAGCTGTTTCTGCCGCGTTAGTTCCGCGTCGGAACTCGTATCAAAAATCACTCGCATTTTCGAAGTATCCATCTTTCTTGTCTAAGCTGAATAAAAAAAACAATTGAAAGTCGATAATCAAATGTTGCACATTTCTCAAAAGAAGAACTTCATAGGTGCCATTTGAAAAAAGTTTCACTCTAAAATCTCAAACCATGAAGGTTCTATGTCAATTCTAAGTACATATTACAATAAAACGGCAATTTCATAGTTTAACTCCTATTATTTTTGTCGAGCTTAGTGCTTTTCACATTTTTATGTTTTTGGTGGGAACATTATTACACCATTGTTACGTCTTGTAACCATCCAATCTTCATCGTATGTGGAGTCGTGATCTTTTATGGATATTTGATGCTCTGTCTACCCTCTAAGGCATGTAAGCATAATATGGTTTATGTATAGACGTATCGATGTATTTATGTTTGTAAACGATGGACTTACGTATGTGTGCCTCGGCTTCGCTTCAGCCCACATTCACACGTTCGTCCATCAGTGCCTCTTTTGCTGGCCGCTGCAGTAATGTTTTATTTTTGAAATTCATAAAGATATCACGAATTTAGTAGTGAGTATGTGGCAATTTAGTAATGAGTAAGTAGGGTTCGAAAAAGAAAAGGAGTTGCATAATGAAATTGAGTACAACACTCGTTTGGATAATATTATGGTTACTATGACACTGATTGTTTTAATGTTGGCAGAAACTTTTATAGCATGGGTGTAGATAAAGTTTCTTATAATCAACCTATAAAATTTATTATAGGACTTGAATAAATATATCGAATCAGCTACAATTTGTTTTGAATAAGTTTGATCGTATGGCCGAATCCCAATATAGGTATTCGGAATAAGCCATACGGTCAAACGTATCACTCATCGCAAACTCTAAAAAAGAATAAATGTAAATAAAAACCAAATTATTATGCGAAATTACAAAATTTTAAACGATATTTTCTTTCTCCTATGTTTTCTAAATCAAATCAAATTATTTATTTTTGCAGAAAACACTGTTACAATGGTGTTATTATATGTACATGTTTCAAGTGATTCCGTAAGGTTTGAGACCGTAAGGCATGCAAAATGTGTACAATCATGGTTTATTAAAATCAAGATTGACATTGAAACATATAAAATTATTTAAAATATTTTAAAATATTAAATTAATGTAATGTCCTCCTTAAAATTATATTAATATAGATTATTCAATAATCATTTATTTAATTCATTCAATAATAATAATGATAATCAATTTATTTCAATGTCATTCCTAGTATTATTACAATACAATACAATAAGATATAAATTATTTGAAGATACATGCATAATTGTTCTATTATTTGATGTCACTGTGAGGTCTTGAGTTAGGAAAATTTATCGTTTAAGTAGTCATTCAAATTATAGTAACATTTTTCAGCTAAAAGGCTCTTTAGATTTTTTTTAAATAAGGCAGTATTCATTGCCCTTATTTCTTTAGGTAGTTTATTAAATATTTCAGGAGCCATCCGAAACACACTTTTGTGCATTAATGTGGTACGGGTTTGGCACACACAGAGGCGAAGTGCGTCACGTTGTTGCCTATTATTGAATTCTGAGGCCAAAGTAAATAAATTTTGATTGACCTTAACAAACATTGAAATCTCATAAATATATAGGCTTGGGAGAGTTAGAATTTTGTAGTTCTGGAAATATGGTTTACAGGTCTCAACTATTTTAAGTCCAAACATAGCCCTTAAGCACCGCTTCTGTGCTTTAAAAATTAGGTCAACGTCAGTCGAATTTCCCCAAAAAATTACACCATACCTCAGGACTGGAGCAACCAAACCATGATATGCAGTTAACAAGGTGTTGATATTTGTTATCTGTTTTAATTCATGTAGCGCATATACTGATTTATTAATTCTTTTGCATAGTGTTTCAATCTGGAATTTCCATTTTAATTTGTTATCTACATAAAGGCCAAGAAATTTTGTTGTTTGTACGTCAGATACAGGTTCACCCTTATAGTTAATCTAAGGCATAATTGCTTTCATACGCTGATTAAAGTGGATTATTTTAGTTTGCCCTATGTTTGCCTGCAGATTATTAATGTCTAGCCATTTAATGATTGCATTTAGGGTACTGCTTATATCATGCTCATAAGACGCTCTGTCATTACATTTGATTGCAACGGTGCTGTCGTCAGCAAAGAGTGTCATTGGGTTTGAGTTCGCATTTGGAAGGTCATTTATGTATATTAAAAATAATGGTGGTCCCAGTACGCTTCCTTGCGGGACACCATATTGTATTTGACGTCCCTTTGATAAGTATGTATCCTCCATCTTAGTTCTAATATTAAGTCTGTTAATTTGTGTATACTGAGTGCGGTTTTTGAGGTAAGTTTCAATTAATTTTAAGATGTTACCTCTTATGCCATATGTCTCAAGTTTATCTAATAAGACGTCATGTACCACGTGATCAAAAGCCTGGGTCATATCCATAAAGATGGCGCAGGTTGGTATTCGCTTGTCGACATTGGACGTTATAATTTCCAAAAATTCATATATGGCAAGATTTATACTTTTGTTCTGCCTAAAGCCTTTTTGTTCTTTAGCGAGAATGTTATGGGTTTCAAAATATTTAACTAATTCATTACAAATATATTTTTCAAAATTTTTTGAGAAAATAGATATTAGGGCAATAGGTCTATAATTATTCATGTTTTCTTTACTCTCTCTTTTGTGTATCGGTTTAATAATTGCGACTTTTAACTTTTCAGGGTATACACCAGCTGCCATCCGCGGCTCCGCCCACATGGTATTAGTGATTCTTCCACAATCTTTATAAATTATATCATATGTCTTATTCTGATGTAGACTTTACAGAAATATAGCTTATTTCTGTAAAGTCTCATCAAAGTCCATTCAGTAGTTTTTGCGTGAAAGAGTAACAAAAATGCATCCATCCTCACAAATAATCATATATTATATAAAATATAAAAGTAAAAAGTAGTACCTTGAGCCACAATTTTATATACCTTTTTGTTAAAGTTTCAGCGAGCGAACCTCGTCGGTCAGTCTCAATGCACGTGCAATTTCAGGCTTTTAGGCTTTAGTTCAAACGTTAAAAGGAAGAAAAACGCTTGTTACTTATTTTTGTTCCATTTCTATTGCAGCTGCGGCTTTTGTTTCTATTCCACAATTCATTGTTATACCACACGTATACAACTGAAAGGCAATCTCAGGCTGAATGTCTCCTATTATAATGTTATTCCTGCAATCGTAAATATTATCGATTATTTCGATTAATCGATAATATTTACGATTATTTCGATTAATTATAATAGGAGACATTCAGCCTGAGATTGCCTTTCAGTTGTATACGTGTGGTATAACAATGAATTGTGGAATAGAAACAAAAGCTGCAATAGAAATGGAACAAAAATAATTTGAAGAACAACAGCTTCAGTTTCAGCATCATTTCATTCAAACTATATTATCTTAAGGTTTACCCCAAGCGTTGCCACATCAACCGTACCTGTGTTTTTCGCGTCAAATGGACTACCGTGCCTTATTTGCTATCGGATTTTGTGATCATTGCCGCTGAATCGCCGGAAAATCTAAAAAACCTCAGAACAAATATCGTAAATTTATAAGCTATTTTGGCTTCGTCTGTGTATATGTTTGCGTATATATCAATGTATTTGCGATGTCACAAAAAAAAATCGATATTAAACACAAACTTTTATTTACTTCAGAAAAAATAACATCCAACTGAGTGAGACATTTTCTTATAGTAAATCTTAAAAAAAAAAACATCTCAATGTTTTCATCTTACTTACGAAAACATAATCCCTTACTTAATTATGATCTTAAAAGGTATTCATCCACTGTCTTTCACCTCAACATTTTCAAAAGATATTTTTCAGAGTCCGTCTGTCCATTCCGCTCACTCATTAATCTGCTCGTTGGACAGTCTGTGACGAACAACTGGATAGATGGCATGAATGATGTTGAATCTTACTGGAAACTCTTCTGTGTTTTCAAGTTTTCTGAGATAATATTTTATAACGGTTTTTTTTATATTACCTAATAGGAGCTAGTGGTTAAAAAATAATAGCTGCACAGTTTAATTTTCAAGGTTAAGTAATACTTGCGAGGTCACTTCTTGGGTGGGTGATCCATTGCGCACCAAGGCTTCTCCGTGCTTCAGAAAACATTTAGAGCTTTTGGTCCCCGCTATCATTTGTAAAGGTTTGGCAGCCCTTACGGACAGTCAGAATCCGGGTTATTTGACATCAGTTTTGCCAAAGGGTATCGAGTTACCCAGTTACGGGGTTGTGGAAGTCAGATTGGCAGTCGATCCAAGTAAAATATTGGTACTCAGCTGCATCTGAATGAAAGCCAACAAAGGTATATTGATTGTTTTTATAGTACTTAAGAGGGAGTGGAGTGGCCCAGTGGTAACGGCACTACTTACGTGTCGCAGGTCGTGAGTTCAAACCCAGACAGGCGCCTTACTTTGTGTAAATTATTTGACCACCATTCCTCTTAAAACGGTGAAGGCATACATCGTGAGGGGGCTGGTCTGTGTTAACAAACTTACGCTTTGAGCTTTCAGCGACAATCCTCGTAGGGCTTGGCTTTGTCGATGCAGTCCTACCTTGTCCGTCTCCTTCAGAGACGGCAAGGTGGCGTGGTCTTGAGGGAGAGCGCTACGGTCGTGTAGATCCTCAAGGCAAGTGCGGTGATTTTCCTTCTCGTGGTTGCCACCCTGTTTTTGGTCTAATTCCCTATGAAATAGACGTAACAGAAATCACCGGGCGACGTAACACAGGGGTGGCGAGGTCATGCCCCTGGGTGTCCACCATTGAACGAGAACAATGATGGATAGCAATGACCTCCCGCGTGTTTGTGCCGTGCGCGGGGACCCGTACGGGGGGATGAAGGGATCCTGGTGGCTGAGCCGACGAGCGTAGGCGGTTTAACGTCTCTGAGGCAACACTTTGGCCCGGATTTCTCATCACACGGGAGGCCGTAGTTTAGCCAGCTACGGTCAATCGGCTGCGGGGTCCGGTCAGACGGCCCCCAGGCGAGTTCACTCCCATTGGGGGCTTGCAGGCGGCAGTGCTCGCTCGCATCGCTAGTGGTAGCGGTGTGGGTTGGTGCTGTGCAGTCTCGTGAGCAACTAATGGGGGGGGGCTATATCCCTCGACTAAACCCTGGTGCTACCGTAGCATCGCCACTTGAGCACTCCATGGCGGGTGGGGATAGTTGAGGGACGAAAATATTATCGGGATTTTAATGGATTTTAACAAAAAAAAACCACAAGGCGAAAGGACCGGCGAAAGCTGGGACTGCGCTCCAAAAGGCGGGACCGGCAAAAGCTGGGACTGCACACCAGACGGCGGGACCGGCGCAAGCCGGGACTGCATCTTCCCTAGCAGGAACGTCCAGAGGCGAGACTGCAGTGGGATCGTCTCGAGATGGGGCTGTGGTGGGACTGTCAATTGACGGTACTGCTGCGGCACTGTCGAGGGTCGGTACTGCTGTGGGACCACCGAAGGGCGGAACTGCAAACCAGCCCAACGGGCATAAGGGTACTGCCAAAGCTGGCGCGAAACGGGAGCCTTGCGTTAGAGGTCAAATGATCTCGGACCTTGCAGCCCCGGACGCGACCGGCAAAGGCAGCACCTCGTCGTCTCCTGGGGGCCGGCATGATTCAGGCTGGCTTCCGGTTGGACGATCTGGGGCGCAGCGGAAAAAGCGTCAAAAGCTGAGACAGCAGGCGGCTCTTGAGGGGACTCCTACGGAGGGCCCATCAAAGAGACCGCGTGCTGTTCTCAGCGGGGACAGCGGGGACACGGTGGCCAAGAGAATGAAGACCCAAGGGCATTCATCCTCAACCGGATCCTTTAGGGATGCGGTGGCGGCTGTGAAACTCGCTGTCGTCACAGTCAAGTACCCAGAGGAGTACTTGAAGGCGGAGGACTTGGCGCCAATCCAGGAGCTCATTATTGGGAAACTGGAGGATGCGCCGGATCCTCTGCCTGTTCTCACGGTTGCTCCCGGAGTCGTTGCAGGTGCAGTACATGTATCCTGCGACGACTCTGATGCAGCTTGCTGGTTTCGGGGTGCCATCCACAATGTGGAACTTGGCTCCCTGAAACTCAAGGTCGTCGACGCCAAGGACCTTCCAAAGCCAGTCAAAATGGCATGGAAGAGTCGCAACTTGGCGTTGCAAGACTCTGCCCGGGCCATTCGACTGCTCCAGCGACTTAACCCTGCCTTGAGGACGGACGACTGGAAGGTCGTGAATACTCTCACTGAGCAGACCGGCATCCGTCGTATCGTCCTCATGGACGGGGTGTCCGCTGGGGTCATCAAGGCCGCGGGCTACTCTCTTCCAGGAGGTATTGAACGATACTCGTTCAAGCTCCTGGAAGAAGACAAGGGAGAGGCGCCCACTGTGGAAGCAGAAGCGGAGCCCTCCGAGGATGGACCACCGCTTTGCGATGGGGCCATCGACGAAATCTCTGCTCACGACGCAGCGCAGGAGACAGAGGTTCAGACCGGGGCGTCAGAGGCAGACCACGAGGATGACATCCTCGGGGAATTCGACACCCTGGGGATTGAGTCGCCGACTGCTCTCGAGGAGAGCCAGGCGATGGAGGAGGGGCCTCAAAACTAAGGCCCTCCCATATCAACACAGGCCCATCAAAATCATCCAAGATGGAGGGACTAAGGTGTGTACAAATAAATTTGCATCATTGCAGAGCCGCTACTGCCCTTCTGGCTCGGCAACTGAAGCTTAACACATATGACGTTGCCTTGATACAGGAACCTTATCTGTATAAGGGGACTATAAAAGGCTTAGGTGGGACAGGAGGTATGGTATTCTATGACTGTCCAACTAATGACGCGAGGACTTGCATCTATATCAGGGGCGGTATAGAGGCAATGCCCTTACGTACTTTCTGTTACAGGGATCTCACAACAGCTTTGATCCAAGTGGGGACGGGAACAGAGAAAAGGAGAATTATCCTTGCCTCTGCCTATCTCCCATATGAACAAAAGGAACCAGTAACACCACTAATCAGAAGGCTGGTTGAATACGGCAACCAAGAAAACCTCGACCTGATACTTGGCTGCGATGCGAATGCACACCACGTCGTTTGGGGCAGTTCAGATGTCAACAAACGAGGGGAGGATTTGTTGGACTTTGTGGTAAGCTCTTCTTTACAAATCCTTAATGCAGGCAATAAACCTACTTTCAGGACCTCGGCGAGAACTGAAGTTATTGACCTGACACTGGCTTCAAACAGGGCCAGCGGTCATATTGAAAACTGGCATGTATCGGACGAAATCTCTCTGTCTGACCATAATTATATATGCTTTAGGTTTAGGACGGCGGGAGTAGCCGAAACTAGACGAAGGAGAAACCCAAGGCATACAAATTGGGACTCGTACAGGAGGGACCTAAAAATAAATCTAGGGAGCCCTAAAGGTAAGCTTAATTCCATACTAGATATAGAATTTGAAGCGGACAGAATCAAGATGGGCACCATCGGTGCATGGGAAGATAATTGCCCAGAGAAAAAGGCCTTTTGTAAAAAGGTACCAGGTGGACTCCTGAACTAGTTAAAATACGTCAGGAAACACGACAGGCCTTTAATGATGCAAAAGCCAAGAAGGATTTCTCAGGCTATCATAGCATGCTGACAAGGTACAACACGGCGGTACGCAAGGCCAAAAGAACTAATTGGCGGCAGCATTGCACCTCCATTGAAACTCTGCCAAATGGAATGAGGGTGTGCAAAGCAATGTCCATGACTAAGACAAACCCACTATCATCTATAAAGGATGAGAATGGGCATCTCACGGAAACTGGACAGGACACTCTGGGCGTGATGTTTAGGACTCACTTCCCGGAATGTATACTGCGCGACAGTGATGAAGAGGAACCAGTCACAAGGGACGAGCTCACAAGGCACACGTCCAAAAATAACTGGCTCACGGCAAAGAAAGTGGTAGATGAAAATAAACTAAAGCTTGCCATAGCGGGCTTCCAGCCTCTCAAATCACCTGGTCCGGATGGCATCTACCCAATACTATTGCAAGAAGGGGCATCTGTTTTGATACCCCATTTGAGCAAGCTCTACAGAGCCTGCATAGCCTTTGGGTACGTACCCAAAGCATGGAGGGAGGTCAAAGTCACCTTTATACCGAAGGTGGGTAGACCGACTTATGAGGAAGCTAAAGCTTACAGGCCCATCAGTCTATCATCCTTTCTCCTAAAAGCTCTGGAGAAACTGGTAGACAGGTACCTAAGAGAGGGACCACTTAAAGTATTCCCTCTACATCAACTACAGTGCGCCTACAGCCCTGGCAAATCTACGGAAACGGCATTGCACTATGTTGCGAGTCGAGCCGAGGCTGCGCTTGAGGGACAGGAGATATGTGTCGGGGCTTTCCTCGACATAGAGGGAGCCTTCGACAAGACAACATTTGAGTCCATACGCATAGCTGCAAAGGAACATGGCATCAATGATACCACGTGCAACTGGATTGACAATATGCTGAGAAGCAGGATAGTCAGATCGGAACTGATGGGAGACAGACTTAGTGCAAAAACAACAAGAGGTTGTCCGCAAGGCGGAGTGCTGTCACCGTTACTGTGGTGCTTGGTAGTAGATTCGCTACTTACCAAACTCAATACCGGACCATTCTACACAGTAGGCTATGCAGATGACATAGCTATAATGGTTAATGGTAAATTCCCGAACATAGTCTCTGGATTATTACAACAGGCATTGAGGATGACAGAAGAATGGTGTACTAAGAACCACCTCTCTATCAACCCAGGCAAAGCAGTCATTATTCCATTCACGAGGAAAAGACAACTAGGAAACCTAGGAGAGCCCTCCCTCAATGGAATAAAGCTGCCCTGGTCCACCGAAGTTAAATATCTGGGTGTAACGCTTGATAAAGAACTCAGGTGGAAAACTCATGTGGAAAATATTACGACAAAGGCCCTACGAGTTTTCGGCATGTGTCGCTCCACCTACGGTAAAACTTGGGGGCTAAAGCCCAAAGTGATACGATGGCTGTACCGGACAATGATAATACCTATTTTCACATACGGCAGCATAGTGTGGTGGCCAAGAACAAAGCTTGCCTCGTGCAAAGCGCCACTCACCAGGTTACAAAGAACAGTGTGTCTCGGCATCACGGGTGCTTTCAGGACAACACCTACGGCAGCGATTGAGAGATACCTTAATATCCCTCCTCTGCATATGATGGTTGAATTCGAGGCAAGGAAGACATTACATCGTCTTGCTGTTGCTGGACTATGGGATGCCTCTAAGCCAAAGACTAACCATACAAAGTTCGATGGGAATGAAGACCTGGATCGGGTAACAAGCATGATATCCGATAAAATGCAAACTATGTTTGTGTTTGAAAGGTCTTTCAAGGTCCAAATCCCTACAATAGAGGACTGGACGAAGGGAATCGATCCACCAGAACAAGATAGTCTGGTATGGTACACTGATGGATCCAAAATGGAATCAGGTACAGGAGCGGGAATATACGCAAAAGGTTACAAATGTAGCAGAAGCTTAGGGAAGATGGCAACTGTATTCCAAGCAGAAACATATGCCATAATAACCTGTGCTCAAGAGAATATAGATAGAGGAACCAGAGGCAAATCCATATATATTCTTAGTGACAGTCAGGCTGCAATCAAAGCCATGGCATCCTACAAAGTGGACTCCAGACTTATTCTGGACGCTATCCAGGCCCTAAACAGGCTTGGGAAGCATAACAGGGTAAGACTGATGTGGGTCCCTGGGCACAAAGGAATCCATGGTAACGAAGTGGCAGATGAACTGGCAAGAGAGGGCTCAGCAAATGATTTTGTGGGTCCAGAACCATGTGTAGGCATTTCGACGTGTCTCGTCAAAGCCACATTTAGGGAGTTTGCAGATCAAAAACAACGAAAACATTGGCTGTCTAATACCGGTCTACAACACTCCAAGAAATTCCTAGGCTCTACGTTCAAAGCCCGGGAATGCATTTGGAATATGAGCAGGGGGCAAATCCGTTACCTGCTTGGGGCCTTTACTGGGCACTTTGGAACCAACGACATGCTCATGAAAATGGGTCTAACCGCGACACCCATGTGCAGGTTGTGTGGGGAACATACGGAACGCATGGAGCACCTTCTGTGCACATGCGATGCACTGGCTGGTAAGCGAATGAGTCTCCTAGGGGTTGGATATCCATAACCAGAAGACTATAGGCTCATATCTCCTAGTCTCGTTGTAAAACTCATGAAAAGTGTTTTCAACGAGATCGGCGAGGAGTAAGTTATCTAGGGGAACACAATAGATCCCATGGGTCGAAGTGTCCGAGTTATTTCTCGGCCCCTCCACAAGATAAGATAAGATACATCGTGAGGAAACTGACATGTCCTAGAACCAAAAAACCGAAGACTTGTGACATCCACCAACCCGCACTGGGCCCGCGTGGTGGATTAATGGTGTCTCAGCAGTGGGTACAATATAAATCTGATGATGTTAAGAGGTCGTAAAGATCCGAGTTTTATTTTATGTTAAAATTTTGTTTTCGCAGTCATAGCTGTCCTAAGGCTGGGCTAAGGCCTCTTCCAAGTCTTACCTGGAACACGGTCTTGCTCTTGTTACCAGGTATATTTTCGAAATTCTAGAAATGATAATAATTATGTGCAATTTTTTTGTTAAAATGTCTTTTTAGACATAATTTTGGTGTGGGTTTAACCTACAGTTTAACTAAAATATGTGTATTCATGGACCAAGATAGATTAATTGATCAGTGTACTATGAATAATGTCTGGGTGTTATGAATCAAGTCAATCAAATCGGGCAATATAATGAATACTGATTTATACTTCTATAGTTATTACATTGCAGTTGGCAGTTGAGTGTGTCATGCTCTCTCAAATGTCTCTCTGATGGTGGCGCGTGTGTTGGATCATTCGGTTCCCTTCATAATGGTTGAGCTGGGTGGTGCCGATTCATGCGTCATGTTCGTGAACGGGCGCCGTCAGTTGGGATTGGTCATAACTCAACTGCTTCGGATGTTGATGTTTTTCTAGTACCTATTGTATAACTGCACAGTACATGTGTGAGTACTTTTAATACTTTATACCTTTACATAGTATAGTGTGTAGTGCTATTCTGGGTGCATTGTCCTCACATATGTGAATTTATTAATGTATGTACTCATGTACCTAAATATTGTAAAAATCTTTTTTTTTTTAAAAGAGTAAGTATGGAGTTTCTTGTGCATTCTTCTCCATAACAAGCTACTTTCCGAATGCACGGTAGAATCTTTTTTTTTTTAAATGAGTAAGTATGGAGTTTTTTGTGCATTCTTCTCCATAACAAGCTACTTTCCGAATGCACGGTAGAATCAACTTTTATTCCATGTAAATTTAAAAAGTATGGAGTTTCTTGTGCATTCTTCTCCATAACTAGCTACTTTCCGAATGCACGGTAGAATCAACTTGTATTCCATTTAAATTTAAATTGTGACATTCAAAAGTGCCGCTTGGTGGCCCAGTTGAAATAAATATCTTTTGTCTTTGTCTTTTGTCTTTGTCTTTATTGTCTGTTCATTATGAATATTGCTACGTAACGGTTGGGCATTCGATAATTTATTATGGTTCAATGAATTAGTCCAAGAGCTTAGAGCTTAGGGAGGAGCTAGTGACTAAATAATAACAGCCACATGCGTCGATCTTCAAGGTTAAGCAACGCTTGACGAGGTCGGTCCGTGGATGGGTGACCATTTCAACATACTGAGATTCCTCCATGCCTCGGAAAGCACGTCAAGCCGTTGGACCGGCCGTATTTGAAGATCTTTGACAGTCATTACGGGTAGTCAGAAGCTTGAGATCTGACACCAGTCTTGCCAAGGAGTACTGTGTTACCCAGTTACTGGATTGTGGAGGTCAGATAGGCAGTCGCTCCATGTAAAACACTGGTACTCAGCTGAATCCGATAAGACAGGACTTTTCCCAACATAGTTGGGAAAAGGCTAGGCAGATAGATAGAATTAGTCCAAGAGGTTAGGGCACCCCGACACGGATAGGTTAAGTTCGAAGGAGATAACGGGAGCTGAAGTAACTGAACTCAGCTCCTGTCATCTCCTTCATGTTATGTTTGGACTACTGTAGTGTATTATATTATCTGTGGTTTAGACACTTCAGACAGCAATAGAAGCTTCGCGCAGCGGGGCTCCGTTGACTTTATTGCTTAAATAGTAATCGTACTTAAGTACTAAGAATGGTAAGTTCTATTAACATAAATTCTATATAATGTAATAATCAATGTCAAAAATAAAATGATAAAAAATAAACACAACGTTTTACTAACCGGCCCTATAAGTGATGAGCATTATTCAGAAAAGCCGGTCAATTATAATTATTTCAATAGTATAATATTGCCTACTCATATTTGGCATTTTTCAAAATGCCCTTTCTTAATGAATAATGTCGTATTAATCAGTTGGTTACATATAATGGGTTTTTCAATAACGCGCGTACTTTGACAGCGCATAGCGGCCATCTTGGTAAAACGATAGCTGTCAAATTGAATGTTGAAATTCTTTACGCCCGACACCATACGGCAAGTGACGTAGATTCCAAAAAATATACATTTTTTTTTTTCAATGAATTTGGTAGGTTTAGGTATCATAAATAAATATATCGGGATACTTACACTATTGTTTTTATAATCAATTTGCCTCGTGTTATGTTTGGTCATGGTCACCTCATTAGAAAGAGACACACTACCATCGGGAGCCCTCTCGCTCGAACCGGTTTTCGCGCCATAGTGCACAGTCTAGTAGTAAGAAGTATAAGGTCTTTGATGAATACATGTTACGTGAACGCTACACGCTTCAACTACGCGTAGAAATTGTTAAAATTTATTATCAAAATCAGTGCTCTATTCGCTTAACGTTCCGTGCATTGCGACAATTTATGACGTTCATGGCCATCGACCGATATCGTTTTTTTATGGCATAGGTTAGATGGTATCGATCTCACAAACATGTGGTTCCAACAGGATGGTGCCCCTTGCCATACAGCACGGGCAACATTAAATTTATTGGATGAGAAATTCGAAGGCATCGTCGTCTCGCGTGGTGGCGACATCAACTGGCCACCGAGATCGCGTGACTTAACACCGCTCGACTACTTTCTGTGGGGTTCCGTAAAGTCTCTAGTCTATGCAGACAAACCACAGTCAATTGCCACCCTGAAGACCAACATAACTCGGGCTCTTCGTGAAATTGAGCCCCATTTATGCGAAAATGTCATCCAACATTGGTTCACCAGGATACACCACCTACAGCGGAGTCGCGGCGGCCATTTGGCTGAAATTATATTCCATACATAATGTCAGCGAATATCCTTTAAAATAAAATAAAAATTGTGGCAATATCACTTAAACAGGTTATTTTATTTTATTTTTAAGTTCGAGCGCTCTTAATGAAAAACCCTTTATAACAGTTGGACACAGTTCAACTACTCACCATAAGCGCTTGATTGGGATTCATTACTAACAATTAAATAATTTTCTTAAGGGATGTCAGTTCAAGTCAGTTTGACGGACCTCCACGAAGCAGTCCTCGTGGAGACCTCGCTATGACAACGGTATAAACTTTCGATTAAATAATAAGCTATAACTATAGCCAGTTTAAAGATTCGATGTGAAGTAGAATTGGAGAACATGACATAGAATATAGGGTAAATTCTGTCTACTACAAACAATCAATCTGCCTAGTCTTTTCATAAGTATTGTGAGGACTCCTCACCTATTTAGAGGCAACCGCCTTGCCTATTATAAGACCGGCGACAGATAACTATTTAGTTTTGGAAGATTCTAATCAGAACGTTAAGAAAATAATTGAAGATGTTTTGTGTAGCTTTGCTTGTCACTTCTTTAAAGGTTGCCTTAGGGCAGGGATGTTCCCGCATTGTCAATGCGGGGGCTCAGTAACCGTGGCTTGGTCACCCACGGTGAAGCGAAGAGGAACCCGAGGAGGGGCCGCTCGTCAGGGCTTTTGCCGATAAGCCGACGACGTAGCGGCCAACATGTAGGTTGCGGGGCTGCCTAGGCGACATCGCAACTGAGGCGGGCCGCGATGTCGTATGGGGTCTTCCATACCCATACGATATCGCGGCTGAGAGTTGGAGGCCGCGGCGGGAGAGGAGTATTGCGGTGCGCCGCTCACCCTACCCTCCGCGGCCTAGACGGGGTCGCCACCGTCTGATGGCGGACACGGTGGGGCCGCAGGGGAGGAGGAGTGCCAGTATAGCGTGGGCCGCTCTCCCTATCCCCTGCGGTCGAAAAATGGTAGGTGGCGGGGCCATTGACCCTTACCCGTCACAAGGGGAACAAGGGTGTCTTACACGGGGTCGTCTGGCACCCATGTGCTGGTTTGGTCCCTGGAGTGGTCACGGCGCACAGTGCGTTCTGGTGCGCCGGTAATGGGGGGTACTCCCATTACAGAGGAGAGTCCGGTGACGGACAGCCGCGGCGGGTTCGCGGTGAGTGCTAACGCGTACCCGTGTTCCCGCCATAAGCGGCACAAGAGGACACCGTGGAGTTTTAGTGGGTTAGAGTCCCACATAACTGCGCTATCTCCCCGTGGTAGCGCAGTATGCATGAGCAATTTTAAAAAAAGCTGCTGCTGTTACTGCAAAGATTGTCAAATGACAGCCAATGGGTGACACGTTCGTGATTCGGAATGTACGTTAATTCCGAATCACGAATGTATGGACAAAATGGTCACCCATCCACGAAAAGATCTTGGTAAGCGTAGCTTAGCGTTGTTATTATCTACCAAGCTGCACAGTTGCTCACACCACAACCAAAAGCAAAAATGTGTACAAACATAACTTACAACCTTTCCCGCTTTCCTTTCAGGGAATAAAGAAAACACTTTTAAAACGAATAAGACAGTAAAATAAATGGACAGTAACAAAGGGTAGGAGGATACACAACACCCTTACACAGCTGCATGAAGAGCCTTAAGTGCTTACTCGTGTCAGGGCTGCTGTCAAGGGCCGTAGAACTTTTCCTTAACGAAAAAAAAACGTTGTTAGGTACTAGTTGTTTATAAGGTGTACGTTTTAATATATTTCTTTGTTTAGTTTATTTGTGGAAGTGGATAACTGGTACTTTGAGTATTTTTGCATAACATATTATTTTATTATCTGTGGATTTTTTTTCCGGGACACATGGAAAACAGTGTGAGTAATAAAGAAAGTCTTTGATAGCGGAAGTCGTTGGAAAAGACTCAGACTTTATTTACAATCATTTTCAAACTCTTTGAATTACTTGAAGTGAATGAGTGGCTAAACACGGCGATGTCTCTTCTACTGGATGATCATAGGCAAAAGTGATCAGAGGTCAGCTAAAAAGCTTCTCGACAAAAAGAAGGAAGAAGGAAATTATTTTTTAAGAACAAAGTCACCCGTTATGAGTTCTTTGATTTGCGTAAACGTCACAGTGATCTTCTAGACTATGCATGTTTCTGACACTTTTAAAATAAATTTGTCAAAATCACACCATCAAAAGACAACGACATGATCTACAATAATGTTTGAGTTTGCCCTTTTCCCACATTTGAGTTTGGGTCTTTATATTCAGCTATCTTCTGCCAGAGACTTCGCCCACGTGAATGTTGAAAATTATCCCGAGGGAACACATTCCCAGGATAAAAAGTATCCTAGCTATTTTTGACTATAATTTATCCCTGTGCTAAATTTCATCCAGATCCGGCCAGCTGTTTGAGCATGAAGAAGTAACAAACATAAAAACACACACTAACAAACTTTCGCCTTTATAATATTAATTGTGGTATTATAAAAGAGACATAGAAGAAACCATACCATACTACACCAAACCACCACATCACCACTATAGAAGAGACCATATCGAATATATATATGTCGACGCAAGGCTAACTTAAACTTTAAAAATATTAACTTTAGGCTAAAACTTAACAGTTAAATATGACTGGATAGGTTTAAATTAGTAGAGATTTGATTATTCAAAGTCAAAGTCAAATATATTTATTCAATTAAGCCAATAAACGGCACTTTTGAACGTCACATAAATTAAAATTAAAAATTAAAAGTAATAAATAAAAAAAATAATTAAAAGTAATAAAAAAAAAAAAATAAGATAAAAAAAAAAAATATGATTCTACCGTGCATTCGGAAAGTAGATTGTTATGGAGAAGAACGCACAAGAAACTCCATACTTACTCTTTTATAAAAAAAAAAAATTGGTGTTTTACAATATTAACATACGTACATACATTAATATATGTGAGGTCGATTCACCCAGAATAGCTCTACACACAGGTATAAAGTATTAAAAAGCATTAACAGGAAAATTAATTAATTTGATAAGTAGGAACATGGTTCTCACATACTTACAAATATTACAAACATAGGTAAAATACCTAATATTTGTAGTCAGTTTGCTACTTTTCAATTTAAAAGTCTGTGTTATGACTCGCAGTTACTTTATCAGTGGTTTACTGAAGTTTTCTTCAAACTTAGGTTAAAAAACAAGTTATCTATTGCTTAATTCATTTCTTAATAAATAAGCGATTTGCTTCAGTTTAATAATTATTTTTGGTTGATATTTTTGAACTACTGTTGGTCAAGCGGCATAACATAGCGCGTGACTATTAAAATGTTTTAAGCAATAAATAATTAACTCAATGTAAAATCGAGTGATAAAAATAGTAAAACGAATTAACAAATCATAGTTTGTTACTTTAATTAATTTTACCTGCAATTTGTAAAAAATAATAAGTGTAATGACTTCGCAACGACGACGCCATTATTGCCATTGCTGGTATTGACAAGACGAGCCGCTACAAGCCACAAAAAAAAACGAAGGATTTGTAAAGACTGCTGATGTTTAATTACAATATCTTGTGAGTACGATTTGTATTATTTATTTAGATTTTGAGGCTTTCTTAATTGTAAGAATAAAAACATAAGCAAATAAATTGGGTGTATTCGTTTTTGCAATGTTCGAGCCTAGCGGTGGAGATGGTGACGTCAGCTCTGCTGACGTTACGGTTTCTAAAAATCCGAATGGTCCCGGTATTCCTTTATATATTATATATTCAAAATAGTCCCTTCTAGTTTCAGTACATCATGGTCAAAGCTTCAGCCTTGTTTTTGAAGTGCACTAAGATTGATTTACACCAACCAGGTGGCCTGTTCTCGGCATGCTTAAAATTTTCCATTGTTATTTTTATTTTCTTTCCATTCATTAATTTTCGCTTTATTCTATTGATTCATTGAGATGGAGCTTCATTTTCTTTTATTATTGCTACAGTATTGAGTGTAGTCATAGATTTGTGCTGCCAAACACCAAATCGTTGAAATTAATTTCAGACATTTCAACTATCATTGAAACTCTTATTTAGTAGGGTTTTTTTGTGTCGCCGGTGGTATATTTATAGACCAAAAATGTAAAAAGTAACATATATCTAAATTTTAATCATAAATATCCATTTAAGTAAGAAATAATAAAATAAAAGAAAAAAAAGTGTATATTCGCCACAAAAACGACATAAAAAATTGTAGATTTTTACTTGTACATACATACATAAACTCACGCCTTTTCCCCGTTATGTAGTCGGAAACTACATAACGCCACCTGCTACGATCCTTACATACTTATTTTGCTTCACACACATTCATACATCTAGACATACACACACGCTGGTTATGGGTACTGCGCACTTGGCATTTTTCCTTGTATTAATCCCTTAACGATAGTATTAGTAAGTACTTACATTATGTTAGTAAAGAAAATTAAGATTAAAATAAATACCAAATTTGAGTACCTATTAGGATGATTGATAAGTAAAAGCAGATGCATGTCGTGACTGTGGCAAGTAGGTTTCCACTCAGCATAATGCCCTACGGAAACCAAAGCTTGTTGCATCTAATATAATCTATACTAATATATAATATAATATTATAAAGCTGAAGAGTTTGTTTGATTGAACGCGCTAATCTCAAGAACTACAGGTTGGAATTGAAAAAATATTTTGTGTTGGATTGTACATTTATCGAGAAAGGTTATATATAGGCTATATATCATCACGTTACGACCAATAGGAGCGAAGAATAAATGAAAAATGTTGCAAAAACGCCCAAAATTAAACCTTTTTGAGAGCTTCTGTTGTGTGCGCTGCGTAAGCGGTTAAAGTTACGCAACATTCATGTATGTAGGGTAGGTAGGGTAGGGTAGGTAGGTAGCCAGTTGACGGGAGCAAAGCCGCGTAGGACAGCTAGTACACACAAATATAGAAAGACACAATATAAAAAAAATATAGAAAGTCTAGTGGATGCCACGCGGTTTCACCCGCGTAGTTCCCGTTCCCGTGGGAATACAGGGATAAAAAGTAACCCATGTCACCCGGGGATAGTGTAGCTTCCCAGTGTTGAAAGAAGTTTTGAATTTAGTCTAGTAGTTTTTAGTTTATTCGTTACATACAAAAATACTAATCTTTCCTCTTTATAATATTACTAGCTGACCCCCGCGGCTTTGCTCCCATCAATATTATAGCCTATGTTACTCGAGAATAATGTAGCTTTCCATAGATGAAAGAATTTTTTAAATCGGTTCAGTAGTTTCGGAGCCTATTCGGTACAAACAAACAAACAAACAAAAAAATCTTTCCTCTTTATAATATTGGTAAAGATGGTATAGATAAGTATAAGTAAATAAGTGTAAGTATAGATTAGTTTAGATATAGATAATATAAACCACTACATAAATATGTTGTTAATAAAACGGAGGTAGGTAACAATACAAAGTAAAAAAAAACAAATTTGTGGTCTGATCCCCTCAAATCTGTGCGCTGTAGCGCAAACCCAGTGGGCTATGACGTTTTAAAGTATACTAAAGACTATCTACAGTATTGTTTATCCTTGTCCATTTTAAATCTATCCAAAACATTTCGCACCCTTAGTAATATAAAGGCTTAAAACAAAAAAGTAGTTTTTTGGGAACACGTGTTTAAAGATTTGGAATTGTTGCATTCCAGCTTATTTTTCTAATAAATTAGTTATAAATGTGATTTTCTGCATATTTATTATTCGATACCTAGACTATAAGTAGCCATTCAAAAAATAAATAATATTAAGTAATTCTATAAATTATAAGTATTTAAAAAAACACTTTCAAGTTAGGCTCATAAAGTACATAAAAATATAACATTAATGTGGACCTATTTAAGTTTGATCCAGTATATTATTAAAAGGCCTGTCACTTTTTAGTTTTTAATCTAGTTGGTACTCTATATCATAAAACCAAACTGTAAGTATGAACTAAATGTTTCTATTTTAAAATAAAATATCAGATAATTCGAAAATAATACTTTAATAATCAGTCAAAAACTTTCTTTTAATCAACAAAAACAGGAGATTTTTTTTTTAAAAAATTTCCCTAACAAAAAATATTCATTATACAAAATAAGAAAAAAATAATAGGTAGTACTTTTACGAAGTTATCAGTCTAATCTTAACCAAAATATCTCTAAATTAAAACAAATTTAATAATATCATAAAATTAAGACAACATGACATTGTAATACGAAGCATAGTCTGGATCTATCAATTGTTTATCAATAAGATCCTTGAGATCTTTTTTTTAGCAGTACTTAGTTGAAGTGGCTCTAAGTATGCTTTTTGCATGGTTATTTCCTCAATATCTGGCAACCTTTTCCTCTTATTACGAACATTAACTTTCTTAAAATCATCCCTGTATGAACACTTGTAATAAAATGAAAAGGGGTAATTTTGGTAAATTTCAGTGCTTTAATGCTATTCCATACTACATTATTTTTCTCTTCATCGGTATTAAAATTATAGCCCCAATTTTCTTGCAATTTCTGAAGATCATAAAAAAGCTAATTATTAAACTATGAACTTTAAATGGACTACCAGTTTTCCTTTCTCTTTTGATTGCTGATATGTACTGAACTGGCGAGTAAATTGGTCCAGTTTTTAAATCTCTTGTTACCTGCTTTTGAATCAAACTGTGTACATTATCAGCTTTATTTTGTGTGTGACCTTTTATCAGATATTTTTGTGTTATTGATGACAAATTATTTATATTGGCAACAGCATATAAGTATAAAAAAGTGAGATATTTATTTTTGTTTTGGCGACAACAGTTATCAGATATGAATGTTATATTTACTTCCCTCTCCCAAGCTTCTTCACACACCATCAAACACAGCTACCTATCTCCGTAGCGCCTCTTTTAGCTTGAGGCTCATCCCAAAAATAACAATGAACAGTTTCATAGCTTTTAGAGATATCCATTGTTGACTCATTATCCTCGTGAATTTTACTCAATTCAGTTACAGTGAAATTATAACTATTAAGTTTTGATTTATAATAAAATGCCGAAGTTTCACTATTCGGACTTTGCATAATGGCTTGTACATCATAGCATACACAAATATTGGACTCATCAATGTTCTTTCTATCATTCTTTTTTTCTTCTCTGCTTAATTCCTTTTCTTCTAAATAGGTATTATATTTATCTCTCAGTTGCTGCTTCTGTGGTTCAGTAGAATTGTGGAACTGTAGACAAAGATTGCATTGATCTTTTTTGGGCCGATAAAAGCCCAAATTAAATTTTGTGTTAAATATTTCATAAAACGTGTGATAGAGTCCAGCAGGATGAGACCTGTCCTTTTGCAAAACTTCGAAATCTCTAAAGAGCTCTGCAATGCTTTTGCCACTGCTAATTTACTCTCTAGACGTAGAAGCTCTTAGGTAGTGTGATTCAATGCGAGGTAGAATTTATAACGGCTGGGTTCGGTGAACGTTGACGAAGGTTTTGATCTTGATTATAAGTGGGATCGTCATCACTGAGATCTACGTCACTTTCTCCCGATTGCAGTGGAGAAATAGAGTAATTAAGAACCGGTGTTCGGGGTCTAACTGATGGCGACTCGTTACAAATCGGTGTCATTAAGGATGGTGAAACATTGGTTCTCGAAGTACTAGGCCGTGGTTCGGCGTTTTCATCTAAAGATGGTCGCTGATCGTAAGAAGAGCTTCTACTAGAATTACTGCTGGATCTAGAACTTCTAGAGATACTAGAGCTGGACGAACTTGAGCTAGAAGAACGACGGCACGTGATGGGTTTCTGAAGAGATGACGTCTTAGTACTACTTCCTATTACTTCGTCATATCCTACAGGAGCAACCCAATACTGTGATGGTATTTTCTCTCCAGAACTATTAGAACCAATTGGTTGCTGCTGAGTAACAGCGGTTGTATGTTGTTCTGAACTAGTAGGTTCCAACGGTATGTTTTCATTTTCTTCGTTACAAATAACCTAAAAAAAAATATTCTGTAAATCACTAGGTATATCGTTGAATACATTGACAAATGACTATAATGATTTAAATGACAAAATACAATAATAAAAATTACGTTTTCTGTTGCTAAAGATCGATCATTCTCACTGCCGCATTCCAATCTATGGTGACTGGTTGAATTTAGTAGTTTCATAATTCTTCTTGCCCGGGAATCCATTTTTCTAAAAATAATTTAAATAAGTTAACGTACTTAATATTAAGAATATTATTTAATAGCGTATCTACTTAGGAAAACAATTGAAAATGCACTACCCACCTATATATTGTATCGGTATAACGTTAAAACTTATAATATTTATACAACGATCAAGAATTACCACCTATCTGGTAAAAATGATTTGGATTTCTGTTATTTACCAAAACTTTATTGTTTATCTGGCACTTTTTAAAGGCCGAAGTAATAAAATAAAGAGTATTTATCTGACGTAAGAGAAGTTCATTCACCTCTGTAACACCTTCATAATCTAATATAGGATATATCTAAATCACGTGCACTTGACACTCTCGATTAAGTATCCCTGAGTTTCCTTTAAGTACTCACTACGAGCGACGAAGCTGTGTGTTTGACGGGCCATGACAAGAAAAGTTTATGAAATATGTCACTTACAACTATCGGCAACTATGGAGAATGTTTTCATGTATATTACAAAAGACTTGTGTTCCTCAACGAGTTAAGCAGGCATTTTTATTTTATAGAACATTTTGCTAGTAATGTTTAATAAAGTACTTAATTTAATAAAGCTTCAGAAGTTCTTGGGATAAATCTGTGGGATTCTGCTGGATGCGAAAATCAGATGGCCGGTGATGTAGCAATGTTTGGAGGAGACTTTTGTCCAGCCAAAGCGTCTTTCAACGATACAAAGTTCTTTTATTTTGCAAAAGAAACATAAATAGTGACAATGCTGATTACAGAAGCGCAAGACAAAAGTGTCATTCGATTTAAGTGATGGTGATGGCCGAAATGCCAAAATGTAATTGAATTGTCATCACATTTCAATAGCACTTATCAATCCCATTCACTTTCACTACATTTTGCCAATCGCAATCGCGACGCTTTAGTTGATAAAATCTCACTTATCTAAAGCTCCTGGTATCTTGATAGGGCCCTAGAAATCTACGCTCACCAGGGATTATGAGACTACTGAGTGACATTATCATCACCATCATTACAGCCAGAAAACGTCCATTGCTGAACATAGGCCTTCCTCAAGTGTCTTTCATCCAGCGGATCTGTGAAACCTTCACCAAGTCAACATGTTAAGTACTGCGATATAAAACTATCCTTTGTGAATACACCAATTTTCTAATTTCCGTGAAGTCAAGCATTAGGATCATTAATTGGATATTTAATTACAATTTGCGCAGGATAGCTTCGGGGTTATGAATGAGTAAACTAATTAGTTCTACGAAAAATGACCCAATGAGCTGCGTAAATTGCAAACCATTAACCAATATCCAGCTAATTGAGCTCAGTTTAAAGCTCAGTTTACAATAATAATACACAGAGTATATTGTAATATTCGCCGATAAACTTCGGGACGATATTGCAATAGCTAAAATATTCAGCTACAACAATTATCCCACTGTTCTTCTTCTGTGTGGCCTCCCTCAGGACGGTCAAAGTGACCGTCTTCTGCTTAACCGGACTTCCCTGTGGAGTTAGTCTCCACAGGGAAGTCCTATAATAGGCTTTATAGCCTCTAGCCAGGCACAAAATTACTAAATCTAAGCGACAACCCTGTGGGGTCGAACCTCAGCTCAGGGCGTCACTGGGAGGAAAACTAAGGCTGGGTCTTAATAAAGTGACTCTACCATCCGTTCAGAAAAAGCCTACGTGGAGAAGAACGGACAAAAAACTCCAATTAATTAACTAGATTCTAACTAAGGCACAGCATTGCGCGGGCTGGCTTGTATATCTTGGCGGGGACGTAGCGGCGGGACTCAGCGGTGAGGACGGAGCGAAGGCGGTCTGTGTTTTAGAATTGTGCTGGTCTTTTTGTTATTCTCTTGGAGCAGGGTAATCGCGTCATCGGGGATGGAGAGAGTGAGCCTTGGTCGACGATCTTGAGATATTAGGGAGGGTTCATAGCGGGAGACCGCTTGAATTAAGGGGTTCGAAAAAGCGCTTGGTAATGCGCTTCATGAATTGCTGAATTGTGGGGATTCTAAGATCGACATGGAGTTCCTGATTACGAGCGTAATAGGGGGCTCCCGTGATTTTATGGAGGAATCGGCTTTGTATAACCTGAAGCTTGTGAATGTTGTGGGGCTTTGCGTGTGCGAAGACAGCGCAGGCATAAGTCATGATGGGACGGATGACCGCAGTAAAAATGCGCGGCTTGCACCTAATTGACAAGCTGCTGCTTGCGTTTACCAACCCATGAAGTCTGCCCATAGCGAAGGTGGCTCGTGAGCACGCCGCCTTAATGTGCTTGGCGAAAGTGAGATGATTATCAAGGGTGACACCTAGGTACTTGGCTTGCTGCTTGCTGAAGTTTATATAGCTTTTATATTAAGCCATTGTGCCAGACTTTTTCGAACGCTTTCGCTGTGTCAAGAAATCCGTCAACAGACCACGCTGGAAACCAGCACTAGTGTGTTCGACGATACGGTGAACTGTTGTCTTGTTGGTCACTTGTTGTTCAAAACTAATTTCTTATTGAACTGGTGCGTATATTAATCGATTTGCTGTTTTCGCCAAATGTCGCAGTTATTTATCCTATGAATGGCTCATCATCATCATTTTAGACGAAAGACTGCTGACAAAACCTCTCCGAAACGTTGCCTCATCGACAAGTCCGGTGCTTCTCGCAGCAAGCAGGAGTAGGAAGTCTTGGAACGGTTTATGATGCTTATACGATGAGATAAAGAACAAATGGGATTCGCTTATCATAAAAGTATGTTTCTGGTGTTTTTTTAGGAGGTTAGACCAGTTTTCAGACTTATATTTTTTTGTTATTTTTTTATTATTTGAAATAGGCTCGCTCTTGGCCACTATCTCACTTGATGGTAAGAGATGGTCAACGTTGAAGTACGCCTGTCTAGAAGTGACCTATTTGATCTTAACTTAAATACCCCTAGATTGCAGCTATCGGGTAACACAGACCCCGGCTTTAGGTACTTTTCACGTTTAGCAAATTATTTTCTGAGCAAGAGTCTGATAAAAGGATACGAGATTACTGCTCACTACATAATTCGCTTGCAGAAATCATATAGGTAGGTAACAGACGCACCATAATACCTAACATGTTAACATATTTCAACTAACTACACCGTTTGAGGCAAAGGAATTAATGATGTAATAGCCCTGCATTAGGATTATGATGACTTTATCCTTGAACCTGAATTATCGTCGAATCACGATGACTTTGCGCTGGAAGCCACCCATAACTAAAAAACTGTAAACCAAAAATACAAAACCTAATTCCTTCTACTACAATGCACCAATACGTCTATGTTCCCAACCTAATACCGAGAGTGATATTCGAAACTAATTTCTCGTTGGAAACTTGTAGCTTCGTCTTGCATCCATTGAATATTGAAATGTATTGTGTATAATGAATGTCCGTAATAAAGTATTTTATGGTAACATTTAATAATGTATGGCAACACAAGTCGTTCTTATGCTTCCTGTGGTTATGGCCGGTGTGGCTGGTTGCGTTAACTCCTATTTTGTTGTTTGCTCGCTGAAAGCCATGTAAGTCTTCACTAATAAACATAGTTACGGACCACACGCAGTTTAATTTAAGTCCTAACAGGTTATGGGCCCAGATAAGGTCATAACTCTGTTCTAGGTGAAGACGCGTAACACGAGGCGGCGTGGTTTGTGAGGTTATCGGTGGCGGCGGCGTCGGACAAGGCGTTCTGAGGTGTTGGTGGCGGGTGCAGTCACTGATCAGGCGTTGGTGTTGTCGAGCGGTAAAGTTTTGTTGATTTCGGGTCATGGATCAACTAGGGAACACAACCACGGGGGTCATCAAGTTGGAGGGTCAGCGAAATTGGAACTTGTGGAAGTTCCAGGTGTCAGTTCTGATGAGGAGCATGGAAGTATTTTCGGTTGTAAATGGTACCGAAGTGAAATCTGAGGCAAACCGTGAAGAGTGGAGCAAAAAGGATGCAAAAGCTCAGAGTCTTATAGTCACGAGGCTCAGTGAGGGTGCTATGCTGCACATCTTGACATGTGAGACGGCTTCGGGTATGTGGAGCAAGCTACACAGCGTTTACGAGCAGAAGACAAGTACAAGTATACACATGTTGCAGCAGCGCTTCTTCAATTTTAAGTTTGATGAAGGTAATGACATGTCAACATTCCTGGCTCAAATACAGGAGATGACCAGTCAGCTCAAGGATGCTGGAGAAGGTGTCTCAGAGAAGTTTATAGTTACAAAGGTGCTGATGGCTCTGCCGGACAAGTACAAGCACTTCATTTCAGCGTGGGAGTCGGTGGATCCTGCAAAGCAGTTGTACGATGAGCTTGTTGGTCGCCTTCTGGTGGAGGAAGACAGAATGAAGTCTAGGAGCAGCAGTGATTGCCTAGAAGATGTGGCTATGGTTTCAGGTACAAGAAAAAGTAATTTTAAATGCTTTAAATGTGGTCATCCAGGACATATTAGTAAAAATTGTAACAACAATAATAGTAAAGTTAGTAATGAAAAGAAATGTTTCATATGTAATCAAATAGGTCACTTTAAAAGGGAATGCCCTAAACGTAAAGGTAATGTTATGCACAGTAAGGGTAATGGTAATGCATTCATTGTAAATGCATTATTTCTGAACGAAATGAATAAAAATAACAATAGTTGGTTAGCTGACAGTGGAGCAAGTGAACATATGACATTTGAGAGAAATATTTTTATAAACTATAATAAAGTTTCAGAGGGAAATAAGTTTGTTATTGTTGGGGATGGGCGAAAATTACCAGTTGTAGGTATTGGGGAGATTCAATTAAAAGCATTAGTTGGGAAATCATACAGGGTATCCACATTGAGTAATGTATTACATGTACCAGGTTTGAAAGTTAATTTGTTTTCGTTACCATGTGTTGTTCGAAAGGGATATACAGTTAGGATGAAGTTGGATTCATGTCTTTTGGAAAAGGACAATAAACTATGTGCAACAGGGCATCGTGAAGGTCCATTGTATGTCATGGATTTTATTTTTGAACATAAGGTAGCAGCTGTGTTGTCATTGAATGAATGGCATGAGAGGTTATGTCATCAGGGAATAGATTATGTCAAAAATGTGTTAAATGAACGAGGTATACAGTTCCATCCTGAATATAAGCCATGTACATCATGTTTAGAAGGTAAAATACACAGGTTGCCTTTCAAGGAGAGTGAATTGCATACAACAAGGGTTTTACAGTTGGTTCATGCAGATGTCTGTGGGCCGATGGAGGTTGAATCTGTGGGAAGGTCTAAGTATTTTCTATTAATTAAAGATGATTTTTCTAATTATAGGCAGGTCTTCTTTTTAAAATGTAAAAGTGATGTTATAAGTAAATTAAAAAAACCGGCTAAGTGCGAGTCGGACTCGCGCACGAAGGGTTCCGTACCATCAACGTTTGTTGTATGGTAGCCCCCCTTAAATATTTATTTTTATTTTGTTTTTAGTATTTGTTGTTGTAGCGGCAACAGATATACACCACCTGTGAAAATTTCAACTGTCTAGCTATCACGGTTCATGAGATACAGCCTGGTGACAGACAGACAGACAGACAGACAGACAGACAGACAGACAGACGGACCGCGGAGTCTCAGTAATAGGGTCCCGTTTTTACCCTTTGGGTACGGAACCCTAAAAAGTACATAACATGTTCTCAAAATCAAACTGAACAAGTGATGAAAGTGTTCCGTACTGATAATGGCAAAGAGTTTGTGAATGAAAGTGTAAAGCAGCTTTTAGATAGTTATGGTATTGAACATCAGACAACTGTGCCCTACACGCCAGAACAAAATGGTAAGGCTGAGCGTGACATGAGAACATTAGTGGAGGCTGCACGGTCAATGTTAGGGGCAAAGGGTCTGGGCAAAGAACTGTGGGCAGAAGCTATTAATATGGCAGTATATGTTCTTAATAGAACAAGTAAAAGTAGGTTGGTAGGTAAAACCCCCTCCCAGGTGTGGGAAGGTGTTGACCATGATATAAGGGAGTTATCACATACATTTGGTACTGATGTGTTTGTACACATTCCTAAGCAAAAGCGGCTTAAGTGGGACCCAAAAGGTGAGAAAGGTATATTTGTAGGTTATGAGGGTTCAAAAGGTTTCAGAGTGTATTATCCAGAGAGAAAAGGGGTATTTGTTAAGCGGGATGTTGTGTTTGTTGATAAGTATGAAAAGAATAGCTGTGAAAGAATGGAGATTGTGGATAACATGATACAGGAAGATGTTGTTATGTTAGATATGCAGGAGAAATCTGATATCTGTCAGGAAGAAACTGTAGTGAGGGACACTAGTGTTACAGAATTATGTGAAAGAAGGGAGTCCTCTAACCAGGAATCAGTCGAATCTGAGGAGTTTTTGACTGATGAAGAAAGTAATTTTGAGATAAATAATGAAAAGAAAAAAAGGAGTGGAAGAGAAGTTAGAATACCTAAAAAGTATGCTAGTGATTATGGTATGATTGCATTAGAAAATGAACCTCGAAGTTATAAGGAAGCAATGAGCTCGGAAAAGGCAGGTAAATGGCAAGAGGCCATTGACCTAGAGCTCCAACAGCTGATAGAAAATAATACTTGGTCTTTATTATCTGAGGTACCAGAAGGGAAGGAAGTTGTGAGTACTAAATGGGTTTTCAAGGAAAAGAAAGGGGAAGGCAGTGAGAGTAAGTTTAAAGCTAGGTTAGTTGCAAGGGGCTTTGAACAAAGTTGTGATGATATTTATGATTTGTATGCACCTGTGGCAAAATTAAATACACTTAGAGTTTTCATAGCTGTTGCTACCAAGTTAAATTTGCAAGTAGGTCAAATGGATGTATGTAGTGCATTTCTCAATAGTGAGATTAATGAGGAGGTTTATTTAAAGTTACCAGAGGGTGTTAATTTAAAACCATATTGCAAGCTTAATAAGTCAATCTATGGGCTTAAAAGGTCTCCAAAATATTGGAATTCTACTTTTGATAAGGTTATGTTGTCAATGGGTTTTAAGAAGTCTGAGAAAGACAGTTGTCTATAGACTAAGTGTGAAGGTAATAAGAGGACATTTTTATTAGTATATGTTGATGATATAATTTATTTTGGGGATTGTCAAGATAGTTTAAAACTGTTAAGAAATAAGTTGTTGAATACTTTTAAAATGAAAGATATGGGGCAAATTCATAAGTTCTTAGGTATAGAAGTAAATCAGGATTTAAATAAGGGATTTACAACTATAAGTCAAAGGGAATATTTAGAAAGTTTATTAAAGTTATATGGGATGTCTGATTGTAAACAGTTATCTTTACCTATAGACAAAAACTTCAAGTTTGATGTGTTAAAAAGAGAAAAGTCTGAAAGTAAAGAATTAGAGCTTAATTGTAGAAAACTTATTGGAAACTTAATGTATGCAGTATCAGGGTCAAGACCAGACTTATGTGCTGTTGTTACTATATTACGTAGATATCAGGCAAAGGCAAGTAAGTTGTTGTATAAGTTATTGTTAAATGTATTAAGATATGTAAAAGGGACTTTGGATATGTGTTTAACTTACTGTAGAGATAATAGTAATAATGTAGAGGGTTTTGTTGATAGTGACTGGGGGGGTTGTGATGACCGTAGGTCAACAATAGGCTGTTGTTTCAAGGTTTTTGGCTGTTCAGTTATTTGGTTCACAAGGAAACAACAATCTGTTGCACTGTCATCAACTGAGGCAGAGTATGTTGCCTTATGTCATGCCACAAGTGAGGCCTGTTGGCTTCAACAATTATTGTTAACTTTTGGTTTTTCTGTGGGGCCTATTACTATGTATGAGGACAATCAGTCCGCAATGAAGATAGCTCATATGGCTGGTAATTGTAGAGTAAAACATTTAGAAATTAAGCAGAGTTTTGTTAAGGAGAAGTTGACTGCTGGAGTTATTAATTTACTTTATCTTTGTACAAGTGATCAACTTGGGGATATGTTTACAAAGCCATTGGGTGGGGTACAATTTAAGAAGTTAAGGGATAAATTGTTTAATTAGTATTGTTTGATTGTCATTACTTAAACTCATGTTACTAGTGTTGGAATTTTCAGTTGTGCTATGTAATAGGCAGGTACATACTATATGTAGCGAGTGTTGTAAGAGTTAGGGTTTTAGTAGGGATAAAATATTTTATTAAGGGGGGGTATTGTGTATAATGAATGTCCGTAAAAAAGTATTTTATGGTAACATTTAATAATGTATGGCAACACAAGTCGTTCTTATGCTTCCTGTGGTTATGGCCGGTGTGGCTGGTTGCGTTAACTCCTATTTTGTTGTTTGCTCGCTGAAAGCCATGTAAGTCTTCACTAATAAACATAGTTACGGACCACACGCAGTTTAATTTAAGTCCTAACAAAATGCAATAATCAGTCACCGGGGAAACCTGTCCCGGCTCGAGAATTCCGCTGTCAATTTGTCCGGGAATAGTACATTTTGTTGGTGACTACAATGGCGGGGAGGTATGAAGGGATAAGGACGGTGAGTTTTCAACTGAATTCAATAAGGCGGACGTTCTCAATTTGACTATATGTTTTTGTACGTTTTTACGCGATTACTCCGCCAATTATGAACCAATTTTGATGATTATGTTTTTTATTTGTAAGATGGTGCTTGTTATTGTGGTCTCATTTAAATCAATCAATTTAGATCAAGATCTAACGAGTAGTTTATAATTTATCCTTAATAATATTTTTTTGTTGACAATATTCTTCTTAGTTACAATCCTATGTCCCCTAGCTGGGGCAGAGGGCGTCTGCAGTAGTCCATCATAGCGACCGGTCTTGAGCATTGCGCTTGAACTTGTTCCTGGTCATTCCGATGCTTGTCACTTTAGCCAATACAGCCCGTCGCCAGGATTGACAGGTACGGCTTCGCTTCTTTTTTCTTTTAGGATTCCAACTCAAGGCCTGCCTCCAGAGCATGTGAACAATCTATCTCCATTTATGACGCTTGATCTGGCGGACAATCGGAGTCTGATGGCATCTCTCCAAAAGCTTTTCTGCACACACATTAATTGATGATGACACAGACGCATCCTGGACATCTGAAACACGATTAAGAAGGCAAGGCCATGTCTCACAGAGATACCTACATGTCATATTATGGTGCTCAGTGCTAATTCTACTAAATAACTTAGTTGTGACTTTAGACACTTTAGACCATGTGATAGTATGTCTAAAGTGGTTAATTTCTAAGGTACTAAGGTTAACTTTGCATAACGCCTAAATTAACACTCATATTTTGCATTAAGTGGCACTGAACATCTTACATGAGGGTAATAACATAACCGTCATATTGATGACTAGCAGTTCCCCGCGGCTTCGCTTCCGTGGACCAGCCCATTGGGCCCGCTTTTGGGATAAAAAAATAGCCTATATCACTCAGGAATAATGTAGCTTTCTATTGGTGAAATAGTTCTATAAAGGATAATATTTTTGTGTTCACCAACAATCTAAAGGTACATCTAAAATACTGATCGTGCACCAAATATTAGTTGATTTACGAATAAATTATGGTCAAAGAATCAGTCCAAGAGCGAGCGAAGCGAGCTCGGGAACTTAGGGCACCCCGACACGGACAGGTTAGGTTCGAACGCGCGGTTCGCTTTGCTCGCTCACTTCAGCTCCCGTCATCTCGTTCGTGTTAGGTTACTTTTGACCCTGCAGACAGAAATAGGCGCCCCGCGCAGCGGGGCTACTTCGACTTATATGAACATATTTTGGTGCACATTCAGTATATTTGGTGGAACACAGGCAAAATTAGGTAAATTAAATGGGAATAAATTGAAGTACTTTTAAATACCATCCTTTTTTAAATCAGTCTAGAAATTAGATGATATTACTATGATGATTTATATTAAAAGCCCTATTTAAGGGGTTCATCACTATATCCTAACTTCTTTAGCCGCAAACTTCCTTCACTCCACCGTCTTAGACGCCATGATACGAAAAAATCCTCGATTCAAGGACGTTTATGGGCCGGTTTCTGATTTAAGTAAAGCAGCAATAATCAGTTGAGTATTGTCAAATAATTTAGGAAGCGTTTTAGTATTTTACGTTTCACAATTGAGAATCTACCTAGATCAGTTAAGTAACTACATAAGTACCTACTTATCTATGGATTTGTCAAAGTTCCATTCACTTTCTCTTTCACCCTTACGTTCCATTTTACAAAATAAATCCGAGACATCACAAGATTGGAATAAATTTACAAATATAAATTTTATACAGCTGTAAAAAGTACGTTAGCTATAAATTTCTTCATTCAAGATTTAAAAAATCAAGTTATTAAAGATGTTATAATCTTTAAAAACTTGATTTTTCATATTTAAGCAATTTAAAAGATACCTATCTGAAATGTATCCAACCTTATTATTAATCTATGAAATGGATCGTAGGTACTAGTCTTCACTTCAATATATTTTTTTTCTATGTTCAATATTGTCATGGCAACCGTATTTATTTTGTCAAAGATGTCTTATCGAAATAAAATAATATCATCTAATGTAATTTGTTATTGCCAAAATCAAGAATTTAAGCTTATAATTACTAGAAGTAAATGTGTTCAGAGCGAGCAGTTGCTTGTTCTTGTGATACCTCATAGAACTACAGAATATTTTACTCAGAACTTCACAAGATCTCTCAAGAGGGCACTTGTACATCTGCAGTGCGTAGTACATTATTACCTTAATGCATCTGCATTGGAATCTGATTGCAATTGTGATTTACCAACAAATGTGGACTATTGTGATGCAATTTTTAATGAGTGACCTGTGTTTTCAAGACCGAAGGCTTTGCTAGCCATCGAACAGCCTCTGAAGATAAACAATATTAGCCAGGGTCGGTGCCATTGGATATGTGTCGGATATTATGAAGGAGTACTGTGTTCTACCTATTTATTTTGCAAAATAATAAATAAATGAGACTTGTCATGTTGTTTTTATCCACCTCTTCTTGTCTTGTGGATCCTACTAAGTATTAATAATAGGTTCAGGTTTTATAAGTGGAACTTCACCTCTAAATATCACATCTCGTGCTACAATTACCTTCCTCTTTGTTACATCCCAAAGTCGAAATCCATTATTATAGCGTACCCAATCATCATATACTCTTGCGTTCTAGAATCCAACTTTTTCACTAGAGAAGCTATCCTAAGCAAAATACATGCTCCATTTTGTCAATTTTGACAAGAGTTTAAACTAAAAATTCGCTGCAGCGCTGAAACAATAATTAGTCGTCTAACACAACAATATAAACATGCAGCGCTAGAGCGCTTCTAAGGTGTAGTTTTCTCGCGACCAAAAAGACTGAAGCGCCGTGATTTTCATGGCGCTTACGCGTTTCGTACAACATTCTGCAACACCTTGTCATTCATATAGACTAATTTGCTGACTGACAACAGAAGCGACATAGCTTTATACCTAACAAGCTTCATTAGAATTTTCACTTTTTCAAAATTGATTACATACATACATAAACTCATGCCTTTTTCCCATGGTGGTAGGCAGAAACTACATAACGCCACCTGCTACGATCCTTACATACTTCTTTTGCTTCACACACATTCATACATCTAGTCATACACACACGCCAATTCAAAATTTATTAATAGTTGAAATAACCGACTGTTAAAGTATAAGTCAAATGCGCTTACAATAAGTTAAAAAATATCAAATCGGAATAGGGAATTTTACAATTTGCTTGAAACACGAATCTTCTGTACTTTTTATTATAATAATAAACCTAAAATGTAAATTAAGCCTTACATTATGTAATAATTGTTTTTCATCTTTAATTTTTTATCTTTTATCATTGAATAACCACAGTCAGTTCTTTTTCTAAATATTTATTTATTTATTTAAACTTCATGTACAATGGTGATACATAGGCGGACTTAATGCAGCAAGCCATTCTCTACCAGTCAACCTTTGGGTTAAAAAGAACACAGCAGTGGTAGGAGTCCAAAAAAAAATAATGAACAATAATTAAAATTAGAATGAATGGATGGAATGGATTAATAATGTTAGATTATTATTTTCCTCTTTAAAAAGAAACGTAAGCTAATTCTACCTACACTTGTTACACATCTTAATTTTTAGTTTATATGAAAAATGTCGCAACATGACGTCCACCAAATATTTTGTTCAAATTATATTTTAAAATGATTATCTAGTTACTCACCGATGAAAAGTTATTCCTTTGCACTTCGCCGTATTAGTTGAATTATTAGTGCAATATCTTAAAACACACCACGGCATATATAATGCGTCTGAACGTTTTTTTCGTTTAAAAACAAAAAATTACTTAAGGTGTCAAGATCTAGCAAGCAAATGAGTGAAATGCGGCTGGAAAACCGCAATTGAACAGCACGCAGTAGTGATGTGTGATGACTTCTCTAGTGCGTAGTACATTATTACCTGAATGCTTTTTCAAAGATGTCAGGTTTTTTGCATAAGCTATCGTTCCAAATTCTCTTACATTGGATAAGTTTGGTTTCTGTTTTTTTTTTTTTTTTATTTGGGATCCACCGGAATCCCACCGCACTATTCCCAAACCACTGCAACTCCTGAAAGCCAGAATCAACAGTGGCGACCACCAGAAAACCGCCGAGGCAATGAAGCTCTGTTTATTGCACAGTTCATAGGGGGTAATATAATTGAGTGCTGACTCGTAGTCACACCAGTGATGGATTCGCTTGATAAACGGTTTATCAGATAGACTCCACAATAGAGGGCTTCTCCCCACATTTATTTTAAAGGTAGGCTATTCTATTGTTAAAAACTTCCAGGTATAAGAATTCAAAGACTGTACTTCATTAAATAATTGTAATACTTTGTTATCGGCTTTACAGAACATCTCCAATTTTTCTGACTCTCATGGTCCACAATCTTTTATAGCTCAATGATGATTGATTGTGATTGGCTGTCCTTTCCTCGTTGACACCGATGTAAAAGACCAGCATCAGCCAATGGTAAATAAACACGACATTTTGTCCGGAAGGCAGCATTGAGCTACTTACAATGAAAAATATCAAAAATTATAACAAACTAAAAATGTTAATATATTCATAAAATCCACATAAAATCAACATGTTTTATGGTATTAATTTAACAGTAATTAATATTAGTTTTAATACAAACTTCCGAAACAACCAAAACATTTCAATAGAATTCAAGACTTATTTTATTTAAACAGCGCAAAATAACTAAACATATGTGCAATATTTATTTTAAATTAGAAAATGAATTTTCAGGAAGCTAACATTCGTCCATCCTGATAAATTTCGCGTCCCCGCGAATGACATTTTTTAAAAGTAAATTCTGATTTTATTCAAAATAAACACAAGACAACAATTTTAACTGAGTGATTGAAATCAAAAATGTATTTTATAAAATACAAATTTCGTTAATAGAAACTACACACAAATCAAGTACTGTTCACATGAATTGTGTATATAGAGTATTTTAAAAACTTCATTTTTTAGAATCATAAAATATAAGACTTATTTCAATGATTGTGCACTTTGCACTTCAAAACTTATGTTCGCTCATAGCTACTTAATTGTACATTGCACTAAAAGGTAGTTATCTACCTTCACGCTCATAGCAGTTTAATTTAAAAAAACCGGCCAAGTGCGAGTCGGACTCGCGCACGAAGGGTTCCGTACCATTTTCGTAAAAAACGGCAACAAAATCACGTTTGTTGTATGGAAGCCCCCCTTAAATATTTATTTTATTTTGTTTTTAGTATTTGTTGTTGTAGCGGCAATAGATATACATCACCTGTGAAAATTTCAACTGTCTAGCTATCACGGTTCATGAGATACAGCCTGGTGACAGACAGACAGACAGACAGACAGACAGACAGACGGACCGCGGAGTCTCAGTAATAGGGTTCCGTTTTTACCCTTTGGGTACGGAACCCTAAAAAGAAAAACTACACCAACACATATGGAATCATAGATGAACTAAAAAAAACATGGTCGCTCATAGCGAATAGTAGTTATCAACACCTTATGCTCATAGCAGTGTAGAATAACCATAAAAATAGGGTCGCTCATCGCGAAATAGTAATTAACTACACGCTCATAGCAGTGTAGGTTAACCATAAAAACTTGGTCGCTCATAGCGAATAATAGTTATCTACACCTTACGCTCATAGCAGTAGTGTAGAATAACCTTAAAAATAGGGTCGCTCATAGCGAAATAGTAGTTAACTACACGCTCATAGCAGTGTAGGTTAACCATAAAAACTTGGTCGCTCATAGCGAATAATAGTTATCTACACCTTACGCTCATAGCAGTAGTGTAGAATAACCATAAAAACAGGGTCGCTCATAGCGAAATAATAGTTAACTACACGCTCATAGCAGTGTAGGTTAACCATAAAAATACTTGGTCGCTCATAGCGAATAATAGCTCAACAACAACAACAAACAAACACCAACAACAACAACAACCAACAATTAACAACAACAACAATCAATCAAGCATGATCAACAATTTGTGTAATTCATACTATTTAGCTAATTATGAAAATTGGATAAACTCAAATATTATTCTCCATCTAGTATGATATCTGATCACATTTATTTTACATAAATGGTTATGTAATATTTTTACTCAAAAAAAAGTAATCTGCATGATAAAATATGTACTTCATTAATTTCTAGACACACAAATAAATATTATTTGCAAAATAAATTATCTAAATCATTATTTAAATCATCATCGGTTTCGCTAGTAGACTATTTGCTATCTTTGTTATTGAAACAAAGGCAAGGATGTATTTTATCGACAGAAAATACACCTATCAAAATCAAAATCAAAATTTATTTATTCAATTAGGCCATTAAGCGGCAATTTCGAACGTCAAAAAAAAAAAAATTGAATCTAATACTAACCTCCAGTTTCCCAGCTCAAAATCATCGGCGAATCAATGCGACAAACCGCCAAGCAAGCGCTATCCACTGCGATTGGCTGTTGAAAATTCATTCAACCAATCACAGCAGACAACGCGCGCCCGACAACCCGCCACACCAAACCCCCGACAATTCCGAGCTGGGAAACCGAGGGCAATTGATTCTACCGTCCATTCGGAAATGTAGCTTGTTGTGGAGAAGAATGGACAAGAAACTCCACACATACTCTTTTACAAAAAATGTGTTTTACATGTATTTGGTTATATTATCTTGTTGGAAAAAAAAAAATACATACATGTGAGAACGATGTAAAAAAAACAAAAAAAAGTAACGCACTTAAAAGCTTCTACAGTAAAACAAACAATTAAAAATACAATAATTAGGTAATTAAAAACAGGCGGAGGCAGCTAAGTTATGACCAATCCCAACTGGTGATGATGATGAGGATGGCGCCCGTTCACGAACATGACACATGGATCGGCACCACTCAGCTCAACCATCATGAAGGGAACCGAATGATCCAACACATGTGCCACCATCAGAGTGACATTAGAGAGAGCATGACACACTATCAACTGCCAGGGCACACTGAAGTCAACGTACGACACAAAGGTATAGCAAATGGTAGATTTACAGTTGGTACATAGTACTCACATATGTGCTGTGCAGTTATATAATATAAAAATAAATTGAGTTTATACAACAATACTTCAGAACTTTTCTGCTTATAACTTGTTATTGTGCCCTAGTGACTGTGGAGCTGGACCAGCGCTGAGCCAAGCATTTTTATCAGCGATGTAATCCCCCAACCTATAATATGCCTGCCTGCATAGTGTGCGTTTTATAAAAGTTTTGAATTTCGCCTCATTCAGTTCTAGAATGTGAGGCGGTATTTTATTGTAACATTTTATACAGTACCCCATAAAAGATGAAGCTACTTTAGCAAGCCTGAAACCTGGTTGAATTAATTGGTCCCTATTTCTAGTAACATAACTATGTCTATCGCTGTTTTTACTAAAAAGATGTAAATTCTTTCTCACGTACATGATGTTTTCGTAAATATATTGACAAGGTACCGTCATGATGTTAATTTCCTTAAACAGTTCCCTTAGAGAATCGCGCCGGCGAAGATTGTATAACGCTCTGATGACTCGTTTTTGCAGAATAAAAATTGACTGAATGTCTGCAGCCCTTCCCCATAGTAATATACCGTAAGACATTATGCTATGAAAGTAACTAAAATAGACCAGCCTCGCGGTATCTACATCAGTAAATTGACGAATTTTTCTAACAGCATAAGCTGCCGAACTTAACCGCCCCGCAAGTGATATTATATGAGGACCCCATTGTAACCTTGAGTCTAGCGTGATCCCCAGGAAAACCGTTTTGTCGACGAATTCTAGCTTCTCGTTGTTTAATATAATGTGACAATCATAACTTTTGACATTCGGCAAGGCAAATTTTACACACTTAGTTTTTTTAGCATTTAAAACTAAATTATTAGCAGTGAACCAATTCAGAACTTGCTGCAATGCATTATTTACGTCGAAAACGTTACTCGTACGTCTATTTATCTTAAAAATCAAAGAAGTGTCGTCAGCAAATAACACCATGTTTAGTTTGTTTTTCAATAGATGGGGTAAATCATTAATGTATACTAAAAATAAGAAAGGACCCAAAATTGAGCCTTGGGGTACCCCCATTTTCACGTTCAACCCCGACGAATTGACACCGTTTATTTGGACTAATTGCTGTCTATCATTCAAATAGGATTTTACTAAACTTAATGCTAAAAGGCCTAGCCCGTAATGCTCAAGTTTCAAAAGCAATGTTTCATGATCAACGCAATCAAACGCCTTCGATAGGTCACAGAAAATACCTATGGCATCTTGCCCCTCCTCCCACGCATCAAAGATGTGTTTTAATAAGGTGACACCAGCGTCGGTTGTACAACGTCCTTTGGTGAAACCATACTGTTTCTCGTGTAGGATTTTATTCGTATTAAAATGAATGAGCATTTGATTTAGCATTATCTTTTCAAATACCTTGCTGAAAACCGGCAGCACGGACACTGGTCTATAATTATTTGTGTCTTTACTGTCCCCGGATTTAAAAAGTGGTATAACCTTACTATGCTTTATTAGATCCGGAAAGACTCCTTGATCTACACACAAATTAAAAATCAAAGCTAAGTACGGCGCTATAGTCTGAATAATGGAGGTACAAACTTTGATGGACATGCCCCATAGATCTTCGGTCAGTTTTACCTTTATTTGCTTAAAAGCCTTTATTACTGTTATTGGGTTTATATGTGAAAAGTGAAATTCAGTCGGGCAGGCTGAAACGTTAGCGTGTAATAAACCAGAAGCGAGCGACGGCGGAGAATTTAAGGGTTCAGTAGTTTTAATTGGGATGCTGGTAAAGAAATTTACAAATTCTTGAGCAACTTCTTTGTTATCTCTAATAAGTCCATGTGTAGTCTCAAGCGTGTAATCAGTATTATTTCTTTTGTTCCTGTTTGTTTCATTGTTTATAATTTTCCAAACCGTCTTAATTTTATTTTCTGCGAATTTAACCTTATTGCTGATGTATATAGCCTTAGCTAGTTTACACGTATTTTAAAAAATTCTTGAGTAAGTAGCAACATATTTACTAAAAGTTTCAGTGTTAATATAAGGCTTAAGGCCATACAGCTCGTAAAGTCTTTCCCTACTTTTCCTGATTCCTTTTGTCGCCCAGTCACTGAATAAAAACTTAGGGCATATAGTTTTAGTTTTCTTCTTAAAAGTATTATTGAATTCTGTTTGAACAACTGAGAAAACATTCCTGTACAAAATATTACCATCATTCACTGTGAGGTCCTGATAACTTAACTTACCAATTAAAGTGCTGTTAAATTTATTTAATTTACCGGATGTTATTGGTCTGGATTGAATCTGCACTTGTTGTATTGGTATGCTGGACTCAAATGTTACCAGTAGCCCACTATGATCCGAAGGCAGACAATTCATAATGGCTTTGTTTAAGTATTCGCAGCAACAAAAAACATTATCAATACATGTAGCAGTAGTCACAGTTGTTCGGGTTGGTTCCTCAAACACATGCGACAAATTAAATGATTTGAAGAGATTTAATAGTCTACTGCTATCTGAATTATTTTCTAAAATATTTATATTAAAGTCACCACAGATAATGACTAGTTTATTACCAGTTGCAAGTTTTGCCAGAACATCTTCCATCACTGACTCAAATATACAGTAGTTTTTATAATTGGGGGGTCTGTAAACGCACACTATAACATGCTTATCCAGCTCAACACAGGACAGTTCAACACTATGTTCAACTGATAGATCTACAATATCTTTACGAGGTTTTGATTTAATACCATTTTTGATTAATATAAGTGAACCTCCACGCAACATAACATTTCTGTTAAAACAGCTACCCACAGTATAATTTTCAAAATTAATAAGCATTGAATATTCCTTCAGCCAATGCTCAGTAAAACAAATAATTTCAAACATTGTCTTTTCTAAAAACAGTTCTATTTCCAATTGCTTTGCAGAAAAACCTTGAATATTTTGATGGAATAATTTCAAAGAATTCTGCTTAGCCCCTTTTTTTAAATTAACTATGTGAGAGCAAGAAGGTACCTTCTTGTTGGTGGATTTACTCCTAACTATTTCGTTATTGGTACCCTCCGTTGTCCTACAAACTAGTTTAAATTATAAATATTAATAGCAGAATTGCTAACGTTATTAAAGTTATTGACCTGTAAATTAGTATTACTACTAATATCAACTACAGTACATGACTTCGACATACTATTTATGTCTGAGTTTAAAGTAAATGATAATAGCCTCGCTATTTGACGTCTTAACCTAAGAGGCAGATACACTGTATTGCCTGTCGACTTTAATTTATCAACAAAAATGTTGATGTCAAAAAAAACTAATTTGTCACTGTAATGGCTGACAAGGAAATGAACATGTTTATTCAACATATGAATATAATTATTTTGTCTACTAGTAGATTTTTCCAAGTATGGAAAAGCACACAATATGATTTTGTTGCAATTCAATTTTATCAACTCAGTTACACACTCAGTGATGTCATCTTTTTTTACATCCAAACTGTTACCTATAAAGACAGTTAAATTGGTATCTGATTTATATACACTCTTTGTTACAGATTTCATGATATGCTTGTAAGATGACCCAGGCATACAATAATTCAAAGTCAAATGATTCTGATTGCTATTTAATAATTTTCCTAAACCTCTTCCAACACCATCTGTAAACATAACCGAATGAGACCCATGATTACTATCACTAGATGCAAAGGAAGCAGTCTCAGGCTGGTCTACTTGAGACATTTCCTGTGAAATATCAGTTATGTCTTGGTCAAAGACACCGTCCTGAGACACCCTCTCAGCCTGGGCCGGGCCCTCCGTTGCCTCAGGCTGGACAGCCTTCAGGTTTGAGACTATCTGACAATTACATTGACACATCACCAACTCATTTGCGGCCAGAATGTGTTCTTTAATTTGTAACTGGGAGCTAACATATTTATTGTAAAGGGAGCCCAGTTTGTCCTCAAGTACCTGAATATCATTTTGTAAACGCTGTGTGTCAATTTCATATATTTTTATGCTGTCTTCTAATTTTATCTGGTAATTGTTTAATTTATTAAGCAGGTCAACACGTTCTTTTCTGAGTGGAATGTTTTTTATGAAAAGTTTGTGTTGTTTCCTGTATTGGGTATAATTTCTAATTATTTTATTAAATTTTGCATACTTTTTCAGTTTTTATGACTAACTTTATACCTATTTGTCTCATTTAATAAGGAATCTTCAGTCAGGTCAATAGTGGTTATGGAATGAGGTTTACTATTTGATTTTATTAGTTCACTATATAAATGGCATGTTTCCTGTACCTGAGTACATGACTGTTCTTTTTGCAAATTCTCAATTTGACAATTAGCATGAGCCAATTCATCTTCTAGGTCCCTAACTTTACCTAAAGCCTCCTCATACAAATCACTACAACTATGGAAACCATCCATGACTACCCGCAGTTGGTCGCATTCATCAACAACATTTTGATATTGCTGACTCAGCACCACTAGCTCCCGCTTAAGGCTTGTGTTTTTAGAGATGACATTCTGCACTTCTACTTCACAATCATCTCTCTCCTGCAACATTGCCTGACATTGATGTTGCGATTCTTTCAGCTCTTTGAGTGCTGTTCTTAGTTTCAATTCCAAGTCCTGAGCACGTGTCATCACAGGCATGGTTTCGGGATAGTTTACTGAAAATAGAATTAAAGAACAGGTGAGAACCCAATGAATAGATAAAAGACAGAAAAACTTGGAAATGGAGGGAAGTAACAAATACAAAAAAAAATATAAAAAAATAGGTAATAATAAAATGAAAAAAGTTAGTTTAATGCTGAAGCAAAATAAGGTAGGCTGCTGAATTGGCTTGAAAAGTTTTTTGCTTTTGATTGCCTTTCAGCATAACTTTTATTTAATGTGGGTAGCGTGCCCAAAATAAGAATGTATGATTTATTGCAGTTTAATAGTTTAACTATGCAATAATCATAAGCGTTTGGTAAAAATAGAGGATAAGAATCAGTTAATAAAACTAATTAAATGGGCCTAATGTTGATTTTGTTTCGTTTTCTATGCTGTCAACGAAACGATTTACAAACACTACAGAGTGCTAAATTAGCAAAATTGTTTCGTTAAAAACTAAGGGAGAGCGTATTACAAAGTTAATTAATATTGTGTGCTATAATTATAAAAACGTAAGTAAACAATACGCCCCGTGTAATGCCGTAGTTCGGTCGTCTGCTGTTCGATAGGTTACCGGTCGACATCCGGAGCAAAAACTCTTATTTAACTTGATAGTTCGCCAGGAAAACAATAATCCTAAGTATTTATGCCGTTTTATTATGTTTTTAGTTGTAATTACACACTAATTTCACTTAAATAATAATTAAATATAATTTTAAAATACGGAGAACAAATTTGACATGTCACTTCGCTCAGTGTTGCCAGTACCCTATATACTTTGACGTCCCTTTTCTAGTAAATATCTACAACCCACCATAATACCTATCGTGGTTCAAAACTTTAGTTACTCTGTACGGCCCTGAAATATAATCTGACCAAAAACAAATGCATAAATCTATGAACGAAACTGTATGTGTGTCCCTTTTATTTCACTACACTACGATACGTAATACTTTCTGGTCTTTGAATTTTAAGATGATATTTCATTTTAATCGTATTTTATAAAAATTTGCATCATTCGTTCACCGACGCCATTAGTCATCACAATTTATTTGTTTTCGGCAAAATCATTTTTTTTATTCAATAGGAAAGAAATCTGAAGCAATCGCGTTTTCGTGCTCCTAATTTCACATCTGGTGATATTTTAATTCTATGTGACAAAGTCACGAAATATAGAAATGTCATAGAACATTTTCTTTGTCATCAGAAAACAACATTTCCCTTACACTGATTAACGAATATCTCGTTAACGCGTGGACCGATTTATCTTTACCAATATTAAAAAGAGGAAAGATTTTTTTGTTTGTTTGTATGTTTGTACCAAATAGGCTCCGAAACTACTGGACCGATTTTAAATATTCTTTCACCTATGGAAAGCTACATTATTCCCGAGTGATAATTTTGAAGGGAGCGAAGCCGCGGGGGTCAGCTAGTTTATTATAAACTTTATTGTACACCGCATAAAAAAATAAATTTATTTAAACGGTCAAAACAGTTCTACATAAATACTTACCTCTCATTTGAAACCAAACACATTAAAATATAAACAAAAAAAATCATGTTTTCAAGTTACTTGTTCTATTCTGATAATTCTTACACTAACCCAGGACTTAGCGACTTAAGTCTCCTACAACGGCGGGTTAAATATTTAAGTAAATTTATAAGTTTAACTCTAGATTTACTTCTAAGTATTGGTGCAGCAAGACGATTTATCTGATTAACCCTGAACTAGTTCTTAACAAGGGGTTTTTAGGATAAACCAGGAACGCGCAAGTGGCTCTTAACCGCCTTAAATAAAAATACTCTACAATCACCTAAATGTAAGAATGGTGCAATATACAAGCCACCCCGTACTAACGCTAAAGACTTCATAGACAACTACTCATCGCAACTCCAAAGAAAGAAGAGATCCATCGTGTTTGGAGATTTTAATTTAAATCTACTTAGCTCGGAACCTTCCATTAAAGAATACAGGCAAGTTATCCGTGAAAACGGTTTTAAAATAATGAACAAAATAGAAGAAGAATATTGCACGCGTGAAACTCCTACAACAAAAACAATTCTAGATCATGTGTGTTCTACTTTGCAAGAAAACAGATTTCACTTTGCTATTATAGATACCCCAATGTCTGATCATAGGCAAATTTATTTTGAAGTTCAAAATCAAGTACGCAAACCCGTTAAAACAATAAAATACAAGGCAATCGAATATAGTAAATTATTTAACACTTTTAAAGATACCACAAGCATGACTACTGCAAATACCTACGAGGAATTAGAAAAAACCCTACTAGATTGTAAACGAACAAGTCAAGTTACTAAAGCTAGGCGTTTGTACTCGCCAAAAGATGATTGGATTAAACCAAAAGTGATACAAGCTATAGAGCAACGAAATAAACTATGGAATAAATTAAAAAAAACAACCTAACGAACAACTTAAAACTGAATGTATCACTTCAAGAAACCAAACAATGAAAACTATCTCTGACACAAAAAAACAATATTACTTAAAATCATTCCATAATTGTTCAAAAAACCCATTGAAAATGTGGAAACTCATAAATAACTTATCTAACAATAAAATTAAGCAGACCGATGGTGTATCTAAATTAAATATAGATGGTAAAATAGTTACCGATGAACAGCAAATCTGTGAATGTTTAAACAAGTTCTTTTCGACTATAGGCACTCAGCTAGCCCAAAAAATCCCTCAAAAATATCACAACAACAGAACTTATACTCTAGCAAACACTAAACATAATAATATCGAGGAGTTATCCATTCTTCAACCAACTAATGTCAAAGAGATTAACACTATTATAGACAACTTAAATACTAAAACAAGTACGGGTATTGATGGTGTAAGCACTAAAAGTATAAAGTGTATTGCACCATTATTGGTTAAAGATTTGACAAAATGCATAAACAAATATATTGAAGAAGGTACTGTTCCTGATACGCTAAAACTCGCTAAAGTAACTGCTATTTTCAAAGCTGGCAACACAGATGATCCTAATAATTATCGTCCAATATCAGTATTACCAGTGATCTCAAAAATATTTGAGAAAGTACTTTACAATCTGCTCTATACCTTTTTGAACAAAATAGACTTCCTTAATAAAAAGCAATACGGTTTCCGGAAAAGATCTAACACACTTTCTGCTACCATTGATCTGGTAACAAACCTTAAAAGTAGAATAGACAAAAAACAGGTCTCATTAGGTGTTTTCATAGACTTGAAAAAAGCTTTCGATACAGTGAGTCACGAACTGCTATTGGAGAAATTAAATAGCATAGGAATCAACGGAAAGGCTTACTCCATGTTCAAGTCATACCTAACAAACAGATTTCAGATTGTAAAAATGGGTACTTCTCAAAGTCATCCGGGCCGATCACTTGCGGAGTTCTGCAAGGATCCATTCTGGGGCCACTGTTGTTCATTGTATACATAAAAAACATCTACGAACTTGACCTTAAAGGAGAAATCACCTTATATGCTGATGATACCTGTTTATTTTACTTTGGGCTTTCCATTGACGTTGTTATTGAAGAAGCACAAAAAGATCTTGACTCATTGAATGTCTGGTTCCAATGTAACTTACTAACTATACACACATCAAAAACAAATTACATTATTTTCAAAGCTAAAAATAAAAAAGTTAAAATCCACAAATCACTTATTATAGACGGTAAAACCATAAACAAAAATAATACAGAAAAGTACCTAGGACTCTTACTTGATGAACATTTAACATGGAAACCACACCTTAGTAAGCTGCGCTCTAAAATCGCGTCACTTTCAGGTTTGTTACGACGCATTACCGGCTGTTTACCACGAAAAGTACGATATGTCATTTACAACTCTCTCGTCAAACCACACTTAGATTATTTGATTGAGGTTTGGGGCTCGACCGCGAAAACTAACCTTCAAAATATTCAGACAACACAAAACAAAATAGTCAAAACTCTATTTAATTATGACTACTTAACACCGACCACTAATTTATATAAAGATACCAAACTACTAAACATCACTCAGAACTACAGATATAACACATGTGTATTAATATTTAAAATTATAAATAACACTATAAATACACAAATAAAATTTACCAAAAACTATACAATACATAAAAAATGCCTCAGAAGTGCTCAAGACATCCACCTGCCTTTTATCCGAACTACGCACGAAAAAAAAACTTTAACACACGAAGGTGCACAAATATTTAATAAACTGCCAAAACATATTAAAGAGCGTAAATCACTACAATTATTTAAAAAACTACTTAAACGACACATTACTCAGCAAAAACAATAACCCACCGAAAAAGTTCGATTATGCTCAGCGTCAACATATATATATGGCGCTTCTTGTCAACTGTTCACTAATTCTTTGTACTTATTTACTTGTACCTACTAAAGCTTTTGTAATTTTGATTTTGTTTTGCAAGTGTTTGGTTTTTAAACGGTTTTGTTTGGCTTGCCCTGTTTTTTGTTTGGGTCAAATTTAGTAATTGAATGTTTGGATACCTTATTTTGAAATTATGTAAAGATTAACTATTTGACCAATCTAACTGTAAACATTATGCTATGTTACTTTTGTTATCCTGTAAGTACGCTCAACATAACTTAAATTATTTAGATATGTAAGTTTCTCATGTAAGTGAATGCCATTGTAATTCTTTTGAGAAATAAAGATTCTTAACCGTAAATAAAATTCACTTTCTAAAGAAAATGTTACGAAGCCGACGAACCGAAGTTTAGAAAGTAAATAATAATAGGTCTCGTTTTAAGCTAATTTTATTAAAGCGATATTTGTTGAACAAATTTGATTTGATTCATTGTTGCTTTTTGCTTGTTTGTTTGTGCTTTGCGATTTATTTTGCAATAAAAACTTCAAATATTAAGCCTTAAAGGATTTACTTTTGAAAAAGTGTTTCTTAGTACAGAAATTCATTTTTATATTATGACTAGCTGTTGCCCGCGACTTCGTCTGCGAAGCAGCAATAATTTAAATAGCTTATTTTTTATATCGCGGCATAATTTTGTAGGTTTTCCATACAAACCCCCATAAGTATGATTGCCGGGATAAAAACTGTCCTATGTCCTGCCCAGGGTCTCAAAATATCTCCGAACCAAATGGCATCTAAATCGGTTCAGCGGTTTAAGCGTGAAAAGGTAGACAGAGAGACAGACAGAGTTACTTTCACATTTATAATATTAACTCCGCCAGCGACTTCGTTCGTTTGATGGCAACCAAAAATAAGCTGTTATTAAACCAAATAAAAATGGGGTTTCGTAAAGTTCTACGGTTTATAGGTTTGGGACGATTCGTTATTTGACTTAAAGAATAATACATTTTAGGTTATTGCTACAAAGTTAAATCCACCCCTTAAAACTTAACCCTACCCTTATACCCTTTTTCTCTTCTTAATTTTTTGTTAATGTTAGTTAGATTCCTCAGTAAGATGCCTAAAAAAAACTAACATCACTTAACCCTATCAGGGGATCAGGGGGGAGGTAGTTTTAAAAAACGTATTATGTAAATTTTGATTATTTTATTATCTCCACGAAATGAGATTGTTCATACAAACAAATTTCCCCCTTTTCACCCCCTTAAAGGTTGACAGTTCAGTGGCGAGTGCGAACCGGAAAACGCAAATTAGGAAGTCCGCAGGCTTATTACGTATGAAACAGCAATTAACAATATTTGCGCAGAGATTGTACAAAAATCGCGCGAATATCGCTTTACGTCAAAAAATTGGAAGGCTTATTTTTGCGAAATAATTGCTCTTCAATCGCGAATCCGCATTATAAATGAGCTATAGCCACACCATAATAATTTTGCGACAGCACTGCTAACAATAAAAATCTGTTAACTGAAATGTGCATTTATCGCAAGGTGATCGCGATAATTTCGTATTACGTATGGTTTTTGACAGCAAAGCGACAGCGATCGGCGAGCAAATGTGGCTGTCAAATTGCGATTACTTTTTCCCTTGTTGTTGGTCGATTGCCAATCGCTCGCTGATGGCTGCGTAGGTACAGAAGTTTTTGAGTCTTTGGTGGCTTTTTTAGTGTGTTATTTTGTGGCTACTTTAATTATCTGCAAATTAGAATAATAAACAAATTCCTAGTGAATATTGTAAATTTAAATGACAAAGAGTCTACGCAACTGGACTATTTGTTGTATCATTGAAACATAAGTGATCACGGTAAAGTGGAGGATTTTTTTATACTGTCGTGTTGGCTACCTCAGCGAAGCTTATTTGTTTACTACTAAATACATAAAACACATGAGATTTTTTTTTATAAATGGCAATCACCGATGTCGACTATTCTGCCAATGTCTAAATTAAATATGAAAAATCTTTTTTACGTTTCATAGCTCAAATACGAGATAATGTGAATGTGTGTTCTAATGAGTTATCGATTCGATTTCTTAAAACAATCGACAATTCGAAAAAAAATTAATTGATTTTACACATTGACATGTATGTTAATAAAATGCAAATATCAAATTTTCACTGCCATATTAACTTTACACAAATACTTTACATCTGCGAATATTAATTTATCGGAATATTGGAGCTACATAGTAATTGAATTGACTATTGTAAAAAACAGCCTCCACGAAGTGTTGCCCTTTCATAAGCTGGTTAATTCATCAAACGATACATTTTATAAATCATCGGAGAGTTAAAATAGCTTCTGTTAAAAGTGACTGTAAAAAAAAAAGACTTGACTTAAAGGCCTCAGTAGCCAGGTCACTAAATTGATCGCGCAATAATTGTACAATTATTGCTACTTGCTGTTCCTAACGTAATAAGCCCGCCGACCTGGTCAAGGCTGCGGGAGTCCGGTGGATGCGAAACGCACAGGACCGATCAGTGTGGCGGCGCTTGGGGAAGGCCTATGTCTAGCAGTGGATGTTTTTTGGCTGAAATAATGATGATGGTGAAAGGTTGATTTGTCGAAAATTCCTTCTTCGTGCTCCCCTAGATATCTACATCAAAAACGAAACCTTGTCCAGTAAGATTCTTAACAACCTTTAAAATCCACTTAATCCTATTTTGGGGGTAGTTTCAAAAAAATATAATGACAACCTTTTATTGTTTACTTAGGTTGGTATTTATGTCAACTATCAAGTTTATTAACCCTAGACATAAAATTCTTTAACAAAACTTTATCACCTGTTAAATCGTATTTTGGAGGAAGTTTCGAAAATCTAATAATATCAACCTTTATTGTTTGTTTAGATTGGTATTTATGTCAAGTATCAAGTTTATTATCCTAATAAATAAGATTTTTCAAAAAAAAAATAATTCTATTTCTAAAAACTAATAATAACAACTTTTATTGCTTATTTAGTTTGGTATTTATGACAAGTTTCAAGTTTATTAACCCAAGTAATAAGATTATTCAAAAAAACTTTAACACCCTCTAAATATTTTTTGGGGGTAGTTTCGAAAAACTAATGATAACAACATTTATTATTTATTTATGTTAGTATTTGTGCAATGTTTCAAGTTTAGTAACCCTTGAAATAAAATTCTTCGAAACAAAATTCAACAACCCCTAAATCGATAGTGGGGGTAGTTTCAAAAAACTAATAATGTCAACTGAGAGGGAGATGTCAATGTAACCATATAAACTTGTGTTCTTTTATAATAAAGGGCAGTATAGCAACAGCATTCGTTGTATCACTTACTCCTAATATCACTCATCCGTACATGGCGACCGTGACAGCGTAAACGCTAGCAGCGTATGTTTACATTTCTTTGACCAAAACGGGTGTCGCAATGTATTGTAACGAGACCAATCTCGTACTGGGACTTAGCGTGGTCACTATTCTATTTTGTGAATATTTACCACGACAATCACAAAATGGGTACAACTAATACGAAGGAAGAAGTTATAGTTCCACAAAACGCAGCAGGTGGAAGTAACAGCGCTGACATCACGCAGCTGACGATACATGCCAGCACAACAAACATCATTTTAATCGTGTTACTTCTTATAGCATCGTTGGCGTTTTTGTATGGTATCTTCAGAATCTACAAGAATTGCCATCAGAAATGGATGGGTAATGAGATCAGGAAGGACAGATTACGATGTTCTATATGGAGACGTAGAGCTGACGCAGAGGAAATGCGGACGAATGCCAGAGGCTACAAGAAGGACACTGAGGACGTCATCTGAAGAGTTAAAAACCCAGGGTTTACGAAGAAAAGTGCGCGAAAGTTGTATTCGTTACGTGTCAGTGCGTGGTTATATATAAGGTGTTGTCTATTCTCTATTAGTAGTAAACGTGTAATAGCATAAAATATACATGACATTATTTTAGTGGACTAAAATAAGTGACAAATGAAAAAAAAATTAACGCTGGAGTGTATGCAGTATAAAATAATGGTATGTAATTCAGTACCTACTAAGAAAATAGAAATAAGTATTTATGTTAAATGGCAGAAAACTTAAAAACATTGTACGACAAGTTAATTGAAATCAGAAAATATTTGATAAAGATAGGTCCAGATAGAAGAAAAGGTAACATTATAGTCGTAAAATTAGCAGAGGCAGACAACTTACTAAAAGAGTACAACTTATTTTTAGAATATTATTCAAAATCGAAAAGCACCGTATGTGAGAGTGAATGTTCGCATATTCACGAGCTTTGCGCAAATTTTGATCATTTATATGAACAAATATTAGAATTGTGCTCACAGAAACCTAGTACGGCAGATAAAATGGCAACTACTTGTAAATTTGATTTAAAAGTTGCTTTAAGTTTATTACCAGTTTGTACAGACGATGAGGCTAGCGTAAAGCAACTTATAGATGGCATAGAGTATTACAAAACAGAGTTAGACGAAAATTCACAAGGAAAACTGTTAAATTTCGTATTAAAAAATAGACTCTCACAGACCGCAAAATTGAAATTAGCGACTTCATATGTCAATATTGACGACTTTATAGCTGACTTGAAGATTCAGTTATTGCCTAAAAAATCGGCTACAGCAATTCAACGAAAGCTGCAAAGTCTTAGGCAAAACGATTTATCAATCGATGATTTCGGCAAAAAAATTACGGAATTGTTTGTTGATTTGACGATCTCTCAATCGGGGGCCAACGAGGCCAGTTTGAAAGTTTTAAAGCCAATTAATGAGAAGCAAGCTATCAAATGTTTCTCAGATGGATTGAGAAATCGACGACTTAGTACAATAATTTCAGCCAGAAATTTTACATCATTGAAAGATGCAGTACAGGCGGCCATCGATGAAGATATAACAAGTCCATCAACATCTTCCGATATTTTAACGATGAATTATAGAGGGAGATCGTCTTATAACTGGTCACAGCGGAGAGGCCGCTTCTCATACGCAGGTAGAGGACGCGCACGTGGCAATCAACAGGTTATCAAAAACCAAGACGAACAGCAGGATCAGGTTCGGAGAGGATCGCAGGCAAGCTGGCGCCGGTCCACCCGACCATTTCATGGAAACAGAGGTAGGTCCAATTATAGCACCTCCAGGGATCAACACATACATACATTGGATGACTCAGAAACGCAGGAAAATACAGAAACAGAACAGCGGAATGAGGACCAGTTTTTTCGGGACTAAAAATATAATTTTATCATGCAATAACGTAGGCTACGTAAATATAAAATCGCATAACCATTATTCATACCAATTATTAGTAGACACCGGTGCATCCATATCTGTCATAAAGTATAAACAAATTCTCGACCAAAACATTCCAATCCATATCGAGAAGACACTTGTAAACGGCATCGGGGGCAAAGTACAGGCTATAGGATATGCTTATTTGCGCCTAGTTATTGGAAATCAGACCCTACAACATAAGTTCTATGTTTTTAAAACATTGCCTTGTAAAGGTAGTGGCATACTGGGACAAGACTTTTTAAGCAAGTATAAATCAGTATTAAATTACGGTAACCAAACTTTGTTACTATGGAATAACAACTCAAAGGTATCATTACCATTAATAATGACAAACAATCATTTTAATATACCGGCAAGATCAGAGTCTATTCACTTTATTCGAACATGTGAGATAGAAGAATGTGTAGTTAATGGAACAGAACTGCGAAAGGGGATCTTTGTTGCAAATACTTTAGTTAAGCCCACGAATGGGAAAATACCAATTAGGATTTTAAACACCACGGAGACAGATTTAGTCTTGACAACAATTAGTCCAACACTTTACAAAGCAAGCGAGTATGATGTATGTTCATTTCAAGAAACCAATAATAATGCTGATCGTGTCAGAAAGGTATTCGCTTCGCTATCACTGAAACATTTAAATAAAGAGGAGCAATTGTCCATAGAGTCCATTTGCGCAAAATATGCAGATATTTTCTTCCTACCGGGTGATAAATTAGGAACAACTAAATTATATGAACACTCAATAACATTGAAACCAAACGTGGCACCAGTGTACGTTAAGCCCTACAGAATGCCGCATTCACAGAAAGCCGAATTAAAAAAACAAGTGGACAACTTATTGGAACAAGAAATTATTGAACCTTGTTCCAGTGAGTGGTCCAGCCCAGTACTCCTAGTGCCTAAAAAATCAGACGCAAACGGGGAAAAAAAATGGCGGTTAGTTATAGATTACCGTAAGCTCAACACTTGTATTCAGGATGATAAGTTTCCACTGCCAAACATCACGGATATACTAGATTCCTTGTGTGGATGTATTTATTTCACACATTTAGATTTAAACCAAGGATTTTTTAACGTAGCGTTAAACAAACACAGTAGGAAATATACTTCATTTAGTGCAGACGGTGGTCAGTATCAAATGACAAGAATGCCTATGGGACTCAAAACTAGTCCCAGCTCATTTTCGCGTATGATGACCATGGCAATGACCGGGCTATCCTACGACAAGTGCTTAGTGTACCTAGACGATCTTATTTGTATGGGACGGAACTTAACTGACCATAACAAAAATTTAATAGAAGTATTCGAAAAGTTGCGCAGTGCCAACTTAAAATTAAATCCCACTAAATGCGATTTCCTTAAGAAAGAGATGCTTTATTTAGGCCACGTGGTGACAGGCAATGGTATATTGCCGGACCCAGATAAGATTAAAATAATTAAAGAGTATCCAGTTCCAAAAAGTACGGACGAAGTGAAACGCTTCGTTGCTTTTGCAAACTACTATAGAAAATTTATAGACCACTTTGCCGACAAAGCCTATCATTTAAACCTTTTAAGTAAGAAAAACACTAAATTCAACTGGGATAGCAACTGTCAAACGTCATTTGAAACTCTAAAACAAAGTATGATGTCACCGCCAATCCTACAGTACCCAGATTTCTCAGAACTAAATCAATTCATAGTACAAACCGATGCATCTGGGTACGCAATTGGGGCAGTACTATCAAATTCAAATGGCAGACCAATAGCTTACGCTAGTAGGAGCCTTAACAAAGCGGAAAAGAACTATCCCACCATAGAGAAAGAACTCTTAGCTGTAGTTTGGGCTGTCAAATATTTCAGACCCTATTTATACGGTCGTACATTTAAAATACTAACCGACCACAAACCCCTTGTATACTTATTTAATTTAAAAGACCCATCTAGCAGGCTCTTTAAATTTAGACTAGCTCTAGAAGAATACAATTACGAAATAGAATACGTAAAAGGGAGTGAGAACTGCGTTGCAGACGCATTATCTAGAATAAAAATTACGTCAAAAGAACTTAAAGAAATGAATGAGTGTCTGTGTGCAGTAATGACTCGCGCTCAAAAACGAAAATTAGATGCTGTCGCCCCGGCAGATGAGTTGCCCACCGACAACTTGCCAGTTCAACCACATGTAGTGGAAACTCATATCAAACCAAGAGGCGCAGTAGAGTTAAGATTTGCACCCAGTAGCAGTCTTAAGAAGTTAAAGAGCGATAGCTCAGTAGTGTTACAAACACACATAATATTATTGTATAATGCCCAAATGAAAACTATATTCATAAACTCGGCATCTCAATCACAAACTACGCGAGCCGAGTTTGCGAGAGAGCTGAGTGATCTATGTAACAAGCTAAATATAGAAGAAGTATACTTCATTAAAAATTCGAATAATAAAATTTTTGTAGAGAAATTAACTAGTGAGATAAGAAAACAAAGCAACTGGAAAGGGCCCAGATTATGTATATTAAAAGATGTCGAAAGAATAGAGGACAAAGATGATAGGAAAGTGATACTCAACGACTTTCATCTTTTGCCCACTAGTGGGCACGCGGGCATGAGAAGAATGCTGACTAATATAAAAAAATACTATTTTTGGCCAGGCTTAGAAAGTGATGTCAAAAATTATGTCAAAAAATGTGTTCAATGTCAGAAGCATAAGTATACAGTTCAGGTGAAAGAGCCAATGGCAATCACCACAACTGCTCATTCGGCTTTCGATAAAATCTTCTTAGACTTGGTAGGACCATTAGACAAAGACAGCAACAATTTTTCTTATATATTGACATTGCAATGCGAGCTGTCCAAGTATGTATGTGCGTATCCCCTCGTCACTAAAACCTCTACAGAAGTAGCACGCACCTTCGTGGATAACTTCATACTTCAACATGGCATCCCGAGGGACATAGCTACCGACAGAGGCACAGAGTTCATGTCCGAGACCGTGACACAGGTTTGTGAATTACTACATATTAAAAAGTTAAACTCAACTGCGTATCATCACCAAAGCATCGGAGCGCTAGAGAACTCGCATAAAAATCTAGGTGCATTTTTGCGAATCCAAGCAGAAGGAAAACCCGAATTATGGAGTACTTGGTTACCATTCTGGTGCTTTGCTTATAATACGACAGTTCACTCGTCAACAAAATTTACACCATTCGAACTCGTATACGGTAGAAAGTGTAACTTGCCCAATAATTTGGAAAAGTGTGTAGAGCCTCTATATACTTACGACAGTTACCCGCTTGAACTTAAGTACCGCCTACAGGTTTCTCAAACCGAAGCGCGGGAAAATTTGATAGCCAATAAAATAGGCAGAAAAAGTAGATACGACCAGCATGTAAATCCAATACGCTACAAGCCAAACGATCAAGTTTTAATTAAAAATGAAACTGGCAATAAACTTCAACAATTATATTCTGGACCTTACAAGGTGATTAGAGATTTGTCACCAAATGTTGAGGTCAATTATAAGGGAAAACCCGACATTATTCACAAAAACAGAACGAAACCGTATCATGTTTAAGATAAAAACAATAAGACAATTAATTACCAATGCTATAAGCACTTAACAATAGCTATTATACAGGTCAGCAGAAAACGGAGACGAATAATAAGCGCCAGCTGTGCGCTCATAGGTACTCAGGGATTGATTGTTATTATAAGTATGTAACTACTTATTATTGTATAACTTTGTATACCAAACATAACGAACATATGTACTACGATTATGTTATAACTATATTTTATACGTGTTAGCCTAAGAGTATCAATGTTTAATTTGTGCTTATATTGTATCCATGCAATAAAATAAAAGTAAACTTTTATTTTATTTTAGTTTTAGGGAGGAGATGAGAGGGAGATGTCAATGTAACCATATAAACTTGTGTTCTTTTATAATAAAGGGCAGTATAGCAACAGCATTCGTTGTATCACTTACTCCTAATATCACTCATCCGTACACAACCTTTATCATTTACTTAGATTACTATTTGTGCCAAGTTTCAAGAATATTAGCCGAAGGAATTAGTTTTTTTCATTCAAACTTTTTCCCCCTTTTTCTCCCCCTTAGGGAAAGAATTTCGGAAAACCCTTTCTTATGGGATGCCTACGTCATACAAAAAACATACTCTCCAAGTTCCAGGTCTCTACGATCAGCGGTTTAGGCTGTGCGTTGATCCGTCAGCCAGTCATTCAGGACAAAGCATTTAATATGTATAGAGGATATACGGAGCAGAAGACTGGTCGGGTTTTTTGTGACGCATAATGGTGGAACACTACACAAAAATCTAACAAGCGTAAATTACGCGTCACTAAAACGTCACTCACAACTATGTTTACCTGAGACAAACGGTCCAGTTTGGTAGTTCCAAATCGATGTAGAGGTCCCCGTTTTAGTGCCATTTGATTCTTCAAAGAAACTTTGACACCCCTACGTTTGAAAACTAATGATGCCAACCTTTATTATTTTGCCAAGGGAATAAGATTTTTCATACAATTAAATGTCTCCCTTTTAACCCCTTAAAAAGTTGAATTTCCAAAAACCCCTCCTTAGTGCTCCCCTACATCATAAAAAAAAGATATGTGCAGTGAAAGTAGTCAAAAATCTTTACCACACCGAAATCATTTTTTTTAGGTTGGTTTTGGAAAACTAATAATGATAACCTTTATTGTTTATTAAGGTTTGTATATATGTCAAGATTCATGTTTATTGACCCAAGAAATCAGATTCTAAAAAAAAAATAACATCCCCTAAATCATCTTTTGTGGGTAGTTTTGAAAAACTTACAATGAAAGCCTTTATTGTTTATTTCGATTGGTATTTATGTCAAGTTTCAAGTTTATTAACTGAAGTAATAAGATTCTTCAAAAAAACTTTGACACCCCTTAATCGTCTTTTGGGGGTAGTTTCAAACAATAATAATAGCAACCTTTATTATTCATTTAGGTTAGTATTCGTGGCAAGTTTCAAGTTTATTGACCCAAGAAATCAGATTTTTCCATACAAACTTCAACACCCCCTAAATCATCATTTGGGGGTAGTTTCGAAAAACTAATAGTGCCAATCTTTATCATATTCTTAGAATACTATTTGTGCTAAGTTTCAAGAATTAGATTTTTCATACTAACTTTCAACCCCCTTTTTACCCCCTTAGGGGTGGAATTTCCAAAAATCCTTTCTTAGTGCACACTTACGTCACTTGAGGAATCTTTCTGCCAAATTTCATGCTTCTAGGATTAGCAGTTTTGGCTGTGCGTTGATTGATCAGTCAGTCAGTCACCTTTCGCTTTTATAGATATAGATAGATAAATTATATATCTCGCAATGAGTCGTTATTAAAGGCCTGGTTTAGATTTTCTATAAATGATAAATGATAAATGATAAATGATTTTATTTCTGTAAGTTGGTTTGTACAAACACTTTTACATGTCGATCATATTTTTTAAAACTAGATGAGGTCGGCGTTTCCTATCTGACTACTCTGAGAAGAAAGGCCGAAACAAACTCAGAGGTCACAGTCTCTTTTAAAGTCTTGACAAAAACTTGGTTATATCATGTGAAGACCATGTAGACATATGTCTGAAATGGTCTTTTGAGGAAAGAACCAGCCAGATTGAGTGGACCTGTCCAGTCAGTGCACGCATTTGTCAATAACCGAGCAGCTCAACTCAGAATTTACGGAGCTCAACGATTCGACGAACAATACCAAAGAAAGGACATTCGGGTAGGCCGCATAAACTACTCAAACTGCCAGACCATGAGTAAAAACTAACTAAGTTATAATAAAAAACAAAAATCCACATATTCTTCACATTCACAATAATAAAAAAAAAAATATAATACTTTAAAAAGTAAATATTCTTGTCATTGCAAGAAAACAAAAAAAAAAATATCAAAATTAAAAACAAAATTCACGGTGCAAAATAAAAAAAAAACAAAATTAATTGGAGCAGCTCAATCCCAAGCCTTTTTGTCCTCAACGTAATCTTTAATAGTATAAAACGCTTTCTGACACAACTTACGTTTAATGAAAGATTTGAATTTATTAAGACTTAGATCTTGTACGTGGCTTGGAAGCTTATTATAAAAGCGTACACATTGACATCTAAACGAGCCACCTATTTTCTTGAGCCTTGTTGTAGGTACTACAAATTTGTGTTTGTTCCTAGTATTTATGTTATGGATATCACTGTATTTTTTAAACAATTTTATATTTTTATGAGCATATAAAAGATTTTCATAAATATACTGAGAGGGCACAGTCATTACATTAATCTCCTTAAATTTCTCTCTGAGAGAGTGCCTCGGGCTTAATTTATATATTGATCGAACAGCTCTTTTCTGCAAAACAAAGATATTCTGGATGTCGGCGGCATTTCCCCACAACAAAATACCGTACGACATTACACTATGAAAATAGCTAAAGTATACTAAACGGGCTGTCTCTATGTCAGTTAAATTACGAATTTTTCTAACAGCATATGCTGCGGAGCTTAGCTTCTTTGACAATTTATCTATATGTGGGCCCCACTGAAGCTTAGCATCTAAAGTTAAGCCTAAAAATACTGTGCTATTCTCAGGATTCAATTCTTCGCCCTTTATCAACACATCAGTTTTCACCTGCCTAACGTGAGGTAGGGTAAACTTAATGCATTTGGTTTTTTTTTCATTAAGGAGTAAATTGTTAACATTGAACCAGTGAACTACTTTTGAGATCGCGCTATTTACTTCGTCAGTAACCAGCTGCTGCCGTTTAAGTTTAAACAAAAGTGAAGTATCATCTGCAAACAACACTATGTCATGGTTGTCCTTTATGAGGTAAGGCAAGTCATTAATATAAATAAGAAACAAGAAAGGACCAAGAATCGAGCCCTGCGGGAATCCCATTTTTACTATAGATCCGGGTGATCTTTTTCCATTAACGTCAACAGTCTGAATCCTATTACTCAAGTAAGAAGTAAGAAGATCCAGAGCGCTGTTCCGGATCCCGTAGTGGCGGAGTTTCCTGATTAGCGTTTCATGAAGAACACAATCAAATGCCTTGGACAAATCACAAAAGATTCCCAGGGCATCGCACTTATCTTCCCATGCATTATAAATATGTCCTAAAAGCTCAACACCGGCATCAGTAGTTGAACGACCCCTTGTAAAACCGAACTGTTTGCTATGTAATAATTTATGCTTATTAAAAAATCTTTGCAATTGCTCTAAAATTAATTTCTCAAATATCTTACTAAAGGTAGGTAGTACTGAAATAGGTCTATAATTTGTTGGGTCTGATGTACTACCTGATTTAAACAAAGGTATTATTTTACTATTCTTCATTAGGTCAGGAAACTCCCCACAGTCGATACAATTATTAAAGATAATAGCTAAACTAGGTGCGACAACATCAATAATAGACTTAGCAACTTCTACAGAATGACCCCACAGATCTGCAGTCTTTTTAACATTTAAAGTGTGAAAGGTTTTAATTATGTCTCTACAAGTAATATGTTCAAAAAGAAATTCCGTATCGCAGACATTAACATTTTCTTTTAGCAAAGACTCAGCAACAGAAGGTGACGAGTTTAGGGATTTAGTAGTTGAAATGGGAATATCCGAAAAGAAATTTTCAAAGGCCAATGCGACTTGTGAGTCTGATTTTATGATGTTGTCATTAATAGACAGGCTGTAGTCAGTATTTCGGTTACCAGATCTTCCCGTTTCACTATTAATAATATTCCAAGTCGTTTTAATAACATTACTACTGTTTTTAATCTTCGAACTCAAATAATGCGACTTGGCCAAACTACAAACTTTTTTAAATAATTTTGAATAATTTTTAACATATAAATTAAATTCAGCAGTGTTTACATAAGGCCTTTCACTGTACAGCTCATAAAGCCGTGTTCTACTTTTATGAATACCAATGGTCGCCCAATCACCGAATGATGCGTTACTATTAACGGAGATATTCTTGGGAATAAAGGTCGAATTAAATTGTTTGCAGTATATACTAAAAAAATCATCATATAGGTGATTAGGATCAGCATGAATTGACAAAATTGGTAATTTATTAATGAGTTTAGCCTTAAAAGCTGCCAAACGACTTACAGTTTTGGGGTTAACAGTGATATCCTTTTTAGCCACTTTGTTGTTTAGGTTTTGTATAGTAATCCTCTGCCCACAATGATCAGAATCTAGTAAATTTATAATTTCTTTGTGGACAGGTCATCTATATCTATAAAAGCGAAAGGTGACTGACTGACTGATCAATCAACGCACAGCCAAAACTGCTAATCCTAGAAGCATGAAATTTGGCAGAAAGATTCCTCAAGTGACGTAAGTGTGCACTAAGAAAGGATTTTTGGAAATTCCACCCCTAAGGGGGTAAAAAGGGGGTTGAAAGTTAGTATGAAAAATCTAATTCTTGAAACTTAGCACAAATAGTATTCTAAGAATATGATAAAGATTGGCACTATTAGTTTTTCGAAACTACCCCCAAATGATGATTTAGGGGGTGTTGAAGTTTGTATGGAAAAATCTGATTTCTTGGGTCAATAAACTTGAAACTTGCCACGAATACTAACCTAAATGAATAATAAAGGTTGCTATTATTATTGTTTGAAACTACCCCCAAAAGACGATTAAGGGGTGTCAAAGTTTTTTTGAAGAATCTTATTACTTCAGTTAATAAACTTGAAACTTGACATAAATACCAATCGAAATAAACAATAAAGGCTTTCATTGTAAGCACTCACGGTCATTCCCGGGCCCCTCCACTAAGGGAGGGGCGTGAAGGCCCCGCTGTAAAGGCGGGCGGTCGTCGGCGGAGGACTGGACGTAAAGGCTGTGCCAGTTTCCCAGTCCTCCTCCACTCAGAGACGATGCGGGAGTGCCGCTGGGTTATTTTAGTGGGTATACCGGGCTTGCCCGGGGAGTCCCACATAGCCCGTCCATTCCCCCGATGGGCGGGTATGCGTAATGCATTTTTTTTCCAGCGTTATCAAAAAAAAAAAAAAAAAAAAGGGTAGGGTAGGTTGGCGTGCGGGTCAGGTAACCTCCACGTTGGCCTAGTTGGTTGCTGGTCTCTTTCGGATACGTCCGGGGAGAAGAGCAACCCGCTGGGCTGGTGCACCCTGGGCACCGTCAATAACTTCCCATTCGTGGGTTCTTGTTGGCGGTGGCGAATACCTGACGGGGGGGAAGGGGGGGAGACTCGTCGCTCTGGGTGTTCCCCTGATTAGCAGGGGACACTCCAGACGCGACAAAAGGGTAGGCTGGGTAGGTAGGTTAGGTTGGGGTGGGTGGGGTAGGTAAGGTTTCGTAGGACAGCGGTGGGGCTCGCTTCCTGGCCTCTGGGCGGGCCGGCTTCCCCTGTGGGGGGGAACGCCCGGGGCACCCCAGCTCTGCACCCTGCACTGCCCGGCTCTGCAGTGACCGGCTCTGCCCGCTCTGCACCAGGCTTTGCACTCGGCACTCGTGCGGTTTGAATTGCCCGAGTGCACTGACCAGCTCTGCACCCTGCTTTGCCCGGCTCTGCATCCGGGCTTTGCCCGCTCTGCACCTGGCTCTGCAGCCCGGAATCTCTCCTGCGGGTGGGGGTGGCTGCGGCTCGGGGGCGGGAAGTGGGCCCACGAGGTGGTAGTGACTTGTCGTTGCCGACCCTTCTTTGACGTGGGATGGTCGGCAGGGACAAGTCAATGGTGGGAGGAGGCGGCGGAGCGTCGGTCTCGACGCTTCACCGCACACGCGGAGGGCGGCGTCTGGCCTTCGCGGGCCAGATGCTGCATCGGAGGGGACCGTAAAGGTCCAGCGCGGTGAGGAGCATGGCGCGGCACACCGTCTAGGTGTGCCCAGCGGGGGCGTAGCTGCGCCATGCCCTGAGGAGGTGTTTGGCAGGTCCTCTCGCTTCCCGGTGTGGTAAATCCATGCTGGGGAGCGGGGAGGCCTGGGCGGCGGTTGCCTCCTTTTGCGAGGACGCCATGTCGCAAAAGGAGGCAGCGGTGGGGGTGGGAGAGGGCGGTTGTACGATCGCCTGCGCCCACCCCCTGGTGGTGATTAGCGGGCGGCAGGTGCGGGGGCGCCTGTCGTCTGCATTGCACAATCACCACCCTCGTCGGGCGGGAATGGCCGAGCACTCACGGTCATTCCCGGGCCCCTCCACTGAGGGAGGGGCGTGCGGGGCCCGCCATTACGGTGGGCAATCGTCGGCGGAGGACTGGGCGTAAAGGCTGTGCCGGTTTCCCAGTCATCCTCCACACAGACGATGCGGGAGTGCGCTGGTTTATTTTAGTGGGTATACCGGGCTTGCCCGGGGAGTCCCACATAGCCCGTCCATTCCCCCAATGGGCGGGTATGCGTAATGCATTTTTTTCCAGCGTTATCAAAAAAAAAAAAAAAAAAAAAAAGGGTAGGGTAGGTTGGGGTGGGGTGCGCGTCAGGTAACCTCCACGTTGGCCTAGTTGGTTGCTGGTCTCTTTCGGATACGTCCGGGGAGAAGAGCAACCCGCTGGGCTGGTGCACCCTGGGCACCGTCAATAACTTCCCATTCGTGGGTTCTTGTTGGCGGTGGCGAATACCTGACGGGGGGGGTGGGGGGGAGGCGTCGCTCTTGGTGTTCCCCTGATTAGCAAGGGACACTCCAGATGCGACGAAGGGGTAGTCGGGGTAGGTAGGTTAGGTGTGTTAGAAAAGCGGTGGGGCTCACTTCTTGGCCTCTGGGCGGGCCGCCTTCCCCTGCGGGGGGGAACGCCCGGGGCACCCCAGCTCTGCACCCTGCACTGCCCGGCTCTGCAGTCACCGGCTCTGCCCGCTCTGCACCTGGCTTTGCACTCGGCACTCGTGCGGTTTGAGTTGCCCGAGTGTACTGACCAGCTCTGCACCCTGCTTTGCCCGGCTATGAATCCGGGCTTTGCCCGCTCTGCACCTGGCTCTGCAGCCCGGAATCTCTCCTGCGGGTTAATGTTAATGGGGCGACGTCCTCCGGGTCTCTAGTCAAGATGGGCGTGCCTCAAGGTTCAATTCTCGGCCCATTCCTCTTCCTTGTTTACATTAATGACCTCCCTTTTATGATGGCCAAATTATCGGCTATAATTCTATTTGCTGATGATACTTCGCTAATTTTTAAAATAGTTAGGAAAGATACGGATGTCTTACAGGTCAACGAAAGTCTAATTATTCTCTCAAAATGGTTCGCAGCTAATAATCTTTTACTGAATGCGAAAAAAACTAAATGTCTTAAGTTCTCTTTACCAAATGTACCACAACGTGACCTAAATTTAAATCTTGACGGTAAAAATCTTGAAGTTATAGCTGAAACTGTATTCTTAGGGATTACGATCGACTCAAAACTGCAGTGGGGCGCGCACATTAGAACTCTTTCGGGTAGGTTAAGTTCAGCTGCATATGCAGTAAGGAAAATAAGGCAGTTAACCGATGTAGCCACAGCTAGGCTGGTATACTATGCTTATTTTCACAGTATTATGTCTAATGCCATTCTGCTGTGGGGATCAGCAGCAGACGTTGACTCAATTTTCATATTACAAAAGAGGGCAATCCGCGCGATCTATAAAATGGGTCCTCGCGAGACCCTCAGAGAAAAATTTAAAGAGATCGATATACTGACTCTACCTTCATTTTATATTTTAGAATGTATTTTGTATGTCCGCAAAAATCGAGGTCTTTTCAAAACTAGAAGCGACTTCCATAATTTAAATACACGCAGTAAACACGAAATTGTATTACCCAAATTCAGATTTACGAAAACTAGCAAGTCTTTTCTTATAAACAGTAAAGGTTTTTTAACAAGTTGCCAAAGTCAGTTATAGAACTGACCGATGGAAAGTTCAAAAATCACATCAAACGTGTCCTTATTAAAAAAGCATATTATTAAATCAAGGACTACGTTGAAGATAAAAATATTTGGTTTTAGCTCCTTCTGCACATGCGGCTTCCCTGGTAACTCATAAACGACACAAATATGTGGATGTCTCTAACTATTCTCAATCAAATTTTTCTTCATTTAATAAGACTTTTTACAATGGTTTTCAATTATCTTTATAGCCCTTTGCTAAGAATAGTTACAGCACTGATAACAACATTTGTGCCACATGTTAAATTTAGTCTTGTTATACTTTGTATAGATTATTTTACCGATTGGTTTGTAAATGTGTGAGTATCTAATTCGAAAAAAAACTAACTAAAAAGTGTTATATATTTTTGAAATCACCTCTTAAAACCCTTTATTTTGATACCCCACACGAATGGTTTGGAAGAAAAAAGAAATCTGGGCCTCCACAATTTGGCACCAAAAAACCGCCATTTTTCTATTGTCCAATTTTAATGTAGCCAATGACACTCACAGGGTTAAAACGAATTGATTGACGTATGAATCATCAAAATCGGCCAACGGGTTTGGTCTCTGGAACGCCATATAGGAACAAACATACATACATACATACTTACATACATACATACATAGACTATTAAACACATTACCCTCCTTCGGCAGTCGGGTAAAAAGTCTTACTCTTTGCAAACTCTTTTGCGTTAATTATTTAGAATGCTCTTAAAAGAAGAACAGCCTCGTAGCTAAATAATAACAGCCGCACGGGTAGATCTTCAAGGTTAAGCAACGCATACCGAAGCAAGTCCATAGATAGGTCACAGTGATTCCCGTCGAGTGATTGTCGTCGTAGATACAACTTATCCTTTACTAGTTTGCGCCAGCTATGCCTGTATTTTGCGTCATGGAGAACATCGTGCAGTTTGGTGTTCAACGATGTGTGGACTGTGACCTCTAGGACATTTCGCTACAATCTTGCCAGTTACCATCAGACCGAAGAGCTCCAAAATTCTGCGAAGGCGGGCCGTAGGTGCGAAAGCCAGTCCAAGGGATTTGCAGCATCTTCCTCCAGCATGACATCTCAAACGCACCTTTGCGGTCACAGTTGGCCTTCTTTGAAGTCCACGTTTCAGCCTCGTATCTGAAGATGGAGAACACCAGGGAGTTGACCAGTTTTATTTATTATTTATAATATACTTTATTGTACACCACAAAATATGTACAGGACAAACATTCACAAGAACAAGTTTGTGTATCGCACAGGGCAATCTCTTACAGACAACCTTTGGATGGACTGTCCGATAGGAGAAGAATTTAGGGCTGTCAGGGTACAAACAAATTACACACTTAAATAATGTAACTTACACATAAACCACAACCATAACCTACAATACATACATAAATTATTATATAATATACTAATACATATCAAATATATAACAGAGAAAGGAGAAGAATAAAAATTATAGTGACGGGTAATGCTCTTCTACCATTTTCTTAAACGTTTGCAGCGTTTGAGCACGTCTAATTTCAATTGGTAATACATTCCACAACCGCGCCGCTTGAATCGTGAAAGATTTGTCAAAAAAGGAAGTGGAATGCATACGAATATTTAATTTTAAATTTTCCGATTATCTCAAGGACCTAGAATGGGTGTCACAGAGGAACTGAAAGCGTTATTTGAGATATAAAGGAGTAAAAGGATTAAATAGCGCGTTATAAAGCAAATAAAGTATGTGGGCATTCCGGCGAAGCCGAATAGGAAGCCATTTGAGCTTAGTACGAAATTCAGAAACATGATCATACTTGCGCAAGACAAATATGAATCTGATACAGAGATTTTGAAGTCGCTCAAGCTTGTCCAATTGGTCTTGGGTGAACTTTCGTCTTCCGTAAAATGTTTACTTAATTCACATTCAAACACCAGCCTTTACCCTAAAAACTTTACCTTTCTTTAAAAACTTAACCTTTTTATAAAGTTTGTTCATACTAAACAAGTTAACAAAACATAACATTACTTGTCATAACATTGGAAACCCGCTTCAAAATCCAGGTCTCTCGGTAAGCTTTTTCAATAACTCATAAGCGAATGGCTCAAGCTAGATCAGCTGTGTCCTGCCAAGTCCTCTCATATTGCGATGTACGATTGTTTGAATTGTCGCTTATAACCCGACTCAAGTTGGGACTGTCTACAGGATGGATTTTGAAACTTGGATCATCGTGGCAGCTATGTTAACTGTTATGGAATGGAAGATTGGATATCCAACTATCTTACATTTTCCTATAATAGTATCAGGAATGTTAAAATATTAGCATGTTTAGAATTCAGCGGCTGAGCGATCTTTGAAGTTTGGAACATGGTCAGACCATGGCCAGTATTAGGTTATAGGATTATTACCCAGCATAAGTTACTGTGCTTTTATTATTTAACACTTATGCGGATAAACCCGCTTGCAAAAGTTAAGTAACTAAATATGGAATTAGTTTTTTACCTGTTTAAAAGATGCATTAAAATACTTTGGAGGACGCGCGGGCTCAAGAAAGGACAAAAAATGTTCTTTTAATAAATAAAAGTAAGTAAGTAATTGATTTGATTGAGAGCAGAGGTGGCCCAGTGGTATCGACCGTGACTTACAAGTTGTAGGTCGTGGGTTCGAGTCCAGGCAGGCGGCTTTACTTTGTGTAAATTATGTCTTCACCACTGCTCTCAAAACGGTGAAGGAAAACATCGTGAGGAAACCGGCATGTCCTAGAAACAAAATTCGAAGACATGTGACATTCACCAACCCGCACTGGGCCCGCGTGGTGGATTACGGCCCATTCCCTCTCACAGAGAGGAGGCCTGTGTCCCAGCAGTGGGCACATTAATAGGCTAATGATGTGATGTGAAGTAAGTAATTCAAAACCGTGTAAAAATAGTAATTTAAAGTTGGTTTAATAGATGAAAATCCACATTTTCTAATTCATACACTCTGTTTAGGCCCGGTATCCACAAAAGCTGAGAGGAGACGAGAGTAGATGTGTTTGAATAAACCAATCCGATTTCGTTATTTCCACATCTCTTCTCCGCTTGCCATAATTAAACCAATCCGATTTTTCTTTTTCCAAATCTCTTCTCCTCTCCGCTTTGGTTGATACCGGGACTTAAGGTGGGTTTTTTAAATTGAGGTGATTTTTGTGAGCACCAGGTGAAAACCTTATATCTAAAAGTTTATTAGTCTAGTTAATCTTATACTTTACAGTTCAGCGTTCTACACTTGTAGATTACTAGTTTTTTTCAAGATTACATTACATTACATACATTACATTACATTACATTTTTTAACATTAGTTCGTGAACCATTTATATAAGTAAATAATGAACAGAGTTTTAAATGGATTTCAAGTTTTTTCATGATAACTTAAATCGTCTCACATGCACTAGTAACTCTGATTCATTTGTTTAGTAGTGGTTAAACATGTAAAGAATTATATCGTTGTTCTTTAATCTAACTGAATCTCGAAAGAGAAAATAGTTTAAGCCTGAATGTGGTCTGGATTGCAAAAAAGCCATACACGCACAGCAATATCTGATGTTTAGTGGTCACTCGACGCTTATAGGAATCTACAATGATGTTACACCAGCAAATTCTTCTGGTAGGCATGAGATTCCTGAGACATAGCTTAAAATGTTTCTTGAAGCAACTACTGGCCAACAACACATAGAAGCAACATAATTCATAGAGACAGTACTTATCAGATAACAAAGATATGTAGTTAATTGGTCTTGGTACAGCTCTTTCACATGGAAAGATACACCTCGGCAGCCGCTATTAGAGACGACATTGTCAACATTTCCAAAAAATGCAAGCATACTTACTGGCACTGGTGACAACAGATTTAGAATTTAAACTGAAGGCTTCGAATAGCAGACATAGCACATGAGTAATTAGTCATCATAAATAAAAAATGTCCTCCATAACTTTTTACCATAAAACGTAACATTATTAATTAAAATCCTTTTTTTAAACCAAGCTTTTTTCATGTTCTTCTCAACAAACGCTTTCATTTGATACCCATATCATGGCAGTGCACAAACAATAACCAGTCCGCCATCTTGGGCCGTCCGCCATATTGGATTTAGAATGACGTCACTAAGCAAACCATGCATTGTCATGCAAATTAAACGTGTATGCAATTTTTCATCTAAATCGGTGGAGGATAACTGCTTTAAAATTCAGGTGCAAGATTTGACAGCAACACACTTACATACATACATTACAAGTTAAATAAAAGCTTGTGTAAAATCCGAGAATACTCACATACATCCGTTACAGCTTAGTCCGAGGTATAAATCTAATTTGACTATACTATTGTAATTTACCGCCTTCTTTACTTTTGGCGATTACCTGCTCTGTGAATTCCACTGTTAGCGAAAAAATCATTATAACACAAAGATTTAAACAATTTAATAAAGCCAAAATAAATAAAGCGGGAAGTGTGAACACTTGCAGTGCAACACGATGCTCGTCACGTACTGAACGCGACGCGAAGTTGAAAACGGTATGACATCACGTCCGTAATTGTCGACTTACGACTGCGTATCACAACACGTTACAACTGCGATCGTCACGACGTTTAACTGTGATTGCGAGTTTTATACGGAAAATTTAAGTGCGGAATTGAAATTGATGATTTAATTTCTAATTTTCCATTAGACTATAAACGTTTTTATGTTCCTTCAACAGATCACAGGAATGAAGTGGATGCAGGCAGTCTAGAATCAGACGTTGTGACGGTACTTGAGTAAGGTCTAGTCCTGTATCCAAATCAATTCCATGTTCCCTAGGGGACGGCATCCAGTCTAACCGCATGCAGCTGAGCAGAGTAGTCACAGCAGATCTTTGTGTCAATGAAGTTGGCTCAAGACCCTGCACAATTGCTATTTTGGAGTCAATGTTGTAGAAGGTAGCATTGTATAATGGCTTCTTTCAATCGCTTATGTTTGTCACGATGTCATCGTTATATTTCGCTTACATGTATGCAGTAAACTCGACGAAAAACTGTTTCTTGCGCAATGGTTCGCAGAGCCTAACTTCAGAGACATAAAGATCCGCTGTGACTACTGTACCATTATTTTAAATGGAACGACTGCCTACGTGACCTCCATAATTCATTAACTAGGTAACACGATATTTATTGGAAAGCCACACAAAATTCATCTGAATGCTAATCTACATAAAGACGATGACGAATATTCAAATTATATCATCCGTTGTCCCACCCGAATGTCGAGGTTGCCCAGCGGCTAAGACTTAAAGAAAATGAAAATTAAAGATCATAAAATTAACTAATTAAAAATAAATGCCTTTATAGATTTAAGCGGTGGGATTTTAGGCCATTATATAACGATTATAGACGTAAACCTAGTCTGATAAAGATTCAAAAACGCTCTTCAGATAATTTTGGAGATTTGTATGATCTTAAAGTTTGGATGTAAAGGTGGGGCCATTGAGAAAGATTAGCGAGAAATCGGGGTAGATATCAAATAAATTGGCTTTACTTCTTGGAAAAGTTCAAGGACCGTAAAAGGCGTATTAAAATAAATTTATACGAGTAGCATCACGAATTTTATCTAATTTCGTCAGATTTTTCCAAATAAGAAAACCACAAGAAATGCATTAAACATTACCAGCCGTATTTATAGAAAAATCTAAACCAGGCCTTTAATAACGACTCATTGCGAGATATATAATTTATCATAATATATTATACTGAATTTGTGTACTAAGAAACACTTTTTCAGAAGTAAATCCCTTAAGGGTTAATACTTGAAGTTTTTATTGCAAAATAAATCGCAAAGCACAAACAAACAAGCAAAAAGCAACAATGAATCAAATCCAATTTGTTCAACAAATATCGTTTTAATAAAATTAGCTTAAAACGAGACCTATTCTTAAGGATCCTTCGGATTTATTACTAAAACTTCGTTTCGTTTCGTATTTTATTTACTTTCTAAACTTCGGTTCATCGGCTTCGTAACATTTTCTTTAGAAAGTGAATTTTATTTGCTTACTATATGATAAATTGAAGCTTGATATCAGAAGAGGATATATAACTTTGTTTTTTGTTGAATTTGATAAGGAATTTGTAGTCTTTTTCGTTCTTCTTTCTACAATACTTCTATGAAAAATAATTAAGAATCTGTAATTCAGTATTTAAATTTATTCGTAAAGGTTAAACGTTTTTATTAGACTTTGATCTGTGTTACCAAATGCAGATATTAACAGTATTTTAGATAAAGGAACTGCCTGTCTGACCTTTGGAACAAACAAAAATACCTCCAATACCAACACAACATCCACACATTTTCTTGTACTTTTTTTCTTCTTTCTTCAACTTTAATACAGACTTAAGTGAGTGAATACCGTAATTACCGAAATAATTAAAAAGCCTGTGTGTCGCGTGGCTCCACGTTTCGGGAATTAAAGGGGTTAATAACAAACAACATGGCGTCGGTACACCTCGGCTATATTGCACACATTTTAATTGATGAAGACACATACGCATCCTGGACATCTGAAACACGATTAGGGAGGCAAGACCATGTCTCATAGAGGTACCTACATGTCATATTATGGTGCTCAGTGCTAATTCTATTAAATTAATTAGTTGTGACTTCAGACACTTTAGACCACGTGATAGTTGGTCTAAAGTGGTTAATTTCTAAGGTACTAAGGTTAACTTTGCATCACGCCTAAATTAACATTCATATTTTGCATTAAGTAGCACTGAACCTCATACATAAGAGTAATAACATAACCGTTATATTGATGACTAGCAGTTCCCCGCGGCTTTGCTTCCGTGGACCAGCCCACGGGCCCGTTTTTGGGATTAAAAAATAGCCTATATCACTCAGGAACAATGTAACTTTCTATTGGTGAAAGAATTTTTTAATCTGTCTAGATGTTTCGGAGCCTATTCGGTACAAACAAACAAACAAAAAAATCTTTCGTCTTTATAATAGTTGTATAGATGATATTATTATGATGATTGATATTATAAGCCCTATTGCCCCCCCCCCCGTAGCGCCCGATCGAGACGCACATATTGTAACTCGCTCCGAGGTTTAATATTCAAAAAAAGTGTAAAAAGTGAATTGACTCTCTAGTATTTGCAACCAAATTGTTCCTGGCACCTGTACGGTACTAATAGTGCAAATTAAAGTGATCTTTGCGCTGAAGTTTGTCGAAACGAGAAAAAAAATACTTCATAATTGCCGGTGGGTGATCATAAACACAAACAGTGAGTAAAGGTTGAATCATAAGTGCAAATCAAAAACTCATCAATACAAAGTTTCACATACCCTCAACAATAGCCGAAACCGGCATCAGATAAACATTTTCGGCTGCTATAACTCAAGTGAATCTGACCTAGTGGTACAATTGGCAGTCGGCGGCGTAAGGACGCAAGTTCGAATCCAGGTACCTGATTTCAACTTTTTGGATTTTTTGGATATTTATATTTAACTTCTGCAAACAATGCCTTTGAAACAGACTCCACCCCCAGCATCATCGTCATCACCAATTGCGACTCAATTTACTTCCCTGGAAGCTATTTCTAAAATAGCTAATGCGCCTGACAATGTTGGCATAGCAACGCCTAGTAATGCGTATGGCGGAAAACGTAGGCGTGGGGATTGCTATGAGGATGGACTTACTTCGTTCATGACGGAAATGAGGGAAATGTTTGAAATCTTTAAGCAGGAACAGAATGAAAAGTTCGAGAAAATATTCACCGCGATTGCCGAAGTACGGAACCAGAGCGGTGGTATTAAGGATTCCGTAGATTTCTTGGCTAAACAATATGACTCAATAACCACCCAAATAAATGAACTTGAGACAGAACGTAAGAAAAATCAACAATATTTACAGTCGCTGGAAGATAGGCTGGACAACTATGAAAGAATGTCAAGATCCACCTGCTTAGAATTAAAAAATATTCCAACTGTAAAAAGTGAATCCAAGGAGGCTCTTCTTCAAACAGTGATATCCGCTGGTAATATTTTAAAAGTGCCTATTCAACCACATGAGGTGAAGGACGTCTTTCGCCTCAATTCAAAGGATTCAACATGTAAAACTGTTATTGTGGATTTTACAAGCGCTCTCTTGAAGGAACGGGTCTTCCGCATGTACCGAAAATCTATCAAGGACAACAACAGACTTACCACAGAGAAGCTAAGGGTGAGTGGTCCAGCCAAGCCGATTTTCATATCCGAAAACCTCTCTTCGAAGTTGAAAAGGCTTTTCTTCCTATCCCGAGATTTTGCTAAATCAAATGATTTTACTTTTTGCTGGATATCTAACGGCAAAATTCTTCTTCGGAAAAGAGAGGGCGATCCTCATGTACTTGTAAAAAACGAGTTAGATTTGTCTAAACTAAAAGCCGATGTAAAAACTGTATCCTGACTAGCCTTCTTTCGCGATGTGCTTGTTTTTATTCGATGCCCTAGAATGTTATTAATAATATTAGCTAATAAGTACCTTACTATATATATCTCAGTACTAATGAATGCAGTATCTCTTAACGTTAATGTAAATAGCGGACCATGTGCGGTGCTCAAATTTATAACACAATATACACTCAACCATAACAACCATTACTCACTCATTCACTCAAACCAGATCTTTTTCACTGTAGACGGATATTATACTAATTCCCTTGTTGTCATTGTATTATTGCCCTTGTTTCAGTTACTACTATATTTAAATCAAATGTTGTCTGTAATTACGAAAACCCTTCTTAATGCTTTAAATTGGACTATGTTAAACGCAATGATAGAAAATGCAAGACTTTGAAAGTATCGGCGATGAAGTTGAGGAAATTTCCCCCTCAGAATCGTTTATTCTTTCCCCAGAACAATGCTGTTCATATCTGAGTGTTTCAGAAAATGGGCTTAAGATCTTTCACGTTAATATCAGAAGTATAAACTGTAACTTTGATCATCTCTTGATAACGCTAAATAGACTCGATTACTCGATTGATGTTATAATCTTGACTGAATGTTGGCTATCCAAAAGTCCTGTAATACCTGATTTGGCTGGTTTTGATTCACACGAGTCCAGCTATACAAATCAGAATGATGGGGTCGTGGTTTATGTTGGGGACCACCTGCAGTGTACTGTTGACAAACCTACTTTTGCTGAAGCAAATTGTATAATACTCAAATTTAAGGACTTGGCATTGGTAGCACTGTACCGTTCCCCGTCTCACCGCGATATACGTCCTTTTATTGATAGCTTGGATGCAACCTTGAAAACACTGGTCTCTCACAAAACTGTGGGTGTTATCGGTGACATTAACCTAAATATCTTGGGGCCTGATCTACAGGCAGATCAGTATCTTAATCTGTTAGCTGAGCATGGAATGCTGCCTGCTCATCTTTTTCCTACAAGAGGGATAAACTGCTTGGATCATGTTATCCTCAGAACTAAAGGAAAGGCGACTACCATAGTCCTAGACTCGATGTTCACAGATCACGCCCCAGTGATACTTGTTTGTGATCTTAAACTGGGGGCATCTAGGAAAACTCGGACATCTGTACGTATTGACCATGCTGCGGTTGTAGCTGACCTGCAACGGACTGACTTTTCATCAGTCCTAAATGCTTTAAATGCAGAAGATGCTGCAACAGAACTTATCACGACCATTTCGGCACTTGTCAAAATGAACTCAAATAGTGTAACCATTCCCAGTCGAAAAAGAATCCTGAAACCATGGATCACGCCTGGTCTACTACGTTGCATCCGAAATCGTGATAAGTTGCAATTAAAGTCAAGGAAGGATCCTGAAAACACTGTGCTTAAAATAACTTTCACACGATATAAAACCTTCTGTTATAAATTGCTTAAAAAGGTGAAGACTTGCTATGAACGTGGTGAACTCCAGAAAACTAGTGGAAACCCAAAAAAAACCTGGGACCTTGTCAAACAGTTCCCTAACTTCAATCAGAAGCGATCACAGGCATCTAGTGAATTGCTAACTGTGTCACATGATGCTGCCTCTTCCGTGAACACAGTAAATGAGTTTTTTGCTGGTGTTGGCAAAAAGTTGGCTTCTAAATTGATCAAGTATTCAGGACAGAATAACAATCCCCAGGGTGCCACCGAATCTGGCAAAGAGGGTCCATCCAATTCCATGGTACTGTACAGTGTTGATGACAGTGAAATTGAGTCCATCATCAATAATCTTCGAAGTAACTGTGCAGTGGGATGGGATGGCATCCCGACTAGCATTCTCAAAGCTGCCAAGTGTGTCCTAGCACCGGTCATAACCCGAGTCTGTAATCTTTGTCTGAGTACTGGCATATTTCCTAGGGTTTTCAAGAAAGCTATTGTCCATCCCATACATAAAAAAGGAGCTAAAGACAATATGGATAATTATAGACACATATCGGTGTTGAGTTCTATATCAAAGATATTCGAAAAGCTTTTAAATAAAAGATTGATTCGATTTTTTGACAAAAATGAGATCTTTGCAAACAATCAATACGGATTTAGGCCTGGAAGGTCTACTGAGGATGCCATCATGGATCTTCTGGACTCTACTGTTCATAACATAGACCAAAGGATTAAAACAATTGGGATCTTCCTAGACCTATCCAAGGCTTTCGATACGGTTTCGATTCCTATACTGATAACCAAGCTGGAGGTGGTTGGGGTGAGAGGTGTTGCCTTGGACATTTTTAAGAGTTACCTCAGTGATCGCTCACAGTGTGTCATTATTGACGGCCATATTAGTAAGGAGGAAAGCCTTAATTTCGGAGTTCCACAGGGCAGTGTCCTTGGTCCAACTCTCTTTCTTGCCTATATAAATGACCTTTGCAGACTATCTCTCCCTAAATGCAAAATAATAACATACGCTGATGATACGGCTCTGCTCATCGAGGGTAGGGACTGGTTGGAGGCGGGTGCTAATGCTGAGGCGGCCCTCAGACGGGTCATGAACTGGTTAATTAGTAATCTTTTAACCCTAAATGTTGAGAAAACTAAGTTTGTTGCATTTGGTTCGAGGATACCTTCGCTGCCCCCAGCATATTTTTCAATTCGGGCTCACATTTGTAATCCTGGCCAGGAGCGAGGCTGTGACTGTAGTGGGATTGCACGAACGCGAAACTTCAAGTATCTTGGCATAGTAATTGACGAAGTCCTCAGCTGGCACGAGCAAATTGCGGCTTCAGTTGGTAGAGTCAGAAAGTTATTGTATGTTTTCAGATATTTAAGATGTATAGCAAACCGAGAAACTCTAAAATCAGTTTACTTTGCTCTCGTGCAGTCTATTCTGGGTTACTGTATCCCGGCTTGGGGTGTAGTGGCAAAAACTGCAATGCTACGCCTGGAAAGAGCTCAAAGATCCGTTTTAAAGGTAATGTTGTCAAAACCTATCCGCTATCCCACTTTTGAACTGTACAGACTCTGCAATGTGCTCACGGTCCGACAACTTTTTGTAAGGCAAGTTATTCTTAAGAAGCATGTGCAACTGTCTTTTGATGTAAAACTTACCAAAAATAAACGAAGATCTGATAGAGTTTGCGAATCATTGCCGCGGAGAACTGTACTGGCAAGCCGCCATTTTCTACATCTAAGCTCAATGCTCTATAATAAAATAAATAAGGCAATAAATATTTACCCTCTTCCGCTACATGAATGCAAAACCCAGATCTTTACGTACCTACAAAGTCACACATATGAGGAGACTGAAAATCTTCTTAGGGTTGTATCGTAGGGCCCGCTTTCCCTCCAGCAAATAAAATTTCGTCTACTCACCCTCACTCACACACATACATTACTGACATTCACCCATTCTCACTCACATTCACACATTCTCATTCACAAACTCTATAACGTACCCACGCATACACATCTATCTAATATTAATTAATTAAATGAAAGATTTGTTTTTTTTTAAATTGTTTTTAATTTTGTTGATTTTAGTTTAGATTCTTATTTTTAATAAGTGATTTTTATTCTTGATTAAGTTTCTTAAATTTTGTGTTTTGTTTTAATTTTTATTTATTGATTCTCATTTTTATTCTGCTCGTTTTTTGTGTTTATTTTAGATTTGAATTTTTAATGATTGAATGTTCACTTGAAATTTTGTTTTAATTTTATTTTATATTTTTTTGACTTTATTATTTTATAGGTAATTGAATGTTAATTTGTTATTTAATTTTATTTGAATTCTTAATGATTGGTTAGTCAATGTAATTCTAAATTTTGACTAGTATTTTAATAAATTGATTTTTAATTTTATTCTCATTTTTATTTATTTTGACTTGTGATTTATTACTTCAATTTTAATTTGTACATAATTTGGAACGTTGCGTCTCCCTTCTGGAGGTGGGCGTTAATGGCTGCGACACAGTTCCACTAATGCAGCTATTTCCGTACACAATTAAATAATTGTATATGTGTTTTTATTGTTCCAATAAAGATTATTAAAGATTATTATTTAAGGGGTTCATAACTATATCCTAACTGTTTGTGGAAGTTTGCGGCTCTTTAGCCGCAAACTTCCTTCACTCCACCGTCTTAGACGCCATGATACGAAAAAATCCTCGATTCAAGAACGTTAATATCAATGTATTTATAACAAGCTTTACCTGTTAATTTGATTAAAGGAGGCTGAATAGAAAGGAGGAATGATTTAGAATATGATTATTAGTATTTTAAAACGTTTTTTTTTTAGTTTTGCCCAAAATCGACATCTGCTGACATTCACAGAAATCTGATATTATTGTGACGGTGAATGGCATACAAGCTTCTACTGATGCGACGTGTCTTTTAGGACTTTCTCAGAAAGTAGGCAAGATTTTGAACCTTTACGTACCAAATCCTGAGCGATTTGGCCCCAAACAGTTAAAAATCAAAATGATCAATGCAGGCAATTCTAAAAAAAAACAAAAAGGAACTGAGAAAAGCCTTCGCAACACTAATCGTGGGTCATTGGGAATTGAATATAAGAACTGAAGGGAATATCGAGCAAAAACTATTATAGAGCAATTGCGTGCCGTTGCTGGCCTGCCTACGCGTTTTGTGTAATCAGTCTTCAGCTTTGTCCTGAATTAAGACTTCGTTAGCCAACATCAGATACTAATGACCATGATTGAGCTAGAAAGGGTTTGAATATTAAGATAATTGATATAAAAAATGTGTTGAAGAAGAACACAAATCGAGAAATTAGGTACCTATCTAAGAAGAATAATGATACCATCACTATGAATTAGAAAATTCTTCCCGCCGCGTCTGTCTATCTGTTCGCGGAAATTCATAAATTACAGAACGGAGTTTTTATACTGTTTTCACCAATAAACGGAGTGGTTCATAAGCAAGGCTTAGGTGTTTAATAAATTGAGGTTGCAGTAGAGGTTGGAGTGGAGGTTGGAGTGGAGGAGTAGGGTGGCCCGGTAGTAGCGGCCGCGACACACAAATGTAGTATGTAGGTCGTAAGTTTGAACACAGGCAGACACTTGACTTTGTGTAAATTATTTCATTTCCACTGCTCTCAAAATGGTGAAGGAAAACATCTTAGGGCACCCGGCATGTCCTAAAGACAGAAATTTCAACACGTGACATCCACCAACCCGCACTGGGCCCGCGTGGTGGATTACGGCCCATTCCCTTTCACATAGAGGAGGCCTGTGTCCCAGCAGTGGGAACATTAATAGGCTGATGATGTGATAGACAAATATATGAGCTTGTTACAGTACATATTGTGTTTGACCAAAAAGACACAATGGTCAGGTGTTTCTGCAACAACCTACCAGACTGTCTATTTATAATTTCACCAGTGTAAGTTCTCGAATGCATGTCTGTTTTGAATATTTTCTTCTCTGTATTTAATTGTTTGTACTGATTTAGTGCGAAAATGAAGATTCAGCACCCGTGTCGAATTCAATTCGTACATTTCATTTTCGATAGATAATAAATAAACTAGATATCGCTCTTGAAATTCACTTTTAATCATATTTATATTACCAACGCTTTCTACCAAAATGTTACTGGAGTTACTAGAAGTGTCATCGCCTTGGTTCATTCAACAGCTTCCTCGACAGGCCTCCCTACTGCGTCAGATATGTGTGTCGGGAATCTCTCCAAAAAGTAAGTCCTTTTAGATTATTATGAAATAATTACGAAATAAATTTAAAAGTTCGCAAATTTCACAAAAAGATATATAAATAAAATAGATTTTTTATTAATTAGGTTTAATATAACACGTGTCCGTTCCCACCGAAGTCAGGTAAAGAAAGACGATGACAATAGTCGGTGACATGGCAAGCGCGCTGTCGTAATGCGATCGGTCACTTTGTCAGTACGACATGCTGAGCCTAGTAACAAATGTAATAATATAATGAAGTAATGTTAGTAAGCATCAGCGTAGAAGCACTCATAACATGTAAAAATACCTCACATTTGTTAGTAAATGTATTAAAGTTAGAAAATGTTTTTGAACATTTTTAACAGCGGTGTAGGAGTACCATTACCTACCTACTTTAAATTTCAAAACTTTACTTCCATTTATTTATTTATTCGATAAAATAAGCAGAAAAACTTTATTAGAATTGCTCTATTCTTCTATTGTATTGCTTCAATAACTAATGTCAAAAGTTAAAGTAACCAAATTTTGTAGTAGTCGGTAATGTATAAGTAATCAGTGCACATTCTACAATGCTTTGCATTGTAGCCCCAATGTTTAATATGCACATTATTAATTAATGCAAACACAACTGATAGACAGAGTATGTACTTTAGTAGACCTTCAACTGTCCATTTCCAGACACAATAGAAATTACCATTGTATTTCAAATTGCTTAAGATATTTGATGCTATACGTATTTAAAACATCACTCTGTCTCGGTCATCTTTATACAATCCAGTGAAATAGAACAAAAAATCAATCAGCCTAGCCTTTTCCCATGTTGAGATCGGCTTCCATTCTAAATGGATGTAGCTGAGTACCAGTATTGTACATGGATCGACTGCCTATGTGGGCATCTGCCAGTAACTGGGTTACACGGTACAACTTGGCAAGACTGATATCAGATTTTCAAGCTTATGACTGTCCGTAATAACTGTCAAAATCTATAAATGGCAACTGACCAACGGCTTTACGTGCTTTCCGAGGCACAGAGGAGTCTCGGTATGTGATATATGGCCTTAAATCCATTTAGTGTTGTATGATTCAAGTGGGCCTTTAATTAATTATTTTAGTGCACTCAGGACAGAAATCCATGCTGCATTTTGTTCTCTATTAGAAGCATAGAGTTTAATGATAAAGATACGGTTGTACGAATGTTTGTAAAACGCATTCATCATACAAGAAACACGAATGTTTAACCGATTTCCCAAAAAGGAGGAGGTTCTCAATTCAGATTTTAATATATTTATTTTTTTTAAAGTATGTTCGGGCATAACTTTGTCATATTATTATATAAACGGATTTTTACATAGTTTGTTTAGAAAAGGTTCCATTTAAATTTAGTATAGATCTGATAAAGAACTTCGGCGATATACAATATAACTCTTCAATAAATGACGGTTAATCTCTCGGGATTGCTGCAATCACATTTCATTACAAGTTATTTATATATTATATACTTTATTGTGCAGCATAAGTTACAATTCCGCCAAGGCTGTCTCCTTTCACCGCTCCTCTTTATAGTCGTTCTTGACGGGCTCTTGCTTCTCATTTTCGGCAATAAGCGCCGCGGGATAGAGTGGGGATTATCCAACGCCGATGACCTATGCCAGCTGAGTCATACCCACGCTGACATGCAAGCTAAATTAAAAGATTTAAGTCATGAAGCGGCAGAAATGGGACTAAAAATAAACACCCGGCAGATCCATGAGATGAGATCTGGTTTGAAGAATACTTCACCGTTGCTGATTGGCACAGAGGCAGTGGAATGCATTCACAAGTTTACTTACCTCCAGAGCGTGGTGTTGGAAACTGGAGTAAGTGAAGAGACCTGTTTGGCAATAGCAGAAACTGACCCGTAGGATTATACTCAAAATCTTCGGGTTAAATGTCAAATCCGTGTTGGTGCGAAACGTGGCAGGTCACAAAAGACATCTCACGCCAAATCCAAGTTTTTGCCAACCGCTGTCTTCGTTGGATAATGTACGAATACTACAAAAAGATCGCAATTATATGTGATTCGCCTAGTACCTAGCAATCTACAAAATTTGAGCAATGCTCTATGTCTAACTAGATTCGAATTATAATGTGTTAATTCTGTTGTTATCTTGTTCTAATTTAGTATTAGATTCGTATTAAATTCTTACTTTGATCATTAAAGACTAAGAATAGCAATTTTTTAAGGTAACTTTCGAGCAAAGTTGACATTGTTGTATAATTACGTAACTTGAAAACATGATTTTTTGTTTATGGTGATATATTCATTATTTTATACTTAAATGACAGATATAGGCGTATAATTAATGATTAAACGAACTTACCCTAAGTGAAGTTCTATCATAATTATACGAAGTGCCTCGTCCGAAGAGATTAGTACCTGTAATTAATTTATTATATTTCACAAGGTAGTGGCAACTACGTGCAGCCGCGCAATTCACTAGTGTCGAGAGTTATTTTTTTTTTTCTTTCCTGGCAGCTCTATTTCGGCTGTCAACTTGTCATTTAGTTTTGAGTTACTGATGTTTTAATTGGATATTATATTATATGGATAATTCCAGAACGCTTCTGGGTTATACCTTAGGGTTGGGAGGGTGTTACTAATCTCTTCGGACGAGGCAATTCGTATAATTATGATAGAACTTCACTTAGGGTAAGTTCGTTTAATCATTAATTATACTTTGTGCCTCGTCCTCGAGATTAGTACCTGTAATTAATTTATTATATTTCACAAGGTATACTTTGAGAGTTAAGTTCTGGAATTATCACATAAACTATGATGAATTTGTGAAGTAAAAGCTTTCATTCTTTAAACTTCTTAATTATATTTTTATAGACTAACCATCATGGTTGTCCATAGGTTACACACATAGGTTCTTAATCAGTATATTATGATATGTTCTTAATTATCTGTTTTGATAAATTTATTGTTTACTTTCTTATTATCATTGTTATAATGTTTATAGATTAACAATTACAGTTATCATTTTGTAACAAAAATTCTTATTCAGTCATTTTCTTAATTACTATTCTTATCTTTATTAACAATTTTTTGTCATTAAGTAATAAAGTTTTATAAATAGGTACTAACAATCACAGTTGTTATTATGTAACATAGGTTCTCAACCAAATGTTTATATATATACTTAATTATCTTTTTAACCGAATATTCATTGCCTGCATAAGAATAACAATCATAATGTTGTGTAATGTTTTCTTCGTCTATATATACTTTCTATAACTTATATGGTGTACATAATAAAGAGTATTCTATTCTATTCTATCATGGTTGTCATTTGAAAACGAAAGTTCTTAATTAACCATTCAGATAATAATCTGTTTTATCAAAATACAGTTTTGCTTTCATATTACTATTCTTAGTTTCATTATCAATACATTTATACTCCTTCCTTTTAAGTTATTGTATTAATTAGTACATGTAAGTTAAATAAGATATCTTTAATCACCGCTAAAGATTTATCTTGCTAAATCATTTTGATCGTTTACACTAAAAATCTGTTAAAAAATTTGCCAAATGTACTTGTTTAATCACAGCTAAAGATTTATCTTGCTAAATCGTTTTGATCCTTTACACTAAAGGTCTGTAATAAAATTTGCCAAATTTACTTATTTAATCACAGCTAAAGATTTATCTTGCTAAATCATTTTTATATTTTTACTGGGATAAGAAAGTTCTGTTAAGAAATTACATCACCGTTGATGTATATGATTTCAAGATTTTAATATTAGATTTTCTAAAAAGGTTATAGGTAGTAGTTTATTAACCATGTGTCATATTGTTTGAAAGAGTTTACTTATAGAGATTCTATCTGTCTTCTCTTTTGATGATGGTGGTATGCTTCGTCGCAATAAACTTCACTACACACTAGACTCCGACAGCCAGAGTAAGGTTGGTATGGCTTTTCCCTTGTTGTGAGATACTATAACATTTTCATTAGGTTTGAGTATCGTCATCCCTGACTAATGAGAAGTTCCCTCCTCATAAAGGGAATCAGGCATGAGATGGGCATGGTGACCACCACGCTGCCCTTAATTTTATCCATTATGATATTTTGTAGATCTTTTAATATGATTGAGAATGGTGGAAACGCATTAAAGAAAATTGATTACCAGTAAACTGTAACTGCGTCATTTGTGAAGGCATTTGTGTTGTTATGCCATGTTATGTATTTTTCATATTTATTGTTAATGTGACTTGCCAGTATGTAAATTTCACGATTGAAAGATGCTAATAATTCCAAATAAAAAACAAGAGATATTCCTTGTCTGACCACTGGCCCCTAGCAGTCTCATCCCCACAGGCTGTCCCCCCCCCCCCCCCCCCTATGGTTGAGGCGTCAGAAAATATTTCGGTTACATGATTAAGTTTGATTTTATTTGCTAAATTTTTGAATGGCATATGGCCACCAATCAGGAATTTTTTGTATGGATATTTATGTACTTTTCATAATTTACTTCACCTTGAAGGTTTAGGATTTTACAACATTCTAGTTTTTAGTTATATATTTATAGCTATATATATTCAATAGTAGGGCATGCTTAGGCCAGTACCTAGTCCTACAAGGTACAAAGCATGTAAATTGTTTGATTTCTTAATTGATAAGTTTTTTCTTATCTGTAGGTAATGTTACATGATAGTCATAGTTACAAGTGACACAAGTCAATAATATATCCCAAAAATGTACCAATATTAGTGGCTGTAAAGTTTGTTATTTAATAACTTGTGATTAACTTCTTAGTGTTTTAAATGTTTTCTATTACCAATCAATAGCCACAGGATCTTAGTAATTTGTTGACAGTTTTCATAACTTTAATGAAAATGTAAGGTGCAGTGTTTTACCCAAACGGCAGATTGAGCTCATACAACTTTTCATGAAGGAAAATTTAGATATTTGCTAGAATTTTTGTGATATTTTATAAGAAATTATGCATCTTTAAAGTGTGTTATGGAATGTATGGCCATGGAACTATCATTTGATATCATCTTTAATTATGTGCACAAGTCTTCAAGTTAAAAACAGCTTGCATCAATGAACTTATTAAGGTTTTAATTTTGAAATGCATACTGCCAATGGGTGATAGTCTTAACAAACACTTGAGACAAATTGCCTTTTTCAAGGCTGGCACTTAGATATTGTACCAATGGAGATCAATAAGTTGATTGTGTCCTTATAGTGTGTTTTTTTTCCACTGGGCTATCTTGACGTGTTGTGGGTACCAATGAAACCCTCAATCCATGATATCATGGTCTTATGGTCAGTTATAAGTTACTACTGTTTATAAAAAAATTATAAGTGACCTGCGTACCTTAGTGAGTTTAATGGTGTCAAGGTTGCTTGCTCGGATGAGACAACCGCTTTAAGTTTTTGTACGGCTGACTCAGGCTATAGACAGGCTCCCTGTTCTCCTGTCGCCCTTGTGGCGCTGGTGGAGCTTTTCAGTTTTTTGCTTGGAACATGTTGGGTTTGGGTGCTGTTGCAGCACCTGATTTAGTACCCACTTTTTCAGCTCGAAGAGTTTCAGCAAGTGTTTACCCGAACAGATATTTATCAATCTTTGTGTTTTGAACTTGGTCCTTAAGATCCTTTTTAATTGAGCTGCAGCAGAATTTGCATCTAGTCATTGAGTCACAATGTTGAACTTCACATAAGGTGCGAGTGGCAACCATTATTTAACTTAGTAGCTCTGTATCACTTTATTTTGTATCCAGTACTTTGGATAATGTTGCTCCTAAGCAGGAGATGGTGCTGAGTAGTCTTTGTTTTTGATCCAATGGTCTTGGCCTTTTATCAATAATTTTGGCATTTTGCTGTATAGCATAAGAGAACGAAACGTGGGGACATTTGTCACATTTAATGCTAGCCAGTATTTCCCCTGCCGAAGGACCTGTAGGGGAAATACGCTGCCTGTGGTCTCTAGGGAGACAGGCCACATGTTGCAAGACGCTCCAGACAGCTGATCACTTCCTTGTTGAGTTCGGCCCCATCACAATGCTCTGTGTTCAATGTTGAGTCAAACCCAAGAATTTCGAGAACATCTGTGTGTTATCCGGGCTGGAATTGTGGTTATTTTGGTAGCATAGTCGTATTTGACTTTAATTGTTTTCATTTCATTTGTGACGTTCTCTTCTAGGACTTCGCCTGGAATGATTACAAACCATTGTTTTACTTCCGGTTGATAACCGTATTATGCAATCTGGTGGGTGTAGCAATTCCAAAGAATTGAACGAAACCAGTGAATTATTGTATGTTGTGAGACAGTCCGATGATCTGCTCGAATACATTCGTTAGAAAAGAAATAAATTATGTTTGACGATCTCGTAAATATGTAGTGAGACAGCCCGATGGCTTGCCCGAAATACATTATTTGTTTGAGTATTGTTGAATGTTGTGAGACAGTCCGATGATCAGCTCGAATACATTCGTTAGTTAAAGGAAATAAATTTCTTTTGATTGATAATCTCGTAAATATGCACTGGGACGGCCCGACGGATTGCCCGAAGTGCATTATTTGTTTGAGATGCAAGTTTAAGGCGTAGGATTAGTAAAATAGTTGCAGATAATATATTTAGCAGAATTAGGTACCTTGTGGATCTAAATATGGCGTCGACTCTTGAGACTATTTTGTTTTACTTTGTTTAAGTCGAGCACGTTAAAAATTGCTCCCAGGTTCCGTAAGTTTTCTCTTGGTTCCTTGTCCGTTATATAAGTTTCTCTGTATTGTATTCCTCGGTTGAATGTGTCCTTTTTGGCATTTTTCCACTTTTAAAAACTGTTATTTTTATTTAAAAGTTTAATTACGTGTTGCGCAGTGACGCACTATAATCGCAAATGACAAGTTGACAGCCGAAATAGAGCTGCCAAAAAAGAAAAAAAAAATATAAAAAAAACTCTAGACACTAGTGAATTGCGCGGCTGCACGTAGTTGCCACTACCTTGTGAAATATAATAAATTAATTACAGGTACTAATCTCGAGGACGAGGCACAAAGTATAACTAACATTTTTGTTTGAATTTTGAAAATCGGTCTACGTATTTAAGAGATATTTACTAAAGAATTAGTGTAACTAAAATCTGCCAAGTTAATATTTTTACGTTTCTGTTCTACAAACTTGTGTTTGTAAATATTAGACATTAGTGTTCAATATTATTAAGGGATATTGTCAATCTGCGTAGGCTTGTCCCAACTACGTATATATTGGAGTCAGATTCCAGTCTAACCGGATTCAGCTGAGTACCTGTGTTTTACATGGAGCGACTGCCTATCTGACCTCCACAACCCAGTAACTGGATAACACACTACCCCTTGGCAAGTCTGGTGTCAGATCTCAAGCTTCTGACTACCCGTAACGACTGTCAAAGATCTTCAAATGACAGCCGGGACCAACGGCTTAACGTTCTTTCCGAGGCACGGAGGAAACACGGTATGTTGAAATGGTCACCCATCCACGGTCCGACCTCGTCAAGCGTTGCTTAACCTTGATGTTCGACCAGTGCGGCTGTTATTATTTAGCATCCTCTATGAAGGGATATGTAAATAATGGGAATTACCGAAAATTGTATGTGTATGTGTATCACCATATTAAGTGGTATCTAATGAAGTTTTTTGATATCCGAAGTCAAAGTTTCGCGCCAATCGTGTTTGTTTACTTTTTATTTTACACTAATATCACCTACCCATATGTAAAAACGATTACGTTATGACAATTATGTTTCCTAATGTATCTGGTAAACAACAATAACAAACACCGGTCCACTCTCACGTATTATTCATTACGACTACTTTATTTATGCTTTAAACTTCCAAATCGTCCATCAGGTGGTTATATTTTCGACACTAGCCTTTATATATCCTTTATCACACATGACTAAATAAAATTTGTCGTTTCATAATATTTTTGCACTTATTTTCGGATATATTTAGTCAATCTACGTGTAGTTAACACTATAGTATAACGATTTCCTTGAACGTTATGACGTCACCAACATGGCTACCAATTGTGGCCCGTTTGTAGTCACGTGGTTCTTTTCAAAATTTTATCGATTTTCATTTGCATAAAATAAATTGAAAAAAAAATATTTAAGAGTTTTTTGAAACGACAATATAGTTTAAGATAGGTAAAGTTTCGAAATACATTAAAAAAATGTTATTTTTTTTTAAATTCAACAACCCAATTGTAATACCAGAAATAAAGATAAGTTAGATCATCCGTCTTACAGACTAGCTAAAGTACAATCATCTTTCATGGGGTACTGTGTTAAATTCTATAACAAAATACCTTGTGATATATTAAAACTAAATGAAAGTAAATTTAAAACTTTAGTTAAAAGCACTCTTTGTAAACAAGCATATTACAAATTAGATGATTATTTTCAAGATAAGAATGCTTGGAAACATGCTGGTCCTGCTCCATAGGGCAATCTTTGGTGTAGACAAAATCAAATTTGTTAATTTATATTCCCATTCATAGTTATTGTATTCATTGTTTTTTTTTTAGAAATTGACTCACACACTGTTCCGTTGTTGTTGAATTAGGTATTTTACGTATGTTTGTAATATTTGTAAGTATGTGAGAACCATGTTCCTACTTATCAAATCAATTAATTTTCCTGTAAATGCTTTTTAATACTTTATACCTGTACGTAGTATAGTGTGTAGAGCTATTCCGGGGGCATCGTCTTCACATATATTAATGTATAATAATAATAATAATAATTAAGCCTTTTATTCCGAATATATACATTTGTTACACTATTGTTAAAAATACAAAATAAACTATAAAATATCTCTTAGTTCGGTGTGCCTATTGGCAAAGGCCTCCTCCAAAGATTTCCACTGGTGCCTATCTTGGGCGACCCTTCTCCATTTTGGTCCAGCAGTTAATCGAAGTTCGTCTTCCCACCTTGAGTGCTGTCTTCCTCGATTTCTTTTATTGTCTCTTGGGTACCATTCTATTACCTTCCTGCTCCACTTTCCTACCTTTTCACGCATCGTATGTCCTGACCATCTCCACTTTTGCAGATCGATTCGCATGAGTACGTCGGTGAGTTTTGTTTTTTCTCTGAGATCTATGTTTCTAATTTTGTCCTGACGTTTATATCCCGTCATGCTTCTCTCCATTGCTCTTTGTGTTCTGGCGAGCTTTTTTAGTGCTTTTGTGAGTGTCCAAGTTTCGCAACCATACGTTAAGCAAGGTAGTATGCAAGAATTTAATGTTTTTATTTTAATTGTCATGCCTAAGTCTTTGGACTTCGTTATTTCCTTCAGCGACCAGTATTTCTTCCAACTAGTTGCGATCCTGAGTTTAACTTCTTTCGTCATCTGGTCTTCTATAGAAATAACTTGGCCCAAGTACATGTACTCTTCCACATAATCCAGCAAATCTCCTTTTATCCTAATTTCTGTTTTTACACTATCAGTCATTAATTTGGTTTTATTGGTGGTCATTCTTAGTACTACATTCATACTCTCTTCATTTAGATTATTGATCATATACTCAAGACTGCCCGGGTTTTCTTCCAGTAATACCAGGTCATCAGCAAATCTGAGGTGATGAAGTCTTGACCCATTTATATTGATGGCGTACTTGTCCCAGTTTAGCCTGCGGAAGACATTTTCCAATACTGCAGAAAAAAATTTTGGGGATAGAGAGTCTCCTTGCCGCACTCCTTTTTGTATACAAAATTATTTTCCTAAGGATTCCAGCTGTATTCTGGCCTTACTGTTCGAGTAGATAGTTTTTAAGATTTTGATGTAGGTACCTATTATTCCTTGTTCGTCCAGACTTTCCCAAATGTATTCATGATGTAAGCTATCGAAAGCCTTGGCGTAGTCTATAAAAGCTATATAAATTGTTTTGTTGTATTCTTTATATTTTTCTAATACCTGCCTTATCGTATGAATGTGGTCAATCGTCGAATAGCCTTTTCGAAATCCTGCCTGTTCAACTGGTTGTTGTTCGTCTAGCAGTGTGCTTATTCTGTCTAGTATAATCTTTGCAAAAACTTTGTACAGGTTTGACATCAGGCTTATCGGTCTATAGCTTTCTGTTTTCCTTGTCGCCTTTTTTGTGCAGTAGGATGATGTGGGATTCTGTCCATGCTTCCGGAATGTTGCCACTTATTATAATTTCATTAAAAATATTCGTTAAGATTAGAATCAGTTCATCTATATTTGCCCTCATTATTTCGTTAGTGATTTTATCTGGCCCTGGTGATTTCTCCATTCGTTGACTCATTATCGCCCTTTTTACTTTGCATGGTAATATATCCGCTATAGATTCTGAGTTCGTTTCGTTGGATTGACTGGCGAACATTTTGTCATGGGAACAAGTGGTACTTTGGTTTTGGATAGCATACAGTTGGCGATAGAAATTCGTGGCTAAGTCTTTGATGTTCTGTCTTATAGTGGTAGTTTTAGACTTTTTCTTAAGCTTAGGTATCCATTCTTTCCCCGTTTCTCGTAGTTCTTTCAAAGCATTTTTCACGCCGCCTGTTTTTTGGATGTGGTGCTCGAGCGTTTTTAGTCTCTTGACTTTGCGGTCTCTTCGTATGCTTTCTCTTATTTGTTTGCTTAAGTCTGCAATAAGCTTTCTGTTTTCTTTTTTGATTAGGCTACTTATGTACTCTTTTCTTTCCTCCATTAGTTGCAGGGTATGATCGCTTAGTTGGTACTTAATCCTTTTTTGAGTGTTGTTATTTATAGCGGGGATACAGTATAGTAAATTAAGTATGTATAAATTAAATTATTTTAGCTGTAAAAAGACTATCCTTGAACATCTACTTGGCATCTCTTACGGAGAGACAGAAGATCTTCTGGCTGTAACAAAATAATATTTTTGCTGTGTCTTTAATTTAAGTATTCATATACCATACCTATTGTTAATTTATTATTATTTACTATAACTTTTAAGCACTTTATACCCTGAAACACAGGTTCAACCTAGTTCAGGCAAATAAGAAACTGTCTTCTTTTATATGTTTAAGATATTTTATTGTAAAATGTGCCTTATATTATAAATAAACGATATTATTATTATTATTATTGTAATTCTTTCTCCAATATTTCATACTTCTGTGTTATTTCCATTTCGTGGTTTTCAATCAGTTTGTTAATTTCGTCGAAAGATTTACACTTTTTCTGGTTCGTTTGTCTTGTCTGTGTGATTTTGCTGGTATTTATGTAATTCCTAGATGTTTTTCTTTGGGAGTTTCTGAGAGCGCAGCACACCATGCGATGATCCGTATTGAAATTGAGATTGCTTATAACCTTAGTATCAATGAAAGCTTTAGGGTAGTTGCTTGTTACATAATCAATTTCATTTTTATAAGATCCATCTGGGGAAATCCAGGTCCATTTATTCTTTTTAAAGTTTGAATTTAAAACTGATAGGTTGTGCTCCATTAAGAATTCCGCCAGCTTTTGACCATTGTGACTTCGTGACTCGTGGCCAAACCTGCCAAGTATGTGCTCGTTATTGTTTTGCCTTGCTCCAATTTGCGCATTAAAATCACCCATCAAAACTATATGTTTGTCTGCATTGTTTTTTATAGCTGGTGACATCTCATCGTAGAAAGCTTCAAGTATTGGCAGCTCAGCCCTTTCTGTTGGTGCGTACACTTGTATGATAGACCATGACTTCTTAAATCCTGGTAGTTTTATGTTAAGTATAGCTAATCTATCAGATATGCCTATCAGTTCTTGTGTATGTTTATTTAACGTCCGTTTTATTACAAATCCTACGCCTCTTTGACCTGCAATCTTTCCGTTATGGTACAGTATGTAACTACCATGTTCTTCTATTTTTTCACCTAATCTTCGCACTTCGCTTATGCCTAGTATATCATAATTTACTTTTTCTAGTGATTTTTCAAGTTCTAATAAGCTTTCGTGGGTTGCAAGGGTTCTTGTATTTAATGTTGCTATATATAGTAAGTTGCGTCTTTCGTTTGAAGGGTTTCGGTCTAGTGCTCCCGCGGGGACCAGCCGTGCTGGGAGACGGTTAGGTTTTGCTAGTTGTCGCAAATCAGTTCTCTTCGGTTGTTTGTTTTGGTTCCGGGTCTCGATATGGGCTTCTAGTTTTTTGACTGCTCTGATAGTGTAGAACCTCTTCCACGTTCGATATATTTAAGTATACCAGGTTTTAGGACTTCTGTTGTTGTTGTTTTAATCGTCACACTGTCTGGACTACTCTGTGCGTTACTTTTCTTTTGAGTTGACATAGTGGGCGAACGTGACTCCTCTCTTTTCCTTTTGTTTTTGTCTTGTTGCAATGACGTTTTTATTATTATTTTGTCATATTTCAGGACTGCTATGTTGCCTTTCTTTTTCTCTTCCTCTACTTGCAGCTGTAGTTGTTTACGTTTTTCCAATACTTCTTTGGAGAAATCTTCTTTAATATAGATGCCTGATGGAAGGCTGGCCTTGTTTTTCATGATAAGGTGTTTTTTCCATGTGGTTGTGAGTGAGACTACCACAGGACGATTTTTGGGGCTGGAAGTCCATCGTCCAATTCTGTATACATTTTTTATTTCATTACTGTCTATATTTATGCCCACGTCTGAAATTGCATTTTTTATATAATCGACGAGTTCACATTCAGTTTTTCCTGATTCCTCCGTCCCAAAAAATACAGGGTTGTTTTTACGCTTTTCTTTATTAATGTAGTTAAGGTTCTGTTCGAGTTCAGTTACTTTGCTTTTTAGCATAATATTTTATATTAATGTATGTACGTATGTAAATATTGTAAAACACCTATTTTTTTTTAAAAAGAGTAAGTATGGAGTTTCTTGTGCGTTGTTCTCCATAACAATCTACTTTCCGAATGCACGGTAGAATTTTTTTTTTTTTATTACTTGTAAATTTTAATTTTTGTGACGTTCAAAAGTGCCGTTTATTGGCCTAATTGAATAAATATATTTTGACTTTTTGAGTTTGACTTTGACGAATTATAGACCTATTACAGTACCACCTACTTTTAGTAAAATATTTGAGAAATTAATTTTAGAGCAATTGCAAAGATTTTTAATAAACATAAATCATTACATAGATAACAGTATGAAGTAAGAATATATATATTTTGAAAAAATGCACGGTCTACCATGATCGAGTTAAGAAATATCCCAGTCACTGAATCTGAGAACAAGGAACAGCTAGTTAAGATAGCAAAAAAAATTGGAAATGTTATTAATATTCCAATTCTGGACTCTGATATTAGAGATGTATCTCGTCTAAAGCTGAAAGCCAAACCCTCAGGCCCTATAATCGTGGACTTCACATCAACTATAAAGAGGGAACAGTTTATAAAGGCTACTGGGTCATACAACAAGGCAAATCGTGAAAAACGTTTGAGTACTTTTAATCTGAACATAGTAGGACCAGCAAAGCCAATATACGTGGCTGAATCTCTCACAGCCTCAATTAGACGTCTTCACTATGTAACCAGATTATTTGCCAAAAAACATAACTACGATCACTGTTGGACTTCGTTTGGCAAGGTGTTTTTAAAACGTAATGAAGACCAACCCCGTCTACGCGTTTACTGCGAAGAAGATCTTCAAAACATGGAAAAAAATATTTGACTAGTTTTGCTCTCTGAAAAACTTGTTTACATTCCAACTGCATGCATTAATTTTTCATTTTTTATTAAGTAAGCGCCTATCATTACTCTGTTAATTTACACTGCACACAAAATAATAAAACAGTTACTCCCACAGTACAATTGACTAATAATACTCTACGCTATATTCTATCAAAAAATACTTACATAACACAACCACGCCTCCAAAATATCATACAATCTCTAAAATATTATTTCGTACCTAATACTATTTTTGATACTTTTCGCAACCATTCATCAAGACCGGAATTCATACGTATTAATCTCATTTTACATAAAAATAAAACAGCACATAATTCTACGGCCAAATTAACCTACAAATATGATCCTGCTAAATTATTACTTAAGCAAAATTCAATGAGTTAAATCATGTACAAAGTGAAATAGACTCTTTTAATGTTGCTGATTTTGTCATCTGTCATGCGGAGGAGTGCACGGCTCAGTTACCTAACTCCAAAAAATGTCTTAAAGTGTTTCAACAAAATATTCGGAGTGTAAAATGTAACCTACCTGGATTATTACCAATTATGGCTAGTACTGGGGTGGATTGGGACTGCATTGTTTTGACGGAGTGCTGGTTGCCATCAACCGTTTTCTTACCTTCTTTGGATGGATATGACAGTTTAGCCACTACTAATAACCTTACGCAGAATGAAGGTGTTGTTGTGTATTTCAAGAATAGTTTGTTTATCTCAGTTGAAGAACCTGATATTGAGGGTGCCAACTGTCTTGTGCTTACCTTAAATAAAGATACAGTAGCTTTGGCCATTTATAGGCCCCCCGGGTACAGAAATGTTGATAACTTTTTAAAATCTCTTAATCAAATACTATTGAAATACACATCTATGCAAAATGTCATATTATTGGGGGACATTAATATTAACATTGCTGAACACAGTGCTGACAACAATGTTTCTGCATATCTAGATATGATGGCTTTCCACGGTATGATGCCTGCATACACATCACCTACGCACAATAAAACATGTTTAGATCACACTTTTCTAAAGACTAAACTAACAGCTCGTGGTCTCATTCTCCAAACAACAATTACCGATCATAATAGTGTTGCTTTGTATATAGCTAGTCTTCCTAAACAAAAACCTGTCCATATTGTAAAGTACTTAGATCACAGCCTTCTAAATGCTGCACTTAAAAATGTTGACTTTAGTCCACTATATACAAATAAAAGTGCGAACGATGCTGCTAATTTATTCCATAGTATTCTTTATACGGCTATTAAAAACAACACTAAAGAAGTCAAAATATCAAACAGGAAAAAAATTCTAAAGCCGCGGATAACCCCAGGCATACTAAAGTGCATTAAAAACCGCGATAAACTATATAAAAAGGTAAAAAAAAACCCAGACAATGAGATATATAAGGTTACATATAAACGATACCGAAGTTTTTGTTCATCTTTAATAAAAAAAAATAAAAGAGACTATGAGAAATTACAATTCCAAAACGCAGGAAAAAATAGTAAAAATTTTTGGAAAATAGTCAAAGAAATAACATACTAACTTAACTAAACCCAAAGACAGCTCGATTGAACTTATAAGCACCAATGACCCCCAAAATTCTGTAAATAATGTTAACCAATACTTCGCAAATGTTGGTAAATCTTTGGCAGACAAAATCACTAGGAATAATCCTCAAACGAAACCCATCACCTCAAACGTGTGTAGCCATTCATTTTGCCTGCTCCCTACGGATGAAGATGAGATTGGGACGTTAATAGCAGGGTTAAAGAGTGATTGTTCGGTAGGTCTTGATATGATATCTAGCGACATCTTGAAATCAAATAAGGATATTCTTACATTACCTATAACATACGTCTGTAATTTGTCTCTCTCAACCGGTGTATTTCCAAAGATCTATAAGAAGTCAAGAGTTCACCCGATACATAAGAGTGGTGTCAGAGACTGTGTCAATAACTATAGGCCAATCTCAATTCTCCCTACCCTATCAAAAATTTTAGAGCGCATCATTAACAAAAGATTTATTAACTACTTGGAAAATAAAAATCTTCTATCACAAGCACAATTTGGTTTCAGAGCCAAGAGATCCACCTCCGATGCTGTGTTAGAACTAACAAACTATATAGTTAACAACCTAGATTCAAAGAGAAAAAGCATTGCAATATTTAGCGAAGGCCTTTGACAGTCTCTGTCCCTATCCTGTTAACGAAACTCGAAAGCCTTGGTATCCGGGATCTACAATTAAAACTATTTAAAGATTACCTAACTGACAGAACACAATGTGTTAAAATCGGTAATTTAACCAGTGAAGAGGTCCCAGTGACTTTTGGAGTGCCTCAGGGCAGTATTCTAGGACCGACGTTGTTCCTAGTATATATAAACGATATATGTCAGCTGGGGTTACCTGATTCGAAAATCTACGATACGATACGGCCTTACTTTTCAGTGGTAACTCCTGGCATGAAGTTTTTGCCAAGGCTCAGATAGGCATAGACACTGTGACCAAATGGTTAAATAGGAATTTACTTACGCTAAATGTAGATAAAACGACCTACATAACATTTTCCATTAAAACCAATGACAAACCGGCTTCTTCTTTAAGCATTATCTCCCATTTGTGCACAAATGCAAATGACACTAATTGTCAGTGTCCTAAACTTAAAAATTCTGAATCCACCAAGTATTTAGGCATAATTATTGACAGAAATCTTAAATTTCATGATCATATTAACCTTCTATCTGCGAGAGTACGTAGACTAATAGTTATATTTAAAGCCTTAAGAAATACTGCATCAAAATCTATTATAAAATCGGTCTACTATGCTCTCTGCCAATCTCAGCTTGAATACTGTATCACCACATGGGGTGGCACATGTAAAACTCATTTCCTAAAAGTCGAAAGAGCACAAAGAGCACTCCTAAAGGTAAGCTTGTTTCTACCTTTTTATCACCCAACAACTGATCTCTACTCAAAATGGAAGGTACTTACTGTGAGACAGCTTTTCATCCTAAAAACGGGTATGAGACAACATTCACTAACAACTTTTGAACCGGAAACAATCAGAAACAAACGTCGTAAACATGTAGTCTGCTCTGCATCGTCATTCAAAACTAAGTTTGCTCATCGGTTTTTCTGCTACCAGGGTTCAAACTTATACAATAAGTTAAACCGTGCCTTAAATATATATCCTTTACCAAAAACCAAATGTAAGTCTTTGGTATCTAACTGGTTGCAAAATTTGGATTATAGTTTGACAGAAGGTCTACTTAATTCAAACTAAATTAGTATGATATAAGTTTATAACTTACACCCAAATCCTCACACGCACACATCGGCACACTACACCTGACATTCAACCAACTCAACACTACAAAGTGACATCACATAGACACTAACATCATACACTCTCTTAGACACACACATACACACATACAGGCGCTCTGCTTAACTTTTTGTTTATAACTTCGTTTTTATTGCTTCTACCGTCAAAATGTTTTAAATTTTTAGTCTTGAATCTCCTTATCTATAACTTTGGATTGTAATACCATATTTTTTTAATAAAATGTATCTGTCCTTCCGTGGTGTGGGGATCTGGTGATTTGTAATAAAGGCATTTTATGCCTAACTCAGACACCAGCTCCTCACATTGCTAATTAGACATATAATATGTAAAACTTAGAATAAGTTTGTCATTGTGAGGAGAAATAAAGAATTTTATTTTTATTATTATTTTTATTATTATACTTGAGAAATAGGATTCAGAGCGTTGACGTTAATGGAAAAAGATCTCCCGGATCTATAGTAACAATGGGAGTTCCGCAGGGCTCAATTCTTGGTCCTTTCTTGTTTCTTATTTATATTAATGATTTACCTTACCTCATACAGGATAACAATGATATAGTGTTGTTTGCGGAAGATACTTCGCTTTTGTTTAAACTTTGACGTCAGCAGCTGGTTACTGACGATGTAAATAGCGCGATCTAGAATTGAATCCTGAAAATAACAGAGTATTTTTAGGTTTAACTTTGGATGCTAAGCTTCAGTGGGGCCCACATATAGATAAATTGTCAAAAAAGCTAAGCTCCGCAGCATATGCTGTAAGAAAAATTCGTAATTTAACTGACATAGACACAGCCCGTTTAGTATACTTTAGCTATTTTCATAGTGTAATGTCGTACGGTATTCTGTTGTGGGGAAATGCCGCCGACATCCAGACTATTTTCTTTTGCAGAAAAGAGCTGTTCGATCAATTTATGAATTAAGCCCAAGACACTCTCTCATAGAGAAATTTAAGGAGATTAATGTAATGACTGTGCCTTCTCAGTATATTTATGAAAATCTTTTACATGGCCATAAAAATATAAAATTGTTTAAAAAATACAGTGATCTCCATAATATAAATACTAGAAACAAACACAAATTTGTAGTACCTACAACACGGTTAAAAAAAATAGGTGGCTCGTTTAGATGTCAATGTGTACGCTTTTATGATAAGCTTCCAAGCCACGTACAAAATCTAAGTCTTACTAAATTCAAATCAATTATTAAACGTAAGTTGTGCCAAAAAGCGTTTTACAGCATTAATGATTACGTTGAGGATAAAACGGCTTGGGAGAGAGCTGCTCCAATTAATTTAGTTTTTTTTTTGTATTTTGCACCATGAATTCTGTTATTTTTTATATATTTTTTTTATTTGTTTTCTTGCAATGACAAGAATATTTACTTTTTAAAGTATTTATATTATTTTATTTTAATTATTGTGAATGTGAAGACTATGTGGATCATTATTTTGTATTTAATTTAAATTTATCTTAGTTTTTAATCATGGTCTGGCAGTTTGAGTAGTTTATGTGGCCTACCCGAATGTCTTTTCGTTCGTCGAATCGTTGAGCTCCTTAAATTTTGAGTTGAGCTGCTCGGTGACAAATGCGTGCACTGACTGGACAGGTCCAATTAATCTGCCTGGTTCTTTCCTCAAAAAACCATTTCAGACATCAGTCTACATGGTCTTCACATGATCTAACCAAGATTTTGTCAGGACTTTAAAGAGACTGTGTCCTCTGAGTTTGTTTCGGCCTTTCTTCTCAGAGTAGTCAGGTAGGAAACGCTGAACTCATCTAGTTTAAAAAAAATATGTTATACATGTAAAAGTGTTTGTACAAACCAACTTACAGAAATAAAATCATTTATCAAATTTACTTCACTGAGCTAACGGTCAGCCACTATGCTCTGCTTTCGCGGAAGTTTCACTTGATTCACTTCCCTATAATTTAAATTGATGTTTCGCGAAATTTTAACTGTAGGTTCCGACTGCGTGAGGTTTCTGGTAGACGCCTTCCTCCATAGAACATCGCTGCTGCTACAATGGACGCGCACATTAAGCCATAGCTAATGGCGTATTGATGAACGTCATGTGTTGATAGGTTAAGGTGATTTCGATCGATCTCGATTGAAGTGTTTGCTGTAGCTGTTTTCAACTGTTTTATCTATTTGCCGATGTTTTCTAATGTTTGATTTAGCGGACCTGCGGATTCCGTGTAATCTGATAGGGATTTGTTTACTAAATGATGGAATTCGGTTATTTGTTTACTACATGATGGAATTCAGTTATTTGCAACAATGCGCTGGTTGATTCAAAGCTCCAGAGCCTTGAACACCGACGACGAGTTGCCAGCCTGTCGGTTTTCTATCGGTTACATTTCGGGGAGTGTGCGATGGAACTGCACAATTTGATTTCGCCTAGCCCTTTCCATCATCGGACTACAAGACGTACGGCAAAGCACCATCGGTACATGGTGGATATTCCACCCATACGCACAAAGCGTTTTGAAAATACTTTTATTGTGCGTACAGCTAAGGAGTGGAATTCCCTGCCGGCATCTTTGTTTCCTGACAGCTACAACCTAGGGGTCTTCAAGTCAAGAGTGAATAGGTTACTTCTAGGCAAGCGTGCTTCACCTTCGACGACATCATCACTTAACATCAGGCGAGATAGTGGTCAAACGCAAGCCTATAAAAAATAATAAAAAACTATGGAGTTTCTATTTCAGGGTCAGTTTTTATGATTTGTATGATTATGATGCCTTTGATTATGCACTTAGGTTTCAAAAAAATTATACCAGCTCCACTGATTTGCTTGTAACTTGGTAACTTGATCTTGACAGATGATTCTGATCGGATATGTGTTGCAGCAAAAAGATGGGTCTTTCAACTCAATCCACATATCACTGCACTGAGATTTGCTTACTACACATTTTTTTTTTTTGTTTTTAAATAAAAACGTTGCCCCACACTAGGAATTTCTTCCTGTATCGTGGGTGCGTTTACAAACATATAAACTCACATACACAACACCCAGAGCCGGAACATCTATCTGTAGGTCATACAAATATTTGTTCCGTGCGGGAATCAAACCCGCGACACGCAGCGCAGCAGTCAATCGCTCAGTCAACCGTGCGCCCAGCCCAACATTGATTAATGTTGTTATTGATCTTACTCAACTTCTCGTCAATGGGAAGATAGTTGAATGGCTTGTCGATTGTACTCAAATAAGAATTTTCATTATGTTGACATAACTGAAGTTCCAAGAATGATATTGTTAGGTAAGCATCCTTTTTCAAATTTATTGTTACGTAGTCTGTTATCGGCAATACGTTAAGCATGTTAGTACCGATTTGATAAGGAACTGAGAGGATTACTGTCTCTACTAGACAACATAAATGTTATTTCGAATATGACGTAATCTGTTATTACTCTAGCCTTAACACTCAGCAACAGCGTGCTACAGACTGACCTAAAGTCTGATTGTATATTGTCCACTGGTATAGTCACGTCTTTATTCAGCTGTCCAGATATAAACTGGAATTCATTTCTTAACTGATCAGGGGTTAATAAATGGGTATTGAATTTGCCATGAGAAACGTCTGTTATAGTATCTAGTAGAGTATTCTGAATCTTTTTTAGACTGTGCAGTAAGTTAACTGCTGTTAGTGCTGACAAAGTGAATCCTGACTGTCACTTAACTTGTCCATGTTTTCTTTAATTATGTTAGTTGCTCGATCTAGCTCGTTTAAATGCTTGTTAATTGTTTTATGGTGCCGTTGTATATGTTGTTCAGTCCGTTTTAATACATTGTATTCAGCCACAACGATAGAAGTTTCGTTTTTAAGTAAGTTTGTAAGATGATGCTCATTTTATGTTATAAGTTGGATATCTTTTTTATATTGTTCGGCAAAACTCTCGTCCAATACTGCGAACAGTGCGTTTGCAATGTTACCTATTTCACTGATGAGGCCGCGACGCTGTCTGTCATGCGCGTCAAAATGCTGATTCAATAGGAGTCAGTTGTAATTCAGAGTACTCGTGATGTAATTGGAGTAGTAGCATACCACAGCTACTTGTTTCTGTTAATGTGCTGTATGTTTTGTCTGAATAGTTCTGGAACTTTATTTCTGTTGTCATGCCGTCCCGGTACGGGGTCATATTGTAGTATACAATGAGGGTCCATTTGTCTCTTATAAGTTGCATGTTGTTGATAGTGTCAAAATATTATGAGATATTGTTGGATAATGGTGATATATTTTTTGTTGTTTGTGATGTTTGTATCAATGACATGAAAATCATCAAAGAAATTGCCATTGATGTAAATATTGATTTAGGTTTATATGTTTTAATTCTTGTTTCTCCTACCCTATTTTTATTACTGTCCTGGTCGTTTTCACGTGTTTGAGAGATGAAATAGGTAGAATCAATAATTTGACAATAGGTCGTTTTAAGTCAATATTTTTTGATTTTATAGTTACTACTCGAACAAGACCGTCCTTTCCAGGGTGGAGCTCTATTACTCTGTCCATCATCCATTTCCCTCGCGGGAGATTGTCGTCCTGTATAGTAACCAACTGTCCTATTTCAATATTGTTCATCCATTTAAGACGCATTGACTGTTGTGCAGCAGTGGTGGCCCAGTGGTATCGGCCTCGACTTACAAGTTGTAGGTCGTGGGTTCGAGCCCAGGCAGGCGCTTTACTTTGTGTAAATTATTTCTTCACCACTGCTCTCAAAACGGTGAAGGAAAACATCGTGAGGAAACCGGCATGTCCTAGAACCAAAAATTCGAAGACATGTGACATCTACCAACCCGCACTGGGCCCGTGTGGTGGATTACGGCCCATTCCCTCTCACAGAAAGGAGGCCTGTGTCCCTGCAGTGGGAACATTAATAGGCTGATGATGATGTGACTGTTGTGCAAAATATTCTGTTTTCCACCATTTCCAGATATCATGCGCAATTTTGGCAGATAGAGCCCACATGGTGCGTGCATCTTGTTCTATTTTGATGATTGATGTTCTTGGTCGCCCAGTTAGGAAATGAGCTGAAGTCAGTACTTCCAAATCATCTTTGTCTTCGGATAACGCACACAGCGGTCTGGAGTTCTAACATGAATTTAGGTTTGCTAAAAAACTTGTATATTCCTCAAAAGTTAGCTTATGCTTACCAACTATTCTTTTGAGGAGATGTTTTAGGCTTCTAACAGCTCTCTCCCATAATCCACCTGCAAATGCCACTGTATTTGTAAGTCTGTTAATTCTGCTGATAAGTTTTTGTCGAACATGCTTTGTAGGTCATGAAATTGGTCTTGTAAAACTCTGTTCGCCCCAACATAGTTGGTTCCGTTGCTTGTCACTGTATATGTGATGCGGATATCCTCTCCTGGCAGCCATTCGCTGTAGTGCAGCTAAAAACGCAGAGCTACTTAAGTCGGACACTAGTTGCAGAAGAACAGCTCTGGTCACCATACACACAAATAATGCTATGTAGCCTTTTGTTGTCTTTATCCCCCGTCCTTTGTTGCTTTTTTACTTTAAAATAGTGTGTGATTGAAAGGGGGAGCGGGTTTGCTTCGGTATTTTGGTAGATCTCATATTAACTGATGCTAAATTCTTAGTGAATGTTTTCTGCAAAGAACGCAGTTTGTAACTTCCTTTTTGAACGCTCTGTTACCTCCGATTATCCAATACTTCTGTCTGATGTTTGCTAGAGTTAAGCGTGGTCCACCTAGGAAAGTTAGTAGATGAGCTTGATTGATGACAAGTGTTGTTAAACGGCTATTGTTTGGCAGTATTGCTGCATGTTTATTCTCCATCCCAATGTCTGCCTTTCTTAGGCGATCACCTACCCGAAAAATACCCTCTCGATGGATAAAAGAATCTTATTTTAATAGATTGCTCTTTTTGTTTAATTTACCATGCCTTTTCATGTGTTCTATCTCTTCTAAAAATATTTTTCTTTTTACATGTTTAATCTATCAATGATATGGCATTTCGTATTTCTAATAATGTGAGACACGACGGTAATGCGCTGTGTTACATTGATTTGGCATTGTTATGTAATTGTGTTGTTTTTGTAGCGCGTAATAAGCATGCAATTACTTTGACAATTTTAGTAAAGGAGCCGTATTTATTCAATAGTTTCATTACGATGCTCTCTGAATTTGTATTTTGATGTTGAGTTATCAAAGGATTTGTTTTGTGACTTTGACTATATTTCGTTTTAAGTTCTTGGTCTTTTGTAGTTATGTTATGCTAAATTGGTTTTCTCATTTCAAAAGCCAAATATACGGCGTCGGTGAAAATAAAATAACGCGAAAGGAATGTTATAGGTAACAGTACAGTCTGCAAATAGTGAATTTATCTGCGACACGAAAGTTATTATTATGAATAACTTGATCAAGCGATTGCCAAATAACACGTTTACCAAACCAACAACGTGGAACCATATCCAAGGGATACAATTGGCTGATCCAGAGTTTTACGTAAGCAGACCCGTAGATATACTTCTGGGCGCAGATGTTTACAACAAAACAATGTTACCACATACCATGCAACACTGACCAGGCGCCCGAATGCTACTTACCACACCATGCAGTTATTCGGGCTGAATCTACCACTATCAGTTTGAGAGAAGTTTTTAACGCCTCAGCAAAGACGTCATTTAGACTGTAGCCTAATGTGCAGTCTAAATGACGTCTTGTACAGGGGCCCCAATATACAGATGGATCTTCAAGAGCTTATCCTGAAATGGAGACAATTTCAATTTGTATATACTTCCGACATCGAAAAGATGATCCGAGTGCACCAAAAAGATCAAGCTTACCAAAAGATACTATGGTGAAAATCAAATAGCCAACCAATACAATAATTTCAGCTCGTAACGCTTACTTACGGAACCAAACCAGCAGGATTCTTAGGGATGATGTGCTTGAAACAATTGGTGTCCGATGAAAGACAGAAATTTCTTGATGCAGCAAAAGAATTAGAAATTAGAAGACAGCTTCTATAGGGATGATTTTTGCGGAGGATGTCATTCAATGGAAGCAAAAAAAAAACTGAAATCCGATCTAATAAAAACCATACCATCAAAACATTGATGATATGGTTAACAAGATAATCCAGCTGACTGTGCAAGTCATGGTTTGACTATCAGGCAACTCAAAGACCACCAGATATGGTGGCAATGGCCGTCATGGCTGCCATCATACACCAATCAAGAAAACCATTTACGAGACGAACTTAGAAGTAAAGCCGTATATTTTAAACCAAACCAACGCGGTAGTCATTTGACAACCAAGAAAATCGCTGACTTCCGAAATTATTACAAAAATCATACGCATTTTTGCGTGGATACTGCGATTACCTACCTTGAACAAACCTGTTCGCCGACCCTACCTCGAATTACACGAGCTTCGTCTGGCTAAACAACTGATAATCAAAAACGTTCGACGGGCAGAATTTGCGAACGACCTAGATTCAATAAACAAACACGGAAGAGTGCACTCCAAAAGCAAGATTTTGAGGTTGATTCCAACCATAGATGAACGTGGCATTTTACGTGTGGGTGGAAGATTAGAAAACGCCCACATGAGTCTTGAGATGAAACATCCCATCATCTTACCTCACGACCATCCGTTAACCACATTACTTATCAGTCAAGCTCCTATATTGATTTTCCATGGCGAAGCGCGTCTAACGTTAGCAAACCTTCGACAACAGTTTTGGATTATCGGCAGATACATGGCAACTAAAAAGTTTATAAGATAATGTATCGTATGAAGAAAACAAAATCCTGTTTGGCAGCACCAGCTCATGGGAGATTTACCAGAACCAAGAGTGAAGCCCTTGGGATTATGAATTTGATTTTTCAATTTCTAACGTAGATAATATTTAGTCGTATAATACTTAGTCGTTGGATTGTGACGACTTTAACCCACTACGCCAGTCGGCTTCATTTATTTTTAAATTATAATATTGTATTTTCTCTGTAAGTGATTTTGTAAATCTTTTGAGAAAATAAATGTCTAAAACCGTAAGCCCGAAACTGCGTTTTATCACTGCGGCGTAGACTACACAGGCTTCATAGAAGTCAAGGTTAATAAAGGACGGGGAATTATAACTATGAAGGGGTACATAGCAGTTTTTGTATGTATGGTCAAGGAAGCGGTTCACTTAGAACTAGTATCAGACCGGGGCAGCCCGCCTTTTTGGCAGCTCTAACCAGAATGGCTGCCAGAAAAGGGGCACCACGACATACGTACAGTGACAACGGCACTAACTTCTTGGGACGACCCTAAGTCGTACCGTAACGACCCTAAGTCTTACCGGCCCAAAACATTACTCCCATCTTTGGGAAAACTCCTGGAGCGCCTTATCGTTCCACGTTTGCTACCGGACGGACCAAAATTTCATAACAATCAATTCGGTTTCACTATTGGAAAATCTACCGTTGACGCGGCCCTTACTGTTAGGAAAATAGCATCTGAACATAAGTACGTAATTGGGCTTTTTCTAAATATTTCTGGCGCTTTTGATAACGCATGGTGACCAATGCTATTACTTAAAATGAAAACTCGAGGCTGCTACAGAAATATACACACATCAACACGGTCTAGGGATATTTCATACTCAATTAAATAACTCGAAAAGTACTGGCCGCATTGGAATCTTTTATACACCGATTTGTTTGTAATTTATCTCAGACTAATTCCAAATTCAAATTTTTGCAAATTCTTTTGTTTCGGTGGCATAAAAATGTCTTGATGTGTAGGAGAGGGAATTTTCATTTGTGCGGAATTTAGAAAACAATACGAATCACGTTTAGTTAGAGTTTTTTTTTATTTTTAAATGAAAGATAAAGTTAAAATTGAGGTATTGTAGCCATGCAACGCCAACATTTGACGAGGGCGGAGATTTTACGAGCTGTGGGAATGCTGGAAGCTGGGTCTGTTCAGCGTAATGTTACTGAGGCCATAGGGACCCACCAAAATGTAATTTCAAGATTGTGGACACGCTATCGTGCCACAGGTGAAGTAGCGGAGAGGCACCGGGGGCCAAGTCGAATCACTACCCCCAGACAAGACCGATTTTTGCAAATTACTGCGCGAGCTCAACCAAATGCAACGGCGACTCAATTGGTCCAAAGGCTGCGAGTGGAACACCAAGTGCTTTTGAGTGACTAAACTTTAAGAAGGCGACTACATGAAAGCAATCTACGCTCTCGTAGACCACTCCGGGTCACACCTTTACGGAGAGGCAATCGTGGACGACTATTAGAATGGGTTCGGAACCACGTGGACTGGGGCCGTGAGTAATGGTCCAATGTGCTGTTCACGGATGAATCCAGGTTCGGCTTCCATCCAGATTCACGAAGGACGCGTGTTTGGCAAGTTCCTGGACGATGGAGCCGTCTTCAGAACCCTCAGGAAGTTCACCCATACCAAGGAGGAACAATTATGGTTCGGGCAGGAATTCGTCTTGGAGGACGGACGGATCTCGTTTGGGTGCGGGGCAATATGACGGCAGAACGATACGTCCAACAGGTGCTGGGGCCCGTAATCTTGCCCCAAAGAGCAAAGAGCAAAGGGCATTGTCGTGCTCATGCACGACAATGCCCGGGCACACACGGCGAGAACGGTAGCAGCTTGGTTACATACACACAATGTTAGGGCCCTAGACTGGCCTGCTCAATCGCCAGATCTAAATCCCATTGAGCATGCGTGGGATATGCTGCAAAGAAGAGCTCTGAAGGAAGTAACTGAAAATCTGGCTACAGAAGATCAACTTTTTGCGCACCTCAGAAGGACATGGGACAATATTCCGCAGCAAGACATTGACAACCGTGTTCTGAGCATGCCGAATCGTTGCCGATGTGTCAACATGGGCGCTTTCTCAGACAACTAACATCAAGTTTATAAACACAAATTAAATGTATACAAACGTATCTTTTAAATATATACATGCCATATAAATAATTAACACATTGATAGTAATTCGCTTTTTAGGGTTCCGTAGCCAAATGGCAAAAAACGGAACCCTTATAGATTCTTCATGTCTGTCTGTCTGTCTGTCTGCCTGTCCGTCCGTATGTCACAGCCACTTTTTTTCCGAAACTATATGTTGTAACTTGATAAGTAGATGTATTCTGTAACCCGCATTAAGATTTTCACAAAAAAATAGAAAAACCAAAAAATTTTGGGGGTCCGCATACTTGAAACTAAAACTAAAATATTTTTAACCAACAAACCCATACGTGTGGGGTATCTATGGATAGTTCTTTAAAAATGATATTGAGATTTCTAATATCATTTTTTTCTTAACTGAATAGTTTGCGCGAGAGACACTTTCAAAGTGGTAAAATGTGTGTCCCCCCCCCCCTGTAACTTCTTAAATAAGAGAATGATAAAACTAAAAAAAATATATGATGTACATTACCATGTAAACTATCACCGAAAATTGGTTTGAACGAGATCTAGTAAGTAGTTTTATTTTAATACGGCATAAATCGTAAACCGCAATTTACCAAGTACCTTTCAATTTACCAGGAACCCTTCGTGCGCGAGTCCGACTCGCACTTGGCCGGTTTTTTTTAAATATCCCTAGACCGTGTTGATGTGTTTATTTAATCTAGTTTACTCTTACTTTTTAAATGGTTCCGCGAAACTCAAACTCGGTCATCATTCCATGTCGAAGTCTCTCACCATGGGATGTCCTCAGGGTTCGGTTATTGGTCCACCTTTATGGAATTTAGGCTTTGATGATTTCCTCGCGATTCCGCTTCCTAGCGGTTGTTCATTAACCGGTTACGCGGACGACGATCTTCTGCTCATTCAATCAAGTACTTGAGCTGGACTCGAGAACTTGGCTGACACTTGCCTACGATTAATATCTCAGTGGGCGATCAAAACCGCCTGACCTTTGCTCCGCACAAAACTTATCAACTCATTTTGAAGGGTAATCTTAAATCGTGTCCTACTATTAAATTTAATGACGTTTCCGTAAAAATGAAGCAGTCCGTGTGCTATCTTGGTCTAGTGTTAGAGAGGAATTTTGCATTTATAGATCATATTAAAATAGACGGTGAAAAAGCAAAATGCCTTAACTAGAATATCTAAATCTACGTTGGGTCTGTCTTTATCAACTTTAAAACTATTTATGGGGCTACTTACTTGGGTTATGTATGTGCTATGGGGCGCCTGTTTGGGCTGATAGGGCCATAATAGGGGCGGTACGACGTAAATTACTTCAAAGTCAGCGTTTGGCTTTGATATTCTTATGCAAAGCGTACAGGACGGTTAGTACTGAGGCCTTACCGATACTTGCTGGTGTACTTCCGGTCGACCTTTAAGTGCAGCGACGTGCTGCAATATACTATTCCGCACGAGAGACCACAGACGCGGACTTTTTAGCGCGGAGTGACCGTGAGAAAATCTCTAGATTATTTAAACCACCTATTGACGTCTGGGAGGAACTTTTATCCGAATGGCAATGTAGATTCTTTCCATCCGTTTGCGTGCGGCTGGCTAGCACGTGGCTGGAAGTGGATCACTGTGTTGCCCAATTTCCCACAGGACATGGTTACTTTAAAAGAAAATTATTTTCTTTCAAGCTCGTTGCCTCGCTTTTATGTCAGTGTTCTACATCTGACTGCGAATATGTACAATCTGCACATCATATCTTATGGGAGTGTTTTATTGGCAGAATGAACGTAATATTATGTTGAATAATGTACAGGCTGCATCAGGAGTTGTTTACTATACGGACCTTGGCAACTAGAACAAATTGCCGTGCGTTAAAGCGTTTTTGCTATACCTATTATTGGAACCAAATATAACAGCTCACAATGTTAGGACCCATTAATATGTATTAATACTAATTTTTTATCCGTGGTGCTAGGCAACTGGGCTTACATTTTTTCCTACTCATCCGTTATTCTTTTCTGATTAATTTCGTTGCGGGATCCAAGACAGTTAAATTCATTCTCCGGGACTTCGTCGAGCTTCATTGCCTCGGCGCTTTTCTGGTGGTCGCCACTGTTGATTCTGGCTTTCAGGAGTTGCAGTGGTTTGGGAATAGTGCGGTGGGATTGAACTAAAAAAAAAACTTCTTGGGAGCAAACTGGATGATACAGGAAGAATTAAACCAGCTTCTCGAAGTATTAAGTGAAAGTTTTATAACCGAGATAGCAGAGATGGGCATAGAATGACACTTTAACGTGCCTAGCTGGCCGATCAGTACGCAGTCTAAAACATTATCTCAAGAGGGCCATCGGTCAACAAAGACTAACCTTCGAGGAGTACACTACATTGTTAGCTAGATTACAAGCGTGCCTCAAATCTCGACCTCTTTGCGCGATATCAGAGGATCCCGAGGATATAAACTTCCTTACACCAGCTCATTTCTTATCAGGAAGACCAGGAACAACTGTAATAGAAACCGAGCAAGATTCTAGAACCAGGTGGCATCTAACCAACCAGCTATTCCAGGATCTTTGTAAACAATGGAAGACCGAATACTTAGTAAAACTATCATCTAGAAGCAAATAGATGGAACCACAGAAAAACATTGAAATTGGAGATCTATTAGTGATTCATGATGAGAATCTGCCCCCAGGAAAATGGGCTCTTGGACGTGTAGTCGACACACATCCAGGAAATGATGGTCTAACCAGAGCAGTTTCATTAAAAACCAAAAATGGAGTCATGTGACGCCCTATTGTGAAACTCTCAGTTTTGCCTGTCAACCAGAATAATGTAAATATACCAGAACCAGATATATAAGAACCAAATTACCAGAAAGAAAAAGTAAACCGAGGTCAAAAAAGTTTCTTTACGCTGATCTGTCTATCATACGGTTTAGACGCCGTGAAACCATTTCCAAACAACCAAACGCTTTATTTTGACCCTATTTCAAAAGTACAACCAATCAGGGATAAATAGACATTAGTCATGTACTACGACATGGGACCCTATTGGACAGGCATACACACTTATATCAAAATAGCAAATTACCAAGAGAAATTGTGCGCAACCATTGAAACACAAAACCATTGTACGAGTAATACGATCGTGCAGCAAGCCCGGCACGATTACCAGCAACTCGAATACTACAATGAACTTTTGCTAACACATCGTTTTGATATCCACGCTAGACGGCGACGCGCTACGGGGAAGACGGGTCGGCGCCGACGAGGCCTTATCAACGGTATCGGGTATCTAGCGAATGACTTAATCGGAGTGTTGGACTTGCGTTTTGCAGATCAGTATGAAAAGGACATTGAAACCATACATCGCAATGAGAAACACCTTTCTAATTTATGGAAAAAACAAACTTCCATAATGGAAGCCGAGTTCAACCTTATGAAAAGAATGGAGATCACTGTAAACAAACAGCACAAATTATTAAACAAGAAGCTTATGAAATTGCAAGAAAATGCGAGCACTCTTCAACGTGAAATACAAAAATTTCATACGTCAATGACTTCACATTGTCAGCGATCTCTGGATCTTGCTTGCTGCAAGGATTAAGGCGACTACAAGACACTCTGCTCGATGTATTAACAGACATCTACCACGGTTAAATTAGCATACATTTATTGCCGCCAAAGCAACTTAGACATGAGCTCCAAACCATATATGGCCAGATGCCAAGCAAACTCACACTACCAATTACTAATTTAGACATTGACCTTCAGTATCTTTACAAACTACTGAAAGTCAAGGTCAGAGCGACGCAATAATTTAAGTTACTTTTCCACTAGTATCCAGAGAAAGTTTCAAACTTTACAAGATAATAGCTGTACTGCACCAAACAAACACCATTATGACCACGATAATTAGTTTCCGAATATGTGGCAGTCAACCTAAAGTAAGATTCATACTTTAGCATGTTCACACAGGAACTAACGTCATGTCTACACCATGGACCAATTTACATGTGTGAGCTGCTAATGCCAATAACAGACCTGCAAAATGACGAAAGTTACCCGGCAACCAATGAATGTAAAGTACAAAACACCAACTGCACCAACGTATGGATTTAATTACATTTGACTTCTCAGCACTTTTAATTTTGTTGTGACACCTACACAATAAAAATAATATGCGGCGATCATGTAACAGTTCGTCAGCTGAGCCAAGCCAGGGTCATTAGCATAGGTCAAGAGTGTGTATCAAAGGAAAGGACTTCTCATTATATTCGATACGTCAACAGTCCAACCAAGTGAACATTTTACCAACCATTTACATGCCCGAATTTTAACCAAATTAATCACTTGATTAACCTCAAAATCCCTGAAGAAAGGCAGACCGATGACGTAAACCAAAACATATCTATGACCAGTCTGGGGGAGGCGATAGAAAACTGAAGAAAAGCGATTCAGAAATAGAAGACTTTTCACCCCATGATATTCACCAATTCGTAATATGCTACGTGTTGGTGTCGATCGGTGTATGCGTGGCAGCAGCCTGGATGTGGCGAACGGGGCAATGTCGCCTGTGCCGGCAGGCTTCCGCTGGGCATCGTGGCGAGGGATCCCGCTGGCAGCAAACCGCGGTGACACCGCCGCCTCCGAGACCTCGACGTCGCAGCGATAGTCTCTGCCAACAGGAGTTAGCAGCGACTCCGCTGACTCCAAAACCAACCAAAAGACGCGCATCATATAGTGAGTGCTCAATGCCAGTGATCTAAAGAATAAAAGTGAAATCGGTTTTCTCTTACACGATTATGCCAAACGCTAGCCTATCGTGAACTATAGTTCGCTAAAACGGGACAAAAATTTACGGACATAGGCAAAAATATTGCTTTTACTGTGGAAGACTCTATAGTGTTGTTAATGTTAATAAATGTAACTTGACATTTTATTATAATTTCTGTTAATAATACTATTTTGTTTAAAATTTGAAAATTTTATTGAATACTAATGTTATCAACGTCATGTATATTTAAATGTTATTTTATTTCATTTCGTTTTGATTTTGTTTTGACACTATTTAATTTTAATTTTACTTTATGTTTTTTTTTTTTATTTACTTTTATTCCCTTTGATTTCACTTTGTTTGTTTAAATTAATATTTTATTTTATGCGATTTTAAATGACAATGTTGTGCATGCCTGTAAGTGACTTGCTTACACTGGATCTTTTCTGAATTTTATTATCGGATATTAATTTGTAAATGAGTCGTGGGTGTGCCTTGTTCAATAAATAAATAAAAAGTGTAATTTTAAACCATCAGTAACCGACTTTTTAATGTTTTTAATAATTATAGTTATTTAAGTACACCGATATGCTTTTAATTTTTGCTTTTAATATGCCTTATCAATGTTGTTAAGCTTATCAGATAAGATTACTAGTAACTAATGTGTTTAAGTAATTTAATGTTATATACACACCATATCAGCATCCCGCATTTCTTTTCGCTCTCGGGCATATGTTCGAGTTTTAATCGAACACTCCACGATAATGCATTATTGCATCAAACGCAAGTACGCACATTCACTCGGTTATCAAAATGTGGGCCAGTTCGCGTTTGGATCTCGTCAGAGACACCACGTACTCGTTACCAAACCATGACCATTTTACCATACCTTCACCATTAATTTAGTTACATAGTTTACCATAATTTACCATTTCGTGTATCTAAGTGTTATATAGTGATTAAATATAGTTGTTTACCTTCTAATTAAAGACTTTAACTTTTACCATATCCTAACAATACAAGAAAGGTGTGTTACGCCACCATAGCACCAAACACTACTTTCTACAGAGGGCTAACACGTGGAGGTTGATTTAGTTGGTTCACAATTATTCCAGCGGATTCAATGTCACGATTACTTATCACAACAGACTTAAAAATATGCATGAAAGTAGAATCACGATTTTAACACGTTCGCAACATAGAAAAGTATTTGACTCGCTGCGATGTGGAGGGAAGGAGGGGTTAAGTAAATACCATGTCGTGTACTTGTCCATGAGTCAACTGGAGACTGAAGACCCAAGACTCCCTTTATTAGTGTAATATATACCTAGTCCGCGCGTGACATATATTATAATATAACTATGGACATAGCTTATCTACCTTAACTTAAACTAAGATCTAAACGTGACGTACGTGACACACCACATCACCCTTCCTAAAGTAAAAAAAAAAAACTAAGTTACATTGTTTTTTTTTTTTTTTCTCTCATCTCTTTACATTTTTAAACTTACATTCTAAGTCTTACAGTATAACTTTGTCCTATTTTTATGTATTACATCTATCTTATTTTTATATTTAACTATTACATTTGGTGACTCGTCCTTTACAACTACAAATGGTCCATTATAAATACACTCCAACTTATTGCCTACTTCGTTTTTTACCAAAATCAAGTCACCTTCCTTATAAGTTATAGAATTAAGATTCTTATCATAACAATGTTTCCTTGATAACTTACTTGATACCAAATTTTCTTTTGCATCATTTTGAGCCCTTTGTAACCTGTATTTAAATTCTAAAGGATAATCATCAAAATTATACAAAGGTTCAACACTTTCACCTTGAAGACTACTTGGTAACCTACAAATTTTACCATAAACTAATTCATAAGGTGTATACTTAGTCACAGTATTAACTGTTGTGTTATAAGAAAAACACCAATATGGAATCCAAGAACTCCACGATGATGGATTATTATCTGTTTGTATCCTTAAATAAGCACCTAAAGTTTTATGAACGTTTTCCAAAGACCCTATACTTTCATGATGATATGACGTTGATAAGATTTTATTGATGCCCAAGACATTACATAGCTCTACCATTACTTTCGAAATGAACTCAGAACCCCTATCCGTAGCAATTGTTCCCGGTATCCCATATCTCAACACAAAATTTTCTGCCAACGCTTTTGCTACCTCATTTGCGGATTTATTTTTTAGTGGATAAGCCTCCACAAACTTCGTAAGTTCACATTGAAGAGTTAATATGTAAACATTACCATTTTCGTCCCTATCAAGTGGCCCCACTATATCTAAATAAATCTTTTCAAAAGATGAAGATGCAGTGGTAGTAACTGTCATTGGTTCTTTAGTATGTTTGGAAAACTTTTGTTTTTTACACTTATCACATTTACCAACGTACTCCGCTACATCTTTCTCAATTGACGGCCAATAATAATATTTCTTTATATTATTCACCATCCTGCGTATTCCTGAATGACCACTCGTAGGTTAAATATGAAAATCATTTAAAACAATTCTCTTCTCATCTGCCCCTTCTATTTTCCGTACACCCTTCACTACACATATTCTAAAATCTCCACATATCGAATTACTATTTTCCTTCAAATATTTGGCCATTTTTGTAATAAAATTAACGTTATAACGATTTTTCAAAATAATAACTTCTTTTATGCCCTTTTTAATATAAAAAGTGACTATGTCTCTCGACAACTCGTCTCGCGATGATGCCGATAAAGATTCATAGTTTACGTAAATACTCGAGTTTTCTGGCATATACATTAAATTGCGCGACTTTGAAAATATTTTTTCACCATTAGTGTTACGTAACATCTTCTCCCACTCATTCAAACATATCTCAATGTCATTTCCTTGTTTTTTAAGAACTTCCACGATCCTTGGGTGATCAGTCCTAGATACCACAGAGTCCGTATCACAAACATTTGGTTCTTCCAACTGTTTGTACTGCGCTCTCGTCATTACGGATATAGTTTTTTCACGCATGGTTTTCAAATATTCACTTGAAATTACTATCCTAGAAAGTGCATCAGCTAATACATTTTCTTTCCCCTTAATATACTCGACCTCAAAGTCATACTCTTCTAAACATAAACGAAACTTAGTTAACCTACTTGATGGATCTGTCATGTTAAACAAGTATAATAGTGGCCGGTGATCCGTTTTTACAACGAACCTCCGTCCATACAAATACGGTCTAAAATATTAAAATGACCATACTATAGCCAATAACTCCTTCTCTATAATAGGATAATTTAACTCACTTTTCCCCAAAGACCTACTAGCGTATGCAACGGGTTTACCGTTCCCATTACACAAAACACTTCCTACCGCATAACCCGAACTATCGGTTTGCAATATAAACGTGTTGTCTTCAGAAAAATTTGGATAATCCAACACTGGTGGATTCATTAACGCTTCCTTAAGCAACAAAAACGACCTCTCACATTCATCGGTCCAACTAAACACTACATCCCTCTTACATAGCTTATTCATAGGTATCACTATACTAGCAAAATTTGGTATGAATTTCCTATAATAATTTGCAAACGCCACAAACCGCTTTACTTCATCAACTGCCGATGGACGCGGATATTTCTTTATGGCTTCTACCTTTTCAGGATCTGGTGAAATACCTTCCGCTGAAATTACGTGTCCTAAATAAAGTATTTGTTTTTTCATAAATTCACATTTGGATGGATTCAGTTTAAGATTGACCTTTCTCAGGCGAGAAAACACTGACATAAGGTTTCGGTTGTGCTCATCCAAATTCCGCCCGAAAATAATTAAATCATCCAAATATATCAAACATTTGTCATAATTTAATCCTGACATGGCTACAGTCATTAACCTGCTAAAAGAACTTGGACTTATCTTTAACCCCATTGGTAATCTACACATCTGATATTGCCCTTTATCTGTCGTGAAAGCTGTGTATTTCCTACTACTTTCATCTAAAGCACACTGATAATATGATTGTGATAGATCACAGTGGCTAAAGTAAACTGCACCCGACAATGAATCCAAGATTTCATTAATATTTGGCAAAGGGAATTTATCATCCTGTATCTTTTCATTTAACTGCCTGTAGTCTATTACTACACGCCATTTTTTCTCCCCATTACGATCTGCCTTCTTGGGTACAACCAAAACAGGACTAGACCACTCACTAACCGCCTCCTCAATAATATTACTATCCAGCATCTCCTGCACTTGCCTATCAACCTCCTTTTTCTGTACATAAGGTATTCTATACTGTTTCCTGTAAACTGGAGTAACATTATCTTTCAAACGTATTGACTGCGCATATACATTCGTGACATCCAATTTATCTCCCGGAATATAAAAAATATCTGGATATTTTGCACATATTTGCTCAACTGACAACCGTTCCTCAGCATTCAAATAATCAAGATTAAGCAAAGAAAATATTTTCTTAACACGTTCAACACTTACTTCTGTTTCCGCAAAACTACAACAATTAAAATCACTTAACGGATAGACTTCTACATCGGACATACTACACACAACTTCCTCCGTGGTTGTGTTTAAAATCCTAATGGGCATCATCCCATTCTTAGGTCTAGCTACTACATTTGCTAAGAAAACCCCTTCGCGCAACTCTTTCCTAAACACTACACAATCTTCTGCTCTATTAACGGGCAAATACTTAACCATTTCACAACGCGGAGAAATAGTTAAAGAATAATTATAGGATTTAAGTGGCATCGAAACCGTCTGCTGCTCACGGTTCTTTAGAGATAACCTGTTCCCCGAAAAGTCTATAATACCACTATACGTCTGCAAGAAATCCTGGCCTAATATGCCAACTGACCTACATGGCAAATCATCGAATATATAAAACTTATGCACGAACGAACATTGTTCGTATTCCAACGTCAAATATACATAACCTATAGCCCGTAAACTACCCCCTACACCATTAATCACTAATTCTTCCTTAACTACTTTACAGCACAAAGCATTATTCCTCAAGAAATTACTTTTTATTGCCGATATCGACGCACCCGTATCGACTAACCATTCCGAATCCACATTATTTGCTAGAAAATTCACCCAGTTAACAATATTGCAAGCTAAAATATGCTTAGCCTCGAAAAAACTGCGTTTCATTCAATTGTCTGCCTTCGCTACTTCGTGACATTGACACTGCACTTGAGTCAGCATCGCCCCGCACGTGCTCTAGACACGCTACGCGCTGTCGACCTTGCTGAGTCTGCCGTCCACGATGAGTACTATTGCTACGACCGCGCATTCCACTACTATACCTTACGTTTCCATTTTGGTACGTACGCCCAACAGCTGTTTTTTGCTGCGCGTATCCATTACCTACAGCGTGCCGCCTATAGTTATTTCCACGACCCCTACTTCCCGTAGAAAAACTACCACCCGCGGACCACCGCTGGAACGTCATGACTTGACCCGACGAAGCACAATTTTCGTCTTCCGCTACCCTGATAGCATCTTTCAAACAAGTCAAGTTCCGTGCCGTAATAATTGTACCAAGACGCTGATTACGAAGTCCGTCAGCAAACTTTTTAACCGCATACTTCAAATTTAAAGGCCGCAAAATTTTATAAGCTTCCGAATTTTCCCCGGCTTGAGAAATAGTCAAATCTACCATTAACTTCTCTATCTCTGCCCCGAAATCCGTGACCGACCTATCATTTTGCCTAGCGCGAGCAAATTTGGCTTGCACTGCAACGTCTGACTTAACCGCCAACAAATGCTTCTTCATGTCCGTTAAAAGACTGTCTACAGTCGTATAAGTAGAGGACAATCGCATCTTAGCCCCCTGGGTAAGTCGCGTAGTTAGCACGAATCTAATTAAATGAGCACTATCAGCCGCTTCTAACATAGAGCTGTATAAATCTATGGCATCAATCAAATCTTGGGTTACCTGCTCATCCCCATTCATTTTCGTGAGTAAGCTAACCGCCGTTTTCAATGAAAACCTTTCCAACGCCATCTCTGTATCGGTTCCGGTACCGTTTTCAAACTTAATAGTGTCTACATACAAATTTTCTATTTTACTCACTAGCTGTGCTAATTCCTCCGAAAATTTGCTACACTTAGAAACTACACACTTAAATTTACAATACAGGGCTTTTACCTCGCTTATCTTTCCATCAAAATTTTTGCCTTTCCGCCTACTGGGACCTAACTTGACAATAAACTTTAGGTCTTTATTGATAAATAATATATACAACTGAATATTTCTAATCTTATGACTAATAACAAAACAAAATTACATACAAAGGGGAGAAGGAAAAGGGCTCATTGCGCATCAAAAAATTCGTCCACATCGATGTCAATGGGAAACGTGCCCAGAACGCTGGCAGCATTGCCACGTTGAATGGCAATGCTGATCCTCTGGCTGAAGAAAAGGCCAGCCCTCTGGTCACGTGAACAGTCGACTAACCGTTTACTTATGTCTCGAAAAACTCGGTGAGCACTCGGACCCCATGGACCTAATGTCTCAACCCCAAACGGCTCAAACATATAATTGCCAATAAAGTTGTTATATTTGCGCCGTTTGAGGTTTTCTGCACCAGCAGCAGCCGCCCCAGCACATCCCGCCGTGCTAAGAAGATGGAATGGCGCAAGGGTATCGACACATGTTGCATCCCACACCAAAGGCCTACCCAACTTCCAAGGCATTATGGTCATCCCGTCCGGTCTCTTCCCATCGTCGCGTGCTAAGCCATTGGGTTCTAAAACAGCTGGCACCCCGGCGGTAACAAGAGCTCGACGTATGATGTCATTAATGCTGGCGTGCCGTGCTATCCGACCAGCGCTCCTACTGCAGGATAGGCCATGGTGTCCGAGGCGGTCGACTGCTTCACCACATTGACAACGATGTGGAGCTCCGCTAGGAGAGCCTAGGCGGAGACATGTAGCGATCCGGAAAGTAGTGTCACTCAACATTGTACCTAAGTTGGGTGACGGTAGTGCCTGTAGCCAGAGGCCCGACTCCCATTCACCCACAGCCAGTAAGCGAGCACGCTCAGCAGTATTGGTGGACGTATTTATGAGTTTATTCCGTACCAATCTGCAGAGCGGCTCATCCCACTTGACAATTGATTCCCTCAATAACTTAAGCTGTACAAACAGTGACGTTAACTCCACTTCCATTTAAAATTAATGTCTCTAACTGATAGATGACCGAAAATACTCGTCACTACACTTAAGTTCAAATCACATCACTTACTCCTCTTGTCGCTCTGCCAGCTCCCGGTCAGGCCATCTGCACAGCTCGCTGCACCTCACGCTGATTGATCTTCTCTTCGATCCAATTCTGATGACACCTCCTGTACAGCCGGACTGCCACGCCAATGATGACAACCGCCAAACACACGGCGATAAACAACAGCATCGCGTTGATGGTGGATATCTGCTCTTGTATTACTGTCGCGGTACTTGAACCACCCGCTGCTGTCTGGGCTATAATAACCTCTTCCTTGGATGACGTGCTCCCCATGGCCTGTGACTAACCAACTGTCGAGAACCTGACTGAAGCCGACTGAAGTGACTCCGACGAGATCCCGGTCGGGCAACTATAACGCCGTCCAGTCGACTGGCAGGGTCGCCATGCGATGTGGAGGGAAGGAGGGGTTAAGTAAATACCATGTCGTGTACTTGTCCATGAGTCAACTGGAGACTGAAGACCCAAGACTCCCTTTATTAGTGTAATATATACCTAGTCCGCGCGTGACATATATTATAATATAACTATGGACATAGCTTATCTACCTTAACTTAAACTAAGATCTAAACGTGACGTACGTAAAAACAAAACGTAACATACTCTAAGTGCTATGGGTTCTACTGACGATTGGCTTGCGCAACCAAGATACATGGAGAACCATAGTAGATTGAGGATGTCTATAGAACTTTATTTTTAAGAATGTAATAAGTTAAATTACCTACATAGGTCTAATGAGATAAAAAAAAAAAAAATGTATTTTGTTATTCGTCATCAAGAATGACGTTATTTATAAATCCAGTTTCCCAATCATAATTGACGCCGCATTTGTGAGGAACTGAAATGTTTGTTAGAAAATTAACGTGCACGAATATTTTTTTTTAAGGAGACAAATTTACGATGAATTTATACAAAAATAATTTACATAAATTAAGTCGTATAGAAACTGGACCGGTCCGAGATTATGTATCCTAAATGACCTAAGAATTATTAGAAATAAAGACGACCGAAAGGAAATATTTAATGATTTTCATCTTCTACCAAAAATGGCCATGCTGGTACAAGACGAATGTATAATAACATCAAGAAATATTACTTTTGGACGTCTCTTGAAAGAGACATGATTTTATTAGGAAATGTGATGTGAAGTGTTAAAAACAAAGACTTACTTCGCATTATGTTAGAGAGCCCTTTGTTGACAGGTTGGTTGGTTGTCAGGTCAACGCACAGTCAAAAACGCGCCAGGTGTAATGGTAGTCCACCGTGATCGTGCAGATGCGCGTCCCATGCGCAGCGGTCAGGCGCCAGTAGACTCGATACCGGAGGATTACTCTATTCCCTTTTTTTTCTGGGCTGGAAAATCCTCATTGGATTGCCTCCGCCCTGGGAAGGGTCAGACTCGTACTAACTATAATCCACCCCGGTGTTCCATCTCACAACTACGCTGGGGGTCGTGGGAACAACGATACTGCCGCAACCCCCGGCTAGTGCCGGCCTGCCTCTGTGGGCCTAGATCTCGGGTTGGGGGAGACAATCCCACCGCACTATTCCCAAACCACTGCAACTCCTGAAAGCCAGAATCAACAGTGGTGACCACCAGAAAAGCGCCGAGGCAATGAAGCTTGACGAAGTCCCGGAGAATGAATTTAACTGTCTTGGATCCCACAACAAAATTAATCAGAAAAGAATAACGCCTCCGTTATTCTTTAAAAAGTAGGAAAAATGAAAATTTCCACTTCCCTCCATATCAAGCAGGAGACAGAACAAACAAGGCCAATAGGCACAAAGGGTCATATACAACTAGGATAAGCCCAGTTGCCTAGCACCACGGATAAAAAAATTGCATTAATACATATTAATGGGTCCTAACATTGTGAGCTGTTATATTTGGTTCCAATAATAGGTATGGCAAAAACGCTTGAACGCACGGAAATTTGTTCTAGTTTCCACAAGGTCCGTATAGTAAACAACTCCTGATGCAGCCTGTACATTATTCAACATAATATTACGTTCATTCTGCCAAAGAATACACTCCTATAAGCGTACGTTCGTACATTCTTGAGCTACTCACCGTGCGAAATATTTAACAATATAACATTTTCAATTAATTGGCTGCGCTGTAGTTTATGTTTTTGTTTTATTGATGGCTACTTCTAATTTAAGTGTGTACTATCAAAATACTCGGGGACTGCGCACGAAGACGCACATATTTAAACGTAATCTCCTTCTTTCATTATATGATATTGTATCGTTGACTGAGACGTGGTTATTGGAGGGTGTATGTGATAGTGAGTTGTTCGACGAAAGGTATGTTGTCTGGAGGCGGGATAGGAACTATGTTGCGACGGGGGAAAGATACGGTGGCGGCGTGCTATTAGCTGTTCGTCGTGAGTATGCTGCGGTTGAGCAGCCCGATTGGCGCTCGACGGCTGAGGATATTTGGGTCACCATAACATTAAAAAATAATAGTCCTATCAGTAGATCACATCGACTGCATGTATGTACTTTATATCTTTGTAAAGAAAAGTCAGGTAATTCTTTCAATACGCAACTGCAGAATTTCACCGAAAATCTTTCCTTTATTGTTAACGCCCACCCTCAGGATGCGTTCCTGATAATGGGCGATTTTAACTTAAGTCATATCAATTGGTCAGGCGATTTAGGTTCTCTACAGCCTAGTGGGATTAATGGTGAATCTCAGGTATTCTTTTTCGATACCTTATCCGAATGTGACCTCAACCAATATAATTTAAACAGGAATGCAAATAACAGACTACTGGATTATATATTATGTAACTATAAGGTAACGGTAACATCATGCACAGACCCGTTGGTACCGGAAGATAGTCATCATAAGTCGTTAGATATAGTCCTCGATTTTACCAAGGAGTGTTTATTGAAAAGTAAAACCAGACTTAAATATTATTATAATAAAGCGGACTACGGAGCCATAAAAACTTTCTTAAATAACATAAATTGGCAAACATGCTTAAATAATAATACATTAGAGGACGCAGTACAATTATTTTATAAACACCTATATGATGTCATTGAGCAGTATGTTCCTCACAAATTAATAGCCTCTGACTCTTTCCCACCTTGGTATTGTGCTCCTTTAAAGAAACTTCTCAAAGAGAAGTTCAAATTCTTAAAAAAATTTCAAATATATGGTAATACTAGTGACCATGATACTTTTTGTCTTCTTCGTGAGCGTGCCAAACGATTGGAGAAAGAATGCTACTTAAAATATATAAAACACGCGGAAGATGCAATAATTAAATGTCCCAAGTCTTTTTGGTCGTTTATTAAGTCAAATAAAAAGGGATCGAACTCACTCCCATCAACTATTCATTATAATGGTGTTCCAGCTGATACTGGGGATGAAATATGCGATGTGTTTGCTTCTCATTTCCATTCAAACTTTCTACCTCCGTCTACATACTCTTCTTCAATACCCATGTCTATTGATAACAACGCACCAAGCAACATAGGTAGTATAGAAGTCACTGCTGACCTGGTTCTTAAATTATTAAAATCTTTAGATTTAAGTAAGGGTGCAGGGCCCGATAATGTGGTACCATTATTTATTGTCTCTTGTGCTACGTGCTTAACTGAACCTCTTGTTATTCTTTATAAAAGGTCTATCTCGGAAGGACTTGTACCTAAAATATGGAAATCTGCATTTATCACACCCATACATAAGAGTGGTAGCAAGAGTGATGCTAAAAATTATCGCCCCATTTCCAAATTATGCATCTTTGCTAAGATACTGGAAAAAATCGTATATACACAAGTTTATGAGAGTATCTCACCAACTTTGATCACGGAGCAGCATGGTTTTGTAAGCAAGCGGTCAACTTTATCTAATCTGCTGTCTTTCACAGAGTTTACGACGTCTAGCATGGATGCTGGTGGACAGGTCGATGCAATTTTTACTGATTATAGTAAAGCGTTTGACCGAATCGACCACAAAATATTACTACAGAAGTTACTCCAAGCTGGCATCCATGGAGACTTATATCGGTGGTTTGTTTCGTACATTGAAAATCGATCGCAGGCAGTGGTTGTGAATGGGTACCGTTCTAAATGGAGCATCGTCCCTTCTGGGGTACCGCAGGGTTCTTTGCTTGGGCCCCTTCTTTTTAACATATTTATAAATGATGTCACTCAATGCATTAAATACTCACAATTACTCCTTTATGCTGACGACATGAAAATTTTCAAAAAAATCACCAGCTTTGAAGACTGTCAGCTTCTCCAAAATGATTTAGATAGTTTCGAACAATATTGTTTAATCAATAAATTAGACTTAAATGTCAAAAAATGTTTTTTTATAACCTTTACTCGTAAAGTCAAAATTATTAAATTTAAATATTTTATCAAAAGACATGAGTTAGAACAGGTAGACTCAGTGCGGGACCTAGGTGTCATTCACGACTCCAAGCTAACTTATGAAAGACATGTAGATCATATTGTCAAAAAAGCTTGCAGGACCATGGGCTTCGTCTTGAGAGCCAGCTCTCAGTTTTCGAACTTGAAAGTACTTAAAATTCTTTATTGCTCTTTGGTGCGCAGCGTTCTTGAGTATTGTTCCCAAGTGTGGAATCCTCTCTACAATATTTATATAGATAGAATTGAATCCATTCAACGTAGGTTCCTGAAACACTTGCAATATAAGTCTAAAACATATGACCCCAATTATGAGGCGAGATGTCGAAGACACCATATCTTACCATTGTACCAAAGAAGAAAGTTTTCGGATATTGCGTGCCTTGTTAAAATCGCGCAGAATCACATTGACTCACCGGATTTACTATCTCAAGTTAAACTTAAAGTCCCAAATAGAATGACGAGACGTAAAGCATGTGTGGACGTGCCTCAGAGTTCTTCAAACTACAGGCAGAATTCATTTTTTGTGAGGTCCGCTAGAGAATTTAATAAACTTGTTGACTTTCCTGAACTGGATTTGTTTAATTCAAAGCCACGCGTTTTCAACAGAACATCAACGAAATCATGGTTTGGTTCTCTGACTTCAACATAATTTAGTTATTGAATATACTTACTCTAAATTTCCCTTTTTCAAATTTTCAAATTTTGCTTAATATTAGGTTATTTACATTACCTGTTATATCACTAAAGATTGATAACAAGCTTTCTAGATGTTTAAATGCGGAAACATGTAAATGGTATTCAGTTGTTTATATCTGTTTCTACTCTGTATGAATACACTGTATGTTTTCCTAATAAAATAAAATAAAATAAAATAAATAAATAAATAAGATATGATGTGCAGATTGTACATATTCGCAGTCAGATGTAGAACACTGACATAAAGGCAAGGCAACGAGCTTGAAAGAAAATAATTTACTTTTAAAGTTACCATGTACCATGAGAAATTGGGCAACACAGTGATCCACTTCCAGCCACGTGCTGGCCAGCCGCACGCGAACGGATGGAAAGAATTGGTGGAGGTGTCGGCCCTTGATGGAATTATCCCACCTACATTGCAACTCGGATAAAAGTTCCTCCCAGACAGATTTTCTCACGGTCACTCCGCGTTAAAAAGTTCACGTCCGTGGTCTCTCGTGCGGAATAGTACATTGCAGCACGTCGCTGCACTTCAAGGTCGACCGGAAGTACACCAGCAAGTATCGGTAAGGCCTCAGTACTAACCGTCCTATACGCTTTGCATAAAAATATCAAAGCCAAACGCTGACTTTGAAGTAATGGGGGAGAGTGAGGTGTTAGTCCTTTGCATCTGGACCCATTTAGGGGGCCTGGAAAAGAGCATTATCCGCCCTCCGCCGACGGACGCTTTCGACCGGGGCGTCTGCTGCGGATCGGTTGAGCGAATGAAATCTCATAGTCCCTCTCCGCAGCCTCCTTCTGCGAGACGACTGTTTCGCAGAAGGATACCACTGCACCCCAAGGCTCTACGCTGCCGACCATAGACTCGACTACGGCTGGCAACGACAGGTTACTGCATACTTCTGAGATGAGGGCACGGCGTGGCCCCTCCCAAGCGGCACACTCTGCCAGCGTATGCCGCGCCATGTCCTCCCGGCTGTCGACGCAGTGGTGACACCGGGCTTTCGGCTCCCTGTTTATGCGAAACAGGTACTTCCCGAAGCAACCATGCCCCGAGAGCACCTATGTCACCCGAAATGACAGGGAGCCGTGGCTCCTCCCGAGTCAGCGCTCGAGCACTAGCCGGACCGATAGTGACGAGGCCGGACGTAAAGGCCGTAAAGAGGTAGGACGTAAAAGCCTGTCCTGCCATTCCGCCACCAGGACCCCGCGGAGCTCAGACCGACGCAACTCCTTATGTCGCTGAATCTGCCCTTTGCCCCGCGCCCGCGGTTTCTCGCGCCTCCGATACCGGGACGCGAGTACTATCGCCTCAAGGTCCCAGGGTGGGGATCCGGCCAGTACGCAAGCCGCCTCGTAGGAGATCGTGCGATACCCCTTGATGACTATGACGGCTATCGCTCTCTACGGCTTCCGCAGAACAGCGATGCTACCGGCCGTCAGGTCACCCACCCAGATCGGGGCCCCATACAGGGCCATCGACCGCACGATCCCCACGTAGAGCCGCCTACAGGCAGCGCTCTGGCTCCCCAGATTTGGAAGCAGCATTGACAGCGCCACAGCCGCGCCCAAAAACTTGGAACAACAGCCGTCGTATAGCTCAGTGGAGCTAAACGTAAGCCACGTTAATAAAATCAAGATAAATATTAGGCAGCTAACCAGGCATCAGGACGGGCAGGAGGAAGTAGAATGCCCGAGGTAGACAGGTGAGCAGACACCACGACGGACAAGCAGGCAATTGGGCTGGTAGGTAGTAAATCGGTTAGGCAGCTGGACGGACTGGAACTCTTCAAAAAGTCGTGGTATGCTCGAGAGAGACACGTGAGCAGGCACGATGGTCTAGCAGGCACACTGTTTAGTATGCAGTTATGTAGGCATACCGTAGACAGGAAGGCAGGCAGCCAGGAGTGAAACGGCTAGTAGCCAGATACGTATGTAAATCATACACAGTATAACACTCACAGTATATATTTTAGTGCACTTCAGATGTTATTACAGGTACACAAGCTGGATAATAAGGTTAGGAGAGCTTTTTAGATTAAATAGTCCACTTCGTAATACCAAGTAGAAAAACCAAGTTTCAGCGTTCACAGCCAGATTCAGACTCAAAAAAGCTGACGCCCGTTTTTCTCTCGTTCTGCCATCACTTCTAAATTTCAAATTCAAATCTCAATAAGACCAGAACGAATAAAAAGTTACCGTATGACATGAAAGTAACTAAAATAGACAAGCCTAGCAGTATCCACATCAGTAAATTGACGAATCTTTCTAACAGCATAAGCTGCCGAACTCAGCCGCCCCGCAAGTGATACCAAATGAGGACCCCATTGCAATCTTGAGTCTAGTGTGATCCCCAGGAAAACCGTTTTATCGACGAATTCGAGCTTCTCCTTGTTGTAAGGCGGTCCTGACAGAGGTGAAGGAACACCGTCCGGCTTCAAAATGAAGCCGCGATTAGGGAGGCTACTTGAGGTGTCAAGTAGCACCCTAACCGGCACCCGACACCTCGAGCAAGGTCGTTCCAAGGTCGGGGAACGCGACTTTGGCCCTCACCTCTGTCAGGACCGCCTAATAAGTGACGCTACTTTCGACCTCTCCGGGCTGCAGCGTGATCACTACAGCTGCGGAGCGTGGGGCTCTGACCTGAGGCGGCCCCACGGCCTTATTCGATGCCAGTGCAGATGCTCCAGCGGTTGCTGGCGGCGTCGTCCTCTTCTTTCGACAGTTGCTCATCTTGACCACCGTCGTCCAGGCCTCCGTGAGTGGGCCAGGTGGTGTCGGCACGGTCGCAGCCACTGACTGGGAAGTGAGCGCGGACTTACCCTCAGCGGGCTTACTGGGCCCCTCCGTGGGCTTTGTTGCCCCCTTTCCGTCACTTGGCTACTGAGTGCCACCGGCAATGCATCCGCCGTCCGAGCAGAGCGCTGCTCTCGGGCCTGTCGGGCCAACTCACTGACCTCGCCTACCGCGATAGCCCGTTGCTGCGCCCGCCCATTCGCCTCCGCCTTCTTGGCTTCTAGCAGGGACGTGGTGGAGCCACCGCTCTAGTTCACACTTATATGCCCAGGGTCACTCTGCACGCACTCTACAGGGGCAGGCGTGCTGGGCCGAGGCACTAAGTCACCCCGCACATCGCGTTCCGGCACCCGAGCGGTGGCAGCACCCGCCAACGCGCGATCCCGCCCTCTCCATCCCGTTGATACTTTCGGGGCCGACAGTTTCTCATCACTCGAGGAGAGACCCAGTGAACCCGAGTCCTTAGTGCGCGGACGCTTCCTTCAAACTTTGGAGGTGCCACACGAGTCCTGGTCAGACAAGTTTTCTCCAGGACTTGAGCCTCTTTGGCTCTTGTTGCTGTTGGAAACGGCAAGAGATACGTCCACATATGGACTTGAGCCTCCTCGGCTCTTGTTGCCATCGGCAATGGCAAGCGGTGAGTCCACGTCGCGCAGTTGCTCCAGGTGAATCTGGAGCTCATTTTCTCGCTCGTGGCTTTGACGCAGGTCAGCAGTTAACTGCCAGTCCGCGATACCAGTACCCCCACAGATACGATGGCACTGCCCTCCAGGAGATCACCAGAGGGGCGAGAGTGGCCCTTGCGTTGCGCAAGGGTATTAAGGGTCTGAGGATTATTTTCCAGTCCCTTTCCCTGCGCTAGGGGTGTATCCGGTCGGATACAAACCCTCAGTCATTCATCTCCTCAGCACGCGTGACTTTGGGATTAGGTTCCATCTCCATTACAAGCCCACTCAACCTACCCTATGACAGTAGAGGGAGAAGTAAGCGTTAGATGGCCACCGCATCCCTTATTTCGCATGTTAGCGAAATAAGCGAAGTAGTATGAAATTATGTTTGCGAAGAAGTGGTTGGTATTTTACAATCTAAATGAACCATTCATTCAGCCATATCAGCCTTATAATTTTACCACTGCTGGGACACAGGCATCCTCTCTGTGAGAGAGGTAATAGGTCTTTATCCACCACGCGGGCCCAGTTGAGTGCGGGTTGGTGAATGTCACACGTCTTCGAATTTTTGGTTCTAGGATATACCGGTTGAACCATTACTGCATGACAAAGGCCAAGTCTCATACATTTAATGAAGTCACTGACGTCAACGCATAATTTTTTTAATTTTACAGGATATTTATATAAAATGATGATTAACTCTAACACCAGTATATAAAATAAAAATATCGTGCGATACATCGTATCGTTGGATACAAATTCCAGAGGCTCTAGTCAAATGTCATTCGATGTTGCTGATGGTGATGGTCAAAATGCCAAAATGTAAGGGATTGATCACGTGACATTTCGAAAGCGTTTCACATTCTCATACATTTTTGACATATTCCCAATTGCTAGCACCACAATTTCGTTGATATAATGTCATTTGCCCAGTGCCTCAGATCAATAAAGAGTAATAATTCACCTCAGTTGAGAAATGCAGGATAAAAATTAAATATACAGCCAAATTGAAAACAACAAAGTAGAATTAAACGTTTTGAATCTAATGCCGAATTGCCGATCTCTAAAATCATATTATAGTACAAAATGGAAATTCGTATATTTTAAATACGATTTACATATATTTGAATACTTGGTTAACTAGGAAACAAAAAAAAATAGCATAAAAGGCAAGGTCTTTCTATAAGTCTAGCTTTTGGCAGAAGTGTGGCTGACAACCATGACGTCGAACCCGCAAGTTTTAATTGCTGACCGGGAAGTGCCTCGGGAGACCCTCGATAGACCGCTGACGGGAGATGAGGTGGTTATCAGTGGCATATCAGGCACCTTTCCAAAGTCCGACAATGTCATGGAACTCATGGAAAATCTTTATAATAAGGTATGATGCGAAAGTCTTTAATATTTGCGAGTGCATTTAATAGTGTTATTATGGTAATTAAGAAAATTAAATGAATGAAATCGTGCCTGTTGACAGAAGAAAATGGAAGAATAAAATGTGTGCATCGACCTCAATTATATTTTATAGGTACAGGCAGTCTGTTATATTATATTATTATTATGTTTTATCTCTGAGGTAGTCTGAGTGAGCAATACGGAAACGCCACCCCACGCTTTTTTATATAATAATATTATATATTTTTTGTGTGTCTCACTATTTTTTATTTAAATTTATAAATATTTATTTTCTATTTTTTATTTTGGTTTTCTATTATATCGAGTTTTTTAGTTTTTATAAACAGTTATTTATTTTTTACTTTTTAATTCAATTAACCATGTTGCGTTTATCTTCCCTGGATGTGATAGCCATTTCTTAGTGTACCTCTCCGGCACATTTATTTAATACGTAAACTTTACACCAACACTACCGTGTCTTTGGATATAAATTAAAATTAAACCATGCGCAATCGCATGTCTTAGCACCTGCCTTGGACTTGGAACAAAGATACTATCGGATATCGGCTATTAAAAAAATCGCAAATCCTGAAGAGCCTGGTAAGGATAATGGGACAAACTATTTAAATTATTGCATTGTCATCGGAAATTGATAAATGTGCAGTTTCAAATTAATCCGACGTTTTGAAGGGGTTGATATCACGGGTTAGTCCCAGATTACCCCAATTCCAGATGACCCCGGCCCAGTAGACCCAGATTTATTTTTCTTAACAGAGTTGAATTATGAGCGCCTATAAAAATAAAAGTATTTGTGGCACAATTGAGGGAAAAGCTTTGACACCATGTTCTTATATTGTACAGAATAAGGTAACGGAATCTATCGTCGTAATAGGTGACATTTGATAAGGCCAGGAACCTGTCGTAAAATTCAGAATAGTGAAACTGATGGTGAATTTAATTTCTTGAGGGATTATGAGGGTGCTGATTATGTGCCAAGTACCAAAATTCGTGAATCATCTTACTCATCATTACCTCATAGCATGACTAAAAAATATTATAGTAAAGTGTTTTATTTATGTTTGATGTTATATTTCTGTTATATCTTATTTAAGGGGAAGATGTTATAGAAGTAATGAATTTCTCTATAATCATTCACATTCAAACTGCCCGCTTGTCATTATTACATTATCATTCTACAAAGCCTGCGACCTAATTGCGTATCTGTTTTAACAGCACGAAGCACACTCCATCCCTTTCATTTTTTTACTCAACAGTTTTCATTAGAATAGAAGCTCACTGTTAAATACCTGATGGTATTTGGTAGATATTGACCTGAAGGTACACTAGCGAGAGATGTAAATAAAACCACTGTGTACTGTGTAACGTTACGTTTAGCTCCTGGAAAGAATATTTTAGTTATCTCTGATTGTTTTTAACATCTTAAACTTAAATTATATTCGTAATTTATAATTCTTGCAGTATTTTTCTACTGTATCATTTTCACCTGACATGACATCTGTTTGTCTATTTTATTTTCTTAAGCCATAGACATAATGTAGCTACCAAGGAGTAAATAGACCATTCCTTAAGCTAGTTGTACATTATTGTAAGGTCAGCGCAGACTGACCCGCCTTTGTAAAGCCGTTTTTATTCGTTCTGGTCTTATTGAGATTTGAACTTGAAATTTAGAAGGGATGGCAGAACGAGTAAAAACGGGCGTCAGCTTTTTTAGTTTGGAATTTAGACTGAACGCCAAAAGACTCCTACTGAGGATTACTAAGTGTATTTTCTAATCGGCAAATTCTCTAAAAACTATAATAATCAGTCATTATATTATTACCTCAATGTATTCAGCATGTGAATGTGGTTAAAAAACTTTAGAAAACTATTAATAAGTAATATCTGGACTAAGTGTACTCTTACCGCTAAATATAATCGAAGTGCCAGTCCGGTACATGGTGCAAGAGCTGCATCAAACATTTCTAAAGCGACGCGCACGGCCACAGCGCGCCCGCCAGCAGCATGCACAGATACTGAACCCGTCTACTTGACAACTGGCTTATCTGACTACCTGCTCACCAACTTCCTACCTCGAGCTTTCCACGAAGAAAAATTCCTTGAACAGTTCCTGACTGAGCTCTCCGGAACTATACGTAACGTTACAACTGATCTGAGGTGATGGCTGATTTATAAAAAAAAAATCATTTGCTTATACCCTAATCACGGTAACCAAGCCGCTATGACTTCTAACTCGACGCCAGCGCCATCTATCGAGTACTCTGGAAGCTTTACAAAGAGTTAGGTCGTAAACATACCGCTCACCAAGGACGTTACTGACGGAATGTCCTTCTAAACTGAATTTATGTGACAAATTGCGATCGCAAGTTGATCTTAACATTTGTACTACATGATAAAATAATTTGAATTAAAATCGACAACTTATTGTTCATATATTTAACTATAGAAATCTATTCGTAATAACTTACGAATGTAAAAATAACTTAGAGCTAAACATGAAATATTCTAGGTTATTAAAACAAAATATAAAATTGTTAACAGTGTACAGAAAAACTTAAAATATTTTTATTGTTTGATTTTTCACAGTTGATCTAAAATTTACATGCGTAAAAAATGTTTGTATAAATTTATGCTAACATGATAAAAAGTATACATTAGTTGTAAAAATCATAGTTTAGTAAATTAAGTAAACAATAAGTTAACAACAACAACAGTCTTATTCAACTACGGGTAAAATACATATTTTGGATGTTGGTCTTTTGATTGTTGAGGATTTGGTGCATAACGTGACAGCACGGGTGATGTTGTCTCACTTGCCATCACCGGGATGTTTATCTATTACGCCACCTAATTGTGGTGGTATTTGTGGTGTATACTAGGGTAGGGTTGCAGTTCTTTTTGGAAAAGCCTATACTTGCCGATGCAAATTGTCTTGTATTAAAATTTAAAAATAAGGTGGCGCTTATCGCTATATATAGGTCACCCTCAAAATTAAATATTCAGCACTTTATTACCAGTCTAGATGTAATCCTCAATTCACTACATACTTTCAGAACCGTTATTTTGGTTGGAGATATCAATATAAACATAGCCCCAAATTGGGTTGATTCGAACTCAGACATGTACCTAAATGCTGTTGCGTCACATGTCATGTTGCCTGCTCATGTCTTCCCGACACGCAACGATAGTTGCATTGACCACGTTATGCTAAAATCAAATAAACCAGCTATTACTCTGGTTCTTGACTCTCTAATTACTGATCATGCTCCTGTTGTGGTGGTTTGAGATCTAAAGTTAGATATCCCTAAATCACCTTCCCGTCAGCATCGTGTAGACGTCAGTGCTTGCGTGGTGGCTCTTGAGAATGTTGATTTTACTCCCGTTATGAGCTGTCAGAGTAAAACAGATGATACTCCAATCTCGGTCAGAAGTCAAAAGTCAGGACACTGATCGTCCAAAGAAGACATGGATTACTGACGAAACATGGACGGCGATCAAGGAGAGGAAACACCTACTGACAGCCAGAGACGACTCAGACCGAGCTCAATATCAGCTCCTATCAGCAAAGGTTCAGCGTTTATGCCGCAGAGATTACAACCAATATCTAAACTCAGTATGCCAGGATATTGAAGATCACGCGCAGTCTCTGCATACAAGAGATCTATTTCTGAAATTGAAGAGTTCAGGCCTAAGACCTGGGCTATTGAAAATGACCAGGGGACCTTACTGACGGAAATAGATCAGGTCACGGAGAGATGGCGGTTGTACTGCGAGGGCCTATATAAGGATACGGGGAGATCTGATGAGCCGGTAACCCAGTTTGAAAACCTTTTCTTAGAGCCAGAGATCCTGGAATCCGAAGTGGAAAGTGCGTTGAAAAAGTTGAAGCTTAATAAATCAGCTGGAGGAGATAGCATCTTCGCCGAAGAGCTGAAAAGTCTTGGAGGCAGAGGTATTAGGCTTTTACGGGATTTATGTAATCAGCTATGGAGAACGGGTAGATGGCCTAAGGACTGGAAGGAGTCTATCTTGATACCACTGCACAAGAAAGGGTCAACAAGGAATTGCGAGCACTACCGGACGGTCGCACTCATATCCCACGCTAGCAAGATAATGCTCTACATAATTAACGGACGGCTCCAATCTTACCTACAGCGACAAATACCAAGTGAGCAGGCTGGTTTTGTGAAGGGTCGAGGCACAAGAGAGCAAATTGTGAATATGAGGCAAATGATAGAGAAGAGCCGCGAGTTTAATGTTCCAATGCTCTTGTGCTTTATAGATTACTCCAAGGCGTTTGATTGTGTGAGGTGGGACTGCCTGTGGAGAATACTCAAGGAAATGGGAGTACCCTCGCACCTGACAGCACTGATTGCAAACCTGTACGAGGATGGAGAGTCGATGGTTAGAGTCAATAATGTGGTGTCGGGACTTTTTAAGCCAGAAAAAGGAGTGCGGCAGGGATGTATTCTGTCCCCTCTTCTATTCAACATATATGGCGAATATATCATGAGGAGAGCCTTAGAAGAGTGGGAGGGCGGCATCGCGGTGGGTGGCAACAAGATCAGCAATCTCCGGTACGCAGATGACACCACTTTGTTTGCATCCTCTGAGCGCGAACTCGCGGAGCTATTTGCTAGAGTGGAGCGTGAAAGCGAGATGGTAGGATTGTCGATTAACAAGTCAAAGACCAAAGTGATGATCATCGACCGAGCTGGATTAGTCGCACGCACGGGAGAACTTGTGGATCTGGAGTTTGTGAGTGAATTTATATATCTGGGCTCCATGATCAGTGATCAGGGAGGCTGCGACGGGGAGATTCGGAGGCGTACGCAGATGGCCAAGGCTGCTATGAGCAAGATGTCGAGGATATGGCAGAACAGAAATGTCTCCAATAACACAAAGAAGAGACTCGTGAGAACTCTGGTATTCTCGATATTTCTTTACGGCTCGGAATCTTGGGCAATTCGCACGGTGGATCGGAAAAAGATAGAGGCGTTTGAAATGTGGTGCTGGAGAAGAATGTTGCGCATACCATGGACAGCCAAGCGCACGAATAAGTCCATTCTCGACCAGTTGAACATCAAAACCAGACTCTCCACGATCTGCTACCAACGAGTCTTAAGTTACTTTGGTCACATCGCCCGGAGACAGCCAGACAACCTGGAAAAACTGGTAGTATCGGGAAAGGTGGATGGAAAAAGACCACGCGGACGTTCACCTACTCGCTGGTCTGATCAGATCAGGGCCATAACGGGACTCACGGTGACCACTGCCATGAGAAGAGCCGAAAACAGGGTGGCTTGGAAGCAGCTCGTCGTTGACTCCGTCAAAGCTTTTTAAGACGGGCACGACCTTCAGAAATGAAGACAACGAATAAGAAGAGATGAGCTGTCAAGACGCTGAAACTGCTGCTTCCATTATGGTCAAACTTGTGTCATCGGTTGTTGACAAGAACACTCGTGATTTTGTTGTACCAAGCCGAAAACGCATTATTAAGCCATGGATCACACCTGGGCTCCTTAGGTGTATTCGAAACCGGGACAACATGAATCGCAAAATGCGGAGAGATGCTGATAATAATACTCTTAAAATCACCTATACAAGATATATTTTTTTTTTGCAACAATCTATTAAAGAAATTGAAACGAGAATATGAACGACATGAATTTGAAAAACATCGCAAGAACCCGAAAGCTTCCTGGAACCTTATTAGAACTATCTCCAATCTTTAAAAGAGTAAGGCCTCTGCCATTGAGTTGTTATCTATATCTCCAGATCCAACAAAATCCCTTGATTCTGTCAACGACTTTTTCGGAAACGTTGGAGTAAGTCTGCCTTCCACACACACACACACACTTGACACATCCGACTCTGGCACTTTGGATGTCCACCCTAACTCGATGGTTATTTTTGGCACGGATAAAGAAGAGATAGATCATCTTATTCGTGGCCTACGACTAACTAGTGCTACGGGTTGGGATGGTATCCCCGCAACTGTTATCTGCAGTGCTAGAGGCACTCTTGTCCCAGTCATCTGCCACGTCTTCAACCTTGCCTTTACATTTGGATTATTCCCAACGGTATTCAAAAAGGCCGTTGTGCATTCTATTCACAAGAGTGGAGACAAAGACAGTGTCAACAACTACAGACCCATATCTGTATTATCAATTCTGTCTAAGCTCCTCGAAAAAGTTTTAAACAAACGTCTGCTGGATTACCTTACCTCACAAAATATACTCGCAAATAATCAATACGGATTCAGATCAGGCAAAAACACAGAGGATGCCATATTAGAATTGACAGGTTCTGTAGCTCAAAATCTAAACAACAAGGATAAATCAACAGCTATCTTCCTTGATCTTTCTAAAGCTTTTGACACTGTCTCTGTCCCCCTCCTACTCAGTAAACTAGAAAGGATTGTTATAAGAGGCATACCGCTTAGTTTGTTTAAGAGTTACCTTAGTGGTCGCTGGCAAATAATCAGGATAAGCAACCAGTAAGGAAGCATTCCTCACCTATGGAGTTCCGCAAGGTAGTGTCTTAGGACCTCCCCTTTTCGTGGTCTACATAAATGGGCTCTGTAACCTTGAACTAGGAAATTCCAAAGTAATTGCTTACGCTGATGACACAGTCCTGGTTCGTGGCGGTGACTGGAACGTAGCTAGGCTTCGGGCAGAGGCAGCCGTGCGGGTTACTATGAGATGGCTTACACAGAATTTGCTCACCCTCAATCTAGATAAAACCAGATTCATCACTTTTAGTCCACGGAAAGCGTCACAACCAGCCCCAACCTTCCGTCTGACAGCTCATGCGTGCCATACAATGAGGACTGCCACAGGTGGCTGTCTTGAAGTTATGCGCACGGACTCAATAAAATATCTTGGAGTATGGGTCGATGGCACGTTGACATGGAGTGAGCAAATCAATTCACTGGTCTCTAGGGTAAGAAAACTTTAAAAATCTAAGGACCTCCGCCAATCTCTCTACCCTGAGAACTGTGTACTTTGCTCTCGCCCATTCCGTGTTAACGTACTGTATTTCAGCCTGGGGTGGTGCTGGTAAATGTCTTCTGCTGCGCTTGGAGAGGACGCAGAGGGCAGTGCTTAAGGTAATAGCCTTTAAACCATATCGCTTCCCTACCACCGAATTGTACACGTTATGGAAACTCCCTAAAGTGAGGCACTTTTAAGTGCTAAGTACACTGTTGCGGCAACATTCAAAATTGTCTTTTGAACCTGAACTTAGAAGACAAAGACGTAGAACTGACAGAGTCTGCCCAAAATCATTTGTTAAATTGGAAATTGCCCGCTGACAGTTAATTTTCTGCAGTTCCGTGCTTTATAATAAAGTAAATAAGGTGCTTACTATTTACTCTGTATGATCCATGTACTCTACGAAATTGCAATAGTTTTATTGACAAATGGCTTCATACTCTCACCTACGAAGAATTGGAGAATTTAGTCAAAAACTAAAGATCTTCCTTCCGTTGACATTTATACCAAATACACGTAGCGCTGTGTGCTCATAGGGCGTTTCCACAAACACACTCTACACACATACTCACTTACACCCCAGAGACACGCAAACATCATATACAATACTCCCACATGCAGAACGTCAAGCACTCATCTATTTTAATTGTTACTATTAAAAAATTATACTATTTCATTTTTTTTTTTACCATTTAATTTATTTTTACTATTTTAATTTTAATTTTGGAATGTTTGTTACTGTACTTTTTAACCACTGTATTCTGGAACGCTGTTGTCTTGTCTCCCGCCTGAAGGAGGGTGTTAATAGCTGCGACGCAGTTTTATAACTAATGTAGCTATTTACGTAAGAATACAATTTTTTAAAATGTGTATTTGTTCCAATAAAGATAAAGAATTACCAACGACTTGGCGGTGATTGGTACGAGAAGAGAGAGGCCTATGCTCAGCAGTGGGCGAAGTCGGGCTGTGGATGATGATGATGATGATGGCGGCAAATCGTATTCTTTAATTTATTGTTTTGTTTAATTTGTTTGTCCTAGTGTTGTTTTCATTTGTACTATTTAAATCTATTTGTTATTTATTCACATTTGTTCTAGTTTGATCTATTTGTTTTTTATTTTCGATTGTTCTAGTTTGACCTATATGTTCTAGTTTGACATAATTGTTCTAGTATGATCTAATTGTTCTAGTTTGACCTAATTGTTCTAGTTTGGCCTATTTTTTCTTGTTTGACCGTTTTTTTCTTGTTTGACCTATTTGGTTTTGTTTGAACTATTTGTTCTAGTTTGACCTATTTGTTCTAGTTTGACCTATTTGTACATCAAGTTCCCAAAATTTTCTTTAACATTTCGTATGCTTTAATTTGTGCATGCAACACATTAATGTTAGGTGAACTTTTAGATGTGTCCCTACTAACTGCACCGGATAGGATCTACCCTAAGGTAGTGTTCTGAGCATTCTAACGCCCGAAACCGATTTTCTATAAAAGTTTTGAATTGCTTGAAAGTTGGTAAGTCATTGTTGGTGTCATTGATGCAAGTACTCAACTCCCATTGTTTACGCGTTTCGTTGTCTGTCATTTAAAGTAAACAATGTGTATAACAATGACATCCCTTGTCTTCACGTTTATCTCCAAATTACTCAACGCATTAAGACAATCGCACGTGGTATCAAGCAACTCCTTCAAAACAGTAGCTGATTCCGCCTGCAAACGTTTTTGACCGAACAATCTCCTAAGAATACAATTTGTTCAGTATTTTTATTGCTATAACGCTTTTGTAACTGAGTCCAGCACTGAATATAATTGGCATCAGAGATGTATGACGTATTAATTGCTCTGCTTCACTAGAAAGGTGACCTTTTAAATAATGGAGCCTCTGCACATTATCTAAAATATCATTTTTGTGTACTGATGATGTAAAAAGATCATGGAATGTTGTCTATTCATCATATTTTCCTGAGAATGTTGGAATGGATATTTTGGCCAACTTTACATAAGAACTACTTGATTTATTTATACTAGTTAAAGCATTATCGGTTTGATGTTCAGAATCCTTAACTAACCGAATCATATTAAGAGCTGTTTTCATTATACTTTTGTAATCATTATAAGTGTCTTCTGTTGCATCATAGATAACCACTTTCTGTACTATGTCTTCTGCTTTATAACGTTCATATAATTTAGTGTTATTTTCTTTAAGCAATGCTCAATCCCTTTCCAATAATTCCAGCTTTGTTTCTATGTATTCTAGCGTTAATCTATCTTTACCTTATTGTTTGAAATTTGTCAATCGCTTTGTGATATCATTCTGTTGATCTTTCGAAACGTTAATTAATCCATCCATTTGTATTACTAATTTATGTTCTTAATAAATAAACATATAATTATAATTGATTTTAATTGATTTTTACTAGATCAAATTTTTGTTAAAACAACAAATGTATAAGTTGATAAAATCTATATAAATGAATAGGTAACAACTTTTTCTAAGATATAAAATATCCAAAATTTCTAAGTTTTGTTGCAACATAAGCAGTAAACTTATAACTTTATAACAGCTGATTGGTTTTCTAAGTTGTAAAATTATCCAACAAAATAATACAATTTATACAAGGCCCAAAACACAATTTCAAATTTTACGAGTGTTTTGGAAACTCACGAAATCTGATATAAATTGGGCATAGGTCCCCCGTTCCTCAGTTTTCTATAAAATATTTTAAGTCCTAAATCTAACATGCACACAAATTGGTAATATACTAAAAGTATCTAAGTCTAAAAATATTCTAAAAGTCCAAGATTTAAAATTTTACAAGTACGAAATAATTATCTAAGTTGAAACTTCTTCACTATTTCCTTAAGTTTAATTTCCCGTTGGAATAGAGTTCAAAATCGTTTGAATCGACCTTTGTCTTTGTCTTTGTTTTGGATTTATTTATCTGTTGTAACAGATGTTATAATCAAGAACTGAACTCTATATAAAAGTATTGATATCTACCAAGATAACAAGTTTTGAATGTCAAGATGGTTGTTGGTTATTTACTGTGTATCAGAGTTCCAATGTATGTGTTGTGTAAGGGAAGGATTTTACGAATAAAAGAACATAAAGACCAGACTAGGTATTTATTTAAGGATAACATTTTTGTGTTCACCAAAAATCTAAAGGTACATCTAAAATACTGATCGTGCACCAAATATTAGTTGATCTACGAATAAATTATGGTCAAAGAATCAGTCCAAGAGCGAGCGAAGCGAGCTCGGGAACTTAAGGCACCCCGACACGGACAGGTTAGGTTCGAACGAGATGACGGGAGCTGAAGTGAGCGAGCAAAGCGATCGAACTCAGCTCCCGTCATCTCGTTCGTGTTAGGTTACTTTTGACCCTGCAGACAGAAATAGGAGCCCCGCGCAGCGGGGCTACGTCGACTTATATGAACATATTTTGGTGCACATTCAGTATATTTGGTGGAACACAGGCAAAATTAGGTAAATGAAATGGGAATAAATTGAAGAACTTTTAAATACCATCCTTTATTTAATTGAGGCTTGTCAGTTAAATCATATTGAGAAGGCTCATTGAGCTAACTTTATTGCGAGTTTACGCAGTCGAGTAGACGGACTTTTGAACATATGAAGCAATAAATGCAAGGAAAGTATACCGCGCGCTATTCTTTAAACTTACACAATTAGGGTGCTGGATTATTTTATTAAAGATATAAATACATTCAAATTTCATAATTTAGCAGAACAACACATTCTCTTAAATTTCAATAGAATTAGTTTGCATCACAATGACTATCGTAACAATTGTGCATTAATACCGAATTAAATAACATTTTTCATGCTACCATAAAAACTAGACAATAAATCATTATAATAAATTAATCGTAACTAATAAATGTTTAACTATAGGTAGTAGTTTCCTATAGTATCTTGCTTTCGTTAAAACAATAAAATAAATACTTATAACGATACCAAATAAGTCCTCCAGACCAAATTTCGCCAACGGATGCCAATCTCAGCAGAGACTAGCCATTAGTCGAGAGAAGTTTTATTTTTTTATAAATTATAGGCTAGCGCTTGACCACTATCTCACCTGATGGTAAGCGATGATGTGGTCGACGGTAAAGCACGCTTGCCTAGAAGTAACCTATTCACTCTTGACTTAAAGACCCCTAGATTGTAGCTATCGGGAAACCCAGACTTCAGCATGGAATTCCACTCCTTAGCTGTACGCATAATGAAAGTATTTCCAAAACGTTTAGTGCCTATGGTTGGAATTTCTACCATGTACCGATGGCGCATCGCCGTACGTCTTGTAGTCCGATGATGAAACGGGCATGGTGGAATTAGATCATGCAATTCCATCGCACAACTGATAAAAAACCGACAAGCTGGCAACTCGGCGACGATTTTCAAGGCTCTGGAGCTTTGTCTTAACCAGTGCCTCATTGCCGATGAGCCTTTTGGCCCGCTTTTCGATCGACTCTAGTGCATCTATCTGGTATTTGGCAGATCCGTCCCAGAGATGAGAACAGTACTCCATGCATGATCGAACTTGCGCTTGATACAAGTTGAGCAGCTGTTCTGGCGTTTAGTACCTTCTAACCTTTGCAAGGATCCCCAGCTTTTTGGCAGCCAGCTGAGCCTTTGCCTCAATGTATGGACCAAAATTGAGAGTCGATGTCAACGTAACGCCAAGAAGCTCAAGATGGTCAGTTATTGGCAATCAAGCCAACCCTAAAGAAAAGCTGGCTGGCTGGCATTTTGCTGAACTGGACCTTTTTGGCGCAGCCGCGGAGCACACTATGTATGTAATTGTTTTTATTAAATTCTTTTTCCTTATATTTGTACATTGTGTGTATCTGTGTGTGCCAAATAAACAAGTTTTCTTTCTTTATTTCGTTTCTTTTTTCTTTCACACCTCGGATATGCTGGACCAATATCTCCAGTTTTTGTTACTGAACACCTGTCCCCGACAAATAGAGCTCTTCATGCAGCTGCGAGGACAAAAGCCAAGGAGAAGAACTATAAATACGTGTGGGTCAGAAACGGCAGAATATTAATGAGGAAAACTGATGGCGCCGATCTTATACAAATTAGGAACAAAAGTAGTCTCAGTAAGATTGAATGATAATTGATGCGTATGTAATTTGTTGTTATTTATTTTAACTATTGTAATTTAATGCATGCATTAGGTTTAAACTGCATAGAATTCAAGGACATTTCAATTTATTACCAAAATTGTAGAGGCTTAAGAACTAAAACGAATATTTTTTACTGTAATCTATGCAATATGAATTATGATGTTATAGTATTAACAGAAACCTGGCTAAACAGTAATGTATTGAGTAGTGAATTGTTTGATGATCGTTACGAGGTTTATAGACGGGACAGAGAAACAGCTGGGTCTCGGCCAAGCAGAAACGGGAAAGGAGTCTTGATAGCAATCAATAAAAAAATTAACTCCGCACGTATCGAACGCTGGCAAAGTAATTGTGAAGACCTCTGGGTCACACTTGACATATCGACATCTCACAAGTCACGCCAGGTTGCTCTTTGTGCTGTCTATCTGCCACCACCAGTGTGTCTCACAACGTTGGATCATTTTGTGGACAGCTGCAACAGAGTGCCCGACTCAACGGACATCCCCTGTTACATAATTGGTGATTTTAACCTAAGCAAATTGAATTGGGATAAAACCGCCGTAAATGATTCCTTACCTAAGGCTTGTCAAGACCTCTTGGATTTTATGAATGTAAATCAACTGTCACAATATAATCATGAAAAGAACTGTTCTGGCCGAATACTGGATCTGGTATTATCAACAGAGCAAACTTGTTTAGTGAGTGAGTCTAGCAATTTTCTGGTAGCTGTCGATAAATTGCATCTCCCCCTTGAACTAACTATGACTTTGCTAAAGAATTGTCATTTACCATATAATAGGGACTCAAGACCTAACTTTTATAAGGCTAATTACCCTGATATTAATAATTACCTAAGCAATTTAGACTGGAATGAACTTTTTATAAATGCTCGTGACGTAAATGACATGGTGGCAATTTTTACAAGTGTCTCCGTGATGCTATTGGGAAATTTTTGCTGGCGGAAACCAAACAATAGCCGCTATCCGCCGTGGTTTGATAAAGCATTAATAAGACTGTTAAAGGAAAAAAACAGGCTGAGGTTGCGTTTCAGGAAATATAAGAATCCTTTAAATAAGATTGAACTGAAACTGGTTTCCAAGCGGTGTGAAAAACGAGCCATGAATCTATATAATGACTATATTGAGGGAATAGAGAAGGACATAAAGGATAATCCCAAACTTCTCTGGAGTTACATAAAAACGAAACGCGGTGGGTCTAGTGGCTACCCTTTGGAAATGACTGACGGACAGGTTGTCACATCTAACGGTTCTGAAATCTGCGACCTTTTTGCAAACCATTTCGCAACCGTGTATACGCCTGACGAAGACGCAGAAACCAACTGCCATACAAAGTACCTCCAAGCACTGCATAATAATAGTCAGGGTTTAAATATTCCAGTGATTGACCGCGACTGTTTACTAAAAAAACTAACAACAGTAAACACTAGTAAGGGACCTGGCCCGGATGGCATCCCGCCTGTTTTTATTTATAACTGTGCCACAGCTTTAGTGTCTCCTTTACTAAAAGTATATAATGCATCGCTGGCTACTGGAACTTTTCCGTCAGAATGGAAAAAAGCCAAGGTTGTCCCAGTGCATAAGTCAGATGGAAAAGATACCGTAAGCAACTACAGGCCAATTTCAATCCTATCCACATTCGCGAAGATTTTTGAATCTATAGTGTGTTCACACTTGCAGCGACATTTAGGATTGTATCTTAATGATAACCAACACGACATCGTAGCATCCAGATCTATAGCCACAAATTTGGTGTCATTCACAGAGTCCCTAATACAGGCTGTAGATGGAGGCAAACAATTTGACGTAGTGTACACCAACTTCAGTAAGGCTTTCGATAAAATGCCTCACTCTATTCTGATATATAAGCTAGCAGCATATGGTATAACAGGGACTTTATTAAGTTGGTTCAAGTCCTATCTTGCTGAACGCGAATTCTTTGTCGTTGTAAATGGTTTTCGATCGGCTGCACACAAAATAACTTTGGGCGCCCCCCAAGGATCTCACTTAGCTCCAATACTTTTTATTATGTTCATCAATGACCTTCTTGAGTGTTTTCGTTTTTCCGAACCTTTTCTGTATGCTGATGACCTAAAATTTGCACGAGTAATAGAGTCAAAAAGAGACTGCGAACTTCTGCAGCGCGATCTTAACCAGGTTATAAAATGGTGCCGCAATAATAAAATGCAACTAAATCCGAAGAAATGTTACCATGTAAAATATACGCGAAAAATTAGTTGTATTGATACAGAGTACTTTATAGACCAAGAGCGAGTCCAAGAGGTGGAAAAAATAAGGGATCTAGGGGTACACTTTGACAGGAAGGTCACTTTTGTTCCTCATATTGATAGCATTATTAAAAAGTCATCAAAAATGCTTTGGTTCCTACTTCGTAACACCAAAGGCTTTCGTAAAAGAGGCACCAAGATAATGTTATATAATAGTTTTGTACGCAGTGTTATGGAATATTGTAGTGTTGTGTGGAGACCTCACTATGCCACTCACATGTTGCGTCTGGAAAGGGTTCAGAAACGTTTTGTGTGGCATCTAGCATTCAGTGAAGGAAAATCCAAGCGTCTGCCCTCTTATAAAGCCCGTCTATGCCATTTTAAGATGCAGTCATTGACTATGCGTAGAGATATAAACGATGTTTTGTTTCTTTACAAACTGTTGCGCAATAAAATCGACTGCCCTGGTTTACTGAAGCTTATTAGATTCCGTGCGCCTTCAAGATATCCTAGGAATAAGATAACACCCCTGTGTCCGCCACTTCGAAAGTCTGTGCTTGGTGCGAATTCTCCGATACCTAGATTGTGTAAAATCCTTAATGATCGCAGTGACTTAGTAGATGTGCATCATGATAGCATAAATAAATTCCTACGAGTTTTTGTAAATAATCCAATGGCAATTTAATTTAATTTTAATTTGCACCTGTTTTCGATTTCTTGGTTTATTCCCTGGGTTTTTTTAATTTTTAATTATATATATATTTTTAAATCTTTTAATTGTAGTTTGTTATCAATTTAAGGTCGCTACATTTATTTATAATCCAATCAATCAAACACAATTGTAAATCAAATATAATTTTATTCAGTAATTTTACATCCCAATGTCTTTTTCTTCATTATTTTTTTATTTATGTTTTATTATCGATAGGCTCGCGTTTGACCACTACCTCGCCTGATGGTAAGCGATGATGTGGCCTACGGTGAAGCACGCTTGCCTAGAAGAAACCTATTCACTCTTGACTTAAAGACCCCAAGGTTGTAGCTATCAGGAAACAAAGACTCCGGAAGGGAATTCCACTCCTTAGCTGTGCGCACATTGAAAGTATTAGCAAAACGCTTTGTGCGTATGGGTGGGATGTCCACCATGTACCGATGGCGCATGGCCGAACGTCTTGTAGTCCGATGATGGAAAGGGCTAGGCGGAATCAAATTGTGCAGTTCCGTCGCACACTCCCCGAAATGTAACCGATAATAAAACCGACAGGCTGACAACTCGGCGTCGATGTTCGAGGCTCTGGAGCTTTGACGCGACCAGTGCATCATTGCCAATAAGCCTCTTAGCCCGTCTGTCAATCGACTCAAGAGCATAAAGCTGGTATTTGGCAGATCCATCCCAGAGGTGAGAGCAGTACTCCATGCACGTTCGAACTTGCGCTTTATACAAGTTAAGCAGCTGTTCAGGTGTGAAGTACCGACTCACCTTTGCAAGAATCCCTAACTTTTTTGCGGCCAACTGAGCTTTCGCCTCTATGAATGGACCAAAATTAAGGGTTGATGTCAACATAACACCAAGAAGTTCGAGATGGTCCGTTAACGGCACGGTTACACCACGGAAAGATGGAGCCAGGTGGAATTGGCTCTTCTTAGCGGAAAAAAGACACGCCTGGGTCTTAGTAGCATTGAAACTGACCAGATTGGCATCACCCCATTTGGAGACCGCCTTCAAGGACAGATTCAAGCGTTCGACCATGGCCTCCCGGAGAGACCGAATCTGAGGCCCAGTAGTTCGTGCGTCGGACACGTATCTCTCAGCAACAGTGCTGTCATCTGCGTACCCAAAGGTGCCGGGTTTTAGCAGATCATTAATGTGCAGCAAGAATAATGTTGCAGAGAGCACTGACCCCTGAGGGACTCCGGCGTTGATATCTAACTGACCGGACGAGCAGCCATCGATAACCACTTGGATGGATCGATCCCTCAGGAAGTCCGCAATCCAATGACACAGACCACTAGGCAGTCCGAAGGTGGGAAGCTTACCAATGAGGCTTTCGTGCCAGACCCTGTCAAAAGCCTTCGAGATGTCGAGGGAGACGGCTAGCGCTTCTCCGTGTTTCTCGATGGCCTCACTCCAGATGTGAATGGCATACGCTAGAAGATCCCCAGTGGACCGATTTCGGCGGAAGCCGTATTGGCGGTCACTGAGAATGTCATTCGCTTCTAGGTATGCCAGGAGCTTTCCGTTAAGCACACGTTCCATAATTTTACAGAGGATGGACGTTACAGAGATGGGTCTGTAGTTTGCCGGTTCAGCTCGACTGCCCTTCTTGGGCACAGGCTGTACGTTGGCTTGCTTCCAAGCCTCCGGTACTTTTCCAGTCTCTATCGAAAGGCGATACAGGCGAGTCAAGATCGGAGACAATTCAGGTGCACAGGTTTTAAGCACAATTGCTGGTATCCCGTCGGGGCCACTCACTTTGTTCACATCAAGGCTACGCAGCACCCTACGCACGTCCTTTTGATGAATGCGAATATCCGACATACTCGTCACACATCCATCAGGAGAAGGAGGAGGCTGCGCGCCATCAGAATTCAGATGCGAAGATGCCGCAAAAAGGCTGGCAAATAAGTTTGCCTTCTCCTCAGCGGAGTGGGCCAATTACCGATCAGGTTTCAGCAGTGGTGGTAGTGAGGGGCGACAGAAGTTATATATAGTTTTTATATTGTACTGTACTCATTGGATGAATGAGTTGATAGTTTTTCTTTATTTTTGTTTTAATTTATTTTTTGTATAAGTTCCAATGGCAATAATATATTAAAATATGTTAAGGGCCTACATGCGCTTTAGTGCCGTAAAATGGTTACTTTCTAAAGCATACTCCTTAGTAACGGCTAGGTTAAAAGGATTGAAAAAAAATTATATTTATTATTGATTCATGTTCATAATTTGGAACACAAGGTTTTTTCGTGTAAGTAATAGTTTTGCTTAAAAAAATAATAAACAACACGAAATTTTTCGCAACTTTTGGAAACTCCTCCAAAATGACTTGGATTTTAAAAAATATTTTTAGATAGACAGATTGGTGTTTAGAGGTTCTTTAGATGGTACTTTGCTTATTTAAATCAATCAATATTTTGCAAAGAAAGTCTTGCAAAGTAAGGTCCAATGTATATATTCTGGCTCTCTACGGGGGCGAAGCCAGTCGCGCGTTAGCATTGGCACGGGAGGGCTGTGTCGCGCGCTGCTCCGCCGCGCTTACGTCCGACTAAGCGTATTCGCACGTGTTAGTGCAAATATTTACTTAGTTTGTGTATTAGTGTGCGTTCACAGACTAGCTCGCTCGCCGCAGAGGACCCTACGTAATCGTGCGCGTGGACGCTTTATTTGTGGACTACTTTTTATGTGAATTTGTAAATACTTTTTATTTATATTGTGCATTGTGTATATAAATCATAATGCCAAGATCAACTAATACAAGCAAACTTAGATTTCTAAAGGCTAAGAAAATGCATCTGGTTATGTAAGTACATACCTACTTAATATTATACATTATCTATACTCTATTCGCTGGAAGAAAAAATAAAAAGTAAACAAACCATAAAAACGATTTTACAGTGTCTCCTTTGCTGTCACTAAAATCTAAAGTAAAATATATATCATGCGGCGATATTTATTTCATTGAACAACCAAATACCTACGTGCACACTTTTCAAACAATTAAACTATTATTTTCTTATTTATAACTTTATTTGAAAGAACATTAGAAATTTCTACAACCCTTTTACAGTCCGTTCAACCGATTTTGAGTTCTATCCCGTAAGTATAAGGATAGCATAAAAAGCATAAACCTGTTACCAAAACTAACTGTTTACTACAGCTGCCATTTGTCATATCACCAACGCAATAGAAGTCAAATTCGATTGAACGGGCTGCAAAATGGGATTATTTATTTGTCTAATGTTATCTCAAATGGAGAATAGCTGTAATTTACAACATTATCTATCAATATTTTAATGTTTAAACATAACGTATACGACATACGTAACATAAACGACATAAAAAACCGGCCAAGTGCGAGTCGGACTCGCGCACGAAAGGTTCCGTACCATTATCGCAAAAAACGGCAAAAAAATCACGTTTGTTGTATGGGAGCCTCACTTAAATATTTATTTTATTATGTTTTTAGTATTTGTTGTTATAGCGGCATCATCTGTGAAAATTTCAACTGTCTAGCTATCACGGTTCATGAGATACAGCCTGGTGACAGACAGACAGACAGACGGACCGCGGATTCTTAGTAATAGGGTCCCGTTTTTACCCTTTGGGTACGGAACCCTAAAAAGCATTATCTCGAAAGCCTGCAGTTCGCAAGTATAACAAATCAAAGAGTGCTACAAAAGTAACAATTTTGCGATGTAATCCAAACATCCACATAAATTTTAAAAAGTCGGATTATAACCGTGTAACGTTTGGTTGTGTACAACAAGTTTTTTCCCTCGGCGAATAGGGTATTAGTATTTCTTAAGCTTTTATTATCTGATGTAGAATAGAATTTACTTTAGTGTATATCAAAATAGACATCTCGACCAAGTTGTTTCATAATTGATATTAAGTTATTACGAAATTGTTCTAGGAAATCTAGAATGAAATCATCAGAAGAATCAAAAGGCGAAGACCATAATCCGACAACATCTGGAATGGAAAGGAAAATGATGATGGGGAGAATCCAAATAAAGAAAAACAGAAAGCTTTTTCCAAAGGAGAAGATTCGAACTACGTAAGAACATGCAAAAAACCTGATATTTTTCCTGTAAAAAAAATCTCCAATTGTGTTACTGTTTATTGCCAGTTTATGAAAAAGATTTACACAAAATGGTAAAAAGCAAGAAAACTTCCATGTTTTGGATTCAAAAGATAAACTCATCATCAATAAAAACACATTTGGTTTTATCAGATACAGGGACAGCTGCACATTGCAAATAAATCAAAATGTTTATTTGTAATTTGGTGTGGAGAATCAAAAGACATAAAAATGAGTGGATAGTAACAGATGACAATTTTTGGAAACGAGAAATGGAACCATAACTAATTTAATTTTATATGGATTGTTTGCTTCCTGAGTTGGTAGATCCCAGGTTTCCAAGAAATATGAGAATAAGAGACCCGATATATATACAAAAAGCGATAAAAGAAAAAAAAAACAAAATCGAATCAAGAAAATGAAGAGCGAGGTATTGACCCAATAAATATTCAAGAAAAAAGCACAACACAAGATGAAGTGGAATCAAATGAAGGGAAACATAAAAATCATAATTCGGATAGAAAAATACAAGTTTTAGCAGAACAAAACTGTAAAGCCTAGTTCGGACTAGGCTAGCAATTTAGTATAGTAGCGAGTAATTTAGTGGCTAAATATGTGCGAACCACAAAAAAATAGTCGAGTAGTTTAGTGAATGATTTAGTCGAGTCAATCCATTCTATTCTATTTTTATCGGGCGAGTAGCTCCCCCCACCATGCGTCCGTGCCTACTGGTTTGCCGGCTAAACAAGTCTGAACCTGTTAATTTAGTCTATTTCATTAGCCAAATACTTGGATCATGAATGCTTAAGGAATATTAAGTCCCCACAATACAACAATAAAAATATTAAACAATTCGCATACATGGAGTTACAAAAAGAAATGAATATACCCGGATTTGGGGAAAAGGAAATAAAATTTAAAATTAAAAACATCAGGATAAAGCACAATTTTATTATTTAAAGTGTTTCAAAAGCATATATTTTCTAATTTATCTCTTCTATCGATCCATTTTCGTACCCATACCTTATTTCTTTTAATTACACGAATTTCCTCTTCCACCTCTTCTAAAATGGCCATTGCGAATAGCTTAACCAGTTTATTAACTCTATTGCGTTGCAGGCTGTTCATCTTGCAAAACACTACTCACTTGTGTACTTTATACAAACCGAGTGCGAACGATTTCTGTGTGCAGTAGCGAGTAGAAGCCACTAAATTACTCGCTACTTTACTAAATTACTAGCCTAGTCCGAACTTAAAAGAGTATTAAAATTTATGGATCTTTAGAATAACTGTGTTTTATTTGTAACCTTATACAGAGAGTATTGAGTAATAAACTGTTACCACTAACGTTGCTAAAACTGGGTAAAGTACGACACAACTTATATGTCACTTATGTGTGTTAAAATTCTTTCACCTATGGAAAGCTACATTATTCCCGAGTAACATAGGCTATAATTTTGACGGGAGCGAAGCCGCGGGGGTCAGCTATTTTAAAATGTGTTTATACGGAACCCACATTGCGTGAGTCCGGCTCGCACTGTGCCGGTTTTTATGCAAGTTAGTAATTACAGTCTTGATTAAAATTAAATCATTTCTAAAGTTTTTAGGATTTTTTTTTATTCATTATATGTAGGCTCGCGCTTGACCACTATCTCACCTGATGGTAAGCGATGATGTGGTCGACGGTGGAGCACGCTTGCCTAGAAGTAACCTATTCACTAGAGACTTAAAGACCCCTGGATTGTAGCTATCGAGCTATGGGGTGAGAATGTTACTCTCAAAAGCTGAATCGATCTTGGTTAAATTTGAAAGAGGCTAGGGCCGAGTTTATCACCGCATGGATGAATTTTCAACAGCCAATCACAGCAGATAACGCGTGCTTGACAATTTGTCACATTAATTCTGCGAAAATTTAAAGGTGAGAAACTCGGCCTAAGTAACAGGATAAATATGACATTAAGTCATAATTATCCAGTTCTAAGTAAATGGATAATTATGACATTATGTCAATTGTAATTGTAACAAGCTGTATTATTATTTATAATTATATAACATTCCAGATTGATTTTTTTAACGTAATTATTTTAAATTACCTACTTAGTATTTTTAAACGAATATAATAACTTAAAACATCAGGAGCCGATCGTAAGCTCAGAGCAAGTTTATTTTGACTGTGCTTACTCAGCCGGCATAATTACAGACACACTAGAAAAACAATAAAACGGGCGCCATAAATGGTCGCTTGCTGGTCGAGGGACCGTAGGCGTAGAAGACCGGGCATCGTAGGCAAGAATGCAAACTGTTAGTCGCATATCTGCGTCCACGCATATTCTTTGATCGCAGTCCGCGCTCGCTATGTATGCGTGAGCCGTGCCGGTGTGTGAGTTTAGCTTCGCCGGGATGCTCAAGGCCATTGGGGCATACTTGCGCCTTAAGTAAAACGTTTTTTGTGCATGTGGTGTTAACCTGTAATTAATTGTTGCACTTGTAAATGTTACTCTAGTCATTAAGTCTGAAATGTACATCGTGTAAACAATTGTTGGTTAACCTAAATAAATAAATAAATAAACGTGGCAATGCCGACAGTCTTCTGGGCACGTTCCCGGATGACAGCGATGTGGAGGAGTACTTCGACGCCTAAGTGTACCTGTCTTTTGTATATAGTATAAGTAGTTAGGTTTAGTATAAGATTGTATAGTTTACTTTTGTTTATTGTTAGCTTAAATGGTCAAAAATTAGAAGAATAAATCTTGTCCCTTAGAAAAAAAAAACTACCTTCAATATTCATTTAGGTTAGTATATGTAACAAGTTTCAAGTTTACTGACCCAAGAAATCAGATTTTGCCATACAATCTTCACACCTACACACCACAAATCATAATTTGGGGGTAGCTTCGAAAAACTAATAAAAGCAACCTTTACTTAGATTACTATTATTGCCCAGTTTCAAGAATTTTGGAATTAGATTTTTCATCATATCTTTCAAACCCCCTTTAAATTTCCCTTAAAGGGTTAAATTTCCAAAAATCCTTTCTTAGTGCTCACGTACGTCATATGAGGAACCTTGATGGTAAATTTCATGCTTCTAGGCTTATTGGTTTTGACTGTGCGTTGGTCGATCAGTCAGTAAGTCAGCCATTTTTGTCTTTTATATATTATAGCTGACCCCCGTGGCTTCGCTCCCATCAATTGGCTATCTACTGACCTAGCACCTACCTATCTACCCTACCTACCTATCTACCCTACCTACCTACCTACTCATCTGCCCTACCGATCAACCTACCTACCCTACTCTATCCTACATTCCTACCTACCCTATTTACCCTACCCTACCTACATTCCCACATAGATACCCCACCTACCTACCTACCAATTTGTTAAACTATTTATTTGAATAAGAATAAAAATTAAAATACGAATGTAACCAACTTTTGTTTCTACCGGCGATCTAATTAAATTTTAGAACACAAAAGCTGCTATTGTGACTTAACTATGATAGTGAAATATTCTATCATAGTCTTTTTTGTAGTAAATAATGAGTACTTTAATCATGTAGTACATCATTTTTATGTATCATCTATAGTTTTCTCAGCGCACGCCAAATAATGAATTTTATAGGCAAAATATTGATACTTTGGGTAACATTATTGCAATTTTCAAAAGGATTTCCATTTTTTTGGAAATAAGTTATAGCCTATGTTACTCGGGCATAATGTAGTTTTCCATAGGTGAAAGAATTTTTAAAATCGGTCTAGCTGTTTCGGAGCCTATTCGGTACAAACAAACAAACAAATAAACAAAAAAATCTTTCCTCTTTATAATATTATTAATTAATTATTAATAATAAATAAATAATTAAATAATAATATAAATATATTAATATTATTATATTTATAATATTCACTTCCTTTCTAGCTAAAGAAACGATGAATGGATTATGTAAGAGATGACTTCTCTCACATAATCCATACAAAGTTTCTCTGGTCTTCCGCTTCTTCTTCTTCTTCTTCGTTGAATCGATGTTTTCAAATATAGTTGTCAGCGTGTCTAATGGGACTTAATTCTATGAGTTAGGATAGACCGGGAGCCAACAGCAATGCGAATTTTATTTTGTGAAAGAATTTCTTAATCACTCCATTTAATGTGATGGAAACTAATATTAATTGTGTCCCAGTTTCCCAATATAAGAGGTAAAATGGCGATTAACAATGGTTTACAACTATCCACGTTACCAGTAGCAATGAGTATACCACTTTCTGAAAGGGCTTCTTAATAACTTTTTTTTATGTTATGAAAACGAATATCGATTATACTTCAGTTTAGAAATAATGGAGCAAATGTGTAACGGGAAAAAAAAAATAGAATTAAGAAAATCTAAGTAACCACCTTATATTTTATATAAAGTCTTTGTAAGCACTTTATTTGATGTCCTTGATGTTAAGGTAAGTTCGACCCCAGGTCTGTAATATAGAAGTAAACGTTTCTAATAAAACATTATTCGATAAGTTCAGTCAGTCCGGGTAACAAACAGTAATGTGACTCATATTATCTGAAATTCTATTTCTGGAATTGTATAAACTTCATTTTATGCTACAAACGTTAGAATAGAATAGAATATTTATTTGCGTAAAACATGGTTATACAAGGGTGTTATATACAAATTGAGGCACAAGCATGTTTAGCTAGGATAAAACATAGCATGCAAAATTTTAAAAAACAAGGTAAGCAACAACAACCGTTTTTTTTTTTTAAACATCGACATTTTGTATCTATAAATTCTTTTAAACTATAAAAACTACACTCGATTAACCACTTATGAAATTTTATTGTAAATAATTTTGTGTTTAAAGCTTTGAAATGCCTTGGTATTTTATTATAAATGCTCACACACATTGTGACGCAGTTACTATTGTTTTAGACAGTCTAGGCGAATCATTTAACACTAGTTTATATGGATCTCGTCGATTCCGAGGATTTAAATCATTTGCAGTCTTAAATAGTTGCTTATTTTTCATAGCAAAAACACATATTTCGTAAATGTAAAGCGACGGTAACGGTAACAAACCAAGTTTTTTAAATATTGGTCGACATGAGTCGTCGGGCTTAAGTCAACAAATTGCTCTCATGCTCTTTTTTTGAGCGATGAATGCTCTTTGGAAGTGCACTGACTTCCAAAGAGCATTCATCGCTGTTACCCCACATTATTAGTCCATAACGTAACAACGATTCGACGTATGCGTGGTATGAGATTACAGCAGTTTTTATATTAGTTATTTTTTTTACTTTTATTAATGCATAAACAATTTTATTAATTTTAGCGCTAACATTGTCTATATGCTCTTTCCAGTTTGTCTTTATCTATTATTACACCTAAAAATCTGGTACGCGTTACTTCATTGATTTTATTAATATTGAGTTTAATGTCATTTTTGGAATGATTTGATCGATTAAATTGGATGTAAATGGATTTATCTAAATTTATCATCAAATTGTTAATGTCAAGCCAATGCAATAATTTGTCAATTGTATTATTAATGTCAAGTTCATGTTCTGAAATGGAAATATCGTCAGCAAATAATACGCATTTATGTTTAGTTATTTTTATGATGTCATTTATATAAATGTGGAATAATATTGGGCCTAGCACACATCCCTGTGGAACGCCATATTTATTATGTTTATATTCCGATGAATAGGATATTATTACATTATTTTCATTTTTTTTATTGATAATAACACATTGTTTTCTATTGCTTAAATAGGACGACAGCCACTGAAGTGCCGGTCCTCTAATACCAACAGCTTCCAATTTTTGTAGCAATATGTCATGAGACACCAGATCGAAGGCTTTCGATAGATCAAAAAAGAGGCCTGTAGTTATATAATTATTATTTATATTTTAAAGTGTATTATATATATATTTGAAAGAATAGCTTGCATAAGGGAAAAAATAGCTAACGATGTGGACTTGTCAAATGTGCAAAAGTCAACCTTTTTAGCATACATTTTTCAAAAAATTTAGACAATATGGGTATAAGAGTTATAGGTCGTTAATTTTTGATGTCACATTATTATTTAAACGTGGTATATTCCGCCCTGGTGCAGAAGTTTTAGTAAAATCAGTAATAATCATTTCAAAGTTTGAGTCGTTGGCTCTTATATTACATAGACGAATTAATGATAGCGTCTGCGTCTGCGTCTGATTATTGTTTAAGTGTATGCTTATTTTGTCGTGTCTCCTGTGCGGGTCACAAATGAATATTTTTGTTTCTTCTTTTTCTTTTTCTTTCAGTTTTTTTTGTAAGTTTATCTAGTGGCAATTCATCGTTTGGATACCAGTTTGAGATGTAATCAAGGACCAGATTTGGGTTCCAAGTTGCTTGATATTTAGGGAAAGTAGGGTTCTTTTTAAATACTCCCCTAATGAACCGGGAAACACGGTCATCGTTACTTAGCTGGCTACGCTGAGCGAGTGGAATTAAGGGTGGAATATCTCGCCCCCGCTTCGAGTTCCACCGTAAGGAACTTTAGTATTAGTGGAATATTAATTTGCACTATAACAGTTTATATTATTATTGGTACAAAAACACCACCTTTTTTTATAAGCGCAGCTGTATTGTTTTAAAGATTTTTTTGCCAATGACGCAATCATAATTTCGATAGTTTCGGGTGTTAAGTCTTGTCTTGCATATGCTTCCCTGATAATAGGGATGACACCAGGGTAAGTCGTGTCCAGAGTGGGTGACAGTAGTTGGTCAGGATTAGGTTTAAAGTAAACAAGGTCGCTTTGAGACAACTTCAAAAAAAGTGACTAGGCCAATGTGGTACAACCATTATTCCTATAGCTTTATCATTGACTATTTTCCGTAGACATCTTAGAATCAATGAAAACGGGGGGAACAAGTAAGAGAAAAATGATCCCCAATCTAGAGTGAACGCGTCAATCTTGAACGCTTCCGGGTCTCGATGCCATGAGATATACCTGTCACACTTAGTATTTATTCTAGTAGCAAATAAGTCGATTTCAGGGCAACCTAACTTATATAATGATTTTTTTAAAAGCTAACATGACAGGCTCCATTCGGTATCGATGTTTTTTCGCCTCGATTCTTCGTCTGCCTCAACATTGTCTTTAGACTTTATATAGGACGCGAATACATACAATTGCTTTTTTTCGCACCATTGCCAGATTTCGCGAGCTGTTTCATTTAGAGCCGGATATTGTATTTCACCATATCTATTTATATACGATATTGCTGTTGTTTTGTCTATGCGCAGCAATATCTCTTTATTACGTTGTTGTTTAGCGAAGCACTTAAGTCCAATAAAGGCGGCTTTCAATTCTAACAAATTTATGTGATAATTGATTTCTGTATTATTCCAGAACCCACTTGTTTTTTCACCATTACAGAATACACCCCAGCCAGTCAGAGAAGCATCCCAAAATATTTCTAATTCATAACGTCCGTTGCGTACTACATTTTTTGTATGCATTATGTTGTTTATCCACCATAACAAGTCTGGTTTTAGGCTAATAGGTAACCTCATAGTTTTATCATAATCCTGGTCAGAATTTCTCAAAGCTAAGAACTTTTCGCGTTCAAAGAGTTTGGTATGAACCCAGCCGTAAGAGACTGCCGGACATACGGAACAAAGTATACCAAGGAATTTAAAAAAATCTCTAATAGAAATTAGGTTTTCTTTAGAAATATTTTCGACACACTTCTGAATTTTGACTCGTTTTTCCTTCGGTAATTTTAAACAATAATCCTGTGAATGAAGTTCAAAACCAAGAAATGTTTGGGATTGTTTCGGCTCTAATTTACTTTTTCCAAAATTGATGACGAAACCCAAATGTTCCAATAATACCTTTGTGTCGTTAACGCATTTAAGCCATTCTTCATAATTATTACCCATACAAATGATATCATCTAAATAAATAGCCAGTATCAAGTCACTATTTCTTAGAGTGGCGACCACCGGTTTCATAAGTTTAGTGAATATATATGGTGCTACGGACAAACCAAACGGTAAACATTGAAATTCGAAAATTTTTCCTTCGAACATGAATCGTAAAACTTTTTACTAGCTTCTTCGATTTTTACTAAAAAATATGCTTCTTTGAGGTCTATAGTAGCCATATAGCAATTTTTTGTAATTAATTTTGTAACTGTTCTAATATCCTCCATTTTAAAATGTTGTGTAGTAATAAAACTATTTAAGTTCTTTAAATTAAGGATAAAGCGGAATGAGCCATCACTTTTTTTAGCCAGAAATATTTTTGACAAAAATTGGTCAGTTACGGCAGCACGTTTAATAACAGCACCGGAAGACTGTAATTTTGATATCTCGACCTTTATATTATTTATTTCGGCATTACTAAAATTTTGATTTTTGGGTATATTAGTTTGAACGACTGGTTTTGTGAAGGGGATTTTTAAACCCCTTACATAACTTAAAACCGCTGGATCATCGGTTATATTACACCAGTTATCAAAAAAGTGACTTAGTCTACCCGCATGGGGTATAGTTACCTCGTTTAAGGTTTCCGTGTCCCGAAGTTGGTCTTCGATGACGGTGTCTGGCGATGTGCAGCTGACATTGGCCGTTTGTTCGTTTTAACGTGGAAACGAGGTCACTGTCCACCCTGTCTGCGTGCCTGTTGACCTTGAGATCTGGGTGGGCCCCGCCAGTTTCCCTGCTGAGTGTACCTCCGGGATGTTGGTGCAGGGTCACTACGTTTTATCTGGAGTCCAGACCTTTCAGCAGTTTTTGATGCCTTTATTTTCTTGCCTAGATTGGCTCCAAAAAGGTAAGTGTCCCTTTTTACGTCTGTAATCAGCTGTGTGAATTTTTTATCTAGGGTTGTAATCACCAGTTTTCTTCTAGTTTTTGTATTTTCATAATGCAGATCTAGCAGTATTTTATTGATATCCGATATTTTCTTCAAAAGTTCTATTTTGTCTGTATCCCCATCAATAATGAAGCATGCCAGATTAGTTAAACCTGCAATTCTATGACCAAGATGGTTTTGTGCCTTTTCCAGTAACTTGTCTCTGTTTTTTACAGAGTCACTTAGAACCGGAGTGATTTCCGGATTTAACAGAGGTGCTTTGGCAAGCTTGAAGTTTTCTGGTACTAGTGACCTTTCCAATACAGGAAGTATTGGAAAGCTTCTGTTCTCTCGTCAGGCCATCGACTAGGATACACCCCCAACGTTTAGCAATCTCGTCAGGGAACGGTGGTCCAAATACTTCGTCTTTTCCCTTCAGTTCGCCGAGCGCTTCTAAAATCTCCTGGGGTAAGGATTCCTGGGTAGTGGCAACCTTAATCGTATCTTTACTAGTGCTGGGACCTGGCTCAATATCGCCATCCAAGGAGGAGGTCTTGTTAGCATTTTCTAACGAATAACCAGGAGATATTGCGGACCTGATCATTTGTGTTGTCACCTCCAGATCGTCTGACTCCGAGAGATCCACCTGAGCTTGTTCATACGGCGGTGAGGGGCCTGGTGATAATGACCGTGAGTCACCTGGTGATAATGGCCAGGGGTCGGAGTCTGAAAAGAACAACGTGAACGTTGTTTTCAAATCACACGAAACAATTGTATACTGCATTTGCAGTTGTGTATTTTAGAGTCATTGGTTATAATCACGTTACAACACGAGACTGTATGGTTATCAGCCATGATCACGTCATAGAGAATAACAGTGTCACATCATGCCGTCATAGTTATCTGTTGCGATCGCATCGCAAAGAATAACCGGCAGGTAAGTAGAAAACTATCAGCCGTGATCGCGTCGCGGCGAATAGTATGAGAAAAATAAAGAGTAATATGGTATCACTTATATTACAATCGTTAACATATGTCATAATGATAACGTTAACTAAGTACCTACCTTAGGATAGAATACACTCCAGAAAAAAAAAAAACACATTGAAAATCTTATTGACGGTAGATTGGTACTTAAATTGTGATGCAATGTTTTATAAACATCAGGTAACAAACATAATTATTGGTAAATGAATGAATTGTACGTAAACGTAGGGATAGTTATAAAATGTAAACAAGTAGGTAAGACTTACCTTCGCTCGTTTCCGAGAAGTGAAGTTGCTTTTGTAACCGCTTTATTTTCTTCCGAATTCGCGATTCCTTATCTCCGTGTTTTCGTTTACCCATTGTTGTAAACCAAGAATCACAGTTTTCACTAAATCACACGCAAATTGATCACGAAATATTATAGATGTCGCGATGCCCGCACAAAAAAAGCGAATGATAGCAGTAATGGCGGCGTGGGCGCAGGTAACATAGTGGGGGAAGGATATTTACTTTTAATATATTTTATTTCTTTAGCTCTAAAAAATTGTGCGATGCCTAGTACATTAGAAAGTGGACTACCAAGTGAATCAAATAAATCTGAAGGATGTGACGTCGTAGTATAATTGTTATTAAATATAGTAGCCATGTGTACAGGGTCTGTAGTTATTGGTTCATTGAATTTAATACTTTCTATGTTGTCTTTGTGAGTGTTACTGTTTATTTCGGTTTTAATGACATTCCATGTGGCTTTACACTTGTTATCATGATTATGAATATATTTTATATTTGCACTCTTTTTTGAATTATAAATGCATTTATTTAGTAGACTGGAGTAGTTTTTATATTTAGTTTTATTAATTAATTATTTTTTTTTATTATATCCGTTACGTAGCATCCGTTTAGTTTTACAACTTTGTCTCAAACCTTTGCTTATCCACTTTTGTTTGTTTTCCTTATTACTATTGATTTTAACTCTTACTTTAGGGAAACAGTGACCATACAACAGACACAATAGCTCATGAAAATCATTGAATGCACAGTTAGTGTCAGTTTTGAAATATATATCGGACCAAGAAAGATTTCCCAGACATTCTTTAAATTTTCGGATGTTGTCGACGTTATAGTCTCTTTTATAAATATGGTATATTGTTGATTTCTGTGGTTTCTTTTTGATTGAAAAGCTTAACATTTGTGCTGTGTCGTGATCAGACAGATACAGGGGCAGTACAGTGGCAGTTGCGTTGGCAATGTTGCTTAAAATATGGTCAATACAAGTCAATTTGCGAGTAGGTACATTGATGTGGATTTTTAAATTATGATTGTTAGATAAATCTTGCAATCCATTTGTGATGTTACCTTTTTTAAGAGTATTTATGTTGAAATCACCGGCCACAACTATATTTATTTTGGACTTGTATTTATTTGACAATTCATGCAAAAGATTTAATTATTATACATAATTTTGTCAAAAACAGATTAGGATCAGATTGTGGTGTTCTATAAACACATATTACTATTAATTTATTATTTATAATTTCTATGCCACAAACTTCAAAGGTGTTTTGAGTTGCATAGTTTTTCACAAAAGACAGCTTTTTATAAAGTAAACCCATTTTAACTAATATGCATGTGCCACCTCTTTGCTTCTCTCTACAGTAGTTGGTAGCCAACTGATAGTTGCAGATTTTCACATAATTTTCATAACCTTTTTTTACAAAGGTTTCCGATACACATATAACATCTGGATCATTATTCGCTTCTTTTAACTCCTGAATTATAATTTCTAGTAGTTCTTGTTTAGATAATAAACTCGCTTTATTTTGATGGAGTATTCTAAACTGGTGTGTTTTATTAGTTGGAGATACGAAAAAAAGAGTCACGCTTGTTTAACACAGGAAAGTAATAAGGTATAGTCCCTATTTGACCTTTTGAGTTGTGTTGCAAAGAGGAACTATGTTCGTAGGGCGTTGTACACTCAATACGACCAAAGTAGTAAGGGATTGTCCCTTTTTTGGGTTTATCAGTAGGAACGTTTAATTTGGAACTTGATTTGTTACTCGCTATTATTTTTCGTATTTCGGATTTAAATACTTATCACTATAATCGCAACAATCTATAAGATAATTTATCGACTTACAAATACTGGATAGATCCTTGGATGTTTGATTTACGAAGTGACAATTTTTATAACTATTACAAACATTTTTTATAGAGTAGTTTAACTTACGTACATTGAGGTGCACGTTATTGACGACATTTAACACAATAATAGTGTTATTTATAAATGTATTTAAAACAATTTACAATTGAGTAATAAAAGGTTAGGGTTGTTGTCATTTTCACCTATGCATATTACAAGTTTGTCTTCAGTGGTCAATTTAGTATTTCTGCAGTTTACTATAATTTCGTTGCTAGGCGCATTTGGCTTTGTTTCAGCAACGAGCCTGTATTTTTCATAATGCGTATTAGTCCTTGAGTGTGAGATGGCTGCTGCTAATCCGACGCAACGCTGAGTACCGAAGATAAATATCTTCCTTTCAGGGATATTATTCCCGTCTATGGCAACATATGTCTGAGCGCTGGCGGTGACCACAGTCTCTTGCTTCTGTTCTTGACTTACGGCAGGTTCACAGACATTGTAACTACTTTGCATTATGATTGCAATGCGTTCTTGGAGAGCTGCAATCTCCTGCTGTGCAACCTTTAATTGCTGCTGTAAGGTTACGATTTCTTGTTCCAGGGATGACACATTGACATTGTCATTGGGTTTGGATTTCAACTTTCTGGATGATGATGGTAAAGAGGATGGTGTAGAAACTATGTTGCGTGGAGTTGACAGAGCTGGCCTCTTTTTCTTAGTGTTTGGACCAGGACTTGAAAATATGGAGGGCGACTGGCATAAATTTGTTTATTTGCTTGTGTAGATCGGTGTTTTCCAACAGTATATTTCCTAGTTCATTTTCGGTAATTTCGAGTTTTAATGATAGTTGTGCAATTATCTCCTTAATTTCTGAGGCTGATACTAAGTCAGACACAGTACCGTCAACACTCATTGACAATTTGTTGGGAGTACGATGCGATTCAATAGATGTTTCGCACTCAGTCAATACGTGGGAATCAAGTTAATCTGCAGTATTTTGAACCGTATATTGACGTTTAAACGAATCATCACGTTACGATCAATTAAGTCCTAGTTCTGAAATAATGGGGTAAGCGTATAGTGGCTATATTCGATTTGTTAAGACAGACCGCATATCTAACAGGCTACAGGCAAATCTTTCCTGAAAGTAATTTTTTATTTTATGAGAAAGACACTACCATCCCTTTGTAACTTAGGTCCGAAATATTAAGATATACCGTACACTGATATTATTTGATGAATTAAGATAGATAGCCTAACCAACACCAGTAAGGTTTATATTTTCTGAAAGGACTACAGGATTGCTTAATTTTTTTGTTTGGAAAACTAATGCTCAACAATGCTCTTATTTTTAACCCCCGATGATATATTTACATTTCCATACGTCTTTTAAAAAAACCAACATTATTTTAAAATCGTTATAATAATTGCATAATGATTCTTACTACCACTTTAAAAATAGTCTCAAATATAAAATTATCAGTATTTCAATTAAAAATAAACAATAATATTAAAAACAGTAATAAAGTATTCAAAATCAAATTTAAAAAAAAAATACTTAAACTATGATTCAACATTGTACAAAATTTAAAATAAACTACTTATTCGTCTTACGTATTTCAAATACATACTTTTAAATACTTTGTATGTCGACCGTATAAGTCGAATACGATTAAAAATGTAATCATATTTATCGGATTCGGGGTCTAACGGGACGGGGTCGGGAACTATTCGGGGTCTCTAACCCAAAATCACGTTCAGAGATTCCTTGACATAAACTCTTACAAAAAAAAATGGGCACTTTATATTGTTTTATCTACTCCAATGAAGAAGAACAAGAAAGAGGTTTTATTAATTTGACGATGTATTGGCATGTTATTTTAAGCATCCTGGCATGATTCTTTACGTTCCAAATTTAAATTAAGAAATTAACAAAAGAAATATATTTATTATTGTTAAATTGCTTTTCTAATGGCGCAAATTGCTGTAACGATTTTTTACTGAATGCTAAAATTTTTAAACATTTGGATATTTTCTGCAAATAATACAATTTAATTGTTAAAAAAAAGTGCAAAAAAGTTGCATCGTTTGTAAAGGCAAACCCCCAACACTTTCCACGACTAAATGACACTTTTCCACGCAACAGACGTGACAATAGTCAACTTTGTTTGCACTCGGCAAAATCTGCCCTCATGGGGAAAAGCTTTTTTTGTATGGCCCCGAAAATATATAACAAAATACCACAGTCATATAAAGCTATGACAACAAATCTATTTAAAAATAAGATTCGAAATTTATTAACAGACAAGTGTTATTATAATATAAATTACTTTTTGACGGACTCCTTTTGAATGTTTATGTTATTGTTATTGATTATGTTATTGTTATTGATGATGGTATTTTTATTCTTATAAAATTTTATTCTGACATTCTGGAATGATTATTTTCTTTTGACATATTGTTTTATTAACTTTTTTTTTTCATTATTTTATTATATTCTGACATTCTAGTATCACATCCTCGATTTGTATTATTTATTGAAATCTGCACGATTTTGCACTACATTTTCATTTTACACATTAAATATTTTAATATCATGACATTTTTTAATAATTTTTATTGACATTCTGAATGATTATTTTGAATTGATTTATTATTTTAATATCTTTATTTTTTTATTTTTACTCTGACATTCTATAAGCATAATTTTGACTTGTATTATTTTATTGACATTTACACAACATTTATTTTATTTTTTTATTTTTACTAAATATGACATTCTATTAAGTATTTTGATTCGTATTTTTTATTAATATTTGCATGCCATTTTCCAAGGTAAACATGACGTTCAATCATTTTGTATCCTAACACCTCTTCATGCTGACAATTTGTTATGTATGTATGATACTCATGTTTAAGCAAATAAAATGATTTGATTTGATTTGATTTGACAAATCCACCATCTGTGAAAATTTCAACTGTCTAGCTTTCACAGTTCATGAGATACAGCCTGGTGATAGACAGACAGACAGACAGACATACAGACAGACGACGGACCGCGGCGTCTCAGTAATAGGGTCCCGTTTTTACCCTTTGGGTCGGAACCCTAAAAATGGCCAGGTAACGACGAAGAGTGAGAAACTCAGTCTCCGAATGGGGCAATGCCAATCTAGTCAGTTTCAATGCTGCTAAGACCCAGGCGTGTCTTTTGCCGCAAAAAAGAGCCAATTTCACCCGGCTCCAACCTTCCGTGGTATAACCATGCCGATAACGGACCATCTCGACCTTCTTGGTGTTACGTTAACATCAACCCTCAATTTTGGTCCATTCATTGAGGCAAAGGCTCAATTGGCTGCAAAAAAGTTGGGGATCCTTGCGAAGGTGAGACGGTACTTCACGCCTGTACAGCTGCTCAACTTGTATAAAGCGCAAGTTCGGTCATGCATGGAGTACTGCTCTCATCTCTGGGACGGATCTGCCAGGTACCAACTTGATGCACTTGAGTCGATTGACAGACGGGCCAAGAGACTTATCGGCAACGATGCGCTGGTTGACTCAAAGCTCCAGAGCCTTGAACACCGACGACGAGTTGCCAGCCTGTCGGTTTTCTATCGGTTACAGTGCGATGGAACTCCACAATTTGATTCCATCTTGCCCTATCCATCATCGGACTACAAGACGTACGGCAATGCGCCATCGGTACATGGTGGATATTCCACCCATACGCACAAAACGTTTTGAAAATACTTTCAGTGTGCGTACAGCTAAGGAGTGGAATTCCCTGCCCGCGTCTTTGTTTCCTGATACCTACAACCCAGGGGTCTTCAAGTCAAGGGTGAATAGGTTACTTCTAGGCAAGTGTGCTTCACCGTCGACCACTTAACATCAGGCGAGATAGTGGTCAAACACGAGCCTATAACAAATAAAAAAAAAAACTCTGTGTAAAGTTTAGAGCATAAATTTTTGTAGTAAGTGTATTATTTAAGATAAGGTATGGTGGTTGGAAAATTATGCCTGTTGCAGTGAGAGTGTATAGCTGCTAGGTGAATGAGGTGTGGAAGAGTGGCATTTATGGGAAGGGGAGCGTTCACAAATTCGTCTACATTGTTCAGAAAAGTGCCCACAATGATTTGTTAAAAATATGCAATTACTTATGATTTTAGGTGGACATGGTTGAAGAAGTGGAGTGCAATACCGTTAAACACCCTGGTCTACCGAAACACTTCGGGAAAATTAATAATTTAAATAAATTCGATGCCCAGTTCTTTAGAGTAACTCCATTGCAAGCTATTTCTTTGGATCCCATGGCAAGGAAGATGATGGAGGATTCCTTCAGTGCAATTTATGACTCTGGTAATGGTCCTTAAGCATCATTATCATGACATGGTATTATATTACACTGATCAACAAATCACACATTTTTGTTACATGTGGTTTTAACTGTCTCTTAATACTTTGAAGATGCAAAATTGTAATCTACTTAATTCAATTTTTTTTTTAATTAAGTAAACATGGACTATTTTGTGAAGCGGTTTGAATTAATATTTAATTCTAGATCCCAAACAGCTGCATAGAAGAGATTTTTCAAAATTAGTTTTGCGTAGTAAGATACGCATATTAGCTTGATAACTGGTTACTTTAGGTAAACAAAATAGTTCCTTTTATATCACAATAGATAAAACTGAGAGGTTTAAGAGAAAAAGAATCAAATTTTAAATCAGTGAGTTAAAATATTTAGATTTCATGCAACAAAACTGCAATCAATCTGCATCGTTCAACCCAACATTGCTGAGGGTATAATCTTTAGAATCAATTGACTGTCTGTCTGTGTATAACTTTTAATATATTTTAGGTATTAATCCTCTATCGCTCAGTGGCACAAAATTAGGAGTGTTCTTCGGTTCTTCGTTCTCTGACTGCGTGGAAATAAATCTTTACAACATTGCTACTCGAAATGCTTTCCTTATATCAGGGTAAGTAAAATTGAGAAATAGAGCAATGGTGGCCTTGTGGAAATGGCCCTGAATCATGTGTCGTAGGTCACGGGTTTGAAACCAGGCAGCAGTATTTATAGCAGTAATAAAATAAATTACAAAATGTATAGCGCATAATATACATTTTGTAATTTATTTTATTACTGCTACTCTGAATACGGTAGAAAAAGTTCACGCCAGGAAACCAGCATATCTGTTTTTTTGCATGTAGAAATGCTCATGCATACTGCGTTACCACGAGGAGATAGCGTAGTTATGTGGGATTCCAAATTATCTATGAGCCCGTCGTGGCCTTCCGTTACCGGACCTTCCTTTGGGCTGTATCCCCATCACCGGCGCACCAGAACACATTGCACGCCGTGACCACCCCTGGGCCCAAACCAGCACATACAGTGGCGACCCTGTCCAGGCCGCGGATGGTAGGGAGAGCGAAACTCCACAATACCGGACCGGCACTTGTATGCTACCGCGGCCTCCAACCCTCGGGGGGCGGAGGGGTCTGTCACACTCCTACGGACTAAAAACCACCGAGGTCGCATAAACATAATTATGATACTTCCGCAACCCTCGGCTAGTGCCGGCCATCCTGCGTTTGCGTACTTCGATCTCGGGTTGGGGGGGAGTGAGGTGTTGGACTCCCCTCGCAACGTCTTAGAGAACGCGTGTTACACTCCTCGCCCCCACCTCGGGTTCTGATGTGTAGGGGGTTAAGGACGTCTCGGAGTCCGTCACACCTGGACCCATTTTGGGGGGCTTGAAGAGAGCTTTGTCTGCCATCCGCCGAAGCCCAGCGCGTCTGCAGCGGATCTGGTGAACGGATGAAATCTCCCTCTCCCTCTCCGCAACCTCCTTTTGCGAAACATTCGTCTCGCAGAAGGTGGCTACCACCGCGTCCCAGGACTCCTCGCTGCCGATCATAGACTTGACTACGGCCGGCAGCGACAGCAGGTCACTGCCTTCTTAAGAAATCAGGACACGGCACGGCTCCTCCCAAGCGGCACACTCTGCCAGCGTATGCCGCACCGTGTCCTCCCGGCAGTCTACATAGAGGTGACACCGATCATCCAGCTCTCTGTTTATGCGACACAGGTACTTCCTGAAGCAATCATGCCCCAAGAGCACCTACGTCTCCCGAAAGGACAGGGAGCCGTGTCTCCTCCCGAGCCAGCGCTCGTCACTGACCGGACCGCCTAGATGGTGACGAGGCTAGCGGTAGGGCGTGAAAACCTGAAACCGGCATGTCTTAGATTAACCAACCATCCATCGAATTCGATGATATCTACCAGACCGCACTGAGGCCGTGAGCTTCCTACTCGCACCAAGAGGAGGCCTGTGTCTCAGAAGTGGGGTTATATACAGATTTATACGTAAAAATCTGCATAGACCGACGAGAAGAATAATGGTTGTCATAAATGTAGTGTGTTAAATATTGAAATAACAAACGAACATTACTTATTTATATATCCGGCGAAAAATTCAATTTTCAATCAATTTTATGACACATCGATTGAATACTTATGTAATTTGTTTTTTTTTTCACAGTTGCAGCAAGACAATGATAGCCAATAGAGTTTCTTACTGGATTGATGGCAAAGGCCCATCTTTTGGACTCGACCAGGCATGTTCAAGTGGTATGGCCTGCTTGGAAATAGCCTACAATAGCATAAAAAGAGGGGACTGTGATGCTGCCCTGGTTGGAGCCTGTAGCACGTGTTTACACCCGATGTTATCCTTGAATTTGAAGATGTAGGTATTTACCTGTTTGGTACTTACTTCTATAATTGTCTTTTACTAACGCAATACTATTTTGTTGGCAGTGCTGGTCAAGTATGTATGGATGGTAAAACCAAGAGTTTCGATAAACATGGTGATGGATATGTAAGAGCCGAAGCCATCAGTGTACTTTTTTTACAGAAAGCTAAAGATGCAAAAAGGTAATTTCATGACTGTGAAACACTTTATAAGGAATGGGTTTATAATATTCACTCCCTCTTTTATTTTTTTCAAAGGATTTACACGGAAATTTATCACGTCAAAGGAAAGTATTTCACAAGGCCTGATGCAAATTTTTTGGCAATTCGCAAATCTGAAGATTTGAATCATTTTTTAGAAGAGTTTTATGCCGAAGTTAAAGTGTCTCCATCAGAAGTTGAATATGTTGAAGCTTTTGGATTAGGTGAGTCAATTCCATATATTAATACTAGCTTCCGCCCGCGGCTTCGCCCGCGTAAAAGTGTTTTATTAGCCCAAGAGAATACAAATTATCCTGTCTTTCCCAGGATCTCAAACTATGTCCATGCCCAATTTCATCTAAAGTGGTTCAGTAGATCCACCTAAATCGTCATTTGAGAGAAGTTTCAAAAAGAAAAAAATGATAACATTTTTTTCAATTTGACAATATTGTTTATCGAGGTTGGTATTTATGTCAAGTTTCAGATTTATTAACCCAAGAAATCAAATACTGCCGTACAAACTGCAACACCCTCTATATCTTCATTTGGGGGTCGTTTCAAAAACCTATTAATGACACCTTTATTGTTTGTTAGGTAGGTATTTAAGTCAAGTTTAAAATTTTGTTAACCTAAGAAATGAGATTCTTCAAAACCCTTTAACACACCCCAAATCGCCTTTTGGGAGTTGTTTCAAAAGACTAATATTGATTAACTTTATTGTTTATTTAGGTTGGTATTTAAGTCAAGTTTCAAGTTTATTAACCCAAGAAATAGGTTTCTTCAAAAACACTTTAACATCGCCTTAATCTTCTTTTGAGTTAGTTTCAAAAAAAATATAATAACAACTGAAGATGTAAGGCTGTCGGCAGCCTTGAGCACCATGGCCTGTCTTGTTGCAAGAGCGCGGGACGCATAACACGGCACGCCAGCATCAATGACATTAAAAAATGAGTACTTTAATCATGTAGTACATCATTTTTATGTATCATCAATTGGTTTCTCAGCGCACGCCAAATAATGAATTTTACAATGCATGTCCTTGAAAAGAGCGGTTTTCCAAGCAGCCAAACTGTGCGGAAAGTGTCACTTTTTTTCACTAGTGCTTTTTACTTTCCTGTATTTTTTTAATTTTTAACTCCAACGTCAGCCCGACGCATAGAGTTTTTATTATTTGAGAAAAGTTTTAAAAATTAGTTATGTACAGATTATCATTCATATAAAAGGTAAAATAAAACTAATACTTTATTTTAGGCGTTTTTAATTACTCTAGATTTACATTTTGATCAATAAATTAATTTTAAATATTCATTAAATATGTTTGGCAGAACGTATATTTTGCTCGTGACTTATTGCGTTACGATGTGACAGCTATTCGTACATGCGCAGTAGATATGCCCGAGGAACTATTAGTTAATCTGTGGATATGCTGAACGCGCTTGAATAAGCCCGCCATTTTATTAATTTCATTTTATAATTAATTTATTTCCTCGCACAATGCATAGTAAAATTTTGTATGATACACGTACGGAAGATGATTTCCGACTTGTGTCGATTTATCCACTCACTCGTTTCGCTCGCTCGTGAATAAAAATGCCACTCATCGGAAATCACCTACCTTCCGCACTTGTAGCATAAATAACTATTATAGGCAAAATATTGCTACTTTGGGTTACATTATTGCAATTTTCAAAAGGATTCCTATTTTTTTTTTGGGAATAAATTGTATCCTATGATACTCGGGAATAATGTAGCTTTCCATAAGTGAAATAATTTTTAAAATCGGTCCAGTAGTTTCGGAGCCTATTCGGTACAGACAAACAAACAAACAAAAGAATCTTTCCTCTTTATAATAATGGTATAGATAGCTGACCCCCGTGGCTTCGCTCCCATCAATTGGCTATCTACTGACCTAGCACCTACCTATCTACCCTACCTGCCTACCTACTCATCTGCCCTACCGATCAACCTACCTACCCTACTCTATCCTACATTCCTACCTACCCTATCCTACATACCCGATTTTCCCTACCCTACCTACATACCCACCTACCCCACCTACCTACCTACCAATTTGTTTAACTATTTATTTGAATAAGAATAAAAATTAAAATACGAATGTAACCAACTTTTGTTTCTACCGGCGATCTAATTAAATTTTAGAACACAAAAGCTGCTATTGTGACTTAACTATGATAGTGATATATTCTCTCATAGTCTTTTTTGCAGTTAATAATGAGTACTTTAATCATGTAGTACATCATTTTTATGTATCATCAATAGTTTTCTCAGCGCACGCCAAATAATGAATTTTATAGGCAAAATATTGATACTTTGGGTAACATTATTGCAATTTTCAAAAGGATTTCCATTTTTTTTGGAAATAAGTTATAGCCTTTGTTACTCGGGAATAATGTAGCTTTCCATAGGTGAAAGAATTTTTAAAATCGGTCCAGTAGTTTCGGAGCCTATTCGGTACAAACAAACAAACAAACAAAAAAAATCTTTCCTCTTTATAATATTGGTATAGATGTAAGAGAAGAAACTGACTGATTGATTGATCAACGCACAGCCGAAACTGCTAAGCCTAAAAGCATGAAATATAGCAGAAAGGTTCGTCCAGTGGCGAGAGTGAACACTTAGAAATTTTTTTTGGAAATTCCACCCCTTAGCGTTCAAGCCCACGAGACGGTTTTTCACCGGAGCTATGCCCGGCGTCAAGCCAGGTCTACGTCGTGTCGTCAGTAATGTATGGTACACTATGAAGCCATTCACACGAAGCCGGTGCTAGCGCCGGCTCACCGCGTAACCGGCCACGGTGCTCGCCGGGTCTACGCCCGGTGCGTAGTAAAGTATGGCAGTGTATGAACGTATATACACGAGACCGGACCTAAGCCCAGCGCATGCTGTCTTCCTACACGAACCGCGATATTATGGAGATCAACCACGAAATATTAACATTTTCTTAAATGTTTCTTTTTTCATTCGAAAGTACTTCTCAAATTTCTCGTCATGTTTCATTAGTTGCTTCTGAATGAGCGTATGAAATGCACCATAATCTTCTGTTAACATGGGATGTACCCAATATCGTCTTTGTTTTTTTTATGTCGTCTTTTTTAGTTTTTATACATGTACCACGCAATAATACATTTTATCTTTTTAACACTTAACATTTTGTTCGTCCACAATTCACAGAATAAAAAACGAATGTAGGCTGCACCTCCATGGAACCGGGTCATGTACAAACCGTCTTGTGTGCAAACTCGGACGGTTTATACACGGCGCCGGCAAAAAACCAGGCCGTATTAAAACCGTCTCGTGGGCAGGAGCCCTTAGGGCAGGCTCGTTCGACATACGGTCCCCGGGCCAACAAGTGGCCCGCGTAAGTCATCCAACCGGCCCGCGAACTAGTAAAAACTTTAAAACACATCAATAGATATATAATGCGAACAGTATTAAATTCTTCTCTTCCTATGTCAGTTATCCGATGATCTATCTATCGACTTTGAGTAAAATGTAGGTACATGTATGTAGGTATTACAACTTATATACCTACCTACAGTTGGAATTTATTGAAATACAAATCAACTCTCTTCTAAACTCGGCATATAATGATTGCCTTCCGTTTGAACTAATTGAATTTTACAAAAAACTTTTTACAAAAAATACAACCGACTGAAAAAGTTTTTTTTATTTTTCACTTTTTAGTTGTGGTACATAATGGACAAGTTCTATAAGCTAGGTACCAAAAATGCCCAAAGTGAAGCCAGAATAGATTAAACCAATAACATGAAACTTAAACAAAACCGGTGGAATAAGAATATACCAAGGTGAACTTTTTACACCTGCGTACTCCTTTACAGCGTACCAATGTGATGTTATATAATGAAATGGTGAAAACTATAAACAGCAATGCGATTGCAGCTATCCCGAGTGATTTGCAGTCATTTATTGAAGAGTTCTGATGTATATCTCCGAAGTTGTTCATCAAATCTTGATAAAAATTCAATTGGACCACATGACAAGCACCAGCTTTCAAATGAAAAAAACATCGAAATCGGTTAATTGACAAACTCCTCCTTTTTGGGCAGTCGGTTAAAAAGTATATTAATCCAAACCATTACCCAAACCTTACCAAATTAGCTCTTCAACAAATTTCCTTATTTGACAGTACATATATTTGTGAGCAGCTTTTTTCTGGCATGAAACATAACAAATAAAAAACGAGATCATCTTTATCTGACAGGCATTCTACGCATAACCACTTCAAAAATATCGGCTGACATAGATGCACTGTTCAAGCAAAAACGTTGTCATCATTAGGTTTTAAGTTATGCATTATAAAAATAATGAGAAGGTAAAACTGGGGCTTTCTTTTTTAATAAACCAGCTTTATGAAAAATACAGTTTTATTTATATTTACATCTCACTTTGGCATTGGACAACCCCTAAAGTACGATTTAGAGGGTGTGCGAATCGTTCACAAGCACACTTTATAGTTTCTATCGACACGCTAAGAAATAGAGATAGTGGTCAAGCGCGAGCCTATGGTATATATAAAAAAATAAAGAAGAATGTTAAAGATTTAACAATTATAATAGTATATTATTTTCGGTGGTCTTATTACATAATCCTTCAATATTTAATGCATATTAAATATGAAATCACGCGATTAAAGTCGCGGGCGAAGTGCTAGTACTAAATATATTAACAAAAATTACCAATATAGTCTGTATTTAATTATATGTAACGCCTACACATTACATTTGGAGATGTGTACGCTACACTATCTCTTACATAGTTATTTCTTTTAGAGATAGTAACAAAAAATTGTTAACAACCATGATTTCTAAGTAATCTCCCCTCTCGACTCGTTCTTGAATCAGCGTTCCTCGATAAAACTGTCTGATTTAGATTTTTTTTCAATTAAAATTAACGTCTATAACTGGAGAGTTGAGTTGAGTTAAGAGACATGTCAGAGTAAGGTCCCTAAATGTGTGTGATCTAAATTTTATAAATGTGAATAGAACAAGTGCTGTGTTTATCAATTGAAGTTTGAAAATGATTGTGATCAGACATTATCAAGCTTGGTTTTCATAATTTTATCCAGGTAATGCTGAAGGAGATGGCAATGAGCTAGACGCAATAGGAAACTTTTTCGCAAAATTGAGACCTGTCAAAGTTGGGTCTATTAAATCCAATATGGGCAACACAGAATCTGCGAACGGTACCTGCTCATTAACTAAGGTTAATAAATTATTTCATCCTTACATTTAGTAAATACTATTCTTAAAATAGATTAAAAAGCAAATCATCCTATTCAACCATGACGTGTTTTCTTTTATTAGATTATTGCCCTTTATATTTCAGTTATGTCTCGCGTATCAGAAAGGTAAATTACCTGCTAATTTGCATTATAATGAACCCCAAACACATATTCCTGCTGTAAGAGATGGACGAATTCAAGTGGTAACGGAGAATACAGACTTTGGTAGGGGCTGGACTGCTCTCAATAGCTTCTCCTTTACTGGATGTAATTTTCACGTTCTTCTGAAAGGACATCATAAAAAAAAGGTGAGGTTGAACTCGAAACATCAATCATGGTACGCGTTTAAATCATCTTGCCACCACTTTCTGGCCCGGTATCGAAAAAAGACTAGGCTTCGCCAAAATGGAACAGGAGAAGAATATCTGGAAAGGCTCGAGGCTTTTTTTAGGAAGCGTGACTATTTTAGTAAAGCATTGTTTGTTTATTAAATGGTGTCGAGAAGAGATGTCACGTAACAGTCACGTGTCAAAGTGTCAGTTTTTTTTCCAAAATATTGTGTACTTATAGATGCCTTTAATTTCAGGATCACAATCGCTACAAATCTAGTATCCCTCGTCTAGTTGTCCTGTCGGGCAGAGATGAGCGTTGTGTTAATAAAATAATTGATGAATTGAAGAGCCAACCAGTGGATCCTGAACAGATAGCTTTGCTTCATAATATCTACAAAATTAACTTCCCTGGTTATACAGGTCGTGGATATACAATACTTGGTAAATTTCAATAGAATCCATTACTCCTATCCTCCTAGTAATATTGTTAATTTGAAAGACGGATTTTCAGAAGCTGGTAAATGTTTAAAAAATTCAATGTCTCTGACACACTTTAATGAGACCAATTTTAAGGGCTGATTAATCAATCAGCTTCACCAAGTTACCTATTATAAAAGAAAAAAGAAAAAAAGCAAATAAACAAACAAAATGAAACAGAATTGTGATATTTTCTCCCAGCGGTGGCCATAGGGAATGTTTAAAAATCCGTGTCGTAGATCTCCGTGGAGGACAACAAGAATAATTTAAAAACCCGTGTCTCTGTCCCCCAGTGGTGGACAGCGAGAATATTTTTTTAAAGTTTTCCCGCTATCCCCCAGTGGTGGCCAACCAAGTGGTGGACATCGGGTATAATCGTGTTTGTTAGACGATATGTTTTTGACAGAATCCACTTTTCAAACACATTTAAATATCATTGTTTTTTCTTTCCCACGTAAACTACAAAAACCGGCCAAGTTCGAGTCAGACTCCGCATGCAGGGTACCGTACCATTATCACATAAAATTGCAAAAAAATCACGTCTTTTATATGGTAGCCCCACTTAAATATTTATTTTATTTTGTTTATAGTATTTGTTGTTATAGCGGCAAAAGAAATACACAATCTGCGAAATTTTTTACTGTCTATCTATCACGGTTCATGAAAGTCTTTGTAATAGGTTGCCGTTTTTACCCTTTGGGTAAGGAACCCTAAAAAACTACCCAAAATAGAATTCGTGCAAAATAGACTAGCATCATAATTTTTTACCGAAAGACGTCCACATGCGGACATAAAGCAACCATAAAGCTCCCCAAGAATCGCCACATCAATCGATCCTGTGTCACTGTTAATAATCCCAAATAATAACAAGCTACAATAATAGCTTCTTAACCTACTAATATTTTTAAGTAAAATTAATAATTGATCTTGTCATTTTGCCAAATGATGCAATTTTTAAGTATCAATTATTTACAGTAAAATAATAACGTGATTTTTAAAATATTTTCGACTGATTTTTACCAGGTTTTTTTAAATCAGGTAGGTATTTTTGCCATCGTGACACTAATCAACAAGTTCATGAAATTGTTCTTATCATTTCGTATCATAGTGTGTCACATATATTTAAAGGTGAATGGCAGATTTTGTACCGCATACTTTTGCTGTTGTTCGGTTATAGAATTTGTACCACTTAATATGTCAACTAAGCCATTTATTTGCATGTAAGTTTACTATTTTTAAAACTTCGGATTAATTAATAACATCAATCTAAAGATTTTAATATATAAACGTTATAAAATCGTACGCTAAACGCAGTTATGTTATTAGAAATTGCCTTACGTAAAATAACACAAATATTGAATTGATAATTAATTACTTAGAAATAGAAATAACATTAAATATAATCAAACTCATCATTATCAAACTGTTGCAGTCGGCTGCTGGATATAGGTATCTCCTAATGCCCTGAGTAGGTACGATCCGCACCTCAATTTACCTACTTAATGGTTAGTAAAACACTACAAAGATAGCAACAAATAATTTACATAACACATAATGCAACATTTACCTATATGTAACAATCTACATTGGTACACTAGTACATAACCTTAAAAAATAAAACTGGTTATAACATTTACGACCCAAGTTTAAAAAATCTAAGAATTTAAAAAGGGATTATCTATCATATTAACTACCAAATAAAACAAAAAATATCCCAAAACACGAAATTTCTATTAGTGGTACGAAACTCCCATACAAGCCTGCCGTTCTCCTTTTTCAACATTTACCAGCCTCTGAGATAAATACTAAGATTGGCCGTGTGACATGCTGCAAAAAGTCAAATATTAGCGATTATCATAGATCATTTCGTACTTTTACCCGAATGACTTGGTAAATGTTAGGTTGTTCGGGCTATTACAGAAACATATACATTTCTTAAGTGTGTTCATTATTTCATTTATTGAGAGAAAGTACCCTTGGACTGTCGAACTGCAGGAAGCTAGCCGCAAGCTATTTGCAACTGCGTATTTGTAACTGCTGTATTTTTAATAATTAATACGTAATTTTCTTACGACGGCCACCAGGTTTGGGCTTGCAAAATCTCTTCTATCCATAATCATAATCCTTGAGCATCAGTATAATCCTTGATTATGCTGATGCTAGCTATACCAGAGGCTCTAGATAAGTGACATTCTATCAACGAAAACGTCGCGATAGCGATTGGATAAATAAAAAAAAGTATGGGAATGTCAACCGCTATCGAAATGTCACGTGATAAATCCCTTACATTTTAAAATTTCGGCCATCGCCATCGCTGATAGAAAGACACTTTGTCTAGAGCCTCAGGCTGGTTACAACAGATCGCAGAACGCGACAAGGCTTTTTTTTGGACACCATAAAGGTGTACAATAAAGTATATAACAAATATATAATGCAGCACATATTACTTCAATATAAATTATGTGACATAGAATTATAAAAGTAAAATCTACGATTTTAGTTTTTTTTATTGAATTCTTAAAGCAGGAGTATGAAAATAATGGCTTACAGATACAAATGAAAATAATGAAACAATCAGTTTGGCAAAAAGCTTCCAAATTTATTCAGGCACAACTCGTCCAGTGTGCTTCTTGTACAGTGGCATGGGATCCCAATGGAATTGTATGGGTACTGAATTATTGCGTATTCCTATATTTGCTGCTGCTATTGAGAGGTAAGGGACGAAATATTTTAAAATATTCCATTTAAAAAATACCTGAAACTTTTAGTGGCATTTACGGGCACCATCTTTACAATTCTAAAAATAACCTTATTACAGATGTCGTAGAGTACTTGAACCACTTGGTGTTGATATAGTGAAAATTCTGACTGATCCAGATAAGTCTGTATTTGATAATATTATACATTCTATGGTTGGAATAACTGCGATACAAATTGGGCTTACTGATTTGTTAAAGGCAATAGGAATTGTTCCTAATTATATTATTGGTAAGTTACTATAAATATTAGAGTGTTCTTAACATAAAGAAATTTCTTTAAAATATAAGGTCCCGTGGTTTGAATTTTTAAAATATAATTCAGGTCACAGCATAGGTGAACTTGGATGTGCCTACGCGGACGGATGTTTCACTGCTGAAGAGACAATTTTATCGTCGTATAACAGAGGTTTGGCCTCTATCGAGACGCCATTTATCAGAGGATCAATGGCTGCTGTTGGTCTGGGTCTTAGTAATGTATGTATAGTATCGATACAAGTATTTTAGTTTCTTCTTTAATCTTTTGCTCTTTGTGTCGGTGAGACGAAATTAATTCAAATACTTTTCTCCCTTTCACGACGTCGTCGGTGACAGTGCTTAAACAAATTTTCTTTTCTCTATTATGACAGCCATGGTCGGATATACAAGCATTGCAATTCAAGGCTTGTTAACAAACTATTTACTTTGAATGCCCAAAAAACCATGCATATCTCTTCCAGCACTTCTAGCAAAACTCAGCTACCACCAATAATCATAAACATAAAAGTGTATTTAATTAATGTGACAACGAAATGTCATGTGATAATCTCAGTATTATGAATACCACTTCTATTAAGTTTCTAGGCATTATTGTTGATCCGTATCTTGACTGGAAAGAACAAATCTACTACACAACTAAGAGCTCGTATCCAAAAACTAATATACATTTAAAAAATGATCATAAATATTTGTTCAATATAATTAAGTACTTTTACAATTTTATATTACTCACTTAGCTTTGTCAGTCTTAGTAACAGTATGACTACATGGGGTGGTACATCAAAAACTATTATGATATAGGAGACCGAGCCCAGCGGGTGCTACTTAAGTTAATGAGTTTCAAAAACTACAGGTATTCTACTGATTTCTTATTGTAAGCAAACTAATTAATACTTACTGAATTTAGCTGTTGATCATTGCACAGCACGAAGTAAGACCTGACTCCGAGGATAGGCGAAGGAAATATATATTTTATAATACTCCCAAATGTGGGACGTAATTTGCACAAAGCTTTAAAAAATATGTTGGTCCTTGATTTACAATAAAATTAAAAGAAACAAAGAAAGAGAAATATATTTATATTATTTATTTTATTTTCCACCATACACAAACACGCACACACATACACGCATACACACACAGCACGACTTAGACTTAGTTTTAGTTATTATTTTTGAATTGTATGTTAATACAAAATTTTATATTACTTATTCATTTTCTTTCAAAATGTTATATAACTTATTCATTTTCTTTCAAAATGTTATATAACTTATTCATTTTCATTCAAAATTTTATATTAATTTTAATTTGATTTTACATTCGATATTATAATGACAATTATTATTAACCTCTCCTCAATTTTACTCCAAATTTAATGTTAATTTTTATTTTATTTGACATTGTATGTTATGATGAAATAAAATGGGGAGGGCTCTGACTCCTGTCATACAGGTCCGCCTAGTTCGGGAGTCAGAGGCTTCAACATTGCTGTAAATAATTATTATATCAATAAAGAATATTTGATTTGATATGTTTGTGACCCGCGCAGGAGATACGAGAGATAAGCAAAAAAATATAAAAAAATAAAAATAATAAAAACTCTCCATCACTCAAAGGTAAAGAATATTCGCTAGTTAAGCTCGTCTTTGTACGTGAATTTTACTATCAATTTTATAAAATGTAATGTCTTGTTGTACAATAAAGAATAAATAAAAAACCCGAGTGTAAAAACCTTAAGAGATCTTAGCTATCACAAGACGTGTAAGAATGTAATTGGCGGGTGTCTTGAAGAACTGGATTACATTCAGGTAGAATGTTTATTGAGATAACGTAACACATGCTCATTAACGCAACATTACACAGCGCACAATCGTATGAAAAAGTAAATGATTTCTATTGTTTTTTTACCGTATGGTGACGGACGTAAAGAATTTCACCATCCCATATCCTCCCGTGAGTGTCATAAGAGGCGACTAAGGGACACAACAGAGAATGGACAGCAGCGTTCTCTGTGCACTTAAACAACAAATTGCGATCGCCAACCCAACTGCCAAGCGTGGCGATTATGGCAAACCCCCCCAAACCCGTGTGACCGGCAGCCCGTCTACCCTCAGCTACGGTAGCGGTCGAGGCGTTGGCGTGGCAAGGGGTGCTAAGAATCCCCGGAGTGGACCCGGCTACCCAAACAAACACCGACGACTGGACCTGGGAACATATAACACGCGAACACTCCGGACCGATGAGAAGATAGCTGAACTCGAGGCAGAATTGAGCAGGTTACGATGGAGTAATACAGGGTTATCTGAGGTCCGAAGAGAGTGGGAGGACTCGATTTTAGCTATTTTAATAGTGTAATGTCGTACGGTATTCTGTTGTGGGGAAATGCCGCCGACATCCAGACTATCTTTGTTTTGCAGAAAAAAGCTGTTAGATCAATTTATAAATTAAGCCCGAGACACTCTCTCAGAGAGAAATTTAAGGAATTTAATGTAATGACTGTGCTCTCTCAGTATATTTATGAAAATCTGTTATATGCCCATAAAAATACATATATTTTTTAAAAATACAGTGATATCCATAACATAAATACTAGGAACAAACACAAATTTGTAGTACCTACAACAAGGCTCAAGAAGATAGGTGGCTCGTTTAGATGTCAATGTGTACGCTTTTATAATAAGCTTCCAAGCCACGTACAAGATCTAAGTCTTAATTAATTCAAATCTTTCATTAAACGTAAGTTGTGCCAAAAAGCGTTTTATACTATTAAAGATTACATTGAGGACAAAAAGGCTTGGGATTGAGCTGCTCCAATTAATTTTGATTTTTATATTTTGCACCGTGAATTTTGTTTTTAATTTTGATATTTTGTTAGGTTTTTTTTTTTTTTTGTTTTCTTGCAATGACAAGAATTTTACTTTGTAAAGTATTATATTATTTAATTTTAATTATTGTGAATGTGAAGACTATGTGGATCTTTTTTTTTGTTTTTTATTTTGTCTTAGTTTTTAATCATGGTCTGGCAGTTTGAGTAGTTAATGCGGCCTACCCGAATGTCCTTTCTTTGGTATTGTTCGTCGAATCGTTGAGCTCCTTAAATTCTTAGTTGAGCTGCTTGGTTATTGACAAATGCGTGCACTGACTGGACAGGTCCACTCAATCTGGCTGGTTCTTTCCTCAAAAGACCATTTCAGACATCTGTCTACATGGTCTTCACATGATCTAACCAAGATTTTGTCAGGACTTTAAAAGAGACTGTGGCCTCTGAGATTGTTTCGGCCTTTCTTCTCAGAGTAGTCAAATAGGAAACGCCGACCTCATCTAGTTTAAAAAAATATGATCGACATGTAAAAGTGTTTGTACAAACCAACTTACAGAAATAAAATCATTTATCATTATCATTGTCACACCATAATTTCAATTTAAAATATAAAATAATACGTCTAGATGTTTAATGTTGAATGGTTCTAGTTCAATTAACCATCGGCCTACTAGGCATCCAATTGGATGCCGGCGTTTAACAAACTGCCTAGGCGTCCAATTAGCTGCCTAATTTAACCAGATGGCTGCGACATATTTATATGTCATTAAAAGAAAAGAAAATGTGAAATTAGAATAATAATATCAAGTGTAAAAAATTAAATGACAAATAAAAAATAAAAAAAGTAATCAAATATCAGAATAGCAATAGTAAATTAGTTCGGTTTTTTTAGCGCCAGATGTAATAAATACAACAGAACTTGATACTTCACTTCAGTAAAATAACTTAGGTTGCTATATTTTTTCGTTTTTGACACAGATTGCCGAAAAAAAAGTTACTTTTCGGTTTGTATTATTTTGTTTCGAAGTCGGTTTGATTTTTTTGTTAAAAAGTTTTTAAATCTTCTTTTTTTAAATTACCATGATTAGTAGATTGTATCATAAGGGAGCAAAATAATATTTTTACGGCGAGGGCGCTTTTTTGAATCCAGAGCGAAGTGAGGGATTCTAGAGTAGAATCCCGAGCGTAGCGAGGGATTCTTTAGTAGAATCCTGAACGTAGCGAGGGATTCAAAGTACGTCGCCCGAGCCAAAAATATATTTTGCGCCCGAGTGATACACTCTACTTTTCATCACCCACTATGAGAAAATAAAAGCGCCTCATATTTTATTGTGATATTATTATTTAATAAAACATAGAGTAACAACTAAATTGAAATTAAATAGTATCCTTTATTAAAACAACTAAAAACTTATATTTACATTTGAGACATTTTCGCAATTATGAAAATTTATTGTTACAGTTTTATTAGGAATAGAGATTGTTGTAGATTTTATATTCTGCGTGTTTGAAATGTCCAAATCTGGATAATTTTGAGGAAAATGTGACGGTGAATCTCGTTGTTTGGATGTAGATGGGCGCGGCGACAGTGGTATGGATGGATTAACTGAAGGTTGCAATTTAATGTTTTCCACGATGCGTTCAGATGTTTTCGCCTTGTTCTCAATGGAATCTTCTATATACCCTTCTGCTACAGCACTCGATTTCCATCCTCCATGTCGCTTGAGAACAGTTAAGTCTGCTCCAGTATCTGCCAAAAGGGTAGCAGAAGTACGACGAAAACAATGTCCTGTATACAGCTTGATATCTGGTAACTTCAAATAAGTAGCAATTTCTTGTGGGTTGTTAGAAATTTTATTTTTTCCCATCACTTGTTTGAAGCACTTGCCATTTTGATAACGGATGAAAAACCGATTGGTCTTCATAGCAGCAGGACGCAGGTCCAGGTATTTCTGTACAATAGTTTTGTATTCTCCTCGTATTACGAAGGATCGGTCAATTTTGGTTTTTGTATCGGTCGGCTTTACTAACAGTATATCACCCGAGTGATTTTCGACATCATCAACAGTTATTTTTAAAAGTTCATTGCCACGACAAGCTCCATGTAAGCCGAAAATTAAAGCCACCTGTAACAAAACCGAATGTAAATAAGACAAGTATCTATCAAAGTACCTACAGGTTACAATAAAATGTGCATTTTTATACACTATGATTATATTTTACTAATCCACCGTAAACATAGTTACCTACTTACTTTTACGGCAAGAAAGACTTTGTCGGGTGCCTCATTAAGGAAAGTCTCCACGTTTTTGACTGAGAACACTTTGGATTTTTTAGGTTTAAATCCATCAGACATCCTCTTCAGGTACGCTATTAATTTCGAATATGTGTCCAGTTTTACATCGTTATTAGAACTGACTGTTGATTTTAGCACTGATTATGTACTCCAAAGAGTGGAAGGTTGTTTAGTTTTGGCTAAGTACTGGAAGTAGGCCAAAAACACAGATTCTGAAAAATTCTTGGCGCCTCTTGCATTTCTCCATTCAATAAAATTAACATAGGCTTTCATATATTTCTCCCGGGATTTTGCAGGTAATAGATTATCCATCACATTTCTTGCGTCAGTTCTAATGCTTTCAGGAGTTAATTCTATACTTTCACTGTCACTTGAAGAACTCATCTTTCAAAACAAAACAAAACAATGAATTTCTAACAATCCGTGAAAATTTATGAAAACGCGGGCTGTAGTTCGCGCTTTTTAATTTGTTTTTTTTCATTCATCCGGCGGCGTGACTATGGGCCGTCGTACCAGCCAGTCTTTATTCAAACAATATTTGCGTTCGATTTCTTTGGTGCTGAACACTAATATGTTCCAAATTCAAAAAGTGCGCGGCAAAGATAATTGCGGCGCACTTATAAAGAGGATTAAAAACTCATTACTGCCCGCTAAAAGTTTCTTATAGAAAACACCACCTTTGGGTGCACATAAAGGCGAACCAAGTCGTCCTTTTCGAATAGATGGGTTGAAAAATCATTTATAGCCAGAGAGCTTCTCATTACAATGCCAACAAACACATGCTCAACACGACTGGGTTACATTTTCTTATTACTGATTTCTGGTGCCAACCTTCTGGCTTCATCGCCAGGTCAGTTCTATGGAACCATTTTCATTAAAACCATTTATATAAATTTGCTTTATCCCAGTAATTTAACTATTCAAGATATCTCATACTCAAAAATCTTATCATTGAGAAGTTCCAGTGGCCATCTATGGTCTTCTTCATCAGTTCCACTTTACCAAATGATACTTTCTGAATACAAATGCTTGCCAGGTTGATGAAAAAAAAAAAAAAAAATTCCAAAAAACCTATAAAATTTGAAGAGTTCTCTCAATTACCATGAATTCGCCACATTAGATCGTGACTTTGTGACAATGAGACTACCTCGATAGTATACCCTTTCAAAATTGGTCCACAATTGACGGAATAATCGGTGAACAAACATTTAAAACCAAAGCTTACCCACAAACGATCATAAACCTCCTTTTTAGAAAGTCTGTTAAAAACACTAAAATTATTTCAGTAGGTGGTCCGCGCAAACATACACCCGGGCGTTGAAAGCCTGTCTTTCAACCAGGATAGTCAGACTAGGGGTTCTATCTCGTTCCCGCAAGATTTGTCCGTTACCAAGTTAAGTGGTGCCAATTCTTCAGGATTTGATGAAAATGGAGTTAGTCGTCTGCAGTTCAAAATAGCTTCTATTTGCACCACCGTCGTATAAAGCTGATGTGATGATGTGATGTGATGTGATGCGATCGTTTGTAGTGTTCGCTCCGTAAACGTAGTTGATGTTCCGTGCCGCTTGTGCCGCGTTGCTGCCACGACGGTACTCATATTCCATCATTAATCGATTTTATAACGTATCCATGATGACGAAAAATATTCAAATGCGCTGAAAAGATTCGCTAATCAATAAACAAATGATTAATTTTGAAATAAAAAATTCCGGCCAAGTGCGAGTTGGGCTCGCGCAAGAAGGTTCCGTACCATTATCGCAAAAAACGGCAAGAAAATCACGTTTGACCCCACTTAAATATTTATTTCATTCTGATTTTAGTATTTTTTATTATAGCGGCAACATAAATACATCATCTGTGAAAATTTCAGCTGTCTAGCTATCACGATTAGTGAGATACACCCTGGTGAAAGACGGACAGACAGACAGACGGATCTTGGAGTCTTAGTAATAGGATCTCGTTTTTACTCTTTGGGTACGGAACCGAAAGAATTCAATGTTTTTAAAATAAAATTAATTTGAAATTAGAATTCTTAGCCAAACAAAACATGTTTTGATTTGAAATGGTCACTACTGCAGAACGACAATTTCATAGGTAAAGACTATTATTAACCATTTTACCCCTACACGATATGAATCCCTGTAACGACATGATGAAGTAGTTCGTTCGTTCGTTCGTACATCAACGACTAGTTCAAGGTGATTTGTTTTTATTAGAGATTTTATAAAACAAACGAAAATACGTCGGCACCGAGCAACATTATCCCAGGAAATAGAATATACTTTATTATACTCGTACACCAAAAAAAAAGGAATTATTATTATTTATTTATTTATTATTTTTTTAAAAAAACGTTGCCCCACACTAGGAATTTCTTCCTGTATCGTGGGTGCGTTTACAAACATATAAACTCACATATTTTCCAAGAACTTAATACTATGGGTACAAAGGCGGTCTTATCGCTAACAGCGATATCTACCAGACAAACATTGGATGGACTTAAAGAAGTTAAAATAAAACAGGGGGTAGCCTACGGTGTACTGCTATATTAAAAAATATTAATACATACAATTATATAGCTATGTAACTTAAGGGCTAAATAATAACAGCCGCACGGGTCGATCTTCAAGGTTAAGACGGTACCCTGACCAAAAAATCGGCATGAGATATGAGCGTTCCTATTGGTCTAGCGGCACTGGTGGCGCATGAATTACAGTAGTGAATACGCCCAGATTTTAGAATAAAACCTTTATAAAATCGAATTTTGGTCTTTTGAAAAAAATAATTCTACAAAAATGTTCGTTATTAAATTGTCTATCCATTAGTGTTAGTACAAAAAATAATCAATGAACACTTTACGAGGAGATGCATAATATCAATAATTATTTCTCATTTTTATGATTTTTTGGAAGTAGATTAGTGAAATATATACAACATTTAAAAAAAAACTAAATCTACCATTTTAGAATCAATATTATGTTTAAATTTAATGTATTTTTATTAATTGATATTTCTTTTTAAATAACGAGTAGATAGCTCCTAAAAACAGCACAAAAAACGGCTTGCACGGCGTTTTGCTCGGGGTACCGCCGCCGAGGCCGTTCCGTGGCTTGGTGACCATTTCAACATACCGAATTGCCTCTGTGCCTCGGAAAGCACGTTAAGCCGTTGGTCCTGGCTGTCATTTGAAGATCTTTGACAGTCGCCCCATGTAAAACACTGGTACTCAGCTGAATCCGTTTAGACTGGAAGCCGACCCCAACAACAATTAGGAGAAGGCAGAAAATGATGAATTATATAGCTATATTAAATACTATACCTACTTAGACTTACAAATCAAGATACATACATAATATTATATGTTACAAAATTTCAAAGAGGGATTGAACGAAAAACGAAAGATAGAAGAAATAAATAAATAAAGAAATGTGCTGCGTTTAAAATCCTAGTTAAGTGATATCGCCGGAATTATGTTCTTTATGATACTTGTAATTTTGCCGGCAAGTTCTATAAAAACTAATACCGGCAAAAAAAGTCATGGGCTGTTAAAGGGCCTGCCTGGGTTCGAACCCATGACCTACAACTTGTAAGTCGCGGCCGTTACCACTGGCCCATCACTGCTCATGAAAACAAATAGTTAACGGTAATGTTCATGTAGACTTTTTCGAACCACGCGGTCTTACAGACATACACGTCACAAAAGGCGAGTTAATTTCATTTGTAACTTTATTATGTAACTTAATTACAGTCAATTAATTACCTAATTGTTTAACAATATCAATTAAATGTAAAATAATGCATGTTTTATGAATGTTAAAGTGCATGTGAAAATAACAATTAAATGTCAAATATCAAAAATATACTATCAAATCTGTATAAAGCTATCAGTCATAAGTCAAATACATAAATTTCCTATTATTTTATCACAAATTGTTAGTGTCCGACCGAAACTGGTTTTTACAACCGAAACCGAAACAGAAACTGAAGCTATGCAGTCTTCGACATTTTCACTTATTGGTATTATAACCAACATAACAATCCCTCATTTAAAAAAAACGCAAAAAGTACTCACTTGGATGGAATTTTACGCGCCGAACATGACCGATCACAGCACGAGAACTCCCGAATCCAGTTTCGGTTTCGGTCGTAGTTTCGGCAATTGTGCCGCCAAAACCGAAACTAAACTGAAACTCGTTTTTTTGCCGAAACTCGACCGAAACTGAAGCCGAACTTTCGGTCGGACACTACAAATTCACCACACGGGCACCCAACGCGAAGAAAGAAAATTTGCTTCAAATAAATTGAACTAGGTGGCATGATAGGCTTCAATTTGTTATTGAGCTTTGAGCAATATTAAGTTTTACTAGAAACAATCTTAAACAAAATATATTCTTGTATAATATAGGCCGGGTTTCTCACCGCTAAATTATCGCAAAATGAATGTGACAAATTGACAAGCATGCGTTATCTGCTGTGATTGTTTGTAAGAATTTTCAACAGTCAATCACAGCAGATTACCGGCGATTATTCATCGATTTCGTTAATTTCACGATAATCGAGTGTTGAGAAACCGGAGTTAACTCTCCTAAGCCCAAAATTGAGGAATATTGGGCTCTTAATTCACATTTTAAAGATTATTTGAATGGATCATTTAAAATTGATTCCAATAGATTGCGCGTTTTAAATTTCTGAGGCATCCATTCGATTTATTTCATTTGTTTTATAAAACATATTGGTACAATTAAACTAAAAAATGTGCAAAAATACTAGATAACGAGTCGTCGTTATATCGGAACGGAACCAAAAGCGATCGATGTTCTTAGAAAAAATATCAGTTTAATCAAATCAAACCGGGACATGAATGCTATCAAAGACTGGTCTGACAGATTTGGGGTGTCTGTAAACCCCTCAAAACGTCAGGCCATTGTGATTGGAAGCTCGCGCATGATGGGTAGAGTGGCGGTTAGCTCTCATCCTCCGATCATTTTCTATGGTTCCGTCATTCCCATCAGCCCTAGTGTGAAAGATCTCTGTTTGCAACTTGACTCGACAATTAGTTGGCAAAGTCAGGTAGCCAGTGTCAGTCAGAGAGCTAACGGCAGTTTGCGATCCTTATATCGTTTGAGAAGGTTTTTGCCCGTAAAGACAAAGACAATGCTTGTGCAGGCTTTAATTTTCCCAGTGGTCGACTATGGTGACGTGTGCTACTTCGACTTGAACGCGGTCTTGCTTGATAAACTAGATAGGGTCTTGAACAACTGTATCAGATTTATATTTAACCTCAGAAAATATGACCATGTGTCGAACTACAGGTCTGAGTTAAAATATAAAATGCCTATTCGCCAGAGGAGACGTTAATGAGCTTTGACCACACTTTTTTCCCTACTCAATTCTCCCGCCCCTCCTTCCTATCTTATGCCTAACTTTCAATATCTAAGTTCTTCACATGCTCGGAATCTGCGTTCTTCTAATAATCTCCTCTTACTCTGTCCTCCTCATTCGACTGATTTTGTTCACTCTTCCTTTCATATACAGTCCATTCTTCTTTGGAATGCGCTTCCTCCCGAAATCAGGACGGCCACCAGTCGGTATGCATTCAAGCGGAAATTGCGTATTTACTTTCAAAACAACTAAGTAGAGTCATCTCACTTTCTTCTTTTCTTTTACTTTATAAATATATATATATTTATATAAGTATATATTATTTTCAATATATATGTTTGTATATTTTACCTATTTTATTATGTTATTTAATAACTGGTTTTGTTTTTATTATTAAACAATGCACCTGCCATGTTATCTCTTCACCACCCTTGGTTGACTGGTAGAGAATGCCTAAGGCATTAAGTCCGCCTTTGTGCATGAAGTCTAAATAAATAAATAAATAAAACCGCGACGTAACGTCTCGGCACGGTTTTTTTGTATGGGATGAAGTATGTTAGTATTATATTATTACTAGCTGACCCGGCAAACTTTGTTTTGCCATAAAAAGACCAAACATTTATCTACCCTACCCTACCCTACCCTACCCTAACCTACCCTACCCTACCCTACCCTACCCTACCCTACCCTACCTATATAGCCTATGTCCTTTCCCAGGTCTCAAACTATCTTGATACCAACTTTCATCTAAATCGGTGCAGCGGTTTAAGCGTGAAAGGTAACAGACAGACAGACAGACAGAGTTACTTTCACATTCATAATATTAGTATGGAAGTATGGATTAGCTGTGACACAGGTAAGAAATGTATGTTTTTTTTTTGAGTCCATAGTGCTCACGCTTTGCCACTATTTAACCTGATAGTAAGCCATGATGTGGTCAATAGAGAAGCACGCTTGTCTAGAAAAAACCTATTCACTCTTGATTTAAAGACCTGACATCTTGATTGTAGCTTTCGGAAAACGCAGCCTCCGGTAGGGAATACCACTTCTTAGCTGTACGCACAATAAAAGTGTTCCCAAAAATTTAGTGCGTATGGGTGCGATGTCCACCATGTAACGATGGTGCAAAGCCGTACGTGTGGTAGTCCGATGATGAAACGGGCTTGGTGGAATTATATCATGCAATAACATGATATAATTCCAACACGCGCTCTCCCCGAAATGTAACCGATAATAAACCGATAAGCTTGTGACTCGGCGACAATGTTCTAGGCTCTGGAGCTTTGACTTGACCAGTGCCTCTTTGCCGATGAACCCCTTGGCCCGCTTTTCGATCGACTCTTGTGCATCAAACTGTATTTGGCCAATCCATCACAGAGATGAGAACAATATTCCATGCATGATCTAACTTGCGGTTGATACAAGATGAGCAGCTGTTCCAGCGTGAAGTACCTTCTCACCTTTGTAAAGATTCCCAAAGTTTTGGCAGCCAGGTGAGCATTTGCCAATGTATGAGTCAAAATTGAGAGTCGATGTCAACGTAACGCCATGAAGCTCAAGATGGTCCGTTATTGGCACGGTCACATCTCGGCATGTTGGAGCCGGGTGAAATTGGCTGTTTTTACCGAAAAAAGGCACGCCGGGATTTTAGCAGCAATAAACTTGACCAGATTGGCATCGCCCCATTCGAATGCTGCCTGCAAGGACAGGTTCAAACGCTTCACCATGACCTCACGGAGAGCCCAGATCTGCGGCCCGGTAGCCGTTTTGTTGGAGAAATATCTCTCAGCAACAGTGCTGTCGTCTTTATGCCCAAAGGTTTTAGCAGGGTTTTAGCAGATCGTTAATGTGCAGCAAGAATAATGTTGCTGAGAACTTGCTGAGAATGTGGCTAGTGAATTAACTCAGAAATTACTTTTATATGATATGTTTAGCAAGAATTCCGCAATATGACTGCCTTTAGGTGGCTTCTATCCAATTCTCTGACATTCAAGCTTAACAAAAAACAACATCTTCACCTATTTTCTGTTCTAAATACAAACATCTTTCAAGTAATACTTGTTGCTAAAAAAAAACAAATGTATTAGATTCACATTGCCGAATGTTAGAAGTACCGAATGCGATATCATATTGAATGGCAAAAAGCTGGACTTTGTAAATCAAACAGTTTTCCTGGGAATCACTCTAGACAACAAATTGCAATAGGGTCCTCACATAACATCTCTTGCGGGTCGGCTTAGCTCAGCCGCTTATGCTGTTAGAAAGATAAGACAGATAACGGATGTAGAAACCGCGCGTTTGGTCTATTTTAGTTACTTTCACAGCATAATTTCATACGGTATTTTACTGTGGGGCCGGGCGCCTGACATTGCATCCATATTTATATTGCAAAAGAGAGCTGTCAGAGCCATATCTAAGTTAAGTTACCGTGAATCTCTTAGGGAACTGTTTAAAAATATTAATATTATGACAGTTTCTTGCTAATTCATTTATGAAAATATTATACATGTAAGGAAAAATATACATCTCTTTAGTAAAGTCAGTGATAGACACAATTGTAATACCAGAAATAAAGATAAGTTAGATCATCCGTCTTACAGACTAGCTAAAGTACAATCATCTTTCATAGGGTACTGTGTTAAATTCTATAACAAAATACCTTGTGATATATTAAAACTAAATGAAAGTAAATTTAAAACTTTAGTTAAAAGCACTCTTTGTAAACAAGCATATTACAAATTAGATGATTATATTCAAGATAAGAATGCTTGGAAACATGCTGGTCCTGCTCCATAGGGCAATATTTGGTGTAGACAAAATCAAATTTGTTAATTTTTATTCCTATTCATAGTTATTGTATTCATTGTATTTTTTTTTTTTTTTTTTAATTTACTCACACACTGTTCCTTTGTTTATGAATTAGGTATTTTACCTATGTTTGTAATATTTGTAAGTATGTGAGAACCATGTTCCTACTTATCAAATTAATTAATTTTCCTATTAATGCTTTTTAATACTTTATACCTGTACGCAGTATAGTGTTTAGAGCTATTCTGGGTGCATCGTCCTCACATATATTAATGTATGTACTAAAGTAAATATTGTAAAACACCTATTTTTTTTAAAAAAGAGTAAGTATGGAGTTTCTTGTGCGTTCTTCTCCATAACAATCTACTTTTCGAATGCACGGTAAAATATTTTTTATATTTTTTTTTATTACTTGTTAATTTTAAATTTAAATTTTAATTTATGTGATGTTCAAAAGTGCCGTTTATTGGCCTAATTGAATAAATATATTAAATCACACAGACCACCGGGCAGACTGAATGAAAGAAGCTTACCAAGAAGCATGCCAGACTATGAAAAGCCTTCGAGATGTCATAGGAGACAGCAAGCGCTTTCCGAGGCCTTTCGATGGCTTCACTCCATGATATGTGAATGGCATACGGTCAAAGATCCCTAGTAGACCGATTTCGGTTGCAGCCGTATTTGTGGTCACTAAGGATATCGATAGTTTTAAGATAAGCCGGGAGCTTAGTATTAAGTACATGCTCGCATGGGTCTGTAGTTGGCTGGGTCAGCTCTAATGCCCTTCTTCGGCTTGGGCTGTACGTTAGGTTGCTTCAAAGCATTCGGTACTTTGCCAGTCTCATACGAAAGGCGGAATAGGAGTTTCAAGAGTGGAGACAATTCAGGCGCAGAGGTCTTAAGAGCTGGTTTTCCTTCAAGGCCACTAGCCATGTTCACGTCGAGGTTGCACAGCACCCTAAGTACGTCCTTTTGATGGATCCGAATGTCGAACATACTCGTCTCGCATCCATCTGAAGAAGGAGTGGCCACGCGTCACCAGGATTAGGACGTGAAGATGCCGCAAAAAAGGAGGCAAATAAATTTTCCTTCTCCTCAGCAGAGTGGGCCAGTGACCCGTTGGGTTTCAGCAGTGGTGGTTGTGAGTGATGGCAGAAGTTCGAGTCAACCGACTTAGGCAGAGACCAAAATGCATTACTATCTGCTGGGAAAGAAGCAAGATTGGTCCCTATTCGGCCAAAGTTTTGGAACCAAACCCTTCGCACCATCTTGCAAGATATGACAGCCCTATTGATCATTGACATTTGGCGCGATAACATTCGGTGCCAAAACCATGGCTGGTCAACGCTGACATTGTTACGTCAGAGAACGGAATGTAGTACTCCATTCCCCGACGCAACACATCCGTCTCGGCGTCCACGCACGACGAATGATTAGTTGAAAAAATGTTAATAAAGATAATGTGTAAATATTGATGTTCCCATTTTTAAAAAATAATTTATGAATGCATGCTATGAGTACTATAAGTAGTATGTGAATATTGAATCTTATGAAATTCCAATATAAGAAGCAGAGCATTTATTTACCAGGCTTTGCTCGGGTTAATATAGATTTGATGATTTTCGATTTACTTTTTCATGACAATGATTGTCTGGTAGTTTGAGAGTCTTTACCACTCATAACTTCATTCACAGACAGGTATACTTCTTTTCTTTATGTTTCTGTTCTCCTGGTAGATTGAGAGTCACGACTCATAATTCCAGCTCCGGTTTTGTTTTAATTCATGATTCCGGTCTCCCGGTCAGTGGCAGAAAATCTGAGACGGTCTTAGAATAAATAAAAATGACCATAAATTTTAAATGGCGATTAAGTGTGAGGTCAAACGAACGATATTTTGTGAGTAAATTGCGTCGCAGAATTTACGTTCCAATGAAATTCGGTTACCCTGCCAGACGGAAGGACGTAATTTAAGTTGCTATTCTACGTTTGAACGGGTCGCTGACGCTTGCCTCGCTCCCGTCCCTCACCGCAAGCGCAATTTGGTTGAAAATATGTGCGTGAGTCAGCAGACAACGCATTTTGCTTCACCGTTTGGCACATAAAGGACTTTAGTATGAAACCGAATGCAGCGTAAATTCCATGACGCATTCATAACTCACAAAATTACATTCGTTTGGCCTCCATTTTTTTATCATTCATGGACGCATACAGCTAAAACAAACAGAATATAAAATAGTATGTGAGACTGGCAGCCAATTAAACGTCATCATTTCTAAAAAATAGATTGGAAAGAAAGACAAAATAAAGGACAAACATGAAATAAAGACTACACAAAGCTGCTGCTCATAACTAGGCTTAATTAAACTATAAAATTGACAAAAAATCTGTTCGGAGCTTAACGTGACCAGACAGACAGGGTTCCTATTATTTTGTCATATGTAAAAAATAAAATATATTTCTCAATCTTCCGTGTACACTCTTTTCTTCAGCAATTTCAAATTCAAGTTTACTTAATAATATTACAGGTCCTACCATTATGTCCACCTGGAATTGAAGTTGCTTGTCATAACAGTGCTGAATCTGCTACTATTTCTGGACCCGCTGATATCATGAAGGAATTTATTTCTGATCTCACAAAGCGTGGTATCTTTGCTAGAGAAGTAGCATGTTCCAATATTCCATACCACTCAACATATATCGCAAATGCGGGTAAGAATATTAGTTTCAAACTTTTGAAGCCATATCGGGACATTGATCCTCTCTTGTATATTTATCAAAACAAATTATATTTCTGTAGGTCCAGTTTTATTATCGTTAATGAAAAAGTTAATCCTGGATCCAAAGCTACGCAGCGAGAAATGGATATCAACATCAGTACCACAGGAGAAGTGGAATGAAGATGAAGCAAAATATGCTTCTTCTGAATATTTTACCAGTAATTTACTGGTAAATACCATGCTTTTACTTTTTGGCTGATTATTGAATAATAACTCAAGCAAAGTTATGCTAGAAATAGTTAAATATACAAGTGACGCGTTAGAGTTGCGGCTATGGTAACTTCTAAACTTGAATAATTGCTCTGGTCTGGAAAAATACCTATGATTTAGATGAGTCACCATCCAAAAATTAAGTTTATGTCCGCTTAGAAACAAGGCTCTAGTGTGTTAGCTGTAGATCAAGGTTTGAATGGAAATATTAAATTCTACAAAATAATTATATTGTTATTTTTTGCTTTTAGAGTCCAGTACTGTTTGAAGAGAATGCCAGTCTAATACCGAAAGACGCTATATTGATTGAAATAGCACCCCACGGTCTTCTGCAAGCGATTGTTAGGAAATCTCATGGTGACTGTGTTAACGTTTCTTTGACAAAGCGGGCAAACCCGGATCCAGTCGGTTTCTTATTGCAAAGCGTTGGAAAGTAAGTAGTGTTTATAATACTCGTAGATGTACAGACAAACGCTCTCGTCTGTTTTCTCTCTGGTTTATGAACTTAAAGCAATGATTTTTTACAGTAAAATAAATATCAACTTCTTCTATGTCCCTATGTTTTCCTTTTTGGTGATATATTATCCGTATAAGCACTAAAACCCTCTCAAAATGTTCAAAATTGGCTGTATTGAGAACTAGTGTACAAATATGACAACTATTAATGAAAAAATAAAAACATAGAGACATAGTAAATATCCTTCTAATTCATTTTATGAAATATCTTCTAAATCGGTCCAATATTGGAGGAGAAAACAGGCGCGAGCCAAACCTCGAATTTGTCGGATCTGCAGTTGTCCTTATCGCACGAATTTGAGGGCGGGGTGAGACGCAAGGGGTCTGCATAATACGTACACAGACGGTAAGGTGATGCATAGTAGTTGAAAATTATATCGATATACTAGTGGTGTAAACAGTTATCGATAAACACATTTATATTGTTTGTATGTGCTGTTTAGTGGGAATTACAAATAGAAGTATTAAAAAGTAATGGATACAATATAAAACTTTTTGTAATAAACATTTGTAGACATGCCTACAAATGCTTATTACAAAAAGTTTTCAATACAAAACAGCAAATTATATAACGGATAGGTATCCGCAGTCTCTAGATCACCTACTAGGTACATCAGCGAAATTAAACTTATTTCAACCTCAGCCGCACGGGTCAATCGATCAGGTTAAGCTATGCTTACCGTGGTTGGTCCGTGGATGGGTGACCATCTTTACATACCAAGACCCGTCCGTGTCTCGCCAAGCACGTTAAGCGTTATTTTCGGCTTTGACAGCCCGAAAGTCTGACCCGTTTTACCAAGGGGTTTCATAATACACAGTAACTGGTTGTGGAGGTCAGATAGGCAGTCGATCCATCAAAATACTGGTTTTCAGCTGCATCCGACTCCAACACAGATGGAAAAAACCTAGGCAGATTATGACGACGTGCTTTCTCTCACTGGTTTATTCTTTGGTATCCGACCGTCAATGAATTCTAGTGAAAGGCTATGCCTTAGGCTTGCCACTAATGTGATAGAACTTTTCTAATAATGGTTCCATTTTTTGTCATAATGCATCGTCCCTCTTAATATTTTGAATAATAAAAGCTCTTGGGACTCCATAAAATAAAAATAACAGAAATCTCGACGAGTTATGTGTAGTTGGCCTTGTACCTGGTAGAAATAATAGTGATTCTGTTTTAATTGTAACATTTTGCCTTGAAACGTACGTAAATCTATTTCATCATCATCATCGTCATCATATCAGCCGAAAGACGTACACTGCTGGACATAGGCCTCGCCCAAGCGTCGAATCGCAAATCGCATTGATCGGTCCCGTGCGTCTTGCAACCAGCGGATCCCGGCACCTTTACCAAGTCATCGGTCCACCCGGTGGGAGGCCTTCCAACGCAACGTCTTCCGGTTCGCGGTCGCCACACCAGAACCTTTCTGCCCCATCGGCCATACATTCTGTGAGCAATGTGCCCTGCCCACTGCCACTTAAGTTTGGCAATTCTTCGAGCTATGTCGGTAACCCTGGTTCTCTTGCGGATCTCTACATTTCTGATTTGACCACGCTAGGAAACTCCTTGCAAAGCCCTCCCTATTGCCTTTTGGGCGACTGTAAGCTTTCTGGTGAGGCCCATTGTAAGCGACCATGTCTCAGAGCCATATGTATGGCAACACACACTAGTCATAGACTTTCGTCTTGAGACACTGTGATAAGTTGGACGAGAAGATACCGCAACTTCTCGAACACTGGCCAGCCAAGTCGGATTCGACGGTTGACCTCTTTCTCAAAGTTGGCCCTACCCAAATGGATCGTTGGTCTCAGGTGGACATAGTCACCCACAACTTCGAGTATAGAGTATCCGACCTTGATTGGAGTGAGTGTAACATGGGCATTCAACATCACCTTGGTTTTGTCCATGTTCATCCTAAGACCCACTCTTTAGGAACCTTTACTGAGGTCATCGAGCATTTTACTCAGGTCCTCCATGGTCTCAGCCATAACCACTATATCGTGAGTGATGTATTCGCCATTGACATTTATGCCTAGCCCTTTCCAGTCCAGAACCCTGAAGACATCCTTAAGTGCAGCGGTGAACAGTTTTGGAGATACGTCGTCTCCCTGTCTTACACCTCGCTGCAGAAGGAAGGGTTCCGAGGTCTGATCCTGAAGTCGAACTGACATGGTGGCGTTTTTATACAAACATTGCAACACTTCAATGTACCGGTAGTCAATTTGGTATCGTTGGACAGACTGCAGTACAGCCCAAGTGTCGATCGAATCGAAGGCTTTCTCGTAGTCCACAAACGCTAATCTGAGAGGCAGATTGTACTCTTCGTTCTTCTGTATAGCCTGCCGCAGCGTATGTATGTGGTCTACGGAGACGATTAGTGATGACCCTTGAAAACAGCTCTAAATCTATTTTTTTTTCAATTCCGTCTTCAGGTGACATACTTGCAATTTCATAAGGACAGTTTACCTCTATTATCGAGTTTTCACCTATCAGACCATCCGGGCTTGCCGCTAAAAAGGGTTTGTTTTCATCGATAAGCATTCCACACTCGAATATTTGTAGCCCCGTGTGCTTGATAAATTGATCGATCGCTTCAGATTCCTTTTCCTTGTCATAATTGGTAGCCACAGTTCCTTTAAATTTGTTATATAATAACGTTTCTCATATTTTGCGAACCGATGTTTTCGGTCGCATCTTACATATTCGGCCAAAATTCGATGCCGTAAGCCTCTTTAGTCTTTCAACTTCCCATAAGCTATTATCGCTTTAGCCCCCACTAGTTTCCTTTGAACCTCCTTAGTTGAGAGCAATATTTCAAGAAATTATTGACGTCTTTGGGATACGTCAGTTTTCTTTTTTGGAAAATCTCTGTGATTTTTTCGAACGCTGGTTTTGTTCTATTTTTTTTTTTAATTGGCCCGTACTGCAGCCCTGCGTTTTTCCGCCAATAAATTTGGCAATTATACGTACATTATTAAATTGCTCTACAGTATTATAAGTCACGTCCAAAATAAGATTTTCTGCATTTGCTATTAAGAATAACATATATTGTTGGATATCAGTCCACAATCCACAACAACAAAAGTTACGAGTGACTGGGGCGAATACACACACATGGAAAGGGTGGCCAGGCGCCACGCGCTCGCAGTTCGCAGAGCGACAGCGATAGTTTTATCAAATATCTATTTTTAAAAGTCTCTCCGCCCGTATTTCCTCTTGTAGTGATACAGTATAAGGTTTTGTTCCATCCGACTGCCTCGCTGGTCAAGTAGTTGCAAACGTTTCTGTTTTAAATTAGGTTCTGGGTTCGATTCCCGAGCCGAGAAAAGTTGTATTAGGATTTTTCATCTAAAATTTACCAATAGCAGTGAAAACTGAATGTCGTTTCCGGTTAATTAGGTCATTAGGATATTAATCCGGAGCATTAGGTATGCTCTCTTTTACGTGGAAAATAAACATGACTGGCAAAATATGGGGCGGACTTAAGTCTGTATAATTTATTTATCAGCGCTGCGTCATTATATTTGTTGGTTATTTTGATCTTAGTGTGTGTATTAGGGCTCTTACACATTAACAAGATACGACGTCACGTCGTGCTACGCTTATTACCTCAATTAGATAGTATCGTAGTATGAATTTTTGTTTCATTTGTGTTTTCTTTCTGTCCGTTTACTAGGTTACTTAATTATAATGTTTTCAATCTGTTTCAGACTATACGAGACTGGCTTAAATCCAAGTATTGACGTATTGTATCCTAAAGTGGAGTTCCCAGTTTCAACAGAAACACCGCTGTTGTCCCATTTAATAGAATGGGACCACAGCGTTGAATGGTAATCATAGCCAAATAGTTTGTTTTGAATTTGGTCTTAATTAATTTATATTATATTATCTTATAATTAGCCAGACATCTTTTTTTTGTATTGTTTACTTTAATTTCATTGTCACATCGGGTCAGGATTCGCTATTTCGTTATTTCGCTGTCTCAAGTGGCCTTTTTTTTGTAAGTGAATCGGTCATTTGAGAAACCCCATAAGTCAGTCATGGTTAACTTTTCAGAAATCACAAAAAAAAACTGTTTTCATAGAATTATGAATGAAAAGAAAGAAGATTATATAGATTAAGTAGAAAAATATTGAGTATAGTTAAAAAACAAAATCAATTCAATAAAACATTTGATTTATATATTATTTTTTTAATTAAAAACCTTTGATTAATATAGTTTCTTAAATGAATAGTAGTTTTGAAAGCAGTAGTTAAGGAAATAAAAATCATCATTTTCATAAGTATTTGTATTTAGGTGTCCAAACATTAATCATTTTCATCAGTTTCATCTCTGTTCGTTGTTGGGATTTTAAATATAGTTTTATAAACAGTTTGAACTTCACTATCTTCAGGTAAGTATCTTTTTACCCGACTGCCGAAGGAGGGTAATGTGTTTATCAGTCTATGTATGTGTATGTAGGTATGTATGTATGTATGTTTGTTCCTATATGGCATTCCAGAGAACAAACGCGTTGGCCGATTTTCATAATTCATACGTCAATCAATTCGTCTTAACCCTGCGAGTGTCATAGGCAACATTAAAATTGGGCATTAGAAAAATGGCGGATTTTGGGTGCCATATTGTGTGGGCACAATTTTTTTTTTCTTTCAAGGTTTTCATGTCGGGTATCAAAATGAAGGGTTTTAAGAGGTGATTTCAAAAATATATAACACTTATATGTTTAAATGTATCTAATTAAAAAAAAACTAACTTGAAGTTATAAATAAAAAAAGTTTAATCAAAAAATCTAAAAACCCGACTGCTTCAAAAGCGAACTAAAAAGTCGTAAATAAGGAAAAAATCATGCTGTGCAGGCGGAGGATACACCCGATTTTGGTCAGCCAGCCCGCGAATATGAATCCTCCGATTGCACAGCACATTTTTTTCCTTGTTTACGACTTTTTAGTTCGCTTTTGAAGCAGTCGGGTTTTTAGATTTTTTGATTAAACTTTTTTTTTATCAAACTGCCGTTGGAGGGTATTTTTGTTCCTTGACATTGTAGAAACCAAACGCGTAGACTGATTTTGAATCAATCTTACGTCAATGGATTTTTCTCAAACCGTCTATCAAAAGCCTTTTGAATTTTTACATTAACTTTCATTTTATTTTGTCAAACGTTATGAACGCGTTTAGTGAAGTAACAACATAAATCACTTACTTGCGTGTTTTTTTTTTATGGACTGGCCAAGTCGACCGTACTAAATTTCTACTAAATACCTATATAAGATTTTTGTGGTTTCTCAAAGGAATAAGATGCGTCTCAAGTCGAATCCGCTAAAAGCCTGATTTATAAGGTTTCTCAAAAGACCGATTTAAGTATTAAGGAGGGTTGTTTATTTATCTCGAAATATATTTTATTTACTATATAGCTTATTAAAATTCTTAAGGAAGGTGTTTCTTGGTCTTTTCTATTATTAATCTATTTCATGCTTTCAGGCCTAAACACGTTCAGTCGAACAAAGATGTCAAGGGGACGTCTGCACGAGATCTTGTCATATCCACTTATGATGACGAACACAATTTCATGAAAGGATTCGTCAGAAATGGTAAACTATGCAAAAACTAAAAGTATTTAGACTTGTTGCATTATAAGAGGTTACAAAACTTGTTATTTTCAATCATATATTTTTAGGCATTAATGAGGTGCCTGAGACTGCTCTTCTTATGTTTATATGGGAGACTTTAGCAATGTACAGCGGCAGATACTACACAGACATGCCAATTACTTTCTACGATGTTAACTTTCATTGTCAACTAAATATTGAAGCAGACGATATCCTGAGACTAAGGGTAGCAATCCAGAATGGCTCCAATCGATTTGAGGTATGTTAGAAATATAATAAATTTTATATATGCCGCATCAAGGGTGACCGACAGATGCAAACCATCAGAAAGTCAGGATGTATTCCCTCAGGTTAAAACATCGTGTGTGGGCAGGTCGGTGGGAACAATCGTGAAAATGAAATCATTCAAATAATTCGATACTCTGAGTTTATTCAAATAGTCACAACTCACAGTTACAATCTTGTTTACTAATATTATGGATCGACAATGATTCTACGACGTCTTAGCTTCAAGGCGGTCAGTACTCAATTGCCATATTCCGCTTTCCCCACGACGCAAGTGGTTATAAAAAGCGCGCTAAAGCGTAGTTGTTCTTGATTTGCCGGCAGGGGCGTGATTGTGATTTGTTTTGACGTCCATACTATTGACTCAACCCGACATTTATATGGCTTTTGGGATGGTTTGTTCATAAACAATGTGTAATCTTATTAATGTATCTTTACTTGTTTTAAACCAGAAATAATTATATTTATTCATTTTTGTTTTCATGTAAGCAGACATTTAAAAATATAAAAATAGTAGCCTATTATTATTGGGAACAGAGTTCATGCTACCGGTGCTCAGACCACCGGTAGCATGAACTTTGTTCCCAAAAAGACCCCTGAGAGATGAATCTCTTATCGATACGCGGCATATGCTGGAGTACCACTTTCTGGATCAAGCCCTTGATCCATCCGCCCAACGAGGCCATCCTCAGGAGTTTGTAGAGGCTCTTGGCTTATAATGGCATTAGACAACACGACTTTCAGCACAATAACTGTTCTATTCGCCAACCTCGTGAACCAGATCTAGATACTTATTTTTTTTATCCCTCTCAGCCACCACCAGGTTCTCGTCATGGGGCCATATCAACAAACATTTCGCGAAGCTCTAGTCAGTCTATCACCACTATGTCACACTTATTGGCTACAATAATCCTGTCAGCGATAATTGTTAAATCTGATGTAATTATTATTAAGACTTCTTTCCTCAGAAGTTTCATATTCCTATAATATATTTTGGTAAATTATAGGTTTTCACTGGAAACACGCAGATCTTATCTGGCTTTGTAAAAGATTTTGCAAATGATGTTCAAATGGAAAACAAGGATAGTAGAGACGATGACATTCTAATAAGTGGAAAAGATTTTTACATGCTTTTACGAATGAAGGGGTATTCTTACGGGTATGTTTTATTGTATTTTTTAACTTATTTTGTCCTATTGCTGTACCAAGGTGTTACTAATAACCACCCACTCTGACCAGTGTGTTGCTGTTGTTGTTGTTGGGATGATTCCAGTGTTTTTTTTCTTTTTGAACATGAATTTGAACTTAGAATGTCTTAATCCTCCAACTTGTGATGCACTTTAACAACCTTTTCTATGGGCATTTTTAAGTTTTTTTTTTATATATCGCTTCTAGTAAAGGCATGAATTATCTTGTGTGACGTAAATGCAAACGGGCATTATGGTTTTTTAAGATTTACAAAAAAAAAAAAGTTTTCAGGTGATTCTGAGAAACTTATAGAAAGACATAAGGAATTTGAAGATTTAAGAATATTGTTTTCAGAGATGACTTCAAAACTATTCACTCAGTGAATACTACTCGTAAAACTGCGTACATCAAATGGACTGGTGAATGGGCTACCTTCCTTGATTCACTTCTACAGCTCTACGCATTCTCAAGAGATCACGACGGAGTATCTACTCCAAAGATAATCAAAAAGCTCAGCATACATGTGGATGGTCATAAAAAATATAAAACAACTGTTTTGGATGATATTAAATACTATAAAGCAGAGATAGCTGATATAAATAATTTAGTTCGGTAAGTAAATGGTGATAATACACCAATGAATTTTAAGCTTCCAAACATCAACAGATGAAGTGTGTGCCAAATAATTGATGTTCTGTTGAATGTTATAGGTGTGGAGGTGTAGAACTAGATGGTGTTATCTTTTGTGATAAACCTAAATTGAATAAGCAGCCAGATGTTTATGAAGTCCGAGAATTTTTACCACATGAACTAGAAGAGTCTGTCAGTGTAAGTTTACTGAAAATTTTTGGAAGATTTCAGTAATGAATGAATTGCTTCCATTTTAATTGTAATTTTATAATTATTTTCCAGATAGAAACAGCGACTTCAATCAACCTACAAATAGTAGCGGATAATGTGGAAAGTAATAAAATAAAAGTATTAGAACTTCTGAATTCATCTTCAAAAACTTTATCCAATGTCATCAAAGAAATATCTATTAAGTTTCCAACTCAACATTTTGATGTTAATTGTGTTGAAGTTAACAACAACATTAAGATTCAGGAGTTTATTGACGTAAAGTTAGTTGTTGTTCACAATTTGGTTGAAAATGAAGAGGCAAGTATTAGTAACTATTAAAATAATAATTTGACATTTATTTCGGCAAAACAATACAATAAACAATTTTTATTTTAGATTTGTAATATAATAAATCAAATACTAAAAGAAAACACATTTATTTTGACGTTTGAGCAAAACGTAACAGAAATAAAGACTACTGATTTTGAAGTCATTACTACTATGCTTGTACATGGAGGGATACTTGCTTTACTAAGGAGAGTAGGTGACAATGATAGGGAGAACGTTATTTATCTTCCAATTGAAGATGACAGTAAATTTTCATGGGTATCTCAAGTGCTAAGTGAATTAAAAAAAACCAGGCGTGTGGTATTAACTGTTGAAAGGCAACCTTACAACGGATTGTTGGGTAAGTCATAAGAAGGGACAAGAGCAAAAAAATATTCAGATTTTGATGAGGGAATGGGCTAATACATTTTTGGCTCAAACCTTGGCAATTGTTTTCTAATTGTTATCAATTTATTTTCAAGGATTTGTTAGGCATTTGAAAAACCACGGAAACAATATTGGTGTAGTTGTTGTGGACGATTATCATGCAGAACTATTTAATCCAAAACATCCCATTTATGCAAAACAACTGCAAAAGAATTTGACGTACAATGTTTTGAAAAATGTAAGTAATGATTATTCCACTTTATGGAGTGACAATTATTTTGATAAAATGTATCTAATAGAGTGTATTTTTTTCTATAATATATATTACTTCTATAGGGACAATGGGGCGGTTACTATTTTGTCAACAACCCAAAACAAAATAAAATACAAAATGTGAGTTTAACGAGTTCTACCTTTGGAGATTTGGATAAATTTACTTGGGTGGAAACACCCGCAATAAACGGCAACATCGTGCAGGTAAATAATAAGAGCATTTAATTCGTCAGAAATATATATGACTATTGAGAAATCTGCGCTCACAAACACTAATTTTGATTATTTATTTCTCTGTAGATTAGTTTTGCAGGATTGTCAGCAAGAGATTGTCAAAAAGCCTTAGGAAACACCACAGAGCAAAATTTTACATTTGGAATGGACTTCAGTGGAGTTGATAGCAAGTAAGATTTATTACAATAAAATTTATAATTACGTACAAACAGATAATAAAGTAAAGAATAAATTAAATGTTTAACGAAACGACGTGATGCTTAAAGAAAATATTGTAAGAGTCGCCCACCGCTAGGTGTGCGTCTGTAGGTTTGATATTGATTCCTTGATAAAGGGATCCTGAATTTATTGATCAAAATTTTGATATTATTATGCAATACTGTACACTCTGTCTACTTTTTCTATGAATACAGTCGTGTTATTATAACATTGTTTTTCTTTTTATCAGGGGTGATCACGTGATGGGTTTGGTAGCTGGTAATGCACTTAGCAGTACTGTGGTCGCCGATCCAACTCTGTTTTGGCCAGTACCAAAGCACTGGAATCTACAAGATGCTGCTACAGTACCCTTGCCGTACATACATGCTTATTACGTATTGGTAAGATCAATTAGCTTCATCTTTCTGACTAAATATTGTGACTTAGCCATTCAAAATTACAAATTAATGGTTTAATAGAAATAAATGCGTTGAAATTGAATTTGTTGACGAAATTAATTTTAGTTTTGAAAGTCATAAACAAAGGAGACTGTATAACAATTGAACCAGAAATCGATTCAAACAAACAGTTTGCAATTGATTGTTTAGAACGAGGTAAATAACCCTACCCAACTCACATGCCACCCACATAAATCAATGAGGTATCGGAGCTATCGGCTGACAAAGTATGCATGAAAAATCATGATCTACTAAGGATTTTCTTAACACTAGTGCTAAAATCAGTCATGCTGTCGACTATAACGAAACAGAAGACAATGAAACGACGGTGATACTAAAGAAGCTATCGATTGCAAATAAACCATAAATAATCAACATTTGATGTAATTGATAGGTATATCAGATTTTGAAAACATGTTTATTTTAATAACCAGTAAGTAAATTAAGCTGACAATTATTTATTCTATTTTCTAGGTCATAAAAGGAGAAATAAAAAGAAAACAAAGAATATACGTAACAGGTGGAGCGGGAGCTTTAGGTCAAGCTGTAATCTCTATTTGCCATAGTTTGGACTGTACAGTCTTTACCACAGTCAGTGACCAACAAAAGAAAAGGTTTCTGATGAAACTCTTCCCGAAACTCAAAGGTAGAACTAATTTTAAATATAAAGGTTTTTTATAATATAAAATATTAGTTATAAAAAACCAATGTTTTTGTTGATATATCATTCACAGATGAAAACATCTTCTATTCCCTCCATGATTCTTTCTTCACTAAAGTAAAGGAAGTCACAAAAAATAAGAGGTGTGAAATAGTAATCAATTGCAGTAGTGGAGCTTTGAGAGAGGTTGGTTATTAGATATTTACGTTTAATTTATTATAAACAATTCATAAAAAATCTTCGTTTAAAACAAGCTTGTTTCGTATTCTTCTTAGCAAACCCATTCATTTGATATTCATATCATGGCAGTGCACACAAAATAACTAGTTCGCGATCTTCGGCCGTCCACCATATTGGATTTAGTATGACGTTACTTTTCTTACAATGGATTGTCATCCAAACTAAATATGTATGCATAATTTCATCTTAATCGGTGGACGACAACTGCTTTTAAATTCAGTTGCAAGATTTGACCGAAACATACATATCAACATACATACATTGCAAGTTAAAAATAAGGAAAAGCTTGTAATTATAGTTGATGCTGTGACCAAAATATAATGTAATGGAGTCAGCAAACCGCTAGTAAGGCTAACTACCTATGGTGCACCTGGCCTACCCCGAACTCCAGAAGCCAGTCTGTCAAGGTTACCTTTTACAATTAGCCGTGACAGACTGGATTCTGAAGGCTGAGACCTTGATGCTCGGGTGAGTTCTATTTCCAGCAGTAGACTGCGATAGACTGAGTAGATTTATTCAACAAACTTGGAAAAGCCATTCTGATGAAAAAATGCAATACTTTTGAATCCTAAAAATCTTTTATTATATTATAATATTTTTCTCATTTCTAAATATTTTTTTTATTTACAGGCTTCGATGAAATGTGTTGGGTTTTTGGGCACGTTCATAGACGTTAATAATGAAGATTATATAACAAACAAAAACTTCGGCATGTCCTATTTAGAAGAGTTCAGACAGTACAAATTTGTTGATCTCTCGACCTTGTTCAAACCAGAAAATATTGATGACAGAAAGGTAAACAATATTCAAAGATTTTATTGCCACATTTTTTAACAAAATTTATAGTACATTACCACTATTCATGTCAACTATACAATATCAGTAACGGTACTTATTATACCTATCAAAAGTTCGATAAATATTTGACCGAATATCATTTCACCTAAAACTTTTCAACTATTATCGTTTCGTTTTATTTTACTTCATTAAGGCGGTACCTCGAGCAAAACGCCGCGCAAGCCGTTTTTTGTGCTGTTTTTAGGAGCTATCTACTCGTTATTTAAAAAGAAATATCAATTAATAAAAATACATTAAATTTCTATATATTATTGATTCTAAAATGGTAGATTTAGTTTTTTTTTAAATGTTGTATGTATTTCACTAATCTACTTCCAAAAAAACATAAAAATGAGAAATAATTATTGATATTATGCATCTCTTCGTAAAGTGTTCATTGATTATTTTTTGTACTAACACTAATGGATAGACAATTTAATAACGAACATTTTTGTAGAATTATTTTTTTCAAAAGACCAAAATTCCATTTTATAAAGATTTTATTCTAAAATCTGGGCGTGTTCATTACTGTAATTCATGCGCCACCAGTGCCGATAGACCAATAGGAACGCTCATATCTCATGCCGATTTTTTGGTCAGGGTACCGTCTTAAGTCACGTCTGCCACTGTCTCAGTTGACCTATAATCAATTTGTTTTTTTTCGTTACTTCGAGGTTTTATTTGGTCAAAAAGCTTTATACCGAAGTTACACTTAGCCGAAGTAACATTTGTTCGAAGTATTACGTTCCAAATAATGCATAAAGCAAAAAGACATCGGTCAATAGTTTTCGGTAAAATTAAATTCAAACAAAAAAAATTCGGAAAACTGATCAGTTCCCATCAAGAACGTCTATATTAAAATATTGTTATCAAGTATATAAAAAAGTAATAATTTTATAAAAATGGTTGACTTATTGAGGTACCCAACAGTAAAATCTAGATACGGTATATTTTATTCGATATTGGATATTTTTTTAATTAACAGATTAACGTACATAAGTAACCACACTATAAACATAATTGTGTATTTTGTTTCTTCATTTATTTTCTTGACAGGCTCTGCAAATCATGATGGCAGAAGGTATAGCAAATGGAACCGTGCGCCCTTTAAGTCGAATGGTGTTCTCTCCTCTTGAAGTGTCTCGTGCGTTCAAATTAGTCTCATTGAGCAGACACCGCGGCAGAGCTTTGATAAAGATGACTGATGCGAAATCATTGTCTTCAGATGTTAACATTATACCAAGGTACAGTGTAATTACTCGCCTGCCGAAGGAGAGTAATGTGTTTATCAGTTAATGTATGTAGTATTTATCCATGTACTCTGCGAAATTGGAGAAGTATTATTAAAAAATGGCTTCATACTCGTACATACGAAGAATTGGAGAATTAAGTCAAAAAATTAAGATCTTTCTTCCGCTGACATTCATACCAAATTTACGTAGCGTAGAGTGTGCTCGTGGGGAGTTTCCACAAGCACACTCTACACTTACACCACACAGACTCGCCTTACATCACATACTATACTCCCAAATGCACAACATCAATCACTCACCTATTTAATTGTTACTATTTAAATTTTATACTATTTAAATTTTTTATAATTTATTTTTACTATCTAACTTATTGTACTTTTAACTGTCCCGCATAACGGAAACCTCCTGAACGCCAAGAAAGATAAACAAATCAAGTATCTTGACTTGGCTCGCGAGGTTGTCGACAGGTGGAATGTGGACACAGCGATCATTGTACCGATAATCGTGTCAGTTAATGGCTTATATATAGCCACGAGCCTCGATTATCAACTTAGGAGGCCCTCGTTAGGCGGCTTGGTCAAGGGACAGATCCAGAAAGCAGTGCTGCTGGACACGGCTCGTATTGTTAGGAGGTTTCTCTCTCTGGAACCCTGACCACCGGTAGCTTGGACCCAGTTCTCGATACCGGTTGCCCTCTTTTTTCTATATTTTTAAATGTTTTTGTTTTTTTTTTAATTTATTTTATAAAATATTTAAAAATGTAATAAATAAGAAATTTAATGAATAAAGGACATAAAGATAAAGATGTTTGTTCCTATGTGGCGTTCTTGAGACCAAAACGTTGACCAATTTTGATGATTCTTACGTCAATCGATTAGTCATAACCTTGCGAGTGTCACTATTGCAAGTACACACAGGCTATATAAAAAAAAAAAAAAAATTGGGTGTCATTTTGTAGGGTACCATTTTTTTTCTTTCAAACCCATCGTGTGGGATATCAAAATAAAGGGTTTTAAAAGGTGCTTTCAAAATATATAACACTTGTAGAAAAAAATGTTAACTAAAAAGTTATAAATAAAAAAAGTTAGTTCAAAAATCAAAAAGCCCGACTGCTTACGAAGCGAACTAAAAAGACATAAACAAGAAGAAAATTATGCTGTGCAGTTGGAGAAAACATCTGGTTTTGATTAGCCAGCTCGTGAATATGTTTTACTAGGTCATTTTTTTTTTACTATATGATTGAGTCAAAATCGATTCACATTGACTTCACTAATAAACACTGCGATTATCACCCAGTCTATATAAATGGCATGCAAGTGCCTTATGCGAATACAGCCAAATACCTTGGCATAACACTTGACGGCAAGTTGCGTTGGAAATCTCACGTCAAAAAGAAAAGACAGGAACTCGATATACGGTACAAAAATATGTATTGGTTACTCGGAAGGAAATCCTGTCTATCAATACACAATAAAATTATAATATACAAGCATATTCTTATGCCAATCTGGACGTATGGTATCCAACTATGGGGCTGTACTAAACAAAGTAATGTAAAAATTATACAACAATTTCAAAATAAAGTACTCAGAGATGCTGTTAATGCACCATGGTACATCAGAAATGACGACCTTCACCGCGACCTTAAAATGAAACTCGTCACCACCGTTATACAAAACTTTGCTGAAACCCACGAACACAGACTTCATCGACATGTGAATGTGGAAGCAATCCAGCTGCTAGATAACACGGACATAGTGCGTAGGCTAAAGAGAACTAAACCATTTGAGTTAGTGTAGTGTATAATAAGTGAAAAAATAATAGCAAAGAATACTGTGCTATACATGTAACACGTGAACTAAGTGTTTTTAACGTATCAGACTCTAAGAAAGTGCTACCGAACTGTATAAAAGTGCAAATTGACACTATTCTTAGTCATAACATTTTACATTATAATAATAAGTTAGAGTTAAATTGCTTATTAGTCTATTAAGGCTAGATTGTAATTTGTTATTAAGAACATTAGTTTTTATTAATATAGAAAAAAAAAAAAAAAAAAAAAAAAACTATATGATTGGGAGTGATTGACGTTGAAAAATCCATATCGATAGCCTTTAAAAAAATCTGGTTCCTCTATATATTATAATACGATGATTTTTTAATAAGACGCGAACACTTAAATCCACAATAATAAAGTTATACTTTAATATTTTCCCCAGCATTTCACTATTTCCGGTATCACCATCCTCCTGCCCTTAACTTATCATATCAGTCTTCTATTTATTTTTATTTCCGTCATCTCAACGGCTCTTTTCTAGCTATAACAACGATTCATCGTTTTCGTTATCTATCCACATTCATCCTACAAAAAACCTTTGTTCGGATATTTTCCTCCTTTAGTCGAGTTTTATTTTTAACCCACTTCCCAAAAAGGAGGAGCTTCTCAATTCGGATGTTTATTTATAAATATATTTTGTTTATGTATGTTCGGGCATAACTCTGTCATATATAAACGGATTTGCATTTTTTTTTGTTCGAGAGAAGTTTATTCCGAAAAATTAAAAATTAAATGGGACTACCATTTAAATTTTGTAAAGATCTGATGAAGAACTTCGGAGATATACATCGGAACTCTTCAATAAACGACTGCAAATCTCTCGGGATTGGTGCAATCGCCTGTCTATTTATTGTTCACACAATTTTATAACATACCATCACACCAGTATACTCTAAACTGGTACGCAGATGTATACAGTTCACACTGGTACACTCTCATTCCACTGGTTAAGTTCTAGTTACATGTTATTCGTGTAATCTATTCTGGCATCGCTGCGGGCATTACAGCTACCTTACTATAGAACTTGTCCATAATGTACCACTGTTATGTGAAAAATAAAAAGTATTTTGTGTTTATGTGTATTTTTTTTGTAAATAAGTTTTTGTTATCATGCAAATAATTTTATTGTATTACGCCTACCCTTGAACAAAATAATTTTGTCTTTTTTAGAATGATATTCTCAAAAGGGGTTCATATCGTTATATGCGATAACAGTGATCTAGCAGTGGAATTGATTGATCATTTAATAAGAAAAGAAGCCAAATATATTGTAATATGTTTGAAAAAAGATTATCAACCAAGTTATTTATTCGCCAAAGCTGCGTGAGTAATTTTACTTTTACAAATTTAGAATATTAAGATAATGATGACAAAAGAACCAAGATTATTGACATAACCCAAATAACTGTAAACTTAAGTAGTAGTAGACTGGGCACATTGCTCGCAGAACAGACGGATGCAGTGGCCAAAAGGTTTTGAAATGGCGTCCGCATAACGAAAGATGCAGTGTGGTAAGTTCTCACACAGGGTAAGATATTGAGTTGGTGAGCAGCGTGGGAGTCCGCTTAGTGCAAAAACGACTGGTTGAGATGCAATGTACTGTAGTAAACGTCTTATGACTCAAATGATGATGCTGATGCATTTTACTTATAATGTAAAAAAAACATTTTTTTCTTTAACATGACCACAATCTTTTTGCCTAGGTCTTGGAAAAAGTTTGACGTAACAATAGAATACCATTCTGATAACCTCCAAACCAAAGAAGGATGTGAGCGTTTACTCAAAGCTGGACAAAAACTAGGATCGGTTGTAAGCATTTACATTGTTCAAGACTATAAAGAAAAAGTTAATGAAAACAATATTGAGCTAGAAGTTTTTAAATCGAGTTATAACGAAACGATATTGGTAACAACTAATTTGGATATGGTATCAAGGCAAATTTGCAGTGATCTACGGTAAGTGTTTGGAAGTGGTATTTATGTGATGTTATCACCTAAATTTGGCATTTTCTTTTGTTTTTGAGTGTGGCTCTGGCTTATCCAGCACCATAAACTGGTAAAATGTATCTAAAAATCTGAGCAATCAATATTTATTTTTATACTAGCTGACCCGGCAAACTTTGTTTTGCCATAAAAAGACCAAACATTTATCTACCCTACCCTACCCTACACTACCCTACCCTAACCTACCCTACCCTACCCTACCCTACCCTACACTACCCTACCCTACCCTACCCTACCCTACCTGACCCTACACTACCCTACACTACCCTACCCTACCCTACCCTACACTACCCTACACTACCCTGCCCTACCCTACCCTACCCTAACCTAGACAGAGTTACTTTCACATTTATAATATTAGTATGGATATGTAATTAATTTTTTTGCAGTAATTTCGTGCTCATCTCGGTTTCGTCACAAAATATCGGCAGTGAATATGCAACTTCGGCATCTGAAAGAATTTGTGAAACTAGAACAAAGGTCGGATTGCCTGCTCTTGTTTTAAGGACATACATTTATAATGTGGTAAATATGAAACATAATTATAGCTGTTTCTCTTAAATATAAAGTTTAACATTATAATAAATTTATTTTACTTAATTTTATTCCAGGTTGACCAAAATAAGTCATGTCTTTTGTCAAAATTAGATATATCATCCCTGTCATCTCTCTTCAATGCGATGGATAGTGGTTTGAAATTGAAAAGCAGTAATGTAGCAATATTCAATTTTTTACATGATTCTAAAACTGATATTAAAGAAAAAATGGGAAGAATTTTTGGTAAGTTGTATCATTATTTTAGTTTTATTTGTGAATGAAAAGTATCAAGCAAGGAAAGATATATTTATATAAAAAAATAATTATGTTTTTTTTATATTATAGGTGTAAAAGATATTGATGAAATTGATGAAAATCTAACACTCAAAGACGTAAATGCAAATGATATGATTATAAAAGAAATCAAAGCCAAATTACTCCCTATTACATATTCTACTGATGATTTGTTAGACATGACGATTGCTTGGTAAGAGTTCTTATTATTATAATTTTAGTCATTTTAGAAACCGAAACACAATAGCTGTATATCGGAGTAGCTTTAGCAGTTCATACTGCTTCTGTTGACAATCTTGATTAGATAGATTAAATATATCTGAATTAATAATTGTCACTGGAATTTATATCAAAATATTGTTATTTTCAACCGACTTCAAAAAGTAGGAGGGTTGATAAATTACTTAAATTTCGGCAGTCGATGTCAAAAGCGAAGAAACGAAAACAAGAACACCGACTTCCGAAATTGAATTTATTTTTCACTTTGTAGTGTTTTTTGGAAGTCGGTTATTTTCTTTCTTGCTTACATAAATCTATTCAAACACATTGCATGCCAGTTCAAACATTAGGTCTGGACCCATGCAAAATCAATCGTTGGTGTATACAGAATCATTATTTATCCGTATTTAATTGCAGTGTAAAAAACTTTTATTATAAACTGGGCAAGAAGGAAGCTGAGAAGACTAATTTTAATGCTGGTCTAAGAGCCTTCTACAGTCATGTCGAAAACAATGAATACTTGGCCGTTGATGCTGTTATCCCAATGAAAACAATGCAGTTATTCTTTGAAGTAAGTAGTTATCTGTTATGTGTTATCTATCAGTTCAGTAGAGTCCTATGATTCATGGCCCAGAGTTAAAGGCCTCGCTTTGATTCGAACAGATTAAGATGTTTTCAAATCTGGACAGATACCAAAGTGATTTTTTAAATTCAAAATGTAATTTAATTTTAAGGACTGTGAGTGAGACATGGATGAAGGAAAACACAAGGCAACCTGTGGCTCTAGACAAAATATCAGCGATAGAAATGGTCCAAATACCAAAATTTAAGGGATTGTGATCAAATCAAATGATTATTTGCGAGAAAATAAGGCTCGGCCTTCTATGTATGAGAATATAATAATAATAATAATAAACTTTATTGACATAAAAATATTACAGACATACATGTGAAGCCCCTCCCGTGCTAGGCGAACCTGTGTTACAGGAATCAGTGTCCTCCGCTGATATAAATCAATACACATTTCAATTTTTATGTAATATAACACAAGGATTAAGTAACACTAGTAGCTATTGAAACAGTAAAGTAAACAATATAATAAAGACGCAAAGCGAACGTGCAAGTGCGTGATTGCGAGTGTGTGTGTGATTGTATGTGTGGGTGTGTGTGTGTGTGTATGTATGTGTGATGGTGAGTGGACACATGAGTGATCGTGTGGGTATGTTATGTAATCTTGATGAAACTTAATTTTTCAAATTATACTCGTATTTTATTGTACTGATAAAATTAACTTTTCAGTGTCGTCATAACTTAATGACTGAAGCCATGATCTTAAAATTTGCTTCACTTTATATAACGTGAGCTTATAAATTGAGATAGATTTATTAACCCGGTTGTAGATCTTTGAACTTAATGCACAAAAGTGTCTGGACGCGAGTGCGGTGCGACATTTGGTTACTTTGCAGACTGGAAAACCAGTGCGTCTATTTATTGCATCAAAGCTTATTGGTAACATGTGTCTACGTAGGACAGTACGGAGGATATATAATTGTCGAACCGTAAGGACATGGGCTTCAGAGTATAACTTCCTAGTGGGATAGATTTGTTTTTTGAAGGACATCACTTTAAGTACAGCCCGTTGTGCCCGTTCCACTTTAAGCATAGCTGTCTTAAATGTCCCTCCCCATACTGGAATACAGTAGGTAATTATAGAGTCACACAACGTGCGGTAGACCATTGTTGCCGTCTCCCTATCCGCAGAATGTCGTAGTTCTTTAAACAAATAGATAAGCTTACGGAGCCTGGAACATAAAGCATCTATGTGTGATCGCCAGTCAAGCTTTTCGTCTATATGGACTCCTAGATACTTGATGTTAGGTACCAAAGTGAGGCTAATACATTTACATTGCGTAGAATCTTTGCATACATGTGGGATTATATCTTTAGTAGTTGGAGGCTTAGGGCAGTTTGTTGGAGAGAACTGTATGATTTTAGTTTTAGCTATTTTCAATGTCAACATGTTGTTGCTTAGCCAATCCATTATACTACGCAATGAAGTTTCAACTCTATCAGTCACCTTGGTCCAGTCTCTGTCATAAATAAGGAGTGCCGTATCATCAGCGTAGGTGAATATATCACAATGGATGATAGGTAATTGGCAGAGGTCATTGATGTAAATTTGGAAGAGGGTGGGCCCCAAAATACTGCCTTGTGGTATGCCGTAGCAAACCGGTTTCTCTTTACTGATAAGGTCTTCAATTTTTACGCATTGGCTACGGTCGCTCAGGTAACATTTAAAAATATCTAGAGCCAAGCCACGTATTCCCATATGCTCCATCTTGGTCAAAAGTTTAGGAATTGAGACGGTATCGAAAGGCCTTAGTGAGGTCCAAAAAGACTCCGTAGCATTTAAAGCGATTGTCCAGTTTATCCACCAAGCTGTTAACAAAGTCTAATACCGCATCCTCGGTTGAGACACCTGTGCGAAATCCGTATTGTTTTGGAGATAAAATATAATTTTTTGCAAGGAATTTAGTCAGGGAATTATTAAGAATGCGTTCTAGGATTTTGGAGAATGCGCTGAGTACGGATATTGGTCGATAATTGGACAAATCACCTCTTGCCCCAGCCTTCAATATAGGGTGCACTACTGCACGCTTAAAGGCTTTTGGGAAAGTCCCCGAATTTATGGCACAGTTACAGATGTGAGTTATTATAGGAGCGAGAGACCTCCCAGATTGGCGAAGTATTCTGGCAGGTATATTGTCCCAGCCAACCGCACACTCACTGTGCAAATTCTGAATAATGCTTATCACCTGTTCTTCATCAACCAAGGGAATGACCAATGAGTTCAGTGGCGATGGGGAAAGGATGGAAGCGGTGCTGGGACTATTGGAGCTGAATTTTGTTGCAAGATTTTTGCCGACATTCACAAAGAAATTATTAACGTCGTCAATAGAGGCAGCTGGGTCGGGTGCCTCTGCCTCTCGGGGTGATAACTATTCGTGATACTTTTAATTACCTTCCATGTGGCCTTAGGGTTATCTTTCGCTTTCAATAACTCTGATCTTTCATGTGCTTGTTTGAGTTTTCTAGGTAAAGCATTGCAGAAATTACGATATCGATTATATGATATTTTTAAAATTAAATTGTCGGGTTGAGCTTTGGCCTTGCGATGCATCTCATCACGATGTCTTAAACAACGTACTAGACCAACAGTCATCCAAGGTTTCAAAACTGTTTTTCTGTTAGATGTGTGTATGGTTTTACTATGCTTTAATAGTACTCTTTGCATGAAATCAACCAGAAAATTCAAGAAGAGGCTTTTGTCTTCCTTTGGGACAGTTACTAGCTGTCTTTATAAATTTTGTTCTACAAATAATTAAAGTTTTCTGTTAATATAATATTATTTTAACAATTATTCTCTAACAGGCTAATGGATATATAGACAGAAGTTTTAATCACCTAATGATAATACCGGGATTCGACGGACGTCATCAAGTATTTCTGTCTATCGCAGAACGACTAAAGATACGAGCTGCAACATTACAACTGGGACCCGACGTTATCTGTGATAGTATACCTGAGATCGCTCAAATTTTAGCAAACGTAAGTTAAACCTGTGACCAATTACTTTCTGTGAACTTTTTCTAAATTTAACGGGGCAGGCAAATATATTTATTTAATGACTTCTTACATTGTGGCTGCTTTGTTAATTTCGCGGTTGCAAGTGCAACTACTGAGCGTTATTCCCAGGTGAGGGAAAGTTATTAAGGGTTTCCCCATTAGGAATTTCTCAATAGGAGCTCGGAGTTTGGATGTTGGTGTTGTGACACCGCTGTGCCACGGAAAACACGTAAATATTTTAGTCCTATCCCTGTTTTCTCACTGGTCGTGTTGGATTGCCGTATCATCAGACTATGAGAGTGAGGGAACAGAGATTTCACCTGTATATACGCACACACTTGTGCACTATAATAATATCGCCCGCACCGATGCCTAGTCTCCGCTGATATTGGCTGCAGTGGCTGATATTCGGTCTGAAGGACTTTTATTTTTACGTTTTGCCTGTTGTTCTACATTTTCTTTATTTATTTTCACAGCATATCAAATCACACCTTGAAATACCAGAAAAGTTCTACATTTTGGGATATTCATTTGGAATTAATGTAGCATTGGAAGTAGCTAGACTTTTAGAAGCTGAAGGTATTTTAGTTTAATCTAGTCAATTCACTAATAGCCCTAAAAAATTAAATATGTATTGTAAATATGTATTTTAATGACCAATCTCATAACAGTTGAAAGAATGCAGGAGGAACTGAAATAAAGAGTGTATTATAATCATATACTAGCTGTCCCACGCGGCTTCGCTCCCGTCAACTGGCTACCTACCTATCCTACCCTACCTACCCTATATACATGAATGTTGCGTAACTTATTAACCGCTTACGCAGCGCACGCAATGGAAGCTCTCAAAAAGGATTAATTTTGCCCGTTTTCGCAACATTTTTCATTTGTGCTCCGCTCTTATTGGCCGTAGCATGATGCTATAACCTTCTTCAATAAATGGACTCATCCAACACAAAAATATTTTTTCCATTCCAACCAGTAGTTCCTGAGATTAACGCGTTAAAACAAATAAACAAACAAACTCTTCAGCTTTATAATATAACTAGCTGACCCCCGCGGCTTCGCTCCCGTTAACTGGCTACTTACCTACCTACCTCCTACCTACCTACCCTACCTACATACCCTCTACCCTACCCTACCTACCTAGCAATTTATTGCACTATTTATTTGAATAAGAAATAACGCTACTATACGAATGTAACCAACTTTTGTTTCTACCGGAGGCGGCGGCGATCTTATTAAAATTTAGAACATAAAAGCTGCTATTGTGAGTCAATCATAAAAGATAGACATATGCTGTCTCAGACTTGTTTTTAGATCTTTTAAACAGGAACAATTCCATCATACATAATATTTGCGTAACTTAACCGCTTTACGCAGCGCACGCAACGGAAGCTGTCAAAAAGGAATATTTTTGCCCGTTTTTGCAAAATTTTTCATTTATGCTCCGCTCCTATTAGTCATAGCGTGATGTTATATAACATTTAACCTTTCTCGATAAATGTACTACCCAACAAAAAAAAGAATTTTTCAATTCCAAACAGTTGGTCCTGAGATTAGCGCGTTCAAACAAACAAACAAACTCTTCGGCTTTATAATATTAGTATAGATATCATATCATTTATTTACATGACTACTGTGATTTGACCACTAAAATGTTATTATATATATTACAGGACGCATCGGCGTAGTATATTGCTTAGACAGCAGCCCAGATGCGTTACAATCACAATTAAAAGCTTACATAGGAGACTTAAATGAAGCACAGCTACAAAACACTGTATTAGTTCACATGTTCCACCTCATGACAGAACAAGACGAAATTGAACTAAAAGAAGAACTAGAAAAAGCAAACAAATGGTCGGACAAAATCGAAATTTGTTTGAACAAACTTCGAGGGTTGGTGCATTTTTCAATGGAACATAGACGAACAATTTTGGAGTCGGCTTATAAAAGAATCTTGTTGGCTAGAGAGTATGATCCAGATTTTAAACTGGAATCAGAGGTCGTACTAATAAAAGGTATTCCACACCCAAGAATAGAAGATCAGCCAGATGATTATAACCTGTCGAAGTTTACTAAGCAGCCGGTTAAAGTGTTCCACATAGATTCTGACCATGCTTCAGCACCTTACGATGTCAGAGTCCCCAATATTATAAATAAAATGCTTGATCCTGAGTTATTGGAAGACTTCAAGCAAATTAATCTTTGTGAAAGTTATGTACGTCATTGATTTATTACTATTTTACTAAATTATATTTGTTAATTTACGGCTAATGTGGTATTTTATTTTTAACTAGCTGACAAACGGCATCATACCGTCAGGTAGATGCGATGCTGCCGTTTTACTATAAAACGTACGCGGAAGTGCAAGCTATAAATTTACATTACACATATAAAGAAAACAGATTTTGACAATATTCCTTGTGATTTCGTTAGTTCCAATTAAAGCCACCAGGCTACATGGTCTGGCTGCATTATACCTGATATTTTTTTGACAGATTGAATAGACGAGAAATAAATCGAATTGTCTCGTATTGGACATAAATGAAACCCTCGGATAGTTTAATACTTGTATTTCGACTCAAAATATGTTTTCTACAATAATTTTAGTGGAGCGATCAACTTTGTGAACGTTGTGCAAAAATTAATATAATAAAAAGTAATGTGGGGTATCTTAGAAACACTGTGAAAAAAAGTAAACTCCTGACACTTTACTGCGTCTCATATGATCTACGCTTGTTGCTATGAACGTAGCACTAGGCGCCAACTGGAATATTTTTTTTGCATTTTGTGGAAAAAAGCGACAAACGTCCATAAAGCCATAAAGCGGTCACTGTCGAATTGCACTGGATGGAAAGAGAAGCACGATGGAATTTGTATTGGTTTAAAAAAAAAATATTATTAAGAATTACTTAAAAATAATGAATGAAACTTCAAAATATACGACAGCAAAGTTCTGCGTCCTGTTATGATACGTTATTGTTGTTAATTGTACCAATGAATGCTGGTCAGTATACCCGGTTTTTTTTTTGAAGATCACGGTAAGAGTTTACTTTGCCATTCAAGTGTATCGAGGTTTTTGTGTGTAAACATGTTTCGGCCACAACGAAGTTCAAGATCAACATATCTTTTTTTCCGCTGTGCCATCTTCAATAGATTTGGAAAAAAAAAATTAAAAGAATCCCTATTTTGGTTATTCAGCCCCTTAAACGGGGCGCTGGAAGAATATGCCAACGGGTTTTATACGGAGAAGAATAATTTTGGTCGTCGTGATTTACGAACGGAATTGCTTCAACAACCAACCTCTGAGTTTGTTTCGGCCTTTCTTCTCAGAGTAGTCAGATAGGAAACGCCGACCTCATCTAGTTTTAAAAAATATAATCGACATGTAAAAGTGTTTGTACAAACCAACTTACAGAAATAAAATCATTTATCATTTATCATTTATCATTTATAACAGTTTCCAGGTCTTCTTCTTTCGATGGTACCTGGTATTCCACATCGACTTCTTGGAACTTAGCTTCGAACCTTCGCTACAGCCATCATTATCGACAAGCAAAGAGGCTGTCTCTCGTTTGCGTTGATGTAGAAGTTTGATTTTCTCACAGTTGCAAGGGGGTGCAAATTAGAGTGAACGATATAAATATCAACACTATACCACCACGCGCTCTCGAGATAAAGAGACTTGACAAACAGATGGACAGATAGACAGGCGGACAACAAAGTGGTCCTATAAGAGTTCGGTTTTTTCTTTTGAGGGACGGAACCCTAAAAATAGAAACCTCCATGCAATGTCCTGAAGGAAATCCTCACGGTGCTGCCTGTTCCCAATCCACCATAAGTGGGGCGTTAAACAAAAAGCAAACAAATCAACGGTATTATCAAAATTCAAAATAATAGCCTGGACACAACTGTATAAAAAAGGCGAGTGGTTTTAAAGCAAATAAATAAATAATTAAATTGCATTCAATCTGTCCCGGACAAATAATATTGGTTTCAAATGAGAGGGGTCGACCGTCGCAGTGGACTCCGTGGAAGCACAGTAAAAATATACAAACAGTATGGAAACTACCTACAAACGCTCGAAACGTCACACTCACACGGTACTCGCACTTTCGAGGTAATGTCAATACTAAGTGCCGCGTCGCGACGAATGGTCACTTATGTTTGTGTTAGTTTGCCGTTTCGAGCGTTTGTAGGTAGTTTCCATACTGTTTGTATATTTTTACTCTGGTGGAAGTAAGTGTCTGTCGACCCGGGCACCGCTGCGTTGATGTCGCGCACACTAAAGCCGCGTGGGTCACGCAGCTGTGTGCGAAGTGCAGACGGCGCGCGCCGGCCGTTTAAATCCAAACACTGACATAGCCCGAAAAAATTGCCAAACATGGGCAGGGCACATTGCTCGCAGAATGGATGGCCGATGGGTCCGGAAGACGTTGCGTTGGAAGGCTTCCAACTAGGTGAACCGATAACCTGGTGAAGGTTGCAGGGTTCCGCTGGATTCGAGACGCACGGGAACGGCCAATGTGACGGTGCTTGGGGGAGTCCTATGTAAAGCAGTAGACGTCTTTCGGCTGAAATGATGATGATGAATTGCGCGTGCTGACACGTACATCACCACTCACAACCTCTAAGTGACTAAACTTGAAGCTACTAGAAGCACCGTATGCATCGCGCGGGGAAGGGAGTTATTCGATATTATTACTTTGGCTAGGCCTGAGCGGCCTCTACGTCAGCAGTTAAAGTTTAAAAGTATAAATTTCAATTCTTACACGCACACATGCAGACACACTAGAGAGAGAAAGAAAGAGAGAGCGCGGGATGTGCCTGCTCAAAGAATGATACACAAAGAGAAAGGCGTATTGCGATAGGTATTCTGGAGGTTGTAAGGCTCCTGCTCGAACTAGTTGACGCTCCTGCACCTTTAGTTCAGTTGTCATCGAGAATTCTTAACTCTGGGAGTTGGTTGAAGGTTGATGGAGTGGTGTTGAGGTAAAAGCGTGATGTCCAGGAAATAAAGACTTAATTCTTCATGACCATTTGCGACGTTTTCAAGGTCTTCGTTACACAAATTTGCGTGAATTTTTTCTATGTAAAATAATGGCTACAAATTGGAGCGCATGCGTACTATCGTTCTACTAAACTTTACCGTAACGAGGGCCTTAAATTTGCGTGCGCGTAGATTTTTATTTACAAAAATATTTCACAATCTACTTAAGCTATAAATTGATAGAAATGCCCCTTCTACTGAACCGATCTTGGCTTTACTTGTATGGTTGAATAGGTCTTGAGATGGCGTATCCACCGAACCTTTATCCATGTTCTCAACTATTGCCTTCAGGGAATTCTTACAGGAAGAACACTAAAAATGGGGAAATTCAATTTCTGTACCTAGAAGCTATTTTCTAATACATCTTACTTAATAACTATTTAACTATACTCTTGAATTCCTTCTACTAGGCTATCGAAATGGTCTGCGTGAACTTAGCAGATCATTTTTCAGCAGAGCATAAACATATGTGAGTTTTAGTCGCATGCAGCATAGTTCTAGAGTTCTTGACACTTTTTGAAAATAGTTCTGGCCTTTTTCCTAGAAAAAAGTCACATGAAAATATGATCTGCTAATTTCTGGTAGCAGATATTTTTTCCAAAACCAAATTTTTATGTGATTTAGGTACACAAAGATGAGTTCGATAGTTCCTGATACATTTGAGAAATAGTTCTACGGAATAACACACAAAAAAAATAACAAACATATTAAACTCATAACACAAATAATCCAATATGTTTTTTGAAACTGACGTTACTTATATAAAACGACAATTGCTGTTTCTTCTTTTGGCCAAAATAATAATTAGCTTACAACTTACAGTAATAAAAATTAGTTTAGCAAAATCAAGAAAATTTTAAGTGTTCGTTATAAAAAAACTTCAAAATATGTGTTGAGATTTACAGAAGGCTGAGAACTCTTAATTTTCTAATACATCTCTATCAAGACTAGACGTTGCAATGCATCATAAAGCTAGCAATTTAACTCAAGTATCAGCAGAGCCTGGTTGAAGATCGAGATTAATAAAAATCAAGACATTTTTCATCGTTCGTAATAAAAATCCAAAGAAAACTATCAGAGGTACAAAGGGCCGGGCACTCCTCGTTTTCTACAACAACTGAATATGCGTTTTATTAAAATATACTGCAGAAAGCCAGAACTCTCACTCAAGTATCAGTAGCGATTTCTACTACAATATTATATGCACTTTAAAAAAAATGCTACTAAAAGCCAGAACTCTCACTCAAGTATCAGCAGAGTATGGTTGAAGATTAATAATAAATAAATTTTTTTCCAGAGTACTATATAAAAATCACCAAAAATGTTCAGAGGTACAGAGGGCCGGAAACTCACTTAGTTTTCTAACAAACCTATAATGAGAATAGACGTTGAAATGTAACATAAAGCTAGCACTTTAACTCAAGTATCAGCAGAGCATGGTTGAAGATCGAGATTAATAAAAATAAAGACATTTTTTATCGTTCGTTATAAAAATCCAAAAAAAAAATCAGAGGTACTGAAAGCCGGAACCTCTTCGTTTTCTAATACAGCTATTTTAAGACTAGACGTTGAAATGCACCAGAAAGCTAGCACTTAAATTCAAGTATCATCAGAGCATGGTTGAAGATCGAGATTAATAAAAATCAAGACATTTTGGTCGTTCGTAATAAAAATCCAAAAAAAAAATCAGAGGTATTGAGGGTCGGGACCTCCTCGGTTTCTATTACAACTGTATGTGCATTTTATTAAAATATACTACAAAAAGCAAGAACTCTCACTCAAGTATCAGCAGAGCATGGTTGAATATTAAGGTTAGCAAAGATAAAGACATTTTTCAGTGTTAGTTATAAAAATCCGAAAAAAACTATCAGAAGAACTGAGGGCCGAGAACTCCTCGGTTTTTACTACAACTATGGGGTGCATGAAAGGAGCCTCCCCGAGCGACGTTAAACCCGTTGCCCGGCGTACCCTGGACAGCTAGCATCCGGTAATTCAGAGTCTAGCTGACTAATCCTTTCACCACGATTACTCAAATTCAAAACCAACCACAAAGGACAAACTCAACGGTAACTCCACCCGCTAACTCTAGTTTTTCAACTACTGAATCAGCTTTAAACGTGATTTCTATTAAGGACGCTGTTACATTTTCGACGAACTCAAATTTAGGTATCTAGTCGCACACAGCAACATTACGCGTACGCACACATTGAAACTACTGAGCGCTCGATTTTATACATCACTGAAATAATCTTGGTCCTTGATATTATTTTTTAATTTTATTGAAGTTCATTCAGGAAGGTTAGTTGGCACTTTGAAAATGCATTTGATAACTGTTACAAACCGTCGTCGTAAAAAGTAGGTTATTATTTTCAACCGACTTCAAAAAAAGGAGATGCTTTATCTATTCGGCCAAACTACTTATCCGATACTTATCGGGTTTTCATCGATAAATGTACATACATTTCGGTCGGTATATCGGTGGTATTTTCAGGGAAGGTTTTATTGTATAGTATATTAGGATCTGATAAAGATCTTCGGATATAGACAATGGAACTCTTTAATAACAAACAGGAAATGACCTGCCATTGCTGTGATCCTTTTTTTATGTTTTGTTTTAACCATACCATAATATATCATCACGCTTGTACGGTTTTAGGGGGTAAACAGATGTATTTAGTATACCCAATATGGGGTACCTACAAAAAAAATAAAAGAGAAAAATAATAGCTTTCCTGTGACGAAAAACAATAGGTACCGACACCGACTTCCGAAAAGAATTTTATTTTTCACTTTGTTGTAGTAAGTAGGTATTTAAAAAAAAAACGCTACGTGAAATAAGTAGATACCTAAAACGAATTAATTTCCGGTCACAAGGACTAAAAAATGACGAACATTTTTCATTATATGGAATATATTAAATATTACTACCACATCATCAGTCACTATTAATGTTCCCACTGCTGGGACACAGGCCTCCTCTCTGTGAGAGGGAATGGGCTGTAACCAACAACGCGGGCCCAGTGCGGGTTGGTGGATGCACATATCTTCGAATATTTGGTTCTAGGACATGCCGGTTTCCTCACGATGTTTTCCTCCACCGTTTTGAGAGCAGTTGTAAAGAAATAATTTACACAAAGTAAAGCGCCTGCCTGGGCTCGAACCCACGACCTACAACTTGTAAGTCAGGCTAATGATATACTACCCAAAAACCATGAAAATGACCACCCATGACGAAAAGATGTCAAATTTTCGTCGGCGCCAACTTGTATTTTGACCCCATATTCGATATAAGCGTCCCCAAAATCCATAAAAATGACATCCATGATGAAAATTTTTCTATTTTTTGTCGGCGCCATCTTGTATTTTTGTTTTGACCCCATATTCGATATCCTCCTCGCATCGTGTTCCTCATTACTGAGGGTCGTGATTCCCCGGTCTTCGTGAAAACAACTTCTCCTTCACCAATTTACGCCATCTGCTTCTGTCTTTGGCGTCGTGGAGAGCATCGTGCAGCCTGGTATTTAAAGATGTGCGGACTTGGTCTGACCATCTGATTGGACTTCGACCCCTTGGACGTCTGCCCTCGATCTTGCCAGTAAACATCAGCTGTTCGAGGTTGTGTCCGTCCTTTCTGGCAATGTGACCAAAAAATACTCCAGAATCCTACGAAGACAGACCGTGGACAGTCTGATATTTATGTTTAGTTCCCGGAGGATAGAGTCATTGGTGCGATAGGCAGTCCAGGGGATTTGCAACATCTTCCTCCAGCACCACATCTCAAAAGCATCGATTCGGTCACGGTGGGCCTTCTTCAGAGTCCACGTCTCAGCCCCGTAACTGAAGATGGAGAACACCAGGGAGTTGACCAGTTTCACCTTCGTCTTCCTTGAAATGTTACGGTCTCTCCATACTCTTTGCAGCTGGGTCATTGCAATTTTGGACATCCCTATAAAAATAATATTATAATAATCAAATTAGAAATTTAAATACAGAAGTATCAAATCAAAATTGAACACTAAATTTTAAATCATATATAAATTAGATATTAGAATTGATAGTTCAATTAATTTTTTTTAATTTTTTTTTTATTAAATTAGATATTGGAATTTGTTTATCAAATTATCACGTTAGAATTGATTACTAGATTGATTTTTAAGTTGGTTATGAAATTAAATTAGATATTATGATTGGATATAAATTAGTGAATAAAGATTATTAGATTAAAATACACATTCAAGTCTCATGCATGGACCCCTCTCGGGTAAAAGCCTCCTCCAAAGAGTGCCAAATGTCCCTGTCTTTCACTTTCTCAAACCAGTTTCTGCACGTAATAGCCTTTATCTCATCTTGCCACCTGGAACATGGTCTACCTCTGTTTCTGGTTCCCTGTGGTCCATCCCATACTGTTATTTTTACTGTCCATCTGTCATCAGTGTACCTAGCTACATGGCCAGCCCATTTCCATTTTTGTCTCAGGGCAAAGATTAAAGCGTCAGTTACCTTAGTTCTGCTACGTATGTCAGTAACTTTGACTCTGTCTCTTAAGGTGATTCCTAGACAACTTCTCTCCATTGCTCTCTGTGTGGTTTGAATTTTAAACTTTGCTTTTGTTGCAAATGTCCATGTTTGGCAGCCGTAGGTTAGACATGGTAGTATCGCTGAGTCCGTAACAGTCTTCTTCAGTTTCATTGAGAATTGAGATTTCAATATCTCTTTGTGGGCCCAAAACTTCTTCCACGTTGAGGCTATTCGTCTGTCTATTTCTTCTAAATTTCTATTCACTTTGAAAGACAGTTGTTTCCCAAGGTATACATATTCCTGAACATATTCCAGTGGCTCATTGTTTACTAAGATGGGTATCACTTTATCGTTAGTCATAATTTTCGTTTTAGTTAGGTTCATCTCTAGCCCCACCCGGTTGCTCGCAGCCTCCTGATCGGTTATCATAACGTTTAGTTTTTCTGGATTATCCGAAAACTGGACTATATCGTCTGCAAATCTTAGGTGGCTCATGAACCTTCCATCCATCCTGATTCCCTGCATTGACCAAGGCAGGTCCTTCACAATATTCTGCAGTACCGCTATAAATAGTTTTGGTGATATTGGGTCGCCTTGTCTCACCCCTCTGTTGATTTCTATGCATTCTCCTGTCTTCTCTAGCCTGACTCTGCCTGTGCTTTTGTTGTAGATATTCTTCAGGATGTTTACATATTTGGTATCTATATTTTGACAAGTTAGAGTCTCCCAGATGCTGTGGTGAGAAATGGAATCAAAAGCTTTTTTGTAATCTATGAATGCTAAATACATATAGCGGTCTGCGGAACTCCATGTATTTTTCTATTGCCTGTTCCACCACATGGATGTGATCAATTGTACTGAAGCCCGATCTGAAACCGGCTTGTTCATAGGGTTGGTGTTCATCTATGCTGAGAGATATCCTATTCAGTAGACATGAGGCAAACAACTTGTAGAGACAAGACATAAGGCTTATTGGACGGTAGTTTCCTATGTCTGCCGGGTCACCTTTTTTGTAAAGTAAAACAATTTCTGATTCAGTCCAGCCCTCCGGCACCTGTTCTTCCGTAAGGATCTTATTAAACAGACATGTCAGTGGGGCAAGCAATAATCCCTTTGCATGTTTAATATGCTCGTTTCTGATGCCGTCTGGTCCTGGGCATTTTTCCAACTTTAGTCTTAATATGTTTTTCAAGACCTCATGCTCTTCGAACATTTCAACATTGGATTGTGTAGTTCTTACTTCTTTGTGTGTCTGTTTTGAATTAGGTTGACTATATAGCTTAGCATAGAAATCTGTTGCTATGTTGATAACTTCCTTGCGGGATTTGCTCTTGTTAGGACCAGAATTTAGGAACGGAATCCAAGTTTTTGAGTTGTCTAGCTCTTTAAATGCTTTCTTGGCACTTCTTGAGGTTTCCAGGTGTCTGCATATTATATTTGATCGGTAGGTTTCATAACATTTTTTTATGGCTTTATTTGTTATTTTGTATATTTTTTTCAACTCCGCTTTGTCTTCTTTGCACAATTTAGTTTTATCATCCCTATTCGCCTCCTTATATCATTCTCACATGACCCCGAATTGCTGATACTTGCACCTAGGTAGATAAAGTCGCTTACGGTTTCCTGTGATAGGGCACCTGTATGTTGGAGATGGTTTGCGCGATCCACTATCATTAGTTTAGTTTTAGCGTGATTGATTTTGAGCCCCAGTTCCATACTAATTCTTTCCATCCTTTCAAGGAGAATCACCATTTCTGTTTCATTTGCAGCTAGTAGTGTAGTATCGTCTGCGTAGCGGAGGTTAGTAAGTTTGGTGCCACCTATTGTGACCCCACCGTCCCAGTCTTCACAAGTTCGTCTGATGATATACTCCCCGTAGATGTTAAAAAGGATGGGGGACAGAATGCAACCCTGTCTTACGCCCTTGCCGAAGTTGAAAGGCCCAGACATTGATCTGTCAACTTTTACCACACCCTGATTGGTCAAGTAAAGCGATTGAATAAGAGCCACCAGGTGTAAAGGTACTCCAAGTTCTTCCAAAATCTTCCACAATGCCGACCAAATCACGCAGTCAAAAGCTTTGCTGTAGTCTATAAAACACAGGATGACAGGGGTGTTAAATTCGTAAGACTTTTCAATTATTTGGCGAACGTTTAAAATTTGTTCGCAAATCCCTCTGCCTTTGACGAAACCAGCCTGCTCCTGCGGAATTTGCCAATCTAAGAAATGACGGATTCTTTTGTTTATTATGTGAAGCAACACTTTACTGGCGTGAGATATAAGGGCTAGGGTTCTGTAGTTGTCGCATTTCGCCGTGGAACCTTTCTTGTGCAGCGGTAGAATGATTGATTTTGCCCAATCGTCCGGCCACTTGCCGGTACGCCAGATCACATTGCATATTTTGTGGAGGGTGTCCACGCCCGATGAGCCCATTGCCTTTATAATTTCGGCTGTTAACTGATCCGGCCCAGGCGCCTTCCTGTCTTTGAGCGCTGCAATAGCGGCCTCAACTTCAGATGGCAGTATGGGAGGTTCTTGATCTATCGACTCCCATGCAGATAATGAGTCCCCGCTATCTTTGGGATTTTGGTATAGCTCTTCGCAGTATTGCCTCCACCGATCCGCTATTGCAACCAGATCTTGAAGTGGTCTACCATCATTGTCCTCAACCACCCACGTTTTCGGTTTGAACTGCTTTGAGAATATCCTTACTTTTTTAAACAGATCCGATGTTTGTATCTTTAGCGCATGGTCTTCTATCTCTTGGCAGATATTCGCCACAAAATTATTTTTGTCTTGGCGGCAGAGCTGTTGTATCTTTCGACTCAAGACAGCATATTTGTCTCGGTCACCCTGTGTTACCAGTCCCCGAATTTTGAGGTCTTTCCGTTCCTTTATCAAATTCCAGGTGTCAGTGGTTAGCCATGTTTGTTTGCAAGTGGCTTGAGTTTGTTGACTTGTGATACCATTCATGACTTTCCACGTCAAGTCCCTGAGATGGATCCAGTGTTCATTGGCCCCGTCGTCAATGGGGAGTGGTCTGTCTGCAATTGCTTTCTTTAAGTCTTCTTGGAACACTTTCCTCTCTGACGGTGTCAATGTTCGTGGTCTCAAGGGAAGATCTTTTTTCACAGCTTTCAGACGCAGAGAAAATTTTGCTACAAGAAGGCAGTGGTCCGAACCGCAATCTGCACCAGGAAACGTTTTTACATTGGTTATTGAAGTTCTCCAGCGGCTGTTAATAATTAAGTAGTCTATTTGATTACGGTACCTATCGCCAGGAGACCTCCATGTGTATAGACGTCTTGGGTGATGTTGGAAACAGGTGTTCATTATTGTGAGTTTCCTTTCGATGCAGAACTCCAAGAGTCGTTGACCTCTCTCATTCCTAGTGCCAATGCCATATTTTCCGACCGTGTTCCGGATGTGATCGTCTTGTTACGTACTGCCTACTTTTGCATTCCAATCACCCAGTAACAAAGTGATCTCGCGATTCGGTATTTTGGACAGAGTAGCCTCCAGGACAGCATAGAACTCGTCGATAGTCTCCTCTTTAGCGCCGGATGTGGGAGCATACACCACAACAATGTTGAGGGTACAGGGCTTCGTGTTAAGTCTTAGAGTAATTATTCTATCAGACACTGGGTTATAACCCAGTACATGCCTACTTAGACGTCGAGATACCCAGACAGTCATACGGTGTTTCCATTGGAGGTTGTTTGGTGTCCTTGTCCTCTCTTGTGGGTTTCGGTCATTCCAAGCAAAGTCAGTTTGTGTGATTCCGCCTCTTTCTCCACAATTTCCAGTTTCCCTGGGGCAAGTAAACCACGGACGTTCCACGTGGCAATCCGTCGTTGTTCACGGATTGAAATCCTACTATGTGGCTCACCAGTAGCATATCTACTATCCAAGACCCGGTGGTCCGTCTTGGCAGCAGCTTCGGTAGCCAATTTCACACCTCTCGTCCCGGTAACCGAAAGGCGCCGAGTGTTAGTCGGATCGTCCAACAAATCAGCTCTATAAGTTGTGCTTTCCATAGGGGTTTTCTTGGGTAAATACATCGTGGTGGCTACCCGATTCCTTCCACGGCAATATTTTTGAGGTAATTTAGGACCTCATGGTCATTGAGCACCACTCCGTGAGCACGTACACGGAGGTGTCGGGATTGTTAACCGCCGCCCAATACTCGGCGTTGAACATTTTACAGCTGGGCAGTTCTTCTCCAGACAAACCCTTCTCATTTTTTCATCCGGGCTTGGGACCGGCATAGGCAGAGTTAATCATATTCGATATAAGCGACCCCAAAAACCATGACAATGACACCCGTGACGAAAACATGTCAAATTTTAGTCGGCGCCATCTTGTATTTTGGCTTTGACCCCGTAATCGATATAAGCGACCCCAATAACCATGAAAATGACACCCATATCGAAAAGCGGCCAAATTTTCGTCGGCGCCATTTTGTATTTCGGTTTTGGCCCCGTATTTGTCATACATACATACATACAAACCGTTTAAAATCATAAATCTCCTCCCAACCATCCACTTCTAAACTTCCCCGTCGGCAGCTTAACCTTAACCATCCAAATCCTAACCTTACTCAGAGCTGTTTAAACCCGCCCATCCATTTCTCAACCTTGTTAACAACTGCTTATCACCAACTATTCAAATCCCGATCTTACCCAAAATAATTTCTAAATCACATTCTAATATTAATAGGAAAATCAAATATACGGCATACGTCCGATAAAATATCAACTCCTTTCGATCACGACGAGGACGGTACTCACACGCATGCACACTACAATCTTTCTATTACTTTTATCGTATTTATTTCCTGCGAGAAAGCGATACGGCCGTCCTTCCACGAGCGCTTCTGAGCGCGGAATGATGAGCCGCGGGTACAAAATGTATGAAGACGTCGGCAAGTGTATTTATTTATTTAATAAAGGATCACCAACGAGTGTTACAAAACCATAAAACTTACACAAAATACAAAAATTGGTACACATCATCGTTATCCTGTAATGCACACTCAATTATAGGTAACCACATCTTTTAGTGATTTTATTTTAGCTAATAATTAAAAAATATAATTATTTAGGTGAAAAATAATTGGCTGAACCTGTAAAGGACTATATATAACGCAATTTTTTATAATTTTAAGATAAAATATACTGTAAATTTACCTAAACTGGAACCTATTCGGACCCTACTTTTTTAATTTTTTACGATTATTGTGATGGGCAAAACGTATTTGTGCGAAAATTTTGTATGATGTTATACAATTTTTCTGATGCCAATCTGGAGCTGAATATATTATCTTTAAATTAAGACCATGATATTTTCACATCGGTGATTGCTTATACATTAAAATGGTACCTCAAAAGTACTGTTATTTGTAGAAAAATGTAATAGCTTCGTTTATAGAGGGATTTTCAAGCAACAAAGCTCAGCTTCTTGCAAATCTGTGCCAGGACTTACGATGCGATATATTATGCGTCCAAGAAACACACCGATGGTGAACTACCTAGGCCTCAGATAACTGGTATGATCCTTACAGCAGAAATCCCACATGCAAAGTACGGGAGCGCTGTTTTCGTCCGACCAAATATTGCTGTGCAGTCCACGGCCTTCTCGGCTGTCGACTCCATTGAAATTATTACCATAGATACAGGCAGCTGCACAATTACCTCTATGTACAAACCTCCAAATCAACCGTTCCATTTTAAATACACAAGCAACTTCTACGACAGGCCTAATAAAATCATACTAGGCGACTTCAACTGCCACAGTACCGCATGGGGTTATGGGGAATTGGAATTCTGAATGGTAGCAATTATGTGTTGAATTAAAGGCTTTGTTTGGTTCATGATGAGTTAGAGAAAATCTGAAAGATCAAGTACCCATTGACGTAACTGAATGGTGAGGTCGTGTGCATGGTCAAAGGACTGACTGTGCGGTGAAGAGTAGTCACTGCGGTGACTGCTGTAGCCTAAGATAGGCTGGTGAGTGGTCAGAGATGACTGCTGTAGCCTAAGATGGGCTGGTGAGTGGTCAGAGATGACTGCTGTAGCCTAAGATGGGCTGGTGATTGGTCAGAGATGACTGCTGTAGCCTAAGGTAGGCTGGTGAGTGGTCAAAAGATGACTGCTGTAACCGAGATGGGTTACGAGGCCTGGTCAGGATGACTATGGTTGCAGGATGACCATCAGGAGGCACAGCAATTGCTGTGGGACCAAGAAACATTGCTGGATATGTATGGGGGGGAGCCTAGTCCCTCTGGGGCTTCGGTGACCTGTTGTTTAGTGTATGTGGCATGGGTATCTGGCAGTCTTCTTGCTTCGAGAGGACCGGTTGTCTGGGAGAGCCTGGTCCCTCTGGGGCTTTGGTGACCTGTTGTCTGGGGGGAGCCTAGTCTCTCTGGGGCTTTGGTGACCTGTTGTGTGTCTGGGGGAGCCTGGTCCCTCTGGGGCCTCGGTGACCCGTTGTTTGGTGTATGTGGCATGGTATGTTGTGTTGGGCGTTTGGGTGGTTTCTGGCACACTAAGTGCTTCGAGACCGATTTAACGTCTGTTGGGAACTTGGTACCTCTGGTGCTTCGGTAACCGTTCAGAATGTGTTAGTGTTAATATGGTTGTCTAAACGGTGAGGTGTCTGTTTCGAGAGTACGACGATGGTTGTGTACGCTGTACGGTGTGGAGACCTAGATTTACATGGAGAAAACAAATGAACAGTGTGAAAGCTATGAGAATTATGTTTTCATGAGTAAAGAAGTTCTTGATTTTAGTTGTCGGCTGGTAATATACCGTGTTGATTGAAAGTTTCACGTGGAAGATGTCACGACCACGTAATTTTTTTTTATTTGGTCAGGAGCGGCCGAACTTAACCTATTGTTTAATTATTTTTTTTCCCTCTTGGTTTTTGTTTTTTTAATCACAACTGAGTAACGATGTTGTTCATCGCTCTACATCAAACGTGGGACCGTTTGAATGTCAAGATGGCCGTATCGGAGGAAGGTAAATGATTAATAGATGGGAACGAAGAAATATCGCTTGTAAACTTATTAATTCAGTTTTATTTAATTGGCAACATTTAGCTTCTGATTCAAATTTCAATTAGATTTTATTCGATTGACAACACTTCATTTCCCTTATGTCAAAATACTTGAATTCGATTGGATGTTCAAAGCGGTGGTTTTTCCGGATGTGTGCTTGAGCCAATAATAAAGCGGCGAGCGCCATACTTGGCGATCTGTGTGGGGTCTCCGCCATTGTGGTGCTAGAGTTAGAAAGAAAACGCGCGGACATGCGTTCGGTGTTTGAAAAGAGTTTGGAGGAATTCTAAAGTGGCGTGTATAAACTTGACAAAGTGTGGTTTTGTTGAGAGAAAGCGAAATTATTGGTGGCCGAATCCACTGCTTTGTTGTTGGATCAAGGACTATCTCTAAAACGGCATAAGTTACCTGCTTTGTGCGCGCATTACCCACGATAAGCCCACAAGTTTGAGGGTATATGGAAGGAAGCCCTCGTGTTTCCGACATGTATATATTGCTGTAGTAGAAACCAAGGAGTTCTCGGCCTTGTGTACCTCTGATATTTTTTGGATTTTTATTACGATCGATGAAAATTTTCTTATTTATTATTAATCTCGATCTTCTACCATGCTCTGCTGATACTTGATCGAGAGTTCTAGCTTTTTTTTGCATATTTTAATAAATTGCATATGTAATTATAGTATAAACCATGGAGTTCCCAGTCCTCAGTAACTCTTATATATATATATATTTTTTAATTTTTATTACAAGATGAAAAATGTCTTGATTTTTATTAATTTCGATCTTCAACTATGCTCTGCTGATACTTGAGTTGAATTGCTAGCTTTATGATGCATTGCAACGTCTAGTTTTGATAGAGATGTATTAGAAAACAAAAAGTTCTCAGCCTTATATTACCACTCAACACTTGAGTGAGAGTTCTGGCTTTTATAAAAAAAAATATAAATTGTTTATATTGTTGTAGTAGAAACCGAGGAGTTCTCGGCCCTCAGTAGTTCTGATATATTTTTTCACGCTTTTCAAAGCGTACTGCGCATCACTCTACACGTGTAGCTTGTGGGTTGACTATACTGAAAGGGCGTACAGTGCCCTCCGTGTCCAGTAGAATAATGCGTTCCGGGCAATGTTGGGGCTGCCCCGTTTCTGTAGTGCATCAGGGATGTTCGCAATGGCGCGAACTGATTGTTTTCACACTGTTATGCGTAAGCGTTGTGCGTCGCTGTTGCGCCGGGTGCGGGCCAGCCCCAATACCATCCTGGCAATGATCGGCGACAGACTAGACTGCCCTTATGTCCGGCATGGCTGTAGCAAGCATGTGGCGGTTCCAATGCCGGTTAGAAAATAATAATTGTTAAAAATTTATAAGTGTGCTTCAATTTTGACATGTTGTGTATTTATTGAATGTGTATCTTAATTCAAACTATGGAATTCATATGTGAGACAAATAAATAATAATAATAATAACATTAAATAAAATAACCTCAGCTGTTTTTTTTTATTGCGGAGCTGTTTGTTTTGTAACATCCGTTAAGATTGGCTAATATTGCTATTTATTTAGAGCAAATACGTATGAGATAATTGAGTAGACAGTATAAGATCCCCAATCTAATTGGTCACTAGCAACCTGCTCCGGCATCACACAACCAGCTGAGCATATATTGTTTTACGCGGTGCACGCCAATAAAGCTCCTTGTCGACATGGTTGGTTTTTAAATTATTTTAAATTATCATCGTCATATTTTAGCTAATTTACACAACCTCATCATCATATTTTTTTTTATGTTCCCACAGTTGGGACACAGGCCTCTATGTGATAGGGAATGGGACGTAATCCACCACGCGGGCCCAGTGCGGGTTGGTGGATATAACGTTTTAAAATTTTTGTCTTTAGGACATGCCGGTTTCCTTAAGATGTTTTCCTTCAACATTTTGAGAGCAGTGGTAATGAAATAATTTACACAAAGTAAAGTGCCTGCCTGGGTTCAAACTTACGACCTTCAATTTGTAAGTCGCGGCCGCTACTTCTGGGCCACCACTGCTAACCTCCACTGCAACCTCAATGAATTAAACACCTAAGCCTTGCTTATGAACCACTCCGTTTATTGGTGAAAACAGTATAAAAATCTGTTTGGTAATTTCGGAATTTCCGCAAACAGATAGACCTGATGTTGACTAACGAAGTCTTAATTCAGGACAAAGCTGAAGACTGATTACAAAAAACGCGTAGACAGGCCAGCAACGACACGCAATTCCTCCATAATAGTTTTTGCTCGATATTCCCTTCAGTTCTTATATTCAATTCCCATTGACCCACGATGAGTGTTCTCAGTTTTTGTTTGGTTTTCTAAGAATTGCCCTCATTGATCATTTTGATTTTGAACTGTTTGGGGCCAAATCGCTCGGGATTTGGTAGGTAAAGGGTCAAAATCTTGCCTTCTTTCTGAGAAAGTCCTAAAAGAAACTTCGCATCAGTAGAGGCTTGTTTGCCAGTCACCGTCACAATAATATCAGATTTCTGTGAATGTCAGCAGATGACGATTCTGGGAAAAAACAAAAAAAAAAAGTTTTATGATTCTAATAATCATTTTCTAAATATTTCCTCCTTTCTATTCAGCCTCCTTAATCAAATTAACAGGTAAAGCTTATTATAAATACATTGATATTAACGTCCTTGAATCGAGGATATTTCGTATCATGGCGTCTAAGACGGTGGAGTGAAGGAAGTTTGCGGCTAAAGAAGTTAGGATATAGTGCTGAACCCCTTAAATAGGGCTTATAATATAAATCATCATAGCAATATCATCTATACAACTATTATAAAACTATATATAAAGAGAAAAAAATTTTTTGTTTGTTTGTTTGTACCGAATAGGCTCCCAAATTTCTAGACCGATTTAAAAAATTATTTCACCAATAGAAAGCTACATTATTCCTGAGTGATATAAGCCATTTTTTATCCCAAAAACGGGCCCTGTAGGCTGGCCCACGGAAGCGAAGCCGCGGGGAACTGCTAGTCATCAATTTAACGGTTATGTTATTACTCTCATTTTTTTTTTTATGATGGGTTTGCTCTTGACTCTAGTCTAGGTCAGAGGTGACAGAGACAGAGTCTACGATGGAGTGAGCTTACCCAGAAGAAGCCTGTTCACTCTAACTTTGAAGAGATTCGGGTTGAATGCGTTCGGAAAAACAGACGCAGGTAGTGAGTTCCATTCATTCGCTGTGCGCATTATGAAGGATGTTTGGAAGCGCTTGGTGCGAATTGGTGGAATGGCAACAAGGTAAGGATGGTAACTTGCAGTGCGTCTAGATGTCCGATGGTAGAAGGGGGCTGGTGGGATGAGGTCGTGGAGCTGTTGAGCACACTCATCGAAGTACAGTCTGTAGAAGACCGACAAGCAGGCAACCTTGCGGCGATGAGCCAAGCTATTAAGCTTGGCATCCACCAGTTCAACCTCGCCGATGAGCCTCTTGGCTCTGCGTTCCACCGAGTCAAGCGCGGCAAGCTGATACTTTGCTGAGCCATCCCAAAGGTGGCTGCAATACTCCATGCAGGATCGGACTTGCGCTTTGTATAGGGTTAAAAGCTGTCCAGGCGTGAAGTATCGCTTCACTCTATTTAGGATGCCCTGTTTTTTGGCCGCAATTTGGGTTTTGTACTCAATGGATGCGCCGAAGTTGAGACTGGATGTCAACTCCATGCCTAGGAGCTCGAGCCGATCAGTCACAGGAACAGACGCACCCCGGAAAGTAGGAGTAAGATCGAAAAGTCTCCTTTTAGCGGTAAAAAGGCACGCTTGTGTTTTGGTGGCGTTAAAGGAGACCAGATTTTCATCACCCCACTGGGAGACAAGGCTTAAGGTCAAATCTGTCCGCCTCACCATAGCCTCTCTCAAGGAACGAACTTCATCCACGCTGGTTTTTGCGCTGGACAAGTATCTCTCTGAAACAGTGCTGTCATCTGCGTACCCAACAATACCAGGCTGAAGTAGGTCATTGATGTGCAGCAGGAAAAGAGTTGCAGAGAGAACAGACCCCTGAGGAACGCCGGCATCGATAGCCATAAGGTCAGAGGAGCAGCCGTCAATGACTACTCGGATCGACCGTTCGTTAAGGAAGTCTGATATCCAGCTAAAAAAACCAGCGGGGATGCCATAGGCAGGAAGCTTACAGAGTAGACTTGCGTGCCAGACCCTGTCGAAGGCCTTCGAGATATCAAGCGAAACAGCAAGAGCTTCGCCGTGTCTCTCTATGGCTTCGCCCCAGCAGTGCGTGACATACGCGAGAAGATCGCCAGTTGACCGTCCCCGGCGAAAGCCATATTGACGGTCACTGAGGAGATTATTGTCTTCAAGGTAGGTCAGCAACTTACTGTTCAGTACCCTTTCCATAACTTTGCACAGTATGGAGGTAATGGCGATCGGACGGTAATGGGCAGGGTCAGCACGGTTGCCTTTTTTGGGCACTGGTTGCACATTTGCAAGCTTCCAGGATTTTGGCACCGTTCCTTTAAGAAGAGAGAGGCGGAACAAGCGTGTCAACACAGGAGACAGTTCAGGCGCACACTGCCTCAGCACTCTCGCTGGAATACCGTCAGGCCCGCTGGCCTTATTCACGTCTAGACTGGACAATACTTTCCGGACCACCTTAATGTGCACAGCGATCTCCGGCATCGAAGAGTCGCAATGAGGTACAGAAGGTGGTTGCTTGGAGCCAGCGTCCAGACGCGAATTGTCAGCGAAGAGAGACGCAAATAAATTTGCTTTCTCACTTGCAGAGTAAGCCAGTGACCCATCAGGTTTCAGCATTGGAGGTAAAGTGGGACGACAGAAATTCGTTTCAACCGCTTTAGACAGGGACCAAAACTGTTTGCTACCCGGAGGATGCGATGCCAGCTTGGCCCCAATACGTCCAATATGGTCAAAACGCGCCCGACGCAGAACCCGCTGGCAGAACTTGGCTGCAGAATTAAAGGCTCTTTTCATTGCGCGAACTCTACGCGCTCTAACTTTGCGGTCGCGGGCTCCGACCCAGGCTTGGGAGGCAGACTCTTTTTGGGCCTCAGCGTGGGCACATTCTGCATTATACCAAGGTCGGGATTTGTGACCGAGCGGCAAGTCGGAGAATGGAATGAAATACTCCATTCCCTGCCGAATCACATCCGCAATCGCGTCCGCACAGCTCGAGGGGTCACCCGAGAAGAAGCACACATGCCGCCAAGGATAAGATGCATAAAAGTGCCCCATCTCGTCCCAGTCTGCTGACTCGTATCTCCATACTCGCCTCGTGCCTCTAGGACTCTCATCTGAAGGAGAGCAAGTCGACACGGATTTCACCAGACAGTGGTCAGACGTTCCCAGCTGGGCTGAGACCGATACCGAATGACTGTCCGGATCAGTTGTCAACAGAAGGTCTAAGCAATTGGGTGTATGGCCGTCAACATCCGGTACACGCGTTGCCATATTAACCAACTGGGTTAGATCTAGCGATAAATTAAACTTGCGCGCCTCTAACCCGGCATGGTCAGTTTTCTGGTACGGGTACAACCACTCCTTATGATGGGCATTAAAGTCCCCCAGAAAAATAAGCTTCGCTGTTGGGTACCGTTGCTGGGCCATATCAGCCGACTCCACGAGGCAATTAAAGAGCGCTGTTGTCTCCTGGTCACCAGTGTGCGATCGGTAGACGCCGATGTAGAGAGACTTCTCCACGCCGGTATCCACAAGTAGCCATATGGCAGAAAAACCCGATTTCTCAAAGCAACGGAGACGATGACAACATATGTCATCGCGGACGTACACACAGACCCCAGCCTGCTTCTTGAACTTGTGTTCAAGAGAGTAACCCGGGTAGTTGAGGTACGCCACGTCCGACGGGGTTGTTATCTTCGTCTCCGTTAGGAAAAACAGGTGCGGCTTCTCAGTCTCAAGGTGGTGGTGGACCGGATCGAGATTAGAGTGCAACCCCCTGATGTTAGTGAGGTGCACTTTTAGTGGGAGGAAGTGCAGCCGTTGTTTCACTATATTCTTCTTTGCTTTGGCCATGATGATAATGTAGAGTTTGCTGGGGAAGAAGTTGAACTGTCGAGGCGCTGCTCAGTGAACACCGGAGCTAAACCAACCTATAGGGAACTCACTTGGAGACTGCGGGGACGCCCGAACCTCTCATGTAAGATGTTCAGTGCCACTTAATGCAAAATATGAGTGTTAATTTAGGCGTTATGCAAAGTTAACCTTAGTACCTTAGAAATTAACCACTTTAGACAAACTATCACATGGTCTAAAGTGTCTAAAGTCACAACTAAGTTATTTCATAGAATTAGCACTGTGCACCATAATATAACATGTAGGTATCTCTGTGAGACATGGTCTTGTCTCCTTAATCATGTTTCAGATGTCCAGAATGCGTCTGTGTCTTCATCAATTAAAATGTGTGGAGCCACACGACACACAGGCTTTTTAATTATTTCGGTAATTACGGTATTCACTCACTTAAGTCTGTATTAAAGTTGAAGAAAGAAGAAAAAAAGTACAAGAAAATGTGTGGATGTTGTGTTGGTATTGGAGGTATTTTTGTTTGTTCCAAAGGTCAGACAGGCAGTTCCTTTATCTAAAAAAAATACTGTTAATATCTGCATTTGGTAACACAGAACAAAGTTTAACAATAAACTAACATTTCGCCAGCTCTTTGGAAGACAGCATAAATCTCGATACAAATATTGCAGATTTACATTTTTTTAACTAAAACGTTTAACCTTTACGAATAAATTTAAACACAGAATTACAGATTCTTAATTATTTTTAGAAGTATTATAGAAAGAAGAACGAAAAAGACTACAAATTCCTTCTCAAATTCAACAAAAAACAAAATTATATATTCTCTTCTGATATCAAGCTTCAATTTATCATATAGTAAGCTAATAAAATTCACTTTCTAAAGAAAATGTTACGAAGCCGATGAACCGAAGTTTAGAAAGTAAATAAAATACGAAACGAAACGAAGTTTTAGTAATAAATCCGACGGATCCTTAAAAATAGGTCTCGTTTTAAGCTAATTTTATTAAAGCGATATTTGTTGAACAAATTTGATTTGATTCATTGTTGCTTTTTGCTTGTTTGTTTGTGTTTTTCGATTTATTTAGCAATAAAAACTTCAAGTATTAACCCTTAAGGGATTTACTTTTGAAAAAGTGTTTCTTAGTACACAAATTCAGTTTTATATTATGATAAATTATATATCTCGCAATGAGTCGTTATTAAACGCCTGGTTTAGATTTTCTATAAATACGGCTGGTAATGTTTAATGCGCTGAGGGCGCTGCAGCGCAACAGTAAACAACGGCTCTGAGTTTATCGTGTTAAAAAAAATATAAATACCCCGTGAAACAGTGCAAAACCCAATTAAAAAGCAAGTAAAAGTGAAAACAAATCATTATAAATTAATGTAGTTATGTGATGACTCTTGAAAGTTCATTATAAAGTGCAAAAAGTGGAAAAAAACTACCAACTTATTCTGCCTATAAATCGAACCATAAGAACATAAACATTGAAACATTTTACTAGAAATACAAATATCGTGAGTGAAAAAGTGTGTAACAATAACAATAACACTGTGAAACACTGGATCAAATTAATCTGTGAACAACTAACCTAAAAATTCCAAAACCGCACAATCACTGATCCGTTAAATGTAAGTTTTGGAAAAAGCGACATCTGTAACAAACCGGCTGAACTGTTTAGCTTTCATAGATACAAAGACTCCGATCTATAATAACAACCTAGCAGAATTGCATCGTTGAAGTTAGTACCACAACATTTCGCTAGAGGGCAGGAACAAAAAATGGAACAAATTACAGAAATGTTAAAAGTTTTGCAAACAAAGTTCGATGAACAATCAAAAGAGCTAAAAGAAATGAAAGAGAGTATTAATAAAAATATAAATAGTATAAGTGAAAATATAGATGAAAAATTTACTAAACTCGAAACAAGACAACAACAATTAGAAAAAATTACAGAAGAACAAGCACAAAAAATTCAGAAATTTGATAAAATATTAAGAAAGAAAAATCTGATATTTTTCGGGGTAGAAGAAACTGAGAATAGCTACTTTAGCTTACTGAATACAATTTTAGATATAATAAATAATATTATGAAAGTAGACTGCCAAGAAGGAGATATTGAATGCGTTTCGCGCATGGGGAAAAAATCTATAATTAATAAATCTATAATAATAAATCTATAATAAATCTATAATATAATTGTTAATTTCGTTACTATGGGTAAAAAAATAAAATTACTCAAAAACATGAAAATGCTGCAATATTCTGGTACTTTTTACATTAAGGAAGATTTTCCCCCAGAAGTTCTTGAAGAGAGAAAGAAGCTAAATATCCAACTACAAAAAGAAAGAGAACAGGGAAAAAAGGCATATTTAAAATACAACAAACTAGTAATCATACCAGAAAAAGTAAATACTCAACATGAACGTCAAAAAAGAAACTTATCACAGTCACCGGAAGTAGTGACAGCTGTTGAGAGAGAACAGAAAAGTACCTCTAAAAATCCAACCAAGAAAAATAAAATGGATATGTACCTAGTAAGAAATAAACCCGTAAATACAGAAATTAAGTCCCCATCGAATCAGCTGTTAACTAAGAAATGACATAAAAAAGCGACCTCTCTATGTCCCCCACCACGGCCGGTCACCGCGGGGGTCACAGACCAAAACCCTCCACTCCACCCTATCTACATATGCACATACAATGCTCGATCATTACTATCAGATGAAAGGCTGCTTGAGTTCAAGGAATCAGTATCATTTATCAAGTACGACATCATCGGTCTATCAGAAATCAGACGTACAGGTTATAATATAGAAGAAAGTGAAGACCATATATTCTGTTACTTTGGTGAGACTAAAGGCCAACATGGGGTAGGTTTCCTCATAAAAAAGCACCTAAAAAATAACATAGAGAGTTTTACTGCAATCAACGAACGAATCTGCATATTACACCTGAATTTTGAGAACACAAATCTATCCATTGTCCAGGTTCATGCGCCGACCTGTGACGCAACCGAACTGGAAATAAAAGAATTCTATGATCAAATACAAGAATCTCTTAAATATTGCAGAAAAAACCTTATAGTCATGGGTGACTTTAATGCCCGGGTTGGTCAAAAATTGGGAGGCGAAGACAGAATATTGGGAAACTCATGCTTTGGAAAAAGAGACAAGAGAGGTGAAACTCTACTTCAGTTCTGCTGGGCAAATAATCTTTTCGTTATCAATAGCCTATTCAAAAAGAAAAGCAGCAAAATTTGGACATGGCTTTCTCCAAATAAAAATAAAAGCCAGATAGACTATATACTGTCAAATCTAAAAAATAAAATTACTAACATTGAAGTGATCAGCAATCTGTCGTTCCTGAGCGACCACCGACTTGTGAGAAGTACTCTATTGTTAACCAACACCAAAAAATCGAGAGCCACATATAAAAGTAACAAATCTTCACTAAAAACTATAGATGAGCAAGAAAAGTACACTGAAGCTTTAAAGTTTAACATTTTGAAAATAAAACTAGAAGAAAATGATGATGTAGAAACGTACTATGAGAAAATTAAGCAAGCAATCGATAAAAGTTTAAAGTCTATACGTAATAACAACACACAAACAAAACGACACTACGTTATCTCAGACAGAACAAGAAATCTCATTACAAGAAGAAACGAATTACTAAACAAAGCAAAATTAACATCAGAAGAGAAAAATGAGAAATTTTATTTATATAAAAACATCTTTAAAATTATAAGAAAAGAATATCAAGACTACAGACTAACAATAATTGAAAAATATCTGAAGAAGTCAGGCAGTGTGAAAAAAAGTATGAAAGATTTAACAACATCTAAGAAATGGATTCCTTGCTTGAAAAAGAACTCCACCTGTAACAGAGAAACGTTCTCTAGGCCTGGAATAATAAAAGCCGCCACTGAATTTTATAGGGATCTCTACACTTGCAAAATGCCGTCGAGTATAGAGACTCTACCTCTACAGAGAGTTGATACTACAATACAAAGATTCTCTACTCAAGAAATTTTGGTCAAGATAAAGTCTTTAAAGAAGGAAAAGAGCAACGGTCCAGACGGTATACCAAACGAAGCCATTTCAACTCTCCTAGTGCAACCTTTGACCACCATGTTCAATAAAATACTAGACGACAGAAAAATTCCTACTGAATGGGCGAAATCAGACGTATTGCTGATCTACAAGAAAGGAAACCCTGCCAACATAAGTAACTACCGACCAATCAGCCTACAATCAAATCTCTACAAGCTATTTGCTTCATGCCTCGAGAAACGCCTTGCGAAATATACCGAAGAACACCAGCCAGTGGAGCAAGCGGGATTTAGAAGTACGTATTCAACTATAGACCACATCCACTCATTAGAACTAATTATAGAGAAATACGAGGAAATGAAACGCCCACTCTACCTAGCGTTCATCGACTATGCTAAAGCATTTGACTCTATATCCCATACCAGCATGTGAAGAGCCTTACAGGAATGTGATGTACCATCGGAAACTATAGAGCTCATACAAGACATACATAAGAAAAGCACAAGTAGAGTAATATTAGATTAAACAGGCACGAAAATTGATGTATGTAGAGGCGTTCGTCAAGGTGACCCCCTCTCTCCCAGAATATTTATTACCGTTATACAAAATATCATGAAAACATTAAAGTGGAAAAACAAAGGTATAGACATCAACGGTCAGTTTCTAAGTAATCTCAGATTCGCCGATGACATCATACTCTTCGCAGAAAATTCATCGCAATTGGAGTCAATGGTGAATGAAATTAATTGTGTCAGCAATGAAATTGGTTTGGAACTAAACACATTGAAAACAAAAATTATGACAAACAGCATTAAGGCACCCATACACATTAACAATGTCTTACTAGAATATGTCCAAGAGTACACGTATCTAGGCAAACAAGTGTCTTTTAAAAAGTCTATACATCAAAATGAGTTACTGAGACGTGTAAACATGGCGTGGAATAAATTTTGGAGCATGAAAGAAATTCAAAATTCCAATATTTCAATGAAGCTGAAGAAAATTGTGTTGGACTCTTGTATCCTACCTTCTCTCACCTATGCATCCCAAACATGGATTTTCAATAAACAAACCAGGAACAAAATATTAACAACACAAAGAGCCATGGAACGGAGCATTCTAAATCTAAAATTGATACACAAAAAGAGAAGCACAGATATAAGAAAAACAACAAAGTTGATTGATGCTCTGGAACATTGCAAAAGACTGATATGGAAGTGGACCGGCCATATTGCACGTATGAACGAAGACAGGTGGGCCAAGAAGATTACTCTGTGGAAGGGACCTGTTGGCAAGAGAACCAGAGGCAGGCCAGCGGAGAGATGGCTTGATGAAATTTTGAAAGCAGCGGGCAAAGATTGGACTGAAAAAGCGAGGGACAGAACTACATGGAGAAAAATGGAGGAGGCCTATACTCTATAGAGAGGTCCTTAATAAATAAATAAAGTAAAATCAAGAAAGAAATATAATTATTGAATTGAACTGTAAAATAATGGTATTTAAATTGAATAAATTTATAATAATAGTAATTTAATTTAATAATTGTAATTGTATTGAATAATTGTAAAATAATGAAATTGCATGGAATAGTTATATAGTAATAATATTTTAATTTAATAATTGTATTGTAACAGTAAATGAATTGAACAACTAGATATTAATAATAATGCTTGAATTGAATAATTACATAATAGTAGCGGATAATTGAACAATTGTATAATTTCTTAAAGAATTAATTTATTTGATTTTACTAATATGCATGCTCATAAATAATATCATTGTAAATTGAATTTTATTAAGGAAATAAAAGGCTTTTTTTTATTATTTTATTATTAATGTTTAATGCATTTCTTGTGGCTTTCTTATTTGGAAAAATCTGACGAAATTAGATGAAATTCGTGATGCTACTCGTATCAATTTATTTTAATACGCCTTTTACGGTCCTTGAACTTTTCCAAGAAGTAAAGCCAATTTATTTGATATCTACCCCGATTTCCTGTAATCTTTCTCAATGGCCCCACATTTACATCCAAACTTTAAGATCATACAAATCTCCAAAATTATCTGAAGAGCGTTTTTGAATCTTGTACAGACTAGGTTTACGTCTATAATCGTTATATAATGGCCTAAGATCCCACCGCTAAAATCTAAAAAGCAATTTTTTTTTAATTAGTTAATTTTATGATCATTAATTTTCATTTTCTTTCCCATAACTGGCGTGTGTGTATGACTAGATGTATGAATGTGTGTGAAGCAAAAGAAGTATGTAAGGATCGTAGCAGGTGGCGTTCTGTAGTTTCTGCCTACCCCCATGGAAAAAAGGCGTAAGTTTGTTTTTGTATGTATGTATGTATCTAATTTTCAAGACTGATAGTTAATGTTTTTAAATTAACCTCAAAACACATGTTTTCAAGTAAATACAACGTCATTTGAAAGAAAGCGATGATTGTATAAAATACGAAAAAAGTTGGTGGTTTCCCTGTTTACGTCTGGCAACTCTTGAATTGCGGCTAACTATGACTGCCTGATGTAGCATACGCATCCACGATAAAGGAGAAATTCCTAGTGTAGGGCAAAGTTATAAAAACAAAAAACCAATTGCGATTAGATATAGTCAGGCAGCCCTAAAGTAATCTATTCTATTATCAAGTATCTGTCATAAAAATTAAGATACTGTCCAATTTTGCGGTGGGATCTCGTACTATAAGTCGTGTAGTCATTGATTTTTTTTTTTTTTTTTTAAAGTAGTTAGTAGTTTTTAAAACAACTCTAATCGAATAAACTGGGGCTTTCTAAGTGCTTTTGGAGCGTGATTTAATTTGATATCGCTGTTAACTTTGTTGGATTCAATTATTAATCTATTGCTTTTTTAAGAGTATTATTGTTTTATTTGTTTACATAAGTTTGAACGTTGAAAACAATAAAACGGCTTACTTTTTTTTAAACCACCTGCTACCTCATTTACAGCTAATCAGATGAACTTTCTTTCTTTTCGTGTGATTATGTGGCCGCTTCTGGTGTCAGATTTAACTAAGCTGCCTCTGGGAACTCAGCCAGGCCACTGACTTGGCTATTTCAGACTTACATTAACTACATTTATATAAGTCCAAGTTTCCTCACGATGTTTTCCTTCACCGTTGCTTGTGATGTTCAAGATAAACATAGAAAGTACATAAAAAAGTCACATTGGTACTTGCCAGGATTTAAACTCATGATCTCAAGCACGCGAGGCGAGGTCTTAGCCGCTGGTCGTCCTCGACATTCGGGTGGGACAACGGATGATATAATTTGAATATTCGTCATCGTCTTTATGTAGATTAGCATTCAGATGAATTTTGTGTGGCTTTCCAATAAATATCGTGTTACCTAGTTAATGAATTATGGAGCTCACGTAGGCAGTCGTTCCATTTAAAATAATGGTACAGTAGTCACAGCGGATCTTTATGTCTATGAAGTTAGGCTCTGCGAACCATTGCGCAAGAAACAGTTTTTCGTCGAGTTTACTGCATACGTGTAAGCGAAATATAACGATGACATCGTGACAAACGTAAGCGATTGAAAGAAGCCGTTATACAATGCTACCTTCTACAACATTGACTCCAAAATAGCAACTGCGCAGGGTCTTGAACCAACTTCATTGACACAAAGATCTGCTGTGACTACTCTGCTCAGCTGCATGCGGTTAGATGGATGCCGTCCCCTAGGGAACATGGAATTGATTTGGATACAGGACTAGACCTTTCTCAAGTACCGTCACAACGTCCGATTCTAGACTGCCTGCATCCACTTCATTCCTGTGATCTGTTGAAGGAACATAAAAACGTTTATAGTCTAATGGAAAATTAGAAATTAAATCATCAATTTGAATTCCGCACTTAAATTTTCCGTATAAAACTCGCAATCACAGTAAAACGTCGTGACAATCGCAGTTGTAACGTGTTGTGATACGCGGTCGTAGGTCGACAATAACGGACGTGATTTCATACCGTTTTCAACTTCGCGTCGCGTTCAGTACGTGACGAGCATCGTGTTGCTTTGCAAGTGTTCACACTTTCCGCTTCATTTATTTTGGCTTTACTGAATTGTTTAAATCTTTGTTTTATAATGTTTTTATCGCTAACAGTGGAATTCACAGAGCAGGTAATCGCCAAAAGTAAAGACGGCGGTAAATTACAATAGTATAGTCAAATTAGATTTATACCTCGGACTAAGCTGTAACGGATGTATGTGAGTATTCTCGGATTTTACACAAGCTTTTATTTATTTACCTTGTAATTTATGTATGTGTGTTCCTGTCAAATTTTGCACCTGAATTTTAAAGCAGTTATCCGCCACCGATTAAGATGAAATTTTGCATACACGTTTAATTTGCATGACAATGGATGGTTTGCTAAGTGACGTCATTCTAAATCCAATATGGCAGACGGCCCAAGATGGCGGACTAGTTATTGTTTGTGCACTGCCATGATATGGGTATTAAGTGAATGCGTTTGTTGATAAAAATATTAAAAAAACTGGGTTTAAATAAAATATTGTTAATTAATAATTTTAACAATATTTTAATGTAATGCTTTATCGTAAAAAGGCATTTTTCATTTATGATGACTAATTATTTTGCTGGTGCTATCTCTGCTATTGAGAGCCTTTAGTTTTCATTTTTAATCTGTTGTCGCCAGTGCCAGTGAGTGTGACGTGCTTGCCTTGTTTGGAAAAATTGCCAATGTCGTCTCTAGCAGCGGCTGCCGAGTTGTCTCCTTCCATGTGAAAGAGCTGTACCAAGCCCAATACACCACATGTCTTTCTTATACGATAAGCACCGTCTCTAAGAATTATGTTGCTTCTACGTGTATGTACTGTTGGGTAGTAGTTGTTACATGAAACATTTTAAGCTATGTCTCTAGGATGCCATGCCTAACTAAATAATTTGCTAGTGTAACATCATTGCAGATTCCCATAAGCGACGAGTGACCATAAAACATCAGATGTTGTTGTGCGTGCGTGGCTTGTTTGCCATCCAGGCTATATTCGGGCTGTAACGTTTTTTTTCTTTCGAGAGTCAGTGAGGTAGTGAGGTCAAACAAGAATAATATTATTCTTTTAATTTTTAACCACTACTAAACAAATGGAAGTTACAAGTGCATGTGAGACAATTTAAGTTAACACTAAAAAAAAACTTAAAATCCATTTAAAACTATGTTCATTATTTATAAATGATTTACTAGCATTACTTGAATAAAACTAGTAACCTACAAGGGTATACAACCCTGAACTGTAAAGTACAAGATTTATTAGACTTATAAACTTTTAGATATAAGGTTTCGACCTGTTTCTGCTCACAAAAATCACCTCAATTTAGAAAACTCACCTTAAGGCCCGGTATCTACCAAAGCGGAGAGGAGAAGAGATGTGGAAACAACGAAATTGGATTGGTTTAATTATGACAAGCTCTCTCCTCTCTGCTTTGGTGGATACCAGGCCTAAACAGCTTGTATGAAAATGGGTATTTTCATCAATTGAGCCAAATTTAAATTACTATTTTTACACGGTTTTAAAGTTTTGCACGCTCCATGTAAAACACTGGTACTCAGCTGAATCCGGTTAGACTGGAAGCTGACCCCAACATAGTTGGGAAAAGGCTGGGCAGACACACACGCACACGGTTTTAAATAACTTTCTTACTTTAATTTATTAAAAGAACTTTTTATTGTCTTTTTTTGAGCCCGCGCTTCCTACAAAGTACCTATTTAAATACATCTTTTAAACAGGTAAAATACTAATTCTATATATACTTCCTAACTTTTGCAAGCGGATTTACCCACTTAAATGTTACAAATAATACCATAGGAACTTACTGCTGGGTAAGTTCCTATGGTATTATTAATCCTATAGCCTAATACTGGCCATTTTCTGACCATGTTCCAAATTTCAAAGATCGTTTAGCTGCTGAATTCCAAAAAAATGATAATATTTTAAAATTTCTGATACTATTATAGAAAAATGTATGTTAGTTGGGTATCCAATCTTCCATTCCATAACAGTTAACATAGCTGCCACGATGATCCAAGTTTCAAAATCCATCCTGTTTTTGCAAAAAGCGTCGCCCAACACTTAAATCGAGGGCGTTCGAACAGTCCAAACTTGAGTCGGGATATAAGTGACAATTCACACAATCGTACACCGCAATATGAGAAGACTTGGCAGGATACAGCTGATCTAGTTTGAGCCATTTGAGTTATTGTAAAAGCTTACCGAGAGACCTGGATTTTGAAGCGGGTTTCCAATGTTATGACATGTAATTTTATGTTTTGCTAACTTGTTTAGTATGAACTAATTTTATAAAAAGATTAGGTAAAGGTAGTAATTGAGGTATATATTTTAGGGTAATGGTTGGTGTTTGAACGTGAAATAAGTAAACATTTTACGGAAGACGAAAGTGAAACAGGTCAACTCCCTGGCGTTCTCCATCTTCAGATACGGGGCTGAAACGTGGACTATAAAGAAGGCCGACCGTGACCACACAGATGCGTTTGAGATGTGGTGTTGTGAGGAAGATGCTGCAAATCCCTTGGACTGGCTTTCGCACCTACGGCTCTACCCACCGCGAACTGAACATAAAGTTCAGACTGCCCACGACCTGCCTTCGCAGAATGTTGGAGTTCTTTGGTCACATTGCCAGAAAGGACGAAAACCTGCAACAGCTGATGGTTATTGGCAAGATTGTAGGGAAATGTCCTATAGGTCACAGTCTAATAAAAAGTCCGCACATCGTTGAACAACAAACTGCACGATGCTAAAATACAGGCATAGGTGGCGCAAACTAGTGAAGGATAAGTTGTATCCACGACGACAGGGGAATCACGGCCCTCAGTAATCAGGAACACGACGCAAGGAGGAGGAGGTTCGAACGTAAAATGTTTGTTTGTTTTGTCATTTGATTGTATAGGGAAATCTCGAGCAGAACTGAACCGATTACAAAAAAATATTTCTATGATAGATCGATACTTGATAATATGTAGCCCGGGCAAAAAAATACGATTCCTGCGGGATCCACAATCGGTGTAAACTTTTACGAAAAATAAGTCTGCATAGCCTCTTTCCAACTATATTGTGGTCTACTTTCAGTCTACTTTCGACAGCTGGTGTGCACCAATATTTTACGTGGAGCAACTGCCATCTTCCAAATTTCTATATTTTATAACTTCTGACTCAGTTGTCAGAAGTAGTCAACTATCAAAATCATCAAATGACATCTGGAAATAATACTTCAACGTGTTTTTAGGGAAAGAGAGGGAGTGACGGTATGTAATGGATGGTAACCTATCTATAGACTTGCCTCAGTATGCGTTGCTTAACCTTGAAGATCTACCCGTGCAGCTGTTATTACTAAGCTGCGAGGCTGTTCAACTTTTAAAAGCATTCTATATAATTAACGTAAAGGAGTTTGCAAAGAGTAAGACTTTTTATTTAATGAACTTTCCATTCCAGCTTTAAGTACTTATTATACAGTTAAACATTTATTTTTTGAGCTCACTTACCAATTATACTAATAACTACTAAAAGATCTCAACCAATCTGTTCATAAAGAGGATACTTTTTTTGTTTGTGAAATCATTGTAGGTACTGAACCGATTATGAAAATTATTTAGATAATAGAACTATCCCTGTGTGCCGTAGGCGACTTTTATCCCCGAAAAATTACGGTTGCTATAGGAGTTGGTGTGATTGATATTGGACGGATATTGTAAAAAATAATTTTCAAATGAAATTTCATTTGGCACCGATCTCCCCATAAAACTAACAAAATTTTGGTTAACTGGTAGAAAAAGCTTAAGGAACCTTTCGTGATTTTTAGACGTGGTTTCACGCGAGACTCAATGGTTTTCCTATTGTTCCAATAATTACGGGCCCCACGCCGCCATACGGGGCCCGCTGGCCAGCTCGTGGCATTCTATTCAAGTCGCGCACGCTGGATAGATTGGATATTTCACAGTCAGTTTCACAGTCTCGCACGGCGCGCCGTTATGTACGGATGTGCTACTGTGCACTAGAACCATGGAATCGGATATAGTAAAATGTGATAAATGTAACATCGTTATTAACGAAGTTTTAGCTTTTGTGAACAATAAAATAGACGTTATGGACGAAGAAAGTCTTGTGAGAATTTGTGATAGTGCTTTCTCTGCAAAAGAAATACTCGGAGCAAAGAAACTTCTTTTTAATTTCTTGCCTGGGAGGTCTCATAGGGATCTAGAAGACGTGATAACTTTACTCAAGAACCTGAATTAATCCCGATATTTTAGGCCCGTGACCTACAAAAACTACCCCCGGTTACATTTGATCACGTCGATATAACGCGGCTTCTAAAAGATCTAGTGCTTTTGCGGAGTGATCTAAAGAGCATGCAAGAGGGATATGTGCCTTTAAAAACGTTCAACTCGCTGAAAAGTGAAGTGGATAACCTAAAACAGGCGTCTATTGTTAATTACTTTGAAAGCAATGTAAACATGTAAAGAGGAGCGCATATGATTAACAGTCATTCCTATGACAGTGGACCAATAGGGCTGGGATATGTATCCATGAAATCATCATCTCAATCCCCACAAGAACGAGAATTTCAAACAGCAAGTGTCAACACATTTTCAAATAAAAATGTTGGTTTGCCTGAGCGTAAAGAAATCGGTTCCGTCGCGTCCAACCCGCACTCAGAGGAATTTGTTTATAACGAATGCGCGTCTAAAATAACGAATGTCGATACCCTTTCGCAGGCGCAGGTAGCAAGTATTTCTTGCACGTCATTATGTGCGCGCAAAAGCACTGATGTGGTTTCGCCTTTGAAATCTACGACGAGTCCGCGCGTAAACAACGGAAACGAATTGACTGTTTCACAAGAAAGTTTCCCGACGACGCTAAATATGGATTGTTCACCTATAACCAAGACATTTGCTGAGGTTGTGAATGTGCCCAGTCACACGGAGAAGGAGAAAGAAGAAGAATGGACACTTGTTCAGAAAAACCGTTTGAAAAATAAGTTTATTGGACAGAAAGGTAAAGCAATCTATGAACCTGAAGCCAAATTCATGGCAGCAAATAATTAGGTACCTTTGTTTATATATAATGTGGATAAAAGTACTGCTGAAGATGACATCTCTGAGCACATTTTTAGCAAGACAAGGTTGCGTGTTCCCATAATAAAAATTAATATGAAGTCACAGAGAGGTTGGAATGCTTTCAAGATTTCCATACCAAGACACCGACTCAGCATGTTCATGGATGAGAATTTTTGGCCAGATGGTATTCGGTATCGACGATTTGTAGAATTAAGTCATCGTGACAATGCTGGGAAGATAATCTCTAATACCCGCAATGAAAAGGTTTCCGCCAAGTACCTAAATTTAAAATAAATAAATGATAACAATACCAATTTTACTTTTACAACGTTCAACTGTAAAATGTTAAACGTTCACTTGAAGATATTCGACATCTAATACAGAGGTCTGACATAGTTGCCCTCCAGGAAACGTGGCTACTACCATATGACTTACCTTGGCTTAGTACCATAAATCCCGACTTTGGCTATACGGGAACATCGGCTGTGGACACGTCTTCAGGAATCGTGCGTGGCAGACCTCATGGAGGAACGGCAATATTGTGGTGTAAAAGTGTGTTCCCGTCGGTGACAGTGGTTGATTGCAACAGCCCTCGAATTTTTGCAATCAAAATAGTGATTAGTGATCAACCCATTATGTGTGTGTCGGTGTACATGCCTACAGACTGTGCGAAAAAATATGACTGACTTTACGCAGTGTATGGGTGCTATTAACGATATAATTGAAGAGAGTGGTATAGACTGTATCTATGTTCTTGGTGATTTCAACGCGCATACAAATGAGAACTTTTATAGGGAACTAATTAGTTTTTGTGAGGATATGGACTGGGTATGTGCTGACATTGTCAAGTGTGGGGTGGACTCTGATACGCATACTTTTGTTAGCGAAGTGCATGGTTGTCAGCGTTGGTTAGACCACATCATTGTAACTAGTGCAGCATGGCCCTCTGTTTTAGATATCTGGGTTGATTATAATGTTTACTGGTCTGACCACTATCCTGTGTCTGTTAAATGTAATCTGGGGATAATTGAATCTAAAAATGTTAGTCATGCAGTCCCTAAAAGTAAAGTGACATGGGGTGAAAGGAAGCCAGAACAAATTGGTATGTATACAAATCTTTGTAATAATTTATTGAGACAAATTGACTTTCCTATTGAATTACGAGAATGTGGGGATAAACGATGTTATGTTGTGGAACACAGGAAAATATTGGATAAGTTATATAATGACATTGTCTTATCACTTAGTGAGGCTTCTGAGTCTAGCTATAGGGTAGGTACGAGTGGTAAGAATAGGCAAATTATGGGGTGGAATAAATATGTTGCAGAAGCTCATAGGGTGGCCAGGCTTGATGTTCAGAGTTGGTTACAGTGTGGTAAACCTAAAGTGGGATTAATTCATGAAGCAATGTGTCGTAGCAGAAAGGTTTTCAAAACTAAACTTAAATGGTGCCAACAACATCAGGAGCAGATTAAAATGGACCGGCTAGCGACACTGCATTCAAAAAATAAGTTTCGTGAATTTTGGAAACACACCAATAAACTGAATTTAAGGCCTGGCCTTCATCTGAGCATCGAAGGTGTAACCGACATGAAGTTGATCGCAAACATGTTAACTGTAGAATCCCCTAAGATAAATTATTAGAAATATGAAAGGTGGCAAAATCATCAGGGCATGACGGGCTCAGCGTCGAGCATTTGCAAAATGCAGGGCCACACATTGCTAGGCTTTTGTCGATGTTTTTTAATTTGTGCATTGGACACTCCAACCTTCCCAGTGAACTAACAAAAACAATTGTTACTCCCATTTTAAGAACAAGACGGGAGACAGTTCGTTGAAATCGAATTACAGGCCGATTTCGCTTGCTACAGTCGTTGCGAAGATACTAGACAGTGTGCTTGAGGCCCAGTTGGCGAAATGTATCCACCTACACGATACGCAGTTTGGTTTACGCGCCGGACTTTCTACAGAGAGCGCTATACTGGGCTTAAAGCATACTGTTGAGTATTACACTAGTAGAAAAACGCCTATTTATGCCTGTTTTTAGACCTGTCAAAAGCGTTTGACCTTGACAATTATGACAAACTCTGGGATAAGCTTAGAGACACCAATTTACCTCGTGAGACTATTGCTATCCTAAAGTTTTGGTACCTCAGTCAAGTTAACTATGTCAAGTGGGCTGGCATGTTATCAGATCAATATAGATTGCGATGTGGAGTGAGACAGGGTGGATTGTCATCCCCATTTTTGTTTAATTTGTACATTAATGCACTGATCGTTGAGCTCAGCAGCATTCATGTCGGTTGCCATGTCGACAACATATGTGTAAACAATCTTAGTTACGCGGAAGACATGGTTTTGCTGAGCCCAACAATCGGTGGCCTTAGGAAATTAGTTAATGTATGTGAAATGTACGCGGCTAGGCATGGACTCAAATATAATGTTTTAAAAAGTGAGCTCATGATATTTAAGGCGGGTACAAAGTCAGCGGAGCAGATCCCTCCCGTTACTTTAAACGGAATACCCATGAAGGTAGTCACCCGCTTTAAATATCTTGGGCACATGGTCACTGAACACCTACGTGATGACGAGGACATGGACAGGGAGCGTAGGGCGCTATCGATCAGAGCAAATATGATAGCTCACAGGTTCAAGCGTTGTGCGGCGAATGTTAAAATAACACTCTTTAGAGCGCACTGTACATCGCTTTACACGTGCAGCCTGTGGGCTCGTTATACGCAACGATCGTTCAGCGCTCTGCGCGTCCAGTACAACAACGCGTTCAGGGTGTTATTGGGGCTGCCGCGCTGGTGCAGTGCGTCGGGCATGTTCGCGGACGCGCACGTAGACGGCTTTCACGCCGTCCTGCGCAAACGATAAGCCGCGGCGCTCTGCAGACTGCGCGCCAGCACCAACAGCATCCTGGCCGTTATAGCGGATAGGCTGGACACGCGGTACGTCCAACACTGGATCAAGGCCCACATGATAAAATAAATATCTGTTTGTTTTCTTTAATTTTAGTTACTTACCCTATTTGTTTGTTTTGTTTGCTGTACTAACATTCTATGGATTCCATAAATCTGATGTTCGGTACAATATATGCAACCGAACAGCTCAGCACTATTGCCTGCGTGCATTTCCATAAATGCATGTATCGCAACTAGCGTCAGTTAGTGCGTGTTCGGATACCAATCGCGTAACTCGAATCAAACCATTTTAGTGCTACCTTAGCTTAGTTTAACCATTTACCATTATTTTAACCATTTACTAGTATTCAATATAACTTTTAAAACCATTATTGCGTATCATTAAACCAGTGATCGTAAACCATTACCATTCTAGTATAACGTCAACCATATCAACCAACTCAGAATTTAGTGCTAAACCAAACAGGCGCTAACTTCTACATGGTCCTTCGAGAATAAGGGGACTCGGTTCGCGAAGTACAGTGAAGTGATTGTGCGCCGGGACCTTGCAACCAGTGATTATTTTTTACCAGTTGATAGGGAAAGTAGGTAGGCAGTGAGATCAAATTGAAGAAATTGGCAGCTGTCGCGTAAGGAGAATATAAGGTCAGACCAAACCATTTTATACATTTTATTTTTATTTGCCTATTTAATTGACCTTCAGAAGAATGGAGCAGTTAGCAGTCAGCCAAACGGAGATTTACGACTCCTTGGTTAAACTTCTAACTAATATCAAGAAAGACGGGGTTGAACGAAAAACCATAGATTACTGCAAGCGGAAGTTGGAGATATTAGAAAACTAATGGAGAGAGTATTATACATTTTATTTTTATTTGCCTATTTAATTGACCGTCAGAAGAATGGAGCAGTTAGCAGTCAGCCAAACGGAGATTTACGACTCCTTGGTTAAACTTCTAACTAATATCAAGAAAGACGGGGTTGAACGAAAAACCATAGATTACTGCAAGCGGAAGTTGGAAATATTAGAAAACTAATGGAGAGAGTATCAACGTAACCATAGGACGTGCTGTGAACTTGCTGAATTTAACCATGTTTATTTCACAAAAAATTGTTTTGATAAGGCGGAGGAAGTATATCAGACGATCAAGCAGCTAATCACCAAAATCATGGAGCACTTGCTGTCAAAACAGCAAGAACTTCACCAGCCGCCGCCTCCGGTAGAAGCGGGGACATCTTCTCATTCACAGGCACCGCAACAGCAACGTAGGGAGACGCGTAAAGAGAGTAAGCTAGAAGGAATGATGAAAAAGCAGACTATCCACTTTAGGGCTTTCATGAGAACTGTAGCTACCATAGAAATCGACCAACTGCAAAACAAGTGGGAGTTCGACGATGCATTAAAGTCTCTTCAAAGTCGTTGGCCTATTATAGACAGCCAGCACTGGGATATAGAAGGTGAAAACGGAGATGAGGATGTCTGGTACCAAGAAGAAATCAAAATCAAAATCAATAATTTTTATTTCACATAGGCCTACATGGGCACTTATAAAACGTCGACAATGTGCACGGTTCGGGTTGGTCGATTCCTATGGAGAAGAACCGGCAAGAAACTCCATGGTTACTCTTTTAAAAAATTGTTTGGTTTTACAATATTTCCATGTTACAGCAGTACTTAGATGGGGGGACAACGCAGGCCCGATAATAAGTCGTAAGAAACTAAAACAAGAAATGATTATATAATAAATAAACAAAAGATTAAAAAAGTAACACGAGATAAAATGTTAACAATCTAGAAATCTAGAAGGCCTACAATGTTCACACATTTACAAACCAATCGGTAAAATAATCTATACAAAGTATAACAAGACTAAATTTAACATGTGGCACAAATGTTGTTATCAGTGCTGTAACTATTCTTAGCAAAGGGCAATAAAGATAATTGAAAACCATTGTAAAAAGTCTTATTAAATGAAGAAAAATTAGATTTAGAATAGTTAGAGACATCCACATATTTGTGCCGTTTATGAGTTACCAGGGAAGCCGCATGTGCAGAAGGAGCTAAAACCAAATATTTTTATCTTCAACGTAGTCCTTGATTTTATAATATGCTTTTTTAATAAGGACACGTTTGATGTGATTTTTGAACTTTCCGTCGGTCAGTTCTATAACTGACTTTGGCAACTTGTTATAAAAGCGTATACTGTTTATAAGAAAAGACTTGCTAGTTTTCGTTAATCTGAATTTAGGTAATACAATTTCGTGTTTACTGCGTGTATTTAAATTATGGAAGTCGCTTCTAGTTTTGAAAAGCCCTCGATTTTTGCGGACATACAAAATACATTCTAAAATATAAAGTGAAGGTAGAGTCAGTATATCGATCTCTTTAAATTTTTCTCTGAGGGTCTCGCGAGGACCCATTTTATAGATCGCGCGGATCGCCCTCTTTTGTAATATGAAAATTGAGTCAACGTCTGCTGCTGATCCCCACAGCAGAATGCCATAAGACATAATACTGTGGAAATAAGCATAGTAAACCAGCCTAGCTGTGGCTACGTCGGTTAACTGCCTTATTTTTCTTACTGCATATGCAGCTGAACTTAACCTACCCGAAAGAGTTCTAATGTGCGCGCCCCACTGCAGTTTTGAGTCGATAGTAATCCCTAAGAATACAGTTTCAGCGACAACTTCAAGATTTTTGCCGTCAAAATTTAAATTTAGGTCACGTTGTGGTACATTTGGTAAAGAGAACTTAAGACATTTAGTTTTTTTCGCATTCAGTAAAAGATTAAAGAAGAGAATTAAGAAGAGTTCAACAGATATGAGAAAATGTACAACGATTTGAAGAAAACCGTCAACTCTAAAATGTGGTCTGTATCGCATCGCGACAAATCTACTCCACAGATGGATATTCCAACATTCCAAGGTAACTACCACCAATGGACGTCGTTTAAAGACTTGTTCACAGAAACCATTCACAAAAATCCATCATTATCAAACGCACAAAAAATGCAGTACCTAAAGAGTAAAATATCAGGAGAAGCTGAGCGTCTGATCCACCATCTTCAGATTAGCACAGAGAATTACGAGGTATGCTGGGAAATACTGAACCACAGATATGACAACAGTAGACTAATTTTCACGTCTCACGTCAACATATTACTGAACATTCCTAGCATGCAGCAACAATCCATCGGGGCGATTAAAAAACTGCATGACGTGACCAAAGAATGTCTCCACGCAATACAGAACCTAGGAGTAGATATCACCACCTGGGATCCGCTGTTGGTACTCTTGTTCGCACAGAAACTTGACAGTGAGTCATTCACTGAATACATTGAGTCGGTGAAGAATCCCAGGGAACTACCAGTCCTTCAAGAGTTCTTAGATTTTTTGGAAAACAAGTTTACCGCCTTAGAAGCATCAAGACGTAAACAAGAATCCAATAACAAAAAGACCAACACCCAACCACAAAACCAAAATTTTCAAGCAAACCAGAAGAAATATTATAGTTCATATAATAACCAGCAGTCGTCAAACAAAAATTATCCAAGCAACATGAAAAACCATACGAAATCGTTACATGTGTCGCGGTCAATCACCTGCGCATTGTGTAATGCTGACCACGGGTTATGGATGTGTACCCAATTTTTGCAAATGTCGGATGAGCAAAAACTAAAAACTGTCAACCATTTAAACTGTTGCACAAATTGCCTATACAACCATTTAAATAAACCTTGTTTATCTAATAAAACATGTCGCAAATGCAACGCTAAACATAATTCATTGTTGCATGACGCAATTTCAACCAAAACTAGGCTAAACACATCAGCAAAACCAAACCATAAGGCTGCGCACACACTTGCGATATCATGCGTCCCCAATGATGAACAAGCAGCAGCTTCAACCCATGTATCTTGGGATGACGTGTCCGAGACACTCTTAGCTACTGCTTTAGTGGAAGTCCCAGGACACAATGGCACATACCATAACATGAGAGCTTTGATTGACCAGGGTTCTCAGATCTCTTTAATAAGTGAGAAGGCAGCACAAGTGTTGAAACTACGAAGACACTCTTGCAAAGAAACCGTATTCGGCATAGGAGAAAAAGAAAACAGCTGAAAGGGAGTAATGAACATCCGAATTAAATCAATTCATAGTGAGTTTGCCTTAGAAGGTGAGGTCCTTATAATGAATAATCTTATCAAAAGTCTGCCAAACAAATCATTCATAAAACCAACTTGGCCTCACATACAGAACATTAATCTGGCAGACCCAGAATTTAATACCAGCCGACCAGTGGACCTACTGCTCGGAGCAGATGTATACTGCAAGATAGCTTTAGGTGGCCTTTTGAGGGGCCAATAGCCCAACAAACGCAATTAGGATGGTTGCTTTGTGGGACAATGACACCACGCTACAGGTGTAACGTCGTTCTTAACAAGACGTCAAGTCGTCCCTTACGCAGATTTTGGGAAATTGAAGACATCAACCAGGAGACTGAAATGTCCACCGAAGATCATGAATGTTTGCAATATTTTCTGTCAACAACAGAAAGGCTAGAGAATGGGAGATACCAAGTCCGACTACCATTCAGACCAGAAACCAAGGATCTCCTTGGGTCTACTAAACCGTGCATTAGCACAATTTCGCAACTTAGAGAGAAAGTTACAAAAAGATCCAGGATTAAAAACAGAATACACCAAGTTTATGAATGAGTATCATAACTTAAACCATATGATGCCGTCAGCAACAAGTACGAAACCCGAGTGCTACCTACCACATCACTGCGTCACCCATGCTGAGTCAACCACTACAAAATTGCGTGTTGTGTTCAACGCGTCTGCTAGATCATCATCAGGACATAGCTTGAATGACGTCATGTACCGAGGTCCCAACCTACAGCAAGATCTGCAGGAGCTGATTTTAAAATGGAGGCAATATCAGTTCGTTTACACTGCTGATATCGAAAAAATGTATCGACAGATAATGGTACATCCTGAAGATCAGTCGTATCAGAAGATATTATGGAGAGACTCACCATACCAGCCTATTCAAACGAACCAACTTACAACCATAACTTACGGCACAAAGCCTGCACTATTTTTGGCTATGATGTGCTTAAAACAACTAGCTGCCGAGGAAAAACAAAATTTCCCAGATGCAGCAAAGACATTAGAAGAGTGCTTCTATATGGATGACTACTGTGGGGAAGCAGATACTATGGAACGTTCAAAGTTAAAATTTGTTAAAATTTGTATTTGTTTAAGCACAGTGGTTTTGTTTATTTTGTGACACTCTAGCACTTTAGACTATTTATATTGCTGTGCCCTAGCAGGGTTCATGTATGAAACCTTTATACTTGTAAAAACTTTGTAAACTACATGAATGCAATAAATTATTATGATTATGATTATGAACAAGCCAAACAGCTTAAATCTGATCTGATAAAACTACTTAGCAAGGGTGGTTTTAATTTACGAAAATGGGCCACAAATGAACCAAAATTACTCGCTGATTTAGAAAAAGATTTGTGGAACCAGCAAATCTATGAGGTTAAACAGTCAGACTCAACGAAGACATTGGCGCTAGGATGGAATCCGCAACAGGACAAATTCATCTTGGACTACGAATACCTACTGCAAAGGCAGGCCGTCAACCCTATCTCACATTACAGGAACTCCGTCGCGCAAAACTGATGATTATTAAAAGTGTGCAACATATGGAGTTTTCCAATGACATCAGTCACTTACTTAAGAATGGAAACGTGCATTCGAAAAGTAAACTTTTACCATTACACCCAATCATGGACCAAGATGGTATTCTGCGGGTAGGGGGCAGATTAAGAAATGCACAAATAAGTTCAGAGATGAAACATCCAATCATATTACCACACAACCATCGACTTACCACGCTAATAATACAATACGCTCATGAGCTAACCTACCACGGCGGAACACGCCTTACTTTGTCAAACATTCGACAAAATTATTGGATAATCAGCTGATATTCGGCTACAAAGAAAGTCATACGTCAGTGTGTTACATGCAAGAAGCAAGAGCCCATCCAACAATATCAGCTCATGGGTGATCTACCATCATCAAGAGTGAACCCTGAAAGCGCTTTCTATCATTGTGGCGTCGACTACACAGGCTTTGTGGAAGTGAAAGCAAACAAAGGGCGCGGGATAAAAACGAACAAAGGCTACATAGCGATTTTTGTATGTATGGTGACCAAGGCTGTGCATCTAGAACTCGTCTCAGATTTAACCAGCTCAGCATTCTTAGCCGCAATAAACAGAATGGCAGCACGACGCGGAGCTCCACGTCATATCTACAGTGACAATGGAACTAATTTTGTTGGAGCCAACAGAATGCTGCAAGAAGAATACGACCATCTTCAAAAAGTTTTCAATGAGTCATTCTTTAGAGAGATAACAGAGCTACAAATTGAATGGCACTTCAACGCCCCTTCTTGGCCTCATGCGGGAGGACTTTGGGAAAGAGCCGTGTGAAGCCTCAAACACCACCTCAAACGCGTGATCGGACAACAAAAACTTACGTTTGAAGAATACACCACACTGTTATCAAAACTGGAAGCTTGCCTGAACTCACGATCATAGAGACAGACCTTCAGAGCATCTACAAGCTACTGAGAACAAAAGCTCGGGTCACAGAAAAATACATTATTTTCGAAATTACATTCCCCCTCATAGCAAGAGAAAGTTTTCAATTATACAGAATAATACCAGTCCCTCAACAAACCAACTACAGTATGATCACATAACACCAATATCGGAATTCGTCGCAGTAAACTTGAAAAAGGATGCTTATTTCGTTACAACTATACATGAACTTGACACATGTCTGTACCACGGAGAATCTTTCATATGTGAGATCTTCAAACCAATCCTAAATTTAAAAAATGACGATAACTTTTGCGAAACGAGCCCAATAAACCAAAGGTGCAAAACAGAAAGAACAGCGTGCCAAAACAGATGGGTAGAATTACACTCAACGTCACAATATTTATATTTTTGCTGCGACACATATTCGATTAAAATCATATGCGACGATCAAGTTACCGTACGCCAGCTGACCCGTGCAGGGGTCATTAGCATGACTCAGAAATGCTTTATTAAAAGTAAAGATTTCACCCTATATTCATTACAACAGCAATCAAACCAATTACAATTTTCACCAAATATGCTCGTACCAGAGCTAGACCAAATAAACCATATTGTGAACATTACAATACCAATGGAAACAGCACTCCCCGAGGAAATGAGTCTGAATAGATCTCTATCCATTCTTGGAGAACAGATTAAAATGCTGAAAACCACCAAAGCAGAGGTCGATGGCGTATCAGTTCATGACATTCACCAGTACACCATCGTCTACATACTGCTGGGAGTTGTACTATGCGCGGCAGCAGTCTGGATCTGGAATAGAGCGAGTTGCTGCTCGCATTCTGCGGCCAGCCGGGTGCAGCCTCACCACAGACAGGAGTCTGTGGCGACTACTTCGGAGCCAACCAGAGTACATAGTAAAGTGCAACCGCGAAATCATAGTACCGCTGACCGTCAGCAAAGTGAGAGTGAACATATAGGTTTAAGTGCATATTTCGCCAGACGATGGCCCAGTGCTATGCGTAGTGCGGGTAAAAAGGAAAGGGCTACGTTGCCTATAGTGCGTAAAGAACGTGTGCTTACAGTGGAAGACTCATTAGTTTAAATAATTCATGTTTTTTAAGGACAACCATAATTTATAATTTTACCATTGTTAACCTTTTTATAATTTTACTTTTGTTTACCATTTCTTGTTTAGTTTTTACCATTTTTTGTATATTAATATGACTAAGATGATTAATGATGAGTATTATACCCTCTCCTTATCACATCTTGTGCTGGGGAATATGTTCGGTACAATATATGCAACCGAACAGCTCAGCACTATTGCCTGCGTGCATTTCCATAAATGCATGTATCGCAACTAGCGTCAGTTAGTGCGTGTTCGGATACCAATCGCGTAACTCGAATCAAACCATCTTAGTGCTACCTTAGCTTAGTTTAACCATTTACCATTATTTTAACCATTTACTAGTATTCAATATAACTTTTAAAACCATTATTGCGTATCATTAAACCAGTGATCGTTCTAGCTCGTTCCCGCCAAAACTATTGTTTTATTCTTAAGTCATACTTGTACGAGTAGTTCTATGTGGACCATTGTGTGTGGGCCATGGCGGCCGTTTGGTGGCTATGCAAACCAGCCCACCTCCCTCCAGAAGTTAATTAGGGCTCCTGGTCTTCTCAGAAAATCTGTGGAGGATCTGGGTGACCCGAGGGTTTTTGTTCTTATCTGGGTGATACCAGTACATTCAAAGAGCACGTGCGCGACGGTTACCCCAGCCTCCATGTACGCCCTGCACAGAGGACTTTCCGTCATGCCTATTGTGTGGAAGTGTTTGTTAAGTGCGCAGTGTCCCCAGATGGTCCCCGTCACTAGGCGTAAGCCATTCCTGTCTAGGCATAATAGACGCCTGGTAAGCCTACCATCGAGGGATGACAAAGCTTCATTGCCTTCACCCCGGTGTCGAAGTCCACCAGTTCTCCGCTTGTGTCAGGGTGAATTCCTGTAGCCACCTGCGTATTTGGTAGAAGGGGTTGGGTACAACAGATTCAGGTCCATAGACCACCGTACTGGATCCTCGTCTCGCAAGCTTGTCAGCGTCATTTTCCAGGGATCCGCTGTATTCCTTTATCCATTGCAATGTCACTGTGTTGCGACTAGATACAGTTATTTGTTCTAGTGCGTTGTGTCATTCTAGTATTAGTTTCAATGTTTTTTTTTTTGATAAGATTGGATGACTGAGGCGCTGTAGGAGAATATACGTACGTGGGTGTCCGTAACCATTCTGGCTTCCAGGGCGTGGACCGCTTGTATGATGCCCAGAAACTCCGCCTGATAGACGGTGTAAAATCCTCCTAGCGGTCTGGAAATATTTATGTTGAGATCGTGTGAGAAGACTCCGACTCTGGTACCGGAGTCAGTCTTCAATCCGTCGGTTTATACTCTCATCTCTTTTGGGCCTGAGTATTGACATCGTTCTTCTGTAAGTATTATGTAGTAGTGCCTACGAAAGTGGTGTGTTTTTGGGGCTTTGTCACATGGTGATGCTAACATTGGTCTTCGCTTGATTGCCTCTTCCTTTATGCGTGTGTGCTTAACTCTGGAGTATTAACTTAGGATGCTTGCTCACGATCAGGTGCAGAGGTGGCAGTCCTAACATTGCCTGTAGGGCTGCAGTGGGTGTGGTTCTCATACTGCTAGTGATTGCAATGCAAGCGAACCACTGCAGTTTTTCGAGATCTCTTTGGGCTGTGCTCAGGACACTGGGCCACCTGATTGTATTAGTAGTTTAAGTGATACTGTTGTAAGCGTGTAAGATCTCCCATATATTAAGTGTCGTTATAGCCATACCTATTATTGGAATCAAATAAAACAGCTCACAATATAAGGACCCATTAATATTAATCCTAATTTTTATCCGTGGGGCTAGGCAACTGGGCTTATCTCAGTTGTAAACGACCCTTTGTGCCTATTTTACGCTATTGCTAATAGAATGCACGTGTCACAATGATAAGACCCATTAATATTAATGATAATTTTTATCCGTGATGCTCATGATCCGACCCTTTGTGCGTATTGGCCTTGATTGTTCTGTCTTCTGCTTGATATGGAGAGAAGTGGAAATTTATATATTTTTCCTACTCCACCTTTATTCTTTCCAAGACAGATCCAAGACAGTTAAATTAATTCTCCAGGACTTCGTCGACCTTCTTTGCCTCGGCGCTTTTTTGGTGGACGCCACTGTTGATTCTGGCTTACAGGAGTTGCAGTGGTTTGGGAATAGTGCGGTGGGATTGTCCCCAAAAAAAGTTTTGTTATAGATTAAACTGTTTTTTGTGGCATCAAATGAAATCGTTTTATTACGACACGCCACTTATATAAATATTTTTTCATAGTATGTTGTTCTTCAGCAAATATGTGCCTAGGTTCCATCCATTTATCTCGAAATCTATGTAAGTCGACTAACAAGGTTGCGGGCTCGAGGTAATTGTATGACAAACGATATCCCCCGTAGCTTGTAGTTGCAAGTTTTTTTTTATATAAACCGTCAGTTGCGCGTGAAATTAGCACGCCTGTGATATTGCTTATCATGTAAAATACTCAGTTACGGTTTATTTTTTATCGTACTTTGAAACATGTGCTACTACAATTACGCAATATGCAACGCAATACGAAATTGTGTATTGTATACATAATTTCGCAATGTAAAGGCTTTGTGATTACACAAATAAAAAACGCACTATTGATTGGTTTTTCTGTTAGTCTATTCGATCATAATTATGGAGCTGGTGTTCAAATATTTTTTTTTATTCAAATATAAAACGAGTAAAATTCGAACTTACTCTTTCTCAGCGGTTCGAGAGGCTGGCAAGCGATTGGGAAAATAAATAGTGGCTCTAGATAAAGTGTTTTTTTATTGAAACAATCCCACCGCGCTACTCCCAAACTCAACAAAATCAAAAAAAAAACAATAATTTTTATTTCACATAGGCCTACATGGGCACTTATAAAACGTCGACAATGTGCACGGTTCGGGTTGGTCGATTCCTATGGAGAAGAACCGGCAAGAAAATCCATGGTTACTCTTTTAAAAAATTGTTTGGTTTTACAATATTTCCATGTTACAGCAGTACTTAGATGAGGGGACAACGCAGGCCCGATAATAAGTCGTAAGAAACTAAAACAAGAAATGATTATATAATAAATAAACAAAAGATTAAAAAAGTAACACGAGATAAAATGTTAACAATCTAGAAATCTAGAAGGCCTACAATGTTCACACATTTACAAACCAATCGGTAAAATAATCTATACAAAGTATAACAAGACTAAATTTAACATGTGGCACAAATGTTGTTATCAGTGCTGTAACTATTCTTAGCAAAGGGCTATAAAGATAATTGAAAACCATTGTAAAAAGTCTTATTAAATGAAGAAAAATTAGATTGAGAATAGTTAGAGACATCCACATATTTGTGCCGTTTATGAGTTACCAGGGAAGCCGCATGTGCAGAAGGAGCTAAAACCAAATATTTTTATCTTCAACGTAGTCCTTGATTTTATAATATGCTTTTTTAATAAGGACACGTTTGATGTGATTTTTGAACTTTATATCGGTCAGTTCTATAAATGACTTTGGCAACTTGTTATAAAAGCGTATACTGTTTATAAGAAAAGACTTGCTAGTTTTCGTGAATCTGAATTTAGGTAATACAATTTCGTGTTTACTCCGTGTATTTAAATTATGGAAGTCGCTTCTAGTTTTGAAAAGACCTCGATTTTTGCGGAAATACAAAATACATTCTAAAATATAAAGTGAAGGTAGAGTCAGTATATCGATCTCTTTAAATTTTTTCAACAGTGGCGACCACCAGAAAAACGCCGAAGCAATGGAGCTCGGCGAATTCTCGAAGAATAAATTTAACTGTCTTGGATTCCGCAACGAAATTAATCAGAAAAGAATAACGGAAGAGTAGGAAAAACATACATAATTTCCACTTCCCTCCATATCAAGCAGAAGACAGAACAATCAAGGCCAATACGCACAAAGGGTCGGATCATGAGCATCACGGATAAAAATTATCATTAATATTAATGGGTCTTATCATTGTGACACGTGCATTCTATTAGCAACTACATTTCATTTCATTAGCAACTACATTTCATTACATTTCATTACATTCTATTAGCAACTACATTTCATTACATTTCATTTCATCATTCTAAAGCAACAACAAAATACTAACAACTTAAACAAGCAATCCGATTTTAACTCAATATTACAAAAAATATGAAAAAATTCTAAAGAAGACAGTAACAACAGCAAAAAAATTACACTACAAAAATAAAATGACTGAATCTAATAATAAAGTTAAGACAATGTGGAGCATAGTGAATGAACGTACGAATAAAAAAATTGCAAGTGAGAAATGTAACATAACCCTACAAACAAATAATGGCATAACTTCTGACCCCAAAGATGTAGCAAACGTATTTAATGATTTTTTTGCTTCTATCGGGGAGGCTACGAATAACTTGACCGGCAAACCGAAAGGATCTCCAGTTGTATGCCCTATAGAGAATTCAATTTTTCTCAGCCCAATTGATCCTTACGAGGTGAACAAATTAATAAAAAACTTGAAGAATAAAAAAAGTCACGGCATTGATGAACTTCCACCTACCTTATTAAGACAATGTGCAGATGAATTAACCTTGAAGCGGTATAGGGTTGCAATAAATAAGCAAACACACAGCTTACGGAAAGGAAGAAATATATTGTCCAAATGGTATATAAAGTTCACAGGACACAGATAATATGAAGAAGGCGAAATGAAGAGCACAGAAAGAAAGCGATAGGCAAAGTTAGCAGTTCCACACTATGTGGTATCCACATCTAGGCACATGCCTTAAACACTAGGTAGGTATCTATGTTCGAACGTTTACCGGGTACCTTTTTAATTTAATGCTATAACAAAACTTATATAATATTAGATTTAAGTATGTAAAGTATATAGTTATATAAGTAATGTATAAATTATGTAAATACTACTATTTATTTGATTGTTTATACAATATTGACTTAATTAACTGTAAATAACTTATGATTAATATAAATTGAAGAAGTAGCTACGCTACACCACCCCCCTCCAGAGACCGTCCTACGGGCGATAATAGTCTGGGAATCTCACTCTGCGGCCAGAACGTGTTACTCTGACCATGCTCTCACCGGCAGCGGCTGCGCCAGGTAAGTCATCGTCACTTGTATTCCGAGTGGGAGTATGAGTGCAAGTTTGGGTTGAGTTAGTGATTGGGGCGTGTGTGTGAGTTGAAGTGTGAGGTTGTGAGGATTGTCTTGATTGTGTTGTGGTATCAGGATCAATTCAATTCAATTTATTGCAAAAATATATCATTAATACAACCAAACTTACATAGTTACATTGTTGGTGCACATTACAATAACAAAGGCGGGTATGTTTGGTTGCCCGAGTATGATTCGCACTGTCCTCCGTACTAGTTTAAACTGTCTCACGGTAGGACAATCAAAGGAAAATAGATCACGCAGTATGTAGGCAGGTTTTATTCTGTCGATCGATACGGTGACCATCTACCTTTCACCAATAGCTTGAATGCTTTGTCTCCACGTTGTATGACCTCATAAGGACCAGTGTAGGCAGGCTTCAGTGCTCCGGCCACAGTGTCATCACGAAGGAAAACGTGTGTTGATGTGGCCAAATCCTTATAAACAAAGGGTGAGCGACGTCCACTATGTCGTGACGCTGGAGTAGGTTGCAAATTATTTGCAAAGCTCCGTAGGCACGCAATGTAACTGGTGACATCTGGGTCTCCTTGGTCCTCTGGGCTGAAAAAGTCTCCTGGTAAGCGGAGTGATTCGCCATACACCAGTTCAGCAGGCGTTGACTTAATGTCCTCCTTGAAGGTGCTACGTACACCTAATAGTACCAGGGGAAGGGACTCGACCCAGCTGCTGTCAGCGTGACAGGTTATAGCGGCTTTAAGCTGCCGATGAAACCTCTCCACCAGCCCATTAGAGGCTGGATGATAGGCCGTTGTCCTTTTATGTTGAAAACCGGATATTCGTGATAAGTGGCAAAACAAGGCCGATTCGAATTGTCCCCCACGGTCTGTAACTACGGTCGTGGGGCAGCCGAAACGGAATATCCAGCCACTAAGGAGGGCTTTTGCTACCGTCTCTGCTGTAATATCCTGTAAGGGTATTGCCTCAGGCCATCGCGTAAATCGATCGATTGCTGTGAGGCAATACCGGTATCCTTGCGATAGTGGCAGGGGACCAACGAGATCAATATGTAGGTCCCTGAACCTAGCGCGGGGAAGCTTGTACGTGCCCAACGGTGCTGACACATGTCTATGAACCTTTGCCCTTTGGCATGCTAGGCAAGTACGCGTCCATTCCCTGCAATCCTTTCTAACACTAGGCCATACATAGCGGTCGGTGATGAGTCGGATGCTGGCGTTGGCACCGGGATGGCTAAGAGAGTGAAGGCTCTCAAAGACCTGTCGACGTAACTCCTGCGTCACATATGGTCGAGGCGTGGTGTCACTTACATCGCAAAACAGCTCTGTATGTGTGCCAGGTAGCTTGACCTTCTCCAAGTGTAGGGAGCTATTGCCATTCAAAAGTTGTTTCAGTTCAGGGTCGGTTTTTTGTGCGGTTGCTAGCTTTTGCAGATCGAGAGGTAGGACGATCTCATCGATACGAGATAGAGTATCAGCAACCACATTGTCCTTCCCTGAAATGTGCCGAATGTCAGTACAAAATTGTGAAATGTAATCTAAGTGGCGAAATTGCCTGGGAGAGCAGTTCTCTTTCCTGGAATGAAATGCGAATGTAAGTGGCTTGTGATCGGTATATATCACAAAGTCACGTGCCTCGATCATATGACGGAAGTGCTTGACCGCCTCATAGATCGCCAAGAGCTCGCGATCATATGGGGAATATTTGGTCTGCGAGGGAGTTAGCTTACGTGAGAAAAAAGCTAGAGGCTGCCACGTACTATCCTTTAACTGCTGGAGCACGCCACCCATGGCTACGTCCGAAGCGTCTGTGACCAAAGCAAGTTTTGCTTCACAGTCTGGGTGAGCGAGCATGGCAGCTTGTGACAGACCCTGTTTGCACGCCTGGAAGGCTTCCTGTTCCCGTGACGTGAAATGTACGGGATGGGAACCCTTCACTGATCCTGTCAAAAGTGCGTTCAACGGTGTTTGGTGAGTGGCAGCGTCGGGAATGAACCTGCGGTAAAAGTTTATCATTCCGAGGAACCTGCGCAGCTCCCTGACCGTTTTTGGTACGGGGAAATTGTTGATAGCCAGTACTTTGCCTGGCAAGGGCCTGGTGCCATTCACCGAAATGCTGTAACCCAGGAAGGTTACCTCGGAGGCTCCAAACACGCATTTTGCTGTGTTAATGACCATGCCATACTCCGTCAACCTGGTGAATATTTGGTGCAGGTGGTCTATGTGTGTCGCCTGGTCTTTCGAAAAGACCAAAATGTCGTCGACGTAAGGGTAGGCAAAATCTAGGCCACGCAGCATTTCATCAACGAAGCGTTGAAATGTCTGTCCGGCATTACGAAGTCCAAATGTCATGTAAGGAAATTCGTATAAGCCGAACGGCGTTGTTATGGCGGTCTTCTCGATGTCACCAGGATTGACAGGAATCTGGTTATATGCTTTCACCAGGTCTATTGTCGAGAAGACGGTGCACCCTGTAAGGTTGTGGGAAAAGTCCTGGATATGGCGTATGGGATACCTGTCCGGGATCGTCCTAGCGTTGAGCATTCGGAAATCACCACACGGGCGCCAGCTGTTGTCCCGCTTAAGAGCGAGATGAAGCGGAGAGGCCCATGGTGATTCTGATGGCCGACACGTACCTATCTGTAACATAGCTTCAAATTCTGCTTTAGCAACCTTTAACCTATCTGGCGCTAGCCTGCGTGGTGTGCTAGATACTGGTGGTCCTGGTGTAGTTCGTATGTGGTGCATTATGTTATGTTTTGGTGTACGGTGCATACCTGAAGGTCGAGTGATGTCAGGGTATTTTGCTAGTATAGCATGGTATACAGTATCACTTTTGCTACCCAACGTTACCTTTACCGAAGATACATCGTCAGAAAAACTCGCGACCGAAGCCGCGGTGGTGAGCATAGTATTATTGTCTATTAAACATTTATTACGTACATCTACAATCAAATTATAATGCGATAAAAAGTCTACACCTATTATGGCCCGCGTTACATCTGCTATAATAAATCGCCAAGCGAAGTCGCGGCGCAAGTTTATATTGAGAACTAAGTGGGCATATCCATAAGTATTTATTACTGAACCATTAGCGGCAAACAGTTGATAGTTCGTTTGGCTTTGTTTACCTTTCGCTAAGGATCGAGGGAATACACAAATATCACTGCCTGTATCTATTAAAAACTGCACTTTTGTCCGCTGGTCGGTTATAAACAAGCGACCGGGATTTGGGCAGGCGTCGGTCGCCATGACGGACTGCCCTATTCGTTTCCCTTAGGCTTATAATCACACGGTTTTTTACAGCTACCTGCTTTCTCACCAAATTTTGCGTGGTACCAACACAGTGGGTATTTTCGGTAGTTAGACTGGGAGCGGCTCGAACGGGAATTGCTGCGATCACGACTTTCGGATCTGATTCTTCGGCACTTCGACCGTGACATTCTGTCCAGCTTGGTTGTCAGCTTCTGCACCTGGCGTGTGAGTTCCGCTACTTGACAGCTCAACTCTGGGGCAGGCCCTGATGTTGTGGCTGCTGCTACTTGCGGGCTGGGGGCTGCGATGTCGTGGATGCGATCAGCCAGCTCTGCGACCTCTTCTAGCGTAGCCTTTGACTGCAAGGCTACAATGGCCTGGATATTATTCGGCAGGCGGCTGGACCACATGGTGCGTAGAAAGTCCTCCGGGACATCTGGCCCTGCAAGATGCAGGATATGGCGCAAGAATTGAGAGGGCTTTCGGTCGCCCAGCTCCTCATGCGTGATCAGCTGTAGTATCTTCTTCTCCTTTGACACAGAGAGTCGCCTGATGAGTTCCGACTTCAGTCGCTCGTACTTATTGGGTGCCGGAGGGCCGGCTATGATGTCCTCCACCTCAGATGCGTAAATTGGATCCAACTGCCCCATAGCATGATGGAATTTGGTGGAATCGGCAGTTATGTTGGCCAGAAAAAATTGGCTTTCCAACTGGTGAAACCACAAAGCCGGTTTCTCCGGGTAAAAAGGAGGTACTCGTATGCCAACTCGCTGGATGTCATGCGATGTGCTAGGTGGCACGTAGGCGGCGCCATCTTGTGTGTCTTTCGGCTCGGTCAACATTTTTCATGTTCGTCGGGGTCACCAATGAAGCGGTATAGGGTTGCAATAAATAAGCAAACACACAGCTTACGGAAAGGAAGAAATATATTGTCCAAATAGTATATAAAGTTCACAGGACACAGATAATATGAAGAAGGCGAAATGAAGAGCACAGAAAGAAAGCGATAGGCAAAGTTAGCAGTTCCACACTATGTGGTATCCACATCTAGGCACATGCCTTAAACACTAGGTAGGTATCTATGTTCGAACGTTTACCGGGTACTAGTGAGAGCGGCGTGCGCTTACGGCCACTGAAGATTCTTGACTGGTCATCGTTGCGAGCGCCGCGAGTTAGAAAGGGATAGCTAGACAAGGCGCGGGCGCTCGCTCTAGTAACCGGTTTGCATTCCACATAGCTGCATAAAAAGTAACTAATAACAAAATTATCTGTTTGTACTGATGTCTTAATTTTTAATTTAATGCAATAACAAAACTTATATAATATTAGATTTAAGTATGTAAAGTATATAGTTATATAAGTAATGTATAAATTATGTAAATACTACTATTTATTTGATTGTTTATACAATATTGACTTAATTAACTGTAAATAACTTATGATTAATATAAATTGAAGAAGTGTAGCTACGCTACAACCTTACCATTCTATAAATTATTAAACCAATCATTTGAAGAAGGAGCTTTTCCTGATCTCTTAAAAAAAGCTCTTATAAAACCTATCCATAAAAAAAAACAAAAAACTGATCCGAATAATTACCGCCCTATTGCCCTCTTACCGACAGCTTCTAAATTATTCGAAAAAGCCATGTGTAATAGAGTATATGCGTTTTGTGAAAAATATCATATATTTAACGATTGTCAAAATGGTTTCCGGAAAAACCGTTCCACTACCTTGGCCGTTTACAAATATATTCAGAAAGCCCTTTGTCCCGGTCTCTAGAACTACCTCTTACCTTTTCCACCTAACCTAGGCATAGGTTCCTAGGAGGAGAGTAAATGAAAAACAGGTAGGTAGAAAATTCGGAACATTTATATTAATAAAAAAGTTTAGCTCAGTAGGTGGGTCGATTTAGTAGGTTAAGGCCTATACAGCGATTACAACTTCCCCCACTGGTCCAGCACTTTCCTGACGTCACTGCCCACTGCTGGAGATGAGTGCTCGCGTGTCGATCGCCAGGTCTCTCAGGATGCAGGTGCAGCTATAGGTGGGCTGACTCGCTACTGTCCACCGCGGGGAAGCGAGCAGGATAAGGGTGATCCTTGAACCCCAAATGGGGTTTTCCAAATCACCCACACAATAATTATGTATATAAATAAAATGGTCGAGGGAACGGTAGTGACGCCGTTAATAGGATAAATATCGCGATGACGACCGTTTCTTTCTTTTAACGGGTTTGTCCGTATCAGAGATCGCCATAAATATTGACGTGCGTTCGCCTTGACACCAAGAATCAATCTCCGCGACCGCGACGTGGAATCATTCTGTCGTGAATCAACAACATGAACGATGCGCCTGCGCCGAGAACAAAGGAACTGTCTCTGGGTGCCTTATATATCGCTTATTTGAATACGAACGTGTTGATAAATTGTAGCTATGCGGAATTCTGATTTGGTGCGTTCATTATTAGTTTCTTTTTGTTTTGTTTTTTTTTCAGTATTGTAAATAGTTACTTTCCTAATTTGTAAATAATGTAGATAAATGTAAATAATTGATTAATTTTATATTTCTTTTCTATATTATTAATTAAAACTAAGACATGTAACAATTAATGTTACACCTTGATATTATTAACGATAAAAAATACGCGATAGGACTTCTGCTGGATATGACTAAAGCATACGATAAAGTACAATTTGAAATATTATTAAATAAACTATATAGTATAGGACTCCGTGGCAAATGTTATGACTGGTTTGTATCTTATTTGAAACATAGGGAACAAATAGTTGAAATCGAACATTACAACAACAGAAATAATGAAATAGAATTAATCAGATCTTGTCAGATCTGATTAATTCTATTAATTCTATTGCAAAGAAATCACCGCCTCAATCCCACAAGGAAGCGTAATTGGGTGCTTCTTGTTTCTTGTTTACGTAAACGACCTACCTAATAATATAAATGAGCCGTGTGTTCTGTTTGCGGATGACATATCTATACTTACCTCATGTGAAAATAACATCAATTTAAATGATAAATTGAATTCCATACTGGATTCTACAATAAATTGGATGACTGAACACAACCTAGAAATTAACTTCAATAAAACTAAAATAATTTCATTCCACCCTCGCCAAAAGATACCAATAAATATAAACTTTAGCTTTAAAAATAATAAATTAGAAGTAGTTGATAATTTCACCCTACTAGGCCTAAACATTGATACACACATAAATTGGAAGTCACACATTCAGAAAGTTAGAGCAAAAATATCTAAATTCTCATACGCCCTCCGTGAGATCAAAAAAACTACAGACTTAAAAACTGCACTAGTAACGTACTACGCGTACGCCTACGCATGGCTCAAATACGGTGTCATCTTATGGGGCAACAGCACTGATGCACCCACGCTATTTACCCTACAAAAAAAACTAATAAGAATCTTAGTAAATATTGAAGTCACCGATAGCTGTAAACCCCACTTTCAGGAACTAAAGATTTTATCCTTACCCTGTCTTTATATATTTGAAGTTTGTAAGTTTGTGCGTATGTACTCAGAATTCTTTACAAAAAGAGAGGACATACAAGATAAAATTAATTTAAGACATAAAAATAGACTAAACTTACCACAATCGCGACTAAACATGCATTCCAGTGGTACCTTTGTCATGTCCATCAAAATCTATAATAAGTTACCCGAAATAATAAAGAATTCTAACACATATAATATCTTTATCAATAAATTAAAGCTCTTCCTCGTAAGCAAATGCTACTATAGCATAAACGAATACCTAAATGATAAATTATAAGGAACTTATAACTATCTTTTTGTACCTATACTCGTAAATATTCACTATTAAAGACGCCTGCCGACCCATATATGCAATATATATTATCATTTTTTTTTTTTAAATAATCATGGAGTATCCAATAAATAAATAACTTACCTTATGAAAATACATATTAATTACGTAATAAATAAAAATGTTGATTATTAAATAAAATAAATAATAATGATTAAATAAAACTAATATTAATTGTAATTAAAAAATAACTTACCAATAATACAATTAATTTATCACATTAAACACTCAGTGTCCTTCCTCCTCTCTCCTACTTTATATATGCTGTGCCCGACAGGGTCCATAATTGTGACTTATATAATTATTTTCCTACCAACTATGTATATACATTATGGTACGCAATAAAAAATTGAGAATTGAAAAATTGTGAATAGCGATGGCGATGGTCGAAATGCCTAAATTTGATGGATTGATCACGTGACATTTCGATAGCGCTTGGCATTCCCATACATTTTTCCGTCTTTCCAATCGCTATGGCGACGCTTTCCTTCATAAAATGTAACTACCCTAGAGCCTTGGGATAAGCGCTATCGAAATTTCACGTGATTACATTTGGCATTTCGACCATCGCCATCGTTGATAGAATGACATTTTGTCGTAAGTTTTCGAGGCTTAAGACGAAGTATCAGGCCTTGGAAAGACTTACTGCTTGTGATTGTAAGACAGAAAAGTTACGTGACCCAAAATAAAACATAATGAGGTGTGAAAATGTAATAACTTGTAATAAATATATCTTGTAAAGATTTTTCTGTTCAACATTCAAAAGCCCTATGCTCCCAATATATTTTATGGCACATTTTAGACGTTCATGTTGAAATTATTTCTAAGAGACACCTCTTATATTTAATAAGGCACAAATTGAAAGGACATGGCCAGATTCTGCTCTACGAATCAATTCAGAATACGTAATGTACAGCAGTTATTAATATGTAAAGATTACTTGTAAAATAAATTGAAATTAATGGCAACAATTACATTACTCTAGAACAGGCGACAAAAATCTGTGCAATGCATTTGTATACACGATACACGAATAAGACAAACACTGTTCCTGAAGTACGCCTGAAGGTCAGATTAAAAAAAAAAAAAAAAACATATATAACTGCATGAATCGTATTGCTAAGATAAATACCTCTAAAATAAAATATTAGGTCTTACGAATATTGCAGATACCATTATTCAAGCTACCGCGTGTCACCATAATGCTGAATGCATCGACAATATATTGCAGTGTGTATCCGAACGTCCTAGTCATTATGACGTTTCTACGCGTGCGCACTGCACTGGTGCAGTCTAATCTGTGGTGCAGTCTTGCGTTGATCATATCACGTGTTCTTGTTTGTTATTCTGTTGGATATTTTAGCTTAACCCCACGCTATCGTTTATCGGCCTTTCGTTTACGCTTCTTCGTGAATATTAGTGCTGTGCTTACTGGACTTGTTTGTTTACCATTTGGATTCCGATGCTCACGAGTCACGATTTCACGATATCAAGGTGTCTGAATTGTAGTGTGGCCACTACTCGAATGCGAAGGCATATTGTAACATGTTTAACACCGCAGTTACAAAATACAGATAAAGACTTAGTAACAGTTCTATTTTAGTGTTTTGTTGCATATCCAATCTTATATTTTGTGCTAAGTCGCTATGAGGATGTATGATTTATAATAGTCATAATATCTCTGTAATATAATCAAACGACAAGCTCTTCTTCGCTTTCGCGGCTTGCCTTAACACGATATTTCAAAGGACAGACTATTTCCTACTTAGATCAATTTAATTACGTTATTGGTATTCTGCTTTTTGATTGTTTCTTCACTAGCCGACTGTCGAAGCGTAATTCTATGAAAATGCTTGGAACGCCGGCAGTGAGAGTGTTTCATACATTTTCTATTTTCATAAATTCTGAAAGGCGCTCAATTACTCATTTGTTACTGTCATTGTCAACTGTCACTGTCAACTATCACACATGCCACCTAACGACATCATTGCTATTCAAAATCATTTGGCATTTTTTTTGTTTCCTTGTTAGAGTGTCTTTAGCTTCTTCTATGATCATAAAACTTAAACTATTGTAAAGCCATACCTTTAAGCTTTAATACGACATACTGTATGTCAATGTACATGCATATTTTTTGTTAGGGCACAGCTCTATACAAATTCTGGCCATGTCCTTTTGGAAGCGTTTTTTATTCAATTTATTTTGTAATTTTCTTCACAATTATTGTTTGGCGTTGATTTGATGAAAATGAGAGATGGTAGAAATATTTTGAGGAAATTGTTAGCGTGTTATTGAAAGATGGATATCTGGTCTTTTGTGGACAGGAATGTCCTCACTTTTTCGTCTACAAAAGTAATTGAATTTTGCGGAAATAATTTTAACTATTTAGATTTGATTTATGACTTCGAGAGATGCCCGAGATAAAATCTAACAATGTTGTCTGATCTAAAAAACGTTGTTATGATTAAAAAAATACCACATAAGCCGTAAATTAACAAATATAATATCAAATAGTAATCAATGACGTACATAACATTCACAAAGATTCTTTCGCTTGAATAGTTCTAATAACTCAGGGTCAAGCATTTTATTTACAATGTTGGAGACTCTGCAATCGTACGGTGCTAAAGCATGGTCAGAATCTATGTGGAAAACCTTGACTGGCTGCTTAGTAAACTTCGATAAGTTATAATCATCTGGTAGATCTTCTACGTCTGGGTGTGGAATACCTTTTATTAGCACGACCTCTGATTTTAGCTTCAAATCAGGTTTATACTCTTTTGCCAACAAGATTCTTTTATAAGCTGACTCCAAAATAGTTCGTCTATGTTCCATTGAAAAATGAACCAGTCCTCGAAGTTTGTTCATACAAATTTCAATTTTGTCTGACCAGTTGTTTGCATTTTCTAGTTCTTTTTCTAGTTCAGTTCCTTCGTGCTCAGTCATGCGTTGGAACATGTGAACTAATACAGCGTTTTGTAGCTGTGCTTCAGTTGTGTCACCTATATAGGCTTTGAGTTGTGATTTTAACGCGTCTGGGCTGCTATCTAAGCAATATACTACTCCAGTGCGTCCTGTAACATGTAAAATAACGTCTTAGTGGTCAAATCACAAAAGTTATGTTAAAATATGATAGTGTATGAGCATTGCTCTTTCTTCATTCTTTCAACTTTTCGGGAGTTAGATCTTTATCTTAGAAATAATATCGAAGGCATCTAAATTGCAAGCGTTACTAAAGTAGTATCACATTTAAAGTAATACAAGTACCTTCAACTTCTAAAAGTTTGGCGACTTCCAATGCTACATTAACTCCAAATGAATATCCCAAAATGTAGAATTTTTCTGGTATCACTAGGTGTGATTTGATATGCTGTGAAAATAAACAAAATAATTCATAACAAGCAAAACGTAAGAAGCTGTTAAATATTGTTGCTTAATTCGTGAAATATAGATGGGGAGGTCACATAATGTTATTCGGCACCAGTATTACTCACATTTGCCAAGGTTTGAGCCATCTCTGGTATACTATCACAGATAACGTCGGGTCCCAGTTGTAATGTTGCAGCCCGTATCTTTAGTCGTTCAGCGATAGATTCAAATACTTGGTGACGTCCGTCAAAACCCGGTATAATCATTAAGTGATTATCACTTCTGTCTATATATCCAGTTTCCTGTTAGAGAATGATTATTATAGATGTAGCTCATATAACATTATAATTTCAGAGAACTAACATTGATAGTACTAAATTTATACCTATATTAATATTCTAAAGATGAAATATTTGTATTTTTGTATGTAAAGAATAAACTTAAAAACTACTGGACTGATCTCAAAAACTCTTTCACCGTTGGGAAGCTACACTATCCCCGGGTGAAAGGCGACGAACTGAAGAGGAATCCTGAGGCTGCTCGTCAGGGATTTTGCTGATAAGCCAAAGCCAAGCTTTTTGTAGCGGCCTAGACGTGGTCGCCACCGTCTGACGGCTGACTATCTCCCCGTGATAGCGCAGTATGCATGAGCATTTCTCAACGCAAAAAAAAAACCAGTAACTTTTGACGACACGGTTGGCGTAGTGGTTTAGCGATCGGCTGCTGCGCTGCGTATCGCGGGTTCGATTCCCACATGGAAAATATATTTTTAAAGATAGTTGTTTCAGATCTGGGTGTCTTGTGTATGTGAGTTTAAATCTTTTTAAACGTACTCACGATACTGGAAGAAATTCCTAGTGTGAGACAAAATTATTAAAATAAAAAAACTGTCCCATAGCAGGGTAAAAGCCTCTTCTCATACAGAAAAGGCCGAGCCTTGACCTCGCTTGCTGATAGCGGTTGTTGGTTTCAGGCTAATATATTATTATTATTTAAAGACTACTTTCCTGATATTTTCCTTTACCTATGTCAGTGAAGTCCTTAGAAAGTACATAATGAATTTTAAAATTCACATTTGTATCAACCCAGATTTGAACCCATCATGTGGAACGAGGATTTAATCTCGGGGCCCTTAACATGGGACCCTACTGAACTGACTGATCAGATTAATTATTTACTATAATTACTTACTACAAAAGATAGCTGCTGTGTTTTCATTGGGATAACAGCATCAACGGCTACATATTCATTGTTTTCAACATGACTGTAGAAGGCTCCTAGACTAGCCTTGAAATTAGTCTTCTCCTTCTTTCCCAATTTATTAAACAAATGCTTGACACTAAAATAAAATACGACAAATGTTATGAGTCTGCGTACCTACGACTAGAAATACTTACATTATTTGAAACATTTTGTTCATTAATAGTTTGTAAGCAAGAAAGTATGACTGAAAATGATTAAAAAAAGCTCATTTAAGGTCAATTCCGGTGACAAATACCTTGCTAGTTAAGCAGACTATTTGGTCAATCTAATTGAAATTAACAGCACAAAGCAAATATTTCCTTAATTAACAGATCAATACAAGGTATGAACAGAACAGTCACCTCGGCATTCAGCTGTATTTAGTTTTCTGAAATCACTAAAATTATTAAAAGAATTCTTACCAAGCAATCGTCATGTTTAACAAATCATCAGTTGAATAGGTAATAGGGTATAATTTGGTTTTGATTTCTTTTATAACCATGTCATTTGCATTGACATCTTTGAGTGTTAGATTTTCGTTAATTTCATCAATATTTTTTACACCTATAATACAAAAAGAAAACACATCTTTAGTTCTTAAATTTCTTACCTTGTTTGATATCTTTTATTTAAAAAGTTTTTAAAATAATAATAAACAAACCAAAAATTCTGCCCAATTTTTTTGGAACATCAGTTTTCGAATTATGTGAAAAATTGAATGCTGCTACATTACTGCTTATCAATTTCAAACCTCTATCCATCGCATTGAAGAGAGATGACAAGGACGATACATCTAATTTTGATAATAGACTTAATTTATTTTGGTCCATCTGGAATAAAATCAGCAATATAGATGAAGTGTTAAATTTTGTATATACACCTTTATATTTTAGGGTTCAGCAATATGTTGTATTACTTACCACATTGGAAATGTATGTCCTCAAAACAAGGGCTGGCAATCCTACTTTTGATCGAATTTCACAAATTCTTTCACATGCCGAAGTTGCATGTTCACTGCTGATATTTTGTGACGAAACCGAAATTACCACGAAATTACTGCAAAAAAATTAATTATCTATCAAATAAAATAAAAAACATTTATTTATAGATATTTTTTACCAGTTCATGCAGCCGGATAGCCAGAGCCACACTTGACAGCAAATGGCAATCAGAAAACTAGGTGATTAAATTTTATACTAATGTACCATAAATAACACTACTAAACTCTTACCGCAGATCACTGCAATTTTTTCTCGACACCATGTCCAAATTAACTGTTACCAATACTGTTTCGTTATAACTCGATCTAAAATCTTCTGGCTCAATAATATTTTCAGTAACTATTTCTTTAAATTCTTGAACTATGAAGATGCTTGCAACTGAACCAAGATTGTTTGCAGTTTTGAACAAACACTCACATCCTTCTTCAGTTTGGAGGTTATCCGAATTAATTTCTATTGTAACATCGTGTTTTTTCCACGACCTAAAATAAATAAAAATATTGTATTTATGAACAACCAAATCCTGATATAAATTATATCGCATATATGCAATAGCTATAATATGTATCAGCATTATCATTTGAGCTGAAAGACTTTAAGTGCTGAAGATTTCCCTCCCCGTACGTCGCCACATCGAACGGTGCTGTTATTTTTGTACCCAGCAGAGTCCCGCGTCGCTCACCAACATCCACCTTGTGTAAGAACATCCAACACTGCAGGCTGGCTTCTGCAGCCATCTATCTGTTCTGTGAGTAACGTGCTCTACCTACTGCCACTTAATTTTGTTAAAACTAAGGATTATGTCGAAAACCTTGATTCTCTTGTCATAATCACTTAAAAATATTTTTATTATGAAAAATTACTCACGCAGCTTTGGCGAATAAATAACTTGTTCGATAATCTTTATTCAAATGTATGACAACATTTTCGGCACCTTTTCTTATTAAATGATCAATTAATTCCACTGCTAAATCACTGTTATCACATACTACGATATGAACCCCTTTTGAGAATGTAATTCTGAAAAAAGAAAATTTGTTATTCTGCGGCAGTCCAAGCACTAAATATTTAAGGATATATAGAATCAAATTATTTTAATGAAAATGAAAATAAACAACCCGAGTAAAGGAGGAAAATAGCGGCACGAAAATTTTGTGTATAAATGCGACTGGATATACAAGACCTAAGAACGAAAAATGCGGGGTCGATGAAACGTTTATAGCGCTAGAAAAACAAACTATTATTAAGATAATAGCAAATAAAGATAAATGGAAGACCTGGAATGATAAGTTAAGAGTAGGAGGAGCGGAAATACCGGAAATAGCAAGATTCTGGGCAAAAATTAAAGTGGAAATTGATTGTTGTCGATTGAAGACTTCGCGACTTATTGAAAATCACCATCTAACAATACCAATATTATAAAGAGGAAAGATTTTGTTTGTTTGTTTGTGCCGAATAGACTCCGAAACTACTGGACCGATTTTAAAAATTATTTCATCTATGGAAAGCTACATTATGCCCGAGAAACATAGGCTATGGTGCTTAGGCTTGGGGAGAGAAGCTAGGAAACGTGTTGGTGGGAATCGCTGTTGGTGAGAACAGCATTTACCTATAAAGTGCCAAAAATACCTTCTTCTGTACTCGTGGTGGAGTACCGAAACAAGCAGAGCCCTAGCCAGTCCGAGTCATCCACGTCCCCGTCCTTCTCCCTGGGACCAGTTGCAACCGCGCCGCCGCGCGACCACCATCTCGAGTTGCAGCTGAGCTAACGGATGCAGGGCGAAGGGCGAATATTATGCCCCTTTAAACAGAATCGACTCACTAGATACCCGAAAAAAAATACCGAACAAATCCGTAGGCTCTAAAGCGGCAGCCCCGCTAGCGGATTAAGGCACAGTGGGCTGATCACTCGCTTGCGCGACACTAATAGATTAAAGAAACCGAAACAGTTAAAAACCGAACTGACACCCTACCAACGACTTTTGGCTTTACAAGTAAAATTTTAAAATTTAAAAAACCCCCGACACATTTATTTTGCGAAAACACCCCGACTCAAACAGTAAAACGCCCATAACTTTTAAACGGCTCAATTGATTTTATTCAAACATAGTTAAGAACACTCGCGACAAAATCACCTTTCAAACAAAAAAAAACTGAATAAAAATCGGTTCATCCGTTTAGGCGCTATGATGCCACTGACAGACACACAGATACACAGACACACAGATACAGAGCAACACACGTCAAACTTATAACACCCCACTTTTTCCGGCGGGTGTTAAAAACACGGACACAAATTGCTTTTAGGAGTGTGAGAACGCTTAGCGATGACAGTAGACTAGCCCAAGCAGAAGCAAATACTCGGTCTAAGCGAAATGAGAACAAACGGCTTCGGTGAGCTGAGAACGTCCAAGGGCTTAACTTTGCTGTATTCTGGTTAAGAAAGTGAGGCAGATGTGAGCGAGTACGGCGTAGGGACTCCTCCTTTCTAATACAGCTAAGAATAGCCTCCTGGACTGGAAGCCGATCTCAGACCGAATCATCTACGCCCGTTTTTACTCGAGAGCCCGAAAGATCTCCATCGTACAATGCTACGCGCCAACTAATGCATCACCAGAGGATACCAAAGACGATTTCTACAACGTCCTCAACGCCACCATTAGCAGCATCAAGAAACAGGATATCGTCCTAGTCATGGGGGACCTGAATGCAAAGCTTGGGAGCGTTAACACAAACCGCGAGCGGCACATGGGTACGCAGGGGCTTGGAGAAGAACCACGACCTGACCATTGGAGGAACATTATTTATACATGGCAACCACCACAAGTACATGTGGAACTCACCCAATGGAGTCACCAAGAACCAGATTGACCACCTTGCAATTAGCGCCAAATGGCATTCCTCATTGCTCGATGTCCAAACCCGCAGGGGCGCCGATATTGATATATTGATAGCGACCACCATCTGGTAGTTGCTGAAATCCGGCTTAAGGTTGCAGTGTCCCGTGTGGCTGGAGGGCCCGGCAAGATAGGAAGAAGGTTCGACGTGAGCAAACTGCGTGACCCGGGCATTCGTAAAACATTCCAACTCGAGCTACGTAATCGTTTTTCGGGTCTTGATACCGGTTCGGACTCATTGGACGAGGAGTGGAAACGCATCAAAGTGGCATGTACAGAAACCAGCTCCGTCATTCTATGACACAAACCGACTCTTTTTCACGAAGACTGGATACATCATAGCACACCTGGAGCCTGATCGAAGACAGAAGAAACCTTCATGTGAGATTGCTTGATACCCGTAACGACGCCATGCGAGCCGACCTTAACATGCAATACCGTCAGAAACACAGATAAATCTTTCGTAGCACCCGCAAAGATAGGAGGCAGTGAGCTGATGGTATTGCTGATCGTGCTCAATAAGCTGCAAACACCGGTAACCTGAAGGAATTGTATAAAACTACCAAAACCTTGATAGGTAACATCAAATATACGAAAAAGCCGTTGAGCGGCTTTTTCGTATATTTCTAAGGACGGTCAGCTCATAGTGACCACTTTGAGGAGGTCTTCCGTTTGTCAGCAACATTAACACCTGACGCGCTGCAAGTCAGTTCTACACTATTTCGGCCTCTCGACATCAACACGGAACCACAGTCAGCTTCGGAAGTTGCAAGAGCAGTCCTCTCTTTGAAGACAGGCAAAGCGCCAGGACTCGACCTGATAACTGCGGCAATGCTGCAAGCTGACTTATACTCCACCATCAACGTTCTGCCGCCTCTCATTGAGAGGATATGGGCCAACGAAGAGCTTCCGGACGAATGGAACAAGGGTCTTTTGATAACTGTACCCAAGAAGGGAGATCTTAGTCAATGCGATAACTGGAGAGGTATTACGTTGGTCTCAATTCCCTCGAAGGTTTTCTGCAAGATAATCTTGGATAGGTTGTTGAAGGCGGTATAACCTCTCCTGCGCAAAGAGCAGGCTGGTTGCCGCGCGAACCGCTCGTGTACGGAGCAGATCAACACTCTCCGTATCATTTTAGAACTGGCATCAGAATGGCAGAGGGAGATCTATCTCACCTTTGCCGATTTTGAAAAGGCATTTGATACGCTGAAGTGGTCCCGCGTACTGGGCATCGGAATGCCACCGAAAATTATTCGTCTCTTGGAGAGTATATACAAGAATTATTCCTGTAGAGTAACTCACGACAGCCTCATCTTGGATGATATAGCAGTACACGCAAGTGTCCACCGAGGCTGTCTCCATTCACCGCTCTTCTTTTTAGTCGTTCTTGACGAAATTTTGCTTCGCATTTTCGACAGAAAGCGCCGCGGGATAGAGTAAGGATTATCCAACGTTTTAGAGTACTTGGATTACGCCAATGACCTATGCCTGCTGAGTCATACCCACGCATATATGCAAGCTAAATTGATAGATTTAAGTCAGGAAGCGGCAGAAACGGGACTAAAAATAAACACCCGGAAGACCCAAGAGATGAGATCTGGTGTGAAGAATACTTCACCGTTGCTGATTGGCACGGAAGCAGTGGAACGCATCAACAAGTTCATTTACCTCGGGAGCGTCGTGTCAGAAACTGGAGGTAGTGAAGATGACATCGCTTCAAGGATAGCTAAAGCACGAGCTACCTTCGCGCAGCTGAGACCCGTTTGGCAATCGTGGAAACTGACCCGAAGTATTATACATAAAATCTTTGGGTCAAATGTCAAATCCGTGCTGCTTTGCGGGTGCGAATCGTGGAAGGTCACAAAAGACATCTCACGCCAGATCCAAGTCGTCGTCAATCACAGTTTTCGTCGCATAATTGGCATTTACTTGCCCGAGACCATCATCAACGTGGAGCTGTTGGAGCAATGCCACGAGAGCCCGATCGACCGCCAAATCAAGCGTCGCAAGTGGAGTTGGATTGGCCACACGTTGCGAAGGGATTCTGATCATATACCGAAGCAAGCGCTGGATTGGAATCCCCAAGGCAAAAGAAAGCGTGGCCGTCCCCGTCAAACCTGGCGTTGCACCGTGTTGGCGGAAGCGACGAGCATCAGTATGACGTGAAGCGAGGTGAAGCGTGAAGCTCAGGACCGATCGCGATGAAGAACTACTGTGGACGCCCTTTGCTCCATCCATGGGACGTAGGACAGTAAGTCAGTAAATCAACATAGGCTATAATTTTGACGAGAGCGAAGCCGCGGGGGTCAGCTAGTATATTATGTAGAAGACACTAGATTTTATGAACGGCTATCAATAGCGACTTTTAAACGTCAATCAATCCCAATCTTGTAGTAAAATTAGACTGTACCTTGGTATAACGTTAACATCCGAAGACAATGATTTCGCATCAGCCATCTTTATCAAAGCTCTGCCGCGGTGTCTGCTTGATGAGACTAATTTGAACGCCCGAGACACCTCAAGAGGAGAGTACACTACTCGACTCAAAGGGCGCACTGTTCCATTTGCTATTCCTTCTGCCATCAAGATTTGCAGAGCCTATCAATAAAATAAATGAAGTACCAAATACATTATTATATGCCTGGAGTATGGTAAGATATGTGTGTTAATCTGTTAATAAACTATCCAATAAAACATGGCAAGATTTTAATGTTAGGTACTTTAACAAATCAACAATTTAAATGAAAAATTATTTCATAATAGAAGATTTCTTTATTATAGAAGTTCTTGATATGTTCATTGGAGATGAATAGTGTTAATGTTCTAATTTTGGTCAAGAAACGTGCCAATAAAATCTTTGAATATTGTTTACCTTTCTGTCTCCAATATTTTCTGGTTTGAACAAGGTGGAGAGATCAACAAATATGTAGCGTCTGTCCTCTTCAAAATAGAACATTCCTAAGTTTTTGTTTGTTATATAATCTTCATTATTAATGTCTATGAATGTGCCCATAAACCCAACACATTTCATTGAAGCCTGTAAATAAAATGAAAACCTTAGAAATTAGCCAAGTTTTGAGGAATAATGAGTATTGTATTTTTTTATTAGAATAGGTTTTATAAGTTCGTTAAATAAATCTACTCGGCTATCGCAGTCTACTGCTAGAAATAGACCTCTACCGAGTATATCACAGCCTCGGCCTTCAGAATTCAGCCTGTCTCGGCTACCATTTACAAATAGCCATGAAAGACTAGATTCTAAAGGTCAGGGTAGGCCGAGTGTACCATAGGTAGTAAGCCTTGCTAGCAGTTTACTGGCTCCATTATATATTATTTGGCACAACATGAACTATTTTTCCAAATAGCACGTAAATATCTAATAACCAACCTCTCTCAAAGCTCCACTACTGCAATTAACTACTATTTCACACCTTTGATTTTTAGTCACTTCCTTTACTTTACTGAAGAAAGAATCGTGACGAGAATAGAAAATATTTTCATCTGTGAATCAGAGATAAATAATGAAAAACATTAGTCTTTTATAGCCAACATTTTATAATTATTATGAAAACATTTTTAATATTAAAAATTTGTTCTACCTTTGAGTTTCGGGAAGAGTTTCATCAGAAACCTTTTCTTTTGTTGGTCACTGACCGTGGTAAAAACTGTACAGTCTAAACTATGGCAAATAGATATTGTGGCTTGACCTAAAGCTCCCGCTCCACCTGTTACGAAAATTCTTTGTTTTCTTTTTATTTCGCCTTTCATGACCTAGAAAATAGAATAAATAGTTTTTAGCAAAATTCACTTACTGTTTATTTGAAAAAAGAACAGATTTTCAAATTTTGCCAAAAAAAAACCAAACTTCACATATAGTAATATATGTGAAGTTTGGTTTTTTCAGTCTATACAAAATTTGTCTGATGGATATCGCTATCAGCGATAAGACCACCATTTTATTCATAGTATAATGTTTTTCGTACAATAAGTTGTTTAATTAATTTGGTGTACAATAAAGTATACTCTATTATATTCTTAATTCCTAATAACTTTAGTTCCGGCAGATGATGGCATAAAGAGAAAGAAAATATTTTGAGACAACCTAAAGCAGGACAGATCAAAGACAGGTAGCACAGTAAGTTGGTAGTCAACATTTTTTTTACTGCTTTCAAACTACAATTATTTTTCACATGGCAGTCGCCTTTCAAATACTTGTTCGTCAACAAATTGTCTTCCAGTGCCAAACATGATCAAAATCAATTTCTTAACATTTATTTCATTCAAACTATTTACTGGCATTGAATTTTCGAGGTGTTAGTCAGTCAGAAAGATGAAACTAGTTGCTATTTGATCTTACCAAAACGTAGTAAGCGTGTATATATGGCAAGGGTACTGTAGCAGCATCTTGTAGACTCCAGTGCTTTGGTACCGGCCAAAATAGTGTCGGGTCTGCAATTACAGTGCTGCTTAGTGCATCATCAGCCACCAAACCCATCACGTAGTCACCCCTGATGACAATATTATAAAACATATTATAAAATCACGCCTCTTTGAAATAGTAGCCAGAGTGTACAGTAAAGCATAGTGTTATCCTGATTTCGACAATAAATTAACATACATCTCTTTTTAGGGTTCCGTAGCCAAATGGCAAAAACGGAACCCTTATAGATTTGTCATGTCTGTCTGTCTGTCTGTCTGTCTGTCTGTCTGTCTGTCTGTCTGTCTGTCCGTCCGTATGTCACAGCCACTTTATTCCGAAACTATAAGAACTATGCTGTTGAAACTTGGTAAGTAGATGAATTCTGTAAACCGCATTAAGATTTTCACACAAAAATAAAAATAAAACAATAAATTTTGGGGGTTCCCATACTTGAAACTAAAACTAAAAATATTTTTTTTCATCAGACCCATACGTGTGGGGTATCTATGGATAGGTCTTCAAAAATGATATTGAGGTTTCTAATATCATTTTTTTCTAAACTGAATAGTTTGCGCGAGAGACTCTGCCAAAGTGGTAAAATGTGTGTCCCCCCCCCTGTAACTTCTAAAATAAGAGAATGATAAAACTAAAAAAAATATATGATGTACATTACTATGTAAACTACCAGCGAAAATTGGTTTGAACGAGATCTAGCAAGTAGTTTTTTTTTAATACGTCATAAATCGTAAACCGTAATTTACCAAGTAGTTTTTTTTTTTAATACGTCATAAATCGTAAACCTTAATTTACTAAGTACGGAACCCTTCGTGCGCGAGTCCGACTCGCACTTGGCCGGTTTTTTCTTCATCTTTCCTTTCGCAGGTATGCTGGAAGAGATTTCTATAGAAATAAGCATCACCTATGTACCTATTTTTCTGTTTCTTCTTCTTGTTTGTATATTATGTGTGTGTGCATAAATGGTTAAATAAATAAATAAATAATATTATTCCCGTTTTTAAAGATATATTTGCACAAACTTTAAGCAGCATGTGAGCAATTCTTTGCCCAAGGGGATTGAACCCAGGATCTCATAATCGAAGAATCAATATCAAACCTGCAGATCGAGGCGGCAGACAGTTAAAACAATTTCTGTTTTTTTTCTTTACTTTTACGTTCGTTTATTTCTTTTTTGTAATAACTTACTCGTTATCAACTCCGCTGAAGTCCATTCCGAGAGCCAAATTTTGATCTGTGGTCTTTCCTAAAGCTTTGTGACAATCTTTTGCTGATAATTCTGCATAACTAACCTACAAAGAAATAAATATCAAAATTAGATTCATTGAGGGCAGATTTATCAGTGGTCATTATTAATATTTCTGACGACAAACATCTCTTATTATTTACCTGCACGATTTTTCCGTTTCTTTTGGGAGTTTGTACCCAAGTAAATTCATCCAAATCTCCAAAGGTTGAATTCCTTAAACTCACATTTTGTATTTTATTTGGCTTTGGGATTGTGACGAAATAGTAACCACCCCATTGTCCCTATAAAAGTTAAAGATATTATATGAAGAGTTAGTAGTTCCCCGATATCATCATCTGCCTAGCCTTTTCCCAATTGTTGTTGGGGTCGGCTTCCAGTCTTACCGGATTCAGCTGAGTACCAGTGTTTTACATAGAGCGACTGCCTATCTGACCTACACAACGCAGTAACTGGGTAACACGGTACCCCTTGGCAAGACTGGTGTCAGATCTCATGCTTCTGACTACCCGTAACGACTGTCAAAGTTCTTCAAATGACAGCCGGGACCAACGGCTTAAAGTGCTTTCAGAGACACGGAGGAAACTCGGTATGTTGAAATGGTCTCCCATCCATGGACCAACCTCGTCAAGCGATGCTTAACCTTGAAGATCGACTCGTACGGCTGTTATTATTTAGCCACGAGCTCCTCAGTAGTAGTACTCCCCAGACATAACTTAGTAAAATAATGTTCATTTATAAAAGTGAAATAATTGTTACTTACATTTTTTAAAACATTGTACGCCAAATTCTTTTGCAGTTGTTTTGCATAAATGTGATGTTTGGGATGAAATAGTGTTGTAAGATAATCGTCCACAACAACTACACCAATATTGTTTCCGTTTTTTTTCAAATGTCTGACAAAACCTTGAAAATAAATTGATCATTATTAGAAAAACAAGGTCTGAGCGAAGAATGTAGTGGCCTATTTCTACATCACAATCTGGATAATTTTGTGCTCTTGTTTTTTCTAATACTTACCCAACAATCCGTTGTAAGATTTTCTTTCAGCGACCAATACTACACGTCTCGTTTTCTTCAATTCACTAACCACTTGAGCCACCCATGAAAATTTACCGTCATCGTCTATTGGAAGGTAAATAACATTTTCGTTATCATTGTCACCTGTTTTTCTTAGCAAAGCAAGTATCCCTCCATTTACATGCATAGTGGTAATGACAACAAAATCAGTAGTCTTTATTTCTGATATGTTTTGCTCGAACGTCAAAATAAATGTATTTTCTGCGACTATTTGCTTTACAATATGCCAAATCTGAGAAATAAAATTGTAAATTGTATTCAGCTCAACTGTCCATATTTCCGAATCGGATTAAAACAATGGTAATTTCTATTGTGTCTGGAAATTGACACTTTGAGGGGTAACTGAAATAAGTGTCTAATTCTTAACTTTGTAAAATTAAACTTTATAAAATACCTATCAATCAAAAAAATTACAACGATTATACTTGCCTTTTTATTTCCAATTAAATTGTGAACAACAAATAACTTTACGTCAATAACATCAAATATCTTAATGTTGTTGTTAACTTTAACACAGTTTACATCGAACTGATGAGTTGGAAATGTAACAGATATTTCTTTTATGATATTGGATAAAGTTTTTGAAGATAAATTTAGAATTTCTAAGACTTTTATATTGTTACTTTCCACATTATCCGCTACTATTTGTAGGTTTACTGAAATCGCTGTTTCTATCTGGAAAATAATTTTAAAGTGTTAGCGATTTTTATATTTAATTGAACACACCGAGTGACTTTTATGTGTTGACAATATTTAATTTGATATTTCTACACTGGCAACAAAAATGGACTGCTGATCTTTAAAGCGCGGGTAAATCACAGTGGCGTAGTCATTTCTCGCCTTTTTATTAACGTTTGTAAATAGCTTGTCTCACGCCATTAGAGCAAGTCTTAGTTTTGTGTTCGAGATAATAAATTAGTAAGAGTAAGTGCTGTTATTCTATAATCCATGTTCTGTATGCTGTATTCTTTAAACTATTTTCTATATACTGTGTTTTGTGCAACTGTTTATTTGATATGAGAATACACCTGGGTGAGTGAACCCTTTCTAAGTCTTTTTATTTTAATCGTCATCCCCGCTGAAATACCCACACGAGTTTTTTGTCTTTAATGTAAAATATAAAAAACTTGTCTGAGATCTGACACCAGTCTTGCCAAGGGGTATCGTGTTACCCAGTTACTGGGTTGTGGAGGTCAGATAGGCAGTCGCTCCATGTAAAACACTGGTACTCAGCTGAATCCGGTAAGACTGGAAGCCGACCCCAACAATAATTGGGAAAACGGCTAAAAGACAACAAAAGTTTGAAGTAAATTGGTACATAATCATTTATAACTAAAAGCCTCATAATTGATTGGGTTATTATTCTAAAAGCGCTTACACTGATAGACTTTTCAAGTATATGTGGTACAAATTCTCGAGCTTCGAATACATCTGGCTGCTTATCCAATTTCGGTTTATCGCAAAAGATAACTCCATCTAGTTCTACACCTCCACACCTATAACATTTAACAGAACTTCAATTATTTGGAACACACACTTCGTCTGTTTTAATGTTTGGAAGCTTAATTAATTTTTTTTGGTGTATTATCACCATTTACTTACCGAACTAAAGTATTTCTTTCAGCTATCTCTGCTTTATAATATTTAACATCATCCAAAACAGTTGGTATATCATTTTTATGTCCATCCACATTTATGCTTAGCTTTTTGATTATCTTTGGAGTAGATACTCCGTCATGATCTCTTGAGAATGCGTAGAGCTGTAGAAGTGAATCAAGGAAGGTAGCCCATTCTCCAGTCCATTTGATGTACGCAGTATTACGAGAAGTATTCACTGAGTGAATAGTTTTGAAGTCATCCCTGAAAACAAAACTCAAATTAGTAAGGTATTTATTTCTCTAAGTTGTTTTGACAAACATTTGTTTAGTGCTGAATCTCAAAACCATAATTTCCGGTTGCAAATTCGTCACACTAGAAATTTCTTACCTTTACACAACACATAAAGATGAACTTTATGATACCCGGATAGAGGCGGTTCTTAAAGTTGGTGCAACACAAGTTGTAGGATTAAGACATCCTTAGTTTAAAGGTAAAGTTTATTAATAAAAAAAGAACAATGACGACACCTTAATTCATGATACATTTTAAATAGTTTGAATCTTAATTATAAATGCGAAAGTTTAGATGGAATGGAGTTTAAATGGATGTTGTTTGTTGTGATTTCTTGCTCAATCACGTCAGAACGGCTGAACGGGTCTAGATGAAATTTGGCACAAATATAGATAATATTCTGGAATAGAACAAATGCAAATAGGTACTATTTATAATGGTTGTATGTTCCTGTGGGATAACCACCGAAATTCATGTGAGTAAAGCCGCTGGCAAAAGCTAGTATTGTAATAAAGCAAGAGGACAAGCACCCAACGTCGTCGCCAAGAAAGGCCAAGAAAACGCTCGTGTGACGGCTCAGAGGCGTTTACGACGGACTGGTCTGAAAAAGCAACACACCGGGGAGAATAGAAGGCTATGAGGCATATATTTGCCAAGCAGAGGGACAAAATAGGTTAAAAAAGCAATAAAACATACCCGTAAGAATACCCCTTCATACGTAAAAGTGTGTAAAAATCTATTCCACTTATTAGAATATCATCGTCGCTGCTATCTTTGTTTGCCATTCGAACAATATTTGCAAAACCTTTTACAAAGCCAGATGCGATGTGTGTTTTTCCGGTGAAAACCTAAACCCAAATTATTATAAGAATAAGCAAGGACACGTTCATAATGATGATAATTATTCGGTTTACATCATCACATCACATCATCAGCCTATTAATGTTCCCACTGCTGGGACACGGGCCTCCTCTCTGTGAGAGGGAATGGGCCGTAATCCACCACGCAGGCCCAGTGTAGGTTAGTGGATATCACATGTCGAATTTTTGGTTTTAGGACATGCCGGTTTCTTCACGATGTTTTCCTTCACCGTTTTGAGAGAGTGGTGAAGAAAAAATTTGCACAAAGTAAAGCGCCTGCCTGGGCTCGAACCCACGACCTACAACTTGTAAGTCGCGGCCGATACCACTGGGCTACCACTGCTCATCATTATTCGGTTAAAAACAGGTAAAGTTATAAAAATACGATAAGATTAAAGATTGTTCATGAAGAAACCTTTCCAACGTACCTCAAATCGATTGGCGCCACCCTGGATTGCTATCCTAAGTCTCAGCACATCGTCAGCTTCAATAGTTAGTTGACAATGAAAGTTAATATCTTAGAAAGTAATTGGCATGTTTGTGTAGTGTTTTCCGCTGTTCATTGCTAAAGTCTCCCATATAAACATAAGAAGAGCAGTTTCAGGAACCTCGTTAATGCCTGAAAATATGGTATTGAAAATATCAAGCTTTGTAACCTCTCAGAATGTAACACAATTTTTATTTACCCATTTTCCCAGACAGACATTGGGATGTACCGCTCTGCAGGTAGGTACGAAGTCCTCACTAATACGAGGGGAGTCAAAAAGTAGTGAGAATGAGATAGAATATAATGACTATTGATAACTTAATAATTTATTTTTCTACATAGTTTCCGAGTCTCTCTACACACCGAGTCCAGCGCTTTTCCAAGGCTTCAATCCCTTTAACAAAAAAAGTTTTGTCTTGGTCCTGCAAAAAGCTCTCCACGGCATCCATCACCTCGTTATCGTCTTCGTACCTGTTTCCCCTTAGGTATTTTTTCAATTTGGGGAACAGATAAAAATCGCTAGCCGCCAGATCTGGTGAATAAGGGGGGTGGTCAACCAATTCGAAGCCAGCTTGCTGAATGGCAGCCATCGCAACTGCCGAACAGTGCGCAGGTGCGTTGTCATGATGAAACAGCACGCCCCTTCGAAGTTTCCCTCTCCTTTTCTCTTTGATGGCATTTCTCAATTTGGGAATCAAAGCTGCATAATATTGGCCGGTACCGTATGGTGACGGACGTAAAGAATTTCACCATCCCATATCTTCCCGTGGGTGTCGTAAGCGGCGACTAAGGGAAAAACCAGAGAATGGGCAGCAGCGTTCTCTGTGCACTTTAAGAACAAACTGCGATCGCCAACCCGCCTGCCAAGCGTGGCGATTACGGCAAACCACCCCAAACCATGAATAGCACGATTAAAAAACGGCCCCGAGTGCCCGACAGCCCGTCTACCCTCGACTACGGTAGCGGTCGAGGCGATGGCGTGGCAAGGGGTGCAAAGAATCCCCGGAGTGGACCCGGCTACCCCAATAAACACCGAAGACTGGACCTGGCAACGTGCAACACGCGAACACTCCGGACCGACGAGAAGATAGCCGAACTCGAGGAAGAATTGAGCAGGTGACGATGGAGTATTATAGGGTTATCTGAAGTCCGAAGAGAGGGGGAGGACACGATAATCCTCAACTCCGGTAACCTGCTATCTTTTCGAGAGGGTGACCGGCAGTTCTAGGGTGGTGTCGGGTTTATCGTCCACAAGTCCCTTGTGAACAACGTGGTGAAAATCGAGAGTGTGTCAACCAGGGTGGCGTAGCTTATACTCAGAATATCCTCAAGATATTCGCTGAAGGTCATACAGGTTTACGCCCCAACCTCGGCACACCCCGACGACGAGGTAGAGACCATGTATGAGGATATCTCTAAAGCCATGCATGGTTTCAAAACTCACTTCACCGTTGTCATGGGGGACTTCAACGCATAACTGGGCAAACGAGACGAGGATGAGCTGCAAGTGGGGCAATTTGGAGTTGGACGTCGGAACCACCGGGGTCACCTACTGGCCAGTTTTATGGAGAAGGAAGCCCTCTATATGATGAACTCCTTCTTCAGAAAGTGTGAGCGCAGGAAGTGGACATGGCAAAGCCCCGATGGTGGAACTAAAAACGAGATCGACTTCATCATGTCAACCAAGAAAAAATGTTCAATGATGTCTCTGTGATCAATTCGGTGAAAACCGGGAGCGATCACCGTAAGGTAAGAGGCACATTGAACATTCATATCAAGCTTGAAAGGTCTCGACTGATGAAGTCCATGCTCCGTCCAGCACAGATCCAGATCCAAAACCCCGAAACCTTTAAGCTCGAACTTCAGAATCGTTTCGAGTGCCTAGGGAGCTCCGTGGACGAATACAGCGATGGGTTCGTGGAAGCTATCCATACGGGGGGGTCTAAGTTTTTCAAGACCCGCCATACATATAGAAATAAAAAGCTCTCTGATTCTACTCTCAAGCTAATGAAGGATAGGCGTGAGATGATCCTGCAGTTTTCAGACGATGCGGTGAAATACCGGCAGTTAAATAGACGGATCTCAAAGTCCTTGAAAACCGACCTCCGCCGCTTTAATACCGAAAGCATTAAAGATGCTATCAAGCGGAATAAGGGCTCCAAATTCTTTGCAAGAGAACTGTCTATTAGGCAGAGCCAGCTCACAAAACTGAAGACTGATGATGTCAGGATTGTATCCGCCAGACCGGAGCTTCTGAGGAAGATCGAGAGTTTCTATGGGCAGTTGTACACGTCAACCAGTAAACCCGTTGCGAATCTAGCAAACGACCCAAGAGCTAGATTGACCCGACAATATACCGAAGATATCCCGGACGTCAGCCTGTACGAGATTAGGATGGCTCTGAAACAGCTTAAAAACAACAAGGCGCCGGGTGACGACGGAATCACGTCTGAAATCCTGAAGGCGGGTGGAAAACCGGTCCTTAAGGCCCTTCAGAAGCTGTTTGATTCCGTCATACTCGAGGGCAAAACGCCACAGGTGCAGGAGTGTGGTGGTCCTCTTCTTCAAAAAGGGTGACAATGCCCGGCAGAAGAACTATAGGCCCATCTCACTGTAGAATCAACTTTTATTCCATGTAAATTTAAAAAGTATGGAGTTTCTTGTGCATTCTTCTCCATAACTAGCTACTTTCCGAATGCACGGTAGAATCAACTTGTATTCCATTTAAATTTAAATTGTGACATTCAAAAGTGCCGCTTGGTGGCCCAGTTGAAATAAATATCTTTTGTCACTTCTTAGCCATGTCTACAAGTTGTTTTCAAGAGTCATCACGAATCGTCTCGCGCGCAGGTTTGACGATTTCCAGCCTCCTGAATAAGCCGGATTCCGTAAAGGCTTCAGTACCGTAGAACACATACATACGCTGCGGCAAGTTATACAGAAGACCGTAAAGTACAAACTGCCTCTCTGTTTAGCGTTTGTGGACTACGACAAAGCCTTCGATTCGATCGAAACTTGGGCTGTTCTGTAGTCTCTCCAACGGTGCCAGATCGACTACCGGTACATTGAGGTGTTGACGTGTTTGTACAGAAACGCCACCATGTCAGTCCGTCTTCAGGGTCAGACCTCGAAACCAATATTTTTCCAGCGTGGCGTGAGACAGGGAGATGTCATTTCTCCGAAACTGTTCACTGCTGCGCTGGAGGATGTATTCAAGGTTCTGGACTGGTGGGGCCTAGGCAAAAATGTTAATGGCGAGTACATCTCTCACCTTTGGTTTGCCGACGACATAGTGGTCATGGCTGAGACCATGGAGAGTCTCAATACAATGCTCGATGACCTCAGTAGAGCTTCCGAAAGAGTGGGTCTGAAAATGAACATGGACAAAACCAAGGTGATGTTAAATGCCCATGTTACACCCACTCCTATCAAGGTTGGAGACTCTACACTCGAAGTTGTGGACGACTATGTCTACCTGGGACAAACGATCCAGTTGTGTAGGGCCAACTTCGATAGAGAGATTAACCGTCGAATCCGTCTCGGCTGGGCAGCGTTCGGGAAGTTTCGCGGTGTCTTCTCTTCCAACTTACCACAGTGTCTCAAGACAAAAGTCTATGACCAGTGTGAAGTGTGTGTTTCCAGTGATGACATATGGCTCTGAAACGTGGTCGCTTACAATGGGCCTCATCAGAAAGCTTACAGTTACTCAAAGGGCAATGGAGATGGCTATGCTCGGCGTTTCCTTGCGTGATCGAATCAGAAATGTAGAGATCCGTAAGAGAACCAATGTTACCGACATAGCTCGAAGAATTGCCAAACTTAAGTGGCAGTGGGCAGGGCACATTGCTCGCAGAACGGATGGCCGATGGGGCAGAAAGGTTCTGGAGTGGCGACCGCAAACCGGAAGACGTTGCGTTGGAAGGCCTCCCACTAGGTGGACCGATGACCTTGTGAAGGTTGCGGGGATCTGCTGGTTGCGAGACGCACGGGACGGGTCAATGTGGCGACGCTTGGGGGAGGCCTATGTCCAGCAGTGGACGTCTTTCGGCTGATATGATGAATATTGGCCTGTAATAGTGGTTCCACGCTCCAGGTAATCAATCAACAATATCCCTTCTGAGTCCCAAAATATTGAGGCCATAACCTTGCCAGCCAATGCCACGACAAGAAACTTCTTCGGGGTCGGTGATGATGGCCGTTTCCATTGTGAAGATTGCTGTTTTGTTTCGGGATCAAAATTTTGGACCCATGTTTCGTCCATTGTTACGAAACGAGACAAAAAGTTTTCAGAATCTTCTTGAAACTTGTCCAACAATATCTTCGAAATGTCAAGTCGATTTTGTTTCTGACTGTCCGTTAACATTCTCGGCACCCATCTTGCGAAGACTTTTCTCATATTCAAAGATTGTTTTAATATGGATACTTCCATATGAAATGCCCGTTTCTTGAATTAAGTATCCGATGGTAACTCTTCGATCGCTCAATATAATTTTCTCTACTTTCGCAACATTTTTTTCGGTGACAGACGTCGATGGACGGCCGCAACGATCTTCGTCTTCCATGCTCGTTCTCCCTTCTCGAAATTGAGAAGCCCACCTTGCAACAGTGGAATACGGCGGAGCAGACTCTCCTAATGTTGCCTCCAAATCGCAACAAATCTCTTGCGTTGTTAACTTTTTTAAACAGAGGTATTTAATAACGGCCTCACACTTCGTTTTTACCCATTTTCGAGAACACGTTCCGACACGAAGCAAACAAATGACTACATACAGAAAAAAACAAAATAGAATCGAAGATTTTTTTTAAATTAATATTACAAATATGTATCTGAGCAATGCCTGCCAGTATTTTTTTTTTCTTACCAAGGCGTATGTCGTTCTCACTACTTTTTGATCCCTCCTAGTATTATAAAGGCAAAAATTTGTGTGTGTTTGTATATTTGTTACTATTTCAGGCATAAGCTACTGAATGGGTCTGGATGAAATTTGGCGCAGAGATAGATTATAGTCTGAAATAGCACATAGGATACTTTTTACCCATACAATATGGAATATGTTCCCTTGGGATAATTTTCGAAATTCACGCGGGTGAACCCGCTAGCAGAAACTTAAAAACATAAATACGCCGCTGCTCTGGCTACAGGCACTACTGTAACTTAACATAGGTACCATGTTGAGTGACAACACCTTTCGGATTGCTACATGGGTACTCCTAGTGGAGCTCCACATCGTTGACAGTGTGGTGAAGCAGTCGAACGCCTCGGACACCATGGTCTATCCTGCAGTAGGAGCGCTGTCGGATAGCACGGCACGCCAGCATTAATGACATCATACGGGGGCAGCCACCCCTAAGGTGCCAGCTGATTTAGAACCCAAACATTTGGCATGCGACGATGAGAAGAGGCTAGAAGGAATGGCCTTAATGCCTTGAAAGTTGGGCATGCCTTAGGTGTGGGATGCAACATAAGTCGACACACTTGCGCCATCCCATCTTCTTAGTACGGTAGGCTGTACTGGGGCGAAAAACCTCAAACAGCGAAAATATAACAACCTTATTAGAAGTTATATATTTGAGTCGTTTGGGGTCGAAACATTAGGTCAATGGGCTCCGAGTGCTCATCAAATTTTTTAAGACAATATTAAACAGCTATTCGACTCTTCAAGCGACTAGAGGGCTGGGCCTTACTTCGGCCAGAGAATCAGCAATGCAATTCAACGTGACAATTTTCCCAGCGTTCTGCGCACCTTTTCTATTGACAACGAGCCCCATTCTCGCTTCTATTTAAGGTACGTTTTTACTAGTGTTATTTTTTAACATATCATTAATTAAATGTTAATATTATCTTTTACTAGCTGTTGCCCGCGACTTCGTCTGCGAAGCATTAGTAATTCGGATAGCTTATTTTTTATATCGCAGCATAATATTGTGGGTTTTCCATACAAACTTCTACCTCTCTTTCCACCCCCTTAAGTAAGATTGCCGGGATAAAAACTATGCTATGTCTTGCCCAGCCTCTCAAAATATCTCCGAACCAAATTGCATCTAAATCGGTTCAACGGTTTAAGCGTGAAAAGGTGGACAGAGAGACAGACAGAGTCACTTTTACATTTATAATATTAACTCCGCCCGCGACTTCGTTCGTGTGATGGGAACCAAAAATAAGCTGCTATTAAACCTGAGACAAACGGTCCAGTTCGGTAGTTCCAAATCGATGTAGAGGTCCCCATCCTAGTGCCATTTGATTCTTCAAAGAAACTTTGACACCCCTAAATCGTCTTCTAGGGGTAAATCCGAAAAACTAATGATGCCATCCTTTATTATTTTGCCAAAGGAATAAGATTTTTATATAAATAAATGTCTCCCTTTTAACCTTAAAGGTTGAATTTCCAAAAACCTCTCCTAAGTGCTCCCCAACGCCATAAAAAGAAGCTATGTGCAGTAAAAGTAATCAAAAATCTTTACCATCCCGAAGTCGAATTTTAAGGGTAGTTTCGAAAAACGAATTATTGAAAACCTTTATTGTTTATTTAGGTTGGTATTTATGTCAAGTTTTATGTTTATTGACCCAAGAAATCAGATTCTTCAAAAAAATGAACATCCCCTAAATCGTCTTTTGGGGGTAGTTTCAAAAAATAATAATAGCAACCTTTATTATTCATTTAGGATGGTATTTATGTCAAATTTATTGTTTATTCACCGAAGAAATCAGATTCTTCTAAAAAATTTACATCCCCTAAGTCGTCTTTTGGGGATAGTTTCAAAAAATAATAAGAGCAACCTGTATTATTTATTTAGGTTAGTATATTAGTGGCAAGTTTATAGACCCAAGAAATCAGATTTTCAAAAACATTATAATACCTCCTAAATTGTCTTTTGGGGGTAGTTGCAAAAAACTAATAATCACAAACTTTATTGTTTATTTAAGATGGTATTTATGTCAAGTTTCATGTTTACTGACCCAAGAAATCAGATTTTTCAAAAACACTGTAATACCTCCTAAATCGTCTTTTGGAGGTAATTCCAAAAAAGTAATAATCACATACTTTATTGTTTATTTAGGATTGTATTTATGTCAAGTTTCATGTTTATTCACCCAAGAAATCAGATTCTTCAAAAAAAATAACATCCCCTAAATCATCTTTTGGGGGTAGTTTCGAAAAACTAACAATGAAAGTCTTTATTATTCATTTAGATTAGTATTTGTGTCAAGTTTCAAGTTTATTAACTGAAGTAATAAGATTCTTCAAAAACACTGTAATACCTCCTAAATCGTCTTTTGGGGGTAGAAAAAAAAAAATCACAAACTTTATTGTTTATTTAGGACGGTATTTATGTCAAGTTTCAAGTTTATTCACCCAAGAAATCGGATCCTTCAAAAAAATTTACATCCCCTAAGTCGTCTTTTGGGGGTAGTTTCAAAAAATAATAAGAGCAACCTTTATTATTCATTTAGGTTAGTATATAAGTAGATTTTCAAAAACACTGTAATACCTCCTAAATCGTCTTTTGGGGGTAGTTGCAAAAAACTAAAAATCACAAACTTTATTGTTTATTTATGATGGTATTTATGTCAAGTTTCATGTTTATTCACCCAAGAAATCAGATTTTTCAAAAAAAATAACATCCCCTAAATCATCTTTTGGGGGTAGTTTCGAAAAACTAACAATGAAAGTCTTATTTTTATTAGTATTTATGTCAAGTTTCAAGTTTATTAACTGAAGTAATAAAATTAAATCGTCGGATCCTTCAAAAAAATTTACATCCCCTAAATCGTCTTTTAAGGGTTGGTTTGAAAAAAAAATAGTAGCAACCTTTATTATTCATTTAGGTTAGTATTTGTGGCAAGTTTCAAGTTTATTGACCCAAGAAATCAGATTTTCCATACAAATTTCAACAACCCCTAAATCATTATTTGGGGGTAGTTTCGAAAAACTAATAATGTTAATCTTTATCAATTACTTAGAATATTATTTGTGCTAAGTTTCAAGAATTTTGGTTAAAGGAATTAGATTTTTCATACAAAATTTCAACCCGCTTTTTACCTCCTTAGGGGTGAAATTTCCAAAAATTCTTTCTTAATGCACACTTACGTCACTTGAGGAACCTTTCTGCCAAATTTCATGCTTCTAGGCTTAGCAGTTTTGGCTGTGCGTTGATTGATCAGTCAGTCAGTCAGTCAGTCACCTTTCGCTTTTATAGATATATATATATATAAGATATAGATTAAAGAAGAATATATATTTTGAGTTTTTGCATAGATTACCATTTCTGACGAATCCTTTCATGAATTTATGTTCGTCATCATAAGTAGATATAACAAAATTACGTGCAGCCGTCCCTTTGACGTTTTTGTTCACATGAACAACTTCAGGCCTGAAAGCACCAATAGATTTGTTATAAAAAGACCAAAGACATGTATCCTTCTGAATATTGTGAAAAAAATGCTCCTAAATACTTACAAAAAAGGCTACTTGAGACAAAGAAATACCGAAATAACGAAGCCAAACATAGGCTCTTATTGAGAAAAAAATCAAAACACACTATTTGAATATAATTACCAATCAACACTATGGTCCCATTCAACCAAATGGGACAACAGCGGTGTTTCTGTTGAAACTGGGAACTCCACTTTAGGGTACAATTCATCAATGATAGGATTTAAGCCACTCTCGAATAGTCTGAAACAGATTGAAATTATTGTATTTATGTTACCTAGTAAACGGAAAGAAAGAAAACACAAATGGAATAAAAATACAACAGATAAATAACCAATAAATAAGATGACACAACGCTGATAAATAATTAATAGGACTCACGTCCAAGCGTTTTTAAAATTATGTTTAAGTCTGCTGTACCTAATATGTAGCTTGCGTAATGCCAGTAGCCGGGCACAAATCCAGATTTCGAGCTCTTTCTGGGTAATAACATACATAAAAATCTAATAAAACTTTACCCGATTCGGGCATCAAAACCAGGACCATAATTTCAGCACTAGCGTTTGCAACTTCTAGATCACCGAGGTAGTCAGCTTTATAAAAATACTGATTTACAATGGTGTGCGGGTCAGAAATCACAATGAACCCCGAACTGTATATTTTTATTATTACTACTTACTTTCCCACACTTTGCAATAAGAAACTGACTGGGTCCGGGTTAGCTCGCTTTGTCAAAGACATGTTAACACAGTCGCCATGTGATCTCTTTACAATCGCTTGCAGAAGACCGTGGGGTGCTATTTCAATCAATATAGCGTCTTTTGGTATAAGACTGGCATTCTCTTCAAACAGTACCGGACTCTAAAAAAGAATATGAATATGAAGAAGAATATGTTTTAAATATTTTAAAATGTAATATTACACACCAGAGCCTGTTTTTTTCTAAGCGGCATAGACTTGACCTTCGGATGGTGACTCAACAACCTCATATTTTGCCTGACTAAAGTTTTTTAAGTTTACAAGTTACGCTAGCTACCACGTCGCTGCTCACCTATGCATTTAACTATTTTTAGCGAAATCTTGCTTCATTAAAAATCTGTCAAAAAATTAGAAAAACCGGACAAGTGTCGGACTTCGCACATTTAGGGTTCCATACCAAACCGCAAAATCAAGCTGGTTGTAAAAGGAAAAATCTGATTTATCAATATATTGGTATTTGTTAGTAAAATATACGTGATAATAAACATTATCACGAAATTTAAAGTTATTAAAATCTTTGGAACAAAATTCTGTAAAAAAAAGCTGACTTTAGTGACTTCTCATTCCAATATTTTAAAACAAAAAATATGCTATTTCTCTACTCAACAAGTTCTAACCAACGATATACCTTTCGATAGGGTAGGTAATTTTTTTTCGCAAAAATCTCTTTTGTTTGTACGGGAGCCCCCCTAAAAAGCATTATTATAAATATTATTTGATATATTTAAATGGTTTTGGTTCAACAAGTTGCTTATACTGTGAAAATTTGAAGACTGTAGCGACGACGACAGCGGACAGATGGACAGACGGCTAAATGGACAGACAGACAGACACGTGAGTGTTAGCTCCGTCTGGACCCTTCGGGTACGGAACCCTAAAAAATGGTATTTACCAGCAAGTTACTGGTAAAATATTCGGAAGAAGCATATTTTGATTCTTCTTTATTCCATTGCTCCTGTGGTACTGACGTTGATATCCATTTCTCGCTGCGTAGCTTTGGATCCGGGATCAACTTTTTCATTGACGATAATAAAACTGGACCTACAGAAGCAAACAATTGTTTTGATAAATATAAAAAAAAGAAAAAAAAGTATTGATATCTTTAATATTGTATCAATAGACCCATTTTAGTTCAAACATTTGAAATTATTGATCTTACCAGCATTTGCGATGTATGTTGAGTGGTACGGAATATTAGAACATGCAACTTCTCTAGCAAAGTATCCACGCTTGGTGAGTTCAGATACAAATTCATTCATGATATCAACGGGTCCAGAAATAGTAGCAGATTCAGCACTGTTATGACAAGCAACTTCAATTCCGGGTGGACATAATGGTAGGACCTGCAATATACAAAAATAAAACAGTATTTAAACAGTACCAATTTGTAAAGATAAAAAAGCCCGGTTTTGGAAGTCGGTTTATTTCCATGTGATTTTTATTATTTTATATTTACAAATTGATACTGTTTTATGTACCGGATCGACCCTCCACAGGATTTAAACGACCAAAATTTAACGTTGTTTAGGCACTACCACCGACGAAGTCAAGGACCGGGCAAAGTATTTAAATTACTTTAGTCTCACCAACACGTTGAAGCAGAAGATTAGAGAAGACATGGAAACACTGGTATTGATACTATACATACATTACTGTAACTTAGACCAACAGCTGCCATTGATCCTCTGATAAACGGCGTCTCGATAGAAATCAAACCTCTATTATACGACGATAAAATTGTTTCTTCTGCAGTAAAACATCCGTCTGCATAGGCACACCCAAGTTCACCTATGCTGTGACCTGAGTTATTAGAAAAACACGGGACTATATATACTACGAAAATTGTTATATAGTGTGAGCTCTCTAACATTTATGGGCACTTACCTATAATATAATTAGGAACAATTCCTATAGTCTTTAGCAAATCTGTAAGGCCAATTTGTATTGCAGTTATTCCGACCATAGAGTTTAAAATATTATCAAATACAGACTGGTCTGGATCAGTCAGAATGTTTACTATATCAACATTAAGTGGTTCAAGTACTCTACGGCATCTGTAATAACGTAGTTTAATCATTTATTTAAGAATTCAATTAACATGGTCCATTTTATGTTAGTAGAATTATTATATTGATGAAATAAATAAAAATATTCGTATGAAGTTCATTCATCTTTGTTCTTATTATTACATTTTTAAATATTTCTTTAAAAAAAAAACATTATAAAATGCAAATAATATGCCACCGGTATTGGGAACAGGGTCCAAGCTACCGGTCGTCAGGGTTCCAAAGAGAGGAACCTCCTAACCATACGAGCCGTGTCCAGCAGTACTGCTTTCTGGATCAGGCCCTTGACCCAGCCGCCTAATGAGAGCCTCCTAAGGAGTTGTCGAGGCTCGTGGCTATTAAGCCATTGGCTGACACGACTATCAGTACAATCATATCTGAGTCCACATCCCACTTGTCGACAACCTCGCTAGCCAAGTCAAGATACTTTATTTTCTAATCTTTCTCGGTTTTTACGAGGTTCCCGTCATGCGGGACGGCAATGTCAACAATCGTTGTACGCTTCTCGATTCACCACCAAAATATCAGGGTTATTGGTTACAATAGTCCTGTCAGTTATGATGGAACGATCCCAGTACAATGTGATATTGCCATTTTCGATCTTTTGATCCCACAAGTGTGTATTTCAGAGCAAGTTGCGGATGGATAATCCTAGCTACATGGTTGTGCCTATGCAAGTACTCTTCGTTAGCTAGACGAGAACAACCAGAGATAATGTGGCGGATCGATTCACCCGGTCGGTGATATGCCCGACAGATGTCAACCGTGCCATCCTTCACAATAAGTCGCCGTTAGTTATTCGTCATGATAATTTCGCTCATAATTGCACAGACAAAACTTTCGGATTCCCCAAAAAGGTCACCGAAACGCAACCAGGCTACGGACGCTAACTGGTCTACATTGGACCTATGTAGGGCCCGGCAAAAGCATCCGTGGAGTTCCTTACTCTGCCGTACCTTCCTGCGATCGTTAGTGTCAAGCACTACAGGTTTGCCTAGGATACCAGATTTGCCTAGGATAATAGGTTTGCCTAATTCGCCAAGGAGAGCGGGGATAGTCCCTTGTCCACCGCTGCTACATTTCTTCTGAATATTTTTATTATTTCTTCCTTTCCTGATCCCATTATTTGGTGTCGGGTCTCTTCAATTCTCTGCGCCAAGTTATACTGTCTTGGGTTGTCTGTTCGGGTAATTGGGCTTGCTATAAATGTTTTAGTAACTCATGACAATACAAATAAACCAATAAATTGCCGCGATTAATTTTAATAACTAAATTAAAACAAAATCAATATAAATATCGAATAATTTAGATTATCAAATGTAATTAAAAAATGTCAAAATATCGAAATTATTTTAATTCAATAAAAGAAAATAGAAAAATATTTAAATTAAAATGTGATGACAATAAAAAAAAATTGGCAATTAAAATAAAATAGTACACAATGATAGTAATGATTAAGAAAGCCACTCAAAGTTTTAGATAATATTATAAAAAGGGAAATTTTAAAATATGTTGCTCCTTACCTCTCAATGGCAGCAGCAAATATAGGAATGCGCAATAATTCAGTGCCCATACAATTCCATTGGGATCCCATGCCACTGTATAAGAAGCATACCGGACGACTAGTGCCTGAATAGATTTGGAAGCTTTTTGCCAAACTTATTGTTTCATTATTTTCATTTGTATCTGTAATGGCATAATTATAATTAATTTTCAGTTTTAAACTAAAATTATAGATATTATTTGTAGTAAAATATATTGTTCTTGCAGATATAAAACTATCAGTATAAATATTGTATGCCACATTTTTCAAGCATGCATGTGTCACTACCAGGAATTAAAGAATAAAAATACAGGGCATAGTCCAGTGCCTATGTGTCCAGTTTCATCCAAATCTGATCAGCCGTTGAAACCATGTTTGGAACAATACTTGCAAACAAACAGCATAGCACATTTGCCTTTGCGCAATTTTACATTCAAACATTCAGTCTGTCAAACGATTGTTGAATTTACCTAGTATTGTATATCCACGACCTGTATGACCTGGGAAGTTAATTTTGTAGATATTGTGAAGCAAAGCTATCTGTTCAGGGTCTATTGGGTGGCTCTTCAATTCGTCAATGACTTTGTTCACACAGCGCTCATCTCTGCCAGACAGGACTACTAGACGAGGTATACTAGATTTGTAGCGATTGTGATCCTGAAATAAATAAGTCATTAATCTATACTTATATACAAATACTAATATAATAATGTGGAAGAGTTCGATTATTTGTTTTTTTGAATGCGCTAATCTCTGGAACTACCAGTCGGATTTAAAAAATTATTTTCGTATATGATAGCCACATTCATGAGGAATAATATATTACATTACGCTCATCATCATCATCTTGCTGCCCTTATCCCATGTTATTTGGGTTCGGCGCAACACGTTTTGTTCTTCCATACCGTTCTGTCCCCAGTTACGCTATTACTGACTCCCTTGCCCTTCATATCACTCCTCACAAAGTAAAATAAGTTCTATATTAATATTTGTAAAGTCGGAAGAAACAACGTTATCGAATTGCTTTATTAGCGTGCGCTTGGGTAGTGGCTAATTATAAGTAAGTACAAAGATTTTAAGTAGATTTAAAAAAAAACTACGACACTATATAATTATCTATCTCTCATAAAGAAGTTACTATATGGCATTTTAGGTCAAATAATTTATCTTATAATATATAAAACACCAAAAATATTTCTTCACATGTCCCATGTCATGCATTATATGTTGAAAACATTCAACAAATGTGTCTCAAACCGCTTTCCCAAATTGTTGTCCCAAATCAATCTGCCTAGCCTTTTTCTCAACTATATCGGGGTCAGCTTCCAGTCTAACCGGAAAATGGTTTAATTATGACAAAAAAAATACAAATTGGTAGATAAGTAGGTAAAGGTAGGGTAGTTTTTCTTTGTGGTGTAATGCCACACTACCTACTAGTGTGGCATTACACCACAAAGAAAAACTCTTCGGATTTGTTTTTCTTCTTTTGGGCAGTACACTGGCCGCTTACAACTTTTAAATATTTTCACATTTTGAGTTCAAAAATATCCGTTTTGGTAGTAAATTTTTGAGTGCCAGCGATGAGGAAGGTTTAATTATTTCCTTTTAGTAATATAAATCCAAATTTTAGGAGTGTGTTGATTTTTAAAACCTCCTGTTTACTAGGGTGATGTGCCGATAAAGTTTCAGTGGTTGGAAGATCCTGTTAAATCGCGGTCCGGATGTGTGCAAGCTGTAGGGTGCAAATGCAAATACACCTTAACATTAATTATTGTGAATGCAATGCAAATGTCAGTGTAATGTAAAATGTCAATGAGTGCCAACGGGCTGGAATCAAGAAATAAAAATGCAAGTTGTCCGACCCAAACCGCGTCTATTAGAACACTAAATTAAGTATTGATACAAATGCATCATCAATGCTCTGCTTGCTGCTGCTGCATGATTGTCATAAAATCTAATGTAGGTCGCACGTGTAAGTGCAAAGGTGCGAGTCTACTTATTGCACAACTCCATACTTATTTAACAATTTTAAAACCCATGTACGTACACCGTACACAAGCCATGAAGATTCATGATTTCTGGACTGAGTCCGTTCTTCCATTCCTAATAGACTGGTCACCAGCTAGTATTTTTTCGTTTTGAAAACTGATATCATTCGCCGAAAAACGTCACCTGGTCATGGGCGGGCAGTTGTTATATAAGTGAGCTCCTCATCCAGCTTAACCACATCGTACGAACATACGGCTATCACTCTTCACTGGGCCTTGGACCCCCAAGACTTCGCACGACATCTCCCACGCGACACTACTTCGGTTGGTGGGGTACCGATTTTCAACTTGTGACCCAGCTACATTTACAGCTTGAAACCAAATTTCAAAAAATATTTCCGGGTCGGCAATTTCAGACAATCCGCCACGTGAAAGGACATTGGCTCAAAGGACCTTGGTTTAAGTCGATACTTTAATAGACCAAAGTGAAAAAAAAACGCCGCCGCTGTCATTGAACTCGCTCCGACGCCATTAAATAATTTTTTAAAGTCAAGTGCGCGTCCGGTCGCTAATCAGTGTATTTAGATCGTATTTTTTTATTGATTCTTTATGTTTGATTATTTATTTTATTTTATAGTTAATGTAATAATTAGCATCAAACAGTTAATAAAATTAAAAAATTGCAAAATAAAGTTTTTTTTTTGGTTTTTTCTTTTTTTTCGTCTTTTTTTAAATAATTTTCCCTCATTCTGATTTTACACAATACTTACAAAATAATTACAAGGTAAACTGGGTAAATCCTTGTGAAATATGATAGCTTGTTTCATAGAGATTGTACCAACATAAGTTTTATACATGGTACCTATACAAAACTTCCGAGAAATCAGCGTTTTTCTGAGACCGGGCGATAGCGCAAACTAGCGCAAAATGGCGCCGCGAAACTTGGACCGACGCCATGTTTTCGCCGAAATTTTTGACGGTCAACCGGTTAAGTTAGTAGTTAACTATATATTTATTTATTAGTTATAAACAGTTATAACTTATAACTTGTAAGTGTCTGCGCTAGATTATTTAGCAAAATCACATTAAGGAACCGCTCCTACCTGAATGCTCGCGCCGGATTCTAGACCGATTGTTATCGTATTGTAGTAAGGCACGCATTTCATCGTTATAGCTAAAAGTTTTATTCCCACTTTTTTCTTTTTCCTTTCTGAACATATAACATTTCATTACGCTATTGTTAACCGCGGCTTTCCTATATTTTTAATAATCAATGTTCACCTTTTGTATCCATATATATATGGTATTTGGTGTATTTTTATTTTAAGATCAAGTTATACGTTTAAAGTGGTGGTTAAGTGTTGTTTTAATTCCATTAAGCAACAGTAGGTAGAGTATGTACGTAGGATAGGGTAGGGTAGGTAGCCAGTTGACGGGAGTGAAGCCGCGGTAGACAGCTAGTCTACAATAACAGCAAAATTTATAAAGAAACTGTTTGTTTTCTAAGGGGACATTTCTGTTCGTCTCCATTTCAATGGATATTGGTACCTTAATTAACTAGGCATGCTTCCTAGTTAAATCTTTTTATTAATATATCCTTTGCCGTCCCACTTCTTTTCAAAGGCCTCCCTCAAGTCCTTACAGATATTCTTCTTCTGCTCCGTGTCGGCGAAGCTTGTTTTGTTGTCGAGTCCGGCCCAGAAACAGGAAGTGAGATAATTTGAACGTGTACCATTGTAGCAGAGTTGAGTTAAACCTTACCTTATTTTTATAATGTCCTTTTAGAAGAACGTGGAAATTACATCCAGTAAATGAGAAACTATTAAGAGCAGTCCAGCCTCTACCAAAGGGTGTATTCTCTGTTACCACTTGAATTTTCCCATCTCTTACAGCAGGAATATGAGTTTGGGGCTCATTATAGTGCAAGTTTGCTGGTAACTCGCCTTTCTGATATGCCAGACATAGCTGAAATGTATAACGGACAATATTTGAAGAAAACGAGTCTTTATTGAATTATTCATATTTAGAGGTTTAAATCTATTTTTAGAAAAGTATACCTTAGTTAATGAGCAGGTACCGTTCGCAGATTCAGCGTTTCCCATATTAGATTTAATTGACCCAACTTTAACGGGTCGCGATTTTGCGAAAAAGCTTCCTATTGCGTCTAGCTCATTACCATCTCCTTCAGCAATACCTGGATAACAATATGAAAACTTCGCTTGATACAGTTTTAAAATAATAATTTTCACATTTCAAATCATATACTCCTTTTTCACATTTCTAACATACAGATAACAAACATTCAGGTTCACAGCAACCAGTCAGTGTTTCTGATTTTCGAGTTACATCATCTTAGATAATTTGTGTTTTATAAGTTTTATTTTAGAATTATTCCGACACCTATAAATTTTAAAAAGTTTTGAAGGAAACTTGGGTGTCAATTTTCTTTTGTGGTAGTCTATAGAAGAAATTAATAACCACGAAAGAGGAAGTTAGTGTACTAATAGCCGATTATAATGCGTAGGCGTGACATACCATTTTATATATAAAATCTCGTGTCACAATGTTAGTTACCATACTCCTCCAAAACGGCTTGACCGATTATTATGTAATTTTAAATGCATATTCAGTAGATCTGAGAATCGGCTATCTATATCTATCGGTAGGGTAGGTAGGGTAGGTAGGGTAGGTAGGGTAGGTAGGGTAGGTAGGGTAGGTAGGGTAGGTAGGGTAGGTAGGGTAGGTAGGGTAGGTAGGGTAGGTAGGGTAGGTAGGGTAGGTAGGGTAGGTAGGGTAGGTAGGGTAGGTAGGGTAGGTAGGGTAGGTAGGGTAGGTAGGGTAGGTAGGGTAGGTAGGGTAGGTAGGGTAGGTAGGGTAGGTAGGGTAGGTAGGGTAGGTAGGGTAGGTAGGGTAGGTAGGGTAGGTAGGGTAGGTAGGGTAGGTAGGGTAGGTAGGGTAGGTAGGGTAGGTAGGGTAGGTAGGGTAGGTAGGGTAGGTAGGGTAGGTAGGGTAGGTAGGGTAGGTAGGGTAGGTAGGGTAGGTAGGGTAGGTAGGGTAGGTAGGGTAGGTAGGGTAGGTAGGGTAGGTAGGGTAGGTAGGGTAGGTAGGGTAGGTAGGGTAGGTAGGGTAGGTAGGGTAGGTAGGGTAGGTAGGGTAGGTAGGGTAGGTAGGGTAGGTAGGGTAGGTAGGGTAGGTAGGGTAGGTAGGGTAGGTAGGGTAGGTAGGGTAGGTAGGGTAGGTAGGGTAGGTAGGGTAGGTAGGGTAGGTAGGGTAGGTAGGGTAGGTAGGGTAGGTAGGGTAGGTAGGGTAGGTAGGGTAGGTAGGGTAGGTAGGGTAGGTAGGGTAGGTAGGGTAGGTAGGGTAGGTAGGGTAGGTAGGGTAGGTAGGGTAGGTAGGGTAGGTAGGGTAGGTAGGGTAGGTAGGGTAGGTAGGGTAGGTAGGGTAGGTAGGGTAGGTAGGGTAGGTAGGGTAGGTAGGGTAGGTAGGGTAGGTAGGGTAGGTAGGGTAGGTAGGGTAGGTAGGGTAGGTAGGGTAGGTAGGGTAGGTAGGGTAGGTAGGGTAGGTAGGGTAGGTAGGGTAGGTAGGGTAGGTAGGGTAGGTAGGGTAGGTAGGGTAGGTAGGGTAGGTAGGGTAGGTAGGGTAGGTAGGGTAGGTAGGGTAGGTAGGGTAGGTAGGGTAGGTAGGGTAGGTAGGGTAGGTAGGGTAGGTAGGGTAGGTAGGGTAGGTAGGGTAGGTAGGGTAGGTAGGGTAGGTAGGGTAGGTAGGGTAGGTAGGGTAGGTAGGGTAGGTAGGGTAGGTAGGGTAGGTAGGGTAGGTAGGGTAGGTAGGGTAGGTAGGGTAGGTAGGGTAGGTAGGGTAGGTAGGGTAGGTAGGGTAGGTAGGGTAGGTAGGGTAGGTAGGGTAGGTAGGGTAGGTAGGGTAGGTAGGGTAGGTAGGGTAGGTAGGGTAGGTAGGGTAGGTAGGGTAGGTAGGGTAGGTAGGGTAGGTAGGGTAGGTAGGGTAGGTAGGGTAGGTAGGGTAGGTAGGGTAGGTAGGGTAGGTAGGGTAGGTAGGGTAGGTAGGGTAGGTAGGGTAGGTAGGGTAGGTAGGGTAGGTAGGGTAGGTAGGGTAGGTAGGGTAGGTAGGGTAGGTAGGGTAGGTAGGGTAGGTAGGGTAGGTAGGGTAGGTAGGGTAGGTAGGGTAGGTAGGGTAGGTAGGGTAGGTAGGGTAGGTAGGGTAGGTAGGGTAGGTAGGGTAGGTAGGGTAGGTAGGGTAGGTAGGGTAGGTAGGGTAGGTAGGGTAGGTAGGGTAGGTAGGGTAGGTAGGGTAGGTAGGGTAGGTAGGGTAGGTAGGGTAGGTAGGGTAGGTAGGGTAGGTAGGGTAGGTAGGGTAGGTAGGGTAGGTAGGGTAGGTAGGGTAGGTAGGGTAGGTAGGGTAGGTAGGGTAGGTAGGGTAGGTAGGGTAGGTAGGGTAGGTAGGGTAGGTAGGGTAGGTAGGGTAGGTAGGGTAGGTAGGGTAGGTAGGGTAGGTAGGGTAGGTAGGGTAGGTAGGGTAGGTAGGGTAGGTAGGGTAGGTAGGGTAGGTAGGGTAGGTAGGGTAGGTAGGGTAGGTAGGGTAGGTAGGGTAGGTAGGGTAGGTAGGGTAGGTAGGGTAGGTAGGGTAGGTAGGGTAGGTAGGGTAGGTAGGGTAGGTAGGGTAGGTAGGGTAGGTAGGGTAGGTAGGGTAGGTATTTTTTTTTTTTTTTTATTTTTTTTTTTTTTTTTTATTTTATGGGTATACACGGTTCTCTCCGATATTGCTGTCGGAGGCTTTTTTTTTCCGGTGACAATTTTGTAATATATTTATACATTACATTACTTATTTCATTATTTATAAGTAATGTAATGTATAAATACTTAAACATTCCATTACTTATTATATTATTTATTACATTACACAATATTGTAGTCGCAGGTTGGGACTACTGAGGTTACTTTATATTTTGGTCAATTTTTATTAATGTACTCAACAATAGTACAGACTATTTTATTTAATCTAATTAACATAAAAACATGCTATGTTAATCTGCTTAACAGTATTAGCCTATTTACAATAATCTACTTAACTAACAAATTAGCTGTTTTGCCTTTTTTTTTTTTTTTTTACTTCTTCTGAATTAATCTTTTGTCTGCTCTTTTCGTTTTATTATTAAGTTTTTTTTTTTTTTTTTTTTTTTTTTGCCTATTCTTTTTCTTTACCTTATAAATTTAACACTAAGTACAATATAATTAACAATATTTACTGTGTTAATTTCTTATTCTATGTTTTATTTCTATCTATTACCATACTTATTATATTTAAACAAAATTTCAAGAATTGGCTTCGTATATATATATATATATATATATATATATATATATATTCGGTAGGGTAGGTAGGGTAGGTAGGGTAGGTAGGGTAGGTAGGGTAGGTAGGGTAGGTAGGGTAGGTAGGGTAGGTAGGGTAGGTAGGGTAGGTAGGGTAGGTAGGGTAGGTAGGGTAGGTAGGGTAGGTAGGGTGGGTTTTTTTTTTTTTTATAATACTTATACCGCTAACGACGCTAGCGCCTAATCTGTTCAAATTCTTTTATTCCATTCCTCTTTCATGCTTCTCGTACTTTCATTCTTCATACCAGGGTTCTTCTTGCATACGTCATCTTGTATACAGTGGGTGGGACTCCCACTTTGTTTAAATACTTAAAAGGCAACTTTATTTATTTAGTGTGAGGTCAAAAGACAAAAGTGCTAAATATACAAGGTTTCAAATAAAAAAAAAAGTGCTGTTGATCACAGTAAAATATGCAAAAAGTGCTGCAGATCACAGATAAGGTACAGAAGTGCTTATTATAGGGAAAATCACAATATAAATAAAGCCTTACACTTAGGGATGAGAAGCACAACAGTGCTTTTCACCATACTGACAATCTGTTTTCTTAGGTACTACCCCAGTGTACAGTTCGTCATTGCAGTTTTGTGCGTGCTATTCTATGCTTCTTACAAAATATTCTTATAATACTGGTGAAGCATAGTGCCGCTTCAGCTTCGGTTTCGTGCAATGACGGTGGAGGCCACATTAACACAGTACACTAGGAACTTTTCCCTGTGTTGCTTAGTCATGAGCCCATGCAGGCTCTCCTTCATCAGTCGCCTGTCCAGCTCACATTTGAGTTGGTAGCGTTCCCTGATAAATAACGGGCAATCTACAAGTATGTGCTGGACAGTCTCTGCCACGCCTGGATCGCAGACGCACGATGGGCTCTCCTTACACTTGAAGTGATTCAAGTATTCAGAGAACCCGCCGTGCCCCGTCAAAACCTGCGTTTAGATGTCAATGTGTACGCTTTTATAATAAGCTTCCAAGCCACGTACAAGATCTAAGTCTTAATAAATTCAAATCATTAATTAAACGTAAGTTGTGCCAGAAAGCGTTTTATTCTATTAAAGATTACGTTGAGGATAAAAAGGCTTGGGATTGAGCTGCTCCAATTAATTTAGATTTTTTATATTTTGCACCGTGAATTTTGTTTTTAATTTTGTTTTTTTTTTTTTTTGTTTTCTTGCAATGACAAGAACATTTACTTTTTAAAGTATTATATTATTTTATTTTTATTATTGTGAATGTGAAGACTATGTGGATTTTTTTATTTTATCTTAGTTAGTTTTTACTCATGGTCTGGCAGTTTGAGTAGTTTATGCGGCCTACCCGAATAACCTTTCTTTGGTATTGTTCGTCGAATCGTTGAGCTCCTTAAATTCTGAGTTGAGCTGCTCGGTTATTGAGAAATGCGTGCACTGACTGGACAGGTCCACTCAATCTGGCTGGTTCTTTCCTCAAAAGACCATTTGAGACATCTGTCTACATGGTCTTCACATGATATAACCAAGATTTTGTCAGGACTTTAAAAGAGACTGTGACCTCTGAGTTTTTTTCGGCCTTTCTTCTCAGAGTAGTCAGATCAGTCACGCCGACCTCATCTAGTTTTAAAAAATATGATCGACATGTAAAAGTGTTTGTACAAACCAACTTACAGAAATAAAATCATTTATCATTTCATTTATCATTTATCATTTGAAACTGACTCATTCACTGACTGATTGGCTGCCTGATGGACTTGGATGGACGCGAACTAAAACGTCACTTACAACTCATGAAAATACCTACGTTTGTTTGGCCTTACACTTTTTGGTTTTGTTTGTTTGGCCTGAGACAAACAGTCCAGTTCGGAAGGTTCAAATCGAGGTAGAGGTCGTCTTAGTGCCGTAAGATTCTTTAAAAAACCGTTAACACCCCTAAATCATATTATTCTGGGGGTAATTTTGAAAAACTAATGATGGCAATTTATTATTTGGCCAAGGAATACGATTTTTCATACAAATTAACCTTGTAGCACCGCCGAACGCCTGTACCTACGCGCCACACAACACTACTGTGTCGCGACATCACTCACGCACACAACGTTGGGTCGCCTCGCGTATATAAGGAGCCGACGCGGCGTCGAGCATTCTCTCCACAGGGAAGCCCGGTTAAGCATATGTCGGCCACTTTGGCCGAGTTGCGAGACGCCCCGTAGAAAAAAAAAAAAAAAAAAAAAAAAGTCGAGCATTCAGTCTGCGCTAGCGCGCCGCTGTTTCCACGCATTGGAAGAGCTCGCCTAGTCTAGACGCCCTAACCCCGCGCCCCGCGGTGACGCATCCTACTTGTTTCGCGACGCACCTCGCGTCACGAACTCGCTGGGAACGTACCGTGTAGTATTATTTACCCTCGTACCTATAAGTTTAGTGTAAACAAACATTGTGAACGGTAATAAACCAGTTGTTTATATTGACTTTTTTAAATTTCAATCACACCCGCTACAATCTGGCGCCCAACGTGGGGCCCGGAAGCAGGCTAGCCCAAAACCGAGATTACGAAGGAAAATAAAAGAGGAACCGCGAACTACAATGAATTTGTCAACTGAGCAATTCAAGAAGTTACTGTCAGTAATTGGTAACCAACAGCGACGAGGCTCTTTCGCCACTTGCAAGATTACCTTTAGTGGTGCCAGAGACACTGAATCGGTAGAATCTTTTCTTGCTGCGGCTTCAGTTTTCAAGTCCGTGGAACAGATCTCCGACGAAGATGCCATTATGAGCATACCCTTAATTTTGAAGGAAGAAGCAGCCACCTGGTGGAATGGGATAAAGGACCAGGTGAAAACATGGTATGAATTTGAGTCGAGAGTTCGTCACGCCTTTGCTCCGAAAAGACCTGCCTACCAGCTGTACCAGAACGTTGTGAACATTAAACAAGGTGAGGATGAGTTAACAGAAGTTTTTGTGGCTAAGAAGAGGGCTCTTATTGCACAAATGCCAGAGCCACACACAGAGACTCAGCAAATCGATATGATCTATGGACAATTGAGATACAAAATTAGGGTAAAATGGCACGTGAGACTGTCAATACTCTTGACGCACTGGTGAAGGCAGCCAGAGGAGTGGAAGAGCTCCTGGTTGAAAAGGAAACGCCAGAAGAGAGGACAGAGAAGGGGAAAGAGACAGAAAAGGTATCATTTAAAAAAAGCGTTGCACGTACTGTCGGTTGCCTGGACATTCAATTGAGACATGTCGGAAGAAGGAGAAGAAGGATTTCGCTTCTGGTAGTGGTACTTCTGCCGTGAAACCTGCGCCTACAAATGCCGCTATAGGCACCCAAGCGCCATCACCTTCTACACCAACGTTTGCATGTTACGGATGTGGCGCACCAGGAGTGGTCCGATCAAGATGCACAACCTGCGCCAAAGCTGTGCCAAAAGCGACGAAGGCTGAAGTAAGTTTTTGTTCCGTTAACACTCAAGCAGATGTACGTCCTAGGCCGGTTATTGGTATTGCCATAGGCAAAATAACCGGTAGCGCCTATGTGGATACTTGCGCGAAAACAAGCGTTGCATCATATACGCTATACAAATGCCTACGAAGACTCGGATTTACATTCCAGACACAACAGCTTGTGGTGAAACTGGCTGACGGCACGAAAACGACGAGAGAAGTTTTGACCGTAAATGCACCCGTCAGTGTCTGTTACCGTGTTGTGCAAACGTCTTTTATAGTGTTTCCGGAAGCTCGAGAAACTCGCACACTGTTGGGCATCGGCTTTATCGAGTATGCCAAGATGGTACTTAACGTTCCGCAGAAGACATGGCATTTCGAGGATTACCCTGAGGACATCTTCGACCTCCAAGACGAAGATGCTGAGGAGATATCGATGGTCAAGGTAGAGGCTACGCCCATTTATTTTGATCCTCTGTTACGGTCTACGCTAAAGGATGTCGAGCTGCCTGAATTTATTTCTCCTTTGGCGATAACTCCACGAGACGAAGGCGTGCTGGAACCGGCGCTGCCACAATCCAGTGCATGCACTTCAGCAACTGGCAGTCCATTATCCAACGGAGAAGCAGCTCTCCCGGAAACAAGTGCCTGCACCACAAACACGATGCCATATCGCGTAGTGCCAATTGAGCTGTCCCCTATTCCTAGAAAGCGATCCCGACCATTATTTGATGGGTATTCTCGAAGGTTCGTAGACTTTATGGTCCGTGATGCCCAAATGCAGCTTCACCATGCTCCGTGTGAATTATCTCCACACTCCAAGGAGCTCTTCCCTAGCGAACATAGTAATAGCAGCAATGATGTCGAAATTGGATCTCTGGAAGTGGATAAGGTCTAATCGGACACGCTAGACGTAACTCAAAGGTCACAGTTGATGGAAGTGCTATGGGACTATCAAGAAGTTTTCGGTGAAGGGGGAGAACCGACTACCCTCGCTGAACACTGCTTCGACACGGGTGAACATAACCCCATATCTGTACCTCCATACCGCCTCTCACCTCCACGCATGGCTGTGTTAAAGGAAGAGGTAAAGAAGATGTTGGATAGTGGAGTAATTGAAGCATGCTCATCACCCTGGTCTGCTCCCGTAGTAATGGTACCAAAGAAAGACGGTTCAGTACGTGTGTGCGTTGATTATCGTAAACCTAATGCCATTACGGTCTCTGACAAATATCCTATCCCACGCATGGATGATCTTCTTCATGCTGCTAAGCCAACGCCTTTCATGTCAACCCTGGATTTACGTGCTGGCTACTGGCAAGTGAAAGTAAAACTTGAGGATCAGGACAAGACAGCATTCATAACTCCATTTGGAATGTACCGTTTTAAGAGGATGCCATTTGGTCTTCGCAATGCACCCTCTACGTTCCAGCGTCTGATAGACAGGATTCGAGTTAGCCTGGAGAATGTAAAGATGCTAGCATACCTGGACGATTTAATATTTTTTTCGGGTACTTATCAAGCACACCTATCAGATTTGGGTAAGGTACTAAGTAAGCTGAAAGAAAGCAACCTTCATGTAAACTTTGGTAAGTGCCGATTTTGTTGTTCAACAATTAAGTATTTAGGGCACATTATTACCCCAGAGGGTCTGAAGGCTGATCCCGAGAAGGTAGCAGCATTACTAGCCTATCCAGCGCCCAAGAATTTGAAGCACCTTATGACGTTCCTGCAGACCTGTTCCTGGTATAGGCGATTCATACCAAGCTTTGCTGGAATTAGTGAACCACTAACCCGTTTAACCAGGAAGAACTCGGTATGGACTTGGTCAGAGGAACAGGAGCAGGCTTATCAAGAGCTCAAAATGCGTCTTACATCTACCCCTGTGCTACGACAAGCCGACGAGACGAGAGGATATATTATTAAAAGTGATGCAAGCAACTATGCACTTGGAGCAGTTCTAGTGCAGGGGGAGGGAGAGGACGAGCATCCCGTCGAATATGCCAGTAGGCTAATGAACCCTGCAGAACGCAATTATTCCACAACCGAGAGGGAGGCTCTCGCAGTAGTTTGGGCGATTAAAAAATTCCGTGGATACATTGAAGGCCTCCCAGTAACAGTGGTTACGGACAATCAAGCCCTGAAGTGGTCGATGTCGCTACGGTCTCCAACTGGTCGATTAGCTAGATGGGCTTTGCAGATACAGGCGTATGATATTACCATCAGGTATGCACCTGGTAGGACGAATGTGGTTGCAGACACGCTGTCCAGGCCTATTTGCGATGAAAGCTCTGAAAGCACCTGTGGAGTGTGTAGCATAGCCGTGGATATACCGCAGAGACCGTCATCTGAAATTAGGACAGAACAGCTGAAGGATGAAAATATCACCAGCATCGTAACTGCCTTAGAAGATGCAGATCGTAAAGATAATGCCGTGTACTGGAGCAACAAAGGGTACGTCATGAACAACGGGTTGTTGTACCGATATCACCCGTCCGATGACTCAGATGAGGCTCAACTCGTAGTTCCTCAACATGAATGGGCAAACGTTCTTTCAGTATACCACGATGACCCTTTGGCGGGACATTATGGTGCTGATAAGACATATCAACGCATCTCGAAGCGATATCATTGGAAGGGTATGAGGAAATATATCGAAGCATATGTTAAGAATTGTGTTGCATGCCAGAGGTTTAAGCCTGAAACCAGCTGGTTTGCTCCAAACCCAACCCGTCAACCAACGTTTCGAAACCCTCGCCTTTGACTTGTTTGGACCTTTGCCGTCAACGACTAGCGGTAAGACTTGGATACTAATAGCTGAAGATATTGCTACTGGTTGGATAGAATTATTTGCTTTGGAAACTGCCAGCGCTGAAAATTGTGCGACAGTTATGATGAACGAGATTTTTCTACGATACGGTGTGCCCAGACGCCTGATAAGCGACAATGGACCACAATTTGTGAGTGCTGTGATGCAAAAATTAACCTATTGTCTGCGAATTAAGCACACATTCACACCAGTGTATCACCCAGCAGCAAACCTTTCAGTGCGTGTCTGTAGGTTAGCAGCGTGGAACCTCGTCTCACTTACTACTCCTCTCTTCCATTCACTCTTCTTTAAATGAAAATGCCAAGGAAAAAAAATACAGGATATAAACAGCGGCTGCACCCCCTCCCACACAAAGTGCACCTCACCAACATTAGAGGTCTGCACTCAAATCTCTCTGCAGTCCACTACCACCTGGAGACTGAAAAACCAGCGCTGTTTTTCCTTACGGAGACGCAGATAGCGAGTCCGTCAGACGCGTCGTACCTATCTTACCCAGGGTTTACCCTGGAGCACAATTATAAACCGCGCGCGGGAGTGTGTATGTACGCCCGTGACGACACTTGCTATCGGCGTCTCCGTAACCTTGAGGACCCAAGATTTTCGACGCTGTGGGCTCTAGTGGACACAGGTCTGGATAAAATTATCTACGCCTGTGTCTACCGCTTGCACAGTGGAGATCAGGAGACAACCAGGCTCACAGAGTACCTCAGTGAGGCGGCTGATGCGGCACAGCAGCGGTACCCTTCCGCCCAATTAGTGTTACTGGGGGACTTTAATGCCCACCACCAGGAGTGGCTCTTCCCATACCAGTGCACTGACCATGCTGGACGGGAGATGCGTATGCGTGCTTAACCTTACCCAGCTGGTCCAGGGGGCAACGAGGGTGCCGGATGTTGATTCGCACACGGCCAATTGCTTGGACCTTCTGCTGACAACAGAGCCAGACCGATACTCTGTGTCGATAACTTCACCTTTGGGTAGTTCCGACCATTGTCTGGTGAAGTCTGTGTCCGTCTACTCCCCACTCGTTCCCAGCCCAAGAGGCACGCGGCGGGTTAGGCGGTACAGGTCAGCAGATTGGGATGGCATGCGATCTTTCTTCGCATGTTATCCTTGGCAGCCTACTTGCTTTTCTTCGGATGATCCTACGGCGTGCGCGGACAACGTGACGGATGTGTTGCGTCAGGGAATGGAGTACTACATTCCGTTTTCTGACGTAACAATGACCAATGTTGACCGGCCATGGTTTGGCGCTGAATGTCATCGCGCCGACGCGCTTAAACATGAGGCGTACCTGGCATGGGTTGACGCTCGTTCGCGCAAAGCGAGTGACGTGGGTCAAAGGAAGAAAGCCTATAACAGGGCTGCCAAGTCCTGCAAGAAGGTGTTGAGAAGGGCTCGGTTCGACCACATTGGCCGAATAGGGGCCAAACTTGCGTCTTACCCAGCAGGTAGTAAAGCGTTTTGGTCCCTGGCTAAGTCGGTCGAGTCCAACTTCAGCCGTCCCTCACTACCACCACTGCTGAAACCCGACGGGTCGCTGGCCCACTCTGCTGAGGAGAAGGCAAATTTATTTGCCTCTCTTTTTGCGGAATCTTCACATCTGAACCCTGGTGACGCGCGGCCCCCTTCTTATCCTGATGGATGCGAGACGAGTATGTCGAACATTCGTATCCATCAAAAGGACGTCCGTAAGGTACTGCGCAACCTCGACGTGAACAAGGCTAGTGGCCCGGACGGAATACCAGCAATAGTTCTCCGAACCTGTGCGCCTGAACTGTCTCCGATCTTGACACGCCTATTCCGCCTTTCGTATGAGACTGGAAAAGTGCCGAATGCTTGGAAGCTAGCTAACGTACAGCCCGTGCCCAAGAAGGGTAGTCGAGCTGACCCGGCCAACTACAGACCCATCTCTGTAACGTCCATACTCTGTAAGAGTATGGAGCGTGTACTTAACACAAAGCTCCTGGCATACCTAGAATCTAACGATATCCTTAGTGACCGCCAATACGGCTTCCGCCGAAATCGGTCTACTGGGGATCTTCTAGCGTATGCCATTCACATCTGGAGTGAGGCCATCGAGAGGCACGGGGAAGCGCTTGCCGTCTCCCTTGACATCTCGAAGGCTATTGATAGGGTCTGGCACGAAAGCCTTATTGGTAAGCTTCCTTCATTCGGTTTGCCAGGTGGTCTGTGTGATTGGATTGCAGACTTCCTGAGAGATCGGTCCATTCGAGTGGTTATCGATGGCTGCTCGTCGGACCAATTGGATATCAATGCCGGGGTCCCTCAGGGGTCGGTACTCTCAGCAACTTTATTCTTGCTGCATATTAACGATCTGCTTAAACCCGGCACCTTTGGGTATGCAGACGACAGCACTGTTGCTGAGAGATACTTGTCCAACGCTCGTGCTACCGGGCCTCAGATCCGGTCTCTCCGGGAGGCCATGGTGGAGCGCTTGAACCTGTCCTTGCAGGCAGTCTCCGAATGGGGCGATGCCAATCTGGTCAGGTTTAATGCCGCTAAAACCCAGGCGTGTCTTTTTTCCGCTAAAAAGAGCCAATTTTATCCAGATCCAACTTTCCGAGATGCGACCGTGCCAATAACTGACCATCTTGAGCTTCTTGGCGTTACGTTGACATCTACTCTCAATTTTGGCCCTTACATTGAGGCAAAGGCTCAGCTGGCTGCCAAAAAGCTGGGGATCCTTGCAAAGGTGAGACGGTACTTCACGCCGGAACAGCTCCTCAACTTGTATCAAGCGCAAGTTCGATCATGCATGGAGTACTGTTCTCATCTCTGGGACGGATCAGCCAAATACCAGCTCGACGCACTAGAGTCGGTCGAAAAGCGAGCCAAGAGGCTCATCGGCGATGAGGCGCTTGTCAAGTCAAAGCTCCAGAGTCTTGAACATCGTCGCCGAGTTGCCAGCCTGTCGGTTTTTATCGGTTACATTTCGGGGAGTGTGCGATGGAATTGCACGATATAATTCCACCTAGCCCGTTCCATCATCGGACTACCAGACGTACGGCGATGCGCCATCGATACATGGTAGACATCCCACCCATACGCACAAAACGTTTTGGGAACAGTTTTATAATGCGTACAGCTAAGGAGTGGAATTCCCTGCCGGAGTCTGTGTTTCCCGATAGCTACAATCTAGGGGTCTTTAAGTCAAGAGTGAATAGGTTATTTCTAGGCAAGCGTGTTTCACCGTCGACCACATCATCGCTTACCATCAGGTGAGATTGTGGTCAAGCGCGAGCCTATAGGTTATAAAAAAAAAAAAAAAAAAAACCCAGTGGAAAGGAAAAACAGAGACTTAAAGACACAACTGGCCATTTTAGTAGGAGATGAACATGGGAGTTGGAGTGATAAGTTACCCAGCATACGGTTTGCGATGAATACCGAAACTTGCCTCACTACAGGACATACACCAGCGTATTTAACATTTGCACGAGAACTGCGTACTCCGGATGACAATACTCACGATTTTCGTCAGATTTTACTATCTGAAAACTTTGTGCCTGAAATTACGCCGAAGTTATTACTTCTTGCCAACACGCTGAACAAGGCGAGAGATGTCAGAGAGAATCTAGAGGAACGCAGGAAGAAGATGGTAGATCAAGGACGTAGAGAAGATCCCGGTTACTCTCCCGGTGACTTGGTATTAGCAACTACCCATCCAATCAGTAATGCTGCTCGAGGAATAAGTGCGAAATTTTGTCCTCGTAGGGATGGACCTTATCTAATCCTAGCTCGTCATGGTGCTTCGTCTTATCTGATTTCAGATCCCACTACTCCTGATAAACCCCTTGGAGTGTATCATACATCCGCCCTGACTCCGTTCCAAGGCGATGCGGCAGGTCCCCTTCCTCCGCCGATACGCCCACTGAAGAAACGCGGGCGTCCGCCCAAACCCAAGCCTAACCCTGCAGGCGCCACTCCGCCCTCTCGTGGACGAGGACGACCACGGCGACACGCGTCTCGTCCAGCTTAGACGGTGGAACATTAACCCTGACTGGCTACTCGTCGGGGCGACTTCGCATTCAGAGGGGGAGCCTGTAGCACCGCCGAACGCCTGTACCTACGCGCCACACAACACTACTGTGTCGCGACATCACTCACGCACACAACGTTGGGTCGCCTCGCGTATATAAGGAGCCGACGCGGCGTCGAGCATTCAGTCTGCGCTAGCGCGCCGCTGTTTCCACGCATTGGAAGAGCTCGCCTAGTCTAGACGCCCTAACCCCGCGCCCCGCGGTGACGCATCCTACTTGTTTCGCGACGCACCTCACGTCACGTACTCGCTGGGAACGTACCGTGTAGTATTATTTACCCTCGTACCTATAAGTTTAGTGTAAACAAACATTGTGAACGGTAATAAACCAGTTGTTTATATTGACTTTTTTAAATTTCAATCACACCCGCTACAACCTCTTAAAATTAACCTCTTCTTTTTAACTTCTTTAAAGGTTGAATTTGTCAAAAATCTCTCCTTAGTCCCCTTACATCATAAAAAGAAGATAATTATGTGCAGTAAAATACTTGAAAATCTTGATCATCCCCTAAATAGTATTTTGGGGGTAGTTCCGACAAAGTAATAACAACCTACACTATTTATTAAGGTTAGTATCTGTGACAAATTTCAATCATATTTTAGGGGTAGTTTCGAAAACCTAACAATGACATCCTTTATTCTTTACTTAGATTAGTGTTTGTGCCAAGTTTCAAGTTTATGAATCCAAGAAATAAAATTTCCCATAAAAACTTTAACATCCCTGAAATCGTCTTTTGGGGGTAGTGCCGAAAAAATAATGTTTCCGTTATTATTTTGCCCAAAAAATTAGACTTTTCATTCAAACAAATGTCTCTCGTTTGCGGGGAGAAACACAACCTACACATACATTATAAAAAGAAGCCTTGTATAGTAAAGTTCTTCAAAAATCTCCAACTCCCCCTAAATCGTATTTTAGGAGTAGTTTTGAAAAACTTGGAATGACAACCTTTACTATTTGATGTTAGCATTTATGCCAAGTTTCAAATATATAAGCCCAACTATTTGCCCCCTTTAACCCACTTAGGGGTAGAATTGCCGGAAATCAATAAACTCATTGTTTTTTCTATTAATCAAGAGCGTAAGCCTACGATTCCAGATGTTTTACCTTCCAAAATGAAAAAAAATCAGATAAAGTTCCAACCCCTATTGCATCCCCTTAGGGGTAGAATTACCAAAAACCAATAAATACATGGATTTTTTTTCAACCAAGATCGTAAATCTAAATTTTTTTGTGTCCAACTTACAAACTGTATAAATTTCATACAAACTTTCAACCCCCCTTTTTACCCCCATAGGGGTGACATTTACAAAAACCAATAAATACATTAATATTTTTATCAACCAAGAGCGAAAAAAATAATTTCATGTGTCCAATTTACAAACAGTAAATATTTCATACAAACTATCAATTTCAAACTCCTTTTTACTCCCTTAGGTTTGGCATTTCCGGAAATATTTAAACTAATTGTTTTTGTATTAATTAAGAGCGTAAACTAACAATTTCAGATGTTTACCTTCCAATCCGTTGAAATTTCATACAAACTTTCAATCCCGTTTTACCCCCTTAGGGGTCGAATTTCCAAAAACCATTTTTTTTATCAACCTAGAGTCTAAATCTAAAATTTGACGTGTCCAACTTACAATCTGAAGAAATTACATACAAACTTTCAACCCTCTTTTTACCCCCTTACGGGTGGAATTTCAAAAAAATCTTTTCTGAGTGCTCATCACTTGAGAAATTTTTATGCCAAATTTCATACTTCTAGGCCTAGCGGTTTTGGCTGTGCGTTGATCTATCAGTTAGTCAGTCAGTTAATCAGTTTCTTCTTTTATGTATATAGAAGATTAATGCCAAAAGGGCCTCAGCCCAGCATAATGCCAAATGGTAATACAAATCCACCTGACGCTGATTTTAAGCTGCATCCCAGGTTAATAAATTTGGAAGTTGACGTAAATACCAATTAAAATAAACAATAAAGGTGGTCGTTATCAGTTTTTCGAATATACCTCCAAAATACGATGTAAGGGATGTCAAAGTTTTCTTTAAAGAATCATATTTCTTGGGTTAATAAAGTTGAAACTTGACGTAAGTACCAACTTATGTAAACAATAAACGTTGTCATTATAAGTTTTTCGAAACTAACCCCAAGCTAAGAATATAACTGGATAGGTTCTACGTTCTTGATGTAGGGTTCTAGGGGAGCACTAAGAGGGATTTTCAAAAATTTAACCTTTAAGGGGATGAAAAGGGCCAACATTTGTTTGTATGAAAAATATAAATGATTCCTTGGGAATAAACTAAATAATCGAAATTTTTAATAAAACGTTTTTTTAAATAACCCCCAGATAAGATAAGGGGTGTTAACATAAACGAAAAATAAAAAGAAAAGAAAAAAGTGAATAACATGTTTGGGTTTTTCTAAACTCGACCCTCAGCGGGGCAAAATGGGGTGATTTAGTTTTCAGGACAGGATTTTACTTTGTGGCGGTAACCTTAAAATTATTATTCTTTAAGTGAAATAACGAATCGTCCCAAACCAATAAACCCTGTATATCAACGATACCCCACTTTTTATTGATTTATTAATAGCTTATTTATGGTCGCCTTCATTAACTGCACATAAAAAGTAATTTATAGGATAAACAAAATCACGCGAACGAAGTCGCGGGCGGAGTGCTAGTATTACCATAATGTAATAAATAATACGAGTATATTTTTAATTTTTGATAACATCAGTCATAAGATTTTAATATTTACCTAATCCAAAAGCTTCAACATATTCAACTTCAGATGGAAACACTTTAACTTCGGCATAAAACTCTTCCAAAAATTGTTTAACATCTTCAGGATTACGAATTGCCAAAAAATTTGCATCAGGTCTTGTGAAATACTTTCCTTTGACGTGATAAATTTCCGTGTAAATCCTTTGAAAAAAAAAGTATTATTGAACATTTTAAACTCATTCTATAACAGGTGTTTCCCATTTATGAAATTACCTTTTGGCATCTTTAGCCTTTTGTAGAAAAAGGATACTGACGGCTTCGGCTCTTACAAATCCATCGCCGTTTTTATCGAAACTCTTGGTTTTTCCATCCATGCATAATTGACCAGCACTGCCAAATAAATAGTTGTGCGTTATCAAAAGACATTTATAGAAGTACGTATCAAACGGTATATACCTACATCTTCAAATTCAAGGATAACATCGGGTGTACACATGTACTACAGGCTCCAACCAGGGCAGCATCACAGTCCCCTCTTTTCATACTTTCAAAGGCTATTTCCAAGCAGGCTATACCACCTGAACATGCCTGGTCGAGTCCAAAAGATGGGCCTTTTCCATCAATCCAGTAAGAAATTCTATTGGCCATCATTGTCTTGGCGCAACTGTGATAAGAAACACAAATGTCAATAAGAATTAAATATTTCATTATTGCAGCGTAAATTGTTTGTAAGTCAAATACTTTACATGAAATTGTAATAATTAAAAGACTGGTTCAGGCACGATGGATTGTTTTATTATATATAGATTCAACTTCGATTACAAGACTTAAGAGACCGGTCAGGCCACGTTGCTATCCACAGACAATCTCCATTAGCCTCTAGAGTTGGGACGCATCGCTAGTGATGTGAGCTTATATTATGACATCCCCCTTCTTAAGACAATATTAAGTAAACATTTTCAAATAATACATATCATTAAAACATTGCTAACTTGTTATTTTTATGCATAGTTTAGTGTATAACTAAACTATGCATAAAAATAACAAGTTAACCATATTTTTGAACTGGCTTTACCACTCTTCCTGACATCGTGACGTATGGGTTTTTGTCTGCTTCCACCTGTCTGTCTGGTTTCTCAATGGCATCCAGTGAATCGCTGGATCGCATGGTCGTATGGTGGTCATAATTGTGACAACTTTTATTTACTCTAAATCTTAAGTGTATCCTATTCCTTCTATATCTGGCTCCGTATGAATCTTCAATTATGTATGATTTTTTACATTTTAACATTTCTTTGACTACAGCTGGAAGCCAATAAGAGTTGGGATTTTTCTTATAATAGACATGATCACCTGGTTTTAACAAAGGTAATGATCTTTTATCTCTATTGTAATATGCAGCATTTTGCACATTTGTCTTTTCACTACATTTTTTGTAATCAGAAAACCTAATGACTTTTGGTTGTAGCTTCCTTTGCATGACAGGAATATTCATTCTAAGATTTCTAGACATTAATAACTGAGCAGGTGATGGCTGATTATTTTTAGGTGTATTCCTGTAATGCAAAAGTGCTATGTAGGGATCACTATTATCCTCTTTACATTTTTTCAACATGTTTTTGACAATTTTTACTGAACTTTCAGCTTGACCATTTGACTGTGCATGATATGGACTGGTTACAATATGCTCTACATCCCAGTCATGCAAAAAGGATTTCAATTCTGCTGACTGAAAAGGAGGACCACCATCGCTCACTAACGTCTGTGCTATTCCATGACGTGAAAAATAACTCTTAGCGCAGTTAGCACTTTCATCATTGAGTTTTTTTTTTTGATGTTAGATTACCTACAAAAAATCTTTCAGAGCAGTTAGCACTTTCATCACTAAGATTTTGCGACTCCAAGTTTCTGACATTTTTATTTTTAAAGCAAAATTGAGCAAAATGACCAAAATGATTACATGACCTGCATTTGAGGTTCGCTGCTGGACACCTGTAGCGATGTGTCTGACCACACCTTCCACAGAACTCCTTTGATGATGGCTGTTGACTGGATGACTGGCTTCTTGAGTTGCTATTAGACGATCTTGCAGACTGACTTGATGGTTGATGCTGTCTTTGATTTTCATGACTATGACTCTCGACTCGCAGAACATTCTCAGTAACATTGGACATTATTTCTGCATTTTGTTGTGCCATGATGACTGTCTTAGCAATTTCCACTGCTTTTTCTAAGGTGAGACTCGTTTCTTGAAGTAGCCGCTGACGGACATGTGACAAATTTGAATTCATATTTGCTATAAGGATGTCTTTGACTAACGACTGTCTGAGATCTTTGAATTCACACTGCCGGCTTATATTCTCCAGGTCCGTAATGAAATCATCGATGCTTTCTGTTGTTTTTTGTTTTCTGGTGAAAAATGCATGACGAACCAAGGTTAGATTTTTTCTGGGCTCAAAATAGTTGTCAAATTTTTGTTTGACCTGTGTGACTGTAGCGTTGTCCATATTCAAATTAAATGAGTTGTAGATTTCTAACCCTTTTTCTCCCATCGTATGTAGCATTATCGCAATCTGTCGTTTTTCAGGTGCTTTGTCTAGCCCCGTTGCCATCAAATACAAATCAAATTGTTGCCACCACTTTCTCCATTCTGCAGCATTGTTGTTCGCTATATCCGATGAGATGTTCAATCTTGGCAATGATGAGTTGAAATTCACCATGTGCGACTCCAACTTGACCTTACTTTCTTCCGGTTTCGACATTTTTTCTTTTTACGACACGGTTTTGACGACGATTATTTCCTTGAACTTCTGACACCATGTAATAATTAAAAGACTGGTTCAGGCACGATGGATTGTTTTATTATATATAGATTCAACTTCGATTACAAGACTTAAGAGACCAGTCAGGCCGCGTTGCTATCCACAGACAATCTCCATTAGCCTCTAGAGTTGGGACGCATCGCTAGTGATGTGAGCTTATATTATGACAGAAATATCAATAAATAAATAATGTTTGTTTCTTTAATAAATCATACACCAAATTATAAACCATTATTTTTTCCCGACCACGGCAAAACCATATGAAAGGGTTATTGTTTTAGCAATCTATACGTGGCTGTGGGAGACCGGAGGATGCGAAACGCACAGGGACGTTCAGCGTGGGTCAGGTGACGCTTGTGGGAGGCCTATATCCAGCAGCAGATGTTTTTTGGCTGAAATTATGATGATGAATCTATAGGTACGTGAAACATACTGTAACGACTAAAACACTGAGCCAATTTTGATGAATAAGGTCACAATTAACTCGATATTATAGTTCGGGTGGCTATAGACATTCTATCCATAACATATATATATACACATTATTAAACATTATGATGAATGTAACACATCCAAAAAAGTGGGGTGTTGTTTATCCTATCACAATTATAGCGTGTGTTAAATCAAATAAGAGAGTAAAGTTCTGGGTAAAATATGATTTTAAAACGTACCAAGCAAAATAAATTCAATTTTACTATATTTCAGCGTTTAATAATACTGCTAGCGCTAAGTATTCGCAGTTCTGAATATCAATCGTAGTTATCATAGTCGTGCAAAATGAAACGAGCACGAATTTCGGCTATATACGTGAGCACGAATGTCATAGCCATAGTCCGAATTATTATTATTTAAGCCTTTTTATTCAGATAGTTCCAGTTCAGTAACTGGGTAATGCGATACCTCTTGGCTCTTGGGTAACGCGATACCTCGACTGCCTATCTGACCTCCACAACCCAGTGGTTGTGGAGGTCAGATAGGCAGTCACTCCATGTAAAACACTGGTACTCAGCTAAATCCGTTTAGACTGGAAGCCGACCCCAATATAGCTGGGAAAAGGCTAGGCAGATGATGATGATAGTCGGCCCATGACAAGTTATTCAGACTATGCTGAATAACTTGTCATGGGCCGTCAATATCTTTGAGTAACACTCACTGACACTTGTGCTGACACGCTTGGTTTGTATGGAAAGTTTTAGCAATACCTTTTTTTAGCAACAAGGCCACCGTTTAACAATCATACAGTAGGGAAACTAATGTACTTGCGTAGAGTAACGGCGCTGGTCGCAGTGCTTGATCGCGCTTGGTTTTTGCACTCGAACGCTGAGTAGTAGGCAGACGCGTCCGTGTAAATCTAACTTGCGCAAATTTTAATTAGACCAACGTGCATACAATACTTCGGGTGATTCTTTTGGTGGGCTACAGTTACCTCCAGCTGATTTTGTTTACTACTATAAAGAACTAGAAAATTCCTAAAAGCTATTTTAGGCAGAATTTCCATTTATGTGTTGGAATTAATATTTTAGAGAAATTATTTAAAGTATTAAGTAAAGTGGAATTTAAATCACGGCAATGCTCATGTTTACCTCAAACATTTATGATAAGGTTGATCATCCGAATGCGAATACATTTCATACATTTAATATAATGTTCATATGTTTTTGACAACCCTTACATATTTGCGACTAATAGCGTAAGTACCTACACGGGGGGGGGGGGGGCGGCTCGGTGCTCTGCGGTGATATTTATTTATTATTTATTTATTGACTGCAATTACCCTCTACACTCACAGTTATATGCCTTCTCTGTGTAAGGCAAAGACCGAGGGATTTTACTTACCCTGATAATATAAAAGCATTCTTTGCTGCAGAGTCGTAGAGATTAATTTCCACGGCATCGGAGAACGAAGAACCAATGAATACTCCTAACTTTGTGCCACTTAGCGATAGAGGATTAGTACCTGAAACATGATACAAATTTAAATTCAATCAGTTCTTAGAATTATGCTACCACCAGCTTCTTCCTGTTGAACGATGATAACACAGGTAGACTGTAATTTTGTTGCATGAAGTTTTAGACATCAGTTCTAAATACTTTTTATCTTGCTGATTTCATTTTTGATATTTTACTCTATTGCCAGCAGCTCTACTTATTGAGTTAAGATGGGAAGATTGTTTTAAACAAAATTAACTAACTTTAAAATGAAATAAATTGCTCGTCATTGTAAAAAAATAAACCTGTTTTTGCTGTCACGCAGTCGGTTTAAGGATAATAATTATTTAATTGATGAGAGACTATATTCGAATTTAAATTCTTCAACGTAGTTAGAAACACAGTGTTACCTAGTTACTGGGTTGTGCAGTCGCTCTATGTAAAACACTGGTACTCAGCTGAATCCGGTAAGACTGGAAGCCGACCCAAACAAACAATTGGAAAAAGGCTAGGCGGATGATGATGAACGTAGTTAGAAACAGGTACAGTTTTTGCATATTTATTGATACCGTCACATTTGACCCCATATCACGGAATACACTATTTGCGTGGAGCGATGACCTGGTTTGGGTTGCGGAAATCTGGTTGAAGTGAGACATATGGTATGGATCGATATGGAGAGACTTGGGGGAGGCCCATGTTCAGCAGTTGACAGTAGTCTTTCCGCTGAAATGATGATGATGATGATGAATGTTACCATTTGTCAAAGGCAATTTACCAGAGTCATAAATTGCGCTGAAGGCATCTTCCATAACCTTTTTTGTCATGGGGTCCAAAGTAGCAGCTTGCCATGGAGTAACTCTGAAGAACTGGGCATCGAATTTATTTAGATTCTTAATTTTCCCGTAGTGTTTTGGTAGACCAGGGTGTTTAACGGTATTGCATTCCACTTCTTCAACCATGTCCACCTAAAATCAAAAGTTATTGCATATTTTTAACCGATCTCAAAACCAGTCTTGCCAAGGGATGTGGAGGTCAGATAAGCAGTTATTCCAAGTAAAATATTGGTATTTAGCTGCATCCGGTAAAAATGTAAGACACCAACACCATCGGGTAAAGGCTTAGCAAATGATTAACAAACCTAAAAATAATTAAATTGAGAGCTTTCGGTACCCTGGATCATTCATCTGTTACATAACATTCTAAGTTTCAATCAATTATTTATTTATTAAATAAGTAAGGTAATTGACCTACATTTGCTATATTTGTAATTATGTGACTACCATGGTCCTATCATATCAAATGCATAAATTTACCTGTTATTGATTGTAATGTAATACTTTGTACCTATACTTAGTATAGTAGTGTTATTCTATATAGCTGCATTGTCCATACGCATAATTTTAATTTTAACAACTTAATATATTTATTTTGATTAAGTTCTTGACACTATAATGGACACTGGCAGAAGCCCATACATTGTTTTAGGTGAGAATAAATTCCTACGACTCTAAATGAAAAATATCTGGTTTAATTTGGGGTCATGTTCTGAATAAGTTTGTGCAAGAAAATTTTGTTCAACAACGGCGAGAAGAATTATTTTCAGTCATGAACTTTTGTACTTTATGTCTGGGTAACTTTTAATAATGTGTTCTTTGCATTAATATTTCCCTTTCCTAGTTATTTCAGCATGACATATAAAATAAACTCTTTGGGAAGAGTACGGTATATTTATTTATTTAAGCGACTTTAACGTGTATCAAAAGGTCGTCGTCAACAACCAAGCTATTTTTTTAGACTTAGATACTCGTACTTAGTATTTTTTGCCTATCATTAATTGAAAGTAAATAATTTGTTTATTTCTACTACACTACAGTATTCTTACCTACCTGCAAGGACACTTAAAATAAGACATAAACTGTATTGTTAATTCATTTATTCTGTTTTATTATAATAACAAATACAATAATGACATGCTTACTACAGTCACTACTTGTGAGTTGGTAGAATAAGTGTAAAATGGCAACACTAAGCTAATGAAAGTAAACGAAATGATCAATTAACTTTCATTTAAAATGTTTTTTATCCGTGGTGAACCAGTTAATGTTATACTTTGGAAAAATGTTTTTTTTTCGAATTTCTTTCGTATATAACTCACTTTCAGACCACCGAAGGGCGGAACTGCAAACCAGCCCACCGGGCATAAGGGTACTGCCAAAGCTGGCGCGACACGGGAGCCTTGCGTTAGAGCACTAATGATCTCAGACCTTGCAGCCCCGGACGCGACCGGCAAAGGCAGCACCTCGTCTTCTCCCGGGGGCCGGCATGATTCAGGCTGGCTTCCGGTTGGACGATCTGGGGCGCAGAGGAAAAAGCGTCAAAAGCTGAGACAGCAAGCGGCTCTTGAGGGGCCTCCTACGGAGGGCCTATCAAAGAGACCGCGTGCTGTTCTCAGCGGGGACAGCGGGTACACGGTGGCCAAGAGGATGAAGACCCATTGGGCATTCATCCTAAACCGGATCCTTTAGGGATGCGTTGGCGGCGGTGAAACTCGCTGTCGTCACAGTCAAGTACCAAGAGGAGTACTTGAAGGCGGAGGACTTGGCGCCAATCCAGGAGCTCATAATTGGGAAACTGGAAGATGCGCCGGATCCTCTGCCTGTTCTCACGGTTGCTCCCGGAGTCGTTGCAGGTGCAGTAAATGTATCCTGCGACGACTCTGATGCAGCTTGCTGGTTTCGGGGTGCCATCTACAATGTGGAACTTGGCTCCCTGAAACTCAAGGTCGTCGACGCCAAGGACCTTCCAAAGCCAGTCAAAATGGCATGGAAGAGTCGCAACTTGGCGTTGCAAGACTCTGCCCGGGCCATTCGACTGCTCCAGCGACTTAATCCTGCCTTGAGGACGGACGACTGGAAGGTCGTGAATACTCTCACTGAGCAGACCGGCATCCGTCGTATCGTCCTCATGGACGGGGTGTCCGCTGGGGTCATCAAGGCCGCGAGCTACTCTCTTCCAGGAGGAATTGAACGATACCCGTTCAAGCTCCTGGAAGAAGACAAGGGAAAGGCGCCCACTGTGGAAGCAGAAGCGGAGCCCTCCGAGGATGGACCACCGCAACGCGATGAGGCCATCGACGAAATCTCTGCTCACGACGCAGCGCAGGAGACAGAGGTTCAGACCGGGGCGTCGGAGGCAGACCACGAGGATGACATCCTCGGGGAATTCGACACCCTGGGGATTGAGTCGCCGACTGTTCTCGAGGAGAGCCAGGCGATGGAGGAGGGGCCTCAAAACTAAGGCCCTCCCATATCAACACAGGCCCATCAAAATCATCCAAGATGGAGGGACTACGGTGTGTACAAATAAATTTGCATCATTGCAGAGCCGCTACTGCCCTTCTGGCTCGGCAACTGAAGCTTAACACATATGACGTTGCCTTGATACAGGAACCTTATCTGTATAAGGGGACTATAAAAGGCTTAGGTGGGACAGGAGGTATGGTATTCTATGACTATCCAACTAATGACGCGAGGACTTACATCTATATCAGGGGCGGTATAGAGGCAATGCCCTTACGTACTTTCTGTTACAGGGATCTCACAACAGCTTTGATCCAAGTGGGGACGGGAACAGAGAAAAGGAGAATTATCCTTGCCTCTGCCTATCTCCCATATGAACAAAAGGAACCAGTAACACCACTAATCAGAAGACTGGTTGAATATGGCAACCAAGAAAACCTCGACCTGATACTTGGCTGCGATGCGAATGCACACCACGTCGTTTGGGGCAGTTCAGATGTCAACAAACGAGGGGAGGAATTGTTGGACTTTGTGGTAAGCTCTTCTTTACAAATCCTTAACGCAGGCAATAAACCTACTTTCAGGACCTCGGCAAGAACTAAAGTTATTGACCTGACACTGGCTTCAAACAGGGCCAGCGGTCATATTGAAAACTGGCATGTATCGGACGAAATCTCTCTGTCTGACCATAATTATATATGCTTTAGGTTTAGGACGGCGGGAGTAGTCGAAACTAGACGAAGGAGAAACCCAAGGCATACAAATTGGGACTCGTACAGGAGGGACCTAAAATAAATAAATCTAGGGAGCCCTAAAGGTAAGCTTAATTCCATACTAGATATAGAATTTGAAGCGGACAGAATCAAGGTGGGCACCATCGGTGCATGGGAAGATAATTGCCCAGAGAAAAAGGCCTTTTGTAAAAAGGTACCATGGTGGACTCCTGAACTAGTTAAAATACGTCAGGAAACACGACAGGCCTTTGATGATGCAAAAGCCAAGAAGGATTTCTCAGGCTATCATAGCATGCTGACAAGGTATAACATGGCGGTACGCAAGGCAAAAAGAACAAATTGGCGGCAGCATTGCACCTCCATTGAAACTCTGCCAAATGGAATGAGGGTGTGCAAAGCAATGTCCATGACTAAGACAAACCCACTATCATCTATGAAGAATGAGAATGGGCGTCTCACGGAAACTGGACAGGACACTCTGGGCGTGATGTTTAGGACTCACTTCCCGGAATGTATACTGCGCGACAGCGATGAAGAGGAACCAGTCACAAGGGACGAGCTCACAAGGCACACGTCCAAAATTAACTGGCTCACGGCAAAGAAAGTGGTAGATGAAAATAAACTAAAGCTTGCCATAGCGGGCTTCCAGCCTCTCAAATCACCTGGTCCGGATGGCATCTACCCAATACTAATGCAAGAAGGGGTATCTGTTTTGATATCCCATTTGAGCAAGCTCTACAGAGCCTGCATAGCCTTTGGGTACGTACCCAAAGCATGGAGGGAGGTCAAAGTCACCTTTATACCGAAGGTGGGTAACCGACTTATGAGGAAGCTAAAGCTTACAGGCCCATCAGTCTATCATCCTTTCTCCTAAAAGCTCTGGAGAAACTGGTAGACAGGTACCTAAGAGAGGGACCACTTAAAGTATTCCCTCTACATCAACTACAGTGCGCCTCCGCTAGGCAGTGCGGCGGCGAGATATGGAGCTTTACCCCCTGCTCGCGGTAGGGTTGGTGACCGTAACGACAAGCACTTCCTTGCATTTCCTTCCTGGGCATGGCGAGTGACAAGTACATGTGTGCGACTTGTCTATGTGTTGCGCGTCTGGTGTTGTTTTCGATTGTTTGTTTACCTATTTCGCCCGACGTTTCGGCCGTGTTGCAACGACCGTGGTCCCAGGTAGACTGGTGTCTCGGTGTACTGGCTCCGTTGGGGCAGAAAATTCTTCCTCTACCCTCACTTTTCTACACACTACACTGACCGTGTCCTTATTCTGTAAGTTTGCCGACTGCACAAAACGAGGTAATGATTTTTGAATCACTGGATTCCACGCCGCGGATAATTTGTAACCGTCATCCCGATTGAACGTTTTCTGTTTTTTAATTTCAATCGCTTCACGCACAATTCTTGAATAGAAGTGGCGTTCCGTGGAGAGGACTTGTGGACGATGAAATTCGATCCAGTGATTGCTGCCACCTTCTAATAGGTGTTCTGCAATCGCCGATTTATTGGACTGCCGGTTTTTTACAGCGGCGATATGTTCTTTGACCCTTTCAGCTATAGTCCGCTTAGTCTGGCCTATGTAGGAACTACCGCAGCTGCAGTTGATTTTATAAATACCCGGTGATTAAAAAAAAAAAAAAAAAGTTTACCATTACCTACTATGAAAAAAACGGCTAAAACGGCTTGGGAGTGAGCTGCTCCAATTAATTTAGTTTTTTTTGCACCATGAATTTATTTGTTTTCTTGCAATGACAAGAATATTTACTTTTTAAAGTATTATATTATTTTATTTTAATTATTGTGAATGTGAAGACTATGTGGGTCATTATTTTGTTTTTAATTTATCTTAGTTTTTAATCATGGTCTGGCGGTTTGATTAGTTTATGCGGCCTACCCGAATGTCCTTTCTTTGGTATATTTCGTCGAATCGTTGAGCTACTTAAATTCTGAGTTGAGCTGCTCGGTTATTGACAAATGCGTGCACTGATTGGACAGGTCCACTCAATCTGGCTGGTTCTTTTCTCAAAAGACCATTTCAGACATCAGTCTACATGGTCTTCACATGATCTAACCAAGATTTTGTCAGGACTTTAAAAGAGACTGTGACCTCTGAGTTTGTTTCGGCCTTTCTTCTCAGAATAGTCAGATAGGAAACGCCGACCTCATTTAGTTTTAAAAAATAATATGTTAGACATGTAAAAGCGTTTGTACAAACCAACTTACAGAAATAAAATCATTTATCATTTATTTATTTATGAAAATTTATATCACGCAAAGGGTTTTCCCATACAAACATTAAACAATGTTAACTATCAGTCTTGCGCGTGGCCGTATTAGCCTAAGAACTTACAGCAGAAATTTGCTTGTATAGATAGTATAGTTGATATTATCAACTCCTACTACTACTTATCTAGATATTATGACTAGCGGACGCCTCGCGGTTTCACCCGCATTGTTCCCGTTCTCGTGGGAATACAGGGATAAAAATTATACTATGTCACCCGCGGATAGTGTAGCGTCCCAACGGTGAAAGAATGTTTGAAATCGCTTCACTAGTTTTACAGTTTATTCGTTACATACAAAACTACTAATCTAAATCTAATCAATCTCAAATTAAACACATTATGTAACTTTTTGATCAAGATCTATTATAATTTTGTAAATAATAAAGCTTAAAGCCTTTGTTAAGAAATCAATATCACAATTTAACAATCTCATTATCATAAGAATAAAACTCACTTTCAAACTTCTAAATCATATAAATTTTATCAACTATGGCTATGATTTTACACTCTATTTGCGTAATTTCATATCATGGCGGACGCATGCTTTGGTTGAATTCATTACTCCATATTATGTTCATAAATCCGTCTACTCAACTGTGTGAAACACGCAATCCAAAATATAATCCAAAATCCTGTTTAGTTGTTTATTTACTATAAGGTACACCAACAGCATTACATACAAAACAGTTTGAAGTAAACAAAGAAAAAATAAAGGTGCTGGTATGTATGCCTATTACAGGTATACGCAGCTTACACCATATGGTCAGTAACACTAAATTATTAAAAAAAAAAACAATATATAAATATTAAATATTAATCTAAACTTAAAAAAACATCTTAAAAATAAAAACGTGCAAAATGAAAAACACACAGAATAAAAAAAGAAAAAGAAGTAGGATAAATATGTTCGTGTTTAGCCTAAGTTGAAGTATTTGCGCACTCCCGTACCTCTGAGACTGCTCTTCTAAACTCATTCAGTGAAACACCGTGTAAATCAGTATCTGGTGTTGTACAAAAACTATTATAGCTTCTACACATGCGGAGAAGTGGAGCATTGAGGCCTAGGTTGGTTTTGCGAAATGGAATATGGAGTAATTTTGTGATGGGATGTCTGGGTAGTTTTAAAGGGACTGAATATTGGATACATTCTACTAAATCCCTGCACTTAATAAACCCGTTTGCTACTTTGTAAAGGAAAATTAAATCACGCGTACGGCGACGGTCACGCAGTGTCTTAATTTTGAAAAAGTGTATTTGTCAAAATGAAAGGGAACGTGCTTGCTTTGAGCTGTCAAAACGATTACGCAATTATGGTGCAGGTCCGTAAAAATAATAACTTCATAGTTTTCACTACCAGGCTAATACCATGTAAAATACAGGCTTTAGTAAAGCATTCGATAGATTTTAAGGATAAATTATGAGAAAGTTACGGTTGAGTTCGCATTTTGAGATTATATCTATCTTCCTTATCATAAACTATTTTTGTAAACCGAACAATTCATGTCATCTCCTCTAGCGTATCATTAGGGGTCTAATTTTGGTCCTGTTTTATTCATATTCTATCCTAAACATGATTTTTAGGTTTCCACTCGTCCGAATGGAAACGTAACGTTAGTAAATACATTTTGTATATGTGTCACTTTTGAGGTACGAATTAGAAAACAAAAAATAAACTAGACAAAAATGTACCTTATCTTCGAAAACAATGGGCGAAAAAAAAAATACAGTAAATTGTTCTTTACATGTAAAATCCCATTGAGTTATCGTTTCCGTAATGCTCAGACTACCTCTGAGACGAAATTCCAAGATTGAATACTTAATATGGAAAAAATCTTTAGATATCATCAAGATTTATCATAATCATCTTCCTGTCCTTGTCCCATGGCTAACTGGGGTCAGCGCACACGTTTTTTTCTTCCAATCTCTTCTGTAAGTATTCACTTCATTTTCATAAATACTAAAATGGCACTATTAAATAGACTTACTAGTAAACTTACCTTATTATAAAGATTTTCCATGAGCTCCATGACATTTTCGGATTTTGGAAAGGCACCTGACATACCACTGATAACGATCTCATCTCCCGTAATAGGCCTATCGAGGGTCTCCCGAGGCACCTCCCTGTCGGCGATCAGAATTTGCGGGTTCGGCGCCATGACTGTCAGCCACACTTCTTTCCAAAGCCAGTCGTACAGACAAACCTAGTCTTATATGCATTTTTTTGTTTCCTCGTTTAACATAGTCAACAGAAAAAAACCGGCCAAGTGCGAGTTGGACTCGCGCACGAAGGGTTCCGTACCATTATCGCAAAAAACGGCAAAAACACGTTTGTTGTATGGGAGCCCCACTTAAATATTTATTTTATTCTGTTTTTAGTATTTGTTGTTATAGCGGCAATAGAAATACATCATCTGTAAAAATTTCAACTGTTTAGCTATCACGGTTCAGGAGATACAGCCTGGTGACAGACAGACAGACATACAGACAGACAGACAGACGGACCGTGAAGTCTCAGTAATAGGGTCCTGTTTTTACCCTTTGGGTACGGAACCCTAAAAAGGCCAATAGTTATTCAAAAGAATTTAAATTAATCGAATTCCCAATTTATGTTTTAGAGATCGGTAATCCATCATTATATACAAAACTTTTTATTCTACTTTGTTGTTTCGTGTATCCTGTGTTCTACTGAGGTAGATCCTCTTTATGTATTTATTTATTTTACCATTTATGCACACACACATAATATACAGACAAGAAGAAGAAACAGAAAAATAGGTACATAGGTGATGCTCTTTATTGATCATGAAAATATATCTCACGATACGTTGAACCGCACGATATTTTATACATTGGTGTTGGAGTTATCTATATAAATAAAAAGACAAGTCCTGACTGACTGACTGATTGACTGAATCATCAACGCCCAGCTCAAATCCTTAGACCTAGAAAGCTGAAATTTTGCACAGCGTTTCCCTTTATAACGTAGACAAAGAATAAGGAAAGATTTTTCGAAATTCAACCCCTAAAGGATTTAAATAAGGCATGAAAGTTTGTATGAAACTGTCATTTTTAATTTGAAATCAATAAAATATGGTATTTAGGCTCTAAATATAAATTAAAAAATAAGTATTTAAGGATTTTTTTGAATTTCATCCCTTAAAGGGTTAAAAAGGGGTGTTTAATTTTGTAAGAAAAATAAATAGTTTATCATCAAAATTACCTAAAACTTAGTATTTCTATTCTTTATTAAAATTAAAGAAACACGTGTTCAAGGTTTTTTTGAATTTCATCCCTTAAAGGGTTAAAAATGGGTGTTAAAGTATGTAAGAAAAATAAATAGTTTATCAACAAAATTACTTAAAACATAGTATTTCTGCTCTTGAATACAATTAAAGAAAAACGTACTCAAGCATTTTTTTAATTTTAGCCCTTAAACGGGTAAAAAAGGCTTTTAAAGTTTGTATGAATAATACCTACCTTCTACCTACCTCCTCCTTCCTACTGGATGAACTCGGCGAGAACTAGTTTTCATACCTCGAATACCACTGATGATACCCTCTGACTATGTCTTTGGATTTAAACGATTACAATTCCCCCTTTGCAATGACCAAAAATAAATCATTAAAGCTGAGTGCTAACGCGTACCCGTGTTCCCGCCATAAGCGGCACAGGAGGACACCGTGGAGTTTTAGTGGGTTAGAGTCCCACATAGCTGTGCTATCTCCCCGTGGTAGCGCAGTATGCATGAGCATTTCTCCAAGCTAAAAAACAAAAAAAATGTGTGGCAACTGGAGGCCTTTTTGGCAACTGTAGGCCAGTGAGGCAAGTGGAGGTCTTTGTAGCAACTGTGGGCCTGTAGGGCACCAAGTCGGTGTAAAAACACGTTTGTGTAAGGAACCATACAGAGGATTCCTGTTGAGTTACTAGGTTAAAATAAAGTAAACTCGCATAGTCACGCGAGAGGTGAGGTCACCATGTTAATGTTGATGACGTTCGAATCGTCAAGCATTCATTACGAAAATTGAAATAATTTTGGTTTTCTAATTTTGATTACTATGCGTAGATTGTGTTAGTAAGATACACAAAGCTCAAGTATCAATTGAGATGGTAGATGAAAAATTGACGTAACATACGACAGACTAAATCTCTGTGTGAACAGGTTCTGAGTTCAGAGAGTTGAGTTAAACGCACAGAGCATGATATGAACCAGCGACTTAAAATGATAAACCGTCATATGAATAAGTTACACGCAGCAGTGGACCAATTGAAAAACAACATTGAAGCTAACAGCATCATTAATGACTTCAACATCTATAACAGCTATAATAGCAAGCTATATGATGTATAATTTAAAGAGTATTCAGAATACGTTATTAGACACCGTTACTGACATATAAAATGGTCGTTTCAACTTACATTTGATTACACCCGAACAACTCATGAACGAGTTAAGCACGATTTCTAGCAAGTTGTCCAAGGACGTCTCCCTGCCAATTGACAACATACACTCTGACCTTCGGAAGATATATGGTCTACTGGAAATAAAAACAAGACTTATGGAAGACATTATCATCTTTGAGATCAAACTACCTCTCATCAGTCGAGATTCATACGAAATCCTCAAGATCATTCCGATCCCCAAGACAGAGGGCCAAAGTGACATGATCAGCATTAACTCAGTATCTGAGTTCATATCTATCAACATGAAGAAAGATACATATATTAACATGTCCGAAGAAGACTTGAGATCATGTCCAACCGTTTCGGGAGTTTATTACTGCCACATCCTACGACCCATATACCAAATTAAAGGAGACAAGAATTTCTGTGAAACGGAAAATTCGGAATGCAAAACAACATCAAGCTTCTGTAAAGATAAATTGCAAGAAACATACACATTGAACAGATATTTTTACTTTTGTTGCGATAGGTGTCACGTTCGAACAATATGCGGCGATCAAATAACCGCACATCAGCTGGCACAAGCCGGACTATTCAATATAGGCCAAGGATGCATCGTCAAAACAAACAACTTTACCCTGTATTCACACAAGCCTCACATAAGTGAATTAAGGACGAACGCAGATATTTATGCACCAGTGATTTCCCCTATCAATCACATCATCAACATCAGCATACCTAAACTAGTTTTGGACAGCAAAACTCAAGATTTAAAACAAATCAGCTATGAAGACAAAAGGATACAGTCTATGAAAGCGGCAGATGTGATGTTACCTGATGATCTATCTTATCATGATATTCATCACTACGCTGTGATCTACACTCTAGTTGGAATATTGGGCATTGCTGCAATCGTCATTATAGCTCACCGTACACGATGTCGATGGCGAGTTACATTGTCACCACCACCGTCCGTTGCTGAGGAATCAAGAACAGGGCCTGCCGTGCCGCGCCGTGGGAGCAACAGCGACACAAGGGAAACAAGTGGACACCTAGACTGCGTGCGCGTCCATGTTCCTCGCAACCCTCGCGTCCATAAAGGAACTTCCCCTTAATTAAGTTTATAGAATTAATAGCTCTAAAATTTCATTATCATGTTTCAAACTTTAAGCTATTTTTGTAAATCTAAATGCACTTCATCTGTCCTATCTCGTCCGGGAATATGTACGATTACATCGCACATTTATTTAGCATGCTAGCATAAGCATCTTTAGTTAATGTAAAGCGACATTTATACTAATATTGTTGAGTACACTTTCGACCGTTCTATTGTAAACAAGTACAAATCAATAAATATTTTATCAAGAAGTCAGCAAGAATAGTTTTCTTCCATCTCAACTTAGCACATGTATTAGCAACCAAGTGCTCGTACAATGAATACGTTTGGGTGGATTTTGTTCGGCGGAGTCCAAATTCTTCAATGCAACCTAGTCCTGAATAACATAAAAGACATTCAACAATTTTGGGAGATCGAAGATATTCCTGAAGATGATCAAATATCATTTGAAGACGATGAATGCATTCAATTTTACAAGTCGAACACGTCAAGATTGGACGACGGAAGATATCAAGTGAGACTGCCACTAAAGTCAACTTTCAACAAGGATATTGGGGCATCTAAACACAAGGCAGTCGCTCAGCTGTATCAGATAGAACGAAAGCTCGCAAAAAACAAATGTATTGCAAAACAATACAAAACATTTATTGATGAATATTTATCTCTCGGTCACATGAAACCGGCGCACAGCAACAAGAAACCAGAGTATTTTCTACCGCATCACTGCGTAATACGTAGCGAGTCAACAACTACGTCACTCCGCGTAGTATTCAATGCATCATCAAAAACTTCTACTGGGACGAGCTTAAACGATTGTATGCATACGGGACCCAATCTGCAAAAGGATCTTATGACACTTATACTGAAGTGGAGACAACATCGCATAGCCTTTATCGCGGACGTTGAAAAAATGTTTCGCCAAATTTGGGCACATGAAGACGACCAAAACCTCCAAAAAATCGTTTGGCGAGATTCTTCTGATCAATACGTACAAGAGTATAAACTTACTACGGTCACCTATGGCACCAAGGCCGCGCCATTCTTGGCAATGATGACCAATGAGTACATGGATGTCTTCTTTGACTCTCTGTCTCGGTTTAAGTCTAAAGTCATGCAGATTGATCCGTAGTCTCACCCGAATTGCCTGCTCTGTTTTATTGTGTACTCAAAAAATTAAGATTAATTAATTATCATACAACTAACTTGTATATCATTTTATTAGAATTTTATTATATTGAACCTTGAGTCACTAGTTCTTTTTTTTTGTGATGTTATTTAATTTATACACACTCGTATTTTATTTGTGAAACAACTGTAACTTAATTTAATTTTGTCCTTGACTCACTAGTATTTTATTGTGATCTAATTGTAATACATATAATTTTATATTTGACCTTACTAGTAATTAATTTGTAATGTAATTGTAATCTATTTTAATTTTTATTCTAGCTCAATTTGATTAATTCTACATTAATTTAGCCGAAAGACGTCCACTGCTGGACATAGGCCTCCCCCAAGCGTCGCCACATTGATCGGTCCCGTGCGTCTCGCAACCAGCGGATCCCCGCAACCTTCACGAGGTCATCGGTCCGCCTGGTGGGAGGCCTTCCAACGCAACGTCTTCCGAAATTCTTTAATTTAAGTGCAATTATTGTAGTTAATTTCCATTAAACTCGTCATTTAAAAAATGTAATTAAAGACTGTGAATGATGTGCACGCCTGTAACTGACATGTTTGAGGATCACAGGATCATCTTGTATGTCACTGACTCGGCAATGAATTTGTAAATATGTTGTTGGCATGCCTTATTGAATAAATAAATTTATCAATGTTGCCGCAATTTTTTTCTGGTTTATATCTAAAAGTAACACCTGTTTACTAAACTCTTCAACTGCTTGTTTTGCCATAAATAATGTTTGTTTTTGAGATGAATCAATACTATGGACCGAATTGCGTAAGTTATATATTTCATTTTAAATTTAATAGCATCTTCATAATCTAAGTTGCCTATAATAGTTTTGAGTATGGAACCTAAACCCTTAATTAAACCACGTCTTAGTCTATGCCGTGGTGCACTAAATACTATTTTCTTACCTATTAAATTTAAACTATTTTGTATTTGATCTTTATATGCTTTATTTAACCCTTCATTATTTTCAGCAGCTAGCTAGTATTGGCATATAATGACATAAGCTTGAGAGTCGTTTATGTAAATAGGGTACATTATATACACAAGCCAAACTAAAGGTTTCTACCTGCTTCAAGATCGAAGGTTTCGCAATCCGCACGCCAATAGGTACATATAAATCTAGGTGGTTTACATATTGATCTATGACCATGCTTTTATAGCACGATTTATGAATATGTTGACCTACAACATTAAATGTAGTAGTTTTTGTACAAACAAACAAACATTAAATGTAGTAGTTAGTATTAATTCTAGTATATCCCGCAAACGTTGACCAATTGACTCAGCGTTCTCATTTTTATTTCGACGCAAACGTGACAACTCTCGCATCGCTTGCATTTCGTTGCGCGGTTCACCCAATCTCCACGTCAGCGCAATTTTAATAGTTTGCCAGGTGTCTAATATCTCTTCGGAAGCTATTGCACTAATAGCAGCACCACTTAACTTACTTTTAACCAAGGTAGTAAGAACGGGGTTTGCCCTAAGGTGGTTTTAGTAATAGTAGGATATTTTCTACTCCCCTAATATAATGATTTAGCGTTTTCGGGTTGCCATTGTACTTTGGCAACAGTTCCCAAATGAACTTTAAGGTTGCTAACTCGATGCCTGCTATGGCCTTTTCTATTCCTATCTAGTTATGAACCTTTAAAAATTAACTTTAATTTGAGGATATCAGCTACTTGTCTGCTTTCTGCCTATATAAGGAGATAGCGTGAAGTTATTACGTATTATTTGAGTCGCGATTTTAGTGAACAAATAGACACGTATGAATTAATAATATTTTAGCTTACTAAACGAATTTGAAACGTTTTCCTAGCTGGTGATATGTCTATAGCGATTTTAGCTTTAACACAAACACACATATAACATTTAAACTATTACGACAGGAAATATAGCATGGAAACTGGTAAGACAACTTGCACTCACCCCAATATCCTCTGCATCTCCAGCTGGGCCTTGTAGTTCAGCAGGACTCCCAATACTCCGGGTCTCCCGCAGGTTGCTCGCCGTCGTAGATACAATGTTGTGATCGCGATGATAACGATAGAAATCGTTCACTCAGGCCAAAGAGTTCTATTTGAAACTGAGTGTCGCGATCCTACCGACTGTGCGAGTTAAGTTTCAGCGAACAAGATAATTATTAAAAAACATTTATTTAATTAAAATATAATGTTAACTTTAGGATTAGAACTACAAGACTAAAATTAAGGTTACAATTATTCTATAAACTAAACTTATTGCTAAATCAGTAAAACTGCAATGCAGTTTTTGCAATACTTCACGCGCGGATCCAGTGCATGATCAGCAGTGACGCACGCTAGGCGATTGCTTCACTCCGTGCATGGTGGATTATTTATTGCCACGAGGACTAAAAGATAACAAAGATTGAACTTTGGAAAAAATTATGGTATTTAGTGTAATACATTCAAATTAAAAACGATTTTTGAAAATCCACCACGAAAAAAAAAAGATCCACATAGTCTTCACATTCACAATTATTAAAATAAAATAATATTATAATTTAAAAAGTAAATATTCTTGTCATTGCAAGAAAACCAAAAAGAAAAGAAAATATCTAAATTAAAAACAAAATTCACGGTGCAAAACATAAAAATCAAAAATAATTGGAGCAGCTCAATCCCAAGCGTTTTTGTCCCCAACGTAATCTTTAATAGTATAATACGCTTTCTGGCACAACTTACGTTTAATGAAGGATTTGAATTTACTAGGACTTAGATCTTGTACGTGGCTTGGAAGCTTATTATAAAAGCGTACACATTTACATCTAAACGAGACACCTATTTTCTTGAGCCTTGTTGTAGGTACTAGAAATTTGTGTTTGTTTCTAGTATTTATGTTATGGTTATCACTGTATTTATTAAATCATTTTATATTTTTATGGGCATATTCAATTACATTAATCTCCTTAAATTTCTCTCTGAGAGAGTGTCTCCGGCTTAATTTAAAAGGTATAAATTGATCGAACAGCTCTTTTCTGCAAAACAAAGATAGTCTGGATGTCGGTGGCAGTTCTCCACAACAGAATACCGTACGACATTACACTATGAAAATAACTAAAGTATACTAAACGGGCTGTCTCTATGTCAGTTAAATTACGAATTTTCTAACAGCATGTTCTGCGGAGCTTAGCTTCTTTGACAATTTATCTATATGTGGGCCCCACTGAAGCTTAGCATCCAAAGCTAAACCTAAAAATACTGTGCTATTTTCAGGATTCAATTCTTCGCCCTTTATCAGCACATCAGTTTTCACCTGCCTAACGTGAGGTAGGGTAAACTTAATGTATTTCGTTTTTTTTTTCATTAAGAAGTAAATTGTTTACATTGAACCAGTGAATGACTTTTGAGATCGCGCTATTTACATCGTCAGTAACCAGCTGCTGACGTTTAAGTTTAAACAAAAGTGAAGTATCATCCGCAAACAACACTATATCATGGTTATCCTTTATGAGGTAAGGCAAGTCATTAATGTAACTGAATGAACATGTACGTATGTAAAAAAAACTATCTTTTCAACCATTTTTCAAAATACTACTCTTTGGAATGCTCTTAATAGCGGTTCTATCTAACTACCCAATAAAAAAATACTGGACGGATCTAATTTGCCATCTGTCTCATATTTATTCGTAGCCGATGAGGCATTTGTGTATCATTAAAATATAATGAGACCTTATCGTGTTAAATTTTTGTGTGTTTGTTAAAGGGTATTTTATTATTGCTTATTAGAGCACGGAGATACGTGGAATGTGCATTTGGCATTTTGACAAACAAATGGCAAACATTTAATCGTGTTTGGATGTATCAATAACTTCATCAATTGATATTATGAAAGCAAGCTTCACAATTTAGTATGATAACGAGACGGCCATAAGATTAGAGAAGAAGATTTCAGTCATAATCTAGAGAGTATACAAATAGCTCAATTAGTTCGCCGTGGAAGACAAGCCAATAACTTTAGAAATATTTTTCAACAATACTTTATGAGTGACAGTGGAGCCTTAAGCTTGCAATAGTCAGAAATTTAACGAAGTCAATTATTGTAATAGATAGATAGATATGACCCAAGTAAATAAAGAAAAGTATTTAAAATCACGGGAGAACTTGTAGATCTAGAGTTTGTGTATCTCGGCTCTATGATCAGCGATATATGCTCGGCTCTATGGGCTGCGATAGGCCAAAACTGCAATGAGCAAGATGTCGAGGATATGGTAAAATAGGAACAGCTTTAATAACACCAAAAAGTGACTCGTTACAACCCTGATGTTCTCGATTTTTCTCTACGGCTCCGAATCTTGTTCAATCCGCTCGGTAGATCAAAGAAAGATTGAGGCTTTTGAGATAGCACTACATCTCGGTGAAGAATGTTGCGCATACCATGCAGAGAAAAACGCACGAATAAGTCTATTCTCAACCAGTTGAACATCAAAACCAGACTCGCCACGATCTGCTTACCAAAGAGTCCTGTATTACTTTGGTCCTGTATTACCTTGGTAAGTGTAGCTAACCCTGGGAGGGTCACCCATCCAAAAACTGACCTTGGTAAGTGTTGCTTACCCGGCAAGGTCACTATCAATCCAAAAACAAGGGAACCAAAAAAAATGTGGTCACCCATGCCAAGACAGACCTTGGTAAGTGTTGCTTAACCTGGCGGGGTCAGCCATCCAAAACAAACGAACCAAAACAGAGGTCACCCATCCAAAGACTAACCTTGGTAAGTATTGCTTAACCTGTCACCTATCCAAAAACATGCAAACCAAAAAAAAAGTGGTTACCCATCCAAAAGTCGTCCTTGGTGAAGTTTTCTTAACTTGGCGGTTAAACTAACCCAGCCGCTCAATGTATCTTGTATGTATTTTTTATTTTATATATGTAGTTAACGCATATGTGTAATTTCAACATAATTAGTTAAGTTATAATAATCTTTTTTAAGTTTCCTTATTTCTTTCTACACACTGTGTCTTCGTCTATCATCCAACTTTCCTGTCGCAGGTCTGCTGGAAGAAATTTCTATTGAAATAAGCAGTACCTTTGTGCTCTTCTATCTGTATTCCTTCTTTTCTCTATCACTAGAGTGTGCTGCCCTATCTTGTAACAATAATAAAAAAGTCTAGCTCGGTAGGTGGGTCGATTTAGTAGATTAAGGCGACGACAGCTATTACAACTTCCCCCACTGGTCTAGCACTCCCCTGACGTCACTGCCCACTGCTGGAGATTAGGGCTCGCGTGTCTCTCAGGATGCAGGTACAGCAGTACATGGGCTGACTCGCTAGTGACCACCTCGGGGGAGCGACCAGAATAAGGGTGATCCTTGAACCCTGTAATGCGCAACAAGCAAAAGCATTACCTACTGGCCGTAGACTGTGAGCACCCACAGCAACGCTTAATAGACAGCTGTGTTGCTGTGAATGTTTACTATCAGATACGGAGATGACAGTAGTGGCCGATACATTTTGAAAAATAATAAATTAATATAATTACAAACTGCGGGATGGAAACCAAAGGAAAAAACTAATGAGCGTCTAATAGAAATAAAGAAAGGCGAGAACACAAATACAGAATTGCTAAAGCAATTCATACATACATACATACATAAACTCACGCCTTTTTCCCATGGGGGTAGGCAGAAACTACAGAACGCCACCTGCTACGATCCTTACATACTTCTTTTGCTTCACACACATTCATACATCTAGTCATACACACACGCCGGTTATGGGTACTGCGCACTTGGCCTTTCTGAAGAACATCACCTATAAGGTCTATGTATGTCTTTCTAGGGCGTCCCCTCCCGGCGTTTCCATTCACGTCTGCCTTGTAAATACCTTTCGTAAGTTGACTTTCATTCATCCTCTCAACATGGCCAAACCATCTTAACATACCCTTTTCAATTTTAGTCACTACATCTTCTTTTAAACCACAACGTTGGCTTATTACCTCATTCCTCAATCTATCAGTTAAAGTTACACCACACATACTCCGCAAGGAGCGCATTTCTACTGCATTAATCCTACTTTCATGTCTTTTTTGCCATACCCAGCCTTCACTTCCATACATAAGTGTAGGCACCAGCACGCTGTTGTGAACGGCGAGTCGAGCTTCCGGAGACATCGACTTGCTGGTCACAACTGCATGCATAGCACCATTCACTTTATTCCCTGCATTCACTCTCCTTTCCACATCCTCTTCAATCTTTCCATCCCTTGTGAACATACTTCCCAGATATACAAACTCGTTCACTTGCTCCACACTCTTATCATTTATTTTCACTTCACACTTCGATACAAAAAAAAAAATAAAAAAAAATTAAATAATAAAAAAGCAATTCAAATTACAATTTTCTTAGCTACTGGCTAATTTAAAATTATGCAACAGTTACCCAAATGGGGTTTTCAAATCACACACTCAATAATTAAGTATATAAATAAAATGGTCGAAGGAACGTTTGTAGAATAAATCTCGCGATGACGACCTTTTTTTTCTTTTACGGGTTTGTCCGTATCAGAGATCGCGATAAATATTAACGTGCGTTCGCCTTGACACCAAGAATCGATCTCCGCGACGTGGAAGCATAGCATTCTGTCGTGAATGATCAACATGAACGATGTGCCTGCGCCGAGAACAAAGGGCCAGTCTACGGGTGCCTAATATGTCGCTTATTTTAATACGAATGTGGTGATAAATTGTAGCTATGCAGAATTCTGATTTGATGCGTTCATTATTAGTTTCTTTTTGTTTTATATTTATTCCAGTATTGTAAATAGTTGCTTTCTTAATTTGTAAATAATGTAAATAATGTTAATAATTGACGTAGACGGACGAATTGAATGTAGACGGTGAATTTTTAAGTCACATGGGCATTCGAATAAACTCGAAATGTCCATGTTCGACATTAAAAGCTGTTTTCTGAGCATCCTAAGGGTCCATCTCAACTTGGTAGAAGCCACTATCCAGATCTAGATTGGTGAAGTATTGGCACTTACCTAGTTTGTCAAGACCATCGCTAATGTTCGGGATAGGGTATTTGTCGTCAATAGTTTTTTCATTGAGCTTCCTAAAGTCAACTACTGAACGTCATTTTTGCTTTCCCGAGGCGTCCATTTTCTTGGGGACCACCCAAATGGGCGAACTCCATGCTGAATCTGAAGGCTTTATTATTCCCTGATCTAACATTTTTGAAATCTGTTCCCTAACCTCCTGACGATGAGATCTATAACTTTTTGTGTAAACCGGGACCTCGTCTGTAGTCTTAATACGATACGATGCGATAGATGTTTTATTCGGTTGGTAAATGTTGACGCTTTGCCTTCTATGTAAAAAACGTCAGCATATTTTGAGCAAAGAGTTATAAGGTAGAGTTTCTCTTCCTCGTTTAAATGATCTGTTCGTAATCGCGATGTCACTTCTTGAATTCGCGTGGTGCAATATTCGGTGCGCTTGCACTCGATATTGAATAAACTTGCGTGCACTGCTCGGTCAAGTGATATTATAATATCATTCGGACTCGTATTTTCAATCTCTAAGTAGCCGCAATTATTGTCGACAATAGTAAGGCACTCGCATACTATACAGTTGCACATAGTCTGTTCACTAACTAATGCTGCACCGTTTGGAGTGTCGATCGGTACTCTCACTAATTTCAAAAATTGAGCAGGTATTATATCTTCATACAAGTTAACATTGCAGGAATTATACATACGGATAGGATTTGATGACGTGCGCGTTATTAACCTCTGATCTTTAAAATCTATCTTGGACTCCCATTTAGTTAGCAAATCTAAACCAATTAAACCGTCAAAGTATTCATGGAAACGATATACAAATAACTTAATAAACTCTGGATCGTTAAATGCCGCGAAGCAAGGTAAACTTATACAATAATTATTTCTACTAACCGCGTGTACACTGGTAACTTCAAACGGGTCGTAATTTAAGGGAAAATTTGGGAAATATTTTTCTACAGCTTCTGGACTTATAAAGGACTGGTTCGCACCGGTGTCAATTAGTAATTTTAAAGGTGACACTGATATAAGTATGTACGGCAACTGACGTTGAGTTTGGAGATTTAATTCTATTTTAGCTTTATTGATTTCTGTTCCTCCTGAAAATCCTGAATGAACCTGAGAACCTGTAATATTTCCTTGAACATTTACATCGTCCAAAGTGGGATCATGGTTGTACTCTAATGTTATAATCATAATAAGTGTCATCGTTATTAAAATAGTCCGGCTCGTAATAGAACTCCGTCGGGTAATATGAGTCGACGTATGATGTGCACTCATTCATGTTCATTTTACGATTTTTAAAATAATTAGATGGTGGCGGATTATCTGAATTCTGCCAATTATGGCCAGATAGCAGAAGACTGGGTGTGAAATGCTGTACACCACTCATAGGTTTAGGACCTTGATTTTGGGCTGGAATGTTTCTTGGTGGCAAACGGAACATGTTACTATGAGCGTTATTGTGTTTGAGGTAGCACACGGAATATTTGCTGTGTTCGATTAGGCATGCGATGTTGGGGCTGCTGATTAATAAAGTTGGGGTTGAATCTAAATGGTTGTGGTGGTTGTAGTTGGTTGGGTCTAATTCCTATGGGATTGGGCCAGTTGAGAATTGGTACTGCGAAATTGTTATTACGTTGAGGAACAGGGTTGGTATTTGCGTGGGGTGTTACAGACTTTGAATTCTTTTGTGTAGTGGGTTTTGAAAATTCACTACGTTCCTGTAAATACATAACGTTAAGTTCTTCCTGTACATATGCAAGGGTCTTTTCGATGGTATCGGGACGAATGCATTTAATGCGAGATCCTAATGGTTCCTTTAAACCTTTTACAAAAGCCTTTATAGTAACTTTTTTATACAGTGTACGTTTTGCTTCCACTGTGGTAGTTATTGACTCGTGTAATGTTACATAAATCATCCTAGTACTGAACAAAATTTGGCATTCGTCGTAGAATTCCTGAGGCGACTTATTTCCCTGCGTAGCTAAAGAAAGGTCTCTATACAAAGCTGTTTCATCTCGTTGATCTGAAAAGTTATTGACTAAGGCTGTTCTAATTCCTAGCCCACTATCAGGTATGCCGTTGGAATTTATGGTACAAGCGGCAGAGCCTGTTATTTTATTTAAGATGTAATTTAATAGGCATAAGTTGTTTAACCCGCTACCTACCTACCTGGGGTATTGCTAACATACTTATCTACTATTTGATCGCATATTCTGACAAACCTAGTCAAGACATTTTGGGTTTCCCATCGAACTCCGAGACCATACGAAGGGTCTAGTAAATTGTATCCGAGTCATGGGCCATATTTATGCTATTTAATTTACTAATTTCACTATCACTATTTAAATCTCTACTGTTATCTATAGCACTCCAGCGAGCCGTACGAGATGCGGGCTCCTGGGGGTTGGAACTTCTAGGATGAAAAATCTCGGAAGTTGGGTGGTACTAGGACTAAGAAGGAAGCAACACAGGAACAATTCAAGTGTACTCACAAATTTTTCATCTCTGGTTCTCTCGTGAATCGAAGTCTGGATTCTCCTTCTGGAACTGCAGCTGGACCATAGATTCGGATATTCGGCACCGAGGCTCGATAGCCACCCAGGCAATTCGCGTACGCGGATTTCGATATTAGAGAGACCGACTGCGCCAATTACGTTAGCTGCAATCGGAGGATTTAAAAAAAAACAAAAATGAATTATCTTAATTTATTTTAAAATAAATGAATTACATTAATTATTGCTAAAATTAACCTAAGTGCCTATTCGAAGTAAGAATATGGAATGGAATTTTACAGAGCTACATTATTTGGCTAAACTAGGTTCGTGCGTCACAAAGTGCTATCTCAGCTCGCCGTTTTCGTCGTTCGTTAAATTTGCAGCGTATGGTTCTATAATAAAAGTGTTGAGTGCTGAGGTGGCAATTCCCCTTATGCAGCTGCGCGTCATGCACATATACAAATACTCAATATGTATTTATATTTAAATAAAAGAAAATAAAAAATCAACTCTATGTGACGGTTAAAATTAGATATTACGGGATCTATTCCAATAAGGTTATTCTCTACGTAGCTTAATTTTTAATAGATGTGAAGCATCATTCTGAATAGACTTGCTAAGACATGAAGAGCGTTTTGATTTTTGACGAGATGTGTTGAGATATGAAGCAATGATGGTGTTGTGATATGAAGCAATGAGGGTGTTAATTGAGTGTTTCTATATCTCCTTTTAATATCACAATTTTAATACTAGAAACTAAGCATAAAGATAAATTATCGAGTTTAATGAATTTATGATTAGTGCTTTTGATATCAATTGCGTGAATGATGAATAAATGAATGGTGAATTGGGAGACCTGGATCAAGTGAGCCAGGTCCCCCAATTTTACCCATATAATCCGCATTGCATTAATTTTAACTTATTAATTATTATCTCCTTTATTCATTTATATTCTTATTTAAAAGATTTTTAAATAAATAAAAAAGAAAATTAAAAAAAACAAAAAAAAAAAAACATAAAAAAATGCAGGCCAATCGGTATCGGAAACAGGGTCCAAGCTGCCGGTGGCTAGGGCGCCAGAGACAGGAGCGTCCTCACAACGCCAGCCTTATCAAGGAGTACTGCCTTCTACATCCAACCGCGTAATGACAGCCTCGACAGATGGTCATCGAGTCTATTGGCCATCAGGCCGTTGGCCGTAACGACAATCGGCACAATGATCGCCGATTCCACATTTCACATGTCGACAATTTTTTGTGTTTGGTTGAGATACTTGATTTGTTTCTCTTTCTCAGTTTTCACGAGGTTTCGCCATGTGAGATGGTGACATCGATTATCATAATAATGATCATAGTTATTATTATTATTATGAGTCTGTTATGTCCTGCTGCAGGGCAAAGGCCTCCCTTCCGTTTTTCCATTTTTCCATTTTTTCCTGTCTCTTGCTATATAACATAAAACAACTTATCAATAGTCAATCAAATAAGATAATATAATCAGTTAGCACAGGACGTTAAAAAATGGCAATATTTGCCCTACTCCTCGGTAAATATAAAGTATTTCGGGCGTGTCTAGAACGTAATATGCGTAATCAAACGCGGGGCCACCGCTCGCAGGGCGGGCCTGCGAGCGACAGCCCCGCGTTTGCTTCGTGCTAGAGCCAATATCGATTGTCGAACATTAGAGTGCCATTGAAATTTAGGGTGCTCAGTTATTTTGACCGTATAGTACAATAATAATTTATCCTGTATTTCGGGCGTGTATGGAACATAATATGCGTAATCAAACGCGGGGCCAATATCGATAGTCGAACAATAGAGTGCCATTGAAATTTAGGGTGCTCAGTTATTTTGACCGTGTAGTACACTAAGAAATTATCCTGTATTTCGGGCGTATATGGATCATAATATGCGTAATAAAACGCGGGGCCACCGCTCGCAGGCCGGGCCTGCGAGAGGCGGCCCAGCGTTTGCCTCGTGCTAGAGCCAATATCGATAGTCGAACGTTAGAGTGCCATTGAAATTTCGGGTGCTTAGTTATTTTGACCGTGTAGTACACTAGAAATTTTGCCTGTATGTCGGGCGTGTATCGGAACATCATCTTGCTTCCAGTTAGCTGCCATTCATGTGTTACTAGGTTTAGCAGGTAAACTGGCAACCCACGCGTTGCGTCTAACTGAGAGCTGGCAATCTTATTTTCTCCTAGTTTTCCACACCAATTTTAAATTATTTGATTAAGGTGATTGCGGCTAGATATTTCCAGGCAACCCTGCAATCTGTTCTACTATCAAGTCTCAATCAATCAATGAGAATTAAGTTAAATCAAAAACCCTGATTCTTTCTGTTGGGCCTTAGGCTAACAGAAGAAGGCCAACGTTCTCACGGCAGATCATGCACAAGGTTGACAGACCTCATTGAATCATTTATGAAAGTATAAGCAATGCCATAAAAAAAGAAGTCTCATCACTCCACCAGGAGGCTACGAAGTAGGTAGATATTGTAAATGAATTAGAAATGAATGGACAATATTTTCGTGACCTATTGTAACAGAAACTAATTTAAATTGAAACCGAATTATTTATAAGATAATGTAATGTTCTGTTAATTAATTATGTTCCATTGTTAACCATCTGACGTTTGCTATTTTAGATTAAAGGCCTGAAAACCTACCCCTCCGGTGGGTTCCCGCGTTGTCAAGGCGGGGGGGGGGGGGTTCAGTAGCCGTGGCTTGGTCACCCACGGTGAAGCGAAAATTAACCCGAGGTGGAACCGCTCGTCTGAGTTTGTCCTGATTAAGCCGATGACGTAGCGGCCAACTAGTAGGTTGCGTGGTACTTGGTAACTGACATCGCAACTGAGGCGACACGAAAGAACCTTTTTGCTTATTGTACTTCAAAACTTGATATTTAGAGACATCATTCTAAATATTTCTTGTATAATTTACATAAACTTTCATCGACATAATTATCATATTATTTCAGATTATTCACATGCGCTGGATGCGAGACGCACGGGATCGGTCAATGTGGCGACGCCTGGGGGAAGCTATGTCCAGCAGTGGACATATTTCGGCTGAAATGATGGTTCAAACTGAAACGACATTTTAATCAAACTTGTTGTTTTTGAAAAAACTAAGTAAAGATTATATGGGGCTTAGGGGGCGGGTAATGCCGATAGATGAATGCTGTTGTGATTGAACGACAGAGCGGCATCTCACTTTATGGGTTCGCTTTTAGTATTTTGTTATGGAACCCTAAAAGTGTAGACAACAAAACAACTGCAAATATTGAATCAATGAATAAGTTTAAAACAATTGCGTAGAAAAGGGTCAAGTATTTTACATTCTAGTTCTTGGCGTAAATCGCGGAACTCAATAGTATATAGAACAGTGAAGAGTTAACTTCAGTATCTTTAAATACCCCATTATTTTCGTACGCCGATTTTAATTGGGTAAGTTTTATGAATTCTCTTATTGAATATAGTATTATTTAATATAATACATATAATAAATCTGTAGAAAAGTCGTTTGGATATTTAGGATATCGATGAAAATTCAAGGACAGTTCATGCGAGACTGATTTATTGTTCGTGTACCCACATCACAATATATTACATTTCCTCCCTCACAAGAAGTCTCATTCAACCCTACAAACAGACGCCCCAACACAGCACACGTACGTAACCGACGCGACGCGAACTCAAGTACACAAAGTTAGTCAGGGCTTGAGTGTATAAGTAATCATCGGGTAATACAAAGGTCTTAGGATCGAATCTCACCAACGCGTTAACTTTTTGCTTTCTTGAAAACCATTTTTGTAATTTTTGTGACAAAAATATTTTTGTAATTTACCTGATAATAAGAACATTATTGGAGAAAGATTATATTGAAGTAAAAAATAAACAATTTTTAAAAAGAAATCAACAATGTTTATTGACTAGGTTTTGTTTAAAATTATAATGAAAAATTTTGTGCATGACAAATATTCTAAGTCAGACAAGAATTAATGTTATTTTTGATACTCAAGTAAGAAATTTATTTATTAGTGATATGAATAAACATGTAAGTAAGTTAGATTTTAAGATATCTTTAATTATTGTAATCTCATTAACGATAACATTACTCAAATAAAACAAATTTAATCAACCCCTGATATTTTTATAAATAGCCGATTGGTGCATGACTTTTTGATAGCCATTTAATCACAGTAATAATTTCTTGGACGTGTGACGGTTCCTTAACGACTCTAGTCTGAGAAAAATTTAGTTTTTCCTAAAATGTCCTAGATTTAGTGTTAAAGTCGGCTCTTTTGATAAAAGAGGAACAACGCCCCGCCATCCATCGGTTATGAGCTCATGTATCCTAATTAGGAAACAATTGTTTGCCTATTGTTTCAAACCAGATTCAGGTGTCGCGGCCGTTGAGGCATCGCATTGTAGAAAAATAAGGACTTAACTTAGGGACTGAAGCCATGCTTCAGCTTCTACTGGATTCAGCTGATGTCAGTCACCTGGATGAAGCTCTGGGCCAAGAACACACCGTTGATCTAGACATAGGTAGTAGTAGCTATGTGATGACTTGGGTAACCTGAAATTTGAAATAAGGCCACACAAGTATCTATTCTATTATAACATGACATACTCTGTCGAGTCAGCAGTATTTAGTGAAGCTTTCTATAATTATAATTATATTAACGTACCTTCTTGGTAATTTTATGGTCACCTTTACGTTTTGTACATCTTATGAACCAGTAATATACTAACAACTAAGGATATGTACTCAGGTTTCTGCGTACACTCAAATACGCAAGTCTTATCTCCAAAATCTTACTAGGCCTGCTTGCAGGGCTCACCAATCAAAATCATCGCAACATCGGGTGACTGTTTTTCTAGTACCTGCCAGCCCCTTTATTTATTCTTTTATAAAAAACGGCAAATTGAGCTTAAGAATATTGAGCAAGATTGCTTTCAATAAAAAAAAAACTTGTGAAACCCTTGGTGTGCGAGGCTAACTAACACAGTCTGACCCTTGTTTTTGTAATTTAAAAAAAACGGCAAAAAACAAAGGAGTCATTTGGCTAGGGTCAACGCAAAAAGGCGGATGCAGCTGTAGGCGTCCTGTGCACGAGATTTTGTTTTTAAAATGATCGCATAGTTATAGATTCCGGCTACAATATTGCATTGATTTGCACAACCTGTCAGACACAAAACTCACGTTTGTAGCGAGTCGAACCCTTCATTACATTAGCTTTGGAACTGAATAAATAAAACCATACTTAAATTATCTAAGTGTTTTTGGGAGTCTAACCTATAGTAGCACAAACATGAGATTCTAATCTCTCATCAACCAGTATATCAGACGGGAATTGAACCCATATCCATGACAATAGAATCCATGTATATCCTTAAGTAAATAAATCATACGGGTCTTGAACCCGCTAAATGTAGTTGTCGATTTCAACCAACATAACTAGCTAGTTATCTATTAATAGTCGTTGTAATTTTTACTGTCTATCAAAGTTACGTTGTGTTATTTTATGGGGGTCCAACCCACCGTAACACAAACACCAAAACTTTATTAATCATTATTATGTATTCAATTGGGAATCTAACCTACATAAAATCATGAAACCCGATTCTTAAACAATCGTCTACAGTATGTCAGGTGGGACTTGAACCCAAATTACATGACAATACAATCCAAGTCGACTCTTAACCAAATAAATCATACGGGACTTGAACCCGCTACATTAATCGACAAATTCAACTAACATAATGAGACCGTTACCTATATAGTCGTTGTAACTTTTATTGTTTAACAATTCTATATAAACCTAACCCTTTGTGTTATTTTTGTCGTAAATACATTCGATAGTATTATCTAAAATATTCTTAACCGTAGTAACTCTTTTGTGCCTAACAAATAATAGAAGTGTAACTTACGTTGTGTTGTTTTATAGTAACCCATAATTGTTCTTTCTCGTTGCACTGACGTTAGTCAGTACATTTAATGACGAGAATCCTGGTCACGGCACCACATGTGACTGTTCCTAAACGACCCTAGGCTGATAAAATTTAGTTTTCCCTAAAATGTCCTAGATTTAGTGTTAAAGTCGGCTCTTTTGATAAAAGAGGAACAACGCCCCGCCATCCGCGTTGCTCAATGAATTTCGTACCATCGACTGGGTAATTCTCTTCCGACAAGTGAATTACAAATTATGTTTTTGTTTTATTTTGGAATTCACAGTTATAAAATTATAACTTGGAAGTGATTTAGAAGGATAAAATATAACTAAAGGGATATAAACTAAATTGTTACAATTAACTAAAGCTTGTGTGAGAAACTCTTTACACTAATGTATAGAGTATTTAAATCAAAGACCGAATAATGGTCGCGGATAATGAATTTACACTCATGAATTACTACAAATAAAAGTAATTAATATGGCAGAGAGTTTTAACTCTTAGAAGTAATTGGAGTTGATTAGGTCAACACCCCTACAGACAGTCCAAAAGCGCTCATCCCGCCATCATTTCCTAGTGTAATAGCTGGTAAGAAGAAAAAGAAATGATGAAACAAACTTCCCAGCACACTTTTCTGTCTGATAGCCTTAAGGGCTAAATAAGTAAAACAATAGTGATGTATGAAATTAATTAGACAAAGGGATTGCTAAGCGCATTATTAACCTAACAGAAGGAAATTGGTGTCAACGCTTGAATTAATAAATACTTTTGAGTACTTTGACAAAAGTTTAAACTTCCCACCCAAGTGACGTGAGACCGCCTTTCAGCAGCAGGTCCGTCGTTGCGTGTACTGCTAGGCCAAGACTGCATGTTCTAGAGAGAATCTGCTGCGGCTCCAAGAGTACAGGCTCCCTAAGCTCTAGCATGCCTTGCCCAGTCCTAAGACAGTAGTCAAATTTGTGCCTAATTGCCTTTGCCAGTTGAGCGAGACATGCTACCAGATACACTGGACGCGGGCTATAATAAATAGCACTCTCTCGGCCTATTCACCCTTTACTAAGACAATACAAAAATAACGCAAGCGTACCTTAGACTAAGTCTGTAGCAGAACTCAATGCGAAAGATACTTGCCGTACGTCGGAGCGGATTTATTGATCGCTTCTCATCACCTTAAACTGCCCATTGCGTGGATTTTCGGGGCCGCTAAGAGCGGCAGCCATCCAATATCGTGTCTTGCTAAATAGTGACGAGTTAGTATTGCCTACAATTAGTTTGGTGTGGTTATTTTATACAGAAATGAATATTAGTGTTTCTGCCTTCCATGTATGTAATGTCAGTTAACGCTCGATAAAGGTCCATAATCAAATGAGTAATTGTTTAGTGTATAAATGATGGATTAGGGTATGAAAGTGTGAAAGAAGACTTCACCGATTCCCTAGAGCAAATTTCAGTAACAAATACCTGCCAAGGTTGGATTAGGAGTTAAATACAAGGACTCGTCAAGATAGAATAAATAGTACATTAGTGAATTGTCCCTACCTATGTTAACAGGAGGAGGGCGCCACTGTGCCACGGTAAACGTCGTGCTCGTAATAAAAACAGTTTTAAAAACTTCCAAGTGACTAATCGGGCATAATAAGTGTTAAACTATATAAATATTGTTTAGTCTCACATGGATAATATAAAGAACACAGTTTTTAAGCAGTGATTATTGTGAAAAAGTGCAAATAGGTTCCGTAAACTTTTACGCTTAAAAACCTCCGAAAGAGACAAGCAAGTGATCTAACAGTGCTGAAAACCATTGTTGTGAGTGTAGTAGAGCGATAAAACCTGAACAAAACCGTGTAAAGTGCCGAAAAACAAACTTTATTTCGCTGTAACCTCAAAAATTGGCTCACATAAAACTTGCAACGCATTGCTTATATATTTGTATGTATGTATTTATGTATCTATTATTTAGAATATGTATTTATTTGTGTTTTTAGAACATCATTGTTGGTATTGTCGCACCAATGACAACCCCATGTCTGACCATTCCAGGTTGCCTGGAAGAGATCGCGGTATGCGATAAGGCTGCCCATTGTATATTTTTAGTATTAAGTTTCTTTTTCTTGTTTATTATGGTTTACAATAAAGTTTATATAAATAAATAAATAAACTCATATGTTTTGCAATATTAACGCCACCTAGCGCCTTCGGGTAGAACGCTAACAACATTGCTGCTACTCCCGCCATCTAGCTAGACTGCCGAGAACTTCTATCTAAATATTGATTGACATTATACGATCCTTCAATTTGAATTGAGTTAGGAAGTGATACTTACTAACTCCAAAAGAGGGCGCTGTCTTAACTTACACTAGCGATGGAGGAAATAAAAGAGTTATTATTAAACATGCAACAAGAAATAAGACAGCAAAAAATCGAAATGCAAGAGATAAAAGAATCATCATCATCAGCTGAAAGACGTCCACTGCGGGACATATGCCTCCCCCAAGCGTCGCCACATTGACCGGTCCCGTGCATCTCGTAACCAGCGGATCCCCGCAACCTTCACCAGGTCATCGGTCCACTTGGTGGGAGCAACGTCTTCCGGTTCGCGGTCGCCATTCCAAAACCTTTCTGCCCCATCGGCCATCCGTTCTGCGAGCAATGTGCCCTGCCCACTGCCACTTAAGTTTGGCAATTCTTCGGGCTATGTCGGTAACCCTGGTTCTCTTGCGGATCTCTACATTGGATTGATAAAACAAACAATCAACAACAGCATTAGTGAAAAATTTAAAAACTTAGAAATGAAAAATGAAGGTCTTGAGAAAAAAATTCAAGAACATGGCAACACAATTAGTAGCTTGGAAAGGCATATAAGACGTAAGAATTTGGTTACGTTCGGAGTGGAGGAAGATGAAAAATCCCACCAGGAATTGGAGGAAAGAATAATAAAAATAATAAATACATATTTCAACTTCCAATATGACAGCAATCATATTGAAGGAGTTAGAAGAATAGGAAAGAAAGGCGAGAAGGTAAGACCAGTCATAATATCGTTTACTACAATTGGTTTGAAACTTAAAATCCAGAAAAATGCCAAATTTCTGCATAACACACAATATTACATAAAAGAAGACTATCCATTGGAAGTTTTAAACAAGCGCAAACAGCTGCAAACCGCATTGAAAATGGAAAAAGAACAAGGCAAAATAGCCTTCATTGAACACGACAAACTGATTGTACTGGACAGCAATAAGAACACCTCTAGCAACTACACAAATAAAAGAAATCTGTCAGAATCTCCAGAAACAAATAATCACAACAACCAACAAGACAATAAAGCAAGTTCCAAAGAAAAACAAATCTGCGAACATGAAAGATTACATCTTACAAAAACCAAAATTAACCTTCAAACACACAGGCAGTAACCATCAACAACCAAAAGTTCTACAGCAAGATACAGCATAGCAAATGCAATTGGACCCTCCTCATCTCTATCTCCCAGTACGGCCGGTCACCGAGGGAGTGATCGAGCATAACCCTCCAAAGAAAAACAAACAAAAGAATAAAACGATACATATCTGCTCTTATAATGTTAGAACCTCAGCAGAAAAACTACTTGAATTGAAAACAGCACTACAACAAATAAAGTGCGATGTCCTCGGACTATGCGAAGTGCGCCGCTTTGGTGAACAAATTATAGAAGACGAAGAGTATGTCATGTATTATATAGGCCAAACAAAAGGTCTTTATGGTGTGGGATTTCTAGTCAAAAAGGAACTCAAAGAAAATATAATAGACTTCACTGGTATATCAGAAAGAGTTTGCTTATTGGAAATTGAATTTGAAAAAAAAACCCTTTGCAATTATACAAGCCTATTCTCCAACGGAGAGCTCTACGCAGGAAGAATTGGACCACTTCTACAAAGACTTAACGAGAGCCCACCAAATGACTTCCTCCAAATACACAATTTCAATGGGTGACTTCAATGCTCAGATTGGAATAGCAAAGCCCTATGAAAATAAGGTCGCTGGAAGATTTGGAAGTAGAAAAAGAAGCAAAAGAGGAGGCAATTTGATCCAATATGCACATGAACATAACCTGAAAATATTAAATATCAAATTCCAATTAAAAAAGAAAAACAGATGGACCTGGATCTCTCCAGATAAAAACACGAGAAATGAAATAAACTATATGATGTCAACCACACCATACCTATTTTCCAAATATGAAGTGTTAACCAACTTTAACTTTGGATCAGACCACAAACCCATCAGAGCAACTTTAAATCTAGCAACAAAAAGAAGCCGACGACACTTTGGTATGCAACAAGCCACTTTGAAAACAATTGAAGAACAAAAAACCTACATCACACATCTAAATGATCATATAGAAAGTCTATCAACAACTCAGGAAGAGTCCACAATCAACCAATATTGCCAAAAGATTGAGATCTCTATAAAAGACAGTTTAAAAACATAAAAGGAAAGCAAAGGAAAAATATTTTGAGTGAAGAGGCTAAGGAACTTATTAAAAAAAGAAGTAAAATGCAAAATAAAACTAAATTGTGCAAAGAAGACAAAGAGGAGTTGAATAAACTATACAAAATAACAAATAAAGCCATAAAAAAATAAGACCATCGTGACCCGGTGACTTGCCCCTGGTCATAGACTTTATAACTTTGCTGATTTCCTTCGAGGAAATGCTAATTGGTACCTCAGAGACTTGTCTTTTGGGGTCACGATCCCTCGCCTTCGATGGAATTCGCGAGGCAAACCGAAAGTGCCTCATGGACATGTCCGCAACATCCCCCGCGCCCGCCTTGCCATCAACGCTCACCGGAACAACAGGTTTCGGGCTTAAACGCTGGGTGGATTTCCAAAACTTTTGGAATAGCTTGCTTTGATGTTCCGCAGCCAAAATGTTCATCCTAACCTGTTCTTCATTCTCCTGACAGAACTTCAAAGCTCGTTTAAAAGCCTTTCGCGCTTTCCTCATTTGTAAGAAAAGTGGCCCAGAATGAGGTTTTCCACTCCAAACCCAGTTGAGAAAGGCCCTCCTGGCACTCCCGTGAGCGTCCCTGACATACCTGTTCCACCCAACGACTATACGTCGACCTCCCTTATTTCCAACTAAGCCAGAACTGCCTTCTGCCGCTTGCCGAAGCGCTGCTACAATATTGTTATACATGCTGTCTATAACTATTCTATGGTCCTTATTTTGGCAAAAACTATCACAACAATCACACAATTCATCTGGGAAGTCTATATGCTTCAGATTTTCTATACATAGCCTATAATAACAACCTATTTGGGCAGCATTTCTTTCACCCCATATTGCTTTATCACAGTTATTACGTGGCATTACTGAAGCATCCGATGGTCTGGCCAAGCCCAGGTTAACATGAATGACAAGCGGAAAGTGGTCAGACCAGTACACATCATGATAAATTTCAACCTTCTCAGCTAAGTTTTGATGTGTAACGACTTCTTGTGTAGGAAATGAAACACCAGATTCTTCATTAGCGTTCGGAAAGCGGTGCTGTGGTCAAAATAAAAAAAAACAAAATCAAAATTTATTTATTCAATTAGGCCATTAAGCGGCACTTTCGAAAGTCAAAAAAAATAATAATTTAAAGCTAATTTTAATTGATTCTACCGTCCATTCGGAAATGTAGCTTGTTGTGGAGAAGAATGGACAAGAAACTCCACACTTACTCTTTTAATTAAAAATGTGTTTTACAAGTATTTGGTTACATTATCTCGTTGAAAAAAAAATATATATTATGTCGCATCAAGGCTGGCCGACAGATGCAAACCATCGGGAAGTCAGGATGTATTACCTTAGGTTAAGACATCGTGTGTGGGCAGGTCGTTGGGTACAATCGTGCAAATGAAATCGCAGAAGTTATTCGATACACTGGGTTTATTTAAATAGTCACAACTCAGTTACATTCTTGCTTACTAATATTACGGATCGACACTGATTCTACGACGTGTTAGCTCTTCGGCTGTCAGTACTCAACTGCCATATTCTACTATCCCCACTCCGCAAGTGATTAGAGGAAGCCCGCCAATGCGTAGTTGTTCTTGCTTTGCCGCCAGATGGCGTGCTTGCGATTTGTTTTAACGTCCGTACTATTGACTAAACCCGACACGGCCATCCTGCGAGACAGGCGTCGTCGTCTGTTCGTCATTGTCAGGGTTAACAGTGTATCGAATCATGTGGAAATTCTCATGAATGTCCCCAGCTCTTGGGGAAAGCTGAGGGGTCTGTCAGACTCCTACTGACTAAAACCACATGGTGTTCTCAAGGCCGTAATTTATCTTGAGAGGCGATCGTGGAACACAACACGTCGCCTTCTCAGGCCTCTCTCAGGTGACAGATCCCCAAATTTATCACCCGCCAGTCTCCCATCATACAAGGGATGTTTTTCTGAAACACAAAATTTCCAAACAGTATTCACTCGTCCAATCCTGACTCATACTATTGAGTGAGGAAACATTTTGAAACAATCAAACATGATCATTTAAATCTTTCTGTTCACTATTGCAAGGAACGAGTAATTCTATTTCCAATTTAAAGAAAATAGCAACTTAATCATCGATCCGGTACCTGATAGCACCTAATCTTCGTGATTACAAAGTCCAAGTACCACTGATAGTCATTAATGTCACATTTAATTAAACAAAAGAAACAAGACACCAGGTATCTTATTCACGATCCTTAGCCATCACAAAGCTCTCTTAGCTATCACATAGCTCTCTTAGCTATCTCATAGCTTTCTTCTCAATTACTCTACTCGCACATCCCTACGATGTCGAGTCAACTCAACTCTCTGAACTCAGAACCTGTTCACACAGAGATTTAGTCTGTCCTATGTTACGTCTATACGTCATCTACAATCTCAATTGGTACTTCAGCTTTGTGTATCTTACTAACACAATCTACGCATAGTAATCAAAATTAGAAAACCAAAATTATTTCAATTTTCGTAATGAAGGCTTGATTCGAACGTCATCAACATTAACATGGTGACATCACCTCTCGCGTGACTATGCGAGTTTACTTTATTTTAACCTCTTAACTCAACAGGAATCCTCTGTAAGGTTCCTTACACAAACGAGTTTTTTACTTCGACTTACATGTGCCCTACAAGCACACAGTTGCTACAAAGACCTCCAGTTGCCACACAGGCCAACAGTTGCCATAAAGGCCAACAGTTGCCACACAGGCCAACAGTTGCCACTCAGGCCAACAGTTGCCATAAAGGCCAACACACAACGCTCGGCTACTCCTGACCAAACTAGATCATTGGGTTCGTGATAATAGGGAAATTTTAGAACTCTGATCTTTAACTAAATCATTAGCCTGGGCCATGTACCACAGTCATTCCAGACAAATTTCAAAACTGCTGCAGCAAAAACTGCCAAGCTTAAAGAAACCCTCGAGTAAAACCTCTAATGCCACGGCTCTATAGCCGACCAGCAATTATATTGCTCTCACACAACGGTCTCTCTAGACCCCGACCGCCGCCAGAATCCACTGGTACGGTCAAACATAATACGGCTGATAGATTCAATTACTCGACATCTTAAGCTTGCTCATCAACATTAAAATCCTTTAAACATCAACATCGACTGGTACATGACCCGCTGGCATCCTCTTCAACCTACCGTGTCCATACTTGTAGGTTTAAGCGTACCTATTTAAAGCTTTCGGTGTATAACGATCACTATCCTGTCATAATCACCTATCGTGGACTCAATACAGGGCCTCTTAAGTTTTCGTACTAGAGTTTCCCACACAACACTATTCATTAGAAAAAGGTCCGACGATCAACAAGTTCAACTAAACAAAGTTAATGTAACAATTCTGTTACTCTTTACTATAATTCAAAGGCAATGCATACTCAACTCATAAACCCTCTTCAAAAACCCATCGCCACATGGTACGCATGAGGTGCGGTCCAGAATTGGTCTTATGAGTAAACATGTTAATCAGATTTGGTTTCACTACCACTGTCATCAACTATGACGTCTAATCCTCAATGAACTTGGTGATCGGGTATCCTTCCCACAAGATTCGCGCCTTTCACTCTAAGATCTTGTAACATACCGACTGTTAATATGAGGGGAAGAATTAGGCCTGATCTATTTGCTTCTTAATACCTCGTGTGAAGAGAGCTTCACGAATAACCAGATCAATATCGTTTAAACCAGATTATCAACAGTAACCCTTTACTATCGCTAACTAACTCAGTTTTTATGTACGGAAAACGATCGCGAGATCTACTGCTATCATAATATTACTTTGAATGTAAGCAAGTGAATTGAGATCTGAAGTCGGTGGTTGTACATCGTTACGCAACAAGATCTGTCCTGAATACACGCAAATGACCAGTACCGTTACTAACTCGATACAATTACGATAGCCCAACGACATCACAAACTCGCTTTGCCACTGAAAACGACTAGTTATTCAGTCATTTTGGATAACTCATCTCCTTCATATGGGATATCTCATCCTAAAGTTCCTACTGAACCAAATGTTGAAACTAGGAAAGTACTAACAAGCCAATAGGTAACTTATTAGCTACTTGCTTTTTACTAGGTGTGTCTTAATAACCCAGTGATGGTGCTAGGTATAACCACTACCAACCAATTCAGTGTTCCAACATGAACACTCTTAAAACTCGAAATAGCATCTCATCACTAGAGAACATTCAACTTCACTATCGAAATAAAATGGAAGCGACTCACCGAGTATTCCATTCGCTCGTTACGTTCAGCTACGACCTGCGAACTGCTAGCCTGCCGTTCCTCTTAACCTCTCAGATGTTGACACGTCAACCTTCGCGCTCAGCATCTGAATCGCTAGCCGCTAACAGAGACTCCATTGCGACACAATATAGTATCTGAAACATGAAAAACACTACGAGAGTACTTGTTCACACAGTTATCTTAACCATACACAGCTTTGATGGAAATTAAACTAAACCAATAAATCTGCCTAGCCTCCCCCCAACTACGTTGGGTTCGGCTTCCAGTCCTACCGGATTCAGATGAGTACCAGTGTTTTACATGGAGCGACTGCCCATCTTATCTCCACGACCCAGTAACTGGGTAACACGGTACCCCTTGGCAAGACTGGTGTCAGATATCACGCTTCTGACTATCCGTAACGACTGTCAAAGATATTCAAATTACACCCGGGACCAACGGTTTAACGTGCTTTCCGAGGCACGGAGGCAACCCGGTATGTTGAAATGGTCACACATCCACGGACCGACCTCGTCAAGCGTTGCTTAACCTTGATGATCGACCAGTGCGGCTCTTTTTATTTAGCCACGAGCTTCTAGTAGTAACCTAAACCTGCAAAATGCGTTATTATGGACACCGAATTTGAGTGTAGAGTCCCTGACCAAAACATGAACAACACATTACAGTGTCCCAAGTGCCCAGGTAGGTATATGAGCTTTAGAGAATCAAATTAATGCCGTAGCATTTTAAGTTGCAATTAACGAGGCCTGGTAGGGTTTACCACCTTTAAGATAGTTTGGCCCTCCGACCACAAAAGAAGAATACTATGCTTCTTCTCAAACTTAGTTAACTCTCACTACATAAAGCTATCACACTACAAAACTGATCAAAATACTTTTTTGGATTTATCATAATTTCCAGACTGAATTTTAAGGTAGGGTCGGTAATGTCACTATATCGTTCTACCTTCTAAACAATAATAGTCAGCCAGGGCTAGTCAAAGGTTATTGCCAGTAGAATAATAACTCTTCAACAACACCAAAACTTGACAATCGATAACTTACATGAAATTAAAACCTAACACGGGCTACCCCGACGAACCAGTGACCACCATACCGTATACAAAACCAGAATTTTAAATAATGAACACACTTTTCCATAGTCATAACAAATTGAAAACGACTCACCAGATTGGCATAAAGATCAGTGTGTATGGATCTTTCCACACGTCCACGCGCTCCTACTTGTCCTGTCCAGCTCTTGGTTGCTACTAGCCTCCTTGCTGCTTCGCTCCAGACTGGTTTATTATTATTCAAGACTGAGGGTAGTCTCAACTGACACCGCGTTTGTTTTTTTTTTTTCAAGAATGTAACCACAATTTTCACTAGCATTGTTTTTACGTGTGATCTCATTAGCACGACCGAATCCCAATTCTGATGTCGCATCAAGGCTGGCCGATAGATGCAAACCATCGGGAAGTCAGGATGTATTCCCTTAGGTTAAGACATCGTGTGTGGGCAGGTCGTTGGGTACAATCGTGCAAATGAAATCACAGAAGTTATTCGATACACTAGGTTTATTTAAATAGTCACAACTCAGTTACATTCTTGCTTACTAATATTACGGATCGACACTGATTCTACGACGTGTTAGCTCTACGGCTGTCAGTACTCAACTGCCATATTCTACTATCCCCACTCTGCAAGTGATTAGAGGAAGCGCGCCAATGCGTAGAAGTTCTTGCTTTGCCGCCAGATGGCGTGCTTGCGATTTGTTTTAACGTCCGTACTATTGACTAAACCCGACATATATGTGACAACGATGTAAAAAAAAAAAGTAACGCACTTAAAAGCTTCTACAGTAAAACAAACAATTAAAAATACAATAAATAGGTAATTAAAAACAGGCGGAGGCAGCTAAGTTATGACCAATCCCAACTGATGGCGCCCGTTCACGAACATGACACATGGATCGGCACCACTCAGCTCAACCATCATGAAGGGAACCGAATGATCCAACACACGTGCCACCATCAGAGAGACATTAGAGAGAGCATGACACTCCAGAGGTTTTCAGGCAAATAAGAGAAAAAAGGAGGAAGTACCTTTCCAGTGACTATGAGAACACCAAAAACGCTCCCAAAATTGGTATTTATTTTAGATAACTTTTCCTTTGTTTATATTCTAAAATTGAATGAAACTCACCTTGTTTCAATCGATATCACAACAAATATTATATAGACGGATGCTCCGTAAAGCCATCTGTCTATTGGACATATAATCATATCCATAACTATACGCACTTACTACACTACGAAAATAATTTTCAGGGAGAATACGGAAAGGAAGGGAATTTCATTGGTAACGTAACGGCCGTATGCTTACCTATCAAAGTATCAACCTATACCTACTCATGTTGTGGTTGATCTACCCATTGTCACTTGATAATAACTATACTAGGCAAACAATACAGGCAGATATTAATGCAAACCTATATTTGTCCCATTGCAAAGCGAAGGCGTCTTCTTTTACCAAGAAATCACGACTATAAATTACCGCCCTTGCTCAAGGCTTAATATCAATTCCGAACTTACATTGACAAGCCCAGGTTTACTGACGATCTACAAGCGTCTTATTTATAAAAAAACTTGATGGAATTGAGCAATTCCTATAAAGATGTTTAATTCAAATTTTGTATACAATATCTGAACATAGATCTCTACCAGTTGACACCACATCGAGCGGTCCCATGCATCACGAATCTACTTGATTCCGGCAACCTTTACTAAGTAATCGGTCCACCTAGTGGAAGGCTTTTCGCAACAGGCAACAGTGGAATTTTTAGGCTGAAAATCATTTCAGCCGAAAAAATTCCACGCCGACCACGCCAATCAGACGATGATCATGATACAATATTTGATTAATGTGGATATTGTGTCAATTGGGGGACAGCCAGAGGTTTCATTTTATTTGAAAAGGAGACTTCTTGTCTTGACGCCATAAAAAAAAAAAAACGATGTGGAAACGGTATAATCTACTGCTGGTAATAGTTTATATAAAGAATAAAAAATCAATCTATACGATTATTAGAGACATACTATTATTGTAACTATTTCTGGATTTGTGCCCGGTCACTGACAACTATAATAGGCTTGCCTCCTATTACATGAAACTTAAACATAACCCGTGAAATGTGTACACCCACATATAGGTGCACCGCTGCCTGTTATTACTTATTTATTTAAAACTAGCTGACCCTCGAGGCTTCGCTCCCGCCAACTGACTACCTTCTTAACTACCCTGCCAACCCTGCCTACCCTGCCTACTCTGCCTACCCTTCCTACCCTGCCTACCCTGCCTACCCTGCCTACCCTGCCTACCCTGCCTACCCTGCTTACCCTGCCTATCCTGCCTACACTGCCTGCCTTGCCTACCCTGCCTATCCTGCCTACTCTGCCTGCCCTGCCTGCCCTGCCTACCCTGCCTACCCTGCCTACCCTGCCTACCCTGCCTACCCTGCCTACCGTGCCTACCCTGCCTACCCTGGTACCAACTAATTTTTATTTATCATCAATAGTTTTCACAGCGTACGCCAAAGAATGAATTTTATAGGAAACATTTTGCTACCTTGGGTTACATTACTAGAATCCAGAATACTTATTTCTATAATAACATGACTAATATTTAAATTAGATACTTCCTAGTCATTTAGTTTTATGTATTGTATGGTGTATAATAAAACATATCTATACCAATATTATAAAGAGGAAAGATTTTTTTGTTTGTTTGTTTGTACCGAATAGGCTCCGAAACTACTGGACCGATTTTAAAAATTCTTTCTCCAATAGAAAACTCCATTATACCTGAGTGACATAGGCTATTTTTTAATCCCGAAAACGGGTCCTGTGGGGTGGCCCACGGGAGCGAAGCCGCGGGGAACAGCTAGTAATAAATAAATAACGTCATTGTATGTTTTTCTTTTGTTTTTTTCATTCATTATGCCTATTTACATAGTTTATCTACATTTTAACGCCAGTATGCATATGGAACGGAAGTGTTAAAAATATGCTTCTGAATTTTAACTAAGAGATCCACATGATGTCCAATAACATCATTTTTGTTTTAACATAATTATGGGCTAAGGCAGATATATCATTGGCTATAAGTACTTGTCATTTTTGAAAATCGATTTTCTGATTATGTTTTTTTTTTCTTATGAGACCCATATTATGGGTCTCATACACACACTTAAATCAAAAACTAAACCGTATATGTTTTCATCTATGTAAATGAAACAATCATACATAAATATACATATTTTTATCTAGCTTATCCACATTATGTATAAACGGCAATTGCTATATAATAATAATTGTTAAATAATAAATACGTAGTCATAATACCACCCTGTTACTTTCCCACTGCAGGGTATAAGCCTATTCTTATACAGAAAAAGACGAACGGTATTAATTCGATTTGTGACACCCTGATCCTAAGAGACTTAAAAATATTTTTTCAATACAGTTGTTAAACATGGCGTACTTTCAGAGGCTATAATTATGATTCGAAAATTAAATCTTTTGCATAGGCATTTTTCTGTTACGCGGTCGTGAGTTTTGTTTACGAGCTCGATCATTACTTTTGCAGTTGAGTTTTAAATTTATAATTCAATTTAAAAAGTTTAGTGGCGAGGAGTTTTCATACATATAATAAAATGGAATAGATTTTATAATCATAAAAATGAATGATTCCGTACGTATTAGCATTGAATTCTCAAAAGTCTTTTAAATGGTTGTTTTATATATTTAATTACAAGTTTTAATTCATGTATTATTATCACATTAACATTTGTCAAAAATCAAATAGGCTGTTTAGGCTGGCTGTTTCAGAAAACGCGCCATTTTCTGAAAAAAATATTTTTTGTGAATTAACAAATCTAATTATTTGATTTGTTTTAACTTTTTCCCACAACTGTATTGTAAAACATCGTGTTATACACGGGTGTGTAGGTTATTTCAAACACGTGTCATTAAAAACCCTCGCCTTCGTCTCGGGCTTGTTAATAACAGCTGGTATGCAAAAACCTACTTTCAACCCTTGTATCACAATGTACTATAAAACATTACATACGGGAATGGTCCCGTATATAATGTTTTGTTTTCCTAAAACAGGCCGACTTAATTGAATCTTAATTTACAAAAATATAAATATATTTGTCAAAATTTTCTTTCACAGTTCATTCAATCCTCAGTCAGTCTTCATCAGATTGAGAAACCATGGCCCCATCTCCTCAGGAAACTATGGTGGAACAGAACCCGAAGACCATTTCTCGTAGATTGACTGGTGAAGAATGTGTGATCAGTGGCATGTCAGGCTTGTTTCCTAAGTCAGACAGTGTTTTGGAGTTCAAAGAGAATCTTTATAATGGGGTAAGTGCAGTGTTTTATATATTTAAGTGTAGTTGATATAAACACATCAAAAGTGTCTAGAGATCAAGTACATTTGCAACAATAAAAAAATATCCAATTAATATTGCCCAAATATTGTCTTCCAGACTGGCATTTTACTACTACTACTACACTATGTTTAATTTATCCATCCATAGTTCATTTATATGGAGGGGAAGATTAATGGTTTGGGCTGGTATGAGGATTGGTCGAAGAACCGATCTCATTTGGATCAGGGGCAATTTCGATGCTCAGATTTATGCGGAGTGAATTGTTTCAGACGTGATCATCCCTTTGCGACGCCGGTTGGGCTACAGCGTGTCTAGATGTGACTTATGAAAGAAAGAAAGAAAGAAAGAAAGAAAGAAAGAAAGAAAGAAAGAAAGAAAGAAAGAAAGAAAGAAAGAAAGAAAGAAAGAAAGAAAGAAAGAAAGAATAATATTTATTTGTTACCCGCACAGGAGACACGAGAAATAAGCATCAAATTAAACAATAATAAAATAAAAACACCGTGCGAGACCAAAAAGGCTCCTATCTCAGCATGTGCAGCGATAACCAAAATAGGTAATAACGCTGCGCTGATATTCTGATAGGGCCCACTGTTGATGCCACGGACACACTTACGGAAACGGGACTTATATAATAAAAAATAAAATAGAAGAATATATGAATAACAAACAAAATATAAAAAAAGACACTTAAGGTGGGTCAAAGTATGTGCAAGTATAATTTAAATATATAAATAAAACATATTAAATATAGGTAGACCTAGAAACCGTCATATACCATCTTTACCGTGGCAATACACAATGATCATTTGTCGAAACATAGACAAATGACAGAGCGCTCTGTGTAGTTCCAAGAGCAACAGTCACAGAACATTGCCTGGAACCGGCCTGCAACATTCCAACGGCTCTCATCATCACGTATCAAATGATGTCGTCATTCCATATCGATGCATTTTTTTTCAGTTCCACTAGTAAAATTGTAATAGAATAGAATAGAATATCTTTATTTCGGACACAAAAATCCATAGAGTGTTAGTAACATACAAAAACTTATTACCTAGTGTTAGTAACATAGCAGAACTTATTATATAGCGTTAGTAACATAGAAAAACTTATTACCTAGTGTTAGTAACAATCAACCTATGCACAAACTGCTGTACAATTGGAGAGCCGAAGCTCTCAGCTACAGTTTTCAGGATGCCGTTTTGACTGTCCCTTACTCTCCTCAGTAGCGACGCTGTTTTTTTTGCGGATAACAGCGTAGAAACCGTCTGTACGGGCTTGCGAAAACATCTCCGACGCGCTACAGTAACGGGGCAGTCTCAACAACATCCTGAAAGCATTGTTATATTGGACGCGCAGGCCATCCAGCGATCTCTTCGTATATCTGACCCATAGATTGCCCGTGTACAGACTTTGGCAATAAGCCTTGAAAAGTGTTACTTTTACTAGGTCCGTACACCGCGAAAATCTACGGGACAGCATATTGCTCCGGACCGCTAGAGCCCTACGCTCCCTCTCAATGTCCACATCGTCCCTGAGGTCGGCAGCTAGAAAATGCCCCAGGTATTTAAAAGTGGACACCCTATTAATTGGTGACCCGTTCACGAGCAACTCGGGTCCTTCTTCTCGGTGTTTGCCACCGACCTCAAAGACCATGTATTCACATTTATTTACATTATATTTTAAGCCATGCGCGGCAGCGTAGGCTTCACACGTCTTAAGCAGCTCCCTGATTGCTCCCGCCGACGGACCTAGCAGCACCATGTCATCTGCATAATATATAACCGTGTATATAACCGTGATAGGTAGACAGTTGAAATTTTCACAGATGATGTATTTCTGTTGCCGCTAAAACAACAAATACTAAAAACAGAATAAAATAAATATTTAAGTGGGGCTCCCATACAACAAGCGTGATTTTTTTGCCGTTTTTGCGATAATGGTACGCGAGTTCGGCTTCGTGCGCGAGTTCGACTCGCACTTGGCCGGTTTTTTATGTAATTAATTACTATAGAAAATAATAAATATTTATAAAACAATAATGTAATCATTGAAAACCAACAAATCTAGTTTGTTGTTTTTACATGAATAATTATTGTTTTATAAATATTCATTATTTCTCTATAGTCATTATTTCTTTCATTAAAAAAAGAGTTCTACGATCATGAAATAGAATGTTTACCACCATTTTTGGATCGGTGAACTGATATTTATTTATTTTATTTATTTATTTTAAAGAAAGCTTACAGACTAATAAAAAACATAAAATACATCGTAGGTAAGGAAAATGGCTAATTACAAGCTTCCACATGTATACATCGCGTTACAATAATAGCGATACACAGATTAAAATAATAACAATGGGTAGACAGTGATAAAAAAAAGGTTGAAGTAAATGGATTCGTACTACATTTAAATACCTAATACAAATATGACATTACACTAAATTAACAAAAACTATTTTGCACTCACTCCCGACTGCCACTAAAATATTCTTTGCCAAGGATTTTTCTAATTTTGTGTGCGCCGGTGCAGAAGAGATCGATTTCCAAGTGTGTTGGTAACTTGTTGAAAGCTACAACGCTACGTATACAGAAGGCGTTACGCCTGTAGTTTGTCAATGCGCACGGTGCCTGCAGCAGAGGCCGTGTTCGTAGGCTGCCTTGGTTAGTGCGAAGAAGTATTTTGCTGAGTAGCTCGGGACAATCCACCGAGCCATTTGCTATGTTTGCCAAAAAACATATGTCGTTGATGTTACGTCTTACGTGCAACGGTAAAAAATGGTATCGCTTACAACGGTGTTCGTAATCGACTGAGAATTGCTTTGCCCTAAAGTCCAAGTATCTCAAGAATTTTCTCTGAACAGCCTCGATACGAGATTTGTAGATCTCGTATTGAGGGCTCCAAACTTGAGAAACGTACTCGAGGTGGCTGCGCACGAGGGAACAGTAGAGGGCTTTTACTGGTTTTAGAGACCGAAAGCTTGAACAAGCTCTAATAATAAAACCCAGAGCTTTGAGGGCTTTCTTTACAATGGTTTCTATGTGATCATCAAAAAGTAATTTGCCGTCGTGGATTACACCGAGATCTCTGATGTTACTTGTCTTACTTATGTACGTACCGTCTAGTTTATAACCCGAACCAATGTTAGTTTTAAGACGAGTAAATACTACATGAAAACATTTGGATACGTTTAGCTGTATTTTATTGGTTTTGCAGTATGATACGAATCTGTCAAAATCCAACTGAAGTAACTCAGTATCAGATACTGTACGTACAGACTTAAGGACTTTCATGTCATCTGCGTATAGCAAAATATGTGAATTTCAAAAGCAGTTTTTTATGTCCGAGATAAATATAGTGAACAATAACGGTCCCAAGATCGAGCCTTGGGGCACTCCTGATGGAACAGTTTTCCATCCGGACGTGTATCTACGTAAGACCACAGTCTGCGTTCGATTATCTATGTATGACTTAAACCATCGAAATAGATCACCGTGTATTCCTGCAGATGATAACTTCTGAAGAAGCACGCGGTGAATTATTCGGTCGAAACATTTGCTGTAGTCCGTGTAAATAACATCGACCTAACATCGTTCTTCCATCCCGCTGATTATTAGTTCGTTGGACAGTATCAGGTTTGAGGCAGCTGATCGTTTTCTGAGAAACCCGTTCGTCGCCAAAGTGACGTTGCAAAGCTGAATAGACCTCCGTATGTACCACTCGTTCCAAAACTTTAGAAAAAAGACGTAGCTTAGATATTGGGCGGTAATTATCTATTTGCGATTTATCCCCCTTTTTAAAGATAGGTGTGATGAATGCCGATTTCCATATCCGCGGGACGATACCCTCTCTCAACGACCGTTCAAACAACAAACAGACGGGTGCCACAAGACTCTTTGCACAATTAATTATGAAAATAGGGGGTATCAAGTCTGGCCCTCCAGATTTTGTAGGGTCCAGGCCTTTAAGTAACTTGAGTACCATTTCAAGACACACGCTAACGGTACTCAGGTTCACTGAACTATAAGAATATGCAGCTATGTTAGTATCCAGGACATCAGAATCTGGATCTGAGTCTGGTTCCTGGAAAGTGGATTGAAAATAAGAGGAAAACAGCTCAGCAATACCCTCGCCGGTGTCTGCGGACTGGTCCATGTAATGCAGTACGTTAGGCAAAGTGTTACTACTACTTTATTTTTTATTTAAGACCAGAAACACTTAGGGTTTTTAGTAATTGCTGATTCCATTTTTTTCATATAATCATCAAAACAAACCGCTTTTTGGTGTTTAACTCGATTACGCAACAAAGAAAATGAATTATAATCGGATAAGTTACTGTATTTTTTATATTTATTATGGTATTTATGTTTTTCTTTCAATACTTTAATTAAAGCACTGGTATACCAGGGGGGGTGTGTAATTTTATTCAGTGGTTTTACGGGGATGTGTAGGTCTTTTAGCTCGTATAGTTTTTTATAGAAAAGGCCAAGAGCTTGGTCTAAAGATCCAGCATGCAATAATGTATTCCAGTCTATAAGATTCAGTGCAGACGTGATTGCAGGGTAATCGCCTTGATGAAATATATGTTTTAGACTAGGTTTCTCAGTGCATTTATGGACTTCAACGAAATCAGCGTTAATAACAACCGGCTTGTGGTGCAAATCAACAGGCACCGCCAAAGGATCACTACACTCATTAACCTTCACAGCATTTGAAAAAACAAGATCCAATAACCTGCCTCTGACATTACGCTCACTTTTGAACTGGGTCAAATTACACGCATTTATTGTGTCAAAGAAATCGAGAATATATCGAGCGGACACTTTCTCAGGACACAATCCGGGGCCGTCGTCTGAGTGTCGCCATTCCACATCGCCACCGAAGTTAAAATTCCCAGTTACGATGAATGTATCAAGTGGGTAGGCGGTCACTAACTGGCTTAGTTTAAGGTGAAAGTTTTGCAATGTAAGAATTACCTGCATTTTCCTTGCACAGATACAAGCCGCAAATGTTAATATTATAGCTAATCGCTGGTTTAGACCTCTTCAGAACGATAGACACCCATATGTCCTTGGCAGAGGTCTGCCATTCACATCTTTCCACAACGGTCAGATCATTCCTTGCCGCGATCAACACTCCACCACCACGAGACTGTGCCGTTCGACAATAATCACGGTCCCGCCTCCACACAAGATATCGTCCGTCCATTAACTCACTATTACTAATATCGTCGACCAACCATGTCTCCGTGAATATAATAACATCGTATGAATTCATACAAATATTACGATATACCGCATTTGTTTTCGAGCGCAGACCTCGCACGTTCTGATAGTATATATTAATCATTTTTAAGCTTAACCCTACTAACACCGATGTATGAATCATTCTTCAGTAGTGAATTTAACAAAATACTTAAAATAACAAATGAGAACAGAAATAACCAATTAATATATAACCAATGATAAACTATGATGGAGGTAGAAAACAAAAACTGGTGAGACGTAAGTAATAATGGAACAAAAGAAATGGCATTATATCCCAAATAAAAATTATAAGAAAGATGGGTCCACGTAAATAATAATAATTGTAGGCAAAACAAAGTGGCAGCGATATTAATTACAAAATATGCGCATTAACTTGTATTCATTATGTTTAAATAGTTGTAAGTAAAGTAAAAATAAAAAATCAATTTCAAGTGTAGGCAGATCCCGCACTTGTTATAAGCATAAAGTTTAAAATAGCGAAAACCAAAGCATAATGAGTCAAACGAGTAGGTGACACTGAGTGATAAGCAAACAAAAGGCAGGTGAGAATGGAATGCGTGCAAAAAGTAAATATCTGTGTTTCTAAAACTTAAATTAGGCGAGTGAAAGAATAACAATAGTGTGTCGGCGTAGCCTAAAAAAACTTTTTTAAATCTTGCTCAGTCCTGATATGGTGCTTCGGTGATGAATGTTTCTTCCGAATATAGATTTTTCAGCCTGTTACCCAAACATATTCATACCCTTTTTCCTTCGCCAGAATCTTTGTTCTGTTGAGTACGGCTTTGTTATCCAGCGTCAGGTGGTCGTTAATATATATCTTTTGATCACTTCGTAGTCCCAAATCGGCCGCGCTCAAGATCTTATGCTTTCTCGCTGCTGCGACAAAATCATTTTTCAGATAACAACTATGCACCGAGCAAATTATTGTTTTGCTATGACTGTTGTTTCGCGTTGGGATCCTTGCTACATAGTTTATACGGTCCTTAGGGATAACTTCCCCTATCCTCGCAATGACGTCAAACAAGTTCTCCGAGTTCGATTCAGGTACACCCTTGATCTCAATATTGTTCATCCTGGATCGCTGTTCATTATCACGACACTGAAGTTCTAGGCTCCTACAGCGCTCTTGCAATGTGCAAAGTTATCTTTGGACTTCTTCAAGCTATCTATCTCCTGTTCCAGTCCTGAAACTTTGCTTGTGAGATCTCTTACAGAGCCGTGAACAAATTAGAGAGACTCCCTTATCTCTGCAATGGATTTGGTGACGTCAGTGAAGTCTGCTCTCATAGATTTCAGATCTGCCAACTCCTTGTTAATTTGCCTTATGCCTTATGGAGGACTCCATCAACACCGGCAGTGACTCCATTTGCACGGACAATCTCTTCAATTCAGAGAGTACACTCTCCAAATCGGTTCCCGTTGATGACCCGACCCGGGGACTCGCTGCCAGGGCTTTACAGGAATTGCACCTCCACGTTAATTTCCGATCTCCGAGCTTTCTCCATCCAGTCTCAGTGATGCCAGCGCATGGAAAGTCATATTGGCCCTTACAAGCCGTACATCTGACCCCGTCATTGACTTGGTTGTCGCAACTCTTGCACTTGAACATCGTATTTTAAGAAAGATAAAAACTTTGGGAAACTTAGTCGAACAATGAGTACTTAACGAGCGTAGTGTAGAGTGTATATGTGCGCACGGTTTCGCTGTCTACCGTCGATTGATATGATGTGTCATATCATGAATTGAATGATATGATGTGTCATTCTACCCATGAGCGAGCGAAGAGAGTGAAAGACTTAAGGGCACCCCGACTCGGATAGGTCCGGTTATAATTTTTTGAACAGATTTGGGGTATTTCCAATTTATTTGGTTATCTATGTTAGGTTTTTTGACCACCTAGAACCATCATAGATCACTTATAAAGTGTCTATTGTGTTGTTTTTGTGTACATAACCTCAAAACTAAAATATTTTAGAAACTACTTATTTGCTAGATTAAGGGAGGAACCTAATAACTAGACCCATCCACTCCTAAAACCCCAAACTCAAGCGCCCAGATACTAAAGATTTCCCGGAATTCCTCTGTAAAAGCCCGGAGTCTAGCTTTGTTTCCCGCTGATAGCAATAGGCTCGCACTTGTACATGGAGCTTCCCCACATTAACTGTGCCTAAACTTTCGGGGAATTTAGTGACGTATATCAAAAAGAAAGTGGCCCGACTTCCTTGTTCATATTGTTTTTAGTTCTGTTAAAAAATTAAATATCATATGTACTTATAGTACCTATGACGAGGGTCAAAAGTGCAGTCAAACTCTACCAAAACAGCAAAGGCAATTATTTGTTGGCAGCAGAATTTTAACTTTTACCGGTTAGTAGGAATAATCTATACTTTAATTTCTATAAAAAAAAAAACAGTTGTTGATAATTTAACTTTTTCTACAAAAATTTGCCATTTGAGTTTTGGGAGAGTATGACTGCACTTTTGACCCTTGACTGTGCGTAGTTCTGTGTCGATTACTTAGTTAAATATAAAAAATAAAAAAGCCTTTATTGTACCATAAATACATAGAACTTTTTAGCATCGTAAAAAAATATTTCCCATCACTTATTTTCTTGGATTATTATTAAATTATTATTAAGTATTACTATAAAATAAATTTGTATTCCACAGACAGGTAAACGATTGTTTTATTGTTTAACGTGCCTAATTATTCAGAATGTAGTTTTTATGTAAAAATCATTAAACATTGCAGATTTATTGAAAAATACATAGGTACTGTTTATCAACTTCGCTGCAGATTCTAAATACAAATTTCCTTTAGCAAATTGAATTAAGAATCTGCTTTCGAGATTTTTATAAATAAGAATAGAGTACCTATCGTCTATTGTCCTTCAAATGCTAAAAATAACTTTATCCGACAGCAGCCAGCTTTTTTGGTTATTTGCGATAAATAATCACTGTGTGATAGTCATCTGGTTTAAGAAAATATTTTGTCAACACACATTATGGGTCTTTAACCAAGTTATTTTACCTGTCAGGTGGACATGGTCACCAATGAAAACATTCGCTGGAATATCGACCATCCCGAGATTCCGAAGCACTTCGGCTTGATTACTGGAGTAGACCGCTTCGATGCTCAGTTCTTCAAAGTGCACTACAAGCAAGCTACCATCATGGACCCGATGAGCAGAAAATTGCTGGAGCATGCGTATTCTGCCATTTTTGATGCAGGTCAGTATTACAGGACTAGCTTATTTTTTTTATTTTTTTTTATCGATAGGCTCGCGTTTGAACACTATCTCGCCTGATGGTAAGGTCGACGGTGAAGCACGCTTGCCTAGAAGCAATCTATTCACTCTTGACTTAAAGACCCTAAGGTTGTAGCTATCAGGAAACAAAGACTCCGGCAGGGAATTCCACTCCTTAGCTGCGCGTACAATGAAAGTATTCGCAAAACGCTTTGAACGTATGGGTGGAATGTCCACCATGTACCGGTGGCGCATTGCCGTATGTCTTGTTGTTCGGTGATGGAAAGTGCTAGGTGGAATCAAATTGTGCAGTTCCATCGCACACTCCCCGAAATCGTATTATTTTACCGTAACCGATAAAAACCGACAAACTGGCCACTTGGCGTCGATGTTCAAGGCTCTGGAGCTATGAGGCGACCAGTGCATCGTTGCCAATAAGCCTCTTGGCCCGTTTGTCAATCGACTTAAGTGCATCAAGTCGATATTTGGCAGATCCGCCCCAGAGGTGAGAGCAGTACCACACTTGCGCTTTATACAATTTGAGCAGCTGTTCAGGTGTGAAGTACCGTCTCACCTTTGCAAGAATCCCCAATTTTTTTGCAGCCAACTGTTTTAACATAACACCAAGAAGGTCGAGATGGTCCGTTATCGGCACAACTACACCACGGAAAGATGGAGCTTGGTGGAATAGGCTGTTTTTTGCAGAAAAAAGACACGCCTGGGTCTTAGCAGCATTGAAACGGACTAGAGTAGCATCGCCCCATTCGGAGTCTGCCTCCAATGAAAGGTTCAAGCGCTCAACCATGGCCTCCCGGAGAGACTGGATCGCAGGCCCAGTAGCACGTGCACCGGACACGTATCTCTCAGCAACCGTGCTGTCGTCTGCGTACCCAAAGGTTCCGGGTTTTAGCAGGTCATTTATGTGCAGCAAAGACAGTGTAGCCGAGAGCACCAACCCCTGAAGCCTCCGGCAATAATACCTAACTGACCGGACAAGCAGCCATCGATAACCAGTCGGATGGACCGATCACTCAGGAAGTCAGCAATCCAGTCACACAGACCACTAGGCAGACCGAAGGAAGGAAGCTTACCAATAAGGCTCTCATGCCAGACCCTGTCAAAATCCTTTGAGATATCAAGGGAGATAGCAAGCGCCTTCCCGTGCCTCTCGATGGCCTTACTCCAGACGTGAATGGCTTACGCTAGAAGATCCCTAGTTGACCGATTTCAGCGAAAGCCGTAATGGCGGTCACTGAGGATAGCGTTGTTTACTAGGTATGTCAGGAGCTTATTGTTCAACACACGTTCCATACTCTTACAGAGGATGGACGTTACCGAGATGGGTCTGTAGTTGGCCGGGTCGTTTTGGGCACGGGCTGAACGTTAGCTTGCTTCCAAGCCTTCGGCACCTTTCCAGTCACTATCGAAAGGCGATATAGGCGTGTCAGGTTAGGAGACAATTCAGGCGCACAAGTTCTTGGTAAAATTGACTTTGCAGCCCAATTGAAGGCTCTCTTCTTCTGAGTTACGTCGCTTGCTTTGTGCACACGAGCGTCGAACCATGACTGGTAAGCCTTGTGTTTAACTGCATTTGCCCGGTTGCACCTAGCACCAAACCATGGTCGATCAACGCTGGAAAGCGCTACGTCAGAGAATGGAATGTAGTACTCCATCCCCTGCCGCAACACATCAGCGGCGTCAGCGCATGACGCTGGATCATCCGAAGATAAGCACGTGGGCCTTCAAGGATAGCATGCGAAGAAAGATTGCTTCCCATCACAATCTGCTGACCTGTACTGCCAAACCCGCCGGGTGCCTCTCGCGTTGGGATAAAGACTAGACCAGACAGTGGTCGAAATTACCCAAACGTGATGATATCGACACTGAGTATCGGTCTGGATCTGTTGTCAGCAGAAGGCCCAAGCAATTGGCCATATGCGAATTAACATCCGACACCCTCGTAGCCCCCTGCACCAGCTGAGTGAGATTAAGCGCTATCGAAAGATTTCGTATCTCTCGTCCAGCATGGTCAGTGCACTGGTATGAGAAGTACCCCCCAAGTCCAAAGTGGACTCAAAGTGTCGCCTTGAAATATACCCCGTTTAATCCTTATAGGCTCATCATCCTCCTGAATTGGTTGACATCCTGGATATCGAAGGACCGTCTTCCATTGCCCTATAAATGACTATATATTTTTGCTAAGCTTCGACCCGACTGGCCGGCCCTCCTTCTAAACACAATGAAAAACACCACAGGTGGCCGCCCATGATCCATTGTTTTCAATTGTTTATGGTAGTCACTATCACTTGTACTGTCTTTTTGAACATAAACCAGGATATATTGGTAGTTAATTTCTAAAATTTGTTCAGCACCGCTGCCACCATGTTATAAATGAAAGACGGGTTGACCAAGACTGATTTTTATTGAGTATCCACAACCTTGATGTTATTATAATGACAGGACACTGACCTACCTATATAATATATGACATAGACCATCACGGTTTTTCAAAAAAAGGCCATTTCTCTCCAGTGTTCTGTCTCTGCCAGCATAGCCCTCACTACTGCTAGCAGAGACAGGTCTCGCCGATCCTGGCGACCAAGACCTACCTCACAGAGGCCCACACAAGGCACTCCTCTAGCGTGTGCTGTGCATTATCCAGGTCGCCTCCGCAATGGTGGCAATTTGCCGTGGCCTCTCGCCCAATCCTATTCAGGTACTCACCGAAGCAACCGTGCCCAGTGAGTACCTGGGTGAGCCTGTAGGAGATGCGATCCCCTCTTTTCAGCCAGGCTTCGAAGTGCTTGCGCGAAAATTTCGGCTGCTGTAGCCGCTCACGCCACCGCTCATGCGCGTGTCGCCGTTCCTGCCGCTTCAGCCCTACCGAAGCGATTCCTGGCACGCTATTGCCACTTTGGCGGACTACGTGAATCCGGTCATAGACCCTCGTGTCCATATTCGCTAGGATGTCCAGTGGTAGAAAGCGTGCCAGGAGTGTTGCCGCCTCAAAGGATTCGTATGACAATTTTCAGCCGCAGGCTATTGATTTTAGTCCTGCAGCGTCGGTCATCTGACAGTCTGTTAAACCAAATGGGTGCCCCATAAAGGAACATCGATTTCATTACACCCGCTTAGAGGCGGCAAACTTCTTCCCGAGGTAGGTGCCTGTGGTTACCTAGCTCCGGGGTCAGGGTTTCACGAGTCGTTTTCGTGTTTATTTTGTAATTTTTAACAAAGGTAATAAACCATTTAATTATTATTACTACTTGTACTTTTTGCTGAAATTTTTATTGTTCTCGTAGTCATGGTATAAAATATATTATACAACTCTTGAATAAAACGGATCAGGATCGAGTCACTCAGGATTCTAACACTTGAATCACTCGCTACAATCATGATTCAATCATCATGAATCACTCCCTACGTTCGTCAGTCAGTTGTTAGAATCCTTCACTTGCCCGTGATCCGTTCTTTATTTACTAGTCGCATAATATACTATTATTTTGCCCGACATCAAAATTACTGTTTAACAGAATGCACAACTTTGGATAGAGAAGTGTGTCTCAAATGTAGGAGATGCGATCCCCTCTTTTCAGCCAGGCTTCGAAGTGCTTGCGCGAAAATTTCGGCTGCTGTAGCCGCTCACGCCACCGCTCATGCGCGTGTCGCCGTTCCTGCCGCTTCAGCCCTACCGAAGTGATTCCTGGCACGCTATTGCCACTTTGGCGGACTACGTGAATCCGGTCATAGACCCTCGTGTCCATATTCGCTAGGATGTCCAGTGGTAGAAAGCGTGCCAGGAGTGTTGCCGCCTCAAAGGATTCGTATGACAATTTTCAGCCGCAGGCTATTGATTTTAGTCCTGCAGCGTCGGTCATCTGACAGTCTGTTAAACCAAATGGGTGTCCCATAAAGGAACATCGATTTCATTACACCCGCTTAGAGGCGGCAAACTTCTTCCCGAGGTAGGTGCCTGTGGTTACCTAGCTCCGGGGTCAGGGTTTCACGAGTCATTTTCGTGTTTATTTTGTAATTTTTAACAAAGGTAATAAACCATTTAATTATTATTACTACTTGTACTTTTTGCTGAAATTTTTATTGTTCTCGTAGTCATGGTATAAAATATATTATACAACTCTTGAATAAAACGGATCAGGATCGAGTCACTCAGGATTCTAACACTTGAATCACTCGCTACAATCATGATTCAATCATCATGAATCACTCCCTACGTTCGTCAGTCAGTTGTTAGAATCCTTCACTTGCCCGTGATCCGTTCTTTATTTACTAGTCGCATAATATACTATTATTTTGCCCGACATCAAAATTACTGTTTAACAGAATGCACAACTTTGGATAGAGAAGTGTGTCTCAAATAGGATAGTCTATAAGCCGAACAAATATATATATATAACGATAAGCTGACGAATTGAACAAAATATAACTCTAGTAAAATTGCTATTTTATCCTTAAAGGTGTCAACCCAATGGAGCTTCGAGGAAAGAAAATCGGCGTCTTTATTGGAGCTGCCTTCTCTGAGTCGGAGAAGCTTGTCATCTATGAGTCTATTCAACGCAATGGATTTGGGATTACTGGGTAAGCTTATTCATTCACAGTAAATTTTATTTATGCCGTGGTGGCCCCAGTGACTAAGACCTCGCTTCTCGTGTTTAACATAATGAGTTCAAATCCTTGCAAACATTATTGTGAGTTTTTATGATGGTAGATTATAGTCTGACATAGCAAATAGGCTACTTTTTATTCGGGTAATATGTTCCCGTGGGATAATTTCCGACTATCACGTGGTCGGAACCGCTGGCAGAAGCTAGTAGTTGATATAAGTTTGAAATCGCCAACCCGTCTAGAGCACGCGTGGTGATCAATGCTCGTGCCTTCTCCGTATGAGTAGAGGCCTTTGCCTTGCAATGGAACAGTTACACGCTGCTATTAATATAACCAACCTCACCAACATTAGAGGTCTGCACTCAAATCTCTCTGCAGTCCACTACCACCTGTAGACTGAAAAACCAGCGCTGTTTTTCCTTACGGAGACGCAGATAGCGAGTCCGTCAGACGCGTCGTACCTATCTTACCCAGGGTTTACCCTGGAGCACAATTATAAACCGCGCGCGGGAGTGTGTATGTACGCCCGTGACGACACTTGCTATCGGCGTCTCCGTAACCTTGAGGACCCAAGATTTTCGACGCTGTGGGCTCTAGTGGACACAGGTCTGGGTAAAATTATCTACGCCTGTGTCTACCGCTCGCACAGTGGAGATCAGGAGGCAACCAGGCTCACAGAGTACCTCAGTGAGGCGGCTGATGCGGCACAGCAGCGGTACCCTTCCGCCCAATTAGTGTTACTGGGGGACTTTAATGCCCACCACCAGGAGTGGCTCTTCCCATACCAGTGCACTGACCATGCTGGACGGGAGATGCGTAAGCTTGCGCTTGCGCTTAACCTTACCCAGCTGGTCCAGGGGGCAACGAGGGTGCCGGATGTTGATTCGCACACGGCCAATTGCTTGGACCTTCTGCTGACAACAGAGCCAGACCGATACTCTGTGTCGATAACTTCACCTTTGGGTAGTTCCGACCATTGTCTGGTGAAGTCTGTGCCCGTCTACTCCCCGCCCGATCCCAGCCCAAGAGGCACGCGGCGGGTTTGGCGGTACAGGTCAGCAGATTGGGATGGCATGCGATCTTTCTTCGCATGTTATCCTTGGCAGCCTACTTGCTTTTCTTCGGATGATCCTACGGCGTGCGCGGACAACGTGACGGATGTGTTGCGTCAGGGAATGGAGTACTACATTCCGTTTTCTGACGTAACAATGACCAATGTTGACCGGCCATGGTTTGGCGCTGAATGTCATCGCACCGACGCGCTTAAACATGAGGCGTACCTGGCATGGGTTGACGCTCGTTCGCGCAAAGCGAGTGACGTGGGTCAAAGGAAAAAAGCCTATAACAGGGCTGCCAAGTCCTGCAAGAAGGTGTTGAGAAGGGCTCGGTTCGACCACATTGGCCGAATAGGGGCCAAACTTGCTTCTTACCCAGCAGGTAGTAAAGCGTTTTGGTCCCTGGCTAAGTCGGTCGAGTCCAACTTCAGCCGTCCCTCACTACCACCACTGCTGAAACCCGACGGGTCGCTGGCCCACTCTGCTGAGGAGAAGGCAAATTTATTTGCCTCTCTTTTTGCGGAATCTTCACGTCTGAACCCTGGTGACGCGCGGCCCCCTTCTTATCCTGATGGATGCGAGACGAGTATGTCGGACATTCGTATCCATCAAAAAGACGTCCGTAAGGTACTGCGCAACCTCGACGTGAACAAGGCTAGTGGCCCGGACGGAATACCAGCAATAGTTCTCAGAACCTGTGCGCCTGAACTGTCTCCAATCTTGACACGCCTATTCCGCCTTTCGTATGAGACTGGAAAAGTGCCGAATGCTTGGAAGCTAGCTAACGTACAGCCCGTGCCCAAGAAGGGTAGTCGAGCTGACCCGGCCAACTACAGACCCATCTCTGTAACGTCCATACTCTGTAAGAGTATGGAGCGTGTACTTAACACGAAGCTCCTGGCATACCTAGAATCTAACGATATCCTTAGTGACCGCCAATACGGCTTCCGCCGAAATCGGTCTACTGGGGATCTTCTAGCGTATGCCATTCACATCTGGAGTGAGGCCATCGAGAGACACGGGGAAGCGCTTGCCGTCTCCCTCGACATCTCGAAGGCTTTTGATAGGGTCTGGCACGAAAGCCTTATTGGTAAGCTTCCTTCATTCGGTTTGCCCGGTGGTCTGTGTGATTGGATTGCAGACTTCCTGAGAGATCGATCCATTCGAGTGGTTATCGATGGCTGCTCGTCGGACCAATTGGATATCAATGCCGGGGTCCCTCAGGGGTCGGTACTCTCAGCAACTTTATTCTTGCTGCATATTAACGATCTGCTTAAACCCGGCACCTTTGGGTATGCAGACGACAGCACTGTTGCTGAGAGATACTTGTCCAACGCTCGTGCTACCGGGCCTCAGATCCGGTCTCTCCGGGAGGCCATGGTGGAGCGCTTGAACCTGTCCTTGCAGGCAGTCTCCGAATAGGGCGATGCCAATCTGGTCAGGTTTAATGCCGCTAAAACCCAGGCGTGTCTTTTTTCCGCTAAAAAGAGCCAATTTTACCCAGATCCAACTTTCCGAGATGCGACCGTGCCAATAACTGACTATCTTGAGCTTCTTGGCGTTACGTTGACATCTACTCTCAATTTTGGCCCTAACATTGAGGCAAAGGCTCAGCTGGCTGCCAAAAAGCTGGGGATCCTTGCAAAGGTGAGACGGTACTTCACGCCGGAACAGCTCCTCAACTTGTATCAAGCGCAAGTTCGATCATGCATGGAGTACTGTTCTCATCTCTGGGACGGATCAGCCAAATACCAGCTTGACGCACTAGAGTCGATCGAAAAGCGAGCCAAGAGGCTCATCGGCGATGAGGCGCTGGTCAAGTCAAAGCTTGAGTCTTGAACATCGTCGCCGAGTTGCCAGCCTGTCGGTTTTTTATCGGTTACATTTCGGGGAGTGTGCGATGGAATTGCACGATATAATTCCACCTAGCCCGTTCCATCATCGGACTACCAGACGTACGGCGATGCGCCATCGATACATGGTAGACATCCCACCCATACGCACAAAACGTTTTGGGAACACTTTTATTATGCGTACAGCTAAGGAGTGGAATTCCCTGCCGGAGTCTGTGTTTCCCGATAGCTACAATCTAGGGGTCTTTAAGTCAAGAGTGAATAGGTTATTTCTAGGCAAGCGTGTTTAACCGTCGACCACATCATCGCTTACCATCAGGTGAGATTGTGGTCAAGCGCGAGCCTATAGGTTATAAAAAAAAAAAAATATAAAAAAAAATTGTATTAATTGTTCTTTTGTCAGTGTCTATCATCTTTCTAGCGTTACTAAGTTGTAGTCGGTTCTTAGTTTGGTGCTGAATACCAGTATTTAACTTGCTTATCAACCAACATGTACGCCCACCCTAACAACTACTTGTGGGATTTTGCGCAGTGTAGTACAGCTCCTAGTATTAACGTATTTTAATAATATAATTATGGCTCAAAAGGCCCTCGAAGGTGTAGTGCGCGAGCTACAAAAAGTAGTGGCTGATCTCGCAACAAAAATCAGTGCTCTCCAGGACAAAATAGTTGGGCAAACAGCGATACTAGTTAAGCAAGAGCAATCATTGAGCTTGTTAAGATTAGCAGTTGAGAGTACACCGCAAACTGTCCCTCCGAAACTAGTGATCACTGACCCATTCGTCAAGCGCGAGTTAATTCAACCGCTAAAGCCAAAATTGCATACGCAGCCGCTGCAAATTAAATGCATTCGCAATGTCAATAGGTTTTGAAAAGTGACGTCAGGTCACAATTATTAATGGTCATTATTTGTTCTTTAGGAGAGTTATTTTTTGGTCTATTGACTATTTGCCATGCAGCTTTTGAGTTATTCTGCGAGGTTTTATAAAGTAATAATTTTGAGCTTTTTGTGTTAGTCTTATAATTTTCTCATATTGTAAAGAGTATTTTTTAAAGTTAGTTTTATTTTTTAATACCCGGTCATCTGTCCACCAGACCGAATCGGATTAGAACAATGGTAATTTCTATTGTGTCTGGAAATGGACAGTTGAAGGTCTAGAGGATTTAGTCTGTATGCTCACAGTAATTTTCTTTATTTTTTACTACAGCTTTTTATGCCGCGCGATACCCATTTTACGTTTTTATTAGTATGAATAGTTATTATTTTATCAGGGAAGCAAAGTTTGTAGAATAGGGAGAACGTTTCATAAAATCTTTTGTAAGCTGTATTGGCATCGTTACTTTCGTGTGCATTCTTAAAAGTTAAACTCCGAATACATTCTCGGAATTTTTTCAGGTTATCTGTGGAGTAGTCTTTTCTTACAACTTTCCAGAATTTTTAGGCATCTTTTATTTATGACCCTGAGTATTTGTGACGTGTGATCAGAAAGGATAAGATCTATAATTTCAGCTTAACATCCTCTTCGTATGTTATGCGCGAAATGATCGATACATGTGTTACTACTAAGCATCGTAGGTTTATTTATTTCTAATATCAAGTTGTAATGTAGTACAAAATTCTCTAGTTCCAAAGTAATCCTATTCCTTTTTAACGTATCAATATTTAAATCGCCACATTACACATTTTTTTTTCTATTTAACAAACATAACTTACTCAAAACAATATCAAGTCCATCATAAAATGTTAAATTATAGTGTGTTAGGAATTCTATAAACACAAATTACAATGACAGAATAAGTTGTCAATTCAATTCCACAAATTTCAAAAACGCCTGACACAGAGACCTTAGCAATATCTGGCAGTTCTTTATATTGATGCCCAGTTCAAACTAAAATACAAGTCCCTCCGCGATTTGTTTTGCGACTAAAGAAAGCGGCGGGATGGAAACCAGGAAGGTACAACAAACTTTCATGGCCAGATGCAATGAAATGTTCTGTTATACAGAGAACGTCTACAATAGTTCCTTGATTTTCAAGGTTTTTTAATTGAATAGTCAACATGTCTGATTTGTTCAGCAAACCGGCAATATTTTGGTGCAGAATATTGAGGGTATTTCAGAAATACTGCGAGTTATGTCGCTCTGTGCTAGTCGCAGACGTTGTCATAAACTTACAGGAGTTGTCATTTATGTTAAGTCCACATATTTCATAGTCAGTATTGACACTTTGAATATAAATAATCATATTATAAATATCATTAAAAATTGATTTCATTCCGGAGTAATTTATCATGCCTGTGCGTCTATTAAACATGGTATCATCGTATCTTAAATTCATGTTACTATCCAGAAAATAAGCATGACCATGAGTAGCTGTATCCAGATGTAACAAGTTATTGAATGTTTCCACTCTCGAATTATATAAGTAATTATTATTAAAGAATTTATACGTTGGTGTGCATATAATTATGTTTGTATTTGTGATTTCTTGTAAAACTTGTCTTAATAATAAAAAACTATCATAATATCTACATGTAACTTGGAAGTCATTGCCACCTATCAATATAATGCAGTAGCCCATCATGGTGAAGTTTGCCAGTTTTCTTCGATGCCTTTCAGGAGAGCTTTACCATTTCCATGAGGTGTGATTGTAGTGACCGGATAATGGGACAATTCACAGGTTCGTACACCCAGTAAATGACCACTCTTCATCAAGATTTCTCTCGCCAAAGGCTCTCATAATACTAACGTGGTGCGCACGAGATTGTGTATGTCTGTGTGGGGGAAAGTGGGGATGGCAAAGTGAACGTGTGAGTGAGACAGATACAGTACATCCCTTCCTCATTAAAATCTTTATTAAGAATATCAATTTATTATTTATTCATTTTGTAAGAATGAACAAACAAGTTTTCATATTTGTTATTGTTATGTTATCATAATATTGTTTGTTCTTCACGTGACAGATTCTTGTATTTTAGTCAGGATCTCAACATCCCTTCACTCTCCTAGTTTTGTTCAATTTAATGAGATAAAATAAAGCTATCACCAAAAACTCTGTAAACTGTAATATTCCACAGTGTTCCATTTCTATAGTTGTTGTTAGTACGTGGATATTAGTTTGGGATACTTATTTGTGTTTTTATTTTTATAGATATTTTATCATATTTTCTAGAATGTCAATGACATTGAAAAAAATAAAAAAAGGTGTGAGTTCATGTATGTACTCAAATATCAAATTTAATGTGAATCACAATTCCTCCAATTTAATGGCAGCAACCCACCAATTTAATGGCAGCAAATCCCACCAATTTAATGGCAGCAAATCCCACCAATTTAATGGCAGCAAAATCTACCAATTTAATGGTAGAACGATCAACCAATTAAATGGCAGCGTCTTTTCACTCCAGCTATTCCTAAAAGCATAATCAGCCTATAATGCTCCATTCCGCAAGCGAACCTCTCCTCTGCGACAGGGAGAAGGCCTCAATCCACCACACCCGGCGGACGTCACACGTACCCGAATCACCGGCTCCAGGACATACGGTTTCCTCACCATAATTATGTTTACTTATAACTGAGCACTATTTCATGACATTGTAAATCTGACAATTCTCAACACCAATCGACCACACATCTACGAAACTGTTTAGGTAGGTAGTAGGGTACCTTTATAGTTTTACAAAAACAGTTCGGTGTAAGGTGTTAACGTTTGCATTAACGTCACGTTAAAATTGCATATCTTCACAGCTAAATAACTTCAAGGCTATAGATCGATGAGGCACTTTGTTAAAACTGACATTTCGATAGTTGTCTGGTCCCGGAGTTATCTTTTAAAAACAGCAGTTCCCTTGGTAGTTTTAATAGATTTGCGCACATATGGCTATTTTGATCCAGCGCGCTTTCCAAGCTGTACACAACTTTAAATCAAATCGGTATCTATATTGAGTTTAGCCTTCATTACACTCATTCTACATGAAATGGGCACTATTACACAACATGACCCGCCTTGATTTTAACCTAAATTGACATAAATCGCCTAGATGGCATCAGCCACCTTGGATCTAGCTTCCTAACCTGGCATCAGTAGCTTTTGATGTAGCCAACCATATGCCATACGTTCATTTCTTTTGCGTGACATACGCTTAATGTTCAGGCAAACCTTAGATCATTTTAATACTGTGTACAGTACTGATTGTTTACGTTTGACTATAAACTTACTTTTCAGTCCGTTTGACGTAAATGAAGAACTCATACTCAAACTATATATTTTTACATACATACATACATAGGTGTAAAAAAACTACAGAGATTGCTATTGCTCATCGTGTCTTCTCTAATAGATTCTGGCGTCCTACTTTAAATACCCAGAAAACTGTAAGTGTAAATTATGTGTTGTATTATTGTATAGTGGCGCGAATCTCAGTATCACGTCACTTCTATTTAAATGTTTAGTTAAAGATAATTAATTTTGCAATGACACAATATAATTATATGTACAATCAACAAGACTGAAACCTGGCCCACCATATCCTAATTCTTCTACGGGCATTCTAACCCAATTAGGTCTAATCTTGCTTAAATATTTTTTTTTCAATTATTTATCTTATAATGTGTTGAAGGAATAAACTTGAAGAGACTAGAAATAGCTGGTATTGAATTTTATTTAATAGAATCAAAAAATAACAGTACAGTTTTCTTAGTAAGAAAAATATCGATATATGACAAGAAGAGACTAAAGAGTACAAGACCATAACTTTTTGTAAAAAAAAAGGTAAACACCTAATAGTTTGATTATACAACATGCTCCCTCAAAAATTAACTCGTTAATCGTATTGCACTCATAACACAAAGTCATAAATAACCAGTATAGAAAAACATTACGAACAAACAAAACTAGGATATACCAATAATTTGCAAACAACTGCGATGCTTTGTTGGACCCAAAGGTTTCGTCAAAACATCTGCAGGTAACCTGTCGGTGGGCATATACCTAAGTTCAACAATTTTATCGTTCACTTTTTCTCGGACAAAATGGAACTTAACATCTATATGCTTTGTCCGATTGTGATGAACAGGATTCATGGCTATTTTTTGTGCACTCTGACTATCCGTATACAAAACTATATTAAGCGACCTACCTGTTATATCGGATATCAGTTTTTTTAAGAAGCACGCATCCTTTACTGCTGTAGCCAACGCCATATATTCAGCTTCAGCGGACGATAAAGCCACTGTGGGCTGTTTTTTAGCTGCCCACGAAATAGGGCCGCCTGCAAGTTCATAATAGAACCCTGTGTAGGATCGTCTATCAGTTGGACAATTTGCCCAGTCTGCATCTGAAAAACCCGTCAAAGTTGTAGTACCTTTTTCTTCACTGTATGTAATACCACTATCTTTTGTCGCTTTCAGATAACGTAGACATCGTTTAGCAATATTCCAATGTGACTGATCAAATTTAGAGTTAAATTGACTCAAGTAACTTACGGTGTAGGCTATATCTGGTCTAGTATTTACAGCCAAAAACATAAGACAGCCAATTAACTCTCTGTAAGGATACTCACACTCACCTATACCAGGCTCAAGATTTTTCTTGACCAGTGGGGTGGGAACACCCTTACAATCTTGCATGTTAAATCTTTTCAGTAACTTTTCAATGTATGTACTCTGAGATAGCTTCATTCCATAAGTATCATGGCAAATATTTATTCCCGTAAAGAAATTAATTTGTCCAAGATCTTTTAATGAAAAGTATTTTTCAAGTTGACGTTTGAAATTGTCAAGCGTACTTTCATTTTTATACAAGATAATTAGATCGTCTACGTAAACAGCCAAAACCAAAGAGTCTGAATCCGCATTATTTTTAAAAATACACGGCTCACATGATTGAGTCGAACCAAGAACAGACAAAGTCTGTTTTAACTTTGTATTCCAGGCTCTTGGTGCCTGATTCAACCCATAGAGTGACCGTTTCAAAAGACACACTTTCGACTCTTCCCCTTCCCTTACGAAACCTTCTGGCTGTGTCATGTAGATTTCTTCTTCTAAACTGCCATTCAAAAAGGCTGTGTCCACATCCATATGGCGGACCTTATAATTTTCCGGCACTGCAAGCGCTAAAAGGGTTCGCAACGACGAGTTGCGTACAACCGGAGAAAATGTTTCGTGGTAGTCGACACCTTCTTTTTGTCGAAAACCTTTTGCTGCTAGGCGCGCTTTATACCTAACAATGCTACCTTTCGCATCTCGCTTTAGTATTAAGACCCACTTGCTAGGAATACAAGTCTTAAGATTTGGCTTATCTACCAAAATCCATGTGCCCTTTCTGACTAAGGCATTATACTCATCTCTAATCGCTAAAATCCAATTATCTTTCTCATCGCTGTTAATGGCAGCCAGATAATTATTTGGATCATCGCACCCATCATCTACCAGGGTATTATAAGAGAAATAATCTGGTGGTTTGCGAACTCTCGAAGGATATCGACTAGATTCATTTAAGGAATCTGTAGATTCACTTGACTGCTGATCATCAACATTGTTGACCTCTACATTGTCTGCTTCATTGATTTCAACATCAGCATCCTCAGCATCCATGAAAGAAGTATCTAAGTTAGGAGCATCTACCTCACATCTCCCAGATGAAGAGGAGGGAAGTAGTTCTTGTCTTGAAATAGCTGGCGATGGTGACTGTGAGAGCAAATTTACAATATCAGAGTTCACAGTGCCTAAAGGCTCAATGATTTCCTTCAGTCCAGTAAATTTGTTTTCAAAAAATGTGACATCTCTTGACTTTAGTAAACGTCTAGGACTACCCGCATCCCGGAAATAATAAGTATGAGGATCATCTGAGTATCCTACAAAAATCTGTTCCTCAGCTTTCATGTCCAATTTACATCTCAGATTTGATGGAACATGAACAAGTGATCTGCATCCGAAAACCTTCAGATGAGACAGATCGGGTTTTTTATTACACCACATTTCAAACGGTGTTTTACCACTAAGCGCGCGGTGTCGTGACCGATTTTTCAAGTAGACGCTCGTTTCCACTGCGTCCTGCCAAAAAGCTTTTGAGAGAGAACCATGGGACAATAGTGACCGAGCCTTCTCTACTATGCTACACCGTTCACTTACTCCATTTTGCTGAGGGCTATATGGTGCTGTCGTTTGCCAATCGATACCCAATGACTGAACATAATCCATCAATTCCTTATTGATGAACTCAGTTCCATTATCTGAACGCAAAGTCTTTATTTTTCCACCTATATTATAACTGTCTTTCGACATGAGAATGAAAGGAACAAAACTTACTTTTGACTTCAGTTTTAGAAGACAGAAAATACACAAAAGTAAAACGTGTATAATCATCTATAAAAATAATAAAATATCTTTTACCTGTAAACGAATTCGTAGAAAAAGGTCCACAAACATCAGTATGAATCAACTGAAGTGGCGAAGTAGCCTTCCTGTATTTTAAGCTTTTGAAGGGCTTTCTAGACTGCTTACCCTTTATGCAGGGTATGCATGGTTCCTTGTCGACCTCCGTGTACTCCACTCCGATAGCCTGACCTTTTCTAAGTAGATCCATGCCAATTCGGCACAAATGGCCCAACCTCTTATGCCAAAGCTGGAAGTTGGAACAATCAGAGTGCACAAGTTTAGCTGAAACATTATTGATAGTTTTAGTTAAACAATCCACAGTATACAGCCCATCACATACAGAACCATACGCTAAAACATTTTAACTGTTTACTACATGAAATTTTGAGTCATAAATTGTGCAGCCTTCTTTATTGAAAACTACAGAGAAACCCTTCTCTACTTCTTTTTTCACTGAAAGTAAACTACAGTTCAAATCAGTAACATGAACCACATTATTTATTCTGTTCGCCAAAGTATCCGTTTCAATGGATACATCACCAATACCCACAGCCGCAAATTTTTGTCCATTAGCCACAGTAATCGTTCCACCTTGTACTGGCCGATAACTGCTGAACCACTCCCGATGCGGGGTCATGTGAATGGTTGCACCTGAATCAATAATCCATTTCCCATCAGATTCAGCCGGCGCAAAGAGAGCAATTTCCTGCACAACAGCCTGTTCCACCTTTTCATTATGACGGCAATCTGCACCCTTAAAAACATTTTCCGATGAGCCCATCATAGCTTTCTTAACCTTCTTATTGGGACATTCGGGACTTTTGTGTCCTGGTTGTCTACACTTAAAACAGATTATAGGCTTCTTCTTTATGCTTGTAGAACCTGTTGAACGTAACGCAGCCTCCTCATTCTGGTGAGGATCCTTAGAAAGATTGTCGGTTCGTACCGTAATGTCTATCCACCGAGAATAATCGCAGCCAACGATCCATCGTCGATCTTCTTAACAATATCTTCAAGATCTTGAGCAGTACTCATAACGGCGTTGATATATGATTCTATGTCTTGGAAATCAGTCAAGGAAAATTTGTACAATCTACGCTCTTGAGAGAGCCTTCTACCCATACCTTTATCCTCATATGCTTTTTGCAAAGCACTCCAAGCCTCCTTAGCGCTTTTCGCATTTCTCACGTGCGAAATTGCACCTCCGTCTACCGTAAGGCATATTTTTGACAACGCCTTCTGGTCATTATTGACCGCACATCCTCCGCTGTTGTATCAGAATCATCTGAATCAGGCGTCAGCTGAACATTGTCTATGTTTAGCGACGTGATTGAAGGACGAGAAGAAAATAAGATCAAGAAGCGAAGGCACAGAGTTAGGAAAATGTTGAGTGGCACTAAGATCAAGAATAGATATATTGGTAGATTCAATAATATGACGAAGAGAAGAAGAACGGGAATCTTTTTTTAAGGAGGCATGTATTAAAGTCGCTCATTATGATACTATGACTCTAAGAGGGAATTAAATCTTCTGAAAGACCTTTGAAAGAGTAAAAGAAATTAATCCGAAGAGAAGGGCAGTAGTAAACCTCAAGGAGAATCTTAGTATGCTGTAATTCAACTTCCAGGAAAAGATGTTCACCAGCGTTCGGCGGGGCCGGCTGTGTGGACATATTGACTATGGAAAATGGCAAATAATTACGAAGATAAATGGCCACCCCACCACCACCACCGACCGCGCGATCATTCCTGACAAGTTTAAATCCTGGAAGAGAGTAGTCAAAGTCCTTGAAAAGTTTGTCCACCATCAACTCAGCACGTACCTTTCCAAACACACTCTGCTAAATCCTTTTCAATCTGGTTTTCGACGTGGACACAGCACTACCTCAGCACTTGTAAATATTACGGACGATATCAGGGCAAATGTGTGTGTGAACTGTACTGTTATTTTTGATTCTATTAAATAAAATTCAATACCAGCTACTTCTAGTCTCTTCTAGTTTATTCCTTCAACACGTAATCAGCACGAAGCTGCTTATTTGAATAGATCTAGATGTTAAAGAATAAAATGAATTGTCAACGAATCACGATGTTATCAAACCGAGACGGGTACCCAACCTGGAAATTTAAAATGAGGATGCTTCTCATTCATGAGGAGCTTTGACGTCCATAATTGGGTACGATGATTCTGATACAACAGCGGAGGATGTGCGGTCTCGTAATGACCAGAAGGCGTTGTCAAAAATATGCCTTACGGTAGACGGAGGTGCAATTTCGCACGTGAGAATTGCGAAAAGCGCTAAGGAGGCTTGGAGTGCTTTGCAAAAAGCATATGAGGATAAAGGTATGGGTAGAAGGCTCTCTCAAGAGCGTAGATTGTACAAATTTTCCTTGACCGGTTTCCAAGACAAAGAATCATATATCAACGCCGTTATGAGTACTGCTCAAGATCTTGAAGATATTGTTAAGAAGATCGACGATGGATCGTTGGCTGCGATTATTCTCGGTGGATAGACATTACGGTACGAACCGATGATCATGGCTTTAGAGAATTCGAATGTTGATGTAACCAGTGAGTTAGTTAAGGCAAAATTATTAAACGAGCTTTCTACGGATCTTCAGCAGAATCAGGTGGCTGCGTTACGTTCAACAGGTTCTACAAGCAAAAAGAAGAAACCTATAATCTGCTTTAAGTGTGGTTGTCAACCAGGACACAAAAGTCCCGAATGTCCCAATAAGAAGGTTAAGAAAGCTATGATGAGCGCATCGGAAAAGGTTTTTAAGGGTACAGATTGCCGTTATAATGAAAAGGTGGAACAGGCTGTTGTGCAGGAAATGGCTCTCTCTGCACCGGCTGAATCTGATGGGCAATGGATTATTGATTCAATTCAAATTCAAAAATTCAATTCATTTATTGCATCAAATATGGTAGGTACATTAAGTTCTTATATAAAATATTCGATAACACACATTTGGCCAAAATATAGCATGCAATAGTACAAGTTTATACACTTAAAATATTAATTAGATAACTACATTATGTCAATTTATGTGTCTACTTAAAAGTTAAATGTATCTGTGCTTTAGTGTATAAAATTTACAGGGACACTTTTGAAAGAACTCATCTATCGAATAAAAACACTCTTTTAACAATCACTTACATAATCACTTGCAACGCAACACAAAACTTATTGAAGGGAAGTTGAATAATTGACCTAGGCAAAGCATTGTAAATTAGGGGAATCATGTAAACGCAGCTCCGCCGAAAAAGTTCTAGCTTTGGAACGGGCATTTCAAAATCTAAATGTGTAGGTTTCCTTTTATTTGTGTTTTTTTCCGTTCAAATAGTTCAAGATTGGAGCTCACAAACCTGGCAACTTCCGAGATATATAGGCAAATACCGAGAAGTCCTTGCGGAATCCTGCCTGTTTTATTGGTTGTTGCTCGTCTAGTTTCCTTCCTATTCTTTTCAAAATAATCTTTGCAAAGATCTTATAAATATTAGACAAAAGACTGATGGGCCGATAGTTTCCAATATCGCAGTGATTCCCTTTCTTTGTGGATTCAGTCCATTGTTTTTAGAAGATTACTATGTTGATCAACTTGTTGAAAAATTCTGTGAGTATAGGTGCCAGTGCTGCTTTTGTTTGTTTTAGTATGTCATTGCTTATGCCGTCTGGCCCTGAAACTTTATCGGTTTTCTGTTAGTCAATAGCTTTTTCCGTTTCTACCTGCATGATATAAGGTACCGTTTCATTCTCTGGTTAGTCTATTTCTCTTTCCTGTGTGTTGTTTTTATATAGTTGGGTGTAGTATTCTGTGGCAATCTTGAGTATTTCCTGTCTACCTATCTTCTCCACCCCACTGTTATTTTCCATCTTCACAATCCATTCCTTTTTGTTAGTTAATTCTTAGTACGCCTTCTTTATTCCTCCAGTCTGTCTAATATATCTCTCTATTGTTTCCATCCGTCGTTGTCTCCTGTCTTTCCTTATGTTTTCTTTTATTTCTTAACTGATTTTCGCTATTTTTTTCCTATTTTTATCTGTACTTTTCGCACTTATTAGAACTGTTCTTTTCTGTAATACTGAATTTTCTTTTCTGTAGCTCTGCTCTTTAGTAGTTGTAGTCATTGTACGTTCCAACAAAGTATATTTTTCCTGTATATAGTCTTTTGTTTCCTTTTTGTAATCTTTAAGTTTTAAGTTTAGTAAGTTGTATATTTCTCCCAATTGGTGCTTGTTAAGTCTGATATTTCCTGGATTTATTTTTGGTCGGGGTTTCTTGGGTTGGGATGAATCCAATTTACGCCCATTATCCAATGCCCTGACCATGCGGTGGTTGGTGTTAAAATTTAGGTTGTTGATGACATTTATGTTTGGGTAGAATTTAGGTTTATTAGTAATTATAAAGTCAATTTGGTTTTTTGATTTACCATCGGGTGACAACCATGTCCACATTTTGTTTTTCTTTTTCTTGATTATGGTGTTTAATATGGTCAGATTATTTTGCCATTGCAAAGTCCATAAGCATTTTTCCATTCCTGCTTCTGCATAGTTCTTAAAGACCTCCAAATTCATCCAGGAAACCAAAGAAAAAATAAATATGCTTTGGAATGCAAGATAAAAATATACATCATGCTAGGGGTTTCTTGTTGTCTTCTGCATCAATTTCTCTATTTCCCCTAAGGCGACTTAGCGCAGTAACTTTTTATTTTTGATGTAAAACAATAAATCTCTGATTTGATCCAATCGCCTCCCATTCGAGATAGTTTCGCTTTACGACACTCGTACCTTCACCTTTTCTCTTCCGGCTTTTATTTATTTCAGTTTTGTTTCGGAACTCGATGAGAAATAGTTTACAATGAAAATGGGAACTGGATTGTTGGCTTAGAAAACGATCAGCATTATTTTTTGATGCTATCCACTGTAGGTAATAGTGTACATTCATGAGGGAAGCAATGCCTATTCACCTGATCCAAGCCACGGGAATCCGCTGGACGCGAGAAGCCCAGGTATGATCGATGTAACGATGTTTGAGAAGGCGCCTATGTCCAGGAGTGAAAGTCTTCCGGCTATAACACTGATGAGGATAAAGAAATGACAACCAAACTTTTTCTACGACTAAGGAGTTTCCCAAGTCACGCCTAAAACCTAACACAAATATTAAATTACCAAATAATTATTATAAGTTGGCGTCAAGTCAACGATAGACAACGATAAATTCGTACCATTGTTTCAGATGCAACAAAGCCATGTACGCCAACCGTATATCATACTGGCTGGACAGCAAGGGCCCTTCGTATGCACTGGATGTGGCCTGTTCAAGCTCTATGGCCTGTATCGAGCATGCCTACAAGAGTATTAGCAGTGGACTATGTGAGGCAGCCATCGTAGGTGGATGTAACTTGTGCATGCACCCTAATGTGGCGCTAAATATGAGAAAGTAAGTAATCATAAAAGTTTTTATTTAGAGTTTAATCCTCGAAGTTCCGTGCCCCGGGCTTCGGGCCACTGAACCTATTGAAGCATAGAACTGTGTATAAATCTTTAGAATATGTATGTACTGGCTGGCGCAAAAGTAATCACCCTATCGGAAGATGCTATGATTTTTACAAATGGCAGAAAATGTCAATTCGACTTTAATATTTTGGCAGTAAAAAGATACAAAATATAACTCAGCAAAACATTAATCGCTATACACGACCACGAGGGAGACAACTTTTCATCAAAAATCATCATGAGCGACGATATGTGAATAAGCCAAATTATCACTATTAGAACACTGAAAATCCGGGTGGAACCCACGAAGAGCCATAAAACCCTCTCAAAGTTACTGCATGTTTGCACGGTGGGCTGTTTATGCTTGTTTACTGCGCCAGTAAACTAGCGTAGATCACCTGATTTAACCGTACCAGACTTCTTTATCTGGGCTTTTGAAGTCACGGGGCTATGTCAACAAGCCTCGCACTCTTAAAGCCCTTAAAGAGATTATCTATCGGTGGAACTTCCGGCGAGAGTGATGGAAATGCCAAAATCGGGCCCGAATGTTAATCAAATCTCATGGACGCCACTTTGCCAACTTGCCACTTTTTTTTTCTCTTTAATGGAAAAATAGGACATCAAATAAACCTTATCCAAAAGGAGATCCAAATATTTTTATTTATAAAAAAAATATAGCCAAAGAACGTCGGGTGACGTTTTGATGATTAGTTTTGCGCCACCCTGTATGTATTCATAAGTTTGTGTTTCATTGCAAGGCACTCCAGTATAAGAGTAAACAAATCCATTCTATTTAATATTATAAATGCGAAAGTAACTCTGTCTGTCTGTTAACTTTTCACGCTTAAACCGCCTAACCGATTTAGATGTAAGTTGGTAAGGAGATAGTTTGAGACCCGGGTAAGGACATAGGCTACTTTTTTTTTATAAAAAATGAAGGGGAAGAAATGGAGGGTTGGGTAGTTTTTAGGGTTCCGTAGCCAAATGGCAAAAAACGGAACCCTTATAGATTCGTCATGTCTGTCTGTCTGTCTGTCCATCCGTATGTCACAGCCACTTTTTTCCGGAACTATAAGAACTATGCTGTTGAAATAGAAAAAAAAACAATAAATTTTGGGGATCCCCATACACGAACCTGACACTATTTTTTTTTTCCATCAAACCCATACGTGTGGGGTATCTATGGATAGGTCTTCAAAAATGATATTGAGGTTTCTAATATCATTTTTTTCTTAACTGAATAGTTTGCGCGAGAGACACTTCCAAAGTGGTAAAATGTGTGTCCCCCCGCCCCGTAACTTCTAAAATAATATAATGATAAAACTAAAAAAAATATATGATGTACATTACCATGTAAACTACCACCAAAAATTGGTTTGAACGAGATCTAGTAAGTAGTTTTTTTTTTAATACGTCATAAATCGTAAACCGCAATTTACCAAGTACGGAACCCTTCGTGCGCGAGTCCGACTCGCACTTGGCCGGTTTTTATGAAACTTCTTAGTATGGCTTAAATCGCTGAACCGGACCGATTCAGAAAAAAATTGGTATCGAGATAGTTTGAGACCCGGGAAAGGACATAGGCTATTTATTTTTTCATGATATACTAAGGGGGAGAAATGTGGGCATGATAATTTTGTAAGTAACTTCTTATCATGCAACTTCATCTAATTATGAATAGATTAAGATGTTATTTGGTATAGAGATAGTTTGTGACCATGAGAAGGACATAGGCTACTTTCATAAAACACGAAAAGGGAGAAATAGGGGATCGGGCGTTACTTTTGTATGAAACTTCTTAATAGGGCTTAAACCGATGACCCGATTTAGATGGAATTTGAGACCTTATGAAGGACATAGACTACTTTGTTTGCATAAAACATGAAATGACATGGCGTTGAAGAGAAATGGGGGGTGTTAAATTTGTATTAAACTTCTGATAAAGCAACTTCTAATTATTATGAACCAATTTAGATGAAATTTGCTATGCAGATAGTTTGAGACACTGAGAAGGATTTAGACTACTTCTTTTTGCATAAAACACGAAGGGAGGAGTAATGGGGGAGAGGGTTAATTTTGTATGTAACTTCTTATCATGCAACTTCATTTTATTATGAACAGATTTAGATGAAATTTGGTATGAAAATAGTTTGAGACCCTTGACCTTTGATGAAGGACATAGACTACGTTGTTTGCATAAAACATGAAGGGGAAGAAATGGAGGCGATGATTAATTTTGTATGTAACTTCTTCTTATTATGAAACGACTAAGATAATATTTGGTTTGGAGATAGTATGAGGCTATGAGAAAGACATAGCCTACTTTTGTTTGCATAAATTACGAAGGTGGAGAAATGGGGAGAGGGTTAATTTTGTATGTAACTTCTTATTATGCGACTTCTTCTTATAATGAACCGATTTAGATGAAATTTGTTATGGAGATAGTTTGAGACCAAGGACATAGGCTTCTTCTTTTTGCATACAACATGAAGGGGTAGAATTAGGGAATGGGGCGTTAGTTTTATATGAAACTTCTTAATAGTTCTTAAACTTATGACTCGATTTAGATGGAATTTGGTATCAGAAAAGGAGAAAGCATATTCATACGCCAAAGCCCAATATTCCCCACTGACCTATCATTTCAATTCAAAATACTCCAGTTTCCAATCTAACTTTGTTTTGCCACACATGTAGCTGCTGATGTTCGCATATGTCCCGGGCCCAGAATGTTTATGTATTAGCATCAAATGAAAGGACATACAGCATAGTATATAGCAGCGTCCTAAAATGTTGTACCAATGATTAAGAGAAAAATAAAGGAATGTCAATTAACTGTAGATAACTTTTTTGATATATTGGTATCTTCAATTCGCAGCAAAGCAGAACCTATGACACTTTAGTTTATTTATTTATTTTTGTAACTATTTAACCTATACCTATATTGAACAATGTCTTCAATTAAATAAGTCAATCGTTTTTACGTTAATACTTCCTGTACCTATATCGGCTGAGTCTTCCAAGTGGGCGTGAATGGCCAAATCATTAACATGAAGAATAGCACAAAGCAATCAAAGGAGTCACGGTGCCGATTTTGATTAAAACTAAAACTGCAACATTGGATTTTTCTGATCCTGTATGTTGATAACCAGAATTAATTTACAAAATCTATATTAACGCGGGCGAAGCTGCGGGGAAACAGCTTGTAAATAAATAAATCTATAGATTTTTTCTATCGTCAATGACATATAAAGAAATTATTACTATTTATGTCCTATCACATAAAAGCACTTTATGATCATTTTGTCATTCCTTGGTTACTTTGACCTGTTTTTGTAAATCCTATTATCTTGATCGTACCGTATGGTATCGGACGTAAAGAATTTCACCATCCCACATCTTCTGGTGGATGTCGTAAAAGGCGACTAAGGGACACACCAGAAAATGGGTAGCACCGTTTTCTGTGCACTTACAAACTGCGATCGACAACCCGCCTGCCAAGCGTGGAGATTACGGCAAACCCCCCCAAACCATGAATAGAACAATTCAATAAACGGCCCCGAGTGCCCGGCAGCTAGACGGACTGCCCTCGATGGCGTGGCAAGGAGTGCAAAGAATCCCCGTAGTAGACCCAGCTATCCTTATGATCACCGACGACTGGACCTGGCAACATTTAACACGTGATTACTCCGGACCGACGCGAAGATAACCAAACTCGAGGCAGAATTGAGCAGGTTACGATGCACTATTATATGGTTATCTGAAGTCCAAAGAGAGAGGGAGGACTCGATTATCCTCAAATCCAGTAACCTGTTCTATTTCCAAGAGGGTGACCGACTTCATCATGTCAACCATGAAGCAAATATTCTGTGATGTCTCCGTGATCAATTTGGTGTAAATCGGGAGCGATCATCGCATGGTAAGAGGCACATCCAACATTATTATTTAGCTTAAAAGGTCTCGACTGATGCATTTAACGCTCCGTCCAGCACAGATCCAGATCCAAAACCCCAGACCTTTCAGCTCAAACTCCAGAATCGTTTCGAGTGCCCAGGGAGCTCCGTAGACGAAAACAGCGATGGGTTCGTGGAAGCTTTCCATACGGTTGGGTCAAATATTGTCAAGACCCGCCTTTCAGATAGGAACAAAAAGCTCTCTGATCATAACCTCAAGATTGTGAAGCAGAGGCATGAGATGGTCCTGCATTCTAAAGACGACGCGTTGAAATACCAGCCGCTAAATAGACGGATCTCAAAGGCCTTGAAAAGCGACCTCTGCCGCTTTAATACCGAAAGTATTGATGACGCGATTGAGCGGAATATGGGATCCAAGGCCTTTACCCGAGAACTGTCTATTGGGAAGAGCCAGCTCACGAAACTGAAGACTGATGATGGCAGGGTCTTATCCGCCAAACTGGAGCTTCTAAGTGAGATCGAGGGATTCTATGGACAGTTGTAAATGTCCGCCAGTAAACCCGTCGCGAATCTAGCAACTGACCCTAGAGCTAGATTGACACGACACTATACCGAAGACATTCCGGACGTCAGCCTGTTTTAGATTAGGCTGGCTCCGAAACAGCTTAAGAACAACAAGGCACCGGCTGATGATGAAATTACGGCTGAACTTCTGAAGGCGGTTGGAAAACTAGTATTTAAGGCCGTTCAGAAGCTGTTTGACTCCGTCATACTTAAGGGGAAAACGCCACAGGTATGGTGCAGAGGTGTGGTGGTACTCTTCTTCAAGAAGGGTGACCATGGCCTACTGAAGAACTATAGGCCCATATCACTTCTTAGCCATGTCTACAAACTGTTTTCAAGAGTCATCACGAATAGTCTCGCGCGCAGGTTTGACGATTTGCAGCCTCCTGAACAAGCTGGATTCCGTAAAGGCATCAGCACTGTAGACCACATACATATGCTGCGGCAGGTTATACAGAAGACCGAAGAGTACAACCTGCCTCTCAGTTTAGCGTTTGTGGACTAAGAGAAAGCCTTCGATTCGATCGAGACTTGGGCTGTACTGCAGTATCTCCAACGGTGCCAAATTGAATACCGGTACATCGAAGTGTTGAAGTAAAAATGCCAACGAGTTTGACTTCAGGATCAGACCTCGGAACCTATCCTACGACATCATATCTCTGAAACTTTTCACTACTGCACTGGAGGATGTCTTCAAGGTTCTGGACTGGAGAAGGCTAGGCACCAACGTCAATGGCGAATAGATCACTCACCTTCGGTTTGCCGACAATATATTGGTTATGGCTGAGACCATAGAGGACCTGAGTACAATGCTTGATGACCTCAGTAGAGCTTCCGAAAGAGTGGGTCTTAGGATGAACATGGACAAAACCAAGGTGATGTTGAATGCCCATGTTACAGCCATGAGCGGAGACTCTACACTCGAAGTTGTAACTATGTCTACCTTAGAGAAACGATCCAGTTAGGTAGGGCCAACTTCGAAGAAGAGGAACCATCGTTCAACCGTCAAATCCAACTCAGCTAGGCAGCGTTCGGGAAGTTGCGCGGTATCTTCTCGTCCAACTGTGTCACCACACCACAGTGTCTCAAGACGAAAGTCTATGACCAGTGTGTGTTGCCAGTTTTGGCATATGGCTCTGAGACGTGGTCGCTCACAATGAGGCTGGAGTGGCGTGGTCGCTCACAATGGAGAAGGCTATGCTTGGCGTTTCTTTGCGTGATCGAATCAAAAATGTGACATAGCCCTAGGGATTGCCAAACTTAACTAGCAGTGGGCAGGGCACATTGCTCGCAGAACGGATGGCCGATGGGGCAGAAAAGTTCTGGACTGGCGACCGCGAACTGGAAGACGTTGCGTTGGAAGGACTCCCGCCATGTGGACCGGTGAATTGGTAAAGGTTGCGGGGGTCCGCTGGATACGAGACGCACGGGACCGAACAATCTGGCGACGCTTGGGGGAGACTGATATGATGTCTATCTTGATCTGAGATTTGTTCAAATGTCAATCTTTAATTTCAACAGCAACTCTAAGTTATACTCCCTTCATCATTACCAATATACAAGCTAAATTTGAATGTTTGTTTTCCCGCAGCGAAATGATTTTGTCTTGGTAATACAATCGGTTTATAAAATAAATAAACAATAGAATCAAGAAATTGCAGATTAACAATTACGAAAAACAAAACTCGAAAGCGACGTCAAACCAATTGTAACCCGCGATAAATAACCTGCGAGCCAATAGAAGCGCTAGCCGTGTGGGACGTCGGTTAGCGTGGTCATTTACGACTAGGGAATTACTATTGGTTCTCAGGCTTTCGAGTTGATGAATATTTTTTTATTAGTATATATTTTAAAACAAACACTTTTTTATTTGTTTAGTTTAACTATGCTTCGATAGTACTAACGATGGCAAATCTTTCTGCTGCGAGAAAACAACTACTGAATTTTCAGCCTGTATATTAAACACATCATTATTTCCCAGGTACGGGTTCCTGTGTTTGGACGGCAAAACAAAATGCTTTGACAAGCATGGAGACGGTTCCGTCAGGTCTGATGCCATCAGCATTCTCTTCTTGCAGAAAGCCAAGGATGCCAAGAGGTAAGATTATATTATTTCTTTATTGCCATCTTTTTAGTTCAGAATTTACGTTAAAAACCTATAAATGCTTGCAAAACTTCTGCAAATTATTCTCACATCGAGTTTAAAATAATCTGAATTTATTCAGTTTTGGCCATAGATCGCCCAAGACATTGAGAGCAAAGGAAGGCTTTTGCCCAGCAATGGAACACAATGCAAGCAAAATAAAAATATCAGTCAGATCAAGCCATTATAAAATTTTGTGTTATTTTATTTGCACAATTATATACGAAACAATATTGAAGTCACTCGTTCCATTAGAATCCCCTATTTCAGTCCCCTCGGGGATTATACAGCACTCAATGTTCCACTACGATCCCTTTGCAGGGGATTCTATAAGTACTAATAAGTTATATTCCTTTAAAGTCCCTTCTAAATAAAAAAGTCACCTATAAAATAACAATATGTAATACATAGAATAAAAAAATTGGTCTACAGAGGTGATTACAATGATGTTAATTAATTTTTCTTAACTAAGTTACTCACTTCCACCTAAAATCCGTGACTCCCAAAACGTATCTGTATTAAAAAAACAAGTCAAAGAATTAACTCTCCAACATCTTGTAATTTTATATATTAAGTATATGTATGTATTATTATTTTCTATTTTCATTAAGTTAAGGTATATGTGTAATTCATATATGATTAGTTAAGTAATTTTTGTCTATTTTAAGTTTCCTTGTTCTTTCTACACACTGTGTCTTCGTTTATCATCCAACTTTCCTGTTTCAGGTCTGCTGAAAGAAATTTCTAAAGAAATAAGCAGTACTTTTGTGCTCTTCAATCAGTATTATTTATTTTCTCTGTAAAGTGGTTTTTGTGTGTACATAAATAAATAAATAAGTTAGACGTTGAAAAAAAAAAGTTCGACTAGTGCAGCGTCTCGGTGGCGTAGGGTTCAAGTCCCACCTAAGGCGTTCGGTTTTTTTCAATGTTTAACTTATTTAAGTACATTTAGTTAACATTATTAAGGCAAAATAAAAAAAAATAGGATGGATGAATGTTTGTCGTTTTATGGAAAACAAAGTTTGCCGGGTCAGCTAGTACTACTAATAGAAATCAAAAAACCCGACTGATTGAGAATCGAACTAAAAAGCTGTTTACAAGAAAAAATCATGATATGCAGTCGGAGGAAACACATTCGCGAACTGGCTAACCATCTGATCCTCCGACTGCACAGCATGATTTTTTCTTATTAACAGCTTTTTAGTTCGATTCATCAGTCGGGTTTTTGATTTTTAAATTTACTTTTTTTATTTACAACGTTTTAGTTATATTTTTCTTATTCGAAGTACTTGTAAACATATAAGTGGTATATATTTTTGCAATCACCTCTTAAAACCCTTCATTTTGATACCCCACTCGATGGGTTTGGAAGAAAAAAAAATTGGGATCCGCAAAATATGGCGCCCAAAATCCGCCATGTTTGTTTTTTTAGAACTTCACCTATTTAAGAACACTTGGGTGGTCAAGACTTATCTATTGATGTCTTAATTATATAATTCGGTCAAGTGGTTCAAAAGATATGAGGTAATAAAGAATATTACATACATACATACAAGATATGCGCGAAACATATAACCAGTCGGGTAAAAATAACAGCGGTATCAATATATTATATTTTAAACGATAGACCTTATGATTTTCGATTTAATGAACGTTATATCCAATAACGTTATGCGAAATACGTTTCAGAGTACATACGTATAAATGTTAAATGTAAAGAAATTATATCAACTGTTAGTATATATCTCACGTGTGAACGTTAATGAAATTAAAATAAACCAAATAACCTTATATTATTATAGACGCACCCCTGAAATACCATATTTATTAGTTGGAAAACAATCAGTATTTCAAGTTCTTTTGTCCGTATTTTTTTAAATTAATTAATTTCACAATGTAAAGTGCTCAGCGATAAACCGTTTTAAGTTATGTTTACAATTTTTTTTTCCAACATCCAACAGGATTTATTCCGAGGTATATCATGCCAAATCCAGCTACAGCAGAAACATGCAAGAGCAGTTCTTGCCTTTGCGACAGCCGCAAGAAATCCAGGAGTTCCTGGAAGGATTCTATAAGGAAGCAGGCGTTTCACCACGTGACGTGGAGTATATTGAAGCTAATGCTTCAGGTAAAACAGTTTATATTTGGTACCAGGTGGACGTGATCGCTTGAGTTAGGTATCTGGTGTTTGTAAGGCTCCTGGTCAAAGCGCGTTGACGCCTTGTACCTATACTCCAGATTCTCCAAGAGTTTTGAAGCCTGGGAGGTTGATTGATGGCTGATAGATGTTGATAGGTGAAGGCTTGATGTCCAGGAAATAAAAGACTTAATTCTTCATGGCTTTTGCGATGTTTTTGCAGGGTCTTCGTTATACAAATTTGCGCAAATTTGACTAATACATGATTATGGCTACAAATTGATCAGCACGCTTGCGCACTATCATTTTTTTTTTCGAATTTGGGACATACTCGTAGAAGCTATTTTCTTCTAAAACTATTAAATTTACTACTAGGATACTATATGGGTCTTGAAGCCCTTTTATAATACTATAGAAATATACTATTTCTATAGTTACATCTATATCTTCCATGCGTGTAACTGCCTTTAAGTGTCACCCACCAAGCATCATCCAGTAGCCATCCCGACATGATACCCTGTGGTAGTACTTTGGTGGGCGTAACTTCAACCCGCGAAGTAGAATTCACCCTGGAGTGGTCGGTGCCACAAGAAAACCAAGAAACCTCGCAGCCTGTTAAGAAGGTTATCTCCCTAACCCCCAGAGCTAGGCTCTTTACCAAATGTGTGGTTTAGAAGGCAGAAAAACGGACTATCGAATGGACGTACCCTAAAGGGTGTAACACTAACCCTTCTGGTGTTTTAGGTGCCGGGAAGTGGCTGAAGTAGGAAAGAAATTGTGTTGTTCCACAGCTTTAATGAGCTTGTTTCAACAAGTGAGCCACAGAGCGCCCGTGTATAGTGACTGAATCCAGGCGCCTGTCTGCAGGAAAGCATATCAGTAACCCTTCAGCACCAAATGAGTCTGAAAGTGGGCCCACCCATTGACAAGCGCATAGAAACGTCTATATTGGTTCATTCAAACACATTATCTCAACTAAGTGGTGTTTATATACTAAGACTATATGAGTCTTATCTAATTACAGGGCCTTAGTACAAGTCTAGGTTACCTAGAAGTACTAAATCGTAAATAACAAGTTTTTTGACTAGTTATTTGAGGAAAATGTGTGTGTATTCACCGTTCCAGGGTGAGATATTATTATCCCTAGTTCATCATCATCTGCCTAGCCTTTGCCCAACTATGTTGGGGTCGGCTTCCAGTCTTACCGGTTTCAGCTAAGTACCAGTGTTTTATATGAAGCGATTGCCTATCTGACCTTCACAACCCAGTAACTGGGTAACACGGTACCCCTTGGCAAGACTGGTGTCAGATCAATCAATCAATTCGAAAATATAAATTATTATGCCTAGCTATTTACTGTTATTATATATTATTTTTCAGTCACAGACTTAGGGTAAACAAGCTAGAACACCTAGATTATGTTTCCTAACAAACTAATGTGTGTAAGGTAAATAACACGATTGGCATGTGAGTAGATCGTATACCGCACTACGCCTCTGATTTTATGAGGAGGTCTATCCGAAAATATTTATTTATCTATGCTCTTACATACATTTCATACTTCTAGTATTCAAAATCAAAAAATCAAAATCAAAATCATTTATTTGCGAAATATGGGTAGTTTTCAGGGTGACATTTTTATAAAAGTGCTTTAGACCATATCCTACCATGGCAGGTGTGCAAAATATTACAAATAAAATGAATAAAATATTACATTAATAATTAACAATTGTATCATCTATACATTACATACATATTATTGGACAATTAATAAAGTTAATCATTACATTATTTTCTCATTTAAATAATCATTTACAGAATAATATGCTTTTTGAATCAAATACTTTTTTAATTGGTTTTTAAATAAATTGAAATTATCACATTCTATTTCATGCATAACGATAGTATATAACCTATGTGGTTGCGCCAGCATGCAAAATATAATTGACGTTCGCTCTTTCCTATACCTATCTTTTTTCCGCACATCCTCGCGAGTGAATGAGAAGATTTGCTCCGTCATTTTGTTTGGAAATGACTTCCGGATCAAATCGCACCGCGTATGCAAAGGCGTCGACCCGCTCCGTGAAAATTATTGGTAGCTTTGGAATCATCGCGTTTTAGAATGTAATAAGACTATAATGAACAGTTTGAATTTGTGATTAACGTGTGATGACAGTAACTTGAAGCCCAGCTGCCCTTGAAGCCCAGCTGCCCTTGAACCCTGGTGAAGTGTTTCAGTGCCACGACGACGCTAACACGCGGCTACAGAAAAGGTTTGTGCTTTCTTCCCTAATTACTTTCGGGTTGTATTCTGTTATCCAACATCCCAGAAACTCGAATTACCTATAATCAAGCGTTTTTCAAACGTTTTGCTCCGCATCGCATATACAGTCCACTAAACCAGCCCTTTGCGCCTCCACTATGTGACGCCTCGTCGCGAACATATTTAACACAATTTCCTTAAGACGATTTTTGAATTTTATGTATATTATTAAAAAAAATGCAATGCTTTTGCTGTAGACAATTTTTGTATTACAGTATTTAGCTGCCCTTGCTAGATAAGTTTTTGTTAACTTTTTGGCCCGATAAATTCTGTTTCGTTTTAGGAGGATTATAATAGATTTATATATTAATTCATTACTAGCTTCTGCCAGCGGCTTCGCCCGTGTGTAATGTATTTTGTTATCCCAAGGGAATATTATACCGGGATGAAAACATTAGACTATGCGCTATTCCAGGCTATAATCTAACTGACAATGTAAATGGCCTTTTTAAACACTGTAAGGCTTACCAGTTCATACACAAGTAATTTTTTTATTATTAAAAGAACAATTTTCAATTAATTATTAAGACACATAATTGAACTTTCGGTACGCACGCGGGCAATTTCTGAGAATAGTATTCGTACACAGCGCACAACAACCGTATGGCGAGTGAACTACAGGTCATACAATGTTATAATAATTATGAATGAAATTTAAAAATTTAATAATCATATAATGTCAAATGCTTTAAAAATAATAACAAATAAAAAAAAACAAGTTAACATGTGTAAATAAGTATAAATAAAATGTAGTGTCAAAATTTATAATTTTAAAATTCATTAACTGAACAGAAACAATTGTCTAAAAGCCAGGCAAATATTGTTTTCCCAAATTTATTAGTGGGCAACAATCACTCTGATGCGTGGGGGTAAATTGTTAAATATTCCAATTGCAAGGTGCAAGTTTTATTTTATTTTTTTATTATCTTTTGGCTCGCGTTTGACCACTATCTCGCCTGATGGTAAGCGATGACGTGGCCTACGATGAAGCACGCTTGCCTAGAAGTAACCTATTCACTCTTGACTTAAAGGGTTGTAGCTATCAGGGGACAAAGACTCCGGAAGGGAATTCCACTCCTTAGCTGTGCGCACAATGAAAGTAGTAGCAAATTATTATTTATTTATTTGGGCTTCTGCTTTCCAATCTTTGAGAAATGTGTTCATATAATGAGAACGGAGCCTGCCGTTTTTCCGAAAAGATTTTGGAAAAATTTCACTACCCAAATAAATTTTAGCAACCTTTTTTTATACCAATGCAATATTTGGAATGATTTTAGTACGCACATTTTCAGTTGGTCAAATTTTTACTTGGCAGAATATTATCAAGGATAGTGTCATTCACGGGTCTCCCTTTTTTGACCGAAAGGAATTTGAAAAATGTATACTTCCTAAAAAATTTTTCGCATAATTTCATTTGCCAAATTATTACTTAGCAAAAAATCTATTCACAAAAAATTATAACGCAAACCTAATGTTTTGGAAACTAACGCTTAAACTGTTACTTGTTGACCAACTAGTACTTTTAACTTTTTTTATTTAGTCAAATATTTCAGTTGGAATAACAGTTTTGACGCAAAATCAAATAAGCCAAATATTTTAACTTTTCATTTTTTTTAACTAAAAAAATAAATAAAAATAATGTAGTCGTTCCTGGCACTCGTCGGATCCGCGGCACCGCTCGCTTCGCTCGCTCGGCTCGTGCGTTGGAGGTCACAGTTTTAACCTGACCTAACCTTTTTTTTTTTAAATAAGTAATTATCCTAATCTAAATAGTTCAGTTCCGGATAAACTACTAAAAACAATCTCTTTTTTCCATTAATGCAAGTCGTTTCTGGCACTCGCCGGCCGCTGCCGCGGCACCGCTCGCTTTGCTTGCTCGGCTCGTGCGTAGGTGGTCACAGTTTTAGCCTAACCTAACCATTTTTTTAATAATTAACCTACTCCAACTACTTCCAAAAATAAACCAATATCAAGTAACCATATATTTGACTTGTTTCAGAATAATTGAAAGAATTAATCGAATTCTGCAACACAAGTCTTACTAAGTACTCTTCTAGTCACTCCGAAATAAAATTGCTAATGTCCATTGCAAAAAAAATAAAATTGTAATGTAAAAATATTTTGAATTAAACAGATTATATTTAAATAAAATTGCGTTTTTTAATTATGTTATTCCCAAAAATCTTATTTTTGTCTTAACAAATCATTTCACCAAACGTTTACTGTCTGAAGATTGTTTGCTGCAATAAATCATTTGATTAAAGATCAAATGCTATAATGACATTACACTTGGTAATATTTTGCCAAGTAAAAATTTCACCAAATAAAAATATGCGTACTAAAATCATTCGAAATATTGCGATGGTATAAAAAAAGGTTGCTAAAATTTGTTTGGGTAATGAAATTTTGTCAAAATCTTTTCGGCAAAACGGCAGGATCCCCATTACCTGTCACTATAATTTTCATTCTTCTCCTTTCTCTGTTATATATTTGATATGTATTAGTATATTATATAATATTGTATGTATGTATTGTAGGTTATTATGTCTTAAGTTATATTATTATTTAAGTATGTAATTTTTGTACACTGACCCTGAGCCCTAAATTCTTCTCCTATCGTACAGACCATCCAAAGGTTGTATGTAAGAGATTGCCCTGTGCGATAAGACCGCCAATAGTACACTTGTTTTCGGTAAACAAGTAAGTACTAGTTGGTAAACAAGTTATAGTTTAAACGTTAATTTCCCAAACATTAGGTTTGCGTTACAATTTTTTGTGAATAGATTTTTTGCTAAGTAATAATTTGGCAAATGAAATTATGCGAAAACATTTTTGGGAAGTGAAAATTTGTCAAATTCGTTTCAATCAAACAAGGGAGACCCCATTCACGCATTTGGTTTTTATTTAAATGATTTATTACAGCAAACAATCTGTAGACAATAAACGTTTGGTCAAATGATTTGTTATGACAAAAAATATAAAGTCAAAATAAGATTATTTGGGTATTTTAAAATGCAGTTTTATTTTAATATAATCATTTATTTAATACAAAATATTTGTAACATACAATGTTATGTTTTTTGCAATGGACATTAGCAGTTTTTCCGCGGCAGCGGCCGCCGAGCGCCAGATTTCCTCTTTTGCAAAGTAGATTAATAGCAATTCGATAATTATGGTCAATGAATTAGTCCAAGAGCGAGCGAAGCGAGCTTGGGAGCCTAGGGCACCTCGACACGGATAGCTTAGGTTTGAAGGAGATGACGGAAGCTAAAGTGAGCGAACAAAGCGAGCGAACTCCGTTCCCGTCATCTCCTTCATGTTAGGTTACTTTAGAACCTGCAGACAGAAATAGGAGCCCCGCGCAGCGGGGTTCCGTCGACTATGTTGCTTAAATAGTAATCATATATAAAAATTGTAACTTAATTTGTATATTCTGTGCAACTGACATGTAATGCAATTTTGAAATAAATATATTATGCATTATTTTTGTCATTTACTAAGCAATTGACTGAATAGAAATGGTAAATTGAAAACTGACGATACTAAATATTTGGTTTATTTTATTTTACGTAAAATGTGTTATTCCAACTGAAATATTTGACTACATTAAAATTGGTAATAGTACTAGTTGGAAAACAAGTTATTGTTTAAAAGTTCACTTGTCTAACATTAGGTTTGCATACAATTATTTGTGAAGATATTTTTTGCTCAGTATTAATTTGGCAAATGAAATTATGCGAATAATTTTTTGAGAAGTGATAATTTGTCAATTTCTTTTCGATGAAACAAGGGTAACCCAATGGGAACATGTGCGAATACTTTTTAATAAACATACAAATCTCAAAAATATATAAACAAGGAAGTGGAAGAATTTTTAGTGCTTTAAATAATGGCTTACAATGAGCCAAATATTCTGCTCCATACACAGCTCTGACACATTTTTTTCTCTCTAAATTTAAATTATTTATTATTATTATTTAGTTATATCTACTGAATTTCCCCATATCACGAGTCCGTAACGCAGCACTGATGCAACATAGCCATGATACGCACTTAGGGCTGTTTCTTTACTGGCTATTCGTCTTAGTTTTCGAAGAGCAAACACAAATTTGTCGAGACGAGTGCAGACTTTTTTTACATGTTCGTTCCAATTAAATTTTTCATCAATAACTATTCCCAAGAATAAGGTTGAAGGTACATGTTTCAAAATTGAATTATTGTAGTGTATTTGAGGTGGTTTTACTAAAGAACTGTATGATAGAAATTGTACTAACTTTTTTTTTTCATTCTTTACAAGTAAATTATTAGGTGAATAGGAAGCCATTTGAGCTTAGTACAAAATTCTGAAACGTGATCATACTTGCTCAAGCTTGTCCAATTGGTCTTGGGTGAGATCAAGATAGCTGGCATTAGCATAGTCCGGGATAGGGAGAAGAAAAGATTGTGCTATCGCAATTTTAGTGGTGATGGGAAGAAAATTTTGAAGACATCTCAGGGAGCCCGCAGAAGCAAACAGTTTACGGCTGACTTGCTGCAGTTGTTTGGTCCAGGCAAGAGTGCTGCCGATATAAATCCCCAAGTTCTTTAAAGTATTAGCTATAGGAATAATGGTGTTGTTGAAAAAAACCTGAGAAAGCGTCGACCAATCAATTCCAGGAACAGTCCGGGAACTACCTACAACAGTCACCTTAGTCTTCGTCGCATTAATCTTCAGCCCAAACTCAGCACTCCAGTCACCTATTCAAGCTAGGTCCATATTCATTGTCTCAATGGCATCTCGTAACTCTCTAAGAGAAGCTTGGTTATAAATCTGGAGACCATCAGCATACAGGTGGTAGAAAGAAGAAAGGCGTTGAGTGATAGCGAAGAAAATAATAAAGAGTGCGAAGAGAAGAGGAGATAAAACGCCACCCTGCGGCACACTGGCAGAGGTGTGACACCAAGAAGAGAAATATTAATCAGTACAAATACGCTGCCAGCGGCGAAACAGGTAACTACGAAACCAGTCAATTACCGGAGGAGATATGTTAAAATAGCTTAGGACGCCAAGCAAAATGTAGAAGTCAAAGGTATTGAAGGCATTGCTAAAATCAAGCAGAGCAAGTACCATTATTTTTCCCATTTCCATGCCTGACCTAATATCTTCCGTAATGTGTACAAGTGCTCAGGTAGTGATGTGTCTGCGTCGAAAACCAGATTGGAAAGGATTTAGCAGATTGTGTTTGGTAAGGAACGTGCTGAGTCGATGATGGACAAGTTTTTCAAGGAATTTGGATAATAAAGGAAGAATAGAAATGGGACGATAGTCAGAAAAAGATGCAGGATGATATTTTTTGGGTTAAGGAATAATTTGGGCATCTTTTTAGGATTTTGAGAAGACACCACTGAAAGAAGAGAAATTAAGGAAATAAAGACTGACAGGGATAATGTTATCAAGGATGGGGATGATCATCTTACGGCTGACACATTCAGTACCAACAGCGTTGGATGTATTCGATACAATCCCCTTCCCCCTTTCCCCTGGACCGCGATAGCGTGTGGACGTGAATTCTGTGTTCGTAAATCTATTAATATATTAAATAAATTATTTAAATAAGTCTGAAAGTAATATTTTAAATCTACAAAAATCGACTCAAGTACCAGGAGCGCATAGCCACCGCAGAGGTGACCCACCATCAACGGCCGCGCGGTAAGCTCCACCCCTCAGTACTGGATTTTTTAGACCCGCCCATAACCGAAGCGACATCACTAAAACGCCTGCAAAAACACTGTTAGCAAATTGGATTGAACGCATATTGCTAATAAACACAAGTTGAAGAGATGTTGCGATCATCACCCACTAAGGCTGTCTCTGACTCTGATTTGACAAAAACTCAGTCATCAACACAACCTGCATATGTGACCGCACGGCCCAAGCGGAAGCACGATGACGTAACTATCACCAAGGAAGACTTTCTTGCGTTCAAAAACGAAATTAAACAAATGTTAAGTTCTTGGAACACTGAGCAAGACCACAAGTTTGTAAAAATGGAGAAGTCATTAACACAATTACAAAAAACAACATCTGATTTTGAGAATTCCCTACAATTCATCTCTCAACAGTATGAGGATATGCAGAAAAGGATACAGAACTTAGAAAAGCAGTGCAAAGATAACATTATATACATATCATCACTAGAAGAGAAGGTGGAAGACCTACAATACAATATGAAGAAAAATAATGTGGAAATTAGGAACCTGCCATCTAAAGAAAACGAAACCACTGCTGACATGATCCAGATAGTGAATAACTTGTCAAGCGCCCTTAACTTTGGCCTCCAATCAAGTGACATACGTCACATATACCGCGTCCCTGGCAAGAAAGGAGCAAATAGACCAATTATTATGGAACTCAACACTATCGCAACCAAACAAGAGATTCTCAACTCTGTCAGACGTCACAACAACTCGAAGCCAACTCAAAAACTGAACACCTCCCACTTTGGATTAAGCGGCACCACCAATGCGGTCTACATAGGAGAAGACTTAACTAATAGCACCAGGAAACTTTTCTATTTGGCACGCGAGTTTTGCAAAGAAAAGCAGTTCAAGTTTTGTTGGATTTCTCGCGGAAGGGTACTCATACGAAAAACAGAAGGACAGTCGGCGGTGCTTGTTGGAAGTGAAGCTCACATTGAAAAACTAAGACAAGAATGACTAGATTCTACATGGGTGCTATCTGTAAGCTCCTACCTCCAACATTTTTGCATGCTACATGTGTATAATTTTAATCCGAATGTATACAACAATACCTATACTAACCTAAAACAACCTTTTCGCACTCAACTCATCTACACTTGCAATCCAATACTCCACAAGTACAATCACTCTTCATACAAACACATCCTAATACTATCTCATTCCAACACTACACTTCAATGTAACACTACCACTCTACCTTCAACGACACTGAGCGAGTCTTATTTACACTGTTATTCTTATGTCTCAGCGATAAGTAAGGTACATAAACTATGTACAGATCCCATAATGACGTCTCAATTACAACTACAATTTAACAATGGATAATGTAAATGAAATTATCAGCAATATTGATCAGCTCTCAGTCTCTACTACACTAAATTGTAACCCTGAAGAATGCGCTAGTTATGTCAATAACCCTTCCAAGCAATTAAAGATAATTACCCAGAACATTCGTTCTATTCATGCAAACTTCGACTCTTTCTTAACCCTCCTTTCTAGAATAAACCTTGACTGTGAAATCCTAGTTCTGACTGAATGCTGGCTGAAACGTTGTAATGATACAATCCCATCTATCAATAACTATACTTATCATCAAACAAAAAAAACATACAATCAGAACGATGGTGTAGTCCTTTATGTTAAAAATATAGAAAATTACACGGTCGAGGAGCCTGACTTGTTGGACACCAGTTGTCTAGTGCTAAGAATTGGCTCCGATAAGGCAATAATATGCATTTATCGATCACCATCTTTTAGAGACTTAAGTAATTTCCTACAATCTCTTGGCTCTCTTTTGACAAGCCTGAAATCATATAAAACCATAACTATTGTTGGAGACATAAACCTCGATATCGCCAGTACTATATCTTCCAACCAAATCTCTGACTATCTTGATCTCATAGCTTCTCATGGCCTGCTACCAGCTCATGCACTTCCCACTCGAGAGAATGCCTGTCTTGACCACATCATGCTCAAATCTAACCTGTCAGCACTCACCATAGTAATTCACGCATCTATCACCGACCATAACCCTGTACTGCTGTGTCTCAACCTAAAAAAGTATGTCAAGCCACGGTCTTACACTGCTTTAAAGACTAATTACGAAACTCTTGATACTGAAATGAGAACTACGAATTTCCAATCAATTTACCAACTTACCGATGCTAATGAAGCGACAAAAAGTTTAGTCACCATTCTCGGTAGACTTATAAATACTCATACTTCTATAATTAAGCTTCCAAATAATAAACGTCTTCTCAAGCCGTGGATGACCGTTGGTATGCTCCGCTGTATGCGCAATAAAGATGCAATGCATAAAAAACTCAAGCTATCTCCAAACAATACCATATTAAGTATTACATATAAAAGATACAGAAATTACTGCACAAAAATCTTAAAAAAACTAAAAAGAGACTTTGACAGGCGAGAATTGAGTGAGGCTTCAAAAGACAACAAAAAAATCTGGAAGGTGATAAAGAGAGTAACTAATACTAACAAACCGAATACACCCAACACCGATTTGTTGACTGCATCTACTTCACCTCAACTATCGGTTGACATGGTAAACGATTTTTTTGCCAATATAGGCAGGAAACTTGCTGATAAGTTTTCATTTCCACCCGGTAGTCACAAAACGCCTACAGACGTTACCTCTACTTTTTCGTCTGTACAATCCTTCGTCATGTTAGACACCGACGAGACAGAGGTTGAGGAATTAATGATGTCACTAAAAACAGATTCTGCTGTTGGCTGGGACAATATACCAACAAAATTTCTTAAGCGCTATTCTCTGACACTAGTCCCCTTACTCACACATATTTTTAATATTTGTCTCCATACAGGCACTTTCCCCTCGTACTTCAAGAAGGCGATCATACACCCGATTTACAAATCTGGGAGCAGAAAGTGTGTTAATAACTATCGTCCAATTGCAGTGTTACCTTCCATTTCCAAAATTCTAGAACGGTTAATTAACAAAAGACTAGTGAAATATCTGGAAGATAAAATGCTTTTTTCTCCCAACCAGTTCGGTTTTAGGCGCAACAAATCTACGAGCTGTGCTGTAGTTGACCTAATTGACTATGTTACCGGAAATATTGACAAGAAAAAGAAAGTATTGTCAATATTTCTGGACCTGAAAAAGGCGTTCGATACGGTTTCGATTCCTGACTTGTTAATAAGGCTGGAGGAGATTGGGATTCGTGATCAATCACTTAACATATTCAGGGACTACCTTCAAAACAGAACTCAGTGTGTAAAAATACAAAATTATCTCAGTAAAGAACTGCCAGTGACTTTCGGCGTGCCCCAAGGCAGTGTGATTGGTCCAACCCTATTTCTGATTTACGTAAACCAACTCTGTGATCTGAAATTGGGAGATGGAAAAATTATTGCGTTTGCTGACGACACCGTCCTTACCTTCTCTGGTGACACTTGGAACGATACTTTCAATACAGCTCAAAAAGGACTTAATAGTGTCCTAAAATGGCTCAACACACACACACTTACAATCAACACCGACAAAACTAAAATTCTTACGTACAGCTTACGAAATTCCACTCAACCTCCAGATTCGTACGCCTTGGTAGCGCACTCATGTTTTCTGTCTGGCAATGTGACATGTACCTGCCCTAAATTAGAGCGTTGTCGAGCTATCAAATATCTCGGAGTAACTCTTGACGATGGCCTGAGCTTTTCAGTACATATAGATTTACTAACAAAAAGAATCAGAAAGCTCATTTTTGTCTTTAAGACTCTTCGCCACATTGCAGAAGCACAAATAATCAGGTGTACATATTTTGCTCTTTGTCAGTCTCTTTTAACGTACTGTGTTTGCGTTTGGGGAGGTGCCCCCAAAACGGTGCTGTTGAAGCTAGAACGAGCTCAGAGAGCCGTGCTGAAAATTAGTACCTTTCGGTCCATCCTCTTCCCAACTGAAGAACTGTACAGGAACTGTGAAGTCCTTACAGTCAGACAATTATTTGTGCTAAACACAGTACTACATCAGCACCAAAAAACCTCCTATGAAAAAATCACCACAAGACGCAAAGACAAGGTATGCCAACACTTCCGATGTCAATACTCTTTTACAAGAAAATTTCCCTGTTTCCAAGGTCCTCATCTATACAATAAACTCAACAAAATATTAAACTTTTATTCACTACCTAAATTGTCACTTAAAAAGAAGCTACATAATTGGCTACTAACTCTCAACTACAACAATACAGAACAGTTATTGATGACTCAAAATAGCTCCCGTTAAAACCTTTCCTATCACAATCGCTCATCACAACCCTTACCCACAAACATAGAAAATACTCACTATACACTCAGAATACATACAAACAGACTCACAAACAGACACACACTCACAACCACACATACACACACACGCACTCATACACACTACACTGCTCCACTCATTTCATAATTGCTATTATTTCCTTTTGTAAATAATTTATTTGTTTGTGTACCTACTCAAAGCAAAAAATACGCTATAATCATAATAAATTATTCGTATGCTTACAAAATATATATGTAACTACCCAAACGCAATATTAAGAAGCATCTACTTAAGGGTCGGGCCCAGCATCTTTAACACAAGTTGTCTTGTCAACTTAGTAAGGGTGTTGGTGTCGCCACACTAATGTGCAACTTGACTAATGTTATGTACTACCATGTGTTTAATGTAAAATGTAAAACTTGTTATGCAAATAAACTATTATTATGATTACTATTATTATTACAATACTCTTTTTAACATCACAGGCAGTGAATTAACTTAAGACAAAAGGGGAATGATCAGGTATTGGAAGGTTTAAAAGATAACTAAGCATGGTTGCTTTTGGGGCCCTATCCAATACGGGCGAAGTAGAAAAAATACTGTTAAGTAAGTTGAAGTCCAAGTCTTAAGGAACCGTGTCATGACCCTTTTTTCCGATACGTAATGATTTGGGAAATTTCCAGACTTTGGCTGGATCACCGTTTTGAACAGAATTGTGGACATGTTGGCGTTGAGCGTTCCTACACACCTTGTTGCATTGATTTCTAACTAAGATGTATTTTTTTCTGTTGATGTCATTGGGCTGAATTTTAAATCAAAACTTCGCAGCTGCTTTTGTGCAGAGTAAAACTTTAATTTCGTCAGTCAACCATGGCGCTGGAATAACACTCACGGCTCGAATAGGTGCACGTGTGTCGTAAAGCTGAATAAGGGTAGCAGACAAGATTTCAACTTGTTCGTCGACGGGCGAGTCCAGTCAATGTTGCCGGCATCTTCCTAAAGACGATCAGTGTCTATGCCATCAAAATTGCGAAGCAGAAGAGTTTTTAAACTTATGCTTAGGAGGTCGAATTTTGCTAGAAGTGTAAATTAGATCATGACAAGAAAAGGCATCAGCTGAACATTGACCATGTTTAGCGACATAATCGAAAAAAACTAGATAGGCCCTGTATTAAGTCCGTGATAGGTGATTATGACAGTGGTGATCGTTTTACACCAAAAGCTTAAAATAAGTACGCTTAGGCACACTGCAGGTTAAGGGAGATGCTAGCGGGTCATGTACCAGTCGATGTTGATGTTAAAAGGATTTTAATGATGATGAGCAAGCTAAAGATGTCGAGTAATTGAGTCTGTCAGCCGTATTATTGTTGACCGTACCAGTGGATTCTTGCGGAGGTCGGGGTCTAGAGAGACCGTTGTATGAGAGCAATATAATTGCTGGTCGGCTATAGTGCCGTGGTGTTAGAGGTTTTACTCGAGAGTTTGTATAAGCTTGGCAGTTTTTGCTGCAGCAGAAGTTTTAAACTTTGTTTTAAATGACTGTGATACATGGCCCAGGGCAATGATTTAGTTAGAGTAGAGTTCAAAAATTTCCCTATTTCCACGAACCCAATAATCTAGTTTGGTCAGGACTAGCCGAGCGTTGTTTGTTGGCCTGTGTGGCAATGGTTGGCCTTTATGGCAACTGTTGGCCTGTGTGGCAAGCACTTTATCTGGTATTTAAGGAACCTTACAGAAAATTCCTATTGAGTTATGAGGTTAAAATAAAGTAAACACACATAGTCACGCGAGTGGTGAGGTCACCATGTTAATGTTGATGACATTCGAATCGTCAAGCCCTCATTACAAAAATTGAATTAATTTTGGTTTTCTAATTTTGATTACTATGCGTAGATCGTATTAGGAAGACACACAAAGCTCAAGTACCAATTGGGATAGTAGATGCAGTAGATAATGAATTGAATTAACATAGGACAGACGAACAGTTTCTGAGTTCAGTGAGTCGAGTTGACTCGAAATCGAGAGGATATGCGAGTAGAGCAACTGAGATTGCTAAGAGAGCTATGAGATAGCTAGGAGAGCTATAAGATGGCTAAATATCGTGAATAAGATACCTGGTGGGTTCTTTGGCTTGATTTAATTTGAGATTAATGACTATCAGTGGGTCTTGTTGTTGTTGTCTTGTTGTACAACCTGCCTCTCTGTTTAGCGTTTGTGGACTACGAGAAAGCCTTCGATTCGATCGAGACTTGGGCTGTACTGCAGTCTCTCCAACGGTGCCAAATCGACTACCGGTACATCGAAGTGTTGAAGTGTTTATACAAAAACGCCACAATGTCAGTTCGACTTCAGGATCAGACCTCGGAACCCGTCCTTCTGCAGCGAGGTGTGAGACAGGGAGACGTAATATATCCGAAGCTCTTTACCGCTGCACTGGAGGATGTCTTCAAGGTTCTGGACTGGAGAGGGCTAGGCATCAACGTCAATGGCGAGTACATCACTCACCTTCGGTTTGCCGACGATATAGTGGTTATGGCTGAGACCATGGAGGACCTCAGTACATTGCTCGATGATCTCAGTAGAGCTTCCGAAAGAGTGGGTCTTAGAATGAACATGGAGAAAACTAAGTTGATGTTGAATGCCCATGTTACACCCACTCCTATCAAGATTGGAGACTCTACACTTGAAGTTGTGGGCGACTATGTGTACCTGGGACAAATGATCCAATTGGGTAGGGCCAACTTCGAGAAAGAGGTCAACCGTCGAATCCGACTCGGCTGGGTAGCGTTTGAGAAGTTGCGCGGTATCTTCTCGTCCAACTTACCGCAGTGTCTCAAGACGAAAGTCTATGACCAGTGTGTGTTGCCAGTGATGACATATGGCTCTGAGACGTGGTAGCTTACAATGGGCCTTATTAGAAAGCTTACAGTCACTCAAAGGGCAATGGAGAGGGCTATGCTCGGAGTTTCCTTGCGTGATCGAATCAGAAACGTAGAGATCCGCAAGAGAACCAGGGTTACCGACATAGCCCGAAGAATTGCCAAACTTAAGTGGCAGTGGGCAGGGCACATTGCTCGCAGAACGGATGGCCGATGGGGCAGAAAGGTTCTGGAATGGCGACCGCGAACCGGAAGACGTTGCGTTGGAAGACCTCCCACCAGGTGGACCGATGACCTGGTGAAGGTTGCGGGGATCCGCTCGTTACGAGATGCACGGGACCGGTCAATGTGGCGACGCTTGGGGGAGGCCTATGTCCAGCAGTGGACGTCTTTCGACTGATATGATGATGATGATGATGATGAGTGCGTCTTGGACTTTGTAAGCACGAAGTTTAGGTGCTTTTAGGTACCAAATCGATGAACAAGTTGCTATTTTCTTTAAATTGGAAATAGAATTACTCGTTCCTTGCAATAGTGAACAGAGAAATTTAAATGATCATGTTTGATAGATTCAAAATGTTTCCTCACTCACCTAGAGTATGAGTCAGGATTGGACGAGCGAATACTATTTGGAAATTTTGTGTTGCAGAAAAACATTTCTTGTATAATGGAAGATTGCCAGGACGGAGTGGACTAAGAGGACGTGTGGCGAAACACTACATGAGATAACATGCAGCAAGTACAAGAAGATGATGCCTGCGGGTGATAGATTTGGAGATCTGTCTCCTTAGAGAGGCCCGAAAAGGTGACGTGTTGTGTTCCACGCTCGCCTCTTTCCCCAAGGGCTGAGGACATCCATGAGGATTTCCACATGATTCGATACACTGTTAAAACCTGACAATGAGGAACAGACGGAGACGCCTGTCTCGCAGGATGGCCGTGTCGGGTTTAGTCAATAGTACGGATGTCAAAAGTAATCGCAAGCACGCCATCTGGCGGCAAAGCAAGAACAACTACGCATTGGCGCGCTTTTCTGTTGAGTACTGACAGCCTTAGAGCTAACACGTCGTAGAATCAGTGTCGATCCGTAGTATTAGTAAGCAGGCTTGTAACTGTGAATTTTTGAATAAACCCTGTGTATCGAATAATTTATGTGATTTCATTTGCACGATTGCGCCCACCGACCTGCCCACACACGATGTCTTGGGTCGTGGGGCTTTTGGGACCGGGACTGCGGTCCCAGATTCCACCTATAAATACATTCATTATTTTTAGTAGTATTTTGGGACCACAAGAAAAAAGAAGTTAAAGTACAGTTAACACAAAGATGATATAATATTTTAATCAACAATTGCAGGAATATCAGTGTCGGTATAAAATAAAGGGTAATATTATTTAGTTTCACTTATAAAAGGATAGTTAACTTTAAAACTTTTGCGTTTCATAATTGAAAACAATATAATTATCACGGGAAATGTAACGCGATGATTTCGATTGTTTGTTTACCTATTTCGCCCGACGTTTCGGCCCGGGACCACGGTCGTTGCAACACGGCCGAAACGTCGGGCGAAATAGGTAAACAAACAATCGAAATAATCGCGTTAAATTGCCCGTGATAATTATATTGTTTTCAAAAGGATAGTTGTAGCTATAAAGTAAAATAAAAATATATCAATCATGTATAAGAGAAGAATGAGATGTATGTATGAGATGAGTATGAAGAATATGATATTTGCGGACGTAGATGTGTGGGAGAGAGATACTTTCCCAGACATCACATCATCACACAGTGCTGCAGGATGGCTCTTAAACAGCTTAAGAGCAACAAGGCGCTGGGTGATGAAGGAATTACGGCCGAACTATTGAAGGCGGGTGGAAAACCAGTCCGTAATGCCCTTCAGAAGCTGTTTGATTCCGTCATACTCGAGGGGAAATGCAACTGGCATGGTGCAGGGGTGTGATGGTACTCTTTTTCAAGAAGGATGACAATGCCCTATAGAAGAACTATAGGTCCATCTCCCTTGTTAGCCATGTCTACAGTAGTAGAGTCATCACGAATCGTCTCACGCGCAGGTTTGACGATTTTCAGCCTCCCAAACAAGTCAGATTCCGAAAAGGCAGACACCGTATATGACATATATACGCTGCGGCGGGTTATACAAAGGACCGAAGAGTACGACCTGCCTCTCTACTTAGCGTTTGTAGACAACGAGAAAGTCTTCGATTCGATCGAGACTTGGGCTGTACTGCAGTCTCTCCAACAATTTGCCGAATCGACTACGGGTACATCGAAGTGTTGAATTGTTTGTACAAAAACGCCACCATGTCAGTTCGTTTGCAGGATCAGACCTCAGAACCTATCCTTAAGCAGCGAGATGTGAGATAGGGAGACGTCATATCGCCGAAACTGTTCACCGCTGCTCTGGAGGATTTCTTCAAGGTTCTGGACTGGAGAGGGCTAGGCATCAACGTCAATGGTGAGAACATCACGCACCTTCTGTTTGCCGATGAAATAGTGGTCAGGGCTGATACCATGCAGGATCTCAGTACAGTGCTTGATGACCTCAGTAGAGCTTCCGAAATATTGGGTCTTAAAATGGACATGGACAAAACCAAGGTGATGTTGAATGCCCTTGTTACACCCACTCCTATCAAGGCTGGAGACTACACTCGAAGTTGTGGATGACTATGTCTACCTGGGACAAACGATCCAGTTGGGAAGGGTCAACTGTCGAATCTGACTTGGCTGGGCAGCGTTCGAAAAGTTGCGCGGTATCTTCTCGTCCAACTTAACACAGTGTCTCAAGGCGAAAGTCTATGACCAGTGTGTGGTGTTAGTTTTGACCTATGGCTCTGAGACGTGGTCGCTCACAATGGGCCTCATCTGATAGCTTACAGACACCTAAAGGGCAATTGGAGGACTATGCTCGGCATATCCTTGCATGATCTCAAATGTAGAGATCCGCAAGAGAATCAGGGTTACTGACATAGCCCGAGGAATTGCCAAACTTAAATGGCAGTGGGCAGGGCACATTGCATGCAGAACGGATGGCCAATGGGGCAGAAAAGTTCTGGAGTGGTGACCGTGAACCGGAAGACGTTGCGTTAGAATCCTTCCACAAGGTGGACCTATGACCGAAGGTTGCGGGAATCCGCTGGATGCGGGACGCACGGGACTGCCTATGTCCAGCAGATGATGATGATGAATAGATATACATATATAAATATTTATATATATATTGTGTTGTAATTATATTTCGTAATGAGTATCTTATTTAAGATTTACTTCTAGAAATCTACCATTTTTTAAATAAAATAAATATTTTATTATTTTATAAAAATAGTTTATATATTTTTGGTTGACCGTACTTTCCCAAGACATACCGTTGTTTATTTTATTTCTGGTCCCAAACTACTACTCAAAAATAATATTGTATCTGAAAGGGGAATCTGGGACCGCGGTCCTGGTCCCGAAAGCCCCACGACCCATGTCTTAACCTAAGGGAATATATCCTGACTTCCCGATGGTTTACATCTATCGGCCTGTCTTGATGCGACATATAGATATATATACTTTTTTTGTGTTATGTGTTATGATAGATTGTTCCTATCCGAATGTCGTTACCTAATTTCTTCGTAGAAAGCAGTTATTTGGTGAACCTGAATAATGGTCGTGACGATCACTTTCTATTAGAGTAGCAGGTGTAATTTATCTATAAAAAACTTGTTTTATTTTTATTTTTATGAAAAGCTATCGCCGAAGCAGATGACAATGAACTGGTAGCAATCGGACAAGTGTTTGCGAAAGACAAGACTATCCAGGTTGGATGTGTCAAATCTAATATGGGTCACAGTGAGCCAGCTTCCGGGGCATGCTCGCTAACGAAGGTAATATCTTTATTTCTGTTTTGCTTTGGTACTACTAGCAATATGAGGGTCAAAATACAAAGTAGAGCAGTTTTATGAACAAAAACACATATAACAACAGCACATTTGTATTTTTGGAACGGAAAAGAAACGGGTATGGTTAGTAAGACAACTTTTCGCAAAATAAGTTTGAGTTCCATGTTGAACAACAAAAAAAAAGTTTCCTTAAAATTATTAAAAATTAATAAAAGGATACGAAAATTAGTAGGCAAGATTGTGTTTGAGTTGGAACATAATATAATCATGGTTGAAGATTTCAAAATTTAAACATTTATACTTGAGGAAGTTTTATGATTTCTCAGACTAGGTTGGTCATTGCAGATTGTCAAATACCTTAATTTTATTTACAGGTCTGTCTGGCATACCAAACTGGCCAAATTCCTGCGAACTTGCACTACAATGAGCCACATGACAATATCCCTGCAGTACGTGAAGGAAGAATACAAGTTGTGACTGAGAACACGCCTTTTAATCGAGGCTTTACTGCTTTGAACTCATTCTCGTACAGCGGTACCAACATCCATGTGCTTATGAAAGGACATTACAAGCCTAAGGTAAGTGTACCTTCTAGAAGGAAGTGTTGAATAAAATTTACCAGAATGCTAGCTTTTTCTCTTAGTTTTGCTCTTGTAGTCTTTCTCATAGGTACAGTGCATTTATCAAGTTAAAAAGCAGACTCTAGTACGTATTAGTTAATCACCATTATTGTAGCTTTCTATTACTAAAAGGGTTTTTGTAATCGGATCATTACTTTTAGAGATTACAACCCACAAACAGACAATTATACCTCTTAAAAATATTACTTTTCGTGGTCTTTCATGTTTTCTCAGTATTGTTGTTTCTTTAGGCTTTGGCCTACTGTCCACGGACACGTAGCTTCATAGACGCTTCAAAGTACGCAGTGCAGCTTGTGAAACCCAGCGTACCGAACTCTGCCCACCAGGCGTTGAACGACGTCGACGTTATTTTGCTTTATTTTGACATTCGAAGTCGCAGAAGACGTAGATATTTGTCAGATCCATATATAGAAAAAAAACTGTAGATTGTTCGTGGCGGCAAGAGAATTAGTAGATGATTATAGTGTTATTTTTTAACCTAATATTATTAGTAGAAAGGATATACATTATGCATTTTGTTATTCTAAAAGATTTTTTCCCGTCTGGTTTGCCATAATGTTGGTATATCCCAAGGTTAATTATATACAAGGAGAGTTTTAATATGTATGTCATATTTTGTTTTTTTTTTTTCTTTTTATATGTTTTACTATTACCTTGTTATAAGAGTTTATATTTTAGTTTCTATTCAGTCGATAATCTAAAATCCATGCTGTGGCCTCCTATAATTGAGGGACTGGACTTGTCATTACATCATATTGATGATTCATTATATTTTTAACCCCCGCCGGAAAAAGAGTGGTGTTATAAGTTGCACGTATGTTGCTGTGTATCTGTGTGTCTGTCTGTGGCCTATAGTGCCTCAACGGATAAACCGATTTTGATTTAGTTTTTTTTGTTCGGATGGTAATTTTGTCGAGAGTGTTCTTAGCTATGTTTGAATAAAATCAGTTAAGCCGTTCATAAGTTGTGGGCGTTTTAATATTAGAATCGGGGTGATTTCGTAAGATAAATGTGTCGGGGCTTTTTTAAATTTTGAAATTTGTACAATAACAAGTAAATTATCGATGGCGGTCTAGACTAAATAAAAAAAAAAATTGTGTATTTCACTTATTCTATAGAATGAGTATAATTACTTATCAGTTATTTTTCTACTATCTGAACAAATTTCGCTGCCGTGACCGCCATTTTACAAAAAATGCGAGCGTGACATTGGCGCTAGGTCGACAGAGTTTCATAAATTTGTACGTAAACTACAAGCAGGCGTTCATCAAACTTATAATGATGAATACGGTGTACTGTGTCTGTGGACAGTAGGCCTTAGATTTATTTATTACGCTAGCTTCTGCCAGCGGTTTTTCTTGCGTGATATTTTTTTTATCCCAATGGAACATTATAACGAGATGAAAAGTAGTATATTTGCTGTTCCAGACTATAATCTATCTCTTTGCCAAATTTCATCCAGATCCGTGTAGCCGTTCTGGCGTACTTGAGTAAAAAACATACATCCATCCAAACATTCGTATTTATAATAATATTTAAAACTAGCTTTCCGCCCGCGCTTTGCTTGTGTAGTCTACACGATTTTGGCTGTTTCGTTTTTGCCAGTTTTGGCGGGATATTGCAAAATATTATTCAAACATATTTTTCCGTTCGCATCTTTGTTCACGTAGACTACACAATTTGCTAAATCTCATTATTGTATCGAATTAATAAAAATTACATGTAAATCGATATTAAATGAGCATAACCTGAACTACCTTCGTGTTCTAATAGCTAGAGCGCTGGGCTTTCATTCCAGAGGTCTCGTGGGATCGATTTCTAAGGCGAGATACAAAAAGTGGAAAGCCACTTTGGTTTCAATTTTTGAATCCTGCTAACGACACGATAGAAAATTAATACAGGGTAGCACAAAATTTATCACTGGATGTTCTTTGGCTGTAATTTTTTTTAAGCATGAAAAATTTTGGTTTTTGTTTTGGATAGTGTTTATTTAGTCTTAATTATTATTATTATTTTTGGTCGCCATCATAATGAATAAACATTCGGGCCCGATTCCCCCCCCCCATTCTTGCCAGAACTTTCGGCGGATATTATATTTGAGATCTAGACATAGACTCATGACTTTAAAAAAAAACCTCAAGAAGAAGTCTGGAACAGTTAAATCAGGCGATCTTACCGGCCATTGCAAGCCCGGGTAATGCAGCCCTCAGAATTATGTTTGTGGATCGTGCAGTAAGCGCCGTTGCTCCATCCTCTTGGAACCACATGTTCTCCAGTTCTAATTTATTACTTTTAAGGATAGGAAACACGCTGATAATGGCTCTGTGACCTCGTCGACCACAGTAGTCATTTGGCGGCCAGATGACGCTTCCAGCGTAAGTAACACAGCATGCAGTAACTTTGAGCGGTTGTGACTCTTCCTAGATTACAAGCGGATTTTCGGTGCCACATAAGTGATTAATTTGCTTATTCACATATTCACAGATCGTGATGATTTTCGATGACAGATTTCCTTCCTCGTGGTCACGTTTTAGAATGGTTTGACGTAGATTACACGCACTTGGAGGTTACCTACCAGCTATATTTCTAACCGAATTTCCTCAAAAGAGGAGATTCTATGTACGGCTCTCTGTTTTGTTTTGTGTATGTTCACCGATTTTTCCGTAAATTGTAAACCAATTTTGAAAAATTTTTTTTTGTTTGAAACAGTATGTGCCAGAATTAGTCTCATTTAAATTTGGTGTAGATTTGATGAGGAACTTCGGAGATATACAACAGAAATCTTCAATAAATGCATTTAATCAAACAAACTCTCACATACACACACTCACACACTGATCACACACATCTGTTAAACTTAAATAAATTAAAAAAAATGTTTATAGAATAAGAAATGTCGAAAGTTATACTAAAAATATTAAGCCTACTGCAGCGACATTCAAACTAAACTTATTCGTACTTTATTATGTGATACTTCCTGCGGCTGAACTCTGTTTTCTCAAAATACAAGCTCAGGCTTAGTTTGGGAATCAGTAGCAGTAACTTTTGTGTAATACACTAATACGAAATATATATTAGTTTAAGATAAGATAGATAAGTGTTTTAACTGGCGACAATAAAGAATTTTTATGTTTATTTATTTATAATAAATAAAAGCAAATGTCTCGGGATTGCAGCAATCGCATGACTGTTTATGGTTTACGCCATTTCATAACTTAACATCACGCCAATACACTTTTAAGTGGTACGCAGAGAAGTATCCTTTTAACGAAGAAACAAACAGGCACAAAGACTGCCGAAATTAGTTATTTTTACTTTGTAGTGTTTTTGTTAGGAAGTCAATTGCATTTTTATTGTGAAAAAGTTTTTCTGCAGATAATTTGATGAGTTTGGCGCCGTCTTGTACAGTCTAGATATGGGTACTCCAATTAGCTCACGCTAACAAAGTTACTATCAGTAAATTAGAATTTAATTAAGCACTTAATTAAATTCTAGAACCACCTAGGCACCTATTAGTAGGTACTGACTCTGGAACAGGTAAAGTAGAATTGCCCGTGTGTAATCTTTCCTTTAAATCTTTGCCTTAATGACTGACCCTGAGTTTTATTTATGATCATTGCAAAGCAGACCTCGATAGTAATCGTTTAAACTCAAAGACATAGTCAGTGGCTACCAGTGGTATTCGAGGTATATAAACTGATTCCCTCGAGCAAATCCTGTAATCACATTGGCATCTATAATATCTTTGTGCAGTGTTTTGATAACAAACTATTTATTTTTCATTCAAACTATAACACCCCTTTAGGTAATTTAACCCATTAAAGGAATTAAATTTAAAAAATCCGTACAGATGTATTTTATTATTTTAAATTTAGACGTTAAATACGATATTTTATTCATTTCAAATTAAAAATGACAGAGTTTCAGACAAACTTTTATCCCCTATTTCAACCGGAGGATTAAATTGGAGGAGAATTAAATCTAATTTTATCAATAGTCTTATCTATTAAATAAAAGCAATTTGAAATAAAGAGAAAAACTTGAACTTAGTTAAATATAAATGTTGCAGTTGTACAAATTATCTATTCTGTCTTTTGGCATGTTATTATGTCGAATATTACTCATCTAGTTTGTACAATCTGAATAATATTCTAGTTCTTAAATTAGTTGTCTTATAATTACTTCCTGGAAATATACAAAATATGCTAAAAACTTTTTACAAAAAAAAAAAGTAAAAACTTTGTTCTTCCTAGGACGTCGATCGCTACCGCAGCAGCATTCCCCATATAGTTCTCACATCTGGCAGACAAGACCAATGCGTGAAGAGCATGATTGATCAACTCAACAAACAACCTGTAGACGCTGAACAAATTGGTCTTCTGCATGATATTCATGATATACCTGTTGCTGGACATACTTGCAGAGGTTACACCATACTTGGTACGTACAGTACTACAATACTTATAAAAAAAATATAATCGGCCATGCATCAGTTACTGAACAATTCAATCTCTTATAAGTACCTTTTCAGATTATAAAGAGCTCTTAAAGGATACATTTACGGAATTGAATGTTGGACCCGTTGGCAAAATATTTTTTCTTTGTGTAGAACATAGATGTATAAATAGATTTTATATAAAAAGGTGGTGAGATCTCTATGTTCTACCTTTAATGCGTAAAAATCAAACAGGATTTTTGTCATTACCTCACTAGTTCCATCTATGCTAGTATTTCAGAAGCTTATTTTGTCAACTTTGCAATAATTTTATTCACAAACATTATTTCAGATACAAACGACAAGAATGAAACAGTGTGCTTAGAAAAAGAAGTGGAATATATAGACGGGTTGGTTCGGCCAGTATGGTTCGTATACAGTGGCATGGGATCACAGTGGGCCACTATGGGTGCTGATCTTATGCGCATTCCGATATTTGCTGCTGCTATTGAAAAGTGAGTATATTATTTTAATTAACAATAGGGACGGTCTTTTTGTATATGTTATATTTTTGATGAATTGCCTTTAAAGAACTTACCTAACCTAACGTAAAAAATCATAATGATAAGCTTATATTTTTTTTATTGTGATTACAAATCGCTAAGATATGTTCGCTCGCAAGAAAACGCTAGTGGATGTTTTAAAGTAACTGGAAATGTGTGTATTATGTCGTTGGAGCTTATTGCGATCTCAGAAGCACTATCATATATCAAAACAAGACATGACAATAAAGCTGTTATATGTTCAGATAGTAAGAGTGCCCTATATCATATAGCTCGATGCGCCTCTGGTCGCAGAGGTACACCGATAGCATACGATATACTCTCTAAAATAGAGGAATTAACGGCGAAAGGAGTCGATCTGAGGTTGCACTGGATTCCTTCGCACATTGGGATACGTGGTAATGAGGAGGCGGATAGATTGGCGAAAATTGGAAGTACAGAAGGACAAGAAATTTATGTAAAACCATATTATTCTGAAATATTAACGAAATATAATGGGCAGTGTTATGATTTGTGGAAGGAATATTTCAATCAGAGATCATTAGAAAAGGGCATATGGTATAAAACTATCCAATGTCAGCCTCCTCGTATACCTTGGTGTACATTTAGTCGGTTAAGTAGGAAACTGATTATTATAGCGCACATAATCAGAACCGGACATATTCATTTTCATTTCATTTCAATTTCATGCAGAGAGAGAGGAATTATTACTTTTTCTGGTGTATAACTACATGCTTCTTAGACCGTTCTATTTGCAAACCAACAAAATTCCTTGGCTCCATGACTTTTATTTCTAAGTTAGCTTTAAGGTCTCACTACCTGACTAATAACAGCTTTATCTTGACTTATTATCAATCCATCATCGACATAAAGTAGCAGATAAACTTTAGTTTCATCTATACAACCTGTATATACACATTGATCGGAGTGGCTATTTATAAAACCAAACTTGTTTAATACATTTTTAAATTTGTTATTCCAACAACGTGGCGCTTATTTTAAACCATAAAGGGACCTTTTTAATTTACATACATAGTTCGCTGGGGTATCTATTCCTTCGGGTGGATTCAAATATATATCTTCTGTGATGTCCGCATAGAGGAATTCAGTTATGACATCAAACTGTATCATTTGTAGGTTATGTTAACATACTTAAAAAATTAGAATTCGCACAGAGTCATACCTAACAGTTGGAAAAAAAATTCTGTATAATCAATTAAATAAGTTTGTGAACAGCCTTTGGCACAGAGTCTGGACTTATACACCACATCAGATGGCTTATCTTTAATACGGAAGACCCACTTACATCAAATTGTCTTTGATCCTGGTGTTTTCTCTACCAACGTCCATGTCTCATTTTGTTCATGTGCTTTCAGTTCCTCCTTTATTGATTGTCTCCATTTATCTCCATTTCTTGAAGATACAGCTTCAACATATGTCTGTTCAGGAATCAGGAATTCCACATCAGATTTCTTGTTTAGTTTTCTTAGACCTAGTTGTAATATTACTTTGTTGTTCTAATTCAATTTTTCTTTCCGGAATATACAGTGAGATATCATCAGAATGAAAGGAATCATCACTGCTTGTCAACGTAGTTATATAATTTGTTTGAGAACTACCCAATAAATTTTCTTGTAACTCAGAACTTTTAATTAAAGACTCTATTTCACAACCTGTATTATTATTTTCTACTGAATTTAAGGCCACCACAACATGGTTTTGTTTTTTTGAATTTTTCAAGAATACAACATCTCTACTTATGATTACTTTATGAGTTTTTGGATTTATCAACTTGTAACTAGTATCACAATAACCAATAAAAGTCATTTTGCTTGCCTTAGGATCCAGTTTTTTTAGTTTTTTTTGAAATTTTTACCATGGTTTCACATCCAAAAACTTTTAAATGACTCACATCAGGTTTCTTGCCCAACCATATCTCCTCACGTGTAGCATATAAAAGTGCACATGTTGGACAACGATTAGTGATATAGGCAGTTGTAGCTACTGCTTCTGCCCAGTATTGTTTCTGGCTTCTCCTAGTGATTTCAACTCCAGTGGTCCACAGATATGAGAATGTATTAACTCTGAAGGTTTCTTTGCTCGAGAACCTTCAGCTGGAAACGGCAGTCTTGACTATTTTCCTTGATAGAATAGAATAGAATAGAATAGAAATATATTTATTGATAACTGTATGCTGAAATCATGTTGGTATTCAGCCGGTACATATTGTTGATAAGATTTGCAGCTGCTACTTCACTATTATTTTTATTGAATATTTTACAGCCATTATTAGTAAACTGTATGGAACAACCATTTTTAATTATTTGACTTACTGACAGTAAATTAGTTGCTAACTCTGGAACGAAGATAACATTTTTAATTTGAATAGTTTGTTTTTCATCGTCCCTTGCAATAACTTTTAAGTTTATCTTTCTACAGCTTTTCACCGGAAGCATATTGTCATTTGCTATTTTGATACTAGTGATCGGAGGGGGTATTTGATCAAAAAGCCAGTCTTGCATCATCGTCATGTGCCTAGATGCCCCTGAATCAATGACCATGACCCATCATCATTCTTTGCTGTTGCTGAGAACACGGCTACATAACCAGAATTAGTATTGTTTTGTTTTTTTTTTCATTTTTCTTCATCCTGCAATTTTTACTTATGTGACCAAAACGGTTGCAGTTGAAACATCTCCGGCCTTTCTTCTGTTTTTGAAAATTAGGCTTATTAAACTTGTAATTCTTCGTTTAAAGCGCGGTAGCGTCTGAGTCAGTTGATTTTACTTCTTGAAGCAGTTTTGTTTTAATCAAATCAGCACTAATCTTCACACCAGAGCTTTTGATACCCATAAGTATCCGGCAAGCCAGCAAGCATCAACGTCCTCAGCCATTCATCATCCTCATTAAAATGGATATTTCTAAACTTATAGGCCGATGACATTATCTTGTTTACATAAGCTTCTATACTTTCACTCGTCTCTAATTTTGTATTTATCAGATCTTTTAACAATCCCACTTTTCTAATCAATACACTGTCTTCAAATGCTTTGTGTAAATTATCCCACACTTCTTTTGCATTTTCTGCGTCTTGAATGTGTATATGTCGTCGTGATATGATGAAAACAGGGAATTGATCAAATCTCTAAGCGATTTGATCAAATCACGGAGGATGTTAAAATAATAACACGTTTTTATCATTTCCCTAAACAAATCTGGTGATTTGACAAATCCCAATAAAAATCTAGTGATTTGAACAAACCCCTAAATTGATTCAGTGAAAAGATAATAAAACATGTAACAAAGTCGACGTAGCCCCGCTGCGCGGGGCTCCTATTTCTGTCTGCAGGGTAAAAAGTAAGCTCGCTCACTTCAGCTCCCGTCATCTCGTTCGAACCTAACCTGTCCGTGTCGGGGTGCCCTAAGTTCCCGAGCTCGCTTCGCTCGCTCTTGGACTGATTCTTTGACCATATAACATAACGCAGCCGATTACCTCGGAAAGCAAAGTACAAAATAAACCTTTAAATTACTACAGAAAAGTTATTTTTGTCATTTCACTGAACCAATTTTGAGATTTGTTCAAATCACTAGATTTCTTTATTGGGATTTGTCAAATCACCAGATTTGTTTAGGGAAATGATAAAAACGTGTTATTATTTTAACATCCTCCGTGATTTGATCAAATCGCTTAGAGATTTGATCAATTTCCTGTTTTCATCATGTCCCTGCGACATATACATAGAATAGGGTCTACTAACAATATTAATTTTGACTTAGCTTTAACATTCTTCATTGATTTTTGATCAAGAGGAACCAAGGATGAACGTGTTTGATTTTCTGTCATAATGCAGTCATACAGATCCTCATGCTGCAAATATGCTTTGACAGCAAAACTCCAACTAGACCAGTTATCTCGACCCGTCAACTTGGAAATTGACATAATTGTATTGTTATGATTCATATTTTACGTTCAAAAACCTGAAATAGCTGAAAAATAAGAAATCGCGTGCCGGTAACTTTCGTTATGCACGCGGCTTACTTATAATCACTGTTTTACGTAAAATACTTTTTATCTTGATTGACTTTTTACTTGCACTTTACTTAACGACAGATTAGAGCTTGCTGGGCCCATAACCTGTTGTAATTAAAACGGATTGCTTGAATTTAGCAGAGTTTTTATTAATAAAAACCACCATACATTTGTATCAGAGAGAACGAGTGACATTTGTCACAGCACAGACAATTAAACACAAGGTAGTTTGACAGTTAAGTAGGCGGCAATTTTAAATTACTCTCAACAAAATTACAATGCTTATATCGTAACAATGCCTATGTATATGCCTTTCAGATGTCAACGAGCACTAGAACCCAAAGACATTGATATTGTAAATATCTTGACCAATCCAGACAAGACGATCTACGATAACATTCTACATTCGTTCGTTGGTATTGCTGCTGTGCAAATTGGTCTTACTGATGTACTGAGAGAGCTGGGAATTGTTCCTGACAATATAATTGGTAAGTATGACAACCAAAAACACGCATAAGATTTTCAACCAGTAAATTGTTATAGTTAAGTTTATCATAAATTGTCTATGACTTACACTAAAAAAATAACACAGTATTTTTTTGCATTTGTTTAATGGGAGAGACAGCTAAATAGATTAAAAAAAACTTAATAAAATTATTTATAATGTTTTTATGATTACGTCTAACTTTTGCCCGAGGGGATACCACTATAAGTCACCGTTCGGTGTTATTCGTGGATACACGCTTGTTCAGTTGAAACAAATTTCCAGTGGTTCTCAAACTACTATCGCGATGTTTACCTGCCCGGATTGCAATACCCACCACACTGATGGCCCGACCTGCAGTGCTTGCAAAAGTCAATATGACTTTGGATGTGCTGGGATTACTGAAGCTGGTTATAGGCGTCTAGGGGAAAGGAAGAACAGCTGGCGTTGCCCTAAGTGCAAGTCAAGTCCATTACCTTCTCCTGCCCCAATCTCTCCGGTACCAAGTCAATTGGATAAAATGCAAGAACAGTTGAACCAAATCGTCTTTCAGTTGGCTCCTTTGGCTACTCTTGTTGAGGATGTCAAGTTGATCAAATCGGATGTCAACAATCTAAAGGACTCTCTTGAAATGGCTCATGGATTGATCAAGAACTTCTCAAGTACCATTGACTCCTTGGAAGAACGAGTGTCTTTAGTGGAGAAAGTTGCCACCCAGATTCCAACTCTTCAGGCTGAGATAACCAGACTAAACCGGGAATTGGACGAAAAGGATCAATGGGCCAGGGCGAATAATGTTGAAATTCGGGGGATCCCACAAAAAAGGAATGAAAACCTTTATGAAATAGCCCAGAAAATCGGAAGTTTGTGTGGTTTTCCCATAAAAAAGGAACAAATAAATTATATTGCCCGGGTACCTACACTTGCACCTAATGCAGAGAAACACATAATAATAGCTTTTAATAATCGCTATATTAAGGAAGAACTGGTCGCGTCTGCACGTAAAAGTAAACAACTCACTCTTTCCAATATGGGGTTCTCATCTACCGGTAACTTTTACGTAAACGACCATCTAACGCAGCGGAACAAGAAACTGTTGAGTAAGGCGAGATCATTGGCAAAAGAACGGAACTTTCAGTACATATGGGTGAAACATTCAAAAATCATGGCCAGGAAAGTGGACGGTTCTCCAGTATTTTTTATAAAATGCGAAAACGACCTTGCGAGGATAATTTGAGATACTTTAATTTTGATTTAACTTCTTTAATATTTACAATCTATAAAACCTATGTAAAAAGTTTGAGAACCACATTCTGTTCTAAGCGGGGCTATTGTGTTGTGATTTATGACCAGTGTTTTAAAGGTGTCAACAAGTTAACGCACATATCTATGCAATACTCAATGGCATTCTCGTACTTACTGACGCGCCTACTCATACTTATAGCGGTCGCTTTCGCGCGCACACTTAACTACTTAAGATTGAATATGTATTTGCATCTATGTCGGTTTCGATACACGGTACGGACGTCAGTTAAACGAAATAGTTGTGGGTTTACCTGCAATGTTAAAATAAATAAGCGTTATTATATTTCTATTATAATTATGATCCGATTGTTGCGTTTTATAGTTATGGTATACTATTTGACACGTTTTTATCTATCTCTTATACAAATATTATCTGTGCTTGGCTCTTTGCGTGTCGTGTTATTGAATTCGCGACAATCATATCGTCCTGTTTCTATGTTATGTGGGTCTGAGTGTGTCAATTTGACGACGCGTACATTCTTGAGCTACTCACCGTGCGAAATATTTAACAATATAACATTTTCAATTAATTGGCTGCGCTGTAGTTTATGTTTTTGTTTTATTGATGGCTACTTCTAATTTAAGTGTGTACTATCAAAATACTCGGGGACTGCGCACGAAGACGCACATATTTAAACGTAATCTCCTTCTTTCATTATATGATATTGTATCGTTGACTGAGACGTGGTTATTGGAGGGTGTATGTGATAGTGAGTTGTTCGACGAAAGGTATGTTGTCTGGAGGCGGGATAGGAACTATGTTGCGACGGGGGAAAGATACGGTGGCGGCGTGCTATTAGCTGTTCGTCGTGAGTATGCTGCGGTTGAGCAGCCCGATTGGCGCTCGACGGCTGAGGATATTTGGGTCACCATAACATTAAAAAATAATAGTCCTATCAGTAGATCACATCGACTGCATGTATGTACTTTATATCTTTGTAAAGAAAAGTCAGGTAATTCTTTCAATACGCAACTGCAGAATTTCACCGAAAATCTTTCCTTTATTGTTAACGCCCACCCTCAGGATGCGTTCCTGATAATGGGCGATTTTAACTTAAGTCATATCAATTGGTCAGGCGATTTAGGTTCTCTACAGCCTAGTGGGATTAATGGTGAATCTCAGGTATTCTTTTTCGATACCTTATCCGAATGTGACCTCAACCAATATAATTTAAACAGGAATGCAAATAACAGACTACTGGATTATATATTATGTAACTATAAGGTAACGGTAACATCATGCACAGACCCGTTGGTACCGGAAGATAGTCATCATAAGTCGTTAGATATAGTCCTCGATTTTACCAAGGAGTGTTTATTGAAAAGTAAAACCAGACTTAAATATTATTATAATAAAGCGGACTACGGAGCCATAAAAACTTTCTTAAATAACATAAATTGGCAAACATGCTTAAATAATAATACATTAGAGGACGCAGTACAATTATTTTATAAACACCTATATGATGTCATTGAGCAGTATGTTCCTCACAAATTAATAGCCTCTGACTCTTTCCCACCTTGGTATTGTGCTCCTTTAAAGAAACTTCTCAAAGAGAAGTTCAAATTCTTAAAAAAATTTCAAATATATGGTAATACTAGTGACCATGATACTTTTTGTCTTCTTCGTGAGCGTGCCAAACGATTGGAGAAAGAATGCTACTTAAAATATATAAAACACGCGGAAGATGCAATAATTAAATGTCCCAAGTCTTTTTGGTCGTTTATTAAGTCAAATAAAAAGGGATCGAACTCACTCCCATCAACTATTCATTATAATGGTGTTCCAGCTGATACTGGGGATGAAATATGCGATGTGTTTGCTTCTCATTTCCATTCAAACTTTCTACCTCCGTCTACATACTCTTCTTCAATACCCATGTCTATTGATAACAACGCACCAAGCAACATAGGTAGTATAGAAGTCACTGCTGACCTGGTTCTTAAATTATTAAAATCTTTAGATTTAAGTAAGGGTGCAGGGCCCGATAATGTGGTACCATTATTTATTGTCTCTTGTGCTACGTGCTTAACTGAACCTCTTGTTATTCTTTATAAAAGGTCTATCTCGGAAGGACTTGTACCTAAAATATGGAAATCTGCATTTATCACACCCATACATAAGAGTGGTAGCAAGAGTGATGCTAAAAATTATCGCCCCATTTCCAAATTATGCATCTTTGCTAAGATACTGGAAAAAATCGTATATACTCAAGTTTATGAGAGTATCTCACCAACTTTGATCACGGAGCAGCATGGTTTTGTAAGCAAGCGGTCAACTTTATCTAATCTGCTGTCTTTCACAGAGTTTACGACGTCTAGCATGGATGCTGGTGGACAGGTCGATGCAATTTTTACTGATTATAGTAAAGCGTTTGACCGAATCGACCACAAAATATTACTACAGAAGTTACTCCAAGCTGGCATCCATGGAGACTTATATCGGTGGTTTGTTTCGTACATTGAAAATCGATCGCAGGCAGTGGTTGTGAATGGGTACCGTTCTAAATGGAGCATCGTCCCTTCTGGGGTACCGCAGGGTTCTTTGCTTGGGCCCCTTCTTTTTAACATATTTATAAATGATGTCACTCAATGCATTAAATACTCACAATTACTCCTTTATGCTGACGACATGAAAATTTTCAAAAAAATCACCAGCTTTGAAGACTGTCAGCTTCTCCAAAATGATTTAGATAGTTTCGAACAATATTGTTTAATCAATAAATTAGACTTAAATGTCAAAAAATGTTTTTTTATAACCTTTACTCGTAAAGTCAAAATTATTAAATTTAAATATTTTATCAAAAGACATGAGTTAGAACAGGTAGACTCAGTACGGGACCTAGGTGTCATTCACGACTCCAAGCTAACTTATGAAGGACATGTAGATCATATTGTCAAAAAAGCTTACAGGACCATGGGCTTCGTCTTGAGAGCCAGCTCTCAGTTTTCGAACTTGAAAGTACTTAAAATTCTTTATTGCTCTTTGGTGCGCAGCGTTCTTGAGTATTGTTCCCAAGTGTGGAATCCTCTCTACAATATTTATATAGATAGAATTGAATCCATTCAACGTAGGTTCCTGAAACACTTGCAATATAAGTCTAAAACATATGACCCCAATTATGAGGCGAGATGTCGAAGACACCATATCTTACCATTGTACCAAAGAAGAAAGTTTTCGGATATTGCGTGCCTTGTTAAAATCGCGCAGAATCACATTGACTCACCGGATTTACTATCTCAAGTTAAACTTAAAGTCCCAAATAGAATGACGAGACGTAAAGCATGTGTGGACGTGCCTCAGAGTTCTTCAAACTACAGGCAGAATTCATTTTTTGTGAGGTCCGCTAGAGAATTTAATAAACTTGTTGACTTTCCTGAACTGGATTTGTTTAATTCAAAGCCACGCGTTTTCAACAGAACATCAACGAAATCATGGTTTGGTTCTCTGACTTCAACATAATTTAGTTATTGAATATACTTACTCTAAATTTCCCTTTTTCAAATTTTCAAATTTTGCTTAATATTAGGTTATTTACATTACCTGTTATATCACTAAAGATTGATAACAAGCTTTCTAGATGTTTAAATGCGGAAACATGTAAATGGTATTCAGTTGTTTATATCTGTTTCTACTCTGTATGAATACACTGTATGTTTTCCTAATAAAATAAAATAAAATAAAATAAAATAAAATAAAATAATTTGTCCAGCATGAGTTATTTTAGTGTACCCTTCGGTCCCAAAGTTTTTGTCCTAAACGATAGTCCATTTTTGTTTCTAATGCTTTTGTTTCATAACAGGACACAGTGTTGGTGAACTTGGATGTGCTTACGCCGACGGTTGCTTTACGGCTGAGGAGATGATTCTCTCAGCTTACAGTCGCGGTCTTGTGTCTTTACAGACACCGTTCATCCTTGGTTCCATGGCTGCTGTTGGGCTTGGTTATAAAGCGGTGAGTGTTTTAATAATCATATTATTAAAGTTAACATAATTTTTGAGAACTTATATGCAATTTTGATTAATATCTAATTCTTTTATTTTCTCTTACAATTATATAAATTCAACTCGTAAGATTACTTTTATATTAGCTAGCTGCTATGGCTAGCTCCAACTCTATCCTAAAAAAAACCCATAGCCGGCAGATACGACACTCCGTTATAAGGGAATGTTGTTCTGAATATATTCGGAATTCTGTCTGTCTGTCTGTCCGTCCGTATGTCACAGCTACTTTTTTCCGAAACTATAAGAACTATGCTGTTGAAACTTGGTAATTAGATGTATTCTGTGAACCGCTTTACAATTTTTATTCAAAAATAGAAAAAAAAACAATAAAATCTGGGGGTCCCCATACTTGAAACTGAAACTAAAATATTTTTTTCCATCAAACCCATACGTGTGGGGTATCGATGGATAGGTCTTCAAAAATGATATTGAGGTTTCTAATTTTTTTTTTTCTAAACTGAATAGATTGCGCGAGAGACACTTCCAAAGTGGTAAAATGTGTGTCCCCCCTCCTGTAACTTCTAAAATAAGAGAATGATAAAACTAAAAAAAATATATGATGTACATTACTATGTAAACTACCACCGAAAATTGATTTGAACGAGATCTAGTAAGTAGTTTTTTTTAATACGTTAAAAATCGTAAACCGCAATATACCAAGTACGGAACCCTTCGTGCGCGAGTCCGACTCGCACTTGGCCGGTTTTTAAACTATTATGTTTTCGTCTAGTGTCTTAACCATGTTACTATTGTCAGTTTTATTCATTACTTGCGATCTTTTCAATGGTGTTTCTTTATATTCAAAGGCAAAGACAAAGATATTTTATTTCAACTAGGCCACCAAGCGGCACTTTTGAATGTTACATTAAAATTAAAATTTACAAGAAATAAAAATTGATTCTACCGTGGAAAGTAGCTTGTTATGGCGAAGAATGCACAATAAACTTAAGTATGGAGTTTATTGTGCATTCTCTTTTAAAAATAAAGAAGTTTTTTACAATATTTAGGTACGTAACTACGTACATTAATAAATTCATTTATGTGAAGACAATACACCCAGAATCACTACACACTATACTACGTACAGGTATAAAGTTTCAAAAGTAGTTAAAACATTAACATCCGAAGCTGTTAAGTTATGACCAATCCCAACTGACGGCGCCCGTTCAAGAACATGACGCATGAATCGGCACCACCCAGCTCAACCATCATGAAGGGAACCGAATGATCCAACACACGCGCCACCATCAGTGAGACATTTGAGAGAGCATGACACACTCAACTGCCAGGGCACACACAAGTCAAAGAACGACACAAATGTGCAGCATATGGTAGATTTATAATTGGGTACATAGTACTCACACACGTGCTGTGCAGTTATATAATACTAAAAGAAATTGATATAGACTTCAGCAGGTCCAACAATACTTCAAAACAATAATGTTCTGCATATCACTTGTTTTTGCGCCCTAGTGGTTGTGGAGCAGGACCAGCATTTAGTCAAGCATTTTTATCAGTGATGTAATCTCCGAACTTATAATATGCCTGCCTGCATAGTGTGCGTTTTATACAAGTTTTAAAGGAGAGAGCCCATTTTGTAAGGGAACTGAAAAAATTGTTGTATCTTGATGAATTTGATTGTATATTGTAGAAAAAACACGTTATATTCATAATTAGAAATATTTTTCATTTATTTTGTGGGGTTCACGAGATATAACGATGTTTTTGTTGTTTGAATGAACCCTTATTACAATGCAATAAGGTGCATACAAATATCCAAGCGAAGGAACCTGATCTGTTGTTGTCTGTACATATAAATTAAAGGACACGGATGGAAAAAAAAAAAAAAATATAAATCTTTTTTTCGGATAATATTGAAATCGCAGACACGATACCTCATAAGGGGCCTGTGTATTGGCAACCTCCTTTCATCTTATTCAGTCCTAGAATGTAGGGAGGAATTTTATTGTTACATTTTGTACAGTACTCCATGAAAGATGAGGCTACTTTAGCCAGTCTGAAACCTAGTTGAACTAATTGGTCCCTATTTCTAGTAATGTAATTATGTCTGTCTCCGTTTCTACTAAAATGATGTAAATTCTTTCTCAAGTACATGATGTTTTCATAAATATATCGACAAGGAACCGTCATAGTGTTAATGTCCTTAAATAGTTCCCTCAGAGAATCACGCCGGCGAAGATTATACATCGCTCTTATGGCTCGTTTTTGCCTGTGCGATAAGACCGCCCGTTCTGTATGTATTTTTTTATGGTGTACAATAAAGAATATAATAAATACATACAGATTGACTCAGTGTCTGCAGCCCTTCCCCATAGTAAGATACCGTAAGACATTATTCTATGAAAGTAACTAAAATAGACCAGCCTTGCGGTATCTACATCAGTAATTTGTCGAATTTCTCTAACAGCATAAGCTGCCGAACTTAGCCGCCCTGCAAGTGATTTTAATTTACTTCTTAGGTGAAAGCCCTCTGCCCGCCAGAAATCGAAGTGGCCTGCCACAACAGTTCTGAATCCTCTACCATATCAGGCCCAGCTGATGTGATGAAGACATTTGTAGGTGAACTGACAGGTTGTGGTATCTTCGCAAGGGAGGTTCCTTGCTCCAATATTCCGTACCATTCGAGATATATCCGTGATGCTGGTAAGACAACAATGATTAATTGAAAATCTTAACGCTAGTTCAGAAGCAGCTAATTTTATGTTAAGAAATAGCGACTTTATTCAAACCCTCATTAAATATAAAATTGGAAGAACTCAAATAGAATTTTAAACTTTACGTGAATGTCTAGGTCCTAGCCTTCTAAAATATTTGCGCGAAGTCATCAAAAACCCGAAGGAACGCAGCAAGAAGTGGGTGTCTACATCCGTACCACAGGACCAGTGGAATGAAGCTGCTGCTCAATATTCGTCGGCTGAGTACCATACCAACAACTTATTGGTAAGTACATAAATTCAAGAAATTGTATTGATTGTAGTTTTTAGTTTTGAAATGAGAGTCATAAGTTCATGTTACAAAAGCAGATTTCATAGTTTTAGTATTCTACCTACCTAATTTTTTAATTTTGTAACGTACAACGGATGGTAATTTAGTTGCTTGTATATATTCTAAGAAATACATCATGCCGGGATTGTGTTTACAAAAATGAAAAGTTATTTGGTTTTAATTTCTTTATCAGAATTCTGTCCTGTTCGAAGAAACATCCAAGCTTATACCATCAAACGCTATAGTCATAGAAGTAGCTCCTCACGGTCTGCTACAAGCCATCCTGAAGCGTTCGCTATCAGAATGTACTCATATACCACTCACCAGACGTGGTCACGCCGATCCTGTAAAATTCTTACTGGAAGCTGTTGGAAAGTAAGTAACTGAACGATTTGTAGATATATGCCATTATTCTACAATATCTTTTTTCTTTGTATACATTCGAGGTTTCAATTCAAAGAAGTATAGTAGTAACCCAACTGTAAATTTCCTTTGAATGAATATTTAAGGTGTAAATAACTGTCTTTTTTTTCAGATTGTACTTATCAGGCCTCACGCCTAAGGTAAAAGTGCTGTACCCAAGAGTAGAATATCCTGTAGCTACAGAAACTCCACTGCTATCACATTTAGTCGAATGGGAACACAGCGAGAAATGGTAAATATAATTTACCAGCTTCTGCCAGCGGCTTCACCCGAGTGAATGTCGAAAATTAAAGAAATAATATATATAAATATATTGTATATAAAAGTATCCTATGTGCTATTCCATGCTATAATCTGTCTCTATGCCAAATTTCATCCAGATCCATCAAGCCGTTTGAGCATGAAGAAGAAACAAACATCAAACTCGCACACACACACACTCCCTTTCGCCTTTATAATATTAGTGTGATACACACATTTAAACAAAATCTTGGTAGTTTTGTATTAATAAATTTGAGTAAAATAATTAATAAGCACGCAGCGTAAAAATGAATTTACAAATCTTTTATAAAAATTTTAGGCTTCAAGCGAAATATAATACAAAAGACAGAATTACCACATCTGGCAGAGATTTCGTCCTCTCTATCCATGACGATGACTACCAATGTTTTGAAAATTATAAAAGAGACGGTAAGTAAAATCACATAATTGGATTAGAAAACAATCAGGTTGAAAACATAAATAATATACTCTTTAAGGTTACTAGGTTTATTCTACAAACGTTTAGACAGAAGCGTGAATGAAAATGAATAATAATAATAAATATAAACAACTAACAGCAGAAGAAGCCATTTTTAATGGAAAAAATGCATAAATAATATTATTAATATTATTATTCATACTTATTACAAAATTTCAGATGTGTACGTTTTCCCCGAAGCTGCATTGTTGACTGCTGTTTGGGAGACTCTTGCAATGTTTAAAGGAGTAGACTACAGGACCATGCCAGTTAAATTTATTAATGCCCACTTCTATGAAGAAGTTGAAATTAAAACTGATGCCCCTCTTAAGCTTGGTATCATGATTAATAAGGGAAATAACTATTTTGAGGTAAGCGACATTGAATTTTCAAACTTTTATTAACTGTTGAAGACAAAAAAGAAAAAGAATGAAATGACAGGGTCTTGTCATTAAAAACTTTTAAATTGCAGGTAAATTACAACCTAACAACAGTAGCTACAGGCTTCATTTATGCAATCAAAACTAAATATTTAGATAAGCGTCAATTGGTAAAATCAGCGGATAAAACCAATGTTCTCCTGAGCACCCAAGACATATATAAAATTTTACGTATGAAAGGTTATTCCTACGAGTAAGTATAGATACAATTATAAGTCCAAAATAAACATGATGATCGTAGTAAAATGCCATCAGAACCAATATATATTTATATTTTCAGTGGTAAATTCCAATCGATACATTCAATTACTTCTGACTACACAACAGCAAATATCAAGCAGACAGAAGAATGGATTCCACTCCTTGACTCACTTCTGCAATTCACTCTGCTCAAAAGAGAATACGCAGGATTATCAAAATTGAAACACATAAACAAAATAATTATCAATACTGAAAATCATTTAATAACTGATCGGAAAGATGTGGATGGTGTAACATGTGTGACTGCTGAGTACTTTGATGTGCATGATATTACAAGGTAATTTAAGCTAGCAAAAATTAATTAACTTTTAATAAACTCTTCGAATATATATGTGCTGGATTTTATAGAAGATAGGCAATCATTTGATAAGAAATTATTTTTTGCAGGTGTGGTGGCGTAGAAATCAGTACGGTTACTTATTCTGATATGCTAATCGTCGAAACAGATTCTGATATTTTACAAAATCGCTGCTTTGTCCCACACTTCCATCAAAGCAAAATTGATGTGAGTGAACCCAAATAGATTTCAACGTTAAATATTTAAGCTTACTGCCATTTTGATTTCTGTGAAAACCGTGTTTGTTTTTTGTAGCTTAAATCAGCACTTCATGTGAACATGCAAATTGTGGCTGATAACACTACGCACAGTCAAATAAAAGTAACGAAACTATTTTCAACGGATTATCCAAACGTATCAAACGTCTTGAAAGAAGTTACTGACGAAATTCCATACAAAGATTTTATACTAAAAGAAGTTACTGACGAAATTCCATACAAAGGTTTTATACTAAATGGATCCACTAAGGATATTGTGGAGACATCTACCGTTTTTGTAGTCGACAATTTGTTGGAAGATGCATTCGTGAGTGTAAATTATGATGATCTCTATTTTGTCGAAACTTTAGAGCTACTATTTTCATTAAATGATTGTTAAATTTTGTTCTTACAGAAAATGGAAACTATGTCACGAGTCTTAACAAAATCTACATTCATTTTAGCACTAGAAAAAGACACGGCAAGAATATTACCAAAATACAAATTATTTAACATAATAACAGCTATGAATGTCAAAAATCATACGTTGGTTTTAGTCAATATAGTCGAATCTAGTGACAATGAGAATATTACGTATATGCCCATCGCTAATGATAATAAATTTACTTGGATCCCACGACTGCTGTTGGAGCTAGAAAAACCCCGAAAACTTATGTTGGTTTCGGAAAGGCAACCATCCTCTGGCCTCTTAGGTAAATATTTAATTAACACACCAAAATAAACTGGTTTTATAATGGGTAATGTACTGTAATGAATACTTAATGGTAACTTATCAACAGGTATGGTGAAGAAACTAAGAGAAAAATATGGTAATACGATTGGTCTGGTAATAGTCGATGATCATCACGTCGAAACCTTCAATACGGAATCAGAAATATTTAAAAATCAGCTTCAAAAGAAACTATCTATTAATGTTTTAAAAAAGGTATGAAATAAACTCGTATAACTGGATAGCCAAGATAAATTGCGACTCATTTGCGTTTCAAAATATTAAATTTGTAATAAAGTTTAAAAATAAATGTGTTTTTAGGGACACTGGGGTGGCTATTACAACGTACCAAATGCCACAGACACAAAGATAAGAAATATCACATTAACCATTACATCGCCTGGCGAGCTGGATAGTTTGAAATGGGTTGAACAACCTGAAATGCTAGCAAGAAATACTATGGTGCAGGTAATAAACTTAAATACTTTGAGATATAATAAATTATGAGTTTGAATAAACTGCATCTGCAGCAGTTTTTCATGATTTCGTTAAGTTGATCCAAAGTTTTTCTGGTAGATGTCAATGTCATCGTTAAGATTGTTACTACACCCATACAATAAGAAATATTGAACAAGCGTCGTGTTATAGTGTTGATACAAAGTATATTTTATCTATTTATCTTAATATGATGGCTAATTTGATGAAAATAATAAAACAAATATAATTTTTTTCTGGTTAGGTCTGTTATGTTGGACTTTCAAGTGAAGATGGCCATAATGCAGCTGGTACGGCTCTAACACCTAGCAAGGGTTTTGGGAGAGAATTCAGTGGTATTAATATCAAGTAAGTAATTATTATTCCTTGTTTCGGGAAGTAGTGTTTTTACTGCTTTAACTAAATCATAATTAGTCCTGATACTACGTTTCTTTCAGTGGTCAAAGAGTTATGGGATTACTTCCCGAGGGAGCATTGGGCAGCATTGTGGAAGCAGATCCAGCGTTGTTATGGCCTGTACCAAAACACTGGAGCTTGAAAGATGCAGCCACTGTGCCCTTGGCTTATGTGAAAGCGTATTATTGCCTGGTAAGAATTTTGCTTCTATAGTGGCATCCATGCCGCAACATACGAACTAAATCATAAAATCCTATATCATGCAAGCAATGTTTTTGTCGTGATTCAAAAATAAACAACAATTAGCTACCAATCGTCGGGCATTGCTCGAACCAGACGCAACACCCGTCTGTTCGGAGGATCCTCCCTGAACTTTGGACCCTGTTCTGTATACCTCCATATTCTCAAAATTATGAAAAACCAAAACAAGGAGCTAAAATCATATGCAATGCTCCGTGGTTTACCAAAATATGTGAGATACATGAATACTCAAAAATTAACACCATAAAAGAAGAGATTAAGCACAGAAAAACACTATTTAAGTTATGCATATAAAACCACGTCAACAGTCAGGCTTCTGTACTGATCAACCCGCTGGAACACCGTCGTCTGCACACATGGGACATGCTCTGATATAATCGACTAACTATTACAGGGTTGGCTCTGACTAGCGAACCACACTCGAAGCGCCTATATGCACAGAACGCATCTGCTACTGGCTTGAGAAGCCGATCACATGACGAAAAATAAAAGAAAAAGTATATATATATATAAGAAATAAGTAACATGAATTTTTTGACAAAAACAGTAACCCATACTGCACAGAAATAGTGTAGATACCTTTAAAAAACAGTGAAGGTAGTTTGCAATCCGGTCCGTTCTTTCAGACATCATCATTTATAATCATTCAAACAAAGGTTCAGCTTCACTTTTATAACATTTTTTTTTTTTTCGTTTTAACTTGTTTTATCATCTTCTCACCCTAGTCCCATGTTACTTATGGCGCAACATCGTATCTTTGTCCTGTCAATCATCACGCTAATATTAAATAACTATTCTTCCATATCCCTCCTGCCAGTCTACTAGACTTAACTGTCCACTTGGTTAATTTTGTGTACGATATTTTATTTGCTTGATTTTAATAACTTTTTCTTTTATTTTGGTCCGCTATGAAAGCCTCATGCAGGACCACAAGCATATTTAGTAGACGTCTGTAAATAGGACATGAAAAATAAACATGACTTTGGAATGTCATTCTTAGTAGAAGATAAAATTTAGAAATCCTTCAGAGTTTCCAGTATATTTAAACCAGAATACGAAAAATTACCTATAATGCTAAATATTAACTTTTTTGTTTCAAACATGTTTTCTCTTTGTATAAATATACCACAAAATTTTATCATACTGCAGATTTTCTTATTGGAAGCGGAATTGTACTGTAAACATTCTGTATTTATAAATGGGGCAGCAGAACCTTTTGGCCAAGCAATCCTTTCTTTGGTTCTTTCGTTGGGATACTCAACATATGCATCCGTTGAAGGCAAGGAGGAGAAAAAGTTACTGCTTAAAATGTTCCCACAGTTAGATGGTAAGAGACAGTTTTATATTCATTTCTGGAACATCAACTTGGTTTTTATTAAAAATAAAATAAAACTTCTATTTCACAGAGAAAAACATTGTTTGTTCCTGTATCGACTCCCATAGTACTGTCTTGATGAACACAAAGGCAAGAGGCTGCACTATTGTCATTAATTGTGCCAGTGGAGTTTTGCGTCGAGTAAGTTTTTTTTTTTTTTCGTACAAGTATCTTTTGACAATAAGTTACTAATTAATAAAACCATACTGAATCCCGTATGTACCTATGGATTCGAACTCTGGGGAACAGCTAAAAATCCAATATAGAGATCTTGCAAAGATTCCAAAACAAGGTGCTAAAAACCATATACAATGCTCCATTGTTTACCAAAATATGTGAACTACATGAATGCTTGAAAATAAACACCACAAAAGAAGAGATTGAGCACAGAACAACACTATATAAATTGCGAATATAAAACCACTCAACAGTCTTACTGACCAAACCCATTAGAACACCGTCGTCTGCACATTATGACACATGCTCTGTTATAATCGAGTAACTAAATAGAAGAGGGTCGGCTCTTACTAGAGGACCGCACTCGAAGCACCAAAATGGCTTGAGAAGCTGATCGCATGACAAAGAATAAAATATTTAATAGTAGATTATGCACCGAGGGGCTTAAGTTGTGTCTTATGTCACGGGCGTCATATTGAATCTCGAGCGCAATGAAGGATTCGGGTACAAGAATCCTGAATGCAGCGAGGGATTCAAGCTAGCCCAAGGCAAAGACACCTTTAGCCCAGAGGAGGATACTCTACTTTTTACACCTACTGTGAGAAAATAATAGCTATGGTACGAAAAACAAAGTATTTATTAAATAAACAAACAGTAAGAATAACATATTTAGAACTAGTTAGTTATATGCACTTACTTAATTGAAGTTAATGGTAACATTTAAAAATGGTTCGTAGTTATCTAATTATTCTTACAATATTATGTCTTCGAAAACATGGCAACGATATGAAGAAGCAGTCGTTATGATTTTGTAGGAAATCGAGAATATCATCCACGTGTAATCGAGAATAGCTTTCCTCTTTCTGGCACCAAAGGGTGTTTGTTAGTACTATACCAGGCCCCTCAGAAAGTATTGCGAAAAAAAGTTTTTATATATGGGAGACTGGCCAGTTATAATGTTTTTCGAAAATATGATTATTTATAAGTAAAAATAAGTAAGTTCCAATTTCAAAATTTCCCTCCACATTTTTTGCGAGTTAATTCAAAGTATTGTGTCTCACTGAAATATGGATCTGCGCCGGGAACATTTTAGAGCTATGATTTTATACGATTTCAAGTGTCGCCTGAAACCGGATGAATCGTACGATAGACTTCAAATGGCATTCATGGATGAAGGCCCTTCCAAGGCAACCGTGTATCGTTGGTATAACGAATTCAAGCGCGGTCGACCAACTTTGGGGGATGACGAAAGAAGCGGTCGCCCTTTGACGGCTGTTACCGAAGAAAACGTGCTAGCAGTGAAAAATTTAATCCAAGACAATAGGCGAATTACATATCAGGAGATTCAACACATATTGAAGATTGGATCGGGAAGCGTTCACGAGATTCTACACAGCCATCTTCGCGTGAGGAGGATAGTATCACGCTGGGTGCCGCACAACCTCACCGATGCTCAGAAGCAGGCCCGGGTGGAATGGTGCCGTGATATGCTTAACAAATTTGAAGCAGGCTCGTCTCGGCGTGTTTACGACATCGTTACAGGTGATGAGTCCTGGATTTATCAATACGACCCAGAAACCAAGCGCCAGTCGACTGTTTGGGTGTTTCAAAATGAGCCAACGCCTACCAAAGTGAAGCGATCTAGAAGCGGGGGTAAGATTTTGATCGCTAGCTTTTTTAATTTGACTGGCCACTTGGTATCAATTCCCTTACGGGATCAAAGAAGCATTAATGCCGAATGGTATACTACCAAATGTTTACCAGAAGTTTTCTCTGTTATAAGCAACAAGCGACCAAACACAGGGCTCCGCGGGCTACTGCTCCACCACGACAATGCACCTGCGCACACCGCACTCAAAACGAGGGACTTCCTGGACAGCACGCCAGTCAAACTCCTGGGTCACCCTCCTTACAGCCCTGATCTAGCACCGTGTGACTTCTTTTTATTCCCAAAAATAAAAAATCAGCTCAAAGGGATACAATTTTCGTCGCCGGAAGATGCGCTGGCTGCGTTCGAGCAGGCTGTAAACGAGGTGTCTGCGGCGGACTGGAAAAAGTGTTTTGAAAACTGGTTTAGGCGCATGAATCTTTGTATAGAGGCTGGTGGAAAGTACTTTGAAAAGATTTAATAAAAATATATGTACGTATAGAACAATTTTTTTTAGTTTCGCAAAACTTTCTGAGTGTCCCACGTATTGCCAATTTAGCTGAGCATGTAAGATTGCAAATTGAAATCACATTTTTGACCAGCGGGTCATAATGAAATCCAGTACAACATTATTGACCGGATGTTCCCCCGGCCACTAATGACTCACTTTAGGTTAAGGTTGCTTGACATATAATTTGACATTTTCGAGCAGGTGGTGTGAAAAAAGTTTTTTTTTTATAGGAAATAAGTAACATGATTTTTTTGTCATAAAAAGTAACCCATACTGCACAGAAATAGTGTAGGTACCTTAAAAATGTGAAAGTATTTTGTAATACGGTCAGTTCTTTCAGATATCATCATTTACAATCTTTCAAACAAAGGTTCAGCTTCACTTTTTATAACATAATTATTTTTTCGTACCACTTGCTCAAAAAAGTGACATTCTATGCCACAAAAAGCGAACATAACAATAGTCATTTTTAATCTGTTAAAAACAGGGAAAGAAAATTGTACTGAATTTCATTCATCCTCTAGGGGGAGAATGTGATTTAAATTTGGAATACTTACCGAAATTTATACTGAACTACATCTGTGTTTACACCATTGAGTTTGTATATAAAGCATTATACATCTTTTTGAAAAAGGAATACGCATTTATTATTCAGTTATGATTATTAAATAAAATTACGAAAACCGACGAGGCCGTATGAGCTTGATGCCTTTGCTTTTCCGACAAAAAAATATTAGTCTAGGAATTTTCCGCGTTTTTGTTTTCTTCAAATACATAAACGGTAAGTATATTTCACTTTTTATTGTCATTATTTTTAATAAATGCTTAACTCATATTATTATTGTGTTAATTTTTTCGCAAATGGTACGAAAAGTAGAGTATTTTCCTCGGTGATAAAGCTGTCTTAGTCTTGGGTGAACTTAAATCCCTCGCTACACTCAGGACTCGTCTTAAATCCCTCGCTTCGCTCGTGGTTTAAGTTTTTAACACCCTCGCTACGCTCGGGAGCAAACCTCAAGTCCTTCGTTACGCTCGCGATTTTAATCGTCACCCGCGACAGAAGACACTGCTTTATCCCCTTGGTTAATAATCTACTATTCTTGTTTGAACATGTGTTATCATCATCCTACCCTTGTCCCATGTTAGTCTACTAGATTTAACTGTCCACTTGTTTAATTTTGCATACGATATTTTATTTGTTTTATTTTTAATAATTATTTATTTTATTTTAGTCCGCTATGAAAGCCGCAGGATCACATGCATATTTCGTAGACGTCTGTGAAGACGACATGAAAAATAACTATGACATTGGAATGTCATTCTTAGTACAAGGGAAAAGTTACAAATCCTTTAGAGTATCCAGTATATTTAAACCAGAATACGAAAAAGAAAAAACGGTAAGAAAAATACTGCAACTGTACTTTAGTAATTTTAAAACAGACATCATTCTGTCTCCGCTATCTTCAATTGGTTGAAAAAATTTGGTTGGAAACCAGTCTTACCGAATGCAGCCGAGTACCAGTATTTTATATGTCTTGGTATAACTCCTTGGCTAGACTGGAATCAGATTTCCTGGCTTCTGACTTCTGACTATCCATAACTACTGTCAAAGATATATAAATGATAGACGGGATCAACAGCTGTGCTTGCCATGTAAATATGATCTATGAGTCGGCCTCGGGAAATGTGGCTTAACCTAGAAGACCGAACAGTGCGGCAGTTATTATCTGCTTAGACAATACACAATGTATTACAAGTAGAATTATGGTTAAAATACGCTTCTTATCAGTAATCGAATTTAGTGTTATGCTGCTAGTGGGCATCAACAATTCTAGCTTTCTGTAGATCTGAATTACTTGACTGAAAACTAACTAGAAAATAAATATTTTTGTTGAAGAAAATGCAATATTTGGTAGCTGAAGGCATTGCAAAGGGCATTGTTAAACCTTTGAACCGACTTGTATACTCTCCAATGGAGGTCACCAAGGCTTTCAGAGTCTTATCATTAAAGAGATTCAACGGCAAGGTCTTGATAAGAATGAAAGATCCTCAAGTTTCAAACGAAGTGTTGAATGTAACTCCAAGGTAATGATATAAATATTTAAAAATAGTATGTTTATGTTTATTGATAAAAATTTAATGGAAAAGAAATATTGCTCAAATGACCCACATAAGGTCAGAGTATTACTAACATTTTTTTGGGCTGTGATATCTTCCCATGACTTCTCCCGCTCTGCTTGAAGTTTTTAGTTTTGGCTAGGGGCGTGAGGGTGTATCTGCGTCTCACGCGTTTTACCTCCTCCTTCGCGAGCAATACTGCTTCGCAGAAGGAGGTGAAAGCTTTCCATGCCCTCTTGCCCCGAGAGTGATATTTCCAGTGGAGTTAATATTCTCTAAAAACATTTTCTCCTTTTAGACTAAACTATTCATCTGAAGGGACCTACATCATTGTATGCGATGAAAGTGAGCTTGGAATCGAAGTAGCTGACAGATTAGTTCAGCGAGGTGCCAGAAACCTGGTTCTACACCTGAAATCTAACTCTTTGGCTGGATATTGCTATACTAAGTTGGCGTAAGATATTTATTTTCCTTTATAATTTTATGTTTCTCTCATTGAAATACAAACTTTAAAGGTTAAACAAATGTATGTATCTTCTGTAAGAAATATGAGACTGGCCGCTAACAGTTGTCAACCAGATTTTAAAAGTTACCATATTTTAATTCTTACAATTTACAAATAAATCAAGATCGCAACAGACAACCATTCTTTATGGAGCGTCATAGTAACCTTTCATGGACCCCTGTTTGATTTAAATTTAAAATTATTTTATTCCTTAGATCCTGGAAGAAACTCATCGTATCAGTAAAGATGTCTTCTGAAAACTTATCAACGGATGAAGAATGTGTCAATTTACTGAAAGAAGGAACAAAAATGGCTCCTGTTCAAGGAATTTTCGTTATACCGAACTACAACACTGAAACCAAAGAAGTAACTTTGGAAGCCAATAGTATGCTACAGAAAATTAATAACACCGTTCGTATAGTTGCGAACTTAGATGTGTCTTCGAGAAACCTTTGTAGTAATTTGAAGTGAGTATTATTTTTACAAATCAAATTATTCTCATTCTTTTGTCTGATTTTGAAACAGTTGACTAAATGGCACTTTGATATTAATTCGTTGATTTTTGGTGCTAATGGACCTTACAATCTCTTACAGTTTTATGCTTGACAATTTTGTGTGATAATAATCATCATCATCATAATCAGCCTTTTTAATGTTCCCACTGCGGGACACAGGCCTTCTCTCTGTAAGAGGGAATGGGTCGTAATCCACTACACGGGCCCAATTTGGGTTGGTGGATGTCACATATATTCAGTCATAGGACATGCCGTTTTCCTCATTATGTTTTCCTTCACTCTTTTGAGAGCAGTGGTGGTGAAATAATTTACACAAAGTAAAGCGCCTGCCTTGTTTTTTTTTTTTTTCTTAACACTAATCCCCACCAACGAAATTGGCGCCTATTGAGTGCAAACACTTCCATTCCGATCAATCTATTCTGCCTCTCGTACTTTCATTCTTCATACTAATTCTTTCTTACATACATCTCTTACATTCTGTGGGTAGGATTACTCCCACTTTTATTAATCTAGTCTACGGCCAAAAATTTATTTCTTATAAAAATAGGAAAAATACAGTAACACAATTTAATGAAAACTATAAAAATACAATGTGTTAATATTACAGATTGAGCAAAAAGTGCTATTATATCAAATTGAGCAAAAGATGCTATTTATCACAGGTTGATCAAAAGGTGCTGTTTATCACATAATACAGTGAGCGATTTATCACATAAAAATCTGACATCATATTAAGATTAGGTATTAGGGATAAAAACACAAGCACAAAATTATCACAGAATTTTTACACAATATAAACATAGGTACTAACATGAAGTACTGCCGGTTACACGTGCCTGTGCTGCATTCCGTGCTTGCATTTAAATATCACACAAAATACTAATGAAGCACGGTGCGCTTCAGGTTTTGTTCCGACGTATAACCGCAGTGGCTACTCTAGTGCAGTACTCCAAAAACTTCTCCCTAGTTTTCTTGTCCATGAGCCAATGCAGATTCTCACTCGTAATTTGCCTGTCCAGCACACTTTCAAGTTGGTAGCGCTCCCTGATAAATAACGGGCATTCTACAAGTATGTGCTGGACAGTCTCTGCCACGCCTGGATCGCAGACGCACGATGGGCTCTCCTTACACTTGAAGCGAAACAAGTATTCAGAGAACCCACCGTGCCCCGTCAAAACCTGCGTGAGGACGCCTTCAGGCCGGACCTGTTGTACAGTACGGAAAGCCAATATTGCGTCCGGAAGAAACATTTTCGTCACGGAAGCAGTCTCGCCCGACACATATCGCCGATTCCATTCATCAAGCGATTCCAAACGGATCTGTCGCTTGATGAATGAAACCGGACACTGATCATAGTCCGGCTTCCTCCGTAACGACAATACTGCTTTCTTGGCCAGCTCGTCCGCTCGCTCATTCCCCGGCAGGCCCGCGTGGGCCTTGATCCAGAACAAAGTAACAACTTTGCTCTGACCCAGGGCGTAAGCCAGGTTGGCGCGTGCGCGGACTGCCAGGGGATGGAGAGAGCCATGGTTTGCAAGCGTCTGCAATGCTGCCATTGAGTCGCTGTACACACCATAGCTCGCCTCTTGCCGCGCGAGGATTACTTCTGTCGCTCTACAAATGGCCAGGAGTTCCGCCTGGTAGACTGTGCAGTACGCGGCAAGGCTAAGCTTGAGGTTCCGTACTTCACCTTCACTATCCCAGATGGATAATGCGGCTCCTACCTTCCCCTCAATCTTGCTGCCGTCGGTAAAGATTCGCACCGCCTGCACATTGTTACTATCTAGTAACTCTTGGTCAGCCATGCACATGAACTCCAGGGGCATTTGCATAGCTGGATGAGGGGCTTCCGCAAACCTTACCGCTCTCTTGATCTCCCTGTCTCCTGGCACAAACCGGGATGACCCTCTCCTCGCTTCATACAGGGCGGCTGCCTCTTGTATGCGCAGGCCTAGAGGTAGTATCCCACGCCTGCCTTGGTTTGAACCCACGACCTACAACTTATAAGTCGCGGCCGATACCACTTGGCAACCACTGTACTCACTGCATCATAATATTTTTTTAATAATAATATTTTTTATTTGCAGAAAACGAATTACACCAATTAAATGATCGTGTCTGTCATAGATATTCAAATTGTCATCATTTATCTATATATTCCTTTAGATACCTCTGTATTTTTACTTCAATTGATTTATTTTGTGCCCTTGCTTCAGAGTTCAGCTTAAAGAATACCGGTCGCAAACTATTAAGAAAAAAAACTACCATAACTGAATTTATGTGAAACAAAACACTACCCACTAAGGTTATTACGTACCATTGAACAAAATTATAAATAGTTTCTGAGCACTTAGATAGAAAGCTAGAAATCCAATTTAGAAAAGTAATAAAAAGACAAGAACCGCAAAATAATACAAATGTATTAAGATAGACTAGCAGTAGACGTAAGAACGCGATATTTAAATTTTTTAAAGTTTACTTTTTTATAAGCATGTTCTTCTTTCTGCTTCTTTACCCAATGTATTTGTTTGATATGACATTGTTATATTACATACTGTTTTACTGGACCTTCTCAACTTATTTTACGGTTGTGTGTTATTGTACACAATAAAACAAGCATAAAGAAACTATTGTTTTATATAATTCACAAAGAACGGTGAGCGGGTACAAACTGAAGATTATAAAAGGGGCTCAATTGGGCGTGTATCGCCAAATCTGAAACATTCAGCAATAGCAAAAAATACCGAAAGGAGTCTCAGACCCGATTTTGATCAAAACCTAAACTGCATCATTGCATTTTTGAAAAATCAATATTCATATCTAATATCCAAAAAAAAAAAATCCAACCCACTTGAAAAATTCACCATATATACTAATAGCTTAAGAATATAAGCGTAGCATTAATCATCGCATAAAAAAAAAACAGTTATTCACAAAAGTATCTTTCAACAGGCATTTCGTAGTCTTGAACTATTCTTCAAAAACTGCCAGCGATGAGTATGCGGTTTCTGTGATTGAGAAAATATGTGAGGCGCGCAATGAAGCATGCTTCCCAGCCCTCGCCTTCCGCATCCACTCGATCAATGAGGTATGAAAAGTCCTGACTGACTCATCCACGACCAGCCCAAATCCTTGGAGCTGCAAAGCTGAAATTTTGCACAGAGGTTCCCTTTATAATGTAGACTAGGATTATTCAAATTCAAACCCGAAATAAAAGTTTGTTACAAACTCTGTCATTTTTAATTTAAAATCAATGAAATATGGCCTTTAGCCTCTAAATAAAAAATAAAGAGGATAAACTTTGTAAGAAAAATAAATTACATGTAATTTTTATAATTTAATTAAATAATAAAATTGAGCAAATTTTGTAGTCTACGCGAACAAAGACGCGGGCAGACAGCTATGTTTGGTTAATAATTAGCAATATCCCGCCAGAACTGCAAAAAGCGAAACAGCCAAAATCGTGTATTTCACGCAGACGAAGCTGCGGGCAGAAATTAGTTCATAAATGATGCTTACCTTAATATCCGCAATACCTTCTTTCACAATTAGCGAACTTTCTGATGATTCTATGCGATGACAATCTAAGAAGTCCGATGACGTTTCTTATTTTACACGCCGCGATAACTTTTTACGTAAGAAATTTAAAAATCTAATTCATAATTCTAATTGATGACTACGTTATCAATAATATTACACTATAACAACAAGTATTATTCGTAAGCATCAAATTAATATATTATATATTATTAAGCCGTATGTATGCCCCAATGGCCTTGAGCATCCGGGCGAAGCCAAACTCACACATCCACGTGACTCACGCACACATAAAATTGCTTATCGTATGTGGACAGTGATCAAATAATATGCGTAGACGCAGAGAGGCTCAGCTCGTTGGCATTTTGCCATACGATTCCGTTTGTTAATAATACGTGGAGAAGAACGGACTAGCGACTCCGCCCTCGTAGAGAACCAGAATATATACATTAGAACTTACTTTGTAAGACTTTCGTTGAAAAATATTGATTGGTTTAGTTAAACAGTGTAACATCGAAAGAACCTCTAACGATCAATTAGTCTGCGTAAAAATATTTAAAAAAATCATACCATTCAGTTGAAGTATACCAAATAGCGAATAGAGTAGTGTATTGCTAAATATTTATTTAATGCAAAGTATAAGTCACTCGGAAAAATAATGTACATGAATCGATCAAAAATATATATTTTTACAAACCCTAACCAATTTTTACCAAACCTAGCCGTTACCAAGGAGTATGCTTTAGAAAGGAACCGTTTTACGGCACTAAAGCGTAGTAAGGGCCTTATGTATTATTACAGCTGTCAAAGCCGACTTCTTAGATTGTCATGACTGTAAGAGAATTTTCAAGTATATTTAAATGGACGCAATGCGATGCAATTCGTTCTATTGGCACTTGAATTTTTCTCAGAAAATGCGTGCGCAATATCGATAGAATTTTAATTGCATCACATCATCAGGAAGGAACAGATCCAACAGCTTCACGGTACGGGAAGCTCATTGAAACTTCATTATCATCTCGAGCATTATTTGCTTTTAAAATTGGTGTTGGCACTGGCTTACATTTCTCCATGCCAAACCTTTGCAATATGCGAGCGATGTACGCAAGCAAAATGTTGTTGACTGTCATCGATGTCACCATTGAACTTGACTAAAATATTTCTTACAGTTTACGTCAATAATATTCGTTTATTTATAGTAACTGGTTTTATTCGATCCCACAGTACTTATATCTACTTTAACATGTACTTATATCTACTTTAACATGGTAGCAGAGCGTGGTTTAATTGATTGAGTTACAAAAAAGTAGTGGATGCGCGAAAGTTTACCTCTTGGAAAGAGTTGTGAAAAATTCTTGCAAAAATCTGTACCCGGTCTAACGTCACCATGGATAAGGCGATTGCAGAGGCCTCAAAGGTACAAATAATGCACCTTGATGGAACGAACTTTAAGCATTGGAAGTATAGGATCGATACAGTGTGTAGAGCAATTCCCGGTGCTGAAGATATTTTGGAAGGGAAGATCTGTAGACCTGTTGAACCAGTAGATGTCAGAAATGAATCTGCAAAAATAAAATACGAATCGGATTTAAAAGAATTCCGGAAAATTGACTGTATTCTTTTGACTCTGATGACGTCAAACATGACGGATGAGATACTTGAACAAGTCATGCGGTACAAAAGCACTAAAGAAGTATGGGATGAGCTAGATCGCCTCTACAATGCAAGTAGCGAAGACAAAAGCTATGATCTCTGTTTAAAATTCTTTGATTATAAAAAGGATTCTGAACATGACATAAGAAAGCATATATCTGCGTTAAAAACATTTGGCATGAATTGAACAGCCAAATTGATGCGACTTTGCCCGAGATATTACTAATCTGTAAAATACTTGGAACTTTACCAAAAGATTATTTCGCTTTCAAGTCAAGTTGGCTCCTTATATCAAAAAAGGATCGGACAGTAGAGAACTTAACTTCGCAGCTTAGTGCATATGAAAAAGCGTTAAGTACTAAAGATGAGACAGAGAAAAATGAAGAAGTATTAATCGTGAAGACACAGAAGAAGAAAAAAGTTTTTAAATGCAATTATTGTGGAGAAGTTGGACACTTTGTACGAAAATGCCAAAAATGGATAAATGATGGACGTCCACGAAAGCCGTCAAATGACAGTAAAACCTCAAATGTTAACCTGACAGTGTTAGCTTGCGATGATGGAATGCCAATAGATACAAATTACTGGTACGTTGACAACGGAGCGACAAGCCATGTTACGAATTCAGGCGACTTCTTTGAAAGCTTCGAACACTTTAAGAGTTCACATACGGTAACTGCAGCGAATGGACAAACCATTGAAGCCATTGGAATGGGCAACATTCGAGCTGAAGCCAAGGTCAATGGAAACGTAGAACACGTACTATTGAAGGACGTTTGGTATGTTCCAAAAATCAAAAGAAACTTATTCTCAGTTCTTTCTGTGCACGATAACTCATCCATGAGTACGTTTGAGTCTACGCCTAAACAATGCATGGTGAAAGTAAATGGAAGCATTAGAGTAATTGGGACTAGAGCGATTAAAGGTGGACTATTTAAGCTAGAGCTTACCTGCGTTGCGCCCAAAAATCGAGAAGTCAATCAACTACTGTCAAATCCATTACAAGTCTATCATGAAAGGCTAGCACATCAAAACAAAAGACACGTTAGTCAAGTCATCGAAAACGAGCTAGGGTTAAAAGTGAAGGATACGCAATCTGACATCTGCGAAGGATGCGTTTATGGAAAGGCTCACAGGCAATCATTTGGTACAAGGGTTAGAGCCACTAAAGCCGGAGAACTAATCCATACTGATATTTGTGGACCGTTTCCATATTCAATTTCGAAGTTACGATATTATGTCCTGTTTAAGGATGACTTTACACGCCATCGTTGCATCTATTTTCTTCGAGAAAAGTCTGAAGCAGCTTCAAAGCTTGATATTTTCTTAAAAGAAGCTAAAGTTGCGGGACACGTTATCAAAGAAGTATTAAGCGATAATGGTGGAGAATTTATCAGCAAAAAGTTCAAAAATATCTTAACCGAAAACGGCATCAAGCAAAGGTTCAGGATGCCCCACATCCCGGAGCAAGCAGGTTGCGTAGAAAGAGAAAATAGGACGGTGGTAGAAGCCGCGCGGGCTATCATGCATGCACATGAGAAGATACCTGATGGCTTATGGGCAGAGATAGTAAACGCAACAGTCTACGTGTTGAATCGCACAGGGCCATCTAGCGTGCCATGCAAGTCACCTCATGAACTGTGGTACGGAAAGAAGCCAGCGATCAAACATCTAAGAATCCTAGGTTGCACGTGCTATGCCCATGTTCCTAAAGCTAACCGCAAGAAGCTGCAACAGAAAGCTATAAAAGGTATTCTTATTGGTTATGAAGGAGACGAAGGCTATAGAATCTGGAATAAGGAATCACTCAAATTGATTAGATCCAGAGACGTGATATTCGAAGAAGTACCATTACTGGGCAAATCTAAAGAGTTTGAGCCTAAATCAGAAGAGCCGAAAACTCTTCAGAAAAGCTTATTCCATAATTTTCCAAGTCTGCATAATGAATTCGAAACTAACGATACTAGAGAGATTGGAGAGCGGAATATTACAGAGTTCGGATCTGAAGTAATTGAAGAACCTACTTCATCAAGGGCACGTCACGAAGCCAATAATGAGATAGATGATGATCTAGATGAATCAACGTTTGAATCCGTTATCTCTGAAGAAGAAAATGGAGAACTCGCTGAAGGTAACGAAGCCGATGATCCTGATCTATCTGATGACGACCATGAAAGAGAAGGAAGTCAGATGATTCTCAGAGATAGAGCAAATCTTAGACCTCATGTACGGTTCAATGACTATATTATGGCATTAGAAGCTGAAAATTTGTTCGAACCGAAAACCTTCAAACAGGCAATGTCATGTAAGGCTAAAGAAGAATGGAAAAAGGCTATCGAAAGCGAAATGAACTCGCTGAAAGAAAACCAGACGTGGGAGCTAGTCGAACTACCAAAAGGTCGGAAAGCCATTCCATGTAAATGGATTTTCAAAATAAAGACTAATCCTGATGGATCTGTTGAAAAATATAAGGCTCGACTGGTTATAAAAGGATATTCTCAGAAGAAAGATGTAGACTTTCATGAAACTTTTAGTCCTGTTGCTAGGAGTAGCACAATAAGAGCTGTTCTGAGTGTTGCTGCTAAAGAAAAGCTGAGACTAGCACAGTTTGACGTGTCCACAGCCTTCCTTTATGGCACTTTAGACGAGGAAATATACATGAAACCGCCTGAAGGTTATACTGAAGAGAGGTATGTGTTTAAATTAAAGAAAAGCCTGTATGGATTAAAGCAAGCCCCACTCTGTTGGAACAGGTGCATCACAGACTTTATCGTAAAGACAGGTTTCAAGCAAAGCCAGTCCGATCCTTGTTTGTTTGTGAGAAAAAATGGCAAGGAGAAAATTGTTCTCGCACTGTACGTTGATGATGGTCTTATTGCTTACTCAAGCGAGAAACTAGCTAACTGCTTCCTAGAAGAAATGAGGGCACATTTCAAAATAACAGAGAAACCAGCAAGCTATTTTCTTGGAATGGAGATAGAAAGGTACTCTGATGGTTCTATTTTACTGCATCAGAAATCGTACATCGCTCGCATATTGCAAAGGTTTGGCATGGAGAAATGTAAGCCAGTGCCAACACCAATTTTAAAAGCAAATAATGCTCGAGATGTTAATGAAGTTTCAATGAGCTTCCCGTACCGTGAAGCTGTTGGATCACTAGCTTATTTGATGACAAGCACGAGGCCTGACATAGCCTTTGCTGTCAGTGTTGTATCTCGAAATTTAGATAAACCTACAAGGGAGAACATCATCAATATCAAGAGGATAATGCGTTACTTGAAAGGGACTATAGATGAAGGCATCGTTTATAAGCCAGGAAATAGTCATATCTTAGAATGTTACAGTGACGCTGACCATGGAGGTGATCTTGAAACTGGAAGGTCTACCTCAGGCATTCTTTGCATGTATGCTGGAGGTCTAATATCCTGGAATAGTAAACGCCAGAGCACAGTAGCGATTTCATCCACCGAGGCAGAAATAGTGGCAGCAAGTGAAACTGCTAGAGAAATTATTTGGCTTCGAAAGATTATGAAAGAAATCATTGGTGAATGTCCAGCATCCCTATGTGTTGATAACGAATCAGCAATTAAGATGGCTAAGAATCCACCAGAATTCCACCAAAAGACCAAACACATAAGGATACGATCATTCTTTATACGAGAATGTGTTCAAGATGGAAGCATTACCATCTGCCATGTGCCAGCAACAAGGCAGATTGCTGATATGCTCACCAAACCACTTTATGGGCCTAGAATTGTAAGTCTTAAGAAGATGGCTGGCATTACAAAGAGAGGTGGATGTTAGGAATAGATACTCCTTTAACATCTATCACCAGCCTTAGATGTTACCATAGCAAGCAAAATGTTGTTGACTGTCATCGATGTCACCATTGAACTTGACTAAAATATTTCTTACAGTTTACGTCAATAATATTCGTTTATTTATAGTAACTGGTTTTATTCGATCCCACAGTACTTATATCTACTTAAACATGTACTTATATCTACTTTAACACCATGTTAAAGTAGATATAAGTACTGTGGGATCGAATAAAACCAGTTACTTTAAATAAACGAATATTATTGACGTAAACTGTAAGAAATATTTTAGTCAAGTGCAATGGTGACATAGATGACAGTCAACCACATTTTGCTTGCTATGGTAACATCTAAGGCTGGTGATAGATGTTAAAGGAGTATCTATTCCTAACATCCACCTCTCTTTGTAATGCCAGCCATCTTCTTAAGACTTACAATTCTAGGCCCATAAAGTGGTTTGGTGAGCATATCAGCAATCTGCCTTGTTGCTGGCACATGGCAGATGGTAATGCTTCCATCTTGAACACATTCTCGTATAAAGAATGATCGTATCCTTATGTGTTTGGTCTTTTGGTGGAATTCTGGTGGATTCTTAGCCATCTTAATTGCTGATTCGTTATCAACACATAGGGATGCTGGACATTCACACCAATGATTTCTTTCATAATCTTTCGAAGCCAAATAATTTCTCTAGCAGTTTCACTTGCTGCCACTATTTCTGCCTCGGTGGATGAAATCGCTACTGTGCTCTGGCGTTTACTATTCCAGGATATTAGACCTCCAGCATACATGCAAAGAATGCCTGAGGTAGACCTTCCAGTTTCAAGATCACCTCCATGGTCAGCGTCACTGTAACATTCTAAGTTATGACTATTTCCTGGCTTATAAACGATGCCTTCATCTATAGTCCCTTTCAAGTAACGCATTATCCTCTTGATATTGATGATGTTCTCCCTTGTAGGTTTATCTAAATTTCGAGATACAACACTGACAGCAAAGGCTATGTCAGGCCTCGTGCTTGTCATCAAATAAGCTAGTGATCCAACAGCTTCACGGTACGGGAAGCTCATTGAAACTTCATTAACATCTCGAGCATTATTTGCTTTTAAAATTGGTGTTGGCACTGGCTTACATTTCTCCATGCCAAACCTTTGCAATATGCGAGCGATGTACGATTTCTGATGCAGTAAAATAGAACCATCAGAGTACCTTTCTATCTCCATTCCAAGAAAATAGCTTGCTGGTTTCTCTGTTATTTTGAAATGTGCCCTCATTTCTTCTAGGAAGCAGTTAGCTAGTTTCTCGCTTGAGTAAGCAATAAGACCATCATCAACGTACAGTGCGAGAACAATTTTCTCCTTGCCATTTTTTCTCACAAACAAACAAGGATCGGACTGGCTTTGCTTAAAACCTGTCTTTACGATATAGTCTGTGATGCATCTGTTCCAACAGAGTGGGGCTTGCTTTAATCCATACAGGCTTTTCTTTAATTTAAACACATACCTCTCTTCAGTATAACCTTCAGGCGGTTTCATGTATATTTCCTCGTCTAAAGTGCCATAAAGGAAGGCTGTGGACACGTCAAACTGTGCTAGTCTCAGCTTTTCTTTAGCAGCAACACTCAGAACAGCTCTTATTGTGCTACTCCTAGCAACAGGACTAAAAGTTTCATGAAAGTCTACATCTTTCTTCTGAGAATATCCTTTTATAACCAGTCGAGCCTTATATTTTTCAACAGATCTATCAGGATTAGTCTTTATTTTGAAAATCCATTTACATGGAATGGCTTTCCGACCTTTTGGTAGTTCGACTAGCTCCCACGTCTGGTTTTCTTTCAGCGAGTTCATTTCGATTTCGATAGCCTTTTTCCATTCTTCTTTAGCCTTACATGACATTGCCTGTTTGAAGGTTTTCGGTTCGAACAAATTTTCAGCTTCTAATGCCATAATATAGTCATTGAACCGTACATGAGGTCTAAGATTTGCTCTATCTCTGAGAATCATCTGACTTCCTTCTCTTTCATGGTCGTCATCCGATAGATCAGGATCAACGGCTTCGTTACCTTCAGCGAGTTCTCCATTTTCTTCTTCAGAGTTAACGGATTCAAACGTTGATTCATCTAGATCATCATCTATCTCATTATTGGCTTCGTGACGTGCCCTTGATGAAGTAGGTTCTTCAATAACTTCAGATCCGAACTCTGTAATATTCCGCTCTCCAATCTCTCCAGTATCGTTAGTTTCGAATTCATTATGTAGACTTGGAAAATTATGGAATAAGCTTTTCTGAAGAGTTTTCAGCTCTTCTGATTTAGGCTCAAACTCTTTAGATTTGCCCAGTAATGGTACTTCTTCGAATATCACGTCTCTGGATCTAATCAATTTGAGTGATTCCTTATTCCAGATTCTATAGCCTTCGTCTCCTTCATAACCAATAAGAATACCTTTTATAGCTTTCTGTTGCAGCTTCTTGCGGTTAGCTTTAGGAACATGGGCATAGCACGTGCAACCTAGGATTCTTAGATGTTTGATCGCTGGCTTCTTTCCGTACCACAGTTCATGAGGTGACTTGCATGGCACGCTAGTTGGCCCTGTGCGATTCAACACGTAGACTGTTGCGTTTACTATCTCTGCCCATAAGCCATCAGGTATCTTCTCATGTGCATGCATGATGGCCCGCGCGGCTTCTACCACCGTCCTATTTTCTCTTTCTACGCAACCTGCTTGCTCCGGGGTGTGGGGCATCGTGAACCTTTGCTTGATGCCGTTTTCGGTTAAGATATTTTTGAACTTTTCGCTGATAAATTCTCCACCATTATCGCTTAATATTTCTTTGATAACGTGTCCCGCAACTTTAGCTTCTTTTAAGAAAATATCAAGCTTTGAAGCTGCTTCAGACTTTTCACGAAGAAAATAGATGCAACGATGGCGTGTAAAGTCATCCTTAAACAGGACATAATATCGTAACTTCGAAATTGAATATGGAAACGGTCCACAAATATCGGTATGGATTAGTTCTCCGGCTTTAGTGGCTCTAACCCTTGTACCAAAAGATTGCCTGTGAGCCTTTCCATAAACGCATCCTTCGCAGATGTCCGATTGCTTATCCTTCACTTTTAACCCTAGCTCGTTTTCGATGACTTGACTAACGTGTCTTTTGTTTTGATGTGCTAGCCTTTCATGATAGACTTGTAATGGATTTGACAGTAGTTGATTGACTTCTCGATTTTTGGGCGCAACGCAGGTAAGCTCTAGCTTAAATAGTCCACCTTTAATCGCTCTAGTCCCAATTACTCTAATGCTTCCATTTACTTTCACCATGCATTGTTTAGGCGTAGACTCAAACGTACTCATGGATGAGTTATCGTGCACAGAAAGAACTGAGAATAAGTTTCTTTTGATTTTTGGAACATACCAAACGTCCTTCAATAGTACGTGTTCTACGTTTCCATTGACCTTGGCTTCAGCTCGAATGTTGCCCATTCCAATGGCTTCAATGGTTTGTCCATTCGCTGCAGTAACCGTATGTGAACTCTTAAAGTGTTCGAAGCTTTCAAAGAAGTCGCCTGAATTCGTAACATGGCTTGTCGCTCCGTTGTCAACGTACCAGTAATTTGTATCTATTGGCATTCCATCATTGCAAGCTAACACTGTCAGGTTAACATTTGAGGTTTTACTGTCATTTGACGGCTTTCGTGGACGTCCATCATTTATCCATTTTTGGCATTTTCGTACAAAGTGTCCAACTTCTCCACAATAATTGCATTTAACAACTTTTTTCTTCTTCTGTGTCTTCACGATTAATACTTCTTCAGTTTTCTCTGTCTCATCTTTAGTACTTAACGCTTTTTCATATGCACTAAGCTGCGAAGTTAAGTTCTCTACTGTCCGATCCTTTTTTGATATAAGGAGCCAACTTGACTTGAAAGCGAAATAATCTTTTGGTAAAGTTCCAAGTATTTTACAGATTAGTAATATCTCGGGCAAAGTCGCATCAATTTGGCTGTTCAATTCATGCCAAATGTTTTTTAACGCAGATATATGCTTTCTTATGTCATGTTCAGGATCCTTTTTATAATCAAAGAATTTTAAACAGAGATCATAGCTTTGGTCTTCGCTACTTGCATTGTAGAGGCGTTCTAGCTCGTCCCATACTTCTTTAGCGCTTTTGTACCGCATGACTTGTTCAAGTATCTCATCCGTCATGTTTGACGTCATCAGAGTCAAAAGTATACAGTCATTTTTCCGGAATTCTTTTAAATCCGATTCGTATTTTATTTTTGCAGATTCATTTCTGACATCTACAGGTTCAACAGGTCTACAGATCTTCCCTTCCAAAATATCTTCAGCACCGGGAATTGCTCTACACACTGTATCGATCCTATACTTCCAATGCTTAAAGTTCGTTCCATCAAGGTGCATTATTTGTACCTTTGAGGCCTCTGCAATCGCCTTATCCATGGTGACGTTAGACCGGGTACAGATTTTTGCAAGAATTTTTCACAACTCTTTCCAAGAGGTAAACTTTCGCGCATCCACTACTTTTTTGTAACTCAATCAATTGAACCACTCTCTGCTACCATGTTAAAGAAAAGTTAATGTTAAAGTAGATATAAGTACTGTGGGATCGAATAAAACCAGTTACTATAAATAAACGAATATTATTGACGTAAACTGTAAGAAATATTTTAGTCAAGTGCAATGGTGACATAGATGACAGTCAACAACATTTTGCTTGCTATGGTAACATCTAAGGCTGGTGATAGATGTTAAAGGAGTATCTATTCCTAACATCCACCTCTCTTTATAATGCCAGCCCTACCATGTTAAAGTAGATATAAGTACTGTGGGATCGAATAAAACCAGTTACTTTAAATAAACGAATATTATTGACGTAAACTGTAAGAAATATTTTAGTCAAGTAATATTCGTTTATTTAAAGTAACTGGTTTTATTCGATCCCACGTAAGTCTTAAGAAGATGGCTGGCATTATAAAGAGAGGTGGATGTTAGGAATAGATACTCCTTTAACATCTATCACCAGCCTTAGATGTTACCATAGCAAGCAAAATGTTGTTGACTGTCATCGATGTCACCATTGCACTTGACTAAAATATTTCTTACAGTTTACGTCAATAATATTCGTTTATTTATAGTAACTGGTTTTATTCGATCCCACAGTACTTATATCTACTTTAACATTAACTTTTCTTTAACATGGTAGCAGAGAGTGGTTCAATTGATTGAGTTACAAAAAAGTAGTGGATGCGCGAAAGTTTACCTCTTGGAAAGAGTTGTGAAAAATTCTTGCAAAAATCTGTACCCGGTCTAACGTCACCATGGATAAGGCGATTGCAGAGGCCTCAAAGGTACAAATAATGCACCTTGATGGAACGAACTTTAAGCATTGGAAGTATAGGATCGATACAGTGTGTAGAGCAATTCCCGGTGCTGAAGATATTTTGGAAGGGAAGATCTGTAGACCTGTTGAACCTGTAGATGTCAGAAATGAATCTGCAAAAATAAAATACGAATCGGATTTAAAAGAATTCCGGAAAAATGACTGTATACTTTTGACTCTGATGACGTCAAACATGACGGATGAGATACTTGAACAAGTCATGCGGTACAAAAGCGCTAAAGAAGTATGGGACGAGATTTTAGTCAAGTAATATTCGTTTATTTAAAGTAACTGGTTTTATTCGATCCCACGTAAGTCTTAAGAAGATGGCTGGCATTATAAAGAGAGGTGGATGTTAGGAATAGATACTCCTTTAACATCTATCACCAGCCTTAGATGTTACCATAGCAAGCAAAATGTTGTTGACTGTCATCGATGTCACCATTGCACTTGACTAAAATATTTCTTACAGTTTACGTCAATAATATTCGTTTATTTAAAATAACTGGTTTTATTCGATCCCACAGTACTTATATCTACTTTAACATCCCTTACAGTAAAATGTCTTTGTCTTCAACATTTTTGTTCCCTTTTTTTTCTGCGAGACTGTACTTAATGGAACTTTTAATTTTTCAGTTCGATAATAATTTAGACAATGTAACTAAAACACGATCACAGAAACTGTTAACAATTATGAACGCTTTGGAAACAAGTTTGAAATTGAATTACACGAATGTCGTGTCATTCGATTTGAAGAAACGAAACAATTATGATTTCCTGGACAAGGTCGCAAAAATTATTGGTAAGTTACTTTTTAACTTCATATTGCTGAAAAAGTTTTTATAAGCGAGCTCGCGAGTTTAGGACACCCGGACACGGATAGGTTAGGTTCGAAAGGGATGACGGGAGCTGACGTGCAAAGTGAGCGAACTCAACGCCCGTCATCTCCTTCGTGTTAGGTTACTTTAGACCCTGCAGACAGGAATAGGACCCGTTTACTTTGTTGCTTGAATAGTAATCGAAGTGAAATAAAAAATGTAACCTAATCTAACCCGCGACCGGGTTAGAATTTCGGATCGGATTTGATGGGCAGTCAATATTTCTGATCTAAAAGTATATAAATGATGGAAATAAATTTCTAGTTGATTATTTATTTGATGTGATATTAATAATATCCGTACAATATTAGTAAGATTTGACACTAAACTTAGAAAACGATGTTATTATTAAAAGAATACCTACTTCTCAAGGAGTTAGAAATTTTTCTAGAGTATAAGAAAGTAAATGTTGTAAAGTACCATTATATTGCAGTTTTTTATCAACCACTCAATGAAGTAGTTTCTTATTTCGTTTTATCTATTGTGTTCTCTGAAGATACAGTAGAAGAAATATGTTTCTATTAAAACTAATATTTTATATCTAGGAGTGAAACACGTTGACGATATTAGACAAAACCATACTCTGAACGAACTCTGCTTGAATGAAACCAGCTTACAAGAAATTAAATTGCTTATCAAAAATGTCTATGATATTGACTTTTGTAATAAGAGGGTGGCACAATTGGATGTTGCAAGGTAAGATAATAATACGTTTTATAAAACTCATTATTAATCACAATAATATTTTGTTTGGTATCATATTTAGAACATCAAATGTTTGCTTAAAACTAAGTATTATTTGCTTTTGAATGATCCTGATTGAAATCAATAGTTTTCATGCGCTCTGGTTTTAATTTGAGACCAATATTTCAACTAGAAATTTTTGCATTATCAAACAATTTTGGGGTAATTTACGATCTACATTTTTACTCAATAACGCAGAAACTTAAAAAAAGTTTAGTAAAGCATTCCTATCAGCATTGAATTGAATCTTAGTCTCGACATTTAAAAATAAATAAATTTTAAACACTCATGGTATATAATCTTGTCTTTCCAGCCTGAAGAGCTTCGGTTCTATAGAGAAGAGAGAAAACACGAAGTTTGATGCTGGTCTAGGAGCGTTCTACACCTATACTGATGAAGATGAGTGCATGGCTACCGAACCTATGATACAAATGCCGACCAAACTTAGCAATGGTTCTGAGGTATGTAAATCTTAATCAATATTTGAAAGAAAGATATAAATTAATTTAATGTTATACCTACTACACATTCATTTATTCTTCTTATTGACATATCGAAAACCTGGTAAGAATTTTGGTATACAAGAATTTGAATTACTAGATTATCTAATTATAGTTATCTAGATTTAATATTAAAATTGCTTTTAAGATTGTATGTGTGCGTTATCTTATCTTCTGGAGAGGCCGAGAAGCAGTTCGGACACTTCGACCCATTGGGATCTATTGTGGTCCCCTAGAAAACTTACTCCTCCCCAATCTCGTTGAAACCCCTTTTCATGAGTTTTACAACGAGACGGGGAGATATGAGCTTATAGTCTTCTGGTTTTGGATATCCAACCCAACACCAGACTATCTTGTTCTGGTGGATCGAGTCCCTTCGTCCAGTCCTCTATTGAGGGGATTTGGACCTTAAAGACCTTTCAAACAAAAACATTGTTTGCATTTTATCGGATATCATGCTAGTTACCCGATCCAGGCCTTCATTTTCATCGAACTTTGTATGGATGGTCTTTGGTCTAGAGGCATCCCATAGTCCAGCAACAGCAAGACGATGTAATGCCTTTCTTGCCTAGAATTCAACCACCATATGCAGAGGAGGGATATTGAGTTATCTCTCAATCGCTGCCGTAGGTGTTGTCCTGAAAGCACCCATGATGCCGAGACACACTGTTCTTTGTAACCTGGTGAGTGGCGCTTTGCACGAGGCAAGCTTTGTTCTTGGCCACCACACTATGCTGCCGTATGTGAAAATAGGTATTATCATATTCCGGTACAGGCATCGTATCACTTTGGGCTTTAATCCCCAAGTTTTACCATTGGTGGAACGACACATACCGAACACTCGTAGGGCCTTTGTCGTAATATTTTCCACATGAGTTTTCCCACCTGAGTTCTTTATCAAGCGTTACACCCAGATATTTAACTTCGGTGGACCAGGGCAGCTTTATTCCATTGAGGGAGGGCTCTCCTAGGTTTCCTAGTTGTCTCTACCTCGTTAATGGAATAATGACTGCTTTGCTTGGGTTGATAGAGAGGTGGTTCTTTGTACACCATTCCTCTGTCATCCTCAATGCCTGTTGTAACAATCCAGAGACTGTGTTCGGAAATTTACCATTAACCATTATAGCTATGTCATCTGCATAGCCTACTGTGAAGAATGGTCCGGTATTGAGTTTGGTAAGCAGCGAGTCTACTATCAAGCACCACAATAATGGTGACAGCACTCCGCCTTGCTGATGTAAATCATATTTAAACACATATTTGGTGTAAAATATAGGCAGAATTTATTAAGCACAAGACATGACATAAAAACATTTTTTGACAAGTAACAGAACACAATGTCAGTCATTTCAATAAATTGGAGTCGGCCAGGATTAGCAATAAGGTTTTAACCCTCCAACACGCCCTCTTAATCCTGGAGGACTTCAAGCATATCTCGTACAAACGACAAGTGCTTACAGCTAGGCAGTGCCTTCGTGAGCACATCAGCAGTCATCTGCTCTGTTGGCATGTACATCAGTTCTAGCACCCTATTCTCTACAGCTTCACGAATATAGTGATATCTAATGTCCACATGTTTTGTTCGCTTATGGAACACTGAGTTACTAGCCAGCTTCGCCGCAGACTGATTATCACTATACAGGGTTACAGTGTGACATTGACCTATCAACTCAGCAAGAACCGCACGGACGTATACCGCCTCTTTGGCAGCTTCAGACAAAGCTATATACTCCGCCTCGGTAGACGAAAGTGCGATACACGATTGCTTATAACAACCCCAGGAAATAACATTCCTACCTAGCTTATAAATATACCCCGTGTAAGATTTACGATCCGCCCCGTTAGCCCAATGAGCGTCAGTAAATCCATAAACATGAAATTTATCATGTTCATCACTTTTTCTGTACACAAGACCTAAATTCATTGTGCCTTTTAAATACCGCAATACACGTTTGGCCGCTGCAAAGTGTTCCGCTGTGTAGCAAGTATTAAACTGACTTAAGAAACATGCAGCAAAAGAAATGTCAGGTCTTGAGGTCACAGCTATATACAATAAACATCCTATCAGCTCCTGATACGGTAGTCTACTCTCGTGGGAGGCGCTATCAGAAAACTTCAGACCTACATCTAAGGGCGTCTTAGCAACTTTACAGTCACTCATACCGAAACGTTCAAGTAACTTTTCAATATAGGTTTTCTGACTCAGCTTCAACTCACGACTAGTGCGCTGTACTTTGATGCCTAGCATATGTTTAATCTCACCTAAATCTTTAATTGTGAAGTGAGACTTCAGTGACGTTTTTAGCTTATCAGCAAGCTCGTCACAGTCGTAAAAAACGAAAAAATCGTCTACATAGAGAGCAATAATAATGATTCGCTTACCCACTCGGCGACTGAAGATACAGCTCTCATACTTGCTCTGCGTGAAATTCTCTGCGAGTAAAACTTCCTTTACCTTATCATACCAGGCACGTGACGCCTGCTTTAACCCGTACACGGCTTTCTTGAGTCTGTAGACCATATGCTCATTGCCTTGCTTGACGAAACCTTCAGGCTGTGACATATAAATTTCTTCATTCAAATTGCCATTCAGAAAAGCAGTCTTGACGTCAAGGTGATCAATCTTCAGATCTAATTCAACCGCAAGAGACAACAGCATTCTCAACGAACTATGTCGCACAACCGGAGAAAAAGTATCCATGTAGTCAATTCCGAACTTTTGGGTAAAACCCTTTGCAACCAATCGCGCTCTATAACACGCCACTTTGCCATTGGCGTCACATTTGATTTTAAACAACCATCGATTCTTGACAATATTCTTGTCTGCCGGTCTGTCAACTAGCTCCCATGCCTCATGCTTATTGAACGAATCAATCTCATCTTGCATAGCTTGCTGCCAAAGCTTACTATCACTCGATTGCAAAGCTTCCTTGACATTCGTCGGCTCACTCAACTCTGTCTCGAGCGCAGACATCGTCCTCGGTACTCTCGGCCGTAAATTATAGGCTGGTCCATCAGATGGTGGCTTCCGTGGCATTCTGGTTGTATCAGTAGATGAACTCGGCACCTGCTCGTCAGCCTCAAACCACACTTCAGGCGCTACCGGTCTCTCCGCCTCAACCTCAGCCTCTACAGTTGGTAGTGATGGTATCTCCACCTCAAGCTCAGTCCCAGACTGATCACGAACATCCGCATCTTCAACGGTATCTCCGTCATCACTAGTCGGAAAGAAGATCTCCACGGGCCGTTTACTCTTGACACCTGGAAAAATTGTTTCGTTAAAAACAACATCACGACTACGAAAAACTATATTTTTCGCCGAATCGTAGAGCCTATATCCATTACCGTCATAGCCAAGAAATATACAACGCTTGCTTTTTGGTTCAAGCTTATTCCGCTTCACTTTATCAACGTGAGCATAAGCTTCGCAGCCAAACACACGTAGGTGTTTCAAGCTAACCTTCTTACCTGTCCAGGCTTCCTCAGGAGTTTGCCCTGAGAGCCTTTTCGAAGGTGACACATTTATTAAATGTGCAGCAGTACAGGCAGCTTCTGCCCAAAACTTGTGGTCTAGGTTCGAAGTATACAAGAGGCACCTTACTTTTTCTAGAAGAGTCCTGTTTAGCCTTTCCGCACAGCCGTTCTGTTGAGGACTATAAGGCACAGTTACCTGATGGACTATCCCCTTACCTTTCAAAAAACCTTCAAGGTCTCTGTTCACATACTCAGTCCCATTGTCCGACCTCAAAACTTTAACTTTGTCACCAGTCTGAGTTTCGACTAGCTTAATAAAGTTTTTCGTGTATTCACTCACCTCGCTCTTACGCTTCAGGAAATACACGAACACCTTCCTCGAATGATCATCCAAGAATGCCAGGATATACCTCTTGCCTCCAAGCGAATTCACCGGCAACGGACCACACAAATCGGTATGGATTAAATCCAACCGCTTTGCAGCCACAGACTTCTCAGGATTGCTGAGAAAAGGAAACCGAGCTTGCTTTCCCTTTAAACAAACTTCACAGGCAACGTCTTTACAAGGGTCATCCTGAAAACTAATATCATTAGCAAGTCCCTGCCTCAAAAGCTTCATATTGTTGGCGCTTAAATGGCCAAGTCTTTGATGCCAAGTTGCAGTGCTAATAGTAAGATTCGCCCGTAGACTGCAGGTCTGAAGTCTGTAAGCCCCTCCAACGTCATTTGCCTTAATCAAAACATCGCCCAGCTTAGAAATTGTACAACCAGTAGTATCAAAATTAACAATACAACCATTCTTAATCAATTGCGAAACAGATATGAGATTAACAGACAGCTTAGGTATATACAACACATCAGTTAACGTCGCGCTATCCGACAACTTAACAGTACCTATACCTGTACACCGCAGTTTATCTCCACTAGCAATGGTGACGTGACCATCTCGCGATTTGAAGTCTGTCATCAAATCACGCCTGCCAGTCATGTTATTTGTAGCCCCCGAGTCTATGTACCACGAAGATTCCGAGTCAGTTCCAGTACTATATGCTGATAAGACACAGTTTCCTGAAGAATCCTTCGCGTTCCGGCAGTCTTTCTTCAGATGTCCTTTCTGTCTGCACTTCCAGCACCACGGTTCTCTCTTTCTAGCGGAATTATCCTTCGCTTTTGACTCATCCTTGTGCTGCTGCGCTTTTCTCGTCCAGGAGTCACTCGTACTAGCGCCTTTTCTTGTAGAATACAAGCAATCACTCGAATCTCCACGACTAGTCCAACGTTGATCCTGTAGCAGTTTCGATTTGACTAGATCAGCAGTAATGACAGCTCCCGAATGCTCTAGTGCCATGATCATGGGCTCGTACTCTGTCGGTAAACCTTTGAGCATCAACGCACCAAGAAACTCGTCATCAACAGGTTTGTTCATATTCGCCAATTGCTGCGCTAATGACAATACTTCATTGACGTAAGCTTCCATGCTAGAATAGTTCTCCAGTTTGACAGCGCACAAGTTCTGAAGAGTTCTCACTCTTGAACCGAGTCCTTTATCATCATATGCACGTTCCAGTGCATTCCATGCGTCTTTCGCCGTATCTGCTGACATCAAATGTGAAAAACATGACTTTTCAACGCTCAAGCAAATTTTAGATTTTGCAATTTCGTCACGTCGATTTTTCACTTCGGACGTTGTTTTGTCATCCTTACCGTAACCGCTTATACAGATCCATAAATTGTCGTGAATCAATGCATTTTTCATAACAAATTTCCACTCGACGTAATTTTCACGTCCGCGTAATTTTTCATGTGAAAAACTATGATTTTTCGTTTCCGACATATTTACAATAACGTTGCACTATTTTTGCTGAACCATAACCTGATGTAAATCATATTTAAACACATATTTGGTGTAAAATATAAGCAGAATTTATTAAGCACAAGACATGACATAAAAACATTTTTTGACAAGTAACAGAACACAATGTCAGTCATTTCAATAAATTGGAGTCGGCCAGGATTAGCAATAAGGTTTTAACCCTCCAACACTTGCGCACAACCTCTTGTTGTTTTTGCGCTAAGTCTGTCTCCCATCAGTTCCAATTTGACTATTCTGCTTCTCAGCATATAGTCAATCCAGTTGCACTTGTGTTCTGCTTCTCAGCATATAGTCAATCATGTTCCTTTGCAGCAATGTGTATGGACTCAAATGTTGTCTTGTCATAGGCTCTCTCTATGTCGAGGAAAGCCCCGAAACAAATCTCTTGTCCTTCTAACGCAGCCTCGGCTCAACTCGCAACATGGTGCAGTGCCGTTTCCGTAGATTTGCCAGGGCTGTAGGCGCACTGTATTTTATGTAGAGGGAATACTTTAAGTGGTCCCTCTCTAAGGTCCCTGTTTACCAATTTCTCCAGAGCGTTTAAGAGAAAGGATGATAGACTGATGGGCCTATAAGCTTTAGCTTCTTCGTAAGTTGGTCTGCCCACCTTTGGTGTAAAGGTAACTTTGACCTCACTCCATGCCTTGAGTACGTACCCAAAGGCTATGCAGGCTCTGTAGAGCTTACTCAAATGTGGTATCTAAAATGCTGCCCTTTCTTGCAATAGTATTGGGTAGATTTCATACGGACCTGGGTATTTGAGAGGCTGTAAGCCTGCTATGGCAAGCTTCAGTTTATTTTAATCTACCACTTTCTTTGCCGTGAGCCAGTTATTTTTGGATGTGTGCCTCGTGAGCTCGTCCCTTGTGACTGGTTCCTCTTCATCGCTATCGCGCAGTATACATTCCGGGAAGTGAGTTCTAAACATCACGCCCAGAGTGTCCCGTCCAGTTTCCGTGAGATACCCATTCTCATCCTTTACAGATGACAGTGGGTTTGTCTTAGTCATGGACATTGCTTTGCACAACCTCATTCCATTTAGCAGAGCTTCGATGGAGGTGCAATGCTGTCACCAATTTGTTCTTTTGGCCTTGCGAACCGCCTCGTCAGGATGCTGTGAAAAGTCTTTCCTGGCTTTTGCATCATTAAAGGCCTGTCGTGTTTCCTGGCGTATTTAAGCTAGTTCAGGAGTCCACCATGCTACCTTTTTGCAACAGGCCTTTTTCTCTGGGCAATTATCGTCCCATGCACCGATGGTGCCCACATTGATTCTGCCCACCTTGATTCTGTCAGCTTCAAATTCTATATCTAGTATGGAATTAAGCTAACCTTTAATTTACTTTTAGGTCCCTCATGTACGAGCCCCAATTTTTATACCTTGGGTTTCTCCTTCATCTAGTTTCGGCCGCTCCCACCGTCCTAAACCTAAAGCATATATTATTATGGTCAGACAGAGAGATTTCGTCCGATACATGCCAATTATCAATATGAGCGCTGGCCCTGTTTGAAGCCAGTGCCAGGTCAATAACTTCAGCTCTCGCAGAGGTCCTGAAAGTAGGTTTATTGCCTGCATTAAGGATTTATAAAGAAGAGCTTAACACAAAGTCCAACAAGTCCTCCCCTCGTTTGTTGACATCCGAGCTGCCCCAAACGACATGAACGACAACAACTCACACCGCTACCACTAGCGATGCGAGCGAGCGCTGCCGTCTGCAAGCCCCCAATGGGAGTGAACTCGCCTGGGGGCCGTCTGACCGGACCCCGCAGCCGATTGACCGCAGCTGCCTAAGCTGCGGCCTCCCATGTAAGAAGAAAGCCGGGCCAAATTGGAGTGTTGCCTCAGAGACGTTAAACCACCTACGCTCATCGGCTCAGCCACCAGGATCCCATCATGCCCCCGTACGGGTCCCCACGCACGGCAAAAACACGCTGGAGGTCATTGCTATCCATCATAGTTCTCGTTCAATGGTGGACACCCAGGGGCATGACCTCGCCACCCCTGTGATAAGTCGCCCGGTGATTTCTGTTACGTCTATTTCATAGGAAATTAGACCAAAAACAGGGCGGCAACCACGAGAAGGAAAATCACCGCACTTGCCTTGAGGATCTACACGACGGTAGCGCTCTCCCTCAAGACCACGCCACCTTGCCGTCTCTGAAGAAGCCAGGTAAGGTAGGACTGCATCGACAAAGCCAAGCCCTACAAGGCTTGTCGTTGACTGCTCAAAGCGTGAGTTTGCTAACACAGCCCAGCCCCAATGTGTGTCATGTTCAGTTTTGGATAGACGCTTCGATGCGCTTCGACTCTGCGCCAGTATAAATTGACCCTTACTCACTAAGGCAGTCTTACAACGCTGTTTGCTTAAAGAGTTTGCGTATTCGCTAAGAATTGGAACTTGGAATTAATTAATAAAACTTGTTGTAAATTAACGTTGCAAATTTTGCATAAAAATTTGACAGTAACTTCGTGATCGTAGTAATTTCATGTAACAAGGCATTATTTACAGTCGTTACCGTCGAAGTCTGAGTCACCTTTGGCAGATCATTTATATAGATCACGAAAGAGGTGGCCCAAGAACGCTACCCTGTGGGACACCAAACTTTATTAATCTAGAATGAGATAAAAAACTCTTTAACGCATATTCTTGTAATCTTTATACATTGCATTCAATTCGAGAGATAAGATTCTAGAAGTTTTCAAAGTTTGTTTAATAAGACGTCATGTTTTACATAATCAAAGGCTTTGGTCATATCTGTGTAAATAGCACAAATAGGAGCTTTTAGTCTACTGCTAACATAATGCCACGCAAATAATGAAAATAGCTGTGTTAGTACAGTTAATTAATTGATCTCATATAAAACAATCGCATTCAACACGTGTCATGAGCTACCGCCAACAAAAATCATTGTGATACCTGTATAAATCATTCCATTATTAAACGACGGTTAAAAACACTATAATACTCAGTACGTGCAATTTTTTTGGGAATCTTTGAAATAATTGATATAGGAACACAACATATGGGAACAACGGATTGCCGGGTCAGCTAGTATATATATATTTATAGGTATTTATTATAGTAAGTATAAATGAATGTTAATTTTAGCTATATACCAGGCCCCTCAGAAAGTATTGCGAAAAAAAGTTTTTATATATGGGAGACTGGCCAGTTATAATGTTTTTCGAAAATATGATTATTTATAAGTAAAAATAAGTAAGTTCCAATTTCAAAATTTCCCTCCACATTTTTTGCGAGTTAATTCAAAGTATTGTGTCTCACTGAAATATGGATCTGCGCCGGGAACATTTTAGAGCTATGATTTTATACGATTTCAAGTGTCGCCTGAAACCGGATGAATCGTACGATAGACTTCAAATGGCATTCATGGATGAAGGCCCTTCCAAGGCAACCGTGTATCGTTGGTATAACGAATTCAAGCGCGGTCGACCAACTTTGGGGGATGACGAAAGAAGCGGTCGCCCTTTGACGGCTGTTACCGAAGAAAACGTGCTAGCAGTGAAAAATTTAATCCAAGACAATAGGCGAATTACATATCAGGAGATTCAACACATATTGAAGATTGGATCGGGAAGCGTTCACGAGATTCTACACAGCCATCTTCGCGTGAGGAGGATAGTATCACGCTGGGTGCCGCACAACCTCACCGATGCTCAGAAGCAGGCCCGGGTGGAATGGTGCCGTGATATGCTTAACAAATTTGAAGCAGGCTCGTCTCGGCGTGTTTACGACATCGTTACAGGTGATGAGTCCTGGATTTATCAATACGACCCAGAAACCAAGCGCCAGTCGACTGTTTGGGTGTTTCAAAATGAGCCAACGCCTACCAAAGTGAAGCGATCTAGAAGCGGGGGTAAGATTTTGATCGCTAGCTTTTTTAATTTGACTGGCCACTTGGTATCAATTCCCTTACGGGATCAAAGAAGCATTAATGCCGAATGGTATACTACCAAATGTTTGCCAGAAGTTTTCTCTGTTATAAGCAACAAGCGACCAAACACAGGGCTCCGCGGGCTACTGCTCCACCACGACAATGCACCTGCGCACACCGCACTCAAAACGAGGGACTTCCTGGACAGCACGCCAGTCAAACTCCTGGGTCACCCTCGTTACAGCCCTGATCTAGCACCGTGTGACTTCTTTTTATTCCCAAAAATAAAAAATCAGCTCAAAGGGATACAATTTTCGTCGCCGGAAGATGCGCTGGCTGCGTTCGAGCAGGCTGTAAACGAGGTGTCTGCGGCGGACTGGAAAAAGTGTTTTGAAAACTGGTTTAGGCGCATGAATCTTTGTATAGAGGCTGGTGGAAAGTACTTTGAAAAGATTTAATAAAAATATATGTACGTATAGAACAATTTTTTTTAGTTTCGCAAAACTTTCTGAGTGTCCCACGTATGTCTACTTATTTGCCCATTTTACTTAAATATCTTCTTTTTTTTGCACAAGTCATGTTATCTCTCCAACAACCTTGGTTGACTGGTAGAGAACGCCTCAGGCATGAAGTCCACCTATGTATCTTTATGTTGCATGAAGTTTTAATAAATAAATAAGGCCGAAAGATTCTTAGGTAGCAACCGCCTACCAGAAGACGAAACATGGAATTGTTTTTTAAATTGTTTTGTATGATGCCGCTGCTATAGCCTATTCTGAAAAAGTTAAAAACTTAGGGGTTTTCTTGGAGAACAACCTATCTTGGAATATTCACATTACAGAAGTAACCAGGAGGGTGTTTTGCTCGTTTCGGTCTCCAGAAGTTCCTGCCTTTTACAACCAAAGTTACGCTTGCTCGTTTCGGTCTCCAGAAATTCCTGCCTTTTACAACCAAAGTTACGCTTGCTCAATCTCTCCTTTTTCCTTGACTATGCTGGTGTCTGCTTTCTTGATGCGACTGGGGAACGAATGCATCCGCTTCATTTTTGGCCTTCGAAAGTACGACCATATTTCGGCATTTTGGAGATGGTTGTAGTTACCTATTCCACAGCGCCGAGATATCCACACTATATCTTTACTCTTTTCTGTTCTTCATAATCCTAACTCTTCTTCGTATCTTCAAGAGCACTTTGAGTATCTTGGTCCGAGAGGAAAACCTTCAAAATCAAAATAAAATAGTTTATTATAAATAAAACTTAGAGGTACTTTTGAATTTTAACAAAAAAAAAAGTGACCGTAGTTACAAATTTGCAAGCGTCAGTAGGTCTCAATGGAGAAAAATTGCAAGAAACTGTACGGAAACTCTTTTCAATCATTTTCAATTACATGTTTTTGGGTACATAATTTTTGTTGAAAAAGTATATATATGTGAGAACAGTGTAAAAAGACGTGCACTTAAAAGCTTCTAGAGTAACAAACAATTTAAAAAAATACAATAACAGGCCGATGCAGCTAAGTTATGACCAATCCCAACTGATGGCACCCGTTCACGAACATGACGCATGGTTCGGCACCATTCAGCTCAACCATCATGCCTGGTCTGCCGTTCATCATCATCTCTTCTCCTTCGTTGTCATCTCTACTCCTCAAGTCTTTAAGGTGGATCATTTAATGTTCGTGCTGTCTGCTTCTGAAATACTCTTTCACACTCTATACAGGATAGCGTTTCGTTGGAGGTTTTCAAGAGAAGAATAAAAAAACATTTTCTATCAAAATTACGCATACATATGTATGTCGGGTTTAGTCAATAGTACGGACGTCAAAACAAATCGCAAGCACGCCATCTGGCGGCAAAGCAAGAACTACGCTTTGGCGCGCTTTCTCTAACCACATGCGTGGTGGGGATAATAGAATATGGCAGTTAAGTACTGAACGCCATAGAGCTAACACGTCGTAGAATCAGTGTCGATCCGTAATATTAGTAAGCAAGAATTGTAACTGAGTTGTGACTATTTAAATAAACCCAGTGTATCGAATAACTTCTGTGATTTCATTTGCACGATTGTACCCAACGACCTGCCCACACACGATGTCTTAACCTAAGGGAATACATCCTGACTTTCCGATGGTTTACATCTATCGGCCAGCCTTGATGCGACATGTATTTAAAATGTAAGATTTATTTATGTGTTATAATAAGAAAAAAAAAAAAAAATACAGTTACATTTAGATTACAATTTGAGTGCAGTACAAAATAATTTACCAGGTCAAATAGAAAATTAGGATTTTACCTTGGTTCACACTCGTGGGATCCTATAAAAACACTAGGTTCATACTTGAAAAATTTAAGTTTAAAAACCGTAATAATAATATAATATTTAATATATTAATTTATTATTTTTATATTTAATTTTATATTAAATCAAGTATCTTGACTTAGCTCGCGAGGTTGTCAACATTTAGGATGTAGACACAGCGAGCATTGTCCCGATAGTCGTTTCAGCCAATGGCTTAATAGCCACGACCCTCGACCAACACCTTAGGAGGCTCTCGTTAGGCGGCTGGATCAAGAGCCTGATTCAGAAAGCAGTATTGCTGGACACGGCTCGTATTGTTAGGTGGTTTCTCTCTCTAGAGCCATGACCGCCGGTAGCTTGGATATTGAACCCGATACCGGTTGGCCTCTATTTTCTATATTTTTAAATGTTTTTGTTTTATAATTTATTTTATAAAAATATTTAAAAATGTACAAGATAAGTAATTTTATGAATAAAGGACATATAATATTTTAGTAGCAGAACAACAAGTTTGACACATATTATTGTACACATATTTGTCAGCTAGGGTACAGAGACATAAACAACAATAATAGTGTGCGAAAGATGTTAAAGTACAGTCAAAATAAAAGATTTAAGCCATGACTCCTAAACTAGGACGATCCTGTATCTTAGTAGGTCTTCTCTTAAATAGTGGACAAAAATATTATGAGCGTACTAAAAGACTCGGATAATCACCGACATGACACGGAGTAAATGGTAAATATATTTATATTAAAGACAATTTAATAGTATTTTTAATTAAATACTAATATTTGTATTAAGTGTATGTTTGTAGTGAATTTGTGTGAGGTGTCTGTCATAAGAAAGTGTTGTGTGTGTGTGTGTGTGTGTGTGTGTAAGCAATGGAGAGGGGTATGAGATGTGGTGTGGTGTGTTGTGGTCTGTGTAGAGTGAGTGTGCGTCTGTATTTGCGGATGAAATTTAGAGAGAGCTGCTGCCGTCGTTGTGATGTGATTGATATTAATGGTTTAGCAGATCCAGGTAAGTAAACTTTCGGTTGCCTCGTAGTCGTCTTTTATACACTTCTCAATTTTAACTTTAACTCTATAAGTATCCAATTCAATTAATTTTATTTTTTATTTATCATTGTGTATAGGTGTGAGCTTAAAACATAATGCTGGTGTCTAGCGAAAGCGGTCTTATGCGTTACTGTGAGTATAAGAGGTTTTTTCATACGGCGTGTTGGGTCTGGCACCTTTCTGTGTTTTTTCAGTACAGACCATAGCACAAACAGTTGCTTGACAGTAAGTACATTTGTATCTTTGTATAATTGTGTATTCGGATACGTAAAATGCTTCTTTGAAATCACCTTCAGAACAGCTCTTTGTGCTCGTTCCAACTTGAGAAACTTTGTTCGAACAGCGCCTCCCCATACTGTGATGCAATAGCTGATAACGGACTGACAGATAGCAATATCCACCATTCTAGTCGTGTTGAAATCAGCAAAAGATCTTATCAGCTTGAATACATAAATCATTCTTCTGAACCTTTGCTAATAGTATTCAAGTGCAAGTACCAGTTGAGTCCGCTATCAATAACTACACCCAAGTACTTAAGATGGTTTACCTCACGAATAGAAAAGCATGTGCAGGGTATGTGGCCATTACATGTGTGGGCGTTAATGCCAAAGTCAAAGGAGGTTTAGTACAGGAATAAAGGCGGGATGAAGTAGGCCTTGTCCGGGTTCAGGGTAAGAAGATTTAGCTGCAACCAACTGTTGACAGATTTGAGTGACATTTCGGCAGTAGTTCTCAGATGCTCCCAATACGTTTCATGACCTATGCTCATGAACAATGATTGCATCAGCAAAGGTGAACATTTTGGAGATTTAGAGAGGTATGCAGCAAAGCCCATTGATGTACACCTGGAAAAAGGTCGGGCCAGTCACGCTTCCCTGCGGTACTCCGAAGGTGGTGGTTTCCTCTTTACTAACATGGTGACCGACTCTAACACACAGTCTACGGTTAGTAAGATAGCTTGCAAAAAAATCATGAGCTAAGTCACGTATGCCGATGTCTTCCAACTTCGATAGGAGGGTGGGAACAGAAACTGTGTCAAAAGCCTTTTTATTAAGTCTAGGAATAAACCTAGGCAATTTTGTTTTTCATCTAGCTTCCTTGCATCAAATTCAGTTAAGTCGAGAACTGCATCTTCTGCCGATACTCCTTTTTTAAAACCATACTGATTTTGTGCAATTATGTTATTTTTATCGAGGAACTGAGTAAGCCTTTGATTAAAAAAAAAAAACAAAAATTTGTGTGATGGATGAGAGGACTGAAATAGGCCTATAATTATTCATACAGTCTCTGTTCTCACCCTTATAGATCGGATGCACAACAGCCTTTTCAAACGCCTCCGGAAAAATTCCGGTGGCAATTGAACGGTTGAAGATATGCGTAATTGGAGATACGAGGATATGACTAGTACTATGATAACGTGTATCTGTTTAGTATATTTAGTTTGTAAGAATTTGAACTTGGAATTTTCTAGTGCACTTAGAAGCACAGTCCTCATAATTTGCAAATTTCCTTTAACAAATGGGTTTGCTGTATAGCTAACAATGGCAAATGGCAAACACAGAACAACAAACACGAACATGTGGATGGGTCCTTGTTTGTGTTTGCCTGTTTTTGTTTGTGTTCGCCCGTGTTCGGTATCGGTGTCGGTTTTTGTGCACAAATCAAAGGGTGTTTGACAAACGTCTTTTTGATGTATCCAGACGCTTGTTCAGTTCAGTAGTACGTGCGAGCTTGCGGGCGGCAAACCGAGTTAATAGTGGTAGACAAATTTACGAATCGAGACATATTGTGTATCTCAAGCCAAATTGTAAGGAAATATTTCTGAATGGTCTGAGGAAAGTAATCGCTGACACCAAAAACTCGTCGCCTGCCATATTTGCCAATCCGGAATATACTAGCACATTCGGCAAGCCTGTGGATGCCGTGTTTGTGTTGGATGATTGTGGTCAGTGTTTGGCACGTGTTTGCCAAACCTAACCGAAAACCTTTAGTTTTGTGTTCAATAAAGAATAAGAAGGATTAATAATGGAAAGTACTAGGAAGACCTAGTGACGGTGGCTGAGATCATTGGTAGTGACAATCACAAAACCGATCGGTCTGTCAATGATTGGGTGGTCTATACAAGTCATAGAGTGACATATTTCAACTAAGTGATAATGATCTTTTATTTTTAGGAAGAGCAAGAGCTGGATCCAAAAGAAACTTACATGATGCTGATACCAGGTTTTGAAGGCCATCATCAAATCTTTACACATCTCTCCGAAAGACTGAAGGTTCAAGCCATGACCTTCCAACTTGGTCCTGACTTGACAGAAGACAGCATACAGAAAATGGCTAGCAATATTTTGAAAGTGAGTAATTATTCACGTTTTTAAGTTTTCTCTGCTGTCTAAAATTGCGGTAGCATATCTTTAATGTTTGAGGAACAAAGTCAAAACAAAGTTGAGAAAGAAACAATGTTTTAAAATTCGTTTCAGCAATTACTGAAATTGTTAACTTTTCCAATATCCATTGCCTAGTTTAGCAGAATATCGAAAACAATCCTTCTATCTTCGGAAGCGTACTCGAAAAATAATGTATTTACTCTTTATAACCCAAAGAAAATCCAGCGTCTCGATTCATCTACCATTTCCCGTATATTTGTTAAGTATTGAACGTTGTGATCTAGTATTGGGAGCCGTTCGTGCTTGCACGTGACCCATACCTAACAGAAAAGTTATCGTTGACTATTATTATAAAAAACCGGTCAAGTACGCGTCGAACTCATGCGCTGAGGGTTCCATACCTACCGATTATACCACCATAATAAAATTTGTACCATTTTGACTGGTGGCTAATGTGTGCGTGTGCTGTATTGGTTGAGTTGCTAACGCGTGGTAGTACAGGGTATAAAAAGTTCCTGAGTCAACACGATAAAAAGATATGGGAAAATTTAGATACTGCGAAAAAAATTACCTTAATTTTCAACTTTTGAAATTTTTTGGCATGTTTCCTTTATTTGTGCTGTAAGACCTTACTTTTAACCGTGCCGGACGGTGACGGACGTAAAGAATTTCACCATCCAAGATATTACGGTGGGTCTTACGACAAGAGGCGACTAAGGGAAACACCAGAGAATGGGCAGCATCGTTCTCTGTGCATTTTAACAACAAGCTGCGATCGCCAACCCGCCTGCCAAGCGTGGCGATTATGGCAAACACCCCCAAACCAAAAGAATAGGACACAGAAAAAACGGCCCGAGTGCCCGATAGCCCGTCTACCCTCGGCTACGGTAGCGGTCGAGGCGATGGCGTGGCAAGGGTTGCGAAGAATCCCCGGAGTGGCTACCCCAATAAACACCGACGACTGGACCTGGGACCATATATCCCGCAATCACTCTGAACCGACGAGAAGATAGCCGAAGTTGAGGAAGAATTGGGGCGGTTACGATGTTGTATTATAAGGTTACCTGAAGTCTGAAGAGAGGGGGAGGGCTAGATAATCCTCAAATCCGGTAACCTCCACTATTTCCTTGGGGCAATCCCAGGGTGGTGTCGAGTTTACCGTCCACAAGTCTCTTGAGAACAACGTGTTGAAGATCGAGAGTGTGTCGACCAGGGTGGCGTGGCATGACCAGGTCTACGCCTCAACCTCGGCACACCTCGACGAAGAGGTAGAGACCATGTATGAGGATATCTCTAGAGCCATGCATGGTTTCAAAACTTACTTCACCGTAGTCATGAGGGACCTCAACGCGAAACTGGGCAAACGAGACTAGGATGAGCTGCAAGTGGGGCAATTTGGATTTGGACGTTGGAACCATTGAGGTCACTTACTTTCCAGTTTCATGGAGGAGGAGGGCTTCTACATAATGAACTTCTTCTTCAGAAAACGTGAGCACAGGAAGTGGACCGGAAAGAGCTAAATAGACTGATCTCAAATTTCTTGAAAAGCGACCTCCGCAGCTTTAATACCGAAGGTATTTTAGATGCGATTGAGCGAAATAAGGGCTCAAAGGTATTAGCAATTGATCTGTCTATTGGGCAGAGCCAGCTCACGAAACTGAAGACCGATGATGACAGGATCGTATCCGCCAAATCGGAGCTTCTAAGGGAGATCGAGCAATTCAATGGACAGTTGTACATGTCCGCAAGTAAATCCGTTGCGAATCTAGCAACTGACCCCAGAGCTAGATTGACCCGACACTATACTAAAGAAATTCTGGACGTCAGCCTGAATGAGATTAGGATGGCTCTGAAACAGCTTGAAGGCAGGTATAAAACCAATACTTAAGGCCCTTCAGAAGCTGTTTGATTCCGTCATACTCGAAGGGAAAACGCCACAGTCATGGTGCAGGGGTTTGGTAGTACCGCCACACCTCTGGGCCAAGAAACCCCCTGCCTGAACTGCCCCTGCGTGAAGAAGACTTCGAGAAGGATGACAATGCCCCACTGAAGAACTATAGACCCGTCTCACTTCTTAGCCATGTCTACAAGCTGTTTTCAAGAAGTCATCAAGAATAGCCTTGCGCGTAAATTTGACGATTTGCAGCCTCCTAAACATCCGGATTCCGTAAATGTTTCAGCACCGTCGACCACATACATACGCTGTGACAGGTTATATAAAAGACCGACGAGTACAAACTGCCTCTCTGTTTAGCGTTTGTGGATTACGAGAAAGCCTTCGATTCGATCGAGACTGTACTGCAGTCTCTCCAACGGTGCCAAATTTACTACCGGTACATCGAAATATTGAAGTGTTTATACAGAAACGTTACCATGTCAGTTTGATTCTAGGATCAGACCTCGGAACCCGTCCTTTTGCAGCGAGGTTTCGTACCGCCAAGCGGCCTAGCCGTGTGCCGGTACAATGCTCGGTGTAGCCAACTAGAGGAGTTGGGTCGAGATAGCTGTTCCACTGCAGGCTGACCAGCCTGACGCGCGCTGGTAGGGATGTATTGGGAGACTAGTCGCGGAGGGTAGTGGGATCCGAGGCACGGTGCGCCGCTGGCCGACCGCAGGTAGTTGGGGGCCCAAGTAATGTACCAGCCACACACGAAAGGCTGCCCCGCCAACTGTCGAAAAATCCCGGAATGCACCATCGTGCTGGTTGGCGACAAGACGGGAGGGCTCGATGGACATTCCGGGGGGGCTCGGGCGTCCCTGCAGTCTCCAGACTAGTGCCCCAATGATGGCGTCCTTTCAGTGCGTGTCTGTAGGTTAGCAAATTCAAATTCAAATATATTTATTGCTCAACACAGTACATATTCAAACATTTCCAGATGTCAAGTGAATACGCAGTCCACTGTGTTGCACCAATTTAGGAATGCAAAATTATCATTAAAATTACACATGCTCATAAATTCAAATTAATACCTTACAAAATCCCATAAATTAATACCCTATATAATGTCATAAATTCAAATTAATACCTTAAACAATGTCATAATGTCAAAATAATACCCTATTAAATGTCATAAATTATATTTAATACGTTATACAATGTCATAAATTCAAAACTTTTAAGTTATGCAATGTCATAAACACAAAACTAATAAGTTATAAAATTTCATAAATTCAAAACTAAAAAGTTATTCCAATGTCATAAATTCAAATTCATAAGTAAGCAATCTCAAATGAACAATACAGAAATAACAAAATAAAAATAAAATAATTGAATAAAACAAATCAGACCCAAGTATTCACCTTAACAATATGTATTATTATTATACACACACATTTCTATCTGACAGGTAGTCACTTGTCACTTTACGTATGTCTTTTGCATCAGAAAATTATTAAGTTGCTTATTAAATTTATTTATATCGTTAAGATTTAATAAAGAATTAGGTAGTTTGTTATAAATCTGCGGTGCCATTCCGAGAAAGTTTTTATGGAATACCGCTTTTTTGTGCTGTCTACCACTTATCATATTTTTATGTCACGTGCTGTGTAATGTTTGAAACAAGTGCAACTTTGTTTTTACTAATAGAGCCACCTCGTATATGTACAGGCAGGGAGGGTACTGTTAATATTTGGAAATATGGAAAAAATAGTTTACAACATTCCGTGCTCTGAATACCACATATTGCCCTAACACACCTCTTTTGCGCTCTAAACACCGTCTCCATGTTCGTGGAGTTACCCCAATATATAATACCGTAGCGCAGCGTTGATGTAACATAAGCATGATACACCGGAACCAAAACTTTTTGGTGTACCTCCTTTGCGAGATTCCGTAAAGCATATGAATGCCGACTCAGGCGTTTACATACACTTTCAGTGTGAGTTTTCCATGAAATGTCCCTATCTAGTTCCAGACCCAAAAATTTTGTTCTTGTCGTTTCTGATATTACTTTGTCATCATATTTTACGTTAGGTTTTTTGTGATTTGTCCGTTGTCAAAGGTCATTATTTTAGTTTTGTCAATATTTATTTTTAAATTATTCCCGGTCATCCATTTTATTAAAACTTGGAGACAGTGGTTTATCTCTCCTTCAAGTGTCGTCGCATCATTATTGTCACTAAAAACGACCGTGCTATCATCAGCAAACAAAACGGGTGATGCATTTCTTTTGGCATGTCATTAATGTAAATAATAAATAATAAAGAGCCTACAATACTTCCTTGGGGTACACCGTAGTTATTAGGCCTCTGACTAGAAATATAAGTGCGCTCGGTTTTGAAGAAATACACACCTCATCTATTTTCGAAACTTGTTTTCTGTTGGACAAGTACGATTTCAAAAGCTTTAAAGCATTTCCCCTAACTCCATACCTTTCCAACTTCTTTAAGAGTAATGTTCGATCCACAAAATCAAATGCCTTGCTCATGTCCTAATAAAGCAGCTATCGGACTTCTATTATCGATGTTAGTTATAATTTTTTCAAAGTCATTGAAAATAGCCATGTTTATATTCTTTTTTCGTCTAAAACCGTATTGTTCATCAGCAAAAAGATTTTTTCGTTCAAAAAATAAGTATAATGAATTGTAAATAACGTTTTCTATAATTTTGGAGAATATGGGTAGTAAGACAATAGGTCGGTAATTGGCTGGATCAAGTTTGCTACCTTTTTTATGAAGTGGTTTTATAACAGCAAATTTTAATCTATCTGGAAACACACCTGATTCTAAGCACAGATTTATAATGTGACTCTGTACTGGTGCTATAATGGTTGAAACAGATTTAATAACATTTGTTGTAATGTCATCGTAACAGCTCAACTGTCCATATTTCCGAATCGGATTAAAACAATGGTAATTTCTATTGTCTGGAAATTGACACTTTGAGGGATAACCAGAATTATTAGTATTATTTAATGAATTTATTAATTTTATAATGTCAGGGGGAACTTTGGCTAATAAAAATAATGAGTCAGGATGCATGTCATATTTAAAATTTTGACTAATTATATTAATGTCAGATACTGATTCAATTTCGTCAGTAAAATAGTCATTAAAAGTGTTTGCGATACTTTTTGGGTCAGTAATATCTAAGTCATTTAATCTAAGTCTTGATATTCCATCAACCGGCTTATTATACTTGTACTTATTTATTATTTGCCATGTAGCTTTACACTTATTAGAAGCATTATTAATGTGGTTAGACGAATTATGGTTTTTAAGCGTTTTTTTTTTTTTTTATGTTTTGAAAATTGTTTTAGTTTTGTGGTTCGGGTCTTTTCTAAATTGCCATAACATTTCGCGTTTACGTTTACAGCATAATTTTATACCTTTACTAATCCACTTAGGTGATTTTACTGCATATCGTTTTAATTTTTTAAGCGGAAAGCACATGTCATAAAATAGTTTAAATGTGTCGTGGAACTTGTTAAATGCGTCATTAGGTTCTGTGGAAGGATAAATATCATTAAAAGTCAAATTTTGTAAACAACTTTTAAATTTTTACATATTATGCAAAAGCAGCGTGGGGCCTCGTCTCAGTTCCGTCTCCTCTATTCCATTCACTCTTTTATTTTATGTCACGCAAAGGAAAAGGAATACTGGGATAAACAGCGGCTGCACCCCCTCCCCCACAAAGTGCAACTCACCAATATTACAGGTCTGCACTCAAATATCACTGCAGTCCACTATCATCTGGCTGAGAAACCAGAGCTCTTTTTCCTTACGGAGACGCAGATAGGGAATCCGTCAGACGTGTAGTACCTGTCTTACCCAGGGTTCACCCTGGAGCACAATTTTAGACCACGGGCGTGACGACATTTGCTATCGGCGTCTCTGTAACCTCCATATTCACAACGTTCTGGGCTCTGGTGGACACAGGTCTTGATAAAATTATCTACGCCTGTGTCTACCATTCGCACAGTGGAGATCAGGAGACAACCAGGCTCACAGAGTACATCAGTGAGGCGGCTGATGCGGCTCGGCAGCGGTACCCTTCAGCCCGATTAGTGTTACTGGGGGACTTTAATGCCCACCACCAGGAGTGGCTCATCCCATACCAGTGCACTTATCATGCTGGATGGGAGATGCGTAAGCTATCGCTTACGCTTAACCTCACCCAGCTGGTCCAGGGGGCAACGAGGGTACCGGATGTTGATTCGCACACAGGAAATTGCTTGGACCTTCTGCTGACAACAGATCCAGACAGATACTCTGTGTCGATAGCTTCACCTTTGGGTAGTTCCGACCACTGTCTGGTGAAGTCTGTGGCCGTCTATTCCCCGCCTGATCCCAGCCCAAGAGGCACCCAGCGGGTTTGGCGGTACAAGTCAGCAGGTTAGGATGGTATGCGATCTTTCTTAGCATCCTTGGCAGCCTACTTGCTTTTCTTCGGCTGATCCACCATATGCGGATGCCGTGACGGATCTGTTGCGTCACGGAATGGAGTACTACATTCCGTTCTTTGGCGTATCAATGTCTAGCGAAGACCGGCCATGGTTTGGTGCCGAATGTAAGCGCGCCGACGCGCTTAAACATGGGGCGTACCTGGCTTGGGTCACCGCTCGATCGCGTAAGGCAAGTGACGTGGGTCAGAAGAAGAAGGCTTGCAACATGGCTGCCAAGCCTTTCAATATGGTGTTGCAAAGGGCTCGGTTCGACCATATCCGCCAAATAGGGACCAAACTTGCTTCTTACCCAGCAGGTAGTAAAGCTTTTTGGTCCCTGGCTAAGTCGGTCAAGTCGAACTTCTGCCGTCCCTCACTACCACTACTGCTGAAACCCGAAGGGTCGCTGGTCCACTCCGCTGAGGAGAAGGCAAATTTATTTGCCTCTCTTTTTGCGGAATCTTCACGTCTGTATCCTGGTAACGCGCCACCCCCTCCTTCTCCTGATGGATGCGAGACGAGTATGTTGGACATTCGTATCCATCAAAAGGACGTCCGTAGGGTGCTGCGCAACATCAACTTCCACATGGCTAGCGGTCCTGACTGAATACCAGCAATTGTTCTTAAAACCTGTGCGCCTGAACTGTCGCCGATCTTGACACGCCTATTCCGCCTTTCGTATGAGGCTGAAAAAGTGCCGAATACTTTGGAAGCAAGCTAACGTGCAGCCCGTGTCAAAGAAGGGCAGTCGAGCTGACCCGGCCAACTACAGACCCATATCTGTAACCTCCATACTCTGTAAGAGTATGGAAAGTGTATTCAATATTAAGCTCCTGGAATACCTACAAGCAAACGATATCCTTAGTGACCGCCGATATGGCTTCCGCCGGAATCGGTCTACTGGGGATCTTCTGGCGTATGCCGTTCAAATCTGGAGTGAGGCCATCGAGAGGCACGGGGAAGCGCTTGCCGTCTCCCTCGACACCTCAAAGGCTTTTGATTGGGTCTGGCACGAAAGCCTTATTGGTAAGCTTCCTTCGTTCAGTTTGCCCGGTGGTCTGTGTGATTGGATTGCAGACTTCCTAAGAGATCGGTCCATTCGAGTGGTTATCGATGGCTGCTCGTTGGACCAATTGGATATTAATGCCGGGGGTCGGTACTCTCAGCAACTTTATTCTTGCTGCACATTAACAATCTGCTAAAACCTTTGGGTATGGAGACGACAGCACTGTTGCTGAGAGATACTTGTCCAACGCTTGTGCTACCGGGCCTCAGATCTAGTCTATCCGGGAAGCCATGGTGAAGCGCTTGAGCCTGTCCTTGCAGGCAGTCACTGAATGGGGCGATGCCAAACTGGTCAGGTTTAATGCTACCATAACCCAGGCGTGTCTTTTTTCCGCTAAAAAGAGCTAATTTAACCCGACTCCAAATTGCCGAGATGCGACCGTGCCAATAACTAACCATCTTGAGCTACTTGGCGTTACTTTGACATCGACTCTCAATTTTGGTCCACACATTGAGGAAAAGGCTCAGCTGGATGCCAAAAAGCTGGGTATCCTTGCAAAGGTGAGGAGGTACTTCACGCCTGGACTGCTGCTCAGCTTGTACCAAGCGCAAGTTCGATCATGCGTGGAGTACTGTTCTCATCTCTGGGACGGATCTGCCAAATACCAGCTTGATCCACTAGAGTCGATTGAAAAGCGGGCCAAGAGGCTCATCGGCGATGAAGCACTGGTTAAGTAAAAGCTCCAGAGCCTTGAACACCGTTGCCGAGTCGCCAGCTTGTCTGTTTTTTATCGGTTACATATCGGAGAGTGTGCGATGGAATTGCATAATCTAATTCTGCCCAGCCCGTTTCATCATCGGACTACCAGACGTACGGCGATGCGCCATCGGTACATTGTAAACATGTCACCCATACGCACTAAACGTTTTCAGAATACTTTTATTTTGCCATCTGCTAAGGAGCGGAATCCCCTGCCGAAATCTGTGTTTCCCGATAGCTAGTCAAGAGTGAATAGGTTACTTGTAGCCAAGCGTGCTCCGCTGTCGACGACATTATCGCTTACCATCAGATGAGATAGTGGTCAAGCGCGAGCCTATCATGAATAAAAAAACAAAAAAATGTGTGAGACAGGGAGACGTCATATATCCGAAACTGTTCACTGCTGCACTGGAGGATGTCTTCAAGGTTTTGGACTAGAAAGGGATAAGCTTCAACGTCAATGGCGAGTACATCACTCACCTTCGGTTTGCTGACGATATAGTGGTTATGGCTGAGACCATGCAGGTTCTCAGTAGAATGCTCGATGACCTCAGTAGAGCTTCCGAAAGAGTGGGTCTTAGGATAAACATGGACAAAACTAAGGTGATTTTGAATGCCCATGTTACACCCACTCCTATCAAGGTAGGAGACTCTACACTGGAAGTTTTGCGCGACTATGTCTACCTGGGAAAAACAATCCAGTGAGGTAGGGCCAACTTCGAGAAAGAGATCAACCGTCGTTCAGCTTTCGGGAAGTTGCACGGTTACTTCTCGTTCAACTTACTTAGTGTGTGTTGCCAGTAATGACATATGGCTCTGAGACGTGGTCGCTTACAATGGGCCTCATCAGAAAGCTTACAGTCACTCACAGAGCGATCGAGAGGGCTATGCTCGAAGTTTCCTTGTGTGCCCGAATCAGAAATGTAGAGATCCGCAAGAGAACCAGGATTACCAACATATCCCGAAGAATTGCCAAACTTAAGAGGCACATTGGTCGCAGAACGGACGGCCGATGGGGCATAAAGCTTCTGGAGTGGCGACCGCGAACCGGAAGAAATTGCGTTGGATGGCCTCCCACCAGGTGGACCGATGACCTGGTGAAGCTTGCGGGGATCGCTGGTTGCGGGACCGGTCAATGTGACGACGCTTGGGGGAGGCCTATGTCCTATAGTGGACGTCTTTCAGCTGATATTGATGGCACAGTGATGCAGGAACTCAGTGGTCGTCATAATAAGATGGACCGTGATTGGTAAATTAATTGTGGTAGATTTTGTTTTCTTTGTTCATCCAACTGGGACCTTAACTCGCTGAGTTATTCATCACTTCGTTGAATATCCAACTGACGTAGAATTTAAAAATTCTTTGTTCTATTGGAGGTGAAAGAATAACAGTTCCATTAGTCACGGTGACTCGTGTATATGTTGAAGTGTTTGTCTTTTAACGACTATTATAATTTCATTCAATTTCGGCACACAAAGAGTTAGCGAAACAACTTGGGCTCATAGAAGATGGAGATTATAGGACTTTGGTGTTGACTGTTGCATAGCAGTGGGACAGTATTTGCTAAATTAGAAAATATAACTTGTATATGTGAGTCATATGGCAAAGGCACCAAATCATTTGTATCCAGTTTGGAATCTAAAGGATTTCTCACTTTAAAATTTTCTTGTTTATACCAATTTTTTTTACCAACGATGTCCGAAAGCATCATTCCTAATATTGTTGAAGCCAAAAGGATCAATACTCTCGTTATACCTACTGAATTAAAACTGCACAATATTCAGCTGGTGTTTTTGACGTTCAGAACGGAAAGTTCCAAGTCGTCCATGTTTGTTGTGTATCAGCAATTTATTTTATCCGCCGCAGCAACGGATTGTTTTTGCTTTTTTAAACCCATTGGATGGTTCTTTTTTAAGTTTATTTGTAATTTATTTAACACTTCCTGTTGTACTGAATGTTTCGCTTTGAGAGTTTGTTTATTTTATTATAATTATGTGAACTGATTTTAAGGTTCGCCACAGATCATGTTTAATATTGTTTCCGACCTAAGTTCATACAAATATTGGTGTCAGATATATTAAATAAATACAGAAGATCACTAATAAGGACGAGCAGTTATAATACATATTTTTAGAGATTAATCAAAACATTTTTTATCCAGTTCATAAAGAAGAGGTTCGAGCTAAAAACCAATTTCTACCTACTGGGTTATTCCTTTGGCGTTAATGTTGCTCTGGAGTTGGCTGCAATGTTTGAAAAAGAAGGTATGTACTGGTATTAATTCCATTTATTCTCCAACTTTATCACCATGTTTCTTACTAAAGAAAAATAAAGCTCCTATTAACCGTTCCGTTCCGTATTGGAACCACTTTGTGGAAAAATTAAAACAACATTAAACAAAAAGGAAGGATTTTTCTTTTCTCATTTTGTCGTCCGGTTGTCAAACAGTAAAGACTACATACTTTTGCTCCTATAAACAAAAATCCAAAACAGTGCCGAAAACCGTGTAATTACAGTTGAAATTACCGTACGGTAATTTCAGAAACACAAAACACTTCCCAGTTCAGAAGAATAAAACAGGAAATCACAACTTAATTGAGAAGATTTATCATCGAAACAACACAACATTGGAGGTTAGATTTCATTGTCATAGTATTTTGAGTGACAGCTTGCAATCAATCACCAATTAACATCTACCAGTAGTACAAACATTACGAACCAAACTTAGTGTCAAGTGTCACGGAGGACCATTTGGATACTTCTTCTACCATTGAGGACAATTTTTGGTGTTGCTATTATATTATATTATTGGGGAAAATAAAAGTTCAAATATTAATATACAAACGGAAAACATCACCAAATCCGTCACGCAAAATGTTTCTGAAAACATTGTTGCTAAATTAAAGACAATTATGGAAGAGAATAAAAACTTGAAGACAGATGTGAGATTCCTACAGGAAAAAATCAAGTACATGGACAACGACAAAAGAAGAAATAACTTAAAAAAATTTGGAGCAAACGAAAAACTACAAGATTATTTGATAGGTAAAGCGAAGAAATAAATTAAAACGCAATCTGAAGCCAAAACTTAGAAAACACGCCTATTCTTGTAAGTTTCACGACTACATGGAAACGGGACGAGGTTCTAATGAAGAGAAACAAACTTATCTCTGGCATTTACTTCAAAGAGGATCTTAGCAAAGAAACTCTAGAAAGGAGAAGGGGACTGCTCCTCAAACTTAAAGAAGAGAGAGAGAAGGGGAAAGTTGTAAGGTAGTATTTTTACCCTAGACACCAGCCAATCCAGGGGTAGGAAGTAGCATGAGACAATTATAGGGAAGGTTTCACATGATGTTGATGGAAGTAAAAGTCACACAGTTTAGTCAACTGATTTAATCATCACACAAACAGTATGTCTATCACTTAAGTTTCATGGGATACATGTACCCTTAGTATTCAACACTTGAGATTTGATATCTCAAACAGCGTCGTTCAGTCCTACGTAGCTGTGTCTAAGCATAAAGTACACAATTTGTCCATCTGTATTTGGAACCTGCTATTAAAGTCGTTGTGTGTAGATTTTAGGTTGGGTTGACAATGTTTTTTGTATATTGTAACTAAAACTATCCCAAGGAGCTAGCGCTTGCTGAACCATTGATTCCCTTGGAATCCTTCATCTTGACGCTAGCTACCTTTGATCCTCGTTTCATCAAGAAATAATTGGGAATGGACGTGGATATCCCCGGATGGCCGTTATAAAAACGAGATAGACTTCATTCTCACGAATAGACCAAAATCCTTCGATGATTGCAGCGTGCTGAATAAAATAAACTTCAACAGCAACCATAGAATGGTCAGAACAAAGCTAAAACTTAACACATCTAGAAAAAAATAGAGCTTTTAAAGCAAAACCAATAGCACCAGCGACCAAAACACAAACAGTTTAAATGAAAGACGAACTAAAAGACTTTATATTTAAGACAAAAGATATGAATATCCAAGAAAAGTTTGAAACTCTACATGATATTTTAACCGAAAAAACCATTTCAAAGTAAACAAAACCAAGAACAAAAATGAGAAAATGACAGACACAACTATATAACTTTTAGGAAAGAAAGCTGAATTATTGAAAATCAACAATATAACAAAACGAAGACTGGAGGAATAAAAAGCTGTAAAGCTGCTCACAGATACAAAAGATTGGATACCTAACCTCAAAGACAAAAAAGGAAAACCTAAGACGAAAATACAGGATTTAATATCCATAGCCACAACTTTCTACCGAGACTTGTATTCATGGAAAACCATTACTGAAGAAACTGATTTAGCTGACTATACCAAAATACCTGAATTTACGGCCCATGAAATAGAAGCAGCTATCGAAACTCCAAAAATAGATAAAACACCAAGACAAGATCGGATAAGTAATGAACTACTTATAGCTGGGAAGACTTACGTTATACTCATACTCACGGCCATATTCAACGAGGTTTTAATCACGGAAATTATACCCAAGCAATGGTTTTATTTTACAATCACGCTGATACACAAGAAAAGAGACAAAAACGAGATAAACAACTACAGACCGATCAGTCTAATGCCAAACATCTACAAAGTCTTGGAGACTATATTTCTTGTCACCAAAATTTATATTTGTTATCAAGTTGTATCACCTAGTATATAGATCTATCGCCCCGAAATATTATTGTCCTCAGATAAACAAAAAGTGTTCCTAGGTATGAATTATCAAATTAATATAATAATATGGTTAAAATAAGAGATCAAGACCAATAAAATTGTAGTGCATTAGATGAAAATAACATTCGTTCTTATAATAATAGTTTTATCACTTAAATATAGCTATATGCTCAGAATGGTAGATCTGTCATCAAATAAATCGATTATCGATCCTTGACTGCGATTTCTTTCTTCAGTTATTAAAATAATAGTATTCGTTACCAATTTAATACATCAATATATAATTTTAATGAAAATATGTTCAAAGAAGCGTAGACAAATTGGCGCGCTAATTACGTAAGCTGCAGACGGTGGACCAAAAAAAAAACCGAAACGAATTTATATTAATTTAATTTAAAATAAATTATTACAATATAATTTGTGAAACCTATTCGAAGTTAAATTATGGAATGACCATCTACTTATTAAAAATAAATTAACGCTAATGTCCAATTTTGCTGCGTCGGCGGCTCGTGGCTGGATTGACGTCATCGGTGTAGTTTCTATGCGCTTGGCGTAAATACAAAGGAATTTTGCAGGTCAGCGCTATTAGTTAGGGACTCGTACTTAACAAGCTTTTAAAAAATGACCAATCCGGCCTCAACGATGGGTCGTAGGGGGATAGTTGATGGGATGCACCTATTCTATATTAAAACGAATGTCAACATTAAAATAACAAATTATTGTCAATAAATCGGTCCAAGAGCGAGCGAAGCGAGCTCGGGAGCTTGCCCTAAGCTCCCCGACACGGACTGGTCATCTCCTTCGTGTAAGGTTACTTTAGACCCTGCATCCAGAAATAGGAGCCCCGCAGCGGGGCTCCGTCGACTCTGTTGCACATACACTAATCTAACTTGCACCTATTCTATATTAAAATGGATTTTTTTGACATAATATATTATGATTTATTGGTGATCTCTTTAAATTAGTTTGCTTAAATACTTATTAGGACAAACTTATCATAATACATAAAAAAACAGTTATTTGGTACTAGACCCTATATCTTCATGATTTTAGGTGATTTACTGTGGAATTTATTTTACATTGTTTGGAGACTATATTTTGGTGACAAATCTACTATTTTGCGGGTAACACCTATTATTTAAGAAACACAAAACTAATTAAATTGGCGATAGCTTAAATGATACCCCAAAGTTTTTGCGAAGGTAATCCTTAAGCGCATAACAAAAATACTTGATGAGAATCAACTAAAGGAGCAAGCAGAGCTTAGAAGGGATTTTTTGACTATAGACCACATATAATATGTCGTTAAACAGATCTCTGAAAAAAGCAAAGAATATAACATCTACTGATTCTACTGCTATTTTGTAGAGTACAGTAAGGCCTTCGAATCACTAGAACATGAACGCGATATATATAATATCGATATATAATACGGATCGCGCCTAAGAATCAGGGAGTCGACAGCAAATACATAAGAATAATCCGAAATTAATACAAAACAGCACAGAGTGCACGAGAGTCAAATTAGAAAGAGAGGGTAAAGAAATCGCAATAAAATGAGAGGTTACAGGTAAACAGGGAGACCCGCTATCACCAAAATTGCTCTCAGCCGTTCTCGAAGAAATTTTTCGGCATATCAGCTGGAACAACTTCGGTATCAACATAAACGGAGAGAAATGAACTCAATTGAGGTTTGCTGACGACCTAATAATTTTCGCATCAACAAAACATGAAATTTAAAAAAATGCTGAACCAGCTAGATACTGAAAGCCGGAAAGTAGGACTAACCATGAACCACGATAAAACTAAAATGATGACAAATGACACAAAAGAACCATTTATCATTAACTATGTAATTTTGAATATGTAAACAAGTACACCTATTTAGGCCAAATTATATCACCAACCGAATGAATGTCAAAGGAACTGGAAATAAGGACAGCCAATGCGTGGCAAGGATACTGTTTTTTTAAGGAAAAAAAAAGAAATAAAATGTACATTAAAAGAAAACTTTATATTACTTGCATAATGCTAGTTCTTACATACGGGTGCCAGACTTGGGCTCTGACAAAAAGTAAGAAGTCTGTCAAGCTGCCATAGAAAGAAGTATGCCTGGGAAAAGGAGACTGGATAAAATGAGAAACGAAATACTCAGAAGTACACAAATAGAAAATGTTGCACTTAAAGTAAAAATACCCTACTGCTTAAATAGCGAACTAAAAAGACGTAAACAAGAAAAAAAACATGCTGTGCAGTCGGAGGATACAAGTTCGCGAGGTGGCTGACGACAACCAGATGTAGGGTAATTTAAATATAGCCAGTGATACTCTCAGCGTTAAGACGAATCTATTGACGTAAAATCATCAAAATCGGCCAAAACGTTGGTCTCTAGAACGCCACATAGGAACAAACACACATACATATATACATAGACTAATAAACACATTAAAACTGTAACTGTAAAACTGGAGATGGACAGGACACAGTAAGGGGATGGGCGAAATGGGGAAGAACATTGATGAATGGGTTCCCAAAATACAATAAACGAAAGAGGGGAGACCGTTCCAAAGGTGGGAGGACGAATTAAAGAATATCGCAGGAAAAACATGGACAATGATGGCGAATGATAAAGAGGGGTGGAAGAGGTTGGAGGAGGCCTTTTCCGGAAATGGGCAAACAGATATTATACGTGTCAATTTCATGCGTAATTACTTTGGAATGCATAAGTACTTTGGAATTATATATAAAAAAAAAGGGAAGACTTTTATATATTGAATCCCTTGCGTCACAATATTTAAAAATTTGACTTTTATGAAGAAAATTTTAATTTCAGAAAAATCCTCTTGCTTATCTATTAAACTCCGGTTCTTTCGTTCACTATCTGAACGATTCCAAGCTCTAATTTAACTACATCAGAGTTAAATTTTCACTGGCAAATCTTGAAGATAATTATCTGAACTCATTTTTTCAGGTCGCGTGGGAACCGTGTACTGCTTGGACAGCAGCCCAGATGCATTAAGAGTTCAACTGGATGCTTATATTGGCAATTTAACTGATAATGAGCTTCAGAATTCTATTTTAGAACACATGTACCGGCTCATGACTGGGAAGGATAGTGAAGAGTTGAAGAAGAATTTGGTGAATTCAGAAAACTGGTTGGAGAAGGTGGAAGCGTGTGTGATTAGACTAAGAGATTTGGCTAGCTACTCGAACCAATACAAGAAATCTATCCTTCTGGCTGCGTACCGAAGAATCATGCTGACAAGACAATACGAACCAGAATTCAAACTGGAATCAGAATTGGTCCTTATCAAGGGCATCCCACACCCAAGAGCAGAAGCTTTAGCTGATGACTACAACTTATCCAAGTACACTAATAAGCCAGTGAAAGTATTTAACATAGAATCTGACCATGCATCAGCACCTTACGATTGCAGAGTATCGAACATCATGAATAAATTCCTTGGAGCCGAACTCTTGTCGAAATTCGAGAAGGAGGTCCTTTGCGATACGTATTTAGTTGAATCTTTTAAGATGATGTAATTTATTATTGGTATTATTTACTTTTTCATGTCCGTTCTTGAAACTTGTGATAGAACTTTTCTTACAATTAAGTTAGCAATTTCATGATTTAAGTAAGTTTGCATGAAAAATCTGAATATCTTTTAGGGTTCCGTACCCAAAGGGTAAAAAGGGGATGCTATTACTAAGACTCCACGATTCGTCTGTCTGTCTGTCTGTCCGTCTGTCACCAGGGTGTATCTCATGAACCTATTCACAGATTATGTATTTCTGTTGATGCTATTACAACAAATGCTAAAAACAGAATAAAATGAATATTTAAGTGGGGCTCCCATACAACAAATATGCTTACGTTCACGTTACGTTTTTTGCCATAATGAATAAATAGTAAAAGTGATTATTTCAATATAAAAAGTAATTCCAATGAACAATAAAACTAAAACGAAGTGAACATCGCCTGTACTAATTCCCGAATTGTTAAAATCCAAATAAACTATTTCCAATAAGGATTGCGTTGAAATAAACAAAAAAAAATGAAAAGTAAATAACGGTTGTATCATTCAATTATGCAGAATCACTATAATCGTGCTATGTAATTAGTAACAGCGCCATCTAACGAATCTATTTTGTTCTGTCTGCAGTTACCAGTAAGTGTTGCTGTAAATATATCAACGATAACGAACTCGGACCACTATTGCGCAGAACAAATTAAAGACACATTTGGTTTAGGGGCCACAACTGATACACCATAAATCGTAGTGTGCGAGTTCAAATCCAAGAATTTGATATTCTTTTTCTATGTTTTACGTATCAAAATAAAATTAAGTCGACTGTATCCAATTTGAATTTCCTAGAAAATATAACTTTCCGCCGTACTAGGACTAAATCAGACTTAGTGTTAAATGACAGTCATGTAGCTGCTACGCGTGCAACGTTAAATGAGACAGTCACTATTGTACCGGAGATGTCTGACGATGATGACGAAGAAGTCAAGAAACCGCGAGATCGAATTAATAACATCACACTCGACCTGCAGAGCGCACACTTGGAAATTGAAGAATTGACTATAGAAAATAATAATCACAAACAAAAAATATAAATCTGAGCAAACAAAATGAGTTGCACAAGAAAGTCACATGCAGTCCAACTACACTAAAATAACCTTGCACAAAAAAGGGAAACAATCTTAAAAAAAACATAAACACACGCAAACAGAAACAATAAACATGGAGAAAATAATAAAAATGCAGTTAAAATAAATGCCAATACCCGAAATTGGTAAAGGAAAATGTTAAACCTGCACCACCAATAAACCAATGCGGAAATAATGCAGACGACGAATAATAATATTACGAACAACGTTCTGGCACAATATCTGGTCGGTGCCTGTCAGTCACACCGAGGGTAACTGGACTCGGGAGGTTGAACAAAGGTTGAAGCGTGTGATCCGATACCACAAATGGGGGCTATTACCATCAGCCCCCAAGATGTAGCTCGTGCAGTCCGTCCGTTGCCTAACTGGAAATCTCCAGGGCCGGACGGACTGCACAACTTTTGGATTAAATGGTTCCGAAGGTCACACGCTCGTTTGGCAACTCAGTTCCAGTCTGCCTTAGAGTCAAGATCGCTGCCCCAGTTCCTAAGGACAGGAATAACCCACCTGCTCCACAAAACAGGTAGTACTGCAGAGCCTAAAAATTATAGACCGATAACATGTTTACCGACGGTCTATAAAGTTTTTACATCCATTCTGAGAGCCAAAATTAATCAACATATTGAAACGAATTCAATCATGTCTGCTTCTCAGAATGAATGTAGGAACGGATCCCGCGGTACTAAGAAGCTGCTGCTTATAGACATTGCTAATAGCCAACAGATTCGGCGTTCCCGAAGGGATCTGGTGACATGTTGGATAGACTACAAGAAGGCCTATGACTCAGTGCCACATACATGGCTCATGAGGGTGCTGGAGTTGTATAAAATTGATGCAACTCTGCGCACCTTCCTGATGTCGTGTATGGGGCTGTGGAGGACGGTCCTTCGATATCCAGGATGTCAACAGATTCAAGAGGACAGCGAACCTATAAGGATCGAGCGTGGAATATTTCAGGGCGATAGTCTGAGTCCACTGTGGTTTTGTTTAGCCCTGAACCCTCTTAGTACACTGCTGGAGAGTTCAGGCCTGGGCTATCGGTTGAGAAGAGGAGGTCAGGTCATATCTCACCTCCTTTACATGGATGATCTGAAGCTCTTTGCCTCCAACAACTTGCAACTGATTAAGCTACTGAAGGTTACAGAAACCTTTAGTGACGCCATCCGGATGGAATTTGGTGTGGACAAATGTGCAGTCAAGCATGTAAAGCGAGGGGAGATTATGTAATCCGTGGGAATACAACTCTCGGATTCCATACACCTTCGATCCCTTTCCTCAACCGAAACTTACAAGTATTTGGGTATGTCGGAAGCACTAGCCATCAATGCAACTGGCGTGAAACAGTCGTTGAAGGAGCGCTTCTTTGGCCACCTGAAAAAAGTACTGAATAGTCTTTTATCAGGCGGGAACAAGGTGCGCCTTCAACGGCTGGGTCATGCCGGTCTTGATGTATTCTTTCAGCATACTCAAATGGACTCTACAGAACTTGACGCCCTGGATAGGAGAGTCCGCACATTGCTTACCGCAAATCGTATGCATCACCCACGATCATCAGTTATGAGACTGTATATCCCGCGGAAGTGCGGTGGTCGTGGCTTTTTAAATGCTAAGACTCTGCAAAACCGCGAGGTATGCAGTCTTAGGGAATACTTCCAGGCCGTCGACGTAGGTATGCATCGAGATGTGGTAGCGGTGGACAAGGGCCTTACCCCGCTCTCCTTGGCTAACGAGAACTGGCGCAAACCTATAGTATTAGATACTAATGACCGCAGGGAGGTATGGCAGAGCAAGGAGCTTCACGGACGCTTCTACCGGGTCCTACATGGGCCCGATGTAGATCTCTTAGCGTACGTGGCCTGGCTGCGATTTGGTGACTTTTTCGGGGAAACCGAAGGTTTTGTCTTTGCGATTATGGACGAAGTTATGATGACGAACAACTTTCGGGAATACATTGTGAAGGACGGCACAGTTGACATCTGTCGGGCATGTCACCGGCCGGGGGAATCTATCCGTCACATTATCTCCGAATGTTCTAGTCTAGCTAACGGAGACTACTTGCATAGAAACAACCTTGTAGCCAGGATTATCCATCAGCAACTTGCTCTTAAATACAGTCTTGTGGAATCGGAAGTGCCTTACTTTAAGTATGTGTCCGACCCAGTTCTCGAAAATGGCAATGTCACATTGTATTGGGATCGGTCTATCATCACTGACAGGACTATTGTTGCCAATAAGCCTGACATAGTGGTGATAGACAGACAAGAGCGTCGAGCAATGATTGTTGATATAGCGGTCCCCCATGACGAGAACCTCGTGAAGGCTGAGAGAGATAAGAAAAGCAAGTATCTTAATCTGGCTCGCGAGGTTGTCGACATGTGGGATGTGAATACAGCAGTCATTGTGCCGATAGTCGTGACGGCCAATGGCATAATAGCCAAGAGCCTCGACGAACATCTGAGGAGGCTCTCGTTGGGCAGCTGGATCAAGGGCTTGATCCAGAAAGCGGTACTCCTGGACACGGCGCGTACCGTTAGGAGGTTCCTCTCTCAGGAGCCCTGACCACCAGTAACTTGGACCCTGTTCCCGATACCGGTGGGCTACTATTTTTGTATTTTTAAATGTTTTTTTATTTTATTTTTTATAGAATAATACTTAAAAATGTAAAAATATGTATATAAAATGAATAAAAGTAATACGATTTTTTTTATTTATTTTTTTTAAAAAAGAGCAAGTATGGAGTTTCTTGTGCGTTCTTCTCCATAAAAATCTACTTTCCGACTACATGGTGGTTTTTTTTTTTTTATTACTTTTAAATTTTAATTTATGTGACGTTCAAAAGTGCCGTTTATTGGCCTAATTGAATACACATATTGGACTTTGACTTTGACTTTGAATAACACCAGTCGATGCGTAAAACAAATTGCATATTAAGCACAGATAACAAAAATAAATTTCTTCATATTGCAGAAAATACTTTTGAAAATGTATGAACTATGTATCACGCCAAATGGAACTATAGAACTTCTGTTTTCTTTTCTTTTTCTTGAAAATATCAAAGAAAAGTTGTCAGAGTTCACTCTACAGGACTTCTGTTATGTATTAAACTGATAGGTGAGGAAGACTTTAAAATAACAAGTAAATATTTTGATAGCATTTTACTAATTAGGCAAATGTTGCAAGAAGTCTCAAACACTAATATAATTATCTGCACTCCGACGTACAAATTCTTCACAAACAACTATCTATATAATTCACGAGTGCAAACCTTTAATAATTTATTATATCTAGATACTATCACTCATGGACACGCATATTTTCTGGACAGCAACATGACCCTAAAGTATGACGATACTATGTTTAATAAACGCACAGTTGTAATAAATTACGCTGGAATGCAATCGATTTATAGAGATATTTTTAAAATGACTATGGACAACCAATCATCAAACACTGACTTTCACCAACCTGACAACGAAATGAAGACAGTAACTGAATCAGAAGACACAGGATTTTTTTTTCTTCAATCGTACTAACGTAATGCATCAAAACATTGCTGGACTGTTAAAGAAATCAGATTTGTTAACTATACAAATAGAAAACTTGAAATATCAAGGGACAACTGTAGATTTTATGTTATGTTATGTTGTGTCATAACATCTGGACATGAGAGTATTGCACATACCGAATTTCCACCTAACCGCTATTTTTTCACGAAACAAAAATCGGGGAGATACTTGTATTCTTGTAAGACAGGGAACTACGAGATGTTGCTAAACACTCTGTATCAGGCCTAATTGAAATTTGTATAGAATAGAATATATAGAAATAAAAAATAGAATTGGCATCTTATTAATTAGGAAAGATACGGATGTCTTACATGTCAACGAAAGTCTTATTATTCTCACAAAATGGTTCGCAGCTAACAATCTTTTACTGAATGCGAAAAAAACTAAATGTCTTAGATTCTCTTTACAAAATGTACCACAACGTGACCTAAATTTAAATCTTGACGGCAAAAATCTTGAAGTTTTATCGGAAACTGTAGTTTCTTAGGGATTACTATCGATTCAAAATTGCAGTAGGGCGCGCATATGAGAACCTTTTCGGGTAGGTTAAGTTCAGTTGCATATGCAGTAAGGAAAATAAGGCAGTTAGCCGATGAAGCGACAGCTAGGTTAGTATACTATGCTTATTTCCACAGTATTATGTCTTATGACATTCTGCTGTGGAGATCAGCAGCAAATGTTGACTCAATTTTCATCTTACAAAAGAGGGCAATCCGCGTGATCTATATAATGGGTCCACGCGAGTCCTTTAGAAAAAAATTAAAGATTTCGATATACTGACTCTAGCTTCACTTTATATTTTGGAATTAATTTTGTGTGTCCGCCAAAATCCAGGACTTTTCAAAACTAGAATCGAATTACATAATTTAAATACACGCAGTAAGCACGAAATTGTAATACCCAAATACAGATTAACAAAAATTGGCTTTAGCTCCTTCTGCGCATGCGGCTTTACTGGTAACTCATAAACGGCACAAATATGTGAATGTCTCTAACTACTCTTTATTTCATTAATTCTTTTTGTATTTTTTTCTTTCTTTTAATCAGTCTTTTTACAACGATTTTCAAACATCTTTATAGCCCTTTGCTAAGAATGATTACAGCACTGATAACAACATTTGTGCCACATGATAAATTTAGTATTTTATTTTTTATTTTACTTTTGTAAAGACTCTTTTACCGATTGTTATGTAAATGTGTGAACATTGTAGGCCTTCTAGATGCTTTTTAACTTTTTAATTCGTTTTATTTTCTTTTGTGTTTATAATATATTATCTTATTTATTTATTTTTTCTTACGACTTATTGTCGGGCCTACGTTGTCCCCCCATATCTAAGTAATAATGCTGTAACATAGAAAATAAATAATGTAAAACAAAACCATTTTTCAAAAAATTAACCATGGAGTTTCTTGCCGGTTCCTCTCCATAGGAAACGACCAACCCGAACCGTGCACCTTTTGTCGACGTTTTATGAGTGCCCATGTAGGCCATGTAGGCAATTATCATGAAATAAAAAAAATGATTTTGATTATTTATGTAATCCACATCTTGACAACTACTGTTCTAAATTATATTCATTTGAAATATATGATTATAATACTAAAATAAGAATTCATTAGTGTATTGTATAGAAATGATGTATGATAATTATTTTAGATTAAGTTATGTACCAATAATAAATATTTTTACACTACTATTACGTTAAACTTATAATAAAATTACATGTATCAAACAATGGACTTTTATTCAAACGTATTCAACTTCCTAAACGTTAACATCATCATCAATTTAAGTTCATGCTTGTTCAATGATGAGGTTCATATAGTAAAGAGTATAATATACTCTTTATAACTGTACGTTAGGTTTAAATTAGATTAATATACACTATGAAGTTGATCAAACAACCCATATCTCTCAATGTTAATAATATTATAAGATTAAGTGACTCTGTTCACCACATCAGACAGCACTTTATTACCAAATACTCTAAAAAAAGTGGTCCATCAAACTGTGGTAAAACGAATGTTATGATTAGTTTATTGCTGCAAGAAAATGGCCTTGAATTTAATAGTAGAGCGTAATTTAATAGTAGAGTATGCGTCGAGCGCCAAGTGAGTTATTAATGCATGAGTGTTATGTTAAATTAACACGAGTGCATTAATTACTCACTTTAGCGAGTTGCGTAATCTACTTTTCTTTCAACTACCAATCTACTACCAATACCAATCTACTCTCATCTATTTCCATTTTTAGGGTTCCGTACCCAAAGGGTAAAAACGGGACCCTATTACTAAGACTCCGCTGTCCGTCTGTCTGTCTGTCTGTCTGTCTGACTGTCTGTCACCAGGCTGTATCTCATGAACCGTGATAGCTAGACATTTGAAATGTTCACAGATGATGTATTTCTGTTGCCGCTATAACAACAAATACTAAGAATAAGAATAATTTATTAAAAAGTAAGGACGTTCACAAAAGTGTACATTAGGTGCAGTAATTTAATTTCTAAAACAATTGTATAAATAGAGCTTTTATGTAAACTATTTCTAAAATATTTTATTACAACTACAAGCTTATTATAAAAAAAGAATGTCAATTTTTGGGTTGTCCGATTTAGGTTCTTTCAAACCTGTGTTTCAGGCCATCACTTTACTTAGAGCAATAATTGGGCCAGTTATATAATTGAATAAAATTAGTCTATTAACAAACATAAGAATACAAAAATTGGTACAACACACAAAAAAATCAAATAATAAAAGAACAAAAAAAATATACATATAAATTTAAGTATGTACAAGTAGATATGAGGACATATCTTCAAACAACAATTTCTAGAAGTTTTTCTGTGTCAATATAACTGAGTGTCCCTAAATAATCTGTTAAGGTAAAGCAACATCTTTTATATGTTAAGCTATAAACTTCTAGTAACCTGTTGAGTCTATTATACAGAAAAGGTCCTAAAAACACATAAAACCGATTAATAAAAGCATGTCTGGTTTGTGGCATTGTGCATACCAGATCCTTCCTTCTCATGTCGGAAGGAACTGGATCATAGGGAAGTACAATGTGCTGTTGCAGTATTACGTGAAGAATAAATAATTGCAGTACTGTAAGAACATTACATGCTTTGTAGAGCTGCTGTGTCGGAAATCGAAAAGGGCGAAAGGTTTAGAATTGCTCTTTGAGCACGTTCTAGGGGAAGTAAAATTGAATTAGCCGCACCACTCCACGAAGTTATACAGTAGGTAAGAATGGATTGACACAACGCTAAATAAATCTGTTTAATTAATTTAAAGTCAGCTATATTACGTAAATTCTTAAAAACATATATTAATTTGCGGACTCTAGTACATAGTCACTCGATATGTTTACGGAAATTTAGATTGGAATCAATAGTGACACCTAGATATTTCAAATTGTCACCTTTAGCTAAAGTGGGGCAAGAACATGCAGTGTCAGCGTGCATGTTACAGTCATGCGCGTATATGTTTAGGTTAGTAAGCGGTATGTTAGTATTCCTCATTGTAAATAAAATGTATTTGGTTTTATCTGAATTTAGTGTTAAAAGATTATTCTTGAGCCAATTAGACACTGAATTAAAGCCATTCTGAGCATGTTCATAAACCTCAGCTCGTGATTTAGCTGCGAACAATAGAGCGGTGTCATCAGCATAAGACATTATGACACCATTTTGCAGTGGCAGGCTACATAGGTCATTTATGTAGACTAAAAATAATGTAGGACCTAAAATACTACCTTGTGGTATTCCAAAACAACTATTTGTAAGATCAGAACTTGTATACGGACCAATTTTGACACACTGTTGCCTATCACTGAGATAATCAGAAAGCAGTTGAAGTTGCGCTCCTCTAATCCCAAGCGATTCAAGCTTCTGCAAAAGTGTATCACAAGAAATTGTGTCGAAGGCCTTTGCAAGGTCTAGAAAGATCCCAGCCGTATGCATTCCGTTATCTAGGTTTGTACTTATATAATTAATCAATTTGTTTACTGCTTGGCTAGTAGATCTGTTGGGCCTAAACCCAAATTGGTTATCTGAAAGTAGTTTGTTATCTTCCAAGTATTTTATGAGTCTACTGTTGATAATTTTTTCTAAGATTTTTGAAAGGCCTGTTAACACTGAAATGGGCCTGTAGTTGTTCATACTGTTTTTATCTCCTGACTTAAAAATAGGTGTAACCACAATTTTTTTTAGCAACTTAGGAAATATTCATTTCGATAAACATAGCTGAAAAATATGGGTTAGCGGAGGGGCAAGGAGGTGTTTAAATCTTTTGAGAATGTTATTGGGTATCTCATCCCACCCAGTAGCACAAACATCCTTCAACCCGTCTATAATTCTTACTACTTCGTTGACGTCAGTATCCAACAATACAAAAGAATTTAATGTAGAAGGTGTTCTAGCTGGATTTTAAGGGGGAAGACGACTATTATTTAAGGATTTTTCTGCCAAGATCTTACCAACGTTCACAAAAAAGGTGTTTACTTTATTCATTGCATTGGATGGGTCAATCTCTGTAGCCAGTAAATCAAGCGGAGTATCGGGATTTTTTGTTCTGAATGTATTAGTTTTTTAAATTTCCTCACAAGTTTACTATTTTTCCCTGCTTTCTGTAATTCATTTTTATCGTATTGCATTTTTATTTTTTTCAAAAGATTATTACAGAAATTTCGATATCTTTTATAAGTAACACAAAGTATTTCGTCATCACGTGAGAGTTTTGATTTTAAGTGAAGTTTGTCTCTGTGTCTTATACAACGAACGAGACCGGGTGTGATCCATGGTTTAATACAACTATACTTTCTAGGGATTGTCTTAGTGAAAGTATTTTTCCTAATTGCATATTGTAGTGAATTTATGAAATAATTTAATGAAAAATTTGCATCAACTGATCCATAAACTGGGTCAAAATTAATACCGAGTATGTCACTTTTAAGATTTGTCATATTGACTTTAGTGTAGCTACATACGCAGTACGCAGTTTTTTTTAGGTGTACTTGTTTGCATTGTTAGTAAAACAGCTTGATGATCGGTAAGCGAGGAGTTAGTTACCAATGTTTTCGATGGATTTTTTGAATTTATAACGATATGGTCTAAGCAAGAGCCGCTCTGAAGTGTGGGGTGATAGTGAGCTGTTAAAAGTCGTATAATATTTTTGAAAGAACTTAAGTTTTTTAAGTTTGTATCAAGTGAGGCTAAAAAGCCGTCGATATTATGAGAAGGGGGCCTATATATAGCCATGACTACTGTGTCGGGCATAATCTTAACTATTAAGCTATTACTATCATGGGAGAGGGGTTCTTCTTTGATAGTTCGCAAGTTATTTTTAATATAAACTACTACTCCGTCGTTTTGATTTGTGTTCCTGTCTGTTTTGTATGAATAAAAACCGTCCAGAGTTGGTAAATTGGCTGTTTGTTTTGACAGCCAACATTCCGTCAGGACGATAATATCACAGTTTATGTCGAGACTTTGTAACAACACTTCAAAGCCGTTCATGTTTCGGTTAATGCTGCGAATATTTTGTGTAAGCAAGGTAAGAGTTTTGTCACCAGAAGGAAGAAGGTGTTTACAGTCCTCAATATTACAGGTTTTAGATTCAGACACAGTAAAACTATCTAGATCACAGATGAGCTGATTGCTCATGATAATTACAAACTAAGAAGAAATACAATCAAAGTGAGTGTCTACTAAATAGAATATTCTGTGGCGCTCAGTCTATTGAGTTTATGTAATTGGTCTCTGCATATTTACGTGCTGGACAACTTACATCACCGGTTTGATGGTCACATTTCCTCTTGAACCGTTTGCACGTCGCACATTGAGGAGGAGACGATTTGCTGCTGCATTCCTTCAAGGAGTGTCCAGTTTCTCCACAGTGGCCGCACGTAGGACTGCTTTCACGGCAAAACTTGGCTGCGTGGCCAAACTGTTGGCAATTGAAGCATCTTGTGACAATTGTGAAATCTTGCACAGGGCATGAAGTCCAGTTTATAAAAATTCGGCTTTAGTTTATTAGTACTTTCCTTATGCTAGCTGGAAGTTTCCCGATGTAATTGCAGGTTGGGAGGCCCTTTTTACCCGATTTATGGCTCAATTTGATGTTCTTAAGGAAGGTCTCTAACTTGTATTCGGCAATTTGTCTGACAGATTTTGCTCAAAAATACAGTCAAATACTTCCTTCTCAGTAAGGGCGACGGGAACGCTAATAACTGCGACCCTAGGCCGTCGTTTCGATGGTTCTTCGATTATAAGTTCTGAAGTAATAATATTCTCCGATTTCTTAAGTTTTTCTATGTCGCCTTTGTTTTCCGTGCTAATCAGTACGCCTCCATTTTTTACTTTCTTCAGGCTTCGGACTTGGATCTTAAGTTGCTCGGGAGAAATCAACTTTTGAACGAGTGACTTGGTGTCGTCACTCGTTTTGGTTTTATCGGTAGGATATATGGCAATAGAGCTTAGGTTCGCAGGACGGACGAAGTTGTCGGAACCTTTCTTCACCATGCTAGCATAAGAAGATGAGGGGTTCAGCTTCGAATCAAAGATCTCCCTGAACTGTTCCAGAGAGTACACCATGTTCTGCTGAAGTTGTAGGTGCTGGACGGTAGTGTGGCTCTGGATCATCTTCTGCTTCAACGATTGGAAAAGGACAGCCATCTGAGAAGTGCCACTTGAAACCTTTCGGCAAAGAGTTGAGACACGGAGTTTCTGGTCCGAGTTCATTTTTCCATCACCAACAATAGTGCACACTTCGTTCAGAATGCGGTCTATGGATACTAACCATTTCTGGATCTCTGGCGTGCTGATGACTTCACTCGACAACTCATTCTCCGCATGTGCTGATGGAATTGGATGTCTCGGGGGCACTTCCTGGATAGGCGTCGGCGGAGGACTTCGTCTTAGTAGTTGGTTACGGCCAAACGGGCTCGATCCTGGGGTAGAAATACTACCCGCAACACTTTGAATAATTTAGATGGAAAACAGATAACCAATTTAGTTCATCTTGCAAACAAAAGTCGGAAGAAATGCACTAGTCACACGTGACACACTTTACTTCGTTTTTAACTGACGCCGCAAATGATTTATACGTATATATTTTTTTTGCAATTGTTAATATAATTTCATTTTAGCAAGTACAAATAAACACGTCTGCTTGGTCTCACAATTCGCAAAGCATTCAAACTAAAAACATAATAAAGTAAATATTTAAGTGGGGCTCCCATACAAGAAGTGTTTTTAGGGTTCCGTACCCAAAGGGTAAAAACGGAACCCTATTACTGAGACTCCGCGGTCCGTCTGTCTGTCTGTCTGTCTGTCTGTCACCAGGCTGTATCTCATGAACCGTGATAGCTAGACAGTTGAAATTTTCACAGGTGATGTATATCTGTTGCCGCTACAACAACAAATACTAAAAACAAAATAAAATAAATATTTAAGGGGGGCTTCCATACAACAAACGTCATTTTTTTGCCGTTTTTTACGAAAATGGTACGGAACCCTTCGTGCGCGAGTCCGACTCGCAATTGGCCGGTTTTTTTTTGTTGTTTTTGCGATAATGGTACGGAACCCTTCGTGCGCGAGTACGACTCGCACTTGGCCGGTTTTTTTTTATACTTTTCTTGCCAAATATGAAGTACCTACTTATCAAAGTTTCACAATGGTACAAAATGCGGGGCATTTTTTTCACCTCATTGGTTTTTTACGCCGATTTTTTTCTCAGCCAGTACCTTTTTCGATCTACTGCATACATTTTATATTAAACTTAATGGGAGACATTAAACCTCTGTGGTAAATTTATATCTAAACTAGCTAACCCCCGTGGCTTCGCTCCCGTCAACTGGCTACCTATCTACCTACCACTACCTACCTACCCCGCCTTCCCTGCCTACTCTGCTTAGCCTATCCTGCCTACCCTGCCTAGCCAGCCTAGCCTAACCTTCCTATCCTGCCTACCCTACCTACTCTACTTACTCTACCTTCTCTACCTAGTCTACATACTCTACCTTCTCTACCTACTCTACTTACTTTACCTTCTCTACTTACTTTACCTTCTCTACCTTCTCTGCTTTCTCTACCTACTCTGCCTTTTCTACCTACTCTACTTGCTCTACTTTCTCCATCTACTCTTCCAACTCTACCTACACCACCTACTCTACCTACTCTACATACTCTACCTACTCTACCTACTCTACCTACTCTACCTACTCTGCCTACTCTACCTACACTACCTACTCTACCTACTCTACCTACTCTACCTACTCTACCTACTCTACCTACTCTACCTACTCTACCTACTCTACCTACTCTACCTACTCTACCTACTCTACCTACTCTACCTACTCTACCTACTCTACCTACTCTACCTACTCTACCTACTCTACCTACTCTACCTACTCTACCTACTCTACCTACTCTACCTACTCTACCTACTCTACCTACTCTACCTACTCTACCTACTCTACCTACTCTACCTACTCTACCTACTCTACCTACTCTACCTACTCTACCTACTCTACCTACTCTACCTACTCTACCTACTCTACCTACTCTACTAACTCTAACTACTCTACCTACTCTACCTACTCTACCTACTCTACCTACTGTACCTACTCTACCTACTCTACCTACTCTACCTACTCTACCTACTCTACCTACTCTACCTACACTACCTACTCTACCTACTCTACCTACTCTACCTACTCTACCTACTCTACCTACTCTACCTACTCCACCTACTCTACCTACTCTACCTACTCTGCCTACTCTACCTACTCTACCTACTCTACCTACTCTACCTACTCTACCTACTCTACCTACTCTACCTACTCTACCTACTCTACCTACTCTACCTACTCTACCTACTCTACCTACTCTACCTACTCTACTAACTCTAACTACTCTACCTACTCTACCTACTCTACCTACTCTACCTACTCTACCTACTGTACCTACTCTACCTACTCTACCTACTCTACCTACTCTACCTACTCTACCTACTCTACCTACACTACCTACTCTACCTACTCTACCTACTCTACCTACTCTACCTACTCTACCTACTCTACCTACTCTACCTACTCCACCTACTCTACCTACTCTACCTACTCTACCTACTCTACCTACTCTACCTACTCTACCTACTCTACCTACTCTACCTACTCTACCTACTCTACCTACTCTACCTACTCTACTTGCTCTACCTACTCTACCTAGTCTACCTACTTTACCGACTCTACTTACTCTACCTACTTTACCTACTTTTCCTACCCTACCTACAGTACCTACTATTCGGCTTTATAATTATTAAAATAAAATAAATAAATAAATAGATAAAAATACAAAACAGTGCATTAATGAAAAACAGTGCAACAATGAGATATCATAAAAGCATTTCTGCACTGTTTTGGTTCTAAGCAATAAAATCGTCCTATATATATATATATTATGTTATATATATAGGACGATTCTATCCTGATATATCTAACTTATCCATATATATCTTTGAATAGCAAATAAAGACAAAATTGCGTGACAAAAAAAAGACAAAAGAGGTTTTATTTCGATTCATAAAGTTTTACATAAATCATAACGTACATTTCTAATAACAAAGTAAGTAAGTGCTTACCTGTAAAGGCAAAAGAATAGTACATTGTTCACCGAGAGGAGGAAGTGACCGTTTACCGTCGAGGGTGTCGTTTGAAGCCCGAGCCGTAGGCGAGGGCTTTAAAACACCCGAGATCGGGAATTGCACTTTCTCTCGAGTGATACATAGTGCTATATACTACACCTACGAGGAATAGTACATTCTACGAAAACTGAATCCTCAAACAACACACAAATTGAAAATGGCGCCAATGGCGTCTGCAATTTTCACATGTTCTTTTTTCAAATTGTTTGACACCATCCAACACACAGCTAGTGGCCAGTGTCATTTTGCGAACTTGGAGATAAAAACTCACTGTAAAAACTTTTTGGCTTTTGATATTTAGGTTACCAGCGCATAGTCTTACCCAAAATTAAAAAAGAAAAACCACGTAAGAAATGGATTTTCATACACTTTTCTCTCCCGCTCAGGTGCGTTTTCTCGCCGCATATTTGTTCGATATGCAATGACGTACTTTCTACCGTAAATTTGATAAAGTATCAAGGTACTTTCCGAGCAAGTGTAGTATAAACAACATTTAATGCCTTTATTTCAGGTATTTTTATATTCTAACAAATAAACAAACAATATGGAAAAAATCTCCTCTCAATAGACTTAACCACAGATAAAATAAAAACTACATAACTTAACTAAATTAAATGGCACTCCTGTCAGTTGTGACACAATGAGCGGTGACGCGGCAAATTCAAATTTAAGAAAATCGTATGAGTGAAGTGATTTTCTTTACATCTCCTTCCCTAAAAGACAACAATTACAAGTGCTTAGGTGTAATTGTTAATTCAGTAACAATCACTGGTGATAGTTTTGTAATGTGGTAGAGGTTTGATGCCGCTTTTTTGTGTCCAGTATCAACTTCATAGATTGAATTGGAAATCTTCTTTACAATTTTGTATGGTCCAATCCTCAATTCATCCATTTTGTTTCTATTTAGTCGGTTTCCGTTTTCAACATAGACTCAGTCTCCTACTTTTAATTTATGGTCTTCCCTGTGATTGTCGAATATTTTTTTGTTGTAATTGTGTGATTTTTTTGTGTTTACAAGAGCTAGTTCTCTATCTCTTTTCAGATCTTCTTTTGTACTTATGGTTTTCAATTCTACTGGTAGAATGTTCACATTTTCGCCTTCTAAAAGGTATTTTGGAGCAAATTTCGTGACTGTGTGTTCTGTTTCGTAATATTTTTCTAAACACTTCTGTGCAATAGTAGACCATGCTGTCTTTTTATCGCTTTAATTTATTTTACATCTTATTTTATTTACTAAAGTTTGGTTTAACCTTTCATTAAGTCCGTTTGAAAAAGGTGTATCTACAGCAGTGAAAACCATTTTTTTTTTTCTTTCTTCAGATATTCTTCAAATTCTTTGGAATTTATGCCAGGGTATTGGTCTGTTAATACCATACCAATATTGGAATTCTGTGTCACATTTTTTATTAGCTTAATGAAATCACTGGAGCTTTGATTTCTGGATGTAAGAATATAAGCATATCTTGTGAAGTGATCCAGTAGATGTAAATATCTTTTTGTTGACCGTGACCCTCCAAACCCTCCAATGGTATCAATAGATATGATTTCAAAAGGGTGTGTTGCCGGTCCTAAATGTGACATTTAGCCATATTTTGACTTCCGCCTTGATTTGTTTTTTAAACAAATTTCACATTAATGAGTTTTTTGCTGTGTAGAATGGTGTTATTTTATTTATTATCTGGGTTCTCCCAATGTGGCAGTAGGTTTTGTGGACATCTTTTATTAAAGTTATGCATAATTTTTCTGACAGTATGATATTTTTTCTTCTTTTATGTGTTTTATAGTAAATTTCATTCTCTAAGATATGTTTTTCTTTTTGAATGTCTGTATTTGTGTGCTGGTCTTCTTTTATATCTTTAAGGCTTATTAAATTTACTACTTTAAAAAAATCTTCACTATTATCATGTAGTTCTAGAACTGGGTTTCGGCTTAAGCAGTCTGCTTCTTGGTTTGTTTTGCCTGGATTATATTTTATTGTGAAATTATATTGGGATAAATAATACATCAAATCTCCTAGCTCTTCATCAGTTCTTGCCTTGATATTCATATTTTCTAATGGTTTATGATCTGTGTATACCACAAACTCTTTATTTATAAGCCAATGCTGCCAATATTTCACGGCCTCTTTGATTGCCAGGCATTCTAGATATATTGCCTTTTTCTTTTTTTGTGAGTCAGTGAGTTTTTTTGAAAAATAAGCAACTGGCTTACTGTGTCCATGTTTATCTTCTTGTTTGAACACTGCTCCTACTCCTTTGATGCTTGCATCCGTGTATATGTTTATTGGTAGTTCTGGGTCAAAGATATTCAGTATTGGTTCTGAACATAGCAATGCTTTAATTTTATCAAATGATGCCTGACATTGCGCAGTCCATATGAATTTCACATCTTTCCTTAATAAGTTGATTTCGATGTTTTGTTTGGCATTCTATGCTCTCTTAATATATCTCCATCGGTGGTTGACTGGTTTCGTAGTTACCTGTTCGGGCGCCGGCAACGTATTAACATCGGAGAGAAGTTGTTTTCCTGGTGTAGTACTTCTGCCGGGGTATCATAGGGTGGCGTTTTATCTCCTTTACTCTTCGCAGTTTTTAAAAACTCAATCTCGAATTAACTAATTTCTTCCTGCCATCTTTATGCAGACGATCTGCAATTATACTCGCGAGCTCCACTCGGAAGGCTGTCTGAGGCTATAGCTACCATCAATCTTGATCTGGCTCGCATTTTCGATTGGAGTAGGAGGTATGGGCTTATGGTCAACCCTATAAAGACGCAGGTAATTGTAGTGGGCAGTTCTAGAATGGTTTCTAAGATCGACTGGACTTGTCGTCCCCAAGTTATTTTTGACAATTCAGTTATTGCCTTCAGTGAGAAAGTTAGAAACTTGGGGATATTCATCGACAAGAACTTCTCTTAGACAGCTCAACTGCAAGAAGTCAGCCGTAAGTTGTTTTCATCTGCTGCAACTTGGAGGAGACTGCGTAATTTTCTTCCAACTGCCACTTAGATTACGCTTGCACAATCTCTTCTTCTACTCATCCTTGATTATGCTGATGCCAGATATCTTGACCTTAATCAAGAACAACTCGATAAACTTGAGCGGATGACCATGTTGCCGAATTTCGTATAAAGCTCAAGTGGTTGCCAATTCGCCTTCGCCGGAATGTACACAAACTTCTCTTTTGTTTATTGTGCTCTTTACTCCTTCTACCCCTCTTTACCTCAAGCATCGTTTTCAGTTTATCTGCGATTCCCACACAAAATCTCTAAGGTCATCAGATATTTTGCGACTTAGAATGCCAATGCATTCCACAGCTTTCACGGATAAATCTTTTACTGTCCAGGCTGCTCGTCTGTGGAATGCGTTGCCTGACCCAATTAAACGTGCTCAGTCGTAGCCTTTATTTAAAAAAACTCATCAAAGAACATCACCTATCGCTGTGATTGTGCTCTTTGTTTTTAGACATAATGTGCTATGAATGTCGTACATCATTTATTTTCATTGCTTATATATTTGTATGTATGTATTTATGTATCTATTATTTAGCATATGTATGTATTTGTATTTCTAGAAAGTATAATTGTATCTATATTATGTCCATTGTTGGTATTGTCGCACCAATGACAACCCCATGTCATGCCCAGGTTATCGCTGTCCATTCCAGGTTGCCTGGAAGAGATCGCGGTATGCGATAAGGGCGCCCATTGTATGTTTTTAGTATTAAGTTTCTTTTTTCTTGTTAATCATGGTGTACAATAAAGTCTATATAAATAAATATTTTACTCCTGCGGTGGGCGCTAATAACTGCGACTAAGTTACTAAACTAACGCACTATTAACGTACAAAAAAATTGTAATATGTTTCTTTTTTGTTCCAATAAATGTATTTGTTGTTTTATATAAATATCCTGCAAAATTCTATAAATTTAAGCGTTGACGTCAGTGATTTCATTAAACGTATGAGTCTTGACCTTTGTCATGCAGTAATGGTTCAATTAAATTATTTATTGTGGTTGTGTTAAATAAAGTCTTGCTTAAATGTATTGATTTATAACTAAGTTCAAGTCAAATAATTACCACAGTCGAACTACGACTGTGTTAATTATTTGACTTGAACTTAGTTGAAGTTCTTTTTGCTCTATTTTAAGTGGCAAAACTAAATTATTACATATTTTTATATTTTTTGTATAAATTATTTTTACATTTTAGTGACAGCTTAATATTGTTTAAATTATTATATCTTAAATTAAAATTTCTAACATATATATTGAAATTATAAATTTTTTGTTTAAATGAAATGATTGATATCATATTTTGTAATTTCGGGTTTCAGTTGCTTTGACTTTATAAAAGCAGACAAAAATAATTAATTTTATTGTTGCTCAAAATTAAATGAAAAAAATAAACATACATCATAACAATTTATGGTTTTGACTTACATTACGGTAATTTAGTGATTTACATTACGGTAGTTTTGTTCTTTATTCGGTGGCAAAATTAAAATTATATATTGAATTCAAAATAATCAAGCAATTCAAAAGAATAATACAGGTACTTAAATAAGGCTGATACAAAATATTTCAAAGATTGTTTGATAAAATAATTAACTATATCATAACCGATCTTCCATAAAGACTGATGATTACTATTTTATTAAAAGTTTTTAGGGTTCCGTACACAAAGGGTGCAAACGGGACCCTATTAGTCCGTCTATCTGTCACGAAGCTGTATCTCATGAACCGTCATAGCTAGACTGATGAAATCTTCACAGATGATGTATTTCTGTTGCCACTATAAAAAAAGTACTAAAAACAGAATAAAATAAATATTTAAGTGGCTCAGTGGGCTCCCATACAATAAACGTGTTTTTTTTTGTGTTTTTGCGATAATGGTACGGAACCCTTAGAGCGCGAGTCCGACTCGCACTTGGCCGGTTTTTAGTTGAATATTAATCACTTGTTAAATTTATACAAATGTCAATAGCACAGACTTATCAAATAGTAATAGGAAAGTCTGGTATGGGATGTCTTCAACTACAATAATTAGAATAAATTACTTGTATTACATAAAAACAAAAAAAAAGTCGTTTCTTTAAATGTTGTAGTTAGTTTCTTCTTGTTTAACCTATAATAGAAGACATTGGTGCCTGTGATACAATGATTTTCATTAGTACACAGGTACCAATAATTCTCTTTAACCGTGTTTACAGGTAAAAAAATATATACTTTTTGATCCTGTACATGTCTTATTTCCTGAATAAACGATAATTATGTACCAGGCCCCTCAGAAAGTATTGCGAAAAAAAGTTTTTATATATGGGAGACTGGCCAGTTATAATGTTTTTCGAAAATATGATTATTTATAAGTAAAAATAAGTAAGTTCCAATTTCAAAATTTCCCTCCACATTTTTTGCGAGTTAATTCAAAGTATTGTGTCTCACTGAAATATGGATCTGCGCCGGGAACATTTTAGAGCTATGATTTTATACGATTTCAAGTGTCGCCTGAAACCGGATGAATCGTACGATAGACTTCAAATGGCATTCATGGATGAAGGCCCTTCCAAGGCAACCGTGTATCGTTGGTATAACGAATTCAAGCGCGGTCGACCAACTTTGGGGGATGACGAAAGAAGCGGTCGCCCTTTGACGGCTGTTACCGAAGAAAACGTGCTAGCAGTGAAAAATTTAATCCAAGACAATAGGCGAATTACATATCAGGAGATTCAACACATATTGAAGATTGGATCGGGAAGCGTTCACGAGATTCTACACAGCCATCTTCGCGTGAGGAGGATAGTATCACGCTGGGTGCCGCACAACCTCACCGATGCTCAGAAGCAGGCCCGGGTGGAATGGTGCCGTGATATGCTTAACAAATTTGAAGCAGGCTCGTCTCGGCGTGTTTACGACATCGTTACAGGTGATGAGTCCTGGATTTATCAATACGACCCAGAAACCAAGCGCCAGTCGACTGTTTGGGTGTTTCAAAATGAGCCAACGCCTACCAAAGTGAAGCGATCTAGAAGCGGGGGTAAGATTTTGATCGCTAGCTTTTTTAATTTGACTGGCCACTTGGTATCAATTCCCTTACGGGATCAAAGAAGCATTAATGCCGAATGGTATACTACCAAATGTTTGCCAGAAGTTTTCTCTGTTATAAGCAACAAGCGACCAAACACAGGGCTCCGCGGGCTACTGCTCCACCACGACAATGCACCTGCGCACACCGCACTCAAAACGAGGGACTTCCTGGACAGCACGCCAGTCAAACTCCTGGGTCACCCTCCTTACAGCCCTGATCTAGCACCGTGTGACTTCTTTTTATTCCCAAAAATAAAAAATCAGCTCAAAGGGATACAATTTTCGTCGCCGGAAGATGCGCTGGCTGCGTTCGAGCAGGCTGTAAACGAGGTGTCTGCGGCGGACTGGAAAAAGTGTTTTGAAAACTGGTTTAGGCGCATGAATCTTTGTATAGAGGCTGGTGGAAAGTACTTTGAAAAGATTTAATAAAAATATATGTACGTATAGAACAATTTTTTTTAGTTTCGCAAAACTTTCTGAGTGTCCCACGTATATATGTATGTATGGTACTAAAAAGACAAAAACCCGTGGAACATTATAATATATAAGCCACAGATTAGGCGCTGCTTCGGAAGGTCATGCTAGACCAATCCTGCTTCGGTGCGCGGACTCCACTGTCAGAAGCGAGATCTGGAGAACCAAGACGAAACTGAAAGGATCTCCTTATGTGGTGTCTGAATTCCTAACACGACAGCGGCAGTCTACTTTTATAACAGCTCGCAAGATCTTCGGTGTTACGAATGTGTGGACCATGGACGGCAACATCAACATCAAGCTTCCGGACGGCAAGCGGCGCCGGGTGATCAGTGTGGAGGAGGTCGTCGCGCTTGGAGCGGAGCATCAAAACTAAATTTCTGATTGAACTGGTGCGTATATTAATCGATTTGCTGTTTTCGCCAAATGTTGCAGTTGTTTATCCTATGAATGGCTCATAATCATCATCATTTTAGACGAAAGACTGCTGACAAAACCTCTCCGATACGTTGCCTCATCGACAAGTCCGGTGCTTTTCGCAGCAAGCAGGAGTAGGAAGTCTTGGAACGGTTTATGATGCTTATACGATGAGATAAAGGGCAAATGGGATTCGCTTATCATAAAAGCATGTTTCTGGTGTTTTTAATCAGGTTAGACCAGTTTTCACACTTATATTTTTTTGTTATTTTTTATTATTTGAAATAGGCTCACTCTTGGCCACTATCTCACTTGATGGTAAGAGATGATGTGGTCAACGTTGAAGTACGCCTGCCTAGAAGTGACCTATTCGATCTTAACTTAAATACCCCTAGATTGCAGCTATCGGGTAACAGAGACCCCGGCATTTAGGTACTTTTCACGTTTACCAAATTATTTTCTGAGCAACAGTCTGATAAAAGGATACGAGATTACTGCTCACTACATAATTCGCTTGCAGAAATCATATAGGTAGGTAACAGACGCACCATAATACCTAACATATTTCAACTAACTACACCGTTTGAGGCAAAGCAATTAATGGTGTAATAGCTCTGCAGTAGGATTATGATGACTTTATCCTTGAACCTGAATTATCGTCGAATCACGATGACTTTGCGCTGGAAGCCACCCATAACTAAAAAACTGTAAACCAAAAATACAAAACCTAATTCCTTCTACTATAATGCACCAATACGTCTATGTTCCCAACCTAATACCGAGAGTGATATTCGAAACTAATTTCTCATTGGAAACTTGTAGGTTCGTCTTGCATCCATTGAATATTGAAATGCAATAATCAGTCACCGGGGAAACCTGTCCCGGCTCAAGACTTCCGCTGTCAATTTGTCCGGGAATAGTACATTTTGTTGGTGACTACAGTGGCGGGGAGGTATGAAGGGATAAGGACGGTGAGTTTTCAACCGAATTCAATAAGGAGGATGTTCTCAATTTGACTATATGTTTTTGTTTGTTTTTACGCGATTACTCCGCCAATTATGAACAAATTTTGATGTTTTTTTTTTATTTGAAAGCTGGTGCTTGTCATTGTGGTCTCATTTAAATCAATCAATTTAGATCAAGATCAAACGAGTAGTTTATAATTTATCCTTAATAATATTTTTTTGTTGACAATATTCTGCTTCAACAGCTCCGCAACTCCGTCACGTCCTTGGACTCAAGACAAAGTAAAATTATACCAGCAATAACAATTGAAGTTCAAAATCTCTGGATAACTACATAACATTATTTACTTCTTAGTTAAAATTCTATGTCCCCTAGCTGGGGCAGTGGGCGTCTGCAGTAGTCCTTCATAGCGACCGGTCTTGAGCATTGCGTTTGAACTTGCTCCAGGTCATTCCGAGGGTTGTCACTTTAGCCAATACGGCCCGTCGCCAGGATTGACAGGTACGGCTTCGCTTCTTTTTTCTTTGAGGATTCCAACTCAAGGCCTGCCTCCAGAGCATGCGAACAATCCATCTCCATTTATGACGCTTGATCTGGCGGACAATCGGCGTCTGGTGGCATCTCTCCAATAGCTCTTCATTAAAAATGGCCTCAGGTCAGGTAAGTAGATGTGGCGAAGATATTGGTTGACGAAGACCTGGATTAGGCGTGAGGTGTCCTTTACCGATCCTTTACCGTGAGATGATGTTACCTTACCGTAGAGCAGCAACCAAAATGCCACGTGGTCAATCCCTTATAATTTCTACTTTTCATCCACTATCGCTATCCGCGTGGATAATGCTCCTTTGATACAATTTTAGGATCTAAAAAAAGCAACAAGTACATATGCTTCTATTCTCAGTGTTAACGTAGGTCACTCTACAGATACAATCCACCATTCATTGATCTATCAATGATTGGTGGATTGTATCTGTAGTTAATAATGAGCATTCAAAGTTTTAACTAACACATATTGGCGATTTGTGTCATACAATTTCGGTAGGGTTTTTATAAAATTCTCGAGGTTTTGTGTTAGTTCCGTGAATATAGGCTTGAAAATATATCTACTTACTTCCTCGACGAAATATTGGCAAAATATTTCCTATTTAAACTGCGCTTGCTTTTGTAGCTCCACGCACATTTATTACAGATAGCTGTGCCTGTCAGTTAAGCAATAGCAATAATAGGTAGAATTTGCAATTATTGCGTTGTGAATGAAACTACGAGTATAGTCGCGATGTTAAATGTTTATTTGACACTTTATTATCTTGATTTAGTGATTTGGAAATTACGTTACTAAGTAGTAAGCTAAGTAGCTATAAGTGGTAGGTCGCGGTGCTATGGCGTTGCAATACCTTTCAAGAAGTGTCGGTCATTTAGTGCAATGAGCGTATTTGTGCCATTAAAATAGCGGCAGACGATAGGCCAGTGTTAATTATAAGTGCGTATGTACCAACGAACACCGTGAAAAATTTGCCGGATTACTCGTAATCCGGCAAATTTTCGGAACATATCTCTCTCAAACAGTCAATATACGAGTGTATATTGATTGTTTGAGTGAGATACGTGCGATTGTTGAAGAGAGTAACATCGAGTCTGTTTTTGTTTTGGGTGATTTAAATGCGGAGCCGGTTGAGTTATTTTACAATGAGCTTATCAATATGTGTATCGAGGAGAATTGGTCGTGTACAGATGTAGAAATGTTAGGGAGAAATTCCGGTTCTTATACGTACATCAGTGACGCGCACGGGACGCCCAGCTGGCTTGATCATTGTGTTGTGACTCACGCGGCGAAGCAGTCTGTTACAAATGTTTTGTTGGGTATTATACTCTATGGTCAGACCACTATCCTCTCATTGTAGAATGCAATATATGTGTATTGACGACTAAAATAGTAACACGTACTGTTTGTGAATGTGAATATAGATATTCTATGGGGAGAAAGAAATTATGAGCAGGTCTTACTCTATAATGAGGAGTGTCATCGAAGATTAAAATTAATAGATTTTCCTTCAGAATGTACGCAATGTTCGGATTATTTTTGTAGTAGCCGTGACCATGAGCGTGTCCTAGATAGGCTATACTCCGACATTGTGTCGGCCCTTCAGGGCGCGGCAATGGTGAATGGGGGAAGCACGCGTAAGTGCGGGCGTGGTGTACGTTTGACGGGATGGAACAGGCATGTGGGCGAGGCTCATAGGGTGGCCAGGCTGAGGCTGAACGAGTGGTTACTGTGTGGAAGACCTAAATCCGGTTGTGTGTATGAGGAGATGCGAGAGAGTAGAAAAGTGTTTAAGTCCAGGTTAAAGTGGTGCCAGAATAACCAAGACCAGATTCGGATGGATGGCCTCGATCAACGATACTAGAAGGGTGACTTCCGTGGCTTTTGGCAATAAACAAAAAAAGCAAACTCTCGGCCTGGCCTTCTTGGGAGCGTCGATGGCTTAAGTGATCCTAAAAGCATTGCGAACGTTTTCAAAGAACAATTTTCGGTCCGGTCGCCGGCGAGTGGGGTGCTAAATGCTGACATGAAGAATAAAACTGTAGGAATTAATTTTCTCGCGAAGGATGTCGCTAAAACCGTGAGCCAGATTTCGCGGGGAAAGTCTCCTGGACACGACGCACTCAGCATCGAGCACCTACAGCACGCCGGACCGCACCTGGCGAGAGTTCTGTTATTCTCGCTGTGTGTGTGCCACTCCTACCTGCCTGCGGACTTTATAAAGACAGTTGTAGTAGATAAAAATAACTACAGGCCTATATCACTTGCAACTGTAGTGGCGAAGGTATTTGACGGTGTGCTTAACACGCAGTTAAATAAACATGTGACACTACATGATAACCAGTTTGGTTTTCGACCAAAACTGTCCACAGAGAGTGCAATACTGTGTTTAAAGCACACCGTTAAATATTACACGAAAAGAAAGACGCCATTATACGCGTGCTTCCTCGATTTGTCCAAGGCCTTTGACCTCGTCTTGTACGACATCCTCTGGGGGAAGCTGGAGATAACGGTCTTACCGTGGGAACTCATCAGCATACTCAGGTACCGGTACGGGCACCAGGTCAATAGTGTCCGATGGGCGGGGGCGATGTCGGACTCTTATATTAGCGAGTGTGGCGTAAGGCAGGGTGGTCTGACCTCGCCAACATTGTTCAACCTGTATGTTGATGAAATGATCGTCCCGCTCAGTAGTCAACATGTCGGTTGCCATGTTGACGGAATTTGTGTCAACAATATGAGTTATGCGGACGATATGGTGCTGCTGAGCGCGTCGGTATGTGGGCTGAGGAGGCTACTAAGTACGTGTACGGAATACGCGCATGGTCATGAGCTAAAATATAATGGGAAGAAGACCAAATACATGGTTTTTCGTGCAATCGGTGTGTCGAGCCCTATGCACATACCAGTTGTTTAGCTTGAGGGTGCTGCGATAGACCGAGTGGATCTATTTAAATATCTGGGGCATCTACTCACCGAGGACCTTAAAGATCATGCTGACATTGAGCGGGAACGGAAGGCACTGTCGGTGCGAGCCAACATGATAGCCCGCAGGTTTTCGCGTTGTTCTCTTGGTGTGAAGATCACGCTTTTCAAAGCGTACTGCACATCACTGTACACGTGTAGCATGTGGGTTGACTATACTGAAAGGGCGTACAGTGCCCTCCGTCTCCAGTACAATAATGCGTTCCGGGCGATGTTGGGGCTGCCCCGTTTCTGTAGTGCATCAGGGATGTTCGCAATGGCGCGAACTGATTGTTTTCACACTGTTATGCGTAAGCGTTGTGCGTTGCTGTTGCGCCGGGTGCGGGCCAGCCCCAATACCATTGTGGCAATGATCGGCGACAGACTAGACTGAGCTTATGTCCGGCATGGCTGTAGCAAGCATGTGGCGGTTCCTATGCCGGTTTGAAAATTATAATTGTTAAAAATTTATAAGTGTGCTTCAATTTTGACAGGTTGTGTATTTATTGTATGTGTATCTAAATTCAAACTATGGATTTCATATGTGAGACAAATAAATAATAATAATATTAAATAAAATAACCTCAGCTGTTTTTTTTTTATTGCGGAGCTGTTTGTCTTGTAATTTCCGTTAAGATTGGCTAATATTGCTATTTATTTAGAGCAAATACGTATGAGATAATTGAGTAGACAGTATAAGATCCCCAATTTAATTGGTCACTAGCACCTGCTCCGGCATCACACAACCAGCTGAGCATATATTGTTTTACGCGGTGCACGCCAATAAAGCTCCTTGTCGACATGGTTGGTTTTCTACGACTTCTTCAATTATCATCGTCATATTTTAGCTAATTTACACGACCTCATCATCATATTTTTTTTTTATGTTCCCACAGTTGGGACACAGGCCTCTATGTGAGAGGGAATGGGACGTAATCCACCACGCGGGCCCAGTGCGGGTTGGTGGATAAAACGTTTTAAAATTTTTGTCTTCAGGACATGCCGGTTTCCTTAAGATTTCCTTCAATATTTTGAGAGCAGTGGTAATGAAATAATTTACACAAAGTAAAGTGCCTGCCTGGGTTCAAACTTACGACCTTCAATTTGTAAGTCGCGGCCGCTACTTCTGGGCCACCACTGCTAACCTCCACTGCAACCTCAATGAATTAAACACCTAAGCCTTGCTTATGAACCACTCCGTTTATTGGTGAAAACAGTATAAAAATCTGTTTGGTAATTTCTGAATTTCCGCGAACAGATAGACAGACGCAGCGGGAGGAATTTCCTAATACATAGTGATGGTATCATTATTCTTCATAGGTAGGTACCTACCTTCTTAAACACATTTTTTATATCAATTATCTTAATATTCAAACCCTTTCTAGCTCAATCATGGTCATTAGTATCTGATGTTGACTAACGAAGTCTTAATTCAGGACAAAGCTGAAGACTGATTACAAAAAACGCGTAGACAGGCCAGCAACGACACGCAATTGCTCCATAATAGTTTTTGCTCGATATTCCCTTCAGTTCTTATATTCAATTCCCAATGACCCACGATGAGTGTTCTCAGTTTTTGTTTGGTTTTTCTAAGAATTCTCATTGATTATTTTGATTTTGAACTGTTTGGGGCCAAATCGCTCGGGATTTGGTACGTAGAGGGTCAAAATCTTGCCTACTTTCTGAGAAAGTCCTAAAAGAAACTTCGCATCAGTAGAAGCTTGTTTGCCAGTCACCGTCACAATAATATCAGATTTCTGTGAATGTCAGCAGATGACGATTCTGGGAAAAACAAAAAAAATCGTTTTATAATTCTAATAATCATTTTCTAAATAATTCCTCCTTTCTATTCAGCCTCCTTAATCAAATTAACAGGTAAAGCTTGTTATAAATACATTGATATTAACGTCCTTGAATCGAGGATTTTTTCGTATCATGGCATCTAAGACGGTGGAGTGAAGGAAGTTTGCGGCTAAAGAAAATAGGATATAGTGATGAACCCCTTAAATAGGGCTTATAATATAAATCATCATAGTAATATCACCTATACAACTATTAACTATATATAAAGAGGAAACATTTTTTTGTTTGTTTGTTTGTACCGAATAGGCTCCCAAATTTCTAGACCGATTTAAAAAAATATATAAAATAATATAAATATAAATATAAATGTTTATTGGTACAAAAATGTTACAATAATAAGTGTTCACATAAGTATACAGCTATATTGTTGAAACTACATTGTAACCATTGGTTAATGAACCCTGCCTCTCAAACTAGGGCAACCTGTATCTTGAGAGACAACTATTTCACCAATAGAAAGCTACATTATTCCTGAGTGATATAGGCCATTTTGTATCCCAAAAACGGGCCCTGTAGGCTGGTTCCACGGAAGCGAAGCCGCGGGGAACTGCTAGTCATTAATATAACGGTTATGTTATTACTCTCATGTAAGATGTTCAGTGCCACTTAATGCAAAATGTGAGTGTTAATTTAGGCGTTATGCAAAGTTAACCTTAGTACCTTAGAAATTAACCACTTTAGACAAACTATCACATGGTCTAAAGTGTCTAAAGTCACAACTAAGTTATTAAATAGAATTAGCACTGAGTACCATAATATGACATGTAGGTATCTCTGTGAGACATGGTCTTGCCTCCTTAATCGTGTTTCAGATGTCCAGGATGCGTTTGTGTCATCATCAATTAATATGTGTGCAGATTAGTAGAATGGATAGCCGAGGTGTACCGACGCCATGTTGGGTTTGAATTAAAAATCTATTTGGAATTTAGGAGATTGGGTAATGGTCTGATATGAACAGTGAGTTTGCTTAAAAAAATACCTAACCAGACGGTTATTAACCCTTTTAATTTCCGAAACGTGGAGCCACGCGACACACAGGCTTTTTAATTATTTCGGTAATTACGGGATTCACTCACTTAAGTTAAAGAAAGAAGAAAAAGTTGTATTCAAGTCAACGAAAGAAGAAAAAAAGTGCAAGAAAATGTGTGGATGTTGTGTTGGTATTGGAGGTATTTTTGTATGTTCCAAAGGTCAGACAGGCACAAGGTAACACAGAACATAGTCTAATAATAAACTAACATTTCGCCAGCTCTTGGGCAGACAGCATTAATCTCGATACAAATATTGCAGATTTACAGCTTTTTAGATAAAACGTTTAACCGAAATTTAAACACAGAATAACAGATTCTTAATTATGTTTCTTAGAAGTAATATAGAAAGAAGAAAGAAAGAAAAATACTACAAGTTCCTTCTTAAATTCAACAAAAAACAAAGTCATATATCCTCTTCTGATATCAAGCTTCAATTTATCATATAGTAACATTACAACAAATAAAATTCACTTTCTAAAGAAAATGTTACGTAGCCGATGAACCGAATTTTAGAAAGTAAATAAAATACGAAACGAAACGAAGTTTTAGTAATAAATCCGAAGGATCCTTAAGAATAGGTCTCGTTTTAAGCAAATTTTATTAAAGCGATATTTGTTGAACAAATTTGATTTGATTCATTGTTGCTTTTTGCTTGTTTGTTTGTGCTTTGCGATTTATTTTGCAATAAAAACTTCAAGTATTAATTCTTAAGGGATTTACTTTTGAAAAAGTGTTTCTTAGTACACAAATTCAGTTTTATATTATGATAAATTATATATCTCGCAATGAGTCGTTATTAAAGGCCTGGTTTTGATTTTATCGGCTGGTAATGTTTAATTCATTTCTTGTGGTTTTCTTATTTGGAAAAATCTGATGAAATTAGACGAAATTCGTAACTCTACTCGTATCAATTTATTTTAATATGCCTTTTACGGTCCTTGAACTTTTCCAAGAAGTAAAGCCAATTTATTTGATATCTACCCCGATTTCTCGCTAATCTTTCTCAATGGCCCCACCTTTACATCCAAACTTTAAGATCATACAAATCTCCATAATTATCTGAAGAGCGTTTTTGAATCTTTTTCAGACTAGGTTTACGTCTATAATCGTTATATAATGGCCTAAGATCCTACCGCTTATTCTAAAAAGGTATTTTTTTATTAGTTAATTTTATGATCATTGATTTTAATTTTCTTTCCCATAACTGGCGTGTGTGTATGACTAGATGTATGAATTGTGTGTGAAGCAAAAGAAGTATGTAAGGATCGTAGCAGGTGGCGTTCTGTAGTTAGAGAGAGAGTGGTATTGTAGAGTATTTAATTTTCAAGACTGATAGTTAATGTTTTTAAATTAACTTCATAACACATGTTTTTCAAGTAAATACAACGTCATTTGAAAGAAAGCAATGATTGTATAAAATACGAAAAAAGTTGTTGGTTTCCCTGTTTACGTCTGGCAATCCTTGAATTGCGGCTAACTATGACTGCCTGATATAGATGTTAAGGAGAAATTCCTAGTGTAGGGCAAAGTTGTAAAAACAAAAAACCAATTGCGATTAGATATAGTCAGGCAGCCCTAAAGTAATCTATTCTATTATCAAGTATCTGTCATACAAATTAAGTTACTGTCTAATTTTGCGGTTGGATCTCGTTCTATAAGTCGTTTAGTCATTGATTATTTTTTACTTATCCTTTAAAGTAGTTAGTAGTTTTTGAAACAACTCTAATCGAATAAACTGGGACTTTCTAAGTGCTTTTGGAGCGTGATTTCATTTGATATCGCTGTTAACTTTGTTGGATTCAATTATTAATCTATTGCTGTAGGGCATTGTGAATTTAAGAGTATTATTGTTTTATTTGTTTACATAAGTTTGAACGTTGGAATCAATAAAACGGCTTACTTTTATTTAAACCACCCGCTACCTCAGTTACAGCTAATCAGATGAACTTTCTTTCTTTTCGTGTGATTATGTGGCCGCTTCTGGTGTCAGATTTAACTAAGCTGCCTCTGGGAACTCAGCCAGGCCACTGACTTGGCTATTTCAGACTTACATTAACTACATTTATATAAGTCTAGGTTTCCTCACGATGTTTTCCTTCACCGTTGCCTGTGATGTTCAAGATAAACATAGAAAGTACATAAAAAAGTCACATTGGTACTTGCCAGGATTTTGAACTCATGATCGCAAGCACACTAGGCGAAGTCTTAGACGCTGGGCCACCTAGACATTCGGGTGGGACAACGGATGATATAATTTGAATATTCGTCATCGTCTTTATGTAGATTAGCATTCAGATGAATTTTGTGTCGCTTTCCAATAAATATCGTGTTACCTAGTTAATGAATTATGGAGGTCACGTAGGCAGTCGTTCCATTTAAAATAATGGTACAGTAGTCACAGCGGATCTTTATGTATCTGAAGTTAGGCTCTGCAAACCAATGCGCAAGAAACAGTTTTTCGTCGAATTTACTGCATACAGTAAGCGAAATATAACGATGACATCGTGACAAACGTAAGCGATTGAAAGAAGCCGTTATACAATGCTACCTTCTACAACATTGACCCCAAAATAGCAACTGCGCTGGGTCTTGAGCCAACTTCATTGACACAAAGATCTGCTGTGACTACTCTGCTCAGCTGCATGCGGTTAGACTGGATGCCGTCCCCTAGGGAACATGGAATTGATTTGGATACAGGACTAGACCTTTCTCAAGTACCGTCACAACGTCTGATTCTAGACTGCCTGCATCCACTTCATTCTTGTGATCTGTTGAAGGAACATAAAAACGTTTATAGTCTAATGGAAAATTAGAAATTAAATCATCAATTTGAATTCCGCACTTAAATTTTCCGTATAAAAATCGCAATCACAGTAAAACGTCGTGACAATCGCAGTTGTAACGTGTTGTGATACGCGGTCGTAGGTTGACAATATCGGACGTGATTTCATACCGTTTTCAACTTCGCGTCGCGTTTAGTACGTGACGAGCATCGTGTTGCATTGCAAGTATTCACACTTCCCGCTTCATTTATTTTGGCTTTACTGAATTGTTTAAATCTTTGTTTTATAATGATTTTATCGCTAACAGTGGAATTCACAGAGCAGGTAATCGCCAAAAGTAATGACGGCGGTAAATTACAATAGTATAGTCAAATTAGATTTATACCTCGGACTAAGCTGTAACGGATGTATGTGAGTATTCTCGGATTTTACACAAGCTTTTATTTAACTTGTAATGTACGTATGTAAGTGTGTTGTTGTCAAATCTTGCACCTGAATTTTAAAGCAGTTATCCTCCACCGATTAAGATGAAATTTTGCATACACGTTTAATTTGCATGACAATGCATGGTTTGCTAAGTGACGTCATTCTAAATCCAATATGGCGGACGGCCCAAGATGGCGGACTAGTTATTGTTTGTGCACTGCCATGATATGGGTATCAAATGAAAGCGTTCGTTGTGAAAAATATGAAAAAAACTTGGTTTAAAAAAAGGATTTTAATTAATAATGTTACGTTTTATGGTAACAAGTTTACCCTTCTGACATTTTTCATTTATGATGACTAATTACTCATGTGCTATGTCTGCTATTCGAAGCCTTCAGTTTAAATTCTAAATCTGTTGTCGCCAGTGCCAGTAAGTATGCTTGCATTTTTTGGAAATGTTGACAATGTCGTCTCTAATAGTGGCTGCCGAGGTGTATCTTTCCATGTGAAAGAGCTGTACCAAGACCAATAAACTACATATCTTTCTTATCTGATAAGTACTGTCTCTATCAATTATGTTGCTTCTATGTGTTGTTGGCCAGTAGTTTCTTCAAGAAACATTTTAAGCTATGTCTCAGGGATCTCATGCCTACCAGAAGAATTTGCTGGTGTAACATCATTGTAGATTCCTATAAGCGTCGAGTGACCACTAAAAATCAGATATAGCTGTGCGTGTGTGGCTTTTTTGCAATCCAGACCACATTCAGGCTTTAACTTTTTTTTTCTTTCGAGATTAAGTTAGATTAAAGAAAAACGATATAATTCTTTACATTTTTAACCACTACTAAACAAATGAATCAGAGTTACTAGTGCATGTGAGACGATTTAAGTTATCATGAAAAAACTTAAAATCCATTTAAAACTCTGTTCATTATTTACTTATATAAATGATTCACGAACATTACTTGAAAAAAACTAGTAATCTACAAGTGTAGAACGCTGAACTGTAAAGTACAAGATTTACTAGACTAATAAACTTTTAGATATAAGGTTTTGAACTTGTGCTCACAAAACTCATCTCAATTTAAAAAACCCACCTTAAGTGTAAAGTGAGAAGAGATTTGGAAAAAGAAAAATCGGATCGGTTTAATTATGGCAAGCAGAGAAGAGATGTGAAAATAACGAAATCGGATTGGTTTATTCAAACACATCTACTCTCGTCTCCTCTCCGCTTTTGTGGATACCGGGTCTAAACAGCGTGTATAAATTTGAAAATGTGGATTTTCATCTATTAAACCAACTTTAAATTACTATTTTTACACGGTTTTGAATTACTTACTTACTTTTATTTATTAAAAGATTTTTTTTTGTCCTTTCTTGAGCCCGCGCGTCCTCCAAAGTATTTTAATGCATCTTTTAAACAGGTAAAAAACTAATTCCATATTTAGTGTTACTAACTTTTGCAAGCGGGTTTATCCGCATAAGTGTTAAATAATAATAGCACAGGAACTTATGCTGGGTAATAATCCTATAACCTAATACTGGCCATGGTCTGACCATGTTCCAAACTTCAAAGATCGCTCAGCCGCTGAATTCTAAACATGCTAATATTTTAACATTCCTGATACTATTATAGGAAAATGTAAGATAGTTGGGTATCCAATCTTCCATTCCATAACAGTTAACATAGCTGCCACGATGATCCAAGTTTCAAAATCCATCCTGTAAACAGTCCCAACTTGAGTCGGGTTATAAGCGACAATTCAAACAATCGTACATCGCAATATGAGAGGACTTGGCAGGATACAGCTGATCTAGCTTGAGCCACTCGCTTATGAGTTATTGAAAAAGCTTACCGAGAGACCTGGATTTTGAAGCGGGTTTCCAATGTTATGACAAGTAATGTTATGTTTTGTTAACTTGTTTAGTATGAACAAATTTTATAAAAAAGGTTAGGTAGTAAGAAAGGTAAAGTTTTTAGGGTAAAGGCTGGTGTTTGAATGTGAATTAAGTAAACATTTTACGGAAGACGAAAGTTCACCCAAGACCAATTGGACAAGCTTGAGCGACTTCAAAATCTCTGTATCAGATTCATTTTTGGCTTGCGCAAGTATGATCATGTTTCTGAATTTCGTTCTAAGCTCAAATGGCTTCCTATTCGGCTTCGCCAGAATGCCCACATACTTACTTTGCTTTATAACGCGCTATTTAATCCTTTTACTCCTTTATATCTCAAAGAACGCTTTCGGTTCCTCTGTGACACCCATTCTAGGTCCTTGAGATCATCGGAAAATTTTAAATTAAATATTCGTATGCATTCCACTTCCTTTTTTGACAAATCTTTCACGATTCAAGCGGCGCGGTTGTGGAATGTATTACCAATTGAAATTAGACGTGCTCAAACGCTGCAAACGTTTAAGAAAATGGTAAAAGAGCATTACCTGTCACTATAATTTTTATTCTTCTCCTTTCTCTGTTATATATTTGATATGTATTAGTATATTATATAATATTGTATGTATGTATTGTAGGTTATGGTTGTGGTTTATGTGTAAGTTATATTATTTAAGTGTGTAATTTTTTTGTACCCTGACAGCCCTAAATTCTTCTCCTATCGTACAGTCCATCCAAAGGTTGTCTGTAAGAGATTGCCCTGTGCGATACACTACACTTGTTTTGGTGAATGTTGGTCCTGTACATATTTTGTGGTGTATATTATATAAAGTATATTATAAATAATAAATAAAACTGGTCAACTCCCTGGTGTTCTCCATCTTCAGATACGAGGCTGAAACGTGGACTTCAAAGAAGGCCAACCGTGACCGCAAAGGTGCGTTTGAGATGTCGTGCTGGAGGAAGATGCTGCAAATCCCTTGGACTGGCTTTTGCACCTACGGCCCGCCTTCGCAGAATTTTGGAGCTCTTCGGTCTGATGGTAACTGGCAAGATTGTAGCGAAATGTCCTAGAGGTCACAGTCCGCACATCTTTGAACACCAAACTGCACGATGCTCTCCATGACGCAAAATACAGGCATAGCTGGCGCAAACTAGTAAAGGATAAGTTGTATCCACGACCACAATCACTCGACGGGAATCATTGTAACCTATCTATGGACTTGCTCCGGTATGCGTTGCTTAACCTTGAAGATCTACCCGTGCGGCTGTTATTACTTAGCTACGAGGCTGTTCAACTTTTAAGAGCATTCTAAATAATTAACGTAAAAGAGTTTGCAAAGAGTAAGACTTTTTACCCGACTGCCGTAGGAGGGTAATGTGTTTAACAGTCTATGTATGTGTGTAAGTATGTATGTATGTTTGTTCCTATATGGCGTTCCAGAGACCAAACCCGTTGGCCGATTTTGATGATTCACACGTCAATCGATTCGTTTTAACCCTGTGAGTGTCATAGGCTACATTAAATTGGACAATAGAAAAATGGCGGTTTTTAGGTGCCAAATTGTGGAGGCCCAAATTTTTTTTCTTCCAAACCCATCGTGTGGGGTATCAAAATAAAGGGTTTTAAGAAGTGATTTAAAAAATATACTACACTTATATGTTTAAATGTATCTAATTCGAAAAAAAAACTAACTAAAAAGTTATAAATAACAAAACTTCAGTCAAAAAATCAAAAAACCCGATTGCTTCAAAAGCGAACTAAAAAGTCGTAAACAAGGAAAAAATCATGCTGTGCAGGCGGAGGATACACCAGAATTTGATCAACCAGCCCGCGAATATGTATCCTCCGACTATAAGGACTTATTATACAGATAAGCTTTTATTTTTTGAGCTCACTCACCAATTATACTGAAAAACAAAGACAGAAGCACCAATGACCCCGAAGAAATTTGCAACTTTTTCTCAGATTTCTTTAATTCAGTCTATGAACAATCATCCGGGAGGGGTGTCCCGTCGAGTGGGGGTTCTTCTGAGCACAATTCCCTCATTTGTAAGATAGAGCTAACTATGAAGGAGATTTTGGTGGCTCTCAATTCTCTGGATATAACAAAGGGTCCGGGTCCTGATGGTCTCCCGGTCTCTTTTCTCAGGGCTACCGCTAAGAATATTTGTACTCCGATATATATTCAGTTCAATAAATCGCTGGCACAAGGAATATTTCCCGAGATATGGAAAAGCGCAAATATAACTCCAATTTATAAATCGGTCTCTAAGCAGGATATTGAGAACTATCGCCCGATATCCATAATGTCAGCCTTGCCGAAGCTTTTTGAGAAGTTGGTGCATGATAAAGTGTATCCTGTTCTTCATCATACTATAATCCAGCAACAACACGGATTCGTAAAGAAAAGGTCCACTACCACAAATCTGGTGGCCTTTATGGATTATTTATTTAACAATATGGATTCTCGTGTTGAGGTGGACGCTGTTTATACCGACTTTCGAAAGGCATTCAACAAGGTTGATCATGAGTTGCTTTTAAAAAAAAAAACATACAACGGTATTTGTGGTGATTTACTCCGGTGGCTCTCTTCATACATTACGAACAGAACTCAAAGAGTTGTAATTAACGGTTTTAGATCTGCGACGGCTATAAATGTAACTTCCAGTGTGCCTCAAGCCTCAATTCTGGGACCCCTTTTGTTCATTTTATTTATAAACGACATTGACGCTTGTTTTAGAAATTCTAAAGTTTTACTCTACGCTGACGATCTAAAAATTTGTAGGCCCATTGAAACAGTGCAAGACAGCATTTTATTACAAGAAGATATGGATCGTTTCAGTGATTATTGCAGGGTCAATAGATTACAACTTAGTCTACCTAAATGTTGTTGCATCAGTTTCACGAAGAATAGGAATGTTTTTAAGTATCCATACGCTTTGGTTAATACTACACTATCAAGGGTGTCCCTTATTCGTGATCTTGGAATCATACTTGACGATAAACTTCACCTTGATGCCCACATCGGTAAGATTGTGAACAATGCCTATCGAATGTACGGTTTCGTAATGAGATCTGCAAAGGAGTTTTTGCGCCCTTCAACCTATATATATATTTTTAAGTCGCTGATCAGATCTCACCTCGATTACGCGGTTCCTGTGTGGAATCCCTTGTACAATAAATATTCAAACAAATTGAAAAGGTTCAAATAAAATTTCTAAAAGCCATGCATTACCGTTGCTTCCAAACATATTTATCATATGATGATCTAAATCTATAAAAGCGAAAGGTGACTGACTGACTGACTGACTGACTGATCAATCAACGCACAGCCAAAACTGCAAAGCCTAGAAGCATGAAATTTGGCAGAAAGGTTCTTCAAGTGACGTAAGTGTGCACTAAGAAAAGATTTTTGGAAATTCTACCCCTTTTTACCCTCAAAAGGGGGTTGAAAGTTTGTATGAAAAATCTAATTCCTGCGACCAAAATTCTTGAAACTTAGCACAAATAGTATTCTAAGTAAATGATAAAGATTGACATCATTAGTTTTTCGAAACTACCCCCAAATGATGATTTATGGGGTGTTGAAGTTTGTATGGAAAAATCAGATTTCTTTGATCAATAAACTTGAAACTTGCCACAAATACTTATCTAAATGAATAATAAAGGTTGCTACTATAATTTTTTGAAACTACCCCCAAAAGATGATTTAGGGATGTTAATTTTTTTTTTAAGAATCTCATTACTTCAGTTAATAAACTTGAAACTTTACATAAATACCAATCTAAATAAACAATAAAGGCTTTCATTGTTGGTTTTTCGATTCTACCCCCAAAAGATGATATAGGGGATTTTTTTTTTTGAAGAATCTGTTTTCTTGGGTGAATAAACATGAAACTTGACATAAATACCATCCTAGATAAACAATAAAGGTTGTCATTATTAATTTTTGCAACTACCCCCAAAAGACGATTTAGGAGGTATTACAGTGTTTTGGAAAAATCTGATTTCTTGGGTCAATAAACTTGAAACTTGCCACAAATACTAACCTAAATGAACAATAAAGGTTGCTATTATTATTTTTTGAAACTACCCCCAAAAGATGATTTAGGGGCGTTAATTTTTTTTTTAAGAATCTCATTACTTCAGTTAATAAACTTGAAACTTTACATAAATACCAATCTAAATAAACAATAAAGGCTTTCATTGTTAGTTTTTCGAAACTACCCCCAAAAGATGATTTACGGGATGTTAAATTTTTTGAAGAATCTGATTTCTTGGGTGAATAAACATGAAACTTGACATAAATACCATCCTAAATAAACAATAAAGGTTGTCATTATTATTTTTTGAAACTACCCCCAAAAGACGATTTAGGGGATGATAATTTTTTTGAAGAATCTAATTTCTTAGGTCAATAAATATGAAAATGCTTAAATACCAACTTAAATAAACAATAAAGGTTTTCATTATTAGTTTTTCGAAACTACCCTTAAAATACGATTTCGGGGTGGTTTTGATTTTTACCAACCCGCACTGGGCCCGCGTGGTGGATTACGGCCCATTCCCTCTCACAAAAAGAGGAGGCCTGTGTCCCAGCAGTGGGAACATTAATAGGCTGATGATGATGATGATGAAAGATTTTTGATTACTTTTACTGCACATAGCTTCTTTTTAAGATGTAGGGGAGCACTTCGGAGGGATTTTTGGAAATTCAACTTTTGAAGGGGTTAAAAGGGAGACATTTATTTGTATGAAAAATCTTATTCCTTTGGCAAAATAATAAAGGTTGGCATTATTAGTTTTTCGGAAATATCCCCAGAAGACGATTTAGGGGTGTTAAAGTTTCTTTGAAGAATCAAATGGCACTAATACGGAGAACTAACGAACTGGACCGTTTGTCTCAGGTAAACATAGTTGTGAGTGACGTTTTAGTGTTGCGTAATTTACGCTGTATTAGGTTTTTGTGTTGTGTCGCGTAATTTACGCTGCATTCGTTTTCATATCATCATCATCATCATCATCATTTCAGCCGAAAGACGTCCACTGCTGGACATAGGCCTCCCCCAGGCGTCGCCACATTGACCGATCCCGTGCGTCTCGCATCCAGCGCCTTCCCGCAACCTTAACCAGGTCATCGGTCCACCTAGTGGGAGGCCTTCCAACGTATCGTCTTCCAGTTCGCGGTCGCCACTCCAGAACTTTTCGGCCCCATCGGCCATCCGTTCTGCGAGCAATGTGCCCTGCCCACTGCCACTTAAGTTTGGCAATTCTCCGGGCTATGTCGGTAACTTTGGTTCTCCTGCGGATATCATCATTTCTGACGTGATCACGCAAGGAAATTCCGAGCATAGCCCTCTCCATTGCCCTTTGGGTGACTTTAAGCTTTCTGATAAGGCCCATTGTGAGCGACCACGTCTCGGTCCCATAGGTGATCACTGGCAACACACACTGGTCATAGACTTTTGTCTTGAGACTCTGCGGTAAATTGGACGAGAAGATACCACGCAACTTCCCGAACGCCGCCCAGCCGAGTCGGATTCGACGGTTGACCTCTTTCTCGAAGTTGGACCTACCGAACTGGACCGTTTGTCCCAGGTAAACATAATCGTCTACAACTTCAAGTGTAGAGTCTCCGATCTTGATAGGAGTGGGTGTTACATGGGCGTTCACCATGACCTTGGTTTTGTCCATGTTCATTTTAAGACCCACTCTTTCGGAAGCTCTACTAAGGTCATCGAGCATTTTACTGAGGCTCTCCATGGTCTCGGCCATGATCACTATGTCGTCGGCAAACCGAAGGTGAGTGAAGTACTCGCCATTAACGTTGATGCCAAGCCCCTTCCAGTCCAGAACCTTGAAGACGTCCTCCAGCGCAGCAGTGAACAGTTTCGGAGAAATTACGTCTCCCTGTCTACACGTTTTCATATACTAAAATAATTTTTGGTCCACCCGAAATTATGAGTCTCAAAATACCCGACCAGTCTTCTGCTCTATATATCTTCTTCTATACATATAAAATGCTTTGTCCTGAATGACTGACTGACGGATCAACGCACAGCTTGAACCGCTGATCGTAGAGACCTGGAACTTGGAGAGTATGTTTTCGTATGACGTAGGCATCCGATAAGAAAGGATTTGCCGAAATTCTTCCCCTAAAGGGAAGAAAAAGGGGGACAAAGATTGTATGAAAAATCTAATTCCTTCAGCTAATATTCTTGAAACTTGGCATAAATAGTAATCAAGGTAAATGATAAAAGGTTGACATTATTAGTTTTTTGAAACTACCCTCACAAGACGATTAAGGGGGTATTGAAGTTTGTATCGAAGAATTTTATTGATGGGTTACTAAACTTGTAACATTGCACAAATACTAACTTAAATAAATTGTGGTTGTTATTATTAGTTTTTCGAAACTACCCCCAAAAGCAGATTAAGGGGGTGTTAAAGTTTTTGAGACTAAACTTGAAAATTAAGCAATAAAAGTTGTTATTATTAGTTTTCAAAACTACTCCCAAAAGACGATTTGTTTTTTTTTTTGATGAATCTTACTTCTTGACTTAATAAGTTTTAAACTTGACATACATACCAACTTAAGTAAACAATACAGGTTGAAATTCTTAGTTTTTTTAAACTAACCCCAAAATGCGGTTTTTTAGGGGTGTTAAGGTTTTTTGAAGAATCTTATTTCTTGAGTTAATAAACTAGAAACTTGACATAAATATCAACTTAAGTAAACAATAAAGGTTGTCATTATAAGTTTTTAGAAACTACACTCAAAAGTCGATTTAGGGGGAGTTAAAGTTTTTTGAAAATCTTATTTATTGGTTTAATAAACTTGATACTTGACAAAAATACCAACCTAAACAAACAATAAAGGTTGATATTATTAGATTTTCGAAACTGCCTCCAAAATACGATTTAACAGGTGATAAAGTTGTGTTAAAGAATTTTATGTCTTGGGTTAATAAACTTGATAGTTGACATAAATACCTACCTAAGTAAACAATAGAAGGTGGTCATTATATTTTTTCGAAACAACCCCCCAAAATAGGATTTAGTGGGTGTTAAAGTTTGTTATGAATCATACTGGACAAGGTTTCGTTTTTGATGTAGGGATCTAGGGGAGCACGAAGAAGGAATTTGCGGCAAATCAACCTTTCACCATCATCATCATTTCAGCCAAAAAACGTCCACTACTAAACATAGGCCTTCCCCAAGCGCCGCCACACTGATCGGTCCTGTGCGTTTCGCATCCACCGGACTCCCGCAGCCTTGACCAGGTCGGACTTCCTAATTTGCGTTTTCCGGTTCGCAGTCGCCACTGAACTGTCAACCTTTAAGGGGGTGAAAAGGGGGCAAATTGTTTGTATGAACAATCTCATTCCGTGAAGATAAAGTAAATAATCAAAATTTACATAATACGTTTTTTAAAACTACCTCCCCCTGATAGGGTTAAGTGATTTTAGTTTTTTTGAGACATCTTACTGAGCAACTAACTAAAATAAACAAAAAATTCAAAAGAGAAAAAGGGTATATTAAGTTTTAAGGGGCGGATTTTACTTAGTAGCGGTATCCTAAAATGTCCCAAACCTATAAACCGAAGAACTTTACGAAACCACATTTTTATTTGGTTTAATAACAGCTTATTTTTGGTTGCCATCACACGAACGAAGTCGCGGGCGGAGTTAATATTATAAATGTGAAAGTAACTCTGTCTGTCTCTCTGTCTACCTTTTCACGCTTAAACCCCTGAACCGATTTAAATGTAATTTGGTTCGGAGATATTTTGATACCCTGGGCAGGACATAGGATAGTTTTTATCCAAACATACTTACGGAAATCATACTTAAGGGAGTGGAAAGAGGGGTAGAAGTTTGTATGGAAAACCTACAATATTAAGCCGCTATATAAAAAATAAGCAATTCGAATTACTAATGCTTCGCAGACGAAGTCGCGGACAACAGCTAGTTTACTGATAAAGTATAAATTGCTTGGTCTGAAATCAAGACGCACTCTCCTAGAGATGGTATTTCTGTTTGATTTGTGCAGCAATGTGTATGACTGTATTGATATCCGCAATAAGATAAGCTACATAGTTCCTAGGAGGACAGTTCGACGCAGGGCGCGCGCGCATCCCCTTTTTGCAGTGAGCTCTTGTCGCACTAACGCGGGTGTGCGCGCTCCTTTGCGTCGACTTACCGATACCTTTAACAAGAACTTCCATCACATTGATATTTTTGCTCTTTCTGCGGGTAAATTTAAAAATCATTTACTCAAAACACTTAATCAGTTGAAATTTTTATTATTCAATTGATTTAATTAAGTATCTTTGATGCAGCTAGACATTTTATTTTTAATTGTTATTTTTTAATGTTTTTTTTTTTAATTTTTAATGATTATTAATGTAACTGGACAATTTTTATTTTGTTTTAATTTCTAATGTTATGTATTTAATGTTTATTGACTTCTTATTTAATTAATTTCTTTTAATTTGATATTTAATTTAATGTTTCTTTTTAAATTTTTCATATTGTTCTTAATTTGATTTTTAAGTTTTCATATTGATTTTTAAATGTTTTTATTTAGATCAATTGTTTTTTTTATATTATTTTTACTATTGTAAGGTTTTAATTTAAATCGCATGCAATTTTTTTTCTTCTTTTTAATATGTATTCCGTGGGAAATGTAGTTGTTTGCACATTTGGTCGTAATTTTTGAAAATGTAAAATGTAATGTGTCACTGTTTGTTTTCCCCAAATAAATAAAATAACTGCTACAAGATCTTAACCAACCTGTTCATAAAGAGAACATTTTTTTATTTTATTTGTAGCAGGTACTGAACCGATTACGAAAATCATTTAGATAACAGAACTATCCCTGTGTTCCGTAGGCGACTTTTTCCCCCCCCATAAGCCCCCAAACTACGGTTCCTATAGGAGTTGTGATTGATATCGGTCGGATATTGTAAACACGTATTTTTTAAGGAAATGTCAGGTTCAAATCGTTTGAAGTCTATCACATTGCATCCATTTGAATGAACTTATTTATACGAATCGCCATTGGTGTATTATAAGTCAAATTACGTAGATTCCAGCCATCAGGAAAGTAACGTATTCTACTTGAGTATTTATTAATCCAGCTTGCCTACAAAACATACCGATAACTTGCGATAAGAAACCTTAACAAACTTTTCTAACAACTTCAAGTTGTAATACATAAATGGTACCGACACACTTAGCGTGCACTTGAAACTTTACGAGATAAGTCGAGGGAAAATACAAAGTACCTTGCAGCGTTATTACACGCGGTTTTAGAACGACAGCAAAGGAAATGGCACAGTTTACTTCGGTAAACTGTTTATTCCATGGAATGAAGAGGGTACCAAGGAGTACGAGCTTTGCATTTAGCAACTTACTAACTTCACTTTATCTATGTAAAATCAATTATTATGACTTGTAAATTTGAATTGTTCACATTCAATAGATCCGCTTAGTGGCCTAGTTGAAATAAATATTTTTTGCTTTGACTTTGCCTATGTATTACTAAGATTTTGCCTGGGTGTTAGTCAAACATTATTTCACTGGAGCTATCGAGATAATAGACATCTTAATGTCCTCCAGACTCTCCAGAGATATCCAGGTTAGGGTTTTTCTGTGACCTAATTTTCAACCAAATCAGTTAAGCTGTTGAGGCGTGATTGATTAACAAACGCTCAAATATAAAGACTTTCGTATTAGTATCAAGTTTTTAACTTTATACAAATACGAAAGTCTTTTACGCAAGTGTAAAATACGCGCTTTTTCGTGGAGTTGCAGATACCAGCCCGTTTCAACCTAACCTAACCTTGTATAAAGTTGTGGAGACGACGATACGACAACAATTTCAACTTTATATACGAGTATCAATTAACATTCCCAGTCTGCATTTAAAATATATCCAAAAGTTCAGTCAAAATAGGTAGTTTGACCAGAGAGTTTGTATAGTAATTTGACGATCAAGGCATAGTGCTTAGATTTTTATTCAAGATTTATTCGTTAGGTAGTTTCAAACTTCTCGTATGCGTTAGTGTTGCCAATATTGTCGTGTCGTCGTCCCCACACTGTATAATACTAGATTTTGCCCGCAGCTTCGCCCGCTTAAAAAGTGTTTAATGATTCCAAGGGAACACGCCATCAGGATAAAAGCTATCCTTTGTCTTTCCTATGGTCTCAAACTCTTTCCATACCAAATTTCACATAAATCAGTTGAGCGGTTTAAGCGTGAAAAGGACAGACAGACAGAGTTACTTTCGTATTTATAATAGTATATATGTATAATACACATACATACATAAACTCACGCTTTTTTTCCCATGGGGGTAGGCAGAAACTACAGAACGCCACCTGATACGATTCTTATATACTCCTTTTGCTTCACTCACGTTCATACATCTAATCATACACGCACGCCGGTTATGAGTACTGCGCACCTGGCCTTACTGAAGAATATAGCATCATACATATGATATAATAATACTTGTATCCGGTCATCTGTCCATCAGACCGAATCGGATTAGAACAATGGTAATTTCTATTGTGTACGGAAATGGACAGTTATTAGTACGGACGATAAAATAGGATTGCCAAAATAAAGCAGTGAGTAGTTGCATGCATTACGTTTGACCTCATCTGTCTAAAAGTTTCCTAGTAAGAAGAGAATATCGATTTTTCTAGGAACGACACGTCATCTGAAATATACTGTGTTTATGCTTTCTTATAACTTGACCGACAGTCAACCCTATGCTACCTTGCTGACAAGCTTAACCATTTATTTACGGCAGGATTTGATCTTGTGTAGGACATGTCTACAAAGAAATGCTGAGTAACCATATTTTGTACAGTCCTAGACTTGATCTGTTTGCTTACAAAATTTGAAGTGATTTTGTAGGCTATTTTTATGAGAGGGCTTGACACGACGTGTTATTTTGTAAACTATGTTGAGTGTTATTAATATAATATGTTGTAATATACTAATATTATATAACACTAGTTTACGCGAAATAAAACACAACCTGTAGTTAACTAGGGTAATTGTTTTGGTTTAGTCACAGCCAATCTAGTAAAATAAAATTAATATTGTTGGTGGGATTTTTTTGAGAAAGGAAAGACAAGCACACGTTTGATTACTGTCTCATCTAAGCGATGTTAGTGATGTTTACCTTATATAAACCTACTTGCTCTTAACTTATCATAAGCAGCAGTATATAGGATATTGACTTGAATATTTTACCACAAAACAAACGAACACTTAAAGCAACACACAACGAAGACACTGATGAGCCACACGTTATGTTATGTTAGTGAAACTTCACAGTGCACTAACACTTCTTTGTGTTGCATGTTCATAACATGTTCGTGAATTTTGTTGCCTTCTAGTTGCCAAGTTTGTTTGACAATTCTGCTGTTACAAGGAACTTTCGAAGAGTTTTAGTCTTAGCTCTTGTACGTAGCATCTACATTTACTTTGTGAGTAAGTATGTTTGAAATTTGGTGAAAGTTACGCCATGAATATACATAATCAGTTGTTTTTACAAGCTTTTATTCAACTTATAATGTATGTATGTAAGTATGCAAAGTATGTAAGGATGGAAGGGAATATATGCAAAGTATGTATGTATGTGTTCGGGTCAGATCTTGCAATCTCAAATCTTCCACCGATTAAGATGAAAATTTGCATACACGTTTAGTTTGGATGAGAATGCATGGTTAGCTAAGTGACGTCATTCTTAATCCAATATGGTGGACGGCCCAAGATGGTGGAATATTTATTTTTTGTGCAATTCAATGATTGAGGTATCAAATGAAAGGGTTTGCTGAGAAGAATACGAAACAAACTTGTTAAAAAATTAGATAAAAAGATAGTAATTTTATATGTCTTTTAATTTATAAAGGAGTGGGTGAAAACACAAAGGAGTTAGAGGCTAAGCAGCAACAAATTCAAGGTGAGGTAACGCTTGCTGACGTCGGTCTGAGGATTGGTGACTATCGATCACATACCGATGCTTCTCCGTGCATTGGAAAGCACGTTGAGCCAGGCTGTCATATGTTGATTTTAGACTGTCGTTATGGTCATCAGAAGCCAGAGATATCAAGCTACCCAGTTACTGGGTTGTAGAGGTCAGATAGGCAGACGCTTTACATAAAAAACTGGTATTTAGCTGTATCCAGTAAGACTAAATGTCGTTCCTAAGCTTGGAAAAGGCATAGAAGATTTATTAACGGCTTATTTCAATAAACATTTGTTTGGTTTATTTTATTATTCGAAAGCAACACCAATAAATTTTGTAGTTCGTGATGGCAGTAATATCTATTAATATGAATTTATAGCGTCTGTCAGAAATCTAGTAACACGAAATTCTATTTTTCTAAGAAAATTCACAGCCTAAACTGCTGAATGAATAATTCACTGTGTAATAAAATGGAAATATAACACTCAGGCATTTGTTTAACGTTACGATATACACCAACCCAATTCTGCGGATAGCTTGATGTTTTTTAACCGACTTACCAAAAAGGAGGAGGTTCTATGTTCGACTTCTTGTATGTTTTTTTTTGTTTTTTTTTTTTTTTTGTGTATGTTCACCGATATCTCCGTCAATTTTGGACCGATTTTGAAAATTCTTTTTTTTTTGAAAGAGTATGTTTCGAAATTGGTCCCATTTTAATTTGGTGAAGATCTGATGAAGAAATTTGGAGATATACAATAGAACTCTTCAATAAACAACGGCGAATCATTCGGAATTGCTGCAATCGCATGTTTGTTTATTGTATATACCATTTCATAACATAACATCACACCAGTACGCAATAAAGGGGTACGCAGATCTCTCATTTCACTGGTTATTTTCAAGTTTAATGTTATTGGGGTGATCTATTCTGGCGTTATAGAGTACCTTACTAAACAACTTGCCTATTTTAGGTAGGTACAACTAAAAAGGGAAAAATAAAAAACTTTTATGCTAAAAAATACTACCGACTTCCAAATAAAAACTACAAAGTGAAAAATAATTTTATTTTTGGAAGTCGGTGTCCATATCGCAAAAAAATGGGAAAAAAGAAAGGCACCGACTTCCAAAAATAAAATTATTTTTCACTTAGGGTAGGGTAGGGTAGGGTAGGGTAGTGTAGGGTAGGGTAGTGTAGGGTAGGGTAGGGTAGTGTAGGGTAGGGTAGTGTAGGGTAGGGTAGTGTAGCGTAGGCTAGGGTAGGGTAGTGTAGGATAGGGTAGTGTAGGATAGGGTAGTGTAGGGTAGGGTAGTGTAGTGTAGGGTAGTGTAGGGTAGGGTAGTGTATGATAGGGTAGTGTAGGGTAGGGTAGTGTAGCGTAGGGTAGGGAAGGTAGTGTAGGGTAGGGTAGTGTAGGGTAGGGTAGGGTAGTGTAGGGTAGGGTAGTGTAGGGTAGGGTAGTGTAGGATAGGGTAATGTAGGGCAGGGTAGTGTAGGGTCGGGTAGGGTAGGTAGTGTAAGGTAGGGTAGATAAATGTTTGGTGTTTTTATGGCAAAACAAAGTTTGCCGGGTCAGCTAGTAGTTTAATAGAAAGTACTGGGTTTTCTCAACTTGTAACAGTTTAGATGTTTGATTTTGTAGTTGTGAAGTATAATTCTGTGTTCACTGTTCTGCAATTTTCACGAATGATATCTAACGACTAAAGCGTTAGATAATTTATTAAATTGATAGTGAGGAATATCTAAGTTTCAAGTGACAACAGAATAACCGTAAACCTTTCAAAAAATATAACAATTTCCAAATAAAACAAGGGGTCGACTACGAGGTCAAAAGGCGCTGGTAGTACAGTTAATTGATATTTTGGGTTTCGATTTTATTGTGCTATCGTCATCTTACTTAATATTATAAATGCGAAACATTGTATGTATGGATGTATATTTGTTACCCAATCATGCCAGATTGGCTGAACGAATCTGGATGACTATTTGGCACAGAGGTAGATTATAGTCAGGAATAACACAAAGGCTACTTTTCATCCAAGTGTAATGTTCGCTTGGGATAAGTGAACACTTTTCACGAGTGCGAAGCCGCTGGCAGAAGCTAGTTTAGTTATAAATCCATACATGCAGCGGCAGGGCACGCTTTCTTTCATATTTTATTTTATGATAATCCTTTTTTTTATTTTGTTTTTCTATAAATTTGTTATGTTGCTATAGGTTAATTCCAAATAAAAGTCGGTTATAAAGTATTTTCATTATTTCTATATCCATCATATCGGTGGAGTTTCACTAGGCAATTTTATTTAACCTTATATTATTGAGACAATTTTGCTTTTCGTAACTCATAAATAATAATCAAAGTCAAAACACTCAACAAAAACATGACAATTACTGCGTACGAAGGCAAGTTCTCGCGCTAACTGCTCGTGGCACGAGTTCTCGCACTGTATATTCGTGTATGAACAACATAATGGAAAGCAGGCAGTAAGTGCAGGCGTCCTGAGATATATTATTTATTTATTTAATTTATTTATTTATTTAACAATCATGGACGACTTACAGCTAAAACAAACAGAATATAAATTAGTACGTGAGACTGACAGCCAATTAAAAGTCATCACTTCTAAAAATAGATTGGAAAGAAAGAGTGTGAACAACACAACATAGCTACCAAAAAAAACAAAGCAGTATAGCATGCAAGCTCAAAGTAAATTAACATTTCATAAACCATACAATGATAAAAACCTGAACATACAAAATCCTAATTAAAAAAGCCAAGGCTCAGGCACTTTCTGGCCGAGGACACACCCGTTATGAAAGGATCAAAATCATGCCGCTTACAAATGTCATTAAAGTTTCTACTTGCACGCACTATAAATGAATTTTGCCTGTAGTTCGTAGAAGCAGATGGAACACGCAACGGTGCGTACCATCGCTTTGACCTTCCAGGAACGTTAAAATAAAATTTGGATAGAATATCGGAGTTATTGATGGAATTATTGAAAATTTTAAATAATGTAGTGCTGTCGGAGACTGCTCGCCGATTAATTAGGGGTAATATATGATACTTCTTGCAGAGATTGAGGTAATCTTCAGACCGGTAGGGCACTTTCTGATGATAACACAAATACTTGATGAACCTTCTCTGAATGCTCTCTATACGATCAATGTACTTGTGATAACATGGATTCCAGATTTCAGACGCATATTCCAAGTTGCTTCTAACAAAAGTACAGTATAGAATTTTTAAAGTTTTGGCTTGAGTGAAGCACTTGGATAGCCGCATTATGAAACCTAGTGCTTTAGATGCTTTAGCGACTATGGCATTGATATGAGATTCAAACGTAAGCTTAGAATCATAATATACCCCCAGATCTCGGATGCAATTCGTTCTAGGTAGTACTTGATCACCCAAGATATACGATGAAGGTATAATTGCGCGCTTTCGAGAGTACGTTAGAACTGAGCATTTAGCAGGGTTAAGATCAAGCTTACTCCCACGACAATAAGCCTCCAGACGACGTAAATCATCCTGAAGTGCAATCACGTCCGCATGTGATGATATTGTGGCATAGATTTTCATATCGTCAGCAAAACACAACAGCCTGGATGAAAGCAAGCAAGAGTTGATGTCGTTTATGTAGATAATGAAAAGTAATGGGCCGAGCAATGAACCCTGGGGCACCCCACTGGGGACAGGCACCCAACCAGACATGTAATTGCTTAAAACTACTGCTTGGGACCTGTTCTCCAGATAAGAAGAAAACCATCTGAGTAAATCGCCTCGTATTCCCATGCCATATAACTTAGATAATAAGATCTCATGATCAATTCGATCAAAAGCTTTACTGTAATCAGTATAAACGACATCAACCTGCCCACCGTTATCCATGGCGTCAGTGATAAAGTCATTGAGTAGTATGAGCGCTCTTAAAAGCATGCTAAGCTTCGTCTGAGAGTTGTACAGTAAATTGTTTGTATTACCATGGATGAAAGAAGTAACAAAATGATACAAATGGGAATTTAGGGAAAGAGAAAAGAACGAAAACATTCATACAGGCTATAATATAAATGAGCGATCATATAAAAAAAATTGTTTCTGACTGTGTAAATATACAATTTTTTCAAGGAAGTCATAAAAATTCCCAAAAACAGTTGATTTTCTATACAAATTTGTCGTCAGCGGATCAAAATTTGTATGAAAAATACAATTTTTTTTTTAAGAATTAAGAAAGAAAAATTAAAATGAAAAAGAGTAAGAACTTTAATTAGGTACAAGGGCGTAAGCATTTTTTGAAATATGATCGTACCTTTCCGTTACATCCTGTAAATTAAGATGAACATAATAATACCGTAATGAGTAGATAAAATCTTACGAGAGAAGTTTTGACAAGAATGAAGAGAGTCGAAAAAATTGTGGGCACACTATGAGGACATAAAATAAAGATTGAGATGTCAATGCTACTGAAGATGCAAACCTATAATGTAAGGAAGAAAGCATATAAATAAACACAAAGGATACACCATTAAATTAGGTAGGTACGAGTGTATACGTCCCACACTTAAATAATACAATAACATCTCTTCGTCCAACGTTAAGCATGTTCCAAAGAATTTACATCAACTTCATAGATCTAAGTGCGACGAGATCTCTGCATGTTTGGCACGATCACGGGCGATGCTTCTTAAACTAGAGTATGCATTAGTGATGCACCCAGTCATTTGCATGCAGCTGGTAGAATGAAAAACTTGGCTTGTTTCACACCTCTGTTGATTTCAAACATGTGTGCTTTCATTATTTCTTTAATACTATGACATTTGAAATTTTAAACTTAAGGCTGCCTGTCTGTGCATCATATGAAGGAAGAAAGGTAGGTATCGGTATGGCGAAGGAGCATTTCCTCTCTCTGTAACTATTCTTCTCCTTGCTCTGTTCTTTATTTGATATTTATTAGTCATTCATCATCATCATCATTTCAGCCGAAAGACGTCCACTGCTGGACATAGGCCTCCCCCAGGCGTAGCCACATTGACCGATCCCGTGCGTCTCGCATCCAGCGCCTTCCCGCAACCTTAACCAGGTCATCGGTCCACCTAGTGGGAGGCCTTCCAACGTATCGTCTTCCAGTTCGCGGTCACCACTCCAGAACTTTTTGGCCCCATCGGCCATCCGTTCTGCGAGCAATGTGTCCTGCCCACTGCCACTTAAGTTTGGCAATTCTTCGGGCTATGTCGGTAACTTTGGTTCTCCTGCGGATATCATCATTTCTGACGTGATCACGCAAGGAAATTCCAAGCATAGCCCTCTCCATTGACCTTTGGGTGACTTTAAGCTTTCTGATAAGGCCCATTGTGAGCGACCACGTCTCGGTCCCATAGGTGATCACTGGCAACACACACTGGTCATAGACTTTTGTCTTGAGACACTGCGGTAAATTGGACGAGAAGATACCACGCAACTTCCCGAACGCCGCCCAGCTGAGTCGGATTCGACGGTTGACCTCTTTCTCGAAGTTGACGTGTACAACTGCCCATAGAAACTCTCGATCTCCCTCAGAAGCTCCGGTTTGGCGGATAAAATCCTGCCATCATCGGTCTTCAGTTTCGTGAGCTGGCTCTGCCCAATAGACAGATCCCTTGAAAACACCTTGGAGCCTTTATTTCGCTCAATCGCGTCTTTAATACGCTCGGTATTAAAGCGGCGGAGGTCTCTTTTCAAGGATTTAGAGATCTGTCTATTGATCTGCCGGTATTTGCACGCCTCATCTGAAGACTGCAGGATCATCTCACGCCTCTCCTTCATAAGCTTGAGGGTATGATCAGAGAGCTTTTTGTTTCTACCTGTACGACGGGTCTTGAAAAACTTAGACCCGACCGTATGGACAGCTTCCACGAACCCGTCGCTGTATTCGTCCACGGAGCTCCCCAGGTACTCGAAACGATTCTGGAGTTCGAGCTGAAAGCTCTCGGGGTTTTGGACCTGGACCTGTGCTGGACGTAGCGTGGACTTCATCAGTCGAGACCTTTCAAGCTTAATATTAATGTTCAATGTGCCTCTTACCATGCGGTGATCGCTCCCGGTTTTTACCGAATTGATCACAGAGACATCATTGAACATTTGCTTCTTGGTTGACATGATGAAGTCGATCTCATTTTTTGTTGCACCATCGGGGCTCTGCCAGGTCCACTTCCTGTGTTCACGCTTTTTGAAGAAGGAGTTCATCATATAGAGGCCCTCCTTCTCCATAAAACTGGCCAGTAGGTGACCCCGGTGGTTCCGTCGTCCAACTCAAAATTGCCCCACTTGCAGCTCATCCTCGTCTCGTTTGCCCAGTTTCGCGTTGAAGTCCCCCATGACAACGGTGAAGTGAGTTTTGAAACCATGCATGGCTCTGGAGATATCCTCATACATGGTCTCTACCTCGTCGTCGGGGTGTGCCGAGGTTGGGGCGTAGACCTGTATGACCTTCAGCGAATATCTAGAGGATATTCTGAGTATAAGGTACGCCACCCTGGTCGACACACTCTCGATCTTCACCACGTTGTTCACATATTTATTAGTATATTATTTTATTTGTATGTATGTATTTTATGTTATATCTATGTAATATTATTTAATATAGTTTTTGTACACTGACAGCCCTAATGTCTATCTCCTCTCGTTCAGTCCATCAAAAGGTTGTCTGTAAGAGATTGCCCTGTGCGATAAAACCGCCCATTGTACACTTATCTTTATAAATGTTTTGTCCTGTAATTATTTATGTGGTGTACAATAAAGTATATAATAAATAAATAATCTTTCTTACCCCGTAGTTTTATTTTCTCTGTGCTTTCTTACCAATTTAAAATTTCAAAGTCTTTTCGATTCAATTCAATATAATTTCAATTCAAATAACTTAATATTCAGAATTCAGTATTAAACAAGTGCGAGTCGGACTCGCGCATGAAGGGTTCCGTACTCGGTAAATTGCAGTTTACGATTTATGACGTATTAAAAAAAACTGCTTACTAGATCTCGTTCAAACCAATTTTCGGTGGAAGTTTACATGGTAATGTACATCATATATTTTTTTTACTTTTATCATTCTCTTATTTTAGAAGTTACAGGGGGGGGGGGTTACACACATTTTACCACTTTGTGCCTCTCGCGCAAACTATACAGTTTAGAAAAAAAAATTATTAGAAACCTCAATATCATTTTCGAAGACCTATCCATAGATACCCCACACGTATGGGTTTGATAGAAAAAAAAATTTTTAGTTTCAGTTTCAAGTATGTGGACCTCCAAATTTTTTTTTTCTATTTTTGAGTAAAAATCTTAATGCGGTTCACAGAATACATCTACTTACCAAGTTTCAACAGTATAGTTCTTATAGTTTCGGAAAAAAGTGGCTGTGACATACGGACGGACAGACAGACAGACAGACATGACGAATCTATAAGGGTTCCATTTTTTTCCATTTGGCTACGGAACCCTAATAAAAAACGAAGAAACAAAAACCGGAACACCGACTTTCGAAATTGAAGTTATTTTTCACTTTATAGTGTTTTTATTTTGTCAGCCTTACTTCCGTTTCTGTGCTTCGTTTATCCAGGTGTCCCAATATCGCCAATCAGTTTTTTTTAAAACATTGTCCTACACTAGGAATTTATTCCTTTATCGTGAGTCCATTTAAACACATTTAAACTCACTTGCACAAGACACCCAGATCCGGAACAACTATCTATCGACCATACTAATATAAGTTCCGTGCGCGAATCAAACCCTAGCAGCACAGCAGCTGATCGCTCAGCCATTTCGCCAAACATGTCGTTAATAAAATAACTAAACTACATGCCATATAATTATAATATGTGCCACATATCGATTTTTCAAGTAGACAGCTTTTCATGGAAGCAAACATAGGAAATAAAAACTGTTAATCAGCAGTATTCGTAGTGAAAATTCTCAGAAAGCCGATTCTGGTGTTCCATCCATAAAATCCCCTTACGCTCATGACATATTAGAAACACTCCAGTAAACAACTCGTTCTCAATTAAAGTGCATGTATTAGAAGTTAATTTACCGCACTAGTTCAACGGAACTGGATTCAAAACTTTTTAACTACATTTCGATCAAAATCCTTGCTTAACTTAGGCTATTAGGTGTAAATTCTGAATCAAATTAACGCAGGAACTTGAAAGCTATCTTGTGATTTGGTAAACTGCAGTAGGTTCTAGTAGTATTCCTGGTAATTTACAAACTGCACGTAAACATAAACATAAAAACTTCGAAGGAGTTATTATTTATTTTCAACCTGTATTCAAATTCTTTAAAGGCGAGCTTAATCCAATAATTGTGTTCTCTGAAAGCAAACCTCAGTGCTAAAGAGAGATTTACAAAATTAGGACAGTTAACAAAAGCGCACAACAAATACTAATAAACGTTTGAATTCTTACTAACTAAATACACTACACAAATACGTGTACAGCACATCATGCATAAACATGTGTGTGTATTACACATTTATCTAAAATACATACATGTTTATGCTGTATTGTCCCATGTGGGTACTAAAAAATGTACGGTGACATCGTGGCAGACCCAGGTGAAGATGGCAGGACGAACTTGACACCTATAGAAAGGACTGGTCAACACTAGCTCAAAATCGGGCGAAATATCAAGAGAAAAGGAAGGCCTTTGCCCTACCTACAGTGGGATAATACAGGCTTAAGGAGTTAACAGAGATATATATAGTGTACATAAAACATCACATAAAACACAAAATATATTCAGCACTGCAACAACCTGTATTCTCCGAAGAGTCTGGCAGAGGTGTTCCTAATTATACTAATTATGATTTATATATATGTCGAGTTTAGTTAATAGTACGAACGTCAAAACAAATCACGCCCTTGGCGGCAAATCAAGAACAACTTCGCGTTGGTACGCTTTTTCTAACCATTTGTGTGGTAGGGACAGCAAAATATGGCAGTTGAGTACTAAACTTAGAGCTTCAGACGTCGTAGAATCAGTGTCGATCCGTCATATTAGTAAGCAAGATTGTAACTATAAGTTGCAACTATTTGAATAAACACAGTGTACCGAATAACTTGTGTGATTTCATTTTCACGATTATACACACCGACCTGGGCAGGTCTTTCTTAACCTAAGGGAATACATCCTGACTTCCCAATGGTTTTTGTCTATCGGCCACCCTTAATGCGACATATATATACGACCACATTTCGCCAGTTGTCCAGCTATACAAATCAGAATTATGGGGTCGTGGTTTATGTTGGGGACCACCTACAGTGTACTGTTGACAAGCCTACTTTTGCTGAAGCAAATTGTATAATACTCAAATTTAAGGACTTGGCATTTTTAGCACTGTACCGTTCCCCGTTTCACCGCGACATACGTCCTTTTATTGGTAGCTTGGATGCAACCTCGAAAACACTGGTCTCTCACAAAACTGTGGGTGTTATCGGTGACATTAACCTAAATATCTTGGGGCCTGATCCACAGGCAGATCAGTATCTTAATCTGTTAGCTGAGCATGGAATGCTGCCTGCTCATCTTTTTCCTACAAGAGGGATAAACTGCTTGGATCATGTTATCCTCAGAAGGAAAGGCGACTACCATAGTCCTAGACTCGATGTTCACAGATCACACCCCGGTGATACTTGTTTGTGATCTTAAACTGGGGGCATCTAGGAAAACTCAGACATCTGTACGTATTGACCATGCTGCGGTTGTAGCTGACCTGCAACGGACTGACTTTTCATCAGTCCTAAATGCTTTAAATGCAGAAGATGCCGCAACAGAACTTATCACGACCATTTCGGCACTTGTTAAAGTGAACTCAAATAGTGTAAACATTCTCAGTAGAAAAAGAATCCTGAAACCATGGATCACGCCTGGTCTACTACGTTGCACCCGAAATCGTGATAAGTTGCAATTATAGTCAAGGAAGGATCCTGAAAACCCTGTGCTTAAAATAACTTTCACACGATATAAAACCTTCTGTAATAAATTGCTTAAAAAGGTGAAGACTTGCTATGAACGTGGCGAACTCCAGAAAGCTAGTGGAAACCCAAAAAAAAACCTGGGACCTTGTCAAACAGTTCACTAACTTCAATCAGAAGCGATCACAGGCATCTAGTGAATTGCTAACTGTGTCACATGATGCTACCTCTTTTGTGAACACAGTAAATGAGTTTTTTGCTGGTGTTGGCAAAAAGTTGGCTTCCAAATTGATGAAGTATTCAGGACAAAATAACAATCCCCAGGGTGCCACTGAATCTGGCAAAGAGGGTCCGTCTGATTCCATGGTACTGTACAGTGTTGATGACAGTGAAATTGAGTCTATCATCAATAATCTTCGAAGTAACTGTGCAGTGGGATGGGATGGCATCCCGACTAGCATTCTCAAAGCTGCCAAGTGTGTCCTAGCACGGTCATAACCCGAGCCTGTAATCTTTGTTTGAGTACTGGCATATTTCCTAGGGTTTTCAAGAAAGCTATTGTCCATCCCATACATAAAAAACCGGCCAAGTGCGAGTCGGACTCGCGCACGAAGGGTTCCGTACTTGGTAAATTGCGGTTTACGATTTATGACGTATAAAAAAAAAACTACGTACTAGATTTCGTTCAAACCAATTTTCGTTGGAAGTTTACATGGTAATGTAAATAATATTTTTTTTTTAGTTTTATCATTCTCTCACTTTAGAAGTTACAGGGGGGGACACACACATTTTACCACTTTGGAAGTGTCTCTCGCGCAAACTATTCAGTTTAGAAAAAAATGACATTAGAAACCTCAATATCATTTTTGATGACCTATTCATAAATACCCTACACGTATGGGTTTGATGAAAAAATATATTTTTAGTTTCAGTTTCAAGTATGGGAGCCCCCAAAATTTATTGTTTTTTTCTATTTTTGTGTAAAAATCTTATTGCGGTTCACAGAATACATCTACTTACCAAGTTTCAACAGCATAGTTCTTATAGTTTCGGAGAAAAGTGGCTGTGACATACGGACGGACAGACAGACATGACGAATCTATAAGGGTTCCGTATTTTGCCATTTGGCTACAGAACCCTAAAAAGGAGCTAAAGACAATATGGATAATAATAGACCCATATCAGTGTTGAGTTCTATATCAAAGATATTCGAAAAGCTCTTAAATAAAAGATTGATTCAATTTTTTGACAAAAATGAGATCTTTGCAAACAACCAATACGGATTTAGGCCTGGAAGGTCTACTGAGGATGCCATCATGGATCTACTGGACTCTACTGTTCACAAAATAGACCAAAGGATTAAAACAATTAGGATCTTCCTAGACCTATCCAAGGCTGTCGATACGGTTTCGATTCCTATACTGATAACCAAGCTGGAAGCGGTTGGGGTGAGAGGTGTTGCTTTGGACATTTTTAAGAGTTACCTTAGTGACCGCTCACAGTGTGTCATTATTGATGGCCATATTAGTAAGGAGGAGAGCCTTGATTTTGGAGTTCCACAGGGCAGTGTCCTTGGTCCAACTTTCTTTCTTGCCTATATAAATGACCTTTGCAGACTATCTCTCCCTAAATGCAAAATAATAACAAACGCTGATGATACGGCTCTGCTCATCGAGGGTAGGGACTGGTACGAGGCGGGTGCTAATGCTGAGGCGGCCCTCAGACGGGTCATGAACTGGTTAATAAGTAATCTTTTAACCCTAAATGTTGAGAAAACCTTCGCTGCCCCCAGCATCTTTTTCAATTTGGGCTCACATTTGTAATCCTGGCCAGGAACGAGGCTGTGACTGTAGTAGGATTGCACGAACGCGAAACTGCAAGTATCTTGTTATAGTAATTGACGAAGTCCTCAGCTGGCACGAGCAAATTGCGGCTACAGTTGGTAGAGTCAGAAAGTTATTGTATGTTTTCAGATATTTAAGATGCAAACCGAGCAACTCTAAAATCAGTTTACTTTGCTTTCGTGCAGTTTATTCTGGGTTACTGTATCCCGGCTTGGGGTAGAGTGGCAAAAACTGCAATGCTACGCCTGGAAAGAGCTCAAAGATCCGTTTTAAAGGTAATGTTATCAAAACCAATCCGCTATCCCACTTTTGAACTGTATAGATACTGCAATGTGCTCACGGTCCGACAACTTTTTGTAAGGCAAGTTATTCTTAAGAAGCATGTAATAATAATAATAATAAGTTCATTTATTTTCTCTCACAATGTTTTTGCAACTGTCTTTTGATGTAAAACTTGCCAGAAATAAAGGAAGATCTGATAGAGTTTGCGAATCATTGCCGCGGAGAACTGTACTGGCAAGCCGCCATTTTCAACATCTAAGCTCAATGCTCTATATGTATGATACACGTACGTAAGATGATTTCCGACTCGTGTCGATTTATCCACTCACTCGCTTCGCTCGCTCGTGAATAAAAATGCCACTCATCGGAAATCACCTACCTTCCGCACTTGTAGCATAAATAACTATACCCTCTTCCGCTACATGAAAGCAAAACCCAGATCTTTATGTACCTACAAAGCCTCACATATGAGGAGACTGAAAATGTTCTTAGGGTTGTATCGTAGGGCCCGCTCTCCCTCCAGCAAATAAAATTTCGTCTACTCACTCTCACTCACACACATACATTGCTGACTTTCACCCATTCTCACTTACATTCACACATTCTCATTCACAAACTCTGTAACGTACCCACGCATACACGTCTATCTAATATTAATTAATTGAATGAATGATTTGTTTTTTTTTTTTTTTGATTTTTGTTGAGATTCAAATTTCTAGTAAGTGATTTTTATTCTTGATTAAGTTTCTAAAATTTTGTGTTTTGTTTTAATTTTAATTCCTTAATTCACATTTTTATTCTGCTCGTTTTTTGTTTGTTTAAGATTTGAATTTTTAATGATTGAATGTTCACTTGAAATTTTGTTTTAATGTTAATTCTGAACATTTTTTTTTTTTTACTTTATTATTTTATAGGTAATTGAATGTTAATTTGTAATTTAATTTTAATTGAATTCTTAATAATTGTTTAGTCAATGTTATTTTAAATTTTGACTAGTATTTTAATTAATTGATTTTTAATTTTATTCTCATTTTTATTTATTTTGACTTGTATTTTATTACTTCAATTTTAATTTGTACATAATTTGGAACGTTTCGTCTCCCTTCTGGAGGTGGGCGTTAATGACTGCGACACAGTTCCACTAATGCAGCTATTTCCGTACACAATTAAATAATTGTTTATGTGTTTTTATTGTTCCAATAAAGATTACTATAAACATAGTGAATCATTTATGTTTAAGTCCTTTGTAATAGAGGCCTAACCTTTTGCCTCCAACCAAATGAAAGAAAAATAATGAAATAACCCATTAATATTTTGCCCGATCCGGGAATCAAAGCCAAGCCAGTAGCGTTTGCAAAACTATTTAGTCAGTTAATGCATTGATGAGATACCCGTATATAATTCATTAGTTTTTTTTAAGTTTATACTTGAGGTCATTCATAAAAAAAACATATTTATTAGTTTAAAAATACGACTATCATTTATTAACGCCTGTAACTTAATTTTGTTTAATAATGTAGCGGATATTCGGATAACACAAACGTATTCTGTCAGAAAAGAGTCGATGATTTGCACTGGTATCAGATTTCATCTGCAAAAATAAAATATTCTGTGTTTCAACGAACAAACAATGATACGACATCGGAACAAAAAACTGCCGAAAGCAATTGGAACGAAAAAATTAATTTAGAAATGCCCTTTTAGAACTTTGTTTCAAATATTTGATCAGTACATTTCAAAATAAATACAATTCATACAAAAATATGATTTTATTTGTAAAAATAAATTAACATATCGTGATTTTCATTTTGTAACACGAATAGTTTGCAGTATCAGTTTCGTCACAGTTTGCTTTTGTGTTTTTTATTTTTATGGAAATGAATTTTAGTTGCAACCAGATACTCTAGAAAAGTAACATTCTAACGAAAAAAGCGTCGTGATAACGACTGCAATCAATAATACTTTAAAAGAACGAAAACTACACGTTTTTTTACCAATATCAATAAAATATAATAACAATTAACATAAAGCACCCCACACTTTTTTTGGCGCAAGGCACTACAGTGTCTTCCCTTATAACTAAAAATTAAGTCATGCGCATGTCGTAGCATGCGCCTTGGTACTTGGCACAAAGACAATACCGGGTATCGGATTTAAAAATCGCTAATCCTGAATGTTTAATTTAAATTATATTACTATTTATCGGTCTTTGATAATTGTGCAAAGTTCCAAATTAATCCAACGTTTTTCAGGGGATAAAAATCACGTTCAAAGATACCGTTACATACATACCAAGCTAATAAAAGCGTATTAAAAAGGCATTCATGTATAGGATTGTCAAGCGCTGTCGAAATATCATGTGGCCAAAAAGAAGAAAAAAAAACACAGGCCTCAGAAGCTTTGAATTCACTAGCTCAAGTCAATATTTAAATTCGCACGGAGCAGCCTAAAAAATATATAAAAATAATTCTAAAAACACAGTGTATCAAAATTTAATTACATCCATTTGATTTATTAGATCCTTACACCCTCTTAATGATTTCAAAGCATTACGAGTAAAGTCTGGCTCTAGCTCTTAAATTACGCTCAAGTCCTAAAAATATTATATTAAGCCATCCGAGTTACGTATCACCGGCGTAATGGTCCAGAACGCTCATATTCCTTATTCGGGACACCAAAGAATCCGAATATGCGCCCTAATACATCCTATCTTATAAATTCTTATACGAGAAAATGGCGGCACAAATCTATTGTATTTCTGTACGGTTCAGGGTTATTTTTGGAATATATTTTCCCCCAAACAATGTAGTTTAAGCGAAATGAGTTACAAGATATCTTTTTCAAGATATAAAAGAAGTATTTTGTTCAGCTTTATCGCTGTAGTTTTTTTTAAACGGTATCAAAAGAGACTTAAATGTGAAAGTGGGTTTTAATAACTAAGCGAGGATTAAACAAAACATTCTTGACTATACTTACTTATGGGGTAATTCAATGGCGGTGGTTCATTCATAGTGCAAAAAAAATGTATCAGGGCCATGAGTGGCAAAATATTTGCAACATTGCAGGCCATTATTTAAGGAATTAAAAATTCCCCCACTCCCATGTCTGTATATTTTTGAAGATTGTCTGTTTGTAAAAAAAAAACCTGATTTATTTCCATTAGATGAACAAATATCCAAAAGACTGTACAAAAAAAATGCCGGGAAATTACTAGTACCTGCTCAGAGATTGAAATTAAAGGGTAGAAATGCCAGCTTCATGACAATTAAAATTTATAATAAATTACCATCTGCCCAAAGAATGTTACCAATTAATAATTTTAAATGTTAAATGTTTGCTTGACTCGGAGACATGTGTTTATATTCCATCACAGATTTTTTTAATCATATATTTTGATATTGTAATTGAAATCATAATAATGATATAGTATATAGTATAGTAATTTTTATTTTGACATTATGATATATATTTTGACATGATAATTTATTTTTTGATATTATGATTTATATTTTCGACATTATACTATAAATTAATCAAAATTCATAAATTTAAAACAAAATTTCATAAATTTTCCATGTACCTATTTCCACACCAGCAATGGTAGATATACAACATGGTATATATGAAACAATGTTAAATGTAAGATCTCAATGTACCATATCGACGCTGGAAAGGCATATTGTATGAACGACCATTTTGGTCAAAATTGAGTTATTTATATCGTTGGAATCGGCAGATTTTTCTCTTTTGAATGGTCTAGTTTACAGTTCAATCCGAACACTTTTGTGGTCGTTAATACAACGGTGATTTCAGTCATTTCCGTATTGAGTTTTGCTTTAAATCCAACCATTTTCGTAATTTGTTTCATAAACCGTACTTAACGTTAGACTGTTGACCATAATTCACTTTGCTTTTTTTTGCCAAAATAAAGATTTGATGTTAAAACAGTTTACCTAATAATTTTTGTTTTTTTTTTATCAATAAATCTTTTTACTAGTTGGCCACTTTAACTAATTTTGGAAATAATACAATTTATTTGTGTATATTTTTTTGTTTATTGAACGATAAAATACTGTACCTTTCTGCTAATTACAATCACTTGGACGTTAAGCGTATTTTGTCGTCATTTTTTAACAACAAGTTGGTCGATCATACATTTTTACCTGAAACGATTTTGACGTATCGTTAGCATTTAAGCTATTTTAATTTAAGCAAAGTGTTTAGTGTTGGTAAGTTAAGCCTACCTAAAAAGTCTTTTTTGGGTGAAAAAGTGGTGGATAAGCTGTATTCAATTAGTGCATTTTATGCCCGCGAGCCGCTGCGAGTAAGATCTAAGTGTTGCGTGGGCGCTTCAGTCGACCACGCTGTGTCGACGAGGGTAGTCACGCACGAATTGCCTTTTTGAAAAATGGTAGACTAAGAAGGAGAATATTAATGAACAGGTTAGTGTACATCTTAATGAACCTATTATTATCAAAACGCGTGAAGTGAGTACTTACCTTGTATTAACATACCTACATTTAACACACATTTTTTTTTTTTTAAACCTATGTATGCTACTTACCTACTATTACTAGTTTTGACCTTACCATACATAAATAATTTCGTAGGTACCTAATAATTTTAGTAAAATTATTATAATAAAAGGTAAAAAGGTAAAAGGTTGTCTGTAAGAGATTGCCCTGTGCGATAAGACCGCCCATTGTACACTTATCGTTATAAATGTTTAGTCCTGTAATTATTTAAGTGGTGTACAATAAAGTATATAATAAATAAATAAATAAGTTCCTCGACAATATTTAGTACTATTTCGATTTTTATCAATTATATATACAATAACTACTTTTAGGAATATTCTACGCTTAAGCCGCTGTTTCCAACAATAATAATAAATAAGGACTCTGGATGATGTAAGTCTATAAATAAGTTCTAAGTGGGTAACTATATTATTTTCTGAAAAATTTAACCTGGTTTGGTACTAAGATTAGCATTTAATGAACTTATTTACAATTTATTTTCAGGATTGTGATTACATTGAAAACTCTTATACAGAAAAAACCTAACGAATATTGAAATTAGCAGCCAAACAAATAATATTATTGATCTAGTGGATGCAGTAACTATTCAGGTAAGAAGTACTCTTATTTTAATCGATTAATGAAGATAGGAAGTAATTATTTACTTTTTTTTATTCGTGTTTATTGTTAAATAGTTCCTAGAAATCGATTTCTAGAAAAAAAAAATTGTACCTATATTATTTTCTGAAAATTTAACCTGGTTTAGTACAAATTTTAGCATTTAATGAACTTATTTACAACTTATTTTCAGGATAGTACACATGATGGGTCGGGTGGGGATTAGTTTTCTTCTTCCTATTATTTTTAATGGTACCGTTATACCCATCAGCCCTAGTGTAAAAGATCTCGTTCTACATCTTAACTCAACACTTGGCTGGCAAACTCAGGTTTCAAGTGTCAGTCAAAGAGTCAACGGGACCTTGCGTTGCCTGTATCGTCTGAGAAACTTTCTGCCAGCAAAAACGAAGACTATACTTGTGCAGACTTTAATCTGCCCTATAATCGACTATGGTGACGTAACTGAACGCGGTATTCCTGGATAAGCTTGATAGGCTCCTAAACAACTGCATCTGGTTCATATTTAACCTGAGGCAATATGACCATGTGTCAAGCTGTAGATTTCAGCTCAAATGGATGCCCATTCGGCAGAGGCGAAATTTACGCACTTTGACCACGCTTTTCTCTCTACTCAACTCTCCCACCCCTCCTTATCTCATCTCTCACTTTCAATATCTGCGTACTTCACACGCTAGGAATCTGCGTTCATCTTACAATCTTCTTTTGCTTTGTCCTTCTCATACTTCTGATTTTATTCATTCTTCCTTTCATATTTAATCCATTCTTCTCTGGAATGCGCTTCCTCTGGATATCAGGACGGCCACCAGTCAATATGCATTTAAGCGGATGTTGCGACATTATTTTCTACACCATTGGCAGAGTCTTCTCAATCACCTTTCTATTAATTTATATATATATATAAAGGTATTTATTATAGTAAATATATTTGTATTTCTATTTTAACTACAATATATATATTATTATTCAATTTTACTTCAGCTTTTTCTTCAATTTTTTTGCACCTGCCATGTTATCTCTCCACCAACCTTGGTTGACTAGTAGAGAATGCGTCAGGCATTAAGTCCGCCTATGTATCTGTATGTTGCATGAAGTTTTTTTTACTTATTTTCAGGATAGTACGCATGATGGGTCGGGTGGGGATTAGTTCTCTTCCTCCTATTATTTTTAATGGTACCGTTATACCCATCAGCCCTAGTGTAAAAGATCTCGTTCTACATCTTAACTCAACACTTGGCTGGCAAACTCAAATTTCAAGTGTCAGTCAAAGAGTCAACGGGACCTTGCGTTGCCTGTATTGTCTGAGAAACTTTCTGCCAGCAAAAACGAAGACTATACTTGTGCAGACTTTAATCTGCCCTATAATCGACTATGGTGACGTAACTGAACGCGGTATTCCTGGATAAGCTTGATAGGCTCCTAAACAACTGCATCTGGTTGCCATGTTATCTCTCCACCAACCTTGGTTGACTAGTAGAGAATGCGTCAGGCATTAAGTCCGCCTATGTATCTGTATGTTGCATGAAGTTTTTTTTTTTTTTTTTTTTCAGAAAGTCCCACCTGCAAGAAAGGCACGCACCAAAAATGTTGTGAAACAAAGTTACTTTGATTATTTGTCTGATGATGGTGACTTTCAGTGGTCATCTTCATCTTGGGTAACAGAACATAGTGAAGAAAAGGCATCTCGTAAAAAACAGAAAAGTGAGTGATAATGGATTTAAGAAGGAGAAGAAAATTAATAATAGAAAAGAAAGAAAACGCTTACGTAACGAGGGACAAGAATACAGAATAAAGATGGTTTAGTTGTTAGGGCTAAGGTAATGAAACCTGATCTATGTCTAGATAAAAAATGTGGCAGATCTTGTGATCAGATCAACGATGAAAGAAGACATAGTTTGTTCTTTTTTTTTTGTAAATTACAATTGTTATACTTCTTTATTTGTCTTTGATTTTTACCTTTCGCAAGAAATAGAATAATATTGGGATATAATACCTTGATCCTATACGGAACTAAGTTTAGTAAGTAAGATAAGATTTTTTGGTTTTCCATGGTTGATTAACTCGGCCTGTTAAAACTTTTTATTGGAATAATAAAGTTTATCGAATAGCATGTAAGATACTCTAGTTGTAGGTTGTATGCAGCTATTCGATCGTTAAAAAATTTTTTACAGGACCTCTAATGTTGGAATTGTGACTTAAGTCAATTTTACCTAGCCAAGATTATTCACAACCTTGTATTATCTCCTACAAATATATCAAAAAGGTCGTGGTTTATTTTTTTGAATAAGTAAATAAACAGTAAACCAATTAAATAATAACTATTCTGAGTTTCAACGAGAATGCGCCAGTAGTTAATTTACTATGATTTTTTTTGTGCAAATTTGAACTTCAAATCAATTTTTTGAACAGTTTATGCAATGGTCGTTACTACAATATGCCTTTCTAGCGTCGATATACTGAGAAATAAATACTTACTTACATATAAGAAATAATTCACCCAAAATTTTCTTAGCCACAATATTGTTTCTAGCTATATTTTTTGTTATAAAAACGCTAGTGCATTGTATTTTCGTAGGAAACGGAGTGAATTATATTTTTTTAGTTTTTAATTACCTAGGTTCTGGGCATAGGCTTGACTGGCTACAAAACAAGCTATTTTCCAAATGCACGGTAGAATAAATTTTTATTACTTATAAATTTAAATTTTTTTGACGTTAAAAAGTGCCGTTTATTGGCCTAGTTGAATAAATATATTTGACTTTGACCGGGGTTTTTCAATTCTTCACAATTCGTACTACCTACTCAGTTAAAAACAACCACAATGATACTAATTTATAAAAACCAATTTGCGGCACCGAAAAAGTAACGAAAATTCTAAAAAGAGGGCCACTGAAATGAAGCGGCTAAATTCATTGTAAAATGCCTGAAAGTGCTGTAAGCAATTAGTAGGTGTTTGTGATATACACATAAAGCGGCTGGATGGAGCTTCAGACCTTTTTTAAATCTGAGTACCTACTTATAAAAGTGTGGTTTTAAATATTTTATTGGAACGCAAATTCAAAACTTAACGTATTAGTTTTACTGTGAATGATAATATGCATGGTTAGGTGAAAACAAGCAATTATAGCTTATGAGTTAATGACGCTTATACCACAAAAGATAATCAAATATGATTTGCCAAAGTACACAGGTATGGTGGACAAACTGCAAAAAAATAAAGAAAACTCTTTGCCACCCATTGGGCTTTGAGAGCGCCAAAGTTCTTACAAAGGAGGGCTTATGGCATGCGGCTTGCAGCCGAAATGCTATACAAAAAGTCGTACAAAAGCTCTTTTTAAAAGAGTTCGTCAATGGAATCAAACCGCTATCCCGAATGTATTGTTGTATTCTGGTAAAAATACGGAGTGAGAGTCGGTGTTATTATAGGCACACGAGGATGTCTGATGGGGCGACCAAATTTCAGTTGAAGAGTTGAAGTGGTAGGGAGAATTGAATTACTATGGGTAATTTATTTAATTATTCGTTGATCCTCGCACTAGAACGCCCTGCAACAATTAACACTTTATAGTTGATAACCTTCTTTGAAAGAATGGCTGAAAAAATCTTTATAAACAAAATACTCTCGGTTTTAAATTGCTGTCTTACTTTTAAGTGTTTTGATTCTGTTTTTGTTTTCACATATATTTCTTGATCGGTGAGTTTTGATTCGAAAGCCAAGATGTCATCTGAAGAATATTTATTAATTTATTTAAACATCATGTACAATGGTGAAACACAGAAGGACTTAATGCAGCAAGGCATTCTCTACCAAACAACCTTTGGGTGTAAAAAGGATACAACAGTGGTAGGAATATGCAAGAATCGTAGGCACATCTTGTTATTATAAAAGTTCACTTGGGATTATTAGTAGTAATTAAATTCAGTTTTGGTAAAGACGGGAAATAAGTCAAACAATAATAACATTTACTACCTACATTTTGTAAAAAACAGAAAAGAAATAGAGTGAAAAAGATGCCAGGCAGATGCATATCGTGATTGTGGCAAGAAGGTTTGAACTTAGCATAATGCTGTACCTTGGGGGACCCACAGCACGGCGCTGTGGGTATTTTCAGTGGTCGCCTAGGACGTGACGTATGGAAACCAAATCTGTTGTGTGTGTAAAAATAGATACAAAGGTCATAAAATAAATACAGTAAGATAAAAATAAATCACCCATAATTATGATGTGTCTAAAACCAAAAAGCGCGAGTATCTTGAATTCTTGTTTATATATGTTATTGTACCCACAAAACACACGCACACTCCATGATTTGTCTCCTTCTCAACGCACTCGCGTGGCGTTCTTTCTTGTATAGCCTTATTTTGAGAGCCTACGTGACGTTGTGCACTATTGAGCTCGCTGCGCGTCGTCCGCGCCATTTAGACGCTCGACGAGTGTTATGACCTCAGGCAGTGCCAGAGTCCTGTGCGGTCTGCGGTCATGTGTGTGTCCGCGTGATACGACCCTCGATGCCAGACAATAACAACAATGGAAGAAGAGAAAGTGTGATGCCTATTGAAAGAATGCCCCCACATAGGTGCCTGTGAAGGACTTCATGCCACCGCCTCGAACCGCCTGGAAACCAAGAACCGCCTGGAACCAACTGCTAGAATGGTGGGTTTTACATTAAGAACGATCTGACAGGTGAAGCTAAGGTACGGAGAAACTGGTAACCATCCGAGGAGACCTTGTAATCGAAGACCCAGGTGCTCTAGTACACGAGAAGGCCGATATATTGTCTTCACTGTGTTTAGAAATCGCCACCGCACAGAGCAAGCGGCCATAGAAAATTGCACCCTGACTGGGGAAAGACATACTCAAGAGATTCTCTATGAGTAAACAGAGCCAGGTTGCGGGGATCCACAGGTTGCGAGACGCACGGGACTGGTCAATGCGGCGACGCTTGGGGGAGGCCTATGTCCAGCAGTGGACGTCTTTCGGCTGATATGAAAGAATAGGAGAATATTCCCCAACATCACCTCCAAAACCTCGTCTTTGGTATGCCAAACTGAAACTGTTATCAGAACCTGAGAAAGTAATACCAGTTATTCAAATGTAATGGCGTAAAACATACTGTAGCGTGATCGCTACAAGACGCTTTGCTTTAGCATTTTTTTTATTTGTCAAAGCAGGCTGGTTATGGCAATGATTAAAATTTTCATATTTCGTTTGTCAAGAAAACAGAAGACAATTTTAAGATAGGATTTTATAGAAAATGCTTCGCTTTGAAATCTTCTACTAAATTAATTATTGGTATTTATATTAACTGTTTAAAATCGTATTTTAAAATGGCCTATATGTATATGCCATATGTCAATTCTTGTGCGGGAATGGCACATTCCTTGTCGTTGGGCCGAGGGTTCGTGATATACAATTCCACGGGCGTCAGTGACACCAACTATCGTTTCACTGCCATGGCATGCCACATTTGCCGTGCGACAGACTGGAGAACTGGGTGGTCTTGCCAAGACTGGTTACAAGCTAATCATAAAAAAAACCTTGTCGCTGACAAGAGTTTATGCGTCATGAATCAAAGCTGATATCAGTTGAGCCGACTTCGGCTTTTTACCCCCGGGACAGAACGAATGACCCCTGGAGTACCTGCAATCTTAAGGATTCCGAACATTTTTCAACGAGTTCCGTACTCTTTAAAAATGGCCTGAGTTCTTGGAGAGGTTCTACGGAAAACGATTTTGTTCATCCAGCGTGGAAACCCGACGAATGGCTCTTATCATATTTTAAAACTATAGTTTATATCTACGTAGCTTTCCTTTTAAGATTCAGTAGCAAAAAAACTTCTATTACCTAACTTAAATCAATAATTTATTTGTATGCTGAAGCCATCATTAAACCGGTTGCAACTGCGTTGAAGATGAGGCACGTGAATTCAGCTTTATACCTTTAACCCTTGCCATAATTTCACTCATATGTTTATTTTACTAAATATTTAATATAATTAATACGATATAGACTATTGCGTCTGTCTTTTTTTAAAATAATGTGTTTTACCCTTTTCTATTTGTATATTTTCGGTGTTTTTCTTTTTAAATCAAAATTATACGTTATGGTTGCGTTTAAAAAGTTTAGTTTTTATTTTATAACGCTACAATACATGATATAAATGTTGTTTGAGTTTTTACCACTGACATAAATATGGTTATTTTTCTTTTTATTTAAGTTAAAGGCGTTATTAGGGTAACTAATAAACTATAATTTCAAAGGAAGTTGATGACTAGTTCCTATAAAACGTTTTTTATTACAAAACTCTGACTTCTATAGTTTATAAGAAATTTGGTACTAAGATTTGATGACTAGTGCTTAAATCCCAGTGGCAGTGTTTTCCTTCACCGTTCCGTCATATAAGAAGAATCAACCAGTTTAGTCGTGATAAAAACTTACAACGATTTAAATATTGTAACGTTACGTTTAACCATACAGCTAAACGTAAACCACGTAATTAAAATAAGTTAAAAATAAGGGCTTCGTTCAACGTGCCACCCGCGCAAAACAACTGACTGAGGGGAAAGCTACGGCCGTTGCCGCTCGCCTCGTCTAAGTTGGTGAAGGGGAAAACCGCAGACCAGGGCGGCGTGGTATCGGTGCGATGAGACGGCTAGTTGAGCGCTGCCGTGGCATGTGGGCCCTCGTATTCAGCGTGCGCACCCAGCGCGTTCTGCTGGAGGGCGCGCGCGGCCTCAATGCGCATACCACCGCACCGTTGAGGTCCTGTCTGCCGCAGTACATACATCACGTGCCAGACTGGCACATCATGTTATTATAAAAGTTCACTTGGTATTATAATTGTTTTTAGGGGATTTATAACACTCTTTCACAAACTAAATTCATTACAATTTTAGGGTACTTTGTGTATAACAATTTACTAAATAGATCAAGGCTAAAATATGCCCATCAAATTTTGCAACCAAAACCATACTAAAAAAGCTGTCACCCGTTTTTCCTCGTTCTGTCATCTCTTCTAAATTTCAAATTCAAATCTCAATTAAGAAATAAGACCAGAAAGAATAAAAAAACAGTTTTACAGAGAGGAGCAGTCTGCCGCTGCCCTTACAATAATGTATAACTAGCTAAAGGAATGTCTAGGTAGCCCATGGTACCATAGAGCAACACGGACCACCGGCGGACCGGTCCGCCAGTGGTCCGTGTTGCTCTATGCATGGTACCTATGTTATGTCCATGGCTTAAGAAAATAAAATAGACAGACAGACGTCATATCAGATGAAAATGTCAGAGCAAGATTTTACAAATAAGCAATATAAATAAAGTTGAAGAATACAAATCAATCAGAGATAACTAAAAATATGCTTTTCAGGTGGTAACAATACAAATAATACATAAAAAATGAGTTACAAAAGTTGATACAATATCAAAAGATAGGAAGTTGTGATTTGTATAGTATAAAACGTAAATAGACTTAAAGATTTGGAATGAATACCACAATATGTTATTCAATGAAGTTTATGTTGTAATTAAAAATTAAACACCTATGAATGGTTTTCAAAGTGCGTAGGTAGATGCATAGTAATGTATTGTTTTATTATTATTTTTTCTATTATTCACACAAAACGCTTAAAAGAAGAATATTTGATCAATAAAATTAGAAGAGCATAAAGAAGCTGCTTGTTTTAAATGACTTAAGCATGGCAAAAAATTACTATGAACTAATTCTGCTTATCTATGATAAATAGTGAATAAGTCACTTCTGATAATTCGATGTATTTCTTAGAACACCGTTTCAGTGACTTTGAATTTTCAACATTTACTTACTGACTTTTGTTGAGACTTCCAAACTTTTATGTCCATTCCTGCTAGATTCTCGTTCTGTGCCGTGGTATCCAACGCCCGGTAATTAGCCAGGGGGTTAATTTTACGCATTATTTACCTACCCTCGGGTCTCAGGGATAAATTATGATTAACCCAATTTCTATGCAATGTACACACTGTTGCTTTTTTACTTCGCACGGACTGGTTTCTTTCTTAAAGTTCATAAAATCTAGACCGATTTGTACGGTTCGTACACTTGCAGAGTTGTTGTTGTTGAGGTTGAAGCACGAAGAGAAAAGATCACTCAGTTTTCGTTAGATTTATTACGTATTTTTGTGTTTACAAGTAATACTGTTGACGATTCCTTTCTCTAATGTTAGTCACCGCGTAGCAGTTATCGTACTCATTGATTTAAAGTGTTTCATGTGTATTTATAATATTATTGGAATGACGCACGTATGGTGCACGGCACCGCGTCAGCAAAATATGTACAGTTTTAGACTGTACATCTTGGCAACCCAAAAAGAAGAAACCAACGAGAAGAGAAAGGAAAGGTCATCACAAAGTTAGTTAAGTAATTAATCAATCAAATAGAAAGGCGATGTTCCTGTTCCCAGGTTGAGGCTCCCGCCGCAAGTCCTTTGTTGTTTGTGCTGCGACGGTTTCATGCTGCTGGCACTCTGTTTTGCGGAAAACTTGAAGTTCAATATCTTCAGGTTGACTCGAAGTTTTGTTCTTAGCGTTGTGTGTGCAATAGTGTGGACAACGATTTCTCCCAACCACGACAAGTACGACTATGATGGCGATCGCCAGCAAAGAGTAACTTATGGCATATTGATGAATGTCGTGACTTGTTAGTGTTGGTAGTGAAGCTTCATTTTTCCGTTGAGTTGCAATTTTCTGATCAATTGTTACAATTTCCTGATCCGTAGCCTTTGACTGAAGGATATTTGGAGCATAACGATATGTTAAGTTCACTATCTTGTTAATAGATGTATCAAATGTTGGAGCTGTAAACTCATAATCCATCTTCATATGACTGCTGTATCGGCGTTGAGCGTAGATGGTTAAGTCGTTGGATTGCAGTACGCATCCCTGAGATAATGTCACTATGCTCGATAATGCAATGGTTTGTGATGTGACGTCGTTGCTACATATGATTCGTAATGCACACGTTTCGCAGCAAATCGCCAGCCAGCTGTTTTGAGTTTGTAACTCTATCCAAGTGTCTTTGCATGACGCGCGTTCGACGTCACAAGGTTCATTGTTTTGATGCGATAGCAGTTTTGCCTCACAAGGAGCGTTTTTGCTGTGTAGGTCAAATGATGGCAGGTTTTTCTTGCATAAGAAATTCTGCGATTTTTGTTGCATGCAGTGTTTCAAGTCATCTTTGGACATAGACACGTAAATGTTCTTCTTGAAGTTGACAGCGATGTACTCGTTTGATAACTGCACATATGTAGTTTCCTTAGCATTGTTAACCGGTAAAGGTATCGCTTGGTATATTACGAAATCTTCGTTAGCTACAAGTGGAATATGTGCTTCGAAAAGAAAGTAATTTTCAGTAACTCGTGCTTTCACATTGATCAGCTTGTAGATATCTTTAATGTTTTCTTTGTAGTTCTCAACTGGTAGCGATAAAGATTTCGGAAGGCTTCCGGATATTTCCGTTAATTTTTGAATCAGACGCACCGGACTTATCAGATGGACATCTACATGACCTTGGTAGACGTTAGTTAGAGTATTAAACAGCATCTCCTGGAACGTCCTCAAGCTGTTGATCAATAGGTACGTCGTTAACGAAGCAGAGTTGAGGTAGGTAGTAGCCGAAAGTATTTCCATTTCCGTTTCGATGGATGCTATATTTTTATTGGTCTGATTGATAAAGTTATCAATGGAGTTGAATTGACGCTGAATATTGTCTTCAGTTTGTTTCAATACTTGATTCTCAAGCTCCACAATCGTTGTTTGATTTTTTAATAACTCAAGTAAGTAGTTCTCATTGGTTTGCAGAGATTGAATATCGTTTTGATATTTCTTAGCGAATTGTTGGTCCAATATCCCAAACAGACTGTTAGCTATGTAGCCGACTCCGTCGACTAGACCCCGTTTCTTCCTGTTGCTCAGGTGTTTGTGGGGATTTATAAGTATAGAGTTGTAGTAGTTTAGAAGTTCTAGTTCATGATTTAATTGTTCCATGGTTGATCTGCAGTGTTGTAGATTCGTTTTTTGGCATAAGTTGTGAATATTCTCGAAGTAAGTTTGAGTACGACGAGTCCCATCCCAATAGTTTGTTAGGTTGTAGTACATCATTAGTATCCATTCATCGTGCACTACTTGCATTTTGCCGACGGTGTCATAGTATATGGGCCGCTCGCGTTCCAGACTTGTAATCTGAGTGGTCGCCGCCGGCGCTCCGCGCGTGCCATCGGTGGCGGTATAAGATCCCGTTACAAATGTAAACAATGATAACATTGTTATTAGTAACGTTGAGATAAGATTCTTTGACTTCTTCCGCCGTTCGTTTTTCGATTTCTGTGGAGGCTTATTTTTCATTTCGTTTTCTTTGGTTTCCTCAGTTTCAGAGTTCAATGGTAATGGCGACAGTTTTGTTATTGGGCGCTTTATGATTCCTGCTTGAGTTTTAACAGTAGTTACTCGAACATATCCATCAGATCCTGGATGTGTTTCCAGAATCCGACCTAGGGCCCATTTTCCCGGCGGTAGATTGTTTTCTTTCACCAGTACTACATCGCCTTCTTTAACGTTTCTAGAAGGCTTGTTCCACTTACTACGTGTTTGTAGAGTGGTAAGGTAATCGTTTGACCAGCTTTTCCAATATTGTTGAAACATATGCTCGGTAAGCTGCCATCTACGGCGTAAATCAATGTTTTTTACGTCACTGTAATCCGAGAGTGGCATGGACAATATTGGGCTTCCTGTAAGGAAATGTCCAGGCGTTAGGCAGTTGTAGAACTCTTCTGGATCTTCAGTTAGCGGGCACAGAGGTCTTGAATTCATGCAGGCTTCTATTTTTGCTAAAATCGTTATGAACTCCTCGTACGTTAGTTTTTGGTCCCCCAGTACTCGTCGCAGATGGTGCTTCATAGACTTGACGGCAGCTTCCCACAGACCGCCAGCAGTTGGCCAGGCGGGGGCGTTGAAATGCCACTCCACCTCCAATTTGGCCAGTTCGTTGAAAACATCTGGTTTCAGTAGTTGTTTGAACTCTTCGAATTCCTGACGAAGCACCTTTGCAGCGCCGATAAAGTTGGTACCACAGTCAGAGTACATGTGTTTCGGGGTGCCGCGTCTCGCACATAGTCTTTGGAAGGCCGCCATAAACGTTTCTGTGCTAAGGTCTGATACGAGTTCAATATGAACAGCTTTCGTCGCCATACATATAAATATGGCTATGTATCCCTTTGAAGTTTTTACGCCTCTACCCTTGTTGTGTTTAACATCCACATGACCGGTAAAGTCTACTCCTGTGTGCGTGAAAGGGCGGCACGGAGTGATCCTTTGCGGTGGTAGGTCACCCATCAGTTGATAGCTATCTGTCTTGTTGAAGCGATGGCAGCGTACACATCTTCGAAGTTGGTTCTTGACAGCCCGGTTGCCGCCAACGATCCAGTAACGCTGTCTAATATAAGTCAGCGTTAGCCGAGCTCCTCCATGTAATGTGGCTGAATGTGCTTGTTCTATAAGAAGTTGTGTAAATCTTCCTTTATGTGGTACGATTATTGGATTCTTCATATCCCCAGTTAATCTTGAGTGTTTAAGACGACCTCCGACACAGATGATGCCCGCTTTGTTTACATAAGGATTCAATTTGCAAATTGCGCTTTTCTTTGATACTGTTTCGTTGTTAACGATTTGTTTGTATTCAGAATTGAACTGCAATCGCTGCGCTTGAATAATGATACTAATGCGCGCTGCGCTTAGTTCACTTGTTGTTAGGTACGTAGTTTCCGATTTCGTCCTATTGCGCACATTTGTAATGAAGCGTAATATCCATGCGATGACCCTGTTTGCTTGTGTCAATGAGCTGCTTTTGCTCAATAAATTGATAATTATATTATGATCGATATTTTCTTGCGTGATTTTAGCGTGGTTTAAGCCGCCAAAATTCGTTTGGAAAGTGCAAGGCATATCTGCCGGCGGATCTTGTTTTGTTAAGAACTCTGGGCCTTGCCACCACAGGTTGAAGTTTACTAGTTTGCTTGGCAAAAGACCTCTTGAGGCGCAGTCTGCTGGATTTTGCTCTGATTTGACATAATGCCACTGAGCTGCAGGAATGACGTTTTTGATCTTTGTAACTCTGTTGGCTACGTAAGTTTCCCATCTTGATGTTTCGCCTTGAATCCACGCGAGGACCACTTGAGAATCCGACCAAGCCCGTGTTGATATGTTATATCCACAGAATGTTTCCTTGGTTTTCTCCATCAAGTCAGCTAGTAGCTGAGCACCACACAGTTCCAGTCTTGGTAGTGTTGTTTTCTGAGTCAGTGGAGCCACCCTTGTTCGAGCAGCAAGTAGAGTTACGATGGGTTGGCCATGTTCGTTGAACGCCTTGCTGTAAATAACGCAAGCGTACGCCTTTACACTTGCGTCGCAGAAGCCTAGCAATTCGACACATTGTTGTGTGTCGCCAATCCATCTATTTATCGTTATTTTATTAATGAACGGCAGTTCTGTTTTTAGGTTCAGCCACTCAGATTCAATGTTGCTGGGCACTATGTCATCCCAGCTAAGTTTACTCATCCAGACTTTCTGGAATAGTAGTTTGGCCTTGACCGTTACTGGGGAGAGCCAACCCAATGGGTCGTAAAATCTTGATATGGCTGAGAGTAAAGATCTCTTTGTTAGTTGTTTGGAGTTTTCCACAGGCCAGTTAAAGTGGAAGTTGTCGCTGTTTGGATTCCAACCGAGGCCTAACGTTTTGCTTGATTCTTCCCCTTTAAAATCAAACATGGTTTGAGTTGAAATTTGATCCTTGCGTAAGTCTTCCAGTATAGCGCGGTCATTGGCTGTCCACTTCCGTAAATTCATACCTCCTCCTTTTAACAGTTGGATCAAGGAGTTTTGCAGTTTTTTCGCTTCTGTGAGGTTGTTATGGCCGCTAATGACGTCATCTACGTAGCATTCTTCTATGAGTGTCTTGGCAGCTGCCGGATGTTTGTGACCGTCGTCAATGGCTAGTTGCTTCAATGTTCGCATAGCTAGCCATGGTGCGCATTTGGTCCCGTAGGTTACTGTGCAGAGCTGGTAATCGCGAAGATGTTGATCTCGTGAGTCCCGCCATACAATTCTCTGTAGATGTTGTTGTTCTTTTGAAATCCAAATGCAGCGGTACATCTTTTCAATGTCAGCCGTAAATGCGTATTTATACGTTCGCCATTTCAGTATAAGGGCCTGAATGTCCTTTTGTAAGTTGGCGCCTTTTTCCATGACGTTGTTCAGGCTGACGCCAGTCGTAGTTTTTTGAGAGGCGTTAAATACGACCCTCAACTTTGTTGTTGTCGAGTTTTCTCTCAAGACCCCGTGGTGCGGTAAGAAGTAGACGTCAGTAGGTATCTGAGGTGCTAATTTCATGTGACCCAGATCCGCGTACTCTTCCATGAATTTTTTGTACATGGAGGAAAGCTTTTCGTTCTTCTCTAGCCGTTTTTCCAACTGTAGAAACTGCGAAACCGCAATTGTTCTAGACTTGCCTAGTTTCTCTTTGTAGTCTGGAACTAGAGGCATTTTGACGATGTACTTTCCGTCCATCCGGTTCGAAGGACCAAAAAATGTACGGTTCGTACACTTGCAGAGTTGTTGTTGTTGAGGTTGAAGCACGAAGAGAAAAGATCACTCAGTTTTCGTTAGATTTATTACGTATTTTTGTGTTTACAAGTAATACTGTTGACGATTCCTTTCTCTAATGTTAGTCACCGCGTAGCAGTTATCGTACTCATTGATTTAAAGTGTTTCATGTGTATTTATAATATTATTGGAATGACGCACGTATGGTGCACGGCACCGCGTCAGCAAAATATGTACAGTTTTAGACTGTACACGATTAGTTAGTAAAATATCGCTTGGCAGACTTTACGCTATTTTAAAGTTCCATACACGAAGGGTCCAAACGGAATCTCTCTGTCGTCTGTCACACATATTTTACAAACAAACGTTACCGTGGTTAAAGCAATAGTCTTCAAATATTCACAGTACAAGCATCTTGTTGACCCAAAGCCACACAAATTGTCAAAAAATATTATATAAGGTTTTTAAGGGGGGCTCCCATACAGCAAAGGAAGGAAAGCGCGTAAAAAAATAACCTACTCCATCGAGTGAGGTATCGTTAATTAAAACTTGTTGACTAACTAAATGCTGTATTTTAGTTTAAAAAAATATTAATAAACAAAGGCAACAAAATGAGAAGCCATCAAATTCAGCTTTCTTTTCTCAAAATTTTTTTACTAAGAATTTTTACTTTCCATTAATTTACGAACTCGAAATTTGATGATAATATCTATTATTACGTATATTTTTAAATCAGCCAACCAAAACCTTGACAAATTAGATTGTTCTTTGAAATATCTTAATTTTTCCTATTAAAACCAACTTTTTTTTGCGGTTTGGTACGGAACCCTAAATGTGCGAAGTCGGAAACGCACAGGGCCGGTTTTTTTTCTGTTGGTCAATATAATTTAAACACCGAGATTTTAACAAAGAAAGAAATATAAGAATTATTGAGTTCTAAGCAAAGAGACATTCTTATGGTGAAAACAATAACTGTTTTGTCAATTGTTGTCAAACTAGCTTATGCCAGCGGTTTCACCTGCGTGAAAGTCGGAAATTGTCGCAAGGGAACATATTCCCGGCATAAAAAGTATCGTGCTATACCTGACTATAATCTATCTCTTTGCCAAATTTCATCCAGATCCATGCGGTTTGAGCGTGAAAAACTTAATTCAAAAAATCAAAAAAACCCGACTGCTTCAAAAGCGAACTAAAAAGTCGTTAACAAGGGAAAAATCATGCTGTGCAGTCGGAAGATACATATTCGCGGGCTGGCTGACCAAAATCTGGTGTATCCTCCGCCTGCACATCATGATTTTTTCCTTGTTTACGACTTTTTAGTTCGCTTTTGAAAGCAGTCGGGTTTTTTGATTTTTTAATGGATAATATTTTTGTGTTCACCAAAAATCTAAAGGTACATCTAAAATACTGATCGTGCACCAAATATTAGTTGATCTACGAATAAATTATGGTCAAAGAATCAGTCCAAGAGCGAGCGAAGCGAGCTCGGAAACTTAGGGCACCCCGACACGGACAGGTTAGGTTCGAACGAGTTCGCTCGCTTTGCTCGCTCACTTCAGCTCCCGTCATCTCGTTCGTGTTAGGTTACTTTTGACCCTGCAGACAGAAATAGGAGCCCCGCGCAGCGGGGCTACGTCGACTTATATGAACATATTTTGGTGCACATTCAGTATATTTGGTGGAACACAGGCAAAATTAAGTAAATGAAATGGGAATAAATTGAAGTACTTTTAAATACCATCCTTTTTTAATTAAGTTTTTTTATTTATAACTTTTTAGTTAGTTTTTTTTCGATATAGATACTTTTAAACATATAAGTGTTTTATATTTTTGAAACCACCTCTTAAAACCCTTTATTTTGATACCCCAAACGATGGGTTGGGAAGAAAAAAAAAATGAGCCCCCACAATATGGCACCCAAAATCCGCCATTTTTCTATTGTTCAATTTAAATGTAGCCTATGACACTCGCAGGGTTAAGACGAAACGATTGACCTATGAATCATCAAAATCGGCCAACGCGTTTGGTCTCTGGAACGCCATATAGGAACAAACATACATACATGCATACATACATACATACATACATACTTACATACATACATACATACATACATAGACTGTTAGACACATTACCCTCCTTCGGCAGTCGGGTAAAAAAGTAACAAACATGCAAACACACACACACTCACATACTTTCGCTTTTATTATATTAGTTTTATAGTCAAAATATGTGGGAACCACGTGCTTTACTAGTTCTTCTCTATCTCATACTTTGTTGACTTTTTAATAATTATTAACGCTGATCAAGAGAAAAAGAATGCCACTGTCTAGGCCTGTTGGTCATGGTTCCATCATTAATAACATATTTTAGCCTCAACTAAAATCGAAAAGGTTATTACAACAATTACTTTATTACGGACAAAATAACAACTTGAAAGAATACCAGGGTCACTGAAAAGATATTCAAATGGCCCTACAAGGTTATAAAACAATTGAATTGTGAAGTCGTACATATCAGAAATGAATCGTATGTTGAATATAAGTCAATTGAAAGTTAATAAACAACTCTTTCATTGAGTTTTGGTGTCTTGAGTTCGATTTTATTTTGGTTATTTTAGTTCAGATTGTTTTTTTAATGAAATTCTAATCTAAGGCCGTTATCGCGACAGCATTGACATGCTCAACTCATAATAGTTATGATTGTTTTTTTTTTGTATTTTTAACCGAATTTCCAAAAAGGAGGAGGTTCTATGTTTGTCGTTTTTGTATTTGCTCCGTCAGTTGTGTACCCATTTCAATTTGGTGAAGATCTGATGAAGGACCTTGGAGTTATTTGTATAACTCTAAGGTCCTTCATCAGATAACTCTTCAATAAATGACGGCAAAATAACTTGGGATTACTGCAATCGCATGTTTGTTTATTGTTTAAACCATATCATAACATAACATCACGCCAGTACGCTCTAAAGGGGTACGCAGATGTGTACAGTTCATTTTGGTACACTCTCATTTCACCGGTTATGTTCAAGTTTCATGATTTTCAGTTAATCTATTCTGGCATTATAGAAACCTTATTAAAGAACTTGCCTATTAGCTACCTACAACTAAAAAGAGAAACATCTGTTTTACAAGAAAAACTAGGTATACCGACATCCAAACAAAAATACTACAAAGTGAAAAAAACCGGCTAAGTGCGAGTCGGACTCGCGCACGAAGGGTTCCGTACCATAAACGCAAAAAACGGCAGAAAATTCATGTTTGTTGTATGGGAGCCCCACTTAATTATACATTTAATTCTGTTTTTAGTATTTGTTGTTATAGCGGCAACAGAAATACATCATCTGTGAAAATTTCAACTGTCTAGCTATCACGGTTCATGAGATACAGCCTGGTGACAGACAGACAGACAGACAGACAGACGGACCGCGGAGTCTCAGTAATAGGGTCCCGTTTTTACCCTTTGGGTACGGAACCCTAAAAATCACTTTCTATTTGGAAATCGGTATCCATAACGAAAAACCTTGGTACCTACCAAAGACACCGCCTTCCAAAAATAACGTTATTACTGTTTTTATTTGGCATTTAGTAGTACCTACTTTTTGTAAAAATGATTTTATTTTACATTAATGTGCCCAAGTCTAAGATCCTAAACGCCCCGAACGTTACAGAAATCTTTTAACATAGAATCAGTGGCATTGGGTAGGTGTTGGTATGTACTATGACCAGACACATACTTGCTAACTTGGACTTTTATTTTCATTATTTACACCTATTAATGAAACTGTAATCAAATTTCAGTCTTGTGAGTAGCACCTCACTCACTGACCGACCAGCACTGAGACTATCTAGACACGCGGCAGCGTGTCAAGCCTAGTTCATTGAATTTACGAATTACGCGTTGTTTTATGTATAAATTATACTTGGTACTTGTTTTTCACTTTTCACATATTTATTTTTTAGATATCGGCTTTTTCTTTTTACTTATAATAATTTGTTTTTTTTTGTTTGACTTTTTCGTTTTATTAATGAACAAGTTCTCCAAATAAGTTACTACTTTTTTACGCAAAATACGCGCTTGGTCGTGGAGTTGCGGAAACCAGGCCGTTTTAACCTAACCTATATTAACCTAAGTTACTACAAACTTTTGAGGGGGAGGAGGTGCCATATTTAAAAATTATATAGCCTATGTCACTCCCACAATTAAGACGAATCCAACAACACCTCATATGTCATAATTCATCATGCCGTTTGGGCTTAAAAGCGTGCCATAGAAATTAACATAGGGTAACCTACCCTATCGCTGGCATCCCTGCTGTTATTGGCACTTCTGAGTTTATAGACCAAAAATAGGAAAGCCATAGATCACGTTATGATGAAATGTCTATGCCAGTAATAGGATTTTAGATAGTTTTTTTATAATTTTGTGGAAATATAATAAATGTATAATGACTATTCCACTACATGAAACAACTCTTAAAATAAAGATTATAATATTTCGTACGATGACATTATAATTTTTGTATGCTAGTGCATTTCAATATGATTTCTGGGCATTTTATTACGAAGCTAGGGGAGGCATTCGCTTAGAGTGCCAATAACTGGTTATCTTACCCTACATACATACGCTCGAAAAATATTACCCGCCCGCAGTCGGACAAAAACGTATGGGTGTTTCAAGCGCTATCGAAATGTCACGTGATTAATCCCATACCTTAAGGCATTTCAACAATCGCCATCGATGATAGAATGACAAAGGTGTGAACTGATTTATATTATATCTGTCTATCCTTCTGTATGTTAATTTGTTTGCGCATTTGAAATCTATAAAATATTTGAGATTCAACAAAATTACCTTGAAATTGTTTGATAGTTTTATTGGTTTCGTAGGCATGACTCATTTTGCGTAATCATATCTTAATTTATACAGCCATTTCAATGTAATATAATTATTTTAATTTCAATATATATTATATGCAACTATCATTTTATTCACTATTCCATCTGAAAAACTTTATGAATTATAATAACACATTCCTTGAATAACAACCGGTACGCGTCTAATTGCGGATGGTTGAATGAATTCAATGTTAAGAATTTTACATTGTTTAGTACAGGTCAATCAAATCTTGTTTCTATTAACCCCTGGAATTAGCAGTTGGCTATGTTAAAGCCACGGACTTTATCGTATTGAATGGTTGTTACTTATTTTTTGGATACCTACCAACTTATTTTTTTTTAAATTAACATTAGGCTCACGTTTGAGCACTTTCATACCTGACGGTTAGCGATGATTGGTCGAGGATGAAGCACGCTTGCGTAGAAGTAACCTATTACTCTTAACTTAAATACCCTATTACTCTTAACTTAAATACCCTAGATTTGATCGTAGCTATCAGGAAAAACAGACACAAGCAGGGAATTTTAGTAAGTCATATCTCCCTCAAGAGTTATGAAATTCATTGACTGTGATTCATTTATTAGTTACATAGTGAGTTTACAAATCAATTAGGTCAAAAACACGATCAACACATTTTTTTTCCTGTTAAATATTAAAGAGTCTGCTGATTAAATCAGGTATCGCATATAATATTCTGAGTAAATAACTATATATTACTTTCAAATGCTTGCATACAAAACTGGTGCAAGAATTTGGAAGTGGTGTCGTAGAAAATTTGCAAGTAGATTTATGTATTGCTTGAGGTTCAAACGTGCGTCAACCTACCAAAAAATATCTATGCGTATTGAACTTTAGTAAACCGTGAATTAAAATTCAAATCACTGTGATTTCATTAATATCACATTCATGTAGGTAACACACAATTACAATTGCCTTAAAAGTAGAGTAGTGAATGTTTGTGAGATTTTTTGCTAAATTAGATAATATTGAAGATCCTTTTATATCCATGATTGTATTTAAATAGATCATAGTTATTATTTTTTAGGGTTCTGTTTCTCAAAAGGAAAGAATGAATCGACTTTTTTGTCTGTCTGTCTGTGTGTGAAGATCTTTTTCTCTGGAACCCCTGATATAATATTTTAAAATTGTAAACTAAGGTTCGCAAGCTTTGGATTGGAATTTACAAGGAAAGAGAAAGATTAGCCAACCCCGTCAAACCTGGCGTCGCACCATGTTGGTAGAAGTGACGAACATCGGAATGACGTGGAGCGAAGTGAAACGTGAAGCTCAAGATTGTTTACGATGGAGGATTTCTGTAGACGCCCTCTACTACATCAAGGGGACATAGGACATTATATCAAGTACTCAGGTCTGCAGTCCCTTGGAACTGTGAAAAATGAAACTTCAACGCAATAAAAAGATAGAGCCGTTTATGTCACACTTTTGACCAATCGCAAGGAAATAAAAACCTATCCTAGAATCATGAAATTTGGCAGGAAATTTATAGCACAATTAAAAGAAAAATATATCCCTGAACAGTTTGGATTCCGAAGCTCACACTCAACCACGCAACAGCTAGCCAGAGTGGCTGAACATATATCCCATGGCTTAAACCGCGGCCTTTTCACAGGCATGGTTTTACTGGACATTGAAAAAGCTTTTGATTCAGTCTGGCACGATGGCCTGTTACATAAATTAATTAAATATGAAGTTCCTCTCTGTCTAGTAAAACTCATACAAAATTATCTGCGAGATCGATCGTTTTCAGTTTACATAGGTAAAGACAATGGTCTTTGTCTGCTCCTAAAACTATCTCAGCTGGTGTGTCTCCAGGGTTGCTCGTGGGTCCATAAGGCTTCATACTTTACTTGAATGATATACCTAAACAGGCTCACACACAACTTACCATCTACGCTGACGACACGGCAACATTCACGACAGACAAAGACGTTGAAGTAGTAACTGGACGGCTACAATACTCACTGGATCTACTTAGCCAATACTTTAAAACCTGGAAACTGGAGCTAAATTCAACAAAAACCGAAGGCATTCTGTTTACCAGAAAACGTACACTACCCACTAGGCTTGTAAAAATTGATGATTTCCAGATTCCGTGGCGGTTATCGGTTAAGTATTTAGGCATAATTTTAGACAAGAAACTTAACTGGAACAAAAACACTGAATTAATTATAAGCAAAAGTGTAAAAGCGAAAATCTGTTCTCAGTCCTTCCACTAAATTACTAATTTACTCCACTTTAGTTAGACCTTGCCTAGCTTACGCAGCACCTGTCTGGTCTAGTCTATCTGTAACTAAATATAATAAACTCCAAACTATCCAAAACAAAGCTTTAAAACTATCATACAACACACCTTTTCGTACGTATCAAATACCCCTTTTTAAAAGATTTCATATTAAAAATTTCGCGTAAATTCTATTTGCATAAAAATCCGACACACCGTAACAATCTCATATCAGAAATTGGCAAAAGTAGACTTAGTACATTGCCGTACGCTCGCACGTACAATCGATACAGACTCCCACATCACTATTTCCTCCGTGACGCATCATGACGATAGCTCGCTTAGGCCGCGTTTCCACTGACGCGGAGCTGGGCGGAGACGTGCGGAAGCGACCAATCACAGACGAGACGAGTGGCGCGATTGAGGATTTCAACCATTGTAATTGGTCGCTTCCGCACGTCTCCGCCCAGCTCCGCGTCAGTGGAAACGCGGCCTTACCAGCTGACGCCACTTGACCGGCCGTTTACTCAAATTCTTTTTTAACAACTACCCACTATTTTTCTGTTATTATATAAAACTATAATAAAGTGTACATTTTGTAACCAAAACATTGTAAATATTATGTGGGTCCATTCTAAGACCTCCACATACACATTTGTTTATAATCCTTTTAAAAGTTAGTTACTCCTGCAAAGTATTGTACATAATAAAAACACGTTTATATGTTTAGAAAGGCGGTAGCCTGTGTAACACAATAAATTACGATTTGTCTACAAATAGAATAAGATCATTTGTAAGCAAAACTGTACAACCTATGTATAAATAAAGACCTTTCAAAATCAAATCAATCAATCAAAAGAAAAATAAAACCGTAACATTGTAGCTACATCAAAAAATATAATTTCCAACGGCAAAGTTAATTTCGTCCCTCAATTCAGTTTAACTTTTCGTTAGAGCAATGTTCAGTGTTAGTAATGTCATCTAATTATTTTGGTAAATGTAGCTGTTTGAACGGAACCCTTGGTGTGCAAGTCAGACTCGCACATAGACCAGTTTTTTCTGGGGGAGTGAGGGAAGTGAGCTCCAATGATTATTAGAACTCAATATGCCAGGATATTGAGGAGCAGGCTCAGATATTACATACGATAGATCTGTTTCTGAAGGTAAAGAGCATAACCCGTGAGTTCAGGCCTAAAACATGGGACGGGAATAGACCAAGTCACGCAGAGATTGCGGCTGTAAAGTGAGAGACTATATAAGTATGCAGGGAGACCTGATGGGCCGTTGGCCCATATGCGAATTCTTAGAGCTGGAAATCCTAGAATAGGAAGTGGAAAAGATGGTATTTTCGCCGAGGAGCTAAAAAGTCTTAGAGATAGGGATATCAAGCTTATGCTGAACTTATGTAACCAGCTCTGAAGAACGAATAACGAGAAACGAACGAAGAACGGATAATGGCCTAAGGACTGTAAGGAGTCTCTCTTGTACCACTACATAAGAAAGGCTCGACTAAGAAATGCGGTAACTACCGGACGGTGACACTCATATCTCTTGCTAGCAAGGTAATGCTGTACATACTTAACGGATGGCTGCAATCGTACCTCCAGCGACGAATACCGTCTGAGCAGACTGCCTAGCGAGCATGGGCGTACCCAAGATATTTGTGACAAGACATGATAAATTATGTCATGTCTTACAATTTGTCTTAAATGCTAGCACGGGTCAAACATGTGACATATTTTAAAGGCGCAACATGCCTTTCTTGTTAGTGCCCGGCGAGCACGGCCTACTGTGACATGGCTTGAGTCACACATTTCATCGCAGTTTGGGCGATAAAGCCATTTTGTCTTAAATAATAGCACCGGTGGCGAGAGAAAATTTCATGATGTTTATTTAGGACTCATCGTGTCTTATTTGCTAAAACGGGCGCACCCATTTTGTCACAAATGTCACATTTTGACAGATGATTTAGAAAAATGTATCACTTTCGTTCGGAGGTGGTAATAAAATTTTCAGTCGAAAACAAAAAAAATATTTTCCTTCTAATTACTGCACCAAATGGCAATAAAATGATTTTGTGTGTGGTGATCAATGTTATTAATTAATTGAAATGCTACAGGATTATTAATTAATTTTATGTTATTACTTTTTTATAATTGTTTTTTTTTATTGTTGTTATTTTATTTTATTTTGGTTATTAGTTTTTTTTATTATTATTTTCTTTTATACCATATTCTTCTTACTTTCTACATTTTTAAATATATGTCTTATATAAAACCCCCAAAAACATTTAATATATAAAAAATAGGGGCCCACCGGTATTGGGAACAAGCTATTATATTTTTTAAGTAATATTAAAATTTTCACAATAATTATATCTTTCTAACAAACACATAATATGTTATCAAACAAACAAAGCAAAATAAAGTGTGCATAAGTCTATGGTCGTGGGACAAATATTAATTTGTTCCCAACAAAATTAAAAAGTTGTTTATTTGTATGAACGGCACACTTTTTTACGTATTATTTTATTTGGTCGTCTATTCAGATTATGTCGCACTATGAAGTCAACAACAAGAAAGGCATGTCACGTCTGTAAAATATGTCACATGGTTGTCCCGTGCTAGCATTTAAGACATGACATATTTTATCATAACTTGTCATGACCGTAGTTCAAGTCGTAAACCAAACGATGTAAAAAAAAACTTATAAATTCATGTTGGGATACTGCTAACATGGGGGTAGCAAAGGGGGGGGGGGCTTGCTACCCCCATGTTAGCAGTATTGTTGTATGTTAGCTAAATAAAAAATAAATAAACTTTTGGGCTAAATTTCCTTTTCGAGATACTATTTTGGAAATATAGAGCGTAGTATGCAAAATAAAATAAGATACGGAGGCCAATAATTCGTAAACAGTGCGTCGTAGGGCTATGCTTCTCAGAACCTAAATGATTTTTATGGCCAAGGTTAAACCGAAACTGCAATAAAATTGGAAAGATGCCGAAAAAGAAAAAAATAAACATCAAGAAGTTATGGCGCAAGTCATGAAAATATCTCACTCCACCGTGCTAGCATTTAAGACAAAATGGGTTTATCGCCCAAACTGTGATTAAAAGTGTGACTCAAGCGATGTCACAGTAGGCCGTGCTCGCCGGGCTGGTTGTGTCAAGTATTGAGGCACAAGAGAGCAAATTGTGAACATTAAGCAAATTATAGAGAAAAGCCGGGAATTTAATGTCCCAATGCTCTTCTGCTTTATTGACTACACTAAGGCGTTTGATTGTGTGAGGTGAGACAGCCTGTGGAGAATCCTGCAGGAAATGGGAGTACCTTCGCATGTGACAACATTGATCGCGCTTGTACGGGGATGGCAAGTCCATGGTCAGGTTCATTAATGTGGTGTCAGGGCCTTTTTGTGCCCTCTTCTTTTCAACATCTATGGCGAATACACAATTAGAGAAGCCTTAAAAGAGTGGGAAATTACCTACCGTAATGCCACCTATTGCGGTAGGTAATTGACAGGTGACACCACATTGTTTGCGTCTTCAGAGCACGAACTTGCTGAATTCTTTGGGAGGATAGAGTGTGTGATAGGACTATCAATCAACAGGTCAAGAACTGAAGTCATGATCGTCAACTGAGCTGGCCATTCCCTTGCGTATAGGTACATACGCCAGGGGGCTTGGTGATCTGGATTTCGTGAATGAGTTTGTGTACCTAGGCTGCATGATCAGTGATTAAGAAGGATGCAAAAGGGAAAGGAGGCGTACACAGATGGCCAAAGCAACCACAAGTAAGATGTCAAGAATATGGCAGGACATAAATATTTCTAACAGCACCAAAAAGAAACGTGTGAAAAGTCTGGTATTTTTGATATTTCTGTACGGTACCGAATCCTGAGCATTTCACACTTTAGATCGAAGAAGGATTGAGGCCTTTGAGATATTGGAGAAGAATGTTGCGCATATCATGAACAGCAATACGCACGAATAAGTATATTCTCGACCAGCTCAACATCGGATCCAGACTCTCCACGATCTGCTACCAATGAGTCCTGAGCTACTTTGATCATATCGCTCGGAGACAGCTGGTCAGTCTGGAGAAACTGGTTGTGGTGGGGAAGGTGGATAGAAAGAGACCGCGTGGACGTTCACCTAATTGCTGGTCAGACCAGACAATGGCGATTACAGGTGTGACGGTGACCACAACACTAAGAATAGCTGAAGACAGGGTGGTATAGAAGCAGCTCGTCAGTGACTGCGTCAAAGCGTTCCAAGACTGACACAACCTCCCTCCCCCCGGATTTCGAACGAGTTTAGACGTGTCCACTTTATCAAATTTTTTGTTAAGATATTAAAATATTTCCGAAAATAAATAGTGAAATATTAACAATTATTTTCAATTACTAGGCGCGCAGTTCGCTGATGGAGTTTGCAATTAAGCAGTGAAGAGACACGAGCAGGACAACAACAGTCAGTACGCAACTAGCGGCACCTCATCACTACAAGTGCATTGCTTGCCACAGATCATAAGCGACAGCGATTGGAGGGTAAATATTGCCCCGTAGTTTAAGGTGTAATAATATTATAGCAAAATAATAAAAAGTGTAATATTATTAAATTAATATTATAAATTGTTCTAACGTAAAAAGACCACCAAAAGCTGGCATTAAACACAATGTCTGTTACACGTAACTCACCGAAAAGTAGTACAAAGCTTATTCTCCCACTTAATTTGGATCGGATCCTGCGTTCAATACACATGAAAGTCAACAGCAAAAAGATTCGATAATTACAAACTAAACGCCGGTTTAATGATCCTTCAAGCGCAGAAGACATTTCATTGTCCGACTTATTGACAAAAATGGACGAAATAAAAAAGCAGCAAGACGCTAAATTCACCACCCACCTTGGAACAATCTCTGAAGGAGCTAACAAACCAAAACGCTGAAATAAATAAATCGATGGTGTTGCTGTCCGAGAAATATGATGACGTTCTTACTGACTTGAAAACTCTTCAACAGGAAAACAGTTCATTAAAGAACCATATAAAGACTTTGGAAGCGAAAATGGAACATTTTGAAAAAAATGCACGGTCTACCATAATCGAGTTAAGAAATATCCCAGTCACAGAATCTGAGAACCAGGAACAGCTAGTTGAGATAGCAAATTAAGATTGCCTTTGACACATTCTCTGTCCCTATCCTGTTAACGAAACTCGAAAGCCTTGGTATCTGGAATCTTCAATTAAAACTATTTAAAAGTTACCTAACTGACAGAACACAATGTGTAAAAATCGGTTACATAACCAGTGAAGAGGTCTCAGTGACTTTTGGAGTGCCTCAGGGCAGTATTTTAGAACCGACATTGTTCCTAGTCTATATAAACGATATATGTCAGCTAGGGTTACCCGATTCGAAAATTGTTGCGTTTGCAGATGATACGGCCTTACTTTTCAGTGGTAACTCCTGGCATGAAGTTTTTGCTAAAGCACTGATAGGAATGAACACTGTGACCAGTTGGTTAAATAGGAATTTACTTACGCTAAATTTAGATAAAACGACCTACATAACATTTTCCATTAAAACCAATGACAAACCGGCTTCCTCTTTAAGCATTATCTCCCATTCGTGCACAAATGCAAATGACACAAGTTGTCAGTGTCCTAAACTTAAAAATACTGAATACACCAAGTATTTAGGCGTAATTATTGACAGAAATAATAAATTTCACGATCATATTAATCTTCTATCTGTGAGAGTACGTAGACTTATATTTATTTTTAAAGCCTTAAGAAACACTGCATCAAAATCTGTTATAAAATCGGTCTACTATGCTCTCTGCCAATCCCAGCTTGAATACTGTATCACCACATGGGGTGGCACATGTAAAACTCATTTCCTATAAGTCAAAAGAGTACAAAGACTACTCCTAAAGGTAAGCTTGTTTCTACCTTTTTATCACCCAACAACTGGTCTTTACTCAAAATGCAAAGGTACTTCCTGTGAGACAGCTCTTCATCCTAAAAACGGGTATGAAACAACATTCCCTAACAACTTTTGAACCAGAAAGCAAACCAGAAACAAATCAGAAGCAAACGTTGCAAACATGTAGTCTGCATCGTCATTCAAAACTAAGTTTGCACATCGGTTTTTCTACTACCAGGGTTCAAACATATACAATAAGTTAAACCGGGCCTTAAATATATATCCTTTACCAAAAACCAAATGTAAGTCTTTGGTGTCTAACTGGTTGCAAAATTTGGATTATAGTTTTACAGAAAGTCTACTTAATTCAAACTAAATTAGTATCAAATAAGTTTATAACTTACACCCAAATCCTTACACGTACACATCGGCACACTACACCTGACATTCAACCAACTCAACACTACACAGTGATATCACATAGACATTAACATCATACACTCTCTTAGACACACACATACACACATACAGGCGCTCTGCTTAACTTTTTGTTTATAGCTTCGTTTTTATTACTTCTACCGTCAAAATGTTTTTGATAAAATCTGTCTTTCCTTCCGTGGGGTGGGGACCTGGTGATTTGTAATACAGGTATTTTATGCCTAACTCAGACACAAGCTCCTCATATTGCTAATTTGACATATAATATGTAAAACCTAGAATAAGTGTGTCATTGTGAGGAGAAATAAAGAATTTTATTATTATTGCCTTTATTTAATTGCATTTCTTATTTTAAATATTTTTATGGAACAGGGTCCGCTCCGTCGGTTGCTTACCGGCTCGGCGGTCAGGGCTCCAGAGAGAGGAACCTCCTTACAATACGAGCCGTGTCCAGCAATACTGCTTACTGGATCAGGCCCTTGACCCAGCGGCCTTACGAGAGCATCCTAAGGTGTTGGTCGAGGCTCGTGGCTATTAAGCCATTGGCTGACACGACTATCGGTACAATGATCGCTTATTATTATAATTATTACAAACTTCAGGAATGAAGACAACAAATAAGAAGAAGACATACTTTTAAAAACAGTACCAATATTTTGTTGAGTACATATACAAATGTGTATATGAATATGCGCAGGAGAACCAGGTTTGCCGACATAGACCGAAGAATTGCTAAAGTGGCAGTGGACATGGCACATTGCTCGCAGAATCAATGGTAGATGGGGCTGAAAAGTACTGGAGTGGCGACCGTGAACCAGAAAATGCAACGTTGGAAGGCCTTCTTCTAGTGGACTTGTGCCCTGGTTAAGACAGCGGGAATTCGGTGGATGTGAGACGCACAGGACCGATCAGTATGGCGACGCATTTGGGTAGCCTATGTCCAACAGTGGACGTATTTTGGCTGAAATGATGATGATAATGTACAAGCTTTATACGTCAATTTTAAACAATGTTTCAATACGCAAAGGGATCTCCAATTACTTATGTAAATTTACCTTAGACCTTGCATATAAAAACTCAGTACGAATAAATTAATTGAATAGTTCAGTATAGTTAGTAGGGACAACGTCGCGTGTTAGGTAAAAAAGAAGTAGGGATTTTTTTTTAAATGGCTCCATTTGAAGAGATTGGTGGCCAAGATGCTAGAGATGTTCCAAGGCCATTATCTGGAGGAGAAGTGGTTATCAGTGGTATTTCAGGAGTGTTCCCAAACTCGGATAGTGTTTTGGATTTCATGAACAATCTTTACGACAAGGTCAGTGGAAAAGTTTGTCGAAGTGTGTGATTTTTAATATGGGACCTGCTTGCGTCATGCAGTGATTTGCTATTACAAAATGTGTGAGCTTAACTCAAAGTTGATTATTCTTAATTAAGTTTTCGGCGCGTGACTTTAATAAGTGCACTAAAAAATCTTCTGAATCAAAAGATAAGATCTTTTTCAGTTGGATTTTACCGGGATTATATTTTTAGACAAAATAAAACTGTTTACAACCGCTACGTTTGATATAATTTTTTCGTTATTTTTTATATAATATTAAAACTACTGGACAGGTTGACATGGTAACTAGTGATGAACCAAAATGGAAGCTCAATGATCCTGATGTGCCCAAACATATGGGCAAAATTAAAGGCTCTGATAAGTTTGATGCTCAATTCTTTGGTGTGACCTTCCAACTGGCGTGTGCTTTAGAACCTATGGGTAGAAAGCTCTTGGAACATGCCTATGGAGCAATATTTGATTCAGGTACGTGTTTTTAGTCTACTAAGAGATATTCCTGATAGATCGACGCGATTCTATTTTCATATCACGGATAAGCAATATATTTAACGCAAAGTTTACAAATACGATCTGTGTTTTTTTTTTGAGAAAAACTTTTCGCTTTGTTAATATCACTTATCGATGCAATTCAAATCGCGTCGTGCCACCATGAAGGTCTCTTTTTAGTCAACCTTCAAAGCAAGAGCGGCTAAGCATCTCCTAGGCTAGAAATTCATTTCAGTCATTGTCACAGAACATATGTACCCTAAGGTGGGGTTATTGTTTCTTAGACTTATAAGACGTTACAATATTTGTTTATGTTGTCGCAAAACATCAAGCAAATGAAAAAAGTAAAATGCAACACTGTATTGAGAAACAAAGGAATAATTTATATTATAAAAATTAAAGGCATTTTTTATTAATTACTAGGAACCAGTCCTCTATCACTAAGAGGGAAGAGAGTAGGAGTGTTTGTTGGTTCATCATTCACTGATAACAGTGCTTTGTCAATGTTCAATGTTAATAAACGCAGTGACTTCGTTGTAAATGGGTAAGTGATATTAATGTAATGCACATATTTTATTAAGAGTATTTGGTAATTATAAATACCGATATTAATTGTTTTTATTTTTATCTCAAATTGTTTATGCTGCTATGGTTCGACGTCATCAAGTTGGCAGCGGCTATCGCTAAAAACCAGCGCTGTGGATTTGACTTACACGCACGCAAACGGCCATAGGCATCAGCCGTTTTACACGGTTTTCCCTATTTATATTTATGTTTTCGTTTCTTTTTTTTTCAATGGTATGCGTCGCAAATATATTTTTGTAATTATATGCATTTGGTCAGTCTGAAAACTGAAAACCAGACCAAACAAAATTTGTAGTAGTAAAAGTAGCAGCGGTAGTTGAGTTGTGATGCTTTATCAAAAGTTTACCATAAACCTAACGGCATAGTTTACATAGTCGAACAACATACTCTAAAGAGAACTTTGTACAAACAAGATTAACTAAAATAATAAGCAATAAATGTGTCACACAGATTATATGAATCTATACTGAGGTTCGCTCTAATATATTCTTTCAGTCTTATTTTCTTGGATATTTTATGTTCTCAAACTATATTTCACATATACTAACTCATAGATGTACAACAGATACAAAATTCTGTATCAAATTCGTTTTATAAATATCATATTTTTTTCAGATGCAGCAAAGCTATGTTAGCCAACCGCATTTCCTATTGGATAGATGGCAAAGGACCATCCTATGGTTTGGACTACGGTTGCTCAAGCTCTACGGCTTGTTTAGAAATCGCTTACAAATCTATCAAATCCGGTGAATGTGATGCAGCTATTGTTGGCGGTTGTAACTTTGGAGTCCACCCTAATTTGACCTTGAATTTGAGAAGGTAGGTTTTTTAGATATCTTGACAACATTGAAAAAGCATAGGACCTAATATGATGCCTTATGGAACTCAAAAGAAGATTTTTTTGCATCATATTTGAAGCTCTCTCTGTACCTGATCTGGACTAATTTTCTTACCATTTTCAATTGTTTTTAAGAGCTGGTCTGCTATGTTTGGATGGAAAAACAAAATGCTTTGACAAGAACGCCGATGGATATGTAAGGGCGGATGCTATCAATGTTATCTTCTTGCAGAAAGCTGAGGATGCACACAGGTAAGATATATTTTATTTGTGTATATATTCCAAAGAGCGTTATGTGTTCATAATTAGAACCAATATTGGTATTTAGAAGAATTATAGCAAATAAGCTATTTTAGGTCAGCCTTGGTAGTCTATTATTCTTGATTTAATTTTAATCTTTTATGTATTTTTAATTAAAAAAAAAACTAGACAACAATATGTAACTAACCACCAATCAGATTTTAGTACCAAATAGAGTTTTTTCTCTTTTATAATTTAACCCCTAAATATTAATGAATGCTTTCATGTTGACGGCAGATACTTCATAATGTATTAACGCTTTTTGTGTTTTAAATATGGTCGCATAATGAATACATTTTTTAAAGGTGACTGTGGCATTGCCATTAAACTTAATTATTATGCACCACATTTTAAAGCAATATTTTTTGCTTTTTCCACGGTTTTAATTTGCCATATTTTTTTGAGTAACACCCAAGCAAAACCACTGGCAAAATATCAGAAAGTCTTGTATAGTAATGTATATTTCCATATACAGAATTTACGCTCAAGTATATCACGCAAAAGGCAATTACAATATGAGGCCGGATGCTCAGTTCCTACCTCATCGTGAAACCGAAGATATCGAGAAATTCCTTAATGAATTCTATAAAGAAACAGACGTGGATCCTAAGCACATTGAATATGTAGAAGCTCATGGTGCAGGTAAAATTTAACTTTGATATAATATTGAGACTTAAAACATCAAAGAGGACAGTAAAGTAATGAGAATTAATCAGTTTTGATAAATAATTGTTTAGTGTCGATTAAAAGTCATTGCCTTATTATTTTAATGTTTACTACATTTGAATGTTGAATACATTTTAGAAAAAATCTCATGAGATTATTTAAGATAAATTATCTTATGTTCTTAAAAAAACATTCTCATCTATATCTTCTCTTCTTAAAAAAAATATTTAAAACTTTTTCATTTAAATGTTTTCAATATTCAAAAAAAACACAGTAATAAACTCTTGATTCGTGATATGAGACTTTATATAATATGTCATATATTAATATAGACATTTATTTCAACAGCAATTGCAAAAGCTGATGAAAATGAACTAACTGCTATCGGTAACATTTTTGCTAAAGATACATATGTTAAAGTTGGCAGTGTAAAATCTAATATGGGCCACAGTGAACCAGCATCTGGAGTGTGTGCTGTTACTAAGGTAATATTTTTTAAATTCAATTAATGACAAAAGAAAAACAAAATCTAAAAAATTCAAGTATAAGTTTACCAGCCTTCCTCTCCTCGGTCTACAGTACTGATAAATTAACCAGGAACATCTTACCTTCTTCACTGGTTGATTTTGAGGTACCGTGTTTGACCGATGCGTTGAACGCTTGGAAAATGGCTTGTCCCAATACGGATCTGCCCGACAACCTATTCAGTATTATACAGAATAACCTTATAAATAAATCGTCTAGTACTGCTGAGCGTGTGCGTCAGCTGGCTGTGGGGGAATGGAATTCGAGTTTGTGGCTTCAAGCACTCCCGTCATCTACCATAGGCACTATGATTGATGACTCTTGGCTCTTCGTTTCGGCTAGCGACCTGTCTACGCTAAGGCGCACCTCGAGTTGCTCCACATCGGTGCCATTGTGGTGAAGCTGTTGGCAGCCTTGGGCACCATAGCCTGTCTTGTTGCAAGAGCGCAGGACGCATAGCACGGCACGCCAGCATCAATGAAATTATTCGCCGGCCCTTATCACCGCCAACGTACTAGCTGTATTAGAACCTAGCGGCTTGATACGTGACGATGGAAAGAGCCCAGATGGCATGACATTGGTGCCGTGGAAGGTGGGTAGGCCTCTGGTGTACGACGCAATCTGTGTCAACACCCTTGCGCCATCTCATGTTCCTAGTTCGGCAGGCTGTGCTCATGCTGCTGCTGTGGCTTCTGAGGCCCTCAAGCGGCGCAAATACTGTAACCTAATTGGTTATTACAGTTTTGAGCCGTTTGGGGTCAAAATGCTTGGGTCGTGGGGCCCGAGTGCACGTCTCGTTTTTAAGGAGATCTCTCACCACTGATCGACACTGTGCGTGAACTAGAGGGCTGGCTCGTTCTTCGCGCTAAGAATCAGCATTGCCATTCAACTTGGCAATGCTGCCAGTCTTCTGGGCACGTTCCCGGATGACAGCGATGCGGAGGAGTATTTCGACGCCTAAGTGTACTTTTCTTTTGTGTATAGCGTAAGTAGTTAGGTTAAATATATTTTCGTATAGTTTACTTTTGTTTAGTGTTTAAGTTTGTAAATATTTATACCTTTGTTTTACAAATACATTTCAGATTGTATCTTTAGAAAAAAAAAATGACAATGATAATAATATTATGGTGCAAAGTGAAAGAGGCCTATCTCCAGCAATGGACTGTGAAAGGCTGAATTAAATATTGATTGAATGATAATTTATTGAACTGACCAACTGGCACCTTGACCTCACTTATTGTTTTGGTTGCTACCCATAGAGTGTGTATAAAAGTGGCAGACGTAAAGGAAGAACTACCCTCGCCCGATGTAATAGAGTATAGGCATCCGTGCGAGCCGTAGCGGCTGCCGGCAAGCCGAAGCTGCGAAGGTGAGCCAGAGCGAAGGGGTTGCACTTCCCGCAGCGCCGGAGACGATGCAGATGCATCTTTAAAGTGTTTTTAACACTTTTTATTGCGTTGTTTTTGTGTACATAACCTCAAAACATTCATATTATGAAAATTAAAGATTTAGGGGGAAAGGGGACCCCTGGAACCCCTTATAAACCTCAAAATCGGTATACTAAGTATTTCCCGTAATATAAATTCCTAACATCATTGCATTTAATTTGCACTCAATTACCATTACCGAAGTATATCTATAAAATTTGCCATTTTGTAGTAACGGACTACAAAACGAACTTTATTATGCATTCATGTAAACATTCATAATTAAACTAAGACTTACTAACTTGAAACATAATACTATTCATAATTATCGTTTGTGTTATTATTTCACTATTAATGATTTAAAAATTACTTTAGTAACATTTTATAAGAAGAAGATGATATGGCTAGGAATGAGGTGAATATTAAAACGATGGTAATAGAGATACATGGAAAGAAACATGCTGTGTTGATCCAAAATAAATTAGCATCAAGAATAGAAAAAATGATGATGGCTTTACTAGCAAAAAAAGTTCCGGGTCAAAATACAAGTACCTTACTGTTCCTATTAAAGTAAAATTGTCTTCCTTGCAAATTTTCAGCTCTGTCTAGCATACCATAAAGGGAAGTTACCAGCCAACCTACATTACAACGATCCTCAAGATCAAATTCCTGCAATCAAAGAAGGAAAGGTCCAAGTGGTGACTGAGCATGCAGATTTTGACAGAGGATTCACTGCAATGAACAACTTCTCTTATACTGGGGCTAATTTCCACATCGTGTTGAAAGGGCATTATAAAGAAAAGGTACCCATTTGTTCTATGACTTTTCCATATCATTTCTTGAAAAATTTAAGGGGTCGTTGATTTTAAATTAAAAGCTCGGTTTCCGAATTCACTCGAATTCGTGTTCGCGCTGGCGTTGTTCAAGCATAGGAGTTCGTTAATTTTACGCACTTACGCAACTTCTACGCGCCGTAGAAGTTGCGTAAAGTTTCGAAAGCCTCGGCTGGATATTTACGCTTAGTGCAAAGTGAAACGCGTGTAAAAATATTTTATTATTTTAATATTATAAATTATCATATTTTATGACGAAAGATATATACAGTCAAACAGGGTACATTGTAAGGATCGCCCGGAGGACACGGTAGAACACATGGTGGAGGTCTGCCCCGCTTGGTCGGCGCAACGCCGTGTCCTCGCGGAAGCGATCGGCGGTGGCAACCTCTTGCGTCCGGCCCTGGTTCAGGCCATGGTACGGAGTGAGAGGGCATGGGAAGCTGTCACCTCCTTCTTCGAAGCAGTAATGCTCGCGAAGGAGGAGGCAGAACGCGTGAGGGAAACGCAACGGAGACGCCCTCACGCCCCAAGCCACCGCAGGAGACGCCCTGGGCGTCGGGAGTCGCAAGCAGATTCACGGCCACCGTAGGCGCGGGCTTGTGGTCGTTAGTAATGGGGAGCTCGCCGTCCGATAAGGACCAGGCCCGAGTCGACGGCACGTAGTGTTCCACGCGCGCCACAAAGAAATGTCAGCAAACTGACGGGGTCCGCTAGGGCTGCTGCCTGTCTGGGTCGCGGATAAATTTGAAATAGAGTTACCGCGGCCCTGGCTCAAGCAACTGAAGGAACAAGGGTGGGTTTTAGTCAGTAAAAGTCTGACACGCCCTCCCGCTTTACCCAGAGCGGGAGGAAGTCATTGGATGATTTCCCACCCAAAAAAGAAAAAAAAAATTGACACTAACCCACCGTATAGTAGTGTAGTAGTTTATCATACACTTTATACTCTGTTTGATTGCAGGATCTTAACAAATACAAATGCCGAATTCCTCACCTAGTTCTAGCTTCAGGGAGAGAAGAAACTTGTGTGCAAAAAATCTTGGACATTATGAAAAGTCATCCTATTGACTCTGAGGAGATCGCACTTCTTCATAAAGTTTATGAAAACGATATTCCTGGACATACTGGGCGAGGATTCACTATCCTTGGTAAGTAACTTTATGGAAAGAGAAACTTAGCATTAATCATGGTATAATAACATACTCCGTATACTTCGCCTGGTATTCTCTTCCCAGGATGGCCTAAGACTACGTCACGAAAAGTGTTACCATTGATTGTCATTTTTAGAAAATTTAGGTACTTTCTCATGTAGTTAATGAAAATAAAATAAATTACTAACTAGAATAACTGTTTAGTAACTCATGTGATTCATCTATTTATTGTTAAATTTATTTATATATTGAATTATTAGTTCATTATTACTTTGTTAAGATAAAAATGCATTTTGCTCGGGTAATTCCATCACATACAGTGGCAACATATCGAATTGACAAGTGTCATACTGACAACTAGCCATTTCATCGCTATTGTCGTGTCGCTCACACCTATAGCGTTGTTTCGCTTTGCGAGCAAAATACTGTGGCTCCCAAACGTTTGTGGTGAACCCGTGCACTTTGATAGATACACAAGAAAAATTGTTAATTGTTCTATAAACTATAAAAACAGAAGTATAAACGGCGGTGTAATAAGGTTTTTTTATTATCCCAATGAAGAGATGCTATCATATGCGTGGCTTCAAATTTGTAACTAAATTCAACTAAAATAACTGGTATGTGCCTTTCTACATAATATTTAATTTATCTACGCGTTGTAAATTCCATAATTTAAGTCATAGTTGTGTCAATACGTCTTTACACCAGAACTTATTAACCTAACATAATTAGTTTATGACTTATTTTAGTCAAGTCAAGTTTAGTGGGTTTTCGTCCCGAACTAATTAAAAATACTAATATGCAAACAATTAAAAAAAAAGCAAAGTAAATAAATACAAAAAGTATCGAATATGACGATTTATTAAAATTATAAATATGTTGTACCTATTGTAATATTGTTATCTTTTTCCCACTAAAATAGTTTGAGAACCGCAACGCAATCGATGACGTAGTCTTAGGCCAATCACGTGACCCAGCTGTCACGGGAGGAGACTACCATGTCTTATTATACCATGGCATTAATAATTAATAAAGAGGTGACTTTACAGCTGAGAGTATTGATGGTAAAATAAGTGTTTCCAAACACCGACAAAACAACTCAGTTGTTGATTTCTATCTTTGTGAGAAGATGTTTAATAAATAGCCTTATTGTCTTTGCGTTTGACAAACTAGCATTCTACTAATGATAATTGTCTACGAGGCATTTCGGTAGCTCATGTCATTTTGGATTTTTCGGCGAACGCAATCGCTGCCGACATATTATCACTTTGTCTAGAACACCTGCCCCCGTACTATGAAGTGTCAAAACTATAATGGTTCGACTGTAAAAAGATAGTTTACAATTCGTTTACATCTGTCCTTTACGCACACTGAAAATAACCTTGCTCTAAGTGGTTATGGTAACCCCCTTAAACTTCGCATGAACGCGACGTTTTGGTACAATCTCAATAACGCAAAACTAATGCAGCAGATGTATTTATGCAGCGTCTACGCGAGATCAACGCCTCCCTTAACTAACATTTAGACTTTAAATAATACTTCTTATAATCCTGAGAGGATTAGAAAAAGTGTTATTAGATAGAAAATATGCAGAAAAATTACCTAATGTTACACCGAGGCCACGTCCAAAGCCGTTGGTCATGGCATCGATCGGTGTTCGGTTACCTATTAGGCAATTTTTCTTAAGATTAATTTTAATTAAGGTTTGAAGGATGACTACGCTTAACTTTTTGAGTCGTAATGAGTACAAATGGTTGCCACTGACGATTTCTTAATTAACTGTATTAATATTTTCTATTTTATTATTTTTTTAGCCCTTGAAAGTTTCAGCATAGAAAAAAAGTATTGTTGTTTCAGTTTTAATACAGGAAATTCCTGCTTTTGTTTTGACTATTTGCGATTTTCTTGACACAGAATAAATACACTTTTGCTGGTGTACAAAAAAACTTAAGGATTATTCTTAAAGGCTTCCTGTCACCTATTAATACTGTAAAACTACAATCACCATTTTGGTCTTTTTAGACACAAATGAAAACAAGGCGACAATCAGCATATCAGAGAGCGTGGACTATTATCCAGGGGTGAAACGTCCCCTGTGGTTCGTATACAGTGGTATGGGATCCCAATGGGCTGGCATGGGAGCTGATCTGATGAGGATTCCAACGTTTGCTGCTGCCATCCACAAGTACGTCTTTGTTTTTTAGGGGACCGTATCCAAAGGGTAAAAACGGGACACTATTACTTAGACTCCGTAGTCCGTCTGTCAGTCTGTCACCAGGCTGTAGCTCATGAGCTGTGATAGCTAGACAGTTGAATTTTCACAGAGGATGTATTTCTGTTGCCGCTATAACAACAAATACTAAGAACATAATAAAATAAATATATAAGTGGGGCTCCCATACAACAAACGTGATTTTTAAGCCGTTTTTTGCGATAATGGTACGGAACACTTCGTGCGCGAGTCCGGCTCGCACTTCGCTGCTTTTTTTTCCCTTGCGTTGGCCAAGATAGTATAGGCTTGCCTAAGAGTAACTTATTCACTCTCAACTTGAAGAACATAGACCTACGTGGTGTATTTCACTTCATCTTAATCAACAATTTTTGTTTGTTTGTAACGATTACCCTCTCAAAGTAGTATCCAAATCCTAAAATTCTGTCACTGGTAGAAAGCTATGTACCACACTATCGCTGATTATTTTAGGCTACTCTTTTAAGGTGAACGCGCACCTATCCGCGCCGCACGAGCCGCATTTCAGCAAAATGCTGTAGGTATACGGATTCCACCAGCGCGTGCGGATGACGTCATCAGACTCGGCGGGCGATGCGGGCGGCGTGGCAACATGATCCGTATCCGTATGAAAATATAGTTCAAGATGTACAGAAGTGGATACAATGCGTGCGGCGCGTTCGGCGCGGATAACGCGGGGCCAAGAGAAAATGCGATGACTGCGGCGCGTGCGGCGAATGCGGCGCGGACAGGTGCGCGTTCACCTTTAATTTGCCTATATTGCCTTACGACTGGGCAAAAGACTCCGACATAGCCGTCCAATGATCTTTGGATTCGGCCTTTTTTATCTCGAAAAATTTAAAGGTTCCTGTGGAGTGGGGAATGGAAGTAAAATCGCGTGAAAAAGCAGGTGTTGTAAATTGCGCACAATTTTTTTTCCCAAAACGGTTTATATAGTTAGAATATCTATGAATCAATGTTTTTACTGGACTTTTACTTAACATACTAACGTAAAGTTCAAAGTGACGTTTTCGCAAAATTAGTAATAAGTAATTTAGGTTTCTAATAAGTAAGTAATATAAATAAGTTGTTCGAGTTTAAACCGAACACGCAGCGAAAATGCATAATTGCATCAAAAGCAAGTATGCACATTCGCTCGGTTACCAAAATGTGGGCCAGTTCGCGTTTAGATCTCGTCAGAGACACCACGTACTCGTAACCAAACCATAACCATTTTACCATACTTTTACCATTAATTTAGTCATATAGTTTACCATAATTTACCATTTCGTGTATCTAAGTGTTGTATAGTGTTTCAATATAGTTGTTTGCCTTATAATCCAAGACTTTAACTTAAACCATATCCTATCATTACAAGAAAGGTGTGTTAGGTCACCATAGCACCAAGCACTACTTTCTACATGGTCCTTCGAGCATTTAATTACCAGTGACTACCAAGTGATACAGTGCCACGCAAACTAGGAGATCGCTGCAATTGGGAGAACCTCGGATTGCAGAGACGGTCGGTTGGAGCATAAAGGTCAGATCAAACCATTATATAAACTAACCATTACCATTTTTTTTTTTCAAACCAACCCTTAATATGGATTCCGATACTCTGTTCATCAACCAAACGGAGCTCTATGAAATCCTGGACAAGTTCCTAACCAACATAAAGAAGGATGGATCCGAGAGGAAGACCATCGAAAATTACAAGCGTAAGGCTGATATGTTGGAAGCATACTGGCACACCTACCAACAAAACCATAAGAAAATGTGTCAGTTTGCGGATGTTGAGCACATTTACTTCAAAAAGGGATGTTTCGAAATAGTCCAGGAAGTTTATTTCAAAATAAAGGAGATAATTGATAAAACCATGAGGCAGTTAGGCACAACGCAGCTGCAGGAAGAAAGCCCCCGTAGACCAAAAGCGGAGGATGAGCAGCCATTACCAGGTATCCGGGCTAGGTCACAGCTAACCGCTGATAATCGTCGGCCGGAAGACGAGACGGCGCAGCCACAACTAGGTACGTCGTCTCGCTATACAGAGTCCTCGCAGCGAGAGAGTTTTCTTCATATAGAGAGAGGGTCCAGCAAGCTGAACGGGTTAGTAAAGAAGCAGAGTATCAATTTCAAGGCGTTCATGAGAACTGTGAGTAATATAGAAGTAGATAAGTTCGAGAATCAGTGGCAATTCGAGAACGCTCTAAAATCACTGGATAGCCGATGGGGTGAGATTGACAGACTTCATTGGGAAATTGAAGGTGAGGATGGAGGCGACGATATTACGTACCAAATGGAATTCTGCAAGCACGAGGAAAAGTACAGTGAGTTGACAAACGACATCAACAAAAAGATGTGGGCAGTGAAGCACCGAGAGAAGTCAGCTCCGAAGATGGACATCCCCGTGTTCAATGGAACTTACAACCAGTGGGTTCCGTTCAAAGACTTGTTTAGCGAAGCGATCGACAAAAACCCGTCGATGTCTAATGCGCAAAAAATGCAGTTCTTGAAGAGTAAGGTGACTGGAGAAGCAGAGCGTCTGATTCACCATTTACAGATTAGCTCTGACAATTATCAGGTATGTTGGGAAATTTTAAGCCACAGATATGGTAACAAGAAATTGATTTTCACGTCCCATATCAATATCTTGCTTGGGCTGCCCAATATACAACAGCAATCGCTGGCTACGATTAAGAAGCTGCATGACGTAACCAAGGAGACGTTACACGCTATACAGAATCTGGGAGTGGATATAGCTACTTGGGATCCACTTCTAGTACACCTACTAGCGCTAAAGCTGGATAATGATACCTTCACCGAGTACATAGAATCGGTCAAGAATCCTAGAGAGCTACCCGATCTGCAGGAGTTCCTGGAATTCTTGGAGAAAAAATTCACAGCGCTAGAAGCGTCTCGTCGCAAGCAAGAACCAGCTAACCAAAAAACCACGCCGCATCAACCATTCCCATACAGCAACCACAACCAAAACCAGAAGAAATTTTTACAACGAAACAACCATCAATCAGGCAACAAAGAAACCACAAAATCAAATGCTTTACACGTGTCGCGGTCGATAACCTGTGCATTGTGCAATTCTGAGCACGGATTGTGGCGTTGCCCTGATTTTTTGCAAATGACGCACGAGCAAAAATTTAATAAGATTGAGCAATTAAATTACTGCAAAAACTGCCTATGCAGTCATAACAATAAACCATGTCAATCGAACAAACGATGTCGTAAATGCTTAGCTACACACAACACGCTACTTCACGAAGCATTGGAAAAACAAAGTCCAACTGTGTCAGCAGAAGTAACCACCAACAATGTTGCAACCAAAAAGAGTTCATCTAGGTCATCTCACGCGTCATGGGATGACATATCTGAAATAATTTTAGCCACCGCTATTATAAAAGTCAAGGGAGCTAATGGAATACAGCACAAAATGAGAGCTTTAGTTGACCAGGGTTCTCAACTATCGTTAATAACTGAAAACGCAGCCCAGATCTTGGGATTAAAGAGGGCTCATTTCAAAGGTACTATGGCGAGAATCAAATAACCAACCAATACAATCATTTCAACTCGTCACGCTTACATACGGAACCAAACCAGCAGGATTCTTAGCGATGATGTGCTTGAAACAATTAGCGTCCGATGAAAGACAGAAATTTCCAGATGCAGCAAAAGAATTAGAAGACAGCTTCTATATGGAGGATTTTTGCGGAGGGCTTCATTCAATGGAAGCAGCGAATAAACTGAAATCCGATCTCATACAAATATGCCGATTGGGAGGATTTAATCTTAGAAAATGGACCTCGAACAAACCAGAGCTATTAACCGATTTAGAGAGAGAGCAATGTGACCAGTCAACATACGAGTTCAAGCAAAACGATTCTACCAAAACATTGGGGCTCTGTTGGAAACCACAGAAAGATAATTTCACTTTCAACTCGAAAATAGAACCCGAATCACCTGCAATTATTACCAAAAGAGCTCTACTTTCGGATATTTCGAAGCTGTTCGATCCATTAGGGTGGTTAACCCCCCTGAGTACTACCAATAACTACTGTTTCAAAATGTCTGGTTGTCTGACATAAAATGGGATGACAACCTACCCGAGGCAATGAATTCGGAATGGAAAAAATTAAAACAAGAATTGCCGGAAATAAACAGTATAGAAGTCAACAGATGGCTGGGAATGGGAGAGAACCAACATATTGAATTGTACGGATTCTGTGACGCCTCAAACAAGGCATACGCGTGTGTAATCTACTGCAAGGTAGTAAGGAAGGAAGGGACAACCATTACATTAGTTGCGGGCAAGGCTAGGTTAGCACCCATAAGCAAAGTCATATCAATACCAAGACTAGAGCTAATGGGCGCTCATCTTTTAGCTCAGCTAATGCAAAAAGTACAAAATTCCTTGTCAGAATACCCGACGGATGTCTACTGCTGGACTGATTCAACGGCAGTACTAGGATGGATACAAGGAGATCCAGCCCGATGGAAACCATTTGTAGCAAATCGGGTAAAAACCATCACCAAAACCATACCATCAAAACATTGGCAATATGTGAAGACGACAGATAATCCAGCCGACTGTGCAAGTCGTGGTTTGACTGTCAGGCAACTCAAACACCACAAGATATGGTGGCAAGGGCCGTCATGGCTGCCATCATACACAAATCAAGAAAACCACCAAACCATTTACGACACGAATTTAGAAGTAAAGTCGTCTATTTTAAACCAAACCAACGCGGTAGTAATTGGACAACCAAGAGAATCGCTGACTACCGAAAATATTAAACATTTGATAAACAAATATAGCACCATAACAAAAATCATACGTATTTTTGCGTGGATACTGCGATTACCTACCTTGAACAAACCAGTTCGCCGACCCTACCTCGAATTACACGAGCTTCGTCGGGCTAAACAGCTGATAATCAAAAACGTTCAGCGGGCAGAATTTGCAAACGACCTAGAGTCAATAAATAAACACGGAAGAGTGCACTCCAAAAGCAAGATTTTGAGTTTGAATCCAACCATAGATGAACGTGGCATTTTACGTGTGGGTGGGAGATTAGAAAACGCCCACATGAGTCTTGAGATGAAACATCCCATCATCTTACCTCACGACCACCCGTTAACCACATTACTTATCGATCAAGCTCATAAATTTTCCTTCCATGGCGTAGTGCGTCTAACGTTAGCAAACCTTCGACAACAGTTTTGGATTATCGGCGGACATATGGCAACTAAAAAGTTTATACGAAAATGTGTCATATGCAGAAAGCAAAATCCCGTGCGGCAGCACCAGCTCATGGGAGAATTACCAGAACCAAGAGTGAATCCCGAACATGCATTTAATCACTGTGGCGTAGATTACACAGGCTTCGTAGAGGTCAAGGCCAATCAAGGACGGGGAATCAAAACTACGAAGGGATACATAGCAGTTTTTATATATATGGTCACGAAAGCGGTTCACTTAGAACTCGTGTCAGACCTGAGCAGCTCCGCCTTTTTGGCAGCTCTAACCAGAATGGCTGCCAGAAAAGGGGCACCACGACATATGTACAGTGACAACGGCACTAACTTCGTGGGAGCAAACAGGATGATACAGGAAGAATTTAACCAGCTTCGCGAAGTATTCAGTGACAGTTTTATAACCGAGATAGCAGAGATGGGCATAGAATGGCACTTAAACGTGCCTAGCTGGCCTAATGCCGGCGGTCTATGGGAGCGAGCAGTACGCAGTCTAAAACATCATCTCAAGAGGGTCATCGGTCAACAAAGACTAACCTTCGAGGAGTACACCACATTGTTAGCTAGACTAGAAGCGTGCCTCAACTCTCGACCTCTTTGCGCGATATCAGAGGATCCTGAGGATATAAACTTCCTTACACCAGCTCATTTCTTATCAGGAAGACCAGGAACAACGGTAATAGAAACCGAACAGGATGCTAGAACCAGGTGGCATCTAACCAACAAGCTATTCCAAGATCTTTGGAAACGATGGAAGACTGAATACTTAGTACAACTATCATCTAGAAGTAAAGGGATGGAAAGTCAAAGTCAAAGTCAAAGTCAAAGATTTATTTGCAGATAAATATGGTTACAAAAGTTCTTACAATGGTAGTATTAGTAGCTTAACATATTCAATCATAACATAATGACATGCAAATTTTTGGTATAGGTAGAATTCGAACATTAATTTAATTTATAATCAAGAAATTCTTTTATATTATAGAAGGGATGCTCAATTAACCACCTGCGTAAAGCCCTTTTGAAGCGGACCATTGGAAGTTCTTTAATTTGGTTAGGAATCTTGTTATAGATCTGAATACACATAGGATAACAACTTCGCCTATATAGTTCCGTTTTTATTCTTGTAGGATTTATTAATCTATTAGGATATCTGGTTTTAAAGTTACATTTATCTCCCAATTTTTCAAACATTTCAGGGTGAGATTTGGTAAATTTACATACTTCCTCAATATAAATACCAGTTAATGTAAGTAGTCTAAGTTTTCTAAACAGCGGTTTACAGGATGTGAGTGGGTCTACATTACAAATCGCACGTATACACCGCTTTTGTGCGATGAAAGCTCTTCCGAGATGCACCGAGTTCCCCCATACCAGTATACCATAGCGCAGTATTGAACCAACATATGCATGATAAGCCTGCAATGTGGCTTGTCTACTTGTAAAATTAGATAAACGCCATAGAGCATAAGCAAACTTACTGAGTTTTCCACATATCATATCAATATGGTTAATCCAAGAACACCTCTCATCTAGAACTATCCCAAGAAAAGTAATACTATCTGATTGTTGTATTAGTTTACCTTTATAAGTTATGTTTAAATCCATTTTAGTCCAGTTTTTGTTTTGAAATTGTACATATTTGGTTTTATCTATGTTAGGTTTAAGGTTATTCTTTTCCATCCAAGTTATTATTTTGTCTACGGTACTATTTATTTCTTCATTATAGTTTTCTTTAGTTTTAGGGATAATTACGGAGACATCATCTGCAAAGAGTATGCAGGGATGGTCAGTTACTTTTGTCAGGTCATTGATATATAGCAAAAAGAGTGGGGGCCCCAAAATACTGCCCTGTGGAACGCCTGTGCCATTGTAACCTAATTTGGATTTATATTTCTGTTCACCATTTTGATTTGGTTTATCCACAGTAATTTCTACAACTTGCGATCTGTTTGTAAGGTAACTTTTTAACCATGCATTTGCTTTACCGCGTATTCCATATTTATCACATTTTTTTAGGAGTAGCTCGTGCGATACAAAGTCAAAGGCTTTTGACATGTCAAAAAATACAACAGTAGTCGGAATTTTCTGGTCAATATTTTTGGTAACTAGGTTAATTAAGTTAAATGCCGCTGTGGTTGTCGATTTTCTTTTTTGGAATCCATGTCGATCTCGATTCAAAATTTGGAACTTATCGATAAAATTTATTAATCGCGCATGCATGACCTTTTCGTAAATTTTTGCTAAAATAGGCAACAAGGCTATCGGTCTGTAATTATCAACAAGTTTTCTATTTCCTTTTTTGTGTATTGGTTTAATAGCTGTCATTTTTAATTTCTCAGGAAACACTCCCGTGAATAATGATAAGTCTAATAAATGTACTAGTACCGGAGTAATGATAGGGCCTATGTATTTTATAATCCCTGTAGGTATTTGATCATAACCTGTTGAATTTGTATCCCTGAGAGATTTAATTACTTTTTGTATTTCGTCATCATTGGTGGAACCACAGAAAAACATCGAAATTGGAGATCTAGTAGTGATTCATGATGAGAATCTGCCTCCAGGAAAATGGGCTCTTGGACGTGTGGTCAACACACATCCAGGAAATGATGGTCTAACCAGAGCAGTTTCATTAAAAACCAAAAATGTGGTCATGAAACGCTCTATTGTGAAACTCTCAGTTTTAACCAGAATAACCACAGTATCCGAATACCAGAATAATGGAAATATACCAGAACCAGATATAAAACCAACAACCAAATTACCAGCAAGAAAAAGAAAACCGAGGTCAAAAATCGCAACTGTAGCAACGGTTTTACTGAGTTTTTTTACGCTGATCTTACCATCTTACGGTTTAGACGCCGTGAAACCATTTCGAAACAACCAAACGCTTTATTTTGACCCTATTTCAAAAGTACAAGGAATCAGGTATAAATGGACAGGCATAAACACTTATAACAACATTACCCTCCTTCGGCAGTCGGGTAAAAATAGCGAATTACCAAGAAAAAATGTACACAACCATAGAAACACAAAACCATTGTAATACGATCATACAGAAAGTCCGGCACGATTACCAGGAACTCGAATACTACAATGAACTTTTGCTAACACAGCATTTTGATATCCACGCTAGACGGTGACGCGCCACGGGGAAGACGGGTCGGCGCCGACGAGGCCTAGTCAACGGTATCGGGTATCTAGCGAATGACTTACTCGGAGTGTTGGATTCACGCTTTGCAGACCAGTATGAAAGGGACATTAAGACCATACATCGCAATGGATGTGGCGAACGGGGCGATGTTGCTTGTTCGGGAAGGCTTTCGCTGGGCATCGTGGCGAGGGATCCCGCCGGCACCAGACCGCGGTGACTCCACCGCCTCCAGGACCTCGACGCCGTAGCGAGAGTCGCTGCCAACAGGAGTTAGCAGCGACTCCGCTGACTCCGAAACCAACCAGAATACGCGAATCATATAGTGAGTGCTCAGTGCCAGTGATCTAAAGAATAAAATTGAAATGAGTTTTCCCTTACATGATTATGCCAAACGCTGGCCTAGCGCGGACTATAGTTCGATAAAACGGGACAAAAATATTTGGACACAGGCGTTCAAAACTTTAACAGTGAAAGACAATCTATAGTGTAATTTTAAACCATCATTAACTGACTTTTTAATGTTTTTAATAACGATAGTATTTAAGTAGATCAATATACTTTTAATTTTTGCTTTTAATATGCCTTATCAATGCTGTTAAGCTTACCAGATAAGATCACTAGTTTAAGTAATTTAATGTTATATACAAACCATATCATCATCCCGCATTTCTTCTCGCTCTTGGGAATATGTTCGAGTTTAAACCGAACACGCAGCGAAAATGCATAATTGCATCAAAAGCAAATATGCACATTCGCTCGGTTACCAAAATGTGGGCCAGTTCGCGTTTAGATCTCGTCAGAGACACCACGTACTCGTAACCAAACCATAACCATTTTACCATACTTTTTACCATTAATTTAGTCATATAGTTTACCATAATTTACCATTTCGTGTATCTAAGTGTTATATAGTGTTTCAATATAGTTGTTTCCCTTATAATCCAAGACTTTAACTTTTACCATATCCTATCATTACAAGAAAGGTGTGTTAGGTCACCATAGCACCAAGCACTACTTTCTACATAAGTAATTTAGGTTTCTAATAAGTAAGTAATTTAGGTTTCTAATAAGTAAGTAATATAAATAAGTAATTTAGGTTTCTAATAAGTAGTCAGTGTAACATTATAAACAACATTAATTAGACTTTTGTGAGAAGATCTCTTATCTTTTAATTGCCGAGCATAGTAATTGACGATGGAATTTTTTATGAAGTCATGTCTGTTTACTTTAAGTTTTAAGTTAAGTAATTCTAAGAACTTGCCTGCCTGTTTTTCACGAGATGTTTTAGTATTCATATTACACGGAATATAAATTTTACAACAAAAGTATAAAATATTTTTAAGACGACTTAAGCTTCTTGAGATAAAACACTCAAATATATAATGAAAAACTAACAAAAATTAAAGTGAAACAAATACTTGCAAACCATTTTTCATTTTGGTGATAATATTTTCTTTTTCTTTATACAAAATGATTATTCATAAGCTAGCTCTTAGTTTTCGTTACATTAACTCTGTATAATTTTACTCCAGCATGTGTAAAATGCAGATTATTTCTAGATCTCGTGTTTGTATAGAATTGTGCAGATTTTTGTTTGGTTTAACAACAATTAAATCTTTTTCGTTTATTTCTTGGCTGTCTTTGAGCCGAAACTTTGTTTTTGCCGGGTTTTCTTTTCTTTAAAATACTATAATATAGTAACATTATGTTGTCTTTTACTTAAAAGACTAAAACCTTGTGTGGGTGTTTCAGCGAGGATGGCGATGTAAATAAAATACTTTAAAGGGATTACTCACCCAGGTGTATTCCCATATCAAAAACACAGTAACACAAAACACAGTCAATAGAAAATAATTTAAAGGACACAATTTTAGAATGCGGTTTATAGAGCAGCACTTACCCTTATAGTTATTTATCACGCCTTGATCAAAGATGAGATGTGTAGAGATGTACTGACTTAGATGGCATGAGCCACACCTTATTTAGTATTTTATTTTTGACTGATCATTGATCTAGTTGTCAAAAATGCTATCGAGCTGTGTTTGGTTACCAGATCGTGGCTTTTTTATTGGGTTTTTCGGTCTAGAATTTCTCAGTAACAGCCGGCGGCTTTAAGATTTGTGCTCTTTTTATGGCAACAGGCTCGCTCCAAATTACATGCAAATTAAACATAGCTGTGGCAACGTGGGTAATCTTTACTTTTGCCAAACCCTACGGGGAATAATGGCGTTGGGTTAGATTATATTCATTTTATTTTAAAGAAGGTATCTTTAACAAAATGAGTGATACAAAGGCAAGGAAGACTCAAATTCCAATCCTAACTTAAGCTATTTTTAGGAGTTAAGGAGCGCCCATTCAACTTATTATGATAGATTGCCTTTGTTAATGTTTTATTATCCAGAACAGCGATTAAGGTCAAATACTTGACTGCTTCTTCAAAAGATTTAAGTCTTGTAATTTAATCATTTCCTTGAACTTGTAACGATAGGAAATTACGGGCTGTGTCAGCTTTTATCTTTTTAAAGAGCAAATTGAGGGTATAAATCAATCTTCCTTTAGCCAAGATAGGTTGCCTGTTTCTTTTTTTGGGTTCCGTACCCAAAGGGTAAAAACGGGACCCTATTACTAAGATTCCGCGGTCCGTCTGTCTGTCTGTCTGTCACCAGGCTGTATCTCATGAACCGTGATAGCTAGACAGTTGAAATTTTCACAGATGATGTATTTCTGTTGCCGCTATAACAACAAATACTAAAAACTGAAATAAATAAATATTTAAGAGGGGCTCCCATACAAAAAACGTGATTTTTTTGCCGTTTTTTTGCGATAATGGTACGGAACCCTTCGTGCGCGAGTCCGACTCGCACTTGGGCGGTTTTTTTTATTATAACGGTGTCACTCCACTTGGCAACAATTATTCACGGGGTTCCAAGTTTTTTGAAACCCTGTTTTCTTTGACCGTATATTTTATAAAAAGTTACTACAAAGGGACAATTTTACGCGACTTTCACACTCGCATCGCACCCGCACCGACGCACACTGGTCCCAAATTAAAAAAGTGGACATTGATAGTAGACCACTGATATTTTTTTTATTGTTGATACAGTGATAACAGATATTTGGGACCAGTGTGCAACGCTTCATAGCCGATATTTTATCGCATTTGGGATATTGATTGTCAGTGAGATGATATTGCGACATGTAATTGAAAGCTTTCAATGTACGGAAATTGACCTTCTAGAATTTTGACAAAAATATTTATATCATTATAAGCACTATCTACGTTTGAAGGCGAGAATAAACATGGCACATTTTTTCACAGATGCCACAAAGTACTAGAACCAAAAGGCCTGGATCTCATAAGGATAGTAACAGAACCAGATAACACTATATTCGACAATATCCTGCACGCGTTCGTCGGCATCGGAGCGATACAAATTGGACTGACTGATGTCATTAAAGAGATGGGGATTGTTCCTGATTACATTATCGGTAAGTTCATTACACTAATTTACTACAGTTTGGTCTTACTTATGTAGAATGAACATATGGATACTAAACTGGGTCGGCCTTAGCATCCTGGATTCCGATTTTGGGGTTGCTAAGAGTTGTATTTTATAGGAGTTGGTTTTCCATTTCAAATGACAGCCCCCGACCCTAGCAAACGCGTAGTTTTATTTATATTTGTGTTTAAATTTCGTGCAATGGAACGTCAGTATGCTTTTACATGATCGTATTTTAATTATTTATTGTTGTTTAATAATTATTTATTGCTCTTTATAATAATTTATTGCTTTTTATAATAATTTATTGCTGTTTATAATAATTTATTGCTTTTTATAATAATTCATTTTTATTTTAGAAAATGATGTGAATGTGATACAAATGACTGATTTGACGTGTCATTGTGTCATTCATTCCGTTCCTTTTGTAGTTAAGTGAGTGTGATTTTGGTTCGTTTTGTGGATTCCCGACGTTTTTGACTGTGCTATTGGACTCTTCATGGTTAAAATAGGTCGAATCTGTTCCAGAACTGAGAATTGAGGCGCGCCAACTTCACGTAGTCTTTTACCTATACCTTTTCTACCCCTAGGGGTATATAAAAACCGGAGGCGCGAAGGGAGGGCATGGGTGCCTATCTTTTATTACGCATTGGCGAATGGGTTACACTTCCTGCAGCGCCCGAGACGAGAACACTTTAAAGTGTTTTAAGCACTGTTTATTGCGATGTTTTTGTGTACATAACCTCAAAACTTAAATATTATGAAAACTAATTGTTTGTTAAGTTTAGGGGAGAAAATGGGTAATCCCTAGACACCCCTCCCTCTACTCCCCTTAAAAACCTGAAAATTGGTATCCCGGATACTAAGTATTTCCCACTAAATTTATCTTACTAACGCCGAGTTAGTAGGTGATATGGCCAATTATTTAATCTATACCATCTATACCAATCTATACCAATATTATAAAGTGGAAGGATTTTTTTGTTTGTTTGTATGTTTGTTTGTTTGTACCGAATAGGCTCCGAAACTACAGGGCCGATTTTTTAAATTTATTCAACTTTGTAAAGCTACATTATTTCCGAGTAACATAGGCTATCATTTATTTCCAAAAAGAAAAACTTTATGAAAATTTCAATAATGTAACCCAAAGTAGCAATATTTTGCCTATAAAATTCATTATTTGGCGTGCGCTGAGAAATTATTGACGATAAATAAAAATGATGTACTATATGATTAAAGTACTCATTATTTACCACAAAAAAACCTGTGAGAGAATATATTTCACTATCATAGTTAAGTCACAATAGCAGCTTATGTGTTCTAAAATTTAATTAGATCGCTGCCGCGCCGGTAGAAACAAAAGTTGGTTACATTCGTATTGTAGTATTAATTCTTAATCAAATAAATAGTTTAACAAATTGGTTGGTAGGTAGGTGGGGTAGGTGGGTATGTAGGTAGGGTAGGGTAAATAGGGTATGTAGGATAGGGTAGGTAGGTATGTAGGATATGGTAGGGTAAGTAGGTTGATCTGTAGGGCAGGTGATTAGGTTGATAGAGTAGGGTAGGTAGGTTGATCGGCAGGGCAGGTGAGTAGGTTGGTAGGTAGATAGGTAGGTGCTAGGTAGGTAAATAGCCAGTTGATGAGAGCGAAGCCGCGGGGGTCAGCTATAATATATAAAAGACGAAAATGGCTGACTTACTGACTGATCGATCAGCGCACAGTCAAAACCACTAAGCCTAGAAGCATGAAATTCAGCAACAAGGTTCCTCACATGACGTAAGTGAGCACTAAGAAAGGATTTTTGGGCATTCTACAGGAGGTAAAAAGGGGTTTGAAAGATTGGATGATAAATCTAATTCCAAAATTCTTGAAAATTTGCAATAATAGTAATCTAAGTAAATGATAAAAGTTGCTATTATTAGTTTTTCGTAGCTACCCCCAAATTATGATTTAGGCAGTGTGAAGTTTGTATGGAAAAATCTGATTTCTTGGGTCAGTAAACTTGAAACTTGGCACAAATACTAACCTAAATGAATATTGAAGGTTGTTATTTTATTTTTTACACTACCCCAAAAGATGATTAAGGCAATGTTAAAGTATTTTTGAAGAAACCTATTTTTTGGGTTAATAAACTTGAAACTTGACTTTAATACCAACCTAAATAAACAATAAAGTTAATCATTATTATTCTTTTGAAACAACTTCTAAAAGATGGTTTATGTGTTAGTGTTTTTGAAGAATCTTACTTCTTAGGAATACAAAATTTGAAACTTGACTTAAATACCAACCTAATAAACAATAATGGTGTCATTGATAGTTTTTTGAAACGATCCCCAAAAGACGTTATACAGGATGTTGCAGTTTGTACGGCAGTATTTGATTTCTTGGGTTAATAAATATGAAACTTGACATAAATACCAATCTCGATAAACAATTAATGTTATTATTATATATATTTTTAAAGTACCCCCAAAAGACGATTTAGATGGATCTACTTAACTGATTTAGACGAAATTTGGCATGGACATAGTTTGAGATCCTAGGAAAGACATAGTATAGTTTGTATTCCCTTGGGATGATAAAACACTTTTTACGCGGGTGAAGCCGCGGGCGGAAGCTAGTATGAAATAATCTGTTATTTAACCTCATTTTAGCTTCTAATTCTGAGTAAAGTTTTTGGCGAAAGTGTTTCCAAATGAAAATATTCAATTAATTTAATGTAATATTCATTTTTTAAATTTAATTTTAGCATTTGACTATGCTCACATTATTTCCTTAAAACAAAACAATTATTGAGAGGCTCGACTTACAAGTGACTTTATGTAACGAAAGCGTTGCGATAGCTATTACATTGGAAAAATTTATGGGGTTGCTAAGGGTTATTGAAAAGTCACGTGATCGATCTCTTATACCGACTATATAAAACAAACAGTTTACCCGGGATTCACTCTAGACGACAAATTACAATGGGGGCCTCACATAAAATCTCTTGCGGGTTTGCTGAGCTCAGCCACTTATGCTGTTAGAAAGATAAGGCAGTTAACGGATGTAGAAACCGCGCGTTTCGTCTATTTTAGTTTAAAATTTAATCTTCCACAATATTTCCCATATGCACAAATAGCATAAAACCCATAGAAAACGAGATATTTGCAATAAATGAATGAAAATCGATTTTTTGACCATTGACCTTGGAATATCTGTAGTCCCGGACACGCTACGATAACTAGGTTTTGAGACGTTGAGAAGTTTAAGGGTGTCAAAATAAAGGTTTATACAACTTTATAGCTGAAAAACTCTCATTCCGAGATTCTTACCCTAATTTGACTAAATTTCTTGGACTATACGGTATTTTGCTTTGGGGTGGGGCGGCTGACATTGAATCAATATTTATATTGCATAAGAGAGCTGTCAGAGCCATATACAATTAAAAACTATTGTTAAAAGCACACTTTGTAAAGAAGCATAATAATATTATAAATAAGATGATTATATTCAAGATAATAATAATAATAATAACCGCAGGGAGGTATGGCAGAGCAAGGAACTTCACGGACGCTTCTACCGGGTCCTATATGGGCCCGATGTAGATCTTTTAGCGTCCGTGGCCTGGCTACGATTTGGTGACCTTTTCGGGGAAACCGAAGGTTTTGTCTTTGCGATTATGGACGAAGTTATGATGACGAACAACTACCGGAAATACATTGTGAAGGACGGCACGGTTGACATCTGTCGGGCATATCACCGGCCGGGAGAATCAATCCGACACATTATTTCCGGTTGTTCTAGTCTGGCTAACGGAGACTATTTGCATAGACACAACCTTGTAGCCAGGATTATCCACCAGCAACTTGCTCTTAAATACAATCTTGTGGAATCGGAAGTGCCTTACTATAGGTATGTGCCCGACCCAGTTCTCGAAAATGGCAATGTCACGTTGTATTGGGATCGGTCTATCATCACTGACAGGACTATTATTGCCAATAAGCCTGACATAGTGGTGATAGACCGATTAGAGCGTCGCGCAATGATTGTTGATATAGCGGTCCCCCATGACGAGAACCTCGTGAAGGCTGAGAGAGATAAGAAAAGTAAGTATCTTGATCTAGCTCGCGAGGTTGTCGACATGTGGGATGTGAATACAGCAGTCATTGTGCCGATAGTCGTGACGGCCAATGGCATAATAGCTAAGAGTCTCGATGAACATCTGAGGAGGCTCTCGTTGGGCAGCTGGATCAAGGGCGTGATCCAGAAAGCGGTACTCCTGGACACGGCGCGTATCGTTAGGAGGTTTCTCTCTCAGCAGCCCTAACCACCGGTAGCTTGGACCTTGTTCCCGATACCGGTGGGCTACTAATTTTTATATTTTTAAATGTTTTTTTATTTTATTTTTATAAGCTAATATTTAAAAATGTAAAAACTATGTACAATGATTGAATAAAGGAAATAATAATAATAATATCTTCTTTATTGAAAAAAGAGCAAATACATTTTACACTTATCATAATATTATCACAAGTAGGTAGTATCACATTACGTTAAAAAGATTATGATGAACCCTAACGTCTAAACTAGGCCGAGCCTGTATCTTAGACGTTAGTCACTTCCAATGTTGTTACAATCAGAGATGAGTAGGTACTTATATTATGATTATACATTACAAGGCAATCATTATATCAATAAGAAATTCACAACTATGCTCAGCGTACAATGTGGGTAGATTCATAACTATCAAGTATTATTAAAATCAAAGTATGAGTGTTTACTTATTTTTTTTGTCTTCTATGTACCCTACATCCGACCAAACATAACAGAAACAACAAAAAGTACGAACTTAGGCAATTTTTAGAAAACATGGTATTGAAATTTTTTTTTTTTTTATTTTTTTTTTTTTTATGCTTCCGTTCGTTTTACGTGTAGTTAATTTTATTTATAGACTTTGTAAAATGGATTTACCAAAATAGGTTTCAAATCAATAATTAATTATTGATTTTCTGGGAATTTTATAACAATTTTAGTCTGCCGGGTTTTAACAATTATTTTAAAATGGAAAATAGGTTTTCTACGTTGTCATAGCCTTGAGATTTTAGCCAGGATATGAAGACCTTCTTGCACGAGTGTTGATTTAATGGATATATTTTTATAATTTTATTCAATTTGTTATACAGCATTGGTCCAAGATAACACTGAAATTTTTCGATAAATGCTGTTTTATACGCAACCGTAGGACACACCCTATCAATGCGTCTCGAAGTCATTGTTGTTTTATCAATAAATTTCAGCTTTTGATGTTGTGCCATTACAGTTTCTTTAACGAATAGCTGTCTAACTGTTAAAACATCACACTCTGAGTACAAATCGACTGTGGGATACCTGAAAGGCCTAAAATTCATAACCTTAAGTAAGGCTCGTTGTGCACGCTCAAGTTTAATAAGATGGGTTTTTCGTGCTCCACCCCATGACGTGATGCAGTATGCTAGAACAGATTGTGCGAGTGCAAAATAAACAGTTTTGCGGAGAACAGAATCAGCCACGTGTCTTAGTTTCTTAAAAACATATATCAACTTTCTAGTTCTCCCTGCTAGTAGGTCGATATATGGACACCACGTGAACCTTTCATCAAGTAGAATACCAAGATATTTAACTGTTTTAACCCTTTCCAGATAGCCACAGTTGCATGTGTATTGTTGGATCCTGCTTTGACAAGAGTGAATTTGAATTTTCAAACTTTGTGCCGTTTTTAGTGATTGTTCCGTATTAGCAAAAGTTATGAATTTTGTTTTAGATATATTAAGCGTAAGTAAATTTTGACTGAGCCATTTGGCTGTTTTGTGAAGACCTATTTCTGCGTAATATCTTACTTCATCCCATGTACTACCATGAAATATTAAGGCCGTATCATCAGCGAATGTAAATATTTTACAGTTTTGTATCGTTAAGCTACATAAAGAATTAATATAAATTAGAAAAAGGGTCGGGCCAAGAACGCTACCTTGTGGCACGCCAAATGATACTTGCGCGTCAGGACTATAAAGACCGTCTATTGTAACTCTCTGTGATCTATTATTTAAATAATCTTTAAACAAATCTAATACCTTGCCCCTTATACCAATTTTTTCCATTTTGTTGATTAGTATGGGAACAGAGACGGTGTCGAAAGCCTTAGCCAGGTCTAAGAATACACCAATGCATTTATTTTTGCTATCAATATGATTAGCTACGTGGTTAGTAAGTTCAGTGACTGCCTGTGCTGTCGACCGGCCAACTCTGAATCCAAACTGATTTTGGGCTAGAATTTGTTGTTTTTCTAGGTACAACAGTAGTCTCTTATTAATAATCTTTTCCAAGATCTTAGACAGCACTGGCAACACTGAAATAGGGCGGTAATTACTGACACATTCTCTGTTCCCAGCCTTGTAAATTGGATGGACAACAGAGATTTTAAAAACATTTGGAAACACACCATTCTGTATTGAGAGATTTGCAATATGAGTTAAAAGTGGTACAATAATATTTCTTGTCATTTTGATTATTTTTGTGGAAATTCCATCCCAACCCACTGCGCTATCACTTTTTAGGTTAATAATTATAGACTCAACTTCTTCATCAGTTGCCTCCAACATAACCATAGAGTTGACCGGCGGACTAGAAGAGTCTTCGATTTGATCAGTACATGGAATTATCTTTGAAGCTAATTGTTTTGCTATGTTAGTAAAATAAAGGTTTATTCCTTGTAAAGCTAATTCTGGGGTATTTTCTGTTTTTAATAGATCTAATGGTGGTGGTTTTTTAGTGTCTCTGTTTGTAATGTTGTTGATTATTTTCCATGTCATTTTAGGGTTTTTGGCATTTTTATTAAGCTCATTTGCAAGGAAATTCCGCTTCAGACGTTTTAGCAAGTCATTGCAATAGTTTTTATATCTACTGTACGTAATAGCGAGAATTTCGTTATTGGGTTCAATTTTAGATCTTAGGTGCATGCGATCACGGTTTCTAATGCAACGAACTAAGCCTGGCGTGATCCACGGTTTGATGCAGCGTAATCTTCTAGTTGTTAGTAGTTTTAGAGTGTTGTTCATAATTGTTTTATTAAGGATATTAAGTAACTGCGCTGAAGACGAATGCGCATCTTGTGATTCCATAATATGACTAAAATTTAATGAATTTAGGTCTGAAAGAATTGCTTCATAATTAACTTTATTAATGGTCATTTGTTTTAATGGTTTAATTGAATATTCTAGTTCAACACAGGCAAGTACAGGAGAGTGATCAGTCAGAAGGGAATGAAGAACAAGTGTGGTCGTGTAGAAATTGCCCTTGACCATAGCGTGATCGATGCAGTTATTTTCTCTTGTTGGGTATAAATGGCCAGGCAAGAGCCCATGGCTGGCTAACAAATTGAGGTAGTCTGTCGAATTACGATCTTCATTATTAAGTTTCACGTCTATGTTTAAGTCACCCATAATGATTATATTACTGCGATTTCTGTATGTGTTTAGAAGGCTATCCAAAGACGTTATAAAGTTATCCACATTTTTATACGATGGTGACCTGTAGATACCTATAACGACAGTGTTTGAGTCAATCTGTATAACTAGGCAGGTAGCGTCAGTAAGGGGTATTTCTGCAACTGAACAGGAAAGTCCCTCTTTTGTGTATGCTACAATACCATCATTTTGATTACGATTGTTTTTTGTGTAATGGGTCTCATAGTTTTTTAAGCATGGGATGTGTGTAGCTTTTGAATTCCACGTTTCTGTCAGAATAAGTATTTCGCATGATATTTGTAGTCTAGATAGAAGGACTTCAAACTGGCAAAAGTTTTTTGTGATGCTTCTAATATTCTGGGTTAAGATTTTTAAATGTTTTTTAGTTGTTAGATCGGGTGGCAAGAAAGATGTACATGATTCTGGATCACATAAAAAGGATGGCCCAGCAGATATATTGTCTATATTAAGTACTAAATTATTATTTATTGTGGAATTGAATTTTGATTTAGAATTTTTGGTGACTTGATCGGCAAAATTATTAATTTAATAACCGTTTGGTAATTTTGTCGCATGGTAATTAATTGTGTCCTTATTAAGGAAGGGTTTAAAATGTTATAGATAGTAGGTCTAATACACCACAGAAACAGATGAACAATATTACGAATAATAATAAAACAAAAAACTAAGTAGCCTCTTGTACAAGAAACTAAACAATGCAGTAAACAAGAAACTAAGCAAAATAGTAAGGTAAAAACTAAAAATATTGGTAAATAATAAACTAAAAATAACGGCAAATACATAACTAACCCTAGTCAAATGTGGTTTCGGAGAGTAGCTAGTTGAGATTCATCTTTTACTTCAATTCGAGGAGCTTCGCTGTCTTTGCGGAGATATATTTTGCCATTAGCAGTCCAACAGAATTTGTATTCCTTGGTCTTCGCTACGTCTCTTGCGACGAAAAATAGACGACGACCTTTACTTGTTAAAGCTTCGGATATGTAAACTGGAGCTTGCTTTCCAGCGAATCCTATATCAGCCGAGTTGAGGCGTTGGTTAGGATGGTGTTTATTATAGGATTTGATACCTTGGATGACATTGTGCTTCAATATGACAGAGGTAAATTCTGCAACAATTGTACCCTTTCCTGACTTCGAATTTACTCGGAAAACGTCTCTTATGGCTGCTTCCTGTACATTTACATCAAGTAGTTTGCAAGTATTTTGGACAATTTTGCATAAATCGGTTTTTGATTCCTTTTCAGATGATATTGGGATATTTCTCAATTCAATTGATGATGATTTTGAGGTTCTTTGGAAATCTTCAAGTGATGATTCTAGCGTAGTTATCCTTAACAAGTGTTGCTTACGTTCACCCTCCAAGTTATCAACTTTTTTGCGCATCTCTTCATACTGACTATTCATGAAGAGTAAACTTTTTTCAATTTCATCATTTGAAAGTTTAATTTCAGTGTTTTGCTTCTTTATTTCAGCAAGCTCTGCGACAAGTTTATTCAATAGGGTATTTTGGGTGTCTTTCCATTCCTCAAGCATGATTTTGATCTCTTCTTTAAAAGAAACAAGCTGTTCTTCGCTTGTTTGTCTCTGTCTTTTATTGCGTTGGGATATAAAAGATGTTGTAGAAATCCCAGTAACAATATTTGAGACATCAGAATCAGATAGGGCATGTTGTACGCCGCTTCCTGTGAGTGTCTTGGAAACTTTGGGCATTTTTTTTTTCCCTTTGTTCAGATTCACTGTGGTTGCTGAGCCGATGTACGATGAAACTTTTTGTCTTGCTCGAACAGTGATATCGTTTCGCACACCACCGCTTCACCTTACTGCGCGCCTAGTACTTTTCTCGAATTAAAATTGAATATTTTTGGTTAAATACTGATATTTTATTGAAATTTGGAAGATAAGCACACACGTCTATACTCCAATAAAGTCGATCTAGGTGTCCCTCTCGAATGCTTGGAACCATGTTGGTCCTGCTCCATACGGCAATCTTTAGTGTAGATGCAATCAAACTGGTTAATTTATATTATGTTAAGTTAAGTTAAAACGAATCGTCTCGCGCGCAGGTTTGACGATTTCCAGCCTCCCGAACAAGCCGGATTCCGAAAAGGCTTTAAAACCGTAGACCACATACATTCACTGCCGCAGGTTATACTGAAGACCGAAGAGTATAACCTGCCTCTCTCTCTCTCTCTGTTTAGCGTTTGTGGACTACGAGAAAGCCTTCGATTCGATCGAGACTTGGGCTGTACTGCAGTCTCTCCAACGGTGCCAGATCGACTACCGGTACATTGAGGTGTTGAAGTGTCTGTACAAAAACGCCACCGTGTCAGTCCGTCTTCAGGAACAGACCTCGAAACCAATCCTTCTCCAGCGCGGCGTAAGACAGGGAGACGTCATTTCTCCGAAACTGTTCACTGCTGCGCTGGAGGACGTCTTCAAGGTTCTGGACTGGAAGGGGCTTGGCATCAACCTTAATGGCGAGTACATCACTCACCTTCGGTTTGCCGAAGATAAAAATTTTGGCTTTAGCTCCTTCTGCGCATGCGGCTTCCCTGGTAACTCATAAACGGCACAAGTATGTGGTTGTCTCTAACTATTCTCAATCTCATTAATTCTTTGTTTTTTTTCTTTCTTTTGATTATTCTTTTTACAATGGTTTTCAATCATCTTCATAGCCCTTTGCTAAGAATAGTTACAGCACTGATAACAATATTTGTGCCACATGTTAGATTTAGTCTTTTTTTATTTTACTTTTGTATAGATTCCTTTACCGATTATTTTGTAAATGTGTGAACATTGTAGGCCTTCTAGATGCTTGTTAACTTTTTAACTCGTTTTATTTTCTTTTGTTTAAATAATATGTAATCTTTTTTTTTTTTTGTTTTCTTACGACTTATTGTCGGGCCTACGTTGTCCCCACATATCTAAGTACTAATGCTGTAACAAGGAAATATTGTAAAACCAAACCATTTTTTTAAAAGAGTAACCATGGAGTTTCTTGCCGGTTCTTCTCCATAGGAAACGACCAACCCGAACCGTGCACATTGTCGACGTTTTATAAGTGCCCATGTAGGCCTATATGAAATAAAAAAATTGATTTTTTTTTTTTTTTTTTTTTTTTTGACAAAGTGGTCATGGCTGAGACCATGGAGAGCCTCAGTTAAATGCTCCTTAGTAGAGCTTCCAAAAGAGTGGGTCTTAAAATGAACATGGACAAAACCAAGGTGAATGCCCATGTAACACCCACTCTTATCAAGATCGGAGACTCTACACTCGAAGTTCTAGACGATTATGTTTACTTGGGACAAACGGTCCAGTTGGGTAGGTCCAACTTCGAGAAAGAGGTCAACCGTCGAATCCGACTCGGCTGGGCGGCGTTCGGGAAGTTGCGTGGTATCTTCTCGTCCAATTTACCGCAGTGTCTCAAGACAAAAGTCTATGACCAGTGTATGTTGCCAGTGATCACCTATGGGACCGAGACGTGGTCGCTTACAATGAGCCTTATCAGAAAGCTTAAAGTCACCGAAAGGGCAATGGATAGGGCTATGCTCGGAATTTCCTTGCATGATCACGTCAGAAATTATGATATCCGCAGGAGAACCAAAGTTACCGACATAGCCCGAAGAATTGCCAAACTTAAGTGGCAGTGGGCAGGGCACATTGCTCGTAGAACGGATGGCCGATGGGGCCGAAAAGTTCTGGAGTGGCGACCGCGAACCGGAAGACGATACGTTGGAAGGCCTCTCACTAGGTAGACCGATGACCTGGTTAAGGTTGCAGGAAGGCGCTGGATGCGAGACGCACGAGATCGGTCAATGTGGCGACGCCTGGGCGAGGCCTATGTCCAGCAGTAGACGTCTTTCGGCTGAAATGATGATGATGAAGTTTAGACGGGCTGTTGTCTGCAACTCCATGTCTGAGCGCGTTATTTGCGTACGGGTACTATAATTATGAATATAATTTATATTATAATAATAATTATAGTAATGCTTTATTTTGTCCTTCTCTTTTAGTTTAACAGATTGACTCGCACACTATTCTGTTGTTTTTGATTTAGGTTATTTACCTATGTTTGCAATATTTGTAAGTATGTGAGAACCATGTACCTATTTATCAAATGAAGGAATTTACCTGTTAGTATTTGTTATTCTTTACGAGTATACCCATGCGTAGTATAGTAGTGCACCCAGCATTGTCCTCACGTATATGAATTTATGTATGTATGTAAATGATAAAAACTACTTTTTTTTAAAGAGTAAGTATGGAGTTTCTTGTCCGTTCGTCTCCATAACAGGCTACTTTTTCAAATGGACGTTAGAATGAATTATTATTTACCTTACATTTATATATTTGATGTTCAAAAGTGCCACTTAATGGCCTAGTTGAAAATTAAGAAAAATGATTTTGTCTTTTATTTTTTCATTTCGACTGTCGCCATCGTTGAAAGAAAGACACTTCGTCTAAAACCTCTGTGCTTATCCTACTTCTGAGCAAAGGTTTCTCTTATTTATTTATAAGACTACTTACAACTAAACCAAACAAAAAAATAATATGTGAGACTGACAGCCAACTAAATTAAGTCATTACTTCTAAAAACAGATTGGAAAGAAAGAGTGAGAACAACACATCACAGCTAACAAAAAAAAAACAGTATAATTCAAGCTTAAACTAAATAAAATTATTTTATTACTATGGATTTTACTGTTATATTTTTTGACCAATCAGTCACCTGACTCGTTGACGGATCACTTCCGTATTCATGCACCCATTGCGTAACAACCCAAGCTCATCAGTTCTGATGCATCTTTAATATTTTTTGTTTTTGTTACCACAGGTCACAGCTTGGGTGAAATGGCGTGTGCATACCACGACGATACCTTCACAGCCGAAGAGTTGATTCTGGCTACGTATAGCCGTGGAAAAGTCTGCTTAGAAACAGAACTTATTAAAGGATCCATGGCTGCAGTTGGTGTGGGATATCAAGCGGTAAAGATTTGTACATGAATGAAACAAAATCCTTGTTTAAATAATTTCATAGAGATTGCTAACGTCCTGAGTATCGCAACTCGGGACGTGACGAGACCGTCGCATTTCATATTTAATTTTTTGTCTAATTGACAGCCGTACATAAAATCATAATTTAGGAAGAAATAATTTATGTAAGTTTGAGTAACTTTCCAGATCGTAAATCAATGTCCACCAGAAATAGACATAGCCTGCCACAATAGCTCCGAATCCTCGACCATATCTGGTCCAGCAGAAACAATGAAAGAATTCGTAGGCGAACTGACCAAACGTGGGATATTTGCTAAAGAAGTACCTTGTGCTAATATTGCGTACCATTCGAGATATATTGCCCATTGTGGTAAGTCCTACTATAGTGTTTGAAATGATAAATACGGTAATTTGGTAATAAATCACGCCCAAAGGCTGCACGGATTGACATGAAATTTCACACTTAAATAAATAATGGACAGGATAAAAATCTATTCTATGTCTGAAGTCAGGTAATAAATTTTTATCCTGGTATTATGTTTCCGTGTGCTGGCTGGTTTTTCAACGTTCGAGTGATATTACTACACTGTTAGTGCAAATAAGATAAATACATAGTACGATAAATCTTCAGGAAATTTTCGCGACGAGTTCTTCGATGAGATCTTAGGGATCGTGTGTGGCTTAAATATTTGCTCTTTTTTCCTCCGACTTCACTCACTTCATCCATCCCACAGAAAACGTGATCTCACCAACAATCAATAAATTTTACCTGTGTCTATTATTAGTATAGTTGAAACAAAACCACTGCTTAATGTAAAATATCTACTCATATTTGTTTTACTCCATCAAATACTAAATACCTAATGAAAAATTCACAAGAGAACATAAAGCCCAAAAAGCCTTTAATGATAAAATGTTGTTACCACGTAATAATCTCAACAAATACTAAGTGAAAAGCTAGATTTACGGATTACCAGCCATTTGCTCGTTTATGCTTTTTGCTTTTTAGATGATATCATATTTTATTCATGATTATGAGTGTTTACGGTAATAAAATTTGTGTATGGATTTCGATATTGTAAAAATAAAACTGGCAAAAGTAACCTTGAATAACCCTAAGTAACCTCAAAAGTAACCAAGAAAGAAAATTTGGTTCAAATAAATCTCACTGGATGGCGCTAGATGCACCGATCTATTATTGTGTGTAAAATTAATATTATATTATCTGGAATTGAACATAAATATTGTATGTTCTTGTTTAATCAACTCTCATAAGCATAAAATTATGGAATCTTGTGCTCTTAATTCACATTTCTAAGATTATTTGAACGGATCATTTCAAATTCATTAAAAAATAAATGAATAAATAATTAATTCATTTATTTTTTAAATTTCTGAGGCATTCCACACGATTGTTGAAATTTGCATTGTAACACATTTTGGTGCATATAAACTACAAAAACATGCAAAAAATACTATAAAACAAACCTTTACTGTATTTAAAGAAAAAATATTCACGAAACGTTTTAGGTAAAAAAAAAACTTGCAAACTATCGCCGTAGAACGGAACCAATCGCCATTGAAGGACAAAAAATAATCAGTTTAATCAGATGAAAAACGTTATTACGAGTTACGTCGGCATGGTTTCTTTGTATGGGATAAGGCATCTGTATGCTAGTATTATATTATCTGTGGTATTAGTAACAACTACAATATCGTATCAGGAGACTATCTCAGACCTTCACCTACATGGCTCTTAAGTTGTCTAAAATATCAGTTAAAAAAATATTTCTTCTTCTGGCGAGGAATTCAACTATTAAAAAAATGCTGAATTCAAATGACCCCAAAATTTTGCCTAATATACATTTTTTTAGGGCCTGAATTACTAAGACGTTTACGGGAAGTGATCAAAAACCCTATGAAACGGAGCAACAAATGGATTTCATCGTCTGTCCCTCAGGACAGGTGGGATGAACCCAATGCAGTCTACTCAAATGCTGAATATCATACTAACAATTTATTGGTAAGTTAATATTTTTTTTAAATTAGTTATTAGAAGAATTATTTTGTGTTTATTGTATTTAACTAATCACAATGAATAAGTAAAAAAATATCATGAGTCACAAATTAGTCAAAAACCAAATGAATGTAACTGATAATATCAATATCAGTACATAGTATAAAACAAAGTCAACTAAGTCTGTATGTATACTCGCTAACTCCTCTTAAGCCATGCAACGAATTTTGATGCAGTTGTCACCATCAGTTAGATAATTTCTCAATGAAGGAAAAACCACCATTAATAATTCAATTCATTATATTTTTACCTTTTTTTCTAAATTATGGGGCCCTTGTGCTATATAAAATTACTTAGTCTTTACGAGTCAGTGATAATTTTACATAACCTAGCGACCTTCCTGATGGATTTTCACATCAATGTGTAATTGGAAAAAAGTTTGAAGGTTCATTTATGCTCTTTTTGTATTAGAGTGTAATTTATTACAGGCTTTAAGAAATTGTTATACTGTTGCGAGCACTTTATAAACATCTTGCAAATAGATGGTTATCTATATAATTTGTAGGTTAAAGTATTTTTCTGAAGGTTGTTAATAGTTTTAGAATTATCATTTGTGATGGAATTGTAATTGTAAAATTGCCGTACTTTGTAAGATATTGTAAGTAGTATGTTATATTGCAAGTAATTAAGCTGGGGCGAGGGACGCTGGTAAAAAAGAGTTGTCCTGTTATACCAGGCCCCTCAGAAAGTATTGCGAAAAAAAGTTTTTATATATGGGAGACTGGCCAGTTATAATGTTTTTCGAAAATATGATTATTTATAAGTAAAAATAAGTAAGTTCCAATTTCAAAATTTCCCTCCACATTTTTTGCGAGTTAATTCAAAGTATTGTGTCTCACTGAAATATGGATCTGCGCCGGGAACATTTTAGAGCTATGATTTTATACGATTTCAAGTGTCGCCTGAAACCGGATGAATCGTACGATAGACTTCAAATGGCATTCATGGATGAAGGCCCTTCCAAGGCAACCGTGTATCGTTGGTATAACGAATTCAAGCGCGGTCGACCAACTTTGGGGGATGACGAAAGAAGCGGTCGCCCTTTGACGGCTGTTACCGAAGAAAACGTGCTAGCAGTGAAAAATTTAATCCAAGACAATAGGCGAATTACATATCAGGAGATTCAACACATATTGAAGATTGGATCGGGAAGCGTTCACGAGATTCTACACAGCCATCTTCGCGTGAGGAGGATAGTATCACGCTGGGTGCCGCACAACCTCACCGATGCTCAGAAGCAGGCCCGGGTGGAATGGTGCCGTGATATGCTTAACAAATTTGAAGCAGGCTCGTCTCGGCGTGTTTACGACATCGTTACAGGTGATGAGTCCTGGATTTATCAATACGACCCAGAAACCAAGCGCCAGTCGACTGTTTGGGTGTTTCAAAATGAGCCAACGCCTACCAAAGTGAAGCGATCTAGAAGCGGGGGTAAGATTTTGATCGCTAGCTTTTTTAATTTGACTGGCCACTTGGTATCAATTCCCTTACGGGATCAAAGAAGCATTAATGCCGAATGGTATACTACCAAATGTTTGCCAGAAGTTTTCTCTGTTATAAGCAACAAGCGACCAAACACAGGGCTCCGCGGGCTACTGCTCCACCACGACAATGCACCTGCGCACACCGCACTCAAAACGAGGGACTTCCTGGACAGCACGCCAGTCAAACTCCTGGGTCACCCTCCTTACAGCCCTGATCTAGCACCGTGTGACTTCTTTTTATTCCCAAAAATAAAAAATCAGCTCAAAGGGATACAATTTTCGTCGCCGGAAGATGCGCTGGCTGCGTTCGAGCAGGCTGTAAACGAGGTGTCTGCGGCGGACTGGAAAAAGTGTTTTGAAAACTGGTTTAGGCGCATGAATCTTTGTATAGAGGCTGGTGGAAAGTACTTTGAAAAGATTTAATAAAAATATATGTACGTATAGAACAATTTTTTTTAGTTTCGCAAAACTTTCTGAGTGTCCCACGTACGATGTTTAAAGAGTAGTAGTAAAACTCTCGTTTAGGACACGAGAGTTTATCAATAAATATCTAAACATTTATATGAATTCCTTGCCCTGTGTTTTCTTTTCCTATATCTTAACATCCCGGTACTACATAAATAAGCAATTAACATATAAAGCAAAATTGCAAACACGGTAATATAGACTCACTACTATGCGATTCGACTGATTTGCACTTGAAATTTTCTTAGAAAAAACTAGTACAATATCTCCTATCGACGCAATTAAAAATGCGTCCCGCCATGGATAAGGTTTCTTAGGGCCCAATCGGTAGCCATGGCTACGTTAATGAACTGTAGAAACCCTTGGATGGATCAGTGCTGTACATTGATTCGTGCTAAGAGTTCCCGTAACCGTGCTAAACAGTTAGATTGTCTCGTCAAACTCCTACTTGGCTAGTCTCAGACTGACACGCATGACACTGTCACAATTTCTCATTTCTGGCAACTAACTAACATGCTTTCAACAGAAACCTGTGCTGTTCGAGGAAATGTCAAAGATGATACCAGATAACGCGATAGTCGTGGAAATAGCTCCACACGGATTACTCCAGGCCATCCTTAAGAGATCGCATAAAGAATGCACACACATACCTCTCACTAGACGTGGTAATTCAGACGGAGTGAAGTTTCTGCTACAGGCTGTTGGAAAGTAAGTTGGTAATCCTTATGAATAGTCTAAAATTTTCCCATTGCTGGGGCACAGGCATCCTCACGATATTTTCACTGTCGCTCCGGTCACCGGTCACCTGAAACAGTACATTTTCTAGTGTGTAAGAAAGTGACAGAGACGTGTTAAGAGAGAAGTGGTGACAACATAAATTACACAAATTAAACCTACCTTCATTTATCGTGGAGAAATGCACATGCATACTGCGCTACACGGGGAGATAGCACAGTTATTTGGGACTCTTACCCAATAAAACACCACGGTGTCCTCCTGTGCCGTTTAAGGCGGGAATACGGGCACGCGTTAGCACTCACCGGGGTTCGTTGCTATGGCCTCGTAAGTTGGAGCCACATTGCTTTAAATATAGGTGACAAGAAATAAATTGTTCTCTCAGAAAAACAAACACAATTATTGGGAAAAGTGCAGAAGATTGTTGATGTTATGTGGTTTGCTATTTTTACCCGACTGCGCGACGCAAATAATGGTAATGTGTTTATCAGTCTATGTATGTATGTTTGTCCTATGTGGCGTTCTAGAGACCCAACGGGTTGATTAATATTTTACCAAAACACCGTTGAAAAATTTTGAGTTTATAACCAACGATTGGTATACTATTTATTTCCTAACCTAACAATAGTTTAAATAGTAATTTGAAAAACAAAATACATTAAAAGTTGTAAATAAAAAAAATCTAAAACCCAACTACTTAAGAAGCGACATACAGTTTTGGTCAGCCAAGTTGCGAATATGTATACTCCGACTGCATAGCATGTTTTTTTTTCTTGTTTACATTTTTTTAGTTCGCTTCTTAAGCAGTCGGATTTTTGATTTTTAAATTTACTTGTTTTTATTCCTGCTTAGATAATCTTGAAATATCAAGTGTACTAACGTAAATCCAAAATGCTAAACCTTGCGTGGTAGTTTTATCTAAATTATTTTCTTACTACATACTACATGTCTTAAGTTTGTACAAAGATTTCGAACGCCTGAATTTCTTTGAAGCTTTATATAATCTTTTAAACTATGTTCAAGGACACCTGTTGTACTTACGTCACCCAGACTTTAGAAACAACCTTGTTCTTAATAATATAGATATTTAATTTCAGGCTATACGAGGCCGGTGTTAATCCCAGGGTAGACGTTCTATATCCTAAGATAGAATTCCCTGTGTCTACTGAAACACCTCTTTTGTCGCACTTTGTGGAGTGGGAGCACAGTGAGGATTGGTGAGAAATTAATTTTGTATTTTATACCGAAGTTTGCTTTTATAGCAATTATTATTTTTAGCCAAGCTAATTCTACGTGCATTAAAAATAAAATATAGAACCACCATGTAATAGAGAGGTGATATTCTCGTCACACAATGCGATCACCGTATATATGTATTTTCCAATTCCTATAGCAAATCATCATTGCTGTGTTTTGTTTTGAAGGTGGCTTTGTATGGTTGTAATTACTGGGATGTATGCCATTCCAGAATCAAAGCTGAAATTAATAGCACACCTATTAATTTCAGCTTTGATTCTGGAATGGCATAATATTCTGCTATACCTCTGTGTGTAATGGGTTCCATAGTTGTTCAAAGGCAACGGTAACTACCTACTATCAGGTTTGAGCTTGTTCTGCGGCACTAGGCAAATGACATTCTATTCGGTGACAGAGATTGTCGAAATACCAAAATGGGATTCCGATTAACCAAATAATATTTCGTTAGCCTATATCCATCCCATAAATTTTTAAGTTGTCGAAACTCGTCATCGCTTATAAAAAAAAATGTTTTCTTTCTCAAGAGGCTTCGATCACATCACGGACCACTACAATCACAATTAAAATACCACTTTTATCTACATGGTTTTATGTCAAGCAGTATCGAATGTTTACCTGTTTTAACTCAACATTATTTAAAATTCTCAATCTCTATTTTATGCATCGGGGTCGACCCTAAATTCTGGCGTAACCTGAACCTAGCTTTACACCCTCATAAACGGTTTATGGTTTAATTATCATGACGTCATGTCAGGCTGCTGACATCCCGTCGCGTCCCTAATTTCCCATGCCGAGTGTTTGCTTGTAAGGTCGGCTTAGTTGACAAGCCTTCAGCACGTTTCGTATGTGTTTATGGTTATTAGAGAAAGGGTGCTATGTTACTTGGGTGAAGCATATTATATTAAGTAACTTGTGTGAAGCATAATTTACTGGCTTCAAAAAAAGGAATTATCAGTTATTTGCATTTAAATGTAGTTCCATATCGGCTCCTCATTTCAAAGTGTCTACAGTTCGCGAAAATGAATTGATATTAACATATTTGTTAACAAAATAGTAACTCCAAAACTAATTATTAATTAAGGATTATCTTAAAGAAAAAAAGCTTAGGCTAGGTAAGATAATATATTTGTATTGTGTTGTCCTGATCCTTCAAATTATGTAATCAAGCATGTTTACTATCGTCACATATATGTAATATTCGACCCTATAAATCAATAATTTGTACATAAAAATGAGCTAGTTACCAATACATATCCACCTGCTTCACGGATAAGTTGATCCACCGAACCTTTCAAAATACATCTACATTTAAACTTTAAACATACTCTATATCGTTGCAGGCCCCAGCTATCTTTCCTAGAAAAAGACGAGGTACAAACAGCAATGGAGCGGAACGTTGCAATTTCCACACAGGATGATGATTACAAGTTCCTAGAAGGCCATGTTAGAGACGGTAAGTCACACAAAATTGAAAAGTTTTCGATGAATTTCATCAATAAAATCAAAGATTTTCAATAATCGACAGGATATTAAAGGAAATACAGAAGATGTTACTTTGTCTTGAGATAAAAGCGCAACGTTTACGTTTTGGTATTGTTTGCTAACAAAATATGTATTTGTGTGTGTATGTTTATTTACAGAAAATACCTTTTATTAAAATTTATCTTAAGATAATATTATTATACATTGCGAATCTTAATAAGACTAAAATGAATTGTGTAACAGTGACACAGTTCACAACGGCCTAAAATCTGTAAATATAGATTAAGCCTACTATTTTAACTTTCTGCAAGTACTGTGGCTTATTACATTTTATTTTCCAGGTGCCAACATACTGCCTGAATCGGCAGTCCTCGTTCTCGTATGGGAAACCCTATCCATGCATATTGGGAAAAGCTACAAGGACCAGTCCATAGTTTTTCGAGACATTCACTTCTATAGTGAAGCTGTTTTGAAACCAGACGTTCCACTCAGACTTACTATTTCTATAAATAGAGGTAGCAATAAATTTGAGGTAGGTTACTTAGTATCAATTAATAAAATTCTCTTTGTAGTCTAAGTAATCTGAACTAAAATCTTAACCTTGATATACGAGGTTTCAATGCGGTAAAATTGTAATTAAATTAGGGAACTTGGAAACAATTAAGGTTTGTTTGAGCCCTAATTTATTATAACAGTACCGTCTATAATTAATTGACCTTTATTAAATTTATCTGGGTTTTGTTTTCGGCAATCTGAAACTTAAAACACAATATTTTAGAAATAATTCTGTTAATTTGATTACGTATGCTAGGACCTACCTACGCACACCGGGATGGAATGCAGAGGATTTAAATTTTTACTATAGGATATTTAAACATCTGTAGTAGGAATACGACATTAATGCCAATGTTTTAAATTGATTTCGAGTCATCGAATGGGATTTCTTGATACGACATTGGAGAGCGCGCTAATGAATCCCGCGGCAGGATGCCGCAGTGCACTGCGGTATGCAACGGCACGTGAAGGACGCCGTGACATGCCGTGGGGTGAGGCAGTGCAAGCGAGAGTACATGCTCACCTCATTTGCTATCTTATTTTATATTATTAGCTTAATCGTCGACGTGACGCGGTATGCCGTAGCACGTCGCGGGATGTCTTGGTAGGCCGCCGGAATGCTACAGTATCTAAGCGGCTAGACTGTGCTGACCGGTGGCAAAATCCTCTGCCATTCCGTCCCGATGTGTGTAGGCCTTGCTCTTTCTTTGTAAGGCAATAGCCAGTTTTGATCCTAGAAGGAATGAAAATCGAGGTTTCTTCACAAAATCATATGAATCAAAACGCATAAACGACCTTTCTGATGGCTGTACGCGATAAAATGGAGAGTAAATTATTTGTGCAATTGATAAGACTAACAATTTATGAATAAAAGAGTTTTACCGAAATTTGCAACCATTGGTTAGCATATTTAACCATTGATTGAGTTAACTACGGATTAAATAACAGGGCTTAAGAGACCTTACTGATGACGCGACGTAATTTAAATTACGAGCAAGATATTTTTGTACTCAATTCGATGTACAAATGATGATGATGGCATTGTAATTGGTCTTTTATTACCCTTCATTTTTAACCGACTTTCCAAAAAGGAGGATTGTCTCAATTCAGAAGGTTATATATTTTTTTATTTATGTTCGGGCATCACTATCACACTCACAAATGGAATTGCAAAATTAATTTTTCGTTCGAAAGAAGTTTGTGCCGAAATGGTCCCATTTAAATTTGGTAAATATCTGATGAAGAACTTCGGAGATATACAACATAAATCTTCAATAAATGACGGCAAATCTCTCGGGATTGCTGCAATCGCATGTCTTTTTATTGTTTACACCATTTCAAAACATACTATGCTCCAAACGTGTGCGCAGATGTGTACAGTTCACCCTGGTACACTCTCATTCCACTAGATTTGTTCAAGTGACATGTTATTCGGGTAATATACTCTAGCATCACTGTGAGCATTATAGGTACTTTACTATAGAACTTGTCAATTATGTAAAGAAACTTTCACTAAAAAGTGAAAAATAAGAAACATTTTTACAAAAAAATACAACCGACTTCCAAAACAATACACCACAAAGCGAAAATAACTATCTTTTCGAAAGTCGGTGTCTTTAGTACCTATCTATTTATTTAATTTTTGACACCGATTTCCGAAAAGAGAGTTATATTTCACTTTGCAAAGTTTATTGTTTCGGAAGTCGGTTATTTCATTCTTTTGTTAAAAAAGCATTTTTTTTTTTATTAATAGTTAAAATGAATGTGTTTAAACTTTAATCAAAATTTTAGGTCAGTCAAGATGATATCCGAATTGCAAGTGGTATCGTTAGTAGTGTGCGAGTTCTCAAATTCTCTAAAGAAACAGAAATTACAGAGTCAGACGAAGAAGAAATCATATTAAACAGTAATGATGTATATAATATTCTGGGATCAAGAGGATATTCTTATAAGTAAGTTTGATTTTTATAAAGAAAACAGTAGATCTTGGAATTTAGTTATAGATTATTTAGTATTCGAAAAAATTACTGAGATGAGAAAATGCAAGAGGGTCAAAAGTGCAATCGCAATCAAGCTAAAGTGCTTAAACTTTTTTGTAGAGGACGTTCAATCGTATACTTTAATTTCTGTACTATAGATTAAATTAATTGTAGAGCATTGAACCTTTCGACAAAGAAATTATAGACACTTTATCTTTGAATGCTTGCGACAGCATTTTTGACCCTTGAATGTACGTTTACCGACTTTTTTTTTTTAATCTTCTGTTTCTTAATTAATTTTATTGCTCAATTGTATTTCAAATTGTCATTATTGTACAACAATAATATTTATGTAATGTGACATACTTCAACACAGTAGATTACGTACATTTCCAATAGCCACGGATATAAACAAAGCATTTACTGTAAACATTAAATTCCTTTTATTTTCAAGTTTAACTTGAATTCCGAGCATGTTTTAAGACATAAACCAAGTTTTCCTGCTTGCGCAAGTCATTATCAGGTAATGTACCGACTTCATTTTGCTTTAATCTCAGCATCAACATAAAAATAGTAGCCAATTTACGTCCAGACCATTATTTTGTCGTTGCTTTTACTCCTCATAAAACTTGCAACATAAAATTGAAGAAAATAATGTAAACAAGGTAATACCATCAAAAGAACTCCGGAAAAGAGGCTTATTACAATGACAAGACTCAACTTGAAAGACCCCTAATTTATTCCTCATATAATGTATTGTTTTTTGCAGCTATATTAATGTATTTTTTATAAATTGAGGTATTTTATGATGTTTATGTTTACCTAAAGAGCATTTAATTTTTTCTAAATTTTTTAGCCATCATAATATACATACATATACATATAGCGTAATAAGAAGTTTCTATTGAAACTGAAAATGAGCCCTGTTTATTAGTAACTTGGGCTACTAAAATTTGTTGACAAACTGATATTTTCAATTCCAGGAAGAAATAAAAAGCTAAAATTCAAGTCTGACCTTTTAAAAAGGTTATTTAGCATACATTTGTATTAGTCGTTAATTATAGTTGTTCAATTTCAATTCATTGTTTCAGGTACAAATTCCAATCGATTCAATCATCAGTACTCGATCGCCAAAGAGCCTACATTCAATGGAACGATGACAATGACTGGGTTACATTCCTAGATTCTTTAATCCAACTCAGCACACTATCAAGGGATCATAAAGGAATCTCGACTCCTAAGTTTATCAGAAAATTGAAGATCAGTGTCATGGAACAACAGAACTCGAATACAGTGGACGTGAATGGTTTCAGTTGTCATGCTGCTCAGTATAACTATATTCAGGGAATTATAAGGTACATTGTTTTTTAATAATCGCATTAAAAACTTGATCAAGTCAAATTTTCTGTGGACTTTGTTTGTCTTAATTAAATTTTATTTGAATTTAGAAAGGTGTTGTTGTTGAACTAAGTGCATTTATTTGATTTTAATAAATAAAAATAAGATATTCCGATGACATTTTCATAGAAATGCTGTCTATTAGCAGACTGAAAAGATAGAGTTTTTTGCGCGTATCTTGAACGTTTGTTTGTTTGTATGTATGTAATATTATTTATTACCTCATATCTTTCAAACTGCTACACGTTTTTATATAATTAAGTCATCGTATCTAAACGTCTTGACCGCCCAAGTGTTCTTAGATAGGTGAAATTAAACACAAAATCAACGCAGCGGATTTTGGGCGCCATATAGTGCGAGTCCCAATTTTTTTTTCTTCCAATGCCATCGTGTGGGTATCAAAATGAAGGGTTTTAAGAGTTGGTTACAAAAATATATACCAATTACAAAGTAATTCGAAATAATGTGATAAATAAAAAGTTGTAATTAAAAAAAGTTAATGTAAAAATATAAACCCGACTGTAATAAATAAATAAAAAATAAAAATAAAAAAGCCTTATATTTCTTACAAAAAAATACAAAAATAAACTTATTTCTAATTATCTTCTACGACTATTATGTTTATACTTATACCTTATATTTATAGATATATACATTTACTATTTATGTAAGAACCCCTCGTTTTCGAAGGTGAAGGCCTCCTCTAGAGATTTCCAAGTATCCCTGTTCTTTGCTGTCTCCATCCACTGTTTGCCAGCCGCTTGTATAATATCGTCAGTCCACCGGAACCCGACTGTATAAGAAGCGAATTAAAAAGCTGTAAAGCTGTAAACAAAAAAATATCGTGCTGTGAAGTCGGAGGATCAGGGGGTCAGCCAATTCGCGTATTGTATCCTAAAAAAATTGGGACATGCATTATATGAGGCTCAAAATCCGCCGCGTTTTTTTTATATTTCAATTCTCTGAGAACACTTGGGTGGTCAAGACGTATTTAAAGATGACTTCATTATATAAATCCGTCTACACTCTTTGCGCTGTAGCATTGTGCGGGTGACAGTTCCAGTAACATTTTTTACGCATATACGTATTCGCACTTTTGTAGTTATAGAATTTGTCACCCGCACCATCTTACAGCACAAAGAGTTTAATGGATGTTTTTTTCTTGTTTGCAGCTTTTTAGTTCGCTACTTTAGCAGTTGGGTTTTTATTTTTTATTTTACTTTATGCTTTTTCCAAAACTGCTTCTGAAATCCTAATAGTCTTTTTACACTGTACTTTCTAAAGCTCAAAACATAATTATATTTAATATAGAAAAGTAAAATTGAAACTTTATTTATGCATTTAATTATCTCGGCTCCATAGTGAAGTGCAATATGCGTTCCTGAAACTCAAATTTGGTAACTGTAAAAAAGTTGTAAAATAAATTCTATGAAAAATAAATATTCACAAGGAATAAATGTAAATGGGAACATAATTTGTAAAGTGTAACACAAAAGTAAAGTGAAAAACAAACATAAACAAGAAGTCCAAATTAAGTAGAGTAGTGGTGGCCCAGTGGTAAAGGTCGCGACTTACGAGTACAAGTTGTAGGTCTTGGGTTCGAACCCAGGCAGCACCACTGCTCTCAAAACGGTGAAGGAAACCGCTAACTAAGAACCAAAAATTACTTTAAGTGGGGAAAAAGGGGCCCATCTACCCCATCCTAAGTCCAAACTAAGACTTTTTTATGTTTGAAGTCGGCTAAAAATATAGAAGTGTCTACGTAATAATATTTATTGACATAATATATTGTGTCGTATCATATTTGTTAAAAAAAGACAAAATACACATATAATAGTGAAAGAACTTCTGAAACAAATAAAGGTATATTTTCGGATTTCATTCAATTTGAGGCCCTTTGAAGTGTTCTCATGTTTGAGCAAAGACACATTTATGAGAAATCACTAAAAGAGAATGTTTTTCAGGAATTTTCAATAACTTTTGTAGATTGCTGTTGTAAACACAAAGGGAAAGCAATTTAGCCATAAATTAAACATTATCTCTTATTCTTCCTGCCTTTAACCCCACGGCACTTGAGGGCGGCGCAACACGTTTACTTCTTCAATTTTGCTTTGACATCGGTCACGTTATCATTAATTACCTTTTTTCATGTCAATATTATGATATAATCCAACCTTTTTTTCTTCGGCTTCTGCCCCTTAACTAAAAATTACAATCATGTTTTAATATTCATTTTCGTTCCAGATGTGCAGGAGTCGAGCTTGACAATGTAACCTTTGTTGATAAACCTGTTGTAAAGTCACAATCAGATATGTTGTTAACCAAAGCATTCTATCCACACTACTCCATGGACAAGGTTGGCGTAAGTATACATGATACTGATTCTTGAATTAGACATGAGTAAAGTGCTTGATTGTGAGTTTTACGATTGCGTTTTAATGGTTTTGCTTCCAAATTTTATGTGGAATAGTAATGAATATAAATGGAAGAGGAAGGCCAATACTAAAAATGGATAGATTGTATGAGATATCATAATATAAAAGTGTGACTGATAGTATGATGGTAGTAATGGAAAAACAGAAGAAAAATCTTGTTGAACTCACAACAAGCAACATGGGAAAAGGACGAAAAGAAAAAAGATGACATAATAATAAAATTATTATTCTCAGTGTATTAGCTGTTTATAAGTTAAATAGCTTTTAAATCTTTTTAGCCTGTAAACATTTATTTCAATCCAAAAATAGATAATAGTTATTGCTATAAGCCAATGCTGCATTTTGTTGGCACGTTTTTATAGCTTAAATCCAAACTAATGTTTATAGCGAGAGCTTTGCCAATTTTTGTTGTTTTTATCTAGTAAAGTTGATGCGCATCAATGGATTTAGTGATGTGGCACGCATAATAATATAATATGACATGGCTTAAATAACAGAATAATATTCGATCGTTTTTATTTCCCAAGTCCAGACCAAAACGATTATGAATGAGGTCTTAAAATCATTTTGCATTTGTTTTTTTCCTTCAAATAAATTAAAAGCTCGCTAAGGATATAAGTTTAAAGGCAGCATTTCCTCACATTTTCTTATAGGATAAGCAGATTCTTAATTGAATGTCAGTCACGCTGGAGCGTTCTTGGCACAAGATTTAATCTGCATTCTTGCTTCTAAAATGAAAGCCTTCAAAATCCTAACAACAGCAAAATAGTTTTACTAAAAATATTATTATATTTTAGAAATAATATAAAACAACGATTATATTGAAAACCGTTAATATAAATACGTAACTTACGTAATTGGTAATATTAAGAAGCAAATATTTTTTCATAATATTCAATATAATATCAAAAGATGCCACAGTGTTTGGAAGCATATTGATATCAAAATTAAAATATGATGTATTTTTTTTTTCAGCTAAAAACTGCTCTTCAAATAATACTTCAAATCGTAGCCGAAAACACTACATTGAAAGGGATTAAAGCCACCCAAATCGTTACGTCAAACACCAATATAAATTGTATAATCCAAGAGATATCAAAACTATATACCCGATGTAACAATTGACGTGGCTTCAATTATAAATGGCAATATTGATTTTGATACTTTGTTAGCTCAAAATGCCGACGTCGATAAAGCAAATGTTTTTATTATTGAAAATGTTTTGGGGGATGAAAAGGTAAGAAACGGTCTTATTGAATTAATACGATTTTCATTTTATTGCGGATTTATGTCAAAGACGTCTTGAAGAGTTATTCGTCTGTTGAATGAGTGAATATTTGTCTTATGATGTCATTTATTTGAAAACTAGAACGACGGATTTACAAAACCTACAAACTACCGTAACTCATTATTTTATAAATGAGTTGAAGAACGTTGCGTGTTCATCTTTAATCTCAATACTCCTTTTTAGAGTTGATTTTCATTGTTGACCTCCAAAACTCCTTTTGCTTAAATATATTATTGTACCTACTTCGTCCTTACACTTTCAAAGTCAAATACATTAAAACTATACTAGTACAATTTAATTTAAATGAAATCCGATCGACTATTTTACTTTTCCAGAAATTGGAGTTATTACGAAATATCTCGAAGGACAGTTTCGTTTTAGCACTAGAGTCGGGAGTGCCAAAGCTTCAAGGACTTATGAGCCACTTTAGCGTCATGAGTTCTATGTCTGACGGAAAGCAAATATTAATATTATTGAAAAGGTGGAATCTCAAGGATGTGACTTATGTGCCTGTAAATTGTGATAATAAATTGGATTGGGTGCCTCGCGTGTATGATGAACTTAATAGAACGAAGCGAGTGGTACTGATGTCAGAAAAAACAGCCGTACTGTGGAGCTTTAGGTATTAAAATATTTTTTTATTTTTTCTGTTGCTATAAAGTACTACCCATAATCAAATAATATTATTGAAGTTAAATAATTGTTATTTGGTTTATTCATAATTTCATAAGAAATAAAATAGATTATTAAGAAAATTCTTAAAAGCACTACCTTTAAATGGCAGAGGATACTTTTATCGTAAAAAAATGGATGGCTCCTGTGGGTTAACGGAAAAAAAGTACTTTTTATCTTAGGGGTAGACTCTGCTTTGATCATAATCTCACCTAGCAGTAAGCGATGATGTAGTTGAAGATGGTAATCGTTTGCAATTATGCAGTCAACTAGCCATTTATAAAAATCTCACAAACCAAGTAACATGCTGATGTATTTAGGTTTCGTCAAAAAACTGAAAAGCAATGGAGTCGACAAAATAGGTTTAGTGGCTATCGACGATTTCCACGCACCTTCCTTCAATCCTGAAACTGACCTATACAAGAACCAATTGGAGAAAAATCTGACCGTCAACATCTTGAAAAAGGTTTGTAGCTATATTTTAATGGCTTATTTTAAATTCAATAGCACCCTAAAAGAAGACAATTTCTATATTATTATAATTATTTAAAAATTAGAATCCCAATTATTTGTAATTATAAGTTCATAGTTACAAATCATCACACATTCATTAAAATTAATACATTGATATGATACCATCAGAAGTAAGTTCACATTTTTGGTAAAACCGCTATTTTGTTTCATATTTTAGAGTCGATCCCATTGTAAAAATTATTTATGTACATGAGTTCCTTCACCTCCACATAATAAACCATTGAACTCAAAGTCAGGCAGCAAAGCGATACATATTTATTTCTATTCTCTTGTTTCTCTTGTAAAAGAACATTGGACCCTATTTATAATTCCTCGCAAGTTTCGAAATGCTTTTCCGTGAGTCTTCAAAGCGACAAGCTAACGATCTGTCAATATGTCACGAGCACAAGCTTGGCCTTATACATCGCTACATGGGGCGGGAATTTAGCGATGTTGAAACAGTTTTGCTGCTATCGTGTAGAAAATAAGTCCAAAAGTATTTTTAAATAGAGCTGTATTATTTTTGGTCTTAAAAATTCGTTGTTTTATTTATGATTTTGTTGATCACTCGTGTATCTGTCTGTGTATTTTTCTATCACAACTAATTTGCTCTGAATGTACAGTATCGATTAAGGTAACATTTTGTACTTGATCTTCTGTGATTTGTTATAAATCGATTTTGAAAGGGTCTCTATTGGGGGACAAATTAGAAAATAAAAAAATAAGCTTTTCAAACTGGAACGTGTGGAATATCAACGGAAGGGCTTATTGTGTGGGTCTCAAAATATTTTTTAAATGTGTAAAAATAAACAGATAAAAGTTATTATTTAATAAATATTGTCAATTGACCCCATTTTTCCGATATTATTAAATCAAAAATTAAGAAAACAAAATGCAGAAAATAGTTCTTTAGTCTATGAACATGTTAAAATAATTATAATTCGTTAGGAACCCTTGCGTGAAGCAAGTTTGTGATCGCAATTAATAAAATAAATAAAATAAAATAAAATTCGTTTATTTCAGGTCCTTGACCCATATAAGTAACACAACAATACAAATACACTATAGTCAATTCATGCAATACAAATAAAGTAAAAATAAAAATAAAACAAAACAAAATGAAATATGACAATGAATAAAATTGAGGAATGAAGTTATGTCAGTAGCAAAAATATAATATCCTTATAACATGAAATCGATTGATGACAAAAAGCACAAATCAAAATAAAATATAATAAAGCTGAATTAGATGTATTATGACAACGAATTAAATTATGGAATTAAATTATGTCAGAATCAAAAACTATAGTATCAAGAGATATAATTGTAACAAATCTAAATCAAATTAACCACCAACAATATGCCTGCTACAATAATGACTTATGTAGGGGCAATCCAGTCGCTGAGCAACCATCGCCAAGACAGTGTTGGAGCTAGCCCGCACCCTGCGCACCAAGGACGCAAATTAATTAGGCGTTAATTAGTTGACATGAGAGACCTTTGTTATTATCTCTTTTATTCATATTCTTTCTTATTATCTACATTTTTAAATATTTTTATAAAACATACAAAAAAAAACATTTAAAAATATAAAAAATAGAGGCCCACCGGTATCGGGAACAGGGTCCAAGCTACCGGCGGTCAGGGCTCCAGAGAGAGGAACCTCCTAACAATACGAGCCGTGTCCAGCAATACTGCTTTCTGGATCAGGCCCTTGACTCAGCCGCCTAACGAGAGCCTCCTAAGGTGTTGGTCGAGGCTCTTGGCTATTAAGCCATTGGCTTATTATTATTATTTATATTCTTTATTCTACACCACAAAAACATACAGGAAAAACATTTACAAAAACAAGTGACGAAGAAGTGAGTGAAGTTTACTAAGTTAGACGGAGTATGTTCGGTTTTACTTGCAGCTTCAGTGACTTGCATTTACGGAAAGTCCACGTGGCCACAGCGCTCATGACTACATCAACACGTTTAGCACCCTGCTTTAAATTCTCGAGCTAGTTAAATTGTGCTCAAAGTTTTCAAACACTCACACTAAGCTATAGACAAGCAAATTTCTTTCAGCAATAGCTATTGTCAATAAAATCAATTTATGTATTAACATGCGCAGTCAAGTCAACTTTTTGACAATAGTGTTACCGTTGATAGAATTTTACTTTTGCTACAGCCTCTAACTCTTCTTGTTCTTATGTTAATGATTGACTTACTACTCTGTCCGCACTTAGGGCCAATGGGGAGGTTATTACTACACTTCAGCTGCAAAGTCGACAAATCTTCGAAACGTCACCCTAGCCAGTTCAGCTGCTGATTTGGACAGCCTTACATGGGTCGAAGCACCTTCACCTGTTGCTAACAATAATTTAGTTCAGGTAAGCATTTAACATAGCTATTCCAGTTCCAGTTTTTGATAATAGGTCAGTTTTCAGTAGCATGTCATGCATAATTTCTATATCCGGTTCGAAGTTGACGAATGCTGGAGTGTTAAAAGATGATTCATTATGAGATCCAAACTTGCTTAAGAGGCCACAAAAGTATCGGCAATTTATTTGAATTGTATGCGCTAGTGATTCCTTTTGAAGAAGAAGGAAGTATTTTGCTGGTCATCATACAATAAATAACGACGTTTTGCTATTATTTAGGTATCATACGCTGGCATATCACTAAAAGATGTTCAGAAAGCGGTTAGCAACAACAGTGAAGAAAAATCATCTTTTGGGATGGATTTCAGTGGCATTGACTCAGAGTAAGTTTTGACTACACAATTATTATCTACCTACATAAAAGAAAATACTTGGCCGTCCATTGGAAGCCTGTAAAAGCCAATAAAGAAAACTGAGCAAGTCAATTTAAAAATGAGAGCGGTTAATGATGATAAGAAAACTTAGAATATTTTTATGAAAACTATTTTAAGCTAGTCATGAAATATAGTTTTCTAGGCCTGTAACCTCGTTGCCAGTTAAAATACGACACAAATATTGAACGACACCCGATACTTTATACCTTAAATATAATAATCTTGATCATTGATATTCAGCTCTTATAACCATTTTCGTTTTATAATAGTATTTACGATCATTGATCTACCTACATTTTCAGCATTCTGAATTTATTATATGTAATTTATACAGCAGTTGTCGATTTTCTTTAAGTGAACAAAAAATGCGATGTTTAAAAAAATTAGACTTCAATGCAAAAATACGCTCAAACTTAAAAATTTACCATATGAATCTAATTCAAAGTAAGTTATATTTATTTTGCAATGCTAAACTGAAAAAAACTATATTCTGAAGAACACAATCCTAACAATTGTTTTTTTAAGGCTATCAATCTAATCATAGAAAAGCGTTACTGCCATTTTTAACTAACATTTTGTTTATTCAACAGTGGTGACAGAGTCATGGGGTTGGTTGCTGGTGGTGCGTTAGGAAACACTGTGGAAGCAGACTCTTCTCTGTTGTGGCCAGTTCCAGAACAGTGGAGTCTGCAAGATGCTGCTACTGTACCACTGCCGTACGCTGTAGCTTATTACTGCTTGGTAAGAATACCAACCTATACTACTGCAAAAGATTCGGGTTGAAAACTTTGCGGCCCTATGCTCTTAAAAATTAGGTTGTGAAGTGATGGACCGGGCACATTTGCAGTTATAACCTGTGTGGACTCCGAGGCTTTTTTGACGTTTGGTAAGACGGTCTGAAAGTAGGTTGAGCGACAGTAGCCGGGAATAGAGTTATAAAGGGGCATTGAAAAGGCATATGTCTGCAGTGATGATGATGATTTTGGTGAAGAATAACTAACCTTTAACTATGGACGTGGGGTCTCAGAGGCCCCGCTAATGTCTGATAATTTCGCTAAAAGGTCGGTTCCCCGTGGCCCACTACGTTATGGAGCTGCCATGCCAGGAAAACGGGTCGGAATCGCCGACCTTGGGTTCCGTACGTTGATACAAATAATATTATTCAATTTCCTATGTTAGATTTTAATCTCACGCGACCGCAAAATTAAAAATGTTTGTAAATCAATCATTTAAAACAACACTCACACATTCTGTGGGCAATACAATGAAAGATAGAACTCGATGAATGTAATGGTTTATTATTCTTATTAACACAACAATATTAGGTTTAGATATTTTTGAAAGGTATTAAATATATCGTGTCGTGACAAAAAAGACATGAAAGTAGGGTTGATGCAGTAGAAATGCGCTCCTTGCGAAGTATGTGTGGTGTAAATTTAGATGATAGATTGAGGAATGAGGTAATAAGACAACGTTGTGGTTTAAAAGAAGATGTAGGGACTAAAATTGAAAAGAGTATGTTAAGATGGTTTGGCCATGTTGAGAGGATGAATGAAAGGCGACTAACGAAAGGTATTTACAAGGCAGACGTGAATGGAAACGCCGGGAGGGGACGCCCTAGAAAGACATACATAGACCTTATAGGTGATGTTCTTCAGAAAGGCCAAGTGCGCAGTACCCATAACCGGCGTGTGTGTATGACTAGATGTATGAATGTGTGTGAAGCAAAAGAAGTATGTAAGGATCGTATCAGGTGGCGTTCTGTAATTTCTGCCTACCCCCATGGGAAAAAGGCGTGAGTTTATGTATGTATGTATGTATGTGTCGTGACAAAATATGGCGGTGCGCTAGATTCCAAATAAAATATAATGTCAAGTGAAGTGAAGTCCGCCGTGAAGTTGCAGCGTAGATACATACTAAACCGAGCACCACCAAAATTTGATTAAAGCCCAACGTACATAATTTAAGACAAACAACCTCTCTGAAGAAAGTGAACGACGCTCGGAAGCTCGAAATATTTGTAGAATTCTGTTTGATAAAATATTCACCTAAATGGGTTTATTTCACTCGCAAGATGCCATATGTGTGGAACTACATAGGTATACTTCATATAGCTATGGCACGAAATAGATAGGAACAGAAGGTCTATACAATGAGTGAAAATGCACACACATGTGGTTATATAACGTATATGTAGAAAATAAAAGACTTGAACTACTAAATAATAAATATAAGGAGTACTCACAATTATAATCTTTAGTATCATAATCATAATACCATGTGGTAATATAAATGACATGAAAACCAGATGGAAAATGCACCGAAATCATATAAAATATCACAAATAGAATGATATGGGTGGTACATATTTACAATAACATGAAATGGTATAACACAAATCGGATTAAAATTACGTTCTAGACGTTCGTTTTTTTGTCTCAGCTTCTTTTTTCAATCTGGCAAAAGTCAAAAGCCGTGCTTCAGTCTAGTCATGTGGCCAGTACTAAGTAATATTGTCTACTAACTTCTGCCAGCGGCTTTGCCCGCGTGTATTATACATATAAACCTTCCTCTTGGATCACTCTATCTATTAAAAAAACCGCATCAAAATCCGTTGCGTAGTTTTAAATATCTAAGCATACATAGGGATAGGATTCTGTTTTATACTATGTGAACGGTAAGGTTCGTGCTGCTAGCTATTTCGGGTGCTAAATGATAAGTCTGAGCTAAGATTCAGAGTACGTTTATTCCGAAACTTCACGCTAATTAATGCTAATGATGGTAATGAGTGCTACAAGTATGCCGGTCGATCGCGCACTGGCTCGCGTAGCTCACGCTTTCCGCTGGTGCGGCCGCGCGACCTACTTGAGTCAAAACTGCTGATGATGATGTGTTCGATGAGTATCGAACATGCTCCCGAGTGGAGGAAATGGGAAAGATGAGATGAGATGATTACACAATTAAGAGGGTTAGTAACACATAGGTGAACCAGTATTTGTTTATGCTAAATGAAGGTTAATACAATGCTGAATGTTCTTATCCTAAGTGATAGCTAATCTCTATCTAGATCTACCGTAAAGACCGATTGTCTTTTACTGATAGGTGACGTTGATTTGTCTCTTTTGTACCGTAAACTGGACCACCGTTTGGTCCCACAAACACTGGGCCCTTGCTCGGGCACGGGTGATTTACGCGCACTAGCACTAACACTCACACTGCTGGTAGGTGCCGCCCGCGGCGCGGCAGGTTCGCTTGGAGCCTGCGGGTCACGCGCGGGCGCGGGTGAGGCTTGCTTGCCTCGCCACCACAGGAACACCAGGAACGCTACGACGGCGACGACTGCTGCTAGCAATACGTATGATATGGCATAGTGATGTATATCATGCGTAGTTAATGTTCCTTCTTCTAAAGCTGCTTTCTTCATAGCGGCTATCTGATTGCCGAGACTTGTTAGTGTGTTGTTGATCTGTGCATCTTCTGTTGTTGTTTCGAGAAGCGGTAGCGTAATATTGACCAAATGATAGTGCTGTATTGGAGCTATGTTCGCTAATAATAGGTCAGGTTTCAAAGTCAGCTTGTTTTCCTGCTGATATGAATAAAGTGTTATGTCACGGCCCTTAGCTATGCATTCTTTATCGAGTTGAATGAGCCCGGCCTTGCTGACACGGCGCGTTCGGGTTTCATTGTCACATATGATTGTAAATGAATAGGTATCGCATGCGAAATACAAATAAGACGATAGGTCGTGTAATTGTAACCACATATTCTTGCAGGTTTCTTTCTTAGACTGGCAGATACCTATTTGTTCGGTTTGACAGAACTTTTCTTCTAGACCCAGTCGCTTGACTGGACCTCGTAGCTGACAGATATAACTTTCCTCCTGATAGGTGCAGGTTTGAAGATCGTCGTTCTTGACTTCGATATAGGAGTCCCTCATCAGATTAGTTGCTATGTAATCTGTGAGGGGAATAATGCTGATCATGTCCTTTCCCACCTGGAGAGGAACAGGTATTAAGCGGTACAGTTGGAAACTGTCTCTGCTAATGAGTGGCACGGAGATCTCAAACATGAAGTACTCTTTACTCATTCTCGCCTTGATCTTTAGGTGTTTGTAGATTTCATATAAATCGGCCTGGATGTTGTTGATAGGCAAAGTAAGTTCTTTTGATATTTGACCGGAAATGATTTGAAGTTCGTTGCTGAGCTGCTCTGGAGTAAGTAGATGCATGTTAATTTTACTATGATAAATATCCGCTAAGGTGTCGATTAATGTATCTTGGACACGCTTTAAGTTGTGTATCATGTTTGTCGTAGCCATGGCTGCGAGAGTGAATTCTTGTAACATTGATGTACTTTTACCTTGCAATTGTATCTGCTTAGTCGCTTGATCTAAGAGGTTTAGATGTCTATTTATGAGCTTATACTGAGTATCAATAGTCTTCTCAGTTCGTTTCAGAATATTATACTCAGCTTCTACCACTGATGTTTGGTTTTTCCAAAGCTGTAATAGGTGCTTTTCGTTGCTATTTATAATTTCAATATCACGTTGGTATTTATCAGCGAAACTTTGGTCGAGTACTCCAAATAATGTATTGGCTATGGAGCCGACCGCGTTGACAAGGCCGCGTCGGGTTCTTGACCGAGTGCCGAAATGCTGATTTAGCAGCAGCTGATTGTGATATTGGAGCTCGTTGTAATCGTGCTGCACTTGTAATAAAATCATGTTACAATGGCTCGGCTCCTTGATTTGTTCACATGTCTGCTCTAGATATTTAATGAAGGTGTCCCCGGCTTTATCACCTTGCCAATAAGGTTGCATGTTGTAGTAGGACACAATTTTCCATTGATCCCGTATTAGATTTAATTTACCTATTGGATCGTCGACTATGCTGCTATCCATGATAGGATTTTGAACAATGTTTACCTGCCTTTTTATCTCTTCGTTAGTAGTATACTTCGTTTGACCCGTAGGTTTGAAGTGCGATGAAGATAAGAAGGTCGGTCCTTGCCACCACAACTAGCTGCATCCGCTGGGTTTTCTTTGGTGTTTACATAATGCCAAGTGTTTGGTGGCATAATGCTAGCAATTTTCTTCACCCTGTTCGCTACGAAAGGCTTCCAGCGCTCCGGGGATCCTTGAATCCAGCTAAGGGAAACCTTAGAATCGCTCCAGCCGTATATCTTCACGGCCAAGCTGTTGATGCTTTTGACGATTTTTGACATGAGTTTCGTAAGTAGTTCGGCCGCACATAATTCTAACCTAGGTAGCGATACAGCCTTGCTAGAGGGCACTAACCGCGTTTTTGCTGCTACTAGCACTACTGATGTAGAGTTATTGGATACGATTCGTGCGTATACTACACAGGCGAAGGCTTGAATTGATGCGTCACAAAACCCATGTAATTCTATGACGTCATGCTCTTTGCTTTGTAACCACCGAGGAATGTGGAACTGATTTAATAGATTTAAATCTCCCTTCAATTTGATCCATTCTTCTTTGGTTTTAATAGAAACTTCGTCGCTCCACTGGACCTCAGAATCTTGCCATACTTGCTGGAATAAAATTTTCATCTTTGTGGTTAGGGGCGCTAACCATCCCAAAGGGTCGAAAATCTTAGAGATTTCGGATAGAAGCATTCTTTTGGTCAGTTTTGCTGTTTGTGTGCTGTTTGAATCATATTTGAAGATGAATTCGTCCTCGGTTGAGTTCCATTGTAGCCCCAAAGTTTTTGATGAGCTTTCAGTTTTAAATGTAAAGACTGCTGGCTGTTTGTCGGCAGTTTGCTCAACTGTTTCAAGCAATCTTTTATCGTTTGAGGACCACTTTCTTAGTGAAAATCCGCCGCTTTTTAGGCATGCGTTTACTTCCGTAATCCTCCGCTTTCCTTCTTTGATGCTATGCGCTCCCGATACCCAATCATCCATATAGAGCTCTTCCTGGATGCATTTAGCTGCTCTGGGATATTTTTGCTGCTCATCTGACGCTAATTTTCGCAGAGTCATCATTGTCAGGAATGGCACTGCTTTAGTTCCATACGTTATGGTTGTTAATTTATAATTTCTTATAGGCTGATCCGGACTTTGTCGCCATACGATTTTTTGTAGGCTTTGGTCCTGCTCATCGACTAAAATCATACGGAAGCATTTCTCAATATCAGCTGTGAATGCGAAACGATATTGCCTCCACTTCAGGATAAGCTCTAACAGGTCTAACTGGGGGTTTGGACCCCTGTACATTAGATCGTTTAGGCTGTGGCCTAAAGTAGTTTTAGACGACGCGTTGAATACTACGCGCAACTTTGTTGTGCTAGATTCTGCTCTCAGTACCGCATGATGAGGAAGGAAACATTCTATTTCCGTCTTCTGTTTGCTGTTAGAAGTCGCTAACTTCATGTGTTGCAGCTGCTCATATTCGCGGATAAATTGCTTGTATTGCTTCGCTAGGTCTTCATTCTTGCTAAACTTACTTTCTACATTTTTAAATTGTGCTATCGCTATCTCTTTCGAAGATCCTAGCTTCTCTTCTAATTCTGGTTTCATGGGCAACCTAACTACATAACGACCGTTTTCTAGACGTTTCGTCGTAGTTTCATAAAAATCTAGGCATTCCTGATCTTCTACGGACATAGAATTCTGTTCTTGAATGTCTTCAATTGTCCAGAATTGTTGAATGTCTTCAACGTTATGCAAGATCACGTTGCATTGGAATGAGGTGCTTGTATTGCCACCGCACAGCAACCATCCTAAATGAGTTTGCTGTGCTAGCGGTTCCGAGGACGTTTGTCCGCGAATTAATCCTTCTAAAAGGATGTTGGCGTAGATTTCTGCTCCTAGGAGAAGATCCACCGGACGACTGATGTTATAATCTGGATCTGCTAAACAAAGATGTGCTGTATGTTGCCAATATGGCTTAGCGAACGTTTCGTTTGGCAGATTTTTTATTAAGTTGTTCACTATGACAACATCAGTAGAAAACTTAAAATCGGTGTAAGTCGATTGACAAGCGATCGTTAGTTTTCCTTTGCAGTTGTTTTCACGTTCACCTACTCCGAAAATAACCCCTTTACAAGATTTTCGCTTTAATCCTAGCTGCTGTGCTGCTTTCTCGCTGATCACGGAAATTTGTGAGCCCTGATCGATCAGTGCTCGCATGACGTGCTGGGTCCTGTCGGCTGCTGTGACTTTCACCAGCGCTGTGGCTAGCAAAATCTCCGATGTTACTTGCTGAGAAGCGTAGATGCTTTTGTTGTTTTCGCATTTTTGTTTCGCAATCTCGGTCAAGTTGTTAGACTTTGATTGTGTTGCGAAATAGTCATGCAAAGTCGTATGATGTTCGTCATTGCACTTATGACATCTTTTTGTCGAGTAGCATTTTGCGCCATTATGATCGTAAACACAATTTACGCAATAATTTAATTGGCTAATTATTTTTATTTTCTGCTCATTTGGTAATTCTGTAAATTTTTTGCAGCTTATTAAATTATGTTTTGCCGAACAATGAGGGCATTTATTTACTGACTCAGACACATGCATTGATTTCGCCATTTCCATTTTCTTGCTATTTTTAGATTCATTGCCCAATTTAAAATTATTTTTGCGATTAAAATTGGATGAACCATTGGATGATTGAGATGAAACTGCCTTAGTTGTCCCATCTTGACGTCGCCGAGATGACTCTAGGGCAGTGAACTTGTTCTCTAAGTAGTCCAAAAAGTCCCGAAGTACCGGAAGCTCTCGCGAATTCTTCAACGACTCTATATACTCGGAATAAGACTCACTATCCAATTTTTGTGCTAGTATATATACAAGAAGAGGATCCCATGTCGTAATATCTACGCCTAGATTTTTTATGGCGTGGAGGCTCTCTAAGGTGACATCATGAAGTCGTTTGATGGCTGTGTACGACTGCTGCGGTATATTGGCAAGATTGTAAAAGGAATTTACGTGGGACATAAATATCTGCTTTTTGTTGTTAAACCTGTGAGTTAAAATTTCCCAACAGGTGTTATAGTTGTCCGCGCTAATCGGGAGATGCTGGATCAAGCGCTCCGCTTCTCCTTTTACCTTGCTCTTCAGGAATTGCATCTTTTGTGCCTTTGATAGAGAAGGATTGTTGTGGATTGCTTCATCGAAAAGATCTTTGAAGGATACCCACTGTTGATAGTTACCTGAGAACACAGGAATTTCCATCTTCGGTGTGGACTTGTCACGGTACGATGTTGCCCACATCTTAGAGCTGATAGCCTTTCTCAAGCCGTTATACGTACGTTCATGTTTAATGTAGCTTAATTCGTACGCCTCGTCGTCTTCTAACTCCATCATTAGTTCCCAATGGCTGTTGTCCACGGCTGTCCATCGAGTTTGTAATAATCGCAAGGCGTCTTCAAACTCCCATTTATCGGACATGGATTCGACATCTATGCTTTCTACGGTTCTTGCGAATGCTTTGAAATTGATATGTTGCTTGCGCATCATATCATCTAGTTTGCTATAAATACCTTTAGACACCTCGGCACGAGCGCGCGCCGGGCTGGCGGATGCTGAGGATGGCTCGTGGTCTTGGTGCTGTAAGTGTTTGCCCCCGGCAGGACCTGCTGTTGCTGCTACTTGCTGATTAGAAGGGTTGTCTTCTAGATCAGAGAATCCTGGCGGCTTTGCTTGGTGACATAACGCGTCATAATATTCGGATATGGCGTCTTTTGCTGCTTTATAAGACTCCATTGTCCGCTCGAACTCCGAATTTACGAAGTACTTATGACCTCTCTTTTCAAGCGGCACAAGTTTTTCGTTGTTTAGCTGATACTCTCTCCAATACGACTCTAAAAGATCTAGTCTCTTTTTACAGTAGTCGATGGTCTTACGCTGTTTGCTATCCTTATTGAAATTAATAAGGACCTTGGCAATGCTCTCTGCTAATTCAGTTTGTTGGAAGTATAAAGTCTCCATTGTGCTGCTGTTAGACTTAAGCGAGACAGAATATACGGAACGCTCTTACTTGAAAGCCGCCTTGTCCTACGGCTATTGCTGCTATGCTGCTGGCTCGCTGTTGTCGCTGCGCGGGTAGCTCCCACGGTGGTTGTGAATCCCTATGAACTCACGCCTAATCTAGTTCGCGGCAACCCACAGGTTGCTGGTACGGTACAAGCACTTCGCGTTACGACTTGTCGCGGTCGCGGAGTCCTTGACGGTTTCGAAGGACCAATATGAACGGTAAGGTTCGTGCTGCTAGCTATTTCGGGTGCTAAATGATAAGTCTGAGCTAAGATTCAGAGTACGTTTATTCCGAAACTTCACGCTAATTAATGCTAATGATGGTAATGAGTGCTACAAGTATGCCGGTCGATCGCGCACTGGCTCGCGTAGCTCACGCTTTCCGCTGGTGCGGCCGCGCGACCTACTTGAGTCAAAACTGCTGATGATGATGTGTTCGATGAGTATCGAACACTATGTAAGGATTGAAAGCTTCATACATACGTACACACGACTCTCATTTATTTGAGATCACCAAACATATGCATTTATGTGTGCGTGCGTCTGTTGTCTCTCTTTGTATGGAGTAGATCTTTTTTAAGTACGAATCTATTTGTGGTACGTTACTGAATGCGTAAACTCAAGTTGGTATATTGTCAGTCTTAGGAGATTATCTCCTGCAGTGGACTGACGTTTAATTTATTCTCTCAATATGGGTATAAGCTGGACTTCAAGATAGGATTGTGTGTGAAACTGGTGTCTTAAAGCAGCTTAGCTACCGTCTCCCTCATTTCATATTTAGTCAAGTCGAGATTTTGGCTTTTCTTGGCACAATTTTGATCATCACTACTCTAACTCCATAGTAACTTTTTTTTAATAATTTCTGCTTTTGCCAGTTTCATTTGATAAAATAAGAAATAAATGAACTGAACAATAAAGAATCCATTCGTTTTGTTCTACAAATGAGCAAAGAATTATAGATACCTTATTAAATTATCAATGCAGCGTAGTGACTATTCATAATAAATGATTACACAGATCTAGTGAACTAAACCCATCCCGCTTTCGTAAAGAAGACTTGTCTTATTTAAAAGTGTCTATAATTTTATTATTAATTGATTAATGAAAAATGCTTGCACTGGCTGGTTAACATACAGAATTAAATATATTCTATATTTGTTAAGATTCAAGTTTTTTTTCTTCTGCAGGCAATAAAATCTCGTCTCTCAAAACGTCAAACCGTATTCGTGACAGGAGGGGCAGGCGCTTTAGGACAAGCAGTGATAGCTATCTGCCTGTCACTAGACTGTACAGTATTCACTACTGTCAATAATGTGGGGAAAAAGAACTTGTTGCTTCAATTGTTCCCAAAACTCAATGGTAAGTCAAGAGTACATTGTGACATTTCTCTTTTTAGTTGTTCAGTTTGTGGTTCATGAATACCACTGACTCTGACAACAAGCCCTGAACATGAGTTATCAGGCATTGGGCAAGGTACATTGCTTGCGGAATTGATGACCAATAGGGCCGAAAAGTTCTGGAGTGGCAACCACGAACCGGAAGACGCAGCATTGGATGGGGAACGATGAACTGGTTAAGGCTGCTGGCATCCACTGAATGCGAGACACACAAGACCGATCGATGTGGCGATATTAAATGGATAACTGAAATTTTAATTATTAAGTAAAAAATTAAACGCGAATCGTCTCTTCTGGACACTGACTGTATCTAGAATGTTACTGTGCCCGACATGGTCAATAATTGTTTCTTTTCTGTTACTTATATTTACCACATGTATGTACATTATGGATGCAATAAATTTAATTTGAATTTGAAGCTTGGGGGAAACCTTAGTGCAGCAATGGTCATCTTTCAGCTTAAATAATGACAACAAACAAAAAGCTATTTTAAAATTAGTTATTGACTTTTAATGAACATAAATCAGTTACTACGAGTATTATTTTGATGTTTCAGAGAGTAATATCGCATTTTCTCGGGACGACTCCTTCCTGAATATGATAAAGACCAAAGCAGTAAACAAAAGTTGCGATGTTGTCGTCAACTGTACCAGTGGGTCTTTGCGAGAGGTGAGTGAGATATAAGTATGATATAAATATGTGTTCAAACTAAATTTCTTTTCGTTAAAATTTCAGTTAATATCATAAGTCATAGCAGTTGGAAATTGTTACGATAGATTAGATTTCAGGGAAAAAACTTTGACCTTCAAAATAGATACCAAAACTAACCTCTATTTCCAGTTATTATTAATCACATTTACAGAAACCAAAATATTAGATACTAGAATTTGTATTCTAAAACTCGTAATTTGGTATTCTGTAATTTTCGCGGCAACTAACGAGCACAAATAAATAAAATATCATGCTCAGTGACTAATAAATTCTAAGCATACATGACACTGCTTTGGCGAGCCTGGTATTGGCTGTTATAAAATATATATAGAAAAGTAAAAAAGAGTGCTTGGGAATGTGCCACGAGCTCCCGTGTGTTAATTTCTAGAAGAAGAATATAAGCATTTCAGAACGATAGCAGTATTTGTTTATTATTGTGAAACATACATTTATGTGACTTTATACACATACCTGTAACTAGCATAAAAGTATGCATGGAACTCGCATGCCACAGTGACATTCACCAATAAAATTATTATGGAACAAAGGAATACCCTTTGTTCCATAATAATTCTTCGCATCTATGTATATAAGACTATCGTGACGTCAGTGTTACCAAAATGTAACATAGATTTTAATAACATACCGGTAGATAGATAGAACGTTCCTTTTGTATAGGTATTCTGGTTCGAAGCAACTAAAAGTCATAGGAGTACGGTTTCGGCAAACAGCAGAATGATGAAGTCTTTCGACACCATGTTTTTACCCGACTGCCGAAGGAGGGTAATGTGTTTATCAGTCTATGTATGAGAGTCCAAACGCATTGGCTGATTTTGATCATTCTTACGTCAATCGATTCGCCTTAACCCTGCGAGTGTCACTGAGCATTTCGAGCATTAAAAGATGGCGGATTTTGGCGCCATATTGTGGGGCACCATTTTTTTTTTATTCCAAACCTATCACGTGGGTTATCAAAATAAAGGGTTTTAAGAGGTTATTACAAAAATATATAACACTTAAATGTTAAAAAGGACCTAATTCGAAAAAAATAACAAAAAGTTATAAATAACAAAAGTTTAATCAAAAAATCAATAGACCCGACTGCTTACAAAGCGAACTAAAAAGACCTAAACAAGAAGAAAATCATGCTGTGCAGGCGGAGGATACACCAGATTTTGGTCAGCCGGCTCGCCAACATGTACGAAGAAACCTAGTCACTCTTTACTTTAATACCCGCACGTTATAGCTATCAGGAAACACAGACCCCGGCGAAATTCCATTCCTTAGCTGTAGGCACAATGAAAGTATTCCCGAAACTTTCAGTGCGTATGGATGGGATGTCCGCCATGTACCGATGGCGCATCGCCGTAAGTCTAGTAGTCCGACGTTGGAACTTGGCTGATTTCATTTTGACTAATATTGACGTGATTTTCTTTTTCAGACTGCAATGAAGTGTGTCGGGCGTAGCGGCTACTTCCTAGATCTTAATGCTTACGATATGAGCGAGAACAGAGACATTGGTATGTCTTTTTTAGAGGGAGATAGGTCTTATACGGCTGTTGATTTCTCTAGCATTTTCAGAACAGAGAACTCTAAAGAAAAACAGGTGAGTCTTTTACTGTGTATATTAATCTAGCGTTACTAATAAATTGCCTTAATTCATGTGGTTCACAGGCCGGTGTGCGAGTTTTTTAACGTATTTGATCGCGTTAAGGTTCTCTTCTGTCAATTTGTATACAAATAAAAGGTTTTGCCTTTCTATTACCAGACGGCGCGGCGCTTACCCAATTTCTATACAATTTGACGTTTTCGTTAACGCGATCGAGCATAAATAAAAACTTGGAATAAGCCCACTGTTATAGGGGAGATAAATTCCATTTTATAAGCAACAGCGATTGGTCAAAGTAAAAACTGTAAGAGGTTGCCTGACATTGAATGAAGACGTGACATTTTGTTATCATATCATATCGATCAATCCTATACATTTTGAATTTATGACTGTCGTAATCGCTGTTAGAAAGTCTCTTTGTCTTAAACCTTGTTTTTTGGATTACGTTTTTTTTAGGATAATAATTAGAATAAAATGTTAAAAATTTGTAAAGGTAATGCAATATTGATACTAAAATCGTTTATTCAGGTTACTTCAACTCCACATTACAAATAAAATCAAAATAAAATACATAAATAAATTACAAACAAAATGTCAAATCATATTAAAATTACATTTATTTACATAATTTATTAAACCAAAAAGGAACAAAATTCAAATCTTAATAAAATTACATCAAATCAAACTAAAATTAAAATGAAATCACATAATTATTCATAAAATAAATACCAGTTATTCAAAATTCAAATTTCATTTATTTCAATCCAATTAGGTTATCTTTCATGGCAAAATGTTAATTATAATGATTCTCTTTAAAACCTTTCATAGTTGATAGACGTAAGAGAAACTTACCTCACAGCTGTAAATGTTAAACAGAAAACATGTTGTAAGCGGCTTTCACCGCTTTCAGTGCTTCGCTTTAAGTTCTGACATCGCTGGAAATTCCACTCACTTTGCTGCAGCGGATGTAGCTAGCAAAATTACATACAAGTTGACGAGTAGTATTATAAATGGCGTACGGTTGCTCTGTGTAGTAGTAATAGTCGATTTGTAAGAAAATAAAAATGTAGAGGCATTATTATTTTTATATGATTATTTTATAGAATTCTTATTTTTATGAGTATTAAAGACGGCCCTTCCAAAAACTTACCTTACGTTGATTTAAAATAAAATAACTATTAGAACATCGCAAAAAAAACAAGAAAAACAAATGATTAAAAAAACATTTTCTCAAATATGGAATGATTTTGAGGCCGTTTGAATTTCGTCGGTTCGGCTGGCAGAAAATAAAACATCTAACCATGCCGTTTGTCCATCACATACAACATAGGACAAAACCAATAAAACACACATTGCGAAACTTGTTAAATGTCAAACAAAAAGTATACATAAGACAAAAGAAAATATAAACATCCGAATTGATAAACTCCTCCTTTTTGGGCAGTCGGTTAAAAAAAAACAAAACCAAGTACCTACCGTTGTCATAAAACAAAATTACTTTGACACCACAATAAGCCTTACTATTCTTGTACAAATAATATTAACAAAACAAACGAAAAACCTACCACATTTTTGCCCTTTCAAAGCTATGTTATTTGAACGGGCGTCTACCTTTTGTAAGTAATTAATCTATCAACAAAACTGGGTGTTTGCCAAGCGAAAGTATTTTTTTGCTGTTTGTATGGGCAGCTAACAAAGGTATTATTATAAGTTAGAAAAATAATTTTCGTGGCAAAAAAATATTTAGACAATTTAGTTCTAATTAGAGAATATATAATATTTCTAATTAGAAATTGGTTCCTTGATATTTTATTGGTAACAAAAGTTTTTTTACAGGTGACAATAAAAACTGTATAAAAATTACCTAATGCAAATAATATTACACTACTGTTTTTTAAATATTTGTTTAAATATTTTTTAACGATGATGTAAATGGAAATTTCAGTTGCAAAATCAAAATGCACCTGTAAACAATTTTTTTACAAAAATATTAAAAAGGAAACACTACAAAGCGAAATATAACTTTCTTTTCCGAAGTCGGTTTCTTTGGAACTTATTTTTTTCCGTTTTCGACACCGACTTCGGAAATGAAAGTTATTTTTCGCTTTGTATTGTTTTGTTTTTAATGATAAGTATACCATATATTGATATAATTTTGGGCGCACGGTTGGCGCAGTGGTGTCGCGGGTTCGATTCCGGTACGGAACAAATATTTGTATGACCTACAGATAATTGTTCCGGCTCTGGGTGTTGTGTATGTGTGTTTGTAAACGAACCCACGATACAGGAAGAAATTACCAGTGTGGGGCAACGTTTTTAAAAAGAAATATATATATATATATATATTGGCATAACAAAATTCAACATGATGACCATCACGCATTAATATTATTAGGCATAATTTTTTTGTCATTAATACTGTTGGCATATTAATGAAATGTAACTTTATAAAGCATAATGTTATAAACGTATAATGATATTTACACATAATGATCTTTGGAATAAAACAAACATGTTCACGTCTCATGGGTAGCCTAAGGGCCACTCTACCGCACCTTAACCTAAGCTAAACTTTTTTTAGCGGACTGCTGCGGTGCCACAGCGGTGCGGATGTTGTACTGCGCACGGCCAGTTGATTTTTTCCATACAAATTAAGCACCAAGCGCAAGTTGTGGCGCCGCCGCCCAGTGCCGCGCACGCACGACTGCAGGACGAGTATGTGCATAAAGTGGATAGAATAAATCAACTGGCCGTGCGCAGTACGAAACCTGCACCGCTGCGCCACAACCACAACAGTCTGACACCAAAGGTTTAAATTGAAAGTGACTAAAAAATTCAACATAAAATTAAGTAAAATGTTTACCCTGTTGTGCTGTGACATTCTATATCACTAGAAATAATGTCATAAGTTAGGTTAAAACGGGCTGGTTTCCGCAACTCCACGACCAAGCGCGTATTTTGCGTACGGGGGTCTAAAAATGACATACAAAAATAATGACATATGAGACAAACATATAGCGGTGAAACTGTGAATACATAATCATTATTATTCATCAGTGTAAATTAACTAATAAATTGCATTTGCATAACCTATTTCAATCAAAGCGTTCTATAGTAAACTCATTTAGGCCATATAATTAATCTAAAATGTGACATTAATTTAGTGTAAAGTTGATTATTGTAATTTATTGACTTGTCTATGGTTTTAATTAAATCCACGTAACAATAAACATATTCGTATAAAATATTTTAGTTGTAATAGATATGTAAAAGGATGAAATCGCAAAAAACACTGGTTACTGGATAGTGTTTAAAACTGATAATCTTAATTATGACGCTTCTTTAACTATTAACATACATAAATACACGCCTTTTTCCATGGGGGTAGGTGGAAAATACAGAACGCCACCTGCTACGATCCTTAAATACTTCTTTTGCTTCACTTACATTCATACTAGTCATACACAGACACTAGTGCTATTTATTTATGTATAACTTTATGCACTGCCACAGCTATCTATCGTTTTCTGTTTTAATGACAGTCATCATATTCTTGTCGATGCCTCATGTTATTTGGGCTCGGCACTTGCTCCTTTTTTATTTCATATCATTAGATTCATATTTGTCATATTTTAGTCGCATGCGTATCTCCTCTCGTCTCGTATTATCGTTTGTCTTGGTATATGTATATGGCTATACCAAGGCGAATGATTATCTATAAACTTTCATGACTTTTGTGACTTTAATTGTGAAATTCTTTACAGATTCTCCAACTAATGATAACCGAAGGAATAGCAAACGGTACAGTGAGACCAATAAGTCGAGTGGAATTTTCACCCATTGAAATAACAAGGGCTTTCAGATTTCTTTCATCGAGTAAGCACGTGGGCAAAGTTTTATTAAGGATGAGGAGTCCTGAGATCATGAAAGAAGGCTTTTCTGTCGAACCAAGGTGAGTAAGACAGTTTGAAACAGTTAATAGACGTGCAATTCACAAATGCATTCCTTCTTTGTATCTTGAGACTTACGACCTTTCTCCCTCTGATGTCTCGACGCGGTTGGATTTATTTTACACCGCTAAGTGTTTTTTACTAATCAAAATTGCAAATATGTATATACGTACGTACGTGGACGCAATGCGATGCAATTCAACCGATTTGTTTAAAATGTATTTCTTGGAATTAAAAATAATCCCGATGAATAAGAAACACACAAATTATTTTGTAATTTTCTTCTATTCCATCGAATAAAACTTTAGATTACACAATAAAATACCATCTATCACATCAATTACTTGAATACTTTAGAATTAAACCTACTTCGATCTAAATGAAAAACAACTCCATTACTACGGATTAAGTTTATATTTTCTAACTAGCTGCCCCGGCAAACTTTGTTTTGCCATAAAAAGACCAAACATTTATCTACCCTACCTACCCTACCTTACACTACCTACCCTACCCTACCTACTCTACCTTACACTACCTACCCTACCCTACACTACCCTACACTACCCTACCCTACACTACACTACACTACCCTACCCCACCCTACCCTACCCGACCCTACACTACCCTACACTATCCTACCCTACCCTACCCTACCCTACAATACCCTACCCTACCCCACACTACCCTACCCTACCCTACCCTATCCTACCCTACCCTACTCTACCCTACCCTAACCTACCCGACCCTACACTACCCTACACTACACTACCCTACCCTACACTACCCTACCCTACACTACCCTACCTTACCCTACCCTACCCTACCCTACCTATAAACCTCACGGAGCCCGAGACCTTTCCAACGAATGCAAAACCGTTGAAATCGGTTCGTGCGTTCTGTAGTTATATCGTCAGGGAGGAAAACCCAACTTATTTTTATACCTACTACTACTACCTACCGACCCTACCTTCATGCATTCATTTTTTTACAATTTCACAGTGAACACAATACCGGTTTGTCACTTGAAATTAACTGATCAGAGAACAATTAGTAGCTGTCAAACAATGTATCACGCACCGGCGCCATCTTTGTAGTACATGCTATGTATCAGAGATGGCGCTGTATGTGAAAAATGATTTTCCCGCTTGAAAAGGCTTTTTTTTAATTTTTCCTGAATTTTCTTTGCTATAAACCTCACGGAGCCCGAGACCTTTCCAACGAATGCAAAACCTTGGAAATCGGTTCGTGCGTTCTGGAGTTATATCGTCAGAAAGAAACCCGACTTATTTTTATATAGTAGATATACAGTTCAAAGTCCTTCGACTATCATTTGTTTTTAAAGTCTGCACAAATATTTTGTTAGCGTCTTTATGACTCTTGAATTGTATCACTCCTTCATAATAGTTAGGCCTCGGACAGGGTAAGGAGCTTGTGCGGCTTCTACGGCGGGCGCAAAATGTTAAATAAAATATAAAAGCCACGTTTGCGTCTTACTGAAGTGACGACGCCTAAAGTGACGTGAGACTTAATGGAGCATCTTCGCTAGCGAGCGATCGTCTATTGTTTTACCCCGAGGAAACACGGACTAGCCTCTTCGACCTGCTACAACAACTTGCAATGCACTGTGATAAGAGGAAATGTGAGCAGAGAGCTCACTTTTTAATTTCCTAATTAAAAAGTCATAATACAAGGTGTGGCTCTCGCCTATTTCCTCCTCCAATATTGGAACAATTTGAAATATATTCCGTAAACTGGAAAAGAAACATATATACTCTGCCCCTATGTTTTTATTTATAGTTGTCAAATTTGTATACTGGTCCACTGTTGACAGTGCAATTTTGAGGGATCTAGTACTTCTGAAGATAATGTCTCGTCAAAAAGCAAAACACCGGAGCATAGCATATATCTTTCTTTTTCAGTTTATGGAATATTTTTTTAATTGATCCAATATTGAAGGAGAAAATAGACGAAAGCCAAACCTCGAATTACGGCTTTTTACATAGGATATTCAGTCGGATGACTGCGACCGCATTTCCTCTAATCGCGCCCGCAGTCGCTCTAGTCACCGCCTGTTCACTCTGGACAAGGCCTCTTAGCCTCTTGTATTGCTTCAGTATTATATTTATTTGTAGGCATTTAAATGCATTTACAACTATTCTTTTAATATTTTTATGATTGATAGAATTATGGCCGTTGTGTCTGCCAATTTGATACTTCTAATTGAAAATTAAAGAAAATATTAAAGAGTATAACGTAAGTTATGAAACGAATAAAAACAAATTGAAATTAATCATCTTTTGAATAAACTTCACCCATTTAAAGATCATAATATCGCTAAAAACTAGTGCTCTGTGGCTCTGTCTTGCAGTTGAGTTCCGATATTATGCTGACTGATGGCAGTTTTGTGCGAATGTAACGCATACTAATTTCCCTATTTATATTTTAAGTGGTTATTTTGGTGGTTATGGTATCGATGATCTTTTTAGGGTTCCGTAGCCAGATGGCTAAAAACGGCACCCTTATAGATTCGTCATGTCTGTCTGTCTGTCTGTCCGTCCGTATGTCACAGCCACTTTTTTCCGAAACTATAAGAACTATGCTGTTGAAACTTGGTAAGTAGATGTATTATGTGAACCGCTTTATGATTTTAACAAAAAAAAAAAAAAAAAAAAACAATAAATTTTGGGGGTTCCCTTATTTGAAACTAAAACTAAAAATATTTTTTTTCATCAAAGCCATACGTGTGGGGAATCTATGGATAGGTCTTCAAAAATGATATAGAGGTTTCTTATATCATTTTTTTCTAAACTGAATAGTTTGCGCGAGAGACTCTTCCAAAGTGGTAAAATGTGTGTTCCCCCCCCTGTAACTTCTAAAATAAGAGAATGATAAAACTGAATAAAATATATGATGTACATTACTATGTAAACTGCCAGCGAAAATTGGTTTGAACGAGATCTAGTCAGTAGTTTTTTTTAAAACGTCATAAATCGTAAACCGCAATTTACCAAGTACGGAACACTTCGTGCGCGAGTCCGACTCGCACTTGGCCGGTTTTTTAATGGTATACATCATGCTTGGCGCAAATAAATAAATTAACTTTTTTTCTTTTTCTTTTTTTCTCATAATAATATTATAGTAAGTGGGTTGTACGTTGCGCATTGAAGTGGTTTTCGTTGTGGAACAATGTATATTTAATTTTGTTCATTATTCTTTTAAGTCTTATCTTCATCATGACTGTCATAGTTATCGCCTGTAAATCTTTGGGAGGGTTTCTTATAGTGAAATATTTAATTAGCCATTGCATATTTCAGAATGAACTACAGCTCTACTAGTGTTTACATAGTAGTCTGTGATGAAAATGGTATGGGAATCGAGCTAGCTGACAGATTGGTCCAGAAAGGAGCAAGAAAGATTGTGTTACACTCGAGGTCTAAAATCAGTGGATATTGGCAAACTAAGTTTGTGTAAGTACCTTTTTTCAATATTATAATTTTGAAGTTCTAAAAAAGATTTTCAATTGTTTTTTACTTTGTTAAAATTTTTACCAAGATAACATTTAAAAGATCTCAAGGAGATAAATTGAAGTCAGAATGTATAAAATAATATATTGTGTATTAATTACTCAATTACTACAAACACACACTTTAATAAAAAACTACTAATTAGGCCTAAACATAAACTAATATAAAATATGTCGTCGAAAAACTTTTCACATCGTTGTCCACTGGTATTGTGCCAAAAAACTAGCAGCATTGCCCCCGTGTATGGCAATACTTATCCTTTGACAATATAGTAATATCTTTAATTAATAATCGAGTTCTCTAAATTAATATATCTATGTGTTTTACCGTTATTTGACAATATCTACTCCAACTACAACACTACAGTTGTAACAATTGAGAAAGACCAATATTGTGTTGCATAACATTTTTCATTTCACCAGATCGTGGAACAAGCACAATGTTACAATAAAAATATCAAAGGAGAATCTCCAAACGCAGGACGGCTGCACGAAAATGTTAAAAGAAGCTTCCAGAATAGGATCAATCAAAGGCATTTTCATAGTTCCAGATTTTGAAGATAAAAACGACAAGAATGCATTAGATTTTGTTCGAATGTTCAATAAGACTGCCACCGTTGTTATAAATCTTGACTTGACGTCTAAAAACTATTGCAATGAGTTGAGGTAAAATTTAAAGCTTTATTCTTTCGCGTGGAGATAAATTACTGCTACCACTGCCATTTTAGAGAAAGAACGTTAAAAGCAAAATGGTTACGATTTTAAAGTTTTTGGCAATTTTAAAATGAAATGCAATTTCCTTTTTTCAATTAATTGTATCATAACTGACCTGTTTATTAAATATATTTTATATATATATCGTATTACGTGTTCACGACTTAGGTCTTTACCAGATTAAACATACTCGTATATTTTTTGTGTCATGTTTCAATATTATAGTTTTGGTATATTTTCAGCCATTTTGTCATACTAACAAGAGCATCACAAAGTTCCAGCACTGAGTTTTCGTTCTCAGTGTTAGAAGGGTTATGCCAAGCTAGGTCAAAAAGTGGTTTCCCAGCACTTATTATAAAAACAGATGCTGTAACTGGGGTAAGGAATATCTACACACTTTTTCTATTAATACTCTTATTCCTTTGACCTTTAACGAACTAAAACAGTATGGTATTGTTTTATTAGGTCCAATTTTTATTAGTTTTTATATAAGGCAGTCAGACCTTATGCGACATTGCGTTTTCATAGAACTAATATTACCGTTTACATAGATATTTATGAAACAGCGTTGTCGCATAGCCTTTGTAGATTTGTATTAAAAATGACTAACTCGTTTAGTACTCTTTTGTTTGCATAAAATAAGTTAATATTATTACCTTATCATTGGTAGCCAAAAAAAATGGGAGAGGATACAAATAATATTCTAAAGCCGCAAACATTGGCAGCATTTTTCAACGCAATGGAAAACAGTTTGAAATTAAAATACAACAATGTTCTGACGTGCACTTCAAACAAAGAAAATGCTGGCGATTATTGGAATAAACTAGCGAAAATATTTGGTGAGATATTTTTAAATTATTGTTATATTAAATTTACCATGATTCACTATATTTGAAATTTCATCTCTTCTAGAATTTGACTTCTAAGGCCCAAACAAGGCAAATACTAAAACCAAAACCTACCTGTAGGAACTAATTATTGGGTCGTGAGTGCGTGGTCTTCACGTTTTACTTTTTTTTTTCCTAATGACCAAACTCGCAGTAGCGATGTATCCGTGTTAAGAAGTGAACTAAAAATACGTAGACAAAAAGATCATATTCGCGATCTGGCTGACCAAAACCAGATGTATGGTCTCTAAAGAACCATTTGGTCTGTAGAACGCCACAGACAACAGACTAATAAATACATTACCCTCCTTCGGCAGTCGGATAAAAATTGTTTTTTATTATTATTATTTTCTGTGGACATCTGGATATCTATATTGACAAAGTTTACTTACTCCTACCAAAAATTTCTTACTCCTACGAAATCGAACAAATAGAATCATTTTTCTACTTGTTCGTACCTCGCCCCCCCATTAACTTGGCATATTTCTCGTAATTGTAGAATACTAAGTAATAAAAAAAAACCAAATCCAAAATCCAAATCTGCCAAATACCAGCTTGATGCACTTGAGTCGATTGACAGACGGGCCAAGAGGCTTATTGGCAATGATGCACTGGTCGCGTCAAAGCTCCAGAGCCTCGAACATCGACGCCGAGTTGCCAGCCTGTCGGTTTTTTATCGGTTACATTTCGGGGAGTGTGCGACGGAATTGCACAATTTGATTCCGCCTAGCCCTTTCCATCATCGGACTACAAGACGTACGGCCATGCGCCATCGGTACATGGTGGACATCCCACCCATACGCACAAAGCGTTTTTCTAATACTTTCATTGTGCGCACAGCTAAGGAGTGGAATTCCCCTCCGGAGTCTTTGTTTCCTGATAGCTACAACCTTGGGGTCTTTAAGTCAAGAGAGAATATGTTTCTTCTAGGCAAGCGTGCTTCACCGTAGGCCACATCATCGCTTACCATCAGGCGAGGTAGTAGTCAAACGCGAGCATATCGAGAATAAAAAAAAAAAAAACAAAAACGTCATCTGTTCATCTACTCGAATGAATCAAAATTGACATAAACAGCCCATTCAACGTTGCCTACATTACCATAGCAGCATGTTTCCAATTCTAAAGTGCTATAACGTTGGAACCTAATGAGTTTGCCGTACGGGATTTCAAACGGAATTAATGCATCTGGTATTTGTAAGTGCGGTGCAATGAGTGGCAATGCTACCCAATAGGGGCACTGAACACATATTTAGAGACCGGCAAAGTTAAACAGAATCAGTTGACCGAATTTGGAAACTGTGGGGCCAGACATTTTGTATTCGGAGCATTGGTAAAACTTTTTGGTTTATTCGTATTGCAGGAAAGTACCTATTACAAAATACTCAGAATTATGATTCTGAACCCATATTTAATATCTTATTAAAAATATAAAATTGGAGACTGGTCATTGTGGACATAATTTCAGCCGTAAGACGTCCATTACTTGAGCAAGATTACCCCAAGGTTCGCTGCATTGATCCGGTTCTATGATTTTTACATCCAGCGAATTTGCTTGTACTTGACTTTAATATAATATATTGCAATTTATACCGTCGTCAAAACACATTTTAATTTATCGTTACTAAATTAATAGCTACGCAAATTAAAAATTCTCCTTTGTAGGTAATGTCTCTATGATAAGAATCATAAAGTCTACATAATTTAATTTTGTCTTATTTATTTAAAGCCCTTCATTACTGTAATAGGACCTAAGTCCTTTGATATATAAAGTATTCATAGACACCAGAATAAATTATTTCGTTGACATAATAAAATCCATTTCAATTTTAGGTATTGCAAAATTAGAAAATCTTCAGAATGATGCAATAGTGAATGATTTGAATCTAAATGAAGTGAATTTAGTGGAATTACAAACTTCGATCAAAAATATACATAAAGTCGACTATCCCGTTGAAAAGATTCAACGCATGACTATTGAAAGGTAAGTTTTCATTTTAAGTAATTACTTTGGTTAAACGAAAATTTGTTGTACATACGTACTGAAATAACATTTTTTTTTACAATTTGCAAGTAAAAAATAAATGTATTGACTGAGCGACATGTTTGATTTAAAAGCTGTAAATACACACTAAATATTTGGTAATGTAAGTCATCGAGTGTGTTCCCACAGTCACCACAACTCAAAAAACTTTTTAAAAAGTGAATTTGAATGAAATATTTTATTTTATCTATACCAATATTATAAAGAGGAAAGTTTTTGTTGTTTGTTTGTACCGAATAGGCTCCAAAACTACTAAACCGATTTTAAAAATTCTTTCACCTGTAGAAAGCTACATTATTCCCAAGTAATATAGGATATAATTTATTCCCAAAAAAAATAGAGATCCTTAGGAAATTGCAATAAAGTTACATCCCAAAGTAGCAATATTTGCCAATAAAATTAATTATTTGGTGTGCGCTGAGAAAACTATTGATGATACAGAAAAATGATGAACTATATGATTAAAGTGCTCATTATTTACTACAAAACAGACTATGAGAGAATATATTTCACTATCATAGTTAAGTCACAATAGCAGCTTTTGTGTTCTAAATTTTAATTAGATCGCCGCCGCGCCGGTAGAAACAAAAGTTGGTCACATTCGTATTGTAGTATTATTTCTTATTCAAATAAATAGTTTAACAAATTGGTAGGTAGGTAGGTGGGGTAGGTGGGTATGTAGGTAGGGTAGGGTAAATAGTGTATGTAGGATAGGGTAGGTAGGTATGTAGGATAGGGCAGGGTAGGTAGGTTGATCCGTAGGGCAGGTGATTAGGTTGATAGAGTAGGGTTGGTAGGTTGATCGGTAGGCAAGGTGAGTAGGTTGGTAGGTAGGTAAGGTAGGTGGATAGGTAGGTAGGTAGCCAGTTGATGGGAGCGAAGCCGCGGGGGTCAGCTATAATATATAATACAAATAATATATAACGAAAAAAACTTTTTAGCAAAAAAAATACTACCAACTTCCAAATAAGAAACTACAAAGTGACACCTACTTCCAAAAATAACTTTATTTTTGGAAGTCGGTGTCTTGCTTTTTCCCATTTTTTTGCGATATGGACACCGACTTCCAAAAATAAAGTTATTTTTCACTTTGTAGTTTTTTATTTGGAAGTCGGTAGTATTTTTTTGCTAAAAGGTTTTTTTATTTTTCCCTTTTTAGTTGTACCTACCTAAAATAGGCACCTATAACGCCAGAATAGATTACCCGAATAACATGAAACATGAACATAACCGGTGAAATGAGAGATCTTCGTACCCTTTTAGAGCGTACTGGCGTGATGTTATGCTATGAAATGGTATAAACAATAAACAATAAACAGACATGCGACTGCATCAATCCCGAATGATTTGCCGTTAGTTATTGAAGAGTTCTGTTGTATATCTCCGAAGTTCTTCATCAGATCTTTCTTTCGAAACATACTCTTTCAAACAAAAAAAGGATTTTTTAAATCGGTTCACAATTGACGGAGATATCGGTGAACATACATAAAAAAAAAAACATACAAGAAGTCGAACATAGAACCGCCTCCTTTTTGGTAAGTCGGTTAAAAATGGCTGACTTACTGACAATACGACTAAGCCTTGAAACATGAAATTGAGCAACAAGTTTCATCATATGACGTAAGTGAGCACTAAGAAAGGATTTTTGGGAATTCCACCCCTTAGGGTGTAAAAAGGGGTTTGAAAGATTGGATGAAAAATCTAATTCCAAAATTCTTGAAACTTGGCAATAATAGTTATATAAAGTAAATGATAAAGGTTGCTATTATTAGTTTTTCTAAGCTCCAAATTATGGCTTAGGCGGTGTGAAGTTTGTATGAAAAAATCTGATTTCTTGGGTCAGTGAACTTGAAATTTGGCTACTACTATACTAACCTAAATGAATATTGAAGGTTGTTATTATTCTTTTTAGGGTTCCGTAGCCAAATGGCAAAAAACGGAACCCTTATAGATTCGTCATGTCTGTCTTCTGTCTGTCCGTCCGTATGTCACAGCCACTTTTTTCCGAAACTATAAGAACTATGCTGTTGAAACTTGGTTAGTAGATGTATTCTGTGATCCGCATTAAGATTTTCACACAAAAATAAAAATAAAACAATACATTTTGGGGGTTTCCATACTTGAAACTAAAACTAAAAATATTTTTTTTCATCAAACCCATACGTGTGGGTTATCTATGGATAGGTTTCAAAAATGATATTGGGGTTGTAATAAATTTTTTTTCTAAACTGAATAGATTGCGTGAGAGACTTCCAAAGTGGTAAAATGTGTGTCCCCCCCCCCCTGTAACTTCTAAAATAAGAAAATGATAAAACAAAAAAAAAAAATATGATGTACATTACTATGTAATCTGCCAGCGAAAATTGGTTTAAACGAGATCTAGTCAGTAGTTTTTTTTAATACGTCATAAATCGTAAACCGCAATTTACCAAGTACGGAACCCTTCGTGCGCGAGTCCGACTCGCACTTGGCCGGTTTTTTTAAATTACCTCCAAAAGATGATTAAGGCGATGTTAAAGTGTTTTTGACGAAACCTATTTCTTGGGTTAATAAACTTGAAACTTGATTTAAATACCAACCTAAATATACAATAAAGTTTATCATTAATAGTCTTTTCAAACAACTCCCAAAAGACGATTTGGGGTGTGTTTGTGTTTATGAAGAATCTTATTTCTTAGGTTAACAAAATTTGAAACTAATAAACAATAAAGGTGTCATTAATAGTTTTTTGATACGACCCCCAAAAGACGATATAGAGGGTGTTCAAACTTCAACACCCTACGGCAGTATTTGATTTCTTGGGTTAATAAATATGTGACTTGACGTAAATACCAACCTCGATAAACAATTAATGTTATCATTATGATTTTTTTTAAACTACCCCCAAAAGACGATTTAGGGGGATCTACTGAACCGATTTCGACGAAAGGAGATTGCCCATTTTGTGAGGGAACTTGGGCCCCTTTGTAAAAATTATTGTATCTTGATGAATTTGGTTGTATATTGTAGAAAACATGTTATATTTATAATTAGAAAACATTATTTATTTATTTTGCGGGGTTCACGAGATATAACGATGTTTCTGTTCTTGAAATGAACCCTTATTACAATGCAATAAGGTTCATACAAATTTCCAAGTGCAGGAACCTGATCTGTTGTTATCTGTACATAAACCTTCAACTGTCCATTTCCAGACACAATAGAAATTACCATTGTTCTAATCCGATTCGGTCTGATGGACAGATGACCGGTAAGGACATGGATGGAAAATAACACAAAATATAAATCCTATTTTTGTATAATATTGAAATCGCAGAAACGATACCTCATAAGGGGCCTGTGTATGGGCAATCTTCTTTGGCATGGACATAGTTTGAGATCCTGGGTAAGACATAGGATAGTTTGTATTCCCTTGGAATGATAAAACACTTTTAACGCGGGCGAAAGCTAGTTAAAAATATTTTGAATTCAAAAACATAATTGAATATTGTAATCAACAACAAGAAGTTGTTGATTACAATATTCACATGACAACATACACAATGTTAGTTTTGAACTTGCAACCATGTTGACATATGTTCACTGATGCAACCACTAGACCAACTATACTTAACAAATATTGTTGATATTAAAAAGTCCATCGTGGTAACAAAACAGTATTCAAACGCTAACGTACCCTAACTTTACGTGTTAAAGATCAAATTTGCATAACTGTATTCTATAATATTTGCCTACCTTAAACAAATCGTTCTAGTTCGATAAGCTCATACGTATCGAAATACACTTAATTGCCGTACGCAAAATACGCGATTCGACGTGGAGTTACAGACACCAGCCCGTCTTAACTTAACTTAACTAACACTTATCTACTGCTAATTGCAGTAGATTCAAAATTCTCAAACTTGCAGTGGGTCGGCTAACTGCAGTGTGGCTCAGGTAAAAGATATTACAGACTGTACATAACCTCAATCTTTTTTTCATGGAGATAGACTGATACAAGATATCTAACATTTTCCTTAGGACATACTCCATCAGTTCAATTTATTGCAAATATTTGAGAGTCATATCATTATGGACATACCCATAATATGACTCTCAAATATTTGCAATAAATTTACAAATATTGATGCAAAATAGTAGATTGTTGCATCGAGCGCAAAGTGAGTTATTAATGCACGAGTGTTATGTTGGTGCCCGAGCTCACGCGAGGGCACTAAATTAACACGAGTGCATTTATTACTCACTTTAGCGAGGTGCGTAATCTACTTTTCTTTCAACTACCAATCTACCTCTCATCGTTTTCCATTTTTTTATACTTTTCTTGCTAAATATGAAGTACCTACCTATCAAAGTTTTACAATGGTACAAAATGCGGGGCATTTTTTCACCTAATTGGTTTTGTACGCCGATTTTTTTTCTCAGGCAGTACTCGTACCACGCCAGTACCTTTTTCGATCTACTGCATATATTTTATATTAAAATTAATGGGATACATTAAACCTCTGTGGTAAATTTATATCTAAACTAGCTAACCCCCACGGCTTCGCTCCCGTCAACTGGCTACCAATCTACCTACCACTACCTACCTACCCTGCCTTCTTTACCTACTCTGCCTACCCTGGCTACCCTGCCTAGCTTATCCTGCCTACCCTGCCTAGCCTAACCTGCCTAGTCTAACCTGCCTACCCTCCCTACCCTACCTACTCTACTTACTCTACCTTCTCTATCTACTCTACTTACTCTACCTAATCTACTAACTCTACCTTCTCTACCTTCTCTACCTTCTCTACCTACTCTACCTTATCTACCTACTCTTCATACTCTACCTCCTCAACCTACTCTACTTACTCTCCGTTATCTACCTACTCTACCTACTCTACCTTCTCTACATACTCTTCCTACTCTACCAACTCTACTTACACTACCTTCACTACCTATTCTACCTACTCTATTTACTCCATCTTCTCTACCTACTGTACCTTCTCTATTTACTCTACCTACTCTGCCTACTCTACCTACTCTACCTACTCTACTAACTCTACTAACTCTACCTTCTCTACCTACTCTATTTAGTCTATCTTCTCTACCTAATCTACCTACTTAACCTACTCTACCTACTCTACTTACTCTACCTTCACTACCTACTCTACCTATCCTACCTACTCTACTTACTCTACCTTCACTACCTACTCTACCTATCCTACCTACTCTACCTTCTCTACCTACTCTATACTCTACCTTCTCTACCTACTCTTCTTACTCTACCTTCTCTACCTACTCTACCTAATCTACTTACTCTACCTACTCTACTTACTCTACCTTCTCTACCTACTCTATACTCTACCTTCTCTACCTACTCTATACTCTACCTTCTCTACCTACTCTTCTTACTCTACCTTCTCTACCTACTCTACTTACTCTATCTACTCTACCTACTCTACTTACTCTACCTTCTCTACCTACTCTACCTTCTCTACCTACTCTACTTATTCTAACTTCTCTACTTACTCTACTTACTTTACCTACTTTACTTACTTTATCTTCTCTACTTACTTTACCTTCTCTACCTTCTCTACCTACTCTACCTACTCTACCTACTCTAACTTCTCTACCTACTCTACCTACCCTATCTACTCTTCCTTATCTACCTACTTTATACTCTACCTTCTCTTCCTACTCTACCTTCTCTACCTACTCTTCCTACTCTACTTACTCCAGCTTCCTTCTCTACCTTTTCTACCTACTCTACTTACTCTACCGTCTCTACCTACTTTATCTATTCTACCTACTCTACCTACCCTAACTACAGTACCTACTCTTCGGCTTTATAATATTAGTTCAGATAAAATATACAAAACAGTGCATTAAAGTAAAACAGTGCAACAATGAGATTTCATATAACTTTTCTGCACTGTTTTGGTTCTAAGCAATAAATACGTACTTTGTGATCAGTTTTGTAGTGATTAATGATAACATTACTACGTAGTTGGAAGAAAAAATTATTATAACCCAAACATCACATGGTATCATCATTATTACTCTCATATTGACAAAGCCTCAGCAACTTTTTGCGTTCAGTCGTAAAATTTGACAGAAAATTGGTTTGAGTGAGCAAAGGTTTTATGTTGCTACGCAACGTGCATCGGGTAGTGATGAGATGATACTATCTCGTATTTTGTAGTAACCTAGATTTGGTACACGTCTATACGGTCTGATTGGGTCCACTTTACGGTCTAAGTTTGATCGTTTTTGAAAGAACTCTTTCCGTTAGTATTAATGTCATAACTTTTCCGATTCTTTTTTGTTTCGTGTTACTAAATGTATTCTTTCGAATCAATAATATTTTATTTCAGTCTAAAGAATATTGGAAATAAGAGTTTACAAAATCAAAAGAATTACGATGGTTTAGGCGTATTTTATACTAGCATTGATGATGAAGAAGAGCATCTAGCAACATCACATCCCATTGTACCAATGGTCACGCTACTCAACAATGGAACTGAGGTAAAGTAAAACAAATGTATTTTTAGCTAATAATTACTTTTATTCTTAAACTATTTTTCTTCTGGAGCTTGTTTAGAAATCAGGTCACTTTGGAAGGTCTAGCTTATTTGGTCGAGATTAAATTTTAATCAGTACCTACGGAGTAATCAGCTAATTTCGTAGATAAGAGATTTAATGGTTCATTTCTGCTAAAGGTTATGCAAATTATTGGTAACTTAACTTTCTAAAACTAAACTTGAAAGAGGCTTAAAAACTTCGAATTCTTCCCTACAAGTATTTTAATTTTTTTAATTTGACAGCAAGTACTACTCGCAGATTTTTTTATTTTTTTTATTTTAACTGTAGAATCAAGATAAATTAGGAGTCAAGATGAAGAAAACCAACACACCAATAAAAATTAAGTGCTCTTAAGAGTGACTAGAACTCGCAAAACATTTTTAACAAACAATTTCTTTCAAATATTTTCAAAGAGGTATTTCAATTTCTTATAAAATCACTTATTTGAGCGATCATTTTTTGCAGAATGACCTCGATCCTACCGAAACGTACTTGACACTGATACCAGGTTTTGAAGGTCGTCATCAAATCTTCAACTCCGTAGCAGAAAGGCTCAAAGTACAGGCCGTCGCTGTCCAATTAGCTCCAGATATAGAAGGAAACAGTATTCCTGAGATGGCTGCTACTGTTCGAAAGGTAAAGAGATTTTTATTGTATGATAAATGACGACTACTTTCTTCTTGGACATTCTTTTATTCATTTATTTAAACTTCATGCACAAAGGTACAATGGCGGACTTTATGCCTTAGGTATTTTTTTACCAGTCAACCAAGGTGAAGAAATAATATGGCAGGTGCATTGCTTAAGCCGTGGATTGCAAAACCACAAAACAAATAACTATAACAATAAGTTGCTTAAATATACATATTACGTACATATTTTGTATACATAATACTTACCTTTATAAATATATAAATTAATAAAGAAATAATCATTAATTAATAAAAAAATCTTTTGTTTTTATGAATGGAAATGGAAGATAAAACTCTAAAATAGTGTAGCCAACAACATGATTATTCTGGTTCAATGTTACTTACACATCAAAATAACTTTTTGTCCATTTAAATATTGGATAGTTTCAACCTCCGTGAAGATTCGTTTAAGAGGAAATTTACTTACTGCCGCTGAATCTACCTACTTTGATAAAAAAAGGTTATTAAAATGTTGGAACCATCCAATAATTCTGTATAATTTGATTTTATCAGATAGGGATCAATAATTCATTCAAAGGAACGTATTTTTATTAGTTAATCAGATCAGATAGGTATTTTTGCAACACTCCTCAATTCTCGTTAAATGTTACATTTTCGAGACAAAAAGGATCACAATTTGTTTTTTTAGCTGGAGCCGGGACTCAAACCTAATTTTACTAATATTTTATTTTTAAAATACCTCCGAGAGCTTACCTATTATAATAATGGCAGGCTATTTGTTATATTAATTTTATTTTAGAAATGAAACGTCTTTATGAAAAATTCTTATAAATTGTTTCAGTTGATAAGAACGAAGTTTGAAAGCAAATCCAAGTTTTATCTGCTGGGATATTCCTTTGGCGTGAACGTTGCTTTGGAACTTGCTGCCCTATTGGAGAAAGAAGGTAATTATAATATCCGTCCTCAGAGATATCATTGTTCTCGTCCTTAAATTCTTATTATTCAACTGAATTTGTAAATGAATTAACTTTGCCTACACAATAATATGTTTGGATATATTAAAAATTAAATTTAGTTACAATTCACTGATTAATTTCTACTTCAATCAAGATAGAGTATTTCTACAGCAATTCTAATACATATTAATACCATGTTGGTTCTTGATTCCAAAACTCTTTGATTACCATCTGCTCGTCTTGTTTACCGTAAGTGAACTCGGATTCATGCTCCGAGTCGACGTTGAAACACGGTATTATGAATTCCATTCATAAATTATTCTCCAAAGCGCTCCATTACAAATAGTTGGTTCCCATTCAAATCTTGATGTTACACTACTTGAAAATTACAGGACATATTGGAGTTGTATATTGTTTGGACAGCAGCCCAGATGCATTAAGAATACAGCTAAATTCACATTTAGGAGAGTTGACGGATTCGGAGCTACAAAACGTTGTTTTGGAACACTTGTACCAGCTGATGACTGGAGGGTTTTCCGAAGAATTGACCCTATACTTGGAACAGATAAAAGAATGGCAGACAAAGGTCGATGCTTGTTTGTATACAATGAGGAAACTGGGTAATTACTCGAAACAATACAAGTGGTCGATTCTAGAATCAGCTTACAGAAGGATCTCTTTTGCAAGAAACTATCAACCAAACTTCAAGCTGAATTCTGAAGTGGTCCTTATAAAGGGCTTGCCACATCCAAGTGCGAAAAGTCTGCCTGAAGACTACAACTTGTCTAAATTCACTAACAAGCCAGTGAAAGTGTTCAACATACAATCAGATCATGCATCAGCACCTTATGACTGTAGAGTATCAAATATAGTGAATAAAATGCTAGATCCAACGCTGCTTGAAGAATTCAAGAAGAAAAATCTTTGTGAAACGTATGTTATCAAATCTAAGTAAGATAGAATAAGAGTTTTAAGATACGGCCATATTAATAAATCTGCTAAGTTATTATAGTGTTTTATTAATTTTTACTTTATTTTTGTTATTTTTTATAGCATAGACTAGTTGGCTTCTGCCAACGGCTTCGCCCGCGTGAATGTTGAAAATTATCCCGATGGAACATATTCCCGGGATAAAAGTATCCTGTGTGATATTCCTGACTACAATCTATCTCAGTGCCAAATTTCATCCAAATCCGTGCAGTAGTGAGCGTGAAGAAGTATCAAACATAGAAACACCACACACTATATTTAGTGTAATCTATACTAATATTATAAAGCTGAAGAGTTTGTCACCTCAGAAACTACTGGTTGGAATTGAAAAAATATTTTTGTCTTGGATAGTCCATTTATCGAGGAAGATTATAGGTAATATAACATCACGCTACGACCAATAGGAGCGGAGCATAAATGAAAAATGTTACAAAATCGGGCAATATTATTCCTTTTGTTTTGTTTTGTTGATTTTTTGTTTGTTTGTAGGGTAGGTAGGATAGGCAGGTAGTGGTAGGTAGATAGATAGCCAGTTGACGGGAGTGAAGCCACGGGGGTCAGCAAGTATTATATATAGTATTAAATATTATATTATATACCTATTGATAGCCATATCAAAATATTTCAATATGTGTATTGGTCATAATTTAATTGGAACTGAGTTTCAAAGGTGGTAATACTTTGAACTTGAGCTGTCTAGCAAAGTATAGAGTTTTATTAAAATAAGAGGACAGTTCACACTGGCTTTGTTAACATGGACATGCAGCTAACGGTACCACTACATTTCGGAGCATTCTAGGTGAAAACAGACTATGTAAAACCCACCATATAATGTCTGGAAAACTTCACTTTAAATAAAAGATATTTCGTAATTTTTTCATACAACAAATTGTATACTCTAGTCAGCTAAGAACATAAACAAGGCCTGTTTAAAGGATTTCATTTGAAAGTTAGCAACAAACGCAGAATTTGGGAGTTGCCAATATTTACTCTGTGTAGCCGTTATTTATTCTCATCAGTTTAAACATACGGGTGCAAAGTTGGGACATTTGCGTCAATTATGGCGTTCAAACACTACAAATCAATGACTGAATTCGTAATTTTCTCGGATGAGTATTTAAGGATGTTTTTTAAGGGTTTAGCATAAGTATGTTCTTATATTGTATGTATGTCGTGTTGTGACAAATAAACACTTTTTCTTTCTTTCTTTCTTTCTTTATTACTCGATCGTATGTAGTTAGTAAAATACAAAAATATTTTGAGTGTTACTCATCAGTGTTTTTCAGTCAAAATAAATACTATTAAAGTGAGGTTTTAGTGACCAACAAAGTTCTTTTATGAAACATATCTTCGATGAACTAGAACATCAGAAATATTTGATTATCTATCAGTATTACATACTAACAAAAAGTTTTGTTCAAAAATAGATAGGCAGTCACTAAAACTTTTAACTCACCAAGGGCCCGGAAAGTTTAGTTTCACTAATGAAACTAATCGCCATTAGTTCAACTAAATTTAGTTTATGCAAATAAAGCGTTATGATTGGTTGAGACCGCTGAGAAACTACCAATCAGAACGTTGTATTTGCATAAACTAAGTTTATTTGAACTAATCGCGATTAGTTTCATTGGTGAAATCGGCCCTATGTGTCTCGTTTAGTATTTACTTTCACCAAAATGTTCGACAGCAGTCAACATCTCTAAAGATAAATAAGTATCGTCACCAACACGGTCACTAAACATAAAAGTTTGCAGTTTTCACACCGCTTCAATGCCTCAAGTTTTACTCATTGTTATCAGATGGCGCTGTACTTCGTTTATATGCTATAAACTTTTGTCACCAAATACAAGGGGTGCTCAAGGCTGATGGCGAGCGAAAACAGGTCGTTACACTTTACAGCCCGGCCCACTAACAACGAAGAAGTCGTAAATACGAAAATTTTTATAGTGTGGGACGTGTCATAGTTCGTGCACTTACCCCCAGTTTCCCAGCTCGAAATTATCAGAGAATTAATGTGACAAATTGTCAAGCACGCGTTATCTGCTGTGATTGGTTGAATGAAGTTTCAACAGCCAATCACAGCAGATAACGGGTGCTTGACAATTTATCACATTAATTATCCGATAGTTTTTAGCTGGGAAACTAGGGGTTAGAAAGAGTTTATTTTGAGATACCTATGCTGCATTATAAGGTCAATTATAATGAAGTACAAATATCCGATTTTTCACTTTCTAATTTTATTCTGCACGATCTTTTATAATAAGTTGCTAACAAACCTATTAAAAACAGAAGTCAAATTAAATAAAATCTGACCGTAAGTAAAGCATCGAGTCTTTGTAACCCAAAGATACACCTTAAGTAAAGAATACAATGTTTTTTCTTATTCAAGAATTTGCACATGTCACAACCCGCGCTTGTCTCTTAAACTAAAAGTGCTCCAGAAAGTGCAGCACAATCAGCTCTCATTAAAAACATTACCCTTATTACCAGCAAATCCAAAGAGGTTTTAAGTCGTGACTGCACCAATTCACATGAACCTAAGTTTCCACATTTAGGCATCTGATTGTTTTCACTTTTGTAAACAGAAACAAGTTCAGAGCGCTCGGATCAAAACTTTCTTTATTTGCAATAAATTAATTTCCACTTCTTTCAGTCCTCCAAGAGGTTTCAGCTGAAAACAAAGTTCTCCGGTTTGGCCAGTTCTCGCTTTGAAGTCAGTCTATTTATTTTAGAGCATGGAGCGTTATGTCGCAAAATTATATTTCGAAGAGTTTCATATCTTACTATTTAGTATTTTGAGGACTTGAATTTATTTCTAGAAGTCTTCATCAGTTAGGGAATGTGTTTGATATACATTATGTACATTATTTATCTTTTAAGATATTTGATATTGAGGACTGTCTGTTTTTATCCTCTAGTAACGAATTTTAAAATTTTAGTTACGCAACCAGAAAAGTTTAAGTATACCGCCAATATCGTAGCCATTTTTTTTTATTTAACAAGCAAGCTTGTGATCACTATTGCACTTGAAGATGGTAAGATATGTTGTTATTAACTAGGTTTGACGTAACTTATTTAATTTTAACTGTAAGACTTCCAGATTACAGCTTTTATTACATCCTACTTGACTAATTTTGCTGTTACTTGCCCACTGGAACTACAAAAACTCAGATGGAATTCCAGTTGAAACTATTTGCTTCAAAAGCAGCCTAAAACTGCAAACAGGAATCATAGCACACAAACCGGTGGACGTGCGTGTACCAGATACGTGAGCAAAGCAGGTGTTTCAACGTAAACAAAGCAAAATGCATATTTTAGATGGCAGGTGATATCGTAGTAGGCGGCATTTTGTTGTTACTGTCTCCGCCCCATGGTAAAAAGACATGAGTTTATATGTATTTATAATTTTCCTATCTTCACACAATTATCCCCACATTTCCCTTTCAGATTTCACACACCGCACAACAACAATAAGAAGTAGATTAATCTCAATAATTTTCATGTCACGTCCGATCTTGGTCATAGTCCCAGTATTCGTACACTGGACGGTTACGTAGGTAATTTGTCACGACCGCAGCTGCTAAACAATGTCCCACGGTCCATGTATCGACTTCTAAATCAATGTTGATGTCATAATGGTGGCGAAAATTGAGGCTTTTGAAACCACATGTGGCCGCAAAGTAATTACTTCAGCATGACTTCAGCTATCTATTTAAGCGTTTAGCTTTGATGTCAGTGGATTTTGGGGTTTGGTTTTGGTAATTATTGTGAAATAAGGTAGGTATATTATATTGAATGAAGTTAGAGATAGATTGACGTGCGGTTTGTGGTTGCAGTTGCCCTTGGGCATCGTGTGGGACGAATTTTTTTTTGTTTTATGGACTCTATGCATGTATTTACGGACATAGATCAGGAAGACATAGAAAAAAAACTATTTTATTTTATGCCTTTGAGGGGTAATTAACACAATAGAAAAACAATTTATGAACCAAAGTTCCCAATTGCACTTAAATTTAAATTAAATGTATTGCATCCATAATGTACATACAGGTACATCATTACTATTGCTCTTTGTTCATTTAACCTGAATTCTTCATTCTAAATATTTCGAAACAATAATTCTCAAACATTTAACAATTAAAACTTATTTATTCCAAAAGAATAACGTGAAGACATTGACTTCTAACAGTACTAACAAATTCGAATCGAGTTCGAATTTAAAAACTCTTATTCGACCAAAATAGAATTCCTCCAACCTTCACATTGGCAGTATTATTCAAGAATACTAATAACCACCGATCTCTTACCCGCTGGAAATACTAAATCAAATTCTATCAGTTCAAATGCTTATTCTGCATGCTTGTGGAAATTCTGGTCCTTGTAGTCACGTAGACTATTGATCTTGGTGTAAATCTCATACTAGATATAGGAATAGTAAAAAAGGGACTAACCTTTTTCTTTATTATTTTTTTCTTCTTTATTATTGTCGAGACTCGATTTTTAAATTTTGTCCAGCCAATATCTGGCTACTCGGACCGCTTTGCCTCGTTCAAATCTTGTAACATTCAGGTATTTGGGCATGAAGGGGTAGAAAAAAGGTAGCGTATATTCTGCGTAGTGGCTCCACATATTAACAGGGTTTGGGATGGCTCTATAAGGTTTTTTTCTATAGCGTAACAACCTTTATTTTGAAGATTTTTTACGGAATTGTAATTCAAAGCGTCATGACCTAAATTGCGTATTTTAATATGTCACCTAATTGCTTATCACATGCTTTTTTAATACTTCAAATAAATTTTTTATGAGCAATGAGGTCAGACGAATTGGTGGCCGTATTTTGAGATAAATTATTTATTACACATGCTTTCATCATTTTATTTACCAAACAGTAAAATGATATACATTATTTTTTCGTAATCCTCTTTTCATTTTTAGGATACGAAATGTAAGGTAAACATTGAGATAATATGTACTACGTACTAGAGAAGCTATCCTAAGCAAAATACTTGCTCCATTTTGTCAATTTTGACAAGAGTTTGAACTAAAAATTCTCTGCAGCGCTGTAACAATAATTATTCGTCTAACAACACAATTTATGCATGCAGCGCTGGAGCGCTTTTAAGGTGCAGTTTTTGCGCGACCAAAAACACGGAAGCGCCATGATTTTTATGGCGCTTCCGCGTTTCACTCAACGTTCTGCAACACCTTGTCACTCATATAGACTAAATTGATGACTGACTACAGAAGTGACATAGCTTTATACCTAACAATCTTCATTAGAATTCACACTTTTTCAAAATGTATTATATGTTGAAATAACCGACTGTTAAAGTATAAGAAACTTTTGTATTTCTTTATTTAATATATAATCAAATGCGCTTACAATAAGTTAAAAACATATCAAATCGGAATAGGGAATTTTACAATACGCTTCAAACACGAATCTTCTGTATATTGTTATTATTATAATTATGTTTATTTAGTTACCCCAAAACAATATAGGTTTAGTTAACTTTTGACGCTTCGATAAATAATTATTAGTCTGATCAATTTTAGCTTCGTACTTCAAGCGAATTGTTGTGTATTTGTTTATGATGGCCTGTATCAAATATGTTCGGTGATTTAAAGTGCTTGGTTGATCAAAAGAATGTTGAAGCAAAGATGTAAATACTTCCTTGTGAATAAAATATTCCAAAGTATTAACAGTAATTTAACTGAAATGATATTTAGTAGAGAGACTGATTCAGAAAACGCCTGCCCGCTTTTGTGGTATATTTATCATCTTCGCAAAAATGCAACGAACATACTTAAGTATGACTGGATGGTAACTAGGTATCTTCACTTGTAACGTTACGTTTAGCTCCGGAGAGCTATACGTAAACAACGTTAATAAAATTAAGATAAATTATAATTAAAAAAGGATATAGATAATAAAATAAGGTCCGGCTTCGCATGATGAGGGTAGGAGCTAGGAGACAGACGACAGGAACGGAAACGGAGAGGAAGATGTGGCACGCTGTGATGGGACGGTTGGTGGGATTCCGTGGCGTGCTCGTATTCAGCAAGCGCATCAGCGCGTGCTGCTGGAGGGCGCGCGCGGCCTACACTCGCATACCGCCGCGCCGCTGAGGTCCTGACTGCCGCAGTACATACGGCACGTGCCAGTCTGGCACATCTTGTTATTAAGCAGTAAAAGTTGTTTTGAGAGAATAATTGATTTATTCGTATGCTTCAGGAATTTTATGACACTCTCACAAATTGATAACATTATAATTTTATAAGAACTTTATAGAAAATAATCTCTTTATAATTTAAGGCTAAAACATGTCTTTCAAAATATAACACCAAAATTACAACTTTCAGCATTCAGTGCAGATTCAAAACCTATTCACTCTTGACTTAAAGACCCCAAGATTGTAGCTATCGGGAAACACAGACTCCGGCAGGGAATTCCACTCCTTAGCTGTACGCATAATGAAAGTGTCCCCAAAACGTTTTGTGCGTATGGGTGGGATATCCACAATGTACCGATGACGCATCGCCGTACGTCTGGTAGTCCGATGATGGAACGGGCTGGGCGGAATCAGATCATGCAATTCCATCGAACACTCCCCGAAATGCAACCGACAAAAAACTGACAAGCTGGCAACTCGGCGACGATGTTCAAGGCTTTGAAGCTTTGACTTGACCAGTGCCTCATTGCCGATGAGTCTCTTGGCCTGCTTTTCGATCGATTCAAGTGCATCAAGCTGGTATTTGGCAGATCCGTCCCAGAGATGAGAACAGTACTCCATGCATGATCGAACTTGCGCTTGATACAAGTTGAGCAGCTGTTCCGGCGTGAAATACCGTCTCACCTTCGCAAGGATCCCCAACTTTTTGGCAGCCAGCTGAGCCTTTCCCTAAATGTATGGGCCAAAATTGAGAGTCGATGTCAACGAAACACCAAGAAGCTCAAGATGGTCCGTTATCGGCACGGTCACACCACGGAAAGAAGGAGCCGGGTGGAATTGGCTCCTTTTAGCGGAAAAAAAGACACGCCTGGGTTTTAGCAGCATTAAACCTGACCAGATTGGCATCGCCCCATTCGGAGACTGCCTGCAAGGACAGTAGTAGTAGTAGCCCATACGTTGGACAAGTATCTCTCAGCAACAGTGCTGTCGTCAGCATACCCAAAGGTGCCGGGTTTTAGCAGATTATTAATGTGCAACAAGAACAATGTTGCTGAGAGTACTGACCCTTGAGGGACCCCGGCATTAATATCCAATTGGTCCGAACAGCAGCCATCGATAACCACTCGAATGGACCGATCTCTCAGGAAGTCTGCAATCCAATCGCACAGACCACCGGGCAAACCGAATGAAGGAAGCTTAACAATGAGGCTTTCGTGCCAGACCCTATCGAAAGCCTTCGAGATGTCGAGGGAGACGGCAAGCGCTTCCCCGTGTCTCTCGATGGCCTCACTCCATATGTGAATGGAGTACGCTAGAAGATCCCCAGTAGACCGATTTCGGCGGAAGCCGTATTGACGGTCACTAAGGATATCATTAGATTCTAGGTATGCCAGGAGCTTTTTGTTAAGTACACGCTCCATACTCTTACAGAGTATGGACGTTACAGAGATGGGTCTGTAGTTGGCTGGGTCAGCTCGACTGCCCTTCTTGGGCACAGGCTGTACGTTGGCTTGCTTCCAAGCATTCGGCACTTTTCCAGTCTCATATGAAAGGCGGAATAGACGAGTCAAGATCAGAGACAGTTCAGGCGCACAGGTTCTAAGAACTATTGCTGGTATTCCGTCAGGGCCACTAGCCTTGTTCACGTCGAGGTTGCGCAGCACCCTACAAACGTCCTTTTGATGGATGCGAATGTCCAACATACTCGTCTCGCATCCAACAGGAGAAGGAGGGGGCCGCGAATCACCAGGATTCAGACGTGAAGATTCCGCAAAAAGAGATGCAAATAAATTTGCCTTCTCCTCAGCGGAGTGGGCCAACGACCCGTCGGGTTGCAGCAGTGGTGGTAGTGAGGGACGGCAGAAGTTCGACTCAACCGACTAAGCCAGGGACCAAAACGCTTTACTACCTGCTGGGTAAGAAGCAAGTTTGGTCCCTATTCGGCCAATGTGGTCGAACCGAGCCCTTCGCAACACCAACTTGCAGGACTTGGCAGCCCTGTTGAAGGCCTTCTTCATCTGACCCACGTCACCCGCTTTGCGCGATCGAGCGTCGACCCATACCAGGTACGCCTCATGCTTAAGCGCGTCGGCGCGATAACATTCGGCGCCAAACCATGGCCGGTCAACGCTGGACATTGTCACATCAGAGAACGGAATGTAGTACTCCATTCCCTGACGCAACCTATCCGTCACGGCGTCCGCGCACGACGAAGGATCAGCCGAAGAAAAGCAAGTAGGCTGCCAAGGATAGCATGCAAAGAAAGATCGCATGCCATCCCAATCTGCTGACCTGTACCGCCAAACCCGCCGGGTGCCTCTTGGGCTGGGATCGGGCGGGGAGTAGACGGATACAGACTTCACCAGACAGTGTTCGGAACTACCCAACGGTGAAGTTATCGACACAGAGTATCGGTCTGGATCTGTTGTCAGCAAAAGGTCCAAGCAATTGGCCGTGTGCGAATCAACATCCGGCACCCTTGTTGTCCCCTGGACCAGCTGGGTAAGGTTTAGTGCAAGCGAAAGCTTACGCATCTCCCGTCCAGCATGGTCAGTGCACTGGTATGGGAAGAGCCACTCCTGGTGGTGGGCATTAAAGTCCCCCAGTAACACTAACTGGGCGGAAGGGTACCGCTGCTGTGCCGCATCAGCCGCCTCACTAAGGTACTCTGTGAGCCTGGTTGTCTCCTGATCTCCGCTGTGCGACCGGTAGACACAGGCGTATATAATTTTATCCAGACCTGTGTCCACCAGAGCCCAAAGCGTTGAGAATCTGGAGTCCTCAAGGTTACGGAGACGCCGATAGCAAGTGTCGTCGCGGGCGTACATACACACACCCGCGCGTGGTTTAAAATTATGCTCCAAGATAAACCCTGGGTAAGACAAGTACGACACGTCTGGCGGACTCGCTATCTGCGTCTCCGTAAGGAAAAACAGCGCTGGTTTCTCAGCCTCCAGGTGGTAGTGGACTGCAGAGAGATTTGAGTGCAGACCTCTAATGTTGGTGAGGTGCACTTTGTGGGGGAGGGGGTGCAGCCGCTGTTGAACTCCAGTATTTCGTTTCCTTGCCATGATTGTGTGTGAGTGAAGGTTATCAACTACCTGCGGTCGGCCAGCGGTGCACCGTGCCTCGGATCCCGCTACCCTCCGCGACCAGTCTCCCGATACGTCCCAAACAGCGCGCGTCAGAACTAGTCAGCCTGCAGTGGAACAGCTATCTCGACCCAACTCCTCTAGTGGCTACACCGAGCATCGTACCGGAACACGGCTAGGCCGCTTGGCGGTACGTCTTTGCCCGGTGGGTGGTCACAAGCCTTCGGCCGAAGCATACCACCAGTAAGTGTCACCTGATTTGCACCACCCGGGGACCACGTGTAGGGAATCAAAGGGTACACTCCTACGGACGTGGGTGACTCGGCCCCCAAAAAGTTACACAAATTGATACAATATCAAAAGATGTGAAGATGGTTTGTATAGTGTTATAAAATCGTAAGTAGATGTGGAATAAATGGTTGATGATTGGCGGTTGATTTGGATAAATTTTATCAATTTTTCCCTATCTTTACGGCCCAAACGTGGAAACCTTAAATAAACAAAATGTAAAAAATTATGTCTTACATTATGTAATAATTATTTTTCATCTTTTATCTTTTTTCATTGAATAAAGTCAGTTCTTTTCTAAATATATGTTAGATTATTATTTTCCGCTTTAAAAAGAAACGTCAGCTAATTTTACCTACACTTATTTTTTTTTTTATCACATCTTAATTTTTAGTCTATATGAAAACTGATACAACATGGCGTCCACCAAATATTTTGTTAAAATTATATTTTAACATTATTATCTAGTTAGTCACCTATGAAAAGTTATTCCTTTGCACTTCGCCGTATTGGTTGAATTATGAGTGCAATATCTTAAAACACAGGATATTGAATGCTTTTGAACGTTTTTTCGTTTAAAAACATAAAATGACTTAAGCGCTCAAGATCTATCAAGAAAATGAGTGAAATGCGGCCAGAAGACCGCACTTGAACGGAACACAGTAGTGATGGGTGGTGACTTTTCTAGTGCGTACCTAGTACATTATTACCTCAATGTGTAGAAATTGACAATTTCCGAAACATATTAGGAACAACTATTTTTTAATGAGCAAACTTAAAAGTGAAAATTTCTGTTGATGTCAATATTTCGACGAATAATATGAAAAGTTGTGTAGAAATGTTGATAGAAGAACATTTTTGGATACTTAGAAATTGGCAATTTTTTAATTGTTTTCCTGAGAAATCAAGAAGTTCCCGGAAACTGTGGGCTTTGCCTTAATAAGTAGGTATCTATAAAACGACGGAATCGCTTGTAACGGCTAGAGACGGTGTTGACAATCTGTGGTGTTGACATATGGGTATAAGGTGTCGACTTCAAAACGTTCTTGTTATTATGTTTGTAACAAGAACTTACTTCTTGATAAGCAAAGTTTAGTTGGTAGGATGAACAATTTTATTTATCACTAGCGATCCGGCCCGGCTTCGCACGGGTATATATATATAGTATTTACTAAACCCGCTATCATTAAAAGATAGACATATGCCATCGTAGATTTTTCTGTAGACCTATAAAAGAGGAACAATTCCACCATAAATTGTGTTGTTATATATCTTAGGGATTAGGCAGCGTTTTCGATGAAAGCACCATGGCGGCTTGACATCTCTTTTTTATAATAATAATTAGTTTTCAAGTGTAATTACATTATTTTGCATGTAGGCGATATTTAAGTTTTAAAGTAGGTATAATATCCTTATTTTGATTATAGAAATATCCAGCCTTCTAGTATTTGCATTAAATTTTAATTCACACTTATCTTACAGATATAATATGGTTTTCTCAAACATGCATGGCAATATTGTCATTATTTTAGAAAAAAGAACACGTGAAGTACCGAATTTACGGACAAAGGAAATCAAATCCATTGCTGGAGCGTTTTTTGAGTTTGGAACATTACAACGCTTCAGCAATGTTGTATGAAACGGTGTGCTGGGGTTATTTGATACTCTTTGATTGGATCTCTTTTATCATTCCTGGCATACCAAAGTAAGTCTCTTTGCTTAGTACAAATTGCGTTCACGTGGCTGTATAGCCATAAATGCGCTTGCCTTTCAGCACAAATGATAAATAGAAATCGGCAGTAAAGCTGAAAATTCGTCGCGATTTGTTATTTAAATATTTAATAAGCGAGGAGCAACGAGCGAGATACGAGAGGAGCTCGTGACTAAATAATAACAGTCGCACGGGTCGATCTTCAAGGTTAAGCAACGCTTGACGAGGTCGGTCCGTGGATGGGTGACCATTTCATACTGAGTTTCCTCCGTGCTTCGGAAAGCACGTTAAGCTGTAGGTCCCGGCTGTCATTTTAAGATCTTTGGCAGGCGTTACGGGTAGTCATAAGCCTGAGATCTGACACCAGTCTTACCAAGAGGTATCGTGTTACCCAGTTACTGGGTTGTGGTGGTCAGATAGGCAGTCGCTCCATGTAAAAAACTGTGAAAAAGGCTACGCAGATGATGATGAATAAATATAAATTTAATAATTAAAATGAGTTCCAACAGTTCCGAGAGTGAAATGGAAATTAATTGTACTCCACCAGATTTCAGATCAGAATCCAAATTGGCAATGGAACACCTGCTTCCAGCGAAGTCAAAAAAAAAAAAACATGAGTGTATATGAAAATATTATGATTTGGAAAAACAATACAAATGGAATATTTTCGCCAAAACAGTATTTTTGGCGTATTTTAATGAGATTGCTTAAACTAATAAGCCATCTACGTTATGGGCAATTTAGTCTATGCTGAAATGAGTTCATGATAAAAACGGCATTACTTTAAAAATTATGGAAATTTAGCTACTTTTTTATTTCCCTGGATTATTTTGAAAAAAGCACTATATATACCTCGGCGGAAATGGCAATTGCCTGTTTTGTATTAGTGAAGTCCTCGCCTACGACTCGGCCTACAAACACATACTCGACCTGCAATTGCCTATTTCCGGGAAAGACAATTTTTTTTTACAAAGACTAATAACGTCTCGTTTTTTAATCTGACAGTATACTGTCAAACTTTAATTTCCAAAGGAGTGAACTTAACTGTTTCTGCTTGTCGAACTGAATTAGTACAGTTACTAAAGCAACAGAACTGGTGTCAGCGACTACTTGGGTGCAACACAAACTTTTGTGTCTTTGTAGCCAAGAGTAGGCAATATAGAGACACAATATTTTAGTTAAAAAAACTATAGATTGATTAAATAGATGTGAAATTAAGGATCCACTTTCCAACAAAATTTATCCAGAAAACTTCCATAGTAAGAATATGCGACCCTAATTATATAAAATAATTTGCATAACCGTAGTCAGAGCCAAAATGCATCAAGTAATTGCCTTAAGGCGGTACCCTGACCACTATTAAGGTAATCTGTGCCCTGACCAAAAAATAAGCATGAGCTAAGAGCATTCCTATTGGCCTAGCGGCACTGGTGGCGCGTGAATTACAGTAGTGCACATTGTCGACGTTTTATAAGTGCCCATGTAGGCCTATGTGAAATAAAAATTATTGATTTTGATTTTGAATACTCCCTGATTTTAGAATAATATCTTTATAAAATCGAATTTTGGCCTTTAGAAAAAAAAATACGACAAAAATGTTCGCTATTAAACTGTCTATCCATTAGTGTTAGCACAAAAAATAATTAACGAAACACTTTGCGAGGAGATGCATGCTATCAATAATTATCCGAATCTCTTCAAAGTTAGAGTAAACAAGCTTATTCTGGGTAAGCTCACTCCATCGTAGACTCTGCCTCTGACACCTCTGGCCTAGACTAGAGTCAAGAGCAAACCCATCATTAATAAAAATAAAATAAAAAATTCTCATTTTTATGGTTTTGTTGGAAGGAGATTAGTGAAACATATACCTCTTTAAAAAAAAAGTATACGGTCATTTTAGAATCAATAATATGTAGAAATGTAATGTATTTTTATTAGTTGTTATTTCTTTTTAAATAACGAGTAGATAGATCCTAAAAATAGTTCGAGAAACGGCTAGCGCGGCGTTTTGCTCGGGGTGCCTTAATAAAATTGATACATGAACAAGAGGTATGTACTCTTTTGTCGATATGGCAATAAAATCACAAACGTGATTACTAACGGTTTCTGCCGTATTTCTGCCAATGTAGTGATGGGTACTTTGGCACTTAAACTTATTGCAGTAAACTGCGCCTGAGTTAACGCAAAGATAATGCTCAGTTACTAATTCGTAGTACAATGAATGTGAACAGAATAAAATGTATTGTCTAATGTTATTTCCAGAAACACTACAAAACAAGGGCCAATAAAAGAAACATCCCAACTTTTTGTCAAATGACAAGATAATTAAAGCTTAAATAAGATGTTTCACTGGTCTACATTCTAGATTCAACCTCTTGTCAAATGACAAGATAGTAAAAGCTTAAATAAGAAGCTAAAAATTACCACTTTCCTAGACTTAGCCTCTTGTCAAATGACAAGACACAAAAAGCTTAAAAGTTTCCAAGTACTTGAGCGTTTGTGTTTAACCGCAGATTGCATCAACCGGTTAAATTATTATCAAAGCATGACAATAAAACGCCAGTCAAGTGATGCAAATCTTGAAGTCGATCAATCGCAATAGCAGACGCGTGCGTTTGAAAATTCCCCTTTTTGCCATCGATTTATTATATTTAAAGACAACTATGTTGTTTATAAAGTTTCAGAACTCCTTCGCCAAGCACTTCCCACTGCTGGGACACAGGCCTCTTCTCTGTGAGAAGGAATGGGCTGTAAAATAACTTAACTTAAACATAAATAAATAACCATAAAAATGAGAAATAATTATTGATAGCATGCATCTCCTCGTAGTGTTCATTAATATTTTTTTGTACTAACACTAATGGATGGACAAGTTATTAGCAAACATTATTGTCGTATTTTTTTTTTCTAAAGGCTAAAATTCGATTTTACAAAGATTTTATTCTAAAATCTGGGCGTATTCAATAACGTAATTCATGCGCCACCAGTGCCGCAAGGCCAATAGGAATGCTCATAGCTCATGCTTATTTTTTGGTCAGGGTACCGCCTTAAGGCATTTACACTTGATGCATTTTGGCTCTGACTACGTTATGCTGACTCTAGTGTTTGATTTTGCTGTGATGTAATCAAATTATTTTATATAATTAGGCTCGCATATTTTTACTATGGATGAGCGTGATCTATATTAGAGAATATGTCAATCATACAGCAGAGGAAAGATGTAGCATTTTGTACATAATAAGAACTTAGTGTTTAATTAGACGTGGCTTGAGTAGGACAACTTGCATTTTTATTTAGATTCATGCTATAGTCTTTGCGCTGTAGAATGATACGGGTGACAGTTTCAATAAAAAAAATTGCGCATATACGTATACGCATTTTTTGTAGTTTAACGTCATACAGGCAACTATGTTATGACGTTAAACTACACTACCGCACCATGCTACAGCGCAAAGAGTGTAGTTGACACTCACTGACATATGATGTAATTTTCTAGTAACATTTAAATTGACAGTGCACGTTGCATTAGCTCCATTCAAAACACTTCATGCAATAATGATTTCAGTTTTCAATAATCAAAATGCTTATTATAAACTTAACACTTGAGTTGTGTCAGTGCAAAATGCATTTGATTTGATTATTATTTAGCCTTAACATATTTCATGATACCTATTTAGTTTTAACAACAAGGTAATACTAACAAGGTAATTTCTGTGATTGCTTGTACAAAGCGAGATAGTAAATCTAAATTCGAAAGAAATGTGTCGCAGGTTACACTCGCAACGTATGCGACAAAGTTAAAGTTCAAAACGAAATTTTACGTAATTATAATATCGTCCTAAGTGACTAAGGAATAAGCTTCATTTTCGCATTGTCAAATTCAGCTGAACATCCATCTCAAAGAGTATAGAGCTCTCTTACTCGCACGCATTAAAACGATTTGGTCGTAAATCAAGTGATGGTTCAGAAATTTATCGTTTTGAAAAATAGACAGTTTTGAAAATAGATAGGTTTGCTTTGCTTAAATAACTAGTGATTATTGTTTAGTGCGATGGATCGTTTTATAACTATATACCTCGGCAACGCTCCATCGCTTCATTAGCAAATGGATTTGGTCAACCGGATTGAGCCGGATTGAACGATTTGAGTCGAAATGTAGAATTTATTTGAATTTCATAACCACAATTCGGAACACGGTAATGTTTATTTACACAAGTGAAGTAATGATTTCATCGATTTATGTAGCACATCCCTCAGCTTATCGCCGACGTGGATTGCTCATAGATAGGCAAATAATTATAAAAATAAACATTCTACTAAATTTCACATTTCCATTACTACAAATCACCCTCACACATTTTATCTTTTATTTTTTTCAAAACACGTGCAATAAAATAATATTTTTTTGCTGACCAATTTCCGTAACTGGGACATTATTTCATATAATCGCTTTACTCTCTGCGCTTATCCTCGTGGCCATTGTGGTGTTCGCTAGTTACACTAGTTAGGGGTGGGTTGGGGTTTATAGTAAAACAACCAGATTTATCAGTAAGCTTTCAGCACTGAAACGGAACGTCCAGTCACCGCTGTGTGTGACAACTTAATACTGCGTAGACGAAACCAATAGTGCTGTGACGTTTATTAGGATACCACAGTACCTACCTGAAAAAATACATCTATTACTTCGTCGGTACACTCTTGGCAGAGCGGTCGTGGTCATCATATTGCAGTGAGACTACGAACTGCTATAATTTACTTAACGATGCGACGCCATACCTCTATATCGGCTGTTATTCGTGTGGACTCATGCAATGGGCCACCCACTGTATACTTAACCTGATCGGTCACGCGCTCTCGTTCCTTCCACTCTACCTTGAACTACAAGCTGCTCGAAGAGTCGTTGCGTCGTTGGGTCACGTGTCTCTGGAACTGTGGTACTCGTTGGACTATAGCCGATAGACGCTACCTGATACCGAGTTCTTAATGGATGGATACTCGTATGCTAGTGCGAAGCTCAGTCCTCGAAACTGAAAGCATTTTTCACCAGTATCACATTTCCAGAACTTCTATTCTCTTCCTCTCAGTGTATCTCAGCGTCCAGGTCTCGGCTGCGTATAGAAATATGGATAACACAAGTGCCCGTACGAGCCGGGTTTTCGTGGCTTTGGTGATATTGCGATTGCTACATATTTTCTTTAGCCTATTCATGGCAGATCTGGCCATAGCCATGCGTCGCTTGATCTCGTCTCCGCAACCAACGTGGATTGATAATAAAGCGCCCAGGTATACGTCGCAATCCACGATGAGTGACATCTGGCGAATTTTCGTTAATGCGATCTACAATCATCATCTTCGTATTGGTTCTGTTAATTCTCAAACCGATTACTGAGCGGGTACGTTCCATCTAAGATAGCAACTGTTTCATGTGGGTGGCACTAGTTGCGAACAGCGTAGTGTTGTCCGCATATAAAAATAAAATAAAAATAAAAAAAATACTACCGATAAGGAAAAGCCACTACAGACGCAAGGGACGCGGAGTAACATATTGTCCCCTTTTTGTTACACCATGAATACATCCTACTGTCATATATACTTTAAGTACATTCATCTTCTTATAGGTGCGTTCCACTTGTTAAGAATTAGAGCGTAACCACATAAGACACGCTCCGGTTGAAGTGAAAGCAGAGCCGTTTTTTAAAGATTTGGCAATATGAATAAAAGTCCTTCAGAAAGTGGCTGAAGCTTTATTGTATTTTACCTTGCATGCTCAAGGAAACGTATAAAAAATAAAAAAATAAAAAATATATATCTTTACGTAGATCATCAAATATAACGTTTGTTATTTGTTTCAGAAACCTATGACTATTTAAAGGTTTAAGACCCATTTTTTAGGTCGAAAAGTTTATAGAAACTTTATACATTCCAATCCTCGAAGATCAATAAATACATGATATAACTGTCAATTTGATTGATTCGAGAGGAGGAAATGTCTTAGAATACAGGGATAAGTTTTTTATGGAAATAAATAAATAAAACTTGATAGGGGAAAATATTTCTCCCGTGATAGTGCCATTGACATACACGTGTTTCGTTCCCACAGCCTAGTTTTTACCGACCTCTTAAGATAAAAAAATGCCAATCAAAACGAGAAATGATTCGAAACAAAAAAATACAATAATCCCTCAATAGAAGACCTTTAAAAAATCTCTATCATTTTTTCCAATTACAACACCAGATAATTTGCACAATTATTACAAAGCCAATGAACTGAAATCCAATTGTAAGGGAAAAAAACGTGGAAAAGCTGGTCGCTGCTTCGCGTTGAATAATTGAATTTATTGGCCTCACGCTGACAATAAAAAGGTTCTAATTAAAAGGAATGAGGAGAGCAAATAGTGGATGCTGTGGGTGTAATTAGATTATGCGGCAGTAGTGTTAACGGAATAAGTGTCTTTTTGGAAAAAGAATGGGAATTATGGGGTTTTATGTGAAATACTCTTCGGGTAATATAATAATTATGTAGTTTGTGTTATTTATTCCACATCTACTTACGTTTCACAACACTATACAAACCATCTTCATATCTTTTGATATTGTATAAATTTTTGTAACTCTTTTTTTATGTATTCTTTGATATTTTTTAACCCCCGTCGGAAAAAGAGGGGTGTTATAAGTTTCACGTGTGTTGCTGTGTATCTGTGTGTCTGTCTGTGGCATCATAGCGCCTAAACGGATGAACCGATTTTGATTTAGTTTTTTTTGTTTGAAATGTTAATTTAGCAAGAGTGTTCTTAGCTATGTTTGAATAAAATCGGTTCAGCCGTTCAAAAGTTATGGGCGTTTTACTGTTTGAATCGGGGTGTTTTCGCAAGATAAATGTGCCGGGGGTTTTTTTTTATTTTGAAATTTTACTTGTATTATCTGTAAAGCATATTTTAGTTATCTCTGATTGTTTTAATATCTTAATTTTAAATTATATCGCTAATTTGTAATTCATTTCTACTGTAACATTTGCATCTGACATGACATCTGTCTGTCTATTTTATTTTCTTAAGCCATAACATAGGTACCATGGAGTACCTAGACCTTTCCATAAGCTAGTTGTACATTATTGTAAGGGTAGCGCAGACCGACCCGCCTTTGAAAAGCCGTTTTTATTCGTTCTGATCTTATTGAGATTTGAATTTGAAATTTAGAAGGGATGTCAAAACGAGTAAAAAACGGGCGTCAGCTTTTGAGTTTTGGATTCTGGACTGAACGCCAAAAAGTCGTTTTAATTACTGAGTACTATAAATACGAAATGTATTTTTAACCCCCGCCGGAAAAATAGGTGATATATAGATGTTATAAGTTTCACGTGTGTTGCTGTGTATCTGTGTGTCTGTGTATCTGTGTGTCTGTCAGTGGCATCATAGCGCCTTAACGGATGAACCGATTTTGATTTAGTTTTTTTTGTTTGAAAGGTGATTTTGTCGAGAGTGTTTCTAACTATGTTTGAATAAAATCGGTTTAGCCGTTCAAAAGTTATGGACGTTTTACTGTTTGAATCGGGGTGTTTTCGTAAGATAAATGTGTCGGGGGTTTATAAATTTTGAAATTGTACTTGTCTATTGTGAAAACTACAGCAGCTGTGGCAGATAAGTCTACAGAGACGCGCGAGACCACAGCGCGCCCGTTTCAGCACGCGCAAATTCCTGCTCCCTACTCATCTACCGACCTGCTGACTGGGTGCGCACACTGGTAGCGCACCATCAGCCGTACCATCACACCGTGCCACGTCTTCCTGCCCAACCTGCTGCCTGGTTAGCTGCCCACGTCGTGCGAAGCTGGACCTTAGTTTTAATATCTATATCCTTTTTAGTTTTAATTTATAATTTATATTGATTTTATTAACGTGGTTTAGGTATAGCTCTCCGGAGCTATACGTAACGTTACAAGTTAAGTTAAGTAACTAAGTTACTGAAGTATCAACTTTTGTATTCGTATTTTGAGTTGATTTTTAAATGATCACGTGTATTAAAAAAACCCTATTGACATAGATTTTGTTTTTAACCGTCTTGCCAAAAAGGAGGAGATTGTATGTCCGATTTTGTTTTCCTGTTTTTTTTTGTATTTTTACCGAGTACTCTTACAATTAACAATCGATTCTGATATTTATTTTATTGTTGAAAGGTTTCAAGGTTTCCTCATTGTCACCACGTCTGGATCTAATGAAGGGATCACATGGAAATCGAGGGAACTCTTCAAATTTTATAGGTATATATATAACGATTTTGGTATTTTCATCAACATGGCAAGTATTTGCGTTAAGAAAGTATCATTTGGTGAAGTTGTACTGATGAAAAAGGCCTGATGGCCACTGGAACTTATCAATGTTAAGTATGTTTTGGGTATAAGATATCCCGAATAATAAAATTACTGTGATGAAGTAAATTTAAATAAATGGTTTTTATGGAAATGGTACCATCGAACTGCTCTTTTGATGAAGCTGGAAGGTAGGTAGTGGAATTTCACAATAAAACAATGTCTCTCAGTCGTTTTAAGGCTTGTTGGAATTGTTATGAGAAGCTCTCTGGCTATAACAGATTTTCATCGTAATTTAAGGTACCAAAACTAGAGAGATAAAAACTAAACTGACTTTCAAAACAGACTTTCTTTTCGGAAGTCAGTGTCAAAAACAAAAAAGAATAGTTACCAAAGACACACAAGACTGCCGAAATAAAAGTAATTATTCGCTTTGTAGTGTTTTGTTTTGGAAATTATAGTTCTTTGTAAAAAATATTTTTGTTACAAATTATGACTATCTTGAATTTAAATATACATACCTGCTGAAATGGCCATTCTTCTTTTGTACGTATTGATTGAATTCAAATTTTGTTTGACCAGAATGTGGCCACCAGTCTAGCTCTGTCATTGGCCTTGTTCAAGTAGTGGAAGGTGTAGTTCGTTTTGGACAGGAAAGGAAGTGATGCATATCCTGTGATGGGGCTCCACACTGGCACCGTGTTTCGCATAGGACAAGGATGCAAAAGGTTATTATTATTATTTTATACCAATTATTTGCGATATGGACACCGACTTCCAAAAATAAAGTTATTTTTCACTTTGTAGTTTTTCATTTGGAAGTCGGTAGTATTTTTTTGCAAAAAAGTTTTTTATTTTTACCTTTTTAGGGTTCCATACCCAAAGGTTAAAAACGGGACCCTATTACTAAGACTCCACGGTCCGTCTGTCTGTCTGTCTGTCTGTCTGTCACCAGGCTGTATCTCATGAACCGTGATAGCTAGACAGTTGAAATTTTCACAAATGATGTATTTCTTTTGCCGCTATAACAACAAATACTAAAAATCGAATAAAATAAATATTTAAGGAGGCTCCCATACAACAAACGTGATTTTTTTGCCGTTTTCTTGCGATAATGGTACGGAACCCTTCGTGCGCGAGTCCGACTCGCATTTGGCCGGTTTTTTAGTTTTACCTACTTAATAGGCAAGTTGTTTAGTAAGTACCTATTACGCCAGAACAGATTAACCGAAAAACATGAAACTTGAACATAACTGGTGAAATTAGTGTTCTGCGTACCCCTTTCAGTATACTGGCGTGATGTTATGTTATGAAATGGTATAAACAATAAACAGACATGCGATTGAAGCAATCCCGAACGATTTGCCGTTATTTATTGAAGAGTTCTGTTGTATATCTCCGAAGTTCTTCATCAGATCTTTAACAAATTAAAATGGGACCAATTTCGGAACATGTTCTTTCAAACAATAGAAGAATTTTCAAAATCGGTCCATAATTGGTGGAGATAACGGTGTAACACATAAAAAAAAAAAAAAACATACAAGAAGTCGAACCTCCTCCTTTTTGTTAAGTCGGTTAATTAAGCATTCATATGCATTCCACATCCTTCTTCGACAAATCTTTCACGGTTTAAGCAGCTCGTTTGTGGAATGCATTACCTATTAAGGCGTGCGCAAACATTACCTTCATTTAAAAAAATGGTGAAGGAGCATTTCCTTTCTCTGTAACTATTCTTCTCCTTTCTCTGTTCTTTATTTGATATTTATTAGTATATTATTTTATTTGTATGTATGTATTTTATGTTATATCTAGTAATATTATTTAATATAGTTTGTGTACACTGACAGCCCTAATGTCTATCTCTTCTCGTTCAGTCCATCCAAAGGTTGTCTGTAAGAGATTGCCCTGTGCGATAAGACCGCCCATTGTACACTTATCTTTATAAATGTTTTGTCCTGTAATTATTTAAGTGGTGTACAATAAAGTATATAATAAATAAATAAAAAGAGCCTATATATATATATATATAAATAGTTAAGATATATAAATAGTTCCTGAGTTTAAACACAATTCCATACAGGGAAACTTAATTTCAATAACATATAAGGAAAAAATAAGGAATCGAATAACCAGGTACATAAAAGAGAGAAAATAACAAAAACTTCTGATTCCCAAAAAACTTTATTAACTCTCTAATGCTATGAAGTTCAACCAAATCCTACGTCGTGCGACTACTTACTAAAACTTCTGAACTAATAAATTGAATAATTAAAACTCTTCAACTTTCACCTTCGTACACACTCGAAGCTAGGGAGAAGTACGACCAAGTTGTGCTCAGAACCTGGAAAGAAATATTAAAAGTTAGTCCCGGTTTGGAACAATGCCAGGTAGTTCGATTCCATCATACAGGTGTGTAAAGAATAAATGACATATGCTTTTACTGAAAGTGAACTTGTAGATAGTTCTTGCGTTTTAGCATGGCTTCTTCTTCTTCTTGTCGTGCCACCTCTGGTGTCAGAGTTAATTAAGCCGCCTCTGGGGGTTCAAAAAGGGATAATAGCTGGATGTATTTCTATAAATAGGGACGTAATAATGGAGTCTTGTTTGCTTGTGATGGTAATAGACTTACCAGAATAGACAATATCGTGACTTTCCAGATTCGGCAGGACATACTGTATTGTACCGTTCGGTACAGAAGGGCTCTTTTTAACACCCGACGAAAAAGGGGGGTGTTACAAGTATGACGTGTTTTGCTGAGTATCTGTGTGTCTGTGTATCATCTGTCTGTGGCAGCATCTCCTAAACGGATGAACTGATTTTGATTAGTTTTTTTTTTTGTTTGAAAGGTGGCTTTGTCGAGAGTGTTCTTAGCTATGATTGATTAAAATCGGTTTCACCGTTCATAAGTTATTCGAATTTTACTCTGTGAATCTGATTTTTTCGCAAGATATAGTGTCATAATTACTTTTTGCCTCCCCAGAAAGGGGGTTTAAGGCCTCTTACTTGGCTATTTCAGACTAACATTAAGTATATAAGTCCAGGTCTCCTCACGATGTTCCTTCACCGTTACCTGTGATGTCCAAGATAAACTTAGACAGTATATTAATATAAATTTGTAAAAGTCACATTCAGTTTTGGCATAGCGATAGTTATTTAATTCAAGACGTTAACCGGATTTAAATTCATTCTATATTATTAAAGAAAGATTTACGTAGGCATATATCCAGCTATCGATATCGGTATTAATACTCGTATCAAAAGTGTCTCTCTCCTGATAATTTTCCAGTTATACAAATCAAAACAGTCAATTTTTTACATTTCTACGAAGATATAACACAAGAAAGGTATTTTTATGCTAAAATTCAACAACTTTTTCCAAACATGACATTCAATAAAGACTTGTCAATCTTTAAGAAGTCCATTTTTGGATATAAGCCTTAAGACTTAGCGTCGCCCAAGTTTCGACTAAAAAAATAAAAACCGATGATCCACATTTCTCAAAGACAAGTCAGCGCTGATGGCAATCTAACAGTCTAGCTCGCTAACACCACGGGCAAACTGTTTTTTTTTAATTGACTTAAATGTTAGTTGCAAAGGCAATTAGGACTACAACATCATCACAATAGGGATGATGACTAAAAAAATGTTTTTAGTCTGTCAGTTAGATTACCAAAAAATATTTTTGTAAGTATACGAGTATAAGTATTAGCACACGATTATTTACTTTTGCCACGTTAACAAAAAACGAAGACGATACCTTGTGTTAAAATATCCTATGACGTCATGCCTTGGTACACTTTTTACATAGAAGTTACGTCACAAGCCCCCACTCCCAAACTTTGATGCGCTTTATCTTGGTGGGTTTTTATTGATTTGAATAAGAAAAAAATACGTTTCCAATATTTTTTTATATATTTCGAAAATATTAAATGATGTATTTCAAAATTATAAAATTCCAGTAATTTCAGCCGCCAAAAACGCGTAAAGACAACAAAGGAATTGAACACGCAAATAAAAATACGACATATTCAAGAACCCACAATATCACGTAACATCAACTATTCTCAAACTAAACTCTCTTCGCACAAGATATTAGATTTTCAATATTATTTGAATAGGACACGTATAGTCTTCGGAAATGGATTCAGTATGTCGTGTTTGCTAGAACAGAACTTATCTTCTTATTTCTTGTGTGTATGTTCACGCATATTACTTTAAAAGCCCTCGGGCTGTAAAAGAGATTTCGATTATACGTGTTGTGTAATGTTATGTAGATGTCTGTGATAGGTTATTTTGTTTTACTCAACTGATCTTACTAATATTATCATGATCGATGATTGAAGTTTAGATATCACGTAAATATGATACAGTTAACTGCACATAAATCATAGCAGTTTCAATGCAATATAGTAATTTGCAGTTACGTACGTACAAAAAAGTATATTATGGGGTAATTATTTTTAAAACCTTCATAATGTTTACCGTTGTAAATGTGTTCAAAGTAATTGGATTGTATTTTAAAGAAGTCAAGCAGCATGGCTTCTGAGATCTGAAAAATGAAAGAAAACAATTTTCATTAAATTTTTCGTCTATTTAAAATTCAGTTTAGCTTGGTTAATACTGTTGTACAAATAAGTTACCTCCTCATGATAAACCAGAGAAGTTTCTGATAGCAGTTGTCACCTCGATACCAAAGGTTGTTGTAGACCGAATCTGCCATTCCCGCACTCTGGTATGGACAAAAACAAATAAATAGCGAGGTCTGTCGAACAAATTACAGTAACTATTATCTCCAATTAATAAGAGCAGTTACTTGTATTATTCAATTTAAACTGAGTTATAATTATAGTTCCGTATTTAACATTATATTTAATATGTAATACCTACAAGGTACATTTTAGTAAAAAATTAAATTATTTCATACTTACAGCTTCCCTCAATAGTTCTCCATAATAGCATAAATTGAATAACGGTAAAATCAAACTAAAAACTGCGACAAAATTGTTGACCATGTGTAGTGCACCATGAGAAACCTGGAAAAAAAGGTTGAATTATTTCAACCCAAAAATATCGTGACTAAATAGTATGATGAATTCAAAACTGGTACACCAATGAGCTGATGAGGGCCGTCGGAATCTGATGAATGTGGGAAGAGTAGGTTTATTTGTGTGTATTACCATGTGGCGACGCTTGGAGAGATTTCCAATTATAAAACATGTTGTTATTAAAATTTTATTTACCTTTGCACTTAAACCGAAAAAGCATATTGTTATGGTTGCAGTAGTTAAATTGACAAAGATCACTATGTCAAAAACATCGTCCAATTGTTGAGCCAAACTAAAAAAAAAAGCATTTAGTAAACTGCATGAAAATAGTATAATGCCAAATTGGAGTAATAATTCCAAATTGGAGCGTGCCGAAATTCATTATGTGGGTTCAGAGAGGTTGGCGGATGTATAAAAAAGCCTTTATTTCTTGTAGAAATTATATTATTATTTATTATTTTTTTATTATATACCACAAAAATAATGTAGGTATAGGAAAAACGTAGCGCAACGTTGTATTAGTACTTATCCCAATGTCTTAATAAATTACAGCCAAAAGTTATTCTGATATGTAAGTTTTATTTTTGGAAGTTTCATCAATATCCGTTCAGTTGTTTATGCATGGAAGAGTAACAAACATGCATCCATTCATCCATACATCTATCCTCACAAACTTTTACGTTTATAATAGTAGTATGATTTCAAGTTAACTATGTTCTAATATTTATTTATTACTATCTTATATGCTATTTTTTCCAGTACCTTTTCTATAAAACATTTGCTAATTTCAATATCAAATTAAATTTATTGTATCCATAATGTTAATACAGGTGGTAAATATAAGAAACAGAAACAATTATGCACCCTGTCGGGCACAGCAACATTCTAGATACAGTCAGTGCCTAGGATAGAGGAATAGCGCTTAATATTTCCTTAATAATAAAAATTTCAAGTATCAATTTCCTATCTAATAAAATTAATCAATCAATCTGCCTAGCCTTTTCCCAACTATATTGGGGTCGGCTTCCAGTCTAACCGGATAAATGTATGATATCTTCCTATCTAATAGTATTAAAAAAGAATAAATAATAATAATAAAAATAAAATAATTTCTATGTTAATATAATCAATGTTAAAATAATAATCAATTACCTAAATAACTTACTTAATGTATTTAAAAAAAAATCTTATCATTCATAGTAGGTAGTACCTACGTTTTATTTTCGATGGTGTTTCATGAACAAATTCAAGTGCCTCCCTGAATTCAAAATCACGACCTACGACACGAAGTCAGCGTAACTTATTATTATTGGGCCACCATTAAATACATACATTTTGCCTACCTTATTAATTTCTGATGGCTGGTAATAACGATTTTCAAAGGCATCACGTTACCAGGTTTGATGTTCAGTAAATCTTCTTGAAGTAATGTGAATGCCGTGGCTAAGTGAGAACATAGTGATATCATGAGAAACTCTGTTCCTAAATAAAAGTAGACGATGCGGAACACTGAAAAATAAAACAGCGTTTGTAAGCATCAATGCTAAACGAATCAGACATAGTAAGTATACAATTTGTGAGACAGTTTTTTTAAGTCAAAAGGTACTAATAATAATAAACGGTAAAGCATAAATGTATATAAAAATCAGAAAATATTTTTTACCATGATTGTTGTTTTAATTCACAAAAACATCTAATTAAAAATCGAAATAATATTACATATTAATTTAAGGGCTCACCTTTTGTTTATGGATAATAGACATAATTATCTGTGACTACGAAGACATAATTATCTGAAGCTACGTGCAGTAATATTTTATGATAGGAAACTTATGCAGTTTCGAACTTGGGACTAAGAGTAAAATATGGAGTCCCTTTTTTAGACTGGCTCATAGAATTTCAAACTGTGGACTAAGAGACTGACTTTTGTAAGAAGTTAAGTATATAGACAACGTAGAGAATAATACAACCTGAATAGTAGTAAGGAATCTTAGATTAATCAAGTTTCTCCCGGGTTGCAGTTCAAGTGCTCATATAACTGAGGTATTATAGTTTATGTTAGGCACATAAGTAAGGAAAGTTACCTCGTCGTGCTCGCTAAGCCATAATGCGAATCTAACTTAGCTTAGCTCTTGATCTGCAACCTGAAAACCAGAATTTTTGGAACAATCTTTCAAAATTCCCTGTCTCTATGTCAAAATCACTGTCCAATCAATATTTCAGGTTACAAGGCGAGCGATAGAGCTCCCTTGTATGACCTAATAATTTTAGTGCAAAAAGCTTTTGCTTCCAAACCAAAAAGATTTTGTCACTGGACATGGTGCATTTTTCTAATAAAATTTCATAGTACAATAGAAAGGCGAAGATTTTTGAGGCTCTATAAAGGTCTGAAAAATATAGCCTTGGTCAATCCTGTAAGCGATGGGTAAATTTTTGTTTTGTGGAAATATTTAGCATATTTGAATGATTTTGACAGGTCGATGTGAAAACAGTGTGCTTAAATACTCTTGAAGTACACTGTGTCTCTGTATAGAATAGACTTCTTCGAGGGCTTTTTTGGGGATTATTTTATTTTATTTATTTTATCGGGAAAACTAACAGCTAATAACAAAAATGCTTAGTCTTTATAATAAAAATAAGACCAATTACAATTATTATTATAATCGATTATTATACACCTTTTTTAGGGTTCCGTAGCCAAATGGCAAAAAACAGCACCCTTATAGATTCATCATGTCTGTCTGTCTGTCTGTCTGTCCGTCCGTATGTCACAGCCACTTTTTTTCGAAACTATAAGAACTATGCTGTTGAAACTTGGTAAATAGATGTATTCTGTGAACCGCATTAAGATTTTCACACAAAAATAGAAATAAAACATAAAATTTTGGGGGTCCCCATACTTGAAACTGAAACCAAAAATATTTTTTTTCATCAAACCCATACGTGTGGGGTATCTATGGATAGGTCTTCAAAAATGATATTGAGGTTTCTAATATTTTTTTTTTCTAAACTTAATAGTTTGCGCGAGAGACTCTTCCAAAGTGGTAAAATGTGTGTCCCCTTCCCCCCTGTAACTTCTAAAATAAGAGAATGATAAAACTAAAAAAACTATATGATGTACATAACCATATAAACTACCACCGAAAATTGGTTTGAACGAGATCTAGTTAGTAGTTTTTTTTTAATACGTCATAAATCCTAAACTACAATTTACCAAGCACGGAACCCTTCGTGCGCGAGTCCGACTCGCACTTGGCCGGTTTTTTTATTGATATGCGTCAAGCAAATCCTTTATTTTTTGCACTGATTGATGCATGTCAATTGATTATGTAAACCCACTTTGCACTACACCGCACTGTATACTCGCATAAAAATCTTTCAATCTTGAAGATCATGAAATACACAAAATACAACTACCTCAAAAAACATCTAAAACATTTTCGCTGACATTAAACTCGGGTCACATACGTCCTACATTTAAAGCAAAGTAAAGTCAAATACTAGTGAGAATTACACAAAAGGTCCTTTGCGATTAATCAAGCTTTCCGGGAACCGTTGACTCCTGAAAATTTAAGGCACACTTCACTCATTACACGAGAGCGGAGAAGAAAGGAATTTTTGAAATTTCACCTCTCTCAAAATAGTTCAAAAGGGTTCCAGAGTTGGGACCAAATTAAGACTGTGTGTTTGAAATTTATCAAGATTTTATGAATTTCTGCATGGCAGTATAGAAATTTTTTGGCGTTCCTGTTATGTTACGGTTAAATAATTTGCCAAAATTCGTGGAATTTGTGAGAACAAGCGGTGAACAGGTAAAGTTGAAAATAATGTAAATGCTTGAACACGATATGTAACCAATTTGTTTGCGGAAAATATCTGGCAAATATGTCATCATTAATTTGGCAAACACAAAAACTAATGTTGATGTTTTAGAGTATGTGTTTACATAATTATTAATAGGTAAAAATATTACGAGTGATTCTCCTACATCACCCTATTTCCCAACTGGGTAGACAGAAACATCAGTCCTCCACCTATTATGATCCTTGCATACTCTCATATTTCTGGATATTCTGGCCAACACGTATGCTGTTCATGACTACGCATGCATCTGACCTTTTTGAAGGAACATCAAAAGATCAGTGAAGATCCTTTTAGTCCGCTTCTAGCATTTTCATGTACATTCTGCCACAATAAGAACATATTTATAATTCTATCTTTTGTTAGTTTTCCTTTACCATGTAAATAATTTAATGATCAACACAATTCGCAGATTGATGTGAAATGCAAATACATCTACGCATCAAACCTTCAAAGGAGTAAACGCAAATACAATGCAAATAAGTCGAAACTCCTTCAGTACCACTGAATAATTACTCGAGAAGAGAACAATATAAATGTTTTTACTGAATTAATTTAGTACTTTGATACACAAACAAATTGTAGTTCAGCAAATGTTATTAAGACTCAATATGCTGTGTAAGATTTTATGATGAAGAAAGAGCTATCTTTGAGCAAGCTTTCCACGTTGTTGAGATTTTTATTATATGCTGTTGTAAAGACCTGTTTTTATAAATGGTGGCGCGCGAGTAAGCGTCTTTTCTAATTGAGCGACGCGATTTAATTTATATCAAACCAATAAGAATTTTATACCAATCGTAATTGCAAGTAAATTGACATGGAAGCAATGCGATGCAATTCATCCAATTTGCACTTTGATTTTCATAAAAAATAATTGCGCAATTTCGCCTATTGACGTAATTTAAATAATGCGGTGCCATAATTCAGGCAAGTCCCTTAATTGATAACATTTACAATTTGATTTGTTTTGTAGTTGCTTGACAGAGGTGAAATTTTCGTTTAAATCACTATAGTATCCTGGGACAAGGGTAGAAAATGTTGATGATGATGAATCGCTCAAATCGCGAACACACTATCAGCGGAATGCGGACATAATAATAAATTAAGAAAGGAATAATTTTTATACTAAAATATTCTTTTCTTTGATAAAAACTAATTCTTTGTACTTATTTACTTCTACCTACTAAAGTTTTTGTAATTTTGATTTTGTTTTGCAAGTGTTTTGTTTTTAAACGGTTTTGTTTGGCTTGCCCTGTTTTTTGTTTGGGTCAAATTTAGTAATTGAATGTTTGGATACCTTATTTTGAAATTATGTAAAGATTAACTATTTGACCAATCTAACTGTAAACATTATGTTATGTTACTTTTGTTATCCTGTAAGTACGCTCAACATAACTTAAATTATGTAGATATGTAAGTTTCTCATGTAAGTGAATGCCATTGTAATTCTTTTGAGAAATAAAGATTCTTAACCGTAAAAACCTTCTGGGAGTAAAAAAGACAAATCACACCAAATAAAAACTTTTACTGCACGTAACTCCAAACGATACAGAAACACCTCACGTCTATAATCTGGCCTAGAAACAAAAAGCAACGCGAACGCAATGATAACTCAAGAAGCGTCCCTAAGGGACAATAGTTCTCTAAGAGCAATAAAGCCCCACTTACTGCTGTAAGTCTCAAAAATATATACACCGATATATCTTGCCCAGTTCCCAGTAGGATCAAACGGAAAGCTACAAGAGAATGGAAGTAACAGCCCACATTCCTGTTGTAAAATTAATTTACGGAACACAGTTTCCAATAATGGGGCCAGTATGTATTGCCAGGATCCAATCATATTAATCCAGTAGAAGACTGCAAAAAAAAAGAAAATAATTAAATGCAATAAAGTTGAAATGTTGCTAGTTGCGATAAAGTTAGAAATTCTTGTGGACTAGTCTCGGAGGTTGTTTGCGATTCTTGAAGACGATTAAGTGTGGGTAGATTGCAATTTAAAAAGTAGTCTTGAGAAAACGCTTGCTTTATGAAAATTGAGAGTGTTATTATAGTTCATTTAACGGCCATGTAGGGAGTTTAGTCCTTTCCATCATCGGACGTCTTGTAGACGTACGGCCATGCGCCATCGGTACATGGTGGACATCCTACCCATACGCACAAAGCGTTTTGCTAATACTTTCATTGTGCGCACAGCTTAGGAGTGGAATTCCCTGCCGGAGTCTTTGTTCCCTGATAGCTACAACCTTTGGGGTATTTAAGTCAAGAGTGAATAGGTTAATTCTAGGCAAGCGTGCTTCATCGTAGGCCACATCATCGCTTACCATCAGGCGTGGTGGTGATCAAACGCGAGCCTATCGATGATAAAAAAAATAGTTTATTAGAAATTATTAAGAAACAAAATAGCAGTTTCTAAAAAATATTAAATATTTTTCGATCATATAAAAAAATGACAAACATACATACATAAACTCACGCCTTTTTCCCATAGGGGTGGGCAGAAACTACAGAACGCCACCTGCTACGATCCTTACATACTTCTTTTGCTTCACCACATTCATACATCTAGTCGCATTCTACACACGCCGGTTATGGGTACTGCGCACTTGAATAAAATGAATGAAATGAGTAACTTTTAAATATTTCAACCAATATAAAAAAACAGTTCCAATTCTAAATTATAAAAAAAAAACATATAAACAGATCACGAAGCTCGTAAACTTTTATAAGAGAAGCAAAATAAAGAATGTACGCAATTTCCATATTGCAGGAAAATCGTCTACAACCAGTTACATAACGTTTTATTACAAACGATATTATTAATATTACTTTCAGCTTTATGCCATATTTGGGCATGTATTCTATAATGATAGAAATACAATTATCCATAACTTTAGGTACGTTTGTTTAGTGCCTGAAAATCACCGAGGCAGGGCTAAGGAACGCTGATGTGACAATTTAGATTATTTCGTGAACAAATGGCTGGAGAAGGCAAAAGATAAATTAGAATAGGAAAATTATGACGGATATGTTTTCCCAGGAGCGGAAAAACATAGGTTGAATAAAAGAAAAATCCATATCATAGGTATTCGTTGCAGTTATTGTTAAAAATAAGTTAACTTATAATACCAAATTTGTTCTTACTTCTTGAGATTTTACGGCACGTATTTGTTAGTTTAATTTTCATAGGATTATGCTATTATAGAAACCTACAGAGTTGGTTTGTTCTACGCTTTAAGACATACAAAATAATCCGTATAGTGCCCGACACGTAAGTTGGAATGGTTTTGGCGTAGTTACCAACCACCATATTATAGAGCGAACGGAACGTGGACGCGACACGATTGGTCAGTCGATCGTTGTGTCAACTAACCAACCAATCACGCGCTTGGAACGGTCCTAAACGTTCCCCGCACCCCGCTTCCCTACCAAAGATACATCAAAAACGACTTCTGCGCATCTAACGACTCTTGCCAACTTACGTGCCGGGGATTATATCCCTATTAAAAAGTTTTACGTCACCTCAAATCTCTAGAAGTACTAATTTTCTCAAAATATTCTGAACATTTTTTTTAATTTGAATTTTATAATATGAAGTAAGTTCTGTCTCTGTAACTTTCAGCAAAAACCATTTGTTGTTTTTGTAGTTGTTCTAGTTGACTTAATTTAACATCATTGGACATTTTTTTTAACATGGTTGGGATTAGATATCTCTATAAAAGAGCTGAAAGTCAGTATCTATAATACCATATTCTGATCTTAAAACGTATAATCTCAGAACATCACCGACATATTTTACTACTTATATTAGTGCTTAGGTTACATATTATTTTAGTGCTTAGGTTTTTCGTAAATCATATTGTTCTAAAACGTTCATAAAATATAATTACGTTACTTCTAAGAAAATTAAACTCGTCATTTACTTTGTAAAACTATAGTAATTAATTTCGTAATACTTAAGACAGAATTCTTTATCTACTTTTAATGGAATTGCCACTCAACATAATCCATTCAAACCTAATTACTTTCAAGTAGGACCACCTGGCTAAAGAACTTTTAAGTACAAATCTCAATTAGCTATACCACCCAACAAAGTCGCTTAGAGCGCCCTTGGACAGAATTACTACAAAACTTTACTTAACAAAAGTCGTATATTAAAATATGAGTTCCCACCTGCATAACAAAACTTTAGTCTCTTCAGTAGCGCATTCTTCTTGTTAATCTGCACTTCAGTGAGATCCTCTATCCTCCACATGCTGCCCAGTTGCAGAATAATCGCCCTTATTTCTTTCTTCTTAAGTACCACTACTGAAGCTTTGAGTATGGCTGAGAAATTCAGAGTTCAGTTAAAAGTATACAGCGTGTTTCCGTATGCAAGGTGTTATAAAACGCTGGCGCAAACATCTTTTGTTCTTTGAATTTGGAGAAAATATGGAGGAAAAATGGGAAATTGGGAACCTCCTGTGTATTCGAGAGTTCGTGATGTGAGGATGTGGTAAGAGGAGCCATGATGTTTGAATTGTAATGCACGAGAATAAAGAGTAGCGGTGACGATGCAAATATTCTAGTTTCAACCAGCAAACGTAAGTGAAAATGTGTGGGAAAAAAACCGGCGAAGTGCGAGTCGGACTCGCACACGAAGGGTTCCGTACCATAATCGCAAAAAACGGCAGAAAAAACATGTTTGTTGTATGGGAGCTCCACCTAAATATTTATTTTATTCTGTTTTTAGTATTTGTTGTTATAGCGGTAACGGAAATACGATTTATTCTTCGTTCGGCCCACTAAGTTTCGGCCCATATGACAAAATCCTGGTTCGTCCCAAACAATATGCTGACAGACAGACGGACCGCGGATTCTCAGTAATAGGGTCCCGTTTTTACCCTTTGGGTACGGAACCCTAAAAAGTACGAAATGTACGTCTCACCGATAACGCTTAAACTTATGAAGTTGTTATCAAGTTACTATATCTAACTATAATTTAAGTTTTTCTAATTCAAAAAGAATAAATTTTATAAAAATACTATTGATAGTAGGTAGTAATAGTAGTAGTAGAGTAGTAGTTCTGTAGTATCTGCCTACCCCCATGGGAAAAAGGCGTGAGTTTATGTATGTATGTATGTATGATAGTAGGTAATTAAGTTTTATGTAATAATTCTAGTATCAATTTGTTCCCATAAGTTTATTTCTATTGCCTGTAATCAGGCGTGTCACTGACACAACCATAGTTATTTATAATTACAAATATAAATTACTGGAATGTTGTCAGACATAACTATGAAACATTGAGATTTTATTAATTTTTTGAAATCTAAGGAAAGGTCCTATTTATCAGAACATTCGCATTCAGATCTCTGTCTCTGTCTACCAAAAAATACCTCAACCTGCATTTTGACCACTTTGTATCATTGATTATCACCGATACGATGTGACTAGTTACTGGATTATGAACGAATAAAATTAACCTTCTGCCTGGATTTGCTGGACAAATAATTTATTAATTTTTGTTTTGTGATATCCCTGACTGCGATAACAAGAGTTTAATATCCTGACAATAAAGTTATTTTAAGTTCACACTTACCTTGAATACTGACCACATACACGCTAATGACATACGCCAATTCGTCCAGTTTGAGATCCCCTCTAAGTACGTTACCCAAATACATTGTCAATGCAATCTGGTAGGTAACCGAGCACACCACATTCAAAGTAAGGCGAAAGTATTTTTTGCAAACGTTTTTTTCTACAGCGGCAGCGTAGAGATAAATATTGCAATTTTTAAGCAAATTCAAGCAAGGGAGAATAGGCTCCATAAATTCTTCGGGTATGTCCGGTAACTCTTCCATTTTTGAATTGAGTGAACTAGAGAGAGAGATGACTAGTGAAGGTCGTGGGAATCCACTAGATGTGGGAACCACAGAGGCTCTAGACAAGTGGCATACGTATCAGCACTATCAGCGAAAGCGTGGTGAAAGCGATTTTGTCAAAAAAATTATGAGATTGTCAGACTCTACTGAAATGTCACATGACCAATCCCGTAAATTTTGGTATTTCGACCACGGCCTCGTCAAATGATACTTGTTTAGAGCCTAAAGAGCAGTTGATGTGGCGTCACTTGGGGAAGATTCATGGGCAGGAAACGTCTTTTAGTTGATATGATGATGTTAAATAGTCACTAAATGTCACTGTGGAGAAAGGACTCTTATTAGTTAAATGACTTTTAGCTAAAGGTGCACGTCAGGCACATATTATTTTTGACGCTAATGAAAATGAGAGTCATGTCCAGACCTAATGAAGACTCGGTTTGTGATACTAATAATGGTTTGCATAATATAATAAACTGTGTTTCTTCGATAGTTAACAAAGTTTTATTATTTTAATTAAGTTTGTGCATAGCAAAGATCCTTGAACATAGCATAGGCTAAAAGTTCAAGTTAAATGACGAAATGGCTAGTCAGTCCGCCAAAAAATACTGCACTGAATTTTGAAATTGGTAAAATGATTTTTGCAGGTTAACGAAAGAGGAAAACGTGTTGCGCCGACCCCAAGTAACATGGGATAAGGGCAGGAAGATGATGATGATGAAGTTGATGAAACGGTTTATAAACTAACAATTTTAACTTGTCTTTTTTGAAAACTGTGAAAATGGTAGAAAGTTAGGTAAACGTTGGTGTGAAAGACGACTGAAAGTTGTGACAAAAATTCAATGACGCGGCTTTTATAGTCAAGCACTAGGTGTTTCTAAATTGCTATTTTATAGTGAACTAGAATGTCACAAGGTTTTGTTTATACAGTTCTGCAAAACAAGCTATTTCGTAAGGAAATATTTGCTTCAACATTGATTAAGCTTATTAATATTTTTTATTTTTTTTTAATAAAGTAATTTATTCTATTTATTTATTTCTAATTGCAATAAACATTACAGACATTGTTACAATAACGGCACATAAAATGGTTTCGTTCATAAAGGTAGACTGCAGGTGACTAAGCTAGGCTTTAAGGGCCTGTGTGTGTCAACTGGTCTCCACCCCCTAGTAGTTAGATGCATTTCATAATAATAAAAAGACTGATTTAACTATTTGAATTTCTGGTTGTATAATATTAATAACTTTTAAAAGTCGCTCAAAAGGGTCCGTTGCTTACGCCCCCAGTGGTCGATGCACCTGTGGCCGATGCCCCCGATTCAATTAATTTTATATTATTATTTTTTTGTGCTTTTCCGCTTAGTACAGTAATTGAGAAAAGTGTTTCAACGTAATGAAATATTTTGCCTTGCTAAACAAAAGTTATCTATCGAATAGCAGAGAGAATAGATCGCCACTTAAACTTATCCTGACACACCTTTTTCTCCATTAAAAGCTTATTTATTATATACAAACATCCAAAAAATCAAAAAGAATTCATATAAAATGTTAGTGAATGTTGTTAATATACATTTATAATAACTTACCATATAGACATTTTATCTTTATCATTTTATCACTATTATATTTATATTATATTTTATTACATTTGAGACTGATTATTTTAATTAAGTTAAATGATTTTCTTGATTATAGGTGATGTAAACTGTGATTTAAATACAATTTTTTTACTAGATATCTTATTATTATTTTATCTTATAAATAAATAATGAAAAATAACTAAGACTTTCATTTTTCAAAAGATACAACCAATATTTATTTGTTATAAATATAATTATGATTTAATATTATACTTAAACTTACAATCATATACATTTATTATTTTTGTACAACATTTTTGTGCCTGACAGTGCATTTGATCATAAACTGCTTTGAAATAAATTTATCGAATCGGGGGCGTCGGCCACAGGTGCATCGACCACTGGGGGCGTAAGCCACGGACCCGCTAAAAATGGACATTTAAAGTGATATTCTCTGAAAAAACAAACTGTACAGAAACATTTTGAACAAACAAAATAAAACCAGATTTTTCTATATAAAGGCAGTGTGTTGCAAGTATTTACCATGCATTTTCTATTAACGTATTAGGCAAAATACAAACCTCGTATCCTACTGATCACAAGGTGGCTCTGTTTTATAATATTTGCAATGGAAAACAGCAGAAATGCTCTTTGTGAATTTATAACGAGACTAAAATTGACCCATAATAAAGGCCCTTCGATCTTTAAATATTCAAACAACAAATAATAATATACGTTCTGTGTTTGTTTTGAAAAAAAGAAACAATATTTTCAAATCGTCAATATTTCAAATATTTCGGCGGTGCGCTGCAGACAGAGAGGCTACTTCGAACAAAGCGTCACTTTTTACACTCACATCACAAAATAGTAGGTAAGTATACAGAAGGGCCACTCCCACCTTTTATTGAATTAACAGCTAAACTTGACAAATTCACTAGGGTTGCTACTATATTGATTCCGAATTTAGAAAAAGAGTAGGTGGTATAAGTTACAAACATAAATACATCGATTCGTCTAAACATACATCATATGTAGTAATCTAGTATTGTATTCATACATTAAGTACTGTGACGAGGTTGCATTGGCTGGGTCACCTTTATTAATTGTTGCAGACCGAATATACTTTAAATTAATTATTTAAACTTTTTCATGATTGAAGCGAAACGTTGCTTTAACCGTGAAGATTGACACGAGTGAATGTATTACTTAGCCACGGAGCAGTGGTGGCCCAGTGGTAAAGGCCACAACTTACAATTTGTAGGGCGTGGGTTTGAACCCAGGCAGGCGCTTTACTTTGTGAATTATTTTATCACCACTGCTCTCAAAACGGTGAAGGAAACAATCGTGAGGCATTTCTTCGAATCAAAAATTCGAAGACATGTGACCTCCACCAACCAACTGGGTCCGCGTGGTGGATTACGGACCATTCCCTTTCACAGAGAGGCATGCATGCACAATGAACCAAATGGGAAGGGGGTCCATCTATCCTATCTTATCCTTTCTTAGCCACGAGCTCCGAAGAATTTTACAGAGAATTATCCTAAAAATACAATAAGAGTCTCTTAAAATATCTTTTATGACGGAAAACAATAAAACTTGGCTTCATAAATAAGAATGGTGAAAACATTCGCAATCGAGATATGTAACAATTTGAATAACATGCCCAGCCAATGTAGATACCTCATTAAAGGAGGAAATAAATAACTTTTGCTTCATATTCCGACCGTGTAGTGGCAATCAGGGGGGTTAAGTTACGCTGGATGTCATGGCAATATTGCAGTAAGGAAATGGAAACAAAAGAAATGAGAAGCGGGGCAAATAGTAAGCTGCAGCGATGCTTATCTGAAGAATATTGCATGATGGAAACGAAACATTCAGTTACCCTTTTCTAGTCATTATAAAGGATTTACGATATTTTTATATTTTGCAGATGAATGATACTATTAGCGGAACTTATTGTTGGTAGTGGTGGTACCTACCGATTAATATAAAAGCGTGCGCTCGAGCGAGTATCGGTCATTTGCTCCTGAGTCGTCGCACGGTAAGGTTGTCGGTACCTACGCTACTTGCAGTAAGTTCGTTCCATACTTTGCTATTTTGGCTATTGTTTTATTGTTTCGTGTTTTGATTATTAACGGTTGTTTGTGATTGCTCGAGTTTTAATGATAAGTTGAACTATTGTTAAAATTAGGTCTATTCTGAAATAAATTCATTTTAGGTTGTTTGAATTGTTTTTATTTATTTGTTTTTCCATTCTGGTCGCTAAAATCAGAAGTGGGATTCAGCCTATTTGCTCATAATTATTAGCCTTGATACCTACACAAACAGCCGTTGATTTCAAATAAAAATGCCACTTGAACAGCTAATTAGGACGCCGCCTCGCTCTGAGGGTAGGCGTAGCCGTCGCAGTGAATCGCGACAAGACCATAGGCGTGGTTCACGATCACCTCACGGTAGAACTCGTTCGCGCCGTGATGGAACTCGTTCACGGTCACGCGATAGTAGAAATCGTTCGCATTCGCGTCGCGACAGGACTCTCTCGCGTTCACGTAATGTCAGGACTCGTTCACGATCTCATCGCAGTCGCTCACGTAATGGTGACAATCATAGTGTGCGGGAAGGTTATAGGTCACGTGCACATCACCGTCGTGATAGATCTCGATCCCATCCTCATGATATCTCTGTGAAGAATGTGTTGGGCACTATTATGTCGCGATTGACTGCTATTGAGACAAACACGGCTAGTGGTTCGCGTGTTACGCCGTCAATTCGTGACAGCACACCCCCTTTAGAAAAAAATAAAGTTTCGACAACCCAAGCGCTTGTTGATGCGTTGGGGGTATTAACAAAAAACAAGTCTAACAATTACTACGTGTCAAATTTTGATCCCGCAATAAACAATTTTGAGGTGTGGTGTAACGAAGTGGACAGGGCTAGGCATGTGAACCATTGGGACGATCTTGAGTGCTTCTCGCGTGTGGCTCATTATTTGAAAGGTGACGCAAAAACCTGGCTAAACGAGTGGGCTACAAATGATCGTTCATGGTCCAATTTCGTTAAGGAATTTAAATCGTTGTGTCCTCAAAAGATTAATTATGCCCAGACTCTTCATGAAGTCGTAAACACCACGTCCGACAAGTTTTCGTCCTACGCAGAGTATGCGCGTCGTTCGTTATTAAAACTACGTTTAGTGAAAGGGTTAAACGAAGAACTTATGGTTCAAATAGTGGTTTACGGTATCAGTGATGTACAGGTACGTGCAGCCGCTATCAATGCTGACCTAACATCAGAATGTCTAGTTTCCTTTTTAGCTAATTATGTAAAGCCTATTCGTAAGTCTGATAATCGTTACCCAGATAAATCAGTGTCCTCCAGTTATACGACTAGTAGTAGTTCTAACGGCCCTAGTAAATCTGAAATCAATTGTTTTCATTGCGGCCAAACAGGACATTATAAAGATAAATGCCCCAAGAAGCGTAATGACATTGATAAAGACGGTAGTAGTAAAAATTCTAGACCGATTTGTTCTTTCTGTAAGAAGGTAGGCCATAAAGAAAGTGACTGTTTTGCTAAGGCTCGGACCGAGTCTCAAAGCCACAATAACAATCCACGTTAACTTGTGTAGCGAACTTTCAACCACGAAGGATAACAACGATATAAACACAGCCGTGATACAGGGTATACCAGTTGATATTCTTATAGATAGTGGTGCATTTAATGTATCGTTGATATCATCAGCAGTAGTAAATTACTTTCCCGGTTCGCGTAAACCAATCAAGTGTTCTTTAAAAGGATTAAGTGATAAAGAGGTTGTTGCTCGCGAATACATCACTTTGACCGTCGAGTTAAGTAATATCGCGCTTGAAGTTGATTTTGTCATAGTACCCGCGTCGTGTATGAATACACCCATTATCATAGGGAATGACGTATTGAAACGCGATAGTGTCACGTATATTCGCACAAAACATAGACAGTACTTTACTCATATATTGGTTAAGGTACTAAAAGTAAACAATTATTAGTGTTCATGAACCTGACAAAATAAATACCTCTCATAGGTGCGGTACTTGTAAGTTGGTGGCTGTGATAGACAAATTCTTTGTTTTTAATATCCGGTACCGCCACCACTACGGTAAAAAAAAAATGCACATCAAACTGACTAGTGACGTACCTGGACCTCGTTATTGGTCACGGTCAGGTTAGGCCGAGTCGGCACAAAATCGAGGCACTAGAAGTACGTCAGTTCTTAGCCTTGCGGGTTACTTTCAGCGTTATATCGAAGGTTACGCGACAAAAACCGTATGTACCTCGCGTTTTACACAGAAAGACGTAAAATTCGAAACGGGACCTGATAAAGATCAAGTCCGGCAAAATTTTATAAAACTTAACTAGTGAGCCCATACTTGCGATTTTTTTGACCCAAGCCTTCCTACCGAGCTGCACACTGACGCCAGTAGTGCAGGATATGGTACTGTTCTTATGCAAGGTACTGAGGGATGGTCTCTTGGACTCCAGTAAGTACGTTTGATAACGATGTGATCTATTATCGCTGATAACTTGTGGGTGAAGAGTCGTGCTTACTGTGCTGTATACTTCCGTCTGTTTTATACGCGTTTTTCACGACGAGCACGAGCACATCGGGGCTGATAAAGCTTATGGCTTAAATCGTCAAAGACACACGCCAAGAGTTTTTCAGTTTAACGATCAGGTGTTTGTAATAAAGTGTTCTCAGTATGCTGGGAAGCTTGACGCTGGTATAAATGGTCCATACCGCGTGACTAGTGTTACCAAGTGATCGTTATGAGCTGAAGTTGTTAAGTGGAGCTAGAGGCAAGACTACTCAGGCCGCAGCTCAGTACATGGTACCCTGGAAAGGAGTGGTGCCCTAAGAGTTGTGCTGCATATTTTGAAAGTAAGTTTTAACCGAACCGTTATAATTTATTTTATGTTCCAGTAGCGCGTGTATGGTGCATGCATGCGCGTGAACGTGAGGCAGGTGCTTGCCTTACTGGTTGGAACGGGTGGCGGATGCAGCCCAGATTCAGTGCGCTCCCAGGGCTGGCGCCCTGGAGTGCCTGGTTTTGGCAGACGCGTACTGTGTATGCGCAGTGGGTGCTGTCCTGGAAGCCGTGTTCTATGAACATGCATTGGGCGCTGTCCCGGAAGCCGTGTTCTATGAACATGCATTGGGCGCTGTCCCGGAAGCCGTGTTCTATGAACATGCATTGGGCGCTGTCCCGGAAGTCGTGTTCTATGAACATGCATTGGGCGCTGTCCCGGAAGTCGTGTTCTACGAACATGCATTGGGCGCTGTCCCGGAAGTCGGGTACTATGTATACGCATTGGGCGCTGTCCCGGAAGTCGTGTACTATGTATACGCATTGGGCGCTGTCCCGGAAGTCGTGTACTATGTATACGCATTGGGCGCTGTCCCGGAAGTCGTGTACTATGTATACGCATTGGGCGCTGTCCCGGAAGTCGTGTTCCTGGAACACGCATCAGGCGCTGTCCTGGCAGGCGCAGTCCTGGTGAACTTGTACAAGTTAAAGTATGAGTATGACTGAGATTTGATGTATGATGATGTATGCATACATCTGAAAGTGAAGTGGTTTAGTCTTGGTCGTGAAAGTGTATCTTTGTATGAGGGCCTTGTATGCGTGATGAATGACAGAATAGGCAAAGGTGTACATTTTGTCACGTATAATTAACCACTTGTTTCTCATACAGATTGCAATGACGACGACTCTGACGATGTGGGCGAGCCTTCAGGTGCATCTGCTGGTCCTACTGGTGCTTGGACAACGGACGGGACCAAGCCGGACGAAAACGGCGATCAAACTCCCGCCGTGCCTAACAGTGCCTGAAGAAGAAGTCTCAAGGTGCAGCCGAGGGCGGCGCAAGATCAGGAGAGGCCGTATTAGCGGAACTTATTGTTGGTAGTGGTGGTACCTACCGATTAATATAAAAGCGTGCGCTCGAGCGAGTATCGGTCATTTGCTCCTGAGTCGTCGCACGGTAAGGTTGTCGGTACCTACGCTACTTGCAGTAAGTTCGTTCCATACTTTGCTATTTTGGCTATTGTTTTATTGTTTCGTGTTTTGATTATTAACGGTTGTTTGTGATTGCTCGAGTTTTAATGATAAGTTGAACTATTGTTAAAATTAGGTCTATTCTGAAATAAATTCATTTTAGGTTGTTTGAATTGTTTTTATTTGTTTTTCCATTCTGGTCGCTAAAAATACCTTTAAAAATAGGGGTAAGAGGGGGGTAGGGGGTATTTAAGGGGCTCAAGGGGTATTATGTAGCCGAATTTAGTAAAATACGATTACAGTAAAACTTAGATATAACTATACTTTAAACACAAACCTATGAATAGAAAAACCTTTTTATAAAATAAAATACAACCGACTTCCAAATATAAACACTACAAAGTGAAAAATAACTTCAATTTCAAAAGTCTGTGTTGTCGGTGGTGCTGTTTCCGTTTCTTCGTTTTTTGAGACCGACTTCTGAAATTTAAGTTCATGGTGTTCATGATGGACATCCCACCCATACGTACAAAACGTTTTGCGAAAACTTTCATTGTACGCACAGCTAAGGAGTGGAATTCGCTGCCGGAGTCTTTGTTTCCTGATAGCTTCAACCTTGGGGTATTTAAGTCAAGAGCGAATAGGTTAATTCTAGGCAAGCGTGCTTCACCGTCGACCATATCATCACTCACCATCAGGCGACATAGTGGTCAAACGTTAGCCTATCGATAAATTAAAAAAAAAAGTAGTTTTATTTGGAAGTCAGTTGTATTTCTTTTTTGTAGAAAAGTTTTTTATTTTTCACTTTTAGTTGTGCTACATAATGTACCAGAGTGTGATATTATGTAATGAAATGGTGTAAATAATAAACAATTATGCAATTGCAGCTATCCCGAGTGATTTGCAGTAATTTATTGAAGAGTATGCTTCACCTAGTAAAAAGTTCTAAGATAAACCACATAAAAAAAACAAATTGATAACCTGCTCCTTTTTGGGAAGTCGGTTAATAAAACAAAAGATAAAGACCTTGTATTCAAACTTAGATTAATTAGTAAAAGATAGAGCGTACGGAACACGACAGCGGTGCCGCGATTTACATAAGTGTGCGTGACAGCGAGGTAACTGTGTGCGTATAAGGATGATAAAACTCCCACATTTTTTTCGATTGTTCTCAAGAATATCAATCCTACAAATTGTTTTTTTTGCAATATATATTCTTACTTAAGTAGTATTTGGACAAATTAAAATAGCATAAAATTCAAATAAATAGTTAAATAATTCACTTAATGGTTAATAATCATTTATATTATTAACAGAGGAACAAATACTTAACAATGCTTTTTGGAAAATTCTATATAAAAATAAAAATGGTAACTTAAAAAGTTAATAAAGATAGTTTCTAAAGAATTGATAAGAGATATTATACATGTTGAATTGAATACCTAATTACGAGTACGCGAGGAACTTGAAAATGTGATTTTTTGTTTGTTGAGATATTTTGATGATGTTGATGTCAAATGAAAGGTCTTGGCCTAGACCCATTTTATCCGATTGAATCATCTAAATCGTACCACGCGTTTACGAGATAATCGCTAATCATTATAATGAAAATGTAAACAAACTTTATTTCGCCTAACTCATTTCCTGTTTTTGTTCTAGAAACATTTTAATTAGTGAAAAATGTGTTAATATCATGATTGTACATTGAGTACATATGCAAACCCTATCTATTAAGCTAAAATTTGTGTAAGAACAAAATTCTAAATAATTAATTACGATCTAGCCTAAAAGACTAAAAAGCAATTTAACTCTAACTTAATATGTTACGTGGTAGATTATGTTAAAACTAAGAATAGTGTCCATTTGCACTTTTCCACAAGTCCGTAGTACTTTCTTAGTCTGATTTGATTTAAAAAAACACAATGTTCATGTGTTATATGTATAGCACAGCATTGTCACTATTATTAATTCACTTTATACACTACATTAATTCAAAAGGTTTAGTTCTTTTTAGCCTACGCACTAAGTCTGTATTGTCTAGCAGCTGGATAGCCTCAACATTCACGTGTCGATGAAGTCTGTGTTCGTGGGCTTCATATAATTTTTGGATGATGGTGGTGACGAATTCCGTTTTAAAATCACGGTAAAGATCGTCATTTCTTATGTACCAGGGTGCATTTACAGCATCCCTGAGCACTTTATTTTGGAATTGTTGGATTATTTTGGCGTTGCTTTGTTTAGTACAGCCCCAAAGTTGGGTACCATACGTCAAAATTGGCATCAGTATATGCTTGTATATGGTAATTTTATTATGTACTAGCTGACCCGGCAAACTTTGTTTTGCCATAAAAACACCAAACATTTATCTACCCTACCTTACCCTGCCCTACACTACCCTATCCTACACTACCCTACCCTACCCTACACTACCCTACCCTACACTACCTTCCCTACCCTACGCTACACTACCCTATCCTACACTACCCTACCCTACACTACCCTACACTACCCTACACTACCCTACCCTACACTACCCTATCCTACACTACCCTATCCTACACTACCCTACCCTAGCCTACGCTACCCTACCCTACCCTACCTTACACTACCCTACCCTACCCTACCTTACACTACCCTACCCTACACTACCCTACCCTACACTACCCTACCCTACACTACCCTAACCTACACTACCCTACCCTACACTACCCTACACAAAGCAAAAAATAGCAATAAAGCTCAAATTGACTCTACGTTTTAGTTAGAAAACTTTTGTATAGGAAAAAGAAAAGGGCTGTTTTTATTTTTTTCCGGCAATTATTAGAATTGTTCTCCCCGTAAAAACCATCTTTGAACTTCAACGAACATTTAAAAAAAAACCGGCCAAGTGCGAGTCGGACTCGCGCACGAAGGGTTCCGTACCATTATCGCAAAAAACGGCAAAGCCGAGCCCCCTTAAATATTTATTTTATTCGGTTTTTAGTATTTGTTGTTATAGCAGCAACAGAAATACATCATCTGTGAAAATTTTAACTGTCTAGCTATCACGGTTCACGAGATACAGCCTGGTGACAGACAGACAGACAGACAGACAGACAGACAGACAGACGGACCGCGGAGTCTTAGTAATAGGGTTCCGTTTTTACCCTTTGGGTACGGAACCCTAAAAAAGAATTGTCCAAATTGGTCCAGGCGTTGTTTGGTTATGCGCTTACCAACACATTTTGCGATTCATTTTTATATTATAGATTGATAGACAGGTTTTTCCTTCCGAGTAACCAATACATACTTTTATAACATATGTCGAATTCCTGTCTTTTCTTTTTTACATGAGCTTTCCATCGCAACTTGGCGTCGAGAGTTATGCCAAGGTATTTGGCTGTATTATATGCACTTCAAATTCATTTTTCATTTTTTAAGTGTGCGAGGCCCAATTTAAGTCAAAAGCTGGGGCTTTTATACCTTTCAGCTCGGATTATGCGTATTTTTGCCGTATTCTATACATTCTATTAGTTATATACGACTCTAGAATATCTGCAAATTCTGATTCTGAGCTTGAAAATTAGGCCCTTATGCCAAACTTTGTCAAAAGCTTGCGCGACATCTAAAAAAATGGTGGCGCAGACTTCCTTATTTTCAAGCGTTTTTTCAATGATATGAATTATTCTATGTACCTGGTCTATTGTTGAGTGTTTTTCCCTGAATCCAAATTGATTATTTGGAATAAGATCTTTATCTTCTATTAATGGTTTTAACCGTATCGAATAGCTTTGATAACACGGGTAACAGAGAAATAGGTCTATATGATGATGCTTCATGGAGTGGTTTCCCAGGCTTCGCAATCATAATGACCTCAGCGACCTTCCATGGCTCAGGTACATATTTTAGGTTAAATGCAGCATTGATAAACTTGGTCAGCTTTACTATGGCTTTGCATGGTAGGTGTTTAAAAATTTCCCCTGTTATGAGGTCGTGACCCGGAGATTTTTTCGAGTTAATGTTATTTTGAATTTCTCTCATTACTTCTTTATGAGTCACAAGCTTAATTCTTTGGTTTTGTGACAATCTTTCAGTCTCAAGTATTTCAATCGAGCTTTCATTGGGTTGAAAAAAATCTTCTAAGTGTTGAGCAAACCTTCATGCTTTTTGGTCATTGCTTATGGCCCATTTTCCGTCACTATCTCTGATGGGCGGTATTTGTTTATTTGGCCTTTTTAGATTTCTTGTAGCTTTCCAAAGGGAGAAATCCGTTGATTTCTCATTGGTTAGCTGCAAAAGGTTGGTATTCAGAGATTCATCCTCAAACTGTAGAATTTTCCACTTTAATCGTTTAGTTAGGATATTTAGTGATGTTTTATCTCACGGGCACCTTTTTGCTGTCACAGCTTCCTTTGTTTCCTTTGCTCAGATAGTAAATCTACAATTGCCTTAGGATAGTTGAATTCCTTATAATTACGTTTTAATTGCGGTGTTTTGTTCCACGCACATTGTTGGATATTAACAATATCCAAAAATATAGCATTATTTTTTCCTTGTTTATGACTTTTTAGTTCGCTTTTGAAGCAGTCGGATTTTTTGATTTAACTTTTTTTTTTGTTTTTGGGAAAAACTTTTGCAATGTTTAAATATACAAGACAGCATGTTTTACAAATACAATAAGAAATTCCTTGTGACGTGTAAGCAGTGCGACGCGTAGTTTCGTACTAACGCGAAATTGTATTAGTTTTTCAATTTGTATTTGTATTGGTGGTTGCGCTCACTCGTGCCATCTGTTTACTGTTCTATAATCTGAGTATTCAAAGTCAAAGTCAAATGTGTTTATTTCAAGTAGGCCATTATGCGGCACTTTTGAACGTTAAAATTTACATTTAATAAAAATTGATTCTACCGTGCATTCGGAAATGTAGCTTGTTATGGAGAAGAACGCACAAGAAACTTCATACTTACTCTTTTAAAAAAAAGTTTTATACAATATTTATATAAGTACATACATTAATAAATTCATATACGTGAGGACGATGTACCCAGCACTACTATACTACATATAGGTATGAGAGAATTACAAGCACTAACAGGTAAATTCATTTACTTAATAAATAGGAACATGGGAGACCAAAAAAATGAAACTTAAATTATATCCAAAATATAATATAAGTTTCATTTTTTTGTTGTTCTTCCTTGCCTCTATTTCACAATGGTTTAAAATTTCTCCAATATTTTTGGATCTAATATTTTGTTGTTTACGATATAGGATACTCTAAAATCGTAAGAAGCCTTGCCGAGCCTTGGTCATATTCATTTTCATGTAAAATTTTGACAAGACAAGACCATATAGCTCACACTGTACAAAAAGTTATCAGACCTCATGTGGAGCCAAGCTTCTAACTCTACACGCCTTAACTCAACAAGCCCTAACTTTACAAAAATCTACACCTCAGTCAAAATATGTGGCTGGGCCGTTTTACTACTGTCACAGGGGTTTAAGGTGGGCAAAATTAAAATTAGGCAATAGAAAATAGCGGATTTTGGGGCCATGTTATGGAGACCCAATTTTTTTTTCTGCCAAACACATCACGTGGGGTATCAAAATTATAACACTTTTACTTTAAAAAGTAGTCGGGTTTTTGTTTTTTTTTATCAACTTTTTTCTCAGTTTAGGTATAAATATTTCAAGTTTTATTGACCAGCTGTCAAGTTCTGCACGGTTTAAGTTGAATTTCTTTCTATCCTCATATGATGCAGTAACTGTAAAGTTCCTGTTCAAATTATTTCCTTATTTAAAAAAAATCAAACACAATGCCCTGTAAATCCCAGAGTCATTATCAGATGAGTTTCATGTCCACTTAAACATTCACTTTCCTGAAAAATAAAATGCCAAATGAAAGTGGCAGTGTTCATTTCATTCAAGTGGATTCATTACGATAAAATGATGATATAATTATTTTTTCCAGCTCCTTTAATTACAGTCGCTATTTTCGTCCTGAAACTTGAAAATAAATGTTCTTACCTTGATTTCTATGAAAGTTGTACATTAATCTTTCTGTTTTTACATCAAAAGAAATCAAATATGTATTCATTGGTATCAAAATATGGATGGCAACATATATTGCTGGTTCCCCATAATCGTTTCCATAATTGTATATAAGGTCTGCTGGCGCTGAAATATGTTTTTATATTTTACATATTTTATGATTAAAATGAAACGTTGTAAATTACAACAGACTTGCTTTTCCTCGCGGCTTGGATCCCGTGGCCCAACCCCACAGGACCAGTTTCCGAGAACAAAACATAGCCTATGTCATCATCATCATCATCATATCAGCCGAAAGACGTCCACTGCTGGACATAGGCCTCCCCCAAGTGTCGCCACATTGACCGGTCCCGTGCGTCCTGCATCAAGCGAATCCCCGCAACCTTCACCAGGTCATCGGTCCACCTGGTGGGAGGCCTTCCAACGCATCGTCTTCCGGTTCGCGGTCGTCACTCCAGAACTTTTCTGCCCCATCGGCCATCCGTTCTGCGAGCAATGTGCCCTGCCCACTGCCACTTAAGTTTGGCAATTCTTCGGGCTATATCGGTAACCCTGGTTCTCTTGCGGATCTATACATTTCTGATTCGATCATGCAAGGATACTCCGAGCATAGCCCTCTCCATTGCCCTTTGCGTGACTGTAAGCTTTCTGATGAGGCCCATTGTGAGCGACCACGTCTCAGAGCCATCGTCGGTGTTTATTGGGGTAGCCGGGTTCACTCCGGGGATTCTTCGCACCCCTTGCCACGCCATCGCCTCGACCGCTACCGTAGTCGAGGGTAGACGGGCTGCCGGGTACTCGGGGCCGTTTTTTCTTTGTGCTTTTTAACCTATGTAACTCAGGAATAATATATATGTCGCATCAAGGCTGGCCGATAGATGTAAACCATCGGGAAGTCAGGATGTATTCCCTTAAGTTAAGACATCGCGTGTGGGCAGGTCGGTGGGTACAATCGTGCAAATGAAATCACATAAGTTATTCGATACACTGGGTTTATTCAAATATTCACAGTTACAATCTTGCTCACTAATATTACGGATCGACTCTGTTTCTACGACGTGCTAGCTCTACGGCGTTCAGTACTCAACTGCCTTATTCTGTGTTCCCCACCACGCCAGTGGTTAGAAATAGCGCGCCAATGCGTAGTTGTTCTTGCTTTGCCGCCAGATGGCGTGCTTGCGATTTGTTTTAACGTCCGTACTATTGACTAAACCCGACACGGCCATCCTGCGAGACAGGCGTCCTCGGCTGTTTCTCATTGTCAGGGTTAACAGTGTATCGAATCATGTGGAAATTCTCATGAATTTCCTCAGCTCTTAGGGAAAGCTGATGGGTCTGTCAGACTCCTACTGACTAAACCACATGGTGATCTCTAGGCCGTAATTTATCTTGAGGGGCGAGCGTGGAACACAACACGTCGCCTTCTCGCGCCTCTCTCAGATGACAGATCCCCAAATCTATCACCCGCAGGCATCATCTTCTTGTCACTGCTATCTCACGTCGTGTTGCGCCACACGTCCTCTTAGTCTACTCCGACCTGCCAGTCTCCCATCATACAAGGGAAGTTTTTCTGAAACACAAAATTTCCAAACAGTATTCACTCGTCCAATCCTGACTCATACTCTAGAGTGAGGAAACATTTCGAAACAATCAAACATGGTCATTTAAATCTCTCTGTTCACCATTGCAAGGAACAAGTAATTCTATTTTCAATTTAAAGAAAATAGCAACTTAATCATCGATCTGGTATTTTATTCTATTCTATTCTAAAAGCACCCTATCTTCGTGATTAAAAAGCCCAAGTACCACTGATAGTCAATAATGTCACATTAAATGCACTCAGAACCTGTTCACACAGAGATTTAGTCTGTCCTATGTTACGTCTATTCATCATCTACAATCTCAATTGGTACTTCAGCTTTGTGTATTTTACTAACACAATCTACGCATAGTAATCAAAATTAGAAAACCAAAATTATTTCAATTTTCGTAATAAAGGCTTGACGAGTGCAGCAGAGGCTACGCTACACAATATGGTATCTGAAACATGAAAAACATAACGAGAGTATATGTTCACACAGGTTATGTTAACCATACACAGCTTTGATGGAATTTAACTAGTGCACTGGTGTAGTAACCTAAACCCATCAATCTGCCTAGCCTTTTCCCAACTACATTGGGGTAGGCTTCCAATCCTACCGGATTCAGCTGAGTACCAGTGCTTTACATGAAGCGACTGCCTATCTGACCTCCACAACTCAGTAACTGAGTAACACGGTACCCCTTGGCAAGACTAGTGTCAGATCTCAGGCTTCTGACCACCCGCAACGACTGTCAAAGATCTTTAAATGACAGCCGGGACCAATGGCTTAATGTGCTTCCCGAGGCACGGAGGAAACTAAAAATCACTAGTTGTGACTGAACTGCTTTGGACATCTCAACTTCTTCTTAGAGGATATCTCATCCTAAAGTTCGTACTGAACCAAACATTGAAACTATTACCGACAATAGGAAACTCTTTAACTACTGGTTTTTTACTGTGTCTTAATTACCTAGTGATGGTACTAGGTAGAACCACTACCAATTTAGTGATCAAACATGAACACTCTCACTGCTCGGAATAGCATCTCTTCACTAGAGAACATTCGACTTCACTATCGAAATAAAAATGGAAGCGACTCACCGAGTATTCCATTCCAAACTAGCGCGCGCTCATAACGTTCGGCTACGACCTGCGAATTGCTACCCTGCCGTTCCACTGAACCTCTCAGATGTTGACACGTCAACCTTCGCGCTCAGCATTTGAATCGCTAGCCTGCAGCAGAGGCTACGCTACACAATATGGTATCTGAAACATGAAAAACATTACGAGAGTATATGTTCACACAGTTTATGTTAACCATACACAGCTTTGATGGAATTTAACTAGTGCACTGGTGTAGTAACCTAAACCAATCAATCTGCCTAGCCTTTTCCCAACTACATTGGGGTAGGCTTCCAATCCTACCGGATTGCGTGGCCGTCCCCGTCAAACCTGGCGTCGCACCGTATTGGCGGCAGCGAGCATCGGTATGACGTGGAGGACTACTGTGGACGCCGTTTGCCCCATCCAGGGGACTTAGGACATTAAATCAGTAAGTCAATCACGTCGGTCATCGCTTCATATTAAAGGTTTCGTTGATCGGCGTAACTACCTGTGTTACTTCCTACCTTCCCGTTACCCGCTGTGTGTGTCACTCGTGTACATGCCTATCCGTCTTGTTGCCTACTCTACTACCTACCTTCCCGATTTTCCGCTTGTCCGTCGTGGTGCCGGCTCACCTGACTAACTTATACGTCAAGTGGTTTTCGATATTTTGTGATGAGTGAGTGACCTTTCGCTTTTTATATATGTAGATTATAGTGCAGACAGAAGATAACTACTTTAACTATTACGTTAAAATATATTTGGTTCTCTCATAGCTTGCTTGAGGTTAAAACCAGTTATATCATATCTTTATTCTAATAATTAAAGTTTAAAACCAACGTGTAGGTTTTAAATAAACACAAATAAATGGCTGTAATATAGACGTCGCAGTCAACGTAGAATATAAAAGGTTTGTGAACCATGAAGCTAAAAAAACATAGTTTGGTTGCCATAACAATTAATTTCTATTTCTATTTTATTATTTTGGTCCCAGTTTTCATTTAGATCTTTGACAGTCATTAGTGTAGTCGGACGAAGAAAATCTTACGCCAGTCTTCCCAAGAGATATCATATTATTCAGTTAATGGGTACCCGAGGTCAGGTAGCAGTTGTTCCATACAAAAACTAGTTTTTAGCTGCATCCGGATATACTGCAAGGCCAACCGTGACGTAATTCAGAAAAGGCCTATTTAACCTATTCGCGGTATCTTTTGAATTTTCAAAACATATTTCAGCGATTTCCAATCAGACGGCTTTTTTTCTGCGTTCTTATTATTTAACAAGCCATAAGCCACCACAAGCGTCCTTATACACCCCCAGAATTGTTCGTGCGCAGACACTACGCGTAAATCAGGTTCAATAGAACCTAGTACGAAGGTTTTCTATGTGCTCAATGTTCATGCATCCTCTCGAGCCATTTACCTAATCCAGTGAAGTACGACTGTATATTTCACGTTTTTCGCTTTACCCCAGTTTTAAATAGCACTCCGGTTTCTAAAATAGTTTGAGGGAAATTCTAAAATGGGAGAATGTAAACTGAAAGATAGAGGCGCGAGGAATTGGACAAATTGACTCTTTACACAAACATTTTCTTTACACAAAACTGTTTCGGTCTTCTTACTAAAAAGAGATTGCTTTGACATTATTTTTACTCGATATTTTAATGTAAGTATCGGTAAATTAAAAGTTTGCTATGTACTGAGAAGGCCCGAAGGGCACAAGTCTTCTTAATGAATTTCGATCTAAAGAAGCGAGGTAGGTGAGGGGCTCTTATCTAGAACGACCAGAAGCATTTCGAAGTGAATGACTCGGCAACCCAAAACCGAAACATCTGGCCAAGAATGACGAGGAGAGCCGACCCCACATGAAATGGGATAAAGCTAGGCAAAGAGTAAAAATTACGAGCATGGTGCTTTGAAATACATAATAAAGAACATTCCACAACATTATTCGTCCAATGGCTAAGAGATTGTCTTTGATAGTATGATTCCTCTAAAGCAGTGGTCACCAAATAGTGGACCGGGGTCCGGATACGGACCATTGACCTATTTTGTGAGGACCTGAAGAAAACAGTACAAGATATTTTAATTTTGTTACTTGAGTACGTAATTAAGTAATTTATCCCGCGCTTTGCTTTAACTTCCGTCGATTCGATAAAGGAAGAGCGCGGGTGTCCTCGCAGTGTAATATCATAATAAATTTTGGAGTAGACATACCGATTAACATGTCCAAGATTTAATAAAAAAAGTCAAAAAAAAACTGAGTCTAGCATTTTAAGGTGGCACCAAACAAATAATCAACGAAGATCAACCTAGCTACGATCAGCCAATTAAATCCCTTATTTTTAAGATAAAACCATACGCAAGATAATATACTGAAACACAATACAAACCAAGCCTTGTTATAATGAATATTTATTAATCAATAAATATACTTTTGTTCGTTGTTTACGTCCTCACAATGCAATTATCAACTGATAAATGTTTCAATAATGATAATTTACATTTTAACACCTTGTAAATTCTGTGTTTTTAATGTGCAACATTCAATAAAATTATTAATGTTTGTATTATTTTTATGGCAGTGTAAACATTATCGCATAACTGCAGCCCGCATGTCATTGTTAAATGAATTATACTAAGCTTTAAGATCTCGTCATTATTATTGTATAGAAACTACATTCACATAGGTTAGGTACCATGTGACTTTTTCAATTCATATTTACTTTTAAGTTTATCTTGGACATTGCTAACAAACATTTTTGAATTGAGTTTTTGAAGTTATGAAAGTGTCAAACCGTACTTTAATGCCAAATTTTGGAAGGTTTTCAGGCTTAAGTGTTTGTTTAAAAAAAACTCAACAACTGCAAATACTTAATTTAGGAATCGGAGGAGACGCTCTAGAAAAGTGTCATTCGATGTCAGCAATTCATCATCATATCAGCCGAAAGACATCCACTGCTGGACATAAGCCTCCCCCAAGCGTCGCCACATTGACCGGTCCCGTGCATCTCGTAACCAGCGGATACACGCAAACTTGACCAGGTCATCGGTCCACCTGGTGGAAGGCCTTCCAACGCAACGTCTTTGACATTATGTTTTTTTTTGTATGTTCACCGATTTTGTGAAATCTCTCTTTTTTTTGCAAGAGTATGTATCTGATATTGGTCCCATTTTAATTTCATTAAGTTCTGATGAAGAACTTTGGAGATATATAACGGAACTGTTCAATAAATAACAGCACATCTCTCGGGATTGCTGCAATCGCATGTCTGATTATTGTTTATACCATTCCATAACATAACATCACGCCAGTACGCTCTAAAGTGGTACGCAGATGTGTACAGTTCACCTTGGTATACTCTCATTTCACAGGTTATGTTCAAGTTTCATGATATTCGGGTAATCTAGTTTGGCATTATAGGTACCTTAACTTGCCTATTAGGTAGGTACAACTTTTCTTTTAATCAACCTACATTGTCCCACTGCTGGGCAAAGGTCTCCCCCATAGCTTTTCACTCTTCCCTATTATTTGCAATCTCCTGCCAATCTCCCGTAAACGCCTCTAAGTCGTCACGCCAGCGTTTAACGCCAGGTACAACTAAAAAGTGAAAAATAAAAAATCTTTTGTATATAAAAATACTACCGACATCCAAATAAAAAAACTGGCCAAGTGCAAGTTGGACTCGCGCATGAAGGGTTCCGTACTATTATCGCAAAAAATGGCAAATAATACACGTTTGTTGTATGGGAGCCCACTTAAATATTTAATTTATTATATTTTTAGTATTTTTTGTTTCTTCGTGCGCGACTCCGACTTGCAATTGGCCGTTTTTTTTTTATTTGGAAGTCATTAGTATTTTTAAGTAAAAAGTTTATTTTAGATTTACCAGGCAGATAGAATGTTGATATTAATGTGCGGTGTGACCAGGGTGGATAAAGAGAGAAATGTGTATATTAGTAGAAGTTTGAGTTATTAGTAGAATTTATTCATATACCTTGCTGAGTACCTAGATAAAGTATAATTCTATCAGCGATGGCAATGGTCGAAATGTCAAAATGTTTGGGCAGATCACGTGGCATTTCAATAGTGTTTGGCATGCCTATACATTTTTGATGTCCGATATTGCTATGTTTTCGCTGAGAGAATGTCACACAACTATTCTGTGATTTTTAATTCCGTAGACTAAACTGACAGCTGTCAATGACATTTTTTTTTTAAATTGTTGCAAGCGCGGAGCATAGTATTGTAAGTAAGGCTCAATCATAAGTGATTCACCGATTCGATGTGACATGATCCTCAATTTAATTTAACTAATAGGTCTATATAAATAATTTATGAATATAAACGTAATATATTTAAATATAACAATATTCATACACATAGCACGTAAATTTTATGGTGTTAAATATGAAATCAACAATAAAATAAAAGCCATCGATAAAATGAAGTCTGATATAAATGAGTATAAACTAAATAAGGGCCGCTAGTTTTTTAATAAATGTATTTTTTTTGCCGTAAAATAGTTCTATTTTGGATCAACTTTTGATCACTCAGGATTTTCAGGAATCAGGATACGACATTATTTTTATATAATGATGTGACAACCCCTAAATGACAGTTTAGTCTACTAAATAAAAAATCAGAGTTTAGAGCTAATGGCGCGACGCAATTTAAGAACCTTATGCCACTTTAGTGCCTTAAAACGGTTACTATCTAAAGCTTACTCCTTAGTAACGGCTAGGTTAAAAATTTAAAAAACTATTCGTAGCGAATATTGTCTTTTCTAAATAAATTTCAAGTGCAAATCGGTGTGAATGTCCTTGCAATTATGTTTTGTAAAAATAGCTTATCAGTGTGATATAAATCAAATCGCGTTGAACAATCAGGAAGGTCGCAAAGTGTGGCGATTGCAGATAAGTTTTTTACATTATTCAAGAATATATTGCTACCTATTTAAACGAATATTTCAAGATTGAAACACCGTATGTTATAATAAAACATATACGAAACAAAAAGCCTTTCTTATTCATGATATAGGTGCAGCAACGTTCGTGCGGTTCTCAAAAACAGAACTAAATAATAAATTGTTTCACATCAATTACTTACCTGCATCTCGTTTTAAAAACCTCTTTATATTCAAATAAGACGTTGTATTTAATATTTATTATACCAAGACCCTTGAAAGATTATGATGAATTTTTCAAAAGAGAATCTCATTATTAATTTGAAGTAAATTTTCTTTTTTACGAAAAATATATTCTTGCTATGATTCGCAGTTTTAGTATACATTTTCATTGAACATCATGAAAATGTCAGAACCTGTCATATTTTGTTTACTTAAAATGAGACACAAGTAACTTTGTTTGGTACGGTGCGGAGTCGAGTGTCGGGTATGGTTTCGAGATGGTTCTTGGGGTGACAGTGATCGTTCGGACATGGCCGCAACACATACTGGTCTAGTACATATATACACATATTGGTACCGTATAGTACCGTTATAGTAATTGACTCTGTAATGAATAATCTGTGTAGAAGTTACAGAAGATATTTCTCTAATTTACGCGTTTTCCTAATTCTGACTATGTAGATCAAATGCCAAATAATAATTGTGTATGCCTGGGTCTGACAAATATAATATGTCGGGTTTATTCAATAGTACGGATGTCAAAACAAATCGCAAGCACGCCATCTGGCGGCAAAGCAAGAACAATTACGCATTGGCGCGCTCTTTCCAACCGTTTGCGTGGCAGTGACAGCAGAATATCGCAGTTGAGTACTGACAACCTTAGTGCTAACACGTCATAGAATCAGTGTCGATCTGTAATTTTAGTAAGAAAGATTATAAGCGTGAGTTGTGATTATTTGAATAAACCCAGTGTATCGAATAATTTGTGTGATTTCATTTTGACGATTGTACCCACCGACCTGCCCACACACGATATTTTAACCTACGGGAATACATCCTGACTGCCTGGTTTCTGACTGGTGACTGGTTTGCATCTATCAGCCAGCCTTGATGCGACAGACCTCAGAATTAGGATTTGGTCGTGCTAATGAGATCACACGTAAAAACAATGCTAGTGAAAATGGCGGTTACATTGTTGCAAAAAAGTTAAGGTGTTGTTTAACCGGGAACAACGTGACATTGATTTAAAGAATCTTCGAGTTTTCTGCGAGTACGCTCAGTCTTGAATAATGAAAAACCAGTCCGGAGCAGCGCTGCAAGAAAGCTATCAACAACCAAGAAGCTGGACAGGTCAAGGAGGAGCTTGTGGACCTGTGGAAAGATACACACTGATCTTTATGCCAATTTGATGAGTCGTTTTCATTTTGTTGTGACTATGGCCAAGAGTGTTCATTATTCAAAATTCTGGTTCTGTGTACAGTATGGCGGTCATTGGTTCGTCAGGGTGGCCCGTGTCAGGTTAAAATTCATGTTAGTTATCGAAGGTCAAGTTTTGGTGTTGTTAAAGAGTTATTATTATAATATCACTGGCAATAACTTTTGACTGGCCTTGGCTGACTATTATTGTTTGTAGGTTAGTACGATAAAGTGACAGTGACGAACCTATCTTACACTGCAGTCTGGAAATTATGATAAACCCAAAAAAAAACTTTTTTTTTTTAAATTCCATTTACATAACGCTATGATCATTGTTTTGCATAATTTAACTAGAAAACTACAATAAAACATTTATTCAAATTCTGGGCATCCTACCTACATTAAAAAAAGTAAAATCTCATCTCGCAATCATAAGCAACTAAAGTCATTAATAAATAGCTTTTTAAGCCAATTACACAGCCTACCTCATTTTTCTACTACACTAACTATTTCCTCCATTTCCAGCTTTGCTTTATTTTGTTTATCCTCTGTTCCTTTGTTTCTCACCAATTTTTTTTTTCTACTTCCAGTAACCTATCCTGAAACCATGACTGTGATGACCCGTAAGGCAACTACTCCGTACTTAGAAATTAAATTGAAAACAGCACTCCAGGAACTTAAAGACTCACAAAGCCAATATCGGGCGATGTTGCAAGAGAGAAAGGATTGTAAAGTAGAAGTTGAGAATACTGTTTATAAAAACACAATCCTTAAACGGGAGCTAGTTGAACTTAGTCAGCAATACCAGAATATTGTGGATGAACGTGACCAACTGAGGGTAGTCACGGATGGTTTCAATAAATGCAGTTATCTATATGAGGAGGCTTTAAGTAAAGTTGGGGATCTAGAAGAAGATTTGATTCGCGCAAATACTCATATTTAAATTACAAAAAGAACAGGAATCAACTCAGGTTGATGAAACTTGCCATTTGTATGATGAACTTATTAAATTGAATTGTAAACCTGATTCAATACCTTCAATTGACCTAACTGAAGATTTTATAATAAATCAGAAAAATTGTTCCATAGTTAGTCATAACAAACTCAAAAAATATGCAAAGAAATTGTAACAAGTATAGGAAACAACACAAGTTCTTTATTAAAAATATTCCACTCAGGAAATAACGTGTTGACCTAGTTAATAAATTAAATAATTACCAAATTGACAGCAAAAATATCTAGGAGATTGACACACACCGCTTACAGACAGAAATCCAGGTACTTGAGAACAGACTTAGTTCTCTGTACAATGAATATGTAAATTCAACGTTACAAATTAAATAACACATTTTGGCCACAAATGAGTTAGTGATGTGTCAGTGTAACTGCCAGACAGTCTCAAATTTAATAACAGTCCAGCCTGATGCTACGGAAGACCCGGTCCAAGCTGAGAGGGTGTCTCAAGACATATCTAATGTAGCACAGGATTTGCCTCAAATAGACCGGCTTGAGTGTGCTGGCTTGTCATCTGGTCATAGTAATGAAGGTTTTCATTCGGTTATGTTTTCAGATGGTGTTGGCAAAGGTTTAGGTAAATTAATAATTGGCAATCAGAGTCATTCCAATTATAATTATTGCATGCCCGGGGCCTCTTAAAAGCAAATAATGGAATCTGTAACAAAGACTATATATAAACCAGATACCAATATAACTGTATTTGTAGGTAATAGTATTAAATTTAAAAAAGATGACATCACTGATTGTGTTAAAGAGTTGTGTTGCCGCCGCCACTAGTACACCGTGCGGGAGGGGAGGGAGCGCCGCGCCACCTCCACCGTCTCTCTTGACGCCAGAGAGCTTTGACCGCCGCTCGGTGCGCACGTAGTACATAGCTATAATATATTAACCTATACCTACGTTTAAAATAAGTAGAAATTGTAAATATTCAAAATATACATAAAGTTTAAAGTGGTACCAAAACTTCGTTTCATTGAAGTAGCAGCCCACAAGAAACCCAACATAAAATATGGCGACCCTGACAGGACGTCGCGCGGAGGCGTGACGTGGAAGTACGACGAGCTGAGCAAGCAAGAGGATCCAGGGCGAGGCAGCAGGTCGACTCCATCTACAAGGACGCAATTCCAGGGGAGTGCCCGATCCATCCATAACTTTTCCAAATTCCTAATATTTATCCTTCAGCTGTTCAATTTGCCAAGGCTTGGGCGTTACAGTTAAATTTAAAACCACCTTATTTTCATATTGCCTATCCAGTGCAAACAAGCTATCGCTTTGGCTTTTAAGGGGACTTAATTTCCTACCTAATGTTGCGAGTTCTAATGATGATGAAATTAAATGTGAATAAATCCATGATTGTGTAAAAATAAGCAAGTCCCATATAAAAAAAAAAAAAAAAAAGCCTGCATTGGTTTGTGAGTAATTAGCCGGCCGAACTTTCCAGACATTTCGATCGCTGCGCGAGCGCGCGCACACATCGAGCGAAGACAGGATCACGCGGTCGGGTACTGATAACGCGAGATCTACCCACCTGTGGCACATAACTACGAGTTAGCGAGTGAGAATCTGGTTTGCCGGACTAACGGTATTTATATTGTTTGCATTTTTTTTTTTTTTTTATCGAAGATGTCTGAAATGGAATTTAAGGATTTAACTAAGAAACGTAGCACGATTAAGGGAAGGATTACTTATTTTAGAAACTATTTGACTGATTTTCAGAATTTTAAGAATGTAACACAAAAACACGTTAAAGAATTATGTTTACGATTATCGAAGTTTGAGGTTTTATTTAATGATTTTGATCCAATTCAGAGTAGAATAGAAGTTTTGTCGGATGACAGTGATGTGCAACTTGTTGAACGTTCTGAAATGGAAAACCAGTTTATTTCTTTGATTACCTTAGCTCAAGATATAGTGCAGCTGAATCAAGAACAGTTTAGCGACGCTGATGCTAAAATAAAAGTAAATTCGGGTTATGATAATGCAAATGTTCGGTTACCTTTGATTCAGCTGCCCGTTTTCGATGGAGATTATAGCAAGTGGCTCAAGTTCCGAGACACCTTTAAATCGTTGATACATGATAATACAAATCTAGGTGGTATCAATAAGTTTCATTATTTGCGTTCATCATTGCAGGGTAGTGCTTCCGTTGTTGTCAAATCGTTGCAAATTTCTAATGATAATTATCATGTTGCTTGGCAACTTATATGTGAAAGATTTGACAACAAAGGCCAGCTTATTGCTAGTCATCTCCAGGATTTATTAAACATCGAATCATTGCCTAAAGAGTCCGATAAATTACTTCGAAACTTTGTAGATAGCATCACAAAGCATTTACGAGCGCTCAACATACTAGGGGAGCCCACTGATAATTGGGACTCGTTAATTGTTCATATATTCGCGCACAAATTAGATTCGGTAACATTGCGTAAATGGGAAGAAATCAAAGACCGTCGGCGTTCACCTACGTTACAGGAGTTTCAGGATTTTTTGCGGAAAAGAGCTGACGTTTTGGAGTCCTTATACCGAAGCAGCTCTCCCTCTAAAAAGCCTGAAACAAACAAAAGATTAGATAAACAACAAAAATCATTTGTGGCTTCTGCTTCTGAGTCAGGTAGTCAAAATGCATCAAGAATGAAATGTTTATTGTGTAGTGGTGAACATCGTATATATTCATGTAAGAAGTTTCTTGATATGTCTCCTGAATTGCGTTACACTGAAGTTTTAAGGTTGAAGTTGTGTGCAAATTGTTTTCGCGGTGGTCATTTTGCAAGTAAATGTCGATTGGGCCCATGTCGAGAATGCGGTCGTCGACACCATACATTGTTACATAAGTCTAAGCCAGTTACGGCCAATAATGTTGTTCAAATCAATGAAGTTAGTGAGGTAACTAACACTAACGATCCAAACACTGATAACAAGAATGCACATTCAGTTTCATTATCCTCCTGTGTAACAAGTCAAGTCTTGTTATCAACAGCAGTTGTTAAAATAATGGATGAGAAAACGAATCAGTGCCATGAGGTACGGGCCTTATTGGATTCAGGTAGTCAGTCATCCTTTATAACTAGTTCATTAAAGTGTAGGTTAGGGCTTCTGAGTCAAAGGGTACCATCGGTTAATGTAACAGGCATCAACAACATGTGCTTCAATACAATGGAAAGGTGTACAATTACACTGAAAGTTAAACAGTTCACAAAGAAAATAAACTGTTTAACAATAAATCAAATTTCTAAAAATTTACCTTTTGAAGAAGTGGATATCACAAACTTTGATATTCCACAAAATGTGCAATTGGCAGATCCGACATTTTATCGTCCCTCCCAAGTTGAGTTGTTACTAGGGGCAGACGTTTTTTGGGATCTGATTTTAGCAAATCGAATAAAGCTCGGACACAACAAACCAATGTTAAACAATTCTTTATTAGGATGGTTAGTGGTTGGTCCGACAATGTGCACTAGTTACGACAAAGGTAAAAACATCAACTGTAATTTTAGTCATGAAATAAGAAATCAGTTATGTAAGTTTTGGGAACTTGAGGAATTACCCCCTAAGTTACCCTGGAATCAAGAAGAAACATTATGCGAAGATCATTTTGTAAAAAATACTCATAGGTTAAATAACGGTAGATTTTGTGTGAGTTTGCCGTTGAAGGGTGATCCACAGGATTTAGGTGATTCATTATCAATGTCATTTAAACGGTTAATCCAGTTAGAGAAACGGTTCCGACGGCAACCTCATGTCAAACAACAATACAGTGAATTTATTCAAGAATATAAAGACTTGGGCCATTTGTCAGAGATTGAGAAACCTGAAGTGGCGAATTATTTACCTCACCATCCAGTTTTACGAGATAAAAGTGAAACAACAAAATGCCGTGTTGTTTTTGATGCTTCGGCAAAAACTACTTCAGGTCTTTCACTTAATGATATTTTGATGGTAGGGCCTACGATTCAAGAAGACATCTTTTCAATTCTCGTTCGCTTTCGTCAGCATAGGTATGTATTATTAGGAGACATTGAAAAGATGTATCGCCAAATAGTGCTCGAAGAAAAACATAGACATTTACAAATGATCCTGTGGAGAAATAATGAAGATGAACCGTTGCAATACTTACAGTTAAATACAGTCACGTACGGAACTTCTTCAGCACCATTTTTAAGTGTCCGGTGTTTATTCGAATTGGCTGATTCGTGTAGGGATGAATTCATAACCAATATAATAAAACACGATTTTTACGTCGACGATCTGTGTACCGGTCATCAGGATCCTGAAAAATTAAAATACATATTAGAATCAATAAAAAACACATTAAACACAGCTCAAATGAATCTACGTAAAATTAAATCTAATTGTACTTACCTTTTTAATGATGATAAAATGTTTCACGAACAAGGCAAGGTTGAATTTAATAAAGAATGCAGTACTCTAGGAATAAAATGGAACCCGTCAACGGACAAATTAATGATAAATTTACCTGATTTTAAACAACAGAATGATGACAATAATAAGTGCACGAAACGTACCATTTTATCTTTTGTAGCAAGTATTTTTGACCCACTTGGATTTCTTAGTGTTTGCACAATATTACTAAAGAGTTTATTACAAGAACTTTGGTCATTAAAATTACACTGGGATGATGATGCACCTGTCAATGTAAGAAACATATGGCAAAAAATATCTATAGGATTTCGTACACTGTCTTTATTCGAAATTGATCGTTATGGTATGTGTGGGAACCCAAAACATATAGAAATTCATGTATTTTGCGATGCATCTTTAAAGGCGTACGCCGCCTGTATATACATTCGCAGTATCGATGATAACGGTGTGGTTTCAGTCAAGCTCCTATGCGCTAAAACTAAGGTTTCACCCCTAAAGACAATTACGATACCTAGACTAGAATTATGTGGTGCCCTACTTGCGAGTCGGCTTTGTGACAAGGTCACAAAAGCTTTACGTTGCGATGTTAGTAGGTATGTTTATTGGACTGATTCACAAATAGTATTGTCATGGTTAAAAACAAGTACACCTGCGAAATTAAAAGCTTTTGTCTCGAATCGTATCTCAGAAATTACTGATTTGTCTCGTCATGGAGCATGGAGATATGTTCCATCTGCTCTGAATCCGGCAGACCTAGCGTCACGAGGTCTGTTACCGGATGTATTGCCAGAAGCCAAGTTATGGTGGAACGGGCCGCCCTTCCTGCTCCGTGATGAGACAGATTGGCCTGCTCAATCGTTTAAGTTAGCCATGGATTTACCAGAAATTAAGGTGGCAACCGTAACACTAAATCAACCTAACAAATATATTATCGACATTGAAAGATTTTCAAAGTTTACCAAACTAAGAAGAACAGTTGCTTTCGTGTTGAGGTTCATACATAATTGTAAAATTTCTAATAATAAAATAGAAGGTTCATTAACAGTGGCGGAATTACGAACGGCTGACATCAAGTTAATTTGTTTTGCACAAATACAGTCATTTGAAAATGAAATAAGTTCTTTAAAAAGGGGCACAACCATTAATATAAAGTCAAAAATTCTGAGTTTAAATCCATATATTGATGCAGATGGTGTTATGCGCGTGGGAGGCAGGTTAGATAATTCTACATATGATTACGATAAAAAGCATCCCATGATTGTTGATTCAAAACACTATTTGACAAAACTTATATTTGAACATTATCATGTACAGTTGTTGCATGCTGGCCCGCAGCTACTACTTTCAAGCATACGCGAAATGTATTGGCCAGTGGGAGGTAGACATGTAGCACGGCAGACTTATCGAAACTGTGTAACATGTAGACGTGTGAAAGGAGTAGTTGCTGGCCAGATTATGGGGCGTTTGCCATCTCAGCGTATAACGCCAGGGTATCCATTTCAAATTGTAGGAACAGATTATGCTGGTCCATTTTATATTATAAATAAAAGAGGCCGCGGTGCACGATTGTCCAAAGCATATTTATGTTTATTCATCTGTTTTAAGACAAAGGCAGTTCATTTAGAACTTGCGAGTGATTTAAGCACTGAATGTTTCATTTTAGCTTTCAGACGATTTATTTCACGAAGAGGAAAACCTCTCGAGATTTTTTCAGATAATGGAAGAAACTTTGTAGGGGCTAGCAAAGAGTTAGGAAAATTCCTTACTGAATTAAGTGATTCTGTATCAGACAATTTTTCTAGTGAAGGTATACAATTCAGATTCTCACCCGCTTACTCACCCAACTACGGTGGGCTTTATGAAGCCGCTATAAAATCGGCTAAGTTTCACATAAAACGCATTGTGGGAAATATACACTTAACTGCTGAAGAACTTGCCACTGTGTTCGTCCAGGTCGAGGCAATATTAAACTCTCGACCTCTCTATCCAATGTCATCCTGTCCTCACGATCTCTCCCCTTTGTCCCCAGGGCACTTCCTCATCGGAAGACCACTGACGTCACTGCCAGCCCCAGATTTACGGGAAGTCAAGACTCACCTCCTGCATCGCTATGCCAAAATGGAACAAATGCGCCAGCACTTTTGGTCACGGTGGAGCCGTGAGTACATTTGCGAGCTTCAGCAACGCACAAAATGGCGTCTAAAAAAGCCCAGCATGCAACCAGGACAACTTGTGCTGATTAAAGAAGAGCACAGTCCACCACTCAAATGGCCGCTTGGTAGGATCAAGCAAGTCTATCCTGGGACAGACGGCTACAGCAGAGTTGCGGACGTGGAAACGGCCAAGGGAACCATTCGCCGCGCAATCACCAGACTATGTCCTACGAGGACACAGAAGTGCTTGAAGCCCCCTAGGCCTTCAAGGGCCGGGAGATTGTTGCCGCCGCCACTAGTACACCGTGCGGGAGGGGAGGGAGCGCCGCGCCACCTCCACCGTCTCTCTTGACGCCAGAGAGCTTTGACCGCCGCTCGGTGCGCACGTAGTACATAGCTATAATATATTAACCTATACCTACGTTTAAAATAAGTAGAAATTGTAAATATTCAAAATATACATAAAGTTTAAAGTGGTACCAAAACTTCGTTTCATTGAAGTAGCAGCCCACAAGAAACCCAACAAGTTGTTTTAGTTAAATTGCAATAAAATTATTTTGTGTGCCTTCCCTTACTTAAATAAATAAATTGTCAAATAGTCAAAATAATCACATTCACATGCTTAATAAGCATATGCACTTTCTTGTTAGTCACTGTAGTGACACCCTAGTTTTTTTTAAATCAACATATTTGTTTGATAAATTAATGTCGACTGGTGATACTTTGTATCTGCCTCTTAGGGTAAGACGTCAAATAGCTCGGCTATTATCTTATACAATAAACACAGACATAAGTAGTATGTCGAAGTATCCTATTATTATTGATATTAGTAAACATGGTATTAAATCAAAACCTCGTAAAGATATAGTAGACCTATCAGTTGAACATTAGTGTTGAACTGTCGTGTGTTGAGCTGGATAAACATGTCATAGTGTGCGTTTACAGACCCCCTAATTATAAAAACTACTCTATATTCGAGTCAGTGATGGAAGACGTTTTGGCAAAACTTGCAATGGGTAATAAACTAGTAACTGTCGGTGGTGACTGTAATATTAATATTCTAGAAGATAATTCAGATAGCAGTAGGTTATTAAATCCCTTTAAATCATTTAATTTGTCACATGTGTTTATGGAACCAACCCGAACTTTACTGACTTCTGCTACATGTATTGATAATGTTTTTGTTGCTGCAACTACTTGGACAAGGCCATTATAAATTATCTGCCTTCGGATCATAGTCGGCTACTGGTGGCCTTTGAGTCCATTATGCTAATAAAACAAGTGCAGATTCAATCCAGACCAATAACATCCGGTACATTAAATAAAGTTATCAGCAGTTTAATCAGTAAGTTAAGCGATCAGGACCTCACAGTGGCATGCACAATGGCAATATTTTGTGTGATTAAGTTTTTTCAGTTGTTCAAAAAGAGGTCAACAACAATTTTAAGAAGAAAACTAAAACTATATGCCTTAAGTTTTTATTTAGTGACTGGGCGACTACAGGACTTAGAAAAAGTAGGGAAAGACTTTACGAACTATATGGCTTTAAGCCTTGTATTAACACTGAAACGTTTAATAAGTATGTTGCCACTTACTCAAGTTTTTTTTTTAAATACATGTAAGGCAGCTGAGGCCTTGTACATTAGCAATAAGGTTAAATTTGCAGAAAATAAAATCACGACGGTTTGGAAAATTATAAACAATGAAACGAACAGGAATACAAGAAATAATACTGATAACATGCTTGAGACCACACACGAACTTATTAGTGATAACAAAAAAGTTAGCAAGTATTTGTAAATTGCTTTACACGTCCATCATCCAACATCCCAATTAAAACTACTGAAACCTTAAATTCTTCGCTCTCGCTTGCTTTTGGATTATTAAACGCGAACTTTTCATCCTGCCCGAATGTATTTAACTTTTCACATATAAACCCCATAACAGTAATACAAGCTTTTAAGCAAATCAAGATCAAACCGACTGAAGATCTGTGGGAAATGTCCAGCAAAGCTTGTACCTCCATTATTCAGACTATAGCGCCGTACTGTAGCGTTACGTATAGCGCTGGCGAGCTAAACGTAAGCCACGTTATTAAAATAAGTTAAAAATAAGAGCCGGCTTCGTACGACGTGGGCAGCTAATCCAGCTGCAGGTCGGACAGGAAGACGTGGCACGGTGTGTTGGAACGGCTGGTGGGATGCCGTGGCGTGCTCGTATTTGGCGTGCGCACCCAGCGCGTGCTGCTGGCGGGCGCGCTTAACATTCGCGCGAATACCGCTGCTTTGCTGAGGTCCTGTCTGCCGCAGTACGCGCACTACGTGCCAGACTGGCATATCTTGTTATTATTAAAGTAAAACGTTCACTCGGGAGTATATCTGTTATTTATTTATAGTCTTCAGGGATTTATAAAACTCTTTCACAAAATGAAATTCATTACAATTTTAGAGTACTTTGTGGATAAGAATTCACTTAATAGATCAAGGTTTTAGCCGGAGGACATGAAAATTATGTCAAAGATAGCCTTATCAGATGCTCTGTCATTGCATTAACACGTAGATCAAATCATTAATAAAGCATCAATATCACTAGGGTTCTTTTTAGAGCCTCATCCGAGTTGAGGAGCATCAAAACCATTAAAATTCTTTACTGTACTTTTGTTCGCAGCTATCTCGAGTATGCCTCTCAAGTCTGGAATCCCAATTACAACATATACATCAATCGATTGGAAGGCATACAGAGAAACATTTTAAGGTATATAATTGAATATACCTTAAAATGTTTCTCTGTTCTAAAACTTATTCTCCCTCTTATCTCCTTCGCTGTAAAAGGTTCCATCTACTTCCTCTTTCTAAACGTAGAAGAATTGCAGATTTGGCGTTTTTATTAAGAATTGCTAATGGTTCAACCGAGCTCCCGAAGTGCTGAACAAAATTGGACTGCGGATTCCTTCTACTTTTCGGCACAATTCCTGTCTATTGCATACTCCTGCGGTAGGAACGAATTACAGACGAAATGCATATTTAATAAGAGCGAGTCATACCTATAATGCGATCTTTCGGTGCGTCGACATCGATGTTTTCAATACTAGCACATCAAAATTAAAAAGGACTCTTTGTAATCTCTTCTTTGATAATGTAAACTAATTTACTAAAATTCTCACAGTTTGAGTCATGTTTTTAACCAAATTCAAAAGGGTGCCCAATTCGTTTTCATTATGATTATATTACTTTTTTTACTTAAAACACTGTCTATCTTCTCATTTTTTTTGTTTATAAGCTCTCTTCTATCTGTGGAAACTTTTAGTAGGCCTTGTTCTTGTTACTCTTAATTGTATAAATTTTTTTTGCTGTAAGTTTTCCTAAAACTGTAAATAAAATGAAATAAAATAGTCTTATAAATTGTAAGTAGATGAGGAATAAATACCACAGTACTTAGCTTTAATTTTCAATTTGTGTGTGGATCAAGTTGTATTGCCGGATCTATTGAAATATAGTAAGGTTTTACCACTTTTTAAATCTGGGGACAGTAAAGACACAAATAATTATAGACCAGTGTCCGGGTTGCCAGTTTTCAGCAAGGTATTTGAAAAGATAATGCTAAATCAAATGCTCATTCTTTTTAATACGAATAACATCTTGCATGATAAACAGTATGGTTTCACCAAAGGTCGTTGTACGACTGACGCTGGTGTCACCCTATTAAAACACATTTATAATGCGTGGGAAGAGTCGCAGGATTCCATAGGTATCTTCTGCGACCTGCCGAAGCCGTTTGATTTCGTTAATCATCAAACATTACTTCTGAAACTTGAGAATTACGGACTAGTTCAATCAGCGTTAAGTTTGGTTAAATCTTATTTGAGTGATAGACAACAATTAGTTCAAATAAACGGTGTGAATTCGTCGGGGTTAAATGTGAAAATGGAGGTACCCAGGGCTCAATTTTAGGTCCTTTCTTATTTTTAATATACATAAACGATTTACCCCATTTATTGGAAGGCAAACTAAATATGGTGTTATTTGCTGATGAAACATCTTTAGTTTTTAAAATAAATAGACGTACTTGTCAGGTTGACGACGTAAATAACGCGCTACGGCAGGTTCAGGATTGGTTCACTGCCAATAAGTTAGTTTTAAATGATAAAAAAACCAAGTGCGTAATATTTTCCTTCCCGAATGTCAACTAGGACAAGCTAGAATTCGTCGATAAAACGGTATTCCTGGGGATCACGCTAGACTCAAGATTACAATGGGGTCCTCATTTAAAATCACTTACAGGGCGGCTAAGTTCGGCAGCTTATGTTGTTAGAAAAATTCGTCAATTTACTGATGTAGAAACTGCGAGGCTGGTCTAATTTAGTTACTTTCATAGTATAATGTTTTACGGTATCTTACTATGGGAAAGGGCCGCAGACATTGAGTCAATGTTTATTCTGCAAAAACGAGCCATCAGAGCGATATACAATCTTCGCCAGCGTGATTCTCTGAAGGAACTGTTTAGGGACATTAACATCATGACGGTCCTTGTCAATATATTTATGAAAACATCATGTACGTGAGAAAGAATTTACATGTTTTTAGTAGAAACGGAGACAGATATAATTACATTACTAGAAGTAGGGACCAATTAGTTCAACCAGGTATCAGACTAGCTAAATTAGCCTCATCTTTCATGGGGTACTGTACAAAATGTTACAATAAAATTCCTCCCCACATTCTAGAACTGAATGAGACAAAATTTAAAACTTGTATAAAACGCGCACTATGCAGGCAGGCATATTACAAGTTGGGAGATTACATCACTGATAAAAATGCTTGGCTCAATGCTAGTCCTGCTCCACAACCACTAGGGCGCAAAAACAAGTGATATGCAGAACATTATTGTTTTGAAGTATTGCTGGACCTGCTGAAGACTGTATCAATATATTTGTATTATAAAAATGCAATATCTTTTAGTATTATATAACTGCACAGCACGTGTGTGAGTACTATGTACCCAATTGTAAATCTAAAATTTGCTGTACCTTTGTGTCGTTCGTTGACTTGTGTGTGCCCAGGCATTTGAGTGTGTCATGCTCTCTCAAATGTCTCGCTGATGGTGGCGCGTGTGTTGTATCATTCGGTTCCCTTCATGATGGTTGAGCTGCGTGGTGCTGATTCATTCGTCATGTTTGTGAACGGGTGCCGTCAGTTGGGATTGGTCATATCTTAACTGCTTCGGATGTTAATGCTTTGACTTCTTTTAATACTTTATTCCTGTACGTAGTATAGATGTATTCTGTAAACCGCATTAAGATTTTCACACGAAAATAAAAAAATAAAAATAAAAATTGGGGGTTCCCATACTTGAAACTGAAACAAAAAACATTTTTTTTCCATCAAACCCATACGTGTGGGGTATCTATGGATAGGTCTTCTAAAACGATATTGAGGTTTCTAATATATATTTTTTCTAAACTGAATAGTTTGCGCGAGAGAAACTTCCAAAGTGGTAAAATGTGTGTCCCCCCCCCCTGTAACTTCTAAATTAAGAGAATGATAAAACTAAAAAAAAATATATGATGTACATTACCACGTAAACTTCCACCGAAAATTGGTTGGAACGAGATCTAGTAAGTAGTTTCTTTTTAATACGTCGTAATCGTAAACTGCAATTTACCAAGTACCAAGAAACCCTTCGTGCGCGAGTCCGACTCGCACTTGGCCGGTTTTTTTTATTAAAAGTGTTGGGTGGGAAACTCTTGTACGAAAACTATATAGGCCCTTTAATGAGTCCGCGATAAGTCGACAGGATGGTGATTGTTATACACCGAAAGCTTTAAATAGGAACCTACAAATTCGCAAACTGTAGGTTAAGAAAGATGCCAGTGGGTTATGTACCAGTTGATGTTGGTGTCAAAAGGATTTTGATGATAATGAGCAAGCTTAAGGTATCGAGTAATTCAGTCTATCGAACATATTATGTTTGACCGGATTCTGGTGGAGGTCGGGGTCTAGAGACCGTTGTGAGAGCAATACAATTGCTGGAGTTGGAGGTTTCATTCGAGGGTTTCCGTAAGCTTGGCAGTTTTTTCTGCAGAATAAGTTTTAAAGTTTGTTTGGAATGACTGTGTTACATGGCCCAGGGTAATGATTTAGTTAAAGAGAAGGATTCTAAAATTTCCCTATTTTCACGAACCCAATAATCCAGTTTGGTCAGGACTAGCCGAGCGTTGTGTTGTAGCCTTTATGGCAAATGTAGGCCAGTGTTGCAATTGGAGGTCTTTGTTGCAACTGTGGTTCTGTAGGGCACCTGTAAGTCGGTGTAAAAACATGTTTGTGTAAGGAAGCTTACAGAAAATTCCTATTGAGTCAAGAGTTTAAAAAAAGTAAACTCGCACAGTCACGCGTGCAGAGAGATCACCATGTTAATGTTGATGACGTTTGAATCGTCAAGCCTTCATTACGAAAATTGAAATAATTATGGTTTTCTAATTTTGATTACTATGGATCGTGTTAGTAAGACACACAAAGGTCGAGTACCAACTGAGATTGTTGATGAAGTTGATAATGAATTGAAGTAACATAGGACAGACTAAATCAATGTGAACAGGTTCTGAGTACAGAGAGTTGAGTTGACTCGACATCGTGGGGATGTGCGAGAAGAGCAATTGTGATTGCTAAGAGAGCTATGAGATAGCTAGGAGAGCTATGTGATGGCTAAAGATCATTAATGAGATACATGTCATGTTTCCTTTATTTCATTTAATGTGGCATTCATGACTATCAGTGGTACTTGGACTTTGTAATCACGAAGATTAAGTGCTTTTAGGTACCAAATCAATGATTAAGTTGCAATTTTCTTTAAATTGGAAGTAAAATTACTCGTTCCTTGCAATAGTAATCAGAGAGATTTAAAATATCTATTATTTGATTGTTTCAAAATGTTTCCTCACTCACCTAGAGTATGAGTCAGGGTTGGACAAGCGAATACTGATTGGAAATTTTGTGTTTTTCGGAAAAACATACCTTGTACGATGGGAAATTGCCAGGACGCAGTGGACCAAGGACGTGTGGCGCAACACGACTTGAGGTGGCATGGAGCAAGGACAAGATAATGCCTGTGGGTGATAGATTTAGGGAGTCTGTCAACCGAGAGAGGCCCGAAGGCGACGTGCTGTGTTCCACGCTCGCCTCTCAAGAAGAACTACGGTCTACAGAACACCATGTGGTTTTTGTCAGTAGGAGTTACAGACCCCTCGGCTTTCCCCAAGGGCTGAGGACATCCATGAGGATTGCCACATGATTCGATACACTGTTAAAACCTGACAATAAGGAACAGACAAGGACGCCCGTCTCCCAGGATGGCCGTGCCCGTTTTAGTCAATAGTACGGACATCAAAACAAATCGCAACCAGGCCATCTGGCGCCAAAGCAAGAACAACTACGCATTGGCGCGGTTTTTTTAACCGTTTGCGTGGCGGGGACAGAAGAATATCGCAGTTGAGTACTAACAGCCTTAGAGCTAACACGTCGTAGAATCAGTGTCAATCCGCAATATTAGTAAGCAAGATTGTAACTGTGAGTAGTGACTATTTGAATATACCCAGTGTATCCATTAATTTGTGTGAATTCATTTTCACGATTGTATCCACCGACCTGCCCACACGCGATGTCTTAACCTAAGTGAATACATCAATGAATGAATTAATTAATCGACGATAAAAATAATTACCTCGGTGCATCGGAATAGCCGGGTGGCGATACCGTAGATGCTCATTCAGGGTGATTACAAGCGGAGAGTTGCACACAGAGCAATGGAGTCCATGCTTGTCATAAAAGGCTGCTAAACCGAGTTCCAAACGTCAAGATCTGAAGATGTACGAAGGTCTCCGATTTCAGAAAACGAATTATGGAACTCCTATGAAGTTGGGCAGGGCGCCAGGCAAATCACGATGAAATAAGTTTGAGAAAGGCACTGTCTATTGTATCCTCACTGACTAACTAATAAATACCCGGTTTCAGCTTTTTTCATTTAGTTTATGCTAGTAAGAGAAAAGAGTTTCTTTTCATCATTATATTTTTGTTTAGACCCGAAAAGTTACACATAGAAAATACCTGAATAAAAAGTAAATAAAAGAAAATACGATCAAAGTTTCCACTCCGAAGGTTTTCCTTATAAATCTGCTGGGTGCCCTTAAATCGTACAGATAAGTCCACAAAGTTACTTAAATTGTCCCAGTTTCACAACATTATCTGCGCTAAGATCGCAGCTCGTGGATTTTAGAAACTTGAAAGTTTACGAAAATATTAAAATACCTTACCGGGTGACCTTGTTTGGAAATGTTGGCTGATTAAAGAAGAAAATATTAATTTTCAGATTTTTGGTACTTCAACTGCTGAAGAAAAGTAATTGATCCATCAATTATTTAGACACTTAAGTAAAGTTGAGTTTTGTTGTTGTTAATGTGATTATATTTATTCACATTACCAGTTGATGTGGAAACTGGCATGTCTTAGAACCGAACATTCAAGAACACCAGAGGAAGCCTACGTGCTAGCAGTGAGAACATTATAATTAAGCTGAATTATTATTACGCTGTCTTACCTTTTTAGGGTTCCGTAGCCAAATGGCAAAAAACGGAACCCTTATAGATTCGTCATGTCTGTCTGTCTGTCTGTCCGTCCGTATGTCACAGGCACTTTTTTCCGAAATTATAAGAACTATGCTGTTGAAACTTGGTAAGTAGATGTATTCTGTGAACCGCATTAAGATTTTCATACAAAAATAGAAAAAAAACAAGAAATTTTGGGGGTTCCCATACTTAAAACTGAAAATAAAAATATTTTTTTTCATCAAACCCATACGTGTGGGGTATCTATGGATAGTTCTTCAAAAATTATATTGAGGTTTCTAATATAATTTTTTTCTAAACTGATTAGTTCGAAAGATACTTCCAAAGTGGTAAAATGTGTGTCCCCCCCCTGTAACTTCTAAAATAAGAGAATGATAAAACTAAAAAAATATATGATGCACATTACCATGTAAACTTCCACCGAAAATTGGTTTGAACGAGATCTAGTAAGTAGTTTTTTTTAATACGTCATAAATCGTTCACCGCAATTTACCAAGTATGGAACCCTTCGTGCGCGAGTCCGACTCGCACTTGGCCGGTTTTTGTTGTGTTCCTCTCTGCTATTTATTTAAAACTAGCTATTGCCATCGACTTCGTCTGCGCATAAGCATATGTACTACGAATAGTCTATTTTTTATATCGCGCCATAAGTAGGTGTGTGGTTACTATTCTAACAATTTATTTTTTATTGATAAATAATATATACAATCGAATATTTCTAATCTTATGACTAATAACAAAACAAAATTACATACAAAGGGGAGAAGGAAATGGGCTCATTGCGCATCAAAAAATTATAGGGTTACATAAAAATCATTAGTTCACCATACAAACTTTCACCGGGGGGGTGAAAGTTTGTATGGTGAACTAATGATTTTAACTAATGACCCGGCGTTCAAAGCGGTGGTTTTGCCGGATGTGTGCTTGAGCCAATAATAAAGCGGCGAGCGCCATACTTGGCGATCTGTGTGGGGTCTCCGCCATTGTGGTGCTAGAGTTAGAGAGAAAACGCGCGGACACGCGTTTGGTGTTTGAAAAGAGTTTGGAGGAATTCTAAAGTGGCGTGTATAAACTTGACAAAGTGAGGTTTTGTTGAGAGAAAGCGAAACTATTGGTGGCCGAATCCACTGCTTCGTTGTTGGATCAAGGACTATCTCTAAAACGGCATAAGTAACCTGCTTTGTGCGCGCATTACCCACGATAAACCCACAAGTTTGAGGGTATATGGAAGGAAGCCTTCGTGTTTCCGACATCAGAAGTATGAACCAATGCACGCACAAGGCGATGCTGGATCAAATGAGACGAGTAATGGCTAGCGCACTCTCTTTGATGCGCAAAAATTTGCATGGAAGTACCTACCTACATAGAGAGACGTTTCGCAACTCGTCGGCTACTGGAGAGCGGAGACAGGAATATTTTGTTGCCCGAAATCAACCGTATAGTTTGGCCTATACTAGACAATGTGCGAAGTCTAGTTGCAGATAATGTTAATGATGACATCGATGCCCAATCCTGACTAGATACCTACTGTAGTGTACAGATGTACAGGGAAGTATAAACTTAAGTATTTTGACAATAATTAGTACCTATCTAATGCCTTGTGAAGTTTAGCCACAATACCTATTGTTTTTCTAGGTATAAAGTGGCTACAATTTAAAATAAATTTATATTTTCGTTATGATACTAAAATAAACTTAGCCAGTTTCATACTGTCAGCGGAACTCGCATGAGAATAAGACGACTTGTGTAACTAACATCTTTAAGCTACAACTTGATTCAACAAAACATTACGCTTGTGTGAAAACTTGCTCATAGACATGAATTTTTCAGCCATTCGTACAATATGCAACAAATAGCAGGTACGTCTGAACCCTTCAACAAGGCTGCTGTGGATACCACAAAACCTGTTGTGACCAGCTGTGTGTGGTGATACAAGTGCGGAGCTCAGGTTCCATTTCAAAAGGCAATACATAACCCGCAGCCTACAGCGCTATGAAAGAGGAAATTTATTGGTGTTATACATGCCACTGCGGTGATCAATCCATTTAATATTTTCTGGTAGCATCTAGGAGTCTAGACTTGTGCATGTGTGCAAGGTCGGCACTGCTGCCTGACCCATCCGGGAGCACAGGCTTAAGGTATGTAACTTTGATTGATCTACATTCAACAATATGTGCAGCTGTGCATTTTTGTGGCAGCCGAAGTATGTATTGGGTTTGGATTTACCTAAGTTTTACCATTAATTCTTGCATTCATTGCAATTTATAACTATTGCATTATTTTGTTTCATGGAAATGTGTCATGTAAGTTACATAAAAAGAGTAAAAAAAAAAAAAAAAAACAAACAGCGCTATCTATGTAATGCGGTTGATACTGAATGTTTCTTTCAATAATCATCGACAATTCGGTTATATATGTATATATAGATACGGTTTTGTGACCACTAGTGCTGTCACAAGCATAAACACAACTATTAAATAGGTTGTTAGTTTACTGACAATCGAGAAGTAAAGATATTAGCAATCCGTTTTTTTTTATAAGTTTGAACACTAGGAATTTTAGCCATGCATTTTTTATTAATAGGTGTCACTTCAGATTTACCGTAAATATTACTACCACTGAGTTTGTTGTTGATTTGATCTCCAAGGGAATTTGTGAATATGCAATTCCTTGGTAGTAACATACTTTCTAACTGTTCGCGTTGGTATTTCAATACAAGTTTGAATCCAGTTACGGAACGCAAAAAGAAAAATCGTAATAATAGTCGATCTTTAGCATCTTTGGCCGATTGGGGTTGTTTTTACATCTAAATTAAAGTATCAGGTATAAGGGAACAATATTTATTTATTTATTCTGAAAAACTGTGGTAATACGTGTATACTTGATTTAAGAAAATTTTGAATACAAAAATGCTTGATCACTGTGGGCGGTGGACGTACAAGTAAAAAATATAAATCGCGGTCGGTAGATGAAGAAAAAGACGGCAGACGCCCTCTAAGTTTCGATGCGCCGCGACTTGCAGGATTACATGTTGCTATATTGTAGTGTGTAGGCGCATGCAGCTGCGCCATGCTCCCCCCGTTGAAAGGCTCCTCTTTCAACTTAGAGCCTTCTTCTGGAATGGGCAGTGGGCACAAGCAAACTAACGCTCGTCGAAGGCATCTTGTTGACGTTTTTACATCTGCCACTCGTACCACACCATCAGGTCCCGGAAACAATCTTGTCACTCTTCCCAGTCGCCAACACAGAGGTGGCAGATTGTCTTCCTTTATTAAAACTAAATCATCCACCTTGAGCTGCGGAGTGTCCTTCATCCACTTCTGTCGTCTCACTATATATATATATATATATAGTATTCACTCTGCCAACGACGCCAAAAATGCTGACGGATCTGCTCCAGTTTTTCATACCGCTTCAGTTTATTGGGATACAAATCTTCAATTGGAGGAGATGGGAACGTAGTTAGCGCTCTTCCGATGAGAAAGTGTCCTGGAGAGAGGGAAAGGAAATCGTTAGGATTGGAAGACATGGGACATAAGGGACGGCTGTTTAATATTGCCTCCACTTGTGCAAATAAAGTCTGTAATTCTTCAAAGGTTAGTTGAAGATTTCCTACAACGCGTTTTGTATGATGTTTAGCGGATTTGATGCCTGATTCCCAAATGCCGCCGAAATAGAAAGAAAGAATGAAAAGAAAAAGAAAGAAAACTTGTTTATTTGGCACACACAGATACACACAATGTACAAATATAAGGAGAGAGAAAAATAAATAAAAATGAGGAGAGTAAGCCGGAATTAAATTGAATTGAATACCTTATTGTGCAGCGAAGTCAGAAAACAGGTGTTTATTGGTTTTTAGAAATTATCCTAATTCTTTAGCCGCTGCGACAAAATTACGACCGTTGTCGGAAAATATTTCCGCTGGCTTACCGCGACGTGCAATAAAACGTCTTAACGTCATAAGAAAGTCATCCTTAGATAGGCCACCTACTGCCTCTAAATGTACGCACTTATAGCGCATACAAATGAACAAACACAGATAGCATTTCGTCAGTCTTGCTCCTCTTCCCTTTCGGTTAAGTCTAAACCCACCGAAGTGAATAGCAAGCCGACGGTAACACGCTGTGCAGGAAGATTCCCCATTTTAGGCTGTAGGGTCTTGCCTTGAAAGCGTCTGCATGTTACACAGTTGTGTACTATACGACGAGCTAGATGTCGACCATTGATAGGCCAAATTGTTTCTCGAACTGTATCTAACAAGAGTTGTGGCCCGGCGTGCATCTGACGAATGTGTTCACGTTGAAAAAATAATTTAGGTAGAAGGTGAGATAAGTCAAGAAGTATTTGATGCTTCTTCTCATATGGAAAGTCAGAAGCTTGTATTCTGCCACCAACTCTTATTAAATTATTGTGGTCGATAAACGGTGATAGTGGTAAATTTTTTGATTTACAGTGTAACGACTTGTTTTGTTTTAAAAGTTTATACTCGGTTGAAAATGATTGTTGTTGAGCCATGAAACAGAGGCTAATGAAAGCCTGATTTAATTCATCAGTAGTTAAAAAGTCAGTATGTTTTAAATGAGGATTTTTAATATTATAAGCAAATCTATTGACTAAAACAACCACTCGTTGGAGTTTGGTAAAGGAACTGTAAGGTGGAAAATTTATTAATGGTTCAACAATACTAGTGCACAAATTGGTTTTAACATCAGGTAAGTTTTCTTTGTTTGTAATATTAGAATCTAAGAGAGGGCAATCTGATTCATCTTTACTTAGAAACTGTGGGCCGTACCACCATATGTTTAACTTCGGCAGCTGACCTGGATTAATACCCTAGAAATATAATCAGCTGGGTTTTCTGAAGTTGGTACGTATCGCCATGACGATGGTTGTGTAAGTTCTATGATTTCACCTATGCGATTTGCTACAAATGTTTTTAAATTTCTAGGTACGCTGTGAATCTAGGCGAGGACTATGCTGCTATCGCACCAATGGACTACGCGTGAAGGTTTGTATTTTATGGCATCACAAACAGCCTTGGTTAACCTGGCAGCGAGTAAAACAGCGCAGAGCTCCAAACGAGGAATCGTCATAGGTTTTAAAGGTGTAACTTTGGATTTTGAGCATAGCAGTTTAATATTTACATCATTATTTTGATTCATAGATTTAACATAAACACAAGCACCGTAGGCGCTCTGCGATGCATCACTGAACGAATGAATTTCGATAATCGTTGCATCATCGCAAATAACATTTCCAGGTATTTTAAAATATATCTATATATCTAAATTGGTTAAATGTTGTAAATTGTTTACAAACTCGTCCCAAGATTGTTGAATATCCTGAGGAACAGGTTCGTCCCAATCGACTCGAAGGAGCCAAAACCTTTGTAGCATAATTTTGGGCTTGATTATGCACGGACTTATTAACCCTAGCGGATCAAATATTTTTAATGAGTTTGACATTATGATTTGCTTTGTCAAATTTCCATCAACTGTCATGGGTTTGATTGGAAAGTGTAATTGATCGTTGGAAGGATCCCATCCCAATCCGAGAGTGCTCGACGATTCACTAGTAATTGACTTGTCCTTTTGATTATCACTGTTACCTTGTAAAATGTTTGTTGAATTGGTTTTATATTTTCGTGGAAAACATGCTGAATTTAATGCCTTTGATACTAAGTTTTTTATGTGGCGCAATTCATCTTCGTTATTTGACCCAGTTATAAGATCGTCCACGTAAAAATCGTTTTGAATGATAGATTTTATGAATTCGTCCCCAAATTCCTCTCCGGCCTGCCATAGGCACCGTGTACTTAAATAACTCGCACTTGCTGTGCCATAAGTGACGGTATTTAATTTGTATGTTTTGATTGGCTGTGACTCGTTTTCTCTCCATAAGATCAGTTTTAGATTTTGATCTTCGCTGTGACACGCCACCTGACGGAACATTTTCTCAACGTCAGCAGTGAACAAAAATTTGTACTGTCTAGCCATGATCAGAAGGAAAAAAGAGAATCTTGCTTATTAGGGCCTACCATGAGAATATCATTGAGCGAGCGGCCAGAGGAAGTGGGTGCCGAGTCGATTCCCTTGAGTAGCTGATTTTTTAAAATGAGAATCACGTCTAAACGGCTAGTCGTAATTTATTGGAAAAAATATATGTTATATTAGACCATTTTCTTAATAATTTCATCTGAGCAAATTTTGAGTTTTATTCGTATAACATAGTGTAATAAATTTGTAAAGTTATGCCTAAAACGGACAAAAACACGACAATCACAACAAAACCGCTGGGCGTATTTTAATGAAATCGACACCATATCAAAGACAATTTAATTATCTACCTTTTGATCTGAAGTTATTTTTTAAAGTCATAGAATAATAAGGAAAGTACAAAAAACTACTAAATGTCGGGTCGCGCGGGTGAGAAACGAGGGCGCGTTTTGTTCCCTTAAGGTCCTGCGCGGCCCCCCTACACCCCCCGCGCGGCGGTCGTATCTATGACTCTCTTAAGGTCGTTGGCGTTAGTCGTCGTCTTAAACTTAACTCCTTATACTTCATACTATTATTTTTGTCTGACTCCGTAGACATGTTTATGATTAAAAGAAAAAACGAAACCAATAAAAACGTTTTCACTTAGCCGCACTTGTTTACTACGAGTATGCGTAAGTAGCTTATGTTATCTCACTCCCGCCAGCCCGGCGACACCTGTGGCAAAAATGGTTCCGCACAGCAGATTGATTGAACTGTAGGTCGTATTTCTTCGCCAATCCTAGAAATTTCGGTAGAACGGGTGAAAACCGAGAAATAACTAATATGAAAGCTATGTTTGCCATACTAAAAATACAACAATGTATAACCAAAGTTGTTAGAAATTAACTTGAAGAATTTCATATTTAAATAAATAACAGTAATTGTTACCTAAAACGGGATTATGTTGATGAATAGTCGTTTAAAATAGTGAATAGGCAAGGTATCAAGGACAATTGAAGGTTAGGTTGCTGTAGTGTTAATATGAATGACCTTAGGGTACCCTAATCGATTTTAGAACAGAAAAAAAAAAACTTATTTCATAAAAGTTATTAAATATGGTTACTATTCGATCAATACCGATGATTATTGACTTTAGATGTGCCCCTTGTGACCTTAGATGCACTGTATAGGCAACACAATGATGATGAATTGGAAATGTGTGATTTGGTATGGGTTGGAAAGTATGATTGGGACACTTATCTCTGTGGAAGTTTGCTGCCGTGGTCGTGACTAAGTCTTGCTGTAGCTCTTTTCTAATTGACGTAACACACCCCTTAGACGGGAGTGTTACGTCAAATCTCTAATTTCACCAATTCGAATCACATAACAACAAATGCGCGCTTCTACAAAAACTTATCGCCGAAGCCACGCGACCACGCTTAACCAAACCCCTAACGAAAGACCTCAATTAATTAAGGTAAAGCCTAATAAAAACCACTTTTCAATAAAAAAATACTTATTCATTTAACTAACAATCAACAAAATCAATCATTTGAAAAAAAAAACAAAATCTATACTTAATATTATAAAGCTGAAGAGTTTGTTTGTTTGTAGGGTAGGTCGAGCATACCAATTTGGAACCAATTTGCAAACTAATATAGTAATTACTGACTTCGAGAAGGCGTCAATAAATGCGGTAAAACAAGTGTTCCCTGAAAGTAAACACAAGTGTCGTTACTTCCATCTGGCTCAAAGTATTTGGAAACATGTACAATCTGCTGGTCTATCCAAACAATATTCAGAATTGACATCTTTTGCTCACAAAATGAAAATAGATAATAAAGATTTTGTGTGTTGTGCTGTGTCTTTTGTGTGCACTAAATAAATGTTTTATCTATCTATCAAATAAGAAAACATTTGGAAAAAAGGAAACAATGGACTTAACCACATTTTTAAATGGTATTGCATACTTGTGCTATTTTAAACGATGACTGAACGCATATTAATATACTAGCTGAAACACGCGGCTTCGTTCCCGTCAACTGGCCGTTCTTATCTATCTACCCGGATCCGGGTCCTGACGGTCTTGAACTCTGGATGAGGCACGCGTTCTCCTGACTATAGGGAGTAGTGCCTTGCAGAATATGTTTTTGATGATTCCGTGTCCTGTCACGGTCGCCAATTTATGTCTGCTTGTGAGACATTTGCGAGTCCTATTTTATGGAAATAAAACCCGAAAAACTGTGGTAATACGTGTATACTTGATTTAAGAAAATTTTGAATACAAAAATGCTTGATCACTGTGGGTATATTAAAATGTAATCTGTGGGGTGGTGGGCGTACAATTAAAAAATATAAATCGCGGTCGGTAGATAAAGAAAAAGACGGCAGACGCCATCTAAGTTTCGATGCGCCGCGACTTGCAGGATTACATGTTGCTATTGTAGTGTGTAGGCGCATGCAGCTGCGCCACATATCTATAACCCTTCAGGGTCAGGAGTAGTTTGAAAGCGGTGAGACCGCTGACAAGCGCTGGAAAACCTCTCTACTGGTTCATATAAACACATAGTCTCAAGCTTTAAAATTGGTGTTTATGTACTAGAAGTACATAAGCGCTATCTAATTACAGGGCTTAGCCAGAAATCTATGTTACCTAGAAGCGCTAGATTGCTCATAATGAGTTTTCTAATCACTTACTAGAGGGAAATGTGTGTATATTCACCATTTCAGTGTGAAATTCTATTATTCCGGGCCATGTACTGTTGTTATATACTGTTTTTCAGTCATAGCCTTAGGGAATCTAAGTTAGAACACCTAGATTGTGTTTCCTAAATGTGTGTAAGGTAAATAATACGATTGGTACGTGAGTAGATCGCAAATACCACTACCTACGCCCCTACTTTTATGAGGGGGTCTAAATGAAAATAAATAAACTTTTTATTTACCAATACATACATACATTTCTTACTTATAGTATTTCATGTATAACGATAGTTTATAAGAGAGTATATTAACTATTGCTATGTGACGCCTCGTCGCGAACGGTATTAAAAATGGAGTTATTAAGGAATCTGCATAACATTTGTTAATTTTTACTAGCTATCAAGGTCATGAGCATTGCCGTCAAATATAGAGTCGAAGTGGATGGGCAGGAGATACAAAATGTTGACGAATATAATTATTTACCTATGCCAGCTGGTTTCCTTCCACAATAGGCAAGACAAAGAAATCGACCATCGAGTCGAAAATGTCCGGAGGAGTTACTGGTCCATGAAGGCGCTCAAGAAGGTCGGAATCGTCGACATGTGTATGATGCCTATCCTAACCCCTGGCGCTCAGACTTGGTCTTTGACTGAGGGTCAAAGTCCAAACTGGTTTGCCAAGCAATGGAGCGTAGTAATCTTGAATATTGAAAGTTTTAAATTATGAATAACATCAATTTAATAGGTCTTTAATTGCAAAAACGTGATGAGATCAGTGGAATGTGTGCGGAAGCTTTGTCGCACGAACTCTGGTAGCTGGCCGCTATAGACGATGACTTTGCCTGCACGGGAACCTCTGCATTGGATATCGTGGCAGAGGTCTGACGCGGTAGGCCTTACGGTGGAGTTGCCCTGCTGTGGAGAAAGGTTGCGTTTCCGTCGGTAACCGTAGTGAAGTCCAATAGTGTCTTGCCGCGATAAAAATCGAGCTCAGTTATCGTTCGATTTTGATATATATTATACATACATAGTGGGGGCTAAATCCCCGGGACACGACAGCCTTAGCATCGAGCACCTGCAACACGCAGGTGTACACTTACCCAAAGTGCTTCCTATTTTTTTCCCTATGTTTAGGCCACTCTCATTTGCCCGATAACCTAATGCGTACTAGTTGTACCAATCATCAAAATATGATAATGAATAAAACTTGACATCAAATTTAAAAAAATATAGACCGATTTCTCTGGCCACAGGGGTCACCAAAGTGCTGGACACTCTGCTTGGTCAGTACCTGGATAAACACGTCTTGCCAAACGACGAGCGGATCGGCTTCAGGCCTTGGCTTTCCATCAAGAGTGCTATCCTGTGCCTCAAGCAGACTGTACAGTATTACACGAGTAGAAAAACCCCAGTAAATGCATGCTACCTTGATTTATCGAGAGCATTCGATCTTGTATCGTACGAAATTCTGAGGAGTAAACTAAAAGATGTCTACCTAAGGAAATTGTGTTATTATTTATGCATTGGTATAGCAATCAATAGTAGATTGTTGCATCGAGCGCAAAGTGAGTTATTAATACATGAGTGTTATGTTGGTGCCCGAGCGCATGCGAGGGCACTAAATTAACACGAATGCATTAATTACTCACTTTAGCGAGGTGCGCAATTTACTTTTCTTTCAACTATTAATCTACCTCTTATCTATTTCCATTTTTTTATACTTTTCTTTCCCAATTATGAAAATTAAAAAAAAAAAATTAAGAAAATTACCTACCTATAAAAGTTTTACAATGGTACAAAATGCGGGGCATTTTTTTCACCTAATTGGTTTTATACGCCGATTTTTCTCAGCCAGTACCTTTTTCAATCTACTGCATACATTTTATATTAAACTTAATGTGAGACATTAAACCTCTGTGGTAAATTTATATCTAAACTAGCTGTTCCCCGCGGCTTCGCTCCCGTGGGCCACCCCACAGGAAAGTTTTCGGGATTAAAAAATAGCCCATGTCACTCAGGAATAATGTTGCTTTCTATTGGTGAAAGAATTTTTTAAATCGGTCCAGTAGTTTCGGAGCCTATTCGGTACAAACAAACAAAAAAATCTTTCCTATTTATAATATTGGTATAGACTAGCTAACCCCCGCGACTTCGCTCCCCTCAACTGGCTACCTATCTACCTAGGGTAGGTAAGTACCTAAGTAGTGGTACTTACCTACCCTGCTTTCCCTACCTACTCTGCCTACCCTGCCTACCCTGCCTAGCCTATCCTGCCTACCCTGCCTAGCCTAACCTGCCTACCCTGCTTACCCTACCTACTCTACTTACTCTACCTTCTCTACCTAATCTACTTACTCTATCTTCTCTACTTACTTTACCTACTGTACCTACTCTACTTACACTACCTTCTCTACCTATTCTACCTACTCTACTTACTCTACCTTCTCTACCTACTTTACCTACTCTTCTTACTCTACCTTCTCTACCTCCTCTACCTACTCTATTTACCCTACCTTCTCTACCTAATCTACTTATTCTACCTTCTCTACCTACTCTACTTACTCTACCTTTTCTATGTACTCTACCTTCTCTACGTACTCTACTTACTCTACCTTCTCTACCTACTCTACTTTCTCTACCTAAACTACCTTCTCTTCCTACTCTACCTACCCTACCTACTCTACATACTCTAACTTCCCTACCTTCTCTACCTACTCTACTTACTTTACCTACTCTACCTTCTCTACCTACTCTACCTACTCTGCTTACTCTACCGTCTCTACCTACTCTACATATTTTACCTACTATAACAGTACCTACACTTCGGTTTTATAATACTAGTATAGATAAAAAATACAAAACAGTGCATTAATGAAAAACAGTGCAACAATGAGATTTCATATTACTTTTCCGCACTGTTTTGGTTCTAAGCAATAAATACGTCCTTTGTGATCAGTTTTGTAGTGATTAATGATAACATTACTACGTAGTTGGAAGAAAAATAATTTTACAATGCATGTCCTCGAAAAGAGCGGTTTTCCAAGCAGCCAAACTGTGCGGAAAGTGTCACTTTTTTTCAGTAGTGCTTTTTACTTTCCTGTATTTTTTTAATTTTTAACTCCAACGTCAGCCCGACGCATAGAGTTTTTATTATTTGAGAAAAGTTTTAAAAATTAGTTATGTACAGATTATCATTCATATAAAAGGTAAAATAAAACTAATACTTTTTTTAGGCGTTTTTATAAACTCTAGATTTAGATTTTGATCAATAAATTAATTTTAAATATTCATTAAATATGGTTGGCAGAACGTATATTTTGCTCGTGCCTTCTTGCGTTACGATGTGACAGCTATTCGCACATGCGCAGTAGATATGCCCGAGGAACTATTAGTTAATCTGTGGATATGCTGAACGCGCTTGAATAAGCCCGCCATTTTATTAATTTCATTTTATTAATTTATTTATTTCCTCGCACAATGCATAGTAAAATGTTGTATGATACACGTACGTAAGATGATTTCCGACTCGTGTCGATTTATCCACTCACTCGCTTCGCTCGCTCGTGAATAAAAAAAATGCCACTCATCGGAAATCACCTACCTTCCGCACTTGTATCATAAATAACTATTGTAAGATGGGCAGGCGCTCTCTCGGAGGCGTATGGGCTGGAGTGCGGGGTCAGCCAGGGGGGCTGACCTCTCCCACGCTCTTCAGCCTGTACGTCATCGACTGGTCGATAAGCTCAGTGGCACCTGCATCGGGTGTCATATAGATGGAGTGTGTGTGAATAACATCAGCTACGCAGACGACATGGTGCTGCTGAGCCCATCGATTTTTATCTTACGACGGCTCCTTAAAGTGTGTGAGGCCTACGCGGTAACTCATGACCTTAAATGCAACACAAAAAAGAGTAAAATAATTATTTTCAGGCCGGACAACAAGAGATATACTTTCGTGCTGAAATTCACCTTATGTGGTACAGCTTTAAATATAGTCGAGCAATTTAAATATTTGGGCCACTGGGTCACTGGGAACCTTAAGGACAGTGTGGATATTGAAAGGGAGCATAGGACGCTGTCTGTCCGATGCAACATGTTGGCCCGCAGGTTTTCACGGTGCACGAGGGCTGTCAAAGTTGCGCTTTTTAAGGCGTATTGTCAGTCCTTTTACACTTGCAGCCTGTGGGTTAACTATACACAGCGGACATACAGCGATCTGCGCGTCCAATACAATAACGCGTTTCGGGTGCTGATAGGGCTGCCGCGCCACTGCAGCGCTTCTGCGATGTTCGCGGCAGCTGACATAGACGGCTTTGCCGCTATTATACGCAAACGGTACGCTTCTATCATGCGCCGCACGCGCGACAGTCCCAACACCATCCTGTGCGCGCTGGCAGACCGTTGAGAATCTCCGATGCTGGCTCGCTGGATACGGCTGCACGCTGTAGTATAGTGATTTGTCGACATCATCGGGGAGTCCATCCGGATCTGCCAATTACTGTTTTATTGAATATAATGAAAATTGTTATTAGTATATATTATTAAATTAAATTATTATAAGTTAATCAATTATGAATTATTATTAACACTAGATTGTAATCTCGCAATTATAATAACAAGTTTTTTTTTTGTGGGTAGACAAAGCATAAACATATTTTATTGTGAGCTCTAAGTTAATTTAATATTTAAAATATAATTTTCTAATATTTAATGAATTAAAATAGTTAATTTTAATCTAAACCGCCCCACACTCGCTATATATTATTATCAATTCTGCAGCACTGAGACATACCTGGTTACAGTCACAATTACTATCACTACCACAACATGTACAATAAACTCACTGCCAGTCTGGAAGACCTTGAGAAGTTATTTGGTACTCGTATGCAGGATTACGATGCAAAATTGCAGATGGCCATCACTAGTGCTCCATCGGCTTCGCCTGACATATCTTCAATTGCAAGTGAGTTCTCGGAGTTCAAGCAGTTTATTCACCAAGCACTCACCAAATTAAAATCTCAGGTAGAGCTACTTGTTGTTGGGTTTGACAGGCATGAAACCACTATGAGAAGAAAGGTCCTGTTGTTCCATGGTGTTCCGGAGAAGGACAGAGAGAAAGTTTATTGACGTGGTTCACGGCATTTTATCTGACCAAATTAAATTGACAGAGAGTAGGGACAAGAATATGATCCATGTCTGTCATAGACTTGGATACCCACAGAAGAACGCCCGCCCCAAACTGGTGCGATTTTTTAAAATGGAGAGCCGTCAGCTAGTGTGGGATAGCAAAAAAACTCTCAAGGGCACAGGGATAACAATCTCTGAGTTTTTAACACAAGCTAGGCACCACTTGTTTATAGCAGCTCGAAAACATTTCGGCATGCTAAATTGCTGGTCCATGGAGGGCAAAATTGTGTTTATTTGCCCAGACAAATCCCGAAGAAAGATTGAAACGGCAGGCGAACTTCGCGATTTGATAGCCATATACCCGTCCTGCTCGGTCGTCACCGGGGGTTCTTCGCAATCTGGGAAACCTAGATCTCCTGTGGTCGCAACATCGGCTGCGCCCGCTAAGAATATTAGGAAGACGCGTCTGCGCAAGTAACATATAAATTGTTGTTTGTATTTTCAGGCCATATTATGTATTACTCCTAAATCTGGTCGTTTTGCACAATCGATTCATTATTTCCATTTACAGGCTGGAAGTTCTGTTGAAGGAATAAACTAGAAGAGACTAGAAGTAGCTGGTATTGAATTTTATTTAATAGAATCAAAAATAACAGAACAGTCTTCTTAGTAAGAAAAATAGAGATATGACAAGAAGAGACTAAAGAGTACAAGACCATAACTTTTTGTAAAAAAAACCCGACTGCTTCAAAAGCGAACTAAAAAGTCGTAAACAAGGAAAAAATCATGCTGTGCAGTCGGAGGATACATATTCGCGGGCTGGCTGACCAAAATCTGGTGTATCCTCCGCCTGCACAGCATGATTTTTTCCTTGTTTACGACTTTTTAGTTCGCTTTTGAAGCAGTCGGGTTTTTTGATTTTTTTAATTAAGTTTTTTTATTTATAACTTTTTAGTTAGTTTTTTCGAATTAGATACATTTAAACATATAAGTGTGATATATTTTTGAAATCACCTCTTAAAACCCTTTATTTTGATACCCCACACGAAGTGTTTGGAAGAAAAAAAAATTGGGCCCTCACAATATGGCACCCAAAATCCGCCATTTTAATATTGTCAAATTTTAATGTAGCCTATGACACTCGCAGGGTTAAGACGCATCGATTGACGTATGAATCATCAAAATCGGCCAACTCGTTTGGTCTCTGGAACGCCTAGGAACAAACATACATACATACATACATACATACATACATACTTACATACATACATACATACATAGACTGATAAACACATTACCCTCCTTCGGCAGTCGGGTAAAAAGGTAAACACCTAACAGTTTGAATATACAACATGCTCCCTCAAAAAGTTAACCGTATTGCACTCATAACAAAGGCATAAATAACCAGTATAGAAAAACATCACGAAAAAACAAAACTAGGATATACCAATCATTTGCAAACAACTGCGATGCTTTGTTGGACCCAAAGGTTTCGTCAAAACATCTGCAGGTAACCTGTCGGTGGGCATATACCTAAGTTCAACAGTTTTATCGTTCACTTTTTCTCGGACAAAATGGAACTTAACGTCTATATGCTTTGTCCGATTGTGATGAACAGGATTCATGGCTATTTTTTGTGCACTCTGACTATCCTTATACAAAACTATATTAAGCGACCTACCTGTTATATCGGATATCAGTCTTTTTAAGAAGCACGCATCCTTTACTGCTGTAGCCAACGCCATATATTCAGCTTCAGCGGACGATAAAGCCACTGTGGGCTGTTTTTTAGCTTCCCACGAAATAGGGCCGCCTGCAAGTTCATAATAGAACCCTGTGTAGGATCGTCTATTAGTTGGACAATTTGCCCAGTCTGCATCTGAAAAACCCGTCAAAGTTGTAGTATAACCTTTTTCTTTACTGTATGTAATACCACTATCTTTTGTCGCTTTCAAATAACGCTGACATCGTTTAGCAATATTCCAATGTGACTGATCAAATTTAGAGGTAAATTGACTCAAGTAACTTACGGTGTAGGCTATATCTGGTCTAGTATTTACAGCCAAAAACATTAGACAGCCAATAAACTCTCTGTAAGGGTACTCACACTCACCTATACCAGGCTCAAGATCTTTCTTGACCAGTGGGATAGAAACACCCTTACAATCTTGCATGTTAAATCTTTTCAGTAACTTTTCAATGTAAGTACTCTGAGATAGCTTCATTCCATAATTATCATGGCAAATATTTATTCCCGTAAAGAAATTAATTTGTCCAAAATCTTTTAATGAAAAGTATTGTTCAAGTTGTCGTTTGAAATTGTCAAGCGTACTTTCATTTTTATACAAGATTACTAGATCGTCGACGTATACAGCCAGAACCAAAGTAAAACCGCATTATTTTTAAAAATACACGGCTCACATGTTTGAGTCAAACCAAGAACTGACAAAGTCTGTTTTAACTTTGTATTCCAGGCTCTTGGTGCCTGCTTCAACCCATAGAGTGACCGTTTCAAAAAACACACTTTCGACTCTTCCCCTTCCCTTACGAAACCTTCTGGCTGTGTCATGTAGATTTCTTCTTCTAAACTGCCATTCAAAAAAGCTGTGTCCACATCCATATGGCGGACCTTATAATTTTCCTGCACTGCAAGCGCTAAAAGGGTTCGCAACGACGAGTTGCGTACAACCGGGTAAAATGTTTCGTGGTAGTCGACACCTTCTTTTTGTCGAAAACCCTTTTGCTACTAGGCGCGCTTTATACCTAACAACGCTACCTTTCGCATCTCGCTTTAGTTTGAAGACCCACTTGCTAGGAATACACGTTTTAAGATTTGGCTTAACTATCAAAATCCATGTGCCCTTTTTGACTAAGGCATTGTACTCATCTCTCATTGCTAAAATCCAATTATCTTTCTCATCGCTGTTAATTGCAGCTAGATAATTATTTGGATCATCGCACCCATCATCTACCAGGGTATTATAAGAGAAATAATCTGGTGGTTTGCGAACTCTTGAAGGATATCGACTAGATTCATTTGAGAAATCTGTAGATTCACTTGACTGCTGATCATCAACATTGTTGACCTTTGAATGAAGCAATTGATTTCAACATCAGCATCCTCAGCATTCATGAAAGAAGTATCTAAGTTAGGAGGATCTTTTCCACTTGCGTTTAAAAAGGCACTCATCCATCCCATTCACAAGAGTGGGGACCGACACTGTATTAATAATTATAGACCAATAGCTATTCTGCCTACCTTATCAAAAATTCTGGAATGGCTATTGAACAACAGATTAGTGAAATATCTGGAGTCAAATAACCTTCTGTCCCAGCATCAGTTCGGTTTTCGTGCTAAGAAATCGACGGCCATGGCGGTGCACGAACTGACAAACTTTATTGTATCAAACATGGATGATAAAAAGAAGTCCCTAGCCATCTTTTTAGACCTAGCCAAAGCCTGTCCCTCAGGGAAGCATCCTTGGGCCCACGTTATTTCTGGTCTATATTAACGAACTCTGCAATCTCTCTCTTCAAAACGGACGCATTATTACCTTTGCGGATGACACTGTGCTTCTTTTCAGTGCTGACTCATGGGAAGAGGTATATAACTATGCCCAAGTCGGATTTAATACTGTAAATGGTTGGCTGAGAACTAACATACTCACCTTTAATTCCAGTAAAACCAAATATATAGCCTTTACCCTAAGGAACAGCCCGCAGTCATCTCGCCAGCCATACTCCATTCTCGCTCACAACTGTACATTCCCGCATAACGGTAATTGTTCTTGTCCTAAGTTGCAGAAAGATGACAATATTAAGTACTTAGGGGTCACCTTGGATTCTAAAATGAACTTTCCGGCACACATAAATTGTCTAACTAACAGAATACGGAAATTTATTTTTGTGTTTAAAAATCTCCGGTCTATCCTTAACCCAAAGCAACTACTATTTGTTTATTGTGCGTTGTGCCAATCGCTTCTGACATATTGCATCACCTCATGGGGTGGAACATTTAAAACTAATCTTTTAACACTTGAGAGGGCTCAAAGGGCAGTCCTTAAAGTTGCACTTTTCCTTCCTTTCCGTCATCCCACGGTAGATGTTTATAAGTCCTCCAAAGTCCTCTCAACTCGTCAGCTTTTTATCTTCCATGTTGTTTTGAAACAACGTTCTCTTATTCCTTTTAAAATACCCATCATATCGATATCTTTTACAACCACAAAGTATTTACAATATTATAGAATCAAAATAACAAGCTTAAGGCAAAGGACATAGACTAGCCCTTAAATCAAAATAACATATTAGGAATAAAGGCCATAATATGAAATAGACACAGTTTCAACACAACCATTAGCAATAATAAATAAATAATATCAAATAACTTACGTTAGCCTTGTGTAGTCGACCTTACACCAAGAATTATAAGTAGTATACTTCTAAATAACTATATCTGGCCTGTACTGGCTTGTAGTTCACAAAAAAGTAAGTCGGCTTAATAATTACACAATATTTTATAACAACGGGTCTATCTGTGTCTCAATACGTCCAATATGAGAAAATGGCGCGGTATCCCGGCATTTTTCATATTGCTTTAAATAATCTCAAAATAAGGTGAACAATAATCAATTCTTATGTATTGAAAATGTTTTAAAACGTATCAAGATAATTAAGGAATTTAATATCGCCTATTCAGTCATTCTTAATCAATATTCGAAAGAATATTGATACTAACATACACTATTGTACTAATTGTTTCAAAGGACTTATAATACTAATATAGTAATATAAAATCCAGGATACAACATATTATGATCATTAAAAATTACGTAATGATCTATAGGAATATCATCAACGTGGCTTAATATAAGTTTAGAGTTATTTCCTGTACACACTACAATATTTACTCTTTTACATTTGTAGGTAGTTGACAACACAATAATAATTTAGGTAGGTACTTAGATATTTGTCGGTAGGTGCTTAATGAATATGACAGGTATGTATTATGTAGAAAACCAATGTGACTTAAAAAAATGAAAACTAACGATTTAATGACGACACACATACTTCAAAACCTAACACGTTCATCATAGCTTTCTTAACCTTCTTATAACTCTCATTCGGGACTTTTGTGTCCTGGTTGTCTACACTTAAAGCAGATTATAGACTTCTTCTTTTTGCTTGTAGAACCTGTTGAACGTAACGCTGCCACCTCATTCTGGTGAGGATCCTTAGAAAATTCGTTTAATAATTTTGCCTTAACTAACTCACTGGTTACATCAACATTCGAATTCTCTAAAGCCATTATCATCGGTTCGTACCGTGATGTCAATCCTCCGAGAATAATCGCAGCCAAAGATCCATCGTCAATCTTCTTACCAATATCTTCAAGATCTTGAGCAGTACTCATAATGGCATTGATATATGATTCTATGTCTTGGAAATCAGTCAAGGAATATTTGTAAAGTCTATGCTCTAGAGAGAGCTTTCGAGCCATACCTTTATCCTCATATGCTTTTTGCAAAGCACTCCAAGCATCCTTAGCGTTTTTCGCATTTGTAACGTGCGAAATTGTACCTCCGTCATATTTTTAACAACGCCTTCTGGTCATTACGAGAGCGCACATCCTCCGCTGTTTTATCAGAATCATCGTACCCAATTATGGACGTCCAAAGCTCCTCATGAATGAGAAGCATCCTCATTTTAAATTTCCAGGTTGGGTACCCGTCTCGGTTTGATAACATCGTGATTCCTTGAAAATTCATTTTATTCACTAACATCTAGATCTATTCAAATAAGCAGCCTCGTGCTGATAACGTGTTGAAGGAATAAACTAGAAGAGAATAGAAGTAGCTGGTATTGAATTTAATTTAATAGAATCAAAAATAACAGTACAGTTTTCTTAGTAAGAAAAATAGAGATATGACAAGAAGAGACTAAAGAGTACAAGACCATAACTTTTTGTAAAAAGGTAAACACCTAACAGTTTGAATATACAACAAGTTCTAAAAGTTATTTTACCTGTATCACCTTTAAATATTTAATTTATTTACCGTAACGGTGTTTGTTTATATTTCTACTATGTTTTTTAATTGACAGATTGAATGACCAGACGTTGTGGCACTGACAGTTGGCATCTGTCAGTTGACATCTGACAGTTGGTTGCATTGCGTTTTGTTTTCATAGATTCCATTCAATGCCGATGTGTAAATCTATTTTTTTTTAAACCTGTTGAATTTCATTATTCTTTTCTATTATAGTTATAAGTGTATTTTTTTAATTTAGTAGTAAAATTTCTGCCAATATACCAGCGAGTTGGGGTGGTTTTCATAATTGATAGAAAATCATTTTTAGCGTTATGAATATTTTTATATAGATTTTTGTCATTTTAATTATATTTATTTGTATTACTGGTTAGGCATATTTATATACATTACTAGCTGTTGCCCGCGACTTCGTCTGCGAAGCATTAGTAATTCGAATAGCTTATTTTTTATATCGCAGCATAATATTGTGGGTTTGCCATACAAACTTCTACCTCTCTTTCCACCCCCTTAGGTAAGATTTCCGAGATAAAAACTATGCTATTTCCTGCACAGCGTTTCAAAATATCTCCGAACCAAATTGCATCTAAATCGGTTCAACGGTTTAAGCGTGAACAGGTGGACAGAGAGACAGACAGAGTCACTTTCACATTTATAATATTAACTCCGCCCGCGACTTCGTTCGTGTGATGGCAACCAAAAATAAGCTGCTATTAAACCTGAGACAAACGGTCCAATTCGGTAGTTCCAAATCGATGTAGAGGTACACATCCTAGTGCCATTTGATTCTTCAAAGAAACTTTGACACCCCTAAATCGTCTTCTTGGGGTAAATCCGAAAAACAAATGATGCCATCCTTTATTATTTTGCCACAGGAATAAGATTTTTATACAAATGAATGTCTCCCTTTTAACCCTTTAAAAAGTTGAATTTCCAAAAACCCCTCCTAAGTGCTCCCCAACGTCATAAAAAGAAGCTATGTGCAGTAAAAGTAATCAAAAATCTTTACCACCCCGAAGTCGTATTTTAAGGGTAGTTTCGAAAAACTAATTATTGAAAACCTTTAATGTTTATTTAGGATGGTATTTATGTCAAGTTTCATGTTTATTCACCCAAGAAATCACATTCTTCAAAACAATTAACATTCCCTAAATCGTCTTTTGGGGGTAGTTGCAAAAAACTAATAATGACAACCTTTATTGTTTATTTAGGATGGTATTTATGTCAAGTTTCATGTTTATTCACCCAAGAAATAAGATTCTTCAAAAAAATTAACATACCCTAAATCGTCTTTTGGGGGTAGTTTCAAAAAATAATAACAGCAACCTTTTTTATTCATTTAGGTTAGTATTTGTGGCAAGTTTATTGACCCAAGAAACCAGATTTTTCAAAAACATTGTAATACCTCCTAAATCGTCTTTTGGGGGTAGTTGCAAAAAACTAATAATGACAACCTTTATTGTTTATTTAGGATGGTATTTATGCCAAGTTTCAAGTTTATTCATCCAAGAAATCAGATTCTTCAAAAAAACTAACATCCCCTTAATCTTCTTTTGGGGGTAGTTTTGAAAAATAATAATAGCGACCTTTATTATTCATTTAGGTTAGAATTTGTGGCAAGTTTCAATTTTATTGACCCAAGAAATCAGATTTTGCAAAAACACTGTAATACGTCCTAAATCGTCTTTTGGGGGTAGTTGCAAAAAACTAATAATCACAAACTTTATTGTTTATTTAAGATGGTATTTATGTCAAGTTTCGTGTTTATTCACCCAAGAAATCAGATACTTCAAAAAAAATAACATCCCCCAAATCATATTTTGGGGGTAGTATCGAAAAACTAACAATGAAAGTCTTTATTGTTTATTTAGATTAGTATTTATGTCTAAGATTCTTCAAAAAAACTTTAACACCCTTAAATCGTCTTTAGGGGGTAGTTTCAAAAAATAATAATAGCAACCTTTATTATTCATTTAGGTTAGTATTTGTGGCAAGTTTCAAGTTTATTGACACAAGAAATCAGATTTTCCATACTAATTTTAACAACCCCTAAATCATTATTTGGGGGTAGTTTCGAAAAAGTAATGATGTCAATCTTTATCATTTACTTAGAATACTATTTGTGCTAAGTTTCAAGAATTTTGGTCGAAGGAATTAGATTTTTCATACAAACTTTCAACCCCCTTTTTACCCCTTTAGGGGTGAAATTTCCAAAAATCCTTTCTTAGTGCACACTTACGTCACTTGAGGAACCTTTCTGCCAAATTTCATGCTTCTAGGCTTAGCAGTTTTGGCTGTGCGTTGATTGATCAGTCAGTCAGTCAGTCAGTCAGTCAGTCAGTCACCTTTCGCTTTTATAGATATAGATTATGAATAATGTAGCTGATTTTAATGACAGCTTCTTCTCATGCTCTTTTTTTGATAGTTTTGCTAGTGCGGATAGTGACCCTTCCTTGCCACTCACTTTACACGATAAAATCTCTTCTCTTTTCTCTAATAATCCTTTAAATCTGCATATTGTACACATAAACGCCCAGAGTGTTCCTGGTCACTATTCTGAACTTCTTGCATCTTCAGCAGTGCTAACCTGGATACAATATTTATATCGGAATCATTTTTGAAGCCTTCTCTCCCATCTACTTTTTATTCAATCCCCGGCTTCGTTTTGATCCGCAATGATAGGATTGGCAAAGGTGAAGGAGGTGTGGCTGTGTACTTGCGGGCTGACTTACCCTACAGGGTGGTTAGTTCATCTCCTTCGCTGTTAGCTCGTGGATGAAATGAGTGGACTGTATTTTTAGGCGAATGGTTTAATACCGTTATTATTATAAATTTTCAACTGTCCCGGACAAACAATTAAAGTTTAGGAAGAGAGGTGTCGACTGTCGCGGTGGAGTCCGTGGTAGCGAGTGGTTCGCCCGCGCCGTGCTGCGTTGATGTCGCGCCGCTCACCCACAGATCGACGTCACGTGCGCCGCGCGCGAGTGTGCCAAGTGCAGACGGCGCGCGCTGGCCGCGAGTGTTGGGTTCAAATCCCAACATGCTGCCCGGGTTGAAGCGATGGCTTCAAAAGTCTGGAAGGGGACATATATTATTGAAGGCTCTTCGTATGGTGCCTCTCTTTGTCTTTACCTCAGCGACTCTGGTGATTCCGTCGCTGCCAGGGTAGACATTCACGACCCTTCCTAAGGACCAGGGAAGTGGAGGAAGAGCTCGGTCTTTAACGATGACCAGGGAGCCCATCTTCAAATCTGCCTTTGTTGACTGCCACTTCACCTTCTGCTGCAGGAGTGTAACATATTCAAGGGAGAACCGCTGCCAAAAGTGCTGATTGATGTGTTCTATCCTCTTGAAGCGCTCCAGGTGATTAATGTTGCTGTCAGAAACCTGTGGATGAGGAATAGCATTTAGTGGTCGTCCAATTAAGAAGTAAGAGGGTGTTAGAGCGGAGAAGTCATGGGGTTCTGTGGAAAGAGGAGTAAGCGGACGGGAGTTTAAAACTGCTTCAATTTGAGTGAGGCAAGTAGCCATTTCCTCGTAGGTCAGGTGAGCGGTTTGGAGTAGCCTTTTAAGGTGATGTTTGGTGGAACGAACAGCCGCCTCAGCTAAGCCGTTGAAGTGGAGACTATAGGCGGGTATAAATTTAAAGTCAACGCCTTCTTGAGCTAGTTGACCTTCGAGGTCTGATTGTGTAAGGAACCTTGATAGCTCATTGTAGGAACCGACGAAGTTTGTGCCATTGTCGGACGTGATGCGTTGTGGTTTACCTCGACGTGACACAAATCGGTTAAGTGCAGCCAAAAAGGCTTCGCTGGATAGTGCAGTGACGAGTTCGATATGACAGGCATTCGTGGAATTACATATGAAGATTGCCAAGAATGACTTGAGGAGTCTGCAGCCTCGACCTTTCCTGTCCGCTATCATCACTGGCCCGGCGTAGTCAACACTACAATGTAAGAATGGGAATTCTAGGCTTGTTCGGTTTTCGGGTAGCTGCCCCATTATGGGTTGTGCTGATTCCGCTTTGTACCTGCAACATCGGACACATCTACCTACTGTAGCCTTATCTAGATTTCTGCCACCCAGAGGCCAATAGGTTTGTCTTACATTTGCGAGTAAGAGCTGGGGTCCAGCATGCAAACAAGTTAAATGAGTCTGGATAAATATGATTTTTGTTAAGTGATGTTTGCTGCACAATAGGATTGGATGTTTCGTGTCGAAGGCATATGGGGAATTATCCAGTCTGCCACCGACACGCAACAGGCCATTGGGATCCAGAAATGGGGATAAGGCCACCAGTCTGTTTTTTCTATGCAGAGCCTTTCCCGCTTTAAGAGCTCTGTGCTCGTCAGGAAACATTTCCAACTGTGCTTTGTGCAAGATAAGGTTCAATGACCCTTTGAGTTCGTCAACTGAAAGATGACCCGATAATGCATTGGTTTTGTGCCGACAATTGTGAACAAACCTTAGCAAGTATGCTATTGATTTTTGTAAATGTGCTAAATTAGATTTATTGTTAATTAAGCTACTAATAGAGTCGACATTAGAACTATTGTTAGTCACTACAACAGAACAAGAGACCAATTCTGGTAGATCGTGTTTCTTCGTATGATTGGGCATTTTTGGCCATTCCCGTTCGTTTTTCTTTAAGAAAGCGGGGCCAGACCACCACAAGGATGAATCTCTGATGGAGTCAGCCTTTAGGCCGCGGGAAACAAGATCCGCCGGATTGTCTTTCGACGGTACGTAGCTCCACGCGTGACCCTCTGTGCTCTCTTGTATTTCGTGAATGCGATTGCGAACGAAATTTTTTAGTTGCAATGGCGGTGTGTTTAGCCACCCTAGAACTATAGTTGAGTCACACCAAAATTTACATTTGCTTACGTTTAATGTAAGAGAGGTTAATACTTTAGTACACTACCTTGCAGCCAACAAGGCTCCGCAAAGCTCCAGACGAGGAATTGTCGTTGGCTTTATCGGCGCTACCCTACTTTTCGAGGTTAAGAGCGTGTACCTTTACTAAACCTGTTTGATCCTTAGATCGAATTTACAAACTCGCACCGTACGCTCGCTCTGATGCATCTGAGAAAACATGTATTTCATGTCTTACTGAATTTTCGCTGAGAATCCATCGTGGAATTCTCAGGTAATTCAGGAGTGGTAAAGTCTCAGCAAATGTGAACCACAACTTTTTGATTTCTTGTGTGACTTCATCGTCCCATGCGTATTGTTCGATCCACAATTTTTGCATGATAATTTTTGCATCTACAATGCATGGGCCTACGAGTCCCAGTGGGTCGAAGATCTGACTTATTACTGATAATATGTGGCGTTTTGTGACCTTTTTATTTAAGTTTATATTTATTGTAAATGACAATGTATCAGTATCACTAATCCAGTTGAGTCCAAGAGTTTTCGCAGAAAGATTTGGGTTTGTTTCGGACAAGTTTAATGTTTCGTTGTCTGTATTTTTGTTGGATGAGCAAATTTGCTGTAAAATGTATTTACTATTTGATTTTAATTTTCTTAAATTGAATTGTGCTGATTTTAAAGTTGATATAATTCCTTTAGCGATATTAATTGTCTTATCTATTGTGCCAGATCCTCCCAGATAATCGTCTACGTAAAAATCTCTCTTTATTGACTGCATGACGTCATCATTAGGAGCAGTGGAAGCTAAGCTAACTAAGCATTTGGTTGCTAGGTAAGGTGCACTCGCTGTGCCGTAAGTGACAGTATTTAGTGTGTATGTTTTTAGGGGCTCTGTCGAATCTGAGCGAAATACGATTTGTTGAAGAGAGCGTTGAGAAGGATGTAGTTCAATCGCTCTGTACATTTTCTCTACGTCACCTGTTACGACGTAATTATGCTGTCGGAAACGTAGTAGAATTGATACTATGTCCTCTTGTACAGTTGGGCCGACCATTTGGATGTCATTTAACGACAACCCAGTACTAGTGGTGGCTGAAGCATCGAATACTGTACGAAGCTTAGTAGTTGTGCTTGACTCACGGATGACGCCGTGATGGGGTAAAAAATAGCTGCAGTTTGCCGACCGCTCTCTATTTCTGTCATGTGACCTAGTCGTTCGTACTCAGTCATGAATTCGACATACCTATTTTTAAAGACAGGATCTCGGTGAAATTTACGCTCAAGTGACATGAACCGACATTTTGCTTTGTGAAAAGATTCGCCTAAGACTGAAGGATCTTTCTTCAGTGGCATTGTTACGACAAAGCGCCCGTCGTCTTTGCGTATTGTGTGTTTCTGAAAACTCTGCTCACAGGCACGCTCCTCCGGAGATAGGAGGTGCTTGGCAGCAATGGTGTCTAGTTCCCAGAAGCGAGACAAGTCTGGCTCGGCATTTTCGCTAACGAAATGACAGATGGGTGGATATGTATGTGTCTTATGATGGGCGACGTACCCTGACACTATAACCAACCCAGCCTGGTCTCATACATTTAGGCTGATTTTTACCCAAGTCGATGGAGTCCCAGCCTAACACGGACCAAAATACCTCGGCGCCCACCAATATGTCAATCGCTGACGGTACATTGAATGATGGGTCAGCCAAAGTTATTCCCATAGGAAGGGGTATTTCTTGTATGTCTATGAATGATGATGGTAAATTTTTGGTAACGTGTGGTAAAATATGACAATCTACTGTGATTTTACATTCGTCGTCATAAGTGGACATGAAGGTAAGGCTACAAGATTGTGTACTAAGTGATGTATTATTGTTTATCCCTGTCACGGTGGCGCTTGCATTACGTCGCGACAAACCCAGCTTACCACAAAGTTCCTCAAACACGAAGTTGCCAGTACTGCCGTTGTCCAGCAGCACTCGTGCTGCGTGCACGTCGCCCTTGCTGTCCATCACGCTCACGATCGCTGTGGAAAGCAAAACATTCGGAGGAGTAGTATACTGCTTAACGTTGGTTGATCCAGTAAAACTACTGACGGGCTGTGGTGGTTCTGGATTTGATGTTACTTCTGCCTCATGCGAGTGAAGCAGAGTGTTGTGTTTTTGTTTACAGTATTTGCAATGACCGAAGGTGCACATATGTGCTGAGTGCCCTGGTCGAAAACAATTAAAGCAGACCTTTGCTTCCTTGACCGTTTGAATGCGTGCTTCAATGGACTGGGCTCTAAATGATTCGCAATTATATAGGTAATGAGGCTGACTGCACATCGGGCATGTAAATATTTCGTTGTTGTTATTACCTGTTTTTTTTTTCCAAGTGATTGTGTTATCCGATTTTTCTTTCGTTTTTGTAGATGTGGGTAGATTGGTTTTATGTTTGTAAGTGTCTGGTTTTTGTGTATTGTTGTTTTGTATTTTATGTTCTTGAAGTGTTTCTAGTAGATCTGCTCTGTTGCTGAGGAATTTTATGAAAATATCAAGTGAGGGTGGATTTATAAGTGTGTTCCTGTTTTCTTCCCATTGTCTGCGTGTAGTACTGTCGAGTTTTTCTGCCATCATGTGTATAATCAAGGTCTCCCCAAGACCCCCGTGCTCAGTTGGCTGTCCTAAAGTAGACAGTGCTCTGAGATTTTTATTTGTGGTATCGATCAGGTTTCGAATGGCCGAACACGACTCTGTCTCCATTGCTCTAACATTAAACAATGCATAGACATGGTTGTTTACTAGCAGCCTCCTGTTGTCGTATCTACTGCACAACAAGTTCCACGCAGACTCATAGTTCTGAGCCTTAAAGTCTAAATTATCGATTACTAGCAACGCACTACCCTTTAACGACGCACGTAGGTAGTGCAATTTATTTATGATATCGATGTCCGTCCGTGAGTGAATAAGGGAAATATAAGTGTCTCTAAACTCGAGCCAATGTGTATAGTGACCTTGGAAAACCGGTAAATTTATTTTTGGCAACCTCACATAGTTATTCAAAAAACCACCTGCCTGCACATCCCCGTCACCTGTCACGGCACCGTCCCGTAAGCTGCTTGACTGAGGTGGACGAGCACCGAGCATACTCTTTGCCGTCGCCACCAGCTTGTAATATTGATTTTCGAACTGCTCTCGTTCCTCGCTTTCGTCATCAGGGCTGTCCGACAACAGCTCGATGTCACCCTGCAATTTGTCGAAGATTTCGTATAAGCTATCAAATTTCCTATATCTGGTCTCTAAATCTAATAGTTGCAGACTGCCGAGCTCGCTGCAACTTTTTTGCATTTGTAGGTAGTTGCTAAAAATTGTGAGCTTGGCTTTCATGCAGCTACGTTTTTTAATTAGCTTCTCCACTTTTTCTTCTGCCATGATGTTCTAATTGCTAGAAGCTAGCGCGCAACTATTATTGATGAATACCAACTTGTTTACTTGTTGCGAATGGAAAGATAAAAAAAACTAATGATCTATGTACCTATGAATCACTCGACCGACGGTGCGAAGTGCGAACAAAGAAACAGCTGTACTATGTATGTCGCCGCGCGATCAGCTGATAAGCATATGTAGTAATGCTTTGCGTAAACAATCTTTTAGTTTTAGATGCTGGTTGTTATTGCTTTTTAACAGAAATGGTGATGATGGAGAAGTATTAGGCTATGAAATAGTGATTTCCCTTTGCAGGCTGAGATGAAGGTAGTTGATAGCACTCACTTAAATATAGCTGTTTAAACGAATATGAATTGAGAAAATAAGGGATGAATTGGAACGAACTCACTGTATGTCTATACCCTCCACTGGACTGACGATAATCGCCAAGTTCTGTGTCCCTTGCGATGACTGGACCGTTCGACGATGTTCCGAAGTCCGTCGTTGGTCGACCTCTTGATGGTTTCTTCTCCTCTGGGCGTGTGCGGGTGCTCGGCGAAGTCTCCTGAGCAAGATGTTGACTCCTGCTGGAACTGCCGCTGCTGTAGACCGCAACTGTAGACCGCTGCTTCGAGGTAGAAGGTGTTTCTCCCGGCGACCGTTAATTTTCAAATAGACGGCGAGATCCTTGAAGGACCAATGTTAGCTCGTGGGTGGAATGAGTGGACTGTATTTTTAGGCGAATGGTTTAATACCGTTATTATTATAAATTTTCAACTGTCCCGGACAAACAATTAAAGTTTAGGAAGAGAGGTGTCGACTGTCGCGGTGGAGTCCGTGGTAGCGAGTGGTTCGCCCGCGCCGTGCTGCGTTGATGTCGCGCCGCTCACCAACACATCGACGTCGCGTGCGCCGCGCGCGAGTGTGCCAAGTGCAGACGGCGCGCGCTGGCCGCGAGTGTTAGGTTCAAATCCCAACATTCGCTGTACTCTGAATTGGCTGATTACTTGTTGAATGAGGTATGTGTTCATCACACAAAAGTTTTGCTTGCAGTGCTCTACAGCTCTAATCCTCACATTGACTTCTTCAATTCTCTTGAATCTACACTCAGCGATGTATGCCCCATCTATGAGCACATTATTATAGTGGGTGACTTCAATACTTGCTTGATTAAAAATGACTCTCGCTCCCTTAAACTCCTTTCACTCTTGTCTTCGTTCAATCTTCAAGTTTTGCCTCTCTCTGCTACTCACTATTTTCCCAATTGTACTCCTTCTTTACTCGATCTTATTATTGTTTCCTCTCCTAATAGTGTTTCTTCCCATGACCAGCTTGCTGCTACTTTCTCTTACCACGATCTTGTTTATCTATCCTATCGTATCCGTGTCCCCAAGCGTAAGCCCCAGTTTTTATATCTACGTAACTCCAAGGGCATTGACCTGTAGGCATTGCGGCGTGATGCCGGCGATCTCGATGGTCTCCTCTGGTCGGGACCGATGATATCGATGACAAGGTGGAGTGCCTTAATGTAACCATTCTGAACTTGTATGACCAGCATGCCACTATTCGACGAGTCAAAGTGCGGCATAATCCTGCACCATGGATTACACCACAAATTAAAGATTATATGGCCCGTAGGGAGAAAGCCAAAGGCAGGTATAAGCGCAGACCTTCAGACCTGAATCTCGCTTATTACAAATCTTTACGTAATCGCTGCAGTCATCTGTGACAGGATGCTAAGAGGCGCTACTTCCATGAACAACTCAAAAACCGCAGTTCTGCCGATATATGGAGATTCCTTTAGTCTGTAGGCATGGGAAAATCGCCTACCAATCAGTGCAAGGATGTGAACCTCAATGATCTCAACAATCATTTCTCTCGTGTTCCGTTTTCTCTTGATAAGCGTGTTAAGGCAGAAACTTTAGAGCGTCTTTCCAGTTTGCCGTTGCCACAATGCCCGACCTTAGCGATGTTACCGAGGATGACGTTAAGAAGTCTGTTTTGGCAATAACTTCTTCAGTAGTCGGTAATGATAAGTTATGTTCCAGGATGATTAATCTTATCTAACTCACATCTTCAATCACTCGTTTACCTCTTGCTCTTTTCCGACGGTCTGGAAGCAAACTCACATCATACCCTTACCTAAAACTAACAATCCTTCTTTATTAACGCACTTTAGACCTATTTCTATTCTTCCATTTCTCTCTAAAGTCTTCGAACACTTAGTTCATAGAAATGTATCATATTTCTTGACGTCAAACTCGTTAATATCTCCCTTTCAATCCGGTTTCCATACGGTCATAGAACTGTTTCTGCACTTTTAAAAGTAACTGACGATATCCGCTGGGCTATGGAGAATAAGTCCCTTACTGTACTTGTATTGCTTGACTTTAGCAGTGCCATCAACTCAGTGGATTTCGACATTTTACTTGGTGTTCTGGAATCCATCAATTTCTCTTCTTCCGCTGTAGCATGGTTCAATTCTTATCTTCGGGGACGTTCTCAGTGCGTTCGCCTTGATGAGTTCTTCTCTGATTGGTGTAGCCTCACTGAGGGGGTTCCTCAGGGTAGCGTTCTCTCTCCTCTTCTTTTTTCAATCTTCATTAACTTTGTTACCAGAGTAATCTCATCTAGTTTCCATCTTTACGCAGATGACTTGCAGCTGTATCGACATTTTACTTTAAATGACGCTGGTTCTGCTATTGCGGCTATGAACCGGGACCTGGCATGTATCAGCTCATGGGCTAAGGCATTTGGTCTAAAAATTAACCCAAGTAAATCTCAGGCCATGGTCATAGGCCGCAAATTCGTTCGCAGTGCGGCTAACGTTGCTTCTTTGATGCCTCTATATCTCGACGGTGTGTGCATAGAATTTACCGAAACCACAAAGGATCCGGGGGTAATCATTGACTCTAACCTTGTTGTCTATTTGTATTTTCTATGTGTACATTAATAATAAAATAAATAAATAAACAAATATGGATGTATAATAATCGTAAGATGAATCTGAAATAAATGATATATTATTATTATTATTCATATTCTACAAAAAATAAATGACCGACCGGATCCGCAAAAAAATTATACGCATCTTTAAAATAATGCTTCACGCTATGAGGGGAGTCTATTTTCGACTGTGGTACGACAAATATCGCTTAGAGTAAGTGTTAGGTGTTACTTTGTTTTGTATAAATGTTCTATAACTGTTTTTGTGTAACTGTGTATTTTATATGAAAATACACAGGGGCGAGTGCTCCCTTTATAAGCATTTTTATTTACGTTGCTTTTCCTTCTGATGTACCCACCCAAGGTTAAAGTGGATTGTAGTCACAAGACAACAATAGTGTATCTATTTCCATTAAAACATGGCCAAAATAGACTTTCTCTTTGTCTAAAGAACTAATCATCAGATTAGTCACTTCACCCAAATTAATGAAAGCCCTGATATCCAGTCAGGACTTGTATACAAATTAATCTTTGAAAGGCTCTGTTTTTTATAATTAATCGATAATAAAAATGGTTACAAGGAAATTAAGGGCTCAAAAGCTTATTAGTTATTTTAAAAAATCCATAAGTTTTTAAAGAATGTCAAACAATGATTGATGGATGTCCACAATTTGTGAAGATCTGGCAGGGTATAATAAAAAAATGTAGTAAAAGTCATATAATTTATTAAAAATAAAATAATCAATCAATGGCCGTATTTAAAAGAAATTAGCAACTGGTAATGACAATATTATTACTCATCCAAAGAGAACAGCAAGAATATCGAGTAAAAATAGTATTCTGATTTTTCATGCAAACTTATTTACACGTGCAGTCTGTGGGCCAACTATACGCAAAGGACAATCAACGCCCTACGAGTTCAGTATAATAACGCTTTTAGGATGCTGATGCGGCTGCCGCGGCACTGTAGCGCATCGGGCATGTTTGCAGACGCACATGTCGATGGCTTTCACGCCATCCTTAGAAAAAGAGCCGCCTCGCTGCTAAGTCGTGTCCGCGGCAGTGGCAACAGCATTCTCAGCGTTGTAGCGGGCCGAACAGACTGCCCAATATTGTGGCATTGTGTTCGATTACATGTCGAGAAGTAGTATATTTTATAAATTTGCAATTTGAGCTCTTCTGAACACAGACTTTTATTTTATAAATTTTATTTAAATATTAACTTTAAATTAATCTTAATGTGTTTTATTTTTTTTGGATTATTTGTTTTATTTTATTTTATTTACATTTTGTTTTATTTTATTGACATTAATTTTAAATTTAATTTATATACTTTGTACCAAATATGCATAAATTAATTATTATTTCTAGATTTCAGTGTAGGTACTTCGATTTTGACATGTTGTGTATGTATTGTATGTGTATATAATTTTAAGAGACTAACATAGTTTATAAGTATTTGTGTGTTCTAACAAAATATGGATTTCACATCTGAAATAAATAAATAATAATAATTATTTAAATCATGAAATTTATAACCTAATGTGACATGATTGTAAGAAAAGTTCTATTACAAGTTTCAAGAGCGGACATGACAAAGTAAATAATATTCAAAATAAATTACATCATCTTAAAAGATTTAACTAAATACGTATCGCAAAGGAACTCCTTCTCAAATTTCGACAAGAGTTCTGCTCCAAGGAATTTATTCACGATGTTCGAAACTCTGCAATCGTAAGGTGCTGATGCATGGTCAGATTCTATGTTAAATACTTTCACGGGCTTATTGGTGTACTTGGATAAGTTGTAGTCATCAGCTAAAGCTTCTGCTCTTGGGTGTGGGATGCCCTTGATAAGGACCAGTTCTGATTCTAGTTTGAATTCTGGTTCGTATTGTCTTGCCAACATAATTCTTCGGTACGCAGCCTGAAGGATAGATCTCTTGTATTGGTTCGAGTAGCTAGCCAACTGTCTTAGTCTACTCACACACGCTTCCACCTTCTCCAACCAGCTTTCTGAATTAACCAAATCCATCTTCAGCTCTTCACTATCCCTCCCAGTCATGAGGCGGTACATGTGTTGTACAATAGAATTCTGTCGCTCCGTATCAGTTAAATTGCCGACATAAGCATCTAGTTGAACTCTTAATGCATCTGGGCTGCTTTCCAAGCAGTACACGGTTCCCACGCGACCTAAAAAATGAAATCAAATAATTATCTTCAAGATTTTTTTGCCAGTGAAAATTTAACTGTAGAGAAGAGAATTTAGAGCTAAGAATCATTCACATACTAATTGAAGGAAACCAGTGATTTAATAGATAAGCAAGAGGATTTTTCCGGAATTCAAATGTGCTCCATAAAAGTCATACTGAAATAATTGTGAATCTATAAAAGTCTTCCCTTTTGCTATATGTTGTCTTAATATTTTAACATAAGTTTCTGATGAAACGACAGAAATAAATTAAAATTGGTTAATAGGCGCTTTATTTTTCTATTTAGTAAAAAACCTGGTGGTATAGGTCTACTAGAATCTCATGGCATTTCTTATTTTTTTTAAATTGTGATTTTCATATGGCAATGTGAATTGTCACCTGCCAAATCAAATTACAAGATTTGTCAACCGCTGCTGAGATTTTGTGATATCTGCTTGAAAATTTGTTGTTTTTGTGAAAATGTCGAAAAAGCCACTTCGATCTCAAGCGAGACATATTATTTTCAATGTGTATCGTAAAATAAGGGAAGAAGAAGGCGTAAATCAAACTCAATCTTTGATTTTAAAGTGCGTCGTAGAATGGACCGGTAAGTTGGACTGACTTGTTTTGATACTTTCAGTTTATTTTATTTTTCTTACTTAAATTTAGTTTCTTTACAGGGGTTTCCTTAAAATACGGTAAATTACAGGTGAGGTAGAGTTGAGTCTTCGACAAGATATTGATTTTAGAGGAGGATGAGAATCTTTGTCGTAAGAAAAATATTAAGTAATAATCTGTGCCCCACAGTGGGACGTATAATAGACTGATAATGATGAATGACTAAGCTATATGTAACATGATAAATTTTATTATTTTTTACAGGCTTATATATAAAGAGATTGGTTTTGAATATGTTAAATGCAAATCAAAAAGCACCAGATGGAGAGAGATGACATAAAACTACAAAGATACAAGACTTTGAAATGCCAGTGGAGTTCTTGGAATCGTTTTCTATTTCTGAATGAGGTGTTAAGTTATTAATATGATTTAAATGATATATAATAAATTAGTACTTAAAATAATATAAAATTGTTTTTTTTTCCATTACATTTTATCCTATGTTAAGAACCCGATGTATATATAAAATTCTTCATAAAACATTCTTCATACACACCACCGTATTATGGGTATAATACTCACAGCGGATCTTTGGGCTGCAAGGCCCTGCGCAGTAGCTAGTTTTGTGTATCTTTCACTCGCTTATGTATGTCGCATCGTCCAATCTCGCTTACTTTATGCATTATACTCGATGACAAACTATTTCTTACTCAATGGTTGGCAGGGCCAACTTCAGAGACACAAAGATCCGCTGTGACTACTATAATATAGGTACCTTATGTTAATTTATACTAATAGACATAATTAAAAATTAAACAGTATCAAGATCGTTTAATCCAATTTCCCCAGTAATGCACACAAAAAAAAATTATTTCCACATTTGCCATGAGATTCTGGTAGACCTATAACATTGAAGATTAAATAAAATTAGTACATACCTTCTTTTTCAAACATTGCAGCCAACTCCAGAGCAACATTAACGCCAAAGGAATATCCCAGTAGGTAGAAATTCTTTTCTAAATCGAACCTCTTCTTAATGAACTGAAAAAAAATGTTTTGATTAATCTCAGTAAATATGTATTAGAACTCCATGTCCTTATTGGTGATCCTCTGAAATTATCTATTTTATTTGAAATAATATTTTAAGTACTTAGGTCGGAAACAATATTATACATGATCAATATTTTCTATGCCGTATGTTAAAATCCTTTGACATCACAATAATAAAATAAATAACCTCTCAAAGCGGAAACATCCAGCAAAACAGGAAGTGTTAAATTAATTACAAATAAACTCAAAAGAGAACCGTCCGTTCCGTTTACAAAAGCGAAAACAATCCGTTGCTCCGGCGGATAATATAAGTAGCTGATACACACCAAACATGGACGACTTGGAACTTTCCGTTCTGAACTTCAAAAATACCAGCTGAATGTGTTATTGTATGGAGTTTTAATTCAGTAAATATTGCGGAATTGTTGTTCATTTTGGCTTCAACAATGTTTGGAATGGTCTTTTCGGACATCATTGGTAAAAAGTTTGGTACAAATAAACACGAAAATTTTAAATTGAGAAATCCTTTACATCTCTACACAAACTGAATCAAATCAAATATTTTATTGTTGACAAATAAATTGTTTACACCAAAATAATTGAAGCCCTGACTTCTGAAATAGGTAAAAACCTGCGTTACAGAATTCAGTCTCATTGTTGACGCTTGTTTACAATAGTAGTGACAAAACCCAAAACAGGTGGAGCCACTAGTACCATAACAAACAAACTCCTATTATTACTTTATAACAATTCCTGTGAAAATGAGTAATAGTTGTTCGTGTCGTCATTGTAATGGAGTTGTTAGAGCGCTGGCATTGTCTTTAAGGTGCCATTTATGTGACGATATATATCACTGTGAGTGTCTCAACGTCACATAACAACAATTATCAAGCTTTACCCATAAGCAAAAAGCCCAGTGGAAGTGTCCTCCCTATTATAACATCACACGGCGAAGTCGCCCCACCACGGCCTCGCCAAACTGCTCTGTCTACAGCCGCGCGAACAGCGAAGATATGATGAATATATCCTGAGATAATTTAGAACAACAGTCCTCTTCGGCGAACTCGACGATGAGCTCCACATCAACTATTGTTACTGGTGCAGCGTCTGGCTCCATTGAAAACCTTAACATAATATCAAAGGAACTCAACAACTCACTCAAAGGATGTAGCACTGACATGGACCAAACCATGGCCAAGTTCACAAATTATATTAAAGGCACATTGCGCGGCTGGCGTGAGGAAATGTACTTTATCTGATATGAAACAGGATATGAACAACCTCCGCAGTGAACACGAGAAATTAAGCGAATGCGTTCGTACAGTGGCTCAAGATGTTTCCGATTTGAAAAGCTCAGCACAGTTTTAAGCAGCTGATCAAAAGGACCTTAAGGAACGTGTCGACTCCATTGTCCGTCTCAGCTCTGACCAATCTCAAAATTTTGATCAGCAGCCTTGAGCATAAAATTGATTCCTTAGAGTAGCAAGCGAGGAATTGCAATATTGAAATTTGCAACGTCCCGGAAAGGCGTGGTAAAAACTTAGTTCGCATGATGGAACTGATGGGCACTGCAATCAATTTCTCAACATCACAGAAAGACATCATCTCTATCCATCGGGTACAACACGCTCAACAAACCAGTAACAGGCCGAAGAATATTATTGTAAAATTTTCTACACGAATTATACGCGATAATCTGTTGAGCGCATATCGTCTGGCTAGGGAACTGAAGTCCGATCAAATTGGTATAACAGGGCTACCGACTAGAATATACTTAAATGAACATCTCACTCTGAAAGCAAAACAGTTATTTCGGAACTGTAAAGAAGCCGCTAAACAACACAATTTTAAGTATGTTTGGGTTAAAAACTCAACAATACTTAATAACAACTACTTATAACAACTACGCGAAAGCGACGGCATGGCTTCATTTGCAATCCGCACAATGGATGACATCCGAAAAATCAAAAGTGGTGCTAAATCCCTGTCGGTTGATGATCAAAATCACAGCGTTTAATGACTGCTGCGACACATCATACTCTGTGCGATACATCATCATAATCTATTTAGCATACCATATCTGGCGTTTGATGTTCATAGTGTAATTGGGATAAATGTTATTTCTGGTTTGTACTATACAGCGCTTAGGTTGCGCGTTGAATTGCCTAGGTCTAACTTATTTTCACTCCAAATATGTATATATACTTCATGGAGGCTGTTATTTTATTTTATAAAATATCTTTAGGTTTATCAGGTAAAACGTAACACAAGATATTTCTTCTTTGTTAAACTCAAAACTGAGGCCCACTAAATGTCAAAATCTTGTTCTTATTGTGAAATTAAGTTAGTTTGTTTAACTGGTATGCGTTTGTGCTGCTAGTTGACTGGGAATTGAAGCATTTTTTTGTGTTATTTTAAAGTCACATTTATTATTAGTTACGCTTGGCATCTGTATTCTTGGCATCCAAACATTTTTAATATATAATACTGATACACATACTTATTCTGCCATTAAAAATGTCTGATAAGCATTTAACTATTTAGTATCAAAACTGTAGGGGTATACGTACGAAACTGCAGGCTCTGTTTGAGAATATACTTACGAGAACATATGACATTATAATACTCACAGAAACATGGCTAGTGGCGGAAACTAAGAACAATGAATTCATAGACCAGCGTTACATTGTGTACAGGTGTGATCGCACCAGGGCCAGCACGGGGAAACTGGACGGTGGTGGTGTACTTGTGGCAATCTTGAAAACTCTCCGACCTATTGAGATTGACTTAAATAATTCCGCTAATATCACTCCGTTACACAACTACATCGAGAAAATTGCTGTAGAAATACCTAGTGGTCAAAATCTAAAGCGCCACATCGTGGCTGCTGCATACATACCACCTAAGACGCCCTCGATTGTATATGAAAAACATTTCGAGTTACTCTATGACGCTCTGGGTGATGCTAGCGTCGAGTTCTTTTATTTCATCGGCGATTATAATCTTCCAGAAGCAACATGGCACATGCCATCTACCCTAAATACACCAACAAGTTATCCTTTGTGCTCCGGCTCAACTGTGTCTTGTGATAATCTAAACAAATTCATGTCGCTTCTAAATGCCTCTCAGTATAACAGCCGGCGGCGAAGTCTAAATTTAAGCGACGGCCTACTGATGCTAATAGGGAAAAATATGCCTCCATTCGCAATCACTGCAATAAGGTGTGTAGGAATGCTAATCGCCAACACATTCATAAGTCTGTCCTAAATGAGGACGCATCCAAAGTTTGGAATTTTCTTAGATCATTGGGGATCGGTAAAACTCGACAAGAGTCAATACCTAAAAATTTTGACATCGACTCAATGAATAAACACTTTACAGCTTCGTCCCATTTTGATAGGACAATAAAATGTAATACATTGGATTATCTTTCATCTCTTCCGAGCCCCAGTTATTCTCCATTTGTTTTTAGTCAATTCTCTGCATGTGATGTTAAGAAGAGCATATTATCAATTACTTCCAATGCAGTAGGAAGTGACTGTATCAGCCGTAAGATGATACTCCCAGTGCTGGACGTAATCCTTCCTGTCATCTGCCACATCCTCAACTTTTCTGCGTCCAGTGGTGTCTTTCCATGCTCATGGAAAGATGCTCAAATTATACCCTTACCAAAAAAGTCCAATCCCACATCCTTTTCAGAATACCGACCAATATCCGTCCTACCATTCCTGTCCAAAGTCCTGGAACGTTTAATCCACGACCAAATTAGTACTTTTCTTTCTAAAAATAATCTCCTCAATCCCTTCCAGTCCGGCTTCCGTCCTGGTCACAGTACCACCACAGCTCTTCTCAATATTACGGATGATATAAGGTCAGCCATGGAAAGTAGTAATCTGACGGTATTGGCGTTGCTAGATTTCAGTAATGCTTTTAATACTGTCGATTTCGATGTTTTGCTTGGCATTCTATGCTCTCTTAATTTATCTCCATCGGTGATTGACTGGTTTCGTAGTTACCTGTTTGGTCGCCGGCAACGTATATGCATTGGAGAGACTTTGTCTTCCTGGTGTAGTACTTCTGCTGGGGTACCGCAGGGTGGCGTCTTATCTCCTTTACTTTTCGCAGTTTTTATAAACTCAATCTCCAGTGAACTTACTTCTTCCTACCATCTTTATGCGGACGATCTACAAATTTATTCGCGAGCTCCTCTCGGACATCTGTCTGAGGCTATCGTAACAATAAATCGTGATCTGGCCCGCATATGCGAATGGAGCAAAAGGTATGGACTTGCGGTTAATCCCACAAAGACGCAAGTTATAGTGGTGGGCAGTTCTAGGATGGGTTCAAAAATCGATTGGACTTCTGTTCCCCAGGTTTTTTTCGATAACTCAGTAATTCCTTTCTGTCAGAAAGTTAAGAACTTGGGCATATTCATTGATGGCAACTTCTCTTGGACCGCCCAACTGCAGGAGGTCGGCCGCAAGCTATTTGCATCTGCTGCATCTTTGAGGAGGCTGCGTAATTTTCTTCCGACCGCCACCAGGATTGCGCTTGCACAATCTCTTCTTTTACCCATACTTGATTATGCTGATGCTAGCTATCTTGACCTTACTCAAGAACAACTCGATAAACTTGAGCGGCTTCAAAATGTTTGTATAAGGTTCATATTCGGGTTGCGCAAATATGACCATGTTTCCGAATTTCGTGTAAAGCTCAAGTGGTTGCCAATTCGCCTTCGCCGGAATGCTCATATTCTTGCCATTTTATATAATGTGCTATTTAATCCTTCCACTCCTTTTTACCTTAAGAAACGTTTTGTGTTTCTCCGCGATTCCCACACAAAATTTCTTAGGTCATCAGACAACTTACGACTGCAAATTCCAACACATTGCACGACTTTTTTGGATAAATCCTTTACTGTTCAAGCTAGTCGTCTGTGGAATGCATTGCCAGATCCAATCAAACGTGCTCAATCATTGCCTTTGTTCAAAAGACTCGTAAAGGAACATTACCTGTCACTGTCTTCGTCTTAGCGTGTTGATTTGTGATTATCATTAGAGTCATTCATCATTCTTTTTCTTTGTTGCCATTATATTTAGTATGTATGTATTTATGTATATATTACATAGCATATGTATTTATCTGTGTATCTATTATAATGTAGTTTTCACAATGTTAATGTCACACCAATGACAACCCCACTTCAAGTTCAGACAATTACTGTCCATACCAGGTTGCCTGGAAGAGATCGCGGAAAGCGATAAGGCCGCCCATTGTATTTGTATTACTTTTAAGTTTCTTTTTATAATGTTATTTTATGGTGTACAATAAAGCATATAATAAATAAATAAATAAATAAACAGCACACTGAACACTCAAGGCAAAATATTAGAACATTTAATATCCAACTGCCCCTGTAAAGTACAGCAAGAGCCCTCTCCTCTAATACCTGCTTATGTGTATCATCCCCCACTTGTTTGTGACATAAATATTAAAATTAAATATTTTCCCCTTGACAGGCATTCGCTGCAGAAATATAACTTTTACAAGGCAAACTATGAAAAAATAAATAATATGATACCGGACACTGATTGGCCCGTACTTCTCACGCACGAAAAATCAGAAGAAGCCCTATCTGTGTTCTATGATAAACTAAATGAGATTATTAAGTTGCACACTCCTCTGACTAGTTCTAAATCTTCCGCTTTCCCAGTCTGGTTTTTGCGCCACTTGATCCGTACATTTAAAAAGAAACAGATAGCCTGGACCAGGTGGAAGAAGTATAAAATATATCTGATTATGAAAAATTCACCTCACTTAGAGCTAGTTTTAGGGAAATGTACGGTAAATGTTTTTCTACGTTCATTATCTCGGTGGAAGATAGCCTACACGTCAATGTTAAACACTTCTGGACATTATGTAGCAAACCGAAAGGACAAACCGTGCATCCCTGCTAAAGTTCACTACAAAAACACCCAATCCAGTGAACCAGAAGTGATCAGTTTATGAACCTGCCCCACCACTTTTGTCGCAATGGCAACCGCCGGCTAAAAATTGCCTCATCTAATGACATAATTTCTAACATTCACTTTGACGAGCATAAGATCCTAAAAGAACTTAAGTCTTTTGATCCTTCCAAATATTCGGGACCTGACGGCAAACCTGCATATTTTCTACGGCACTCTGCTGATCACATCTGCAAGCCGTTAAGTATAATTGATAATAAGTGCGTTACTGAGAGAGTGTTTCCAAAAGAGTGGAACCATGCAAATATCACACCTGTACACAAGGATGGCACTAAGAGTAACGTGGAGAACTATCGCCCAATCTCTATTCTCTCCACCTTGACAAAGGTCTTTGAGAGACTCGTCCATAATGAAATATATCCATCGTTGCACAACTCCATTATATAACAACAGCACGGTTTCGTTAAACAGCGATCGTAGATCGCCACACCTACCACAAACCTTGTCTCCTTTTCCAACTTTTTGTTTGATAGCCTCGATAATGGCCTGCAAGTAGGCTAAGTTTATACAGATTTTTGTAAGGCCTTTGACAAGGTGGACCATGAACTACTGCTGGATAAAATTGCCTTCAACGAAATTCGAGGTAACTTGTTGCGATGGTTTGCATCTTATATTTCAAATCGCTGCCAAAGAGTGGTAATTAACAGGTACAGATCAAACACAATCGAAGTTACATCCGGTATACTACAAGGCTCTATTATTGGACCGTTATTATTTAAAATATTTGTTAATGACATAGGTTGTTGTTTTTACAACACAACGTACCTATTGTGTGCAGATGATCTGAAGGTCTACAAATGCATCAAAACAGTTAATGACTGCATCGTAGTACAGCAAGATCTGGACAGACTATCAGACTACTGTCATAGAAACAAAATAAAGCTAAGTATACCTAAGTGCAATTACCTTAATTTCACCAAAAATAAGCACATTATAAACTTCGCGTACACTCTCAGTCATGTGCCTCTCACTAAATTAAACTCAATTCGAGACCTCGGCGTAATACTGGATTCCAAACTATGTCTAGACTTACACATTAACAAAATTGTGAGTAAAGCTTACCGATTATATGGCTTTATCATGCGATCTACCGTTGACTTTAAGAAAACCTCGTCATACCTATGCTTTTATAAGGCCCTAGTTCGGTCTCAATTGGATTATACAGTGTCAGTATGGAACCCCTTCAACAAAAAGTATGCTGAAATGGTTGAAAATGTTCAGTACAAATTTTTACGCGCTATGCACTACAGATGTCATAAATCCTACTTACCCTACTCTCAGTTACTCAGCAAGTACAAGCTCCTGCCCCTTGGCTCTCGAAGAATATACCTTGAAGCCATTATCTTATATAAAATTGACAGAAATCAGTTTAATTGTATAGATATAAGTAATATGATTTGTTACGCTGTGCCTAGAACCATTCATAGGCGACAGGTTCACGCAGGTACTCTCTTTTTGCAGTGAATTCATGACGAACTAATTCTGGTCAGCGCGCACCTGTCCGCCGAATGGTTGACTCATATAACTGTACCTTTGAAAACATCGACATCTTCAGTTGTTCAATGTATAAATTCAAAAGTCTCGCCCTATCTTCTTTATTAAATAAAACCCATAATAAATGAAATTCATATGTGTTTGATGATTTGCAGCAAGAGCTTTCTGAAAATCGTCAAACATTTCAAGGTTATAGTTATTTTATATTGTGTAATATTTATACCTAAATTTTAGCCTTTTTTTGTATGCTTCATTAAATAAAATACTAATTACTCGCTCCTAGCGATACACTTATTTTTTTTCTTTTAAACTTTTATGTCTACCTGTGGACAGCGTTGTGGGTTATATTATTACTAACATTGCCATTGTTAAATTAGTTATACGTGCTTATAATACAACTGTTTACTGTTCCTTTCCATAAAAATAAAATAAAATAAAAATAAATAAAATCATGCTCAAACTAAGATTAAAATTATATAAAATTAAATTAAATCTGAATAATAAAAAGTAAGAGTAAATTCCATATTGCAATAAAATTAAATAAAACTAAAATTAAAATTAATTCAAAATTACAATTAAATTAAATAAAAAACACAAAAAATTTATCTAATTCAAAACAAAATTTCAATAAAATTAAAATAAAATAAATTCAAAATTAGTTTAAAATAAAATAAAGTCAAATTGATTCCTAATTGCAATTATATGAAGTGAGTTTAAAATCACAAAAAAATAATATCGAAAATTCAATAATCAATCAAAAATACATAAAATCAAATCGAAATATAATAAAATCAAAAGGACAATTAAATCCAAAATGTTACGATGCACGAGAGCAGGTTACGATGGTGGATAGTAGGGTTATCAGAAGTCCGAAGAGAGAGGGAGGACTCGATAAACCTTGAATCCGGTAACTTGCTCTGCTTCCGAGAGGGTGACCGGCAGTGTCAGGGTGGTGTCGGGTTTATCGTCCACAAGTCCGTTGCGAATAACGTGGTGAAGATCGAGAGTGTGTCGACCAGGATGGCGTACCTTATACTCAGAATATCCTCGAGATATTCGCTGAAAGTCGTACAGGTCTACGCCCTAAATTCGGCACATCCCAGCGACGAGGTGGAGACCATGTGTGTGGATATCTCCAGAGCCATGCATGGTTTCAAAACTCACTTCACCGATGTCATGGGGGACTTCAACGCGAAACTGAGCAAACAAGACGAGGATGAGCTGCAAGTGGGGCACTTTGGAGGTGGACGACGGAACCACCGGGGTTACATACTGGCCAGTTTAATGGAAAAGGAGGGACTCTATATGATGAACTCCTTCTTAAGAAAGCGTGAACACAGGAAGTGGACCTGGGAGAGCCCCGATGGTGCAACAAAAAATGAGATCGACTTCATCATGTCAACCAAGAAGCAAATGTTCAATGATGTGATCAATTTGGTAAAAACCGGGAGCGATCACTGCATGGTACGAGGCACATTGAACAATAATATTAAGCTTGAAAGGTCTCGACTGGTGAAGTCCACGCTCCATCCAGCACAGATCCAGGTGCAAAACACCGAGGGCTTTCAGCTCTAACTCCAGAGTCGTTTCGAGTGCCTAGGGAGCTCCGTGGACGAATACAGCGATGGGTTCGTGGAAGCTGTCCATACGGTCGGTAAATTTTTCAAGACCCGTCGTACAGACAGAAACAAAAAGTCCCCGATCCTACTCTCAAGCTTATGAAGGAGAGGCGTAAGATGATCCTGCAGTCTTCAGATGAGGCATGCAAATACCAGCAGCTCAATAGACAGATCTCTAAATCCTTGAAAATAGACCTCTACAGCTTTAATACCCAGCATATTAAGGACGCGATTGAGCGGAAAAAGGCTTCAAAGTGTTTTCAAGGGATCTGGCTATTGGGCAGAGCCAGCTTACGAAACTGAAGACCGACGATGGCAAGATCGTATCCACCAAACCAGAGCTTCTGAGGGAGATCGAGACATTCTATGGACAGTTGTACACATTAATCAGCAAGCCCGTTGCGTGTCTAGCAAATGACCCAAGAGCTAGATTGACCCGACACTATAACAAATATAACCCGGACGTTAGGCTGTACGAGATTAGAATGGCTCTGAAACAGCTTAAAAACAAGAAGGTGCCGGGTGCCACGGCCGAACTTATGAAGGCGGGTGGGCAACCGGTTCATAAGGCCCTTTAGAAGCTGTTTGATTCCGTCATACTCGAGGGCAAAACGCCACAGGCATGGTGCAGGGGTGTGGTGGGTTGGGCAGGCCACATTGGTGGCGATAAGGCCCCTCTTTGAGGAGTCACTTGAGAGGCATCACGGCGTCCTCACCTGACGCAGGTCTTCACCGGACACGGCTGTTTTGGAAGGTTCCTGTTCAGGATAAACCGGGAGGAAACGCTCGGGCGTCACCATTGTCAGGATTGCCCGGAGTACACGGTAGAACATACGGTGGAGGTCTGCCCCGCTTGGGTGGAGCACTGCCGTGTCCTCGTGGAGGCGTTCGGCAGTGGCGACCTCTCGCGTCCGGCCCTAGTTCAGGCCATGGTACTGAGCATGAGAGCATTGGAAGCTCCTCCTTCTGCGAGCAGTAATGCTCGCGAAGGAGGAGGCAAAACGCGTGAGGGAGACGAAACGGAGACGCCCTCACGCACCAAGCCGCCGCAGGAGACGCCCTGGGCATCAGGAGTCGCAAGCCGATTCCTGGCTACTGTAGGCGTGGGCTTGTGGACGGCGAGTAAAAGGTAGCTCACCGTCCGATATGGACCAGGCCCGAGTAGATGGCGCGTAGTATTCCACGCGCGCCTCTTAGAGATGTCAGCAATAACTGACGGGGTCCGCTAGGGCCGATGCCTGTCTGGGTTGCGAATAAATTTGAAAAAGAGTTACCGCGGCCCCGGCTCATGCAACTGAAGGAACACGGGTGGGTTTTGGTCAGTAAAAATCTGACACACCCTCCCACTTCACCCAGAGTGGGAGAAGTCATTCATAATCATAATCATAATCATAATCATAATCTTTATTTCTCCACACAAAAACATGACTTATGGCATAATTTATAAATTCAGTTTATGGGGAATACATTTTGCAGTCAATCAGTCCTTTTTTTATATAATTTGTAAACTCCGATTCTGACTGTTGAAGTCATTGGATGATTTCCAACCCAAAAAAAAATGGGTGTGGTGGTACTCTTCATCATGAAGGGCGACAATGCCTGGCTGAAGAACTATAGACCCATACCACTTCATAGCCATTGTTACAAGTTGTATTCAAGAGTCATCACGAATCGTATCACGCGCAGGGTTGACGATTTCCAGGCTCCAGAACAAGCCGGATTCCGAAAATGCTTGAGCACCATAGACCACATACATACGCTGCGGCAGGTTATACAGAAGACCGAAGAGTATAACCTGCCTCTCTGTATAGCATTTGTGGACTGCCTGTGTGTGTTGCCAGTGAGCAACAGTGAGCAGCCTATGGGACCGAGACGTGGTCGATCACAATGGGCCTTTTCAGAAAGCTTAAAGTCACCCAAAGGGCAATGGAGAGGGCTATGCTCGGAGTTTCCTTGCGTGGTCATGTCAGAAATGAGGATATCCGCTGGCGAACCAAAGTTACCGATATATCCTGAAAAATTGCCAAATTTAAGTGGCAGTGGGCAGGGCACATTGCTCGCAGAACGGATGGCCGATGGGGCCGAAAAGTTCTGTAATGGCGGCCGCAAACTGGAAGACGATACGTTGGAAGGCCTCCCACTAGGTGTACCGATGACTGGTTAAGGTTGCGGAAAGGCGCTGAATGCAAGACGCACGGGATCGGTCAATGTGGCGACGCTTGGGGGAGGCCTTTATCCAGCAGTGGACGACTTTCGGCTGAAATGATGATGATGTTGATGAAGGTGCCAGTTAAATTTGCTATCCAAGAGTACTCCCAGGTATTGGGTAGATGAAGACTCTTTTATGGACAGGCATGAGCAGTGTACGGTATTGCCTGGATAGTTGCAGGAGTGGATCTTAATCAATACTTCAGGCAATTTTGTTTAAAAAAAGGCAAACTGCATGAAAGTTGTTTTCGACAGATTGAGGGTTAGCAGATTTTCTTCTAGCCAATATTTAATTTTATGGAGGCCCATTTCTGCAAGTTTTTGTGTATCTTTCCAAGTCCCTCCATGAAAAATCAATGGTGTGTTATCGGCATAAGAGAAGATTTTTCCGTTTGTTAGAACTTGCTGACACAGGTCATTAATATAAAGCAGGAAAAGACTCGGGGCAAGGACACTTCTCTGCGGCTCGCCAAAACTGATACTACGATACACTACACTACACTACGATACACTACACGATATACTACTGATGATTCGGAGTTTATGTTTTCAACTATCTTTACTCTTTGCGTACGGTTCCACAGAAAATCCTTAAAACAGTTTTAGGGCGATACCTCGGATGCCCACGCGTTCTAGCTTGTCCACAAGGGTTGAAATACCGACGGTGTTTCGACACCGCATTCGCTTTGGCAAGATCAAGAAATACACCCAGACATTTTTGTTTTGCGTCTAATTTTACTGTCACATAATCTACCAAGTGGTTTACAGCGTCTTCTGTGCTCTTGCCCGATCCAAACCCGAATTGCGATTCAGATAAGATTCTATTGTGTTCTAAATTTTTTTTTGAGGCTATTATTGAAAACTTTTTCTAAAATTTTTGACAACGCTGACAATACCGAGATTGGCGTATAATTTTTGTACTGGGAAATGGATTTTGGAAAATTTGACAATTTCAGTAATTGTGGAAAAGTAATTTAAAATATTGTTTATTACTCAAATTTGTTTTGATTCTCTAAAGATTAAAGTTATGCTTCCGTAATTTTAGGCTGCAGAAAAAACTTAACAACGTGAAAAAATACTCACTTTAAATATATTGCCAGCCATTTTCTGTATGCTGTCTTCTGTCATGTCGGGACCAAGTTGGAAGGTCATGGCTTGAACCTTCAGTCTTTCGGAGATGCGTGTGAAGATTTGATGATGGCCTTCAAAACCTGGTATCAGCATCAAATAAGTTTCCTTTGGATTCAACTCTTGCTCTTCCTAACAATAAAAGATCATTATCATTATCACTTAGTCCATATAGCAGACTCCTTGACTTGTGTATACCACCCCAAGCATTGCAAGACCAATCGGTCTTGTGCTTGTCACGTCAAATGATCTCAGCAACCGTCACTAGGTCTTTCTTCCTAGGACATTTCACGTTTTCGTCTTCTGGTAGGCGGTTGCCACCTAAGAATCTTTCGACCTTATCGGCTAAACAATATACATAAAAAATTTAATATTAAATTTATATAACAATCTTTTGATAATTCAATAAGAAGAATTAAGATATCGAATTTGTATTCGCTTAAAAGCCATCGTTTTGGTATACAAGAACTTGGATTGCTAGATTGTAATATTAATGAAATAAGTATTATAGATATATTAATTATATAGATATATGAATTATATATGTCGCATCAAGGCTGGCCGATAGATGCAAACCATCGGGAAGTCAGGATGTATTCCCTTAGGTTAAGACATCCTGTGTGGGCAGGTCGTTGGGTACAATCGTGCAAATGAAATCACAGAAGTTATTCGATACACTGGGTTTATTTAAATAGTCACAACTCAGTTACAATCTTGCTTACTAATATTACGGATCGACACTGATTCTACGACGTGTTAGCTCTACGGCGTTCCGTACTCAACTGCCATATTCTATGTTCCCCACCACGCAAGTGGTTAGAGAAAGCGCGCCAATGCGTAGTTGTTTTCTTGCTTTGCCGCCAGATGGCGTGCTTGCGATTTGTTTTAACGTCCGTACTATTGACTAAACCCGACACGGCCATCCTGCGAGACAGGCGTCCTCGTCTGTTTCTAATTGTCAGGGTTAACAGTGTATCGAATCATGTGGAAATTCTCATGAATGTCCTCAGCTCTTGGGGAAAGCTGAGGGGTCTGTCAGACTCCTACTGACTAAAACCACATGGTGTTCTCTAGGCCGTTATTTATCTTGAGAGGCGAGCGTGGAACACAACACGTCGCCTTCTCAGGCCTCTCTCAGGTGACAGATCCCCAAATCTATCACCCGCAGGCATCATCTTCTTGTCCTTGCTCACTGCTACCTCATGTCGTGTTGTTCACTGCCATCTCATGTCGTGTTGCGGCACACGTCCTCTTAGTCTACTCCGACCCGCCAGTCTCCCATCATACAAGGGATATCTTTCTGAAACACAAAATTTCCAAACAGTATTCGCTCGTCCAATCCTGACTCATATTCTAGAGTGAGGAAACATTTTGAAACCATCAAACATGATCATTTAAATCTTTCTGTTCACTTTTGCAAGGAACGAGTAATTCTATTTCCAATTTTATGAAAATAGCAAATTAATCATCGATTTGGTACCTAAAAGCACCCAATCCTCGTGACAAAGTCCAAGTACCACTGATAGTCATTAATATCACATTAAATGAAACAAAAGAAACAAGATACTAGGTATCTTATCCACTATCTTTAGCCATCACATAGCTCTCCTAGCTATCTCATAGCTCTCTTAGCAATCACAATTGCCCTACGATGTCGAGTCAACTGAACTCTCTGAACTAACAACCTGTTCACACAGACAGTCTGTCCTATGTTACGTCAATTCATTATCAAGTCCACTTTCAATCTCAATTGGTACTTGAGCCTTGTGTGTCTTTCTAACATAATCTTCGCATAGTTATCAAAATTAGAAAACTAAAATTATTTTAATTTTCGTAATGAGGGTATGACGATTCGAACGTCATCAACGATAACATGGTGACCTCACCTCTCGCGTGACTATGCGAGTTTACTTTATTTTAACCTCATAACTCAATAGGAATCCTTTGTAAGGTTCCTTACACAAACGTGTTTTTTACACCGACTTACAGGTGCCCTACAGGCCCACAGTTGCTACAAAGACCTCCAGTTGCCACACTGGCCTACAGTTGCCATAAAGGCCTCCAGTTGGCACACTGGCCTTTATATTGTTGCCACACAGGCCAACAGTTGCCATAAAGGCCAACAATTGCCACACAGGCCAACACAAAACGCTCGGCTACTCCTGACCAAACTAGATCATTGGGTTCGTGATAATAGGGAAATTTTCAGAACTCTGATCTTTAACTAAATCATTACCCTGGGCCATGTACCACAGTCATTCCAGACAAACTTCAAAACTGCTGCAGCAAAAACTGCCAAGCTTATAGAAACCCTCGAGTAAAACCTCTAACGCCACGGCTCTATAGCCGACCAGCAATTATATTGCTCTCACACAACGGTCTCTCTAGACCCCGACCTCCGCCAGAATCCACTGGTACGGTCAAACATAATACGGCTGATAGACTCAATTACTCGACATTTTAAGCTTGCTCATCATCATTAAAATCCTTTTAACACCAACATTGACTGGTACATGACCCGCTGGCATCTTCCTTAACCTACAGTGTGCGTACTTGTAGGTTTTAAGCGTACCCATTTAAAGCTTTCGGTGTATAATGATCACTGTCTTGTCTTAATCAACTATCGCGGACTTAAAACAGGGCCTATCGAGTTTTCCCTTCTAGACTTTCCCAAAGAACACTAATTATAATATTAATTAAAATTAATCAGAAAAAGGTCCGATGATCAACAAGTTCAACTAAACAAAGTAATTAAAATAGGAGTAAAAATTCTGTTACTATAAAACCTCTTCAAAAACCCATCGCCACATGTTACGCATGAGGTGCGGTCCAGAATTGGTCTTACGAGTAGACATGTTACACTGTCATCAACTATGACTTACAATTCTCAAGGAACTTGGTGATTGGGGATCCTTCTCACAAGATTCGCGCTTTTTACTCAAAGATTTTGGAAAATACTGACGGCTTATAAAAGAGAAACAACTAACCCTGATAATATTAAGGAGCTTTACGAATTAACTCGGATCAATATCATTAATATCAGATTATCAACAGTAACCCTTTACTGTCGCTCACTAACTCTGTTTTCATGTAAGGAAAACGAACGCGAGATCTACTGCTATCACAATATTACTTTGAAAGTAAGCAAGTGAATTCAGATCCAAAGACGGTGTTATAATTCGTTACGCAACAAGATCTGTTCGTAATACCGTTAATAACTCGATACAATTGCGATAGCCCAACGACATTACTAACTCGCTTTGCCACTGAAAAGGACTAGTTATTCAGTCATTTTAGATAACTGATCTCCTTCATATGGGATATCTAATCCTAAAGTTCGTACTGAACCAAATATTGAAACTATTACCGCCAATAGGAAACTCTTTAACTACTGGTTTTTTACTAAGTGTGTCTTAATTACCTAGTGATGGTGCTAGGTATAACCACTACCAATTTAGTGATCAAACATGAACACTCTTAAAACTCTAAATAGCATCTCTTCACTAGAGAACATTCGACCTCACTATCGAAATAAAATGGAAGCGACTCACCGAGTATTCCATTCCAAACTTGCGCGCGCTCATAACGTTCGGCTACGACCTGCGAACTGCTAGCCTGCCGTTCCTCTTAACCTCTCAGATGTTGACATGTCAACCTTCGCGCTCAGCATCTGAATCGCCAGCCTCCAGCAGAGGCTTCAGGCTGCGACACAATATGGTATCTGAAACATGAAAAATATTACGAGAGTATATGTTCACATGGTTATCTTAACCATACACAGCTTTGATGGAATTTATCTGGTGCACTGGTGCTGTAACCTAAACCAATCAATCTGCCTAGCCTCTTCCCCACTGCATTGGAATCGGCTTCCAGTCCTACCGGATTCAGCTAAGCACCAGTGCCTTACATGGAGCGACCGCCCATCTGACCTCCACAACCCAGCAACTGGGTAACACGGTACCCCTTGGCAAGACTGGTGTCAGATCTCAAGCATCTGACTACCCGTAACGACTGTCAAAGTTCTTCAAATGACAGCCGGGACCAACGGCTTAACGTGCTTTCCGAGGCAAGGAGTAAACCCGGTATGTTGAAATGGTTACCCATCCACGGACCGACCTCGTCAAGCGTTGCTTAACCTTGGTGATCGATCAGTGCGGCTGTTATTATTTAGCCACGAGCTCCTAGTAGTAGAAGTAACCTAAACCTGCAATATGTGTTGTTATGGACACCGAATGTGAGTGCAGTGTCCCTGTCCAAAACATAAACCACACATTACAGTGTCCCAAGTGCCCAGGTAGGTATATGAGCTTTAGAGAATCAAATAAATGCCATTGCATTTTAAGTCGCAATTAACGACCTGGCCAGGCCTGGTAGGGGTTACCACCTTTTAGATAGTTTGGCCCTCCGACCACAAAAGAAGAATACTATGCTTCTTCTCAAACTTAGTTAACTCTCACTACATAAAACTATCACACTACAAAACTGATCAAAATACTTTTTTGGATTTATCATAATTTCCAGACTGAAGTGTATGGTAGGGTCGTTAATGTCACTATATCGTTCTACCTTCTTAACAATAACAGTCAGCCAGAGCTAGTCATAGGTTATTGCCAGTAGAATAATAACTCTTCAACAACACCAAAACTTGCCCATCGATAACTAACACGAAATTATAACCTAACACGGGTGTAAAGACCGTTCCCTATATCCCTATGTGTTGAGGGGAAGGATGTCTTCAATGAAGTCTTTTTATTGTTCTGCTTGAAATATAAACGTATATTTTTATTAATTTACAATAAAATTGCTTGAGACACACAAAGACCGTTAGCGATAATTATTGGAGTGAAGTTGGCTGCGACGACGCTGCTATCCACCGAAGAGCGGGAGGTAGCACACGATGTTCACGTCGCAGAATGTTTGCGCCATTCGCCGCTAGATGGCGTTGTAGGTGTATTGAACATGCCGGCCCCTTTGGAAGTACCAGGATGTAGTCTTCCAACACGAAGTACTCGTCGCTATAGCTTCTTGTCTTGGTTATGGTGACTGTAACGGGCAGATCTTTGAGAACGATCGCCGTATGGTGCCGTGCGCTGTACGGATTTCAGCTACACGGGATATTCCATCAGCTCCGGGGAATACTTGCGTTATTCGACCCAATTTCCATTTGAGCGGGGGGACATTCTCTTCTTTGATAAGAACCAGGCTGTTTAGTGTGATGTCCTCACTGTTTACCTTCCATCTTGTTCTTTGTTGGAGTTCTGAAACATACTCTTTCGACCATCGTTGCCAAAAATGTTGTCGAAGTTGCCCCACACGGTCGTAGCGCCCCAGTCTCGTAGGCTCGATCATCGTCAAGTTCTCGCAGATGGGCGCAGTCAGCGGTCGACCGATCAGGAAATGTGCTGAAGTAAGTGGAAGGAAATCGTTTGGGTCTGAGGAGAGAGGGGACAAAGGGCGTGAGTTGAGGACGGCTTCAATTTGCGTTAATACCGTTTCAAACTCTTCACGTGTTAGTTTGGCATTGCCCAGTACCCGCCGTAAATGATACTTGCAGGACTTGACTCCCGCTTCCCACAACCCACCAAAATGAGGACTATAAGGGGGTATAAACGTTAAACGAATTTGATTATTATTAAGAAAATCTAAAATATCGTTAGTATTATCAAAAACTACTGACAATTCCTTTTCAGCCCCAACGAAATTCTTTCCGTTGTCTGAAAATATTTGATATGGTTTTCCACGACGTGCTATGAATCGTTTTAATGCTAGAATATAATCCTGTGTACTTAAACTGCCTACCAATTCTAAGTGTATGGCTCTGGTCGTAAAACATACAAATAAACAAATATATGCTTTAATAAGCTTAGCACCTCTGCCTTTGCGGTCCAATATTGATAATGGTCCCGCATAGTCTACACCGCATTGCATGAAAGGAAAACTAGGCTCTAACCTTTCAGAAGGTAAGTTACCCATCAGAGGGGTCAATGCCTTCCCTTTCATGCGTTTGCATATGACACAATTATGTACTACCTGTTTGGCTAAGTTGCGAGCTCCTAAGATCCACCATCTTTCACGCATGGAATATACTAGAAGTTGAGGTCCAGCATGAAGTAGTCGTTTGTGTTCATATTCACACAGCAACCGTGTTAAACGATGTTTATCACTTAATAGTACAGGATGTTTTTTGTCATAATTAAATTCAACCGCGTTAGATAGCCTACCGCCTATACGAATTATATTAGACTTATCCAAGAAAACATTTAAACCCGATATTTTATTATGTAATAACTTATTTGTGTTGTTATTATTAGCATTTAACGGTATATTATTTTTTAATTTGTGATATTGCTCACTAAACGATTCACGTTGAACAAAACGCGTCAACGTATCAAGCGATCGCTGCAGCTCGTCTACAGATAACGGACCGGTTTTACGCATACACATGCCGCCGCGCGTCGCCGCTCGTATGTTATCTATAAATCGCAATAGATATGCGCAAACTCTTTGCAAATGAGTAAATGACGAAAAGCGTTCAAAATCAAACAATGAAGTTAATTGAATGGAGTGTACATTTATAGTTTCAGATTTAGTTTCGGGTAAATCAACGGATGACGATTCTTTATTATTAGGAATTGGCCACATGAGACTAGATTCTCGTAAAAACGTAGGGCCACACCACCAAATATTATTATTATCGTACTTTAAAGTGTCTAGCGTAGCACCTCGCGTTATAATGTCCGCAGGGTTCTCGGTGCCCTTGACATGTCGCCAGATTGTATCACATGTTAATTCATTTATTTGTACGACGCGATTTTGTACGAACGTTTTTAGTAGATGTGGTGACATACGCAACCACCCTTGCACAATAGTTGAGTCAGTCCAGAAATAAATTTTTTCAAAATTTAAACGTAAGGATTTCTTTATTTTATTATATAATTTTGCACCTACTAGAGCTCCGCACAGCTCAAGCCTAGGAATACTAACTGCTTTTATCGGCGCTAATTTACTTTTAGCACATAATAAACGCACTGAAACAGGTATGGTACTGTTACAATTATTAAGACACAATCTAACGTACGCGCACGCTCCGTAGACATTTTGAGACGCGTCGGTGAATATATGAAGTTCCTTATAATTTTCACTAATTATGTAACGAGGTATTTTAATATAGCGTAAATGTTGTAAATCAGCAAGAAACTTATGCCATGTAGTCGCAATGTTTTTAGGAACTTCGTCATCCCAATCTAATTTATTTAACCATAATTTTTGTAACAATGATTTAGCTATAATTACTGCGGGTGCCAACAAACCTAAAGGATCATACACTTGTGCGATGGTTGATAACATTATACGTTTCGTAACTACTGTGTTACTATGTGTAAATTTTGTTGTAAAATAAAACTCATCACTTTCAGTATACCAACCTAACCCTAACGTTTTTGACAAGTGATTTTCACCGATGTTTAGATCTTTACAATTGTCAGTAGACACGTCATGACTAAACGTCCACTTATGTAACGGAAAACAACCCCCTTTTAATAACGCGGAGATTTTATTACACAACTGCATTAACGAATCAAGGTCATCGCTCCCGGTAATAAGATCGTCGACGTAAAAGTCCTCGATAATCGTCCTAGCAACTAAATCATCATTAGATTCTAATGCCAATTGTTTTAAGCATCGCATGCTAAGGAACGGAGCCGACGCAGTGCCATACGTCACCGTGTTTAAAATATACAATTGTAAAGGTAAGTCTCGACTTACGCGCCATAATATTAATTGCAAGTTACGTTGATCCGGTTGAATTAAAATCTGTCGGTACATTTTTTGAATGTCCGCGCAAACTATGTATTTATACTGTCTTAATCTGAGTAAAATGGAAAAAATATCATTTTGCAATGGCGGCCCTATATGCTGTATATTATTTAACGACTTGTCGTTCGACGTGCTCGCGCTCGCGTCGAACACAACGCGTAATTTGGTAGAACTACTATCCTCTCGGTAAACACCGTGATGAGGTAGGATATAATGTGGTTTACTTAGTATATCAGGAATATCCTTTGATGCAACTAGGGTCATGTGACCAAGTGCCTCATATTCGCGAATGAATTCACTATAAAGTTTTTTATAGTTAGGTAAACGATCTAACTTTCTTTCGAGAGATAAGAACCGACTTTTAGCCATGTTGTATGAATCACCTAACGACTCGGGTGACTCCTTTAAAGGAATGCGAACAGAGAACCTACCGTGTTCATCACGTTTTGTAGTCTCTGTAAATATTTTTTCGCAATAACGATCATCTTTTGACATGGCATTAGGTAAGTCAGACAATTCTTCTAACTCCCAGAATTTTTGTAATTGAGTATCAATTTGAACGAAATTACATTGAACTCTTTCAGGTTTAAACGACTGATTATTACAAAGACGGCCAGAGATGATCCATCCTATTTTGGAATCGTACAGATATGGACCACTACTAAGCTTTATTTTATCATTATTTAATAGATCCCAAAATATGTCCGCTCCTAAGAGTACATCGATGTCCGACGGAACGCTAAACGTAGGGTCCGCGAGCGAAATATGTTTAGGTATATCTATAAATTGACATTGAACGTCTAACGAGGGTAACTTTGATGTAATACGAGGAAGAACCCAACATTGAATATTTGTGTTAAAATCATTAACTTTAGAACGAATGTTTACCTTGCAGGTGTGAGAACTTTTTGATACGATTTGTCCTACACCCGAAATATGAATAGTGGACTGTATAATAGGTAATTGTAAACGATTACATAACGTTTCTGTGATAAAACAATTCTGACTTCCGTTGTCAAGAAGTGCTTTAACTGTGTGATAATTATTCCTTGAATCAGGAACATCTATGAGTGCCGTTGACAACAGAACCGGCTGTACCGCGGCACTGCACGTGAGTACATTGCGATCGCAATGTACTTGCGTATCAGCTGATTTGCTTACGCTCGGCAACGGATGCGAAATAGACGTGGATACGGCCATACCTATTCTTTCGCTAGAACTATTGTTGTTATGAAGTAACGTATTATGGTTATTTTTGCAAATTTTACATGGACCGTATGAACATTCGCTTGGCAAGTGTCTGTCAGTCCGAATACAATTTGGACAAAGCTTTTTATTTTGCACAATTACAAATCTATCTTGCACGGACAAGTTTAAAAATTTCGGACATGAATACAAATAATGATCACCACCGCAGTCAACACAAACACGTCTTGGTTTATTACCATCTGAATTATTTTTATTTTGAGTTGAATTACTAACGTATGAATGTGTGACAGGTTGCGAGTTTATGTGGTTTGATTTATTAGCGTATCTTTTGTTTTGATTGGAATTCGACTTAACGGAGTCATTTTTATTGTGCTTAAACGAAGAAACATCTTTATTATTATATGACTTTGTCATTTCCAACATATCCGCACGGTTTCTTAGAAATTCTAATAAATCATCTAATTTAATGTTATTTGAATCATTTTTAGACACAAGGGAACCTTTGTGTGTTTCCCACTCGCGTTCCGTGGACTGATCGAGTTTAGAAACAATAAGATAAATGATTAACGTGTCCCATGCATCGGTTGGTTCGTTTAATGATTTAAGTGCTCGCAAATTACGTAATGTTGAATCTATTAGTTTCCTAATTTGATCATACGATTCGCTTTGAAGTGACTGAACAGCAAATAACGCTTTTACATGATTTTGTACTAATAAACGATTGTTGTGAAACCTATTTTCTAGTAAATCCCACGCGTGTAAGTAGTTTTGAGCAGTGAATTCTAACGCACTAATTACATAAGCGGCAGAACCACTAAGAGACGTTTTTAAATAATGAAACTTCTGTATTTCGTTAAGATCTTCACGATTGTGTATCATAGTGAGATACGAGTTCCTATACTCTAACCATTGATCATAGGACCCATCAAAGGCAGGTAGCTTTATCACTGGCAACTTAATAGACACAGGATTACTAACTTGATGACAAATAGATTGAGTTTGTTCACTATTGTTAGGATTCAATAAGCACTTCGCGTCAGCCATGATCGAAAAGTACTGATGTTCAAATAATTCGCGGTATTCTAATTGACTAGATAAATCGGAATCATCGACTAATTGTTCAATTTCTCCTTGAATATCATTAAAACTTTGAAAAATAGTGCAAGTTGACTGTATTCGTAAATCTATTTCCGTTTTGCTATTGGAATTTAATGTTAATTTGTCTAATTTTGCAATAAATTTCTCAAACAACGTAAGTCTGCCTTTCAGCGTGCCTCGCTGCTTTTTCAAATCAGCGAGACGTTTATTTGTCATAGTGCTAACACCTAAACGGGGAGATTTAGACCTTTCCCTTATTTTAACGGGATCCTGAATCGAGGCTAAATGAAAACCCTCATCGTCACTCATTTTGGAAGGCTATAGAAAGCAGGAGTACTTACAAGTTCCCGCTCAGCACCACCCCGGCGCAGCACCGCACAACACAACGAACAACTAAAACGTAAAAAAAACGATATTAACGCAAAATTGTTGGACATGGAGTAGGAGGATGGGTTTTTTTTTTTTGACCTGACCGGATGCTGTTTGGCGACAATCCTGAACACTCCTCTTCTCCAATGCTTTTTGTGATTGTAACGCTCCACGTGACCGCGTGGTTCCTTGTATATCGGCTCGACAGGACCAAAATGTAAAGACCGTTCCCTATATCCCTATGTGTTGAGGGGAAGGATGTCTTCAATGAAGTCTTTTTATTGTTCTGCTTGAAATATAAACGTATATTTTTATTAATTTACAATAAAATTGCTTGAGACACACAAAGACCGTTAGCGATAATTATTGGAGTGAAGTTGGCTGCGACGACGCTGCTATCCACCGAAGAGCGGGAGGTAGCACACGATGTTCACGTCGCAGAATGTTTGCGCCATTCGCCGCTAGATGGCGTTGTAGGTGTATTGAACAACGGGCTACCCTGACGAACCACTGACCACCATACCGTACACAAAACCAGAATTTTGAATAATAAACACACTTTTCCAGTCATAACAAAATGAAAACGACTCACCAGATTGGCATAAAGATCAGTGTGTATGGATCTTTCCACACGTCCACACGCTCATCCTTGTCCTGTCCAACTCCTTGGTTGCTACTAGCCTCCTTGCTGCTCCGCTCCAGACTGGTTTTTTATTATTCAAGACTGAGGGTAGTCTCAACTGACACCGCGATTTTTTTTGTAAGAATGTAACCACAATTTTCACTAGCATTGTTTCTATGTGCGATCTCATTAGCACGACCGAATCCCAATTCTGATGTCGCATCAAGGCTGGCCGATAGATGCAAACCATCGGGAAGTCAGGATGTATTCCCTTAGGTTAAGACATCCTGTGTGGGCAGGTCGTTGGGTACAATCGTGCAAATGAAATCACAGAAGTTATTCGATACACTGGGTTTATTTAAATAGTCACAACTCAGTTACAATCTTGCTTACTAATATTACGGATCGACACTGATTCTACGACGTGTTAGCTCTACGGCGTTCCGTACTCAACTGCCATATTCTATGTTCCCCACCACGCAAGTGGTTAGAGAAAGCGCGCCAATGCGTAGTTGTTTTCTTGCTTTGCCGCCAGATGGCGTGCTTGCGATTTGTTTTAACGTCCGTACTATTGACTAAACCCGACATATAGATATTTAATTTCTATCTGTCTTTCAAATATTGAATATTGATTTACAAACCTCAGAACCATTGCTAAGTTTAGTTGGCATTTGAATCATAGGTTCGGTAGCCATGCACTCGTCTTCATCAGTGTAGGTGTAGAACGCTCCAAGACCAGCGTCGAACTTTGTGTTTTCTATCTTTTCTATAGCGTCGAAGTTCTTCAGGCTGGGAAGACAAAATAATGTTGGAAGCCTAAATATAAATTTATATTTCGGCATTTTCAAAGTTTGCGATTCTTTTTTCTATTTCAATGCACGTATCGTATTTCGTGTTCATTTTCAATTTATAAGTTCTGATTCATGGTAATTAATTGACAGCTCACCCCAATATTTTCTATAAGGTAAAGCTGATTGTTCCGGAAATTATTAAAAATAGTGATGAAAAAAAGTATAATTAGTATAACTTCAAAAACTAAAACCTGACTACTACGCTCTAAAAAGTATGAAACAAGAAAATATTCTCATCTGAATATCGAATAGTTTGTACATAATGATATTATTCATATTAAATAAATTACTTACATGTAATAAATAGTTTATTAATATCGTGGTCGTATACACTATAATATTTAAGAAATATATTAAAATATTTATTACAAGTAAGTTGTTTGTGTGTTAAATGTACCTAATATGTAGATTACAATTTACGAAACTCTTGCAAATTTACTAATTTAGCTATTATAAAATAAAGCTGGTTTCTGATTAGAATTTGGTCATAAGGAACCGATAAAAGATGGTTTGTTCTAAAAGTTAATTAAAAGATATATTATTATAGTATATACGAATGATTTAATATCTCTTACCTTGCAACATCCAGTTTTGCCACCCTCTCATTACAAAAGTTGATATCATAGACATTTTTGATTAGTAATTTGATTTCTTGTAAGCTGGTTTCATTCAAGCAGAGTTCACTAAGAGTATGCTTTTGTCCAATATCGTCAACATGTTGCACTCCTAGATACAAAAGATCAGTTTTTTTAGAAAAATATTTATTCTATTGTATCTTCAGGGAACACAATAGACCAAAAGAAATAAGATACTACTTCATTGAGTGGGTGATAAAAAAATGCAATATTTTGATCCTTTACAACATTGATTTTCTAATACTCTAGAAAACTATTTATTATACTATTTATATATAACTATTCTTTTATACTGTTAAAAATTACATCTTTTTTATGTTTAGTGTCAAATCTTACTAATATTAATATAAAAGTTTCGTTCTTTTTACCCGACTGGGTTATGTGTTTCGCGCGTATCTTTTATGTATGTTTGTTTGTATGTAATATCCTTTATTACCTCATATCTTTTAAACCACTTGACCGAATTATATAATTAAGACATCGATAGATAAGTCTTGACCGCCCAAATGTTCTTAGATAGGTGAAGTTATAAAAAAAGCAAACATGGCGGATTTTGGGCGCCATATTGTGTGAGTCCTAATTTTTTCTACCAAACCCATTTAGTGGGGTATCAAAATGAAGAATTTTAAGAGGTGATTACTAAAATATATAAAACTTATATGTTTTAAAGTAATTCGAAAAAGAAAAATATAACTAAAAAAAGTTGTAAATAAATAAAAAAAGTTAATTTAAAAATCAAATACCCGACTGATTAAGAATCGAACTATAAAGCTGTTGAAATAAACAAGAAAAAATCATGCTGTGCAGTCGGAGGATCAGGTGGTCACCCATTTCGCGAATATGTTTCCTCCAACTGAACAGCATATTTTTAGGGTTCCGTTCCCAAAGGGTAAGAACGGGACCCTATTACTAAGACTCCGCGGTCCGTCTGTCTGTCTGTCTGTCACCCAGCGGTATCTCATGAACTGTGATAGCTAGACAGTTGAAATTTTCACAGATGATGTATTTATGTTGCCGCTATAACAACAAATACTAAAAACAGAATAAAATAAATATTAAAGGGGGGCTTCCATACAACAAACGTGATATTTTTGCTGTTTTTTGCGATAATGGTGCGGAACCCTTCGTGCGCGAGTCCGACTACCACTTGACCGGTTTTTTCTTGTTAACAGCTTTTTAGTTCGGTTCTGAATCAGTCACGTTTTTGATTAATTTTTATTTTATTTTATTTTTGTTATTATGGTGCAAATTACGTGATAGGCAGCGAAGGAATCCAAAAAACCCAACATTTCCACTAAATGAATTTAATAAAGTAATTACAATTAATTCTTAATATTAGGTGAGTATAGGTACTAAAAGGTTGTCCTATCGACCGATGTATGGGACGAAAGGCCCCGCGCCGAATCTGCTGCTTAGTTTTATTGGATGCATCAAATTGGGTTGCGCAATCCATTCACAGTAACCGAATGTATGATGATGACGTATCTGGGAGGCACTCACAAATATAACACCTCCCCCGTTAGATGAGCAACTATTTAACAATTTCTACGGCAAAAGTTGTGGCTTTCTTGTTCCGCTGCGACAACTCGATTGCTTCTTTACTCGATTAGATTTTAATGAGTTTTGCTCGATGACGACGAATAAAGTAGATTATAAGAAGAACACCTGCACTTAACAATGCAAGTAAAATCGCGTACAGTGGTATTGTTGTATGGTAGAAAATCGAGGAATCCGCAGTATCGATTTTGATAGACGTTTCCATCGTAATTTGTTTCTGTATCTTGTGCAATGTACTGAAATCCATTCAAGTCAGGTGGTAATTTGGTTGAATCTTCCGAGATTCATTTGTCATCCGAGGGAGCGCTGAGATTTCAATTGAGATTCCGTTGACTTTGTCATCGATGTTGGCCATTGTGCATTTTGGGGTTCTCATTTTGCAAGACTTCGGAATTGCAGCCAGAAAACTTCCTTCCAGAATTTTATGTTTTTCAGGCAGCTGCAGTAAAGTTGATCCTTGGTGGGCTTGGAGAACGAAACTATGTAATTCTTGCTATCTAGCTCCAGCAGGGCTTCCTTGGCCAGAGAGATAGGCATGATTTGACACGTTTCATCTATCTCCTGAGAATATATCAGTTTTTCTATGCAATCCTGACCGGGACGAATTTGGTGACTTGTTATTCACCTTCGGGCATACAGCCTACATGTACACATATTCCTTTGAATTGAACGCTACATATGGATAGGAAGGTAGGATGACGTCAAAGTTTTTATTAGGATCTGGACAAAGTTTAAATAGTATGGAAAGTACTTTTGAAAGTACTTGGTAGAGTGATAGGGAATCGAAGGACAACCAATATAATTATTTTCTAGCCTACTTATTTCCCCGGATAACTCTTGTACGTTATCGTAAATTATAACTTAGAGTTGCACAAGGTGAGCATATCTTAAAGTACGATTGTTCTCTGACGTAGTCATATTGATGACGTACAAAAGGGCTTTATCTCATTTGAGCTGTATTATTGTCAAATTATTCAGTACGTGAGTTTGTTGTAAGGAAATTTCTTTACATAATGAAATATGCTGATTAATTTTGTTGGAAATGAGTTTATAATTTCGTTTTAGAATTTTTATAGCATTTTCGAACCTTATAGCATCATCATGATCCAAATTTCCCGAAATTGATTTGATCAAAGTGCCCAATGGGTTTATCAAGCCTCGTTTGACTCTACTAGGTTGCAGCGTTTCTAATTGTAAAAGGACTTTATTTAATTTAATATGTAAGTACTTAATTTGTGCACTGAACATTAGCAAACTATTATTACTTAATTTGTCCGTAGTGTCATGTAATTGTCGTTGTTAGTCATATATCTGTCGTTCTATCTGAATTAAGTTAACGTCCTGTAAGAACATATGATGATGGGAAACGATTTTCGTGTCTCCTAGATTATAAGGTGAAAGTCCCGGTCCGTCATCTAAGCTGTCAAGTTAGATCTCTTGAGCTCGGCCCATGCTCATTATCGTCAATACCAAGTACCTGTAACAATCTGGGTTCTTTTCTTTTTAGGTCGTTTCAGTCTACTTTTAGCTACCGGTCCTCGTTTCCTTGAAGTGTAAATATAAATAGGTAAGTTAGTAATGACCTTGTCTTGAGTAAATCGAGGAGCAAGTTTTTGCCAGGATGCAGTTTTGTTCCGTATATTCATGAAAAAGGCTATTATATACCGTTTCCCTTCGACTTCGGTGATCTTGAATATACTGTTGTAGTAATATTTTCGACAGATTTAAATCCGTGGTGTCCCGTGGGTCGAAATGTCCAGTGATAAGGTCAAACGGCCTACATTTAGTTTATTTTTTATTTTTTTATTATTGATTGGCTCGCGCTTGACCACTACCAGGACAGGTCAGACTATGAATGGAACTATTATATGCTAAAATGGCGTAAAGGACTAAAGTGAAAGCACATAAATTTTTGTGTTTCAGCTTTAATATGCGTAAATGTTCAAGAAGTGTGCTATGGAAGCGCTCTATGATTTATCCGGGGTATGAGCAGCAGTAGTGTGATTTTGCTTTGTGTAATCTTAAAAATTCACTAACTACTTGATTTGTGAATTCGGTTCCCTGATCAGTTATTAATCTCATTGGGTAACCATGATGCGTACTAAAAATTTAAAGTTTACTAGAATAATCAATTATAGTAAAATATTATTCTTGTTTGATAGTTAAAACATCGACATATGCAGTTTCAAAGGCCTTACTAGGCGGTGGAACGATTCTAAACTCTTGGCGAATTGGGTTACAATCGTTATTTTGCACAGTTACATATCTTGCATTCATTAATGTACTTAGTTATGTCAGTTTTCATTTTAGGCCAGAAAAATTGACGTGATAAGGCTGGGTAGTTATAATCATCGTTGCATTTATGCCACGATGATTTGTCTTTCCCTCATGATACTCGCGAATAGCATCCTGTTGATTTAAATATTCGGATATATTAGTAATTTGGCATTTAACTAGAATCAACTTCATAGATGAATCTTTAAAATATCTTTGAATTACAGGAACTAATTTGGGATCCACGCGTTTTTTTATTAGGTCTGCAATGTTTTTATCAAAGTGGGATTCTCGTAAATTTGTCACAACTTGCAGGTAAGTATCAAAAGGTTTTTTTAATTATAGATTTAGATGTAGGTGAGTCACTAACTATATTAATTACAATTTGTCTAGGATATTTATTAAAGGGGTCTTCACTAATAGGAATTTCCAGAATTCGGCTTTCTACGGTATTGTGAGTGGTCTCACCGTCTGACATGACTTGAATTTTAGGTGCTGTAAGAGTTGAAGGACTATGGTTATCTTGGACCACTGAAGAATTATCCAATGACATAGCTTCAGGTGCTGAAATCTTTGATGACGTACTATGGTGACGTCGTGGTGCTTGTGACGTATTGACTATCATGGAGATAGTTTCATCATTATGAATTTCGATACGCGACAAAGCGTCGGCGTTTGTATTACATTTACCCTTTTTATAAATTAGATTAAAATCGAATTTGGGTAATTTTAGTCTCCACCTAGTTAGACGCGAATTAGGCTCTTTTAAATTCATTAGCCATTGCAACGGTTTATGGTCGGTGACTACTTTAAATTAGCGCCCAAATAAATGTGGCCTAATGTACTTTGTTGCTCAGATTCTTTTTCGATAGTTGAATAATTTGTTCCGCTATCGTTAAGTGTCCTAGATGCAAAAGCTATGGGCCTATCAGCTCCTATTGGACTTATGGATAGTACAGCGCCCAGTGTGAATTTGGATGCATCAGTAGTGAGAATGAATTCCTTTGAGAAGTCTGGATACTGTAGATGATGTTAGTGCCTGGTCATTAGTCAAAAGAGTCTTACAGTGTTCTAAATGTTTTATATAATCAGGTGTTATATTAATTTTAGCTCCCTTTTTCAGACATGTGTTTGAGAAATTTTGTAACACGAGCGAAATCTGGAATAAATCTACGGTAATAACCGATAAGGCCTAGAAAAGATTTAATTTGATTCGTAGTTTTTGGGATAGGATTATTTACAATTGCCGAAATTTTGTCGGGATTCGGTCTGACACCTTCAGGGGTAATAACATGCCATAAATATGGTGTTTCACGTTTTAGGAACTCGCACTTATCCATCTGGATCTTAAAATTGGATTCCCTAAGACGCGGAAATACTTTACCTAATTTTTCTAAGATTTCCGGTACTTCTTGTACCAAACACTAGGATATCATCTAAATAAACAACACAAATGTAATTCAGAATACCTTAAAGTGCAATATCCATTACTCTCTGAAAGGTAGCTGGCAAATTTTCAAACCCATGGGAATTCACGGGCATTCATAATGTCCATGCTCTAAATTGAATGCCGTTTTATGAATATCTTTAGGGTCTAATTCTACCTGGTAAAAACCATTAGTTAAATCAAGAGTAGCAAAGTATTGACACTTTCCTAACTTATCTAATATATCGGTGATATTTGGGATGGGATATTTATCGTCAATTGTTCTCTCGTTCAGCTTACGGAAGTCAATGACTATGCGCCACTTAGTTTTGCCAGACGCGTCACTCTTCTTTGGTACCACCCATATAGGTGCGCTCCATGTGGACAAAGGAGGCCTAATTATCCCTTGATCTAACGTTTTACTGATTTGAGTTTGTACCTCATCCTTATGAATATATGGATATCTATAATTTTTACTATAGACAGATAATTCATGTGAGGTTGTATATAATGCTATGATTATTTTAGTTTGTGAACGTTAAAGGTTCATCTTCAACATAGAATACGTCTGAGTATTCTCTGCAGAGGGTAGTTAAATTTATTGTCTCCTCTGGATTTAAATGATAAAGTAAAGTAAAGTAAAGTTTATTTTATTCGCACAGATTGTAGGTACATGACATAAGGTATAAAAAAAACCAATTGTGATCCCTGTACAATCTACCAGATTAGGCATGCAAACATTAATTAATTAAGTAAACGAGTAGATAATCAAAAACTAGTATGATCTATGCGCACTCGCGATAACACCTGCTCGGCTCAACGAGTATTGTTATTGTAAGTATCCGATGTCACTACAGGTACAGTTTGTTCGCTAAATACATGTACGACGATTGGTTCTCACATAGATAAAATTACATAATTATTCGTCATATTTTTTGCTGTAGTTACACATTCAGTTATGTTACAACTCTGTATACTTTGCTGATTTATGTGTATATCTCCATGGCCAATATTAATAGGCAAATTTAATATTTTAAAAGATTGTGCCGGAAAATGTGTTGTGTTTTCATTCAAATTTACACTTTGGGAGGTATACATATGTTTAGGGTTACTAGAAGATTCAGTTTTAAGTACGCGAGAACTTAAGTCAATTTTCGCTTAGAACCGCTCAAGAAGATCGCACCCTATTAGTCCATCAAAGTAATCGTGGAATCTGTTTATGTTTAATTTGATTGGATTTATTGTCTTTAAATTCTTCAAAACAGAGTATAGTGATTGAGTAATAATTATTCATGGTGGATGCATGCACGTAAGCGACTATAAATGGTTCATAGTCGAGATAGTACTTTGCCACAGTTTCAGGACTTGTTGCACGACTGGTCAGCTCCCGTAACAATTTAAAAATTTTAAAGCTGGAAAGTCGGGCCTATTATTAAATTTAAAAAAGGCAATTGTCTTTTCCCCTGTATATTAATTTCTATTCGGGGACATTTTTCGGGGCTTTCTTTGTAAAATTTGACGTCTTTGGATATTCAGGTGGAACTGTGGGTATGGATTCATCTACGGAGACGTCCTGTGTCAGTGTCAAGTGAGTAGTCAGGTCACAGGCTGGGAAACATTCTCGGACATAGTCATAGTAACAGTAGTAAAAGTCCTCTGGGACATAATAGTCTAAGTCGGGTTCTTTTACAAAAAAAAATCGTTCACGTTTGCTTCTCATGTTCGAAAGTAATTACGGTGGACATATTGGATCGCAGTAATGCTTTGAACATTTGTTGGATTCTAGAGGGTCCCTGATAAAATAGTCTATGCTTCTGTGGAATAAAGCGATTTGGATCAAAATTTTGAAGCATCAAATTTCTATTCATCAGAGGATACTGAGCCAGCACATTTGGGAATATTGGAAGTAACCTTTTACTTGAAGGTATAATTTTTTGTTGGAGGTAAACAATCTCCTCTTGGGCATATTCTAACGATTTATCCAGGGAAGGAGGCCTCATGCAATGGAATCCTAGATCCTAGGCGTTCTGCTAAGCCTCGTATATACGACTGCAAAGTTAGTTTTTTGTACTAAGTTCTTTTTGCTTCAACGGTGGAAGCGACAGCATCGTGTATTTCTACGTATGTCATGAAAAGGTTTAACACGTGCTCATAGAATACTTGAGGCGTATCTAATCCTTGAGATTGTAACAATAGATCATTGTATAACGAAGACGCATCTCTATGGTCGGAAAAAATATGAATTAACGTATGCCTAATACCAGTTCAATCCCGGGGAACACCATTTGTTACTAGTGTTCTAGCGGCGTTCCCGGTACTTTTATTTAAAATACCATTTAATAATGCTAAACTGGTTAGTACATGACCAGGTGCTGGATCAATATAGCTCGCAACAAGCTGGTCACATAGTGATAAAAATCTAATTAGTGTATTACTATTACCGTCAAATTCTGGTACTAGTCTTAATGTTTTAACAATTTTATTGATCATATCGTTTTGATTTTCTATGGTTATTTCTAAGCTATCTAACTCTAAATTTCGGGTAGCGTCCCGCAGCGCGATGCGAGACAACAAACGATTGCCCAGGGGTTCGATACCCCTAGTACACAGCGATGATCGTGGGTGAAAAATTTTGTAGGCGGGAAATAGCGACTGACTGTAAGGAATTTGTGCAACTCACATTAAGTACACATCGACGACTCCCGTAGTATCGATGTCTTAAAAACGGTCTACGGGATCTCCAACGGCTGCTTCTGGTTCTTCTGGATTGTCAATGACGCACGTTGAAACGTGAACAGAACGAACAAATGTCCGAATGTCCAGCTCAATCGTGAAATTATTATATTTGCACGCACTGACTCGACAATCCTACCAACTGCGCCAATTATGTGATGGGCAGCGAAGGAGTCCAAAATAAAACAAAATTTCCACTAAATGAATTTAAAAAAGTAATTACAATTAATTCTCAACATTAATTAGGACGACATCTGCTTAGTTTTATTGGAGGCATCAAGTTGGGTTGCGCAATCCATTCACAGTAACCGAATGTATGGTGATGACGTATCTGGGCGGCACTCACAGATATAACATGCTACACTGTGTCAACTCGCTGTCATCGATATTTACATAGTTCTTCAGACTCCACTCACCCAAACATGAGGTTCACATACGAGGTGGAGACAGACAGGTCGTTGTCGTTCCTGGATGTCAGAGTCAATGCGAGACCTGATGGATCAATGTCACACTGCGTTTACCGGAAACCCACACACACTGATAGATACCTGCACGCAACATCGCATCACCACCCATGCCACTTACAAGCTGTTATGACGTTCTTAAAAAACAGAGCTCATGACTTGCGTGACCCTGAATACCTGGAAGGGGAATTGGACCATGTTCAGGAGGTACTAAAACGTAACGGGTACGTGGTCAGTCGGCGAATGAAACGGCCCATTCCAAGATGCAATCATCCTGAGGTAAATAGACAGCCTGCCTACCTGCCTTACGTCAAAGGAGTAACGGACAAGATCGGCTCGATATTGAAGAAGTACTACATAAACACTGTTTACACGACGGGACAAAAGGTGAACAGAATAGTGGGCACACCAAAGGATGTACTGCTGTTTCAATCACCGGACATCTTTAAAATTTACTGCAGCTGCGGTAGTTCCTACATAGGCCAGACTAAGCGGACTATAGCTGAAAGGTTCAAAGAACATACCGGCAGTCCAATAAGTCAGCGATTGCAGAACACCTATAAGAAGGCGGCAGCAATCACTGGATCGAATTTCATCGTCACCAAGTCCTCTCCACGGAACGCCACTTCTATTCAAGAATTGTGCGTGAAGCGATTGAAATTAAAAAAACACAAAACGTTCAATCGGGATGACGGTTACAAATTATCCGTGGCGTGGATTCCATTGATTCAAAAAAAATTACCTCGTTTTGTGCAGTCGGCAAACTTACAGAATAAGGACACGGTCAGTGTAGTGTGTAGAAATGTGAGGGTAGTGTAACGGTCGTTGCAACACGGCCGAAACGTCGGGCGAAATAGATAAAAAAACAATTGAAATCATCGCGTTAAACTTCAGTAATATTCTAAATTGATTCAAGTTATAGTCATTGTTTCTAATTAGTAAAGTAAATTGAATAATGAATTTATTAAGTATTAACCTACCCAGTTGTATTTTAATATTTTTTATTTTTGTTATAAACTGATATTTGGGGTTCGTTAACAAATTTATATTGAAAAATCAACCTACCCACTTGTGTTTTAATAGTTTTAATATTTGTTATAAATTGATATTTGGGGTTCCTTAACAAATTTGTATTGAAAAATAATGAATTAAATGTAACAAGGTTCAGTATTATTTGTTAAATTAACTTGTTGTTTCTCATACAGACTTTACTATTTGATATTTAATTTTGGTAAGGGAATTACTGTCAAACTGTTGTTTTGGTTAAACATAATAGTATTAATTTAATTTGTGTATTAATTAATACTTACTAACCGTTGCTTGCATTTTGAAATTATGAATGCCAGTACATTTGTATGTAAAATTAGAGCGGAATTGAGATGGGTCACATCGGCAGCCTCTTTGATAAGTAGATCTGATAGATCAGAGGCTTTGTTGGCTTGATGTAGTGACCTCCTGGCTCGTCAAGCCAAGGTAGATAAATATTATGCGGAATGTTTATCGCTTTTGTCCACCGAGGACACTGAGTTAACCGCTGTGGTTAAGACAGACGTCACACAGTTTTAGAATTTCTCGGACGACATTGTTGAGGCAACCGGTAAATTGAGAGATTCTGCACATTGTGTTTCGATGGAGGAGACAAAGTTTCCCACCCATTCCGCTTTGTTATGACGGTTGCCTACCTTGAACTTGCCTCACTTTAGTGGCGATTTAGGTTGTTGAACTGCCTACTTTGACCTGTTTAACAGCGTAGTAAATATTTGTTTCGGGATATTTACCATGTATATTTTGCATTTGGTTGAGAGCTCGATATTTCGGCACTGTTACAAGCGACATGATCACGAGAACTAAAGTCTTTGCGGGTGGGTGTTTTTTACGAAGTGGCATATCTGTCTACCCTCTTCCTCACTCGTTTTTCACAACTACGAGGAAGAGGAAGAGGATTGATATTTTCATCTGATCTGACGTCTGTTTGTCTATTTTATTTTCAGCCATAGACATAACATAGGTACCATGGACTTGACCTTCCTTAAGCTAGTTGTACATTATTATAAGGGCAGCAGCAGACTGTCCCCCCTCTGTGAACAGTTTCTTATTCGTTCTGATCTACAGACCTCTACCGGAAGTTTTATTTTTTTATCTTTTATAGGCTTGCGCTTGTCCACTATCTCACCTGATGGTAAGCGATGATGTGGTCGACGGTGAAGCACGCTTGCCGAGAAAAAACCTATTCACTCTTGACTTAAAGACCCCAAGATTGTAGCTATCGGGAAACACAGACTCCGGCAGGGAATTCCACTCCTTAGCTGTACGCATAATGAAAGTGTCCCCAAAACGTTTTGTGCGTATGGGTGGGATATCCACCATGTACCGATGACGCATCGCCGTACGTCTGGTAGTCCGATGATGGAACGGGCTGGGCGGAATCAGATCATGCAATTCCATCGCATACTCCCCGAAATGCAACCGATAAAAAACCGACAAGCTGGCAACTCGGCGACGATGTTCAAGGCTTTGGAGCTTTGACTTGACCAGTGCCTCATTGCCGATGAGTCTCTTGGCCCGCTTTTCGATCGATTCAAGTGCATCAAGCTGGTATTTGGCAGATCTTTCACAGAGATGAGAACAGTACTCCATGCAAAATCGAACTTGCGCTTGATACAAGTTGAGCAGCTATTCCGGCGTGAAATACCGTCTCACCTTCGCAAGGATCCCCAACTTTTTGGCAGCCAGCTGAGCCTTTCCCTCAATGTATGGGCCAAAATTGAGAGTCGATGTCAACGAAACACCAAGAAGCTCAAGATGGTCCGTTATCGGCACGGTCACACCACGGAAAGAAGGAGCCGGGTGGAATTGGCTCCTTTTAGCGGAAAAAAGACACGCCTGTTTTAGCAGCATTAAACCTGACCAGATTGGCATCGCCCCATTCGGCGACTGCCTGCAAGGACAGGTTTAAACGCTCCACCATGGCCTCATGGAGAGACCGGATCTGCGACCCGGTAGCCCGTGCGTCGGACAAGTATCTCTCAGCAACAGTGCTGTCGTCTGCATACCCAAAGGTGCCGGGTTTTAGCAGATCATTAATGTGCAACAAGAACAATGTTGCTGAGAGTACTGACCCCTGAGGGACCCCGGCATTAATATCCAATTGGTCCGAAGAGCAGCCATCGATAACCACTCGAATGGAACGATCTCTCAGGAAGTCAGCAATCCAATCACACAGACCACCGGGCAAACCGAATGAAGGAAGCTTACCAATGAGGCTTTCGTGCCAGACCCTATCGAAAGCCTTCGAGATGTCGAGGGAGACGGCAAGCGCTTCCCCGTGTCCCTCGATGGCCTCACTCCATATGTGAATGGCATACGCTAGAAGATCCCCAGTAGACCGATTTCGGCGGAAGCCGTATTGACTGTCACTAAGGATATCGTTAGTTTCTAGGTATGCCAGGAGCTTTTTGTTAAGTACACGCTCCATACTCTTACAGAGTATGGACGTTACAGAGATGGGTCTGTAGTTGGCCGGGTCAGCTCGTCTGCCCTTCTTGGGCACAGGCGGAGATTTGATGAGGGTATGGTTTGCGATTATATCCTCACTGGCGGATGTAAACCGGATTTCCTTGCCCAGACTACTTCTACCAGCTGGTAAGTGTCGAGTGAGTGTCCACGGGTTTTGTGACGCGTCCGAGTGAGGGTACGCGACTTCGCTGGTCCCTTCTTGGTGAAGACTTCTCTTCTCTTCTTAAGTCAATAGTGAATAGGTTACTTCTAGGCAAGCGTGCTTCACCGTTGACCACATCATCACTTACCATCTGGTGAGATAGTGGTTAAGCGAAGAGCCTATCGATTAATAAAAAAAATTAAACTTCCTACTGCTAAGGCTGTCAAGGCCTATTTGTGTGTGTTGGTCTGTGTGGCCTCCAAGGCGGTTCACTTGGAACTTGTAACTGCCCTCAGCACAGATGCGTTTGATGCAGCGCTAGGTAGTTTGTTTCCCGCCGAGGACTACCATCTTTGATCCGTTCTGATAACGGTACTAATTTTAAGGGCACTGATAGATATTTAAGTAAAATTTGTAATTATCTAAATAAGGATAAACAGAATTTAAGATTTGCAATGTCCCAAATGGGCATTAATTGGCAATTAGATCCCCTAGTCTGCCCACATTGGGGTGGCATTTTGGAAGCCGCTGTAAAAGTAGCAATAAAAACCGGCCAAGTGCGAGTCGGACTCGCGCACGAAGGGTTCCGTACCGTTATCGCAAAAAAATGGCCAAAAATCACGTTTGTTGTATGGGAGCCCCACTTAAAAATTTATTCTATTCTGTTTTTTCTATTTGTTATTATAGCGGCAACAAGATATCAATTTCAACTTATGTAATTTCAACTGTCTAGCTGTCACGGTTCATGAGATAGTCATGTGTAAGAGTGACATACAGACAGACAGACAGACGGACCGCGGAATCTTAGTAATAGGGTCCCGTTTTTATCCTTTGGGTACGGAACCCTTAAAACGCATCTTCGCCGTGTTATTAGTGAAACTATTTTAAAATTTGAGGAACTTGTTACGGTATTTTGTAAAATTGAAGCCTTCTTCAATTCGTGACCTATCTGTCCGATCTCCTCAGACCCAAATGACCTGGAAGTTTTGATCCCTGGTCATTTTTTGATTGGTCAGCCCCTCAACGCCCTGCTGGAATACCCCTTCAGGGAAGTTAAATCTTCGCGATTGACATTGGTTTTGAGTTGCTCCAACAGATGACCCAAAGTTTCTGGCATTGTTGGTCTTTCGAATATTTGCATATTTTGCAGCAGCGCGTTAAGTGGACTGACAAAACTGACTATAACAAAGTCGGAGATCTTGTACTTGTGAAAGTGTCTAATTTGCTGCCTTTGTATTGGCGTCGTGGACGCATTGTAAATTTATTTTATGGGTCTGACGGAGTTCCCAGAGTTGCGAAGGTCATGGTCGGAGATTCGGTTTTGAAGCGAGCAGTGGCAAGTTTAGCACGCTTGCCCATTTATAAGCAGACATAACTTATAAAAGGTTTCGTTCTTTATTTGTTAATTTTATGCAACACTGTGTCAATTCGCTGTCATCGTTATTGAAAGTTTTTGGTTGGGTTGGCAATACTGGTAAAAATTACATTGATATCGCGAGACGTAAAAGCGTTGGTATAGATTAAGTTTTGTTGAAATTGGTATATAACCAACCAATCGTTATCCAAAATTGCATTCGCGATCCGCGAGTGGTACTGTGAGTTGCCCGTGCATTTGTTTGTGTATATATCTGATATATAGCTGAGCCATGCAGGATTAAACTTGCGCTTTGTAAAGAGTTAAAAGCTGTGTAGACGTAAAGTATCGCTTCACTTTATTTAGGATGCCCAGTTTGGGCTCTGTACTGATAAAGGCACACATACCGCCACTTATGTACTTTGTAATACATCATGATGGAGGCGCCGAAGCTGAGACTGGATGTCAACTCTATGCCTAGGAGCTCGAGCCGATAAGTTTCAGGAACAGATGTACCCCGAAAAGTAGGAGTTAGATATAAATTACTACTTTTGGCGGTGAAAAAACACGCAACTGTTTTGGTGGTATTAAAAGCGACCAGATTGTCATAAGCCTACTGGAAGACAAGGCTTAAGGTCAACTAGAGATAGGAGCCTTTTTGGTCTCGCACGGGCTTTATTTTTTTTGCTTGTCTTATATCCGCTGTGCGGGTCACAAATAAATATAATTATTTTCTTTTTTTTTAATCTGTCCACTCTACTATAGCCTCTCTGAAGAAACGAACTTTATCTACGCTGGTTTTTGCACTGGACAAGTATCTCTCTGAAACAGTACTGTCATCTGCGTACCTAACAATACCAGGCTGAAGTAGGTCATTGATGTACAGCAGGAAAAGAGTTGCAGAGAGATGAGGAACTCCGCCATCAATAACCGTAAGGTCAGAGGAGAAACCGTCAATGACTACTCGGATCGACCATTCACTACGGAATTCTGATATCCAGATATAAAAACCAGCTGGCATGCCATATTGAGGAAACTTGTTGAGTAGACTTGCGTGCCAGAGCCTGTCAAAGGCCTAAATGCCACGTAGGCCGCTGGCAGAAGCTAGTTATGATTTAAAAATAACATAACACAAGATTCCTGTATTCTCTGAAAATTTAAGCTAGGTTGTATTTATAGTACACCTATATTTTATCAGCCATTTAATATTGGCCTGCTAAAATAGAAATCCCAGGTGGAAAAATCCTTAGCATTTTTCCTGACAGGAGAACCGAACCCAGAACCTAATGGTCAACAGGGCTTCCAAACCAAATAAGATCACTTTAATCCCTCATTGGTCTATTAATCAAAGACGAATTGACATACAATTTCATAAATCATTTTATATAAAAGTAGCTTATATTTTCAGCAATACGAAGTTAAAAAGTTACTCACCAATAATTTTTGCAACCTGTTCCAAAAAATTATAATTATTTCGTTTCTGCAAATTGAATGACACGACATTCGTGTAATTCAGTTTCAAACTTGTTTCCAAAGCGTTCATAACTGTTGACAGTTTCTGTGATCTTGTTTTAGTTTCATTGGTTAAATTGTTATCGAACTGAAAAAAATAAACTTCCATTAAAGCAGTGGTCAAGCGCGAGCCAATACAATAAAAAAAATACTGTCTCGCAGAAAAAAAGCGAACAAGAATATTGATTGACAAAGATATTTATAGTTTAAGTATGAACGAAGCTATTGCGGATGAGCATAATTAAATACATTTAATATATGTTAATATCACGCTTATATTGCCCGAAAAATAAGCAGAGATGTACTGAAAATACAACAATACTTCACCGGTTATGCTCAGTCAGAAAAAATAGTTATTAACTCGTATAAAAATATCGGACTTTATAAAAATACTTCCGAGCTGTTAAGCTATACATTAGCGAATAGAATATACTCTTAAGTACTCCATAAATACACATATCTATACCAGAATAGATTCTTTACTCAAATTGTCTATAGAAAATTTAATTATAGAATTTGATAAGCAATCGCTAAAAAGTCTCGAGTGTTATGTATTTTTATTAAGAGTAATATTATCCATTGAAGGAACCGAAACAAATAAACAAGTTAGGCATAAGGAGGCCGACATTATATTTGCTTCATAGACAAAGCAGTTGACGTTCATTTCACAACTAAATACACACACGTAAAGCTTACAAAGAGCACGCCAATTTCCTTTTTCCATACCGCTCTCACACCGCGTCAAATGAAATGCATATATTGAAATAACTTGAACAGGAATACCTCCTTGATCGAGTGGATGCGGAAGGCGAGGGCTGGGAAGCATGCTTCATTGCGCGCCTCACATATTTTCTCAATCACAGAAACCGCATACTCGTCGATGGCACTTTTTGAAGAATAGTTCATGACTACAAAATGCCTGTTGAACAATATTTTTGTAAATAAGTGGGTGATTTTTATGAGATGTTGAATTCATACGTGCAAGATTTACAAGACTAAAAGTTTTACAGGGGAGTGACCCTTATGTTGTGCACTCACGCCTCATCTAAACCACGAAATGCCTCTCAAGTGTGTCACGTTTAGCGAATATGAATGGTACGCTTATAGTCTCATTGATTTCTCCTTTGAGGCTACGAAAATTTAGGATGAGTTTTTCAAATGGGCTTGGATTTATTTTTCTTTTGGCTGTTAGATAAGAATATTGATTTTTCAAAAAGGCAGTATTGCAGTTTTAGTTTGTGTCAAAATCGGGCCCAAGACTCCTTTCACGTTTTGGATTTGGCCGTCCACGCCTACTCGAAGAACTCACTCTGTGTTCTTTTATCTTCAGTTTGTTCCCGATCACCGTTTTTTTAAAATTCTATAATTCAATAGTTTCTTTATACTTGTTTTTTGCAGTAATGTACCTTGTCACAGAATACTTAACTAAGTAAAGAAGGTCTAGTAACACTGTATGTAATTTAACAGTGTTTTAAGAAATTAACATCCAAGGTTAACGAAGCAGGGAGTTAAGTGAAAACATTTTAAAACTTTATAGATCGTATTCTTTTGTGTATTACTATTATCAACCTTAATACGTTTGTTGTTTTGCGGATCTTGTCCTTACATTACTTTTCTTAATTGGATATCTAGCTTTCTATATAAGTGCTCATAACCTATTTATAACTTTGTTCAAAGATAATAACCTATGCGGGTAGTGTTTTGTCTATACCATACCAATATTATAAACAGGAAAGATTTTTTTGTTTGTTTGTATGTTTGTACCGAATAGGCTCCGAAACTACTGGACGACCGATTTTAAAAATTCTTTCACCTATGCAAAGCTACATTATTCCCGAGTAAAATAGGCTATAATTTATTTCCAAAAATTTTTTAAATTCTTATGAAAATTGCAATAATGTAACCCAAAGTAGTAATATTTTGCCTATAAAATTCATTATTTGGCGTGCGCTGAGAAAACTATCGATGATACTTAAAAATGATGTACTATATGATTAAAGTACTAATTATTTACTACAAAAAATATTATGAGAGAATAAATCTCACTATCATAGTTAAGTCACAATAGCAGCTTTTGTGTTCTAAAATTTAATTAGATCGCCGCCGCGCCGGTAGAAACAAAAGTTGGTTACATTCGTATTGTAGTATTCATTCTTAATAAAATAAATAGTTTAACAAATTGGTAGGTAGGTGGGGTAGGTGGGTATGCAGGAAAAGTAGGGTAAATAGTATATGTAGGATAGGGTAGGTAGGTGTGTAGGATAGGGTAGGGTAGGTAGGTTGATCTGTAGGTAGGTGGGGTAGGTGGGTATGCAGGAAAAGTAGGGTAAATAGTATATGTAGGATAGGGTAGGTAGGTGTGTAGGATAGGGTAGGGTAGGTAGGTTGATTTGTAGGGCAGGTGATTAGGTTGATTGGTGATTAGAGTAGGGTAGGTAGATTGATCGGTAGAACAGGTGAGTAGGTTAGTAGGTAGGTAAGGTAGTTGGGTGGGAAGGTAGATAGCCTGTTGATGGGAGCGAAGCCGCGGGGGTCAGCTTTAATATATAAGAGATGAAAATAGCTGACTTACTGACTGATCGATCAACGCACAGTCAAAACCACTAAGCCTAGAAGCATGAAATTTTGCAACAAGGTTCCTCATATGACGTAAGTGAGCACTAAGAAAGGATTTTTGGGCATTTTATCCCTTAGGGGGTGAAAAGGGGTTTGAAAGATTGGATGAAAAATCTAATGCCAAAATTTTAGAAACTTGGCAATAATAGTAATCTAAGTAAATGATAAAGGTTGCTATTATTAGTTTTTCGAAGCTACCCCCAAATTATGATTTAGGCGGTGTGATGTTTTAATGGAAAAATCTGATTTTTTGGGGCAGTAAACTTGAAACTTGGCCAAAATACTAACCTTAATGAATTTTGAAGGTTGTTATTATTAATTTTTATAAACTACCCCCAAAATATGTATAAGGAGATGTAAAAGTGTCTTTGAAGAAACCTATTTTGTTGGGTTAATAAACTTGAAACTTGACTTCAATACCAAACTACATAAACAATAAAGTTTATCATTATTAGTCTTTTGAAACAACTCCCAAAAGGCGATTTGGGGTGTAATAGTGTTTTTAAAGAATCTTATTTCTTGGGTTAACAAAATTTGAAACTTGACTTAAATACCAACCTAATAAACAATAAAGTTGTCAATAAGTTTTTTGAAACGACTCCCAAAAGACGATATAGAGGGTGTTGAAGTTTGTACGGCAGTATTTGATTTCTTGGGTTAATAAATATTAAAATTTACATAAATAAACCTTGATAAACAATTAATGTTATCATTATGATTTTTTCGAAACCTCCAAAAGACGTTTTAGGTGGATCTACTGAACCGATTTAAGACGAAATTTGGCATGGACTTAGTTTGAGATCCTGGAAAAGACATAACATAGTTTGTATTCCCTTGACATGATAAAAAACTGTTTACGCGGGCGAAGCCGCGGGCGGAAGCTAGTTTATCATAAATTCAGTCAGGTTTTTTTTTTTCTGAGAATAGTGTGCGACCGGTATTCTTTAAAGCTAAACTCTGCAGCAAGAGCACAGAATTAATCAAAACATAGTTAATAAAAAAAGTCGTAAATCAAACGTCATAGGTGGCGATTTTAACATTAACTTATTAGAATAAATTTAACAGTATCAGGTTATTGGGTCTTTTTAAATCATTTAATCTAGCAGATGTTTTATGGAGCCAAATGGATCTTTTTCTGCGACTTGCATAGATAACGTTTTTTGCAATTGTGATTACCTAAATAAAGAAATTGTAAATAAATTAACATCTGATCACAGTGGACAAACAAATTTTATTTACACAACAACTTTTATTTATAACAATACATTTTGCATGCTTACATTAATGAGTTATGGCACAATGGTCGTAAGTGTATGCTCGATTTTTGACATAGTTTTCACCACCTACCCACAATTCGTGTGCGGTCGGCAGAATTGTTACCAGTTGGTATACCATACAAATCGTCATATTCGCATTCGCGAAAAAGCTCTTTAAAAAAAGACCGATCTAAACTGCTGGCTTACTATCGCTCAATTGTCGTACTGTTACATAGTTCTATTATAGTGTTTATTGATACTTATTTCTCTCGGGCCAAATTAATAATAAATAATAATAATAAGGCCCTGCGCAGACGACAGACTATCCGTGACGCACTTTTTATTCTGTGAAAATAGAACCTATGCAATTATATGCAGTAACGCACACGACGCGAAAAAAGTCCGGCGCACAAAAAATATAATACTACTACTACTACTGTTACTGGAGATCCGTAACACAGGGCTTCCCTAGTACGGACTCCAGTCTCTCACAAAGGAGCTTCTTGCAAATTTTATAATATAGTTTTAAGGACATAGATTTTAAGGCAACCTTTGTGTAGAGAAAACAATAAATTTATTATTATTATTAATGTTTACCTACCCACTTGTATTATTTTATTTTAAGTGTTCTAATCCTATTATTTGTTTTATTATGGCTAAAACACAGTTAAGTTTTTACTACCAAAATGCTCGAGGGATGAGAACTAAGGTATTAGATTTGTATAACAGTGTTTTACGTTCTAGGTATGACATTTTAATCTTTACGGAAACATGGTTGCAGTATGACATTTTTGACACTGAATTATGTGATAACAGATATCAGGTATACCGGCAAGACCGTGATCTTAATTCAACTGGTAGAACGACTGGTGGTGGTGTTATGATGTGCGTCAATCGTAAATTTGATACTAGACGACTTCAGGACTTTTAGTGTGAAGGTGTAGAGATGGTACATGTTACACTCTCATCGCGTAGCGACAGTACTCGGGAAGACTTGCATATTATTGTTGTCTATATGCCCCCCGATGCATTCACTATCCCACTGCGTTTGCATGAAATTGGGCAAGCTATAACGGACGAAATGGCTGTGAATGGCGATCATAATTTTGTACTTATCGGTGATTTCAATTTAACCTGTTTAACATGGAATGATGAAGGCTATTCTATATTAAATAACTATTCACTACAAATAAGAACTGCTGCTGCTTCCTTTGCAGATGAAATTAGCGTTCTAGGTTTATCTCAATACAACCTTATCACAAATACTAATAACAGGATTTTAGATCTATGTTTTTCAACTTTACCCCTCATTATTAGTAGAATGATGACCCCTTGCTTCAAGAAGACTTGCATCATCCAGCTGTTATCATAGCAGCTACCGAATTATTCTTAACACCTTTAGAGGAAGTGCACACACCACGTCGTAATTATTATAGGGGAGAGTATGAGGAAATGAATAGACACATTAACATGATAAATTGTTAGTTGAAGCGGTTGATGTTGCTGTTGACTTGTTTTACACAGGTTAAAATTGGCGTGAAGCGTTTCATTTCCTTAGTTAATAAACCGAAAAGTCATAAATACCCTGTTTGGTACAGTCGCGCGCTTATAAAAATAATTCGGGAGAAAATAAAAGTACACAAAAGATGGAAAAAATATGGTAACCCCAGGGACTACTACGAGTTTGCATTGTTGCGTTCTAGACAGCACAATGTTGAAGTATCCACTTTTCAAAGCTACATAACTCATATAGAGAAATCGATTAGTCACTCTCCGAAGACTTTCTGGACCTATGTTAAAGGTAAAAGATGTGATAGTCAATACCCAAAAACAATTATTTTAAATGGGGAGGCATTTGAGTCCGGTCACGACATTAGTACAGCATTTAATAAATACTTTCACAGTGTTTTCTCTGGCCCGTCCACACCCTCTGCTGCAGCTATGAGTACTCCGAATGAGGTGACTGAATCAGATAATTTACTAACTAATCTCCATATCACCAAAGACACCGTACACAGAGCCTTCCGCGAGTTAGACACTACAAAAGGTCCCGGTAGCGATGGGTTGCCTCCTATTTTCTTGCACAATTGCGCCGATAGTTTGGCATATCCTATAGCTTTACTATTTCAAAAGTCTTTAGCTGAGTGCGTCTGTCCATCCCTGTGGAAAACAGCTCACATAGTGCCAGTGCATAAGAAGGGGACCAAGATGGATATAAAAAACTATCGTCCAATATCTATTCTTAACACACTTGGCAAAGTTTTGGAGAAAATTATATATAATAGTATATATCCAATCATCTCAGACGGTATAAGCCAGAGCCAACACGGTTTCGTTAGGAAAAGGTCCACAACATCAAATTTGGCCATGTTTTGCAACTATGTTTTGCATAATATGGAAGCCGGTGGCCAAGTTGACGTGGTTTTCACGGATTTCTAAAAAGCATTCGATCGTGTGGACCACGTGATCTTGCTGGCAAAGCTACAAAAACTTGGGATCCATGGAGATTTACTGAGATGGGTTAAGTCATACTTATCGAACTGATCGCAAGCTGTGGTTATGGGAGGATTCAAATCTGACTTCGTAAACATTCCCTCCGGTGTTCCCCAGGGATCTTTATTGGGTCCACTTTTTTACTGCGCGTACCTGTATGACGTTCAGTCGTGTTTCAAATCCGCGAAACATCTCATGTACGCTGATGACATGAAAATATACTTGTGTGTAAAATCCAGACTTGATTGTGAACTGATACAGCGTGATCTTGATGCACTATTCAGGTATTATCAACAAAATAATATCACTGTCAATGTCTCGAAATGTCAATTCATTAGCTTTAGCCGTTCCAAATACCCAACTCAGTATCTTTATGGATTTAATTATAATGCCATCGAAAGGGTTGATGTGGTCAGAGATCTTGGTATAATGTTAGATTCCAAATTGCTTTTTAACCAACATATAGATACCATCACCAATAGAGCCTCTCGTAACCTTGGTTTTGTAATGCGTACTTGTAAGCCTTTTAGGGGTTGTCATAGTCTAAAGATTGTATACTTTGCATATGTGCGTAGTATTTTAGAGTACCTCGAGAATATACCTCGTATTGGGGTGACCAGATTGGGCTACAAATCTGGTCACCCCAATACGAGGTATATTCTAAAAGAATAGAAAATCAACAGAAAAAGTTCTAAACTTTAAATCCCGTAAACGTCATGATTCCTATGCCAGAGACTGCAAACACTATGATATACTTACCCTTGTGAATAGACGTAGGATGTTGGATATGCTTTTGCTCTTTGATATCTTGCGAGGTCGTTTGGACAGCAGTGATCTGCTATCATGTATGAACTTCTGTACCCCGAAAACACGTACCAGACATACAAAATTATTTAGTATCCCTGGCTACCGCACAAAGTACAGTAGAAATGCTGTTATGACCCGACTGCCCCGCATCTACTCTGAGAGTTTTGAAAATGTCGATTTATTTCATTTATCCAAACAATCATATCGGAGACAAGTCAAGCAGATATTGTTTAGTAAACTGATTGTGCCATAACTCTTAACTCTCTTATCTCTTAGTATTAAGGATTATGTGCGATATATTTAGATTATATATTTCGAGGGAGTGATATGAAGTTTCGAATGACGTTATTGCGACGCACACTATTTCTAAAAACTTTACGACTGGTACGCCAGTTCGAAAACACATTGAATCGAAAACCGCTTTATCGAATGACGTTATTGCGACGCACGCTATTACGAAAAAAACTGTTGGACTGGTACGCTAATACGAAAGTTTTGGTATCGAAATCTACGGTTTCGAATAGTATATTCCAATCTAAATTTGTCTGGGGATCGAACTCGCGACCCTACTTAAAGCCTTATCTTCAGTACCTCCTCCCTTTCGACACCGACTTTCGAAACGAAAGTTATTTTCCACATTTTAGTGTTTGCTTTTGAAGTCGTTATTTTTTTTTGAGAAAAAGATTTCCTTCTTTCTTTTTAGTTTTAGTACACCATCATTGCAGAGCAGTGGTGTGAGTGAGAGCAGTGATGGGCTAGCGGTTGCGGCCCCGACTTAGGAGCTGTGGGTCGTGGGTTCAAACCCGAGCAGGCACTTTACTTTGTGTAATTTATTTCATCACTTGCTAGTGCCACCACTGTATGCTAGTATTATATTATCTGTGCCACTGCTCTCAAAACGGTGAAGGAAACCATTGTGTGGATGGAGCTTAATCATAATAAGTATTTATATTAATAATTTATACTTAGTGGTATAGACAACTAGCTCAGTGTCAGTTTTATTATCGTAGCGTAGGTAGTTCTTGATAATCACTGGGTCGCGAATTCGATCCCCAGACAAATTCAGATTGGATTATATTCGCAACAGTAGATTTCGATACCTACCAAAACTATCGTATTAGCGTACCAGTCCAACCGTTTTTCAAAATAGCGTGCGTCGCAATAACGTCATTCGATACTTCATATCACTCCCATATTTCGATTAAGCATTCATGATGTTAGATTTCGCGAATATTTTGTTTGTCTAATTAATATAGCAATATTTGCATGTTTACATACTATTAATTCTAATTTAATGTGATCAATGAGTCTTCATTCCCACATGATCACTAATAGCTACACTTGTGTGTAGCTAATGAACATAACCTAACCTTGCTTTACCCATACCGTGAAACTCTGTTATTGGCTTAAGAGATAATTGTCATCATCTCGCTGTCACTGTGCAGTGTATGTGTGTTTACTAATTATTAAGATGATAGTAACGTTGATACAACTGCACTGGGCTGTTCATTGACAGTGAGGTGAACATCTATTCATGTAAATTAGTAATAAGCTGTTGAGTTTCCAAATAAATAAATAAATTAAATAAAATCACCTACATACCTTAGCAAAAAATGCAAATACAATTTAGAAAATTTTAATAAAACCTTGAGTAGTAAATTATGTGTTCAAAACTTTATTAATATTGCTTTCAATTGCTTTCTAAACCGAGTTTTTTAAAGTTCTCAACACGCAATTTAATGACACTTTTCTACTGAAAGCGAAAAGTATTTACACCAAGTTCGTATTTAGCGATTGGGCGATTCCAGGCATTCTTAAAAGCAGGGAAAAGCTGTATGAACTTTATGGCCTAAAGCAACATATAAATAACACAAGTTTTAATAAATATACAGCGCAATATTCAAATACATTTAAGATTGCATTCAAAATAGCTAAAGCGCTGTATATTAGCAATAAAATAAAATTAGCAGACGATAAAATAAAAACTAACTGAAAAATAATAAAGAATGAAACAAGTACGAAAAAACAACGTAATACTGAGTTTAATTTAGCGATTGCACATGGCCCCATATACTCGGATATAGAGGTAGCTCAAGAATTTCAAAACTTTTTTGTTATTATTCTTCTTTAAACTACAGCAGCCTTAAACTCCTCACCAGCACTTTCTGCTGCCTTGCTTAAAAAGAACGTAAATGCGTGCCCTTCGGAGTTCAAGTTTCAACATACAAACCTCCAGGCTGTTTTAAAAGCTTTTAAAGATCTTAAAATTAAATCAACAGAAGATGTTTGGGGACTATCTGTAAAAGTGTGTAAACCAATCATTGAAACTATTGCACCCTATTTAGCTTTCATATTTAACAGTTTTTAGTGTCAATCAAGGATTTTTTCTGGACCTCATGAAACACAGTAAATTAGTTACATTATTTAAAGCCGGGGATAGCAAAGAAGCCAATAATTATGGGCCTGTGTCAATTCTGCTGGTTCTCAGTACGGTCTTCGGAAAGTTAATGTTCAAACAATTGTTGCATTTAACAAACATTCCATATTTTATGATTAATAGTACGGTTTTACCAAAGGGCGTTGCACAACTGACGCCAGTGTCACCCTAATAAAGGACATCTTTAACGCCTGGGAGGAAGAACAAGACGCCATGGGAATATTTTGCGACCTCTCGAAGGCGTCCGATTGCGTTAACCATGAGATACTATTGTTGAAGCTCGAGCACATACAGCTCTTGAGTTACTCAGATTATATTTAAATAGACTGACGATTTAAAGAACAGGTAAACGGCGTAAACTCACTAGGGTCTGAAATGGCAATGGATGTTGCTCAAGACTCGAAATAGGGTCCATTCCTCTTTTTAGTTTATATTAACGATTTACCCCAATTACTACAAAATCAACCGAAGATGTTTGCTGATGACACACCTTTGATATTTAAAATAGATCGGCGGTCACAAAATCTTGATGATGTGAATAACTATATTGATCAAGTCCAAAATTGGTTCACGGCAAAAAAATTGGTACTAAATGAAAAAAAAAACTAAATGTATTAGATTCACATTGCAGAATGTTAAAAGTACCGAATGCGACATCATATTGAATGGCGAAAGGCTGGACTTTGTAAATCAAGCAGTTTTCCTGGGAATCACTCTAGACGACAAATTCCAATGGGGTCCTCACATAACTTCTCTTGCGGGTTGGCTTAGCTCAGCCGCTTAGGCTGTTAGAAAGATAAGACAAAAATTTCCACATAACGGATGTAGAAACCGCGCCCTTGGTCTATTTTAGTTACTTTCACAGCATTATGTCATTTGGTATTTTACTGTGGGGTCGAACGGCTGTCATTGAATCCATATTTATTTTGCAAAAGAGAGCTGTCAGAGCCATATATGGGTTAACCCTCCGAGAATCTCTTAAGGAACTATTTAAAAAGTGTTCCGTGTTTTGCGGGTATTACTTTTATGTTTGCGTCAAGTCTTGACACTCGTTTTGGTTTTAGTCACATCTTAATTTGAAATGTAGTTTATTTTTATCTTACTGTATTTATTTTATGTTCTTTGTTCTATTTTAACATACATGAGAGAATTGGTTTCCGTACGTCACGTCCTAGGCGACCACTGAAAATCAGCGCTGTGCTGTGGGTCCCCCACGGTACAGCATAATGCTGAGTGGAAGCCTTCTTGCCACAATCACGACATGCATCTGCCTGACATCTTTTTCACCCTATTTCTTTTTTGTTAAAAACAAAATGTAGCTAGTATATTTAATTATTGTTTGATTTGTTTCTCGTCTTTACTAACTTAATTTAAGTACTACTAATACTATTGTTTAAGGGTATTTATTATTTTATGTATGTCGTTTTGTGACAAATAAACACTTTTTCTTTCTTTCTTTCTTTTCTTTCTATATTATGACAGTTTCTTGCCAATTCATTTATGAAAATATTATGTATGAAAATTGTACATTTGTACTAAATTCAGTGATAGACACAATTGTAATACGAGAAAGAAAGATTAGTTAGATCAAACGTCTTATAGACTAGCTAAAGTACACTCATCTTTCATACAGTATACACATAGAGTACCCACTGTGTTAGATTTTATAACAAAATACCTTGTGATATATTAAAACTAAATGAAACTAAACTAAATTTAAAACTTTAGTTAAAAGCACACTTTGTAAACAAGCATATAACATAGTAGATGATTATATTCAAGATAAGAATGCTTGGAATCATGCTGGTCCTGCTCCATAGGGCAATATTTAGTGTAAACAAAAACAAATTTGTTAATTTATATTCATAGTTATTGTATTATTATTATTTATTTTTTTAATTAACTCATACTGTTCCGTTGTTGTTGAATTAGGTATTTTACCTATGTTTGCAATATTTGTAAGTATGTGAGAACCATGTTCCTATTTACCAAATTAATGAATTTACCTGTTAATGCTTTTAACACTTCATACTTGTATGTAGTATAGGGTGTAGTGCTATTCTGGGTGCACGGTCCTCACATATATGAATTTATTAATGTATACACTTATGTAAATACTGTAAAACACCAATTGCTTTTTTAAAAGAATTTCTTGTGCATTCTTCTCCATAACAAGCTACTTTTCCTAATAGATAAGAATAATAGAATCAACTTTTATTACTAGTTAATTTTAATTTTTGTTTGACGTATTAAAATTATATTTGACTTTGACTTTGAATCAATTCAAGTAAAAAATATAGGTAACTAAAAAAAATATAGAACATTGTGACTATTTTGATATCTATGACAGACACGATCATTTAATTTGTTAATTTCGTTTTCTGCCAATTAAAATTATTATTGTTAAAAATATATTATCACTACACAAAATTTTGAAGCCTAATACTGCAAAAGATTGTCAGGTCTTCATGTTCCATTTTTGTCAACTGTATGAAAATCGGAGAAAAAGAACGAGAAAAATAACATTTTTAGAAATAATACTCACTTCAAATTACTACAAAGGTTTCTCGAAGATACATCTAAGTTCGCAACAATACGAACGGCGTTATTAAAGTTCTGTACCATACTTTCAGATTCCAAAGATACTTCTTTGGTTTCAGTGTTGTAGTTCTGTATAACGAAAATTCCTTGAACAGGAGCCATTTTTGTTCCTCCTTTCAGCAAGTTGACACATTCTTTATCCGTTGATAAGTCTTCAGATGACATCTTTACTGATACATTGAGTTTCTTCCAGGATCTAAGGAATAAAAGAATTTTATATCAAATAAATTAAATCAAATAGAGGTTTATGAAAGGTTTTTTTAGTTTACTGGTTGCAACTTACTTCTGCAATCTTGATTTATTTTTAGTTTGCAACGATTAAAATAAATTAACTTTTAAAATCAACGACCGGGGCCAGTTTCATATTTCACACAACAGGCACATAATTGTTTTATTTATCTTTAACTTTTGTATTCGTATCTAAAGAACAAGGAAGGGCAAAATAATAGTATATTATGCAACTAGTGAATAAAGTATGCTCGTGATTCAATGATATTCTAGTAAACATATACGTTATACACTCACAAAACAACCGAAAAAAAGTGTTCCGCACAGCAGCGGCAGCACACCTACACACTTTTCATTCATTGACATTTCACTACAGTTCGAAAGGGATGGCTTGATAACACCAAGAAAAAAAAAGAGACAGCTAGTGTTTGTGACTGCGTGTGAATGTAAACAAAGATTATTCTGACCACTAATGTTTTTTTCTTTTGCTAAACTCCAAATATCAGAATATTAGGATGTGATGTAAAAGAAAATCATCATCATGTGCCAATCTAAGGTGCAAAGTGAGGAAGTTTTTTTAAACCAAAACAGTGCCAGTGGAGGAAAAAATTCAGCCACAGTGGAAGACTTTAAATTTCATCTGTCAGCAATAAGCATATTGCTGATGGTCGTATTGTTCCTCGGATTCTTGTATATTGCAACAGGCTGTATAAAAAATGCCATCAAACTTGGATGAGAGACCAATTAACGCGTCATGTCCTGAGGCGTTCTGATTGAACCAGATGAGTTTTTATAGCCTTAATCAAACCGTCAACTGATTCATGTTTATTGTCTAGTTTTAATTTAGCCGCCTGTGACAAACGACTTTTCAAAACAAAGTTACCTAATTTATTTTGGCCTTCCTGCCCGGCGAGCATGGCAAACCCAAGACGTTTGTGACAAGAAATGATAAAATTTATCCATGTCATACAATTTGTCATTTATGCTAGCACGGGTCAACCATGTGACATATTTTAAAGGCGCGACATGCCTTTCTTGTTGCTTCCCGGCGAGCACGGCCTACTGTACCATGGCTTGAGTCACACATTTCATCGCAATTTGGGCGATAAAGTCATTTTGTCTTAAATACTAGTACCGGCGGCGTGAAAAAATTTCGTGACGTTTATTTGGGACTCATCGGGTCTTAATTGCTAAAACGGGCGCACCCATTTTGTCACAAATGTCACATTTTGACAGATGATTGAGAAAAATGTATCACTTTCGTTCGGAGGTGGTGATAAAATTGTACAGGTGAAAAAAAAAATATTTTCCTTCTAATTACTGCAACAAATGGCAATAAATTTATTTTGTGTGTGGTGATCAATGCTTACTAATTAATTGAAATGTTACAGGATTTACAATTAATTTCATATTATTCTTATTTTTAATTATTATTTTATTTTGATTATTATTCTTTTATAATAATTTTCTTTTATTCCATATTCTTTTTACTTTCTACATTTTTAAATATTTCTTAAATAAAACTCCCAAAAAACATTTAAAATATAAAAAATAGGGGCCCACCAGTGGTATTGGGAACAGGGTCCAAGCTATTATATTTTTAAGTAATTATTAAAAAATTTACAATAATTATATCTTTCTAACAAACACTTACTATGTTATCAATCAAACAAAGAAAAATAAAGTGTGCATAAGTCTATGGTCGTGGGTCAAATATTAATTTGTTCCCAATAAAATTAAAAAGTTGTTTATTTGTATGAACGGCACACTTTTGTACGTATTATTTTATTTGGTCGTCTATTCAGATTATGTCGCACTATGAAGTCAGCAACAAGAAAGGCACGTCGCGCCTTTCAACTATGTCACATGGTTGTCCCGTGCTAGCATTTAAGACAAATTGTATGACATGACATATTTTATCATAACTTTTTTAAATATTTTCTGAGTTCAAGTCGAAAACCATGAAATGTGAAAAAAAAAAAACTTATATTCATGTTGGGATGCTGCTAGCATGGGGGTAGCAAAGGGGGGGGTCCAAATTTTGATTATTTTTTGCCTAGGACATACCGTTTTCGAGATACTATTTTGGAAATAAAGAGCGTTTTAAGCAAAATAATATAAGATTCGGAGGCCCATAATTCGGAAACAGTGCGTCTTAGAGCTATGCTTCTCAGAACCTAAATAGTTTTTATGGCCAAGATTAAACTGAAACTGCAAAAAAATTGGAAAATTTCCGAAAAAGAAAAAAAAATAAACGTCAAGAAGTTATGCCACAAGTCAAGAAAATATCTCACGCCGCCGTGCTAGCATTTATGACAAAATGGCTTTATCACCCAAACTGTGATAAAAAGTGTGACTTAAGCCATGTCACAGTAGGCCATGCTCGCCGGGCTGGTCAAGCTCGGATTGATAATATTCTATACCGTCAATGAGCTGCTTTGTACTAGCCTCATCATCTTTTAAAACAGGTAATAAATTCAATGCAACCTTCAGATCGAATGTAGCCATATTTTCTGCATTACTAGTGTATTTCTCTACAGATGAATTACTGCATAAGTCTAATATGCTGTCGTATAAAGTATAAAACTGTGAAATTTGCTCATTAAATTTTAAAGATTCATCCTCCTTTAATTTGGGTCTCAACGCTTTTAAATCTTCCAAACTACAACAAAACTGACTAACTAAATTATCAGCTTCTTTTAATTTTTCTACACAATTTCACCTTTACGCCTACCTGGCCCGATTTTCACCAAATATGTGTTTACTTTATTAAGCTTAAATTAATTAAGTGTTCATACATTACGGTCCATTAAAAAACAGATATAGATATGATTATTCACATAGATTTTTACACATACACCGATTCACTGTAAAGCACTTTGACACATTTTTATTACACAACCACACAAAATCTTCTAGCCGTAGAAATCTGGTTCCCGTTTTAGATAGGCCTTTCCACTCGTCACTTTATTGGAGTTCTCTTGCAGGAATTGGTAGCTCTGCAATAACAATCTTCGCATATAACTGGTACTCCTGGACTCCGATAATGCCTGGTTCGATCAGAACGCCTCAGGACATGACGCGTTAATTGGTCTCTCATCCAAGTTTAGGGGCGTTTTTAAGAATACAGACAGAAAATAAACCAGACTCATGGAGCACTTGGCTCCCATTTTGGTGCTTTGCATACAACACGACGGTACACACTTCAACAAAATTTACGCCATTTGAACTCGCCAATGGGAAGATGTAATTTGCCAAGTAATCTTACCAAATCCGTAGAGCCACTATATAACTATGATAGCTATCCCCTCGAGCTCAAATATGGATTACAGATATCACAAACAGAGACGAGAGATAATTTAATCAAAAGTAAATTACAAAGGAAAGATAATTAAGATCACCACATAAGTCCTACTAAATATAAACAGGGTGACCGTTTCTCAATAAAAAGCGAAACTGGTAATAAGTTGACGAACCTTTATACGGGACCCTACGAGGTTGTCCGAGATCTGTCACCCAATGTGGAGGTGAACATTAATGGTAAATTAGATTTAGTTCATAAGAATCGTACGAAATTGTACTATGACTAATTATGTATAACTTATGTAATCATCGTTAGATATAGACCATAAAATATGAATAACTAAGCGAATGTTTATAAATCTTATTCAATTGCAACACATAAATTGCACCACATACTGGTTTGTATAATTATGTTTATGTAGAAAAGTAAGACCATTTATGTTTAGATAACAATAATGTTAATGACTTAATGATGGAGATCTAGTTACTCACTCGGTTATTGTTTATAAAACAAGCAATTATTGTTTAAATAACAATTAGATGATTTTAATGCATATTGTTTTTAAGTTTTAAATGACATCCTAAGGTAAAAAATAAAATGTATTTTATATTTCACCTTATTTTACCGAGGGGAGGTGTGATGTAGTATGTATTTGACGTATGTATGCTTGTGTGCGTGCTTATAATAATGTCTGTTGGACCAAATATACTCAGTATTCAATCAGCATTACAGATGTTTCATTTTGTGTAAGTCCCATCCTTATAAGGAAAAAAAAATGAAATAAATTAGTAAATTGAGGTGTATTGCGTAATTACATATAGTATGAGATCCCTTCTGTTTTATGTACTTTGGTATCATAATTGGTACACTTTCTAAATACACACGATGGCATTTTTAGGGTTCTGTAGCCAAATGGCAAAAAACGGAACCCTTATAGATTCGTCATGTCTGTCTGTCTGTCTGTCTGTCCGTCCGTATGTCACAGCCACTTTTTTCCGAAACTATAAGAAGTATGCTGTTGAAACTTTGTAAATAGATGTATTCTGTGAACCGCATTAAGATTTTCTCACAAAAAATGGAAAAAAAACAATAAATTTTGGGGGTTCTATACTATATACTTGAAACTGAAACTAAAAAAAATTTCTTTCATCAAACCCATACGTGTAGGGTATCTATGGATAGGTCTTCAAAAAATATATTGAGGTTTCTAATATAATTTTTCACACTTTACACACGACACTTTCAAAGTGGTAAAATGTCTCCCCCCCCCCCTGTAACTTCTAAAATAAGAGAATTTTTTTTTTTTTTTTTTTTTTTCTATATTAATAAAAACTAATGTTCTTAATAACAAATTACAATCTAGCCTTAATAGACTAATAAGCAATTTAACTCTAACTTATTATTATAATGTAAAATGTTATGACTAAGAATAGTGTCAATTTGCACTTTTATACAGTTCGGTAGCACTTTCTTAGAGTCTGATACGTTAAAAACACTTAGTTCACGTGTTACATGTATAGCACAGTATTCTTTGCTATTATTTTTTCACTTATTATACACTACACTAACTCAAATGGTTTAGTTCTCTTTAGCCTACGCACTATGTCCGTGTTATCTAGCAGCTGGATTGCTTCCACATTCACATGTCGATGAAGTCTGTGTTCGTGGGTTTCAGCAAAGTTTTGAATAACGGTGGTGACGAGTTTCATTTTAAGGTCGCGGTGAAGGTCGTCATTTCTGATGTACCATGGTGCATTAACAGCATCTCTGAGTACTTTATTTTGAAATTGTTGTATAATTTTTACATTACTTTGTTTAGTACAGCCCCAAAGTTGGATACCATACGTCCAAATTGGCATAAGAATATGCTTGTATATTATAATTTTATTGTGTATTGATAGACAGGATTTCCTTCCGAGTAACCAATACATATTTTTGTACCGTATATCGAGTTCCTGTCTTTTCTTTTTGACGTGAGATTTCCAACGCAACTTGGCGTCAAGAGTTATGCCAAGGTATTTGGCTGTATTCGCATAAGGCACTTGCATGCCATTTATATAGACTGGGTGATAATCGCAGTGTTTATTAGTGAAGTCAATGTGAATCGATTTTGACTCATTCAGTTTGATCTTCCACTTTTGTGTCCAGTTGTAAACTAAGTTCACAGCTAGTTGAACCTTTTCTACTGCTTCTTTGTGGTTTGAACCAATAGCCATAATAGCAGTATCATCAGCAAAGGTCGCTATAGTGTTGTTTTCCAGCTCTGGGATATCACATGTGTATACCAAGTACAGGATTGGGCCTAAAACACTTCCTTGTGGTACTCCGGCCTGAATAGTTTTTAGCTCAGAATATGCGTCCTCTTGTCTTATCCTAAACATTCTGTTGCTTATATATGACTCTAGAATATCTGAAAATTCGGGGAGCATGCGTCTGAGTTTGTATATCAGACCCTCATGCCAAACTTTGTCGAAAGCTTGTGCGACATCTAGAAATACGGTGGCGCAGACTTCCTTGTTTTCGAGCGTTTTTTCGATGATGTTTGTTATTCTGTGTACCTGGTCTATGGTAGAATGTTTTTCTCTGAAGCCAAATTGATGGTCCGGAATAAGGCCTTTTTCTTCTATAATTGGTTTTAGCCGTTTTAATAAGAGCTTTTCAAACAGTTTCGATAATACTGGCAGCAGGGAAATGGGTCTATAAGATGATGCTTCATGGGGTGGTTTCCCAGGCTTCGCAATCATAATGACTTCAGCAACTTTCCATGGCTCAGGTACATGTTTTAGCATAAATGCTGCGTTAATAAGTCTGGTCAGCTTAACTATGGCTTTGCGCGGGAGGTGTTTTAGAATTTCTCCTGTTAAATAAGAGAATGATAAAACAAAAAAAATATATGATGTACATTACCATATAAACTTCCACCGAAAATTGGTTTGAACGAGATCTAGTAAGTAGTTTTTTTTAATACGTCATAAATCGTAAACCGCAATTTACCAAGTACGGAACCCTTCGCGCGCGAGTCCGACTCGCACTTGGCCGGTTTTTTAATTTTGTTTCTGTTTCAACAAAGCGTATCGCTCTTCGCCGTGCGTGACACAGACTAAAGTCGTCCCAATTAGGACGTATTCAAGTCTTCACAATGCGCGCGCTCATAACATATCTGTTTACTAGAATATTATCGTCGTGATTCAAGTGTTAGAATCCTGAGCGACGCGAGTGATGCCCGTTTTATTAAAAAGTTGCATACTATACTTTATACCAGGACTACGAGAAAAAGAAAGATTTTTAAGCAAAAAGCACAAGGAGTTTGTATTTTGAGTATTCTTTGCAATAGGAGTATGTATCGAGTATTTTATGCGCAAGGTGGTTGTATAACATTAAGATGGAGGTCGAATATATAATTGTGTGTTCTAAATTTAAACACCAAAAGACAGAGAGAGAGAAATAAAACTTTATAGAGGGGGAATGGTATAAAATAATAAAGGAATATTACTTACGCCAACTTAGTATAGCAATATCCAGCCAAAGACTTAGGTTTTAGGTGTAGAACCAGGTTTCTGGCACCTCGCTGAACTAATCTGTCAGCTACTTCGATTCCAAGCTCACTTTCATTGCATACAACGATGTAGGTCCCTTCAGATGAATATTTTAATCTGAAAGAAAAAAACGTTTTAAATAATATTTAATCCTCATGCATATCATTTTCATGACTAAAGCTATTTTTTTTGTCAATTTTTATTTAACTCTTGAATCTCGTTTTCCTGTGATTTATATGTTTACATATTTTAAAGATATATGCTCGTATCATAAATACCTTGTAGTTATATTTAAATTTTCGTTTGAAACATGAGGACCTTTCATTCTTATCAAGACCTTGCCGTTGAATCTCTTTAATGATAATACTCTGAAAGCCCTGGTGACCTCCATTGGAGAGTAAACAAGTCGGTTCAAAGGTTTAACCATGCCCTTCGCAATGCCTTCAGCCACCAAATATTGCATCTTCTGTAAGATAAATATTTATTTTCTAGTTGTTAGTGAGTCAACTAATTCAGATTTTCAGAAAACTAGCCCGCTAGCAACACAAATCACTGAATTCGATTACTGATAAAAGCATTATAACTTCCATATTCTACTTGTAATACATTATCTATTGTTTGGCTAAATAATAATAGCCTCACCGGTATTTTTTTAAGATTAAGCAACGCTTGCCAAGGTCAATCCGTGGATCATCTTTATAATTATTTCTTATCTTTGACAGTTGTTACGGATAGTCTGAAGCCAGGAAATCAGACAGCAGTCTAGCCAAGGAGTATTGTGTTACCAAGTCACTGGGTTGTAGAGGTCAGATAGGCAGTCGCTCTATATAAAATACTACTTGGCTGCATTCGGTAAGACTGGATGCCAATCGTAAAATTATTGGAAAAAAAGGCTAAGCAGATTGGATTGCTGTTATTCCTTCAACTATTTGAAGAGGGCAGAGACAGAAAGATGTCGTTTTCAAAATTACTAAATACAATCACAAGGTTTTTTTTACCGTTTTTTCCTTTTCGTATTCTGGTTTAAATATACTGGAAACTCTGACGGATTTGTAATTTTTGTCTTTTACTAAGAATGACATTCCAAAGTCATGGTTATTTTTCATGTCTTCTTCGCAGACATCTAATAAGTATGAATGTGCTCCTGCGGTTTTCATAGCGGACTAAAATGAAAGAAATAGTTATAAGAAAGAATCAGACAAATCAAATATCGTACACATGATTAACCTAGTGGACAGATAACAAAACCTAGTAGATTATCAGGAGTGATATAAAAAAAAGGTAGTCTGTGATAGCGTGATGGTTGACAGGACAAAAAAAGGTGTGGCCTCAAATAACATGCGCCAAGGGTATGAAAATGATAACACACGTTAAGCCAAGACAAATATTATATAAAAAGTGGATTTGGTAAGTGGTGATTTCTAAAGAAACTGACCTGATTACAAAATACTTAAACCGATTGTTATGTACACTATTTTTGTGCAGTATGGACTACCTTTTATGTCATAAAGATCATGTAACTTACTAAATTATTACAGGCTCTCCTAGTTTAGTAATACTGTAATATTGTTAATATTTGTAATACTGTTCTTTATTAAATAAAAATTGAATTTACTTTGCACAAAATAAATAGGTATCTAAATCAGTATATTTAATTTAAAAAAAACTTACGCAACGCAAAACTCCGCTGGCACAATTAATGACAATGGTGCAGCCTCGTGTGTTTGTGTTCATCAAGACTGTACTATGGGAGTCGATACGGGAACATACAATGTTTTTCTCTGTAAAATAGTACTTTTATTTTATCATTAATACAAAATACAAAAATATTTATGTCATCTCATACATTGTGTCATACATAAACTGAGGCAGCCCCAGTAAGTTACAATTGTACTTGTGTCGGGGCTGTTTAACTCTTCCTTTAAATGATACCTTAACTATGAAATTAATGAAGCTAATGTATGTAGAAAAATTAAGGAAAATAAAATAAACAAAATATTCTTATTTATATTATAGTTAAATAGCTCATGATGTGTGAGGAGTGCATGTATTTGAATGTGCGAAGGTGTGTGTTTTGTGCATGCGTTTGTGTTTGTGTTTGCGCGTGCGCGTGTATTTGTGTGAGTATATGTGTGCACATGTGTTTGTGTGTATATGTATGTGTTGGGTATCCAGCATCTTAGCAAACCCTGACCAGAATGTTTTCTGTTTCTTCATATGTTATAGATCTTAATCAATCACCTCTTATTTTTTTAAATTATATAACAGCATGGGCTATATTTGACACTTAAGATACAAATTATTATATTTGTAGGTGGATTGTGTAGCATATTGACGTTGAGCAAAAGCTGATCGAACCCTTAGAGAGTGGGCCACAATATCTCTGCGCCTTCTGCTCTGAGTAGCTGGGTCAAAAGGAAGACTTTAATGCAGGGTTAAGGTCACATTTAGAATATAAAGTTTTCTAATGGAAATCAAGTTGCTGACTTTATAGAGGTCTGTTGTGGGGAACCTAAATGGTTTGAAATACATCTTCTTCATAAGTGATCGCTGTGCTCTTTCCAAATCGAGGCATTTCATTTTGGAAGCTCCTCCCCATATCGGAATGCAGTAAGTTATTACGGGTTGCGCCAGAGCTATATAGATCTTGTTTATAAGTTGGGCGGACATAACATGACGTAAAGTTTTGAAGACCCAAATCAGCTTCCTGATCCTTTTCATGAGGATCTCAATGTGTGGGTGCCACGACAGTCTTTGGTCAACAATGATGCCTAAATATTTTGTGGATCTGACTTGTTGTAAATTCTGGCAGCCACAGTAACTTAATAGTAAGCAAGTGAATGGACCAGAAATGAAAATAAAACTGTTTCTTACCGTCTAGCTGTTCGAACATTTTGAGCAGTATTTTTTTCTGCTCCTTGTCTTCAACAGATGCATATGTATCATATCCCATGGAAAGAACCAAAGAAAGGATTGCCTGGCCAAAGGGTTCTGCTGCCCCATTTACAAATAAAGAATGTTCAAAGTACGAGCCCGATTCCAAAAAGAAAATCTGCAGAATTATAAGAATGTAGAATGTTAATAAAACGTAAAAATATTAACATTAACATTAGAAACGGGGTATTTACCATGTTTACTTCCGTGTCTGTATATCCCGTTTCTAATGTTAATATTAGTGTTAGTGACCATGAAAATTTAAAAACGCAAAAAAAAAGGTTTGATAAATAATGGAGGAAAATAAAATGGAGGTATACGAAACGGGAAAAAGTTCGAAAACGGAAGTTCCTCCTTACAGAGAGTTATTGCGTCTGGTCCGACGGTTGAGGGCTGATTGTTAAAAAATGCCAAATTGCGCTGAAAACTTTGCATGCGCGATATAGATTACAATAAAATTATTAGGATGTTATTGATAATTATAAATCTTACTAAGAACATGTGTAAAAAGACTTCCTTACTACGAGTATTTAATTATGACCGAAAATCTACTTGCCACCTTATAATACTACTAATATAAAAAACATACACATTCACACACACACACTCTCATACAAAACACATACACATACTATATGCCCACATACATACACACACTTATACTCACTAAAAGTTGTCAATAATTATTATGTTTGTGTGCACCGATCAATATTCAATTCCTAAAAATAATGCATTGAGATAATGACTGTGTTAAAGTTTGAGTCCTGTTGTCCTGAAACACAGGCTTGCAGCCTAGTTTAGGTACCACTCACTCTCACAATAATATTAGGCTTGTATTATAACTTTCTAAATGATTTATTGAGGCTCTTGGTGACCAGGCCGTTGGCCGGCACTACAATCGGCACAATGATCGCTGAGTCCACATTTGACATGTCGAAAACCTCGTGTGCTAAGTCGAGATACTTGATTTTTTTCTCTTTCTCAACTTTCACGAGGTTCTCGTCATGCTGAATGGTGACATCGATTAATTATCATTGTGAGGCGCGCTAATCGGTCTATCACAAGTATTATTATTTATTACTATGGGGATTTGGATTATATGATTTATTTATTATTTCAGCCACTATACGAACAAAATCTTACCAGGCTGTAATACGCTTTCACATAAGCCAAGGGCACAGTGGCTGCGTCCTCCAAGCTCCAGTGTTCTGGTACTGGCCATAGCAACGCTGGGTCTGCTTCCACAATGCTGCCCAATGCGCCCTCGGGAAGTACTCCCATCACTCTTTGACCACTGAAAGAAACGTAGTATTCAGTATCATGATTTACTATGATCTAGTTAAAGTAGTAAAAACAGTACTTCTCGAAACAAGGAAAAATAATTACTTACTTGAAATCAATACCACTGAATTCTCTTCCGAAACCCTTATTTGGTGTTAGAGCCGTACCAGCTGCATTATGGCCATCTTCACTTGAAAGTCCAACATAACAGACCTTACCACATAAAAAATATTTTAAATACTATTTTCATCAATTCAGCCATCATATTAAGATAGATAGATAAAATATATTTATATCAAAACTGTAACACGACGCATGTTCAATATTTCGTAGTAACTTATACCCTTTCGGTATGGGCACGCCCGGCGCAATCATTCTTAAACCTTGTTTGTACTTTTTTTACTATTCTTCTCTGTTACTTTGTGATTGTTGATGTTGTGTTGTGTCTATGTAGAATAAATGTGTTCTATTTGACATTGACATCTATCAGACAAACTTTGGATCAACTGAACGAAATCATGCAAAACTGCTGCAAATGGAGTTGAATCAAACTCATAGTTTTTATATCTCAAAGTATTTAATTTTTTTTACCTGAACCATAGTATTGCTTGCTGGCATTTCAGGCTGTTCAACCCATTTCAAACTATCCAAGTCTCCAGGCGATGTACTGGTTAAAGTGATATTCTTTATCTTCGTGCCTTTGGCATTTGGTATGCTGTAATAGCCACCCCAGTGTCCCTAAAAACACAAAATGTTTTTATAACTTTGTAACAAATTCAATATTTTGAAACGTGAATGAGTCGCAATTTATCTTGGCTATCCAGTAATACGAGTTTATTTCTTGCCTTTTTTAAAATATTAATAGATAGTTTCTTTTGAAGCTGATCTTTAAATCTTTCTGATTTTGTATTGAAGGGTTCGACGTGATGATCATCGACTATTACCAAACCAAGCTTATTACCATATTTTTCTCTTAGTTTCCTCACCATACCTGTTGATAAGTTAGCATTTAGCATTCATTACAGGATGTAAAGAATTATAAAAAAATAACATTATCTTGGTGTGTTAATTAAACATTACCTAAGAGGCCAGAGGATGGTTGCCTTTCCGAAACCAATATAAGTTTTCTAGGCATTTCTAGCTCCAACAGCACTAATGAAACCCAAGTAAATGTATCATCATTAGCGATGGGCATATACGTAATATTTTCATTGTCACTAAAATCAACTGTGTTGACTAAAACCAACGTATGATTTTTGACGTTCATAGCTGATATAATGTTAAATAATTTGTGTGTTGATAATATAGTTGTCGTGTTTTTTTCTACTGCTAAAATGAATGTAGATTTTGGTAAGACTCGTGACATTTGTTCCATTTTCTGTAAACACAAAAAATTTATAACTATTTATTGAAAATAGTGCCTCTAAAATTTCGAGGAAATAGAGTTTGTCATAATTTACACTCACATATACATCTTCCAACAAATTGTCAACCACAAAAACGGTAGATGTATCCACGGTATCCTTAGTGGATCCATTTAGTATAAAATCTTTGTATGGAATTTCGTCAGTAACTTCTTTCAAGACTTTTGATATTTTTGGATAATCCGTTGAAAATAGTTTAATTACTTTTATTTGTCTATTCGTAGTGTTATCAGCCACAATTTGCATGTTCACATGAAGTGCTGATTTAAGCTACAAAAAAAAGCAAAGTTTTCACAACAATCAAAATGGCAGTAAGCTTTAATATTTGAAGTTGAAATTTGTTTGGGTTCACTCACATCAATTTCGCCTTGACGGAAGTGTGGTACAAAGCAGTTAGTTTGTAAAATATCAGAATCTGTTTCGACGATTGGCATATCAGAATAAGTAACCGTACTGATTTCTACACCACCAATCCTACAAAAAATAATGTCTTATAAAATGATTTCCTATCCTTTCTTTTGCGCAAAAACATTATACATCTATATTCGAAGAGTATGTTAAAAGATAATGATTTTTTGCTAGCTTAAATTACCTTGCAATATCATGCAAATCAAAATACTCAGCAGTCAGACATTTGACACCATCCACATCTTTCTGATCAGTTTTTACATGATTTTCAGTATTGATAATCAGCTTGTTTATGTGCTTTACTTTTGATAGTCCTGCGTATTCTCTCTTCAGCACAGTGAATTGCAGAAGTGAGTCAAGGAGTGGAATCCATTCTTCTGTGTACTTGATATTTGCTGTTGTGCAGTCAGATGTAATTGAATGGATCGATTGGAATTTACCACTGAAAATATAAATATATATTGGTTCCGACGATATTTTATTGCGATCATCATGTTTATTTTGGACTTATAATTTTAATCCATACTTACGCATATGAATAACCTTTCATGCGAAAAATTTGGTATATGTTTTGGCAGCTCAGGAGAATTTTTTTTTTATCCGTTGATTTTTCCAAGTGACGCTCAACTAAATATTTAGTTTTGATTGCATAAATGTAGCCTGTAGCTACTGTTGTTAGGTTGTAATTTACCTGCAATTTAAAAGTTTTTACTGACAAGAACCTAGTCGTTTCACACTTTTTCTTTTTTGTCTCCAAAAGGTCATAGTAAAATTTTAAAATTCAAATCTCGCTTACCTCAAAATAGTTATTTCCCTTATTAATCATGATACAAAGCTTAAGAGGGCCATCACTTTTAATTTCAACATCTTCATAGAAATGGGCGTTAATAAATTTAACAGACATGGTCCTGTAGTCTACTTCTTTAAACATTGCAAGAGTCTCCCAAACAGCAGTCAACAATGCAGCTTCGGGTAAAACGTACACATCTGGAATTTTGAAATAAGCATATTTTCAACTTTCCCTTTTTCTAACTTTTTTGAAAGCAGTAACAAATAGGCTGAATATTTTTAATGATGTTGTGTATTTTTTTTTTAGATTACAATAGAATAACATTTATTTGCATTAAAACATGGTATAAAAGATGTTAGAAAATTAAATACAGTGCATACTTACGTTTTTGCTTAACATTACAAGCGTGCTAATTTTGAGTGTATACAATATAGTCATTTAATTTTTTACAAACTATTAATGGACAGTCAGTCATACAATTGACTTTTAAACAATCAGGTATTTAGAATTTTTAGGTCGCTTGGTATCTTATTAAATATTTCTAAACACATATTTTATTATAAACAGTTTTTATTATCCTTAGCGAGCTTTGGCATGACATCCAGTACGAGCCTGTGTGGTTTGCGCCAGTTTCGAGGATGTACATCGTCTGCTTTTGTAAATAATGCCATAAGCTTCCACACAAACATATATATCTTATATATATGAAGAGACGGTTGCGGTAACAAACCAAGTTTCTGAAATACCGGCCGACAAGAATCTTTAAATTGAAGCCCATATATTGCTCGAATGCATTTTTTTATTTTGATCGGTGCTATTGCTCCACCTAATCAATCTATAGCGTAACACCGATTCAACATATGCATGATATGATGTTATTGCCGATTGGACATTTGTTATATTCCTAATTTTTTCAGCGCAATGACAAACTTATTTATTCGTTTCGAGACAGTATCGACATGGGTTTTCCAGTTTCTGTCTCGATCCAGAACCTAGGAATTTAGTTTGAGTAACTTCACAAATTTTATGTATATTCATTTTGTTATTATATTTAAAATTATTTGATCAGTTAAATTGTATATAAACAGATTTTGAAAGATTTCATGATAAATTATTTTTATTTAGCCATTCAATCAGATTGATCAATCAGAGAGATGTCACAATAATGGAAATGTCATCAGCAAATAATATATATATATATATATATATGATTAGTTATATTAGTAATAGAATTAATATACAGTATGAATAAAATTGGGCCTAACACACTTCCCTGTGGCTCGACATATTTGTTGCATTTAGGTTCAGAAGAGTGTGGTGTCATGTCATTATATCTAATTAATTTTGTAATTATAATACGCTGATGTCTGTTACTTGGATATATCGATATCCATTGAAGTGCAATGCCTCTAATGCCAATTGCCTCCAACTTCTGTATTAATAGGTCGTGTGATACTAGGACAAAGGCTTTAGATAAGTCAAAAAACAACCCTGTAGTAAAGTGTTTTCGGTTAATATTAGTCAATATGGTTTTAATAAGAGTGAAGATAGCAAGTGTTGTGGATTTGTTTTTAGGAAGCCAAATTGGTATTTTTAAATAATGTTAAATTTATCACATTAGTCAATTAATCTATATTATAGATAGAAATAAAATTTTCGATATTATAGGTAGGTTAGGTAAAGTTAAAACGGGCTATTAATGTTATTGGGCGATAATTATTAATATCAGATTTATCACCTTTTTTTAAAAGTGGCTTAGCAATGGACACTTTTAATGAATCCGGAAAAGTGCCAAGTGCAAATCGCACGCCCAGAACAACACTGCACTAAGTCAAAATAGCAAATTTTTCAGAATTGACGAATAACCGTTATCTCAATTTAAGTCAAAGTTAAAGCCAATGTCTTGATGATTTCATGTGAAGAATCCAATCCGTATCAACATTTTATAGATCAGTTGATTCAAAACGCATCACTAAAGCATATAAATGTATATTTTGATTTAATTCACTGTTGTGAAAAGACAGAACGAAAAAAAAATAATTATTCGAGTTTCGTGCTTTTTACTGATTGATTCTGAAATAATTCCCTATTATTCTACTGTTTTTTTAATTATCATGGACACTGCTGGACATAGGCCTCCCCCAAGTGTCACCACATTGAACGTCTCGCATTCAGAGGACTCCCATAACCCTCACCAGGTCTTTCGTCCACCTAATGGGAGGTCTTCCAACGTAACGTCTTCCGGTACACGGTCGCCATTCCAGAACTTTTCAGTCCCATCGACAGCAATGTGCCCTGGCTACTGCCACTTACGTTTGACAATTCTTCAGGTTATGTCAGTAACAACCAGGGTTACCGACATAGCTGGAAGAATTGCCCCCATACATCACAAGCCACGTTTCGGTCCCATTTGTAATCACACATACTGTTAATAGACTTTGGTCTTGAGTAGGGCATGTAATATCGGAAGTTTTGCAATTCCGATATTAATTTCTGATATGAGATCTCAATATCGGAATTCTGATATTAATATCGGAATTGCGCACTTTTGTTAAATATCGCATTTTTAAGGTTCTGTACCCAAAGGGTAAATACGGGAACCTATTACTAAGACTCCGCGGTCCGTCTGTCTGTCTGTCCGTCTATCTGTCTGTCTGTCACCAGGCTGTAACTCATGAACCGTGATAGCTAGACAGTTGAAATGAAATTTTCTCAGATGATGTATTTCTGTTGCCGCTATAACAACAAATACTGAAAACAGACTAAATTAAATATTCAAGTGGGGCTCCCATTCAATAAACGTGTTTTTTTTGGCGATTTTTGCGATAATGGTACGGAACCCTGCGTGCGCGAGTCCGACTCGCACTTGGCCGGTTTTTTTGTTAATTGCTCAAATTCGGTATGAGGTTGGATTTAACATAAAAAACTAAAATAGTTTTTCTGCAGACTCAAAAAGGTCCATAGTTTTGTTAGTATTACAATACAAATTACATAAAAATTATGACAAAACAAAACACAATAAAAAAATGTTTATGCCGCGACATACTAGGATTTTCTAATATCTCTCTAATCACCAATGACTCGGTAAAAGGGTGCTTATTTGCCTAAACTGCACATTTGTTCCAAAGAAAGAATATAAGTCATGTCTTTCTGACAAAGGATAATGCAATCATTTCAGCCGAAAGACGTTCACTTCTGAACATAAGCCTCCCCAAGTGTCATCACATTTGCCGATCCCGTGTGTCTTAAATCTAGTGGATTCCGGTAACCAAAGCATTAACCAATGAAAATATAATTGTTACAACGGGATCTATGAAACTGTATATTTAGTTGTACTCTTAAAGGTATTATTTTTAGCAATCTCGGGGCTGTGAATATGGAATTTATCAAGGCACGTATTATTTTTATATGAAGTGAAGTTTTATATGAGTAAATAAGTGCCCAATTAGTAAACAGATTATGCGACCACTTCTAATCACCGTAGTCAACGGGCTTAACCACGCTTTCTCGCTCAACCCTACACAAGAAGAAAAAAGAAAGAAAAATATTTATTTGTGACCCGCAAAGGAGACACGAGAAATAAGCATACAATTAAACAATAATAAATACGTTTTTTTTTTTATTCCGAGATTCCGATAATTAATCACTCAATATCGGAGTTGAAATATCAGTAATTTTGGTCCGAGATTCCGACATTCCGATATTCATGCCCTAGTCTTGAGACACTGCGGTAAGTTGGACGAGAAGATACCGCGCAACTTCCCGAACGCTGCCCAGCCGAATCGGATTCGATGTTTGATCTCTCGAAGTTAGACCTATCTAATTGAAGGGTTTGTCCCTGGTAGACCTAATCGTGACTAAACTTAGGGAGTAGTGGTGGCCAGGAAGTAGTGGTGGCCAGGGAGTAGTGGTGGCTCAGTGGTATCGGCCGCGACTTACAAGTTGTAGGTCGTTCGGTTCGAGCCCAGGCAGGCGCTTTACTTTGTGTAAATTATTTCTTCACCACTGCTCTCAAAACAGTGAAGGAAAACATCGTGAGGAAACCGGCATGTCTTAGAACCAAAAATTCGAAGACATGTGACATCCACCAAGCCGCACTGGGCCCGCGTGCTAGATTACGGCCCATTCCCTCTCACAGATAGGAGGCCTGTGTCCCAGCAGTGGGAACATTAATAGGCTGATAATGTGAGACCTAATCGTCCACAACTTCGAGTGTAGTTTCCGATTTTGATAGGAGTGAGTGTAACATGGGCATTCAAAATGACCTCGGTTTTGTCCATGTTCAGTTTAAGGCCCATTCTTCCGGAAGCTCTACTGAGGTAATTGAGCACTTTTCTTAGTTTCTACATGGTCTCAGCCATGACCACTAAACCTATCGTCATCAAACCGAAGTCGAGTGATGTACTCGTGATTAACATTGATGTTTAGCCCTCTCCAGTTCAGAACCAAGAAATCCAATGCATCAGTGAACAGTTTCGGAGAAATGACTCGCCCTGGAAATCTGCTTGTCTCACATCGCGAATTCATCTGATACTTCATCGGCTGATGCTGCCACTGTTGACATCTCAGTGGTTAATTCTGCAACGGTTGTATTTTTGACATCCTTTTCCACGCTTTGTTCAATTTTTGTTTTGTGATTGCTTCCATTGCCTCTTTAAGCAACAGGAGACCACGATCCTTCATCATCTGCCAAATAACTATTACAAATTTTAATTATTAAACAATAGTGCATTATCTAAAAAATAATATTAATCTACTTATAAATAACGACAAAAAAAATCGTAAATACATTTCTCTTAATTTGTAATGTAAATTACAATTATTTGTATAAAACAATATGATTTTATTATTTTGAACAAAATAAGGACATAATTTATATCTACCATCAATAGTGCATCATATCACCGATTTTCACCTTTCACGAACAATACTAAACCATTTTGGAATAATACAAAACAAAATACATACCTTTGTCAATAGCAGATTACTATTCCGAAATAGTATCAAACACGTTGTATAATCACAGTCACCGACACTGAAATAAAACTAAATAATTCGGCGTAATTTTCGTCCTACATTCAACAACACAGCATTATCACAAAATAATTCACTGTTTCGTAAAAGATCTGCGTGCTGTTCCAAAGGCGTCCGCCTTAGTTGCAACTGGAAATAGTTTTGTATTGACGGTATGACTTTGGCAGTGCGTCGTCACCAATAAAAAATCATAAAACGCCATCTTTTGGACAAATATAAATACGCCTGTCTTCGTGGTATATGCGGCAATTTTTTGGCTATTCGTTAATAGGCAAAATTCGATTTTGAGATTTTTCGACATAATGCGGTGTTGTTTTGGGTGTGCGAAGTGATTGATTTATTAAATATGTTATAATATTAATAAGTTTATTAGTGCATGCTTTTATAATCTTCTTATTAATTTTGTCATAACCAGCCGAATTTGTGTTTTTTTAATGATGTCTTCTCCGCTCTGACTTCATTCTCGGATACAGGTTTCAGAAACACCGAATGAACTTGTGAACTTTCGTCACAGTTCCTCTTTGTACTTGTGCTAGAAGAGTGTGCTGTATGGATATAGTGATTATTAAACGCAGTTGCTGTTTCCACGGGGTCTGTAAGTACTGTATTGTCAATTAGGATATTTTCTATATCGTTCTTAAAGTTATAGTCCATTATTTCATCCTTAATTACTTTCCATACCACTTGTTTTCAGTTTTGTTAATAAACTTGATATTTGCGTTCTTTTTTGAGTTATATATGCATTTCTGTAAAAGTTTTGAGTACTGAATATATTTAATTTTATATTTTTATTCTTATAATATTGATAACGTCAGAACTGTTTCGTTTTACAACTTTTTTGAACCCCTTACTTATCTAGTTCTGTTTATTTTTATATTTGGTGGTTACCTTTATTTTTGGGTAGAATAAGCTAAATATCAGGCATAATGTATCATGGAAAGCACTAAATGCTTTATTTATGTCCTTCTCTGCGTAAATTTCGGACCAAGATATTTTTTGTAAGCATTCTTTATACTTCTGAATGTTAATTAGAAACTACGAAAAGTCCAATTCCTACGATGACGTCGGAGCAATCGCAATCCGTCCCGAACATAATTCAAGCGGTAAATTACCCAGAATTCACCAACTTAACCTCACGCCATAAGCGCCCGAAGCTAGACTAGTCTTCAAGTGACCAGCTAGAGGAATTTAAGCTTGTGATACTGGAAATGCTGACGTCATGGAAGCGTGATGATGATAACGCTACAGCAAAAGTAATGGCAGAGCAGACAGCCCTAGTCAGAAAACTAGTTTCTGATGTTGCAGAACTGAAACTGCAAAATCTCCAAATTCAGAAAGCCAATGCGGCAATTGAAAAATCAGTCACCTCCATCAGCGAATTTTACGTTGATACGAATACCCAAATGAAAACACTATAGAATGAGTGTAGAGAGTACAAAAAATACCAATATCAATTTAAATTTAAAAAAATATATTAATATGCATTATAAAAATAAAAACCGTGATTATTTAACAATAAATTAAAAATATAATAATAAAACATGCTAAATACCATAAAATAATAATAAAATTCAAGTGTGTAACAGTAGATGTCAAAGAAAACATTAATTAAGATTGTAATAAATCAATAACATAGATGTCTCATACTTAAGTCAAATTAACAAAAAGTTATTTCAGTTTTTTTGTCATCCATAAAGTCATTTGTTGAGTAGTGCCATTTATTTATTAAAAATTGTTTGAGTTTCTTTTTAAACTTATTTTGTTTCTTTATAATTATTTATTTCTCGTAGAATTTTATTATATATAACCGGAGCCATTCCATAAATGCTTTTACGTAGAAGAGCTGTTTTGCTGTGATCAACACAGAGTAGATTTGATTCCCTTTTCCTTAACTTTGGATCAGCTGGAGCTCGTTTAGCCATTCCATAGATGCTTTTACGTAGAAGAGCTGTTTTGCTGTGATCAACACTGAGTAGATTTGATTCCCTTTTCCTTAACTTTGGATCAGCTAGAGCTTGTTTTTCAACTGTGGATTTGATTTAACGAACAATGCTGCCTCGTAGATATATAAGGATGGAAATGATAGAAGCAATAAAGTTTCAAAGAATGACTTGCAGCTGTCCCTTGATTTTAATTTACAAATTGCACCTATGCACTTTTTTGTGCAATCTAAACATAATTTTGTCTGTTGAGTTTCCCCAAAAAATTACTCCGTATCTTAGAGCTGACTCTACGTAGATATGATAGGCAATTAGTACGGTTTGACGATTTACAAATTTAGTTAATTTATTAAGAGCAAAAGCAAAACTGTTTAAACTTTTACAAATCTTTTCAACATGTAGCTTCCATGTGAGTTTACTATCTATCACTAGACCCAGAAATTTTGTACTATCAGTTTTTGTCACTGGCTTTCCATTGTGACTAATATCCGGAAGGTTCTGTAGTTGTCGCTGCTTAAAGTGTATTATATTAGTTTTATCTAGAATATTTTTTAAGTTATTGGACTCTAACCAATCAATTGTTTGCTTTAATGTATCACTAATTTCTTTTTCATAATTATATGATTTACCTATTTTTATCATTATCGTGCTATCATCCGCAAATAATACTGTTGGATGGTTGATCTTTTTTGGCAGGTCATTTATATACACCAGAAATAGTGGGAGACCTAAAACACTCCCTTGAAGTACACTGTACTTTACCATTCTTAAATTTTACTGATATTTGATTTCACGCTTGGTTTGAATGTTAATATTTGTAATTTCAGTGTATTGTTGCCGATTGCTTTAGTATGATGTGAGATCTATAGCTTTGCCGCGTATTCCATATCTTTCAAATTTTTCGATAAGTATTGTGTGATCAATGTAATCGAAGGCCTTCGCCATGTCCAAATAAAGAGCACAAATGGGTGTGTTGCTATCTACACTTGACATAATTTCTTTAAAAAAATCATATATAGCAATATTGATTGACTGGTTTCTTCTAAAACCTTTTTGTTCATTGGCCAGCACATTTTTATTTTCTAGGAAATTGTACAATCTGGCATGTATTTTTTTTTATATCTTTTGAAAATATTGGTATTATTGCCACTGGTCGATAATTTTTAATTAAAGTCTTGTCTCCTTTCTTAAACAATGGTTTAATAATAGACATTTTGAATTTATCTGGGAAGACTCCTGCTTCGAAACATAAGTTTATTATAAAAGCTAGTGGATAGCAAATAATATGTTGGACTTTTTTGATTACCATCGGGACCTGGATACGTTGCAGTGACGATACCGCGGATCCACACGTTTTGGGCAGATTGCCGTCTGTAAGCTGGACCAAATCTGCTGTTGCTACTCTAGCTCCTCTCCCATTGGGCTCCCGGCGGTTTTGGAGATCAGGCAGATATACCCGCAATCAACTCGTCCAAAAGATGTCGCCTAGCCTCTAGGCAGCGCACCAGCAAGTCTTCGTGATCGTTTCCTTGTCGTTCCTGGTGTCGGCACTTTCCCTGGACCACCGAGGTGGAAGTGGTTTGGAGTGAGTACCTCCGGGTCCCCTGCGTTCACCGATACGTGGGTTGAGTGGTCTGCTGTTGACTGTGTACTCCGCTTCTGTCAACAAGGTTGATACGACCTCTTCCGTAGGGTGCCGCTCGTGCAGGGTTTCTGCCAGCGCCATCTTTACAGATCGCACCATCCGCTCCCAGGCTCCTTCCATAAATGGTGCACCAGGAGGGATGAAACGCCACGAGATTGTCTTCTTAGCCACTTCTTCCGCTTTTGCGATATCAACGACTTGCCTAAGCTCCTTGTCCGCTCCTCTCAGGTTCATTCCATTGTCTGACCAGATACCAGTAGACACCTCCGCAACTCTGGGAACTCTGTCAGACCCATAAAAAAAATCTTCAATGCGTCCACAACAACAATTATAATTCCATTATATTCAATTATTATGGGTGACTATTTAGTCTTTACCATACCTATGTATACTGTACACAACAAAAAAACAAACAAATTCAATATTAATACTTCAACCTTCTATCCCGGAGTGACAAATGTTATGTTGCAATTTGTGTACTTTATTTTGACTGGTTGCTTTATAACTGTGGGGGTTGATTTAAACCCAACAAGACACAGCTGCTCTGTGTGACTCAAAATGTACCACTTTCCAACCCAAGTATGCTCAACAATAAAAAATAAACTGACAAACAATACAGCGTTCAGTGTGAACGAGTGTCCTAACGTATACTATGATGGTAGAATTTAACCACGCTCTTGCTACCAAATGTTGAATACACGCCTGCGGATCACAACCAAGGGCCGAAGACTGGCGCTTATAGCAGTCTTGAGACTCCTGGATCCGCAGGTCTATACCCACGAAACCACGGTTCGTGGCAGTGGAAAGCTAGTTCTTTAGAGGGAATGGTTCGTAATAAAGGGGTGAAGTGGTACATTTGGTCACTCTTACCTGAGTTCTCGTGGTGGTCTTCTGTTCCTCGTTCAATCCCGTGCCGTGCGTGGTATAAGGAGAGGAAAGCATATAATAAATAATGGAATAAAGGATTTTGAAGGGACACAAACGCGATCCGGTGTTATACTCGCCAGACTTCAAAACACGTTCCCAGCAAAGGGACTTCGCTACGCGCGAAATACACACAAAAACAAATGCACAATTGGCCCACAAAACCACTTGCGAACCGCGATTACAATTTCAGATAATGATCAGCTGGTTACAAGTCACTTTCAAAATACCAGGTCAAGACCGACATATTTTCCGTATCGCGATCTCAAAAACGATTTTACGAGTCCCGTGTTAAGTGTCAACTCTCAAGACTCAATCAAAAGCTGTCGAATCGATGACAGTGAACTGACTCAGTGTTGCAACAAATTAACAACAAGGAACGAAACGTTCTCGTTCCGAACATTGAGCATAAGGCTGTCTTTTTAATGTCTACTAGTCTCTTGCATTTAAAGCATATAGCTTTCTCTGATGTCTTGCGATCACATTTTTTACCAGTTTTAGAAGACATCATAACACTCTTATCGCCCCTTAAAGTTACTTCAAATGACCAAAATAACAAAAGAGAAAAATACGAATACAAAAAAAAGAAAACAACGCAAAAGTAAAGTCTTTCGTGAGGATCGATCCACCGACACTCGAATCCAGTATCAGATCAGTGTCAGTCAATGAGATCTAATAACACTTGCACCAATTACACTTTTAACTTTATTTTGATACTAATAACAACACAAAATTTGTGGTATAAATATTATAAATATTTTTAAACAATAAGCGATACGGAGCTAAGTATAATCGTGGCACTTGCGTCACGCGGCTTATTCTAACATTCTTTATTACGTTTACTTCTGTATGTCTGATAATTTATTGTAATCTATTTTTGCTATAAAAATGGCTTCTGCTGCATTCTGGCATTAATTTTCATTAAGTACGCTTCTGCCTAAATGTTTGGGGTATAACTATAATCGTACAATTTATTACCAACCTGTTTGTTTTCTGGTCTAATTAAGTAATTTTACTTACCACCTCTTTTATAATTTTCAAAACATTTGTAGTCATCATCATGGATAGACAGGACGAAATCTCTGCCAGATGTGGTAATTCTGTCTTTTGTATTATATTTCGCTTGAAGCCTAAAATTATTAGAAAAGTTTTGTAAATACATGTTTACGCTACGTGCTTTTTAATTATTTCACTCCAATTTATTGTTACAAACACGATACCACGATATTGTTAAAACGTGAATCATCATATCAGCCGAAAGAAGTCCACTGCTGGACATAGACCTCCCCGAAGCGTCGCCACATTGACCGGTCCCGTGCGGCCCGTATCCAGCGGTCATCAGCAGGTCATTGGTCCACCTGGTGGAGGCCTTCCAACGCAACGTATTCCGGCTCGCCGTCGACACTCCAGAAATTTTGTGCCCCAGCGGTCATCCATTCTGTGAGCAATGTGCCCTGCCCACTGCAACTTAGGTTTGGCGTTTCTTCAAGCCATTTCGGTCACCCTGGTTTTCTTGCGGATCTCTACTTTTCTGAATCGATCGAGCAAGGACAATCCGAGAATGGCCCTCTCCATTGCCCTTGGGGTGGTTGTAAGCTCTCTGATGAGGCCCTTTGCAGCGTCCACGTCTCAGAGTCATAAGTCATAACTGGCAACACACACTGGTCATAGACTTTCGTCTTGAGACACTCTGGTAAGTTGGATGAGAAGATACCGCGCAACTGCCCGAACACTGCCCGGCCATGTCGTATTCTACGGTAAAAATCTTTCTTGAACTAGGCCTTACCCAACTAGATCGTTCGTCCCAGGTAGTCATAGTCGTCCACAACTTCGAGTGTAGAGTCTCCGAACTTGATAGGAGTGGGTGTAACATGGGCATTAAAGATCACCTTGGTTTTGTCCATGTTGATTTTAAGACCCACTCCTCGGAAGCTCTACTCAAGTCATCCAGCGTTGTTCTGAGGTCCTTCATGGTCTCAGCCATAATCACTATATCGTCGGCAAACCGAAAGTGAGTGATGGACTCGCCATTGACCTTGATGTCTAGCCCACTCCAGTCCAGAACGTTGAAGACATTCTCCAGAGCAGCGGCGCACAGTTTCGGAGATATGACGTCTCCTTCTCTCACAGCTCGCTGCAGATGGACAGGTTCCGGGGTCTGATCCTGATGCCAAACTGACATGGTGACGTTTTTGAACAAACTCTTCAACACTTCGATGTACCGGTAGTCGATTTGGCAACGTTGGAGAGATGGGAGCACAGCCCAAGTCTCGATCGAATCAAAGTCTTTCTCGTAGTCCACAAACGCTAAACAGAGAGGCAAGTTGTACTCTTCGGCCTTCTGTATAACCTGCCGAAGCATATGTATGTGGTCTACGGTGTTAAAGCCTTCACGGAATCCAGCTTGTTCGGGAGGCTAAAAAATCGTCAAACCTGCGCGTGAGACGATTCGTAATGACTCTTAAAAACAGCTTGTAGACATGGCTAAGAAGTGAGATGGGCCTATAGGTCTTTAGCTGGGTATTGTCACACTTCTTGAAGAAGAGTACCACCACACCCACTCACCATGCCTGTGGCGTTTTCCCTTCGATTCAACAACAGCTTCTGAAGGGCCTTAAGTATTGGTTTTCCACCCGCCGTCATTACCCGGTGCCATGTTGTTCTAAAGCTGTTAAAGAGCCATCCTAATCTCGTACAGGCTGACGTCCGGAATCTCTTCGGTATAGTTTCGGGTTAATCCAGCTCTAGGGATATTTGCTGGCTTCACTACGGCTTTGCTGGTTGGCGTGTTCAACTGCCCATAGAACCTCTCGATCTCTCTCAGAATCGCCGGTTCGGCGGCCATCGTCGGTCTTCAGTTTCGTATTTATTCTGGCTCTGCCCAATAGTCAGATCCCTAAAACTTAGTCCATAGACCTTGGAACACTTATTCCACTCAATCGCGTCTTTCATACGCTCCGTATTAAAGCGTAGGAGATCGCTTTTCAAGGACTTTGAGATCCGTCTATTTAGCTGCCGGTATTTTAACACTTTGTCTGAAGACTGCAAAATCATTTAACGCCTCTCTTTCATTAGCTTAAGAGTAGGATCAGAGAGCTTTTTATTTATATCTAAAAAAAATGATCCAACCATATGGACAGCTTCCACGAACCCATCGCTTTATTCGTCCACAAAGCTCCCTAGGCACTCGAAAGATTCTGGATTTCGACCTGAGAGCTCTTGGGGTTTCGGATCTGGATCTGTAATGGACGGAGCGTAGACTTCATCAGTCGAGACCTTTCTAGCTTTATTTTAATGTTCAATATGCCTCTCACCATGCGGTTTTTACCGAATTGATCACTGATGAAGTCGATCTCGTTTTTAGTTGCACCATCGAGGCTTTGCCAGGTCCACTTCCTGTGCTCACGCTTTCTGAAGAAGGAGTTAATCATGTAGAGACCCTCACATAAAACTGTCCAGTAGGTGACCTCAGTGGTTCCGACTTACAACTCCAAACTGCCCCATTTGCAGCTCTTCCTCGTCTCGTTTGCCCAGCTTCGCGTTGAAGTCCCCCATGAAAACAGTGAAGTGAGTTTTGAAACCATGCATGGCCTCATACATGGTCTCGACCTGGTCGTCGGGTGTGCCGAGGTCGGGGCGTAGACCCGTATGACCAATCAACCGAACATCTCGAGGATATTCTGAGTATAAAGTACGCCACCCTAGTCAACACACTCTCGATCTTCACCACGTTGTTCACAAGGGACTTGTAAACGATAAACCCGAGACCACCCTGGGACTGCCGGTCACCCTTTCGGATATAGAGCAGGTTAACGGATTTGAGGATTATTGAGTCCTTCCCCTCTCTTAGGATCTCAGGTTACTCTATAGTACTCCATCGTAACCTGCTCAATTCTTCCTCGAGGTGGGCCATCTTCTCGTCGTTCCGGAGTACTAAACACTCCGGAACGACGAGAAGATGCGTTTGCGTGTTATACGTTGCCAGGTCCAGTCGTTGATGTTTATTGGGGTTGCTGGGGATTTTCCCACCCCTTGCCACGCCATCGCGTCGACCGCTACCGTAGTCAAGGGTAGACGGGCTGCCGGGCACTCGGGGCCGTTTTTTTCTTGTGCTAGTCATTTTTGTGTTGAGGGTGTTTGCCGTAACCGCCACGCTTGGTAGGCGAGTTATTATAGCACATTTTTATCCCAAGATTTTCTTCCCTTTATAGCGTGCCTAGAGAGAAAAACATTGGCTCGCGCCACCGCTCATAGCCCTCACTCCCCGCAACCATGTCGGCGATCGGCCCGCCTCCGTGTAGCGGGGGGGGGGACATACGCCGCGCGCTAGCTAGAACAGAATAGTCCGAGAAGTGCCCCCAACCCGAAAGCATCGTCGTATTCTGGCTTATGTATTATACCTTATGTACCTATCGTGTGCGAACAATAAATAACAACAATAGAAAACTATTAGTGCATGTGCTGGACTGCTGAGATGTGGTCGCCCACCGTCGATGTTTCCCTACGGACGTGATAACTAGGTTATCACGTCCGTAGGGAAATTATTCGGAACAGTTTATCATTACCAGGCCCCTCAGAAAGTATTGCGAAAAAAAGTTTTTATATATGGGAGACTGGCCAGTTATAATGTTTTTCGAAAATATGATTATTTATAAGTAAAAATAAGTAAGTTCCAATTTCAAAATTTCCCTCCACATTTTTTGCGAGTTAATTCAAAGTATTGTGTCTCACTGAAATATGGATCTGCGACGGGAACATTTTAGAGCTATGATTTTATACGATTTCAAGTGTCGCCTGAAACCGGATGAATCGTACGATAGACTTCAAATGGCATTCATGGATGAAGGCCCTTCCAAGGCAACCGTGTATCGTTGGTATAACGAATTCAAGCGCGGTCGACCAACTTTGGGGGATGACGAAAGAAGCGGTCGCCCTTTGACGGCTGTTACCGAAGAAAACGTGCTAGCAGTGAAAAATTTAATCCAAGACAATAGGCGAATTACATATCAGGAGATTCAACACATATTGAAGATTGGATCGGGAAGCGTTCACGAGATTCTACACAGCCATCTTCGCGTGAGGAGGATAGTATCACGCTGGGTGCCGCACAACCTCACCGATGCTCAGAAGCAGGCCCGGGTGGAATGGTGCCGTGATATGCTTAACAAATTTGAAGCAGGCTCGTCTCGGCGTGTTTACGACATCGTTACAGGTGATGAGTCCTGGATTTATCAATACGACCCAGAAACCAAGCGCCAGTCGACTGTTTGGGTGTTTCAAAATGAGCCAACGCCTACCAAAGTGAAGCGATCTAGAAGCGGGGGTAAGATTTTGATCGCTAGCTTTTTTAATTTGACTGGCCACTTGGTATCAATTCCCTTACGGGATCAAAGAAGCATTAATGCCGAATGGTATACTACCAAATGTTTGCCAGAAGTTTTCTCTGTTATAAGCAACAAGCGACCAAACACAGGGCTCCGCGGGCTACTGCTCCACCACGACAATGCACCTGCGCACACCGCACTCAAAACGAGGGACTTCCTGGACAGCACGCCAGTCAAACTCCTGGGTCACCCTCCTTACAGCCCTGATCTAGCACCGTGTGACTTCTTTTTATTCCAAAAATAAAAAATCAGCTCAAAGGGATACAATTTTCGTCGCCGGAAGATGCGCTGGCTGCGTTCGAGCAGGCTGTAAACGAGGTGTCTGCGGCGGACTGGAAAAAGTGTTTTGAAAACTGGTTTAGGCGCATGAATCTTTGTATAGAGGCTGGTGGAAAGTACTTTGAAAAGATTTAATAAAAATATATGTACGTATAGAACAATTTTTTTTAGTTTCGCAAAACTTTCTGAGTGTCCCACGTATCATTTAACAGTGAGTGATTTGTTTCGGACGTTCGCGTGTTGTGACTAGGTTTTGTTACGGGTGAAGAATACATACCTGAACCTAGATTACTACTTATATACTAAGGACCTTTGGTTCTATTGTGACAACGTAGCGTTGTTTGTGATTTGTGGCGATGTGCTTCGTGCTATAAAGTAAATTTATTGGTGAACTTTTATTCTAACTGTTATCGTGAGGGGTTACCTATTCTAAGTAAAATCCTAGCACTAAGTATGTACCTTGTGTGTTTTACTTTTGTTTCGTACGAGTCGCGAACTATTCTGAGGAGTGACTATTGTGTTGTGTGCTTACATAAAATCTAGGGTACCTAAGTTACCGCGTTTTTGGTTTCATCGCAAATTGTGGACTATTTTATGATGGTGTTAACAAGATCGCGTACCGCGAGCCCAGCTTCATCGGGCGCTCCGTCCATGGACGTGGTGCCACTTCTAGTGCCCGCGCTGGACCTGTCTCCGGACGGCGCCGACACCTGCCACCACGCCACGCCACCATCCGTGCCACGGAGGCGGTATGGGTGGGTCCGCAGCTTGCTGCTGGTGCTGCAGCCGCTCTGATCATGATGTCGACCTACCAGCTACTATTGCTGATAAACAGGTTAAGTCGCAGCGATCCTGTAAGTACGCTACTACCATCTTTTCATGGCCACTTTTCCAAAAGTACGGCGCGTTTTGACGGCGAGAAATCAAGCAACGTCCTCGCCTTTATCGACACCGTAGAAAAGTACACAGAATGTGTTCGATTCGACGATAATTATGCGCTTCATAGACTCCCTATGTTATTGACGGGTCTTGCAGCCACCTGGTGGCAAGGTGTAAAGGATAACACCACCACCTGGCAAGCCATTATAGAGTCACTGAAACAGACGTTTGGACCGCGATTACCGCCGCACATGATATATAGGACTATGTTCACGCGGGAACAAAGAGAAGATGAACCAACGGACTTGTTCGTCCGTCATGTTAGAGTTTTGGAGAGAGGGATTTCAGGCTTATGGAATCCGGGAGTTGAATTCCCACGGATTCCACAATCTCCCCTCGCTGTACATGCATGGGCGCACATTTGTCCACACCAAACTCCATCCTGATGGCGCTACTAAAAGTTTCAGTTACCTTCTGTAGCTCCATCAGCTGAAGATTGCTGGGGGCAAAGAGCTACAGGTCATCCATATAAAGGAGGTGAGATATAACCTGACCACCTCTCTTCAACCGATGACCTAGTCCTGAATTCTCCAGCAGCATGCTTCAGTCTCTCCATCAGTGGGCTCAAACTATTGCCCTGGAATATACCTCGCTCGATCCTTACAGGTTCGATATTCCTCTGGATATTTCAACATCCTGGATAGCGAAGGACTGTGCTCTACTGCCCCATACACGACATCAGGAAGGTGCGTAGAGTTGTATCTATTTTATACAATTCTAGAACCCTCATGAGCCATGTATGAGGCACCGAGTCATGGCCTATGACTCGGTGCACGGGTGTCAGCGCCGTCCGGAGACAGGTCCAGCGCGGGCAGGGGCAGCGCCACGTCCATGGATGGGGCGCCCGATGAAGCTGGGCTCGCGGTACGCGATCTTGTTAAAACCATCATAAAATAGTCCACAATTTGCGATGAAACCAAAAACGCGGTACCCTAGATTTTATGTAAGCACACAACACAATAGTCACTCCTCATTATAGTTCGCGACTCGTACGAAACAAAAGTAAAACAAACACAGGTACATACGTAGTGCTAGGATTTTACCTAGAATAGGTAAAACCCTTCGCGATAACAGTTAGAATAAAAGTTCTTATAATCTATCCAACATGTCGACAGATCCTTTCGGAAACGCCGAACCTGTTGGCTAATGGCCATATCTAAAAAGAGTAGCTCCTTAGTACCGCGGGACCCGTTCCTACATCCATTCTGAGAGGCCGACATGATGGAGGTATAGTCGACGAGTTTATTAATTTTAACTCTCAAAACGGATGTAAGAACCTTATAGACCGTCGGTAAACATGTAATAGGTCTATAATTTTTGGGTTCCGCGGTGCTACCAGACTTGTAGCAGCTGTGGAGCAGGTGGGTTATTCCTGTTGTAAGGAACTTGGGTAGCGAACCAGACTCTAAGGCTGCCTGGTACTGAGATGCCAAACGAGCGTGCGACCTTTGTAGCCACTTTATCCAAAAGTTGTGCAGCTCGTCCGGCCCTGGAGATTTCCAGTTTGGCAACGGACGGACTGCGCGGGCTACATCATATCATCATATCTTATTATTATTACATATGTTGTTCCCCTGACCGGTTCATAGATGGAGCAGCACATGCGCTGCGTTTGAACCCCGAAAAAAGGCTGAGTTGCCTATCTATACCCAGTATATAATAGTAATCTTTGACGTGCCCCCAACCCGAAAGCAAAGGCGCGCGCGAGCCACGCGCCGACTTGATCGCGGATCGATAATTAGTCTTAAACCTCTGTTGATTTCCTATACCGGTGTACCTAAGTTGTTTACGTTAATTAAACGTTTTTAAATATTATAAATGAGTTTTGCTTTCACACACATTCCCTATACCTTGGGATAATTTTTGTCTTTCACGAGGGCGAAGCCACTGGCAGATTCTAGTAAATTATATTTACCATTTTTCGCTGTGTTCCCACTCGACTAAATGTGATAGCAGTGGAGTTTCTGTAGATACAGGATATTCTATTCTTGGGTAAAGTGCTTTTACCTGAGGCGTGAGGCCTGATAAGTACAATCTGAAAAAAAAAGACAGTTATTTACTGTACCTTTAATATCTGTAGGTTAAAAATAGTTAGGCTAATACAATACTTCTTTGAATTGAAAACTCAAATGTATAAAAAAGTATATTGCAGAATAACGGCATACTATATCTACAAATCGTTCAGTTACTTACTTTCCAACAGCCTCAAGTAAAAATGCTACAGGATCGGCGTGACCACGTCTGGTGAGTGGTATGTGAGTACATTCTGATAGGGAACGTTTCAGGATAGCTTGTAGCAGACCGTGAGGAGCAACTTCTATGACTATAGCGTTCGATGGTATAAGCTTGGATGTTTCTTCGAACAGGACTGAATTCTGATAAAGAAATTAAAACCAACTAACTTTTCATATTTGTAAACACAATACCAGCATGACAGATTTCTAAGAATATACACAAGCAACTAAATTACCATCCGTTGTAAAAAAATAAAAGATAGGTAGGATACTAAAACTATGAAATCTGCTTTTGTAACGAACTTATGACTCTCATTTGAAAACCAAAAACTACAAATACAAGTTTGTGACATTTGTTTAATTTAAGTACTTACCAATAAGTTGTTGGTGTGGTATTCGGCCGATGAATACTGAGCAGCAGCTTCATTCCACTGGTCCTGTGGCACGGAAGTAGAAACCCACTTCTTGCTGCGTTCCTTCGGGTTTTTGATGACTTCGCGCAAATATTTTAGAAGGCCAGGACCTACACATTCACGTTAAGTTTAAAATTCCATCGGTATTCATCCAAATTTATATCTAATGGGGGTTTGATTAAAGTAATTATTTCTTAAGCTGAAATAAGCTGCTTCTGAACTAGCGTTAAAGTTTTCAATATATCATTGTTATCTTACCAGCATCCCGGATATATCTTGAATGGTACGCAATATTGGAACAAGGAACCTCCCTGGCGAAGATACCACGACCAGTCAGTTCACATACAAACCTCTTCATCACATCAGCTGGGCCTGATATGGTAGAGGAATCAGAACTATTGTGGCAGGCCACTTCGATTTCTGGCGGGCAGAGGGCTTTCACCTAAGGAGATAAAGAAACACCATTGATAATATCACAAGAAGGGATTAAAAACTGACAATAGTAACAAGATAAACACGAAAACATTAAAATTTAAGAAAAGGTTAGTGGAGGGATCTATTTAGAAGTAATCTTACGAGTAAAATTTATTTACTTGATAAAGAAAATAAAAGAGTTGAATCATCATCTGCCTACATTTTTCTCAACTATGTTGGGGTTGGCTTCCAGACCAACCAGATTCAGCTGAGCACCAGTAGTTCTCATGGAGCGACTGCCAATAAGACTTCCACAACCCAGTAACTCGGTAACAGTGGTACCCGTTGGCTAGACTGGTTCTCTCTGGTGATCTCAAGCTCCTGACAACTTGTAACGACTGTCAAAGATCTTCAAATGAAAGCCGGGACCAACGGCTTAACGTGCTTTTCCGAGGCACGGAGGCAACTTGGTATGTTTAAATGGTCACCCATCCACGGACCGACCTGGTCCCGGAAATAAAACGATTATTGAAACCCTCACCGTTTTATAACCAAGCCCAACAGCAGCCATGGAACCACGCATGAACGGTGTCTGTAAAGACACAAGACCGCGACTGTGAGCTGAGAGAATCATTTCCTCAGCCGTAAAGCAACCGTCGGCGTAAGCGCATCCAAGTTCACCAACACTGTGTCCTGTAATGAAACAAAAGCATTAGAGAATTTTGGCATATATAAATACTAGCTGTTACCTGCAGCTTCACCCGCGTTAATATAGATTTGGCCAACCAATTCTGGTGATCGACATACAGGGTGAGAAAATCCAATGCTGCAGTTTTAGTTTTTATCAAAATCGGCCCCGTGATTCCTTGGATTGTTTTGTGCTATTCTTCATGGTGATGATTTAGCCAAACACGGGCGTGTCTTGGAAAACTCAGCCTGTATACATACAGGAAGCATTAACATAGAAACGATTAACTTATTTAAATGAAGACTTGGTCAATACAGGAATAGGTTAAATAGTTACAAAAGGAAACAAATAAACTACAGAGTCATAGGTTCTGCTTTGCTGCGAATTGAAGTTACCTCTCTATCATAAATTGTATCAACAAACTAATTTACATTCCTTAATTATTCCGTTAATCATGGGTACAACATTTTATGACGCTGATATATACTATGTTGTATGCCATTTTATTTGATGCTAATGCATACACATTCTGGGACTTGGACTTACGCGAATATCAGCAGCTACAAATAGCTGGCCGTGGATAAAGCATGGCTTTTCCAAATGCACCCCTGCTACCCTTGAGCTTTGTTAATAGAAATAGCAAAACTAAGTTTGATTGGAAACTGGAGTCTTTTGTATTGAAATGATAGTTCAGAAGCGATTATTGGGATTCAAAGTTTGAGGTGAATCGGTCTTCATAATACGAAGTTTTATACAAAACTAACCACTCTAATTTCTCTCCCTTCAATTCACAGGGTCTTAAAGTATCCCCATACCAAATTTCATCTAAATCGGTACATAATAACAAGTGACATTATAAAAAGTTACAAACAAAATTAACCCTCTCTCACAAAAGCAGCTCAAGATAGTCCGTTATCGGTACGGTTACACCTCAGAAAGATGGAGCCGGGTGAAATTGGCTCTTTTTAGAGAAGAGACACGCCTGTGTTTTTGCGGCATTGAACTTGACCAGATTGGCATCGCCCCATTCGGAGACTACCTCCAAAAACAAGCTCAAGCTCTCCACCATGGCCTCATGGAGAGACCGGACCTGAGGACCAGTAGCCCTTGCGTTGGACAAATATCTCTCAGCAATAGTGCTGTCATCTGCATACCAAAAGATGTGCAGCAAGAATAATTTCGCTGAGAGTACCGACCCCTGAAGGATCCCGGCATTAATATCCAATAGGTCCGAAGAGTAGCCATCGATAGCAACTCGAATGGACGGAACCCTCAGATAGTCTGCAATCCAGTCACACAGACCACCGGGCAGACCGAATGACGGAAGCTTACCAATAAGGATTTCGTGCCAGACTCTATCAAAAGCCTTCGAGGTGTCGAGGGAGATGGCAAGCGCTTCCCCATGCCTCTCGATGGCCTCACTCCAGATGTGAATAGCAAATTCAAATTCAAATTCAAAATATTTTATTGTGGGCATATGTTAGTAATTACAGGTCTTAAGAATAAATTAGAGTTCCAATATGTCCTGCCTAATAGGCATACAATAATTATGTACCTAGTGGAATTAGCGGAAGCCGTATTGGCGGTCGCTAAGGATTTCGTTAGCTTCTAGGTATGCCAGGAGCTTACTATTAAGAACGCGTTCCATACTCTTGTAGAGTATAGACGTTACAGAGATGGTTCTGTAGGTGGCCGGGTCAGCACAACTGCCCTTCTTGGGCACGGGTTGTACGTTGGCTTGCTTCCAAGGATTCGGCACTTTTCCAGTCTCATAAGAAAGGCGAAACAGGCGTGTCAAGATCGGAGACAATTCAGGCGCTCAGGTTCTGAAAACAATTGCTGGTATACCGTCGGGTCCGCTAGCCTTATTCACGTCGAGGTTGCTCAGAACCCTACGTACGTCCTTTTTGTTGATGCAAATGTTCGACATACTCGTCTCACATCCATTAGGAGAAGGAGGGGGGTCGCGCACTACCATGTTTCAGACGCGAAGATTCCGCAAAAGAGAGGCAAACAAGTTTGCTTTCTCCTCAGCGGAGTGGGCCAGCGACCCGTCGGGTTTCAGCAGTGGTGGTAGTGAGGGATGGCAGAAGTTCGATTCAACCAATTTAGCCAGGGACCAGAAAGCTTTACTACCTGCTGGGTAGGAAACAAGTTGGATCCCTATCCGGCTAATGTGGTCGAACCGAGCCCTTCGCAACTCCTTGCAGGACTTGGCAGCCCTTTTTTAGTCTTTCTTCCTCTGACCAACGTCACTCGCCTTGCGCGTTCGAGCATCGACCCAGGCATGGTACGCCTCATCTTCACGCACATCGGCGTGATTACACTCGGCGCCAAACCAAGGTCGGTCTTATCTAGACATGGTTAAGTCAGAGAACGGAATGTAGTACTACATTCCTTGACGCAACAAATCCGTCACGACGTCTGCGCACGACGTAGGATCAGACGAAGAAAAGCAAAGCTGCCAAGGATAGCATGCGACGGCAGATCGCATACCATCCCAATCCGCTGACTTATACCGCCATACCCGCCGGGTGCCTTTGGACTGGGATCGAGAGGGACTAGATGTATACAGACTTCATCAGACAGTGGTCGGAACTACCCAAAGGTGGAGATACCGACACCGAGTAACGGTCTGGATCTGTGGTCGAAAGAAGGTCCAAGCAATTAGCCGTATTTGAATCAACATCCAGTACCCTCGTTGCCCCCTGCACCAGCTGAGTGAGATTTAACGCTAGCGCAAGCTTTTGCTTCTCTCGCCCAGCATGGTCAGTTCACTGGTACGGGAAGAGCCACTCCTGGTGGTGGGCATTATAGTCCCCCAGTATCACCAGTTGGGCAGACGGGTACCGTTGCTGAGCCTCATCAGCCGCCTCACTAAGGTATTGTGTAAGCCCGGTTGTCTCCCGATTGCCGCTGTGCGACCTGTAGAAACAAGCATAGATAAAAAATCCGAATCTAGACCTGTGTCCAATAGAGCACTGAGTATCGAGAGTCTTCAAGGTTTCGGAGACGCCGATAACAGATATAATCACGGGCGTACATGCATACACCCGCGCGTGGCTAGAACTTGTGATCCAGGGTAAACTCTGGGTAAGAAAAATATGTCACGTCTGACAGACATCCGATCTGCGTCTCCGAAAAAACAAAAGCGCTGGTTTATCAGTCTCCAGATGGTGGTGGACTGCATCAAGATTTGAGTGTAGACTTCTGATGTAACCCAGGTGAACCTTATGTGACAGTGAGTGCTGCCGCTGTACAGCTTTTTTTCCCTTGTTCCTTTTTACCATAGTTAAGAGGATAGGAGAGGAGAAGGAAGTGAGATGAGGTTTCACGCTGGCATCCCACAGACACCCGCCGACAAGACGCCATTATTTGGTGACTGTTGTGGAGACTGCGGGGGCGCCTGAGCCCCCGGAAATGTCCATGGGGCACTGTCTTCTGATCACCAACCAGCACGATGGCGCATCCCGAGATTATCTGGCAGTTGACGGGGCAGCCGTTCGTGTGTGGCTGGCACACTACTTTGGCCCTCAACTACCTGCGATCGGCCATCGGTGCACCATGCCTTGGATCTCGTTACCCTCCGCGACCAGTCTCCCGTTACGTCCCTAACAGCGCGTATCAGGCTGGTCTGCCTGCAGTGGAACAACTATCTCGACCCAACTCCTCTAGTTGGCTGCACCGAGCATCGAACCGGAACACGGCTAGGCCGCTTGGCGGTACATCTTTGCCCAGTGGGTGGTCACAAGCCTTCGGCCAAAGCGTCCCACTAGTTAGTGTCACCTGATTTGCATCACCCGGGGAACACGTGTAGGGAATAAACTGGGGTACACTCCTACGGACGTAGGTGACTCAGTCCCCAAAAGTAACATACAAAATTAACCCTCTCTCCCATTTTTCCCCTTTCGTATTTTATGCAAAAATATGTAGCCTATGTCCTTTCCAAGGTCTCAAACTATCTCCATACTAAATCCCATTTAAATCGGTTCTTTGATTTATGCGCTATTAAGAAGTTTCATAAAAACTAACGCCCCATCCTCCATTTCTCCCCCTTCGTGTTTTATGCAAGTAGCCTATGTCCTTCTCAGGGTGTCAAACTGTCTCCATACCAATTTTCATCTAAATCGGATCTTTATAAGAAGAAGTTGCATGATAAGTAGTTACGTACAAAATTAACCCTTCCCTACATTTCTCCCCCTTTATGTTTTATGCAAAAAGAAGTAGCCTATGTCCTTCTCTGGATCTCAAACTATTGCCATACCAAATTTCATCTAAATTGGTTGATAATAAGGAGTTGCATGATAAGAAGTTACATATAAAATTAACCCTCTCTCCCATTTCTTCCCCTTTCATATTTTATGAAAAAAAATGTAGCCTATGTCCTTCCTAAGGTTTCAAACTATCTCCATACAAAATTTCATCTAAATCTGTTTAGCGGTTTAAGCCATAATAAGAAGTGTCATACAAAACTACCCCACCCCCCATTTCTCCCCCTTCGTGATTTATGAAAAAAAAATAGCCTATTTCCTTTCCCGGGTCTCAAACTATCTCTATACCAACTTCCATCTAAATCGGTTCAGAGCTTTAAGCGTGAAAAGGTAACATACAGACAGACAGAGTTACTTTCGCATTTATAATATAAGTATGGATTTATGACATACCTAATAATAACAATATACTGGTTGAAAATCTAATGTTGTAACAAATGATTTTTGTATGACATATATCGTCGTCTAAGAGTGTAAACCTGCTAACTCCACTTTTGGTCTAAAATTACATTTTTATACAATCTGTAAGAGAAAATTAGGCCACATGGACTGTAAAACCAGCTAAACGCACTCTAAACGTAAAATCGACAAATAAGTGTGATGCGTAAAACAGCTAAATACATTTCGTTCAAATTGCGCTGCTAACTCCATGATTGACGCCATTTTGTATTGAGTCTTCGGCACTACAACGTTTCTGGCAACAAAAATAAGTTTTCGGTGGAATAACGCAATTGTTTCGAGATTTAATGGTTGAAATATTGCAGAGCTTTTAGTTTTACGTCTAGTATTCAATAAATAAGATATTTTTGGTTATCAACTTGTTACCCTCCAGAAAGTTTTAATGTAGGAGTTAGCTCCGACGACTCTGCTGAACCGATGAAAGTGATTTCAGATATTTTAGTATTTTTTTTCATTTTTTGTTTTGCCAAAGATTTTTAATTAAAAGACTGATCAAATTTAAGTATTAGCCAAAGGTGTAACTGTGATGATTACTAAGAAATAAATAGACTGATTAACGAAACAATTAAAGTTATTTTACCTATCCTTGAAATCTGCCGGAAAACCTGCTCTCTCCACAAAATAAAACGTTTGCTACCAAAAAAACCTGCAAAGTCATAAAAACACTTATAAATTAATAACGTCTAAAAATTACTATTTTATTAATTCCTAATAATGTAGAATATCCAAAAATAAACCAACTGTATTTTTGGTTTTAACCTAAAACTGTAAAATTCAAATTTATTTAGTTTTATTTGTCTCCTGTAAAATTGGGTTAAAGTGAGTTAGCAGGTTTACACTCTTAGACGACGATATAAGCGACATCTTGTGCCAAACACGAGAACCAGCTTGGGTGTGTCACCAGTTGATCGTGTTGTGACACTGGATGGCGTTGCTATCTGGAGATACTAATGAATGATAATATAAAACATAAGAATTTGGGTGTATCAATTTAATTCAACAAACACACAATTCTACTCTTAAATAATAAATTATTAGCTTCTTTAAAATATTTACATAAAGAAAAACCATAGACATAACGGTAACATTGGTCTACTTTCAATGTCTATGACTGACAAAAGTGACATTTCTTTTTCATTGGAATACTTGGAGAGTACACCTGCGATAAATTTTTCATCCCAAAAAGAGCTCAAAAAAGCAATCTGCATGAGTTGTAGGCGGCAGGGAACCAGCCCCACGGTGGGCGCCAATTGTAAGGTGTCTTTTTAGCCTTACTCACCAGCTAACTCAGGAGTAGGTGATCAGCAGAGACTAGAAGGGTATGGTTTTGCATGAACAAAATTCGCAAAAATGAGTTTTACTCATGTTAATTGTCAAGTTTGCTTCCAATAAACATGTTTATTTGTTGGAAAGGGTATATCAACGTTTGTTGGAAGCAAACTTGACAATTAACATGAGTAAAACTCAATTTTGTAGAAAAGAACTTAAATATCTTGGATACATGGTTGATAGACAGGGTTTGCGAACGGATCCTTCTAAAGTGGAAGTTATCCTTAACTATCAAACTCCCATTACACCCAAGGAGGTTAAAAGATTTGTCGGCATGGCAGGTTGGTACCGCCGTTTCATACAGGATTTTTCAATAATTTGTAGGCCGCTTAGTAAATTAACCTGTAAAAATATTAATTTTGTATGGACAGAGGAAGCTGAACAAGCCTTTAATAAACTAAAATCAAGTTTAGTTTCAGCTCCAATTCTTAAATGTCCAGATTTTAGTTTACCATTCTCAATATAAAGTGATGCATCATCATATGCTATTGGTGCTGTGTTGACCCAATCATATGAGGATTTTGACCATCCAATTGCATTCTGTAGTAGATTACTTAACAAACATGAAATTAACTATACTACTACAGAACGTGAATTGCTAGCAGTTTTGTATGCTTTAGAACAATTTAGAATATATGTTGAGGGTCAAAAATGCAGCATTATAACAGATCATGCATCTTTGCAATAGTTTTATAAATTAAAAAATCCTTCAGGGCGATTAGCACGATGGAGTATCCGCTTAAGTCAATTTGATTTTGACATTAAGCATAGAAAGGGTAAATAAATGGTTTTACCGGAAGCACTCTCAAGAATTAAAGTAGAATCAATAGAAATTTCTGACAACATTCAAGACAAATGGTACTTAAAAATAGTGGAAAATTGTGAAAAATATCCCCATAAATTTCCCACACCCACATTTAAAGATGGTAAATTGCTTAGACATTCAAAAAAATTATATTATTTAACTTCTCAATTCTCTTGGAAACAAGTGATACCAAGAGAAGACGTGGGACCTTTATTAAAACCATTTCATGATGATCCCACTGGCGCCCATCTCGGCATATTTAAAACTCATAAACGTTTAGCATTACATTGTTTTTGGGAAAATATGTACAAGTATGTCGAAAATTATGTCAACAGGGGGGTGACCATAACCTCTTTGAGTAAGGTTATTTTGAGTGTGTGTAAGGGACAGATGTATATGACTTGTATACATCTGTCACTTACGCGATCTCAAAATAACCTTACTCTAAGAGCTTATGGTCACCCCCCAGTTGTCAGACTTGTAAAGAGTACAAGCCGGTAAACTCATCTCGTCCAGGTTTGATGGAAACCCAAAACAGGTTAATAAACCATATGAAGCAATTTGTTGCGATTTATTAGGTCCTTTTCCTGTGTCTACTAAAAGAAACACAAATTTATAAGTATGTTCTGATGACTTTAGTAAATATGTTATGTTGTTTCCTATACGTAATGCAACCAGCACTGCTATAGTAAAAATACTGGAAGAATAAGTGTTTCTTGTACACGGAATACCTAAATTTGTCTAACCGTGGTGGCTCACAGAATTCATGGTGATAATGTATAAGTACTTCAAATGATTTTCCAGGAGGTTAGTAAAAACCTAAAACTTGAGCACGAAAAGAATAAAAAGCATTATGATTTAAAGAAGCGACCTTTGGAATATAAGGTTGGTCAAATAGTCTATAAAAGTACATTTACCTTGTCGGATGCCAGTAAGCATTTTTACTAATAAAGTTAAATAAAAAAAAATGTAAATCATTTTTTTTAACCGGGGTAAGATGTTTTGTAACAATTGATTTTTGTATGACATATGGAAGCGACATCTTGTGCCAAACACGAGAACTAGCTTGGGTGTGTCACCAGTTGATCGTGTTGTGACACTGGATGGCGTTGCTATCTGGAGATACTAAATAACGATAATATAAAACATAGGAATTTGGGTGTATCAATTTAATTCAACAAACACACAATTCAACACTTTAATAATAAATTATTAACTTCTTTAAAATATCTACATAAAAAAAACCATAGACATAACGGGTCTATTGGTCTACTTTCAATGTCTATGACTGACAAGAGTGACATTTCTTTTTCATTGGAATACTTGGAGAGTACACCTGCGATAATTTTTTTATCCCAAAAAGAGCTCAAAAAGCAATCTGCATGAGTTGTAGGCGGCAGGGAACCAGCCCCAAATATAAATAAAGAATGTGTCAGCAGGCGCTGTAAGTATTAGTTGAATTAATCTAAATTTCCATGCTTGTGAAACGTGCTTGGCAGGGCACTCTAGGATTAATTTTTAAACATATTAAATATACATAAGAAAATGGTCAACTACGATTATTAAGAAAAACAGCAGTTAAACTCCAACATTGGGTTCCGAATACAGATGGCACTTTAGCTAACACGAGGCTGGATTATAGCTTCCCAGGCGAATGCCTGCTGAAACTGCTTGAGACATCATACTTCCGGTATTGAAAACTAATGGATAAATTATATCCCATATAAAAGTAACTTTTGTTGTATTCCATTAACCTCAAGAAATTGTGATGACGGACTGTATGTTGGAGAATTAAAATAGTTGACCAAACTTTGTGACTTTCACTTCAGTCAACTTCATGCGAAACCATACCCTATCAAGTTTCATGCTGATCACCTACTCCTGAGTTAGCTGGTGAGTAAGGCTAAAAAGATACCTTACAATGTGTGTTATTGGGTGTCATACTTACCAATTATATTGTCAGGAACAATTCCCAGCTCTCTTAGTACATCAGTAAGACCAATTTGAACAGCAGCAATACCAACGAACGAATGTAGAATGTTGTCGTAGATCGTCTTGTCTGGATTGGTCAAGATATTAACAATATCAATGCCTTTGGGTTCTAGTGCTCGTTGACATCTGAAAGGCATAGACATAGGCATTGTTACGAAATAAGCACTATTATTTGTATAGTATGATTTACAATACAGTCATTTTCGCTAGACGACTATGGCAATATTATAATTTATCGTTCTTGTTCAATAAATGAACAAAAACGAAAATAGTTGAAGAATCTTCAAAGTTTCTTATAATTCTATATTCATATCCTAAGATTAAAAATATTTAAGATATGTTAGCTTTTACAATCTTAATAAAAAAATTATAAGCTTATCATTATGATTTTTAAGGTTAGCTAATTATTTATAGGCAATTCATCAAAAATTTAACAAATAACATCAGACCGTCCCAATTGTTTTTAAATTGGGTACTCACTTTTCAATAGCTGCAGCAAATATCGGAATGCGCATAAGTTCAGCGCCCATAGTGGTCCACTGCGATCCCATGCCACTGTATACGAACCATATTGGTCGAGCCAACCCGTCTATATATTCCACTTCTTTTCCTAAGCACACTGTTTCATTCAGTTCATTTGTATCTGAAATAATGTGAATAAAATTATTGTAATGTTGAAAAAAATAAAATAAGCTTCTGAAATACTAGCATAGATTGTGAGGGAAAGATAAAATTCCTGTTTGAATTTTAGGTTCCCCTAGTCGACGGCACGAACTATTTTATGCGCGGGGGTAAAATGCATGCTTTCTCATCCGGCAACACGTGCGAAAGAGATAGATGCTGTGATGAGTAGTAAGAAGCTAGTTTGAGTACGAATAAGCACTTTTGCAAGTTTTCAGCAAAATAGATGATGATTTAGGACGAAAACGAGCGCACGAAATTCTATATACAGCCCTTTGGGAGTCCAGATATCATGATAAAACGACTAAATGTATATTTAAAAAATATAATTATTTACATTGTTGAACTACTAATCTATCCCTGTAAGGTGGCCGTTTTGCAATTTTTCTTTTACTTATGGTATTTATTTCCGCCCAAAGATGCATTAAAATTAGTATTGAAATATGGAACTTTCAACGCTCATAACTTTCAAATATGTTTTTTTTTACCTTTTTGTTTCCACACAGGGCTAGATAATGATGAAAAAAATTTGTAGAATTTTTATTTTGAACGTACATCGTCAAACAGTGGAGTTATCCCTAGACTACGTTTGTATGGAAGAATTATCGACTATTGTAACCTTTAAGGTAAAACATCGAGATCCCTGAACCTTTTTAAAAACTTGTGTTTATACATCTACGTTATACACAAAGAAAAATTGTTTTCCTACTTGTCCAACGTTCAAATCCGTTAATGTATTTATGTCGTTTATTTATGATGATGATTTATCTTTTTTCTTATTATATTACATTTTTAAATATTTAAAACAATAATTAAAAAACATTAAAAAATATAAAAAATAGAGGCCAACTGGTATCTCTCTCGAGGTTAACTGTTCCCACAGGGTCCAAGCTACCTTTGGTTAGGCTCCAGAGACATGAACCTCCTAACAATGCGAGCCGTATCAAGGAGTACTGCCTTCTGTATAAGGCCCTTGATCCAACCACGCAATGACAGCCTCGACAAATGGTCATCGAGGCTATTGGCCATCAGGCCGTTGTCCATAACGACAATCGGCACAATGGTGGCCGAGATCACATTCCACATGTCGACAACCTCGTGTGCTAAGTCGAGATACTTGATTTGTTTCTCTTTCTCAGCTTTCACGAGGTTCTCGTCATGTGGGATGGTGACATCGATTATCATTGTGCGGCGCGCTAATCTTTCTATCACCACTATATCCGACTTATTGGCAACAATAGTCCTATCAGTGATGATAGACCGATCCCAATACAACGTGACATAGTCATTTTCGAGAACTGGGTCGGGCACATACTTGTAATACGGTAGCTCAGAATCCACTAGATTGTATTTCAAAGCAAGTTGCTGGTGAATAATCCTGGCCACTTGGTAATGTCTGTGCAAGTACTCGTCGTTAGCCAGACGAGAACAACCAGAGATAATATGTCTGATGGATTTACCAGGACGGTGACATGCCCGACACACGTCAACCGTCCCGTCTTTCATTATATGTCTCCGGTAGTTATTCGTCAGGATAACTTCGTCCATAATTGCACAGACAAAACCTTCAGTTTCCCCGAAAAGGTCGCTGAAACGTAGCCAGGATACGGACGCTGAAAAATCTACATCGGGTCCATGGAGAGCCCGATAGAAGCGCCAGTAGTAAGTACTACAGGTTTGCGCCAGTTCTCTTTAGCCATGGACAATGGTTTCATGACTAAAGAGCAATGGCTGCATGCTGTGATGGCATGGGGTGAATCCCTTGTCCACTGCGACCACATCCCGGTGCCTACCCACTTCAGCTTTTAGAAAATATTCTCTGAGGCTGCACACCTCGCAGTTCTGAAGAGTCTTGGTATTTAAAAAGCCTCGAGCCCCACACTTCCGCGGAATGTTAAGCCTTATTACCGATGATCGTGGGTGATGCATCCAGTTTGCAGTCAGCAGTATCTGGACCCTCCTATCAAGGGCATCGAGCTCGGTCTGAGTCCATTTGAGTATGCCGAAAGAGTACATCAAAACCGGCATGACCCAACTGTTGAAGGCGCGCACCTTATTTCCGCCCGACAAAAAGCTATTTAATACCTTTTTCAGGCGGCCAAAGAAGCGATCCTTCAGCAGCTGCTTCATGTCAGCACTATTAATGCCCAACGCTTCCGACATACCCAAATACTTGTAAGTTTTGGTCGGGGAGAGGTGTCTAAGGCGTATGGAATCAGAGAGTTGAATTCCCTCGGATTGATCTCTTCAAAGTAAAATTGAACAGGCTTCTTCTGGGTAAGCTCACTCCATCGTTGACTCTGTCTCTGTCACCTCTGACCTAGACTAGAGTCATGAGCAAACCCATCACAAAAAAAAAATAAAAAAAAAACATAATCTACCCTCGCTTTACATGCATGACTGCACATTTGTCCACACCAAATTCCATCCTGATGGCGTTACTGAAGGTTTCCGTTTCCTTCAGTAACTTCATCAGTTGGAAGTTGTTGAGGGCAAAGAGCTTCAGATCATCCATATAAAGGAGGTGAGATATGACCTGACCACCAACCTCTTTTCAACCGATAGCCTAGGCCTGAATCCTCCAACAGTGTACTTACAGGATTCAGGGCTAAGCAGAACCAAAGTGGACTCAAACTTTCGCCCTGAAATATCCCCCATAGCGGCTCATCACCCCCTGGATCGGTCAACATCCTGGATATCGAAGAACCGTCTAACATTGCCCCATACATGACTCAAGGAAGGTGCGTAGAGTTGCGTCTATTTTGTACAACTCCAGCACCCTCATGAGCCATGTATGTGGCACAGAGTCGTATGCCTTCTTGTAGTCTATCCAGCATGTCGACAGATCCTTACGAATTCAACGAACCTGCTGGCTTATGGCCATGTCAATGAGGAGTAGCTCCTTAGAGCCGCGGGACCCATTCCTACATCCATTCTGAGAGGCAGACATTATTAAGTTACTTTCAATGTGTACATTAATTTTTCCTCTCAGGATGGATGTAATAAGTTTATAAACCGTCGACAAACATGTTATTGGTCTATAATTCTTGGGTTCCGCGGGACTACCTGTCTTATGGAGCAGGTGGGTAATACCAGTTGTTAAAATCTGCGGCAGCGACCCAGACTCTAAGCATGGCTGGAATTGAAATGCCAGTAGCGCGTGTGAGCTACTATACCATTTCAGCCAAAAGTTATGCAGGCCGTCAGTTATTATTATTCCATTTATTCATTTTATATACATATTTTTACATTTTTAAATATTATTCTATTAAAAATAAAATAAAAAAACATTTGAAAATACAAAAATAGTAGCCCACCGGTATCGGGAACAGGGTCCAAGCTACTGGTGGTTAGGGCTCCTGAGAGAGGAACCTCCTAACGATACGCGCCTTGTCCAGGAGTACCGCTTTCTGGATCAAGCCCTTAATCCAGTTGTTCGTCATCATAGTTTCGTCCATAATCGCAAAGACAAAACCTTCGGTTTCCCCGAAAAGGTCACCAAATCACAGCCAGGCCACGGACGCTAAAAGATCTCATTGGGCCCATGTAGGACCCGGTAGAAGCGTCCGTGAAGCTCCTTGCTCTGCCATACCTCCCTGCGATCATTAGTATCTAGTACTTTAGGTTTGCGCCAGTTCTCGTTAGCCAAGGAGAGCGAGGTAAGGCCCTTGTCCACCGGTACCACATCTTGATGCATACCCACGTCAACGGCCTGTAAGTATTCCCTAAGACTACATACCTCGCAGTTGTGCAGGGTCTAAGCATTTAAAAAGCTACGACCACTGCACTTCTACGTGATATATAGTCTCATAACCGATGATCGTGGGTGATGCATACGATTTGCGTTAAGCAATGTGCGGACTCTCCTATCAAGGGCGTCAAGTTCTGTCTGAGTCCATTTGAGTATGCCGAAAGAATACATCATGAGCGGCATGATCCAGCCGTTGAAGGCGCGCACCTTGTTCCCGCCTGATAAAATACTATTAAGTACTTTTTCAGGCGGCCAAAGAAGCGTTCTTTCAACGACTGTTTCACGTCAGTAGCATTGATGCCTAGTGCTTCCGACATACCCAAATACTTTTAAGTTTTGGTTGAGGAAAGGAATCGAAGTTGTATGGAATCCGAGAGTTGTAATCCCACGGATTCCATAATCTCCCCTCGCTTTACATACATGACTGCACATTTGCCCACACCAAATTCCATCCTGATCCTGGCGTCACTAAAGGTTTGTGTAACCCTTAGTAGCTTCATCAGTTGCATGTTGTTGGAGGCAACGAGCTTCAGATCATCCATGTAAACGAGGTGATATATAACTTGACCTTCTCTTCTCAACCGATAGTCCAGGCCTGAACCCTCCAGCAGTGTACTAAGAGGGTTCAGGGCTAAACAAAACCACAGTTGACTCAGACTGTCGCCCTGATATATTCCACACTCGATCCTTATAGGTTCGCTGTCCTCTTGAATCTGTTAACATCCTGGATAGCGAAGGACCATCCTCCACTGCCCCATACACGACATCAGGAAGGTGCGCAGAGTTGCATCAATTTTATATAACTCCAGCACCCTCATGAGCCATGTATGTGGCACTGAGTCATTGGCCTTCTTGTAGTCTATCCAACATGTCACCAGATCCCTTCGGGAACGGCGAACCTGCTGGCTAATGGCAATTTCTATAAGGAGCAGCTCCTTAGTACCGCGGGACCCGTTCCTACATCCATTCTGAGAAGCAGACATGATTGAATTCGTATCAACATGTTAATTAATTTTAGCTCTCAGAATGGATGTAAAAACTTTATAGACAGTCGGTAAACATGTTATCGGTCTATAATTTTTAGCCTACCTGTGTTGTTTACTACCTGTTTTGTGGAGCAGGTGGGTTATTCCTGTCGTTAGGAACTGGGGCAGCGATCCTGACTCTAAGGTAGACTGGAACTGAGTTACCAAACAAGCGTGCGACCTTTGGAACCACTTAATCCAAAAGTTGTGCAGTCCGTCCGGCCCTGGAGATTTCCAGTTAGGCAACGGACGGACTGCACGAGCTACATCTTGGGGGCTGATGGTAATTGCCCCCATTTGTGGTATAGGATCGCACGCTTGTTCGACCTCCCGAGTCCAGTCATCCTCGGTGTGACTGACAGGCACAGACCAGATATTGCGCCAGAACGAATACAAGGCGTCATCATCTGGTAGGCGCGCATCAGTCACACCTTGGATGGGTCGCTCCCAAGCCCTATAAACCCACCTTTCGTTGTTCTGGAATGTACGATTCTGCGTGTATATTGCTCCACTCGCCGCTTGTACCGACGAATACGGTTTGCCCATGCATAGATTTTCTGCTTCAGGAACTCGATACGCTCTGTGACGCGGGACAGATAATCTCGAGAATTGATATCAGTCCCCGAGAAAGCCCGCCTCACAAAGCGCATCACTTTAGGGCGAGTGTTGTCATCGCGCGACGCTCAAGCCTAGACTGCCAAGCTGGTACAACTGGTCGTGTAGTTCTGTCATTTTTTGGGAATTTGACGTCAGCTACACGACATGCCGCAGCAGCCGCACAGTACAGTATTGAGTGAGTATCGGCAAGGTCTTTGCTGCTATCAAAACAATCTGATAGCAGAGAATCTAGAGCACACACCAGCGCCCTATTTTTTTATGTATGGGCAGACGAGGTAGTCGAGGTCTAAGCTCAGGCGGTGTGGAGCGATAGTCACTGAATGCACATTCCAAAGCGCTCCTTAAACGTGCATTGCAAATGTTATTGTCTCAGCTTGTCAAATAATTTTTCATCTTGTTTTTTTTGGTATAAGTTGTAACTATTGTAGATTTGCATTATGTTTTTTTTGTCGTTGTTTGAGTGTGTTTATTCATTTTTCTATTGTATTATTCTGTATAATTTTAAATTGAAAAATTTAGGGAGATAATTTTATGTCACACTTGACAGGTCAGGCCACAGACATTATTATTATTATTCATTATTATTATTTTTAAGAGTTTTTATATTATTATTAAGAGCTCTTTATAATCTGAAAAGGTACTGATTTACTTATCAGAGATTGAATTGATTGGTAACTAATACAAGGCCGATAGTAAAATATTTCAGAAGTATTGTAGTACTATACGCACCAAGTATGATGTAACCTCTGCAAGTATGACCAGCAACAGGTATATCATGAATATCATGGAGAAGACCAATTTGTTCAGCGTCTACAGGTTGATTGTTGAGTTTATCAATCATGCTCTTCACGCATTGGTCTTGTCTGCCAGATGTGAGAATTATGCGGGGAATGCTGCTGCGGTAGCGATCGGCGTCCTAGGAAGAACAAAGTTTTAAACATATTTTTTTTAATTTTTATTATATTTTGTACCTTTTCAGGAAGTAATTATAATACACATAATTTAAGAAATAGAATATAACTGAGAATGTATAAACTACATGAGTAATATTCGACATGCCAAAAGACAGAACTTAATTTGTACAACTGCAAGATTTACGAGTAATTTCAACTAAGTTCAAATTTTCCTTTTTATTTAAAATTGGTTTTATTTAATAGATAAGACTGTTGATAAAATTTGATTTAATCCTCCTCCGAGCTTCATAGGCTTTACAAAACTAGACATATTGACATTACTCGAAATAGTCTTGCTCAGAGATATTTCAATTTGATAGAATTTTACTAGTAAACGCCCACCATTAAGACCTACGTTACTGATTCGTAAAACTTATTAGTTTATCTTAAATCAGATTTAAAATAATCTGTATTATATAAATATTATATATAATAGTATAAATGCGAATGTTTGGATAGATGTATGTGTCGGGTTTAGTCAATAGTACGGACGTTAAAACAAATCGCAAGCACGCCATCTGGCGGCAAAGCAAGAACAACTACGCATTGGCGCGCTTATTGTAACCGCTGGCGTAGTGGGGACAGCAGAATATGGCAGTTGAGTACTTAACGCCGTAGAGCTAACACGTCGTAGAATCAGTGTCGATCCGTAATATTAGTAAGCAAGATTGTAACTGAGTTGTGACTATTTAAATAAACCCAGTGTATCGAATAACTTATGTGATTTCATTTGCACGATTGTACCCACCGACCTGCCCACACACGATGTCTTGACCTAAGGGAATACATCCTGACTTCCCGATGGTTTACATCTATCGGCCAGTCTTGATGCGACATCAGAATTGGGATTCGGTCGTACTAATGAGATCACACGTAGAAACAATGCTAATGAAAATTGTGGTTACATTCTTGCAAAAAAAAATTGCGGTGTCAGTTGAGACTACCCTCAGTCTTGAATAATAAAGAACCAGTCTGGAGCGGAGCAGCAAGGAGGTTAGTAACAACCAAGGAGTTGGACAGGACAAGGAGGAGCGTGTGCACTTGTGGAAAGATCCATACGCTCTGATCTTTATGCCAATCTGGTGAGTCGTTTTCATTTTGTTATGAATATGGAAAAGTGTGTTCATTATTCAAAATTCTGGTTTTGTGTACGGTATGGTGGTCAGTGGTTCGTCGGGGTAGCCCGTGTTAGGTTATAATTTCATGTTAGTTATCGATGGTCAGGTTTTTGTTTTGTTGAAGAGTTGTTATTCTACTGGCAATAACCTTTGACTAGCCCTGGCTGACTATTATTGTTTAGAAGGTAGAACGATATAGTGACATTTACGACCCTACCTTACACTTCAGTCTGGAAATTATGATAAATCCAAAAAAGTATTTTGATCAGTTTTTTAGTGTGATAGTTTTATGTAGTGACAGTTAACTAAGTTTGAGAAGAAGCATAGTATTCTTCTTTAATGGTCGGAGGGCAAAACTATCTAAAAGGTGGTAATCCCTACCAGGCCTCGTTAATTGCGACTTAAAATGCTATGGCATTAATTTGATTCTCTAAAGCCAATATACCTACCTGGACACTTTAATGTGTGGTTCATGTTTTGGACAGGGACTCTGCACTACCATACGGTGTCCATAATAACACATTTTGCAGTTTTAGGTTACTACTACTACTAGAAGCTCGTGGCTAAATAATAACAGCCACACTGGTCGATCATCAAGGTTAAGTAACGCTTGACGAGGTCGGTCCGTGGATGGGTGACCATTTCAACATACCGGGTTTCCTCCGTGCCTCGGAAAGCACGCTAAGCCGTTGGTACTGGCTGTCTTTTGAAGAGCTTTGACAGTCTTTACGGGTAGTCAGAGGCCTGAGATCTGACACCGGTCTTGTCAAGGGGTACTATTACCCAGTTACTGGGTTGTGGAGGCCAGATGGGCAGTTTCTCCATGTAAAACACTGGTACTCAGCTGAATCCGGTAGGACAGGAAGCCGACCCATTGTAGTTGGGAAAAGGCTAGGCAGATTGATTGGTTTAGGTTACTACACCGGTGCACAGGTTAATTTACATCAAAGCTGTATATGGTTAAGATAACCGTGTGAACATATACTCTCGTAATATTTTTCATGTTTCAGATACTATATTGTGTCGCAATGGAGTCTCTGCTGGCGGCTAGCGATTCAGATGCTGTATGTGAAGGCTGACGTGTCACTATCTGAGAGGTTAAGAGGAACGGCAGGCAAGCAGTTCGCAGGTCGTAGCCGAACGTTACGAGCGCGCGCAAGTTTGGAATGGAATACTCGATGAGTCGCTTCCATGTTATTTCGATAGTGAAGTCGAATGTTCTCTAGTGATGAGATGCTATTTCGAGTTTTAAGAGTGTTCATGTTGGAACACTGAATTGGTTGGTAGTGGTTATACCTAGCACCATCACTAGGTAATTAAGACACACCTAGTAAAAAGCAAGTAGCTAATAAGTTACCTATTGGCTTGTTAGTACTTTCCTAGTTTCAACATTTGGTTCAGTACGAACTTTGGGATGAGATATCCCATAAGAAGTTGAGATGTGCAGTCAAAACTAGTGATTTTCAGTGGCAAAGCGAGTTAGTAATGTTGTTTTGCCAACGCAATTGTATCGAGTTAGGAACGGTACTGGTCATTTGCGTGTATTCAGGGCGGATCTTGTTGCGTAACGATGTACAACCACCGTCTTCAGATCTGAATTCACTTGCTTACTTTCAAAGTAATATTATGATAGCAGTAGATCTCGCGATCGTTTTCCGTACATGAAAACTGAGTTTGTGAGCGATAGTAAAGGGTTACTGTTGATAATCTGGTTTAAACGATATTGATCCGAGTTATTCGTGAAGGTCCTTCACGCGAGCTATTAAGAAGCAAATATGATCAGGCCTAATTGTTCCCCTCATATTAACAGTCTGTATGTTACAAGATCTTAGAGTGAAAGGCGTGAATCTTGTGAGAAGGATACCCGATCACAAAGTTCCTTGAGGATTAGACGTCATAGTTGATGACAGTGGTAGTGAAACGAAATCTGATTAAAATGTTTACTCATAAGACCAATTCTGGACCGCACCTCATGCGTACCATGTGGCGATGGGTTTTTGAAGAGGGTTTATGAGTTGAGTATGCATTGCCTTTGAATTATGGTAAATTACTTTGTTTAGTTGAAGTTGTTGATCGTCGGACCTTTTTCTTATTGACTTTATTACGAAAACTGAAGAGGCCCTGTATTAAGTCCGCGATAGGTGATTATGACAGGATGGTGATCGTTATACACCGAAAACTTTAAATAGGTACGCTTAGAACCTACCAGTATGCATAAGGTAGGATGAGGAAGATGCCAGCGGGTCATGTACCAGTCGATGTTGATGTTTAAAGGATTTTAATGTTGATGAGCAAGCTTAAGATGTCGAGTAATTGAGTCTATCAGCCGTATTATGTTTGACCGTACCAGCTGATTCTGGCGGAGGTCGGGGTCTAGAGAGACCGTTGTGCGAGAGCAATATAATTGCTGGTCGGCTATAGAGCCGTGGCGTTAAAGGTTTTACTCGAGGGTTTCTATAAGCTTGGCAGTTTTTGCTGCAGCAGTTTTGAAGTTTGTCTGGAATGACTGTGGTACATGGCCCAGGGTAATGATTTAGTTAAAGATCAGAGTTCTAAAATTTCCCTATTATCACGAACCCAATGATCTAGTTTGGTCAGGAGTAGCCGAGCGTTGTGTGTTAGCCTGTGTGGCAACTGTTGGCCTTTATGGCAACTGTTGGCCTGTGTGGCAACTAAAGGCGAGTGTGCCAACTGGAGGCCTTTATGCAGCTGTAGGCCAGTGTGGCAACTGGAGGTCTTTGTAGCAACTGTGGGCCTGTAGGGCACCTGTAAGTCGGTTTAAAAAAACACGTTTGTGTAAGGAACCTTACAAAGGATTCCTGTTGAGTTATGAGGTTAAAATAAAGTAAACTCGCAAAGTCACGCGAGAGGTGAGGTCTCCATGTTAATGTTGATGACGTTCGAATCGTCAAGCCTTCATTACGAATATTGAAATAATTTTGGTTTTCCAATTTTGATTACTATGCGTAGATTGTGTTAGTAAGATACACAAAGCTCAAGTACCAATTGAGATAGTAGATGACGAATTGACGTAACATACGACAGGCTAAATGTCTGTGGGGAACTGGTTCTAAGTTCAGAGAGTTGAGTTGACTCGACATCGTGAGGATGTGCGAGTAGAGCAATTGTGATTGCTAAGAGAGCTATGAGATAGCTAAGAGAGCTATGTGATAGCTATGAGAGCTATGTGATGGCTAAATATCGTGAATAAGATACCTGGTGTCTTGTTTCTTTTGTTTCATTAAATGTGACATTAATGACTATCAGTGGTACTTGGACTTTGTAATCACGAAGATTGGGTGCTTTTAGGTACCAGATCGATGATTTAGTTGCTATTTTCTTTAAATTGAAAATAGAATTACTCGTTCCTTGCTATAGTGAACAGAGAGATTTAAATGATCATGTTTGATTGTTTCGAAATGTTTCCTCACTCTAGAGTATGAGTCAGGATTGGACGAGTGAATACTGTTTGGAAATTTTGTGTTTCAGAAAAACATCCCTTGTATGATGGGAGACTGGCGGGTCGGAGTAGACTAAGAGGACGTGTGGCGCAACACGACATGAGATGGCAGTGAGCAAGGACAAGAAGATGATGCCTGCGGGTGATAGATTTGGGGATCTGTCACCTGAGAGAGGCCCGAGAAGGCGACGTGCTGTGTTCCACGCTCGCCTCTCAAAAGCAATTACGGCCTAGAGAACACCATGTGGTTTTAGTCAGTAGGAGTCTGACAGACCCCTCAGCTTCCCCCAAGGGCTGAGGACATTCATGAGAATTTCCACATGATTCGATACACTGTTAAAACCTGACAATGAGGAACAGACGAGGACGCCTGTCTCGCAGGATGGCCGTGTCGGGTTTAGTCAATAGTACGGACGTTAAAACAAATCGCAAGCACGCCATCTGGCGGCAAAGCAAGAACAACTACGCATTGGCGCGCTTATTGTAACCGCTGGCGTAGTGGGGACAGCAGAATATGGCAGTTGAGTACTTAACGCCGTAGAGCTAACACGTCGTAGAATCAGTGTCGATCCGTTATATTAGTAAGCAAGATTGTAACTGAGTTGTGACTATTTAAATAAACCCAGTGTATCGAATAACTTCTGTGATTTCATTTGCACGATTGTATCCACTCACCTGCCCACACACGATGTCTCAACCTAAGGGAATACATCCTGAATTCCCGATGGTTTGCATCTATCGGCCAGCCTTGATGCGACATATGTTTGTTACTCAATCACGCGAGAATCACTGAAAAGATCTGGATGGAATTCGGCACGGAGACAAATTATAGACTTGAATAGCACATAGGCTACTTTTCATCTCGGTATAATATTCCCTTGGGATAAAAACAATACTTTTCACGCGGGAGAAGCCGGTGACAGAAGTCGCTGGCAGAATCTAGTAATAAATAAATCTATGGCCATGGTTCACGGACACGTATGCGTCATTTTAAGTTTGTTGAACGCCTGCTTGCAGTTTACTTACAAATTTAAGAAACTATCGGTGGAGCGACCAAGCCACGCAAAAATGTTTTTTGTAAAAATGGCGGGCACGGCAGCGAAATTTGTTCAGATAGTGGAAAAATACCTGGTAAGTAGTTCTACGCATTCTATAGAATGAGTAAAATATATATTCATCATCTCATAATTCTTTTGCCGCTACGAACAATCAACAGTTGATATTTTTTCTATATATGGATGTGACTAATATCTTCGACTTCGGCGACTTTGAATGTCAAAATAAGACAAAAGAACGTCATCGTAGTTCAACGCCTGATGAACAGATTTCGGAACGCTGGGTTTCAAAAGCTGCACGGCGTACTTTGAAGCGTCTTTGAAGCTACGCGTCCGTGGACAGTAACGTGGTTTAAGTCTAAAGCAACAATAATACCGAGAAAACATGAAAGACCACGCAAACTAATGTTTTATGAGATATAATCGTCTGTTTGTGGGTCGTTATCTTTGAAAGTACTGATCCGATTACAAAAACCCTTTTAGTAATAGAAAGCTATATTTTTGGGTTATTCCTTAACGTGTAAGGATTTACTTTTTAACTTGACAAATGCATGGTACCTATGGGAAAGTCTACAGGAGCAAAACTGATACAAAAAGCAAGCATTCTTGTTAATTTTATTCAACACCTTCTTCTAGAAGGTACACTTACCTTTGGCTTGTAATGTCCTTTCATAAGCACGTGGATGTTGGTCCCGCTGTATGAAAATGAATTCAAAGCAGTAAAGCCTCGACTAAAAGGCGTGTTTTCAGTCACTACTTGAATTCTTCCTTCACGTACTGCAGGGATATTGTCATGTGGCTCACTGTAGTGCAAGTTCGCAGGAATATGGCCAGTTTGGTATGCCAGACAGACCTGAAAATAAAATTAATTTATTTGACAATCTGCAATGACCAACCTCGTCTAAGAAATCATAAATCATACACAAGTATATTGTTTGAATTTTGAAATCTTCAACCATAATTATATTAACTTCCAACTCAAACACAATATTGCCTATTTATTTTCGTATCTCGTTTGTTTCATTTTTCATAATTTTTAGGAACCGTTATTTTTAGAGCCGTTTTTACAAGGAACTCAAACTTAATTTTGCGAAAAGTGCTCTAACTAAAAATACCAGTCTTTATCTGTTCCAAAAATACGAAAGTGCTGTCGTAAAATGTGTTTTTGTTCATAGAATTGCTCTTCTTTGTTTTTTGACCCTCATATTGCTAGTAGTACCAAAGCAACAGAGATAAAGTTATTACCTTCGTTAGCGAGCATGCCCCAGAAGCTGGCTCACTGTGACCCATATTAGACTTAACGCATCCAACCTGGATAGTCTTGTCCTTCGCAAACACTTTCTCGATTGCTTCCAGTTCATTGGCATCTGCTTCTGCGATAGCTGTTCAGACCAAAATTGAATATTGATATGTTTTGTCAAGTTTTTCATAGATAAATTAAAGTATCACGGGTACTCTAATTGAAAGTGATCATCACGGTAATGGATAGGCACAATCCATCACAACACAACACACAAAAAAGTACAAGAAAGTATATATATTATCTTCCAAATGTCTCTTCCATAAAGAAACAGAATTTATCGGCCTAAAAAGTTAACCAAAACTTAACCAGCAAGGGCAGCTAAATACTGCAATGTAAAAATTGTCTACAGGCAAAGTGTCGCGATATTTCAAATATAATATAACTCAAACAAATCGACTCAAGGTACTCTTGAACGTATTTTACGTTCAAGATAAACTGATTTACCAAAAGAAAAAAGACAAAGATATTTTATTTCAACTAGGCCAACAAGCGGCACTTTTGAACGTTACATTAAAATAAAAAAATACAAGGAATAAAAATTTATTCTACCGTGCATACCTGAAGCATTAGCTTCAATATACTCCACGTCAAGTGGTGAAACGCCTGTTTCCTTATAGAATCCTTCCAAGAACTCCTGGAGTTCTTGCGACTGTCGCAATGGCAAAAACTGCTCTTGCATGTGTCTGCTGTAGCTGGATTTGGCATGGTATACCTCGGAGTAAATCCTGTTGAATGTTGGAGAAATTGTATTTGTAAACACAAATCAAAACAGTTTGTCGCTGAGCAATTTACGTTGTGAAATGAATTAATTTAAATAACACAAAAATAATTTTGCACTGATTGTTTTCCACATAAATAATGCGAGTATTGCATGGGTGCGTCATCATTTAATGTTAATTGGTATATTTTCATTTCAATAACGTTCACAAGTTGTAACAGTCGTGAGATATACCAACTGTTTATATAGTTTATAAAATAGGATTTTTTACAAAAAAATCTATATATTATATCTATTTATTCACTAAGTATGACTAAGTTATAATGTAATTTTGCTTTGTGTTATTAACAAGGTGTTTTTATCATATAACACTAAAAAGGTTTTATGTCTTTTGAGTGGTATATCTAAATCCAGCTCCACATGCTTAGTGTTTGCCACAAACAGTGGCAAACTCCAAACACTGACCACAATTATCCGACACAAACACGGCATTCACAGGCTTAGGGAACATGCTAGTATATTCCGAATTGGCAAACATGGCGGACGACGAGCTTGTTTTGGCAACAATAACTTTCGGGTTAACCAATTTTTATTAAAATAAAAGCAAAATGATATTAAAAAGAAAAATAAGGAAACAAAGACGATGGTGGATGGACCCCTTTTCAGTCACAGTTGCAACAAGAAAAAAAAAAGTGTTTCTTTTTTACGTGCGAAATACTTGAACAAACGTTATCTCAAAATTAATCCAAATTTCAAAAAGATAGCATTAATAGTTCTTGAGATATCCTGCTGCGAACGAGACTGAGGCACACCAGAAGGGTTCCGTTTTACCATTTTGGTACGGAACTCTAACAATATTGCACAACAACATCGTACATAACAAAACCGATGTTAACGAAGCCGAGAAAATCTTTAATTATTTTTTTTTATTTAGTTCTTGATAAGAATAAACATACACGTAAAGTGACCTGTGCAAATGTGATCGTTAAGTAGTGGATAACGCCTGGTCTCTTGAAGTGCATCAGATGCCGCGATGAGTTGCTTAGTAAAGCCAGGAAAATCTTAATGTTCAAAATTGACAGAAAAAATACAGACTTTATAGAAATTATTGTAATAACATATTACAGCAGCAAAAAGAACAGGACGAACGGAAACGCCTGACTGAAAATCAAAATAACTGTAAAAAAACATGGGACTCAATTAAAACTATCTGTTATATTAGTTAGGTAGTCAATAAAATTAAAGACTTAATCAAAATAAAACCAGATCCTACAGAGTCACTGAACGAATTAAATGACTATTTTAGATCCATAGATGATCAGACCGATTTAGATGAAAGAACAATGGCGAGATATTAGCTGACTTAAATTTGAGCGTCTGAAAGTGAGTTATATACGAAAGACTTTCTATTAATTATCTACATTTTTTAAATATATTATTGGGCTGGTTCAAAACGGATAAAAAAAAAACATAATAAATAAAAAGTTATTTAATTTTTTGGTTAATTTCTCTAGCTTAGTGTTACCATTATATATTTTATCTGCTAAGTGACAAGTAGTAACTATATTAATTAATAATATAATTAATGTATTTATTGCAGTAAATGAGTTAACAATACAGTTTATGACTAAGTATAGATGTTCCTCGCAGGTAGGTAAGAATATTGTAGTGTAGTAGAAATAAATGAATTACTTTTAATTAATGATTGGCAAAAATACTAGTATCCAAGTTTAAAAAATATAGCTTGGTTGTTGACGAGGACAACGACCTTTTGATAAACGTCAAATTCGCTTAGTTTAAATAAATATACTCTTTCCAAAGAGTATATTATACATTTCATGCTGAAATAACTAGGTAAGGGAAATGCTAATGCGATATTCCCCTTTTACTTCCACGAAATTGAATAATATTACCTATTAAACACATTATTAAAAGTTACCCAGACATAACCTACAAAAGTTTATGACTGAATATCTATTATTCTCGACATTCTCGAACAATTATTCTTGCACAAACTAATTCAGAACATCACCCTGAGTTAAACCAGATATTTTTCATTTAAAGACGTAGGAATCTAATCTCAGCTAAAAAAATGTATGGGCACCTGCCATTGTTCTTTGGTATTGACATACTTTGAGACCCTGAGAAGGACATAGGCTACTTCGCTGTGCATACAAATCGATGGGGGGAGAAATTGGAGTGGTTATATTTGGATAAAACTTCGTATTATGAAGATCGATTCACTTCAAACTTTGAATCCCAATAATCGCCTCTGACCTATAATTTCAATTCAAAAGACTCCAGTTTTCAATCAAACATAGTTTTGCTTTTACTATTAACAAAGCTCAAGGGTAGCAGGGATGCATTTGGCAAAGCCATGCTTTATCCACGGCCAGCTATATGTAGCTGCTGATATTCGCGTATGTCCAAGGCCTAGAATGTGTATGTATTAACATCAAATGAAAGGGCATACAACATAGTTCGAGTATATAGTAGTGTTAAAAAATATTGCACCCATGATTAAAGGAATAATTAAGGAATGTTGTATAATTAAAGTTTGTTGATACAATTTATGATAGATTGGCATCTTAAATTTGCAACAAAGCAGAACCTATGACTCTGTAGTTTATTTGTTTCCTTTTGTAACTATTTCACCTATTCCTGTATTCCTGACCAACGTTTTCAATTAAATAAGTTAATCATTTTTACGTTGATGCTTTCTGTATCTATACAGGCTGAGTTTTTCAAGAGGGCGTGGATGGCTAAATCATCACTTTGAAGAATCATCATCATCATTCATCATTTCAGCCGAAAGACGTCCACTGATGGACATAGGCCTCCCCCAGGCGTCGCCACATTGACCGATCCCGTGCGTCTCGCATCCAGCGCCTTCCCGCAACCTTAACCAGGTCATTGGTCCACCTAGTGGGAGGCCTTCCAACGTATCGTCTTCCAGTTCGCGGTCGCCACTCCAGAACTTTTTTTTCTGCGAGCAATGTGACCTGCCCACTGCCACTTAAGTTTGGCAATTCTTTGGGCTATGTCGGTAACTTTGGTTCTCCTGCGGATATCATCATTTCTGACGTGATCACGCAAGGAAATTCCGAGCATAGCCCTCTACATTGCCCTTTGGGTGACTTTAAGCTTTCTGATAAGGCCCATTGTGAGCGACCACGTCTCGGTCCCATAGGTGATCACTGGCAACACACACTGGTCATAGACTTTTGTCTTGAGACACTGCGGTAAATTGGACGAGAAGATACCACGCAACTTCCCGAACGCCGCCCAGCCGAGTCGGATTCGACGGTTGACCTCTTTCTCGAAGTTGGACCTACCCAACTGGACCGTTTGTCCCAGGTAAACATAATCGTCTACAACTTCAAGTGTAGAGTCTCCGATCTTGATAGGAGTGGGTGTTACATGGGCGTTCACCATGACCTTGGTTTTGTCCATGTTCATTTTAAGACCCACTCTTTCGGAAGCTCTACTAAGGTCATCGAGCATTTTACTGAGGCTCTCCATGGTCTCAGCCATGATCACTATGTCGTCGGAAAACCGAAGGTGAGTGATGAACTCGCCATTAACGTTGATGCCAAGCCACTTCCAGTCCAGAACCTTGAAGACGTCCTCCAGCGCAGCAGTGAACAGTTTCGGAGAAATGACGTCTCCCTGTCTTACGCCGCGCTGGAGAAGGATTGGTTTCGAGGTCTGATCCTGAAGACGGACTGACATGGTGGCGTTTTTGTACAGACACTTCAACACCTCAATGTACCGGTAGTCGATCTGGCACCGTTGGAGAGACTGCAGTATAGCCCAAGTCTCGATCGAATCGAAGGCTTTCTCGTAGTCCACAAACGCTAAACAGAGAGGCAGGTTATACTCTTCGGTCTTCTGTATAACCTGCCGCAGCGTATGTATGTGGTCTACGGTGCTAAAGCCTTTTCGAAATCCGGCTTGTTCGGGAGGCTGGAAATCGTCAAACCTGCGCGCGAGACGATTCGTGATGACTCTTGAAAACAACTTGTAAACATGGCTAAGAAGCGAGATGGGCCTATAGTTCTTCAGCCGGGCATTGTCGCCTTTCTTGAAGAAGAGTACCACCACACCCCTGCACCATGCCTGTGGCGTTTTGCCCTCGAGTATGACGGAATCAAAAAGCTTCTGAAGGGCCTTGAGGACCGGTTTTCCATTTGCCTTCAGGAGTTCAGCCGTGATTCCGTCATCACCCGGCGCCTTGTTGTTTTTAAGCTGTTTCAGAGCCATCCTAATCTCGTACAGGCTGACGTCCGGGATATCTTCGGTATAGTGTCGGGTCAATCTAGCTCTTGGGTCGTTTGCTAGATTCGCAACGGGTTTACTGGTTGACGTGTACAACTGCCCATAGAAACTCTCGATCTCCCTCAGAAGCTCCGGTTTGGCGGATACAATCATGCCATCATCGGTCTTCAGTTTCGTGAGCTGGCTCTGCCCAATAGACAGATCCCTTGAAAACACCTTGGAGCCTTTATTTCGCTCAATCGCGTCTTTAATACGCTCGGTATTAAAGCGGCGGAGGTCTCTTTTCAAGGATTTAGAGATCTGTCTATTGATCTGCCGGTATTTGCACGCCTCATCTGAAGACTGCAGCTAAGCTTGAGGGTATGATCAGAGAGCTTTTTGTTTCTATCTGTACCGTATGGACAGCTTCCACGAACCCGTCGCGGTATTTGTCCACGGAGCTCCCCAGGCACTCGAAACGATTCTGGAGTTCGAGCTGAAAGCTCTCGGGGTTTTGGACCTGGACCTGTGCTGGACGGAGCGTGGACTTCATCAGTCGAGACCTTTCAAGCTTAATATTAATGTTCAATGTGCCTCTTACCATGCGGTGATCGCTCCCGGTTTTTACCGAATTGATCACAGAGACATCATTGAACATTTGCTTCTTGGTTGACATGATGAAATCGATCTCATTTTTTGTTGCACCATCGGGGCTCTGCCAGGTCCACTTCCTGTGTTCACGCTTTTTGAAGAAGGAGTTCATCATATAGAAGCCCTCCTTCTCCATAAAACTGGCCAGTAGGTGACCCCGGTGGTTCCGTCGTCCAACTCCAAATTGCCCCACTTGCAGCTCATCCTCGTCTCGTTTGCCCAGTTTCGCGTTGAAGTCCCCCATGACAACGACAACTTTGAAGAATAGTACAAAACAATCAAATTAATCATTGGGCTGATTTTGATTAAAACTAAAACTGCAACATTGGATATTCTCACCCTGTATGTCGATAACCAGAATTGATTGACAAAATCTATATTTACGCGGGCGAAGCTGCGGGTAAATAAATAAAATAACTAAAAAAGCTTTTTATTCCATGAATTACAGTTATTTTCCAACATGCAAATATACGTTTTTTAAATAAATAATTCAATTGAATTCTAAACAAATAATCAAAATCAAATTGTAAGTTTATAAATTAATTAAATTCTAAACAAATAATTAAAATCAAATTCTAAGTATATCAATTTAATTCTAAGTAATAAATCAATTCAATTCTAAATAAATAATTCAATTCCAAACAAATAATACAATACAAATCCAAATAGCAATTTAGTAAGATTATTATTATTATTCAATTTAATTAAATTTCAAGTAGTAATTTAATTAGGTAGGGCCAACTTCGAGAAAGAGGTTAACCGTCGAATCCGAGTCGGCTGGGCAGCGTTCGGTAAGTTGCGCGGTGTCTTCTCGTCCAACTTACCACAGTGTCTGTTGCGAGTGATGACCTATGGCTCTGAGACGTGGTCGCTCACAATGCGCCTCAACAGAAAGCTTACAGTCACCCAAAGGGCAATGGAGAGGGCTATGCTCGGAGTATCCTTGCGTGTTCGAATCAGAAATGTAGAGATCCGCAAGAGAACCAGGGTTACCTACATAGCCCGAAGAATTGCCAAACTTAAGTGGCAGTGGGCAGGTCACATTGCTCGCAGAACGGATGGCCGATGGGGCAGAAAAGTGCTGGAGTGGTTACCGCGAACCGGAATACGATACATTGTAAGGCCTCCCACTAGGTGTGGTTAAGGTCCCGATGACTGGTTAAGGTTGCGGAAGGCGCTGGATGCGAGACGCACGGGATCAGTCAATGTGGCGACGCCTGGGGGAGGCCTTTATCAAGCAGTGGATTTCTTTCGGCTGAAATGATGATGATGATGAGTGATGTACAGCCGATGCAGTATTCAAGTCTGATCTAAAGTGGGCACCACTGGCAGCTTCAGTGTGGCTGTCGGCTTGTACCAAGGGTCTGCTCTCAGTCCTAACCTTTTCCTGATGATAATGGACGCTCTGGCGTCGGACAAGAAGGAAAAGGTACCCTGGTGTATGCTATTTGCCGATGAAATTGTGCTGGTTACCAAGAGTGGCCTACAGGTCCAGAACAGATTGCCAGTGTGGTGGCACAGACTTGAGAGTAATGCTTGAAATTGAGCAGAACTAAAACAGAATACTTGTTCTGCGATTTTGGCGGTCTCTCCAGTTCCGTGCCTATAGCTCTCGTTGGAACACCTATATCGATGTCCTCCGACTTCCGGTACCTAGGGTCGCTTGTCCAAAGGGATGGCAAAGTAGACTGACACGTAACTCACTGGATCAACTCGGGATGGATGAAATGAAGATACATATCTTCATTTCAGGATCAGAATGTTGGGCTGTAAAAGAGATGGATGAAAAGAGATTGCATTTAGCAGAGATGATAATGTTGAGATGGGCCTGCGGGTTGGCACTGCTGCCGAACCACCGTTGAGCGGTACTACAACCAAGCCCACCGCGCATAAGGGTACTGCCAAAGCTGGCGCGACAAGGGAACCTTGTGTTAGAGGTCGAACGATCTCGGAACTTGCGGCCTTGGACGCGACCGGCAAAGACAGCACGTCTTCGTCACCCAGCGGCCGGTATGAATCAGGCTGGCGCCAGGTTAGACGATCTGAGGCGCAAAGGAAAAAGCGCCAAAAGCTGAGACAACAGGCGGCTCTTGAAAGGACTCCTACGGAAGGATCATCAAAGAGGTCGCGTACTGTTTTCAGTGGCGACTGCGGGGACATGGCGGCCAAGAGGATGTAGACCCAGGTTAATCGTCCTCGGCCGGATCCTTTAATAATGCGGTGGTGGCTGTGAAACTCGCTGTCGTCACAGTCAAGTACCCAGAGGAGTACTTGAAGGCGGAGGATCTAATGACAATCCAGGAGTTCATAATAGAAAAACTGGGAGAAGCTCCGGATCCTCTACCTGTCTTTACAGTTGCTCCCGGAGTTGTTGCGGGTGCAGTGCATGTAGCCTGCGGCAATTTTGACGTAGCTTGCTGGTTTCGGGGTGCCATCCACAACGTGTAACTTGGCTCCCTGAAGCATAAGGTTGTCAACGCCATGGAACTCCCAAAGCCAGTCAAAATGGCATGAAAGAGTCACAAATTGGCGCTGCAAGACGCCTGGTCCATTCGGTTGCTCCAGCGGCTTAACCTTGCCTTGGGGACAGGCGACTGGCAGGTCGTGAATGCTCTCACTGAGCAGACTGGCATCCGTCGTATTGTCCTCATGGACGGGTGGTCCGCTGGAGTCTATCAAGGCTGCGGGTTCCTTTCTTCCAGGAGGAATTGAACGATACTCGTTTAAGCTCCTGGAAGAAGACAAAGGAGAGGCACGAACTGCGGAAGCAGAAGTGGGATCCTCTGAAGATGGATATGTTGAGATGGATGTACGGGATGACGAGAATGGATAGAGTGAGAAATGAGTATATTAGAGACAGTTTGAAAGTGGTTTCAGTGACAGAAAAATTTAAAGGATACCGTTTGTCCAGGTATGGTCATGTGATGAGGAGGAATAAAACGCATGTTACTAAAAAAGTTATGAATATAAATTAAAGACAAAAGACAAAAGATATTTATTTCAACTGGGCCACCAAGCGGCACTTTTGAATGTCACAATTTAAATTTACAAGGAATAAAAGTTGATTCTACCGTGCATTCGGAAAGTAGCTTGTTATTAGGGTTGTAATTAGGGTGAAAAGAAAGGGAGGGGACGGCCTAAGAAAAGATGGATGGACTGTGTGTGGAGTGATATGAAAGAAAAGGACGTATGAATGTTAGTGTTGTGTCCTCAGACCAATCAGACATTTTTCCTTACAATTTAGCTTAGGATTCACAAAATGTCACGATTCTTGAATTTGACCACCACTATTCAGATTAACTCCGTCTGCCGCCCGCAAGCTCGCGCGCACACAGCATCTTATTATACTGGTAACTGGTAACTCAAGCGTAGGCTTTATGCTTGTAAAGATGTGTTATTTTAGAATTATATCAATCGTATATGAAGCCGGCTCCACACGCTTGGCGAACAATGGCAAACAGCAAACACAAACAACAAATACGAACATGTGTGTTACTCGCATCACTACCAAGTAAAGCGCTGACACATTGCACCACGAGGCACAACGCATGCGCATAATCGACCCAGTTGCTACGAGGGAAAACTGCTGACACAGAACACGAGGCCCGAAGACACCGTCTACGTGACCGAGCCCGCGCACTTCGTATCCATCATCGATCTGGTCGAATTTTTATTAATAATTATTAGATTATTAAATTCTAATAATTATTAATAAAAATTCAATTAATTAATTGCAATCGTATTATTATTTTACTTATGTCTGCATGTTATTTAATGTATTTGATTTAAGCTTAGTGTTTACTTTTTATTTTATTGTTATGTTTTATGATGTTAAAATATCGAACACAATGTATATTGTAACTGAATAAATTGAATTGAATTGAATTGAATAATTGTAATTTCTTTATTAAAATAAATTAGTTTGTAATAAATTGGGTTTTTTTCGAGTCCTCCGGCAGTAGCCTACGTAATTGGCGCAGTCGGTAGGATTCCCGGGTCGTGCTTGCAGTTACCAATATATCGCACCGCGTTCGCTACGATAGACTTTCAACGTCGCACCGGGAGATCCTGAACACCGAGACTACGCTGGAGATCCAGATATCGATACAGCTCAACGAAGACCAGAATGTTCATGTAAGTCCGCTGAATTTTTTTAATGGTTGCTTGCTTCCTTTTTGTGTGTAGGTTCTATATACTTTATCCAACATTTTTTATCCACGTAGATATAGTACACGTAGGTTAGTTAATAGTAGGAATAGAAGTGTAGATTCTAGACGTAATATTAATCCCGAAATTGGACCAGAGATGGCTGATTTAGACAATATATTTAAAGCCCTCGCTATAACGCTCAATATATTTAAAGCTTAGTTCCCAATTTTGATGGGCATCCAAACGTACTTACCAGGTTCATCAAATTGTGTGACCAGTTGGTAGTTAAATTCGTTCGAGAGGAGCAACCGTTAAATAACAGCGCTTCTAAACGGCATATTAAACAAAGTTATTGGGCCCGCCGCCCGCCTGTTTAATGCAAACGGTATGCATACGTAGTGCTCTTGTGAATAATTTTGCTGATCAGCGAGATGAGACCGCTCTCTACAACGATTTGGCTTTACTTACACAGGGTTCCGGCACGCCGCAGGAATTCTATGAGCGTTGCCAGGGACTTTTCAGCACCGTCATGACATATGTTTCATTGCACGATACACTAGATTCAACTATTGCGGCAAAACGTGATTTATATCGCAAACTAACTTTGCAAGCTTATCTCCGAGGTTTGAATGATCCCTTAGGCTCGCGTATAAGATGTATGAGACCAGAAACCATTGAGAAGGCTCCAGAGTTCGTGCATGAGGAAACTAATACAATGTATTTGCAGAGTAGAAATGATAACTTGACAACAATCTATTGACAGTCCCATGCATTTATATTTACGAAGTTGCCAGGTTTGTGAGGTCCAATCTTGAACTATTTGATCGGAAAAATAACACAAATAAAAGGAAACCTACACATTTAGATTTTGAAATGCCCGTTCCAAAGCTAGAACTTTTTCGGCGGAGCTGCGTTTACATGATTCCCCAAATTTACAATGCTTTGCCTAGGTCAATTACTCAACTACCCTTCAATAAGTTTTGTGTTGCGTTGCGGAAGTGGTTGTTACAAGAGTGTTTTTATTCGATAGATGAGTTCTTTCAAAAGTGTCCCTGTAAATTTTATACACTAAAGCACAGATACATTTAACTTTTAAGTAGACACATAAATTGACATAATGTAGTTATCTAATTAATATTTGAAGTGTATAAACTTGTACTATTGCATGCTATATTTTGGCCAAATGTGTGTTACCGAATATTTTATATAAGAACTTAATGTACCTACCATATTTGATGCAATAAATGAATTGAATTGAATTGAATTGACGGATAAAAAGCCTTCAGCACGAATGCCACTTAGTCAACAGAACGAAAATAATCATAAAATTCCAGTCCATCCAGATAATAATATGCTTGTTCCGTTTAGGCCTAACCATCTTAACATGCTCAGTCCGTTTAGACCGCAAGGACCGCAGTTTATGCCCCGGCCTTGGCTATCTCAGCACCCACCCGGAATGCCTTTTGATCCAAATAACATGCCACAATGCGGCCCGACCCGCACACAACAGATATTCAGCGCACCACCGCATAATAATAATCAAGGTGGTTCTAGATTTAGAATACCCCCAAGAAACCAGTACCCGCCGAATAACAGTCCCAAACCGATGAGCGGCGTGAGCTACTTAGTGCCCAGTCCCCAGAATTGAATAGAATTGGGCACAACAGGGCAATCCACCACCTTCCAACTATCTTAAAACTCGCGATGTTAATGTGAACGAATGTTCGAATTATGGGGATGTCTATTATTACCCCGACCCATCCGACTACCTTTACTTTGACTACTACTACAGCCAGGATTATATTTACTTCGATGACTGTACATATGACCAATTCATACCGGAACAGACCGCTGACCAAAAACAATCCTCAACCAGTCAGAAAGTTCCGAAGTCAAACAGCTTAGGATAGAATTGAACTTGCAAACCTAAAGGCAACTACCATTTGTTCGTATCCATAACCGTCCACTTAACTTTCTGATAGATACCGGTGCAAACCAATCTTTCATCAGTACAGAAGAAGTACAGACTTACTTCCCGCACATACCTCTTAACTACGATCCATTCGAGGTCACTAATGTTCATGCCACAAGCAGGAGTGATTACTCTATTAACTTACCCTGCTTGCCCGAATTCGGTGAAAAGGAATCAATTAAACTGTTCGTATACAGATTCCACGATCGTTTTAATGGGTTGATAGGAATGGATCTGTTCACAAAATGGGAGGCTATGTTAGATTTGAAAGATCTTACATGTCTGACTAGGTTCGCAATTAATCCCATCCAAATTTATAATTCCCGAAATTTAAATCTCTACGAGGAAATCATACCAGCAGGAAGTTCTAAATTAATACGGTTACCTATTAACGTACCAGGTGGTGAGGTTCTTGTAGAGGATCAGATAATTTGCAACTCTATTATATCTGAATGCCGGACTACCGTTTCTAATAACCGCGGTATAGTTGAATTAACCAACCCAACCCACAACGGTATAATATTTTCGTTGGACCGTGCCACTGAGGCAACGATACTCAATGTTGAATGCACCGAGCAACTGTCACCTCGCGCTAAGGATGTTACATCCCGGCTACGCACCGATCACCTAAACAAGGAGGAAAAGGCAAACTTATTGGCACGGTGTTCAAAGTGCGCCAACGTCTTTTACATTGAAGGCGAGGCATTAACTTTTACCAACAAAATAAAGCATAGTATTAAGACCACAGATGAAGTTCCAATTTACACCAAAAGTTACAGATATCCGTTTATACACCGTCAAGAAGTTAGTGACCAAATAGCAAAAATGTTAGATCAGGGAATCATTAGGCCGTCTGAATCCGCATGAAGCTCACCAATTTGGGTCGTCCCAAAGAAAAGTGACGCTTCTGGAAAACAGAAATGGCGTATTGTCATTGTCTTTCGGAAACTTAACGAAAAAACGATCGATGACAAATACCCTATCCCGAATATTACAGACGTCTTGGACAAACTAGGCAAGTGCCAATATTTCACCACACTTGACATGGCATCAGATTTCCACCAAGTGGAATTGGACCCCAGTGACATTGCCAAGACCGCTTCTAATGTTGAAAATGGGCACTTCAAATTCTTGAGAATGCCCATGGGACTTAAAAATTCCCCTTATACGTTCCAACGAGTGATGGATAACGTACTCAGAGGACTCCAAAATGTTATATGTCTTGTTTATCTCGACGATATAATCGTGTTCAGTACTTCTCTCCAAGAACACATGAACCACCTAGAGAAAGTATTCCAGAGGTTAAGAGAATCCAACTTTAAAATCCAGCTAGACAAATCAGAGTTCTTAAAACTCGAAACCGCATACCTAGGTCATGTCATCAGTACCGAAGGGATAAAGCCTAATCCAGACAAAATCACAGCTATTCAAAATTACCCCATACCTAAAACACTTCTTCGGAAATTAAACAGTTCCTCGGACTCCTCGGTTATTATCGAAAATTCATTCAAGACTTTTCCCGTATTACCAAACCTCTCACCCAATGTTTAAAGAAAGGGAAAAGGGTAACCTTAGACTCAGACTATATTAACTGCTTTGAGAAATGTAAGACTCTACTGACCAACGACCCTATCCTTAAATACCCAGACTTTGACAAAGAATTCATATTAACCACAGACGCCTCCAATTTTGCAATCGGCGCGATACTCTCACAAGGTTCTATTGGCTCGGATAAACCCGTAGCATATGCGTCGCGAACACTTAATGAAAGTGAAGTTAATTACAGTACGATAGAAAAGGAGTTATTAGCCATTATATGGGCAACAAAATACTTCCGGTCTTACCTTTTCGGGCGAAAGTTCAAAATAGTAACGGACCACAAACCATTACAGTGGGTCATGAGCCTCAAGGAACCAAATTCACAATTAACCAGATGGCGATTAAAGTTAACCGAATATGATTTCACCGTCATATATAAAAAGGGCAAACACAACACCAATGCCGACGCTCTTTCTCGAGTCGAAATCCTCAACGAGAAAGTTAGTTCTATGATTGCAAACGTAACTGACAGACCACTATCCCCAGATAACTCCAACACCCAGACAGCACACACCTCTGAGGAAAACCCCATACTTGAAACACCCATCACCGACGAACCACTTAACAAATTTCATCGACAGTTATGCTTAACCGTTGTAGGCGACTTTAAAAGACGAACTATGACAACCAAGACATTTGATACCCACACTCGAACATCCGTCCAGCTATCTGAATCCAACTTGGCGGAAGATTTAATTACTGCTATTAAGGAATATGTCAATCCTAAGATCAAAACTGCCCTGTTAATAAATCCACCCCTTGCAATGTACAATATAATCCCTTTGCTACAAAAATACTTTAAAAGTTCTTCCATGAAATTGGTATTGGCAAAAAAGGAACTTGAAAATGTAAAGGAATACCTGAGGCAGCAGGAAATTATCCGTCACTACCACGAGGGCAAGACCAACCACCGTGGTATCAACGAGTGCTTTCTAGCTTTATCTGTTAAATATTATTGGCCTAAGATGCGAGAGCACATAACAAAATTCATAAATGACTGCACAATATGTGGGCAAGCAAAGTACGATAGGATACCCATAAAACAGAAGTTCAATATAGTGCCCCCGGCCACCAGACCGTTTGAAGTAATACATATGGATAGCTTTTCAGCACAGAATGAAAAATACGTAACTTTCATAGATACCTTCTCAAATTATGGTCAAGCATACCTCCTCCGAGATGGGACTGCGGTTAGTATCATACAAGCTTTAATAACTTTCAGCACGCATCATGGCCTACCACTAACCATTATTACAGATCAAGGGTACGAATTCACCCACCAGATGTTCTCCGAGTTATACAAGGTTTACAAAATAATTCATCACCAAACACTCGCATACTCACCTAACGCTAACGGAAATATAGAACGCTTTCATTCCACTATACTGGAGCATCTTCGTATTTTGAAACTAAAACACAAAGATGAGCCAGTTTTACATTTGATGCCAGCATACTATATTAGGACACACTGACCCACGAGACCCGACTGACATAGATCTGACCGGACACCTCTTGCAACAGTATACAGAAACACATAGAGAACGTATGCAAAAAGTATACGAGCTAATCAATGAGACGTATCTCGCTAATCGAACGGCGCTTATAGAGAGTCGTAATAAAACCCGAGAGGACGAGGTTGACTTTGAACCCGACCAACAAATATTCATCAGTAATCCCTCCGCTAGTAGCTCAAAACTCACACCTAGGTACAGCCAAGATACCGTCCTAGCTAATTTACCTATCCACACCTATACGTCCAAGAAAAAGGGACCTATAGCCAAATCTAGATTAAAGCGCGTCCCTAAAACCGCGAAATGGTTGCAGGATACCCATGATGCTGTTAGTTAGCTTAACATGGGCGCAGGAGATCGATCTAGAACGACTTGACAACGGACCTGGACTAATGCCCTTCAAACTAGGGCCCATCAAACTCATTACTCATTATTATACATTCGTGCAGAACATTGAACTAACAGACATAGATAATAATATTAACAAAATACGAACCCAACTTATTAAAGCCACAGACAGACAAGACAATTATACTCGCACTTTATACGAGCTCCAAACGGACAGCTTGAATGTAAAATTAAATAAAGCCTCATCTCATCTACAAAGCCTAAAGCCCAATCGATTCAAGAGAAGCTTAATAGATGGTCTTGGATCCATTATAAAGAGCATTACAGGAAACCTGGACCATACAGATGCCATCAAGTACGATAACGCCCTTAAGGCCATCAATGATAATCAGCAACAGATAGCTATTGAGCAAAATCATCATTTAAGCCTTAGCAAAGGTTTGATGAATGAGCATACAAAAATTATTACAAAATTAGTAGAGAACCAAGTACAATTAAATGACAGTCTGCATATTTTACTCGACGCCGATAAGTATAAACAACACAACCTCATAAAATTTTCCAAGTTTTCGTAAATACTGCAAATAATTAGCAATAACGTAGATAGTCTATTAAGCGAATTGAGTAGGTTAGAAAACGCGATAGCTCATCATTCCATGTTAGGTACAGAAGTACTAAGCAATATGATACGCAAACTAAGCGCGCTTTACAATAAAGACCAACTACTAGAATTAGAAATTAGAGAATATTATGACGTCATTAAACCATTAGCTTATTATCGTGGAAGTCAAATAGATTTCGCATTCAAATTTCCCATAACTTCTCCACTAAAATTCCAGTTGTATAAGTTAGTCATTGTACCAAATAGAAGTAAACAATCCATCATCCCGTCCTACCCATTCATAGCAATCACTGGGAATATTCATGCGTACATAGAAGCAGAATGCCAGAAGGTAGCAGAGTATCAGAGTATCTCTGCGAAGAAAAACTAACCCCCAAATGAGAACTAATCCAGACTGCATCTGCGATATCATTGGAAGTTAAACACCATACAAATCATGCAACACGATTACTATCAGCCTGACGAAACCCGCAATGGAAAAGTAAGATGACCACCGCTACGCTCTCGTGTTCCCGAAACCAACACAAGTCCAGCTAATCTGCGAACAGGAAGAATCCATAAGCCTAACCGGAAGCTTCTTAGCCACTATTCCACTTAACTGCAAGCTACGAACAGACGAGTTCACCATCATCAACATCAACTACCACATAAGTGGACAACCTATGAAGATTAGCAGCGTGCCAGATGACATCGAAGTATCAACTACGCCACCCCTTCAAATCAGTGCTATTAACTTGAAGAAGCTGCACGATATTCAAGATAGAATAGACTCACAGCAGCCAATTCACATTGCAACCTCAACCTCAAGCATTTACCATACGACAATTCCATTTTATGGTACACTACTGGCCTTACTTGTACTGGGAGCAACATTATCATACCGAGTCCACATCCGCCGTAAGAAGCAGATGACAAACCCAGATGAAGCCATGTACGCCGAGCCGAAAATATCTGAAGCCCGCCGGAACCAGCTGGCACCTCATGATCAATCTAAACTCTCGACGATATTTCATCTCAAAATCTGTAATAGTCGTCGATCTGAGGGGGGAGGTGTTACGCGCATCACTACCAAGTAAAGCGCTGACACATGGCACGAGGCACAACGCGTGCGCATCATCGACTCAGTTGCTACGAGGGGAAACTGCTGACACAGAACACGAGGCCCGAAGAAACCGTCTACGTGACCGAGCCGCGCACTTCGTATCCACCATCGATCGGGTCGACTTAAATAATTGTCATTTCTCTAAAGCCATGCATGGTTTCAAAACTCACTTCACCGTTGTCATGGGGGATTTCAACGCAAAACTGGGCAAACGAGACGACGATGAGCTGCAAGTGGGGCAATTTGGAGTTGGACGTCGGAACCACCGGGGTCACCTACTGGCCAGTTTTATGGAGAAGGAAGGCCTCTATATGATGAACTCCTTCTTCAGAAAGCGTGATCACAGGAAGTGGACATGGCAAAGCCCCGATGGTGGAACTAAAAACGAGATCGACTTCATCATGTCAACCAAGAAGCAAATGTTCAATGATGTCTCTGTGATCAATTCGGTGAAAACCGGGAGCGATCACCGTATGATAAGAGGCACATTGAACATTCATATCAAGCTTGAAAGGTCTCGACTGATGAAGTCCACGCTCCGTCAGCACAGATCCAGATCCAAAACCCCGAAACCTTTCAGCTCGAACTCCAGAATCGTTTCGAGTGCCTAGGGAGCTCCGTGGACGAATACAGCGATGGGTTCGTGGAAGCTGTCCATACGGTCGGGTCTAAGTTTTTCAAGACCCACCGTACATATAGATATAAAAAGCTCTCTGATCCTACTCTCAAGCTAATGAAGGAGAGGCGTGAGATGATCCTGCAGTCTTCAGACGATGCGGTGGAATACCGGCAGCTAAATAGACGGATCTCAAAGTCCTTGAAAACCGACCTCCGCCGCTTTAATACCGAAAGCATTAAAGATGCTATTGAGCGGAATAAGTGCTCCAGGGTCTTTGCAAGAGATCTGTCTATTGGGCAGAGCCAGCTCACAAAACTGAAGACCGATGATGGCAGGATTGTATCCGCCAAACCGGAGCTTCTGAGGGAGATCGAGAGTTTCTATGGGCAGTTGTACACGTCAACCAGTAAACCCGTTGCGAATCTAGCAAACGACCCAAGAGCTAGATTGACCCGACACTATACCGAAGATATCCCGGACGTCAGCCTGTACGAGATTAGGATGGCTCTGAAACAGCTCAAAAACAACAAGGCGCCGGGTGACGACAGAATCACGGCTGAACTCCTGAAGGCGGGTGGAAAACCGGTCCTTAAGGCCCTTCAGAAGCTGTTTGATTCCGTCATACTCGAGGGCAAAACGCCACAGGCATGGTGCAGGGGTGTGGTGGTCCTCTTCTTCAAAAAGGGTGACAATGCCCGGCTGAAGAACTATAGGCCCATCTCACTTCTTAGCCATGTCTAATAGTTGTTTTCAAGAGTCATCACGAATCGTCTCGCGCGCAGGTTTGACGATTTCCAGCCTCCCGAACAAGCCGGATTCGGAAAAGGCTTTAGCACCGTAGACCACATACATACGCTGCAGCAGGTTATACAGAAGACCGAAGAGTATAACCTGCCTCTCTGTTTAGCGTTTGTGGACTACGAGAAAGCCTTCGATTCGATCGAGACTTGGGCTGTACTGCAGTCTCTCCAACGGTGCCAGATCGACTACCGGTACATTGAGGTGTTGAAGTAGTTGTACAGAAACGCCACCATGTCAGTCCGTCTTCAGGATCAGACCTCGAAACCAATATTTCTCCAGCGTGGCGTGAGACAGGGAGATGTCATTTCTCCGAAACTGTTCACTGCTGCGCTGGAGGATGTATTCAAGGTTCTGGACTGGAGGGGCCTAGGCATCAATGTTAATGGCGAGTGCATCACTCATCTTCGGTTTGCCGACGACATAGTGGTCATAGCTGAGACTATGGAGAGCCTCAATACAATGCTCGATGACCTCAGTAGAGCTTCCGGAAGAGTGGGTCTTAAAATGAACATGGACAAAACCAAGGTGATGTTGAATGCCCATGTTACACCCACTCCTATCAAGGTTGGAGACTCTACACTCGAAGTTGTGGACGACTATGTCTACCTGGGACAAACGATCCAGTTGGGTAGGGCCAACTTCGAGAGAGAGAGATCAACCGTCGAATCCGACTCGGCTGGGCAGCGTTCGGGAAGTTGCACGGTATCTTCTCGTCCAACTTACCACAAGTCTGTCTCAAGACAAAAGTCTATGACCAGTGTGTGTTGCCAGTGATGACATATGGCTCTGAGACGTGGTCGCTTACAATGGGCCTCATCAGAAAGCTTACAGTCACTCAAAGGGCAATGGAGAGGGCTATGCTCGGCATTTCCTTGCTTGATCGAATCAGAAATGTAGAGATCCGTAAGAGAACCAATGTTACCGAAATAGCTCAAAGAATTGCCAAACTTAAGTGGCAGTGGGCAGGGCACATTGCTCGCAGAACGGATGGCCGATGGGGAAGAAAGGTTCTGGAGTGGCGACCCCGAACCGGAAGACGTTGCGTTGGAAGGCCTCCCACCAGGTGGACCGATGACCTCGTGAAGGTTGCGGGGATCCGCTGGTCGCGAGATGCACGGGACCGATCAATGTGGCGACGCTTGGGGGAGGCCTATGTCCAGCAGTGGACGTCTTTCGGCTGATATGATGAATTTCTTTATTAAGGCGGTACCCCGAGCAAAACGCCGCGCAAGCCATTTTGGAGCTGTTTTTAGGAGCTATCTACTCGTTATTTATAAAGAAATATCAATTAATAAAAATACATTAAATTTCTACACTATATTGATTCTAAAATGGTAGATTTAGTTTTTTTTTAAATGTTGTATATTTTTCACTAATCTCCTTCCAAAAAAATATAAAAATAAGAAATAATTATTGATATTATGCATCTCCTCGTAAAGTGTTCATTAATTATTTTTTGTACTAACACTAACGGATAGACAATTTAATAACGAACATTTTTGTAGATTTTTTTTTTTCAAAAGACCAAAATTCGATTTTATAATGATTTTATTCTAAAATCTGGGCGTATTCACTACTGTAATTCATGCGCCACCAGTGCCGCTAGACCAATAGGAATGCTCATATCGCATGCCGATTTTTTGGTCAGGGTACCGTCTTAAAATAAATTAGTTTGTAATAAATTCGGTTTTTTTTGAGTCCTCCGGCAGTAGCCTACGTAATTTGTGGATGGGTGTTTGTTTTCGTTTGCCAGTTTTTGTTTGTGTTCGCCCGTGTTTGACATCGGTGTCGGTTTTTGTGCAAAAATCAAAGGCTGTTTGACAAACGTGTTTGCGATGTATCCAAACTCTTGTTTAGTTCAGTAGTACGCGCGAGCTTGCGCGTGGCGAACGGAGTTAATAGTGGTGGTCAAATTTACGAATCATGGCATTTTGTGTATCCTAAGCTAAATTGTAAGGAAAAATGTCTGAGTAGGTTAACTCGAAAGTAATCGCTGCCACAACAAGCTCATCGCATCCTATGTGTGCCAATCCGAAATATACTAGTACGTTCGCCAAGCCTGTGGATGCCGTTTTTGTGTTGGATAATTGTGGACAGTGTTTGGCACATGTTTGTGGTCGATGGTAAAGCACGCTTGCCTAGAAGTATAGGTTACTTCTAGGCAAGCGTCAAGTCACTCTTGACTTAAAAACCCCTAGATTATAGCTATCGGGAAACAGACTCCGGCAGGAAATTCCACTCCTTAGCTGTACGCATAATGAAAGTATTTCCAAAACGTTTAGTGCGTATGGGTGGGTTGTCCAACATGTACCGAAGGCGCATCGCCGTTCGTCTTGTAGTCTAATGATAAAACGGGCTTGGCGGCATTAGATCATGCAATTCCATCGCATTCTCCCCGAAATGCAACCGATAAAAAACCGACAAGCTGGCAACTCGGCGACGATGTTCAAGGCCTTGGAGCTTTGACTTAACCAGTGCCTCATTGCCGATGAGCCTCTTGGCCCGCTTTTCGATCGACTCTAGTGCATCAAGCTGGTATTTGTCAGTTTCGTCCCAGAGATGAGAACAGTTGGTGGATGGTTTTTAATTGAAATTCTGAACTTTATAGATAGCAAAAAAGAAACAATATAATCTTACCTCTTGGCATCCTTGGCTTTCTGCAAAAAGAGAATGCTGATGGCATCAGACCTGACAGAACCGTCTCCATGCTTGTCAAAGCATTTTGTCTTGCCGTCCAAACACAGAAAGCCGTACCTGTGAAACAATGATTTATTTAATATAGAAGCTGAAATTTCAATAATTGTTATCCCGCGGCAAAATGACTTGCCATCAGTAATACTATCGAAGCATAGAGTTATACTTAACAAATAAAAATGTGTTTGTTTTAAATTATTTAAAAATATAATATACGCGAAAGCGTAAGAACCAATATTAATTCCTTAGACGGAAATGACCGCGCGGCCCATCGTCGCCGGTTAACTATCGCGGGTTACAATTGGTTTGACGTCTCTTACGAGTTTTGTTTTTCGCAATTGTTAATCTGCTATTTCTTGATTCTAATGTTTATTTATTTTATTAACCCCCGCCAGAAAAAGAGGGGTGTTATAAGTTTCACGTGTGTTGCTGTGTATCTGTGTATCTGTGTGTCTGTCTGTGGCATCATAGCGCCTAAACGGGTGAACCGATTTCAATTTAGTTTTTTTTTTGTTTGAAAGGTAATTTTGTCGAGAGTGTTCTTAGCTATGTTTGAATCAAATCTGTTCAGCCGTTCAAAAGTTATGGGCATTTCACTGTTTGAATCGGGGTGTTTTCGCCAGATAAATGTGTCGGGGGTTTTTAAATTGTGAAATTTTACTTGTAAATTGATCGTATTACCAAGATAAAATCATTTCGCTGCGGGAAAAAAACTATTCAAATTTTAGCTTGTATATTAGTAATGATGAAGGGAGTATAACTTCGAGTTGTCGTTGAAATTAAAGATTGTCATTTGAACAAATCTCAGAACAAGATAGTATGATTCACAAACACAGATCAAACTAACCAATGAAAGACAAAATGATCATAATAGTTATTTATGCTACAAGTGCGGAAGGTAGGTGATTTCTGATGAGTGGATAAATCGACACGAGTCGGAAATCATCTTACGTACGTGTATCATACAACATTTTACTATGCATTGTGCGAGGCAATAAATAAATTAATAATATGAAATTAATAAAATGGCGGGCTTATTCAAGCGTATTCAGCATATCCACAGATTAACTAATAGTTCCTCGAGCATATCTACTGCGCATATGCGAATAGCTGTCACATCGTAACGCAATAAGGCACGAGCAAAATATACGTTCTGCCAAACATATTTAATATATACTTGAAATGAATTTATTGATCAAAATCAAAATCTAGAGTAATTAAAAACGCCTAAAATAAAGTATTAGTTTAATTTTACCTTTTATATGAATGATAATCTGTACATAACTATTATTTTAAACTTTTCTCAAATAATAAAAACTCTATGCGTCGGGAAGGAGGCGTTGGAGTTAAAAATTAAAAAAAGTACAGGAAAGTAAAAAGCACTAGTGAAAAAAGTGACACTTTCCGCACAGTTTGGCTGCTTGGAAAACCGCTCTTTTCGAGGACATGCATTGTAAAGTTGCATAAATAGCTGTTATGTGATAGGACATAAATAATATCTAATTTCTGTTTATATCATTATGGCGATAGAAAAAATCTACAGATTTATTTATTTAAATGTTTACTCTCGTACTGGAATGCCTTGCAGCAATCACACCAATAGATTACAAACTTATGAATACATACAGGAAGGCGAAAACTTATCACCCGATGTTATTTGGCTATATTTTTTTTAAATGAAAATATTTGCTTCTGCTTTTATATTAGATTTATTTGTTATCTTATTTTTCCATTAAGTCGATAAAATTATATTGGCAAAGTGACCGCCATTTATTTATTAAAACTTCATGCAACATACAAGTACCTAGGCGGACTTAATGCCTGAGGCATTCTCTACCAGTCAATCAAGGGCGGTAAAATGATAGCATGTGTGAATAAAAAATTAAATAATAATATTATAAACGTAAACTTATTACCAAAGAAATAAAATAAAATAAGCATACTTAAATATTAACTATAATATATAAAATAATATATAAAAATTAATAGAAAGGCGCAAATTGAGACGATTCTGCTATTCAGTTAGAAAATAATGCTTCCGCTTAAATGCATACTGACTGGTAGCCTTCCTGATATCAAAAAGAAGCGCATTCCAGAGAATAATGGATAGAATATGAAAGGAATGACGAACAAAATCAGAAGTATGAGAAGCAGAGAGCAAGAGAAGATTGTTAGATAATCAAGATCGACGCTTTGATGATTGTTAGATGCAGATTCCTAGCGTATGAAGTACATAGGTATTGAAAGAAGAAAGAGATAAGAAGGAGGTGTGAGAGAGTTGAGTAGAGAGAAAACGCAGTCTAGATGTGCAAATTTATTTTCTACCTAATGGGCATTCATTTGAGTTCAGTTCTGCAACTCGACACACGGTCAAATTGCCGGATGTCGAATATGAACCGGATACAGTTGTTTAAGAGCCTTTCCAGCTTATCCAGGAATACCGCGTTCTGATCAAACGTCACCATTGGGAATTAAAGGGAAAACTAAAGTCTGCACAAGCAGAGACTTTCTTTAGCAGATAGAAAGTTTATCAGACCATACAGGCTTTGTAAGGTCCCTATCATGGTCATAGTACCATTAAAAATAAAAATAGGAGGAAGAGAGAATCCCCAATCGACCCATCATGCGCGAGCTTCCAATCACAATAGCCTAACATATTGAGGGGTTTACAGACACCTTAAATCTACCAGACCAGTCCTTGACAAGGTCCAAGTCCCAGCTCACATCATTTATAGCGCCATCAGATTTGATTAACATTCAGTCCCGATTTTGGCATTCCCATCACTCTCGCCGGCACTTCTACCGATAGATAATATCTTTAAGGGCTTCAAGAGTGTGAGGTTTGTTGACATAACCCCGTGACATTAAAAAAATATCAGAAGAAGAAGTCTGGGATGGTTAAATCTGGTGATTTACGCTTGTTTACTGCACCAAAAGCCCACCGTGCAAACATGCAGTAACTTTGAGAGGGTGTAATGGCTCTTCGTGGGTTCCATGCGAATTTTCAGTGCTCGAGATAATTTAGCTTATTGACGTCGCTCATGATGATTTTCGATGAAAAGTTGTCTCCCTCGTGGTCGGAAGCAATTATTCTGCGTTCTTTAGGAGTATAGCGATTGAGTTTTTGTTGGGTTGTATTTTGTATCTGTTTAATTCAAAAAATTTAAAGTATTGTATTGTAGTATAGAAATTTTCTGCCATTTGTAAAAAATATAGTATCTTCCTATAGGGTGATTACTGTTTCGCCAGCTAATACACACATATTCTAGAGATTTAATGCGCAGTTCAATGCTTCAATGAATTCAGTGGCTCGAAGCCCGAGGCACGGCACTTTGTGGATAGAACACGAAAAAAAAATGTTTTTGATTACTTACTTTCTCATATTCAGCGCCACATTAGGGTGCATGCACAAGTTACATCCACCTACGATGGCTGCCTCACATAGTTCACTGCTAATACTCTTGTAGGCATGCTCGAGACAGGCCATAGAGCTTGAACAGGCCACATCCAGGGCATACGAAGGGCCCTTGCTGTCCAGCCAGTACGAGATACGGTTGGCGTACATGGCTTTGTTGCATCTGAAACAATGGTACGAATTTATCGGTGTCTGTCGTTGACTTGACGCCAATTTATTATAATTATTTCGTTATTTAATATTTGTGTTAGTTTTGAGGCGTTTTTAGGGTGTTTTTAGGAGTAACCTCCTCAGCCGCACAAATAGTGTGATGGGCATTTCTTCATTCTCATGTTTTTATCCGGAAGACGTTCACTGCTGGACATAGGCCTTCCAAAACATCGCTACATCAATTATACCTAAGCTTCTCGCGTCCAGCGGATTCCCATGGCTTGGATCAGGTGAATAAGCATTGCTTATCCCTCATAAATCTACATTATTAACTTCAGTGGATAACATAAAAAAACACGAAACGTTTCCTAAGCCAAAAAACCAGTTCCCATTTTCATCGAGAACTATTTCTCATCGAGCTCCGAAACAAAACTGAAATAATAAAAACCAGAAGAGTAAAGGCAAAGGTATGAGACCCTTAAAGCGAAACTATCTCGAATGGGAGGCGATCGGATCATATCAAAGATTTATTGTTTTACTTCAAAAATAAAAAGTTACTGCGCTAAGTCGCCTATGAATGATGAAAATTTTTTTTACCGAAATGTGGAAAACATAAATTGATGCAGAAGGCTTACTCCTAGCATTGTGTCTATTTTATTTCTTTTCATATTCCAAAGTGTATCCTTTTTTTGGTTTCCTGGATGAATGTCCTTTAAAAACTATGCAAAATCTTAACAGCCGGACAGAAGAGGAGTGTCTTCGCCAAGCACTGGTGCATTACAGTTTTAAGAATAATTGCTATCTTAAAGTGGAGTTTGATGTTTAGTTTGCAAGTCTATTGCTAACCAAGCGCTTTTGGCGCGCTAGTTACCAAAAAAAATTCACTGAAGTGCTTCTGGTAGCTGCAGATACCAAGAGGACTGTGTTTCGATTTTCGGCTCTATTTCGTTTATGGTAAGGTTCAGCGGGTCAAAATGTATTTATAATATTACTTAAATACTGTAGCAACAGAGTGAATGTCATTAAGAATCTGTATTCAGACGGATAATTTTATGACTTTGGCAAGCAAGAATATATTGGCAACATTGCGCTCGTTTCTTATATAAAACTTACAATGGTCACGCAGAACTTGTAATACGTGATTCTAATATGAGATTCTAATATGAGATTATATAGCAAAGTAGGAGTAACTCAAGATGATCCATTTGCCATGCCATTGCAGCCCTTGCAACACTACCCATAGTAAATAAACTAAAAATAGAACAAGCAACTACCCAATGCTGGTATGCGATGACTCTTCCGCCCAAGGCAAGCTCAAAAACCTACGTCAATGGTGGGATCATCATCATATCAGCTGAAAGATTTCCACTGCTGGACATAGGCCTCCTCCAAGCGTCGCCACATTGACCAGTCCCTTGCTTCCCGCATCCAGCGGATCCCCGCAACGTTCACCATCGGTCCATCTGGTGGAAGGCCTTCCAACGCATCGTCTTCCGGTTCGCGGTCGCCACTCCAAAACTTTTCCAGGTCATCACTGGCAACACTAACTGGTCATAGACCTTCGTCTTGAGACACTGTTGGACGAGAAGATACCGAGCAACTTTCGGAGTCGGATTCGACAGTTAACCTCTTTTTCGAAGTTGGCCCTACCTACCTGGATCGTTTGTCCCAGGTAGACGAAGTCGTCCACAACTTCGAGTGTAGAGTCTCCAACCTTAATAGGAGTGGGTGTAACATGGGCATTTAACATTACCTAGGTTTTGTCCATGTTCATTTTAAGAGCTACTCTTTCGGAAGCTCTACTGAGGTCATCGAGAATTATACTGAGGTCCTCGAGCATTATACTGACGTCCTCCATGGTCGTCGGCAAACCGAAGGCGAGTGATGTACTCGCCATTGACGTTGATGCCTAGCCCTCTCCAGTCCAGAACCTTGAAGACATCCTCCAGTGCAGTGGTGAATAGTTTCAGAGATATGACATCTCCCTGTCTCACACCTCGCTACAGAAGGATAGATTCCGAGGTCTGATCCTGAAGTTGAACTCACATGGTGGCGTTTTTGTACAAACACTTTAACACATCGATGTAGCGGTATTCGATTTGGCACCGTCGGAGAGACTGCAGTACATCCCAAGTCTCGATTGAATTGAAGGCTTTCTCGTAATCCACAAACGCTAAGCAGAGAGGCAGGTTGTAATTTTCGGTCTTCTGTATAACCAACCGCAGTGTATGTTTGTGGTCTACGGTGTTAAAGGCTCTACGGAACCCGGGAGGGAGGAAATACGTTCGGGAGGCTGGAAATCGTCAAAACTGCGCGTGATAAAATTTGTGATGACTCTTGAAAACAGCTTGTAGACGAAAAAGGTCGTGGTCAAAGGCCGGTCAGGCTTCACAGACTGTGGCGAAACCCGGGTTAACTCGCAACAAGGTGATGCTGTGTGTCTGGTGAGATTGGAAGGGCATTATTCATTATGAGCTGTTACCACCAGGCAGGACCATCGATTCTGAACTTTACTGCGAAAAACTGATGAGATTAAAGCAAGAAGTTGAGAGAAAGCGGCCGGAATTAATCAACAGAAGGGGTGTGGTTTTTCATCATGATAACGCTAGACCTCACACATCTTTAGCCACTCAGCAAAAAATAAGAGAGTTTGGCTGGGAGGTGTTAATGCATCCGCCGTATAGTCCTGACCTTGCACCTTCAGATTTCCACCTGTTTCGGTCTCTTCAGAATTCTTTAGGCAGTGTCAGGTTAACATCACGAGAGGACTGCCAAAACCACTTGTCGCGGTATTTTGATCAGAAGTCCTAAAATTTCTATACTTGTACAGATACGTGTACAATGTCCCTACCTACAAGATGGCAAGAAGTTATCGAACAAAATGGTACCTACATACTTTAGTTAAATGTATATAAACTATATTAAAAAATGTTTTGAATTTTCTTAAAAAATGCGAAGAAACTTTTTTCCCAACCTATTATGTATTATGTTTATGCATTATGTGCTGTACAGGTATTTGTGTAGTGTATTTAGTTAGTAAGAATTCAAATGTTTTTTAGTATTTGTTGTGCGCTTTTGTTAACTGTCCTGATTTTGTAAATGTCTCTTTATCACAGGTTTGCTGTCAGAGAACCCAATAATCGGTTAAGCTCGCCTTTGTACATAAGATTTCCTTTTAAATTTGAAATGTTTATTTTGTGTACAATAATAGTACATTACTGCCGCGGTCAATAATGACTACTTTGCTGGTCGCGCTGACAGCTCAGCGTAGCGCAGCTCCAGGCAGACACAGTGCGGTCAGCGTGCAGCACTTGATGGACGAGCTGAGATAAGCCTTTACAGCGAGGACAGCAAGGGCTGCAATGATGGCCAAGCTGAAAGGCCTAGAGCGTAGCTAGGCTAGCTCGAGGCAATCATAGCGTGACCAGCGAAGCAGTCATTGTGGGCCAAGGTTTGCCAAGCCTGGACTCAAAAATGCAAGTACCTAATCTAAATAAAACCAGCAAGTAATTCAGGCCTAATTAAATCAGGCCTAATTGTCCCCCTCATATTAACAGTCGGTATGTTACAAGATCTTAAAGTGAAAGGCGCGAATCTTGTGACAAGGATACCCGATCACCAAGTTCTTTGAGAATTAGACGTCATAGTTGATGACTGTGGTAGTGAAACCAAATCTGATTAACATGTCTACTCATAAGACCAATTCTGAACCGCACCTCATGCGTACCATGTGGCGATGGGTTTTTGAAGAGGGTTTATGAGTTGAGTATGCATTGCCTTTGAATTATGGTACAGAGTAACGGAATTGTTACAATTACTTTGTTTAGTTGAACTTGTTGATCGTCGGACCTTTTTCTAATGAATAGTGTTGTGTGGGAAAATTTAGTACGAAAAATGAAGAGGCCCTGTATTAAGTCCGCCATAGGTGATAATGTCAGGATGGTGATCGTTATACACCGAAAACTTTAAATAGGTACGCTTAGAACCTACCAGTATGCATAAGGTAGGATGAGGAAGATGCCAGCGGGTCATGTACCAGTCGATGTTGATGTTTAAAGGATTTTAATGTTGATGAGCAAGCTTAAGATGTCGAGTAATTGAGTCTATCAGCCGTATTATGTTTGACCGTACCAGTGGATTCTGGCGGCGGTCGGGGTCTAGACAGACCGTTGTGTGAGAGCAATATAATTGCTGGTCGGCTAGAGAGCCGTGGCGTTAGAGGTTTTACTCGAGGGTTTCTATAAGCTTGGCACTTTTGTAATTTGTCTGGAATGACTGTGGTACATGGCCCAGGGTAATGATTTAGTTAAAGATCAGAGTTCCAAAATTTCCCTATTATCACGAACCCAATGATCTAGTTTGGTCAGGAGTAGCCGAGCGTTGTGTGTTGGCCTGTGTGGCAACTAAAGGCCAGTGTGCCAACTGGAGGCCTTTGTGGCAACTGGAGGCCTTTGTGGCAACTGGAGGCCTTTGTGGCAACTGTAGGCCAATGTGGCAACTGGAGGTCTTTGTAGCAACTGTGGGCCTGTAGGGCACCTGTAAGTCGGTGTAAAAAAACACGTTTGAGTAAGGATCCTTACAGAGGATTCCTGTTGAGTTAAGAGGTTAAAATAAAGTAAACTCGCATAGTCACGCGAGAGGTGAGGTCACCATGTTAATGTTGATGACGTTCGAATCGTCAAGCCTTCATTACGAAAATTGAAATAATTTTGGTTTTCTAATTTTGATTACTATGCGTAGATTGTGTTAGTAAGATGCACAAAGCTCAAGTACCAATTGAGATGGCAGATGACGAATTGACGTAACATACGACAGGCTAAATGTCTGTGTGGAACTGGTTCATATTCAGAGAGTTTAGTTGACTCGACATCGTGGAGATGTGCGAATAGAGCAATTGCGATTGCTAGGAGAGCTATGAGAGCTGTGAGATAGCTAGGAGAGCTATGTGATGGCTAAAGATCGTGGATAAGATACCTGGTGTCTTGTTTCTTTTGTTTGATTTAACGTGAGATTATTGACTATCAGTGGTACTTGAACTTTGTAATCACGAAGATTGGGTGCTTTTAGGTACCAGATCGATGATTAAGTTGCTATTTTCTTTAAATTGAAAATAGAATTACTTGTTCCTTGCAATGGTGAACAGAGAGATTTAAATGATCATGTTTGATTGTTTCGAAATGTTTCCTCACTCTTAGAGTATGAGTCAGGATTGGACGAGTGAATACTGTTTGGAAATTTAGTGTTTCAGAAAAACATCCCTTGTATGATGGGAGACTGGCGGGTCGGAGTAGACTAAGAGGACGTGTGGCGCAACACGACTTGAGATGGCAGTGAGCAAGGACATGAAGATGATGCCTGCGGGTGATAGATTTGGGGATCTGTCACCTGAGAGAGGCCCGAGAAGGCGACATGTTGTGTTCCACGCTCGCCTCTCAAGATAAATTACGGCCTAGAGAACACCATGTGGTTTTAGTCAGTAAGAGTCTGACAGACCCCTCAGCTTATACACTGCGATACACTGTTAAAACCTGACAATGAGGAACAGACGAGGACGCCTGTCTTGCAGGATGGCCGTGTCGGGTTTAGTCAATAGTACGGACGTCAAAACAAATCGCAAGCACGCCATCTGGCGGCAAAGCAAGAACAACTATGCATTGGCGCGCTATTTCTAACCACTTGCGTGGTGGGGAACATAGAATATGACAGTTGAGTACTGACAGCCTTAGAGCTAACACGTCGTAGAATCAGTGTCGTTCCGTAATATTAGTAAGCAAGATTGTAACTGTGAATATTTCAATAAACCCAGTGTATCGAATAATTCTCCAGTGGGGAGAGAAGCCAGGGTATGTTTTGGTGGGAATCGCTGTTGGTGAGAACAGAATTACCTATAAAATGCCAAAAATAACTTCCGCTGTACTCGTGGCGGAGTACCGTATCAAGCAGAGCCCTAGCCAGTCCTAGTCATCCACGTCCCCGTCGTTCTCCCTAGGACCTGCTGCAACCGCGCCGACGCGCGTCCGCCACCCCGAGTTGCAGCTGAGCTAACGGATGCAGGGCGAAGGGTGAATATTCTGCGCCTTAAAACAGAATCGTCTCACTAGGGAGGATACCCGAAATAAAACCGAGCACATCCGAAGGCTCTAAGGCGGCAGCCCCGCTATCGGATTAAGGCACAGTGGGCTAATCACCCGCTTGCCCGACAATAATTAATTGATTCCTGAAACCGAAACAGATAGAAACCGGACTGATCTTTCAACGACGACTTTTGGCATGAAAAAACGGACACGAATTGCTTATTGGAACGTACGCACGCTTAGCGATGACAGCCGACTAGCCCAAGCAGAAGCAGTAATGCTTAGCTACAATCTTCAGATACTCGGTCTGAGCGAAGTGAGGAGAAACGGTTTTGGTGAGCTGAGAACGTCCGGGGGCTTGACTTTGCTGTATTCAGGTAAAGAAAATGAGGAAGATGTGCGCGAGTATGGCGTGGGGCTCCTCCTTTCTAATGCAGCTAAGAATAGCCTCTTGGACTGGAAACCGATCTCAGACCGGATCATGTGTGCCCGTTTCAACTCAAGAGCCCGGAAGATCTCCATTATCCAATGCTACGCCCCAACCAATGCATCAACAGAGGATACCAAGGACGACTTCTACAATGCCCTCAACGCCACCCTTAGGAGCATAAAAAAGCAAGATATCGTCATCGTCATGGGGGACCTGAATGCGAAGGTTGGGAGTGTTAATACTAACCGCGAGCGGCATATGGGTACACAGGGACTTGGAGTGTGCAACGAGAATGGGGAGCGATTCATCGAGTTTTGTCAGAACCACGACCTGACCATCGGAGGAACATTATTCATTCATGGCAACCATCATAAGTACACGTGGAACTCCTCCGATGGGGTCACCAAGAACCAAATTGACCACCTCGCCATTAGTTCCAAATGGCGGTCTTCACTGCTCGATGTCCGCACCCGCAGGGGCGCCGATATTGATAGCGACCACCATCTGGTAGTTGCTGAAGTCCGGCTCAAGGTTGCAGTTGCCCGTGCGGCTGTAGGACCTGGCAAGATTGGAAGAAGGTTCGAGGTGAGCAAACTGCATGACTCAGACACGCGTAAATCTTTTCAGATGGAATTGCGCAATCGCTTTTCTGTACTCGATGCTGCTACGGACTCATTAGACGAGGAGTGGTACCGCATCAAAGTGGCCTATACAGAGACCAGCTCCGTCGTTCTAGGGCACAAATCGACTCATTCTCGGGAGGACTGGATGTCACAACGCACGTGGAACCTGATCGAAGATAGAAGGAATCTTCATCTGAGACTGCTTGAGACCCATAACGACGCCATGCGAGCAGACCTTAACACACAATACCGTCAGAAACGCAAGGAAATCTATCGCAGTACCCGCAAAGATAGGAGACGGTGGGCTGATGGTATTGCTGATCGTGCTCAACAAGCTGCAAACTCCGGCAACTTGAAAGAGTTGTACAATGCTACCAAAACCTTGGCAGGTAACAGCAAGTCGAGGAAGAAGCCGCTGAAGTCCAAAGATGGTCAGCTCATTGTGACGTCAGAAGGGCAGCTACTTCGCTGGCGTGAACACTTTGAAGAGGTCTTCCGTCTGTCAGCTACATCGGCACCTGACGCGCTGCAAGTCAGTACTCCACCCACCCAGCTTCTCAACATTAACACGTCAGCCTCTGAAGTTGCGGAGGCAATCCGCTCTTTGAAGACAGGCAAAGCACCAGGACTCGACCTGATAACTGCGGCAATGCTTCAAGCCGACTTACCCACCGCAGTCGACGTCCTGACGCCGCTCATTGAAAAGATCTGGATCGCCGAAGAACTACCAGACGAATGGAACAAAGGTCTCCTTATTACTGTTCCTAAGAAAGATGATCTTAGCCAGTGCGATAACTTGAGAGGTATAACTTTGCTCTCGATTCCCTCTAAGGTATTTTGCAAGATCATCCTGGACAGATTGTCGAAGGCCGTGGATCCTCTTCTACGCAAGGAGCAGGCTGGTTTCCGCTCGAACCGCTCCTGTACGGACCAGATCAACACTCTCCGTATCATACTGGAACAGGCATCAGAATGGTAGAGGGAGATTTATCTAACCTTCGTAGACTTCGAAAAGGCCTTTGATACGCTGAAGTGGTCTAGTATCTGGTCCCGCCTACTGGAAATTGGAGTGCCGCCGAAAATAGTCCGTCTGTTGCAGAGTATTTATAAGAAATATTCCTGTAAGGTTACTTATAACGGCCTCATATCGGATGACGTAACAGTGCACGCGGGTGTCCGCCAAGGCTGCCTCCTGTCACCGCTCCTCTTCCTGGTCGTTTTTGATGGAATTATGCTTCGCATCTACGATAACAGGCGCCGCGGCATAGAGTGGGGATTATCCAACGTCTTGGAAGACTTGGATTACGCTGATGACCTATGCCTGCTGAGACATACCCACGCCGATATGCAAGCAAAGCTAAAAGATCTACGCCAGGAAGCGGCAAAAACGGGGCTCAAAATAAACATCCGGAAGACCCAGGAAATGAGAACAGGTGTGAAGAACCACTCACCGTTGCTGATTGGCACAGAGGCAGTGGAACGCGTCCACCAATTTACATACCTCGGGAGTGTCGTGTCGGAGACTGGGGGAAGTGAAGAGGACATCGTTTCACGGATCGCCAAAGCCCGAGCAACCTTCGCGCAGCTGAGACCTGTTTGGCAATCGCGGAAACTGACCCGAAGGATTAAACTCAAAATCTTCGGGTCCAATGTCAAATCCGTGCTGCTCTACGGGTGCGAAACGTGGAAGGTCACAAAGGACATCTCACGCCAAATACAAGTCTTCGTCAACCGCTGTCTTCGTCGTATTCTCGGAGTTTACTGGCCCGAGACCATCTCCAATGTAGAGCTGTTGGAGAAATGCCACGAGAGCCCGATCGACCGCCAGATCAAGCGTCGCAAGTGGAGATGGATTGGCCACAGCTGTCAAACAATGTATCACGCACCGGCGCCATCTTTGTAGTACATGCTATGTATCAGAGATGGTGCTGTATGTGAAAAATGATTTTCCCGCTTGAAAGGGCTTTTTTTTTTATTTTTCCTAAATTTTCTTTGCTTTAAACCTCACGGAGCCCGAGACCTTTCCAACGAATGCAAAACCGAAATCGGTTCTTGCGTCCTGGAGTTATAGCGTCAGGAAGAAACACGATTTATTTTTATATAGTAGATATTTCTGTTCGAGTCAATAAAGTAAGCATGTTCGTGAGCTAAAATATCTTGGTAAAGTAGGTTATGGAAATTTTCTACTCGCCGCGCCGGTCATACAGAGTGACATTACTCAAACAATGGCTATATGTCGGCATACAGAGAATAACATTTGTGTGTTGAATTTTTAACCGACTTACCAAAAAGGAGGAGGTTCTATGTTCGACTTCTTGTATGTTTTTTTTTTTTTTTTTTTTATTTGTGTTCACCGATATCTCCGTTAATTGTGGACCGATTTTGAAAATTATTTTTTTGTTTGAAAGAGTATGTTTCGAAATTGGTCCCATTTTAATTTGGTGAAGATCTGATGGAGAACTTCGGAGATATACAACAGAACCCTTCAATAAATAACAGCAAATCATTCGGGATTGCTGCAATCGCATGTCTGTTTATTGTATATACCATTTCATAACATAACATCACACCAGTACGCACTAAAGGGGTACGCAGATCTCTCATTTCACCGGTTATGTTCAAGTTCCATGTTATTCGGGTAATCAATTCTGGCGTTATAAGTACCTACCTTACTAAACAACTTGCCTACAATTGCTTGCTTGCAATTTAGGTACAACTAAAAAGAGAAAAATAAAAAAAACTTTTTTGCAAAAAAATACTACCGACTTCCAAATAAAAAACTACAAAGTGAAAAATAACTTTAATTTTGGAAGTCGGTGTCTTACTTTGTAGTTTTTTATTTGGAAGTCGGTAGTATATTTTTGCAAAAAAGTTTTTTTTTCAAGTACATTTCTTATATTTAAAATTATGCTAGTATATTCCTTAGTGGATTTGAAGTCGGTTTCACCAATTAACATAATACAGAAGTCATCCAGCGTAAAGTTTTTCAGTTTCAGTTCCAAATCACGAAACATGTTATGTATTCCAGAGTATGGTGTTAAGTTATGGCATAATTCAGAGTTTAGAAACTTATTCTCTGCAATTGTACGTATTTTATTGTATTTATTCTCACTAATAACATTTTAGTAGCTTTCTTCGCCAGATGTTTATTTTTACTTGTTGTATGAGGTATTTCTAGTCGTACCACAGACTTTTCCCTAAATGTTGCCTTAGTAGTCGTTGTAACTGTTTGTGTGCTCTTACTAATTTTCTTCAAAAAGAATTTAAAAAGATTCTTGCTATGTAAATGCTATTATAGTATTCAGGATTACTTAAAAGAGGATGTAAGGACATATTGTTGATGTGACTAGTAAAATAAATAATAAAAATAAATAAAATAAAATTTATTGTGTCAAATAATTGGTTTACAATTGTTGTGTTCGGAATCTTCTTTTAGACAAATAATGCCTGTAGTAGAAGACTCCGCCCCTCCCTATTTTGTATAGCGTGATACTTAACACAATATTTTAAAATTAAAGTTAAAGTTAAAGTTTAGTTCAGAATACTAAATCTAGTTTAACAAAATAAGAAATTAAAAAGAGAGTATATTAAAGACTGTGTGTGTGTGTGTCTGTGTGTGTGTGTGTGTGTGTATGGGCGTGTCTGTCAGTATAAGTGCGCTTATTTAATTAATAATTTAATTATTAATATTATTACATTGACATTTACTTTGATATTTACTTTGACATTTACTTTAACATTTATTTACAAATTTATCTTGTCATCCTCATTTAAAAATTAAATTTTTAATTTAGTTCATCTAGTGACATTATTGATAGCTTAACATTTGTTATGTTTCATTGTTGCCACGCGGTGAAATTAACAAAACAAAATAAGTTGAAATTGTGTTTAATTATAAAGTATTTTTTGCAAGTAAATGTTTGCTTGTGATTTGCATGCCTCAAGGTGTAATAAGGTTGGACTGTGCTATATTTTTTAACAACTTCATGTTATTACCCATATTAGCAAATAAATGATTATGATTATAGTTCTTCATCAGATCTTCGCTAAATTAAAATGGGTCAAATTTCGGAACATATTAATTCAGAATTGATTTGGGGCCACCACAGCACAAATAACAATGACTGAATGAATTAACTTACCCAGTAATTCCAAATCCATTGCGCTGAATTGACTCATAGATGACAAGCTTCTCCGACTCAGAGAAGGCAGCGCCGATAAAGACCCCGATTTTCTTTCCTCGAAGCTCCATTGGGTTGACACCTTTCAAGAATAAAATAGCACTTTTACTAGAGTAATATTTTAACTTGATCAGTTCGTTCAGCTTGACTATCCTATTTTTGACACGCTTCTATATAAAACGTTGTGGATTCTGTTAAACAGTAACTGTAATTTTAATATCAAGAATAATAATCACACAAAGAAAAATAAACTTTATTTTTATATTCATTCCTTGTTCTGATTATAACAAAAACAACAAAATAAGAATTAGGCAAATAAGTGCTGCCGTCTTAAAGTGATAAACCTAGGCACTTGTCCCACCGCTGACGAGCAGCGAGTAGCGAGTGAAGCTAGACACTAAAAACGAGTTGGCGAGCAGCGAGTAGCGAGTGTATAGTTCCGACAGTTTTGTCGCTTGGCTATTAGCAAGTGTTATTGTGCGACGGCTGATTACTCGCACTACCGATTACTGCTCACCAGCCTAGGTCGAAATGACTGCTGGTTGGAATCTCGCCGTGAGTTATGACCGCCAAGCGAGCAAGCGAGCATTTCTGAGCGAGTATGACTTTTATATCTCTTGTAGCTACTAAATTTGTGGTGAGAGAGTACTCACTTTGTGAAAAGCCAGCAATCAAAAATTAATATAATAAGTGTCTCTTTTATTGACACGGGATCTTATATCTTTTGTACGTTTCTTCAGAGTGAAAATAGTCGATAGCTAATCACCTACTTGTCGGCGGTGGGACAAGTGATGCCTTATATTCTGCAATCGATTGATAATTATATAGAAGATAGATTTTAAGTTACTTTATAACGTGTTGAAAACATAGAACAGCTGATATTTTTTTAAAGAACAAAATTTAGAAACCGATCGAGAATTTAGCATTGTTGTTGCATTTTGTATTAACCATTTTTTTATTTGTAGCCAGATTTATCAAAAAAAAAGTCAAATATATTTATTTCAACTAGGCCATTAAGTGGCACTTTTGAAAGTCAACAATTAAAATTTACAAGTAATAAAAATTGATTACACCGTGCTTTCGGAAAAGTAGCTTGTTATGGAGAAGAACGCACAAGAAACTCCATACTTACCCTTTTAAAAAAAGAATAGTGTTTTACAATATTTACATAAGTACATACATGAATAAGTTCATATACGCGAGGACAATGCACCCAGCACTACTATACTACATATAGGTATAAAGTATTACAAGCACTAACAGGTAAATTCCTTCGCTTGATAAATAGGAACATGGTTCTCACATACTTACAAATATTGCAATTATAGGTAAATAACCTAATTCAACAATAACGGAGCAGTGTGTGAGTCAATTTTTTTAAACAAAAAGGGAAGAAAAATTATAATAAAGCATTACTATAATTATGGATATAATACAAATTAAACCAGTTTGATTTTGTCCACACTAAAGATTTCCCTATGAAGCAGGACCAGCATTTTTCCAAGCATTCTTATCTAATTTGTAATATGCTTGTTTTCAAAGTGTGCTTTTAACTAATGTTTTAAATTTTAGACTTTAACACAGTACCCCATGAAAGATGTGTGTACTTCAGCTAATTTATTAGATGGTTTATCTAACTTATCTTTATTTCTAGTATTATTAGTGTCTATCACTAAATTTACCAAATCAATATTTTTTTTTAGATTTATAATATTTGCATAAATGAATTGGCAAGAAACTGTCATAATATTAATTCTTTTAAATAAGTCCCTGAGAGATTGAATGTGGCGACGCCTGGGGGAGGCCTATGTCCAGCAGTGGACGTCTTTCAGCTGAAAAGATGATGATGATGAACCTGGACTCTATATTGGTGTCTAGTTGATAGCAAGCGGTTGGACTCTTAAAGGTTAATTCTTAAAAAAATAACTAACAAAATGTGTGTAGCCTACAATATCTACATACATAATTACGGGCATTTTTCCAATTCATTCATTCTGAATTATTTGGTATATTTTAAACGTTTAGATGTTTTTCGAAGTGAAGGACGACATTGTGGCCCACTTAGTACAATCTGAGAGGGCACTTATAATGAGGAGAAGTGATTGAACCTACAGATGATGTGCATAATTTAACCTTTTGCCTGTTTCAACCATTTATTACAATTTACAATGATTCAGAGAGACTAATGTTTTTGTGCGAAAATCAGGACAAGGCTGAAAACCCGTACTTCTAACAGGAATAATGGTTTCATTCAGCTTCGCATTTGTAAAAATCTGCGTTTAAAAGCCGTTCAAGCCAGATATGAGCTGGAAGAAGTTCGAGGTGCAACGGTAAGTGAGCTTACGGTTGAAGTGAGGTTGAAGGAAGCTGGTTTTGGTTTATTCGTGCCCGCCAAAGGTCCATAAAATGAGGCACACTCCTTAGAAACAGTATTACTTTTGCTAGAAAACATAGACTTTGGCCTACGGACTATCCATTAGTAAAATATTGTTTAGTGATGAGTATGCAAGTAAGTTAAATGGAATTGACGGACTGCATCAAATGTAAATTTGTAATGTGTCTTGTAAATTTTATCATAAACAAAAACAACATAATCTGTCAAAAGAAAGAAAGAAAAGAAAGAAAGAAAACTAATTTATTTGGCACACGCAGATACACACAATTTAGGTACAAATAAGTAATATAAGTTTTAATAAAGTAAATAATATAGGTTTTTAAGCATTTTCTAGCTTGAAACACAGGTTCAACCTAGTTCAGACAAATAAGCTACTTTGTTCTTGTATATTTTTAAGAAATTAAATTTAGTCCCGTTAAATTTAGTCTTGTTATACTTTGTATAGATTATTTTACCGATTGGTTTGTAAATGTGTGAACATTGTAGGCCTTCTAGATTTCTAGATTGATAAAATTTTATCTCGTTTTACCTTTTTTAATCTTTTGTTTATTTATTATATAATCATTTCTTGTTTTAGTTTTTTACGACTTATTATCGGGCCTGCGTTGTCCCCCCATCTAAGTACTGCTGTAACATGGAAATATTGTAAAACCAAACAATTTTTTAAAAGAGTAACCATGGAGTTTCTTGCCGGTTCTTCTCCATAGGAATCGACCAACCCGAACCGTGCACATTGTCGACGTTCTATAAGTGCCCATGTAGACCTATGTGAAATAAAAATTATTGATTTTGATTTTTGATTTTGATGATATATAAGATATTATGCTTTTTGTTACAAATAAATAAACTATATTATATTAAATTAACGATATTAAATAAAAGGGAACGTAATTTTAAAACAATTGCATACATAGTGTGCTCCGCTGTGGCAAAAAGGTCCAGTTCAGCAAAATGTTTGGCAACTGCAACTGTTTGGCAATTTTTTAACAACTGGGAGTTGTCTGACGCTGGTTTTCAACTGAACCTTACGTCAATTTGTAAACTACTGTGGCATATGGTAGAGGAACAATATTGGATTCAGGTGGGATATGTTTTGGAGCTCATTCGAACTTAGTGATAATCGATAGAGGAGATCTTATTAAAGATCGCTGTAGAAGTGTTATTTAAGAATAAAATGTGTATTGTTTTGAACCAGGATAATGTTTGGACACATACCACTTTTTTAACTTCGGTCTATGTTAACAATTTCAATATCGCATTTTTGGAATAGCCGACGAGAACACCAGTTATGCATCCTATAGAACTCGTTTGGGACCTAATAAAACGAAAGGCAAATTTCATAATACCTACACCTGTCAATGTGGAAGCACTGCGAAGTGCCATTGTACAGGAATGATTGAGACTACAACACGAGACAATGGATACCATTAATCTCAACAGGCGGGTGAAAACTTTTTAAAAGAACGTGGAGAAAACATTCGATGGTAATTTATATTAATTTTATTGTAATAATGTTTTTCTAATTAACTTTTTCAGCTTTCCTTAGTAACCGTAAATAAATTATTCATTCAAAAATATATTTTTAAATCAAGCTTTCTCCGGATTTTTCGCCGCAAACCCTTTAATATTTTTTTTTTATTTATTTAATCAGTAGTAACACATACATTTTCTATATTTAAGTTGATGCCAACATAAACTCATTAGAGTTTTACCGTGCACCAAAAACATCGACTACATAATACAAACAAAAATAATAACCACTTAAGTAGGTACTTAGGTAAAAAGTAACAACAAAAAGCACAAAAGTTACAGTGGGTAAATGCGAAATAATTATCTAATACTAAAAAGCGCACATCAGTGACCACTCCGGCCGGTGGCGAGTTTTTAAGTTGATACAGGTTGTTCCCAAAACAAAAACGAATGTTTTTATTAATTTTTAATTTTCAACTTTTTTGTGTTTTGATAGTTTTTTAGGTATTGTTTTTGGTTTTTTATTGCTTTAAACTTCTTAGTTATAATCAATTATATAATATATTTTTATTTGATACCCATATCATGGCAGTGCACCAGAAATAACTAGTCAGCCATCTTAGGCTGTCCGCCATATTGGATTTAGATTGACGTCACTTAGCTTACCATGCATTGTCATCCAAAGTAAACGTGTATGCAAAATTTAATCTTAATCGGTGGAGGATAACTGCTTTAAAATCCAGTTGCAAGATTTGACCCGAACAAACTTACATACATACATGCATAAATTGCAAGTTAAATAAAAGCTTGTAAAAATCAACAATGTGCAGTTTTCAAACAAAAGCATGTTACTCAAACAAAATGCATTAAATGCGATCTCATAATTGTTTCAAAAGATTTTTAAGTAAGGAATCCTGTCCCAAAATAAGTAAAAAAAATAAACCGTATTTAAAAAAAAATACGTTTTTATTGTGTTCCGCTAATTTTGCCGGTGTGTATAGTTGTATGACCTACAGATAGTAATTGTTTCGGCTCTGGGTGTTGTGTGTGTGAGTTTATATGTTTGTAAACGCACCGACGATACAAAAAGAAATTCCTAGTGTGGGGCAAAGTTAAAAAAAAACTGGAGTGATTTACGATAATCCAATTAAAAGCTAATCTTTTAATACTGACCTGCATCAAAAATGGCGGAATACGCGTGCTCCAGCAATTTTCTGCTCATCGGATCCATGATGGTAGCTTGCTTGTAGTGCACTTTGAAGAACTGAGCATCGAAGCGGTCTACTCCATTGATCATGCCGAAGTGCTTCGGAATCTCGGGATGGTCGATATTCCAGCGAATGTTTTCGTTGGTGACCATGTCCACCTGAGAGTTAAAATTACTTGGTTAAAGACCCATAATGTTTGTTGACAAAATATTTTCTTAAACCTTACACAATGATTATTTATCGCAAATAACCAAAAAAACTGGCTGTCGTCGGATCACGTTAATTTTAGTATTTGAAGGACGATAAACAAGAGGTACTCGGACCTTATTAATAAAAATCTCGGAAGAAGATTCTTAATCAATTTTCTAAAGGGAATTTGTATTTAGAATCTGTAAAGCAGTTGATGAACAGTACCTTTGTATTTTGCAATACATCTTCAATGTTTAATGATTTTTTACATAGAAAACTACTTTTTGAATAATCAGGCACGTTTAACAATCACAATGGCTTACCTAAGTAATAGACACAGAACTATGTACCTATGTCCTTATGTTTAACAGGACTAAAAACAATATGACCAAGGCAGTCAGGTCACTTTCTTTTTGATATCCATCACTAAATTCACAATTACATGGGGCTTACCCACATTAGTAGGGAAGCCCCATGTACAAGGGCGAGCCTATTGCCATCAGCAGGGCACAAAGCCAGACTCCGGGCTTCTACAGAGGAATTCCGGGAAACATTTAGTATCCGGAAGCTTGATTTTGGGGTTTAAGAGGGAGGGGGGCGGGTGGGTGTAGGTATTAGTAGTTCCCTTAATCTAGCAAATAAAGATCTAGGTACACATATCAGGGCCGTACCCGGGACGTGACAGAGCCATGGCCGTGCTAAGACCGTGCATCCGAGCCCGGTCAGGGATTTTCTGTTCATCACGTCAGGGATATGACAGGACCGTGGACAGGCCACGACCTTCCATCTGTGCCCCTCGGTCACCATTTTGTTTTCGTATCAGAGTATCGCTTCAGTGTAGTGTAGTAAAAATAAATGATTTTATTTCTGTAAGTCGGTTTGTACAAACACTTTTACATGTCGATCACATTTTTTAAAACTAGATGAGGTCGGCGTTTCCTATCTGACTACTCAGAGAAGAAAGGCAGAAACAAATTCAGACGTCACAGTCTCTTTTTAAGTCCAGACAAAATCTATTGAGTGGACCTATCCAGTCAGTGCATGCATTTGTCAATAACCGTGAAGCTCAACTCAGAATTTAAGGAGCACAACGATTCGACAAACAATACCAAAGAAAGGATATTTGGGTACGCCGCATAAACTACTCAAACTGCCATACCATGATTAAAAACTAACTAAGAAAAAAAAAAAAAAAAAAAGAATGATCCACATAGTCTTCACATTCGCAATAATGAAAATAAAATAATATAATACTATAAAAAGTAAATATTCTTGGCAATTAAAGAAAACCAAAAAAAACTAAATTCGCGGTGAAAAATAGAAAAATTCATAATTAATTGGTTTAGCTCAATCCCAAGCCTTTTTGTCCTGAACGTTATCTTTAATGTTATAAAACACTTCCTGGCACAACTACCGTTTAATTAATGATTTGAATTTATTAAGACATAGATCTTGTACGTGGCTTGTAAGCTTATTATAAACGCGTAAACATTGACATCTATACGAGCCACCAATTTTCTTGAGACTTGTTGTAGGTACTACAAATTTGTGTTTGTTCCTAGTTGCCTGTATTTATGTTATGGATATCACTGTATTTTAGAAAACAACTTTATATTTTTATGGGCACATAAAAGATTTTCACAAATTTACTTAGAAGGCATAGTCATTACATTAATCTCCTGAAATATCTCTCTGAGAGAGTGTCTCTTGCTAAATTTATAAATTGATCAAACAGCTCTTTTCTGCAAAACAAAAATAGTCTGGATTTCGGCGGCATTTCCCCAAAACCGAATACCGTACGACATTACACTATGAAAATAGCTTAAGTACACCCCTGCCTAATGTGAGGTTAAGGTAAGTAAATTGTTAACATTGAACCAGTAAACTACTTTTGAGATCACGCTATTTACATCGTCAGTAACCAGCTACTGACATTTAAGTTTAAACAAAAGTGAAGTATTATCCGCAAACAACACTATATCATGGTTATTCTTTATGAGGTAAGGCAAGTCATTAATATAAATAAGATACAAGAAAGGACCAAGAATTGAGCCCTGTGGGACTCCCATTGTTACTGTAGAGCCGGGAGATCTTTTTCCAATAATGTCAACGCTCTGAATCCTATTACTTAAGTATGAAGTAAGAAGATCCAGAGCGCTGTTCCGGATCCCGTAGTGGCGGAGTTTCCTGATTAGCGTTTCATGAAGAACACAATCAATGAGAAATATAAATTAAAATACGCAATATATGCCGTGTCTTTGTGTAATACAAAGGAGTTGATTGAGATTGCAATTGCTCTAGATGAAGAGGAAATGAAAGCGGTACAAAAATCTATATATGCGTTCTGCCTCTATTAACAACTTGTCATCCATATATTATATTTTTAAAAAATCGACTTCGTGCATGGAAAATATCGGCACACCCGTGCACATCACGGCGTTGGCCCAGGCATTGAAGCTCCGTCACTAGCCTTTGCACGGTCGTTTGTGAACTAGTTCATATGAAATGTACACACCGATATTTTTTTGAGCCCGTGACGGGACACGGTCCGTCCACGTCTCGGGCACGGCCCTGATATGTGTAGATAGACTTTTAGTAGTTTTTACAATATTCAAGTTTTGAAGTTATGTACACAAAAACAACGCAATAGACAGTTTTTAAAGTGCTCCATGATGGTTCTAGGTGGTCACAAATCTAACATAGATAACCAAATGAATTCAAACTGCCCCAAATCTGTTTAAAAAATTATAACCTGACCTATCCGAGTCGGAATGCCTTAATTCGTTCGCTCGTTTCGCTCGCTCATGGGTTGAATGACCTGACATATCAGTTCACTGACCCAAAAAATGGCGGCAAACATTCCGTTTCATGATCGTACCATTTACGTTTTTTTTCTAAAATAATAATTTATTTACTTATTAGGCTTCATGCACAAAAAGGTTCAAAGGCGGACTTAATGTCTTAGGCATTTTCTACAATTCAACCAAGAGGATGAAGAAATAAAAAGGCAGGTGCATTGTTTAAACATATTGAAAAGAAAAAAAGTTGTTATTAACATACTTAAATAAGTAAAATACACGTACATATATATTTAATAATAATAATATATACTTATATAAATATACATATTTATGAAGTAACAGAATAGAAGAAAGTAAGATGACTCCTTAGTTGTGTTGAAAATAAAGCCGCATTTTCCGCTTGAATGCAAACCGACTTGTGGCCGTCCTGATCATAAAAGGAAGCGCGTTCCAGAGAAGAATGGACTGAATATTGAAGGAAGAGTGCACAAAATCACTAGTATGAGAAGGTCAAAGCAAGAGCAGATTTTTGGAAAGACGAGCTCTGTCTCTGTCGCCTATGACTAAACTAGAGTCAAGAGCAAACCCATAACAAGTAAAAAAAAAAACATGTGAAGAACATAAATATTGAAATTTAGTTAAAAGATAGGAAGGAGGGGTGTGAGAATTGAGTAGGGTGAAAAACGTGGTCAAAGCGGGTAAACATTTTCTCTGGCGAATCGGCAACCAATTAGATCTGTAGTTCGACACATGGTCATACTTTCTGAGGTTAAATATGAATCTAATACAGTTGTTTAAGACCCTATCTAGTTTGTCCAATAAGACCGCGTTGAAGTCAAAGCAGCACACCTCACCATAGTCAACCACTGGGAAAAATAATGAATTACTATAGCAAAATAATAAATATTTATAAAACAATAATAAATAAATAAACAAAAACAAAATAGAACAGTTACATGTTCGTTTTTTAAACATGTAACTGTTCCATTGCATTTTACTTTAAACACATAATATATTTAAAAAAAAACTACGCGTTTGTTTATGGGGGGTGTCATTTGAAAGGGAAAACTAACCTCTTTAAAAAACAATCCTTAACAACCCCAAAACTGAGCTCCCGGATACTAAAGCCAACCCGAAATTCCTGATGGAAAAACCCAACAATACTTCGCCCGACCCCCATACGTGGGGTATCTAATGGTGGCCATACACCATCCTTCCTATCGTCCAATTGGCATGAGGCTACCGATTGGATCTGTTAGAACTGTGTGGGAGTGGAATGGCTTGTCGGCACAATCGAATTTCGATTCTTTTGGCTTGATCATGGCGATTAGATCATGCCAATTGGACCGTGTATGGCGGTCGGCGATCGTCAGTTCAGTCAGGTCAAATTTTGTGTCGGTGATAGTGAAGTGCCGTTGCCGTGAAGTGCAAAATGCCCAAAATGGCTAAAATATCGTCATCTGTCATGGCTTGGCTTGAACTGAACGTCGCTGCCGATTGGACAATTTTAACTGATTGTGTGTGGTGTATAAAGATGAACTGCAGATTGGATCATGCCTGCAGCGTCATTCCGATTGGACGACAGGAAGGATAGTGTATGGACACATAACCCAGTCTTCATGCTCAGCAGTAGCCTTCAGATCACAAGTGTCTAGGGATCAAGTACGTTTTTGAGTATCTTCACAAATGAGAATATCCATTTTAATTTTTTGGATCTTTATTGATTATATTTTGGTGAATTTCACTATTTTCATAAAGATAAGTCAACTGTCAATCAGGATTTCTATAAAAGTATGTAATAGCTTTTTTACAAAACCATTACAATTTCTGCATTGGAACTGAAAAAAATGTATTGATCTGGAGCGACGACATCATTTGACACGAGATGATGAGAGAGAGCCGTTGGAATGTTGCAAGTTGATCCAAGCGATTTTGGTGTCGCTCTTGGCATTACACAGAGCGTCATAAGTCGCCCCTGGACACGCTATCACCCAACCGGGGTCGCAAAGGGATGATCACGTCTGAAGCAATCCTCTCCGCATAAAACTTAAATGCTCAGAGCATTGAAGTTGCTCCTGATCCAAATGAGATCAGTTCTGCCACCGATCCAAATACCCACCCAAACCATTACTGTTCCACCTCCATATAAATGAACTATGGATGGATAAGTTGTTAATTTCAACATAAAATATCAATTAAAGTAAGATGCCAGTTTGGAAGACAAGATTTGGTAAATATTAATTGGATAATTTTTTATAGTTAAAATTTTCCTTGATCTCTAGGCACTTTTGATGTGTTTATATCTACTACTCTTTAATACATAAAACACGTCACTTACCCCATTATAAAGATTCTCTTTGAACTCCAAGACACTGTTTGACTTAGGAAACAAGCCTGACATGCCACTGATCACACATTCTTCACCAGTCAATCTATGAGGAATGGTCTTCGGGTTCTGGTCCACCATAGTTGCCTGAAGAGATGGGGCCATGGTTTCTCAAACTGATGAAGACTGACCGAGGATTGAATGAACTGTGAAAGGCAAAAACTGATTTATTTCCTTAGATTTTTTTATTTATATTAATGTAAATTAAAATTCCATTAAGTCGACCTGTTTTAAGAAAACCTGTTTAAAAATGTATGTATCTATACTATAACGGAATCTTTGAAGGCAATTTTCATCCCCTTCAAAATATCGTATTAATTTGAAACTTTCACACTTATCAAGGACCGATGACTATGCAATAAATTAAATAGTTTGCTCCATTATCCTTACCAGGATGTTCAGGATTAGCGATTTTTTTATATCAGTAATGTAGGTACATTCATATTAATTAGTTTGAAAGCTTGTCGGTAGATTTACTTGACTTTTAACCGACTTTCGAAAAAGGAGGAGGTTCTATGTTCGCCTTTTTTATTTTTTACTGGCTGTTCCCTGCGGCTTCGCTCCCGTGGACCCCATAGGACCCGTTTTCGGGATTACAAAATAGCCTATATCACTCAGGAATAATGTAGCTTTCTATTGAGGAAAGAACTTTTTTAATCGGTCCAGTAGTTTCGAAGCCTATTCGGTACAAACAAACAAACAAAGCAACAAAATAATCTTTTCGTACCACTTGCTCAAAAAAGTGACATTCTATGCCACAAAAAGCGAACATAACAATAGTCATTTTTAATCTGTTAAAAACAGGGAAAGAAAATTGTACTGAATTTCATTCATGCTCTAGGGGTAGAATGTGATTTAAATTTGGAATACTTACCAAAATTTATACTGAACTACATCTGTGTTTACACCATTGAGTTTGTATATAAAGCATTATACATCTTTTTGAAAAAGGAATACGCATTTATTATGCAGTTATGATTATTAAATAAAATTACGAAAACCGACGAGGCCGTATGAGCTTCAATTTAGTCTAGGAATTTGCCGCGTTTTTGTTTTCTTTAAATACGTAAACGTTAAGTTTAATTTATTTTACTTTTAATTGTCATTATTTTTAATAAATGCTTATCTCATATTATTATTGTATCAATTGTTTCGCAAATGGTACGAAAAGTAGAGTATTTTCCTCGGTGATAAAGCTGTCTTAGTCTTGGGTGAACTTAAATCCCTCGCTACACTCAGGACTCGTCTTAAATCCCTCGCTTCGCTCGTGATTTAAGTTTTTAACACCCTCGCTGCGCTCGGGAGTAAACCTCGAGTCCTACGTTACGCTCGCGATTTAAATCGTCACCCGCGACAGAAGACACTGCTTTATCCCCTTGGTTAATAATCTACTATTCCTCCTTATAATATTGGTATGGTATAGATTTATGTTCAACGACTACTCCGTCAATTGTGTTCCGATTTAAAAAGATATTTTTTGTTTGAAAGAGTATGTTCCAAAACTGGTCCCATTTTAATTTAGTGAAGATCTGATGAAGAACTTCAGAGATATACAATAGAACTCTTCCATTAATAAATGACGGCAAATCTCTTGGGATTGCTGCAATCGCACAAGATAACATCACGCCAGTAAGCTCTAAAGGGATACGCAGATGTTTACAGTTCACCTTGTTACACTCTTATTTCACCAGTTATGTTCAAGTTTCATGGTATTCGAATTATGCCAGAATAGATTTCTGGCATTATATGTATCTTAATAAAGGCAAGTTGCCTATTAGGTACAACTAAAAAGTGAAAAATTAAAAACCTTTTCGGAAAAAAAATACTAGGTCGGTACCTAGTATTTTTTTTTCCGAAAAGGTTTCTTCAAATTCCTTCAAAACTTCCAAATGAAAACAATACAAAGTGAAAAATAACTTTCTTTTTGGAAGTCGGTGTCCATAACGAAAAAAATTGGTACCTACCAATGACACCGACTTCCAAAAATAAAGTTAATTTTTACTTTGTAGTGTTTCCATTCGGTAGTATTTTTTTTTGTTAAAAAGTTTTTTTATTTAATAACCCACGGACAATGGGCGACAAGGATTTCAAATTTGAACAAATTCGCATGAATCGCATTTGTCGCGAATGTACGAATCGGAATAAATACGATATCGAGTGAAAAATTCCGGCACGTGGTCAGAGTATGTGAACCGATTAGACATGTTCTTTAAAGTGAAAAAAATCGATAACGAGACGAACTAGCCTACGCTAATAGACATCAGGGGCACGATAAAGATATCTTTTTACCGAGTCATGGGGAACGAGTTGTTTGAATTGTTGTATAAGCTTGCAAGTCCCAAAAAGCCAGCGGAGTTAAAGTATGACAGAGTGGTCGAGCTATTATGTCAACAACTGGCATCATCACCGTCGTTAGGTACTCGCAGAATGTTATTGGTTTAGGCAACGGGGTTAGGCTAGCGAGGAAAACATAGCTGCGTACGTAGCCGAGCTCAAGAAACTCTCACGTTATTGCGAATTCAAAGAAGGGTTGAACAAGAATTTCCGGGATCAGTTCGTCTGCGACATAAGAGTAAAGAACATTATTTGTCAACGCTTTTTGTGGAAGCCGACACAATATCGTATACGGACGCGGTAAGGTTGGCGAGTTCGTTAGAAGTTGCGGAATGGGGTACGCCGCGATGCAGTCGAAGTCGCTGTCGCTGTAGAGGAGGTTACGTAACAGGAGACGGGGTACTGCCGTGGCAGACGGTGCACGCACTGGGCAGCAGCTGAGATAGCAACGGCGTGGGATAGTGGCGCCGGTGGGGGTGCTGCACAGGCCCGCGACAGCCGCAAGCTGGTGGCCGTGGCGGTTCAAGAAGTACCGGCCGGGTGTTGAGTTGTAAGGGGTGCGGAGCGACGGAGCACTTATATTCTGAGTGTCGATTTCGTATCCACGTGTGCAGAAGCTGCAGGCACCCGGGACACCTTTAACGCTTGTGCCCAGACATGGCGGCTTACGCAGGCAAGGGCACAGGTCCCAGGCGTTGGGCAGCGTACTACGAGAATGGTCTACCAGAAGAGTAGAGGTCGACACAAGAGAAATTTTATAATCTGTGCTTGAACGATTACAAAATGGTAAAGTTGCCCGTATGATTGTATTGATAAAGTTACAATTTCTATGGAGGTCGATACTGGTACCGCGGTATCGTGCATTAGCGCAACAACGTTTAAAAAAATATTGGCAATAAGTTAGAACCTAAGTAATCTATCCATACTAATATTATAAAGGCGAAAGTATTTCTGTCTGTCTGTTACCTTTTCACGATCAAACCGCGGAACCGATTTAGATGAAAATTGTTACGGAGATAGTTTGAGACCGGGGAAAGGACATTGGCTACTTTTTTTTCATAAAATACGAAGGAGTAGAAATAGGGGTCGGGGTGGTTTTGTATGAAACTTCTTATTATGGCTTAAACCGCTGAACCGATTTAGATAAATAGTGGTATGGAGATAGTTTGAGAATCGGGCAAGGACATAGGCTACTTTTTTTTTCATAAAACTCAAAGGGGGAGAAAAGGGGGTTGGACTAATTTTGTACGTAAATTCTTATCATGCCACTCCTTCTTATTATGAGTCAATTTAGATGAAATTTGGTATGGAGATAGTTTGGGATCATGAGAAGGACAAAAGCTACTTATTACTGCATAAAAAACGAAGGGGGAGAAACGAGAAGAGGGTTAATTTTTTTTGGAACTTCTTATCATGCAACTTTTTCTTATTATCAATAAATTTGGTATGGAGATACTCTAAGACAATGAGAAGGACATAGGCTACTTCTTTTTGCATAAAACGCGAAGGGGTAGAAAAGGAGGGTGGGTTAGTTTTGTAAGAAACTTCTTGTTATGGCTTAAACCGCTGAACCGATTTAGAGTATGGAGATAGTTTGAGACCCGAGAAAGGACACAGGCCACTTTTTTTTTATAAAACTCGAAGGGGTAGATATGGAGTTGGGGTAGTTTTGTATGAAAATGCCTACTATGGCTTATACCGCTGAACCGATTACCGATTTAGATAAAAGTTGGTATAGAGATAATGATAATGTGACCCGGGAAAGGACATAGGCTACTTTTTTTTTTCAGAAAACACGAAGGGGGAGAAAAGGTGGGAGGACTGATTTTGTATGTAACTTCTTATCATGCAACTTCTTCTTATTATGAACCGATTTAGATGAAATTTGGTATGGAGATATTTTAAGACCTTGAAAAGGACATAGCCTACTTCTTTGTGCATAAAAAACGAAGTGGTGGGCGGGGTTAGTTTTGTATGAAATTTCTTATCATGGGGATTCATTCGCTTCAAACTTTGCGGAAATACTTCCGTAACAAATAATTAAAGTTTATTGTTTATTTAATTGTGCAAGGAATGGGTAACTGGGCAGTGGCCAGTTGTCAAGACCCAAACTCAGACGAAGAGCAAAAGCATGAGAATAAAATGGGAATGGATGAGATTATAAAAGCACTGAGTGGGATGAAGATTCGTAAAGCTGCAGGGTATGACCGAGTATCTGTTGAAATACTGAAGGGCGGTGACGGGGTGGTAGCAAGCCTGTTGTGCCGGATCTTTGCTATCTGTTGGAGATATGGCCGCGTGCCGGGTGACTGGTGCGAGGCTGTAATCGTACCACTATATAAGGGAAACGGCTCACAGCAGGAGTGTAAAACTACCGCGGCATTAGTCTTTTGAGTGTGGTCGGCAAATTATATCCAAAAGTTTTAATAAATAGAGTGGTGAGACTGACGGATGAACAATTATGGGACGTACAAGCAGGATTAAGAGAAGGAGTGGGCTGTATGGATCAGATCTTCTCCTTGAGGAGCATAGCTGAAAAACATCTGGCAAAGCACAAAAAAGTCTACTGTGCTTTCGTGGACTTGGAGAAGGCCTATGACAGTGTGTTGAGGGATGAACTGTGGTCGACGCTATCCGGATACGTCATGGACTGGCGCTTGGTACGGGCGCTGAAATCTCTATATAGGGATTCCAGTGCTTGTGTTAGGAATAATGGGTCGTATACGAACTTAGGGAGAGAAGTTAGGGTACGTTTTGGTGGGAATCGCTGTTGGTGAGAACAGCATTACCTATAAAGTGCCAAAAATACCTTCTGCTGTACTCGTGGTGGAGTACCGCAACAAGCAGAGCCCTAGCCAGTCCGAGTCATCCACGTCCCCGTCGTTCTCCCTGGGACCTGCTGCAACCGCGCCGCCGCGCGACCACCACCTCGAGTTGCAGCTAAGCTAACGGATGCAGGGCGAAGGGCGAATATTCTGCGCCTTAAAACAGAATCGACTCACTAGGGAGGATACCCGAAAAAAAAAACAGCAAATCCGTAGGCTCTAAAGCGGCAGCCCCGCTAGCGGATTAAGGCACAGTGGGCTAATCACTCGCTTGCCCGACAATAATAGATTAAAGAAACCGAAACAGTAAAAAACCGGAACGATACCCTACCGACGACTTTTGGATTTAAAACAGGGACACGAATTGCTTTTTGGAATGTGAGAACGCTGCTTAGCGATGACAGTAGATTAGCCCAAGCAGAAGCAGTAATGCTAAATTACAACCTGCAAATACTCGGTCTAAGTGAAGTCAGAAGAAACGGCTTCGGTGAGCTGAGAACGTCCAGGGGCTTAACTTTGCTGTATTCTGGTAAAGAAAGTGAGGAAGATGTACGCGAGTACGGCGTAGGACTCCTCCTTTCTAATACAGCTAAGAATAGCTGGACTGGAAGCCGATCTCAGACCGAATCATCTACGCCCGTTTTTACTCGAGAGCCCGGAAGATCTCTATCGTACAATGCAAGGCCCCAACTAATGCATCACCAGAGGATACCAAAGACGATTTCTACAACGTCCTCAACGCCACCATGAGGAGCATCAAGAAACAGGATATCGCCCTAGTCTTGGGTGACCTGAATGCAAAGGTTGGGAGCGTTAACACAAACCGCGAGCGGCACATGGGTACGCAGGGGCTTGGAGTTTGTAATGAGAACGGAGACCGATTTGTCGAGTTTTGTCAGAACCACGACCTGGCCATTGGAGGAACATTATTTATACATGGCGACCACCACAAGTACACGTGGAACTCACCCGATGGAGTCACCAAGAACCAGATTGACCACCTTGCCATTAGCGCCAAATGGCGTTCCTCAATGCTCGATGTCCAAAACCGCAGGGGCGCCGATATTGATAGCGACCACCATCTGGTAGTTGCTGAAATCCGGCTTAAGGTTGCAGTGTCCCGTGTGACTGGAGGGCTCGGCAAGATAGGAAGAAGGTTCGACGTGAGCAAACTGCGTGACCCGAGCATCCGTAAAACGTTCCAACTCGAGCTACGTAATCGTTTTTCGGGACTTGATACCGGTTCGGACTCATTGGACGAGGAGTGGAAACGCATCAAAGTGGCCTATACAGAAACCAGCTCCGTTGTTCTAGAACACAAACTGACTCATTCTCGCGAAGACTGAATGTCACAGCACACCTGGAGCCTGATTGAAGACAGAAGAAACCTTCATCTGAGTTTGCTTGATACCCGTAATGACGCCATGCGAGCCGACCTTAACCTGCAGTACCGTCAGAAACGCAGAGAAATCTATCGCAGCACAGGCAGTGGGCTGATGGTATTGCTGATCGTGCTCAACAAGCTGCAAACACCGGTAACCTGAAGGAATTGTATAAAGCTACCAAAACCTTGGCAGGTATCATCAAATATAAGAAGAAGCCGCTCAAGTCTAAGGACGGTCAGCTCATAGTGACGTCGGAAGGTCAGCTGTTACGCTGGCGTGATCATTTTGAGGAGGTCTTCCGTTTGTCAGCATCATCAACACCTGACGCGCTGCAAGTCAGTTCTGCACCATCCCGGCCTCTCGACATCGACACGGAACCACCGTCAGCTTCGGAAATTGCAAGAGCAGTCCTCTCTTTGAAGACAGGCAAAGCACCAGGACTCGACCTGATAACTGCGGAAAAGCTGCAAGCTGATTTATCCTCCGCCGTCAACGTTCTGACGCCTCTCATTTTGAGGATATGGGCCACCGAAGAGCTTCCGGACGAATGGAACAAGGGTCTTTTGATAACTGTACCCAAGAAGGGAGATCTTAGTCAATGCGATAACTGGAGAGGTATTACGTTACTCTCAATTCCCTCGAAGGTTTTCTGCAAGATTATCCTGGATAGGTTATTGAAGGCCGTAGACCCTCTCCTGCGCAAAGAGCAGGCTGGTTTCCGCGCAAACCGCTCGTTTACGGACCAGATCAACACTCTCCGTATCATTTTAGAACAGGCATCAGAATGGCAGAGGGCGATCTATCTCACCTTTGTCGATTTCGAAAAGGCATTTGATACGCTGAAGTGGTCCAGCATCTAGTCCCGCCTACTGGGCATCGGAGCGCCACCGAAAATTGTTCGTCTCTTGGAGAGTATATACAAGAATTATTCCTGTAGAGTAACTCACGACAGCTTCATCTCGGATGATATAGCAGTACACGCAGGTGTCCGCCAAGGCTGTTCACCGCTCCTCTTTTTAGTCGTTCTTGACGGAATTTTGCTTTGCATTTTCGACAGCAAGCGCCGCGGGATAGAGTGGGGATAGAGGGGGTTTTAGAGGACTTGGATTACGCCAATGACCTATGCCTGCTGAGTCATACCCACGCTGATATGCAAGCTAAATTGATAGATTTAAGTCGGGAATCGGCAGAAACGGGACTAAAAATAAACACCCGGAAGACCCAAGAGATGAGATCTGGTGTGGAGAATACTTCACCGTTGCTGATTGGCACGGAGGCAGTGGAACGCGTCCACAAGTTCACCTACCACGGGAGCGTTGTGTCAGAAACTGGAGGTGGTGAAGATGACATCGCTTCAAGGATAGCCAAAGCACGAGCTACCTTCGCGCAGCTGAGACGCGTTTGGCAATCGCGGAAACTGACCCGAAGGATTAAACTCAAAATCTTCGGGTCAAATGTCAAATCCGAGCTGCTTTACGGGTGCGAAACGTGGAAGGTCACAAAAGACATCTCACGCCAGATCCAAGTCGTCGTCAACCGCTGTCTTCGTCGCATACTCGGCATTTACTGGCCCGAGACCATCACCAACGTAGAGCAGTTGCATCAATGCCACGCGAGCCCGATCGACCGCCAGATCAAGCGTCGCAAGTGGAGTTGGATTGGCCACACGCTGCGAAGGGATTCTGATCATATACCGAAGCAAGCGCTGGATTGGAATCCCTAAGGCAAAAGAAAGCGTGGCCGTCCCCGTCAAACGCGTGTTGGCGGAAGCGACAAGCATCGGTATGACGTGGAGTGAGGTGAAGCGTGAAGCTCAGGACCGATCGCGATGGAGAACTACTGTGGACGCCCTTTGCCCCATCCAAGGGACGTAGGACATTAAGTCAGTAAGTCATACGAACTGGTTTTCTATCTCAAGGGGTGTTAGACAGGGCTGTGTAGCGTCACCGTGGCTGTTCAACTTATGCGTATGGCCCAAGGCGGCGTCGGGTTCCTGGTAAACAAATCCATCTGTGACAACGTTGTGGAGGTCTCCAGTGTCTCGAACAGGGTAGTTTACCTCATAATTAAGCTAACCGAGAGGTATAGCCTCAAGGTGGTACAGGTTTACGCACCAACCTCGGCACACTCGGACGACGAAGTGGAGGAAATGTTTGAGGACATTTCCAAGGCCTTGCATTCCACCACTAATACCCACTACAGCGTTCGCATGGGGGATTTTAACGCCAAAGTGGGAGTACAGAATTGTAGTGATTCGGTAGTAGGATCCTTCGGGTTTGGTAGCAGGAATCATAGGGGGCAAATGCTTGTCAACTTTCTAGAAAGAGAGGGGCTTTTCGTAATGAATTCCTTCTTTAAGAAACAGCCCCAAAGGAAGTGGACATGGCGAAGCCCCGACAACGTGACCAAAAATGAGACAGACTTCATCATAACAGATAAAAAGCACATATTCAGGGATGTCTCAGTGATCAACAGGTTTAATACCGGCAGCGATCACAGACTTGTTCGAGGCTCCTTGAATATCAATTGCAAGCTTGAGAGAACTCGTTTGATGAAGTCTAGGCTCCGCCCCAATATGCTCCAAACAATGTTGGGATCTGAAGCGTTCCATTCAGACTTGGAGAACCGTTTCGCTGCCGTGGAAACCGCAAATAGCGTTGACCAGGCGCTCGACCAAATGGTGGAAATCCTAAGGGAGGAAGGTGCGAGATTTTGTAATATGCGGCGTACGGGCAGGAAGTCTAAACTTTCGGAGGGAACTCTGAAGCTTATGATGGAACGACGTGAAAATCCACCGGTCACTTCGTCAGAACAGCGGGCACTCAATAAACATATAAGGAAAATGGTACGACGCGACCTCCGACGAGCCAACACGCTCTCTACGGAGAAAGCGATTCAGCAAAACCAAGGGTTGAAAGTGTTTGTCCAGTAACTTGGAAGGAGCCATCTGATTAAGTCGACAACATACATACATAAACTCACGCCTTTTTCCCATGGGGGTAGGCAGAAACTACAGAACGCCACCTGCTACGATCCTTACATACTTCTTTTGCTTCACACACATTCATACATCTAGTCATACACACACGCCGGTTATGGGTACTGCGCACTTGGCCTTTCTGAAGAACATCACCTATAAGGTCTATGTATGTCTTTCTAGGGCGTCCCCTCCCGGCGTTTCCATTCACGTCTGCCTTGTAAATACCTTTCGTAAGTCTACTTTCATTCATCCTCTCAACATGGCCAAACCATCTTAACATACCCTTTTCAATTTTAGTCACTACATCTTCTTTTAAACCACAACGTTGTCTTATTACCTCATTCCTCAATCTATCAGTTAAAGTTACACCACACATACTCCGCAAGGAGCGCATTTCTACTGCATTAATCCTACTTTCATGTCTTTTTTGCCATACCCAGCCTTCACTTCCATACATAAGTGTAGGCACCAGCACGCTGTTGTGAACGGCGAGTCGAGCTTCCGGAGACATCGACTTGCTGGTCACAACTGCATGCATAGCACCATTCACTTTATTCCCTGCATTCACTCTCCTTTCCACATCCTCTTCAATCTTTCCATCCCTTGTGAACATACTTCCCAGATATACAAACTCGTTCACTTGCTCCACACTCTTATCATTTATTTTCACTTCACACTTCGATACATCTTCTTCTCTTTCAAACACCATTACCTTAGTCTTGTTCACATTTATACTCATCCCTTTTAACTTAAAAGCTTCATTCATCACAGTCACCATGTCTTGCAACTGTTATGCTGACGATGCAAGTAGAACTTGATCATCTGCATAGAGAAGGCATTTGACAGACAACTCATTCATCCTCAATCCGCACTCATGCTCTTTCAAACCTATCAGACAACTATCCATGTACAAGTTGAACAACCACGGTGACGCTACACAGCCCTGTCTAACACCCCTTGAAATGGAAAACCAGTTCGTATACGCCCCATTAATCCTAATACAAGCACTGGAATCCCTATATAGAGATTTCAGTGCCCGTACCAAGTGCCAGTCCACACCGTACCCCGATAGCGTCGACCACAGTTCATCCCTCCACAACATCTAATGGGTATATCGTCGTTTCGAAGCCGGAGATTCTTTCGGAAGTTGAAAACTTCTACGGCCAATTGTACGCAACGCATGCATCTCGGCCTGATCCCAAAAATGAGGATTCTAGAGCCACCTTAACCCGCTATTTCACAGAAGACCACCTGCCTGAGATAAGCCAAGACGAAATCGAGGCGGCTCTCAAACAGCTTAGAAATAGAAAAGCCCCGGGTGAGAACGGGATAACTACCGAGCTACTGAAAGCGGGAGGACGTCCGGTACTGAAAGAGCTTGGGGAGCTCTTCAATTCTGTCCTGTTCTCTGGGAGAACTCCAGAAGCGTGGCAAAGGAGCATGGTCATTCTGTTCTTCAAAAAGGGCGACAAAACCCTTTTGAAGAATTATAGACCCATTTCGCTTCTTAGCCACGTATATAAGTTGTTTTCGAGAGTCGTCACGAATCGTCTAGCGCGAAGACTCGACGAGTTCCAACCACCGGAGCAGGCCGGGTTCCGAGGTGGATACAGCACCTTAGACCACATCCACACAGTGCGGCAAATTATACAGAAATCCAAAGAATATAATCGACCCCTGTGTTTGGCTTTTGTGGACTATGAGAAGGCTTTTGACTCTACCGAAACCTGGTCTGTTTTGGAGTCTATGCAGCGATGCCAAGTGAACTGGCAATACATTCAAGTGCTGAGATGTCTTTATGCAAACGCAACAATGATCGTCCAAAGTCAGGACCGGCAAACTAAGCATATCTCACTGTGTCGAGGGGTTAGACAAGGGGACGTTATTGCCCGGAAATTGTTTAGCAACGCGGTGGAGGATATGTTTAAGACGCTGGACTGGGATGGACGCGGCATTAATATAAACGGCAAGTACATCTCACACCTGCGATTTGCGGATGACATCGTCATAATGGCAGAGTCACTGCATGACTTGCAGCTGATGCTGGACGGCTTGGCTGGTTCTTCTGCACGCATCGGTCTCCGGTTGAACTTGGACGTTTTGTTCAATTCACACGTCACTCCGGGATCGATTGTGGTCAATGGCGGTGCTCTCAAAGTTGTTCGAGAATACGTTTACCTCGGGCAAACTCTGCAGTTTGGTAAGAACAACTTTGAGAAGGAGGCTAATAGAAGAATACAGCTGGGCTGGGTGGCGTTTGGAAAACATCGTCGAGTCTTCTCGTCACGTATCCCACAGAGCCTGAAGACCAAAGTCCAGTGCGTCCTCCCTGTTATGACCTACGGCGCCGAGACGTGGACACTCACAATACTGCTAGTTCATCGGTTCAAAGTTGCTCAGCGAGCTATAGAAAGGGCTATGCTCGGAGTCTCTCTAAGGGATCGAATCCGAAACGAGGTGATCCGGCAGAGAACCAAAGTTGTCGACATAGCTCACAGAATAAGTAAGCTGAAGTGGCAATGGGCCGGTCATACAAGTCGTAGAACTGATGACCGTTGGGGTAGACGTGTTCTTGAGTGGAGACCGGGAACTGTTAAACGTACGGTGGGACGCCCTCAGGCTAAGTGGAGTGACGATCTTCGCGGGGTGGCTGGTAGCAGCTGGATAAGAGTTGCCGAAAATCGAAGCAAATGGCGTGCAATTGGAGAGGCCTATGTCCAGCAGTGGACTGCTATAGGCTGATGATGATGATGATGAAATATTGCATTGATATAAATAAAGGTTGCTAAAATTTGTTTGGGTAGTGAAATTTTGTCATAATATTTTCGGCAAAACGCAGGATCCTTTTTTTTTGTAAAACGATATCTAAGACAAACTGACCGTGGCCAAGCTAGTGACGCATGTCGGAGCGGGACCTACTAAGATCTTACAGCGTAACAGTACCTGCGACCTTAAGACCTATAAGCCCTACAGCCCTAACGTACCATATACCTAGTGCGTGAAAAAAAAATATAGATAAGTTCAGGATGTCTGCACCATGCTAAGGTTACAGATGGATAGTGGGCAGGAATTCCAGGTTCAGGAAGGATACAGTCACTGCCAGTCCAGCATTCACGGGACTGATCTGTCGGGGCCGAGTGTTGAGTCAATGTCCAAAGGTAACATTGGACAGATATGTTAAATGGCCTAGAATTTGTGGTAGCTTTTATTAATAACATTTTGTGTGAGTGGCAGGAATAAATCTCATTATTTGAAAAATTTAAGGGCGGTACTCACAATATTTATAGAAGCCGGATTAGCAATCGAGCTTCTAAATGTGATTTTTTATTTAGATTTATGTGATTAGATTTTGAATTAACAAAAACGCGGTCTTTTTTACCTACATCATAACTTAATGTAACAACGAAAATGCCTATCCCCGAAAATGTGACACAGGTAAGAGCTCTATTTGGATTCCATTAATTACTATGCAACATTATACCCAATCTCAGTATGATTTTACAATCCATTACACGCACTTTTAAAAAAGGGAGTTAAATGGGCGTAGTTGGAGAACTGTAATGCTGCTTTTGAGGAAATCAAGGTGAGTTTGACAGGTAGTCACGAGTGACCCGGTGCTGGCCGCATGTATTGATTAAATAATATTATGTATATTCAATAAAAGATTTAAAAAAAACTTACCCAGTTATATTCGGGATACTAAAATAATGGGGAATTTTATTTATTCTTAATTTACACCTAAAAACGAATCTGAAATTAACTTTTCACTGTTCCAAATCCACTTACATATTACTTCTAAATGTCTAAATAATATTGAGTTCCGAAATTTATACCTAGAACTCGAATGAATTGCATTTTTATATGCAATTGTTTAGAACTTATTCATTCAATGAATGCAGTTTTAGTTTTCGAGACTTTTAGGGTTCCATAACAAAATACTAAAAAGAGAACCCTTATGGTGAGACTCAGCTCTGTCATTCTATCACAGCTGAATGCTTCTCCCCCGCCCTCTAACAGCCATATAATCTTTACGTAGTTTTTGCAAAAACAACAAGTTTGATTTAAAATGTCGTTGCAATGCGAATCATCATTTCAGCCGAAAGACTTCCACTGCTGGACAAAAGCCTCCCCAGGCGTGGCCACATTGACCGATCTCGCTCGTTTCGCATCCAATGCATGTGAATAATCTGCAATTTTGATAATTTTGATATGGAAGTTGATGTAAATTATACAAGAAATATTTAAAATAATGTCTCTAACTATCAAGTTGTGAAGTAATACGCAAAAAATTTATTTACAAATTATCTTTTTGGTTGCGATGACAACTCGTCACGGTAGCTATATCGTCCCTATACTTAATTGGTCACTTTCACTAATACGTCACTTTGTACATGTAATCAGTTTCCCAATTTGTCTCAAGCTATATTACGTCTCTTTCCCGACTCGTCCAACGCTATGATCAATGTACTGTAAGGTACAAAATGAGAAAAAGAAGAGGTTGGTTGCCTGTTGGCCTTATTATTAAAAAAAGCTAGATTTTGTCATAAAATTTCATATTTTGTTTTTCGGCGATGCCATTTTATACTTTTTTTTTATTTCTTCCTTATTTTTTTATCAAAACGAATTTAAATAGTATTTTTTTTCGATTGCAACTTAATGCCATTAATCTCTTCCTAAATATTAAAATAAGATTACCTACTTACAAAAAAGTAGTATTAGTATTTTAATTAAATTTTGCTGTGATGAAAATCTTTAGATATTTTGTGTTGTGTACATATGCGTTGGACGAGTTGGGAAAGAGACGTAATACGACTTGAGACAAATTGGGAAGCTGACCACATGTACAAAGTAAAGTATTAGTGAAAGTGACCTATTAAGGATAGGGACGACATAGCTAGTGTGACGAGTTGACATCACTACCATCTTTTTGCGGTCAAAATAAATCAAGGCAGAATGTGATTACAAGTGAACATCGGTAAATCGTGACACTCTCGAATTATCTCCATATCCGAGGAGTTTACGCCTTAAGATTACGATTATTAGATCGTAAGATATTGCAACAATGGCATACATAATTCATTAACAGAATAATACATTATCGTATTGACGGTCGACTGGTTAAATAATTCCTTTTCAATTCAAATTAGTTTTTGTCACAAAAGGTCATGCAAATATTGTCCTTTAATTCATAAGTCATTTACAATATCTACCTACTTCTTAGTCGTACTCTCCCGTAGTGCTATTCTCTAAGGATACAGCATTAAAAGCAGCGCTGTGCCAGCGACGAATCTACAGATTGGTATTCGCTAAGCCGCGAATAGCGACACTAGCGCTCTAAACTGTGACGGCTGTGAGTTAGAATAACTCAACGTCGAGCAAGTTGACGCTAGTTGACAGTTCTTCATACCGTTTAGTATTCCGAAACAAAAGAAGCGTCGAAGACGCTCGCAGCCTGGCTTACAGCCTCGTTTTTATCTGACAAATCCAAAAGCCATTATTTTTGCGCGTAATACTTCTTGGATTTTATTCTACTACTTATATTATAAATGTGAAAGTTTGGATGGATAGATTTGTGCGTGGATGTATATTTGTTACTCAATCACGACTGAACGGATCTGGATGAAATTTTGCAGATAGATTATAGTCTGGAATAGCACATAGGCTTTTCATCCCGATATATGTATCCTAGGGATACTTTAATGGGGATACTTTTCTAGGGAACTACATGATATAATTTTGATCATAAACAATATATTTTTTTACAAACTTTTACACCCCATTTTACCCCTTTAAGGGATGAAATTCAAAAAATCCTTGAACACTTTTTTTTAAATTGTATTGAAGAGCAGAAATATTAAGTTTCAAGTAATTTTGATTACAAACTATTTATTTTTCTTACAACCTTTAACACCCAGTTTTAACCCTTTAAAGGATGAAATTCAAAAAATTCCTTAAATATTTTTCTTGAATTGTTTTGAAGAGCAGACATACTAAGTTTCAAGTAATTTTAATGACAATCTATTTACTTTTCTACCAAACTTTAACACCCCTTTTTTACCTTTTAAGGGATAAAATTAAAAAAAAACCTTCAACACACATGTCTTTAAATGTATTAAAGAACAGAAATACTAATAATCTTCTCATAATGCATCCTTCACATGCTAGAGTCGTGCTATCGAATCCGCTCCGTGACTAAATTCCCAAAAAATTGTAAAAGTGAGTTTTATTGTTTTTTTTTCAGCTAAATTTGTTTAAGTATTTACTATCAATAACTGCAAGTGTTATCTCGAACAATAAAGATAGAAGAAGAACCATAATAAAAGGCAATGATAAATAACTTACAATAATCAAATGAAAATCTAAACAATCACAAATAGTGACAATTGAGTGCAGTGACTTATAAAACAGTGACAAAATTATTTGACAGTGAAAAAATCTAATTGCATGAGTCATCACAACCGTTTTTGTTTGTTTAAATACTGGGACTAAACAATTGGAACCATAATTTCGACTTGTTAACTTAAGTTATCTTGGATCGGTGGCATAGAAGGTGACATTTACTCACTTAACGATTGTGGCGCCCCAGCGCAGAAAACGCCTCTTTTTGTGAATTCATAGTTCTATATTTTCTTACAGAAGAACGCTCGAACCTCAATTTCAAATTACCTACAATTAAATAATAACAGCTATATACAGACTATAATATCACATTTCGAAAAAACTGCAAAACCTGCTCTCTGACTGACTTATCCGTTATGAGAAATGATGACGAAAAAACAATATTTGACACCACGATGATGAGCCTCCCGGACAGTCTGCATGACAAGAATGACGATGACAACAGTAATTACTTATTCGAAAAAAAAAACACTGGAATCGCCACTATCTAGCGCCCTCCAGGAGATTGAAGACCTAAATAGTGAGAACTTTAAACTAAAAGTGGAACGACAAAATGCAATAAAATCTATGGAATCATATAAAAGAATATGCGCAACCCCAGACCGAACAAATAATACCCCAAAATCAGCTCGCAAAAAAAAACAACACAAAAAAACACTGAATATCTCAAGTACTGACTCTAGAGTTCGTAACAGTTCCCATAATTTAACAAAATGCGGGTCGCTTATTAAAGCTACACAAACGTCCAATCCGCCTGTTGACGATCCGGGCCAATGAAAACAACAGCCAACGCCGGACCAGCATAATGTTGCTAACAAAAATTCACCAGGCGCTGCATTGGATTTTAATCCACGAAATTGATTATGCATCATCAGTAGCAACTGCACAAAGGTAACTCTGACAGAAATTGAAGAAGTCTTCTCAAAAACATTTAATTACTGTCATTACATTCTACCGAACAATTCCACAAAATATTTATTGAATACCATTGATAGCAAACTAAAGGATACATACAAATAGATTACAATGAACGACTACTACTTAATATTCATTGAAAGAGATGATTTGAGGGATAGCAATTACATTAAAATATTGGACAACTTAAAAAATGCTTTAAAGAATGCTACGCACACAAACAACATTATCTGTGCCCCGACTTACATAAAAGGTGCACTAATCTATAATTATAAAGTTGAACTGTTTAACAATCTTCTCTATTTGGACATAAACAACAACAAATATGCCTACTTTTTTGATTGCTATAGAACACAGTTATGCAACCTGAACCGCATCGAGTAATCACTGTGAGAGCATGAAATGCACGATTGCAGTTTAGGGTGGCCCTTCCAGAAAGTTCCATGCATTTCTGTTAATTTAGCACTTTAAGTAGCCGTAAGTCGAAACATGTAACCGATAGGATTAGAACATTACATGAGAGCATCCGCTTCTGCTCACACGTATTCATATTCTTTTATTTAATCGTCATAACGCTCCCAAAAACTTGACTGGCGCAGCCGGTACGATCGCCTAATATAAGCTGCGCCGTCCTTCGCGTTTTTTCGGAATAAAACTTTTTCGTGCAACGCGTTCGGGTGGCCTTGAAGGCAGCTGTGGTGATTCTACGAACCAAACAAATTTGTCAAGGCGGAGCTGAAAATGAGAAAGGCGAGCTGGTGAGTCCAAATTTTCACCTTCCTTTCCCATTTCCTTTTTGTTATCTTGCGATTAGAAGTCTCGCGTTATAACGTTATCTGGTTTTGCATAAAATCTGTAAGGCTAGTTTTTTTTAATATATAAAAGTTATTTAAAGTGATATTACAATTGAAATATTTTTAATGAATAACAAACATATATTATTCAGATAAATTGTTTAAAGTTCTATTTGATTTATGATTAAAATATTATACTTAAGAATTACTTTTTGTTAAGAAGTGTGAACTTAATACTTTTGCCTTACTTTATATTATTTTTGTGTGTTAATTTAAAATTAATAGTGTTAAAAATGGAAGATAGCGTAAAAATAATTATGATTCCAAATGAAATGATTAAAATTATTCCGCTTTTTGACGGCGATAAGCGCCATTTAAATCTTTTTATACGCAAAAATGAATATATTATAAATAAATACAGGGGAAGTGACGAGCAAAACTTGTATGTAATGCATGCCATAACGAGTAGATTAGCGGGGAATGCAGCCGCGCTTAGTGAGCGCGAGGATATTGTTACATGGGAAGAGTTTAAGGAGTTATTAATACAACATTTCGGAGACCCACGAAGTGAAGAATGTTTAGCTATTGAATTGGAAACTTTGCGTATAAGAAATGGTGAATCATTTTTGGATTTTTGCAATCGTATTCAATCAGTGCGTAGTATTTTAATATCAAAAGTTAATAGATTATCGAGTAGTATGCGTGAAAGTAAAATAACTTTTATAATAATACGTCATTGAATGTGTTCCTTTATAATCTACCGGAAAATATGGTGCGTATTGTGAGATTAAAAGCGCCCTCCACTTTGGAACAGGCTTTATCTTTCGTGTTAGAAGAGGTCAATTTCCATGACCAATATAATGCCCGAAATAAAACACTGCTGACGTCCTTCAGTAAACATGCTATTCCAAATAATACACAAACGTTTAAATTCGGAACAAATAATTATAATAAGCCTCTTAATAATGATACACCTATTTTCACACAACCCAAATTATATTTAGGTAACTCCCAAGGTCAACAATTTGGGACGCATACACCACAGTTTGGATTTCAAGGTCAAACATTTGGTTATCGCCCGCAACAATTTGGGTTGCGTCCGCAACAGTTTGGGATGCGTCCGCAACAATTTGGGATGCGTCCGCAACAATTTGGGATGCGTCCGCAACAATTTGGGATGCGCCCCCAACATTTTGGGATGAACCCCCAACAATTTGGCAATCAACAACAATTAAATAATAAATCCTTACAGCCATTTGGCAACCAGAACCAATCGTTCAATAGACCTTCACAGTCGTTCGGTATTCAGCAACCTAAACTTCAATCTAGTGACGTCACAATGCGTACGGCGCCTCCGGCCCAGGGATTTAAATTAAATGAGCTTGACCTTGATCATTACGATGATAGTCAGGTTCCCTGCGATTACCAATGTAACGATGAATATTATCACGATTATTACAATTTTTCCAATAATCAAGATGGAAAGCAGAATACAAACGCTGATGCCTTGTCTCGTATTAAATTAAATGCATTAGGTTCCGATAAGGACGGATTATCTATGAAAGTTAATGTAGATAAAAAAGAAAAAACTACTCGCAAAATAGAAAAAGTAATTGATTACGATAGTGATGACTCTAGAACAATTTCCATCTCGGATTTGTCTGCTACTCTAACAGCCAGTTCTGAATGTGATACAAATGAACCAATTCCACTTGACCCTGTTATAGATAAAACATCTACAGTACATTCAGCTGAAGACATGGAATCAATTGGTATTCCAATATTACAAGAAGCAATAGACACTAAACCCAACCAGATACTAGTTTTTACATGGCACAAAAACGATATCCAAGTTACAGATCGTTCCCGTGAAAAACAAAAAATTCTTGAAGTATTTTTACCAATAAAGAATGAGGAATTAATTAAACAGTTTTTAAAAGAATATGTTAAATATAAAATTAAATACTTTATATATTTTGAAAGCGCAGAGCATAGGAAACAGTTTAACAAAGTTATTATACAGTTATTTAAAAGGGGAATGGTAGAATTCATGGAATGTTCAGAGCGTGTAGTTTTTGTTGAAGATGAAAACGAACAAAAAGAAATAATCTTACAACACCATGAAGGAAAAACTTGTCATAGAGGTATAAAAGAGACCATGTCCAGGATAAGAAGAAATTATTTTTGGAATAACATGCAAGAGACGATATCAGCCGTAATTAATAATTGTGAAGCATGCCGTAAAACCAAGTATGACAGAAAACCCATAAAGCCTTTTCTACAATTAACACAAACACAAAATGCACCATTTCAGGAAATTTTCATAGATATTTTTGCTATAGAATCTGTATATTATCTCACATTAGTCGACGCATTCAGTAAATTGGGACAAGCAATAGAAATATCAAATAGATCTACACCCGAAGTAATACGTGCACTTATTAAATATTTTTCCATTTACGGAACCCCCAAAAAAATTAGTTGCAATCCGGGTAGTGAATTTAATAATGAATTATTGAAGGAATTAATGATAATGTACAATATACAATTACACATCAGTACACCTAATAATCCTAATTCAACAGGCATAGTAGAGCGTTTCCATTCGACTATCATAGAAATATACCGTTTAGCTAAATATGATCGAAAATGCACTGATGCAGCCTCCGTTATGACCTACTCAATAATGGCTTACAATCATACCATACATACAACGACAGGTTTGACACCATTTGAAGTTGTTTTCGGTCATACTGATTCAAATTCTATATTAAATGCAAATTTCGAGAAAAACTATACACAGCAATTATTAAAAGATCATGCCAAGCGTACTAAACGGCTCTATAGTTACATGTCTGATCAGATGATAGAAACAAAGCAAAAAATTAGAAATAGCAAGGGTGGTGAGATAAGCAAAAAGTTTGAAATAGGCGACACAATTTATGCAAAAGAGGTTAATACCAGATTAAGTAAAGACAAGCCACGTTATAGGAAGGCAAATGTCAGCGGTGATGTAGAACATAATGTAATCCCTGTTACAATTGGAACTAGAAACACAAAAGTCCCAATTAAAAATGTTAAACGTCCTCCGCAGGTGGTGCCTCACGCTATTGGCAGTAGCGCAAATAACATGGGCCCTTCAACTTCAAAAGGTTGAGAAAAACCCCGGTATCCTTCCCGTGAAACAAGGGCAGGCGTTTAAACAAGTAGATAAGTGGTTAATTATAAAACTTTTAAATTTAGATAGCTTAGGTAATGATCTAGAATTAAGTTTAATTAAATACAATGAATTCAGTAAATTAGTAGATGTAAACAAACCTTACAGCCATGAGTTTTTAGGTATTCGTACTCAAACGGATTATCTGAAGGATAGGACTATTGAAAAATTTCAGCAACTTGTACCATCTAAAAGATTTAAACGAGGATTAATTGATCCACTTGGATCGATGATAAAAATTGTTACAGGTAATTTAGATCATAGTGACGCAATTCGATATGATTCGCTCATCTCTCAGTTAAAAGGCAATCAATTAATATTAGATAATAAAGTAACTTTGGTCTCCAAAATGTTAAATTATTTTGTTAACAGTACAGAAATCTTACATAACAATACTCTAATTTTAGATGAACGTTTAAAAAGGATCGAGAGATTAGATAAAAATATGATTACAAAAGAAGAAAATTCTATTTACTCTACTTACATTTTAGGAATGTTTAATATGTTCTTAACTAATTTTAGAACAATTAATATAATTTTAAGTGAGATTGAAACGGCCTTAGCCTTTAGTAAGGTGTCTGTACTGCATCGAGCGATTGTTAATTCCACTGAATTACTGCAAATGTTACAATCTATAGCCAAGACTGAAAATCTGTTAAACCCTGTGAATGAAAATAATTTAGTTAAATTTGAAGATTGTTTTACTGTTAAAGCTTTTATTAAACAGAACCAGATCACGTTCATAATAGAGATCCCACTTATTGAAAACAGTACTTATAGTTATTTTAAACTTTACTCCTTACCTATTTTTAACACAGATTTAAACGAATTTGTAATAGTCGTTCCTAAATATCCCTACCTTTTGGTGAAAGACTCAGATTACTTACCAGTCGTGAGAGCCTGTGAACAGATTGCGATAGATGACAAATTCTTATGTACCGACGATGATGTGTTGACCCATCTAGAGCCATTATGCGAAGAACAATTGATGAAGTTCCACTCTAATACGAGTGCATGCGAGCAGCATACAATCGACATTGAAGATTTGAAAGTTCAACGAATTGGCCGCGGAAGTTGGATTCTATATACAAAGAATAACATTATAGCAAGTAGAAAATGCTATGATGACACCATGAGCCACGAGTCTCTACGAGGAACATACATAGTTACCCTGGACGATGCTTGTAAGGTTAACGTTGGGCACATACATCTACAAAACTACAAATTTTCTGTTACACACCTGAATTATCAAATAACTCCAATCATTAACCTACCAGAGATGAAGCCTGAAAAACGTACTAATAGTGTCAGTGCAGTGAATATGAAAAGTATAAATCTAGATGAGCTGAAAGAATTAGCTCAAGTAGTGAAAATGAGCAAAGTGAAATACAGTGAAAATGATAGTGCGGTTGACACGAAAAATATTAGTTTAGGTACGGTAATTCTATATGTAATTCTGCCTTTAGGATTAATGATCTTTCTTGTTTTTAGATATAAAATCATATTGTTAAATTGTCTGCGAAATCATCAGAATCCTAACAACTCTGATAATTTCGTTCTTGAGGAGGGAGGAGTTATGCAACCTGAACCGCATCGAGTAATCACTGTGAGAGCATGAAATGCACGATTGCAGTTTAGGGTGGCCCTTCCAGAAAGTTCCATGCATTTCTGTTAATTTAGCACTTTAAGTAGCCGTAAGTCAAAACATGTAACCGATAGGATTAGAACATTACATGAGAGCATCCGCTTCTGCTCACACGTATTCATATTCTTTTATTTAATCGTCATAACGCTCCCAAAAACTTGACTACACTGACACATGAGATGTTTTCTTATAATACAGGGAAAATCAACATAGACGCTTGGAAAAATATTTACAATCAGATCATGACTAACTTTAAGATAGACTACGACCTATTCCGGTCTTTAGAATATCCAACAAATATAAATGGTAGAAAAAGTCCTCTACCCACAAGTTCCGATTGTTAGAATGACAGCCTATCACCGACATTGAATGATACTGAGTTTTTTCTATTATATTAATATGAACATTTTTCACCAGAACATAGCGAGACTTTTATACAGAGCAGACATTACTCATGCATATTGTTACAAACGCATCATTGGTTCATTCTTTCTTAATTTGTTGTCTGTTAGCTGTCACCGATTTGACAGCGGGTGAGTAAACTTTGACGTTTGACACTTGACTTGAAAAACTGAGGTCGAACGCGTGCGAACGATTTTGAAGGGTTTTTGTGGAATTAATTGTAATTTCTAAGTAATTCACCCATCCGAGATAGAATCTCTTTTGGACATTCGCGATTGGTGTGGCGTTTCGCCTGTGCTGCTGGATTTGTGTATATTTCGCGCATCAAAGTGCCTTTGCCGGGAACGTGTATGTGTCAGCTCGGCAGCTGGACCCCGGCTCAGAACGCGTTCGTGTCCCTCATCCCAGCATTATCCTTCATTATATATATCTTACCGCTGAAACCCTCGCACAGGCACGAGACTGAACGAGGAACAGAAGAACCCCACGAGGAATTCAGGTAAGTGACTAATTGTGCCGTCCAACCTGTGTGTTCAGCCATAAACAACAAGCCCCTAGCTTTCCACTGCCACGGACCGTGGTTTCGTGGATATAGTCCTGCGGGTTCAGGGGTCGCATGATTGCTATAGGCCTCAGTCTTCGGCCCTTGGTTGTGATGCGCAGACCAGTATTTAACATTTGGTAGCTAGATAGTCTTCCCAAATTTTATTTTATTAAATTACAGTTATCGTTGAACCTTTCATCTTTGTGTTGTAAGTTAGTTTTTATTGTAACCAAAACTCAGTGCCCGCCTGCTTGAAAAATGTTGTAAAGTATATTGTTACTAATTGTATAGGGAGATTGATTAGTTTGTTTGATATTGACATTAATATTTTAAATTGATTGAAGTTAAAGTCGTTGTTTTAACTATTTGAGTAAATTGTATATTGAATTTCTATTGGGAAATCAACCTACCCACTTGTGTGTTGATAATTTTATTTTGCTGTGATACCCACTTGGGTATTAATAATTAATTTTGTAGAGATACCCACGATTGTTTTGATTATTTTTTTAAATGGAAATTTGAGGTTCCATAATAAATTTGTATTGAAAAGTAGTTGAATAAGTGTAACAGGGTTTAGTACTATTTGTTAAAATTAACTTGTTGTTTATCTTGCAGACTTTATTATTTTATATTTAATTATGGTAAGAGAATTACTGTCAAACTGTTGTTTTGGTTACACACATGTAGTATTATTTTAATTTGTTGAACATGTTGCGTATTAATTAATATTGACTAACCGTTGCTTGCATTTTGAAATCATGAATGCCAATACATTTGCATGATAAGAGCGGAATTGAGATGGGTGACTTCGGCGGCCTCGTTGATAAGTAGATCTGATAGATCGGGGGCTTTGATGGTCCGATGTAATGACCTCCCGAATCGTCAAGCCAGGGTAGATAAATATTATGCGGAATGATTAGCGCTTTTGTCCACCGAGGACACTAAGTTAGCCGCTGCGGTTGAGGCAAACGTCACACAATTCTACAGTTTCTCATATGATATTGTTGAGGCAACCGAGAAGTTGAGGATTCCTGCACATGATGCTTTGAAGGTCGAGACGAGGTTACCCACCCATCCTGCTTTGCTAGGACGGTTGCCTACATTAGACTTGCCACACTTTAGTGGAGATTTGGGTTGTTGGACTGCCTACTTCGACCTGTTTTACTGTTTGGTAGATGCAAAGGCAGACTTGTCACCTAGTCAAAGGCAGGTTTTACTTGTTTTCCACATTAAAAAGAGAGGCCCAAGGTTTAGTAAGCCATTAAGCAGTTACGGATCAAAGTAACCCTACGGCCCGGGATCTTTTTATCGAGCGCTATGCGAATGTGAGGCTTTTGGCGGACGCCCACGTCTCTCAGGTTTTGGCGTTGCCTCGCATCCATCGGGTTGCCACGCTACGAGTGGATTTGGTCAATCCACTGACAGTGGCTTTGAATGCTTTGAAGCGATTGGGTCTATCAATCGAGCAATGGTCTTTTGTTTTACTTCACATCATCTTGTCTACATTGCCTTCCGATTTGAAGGTTCGGTTCGAGCAGAAGTATGGTGGGGATGATGCCACATACCTCCCTCTCCCCTCGTGGGATGGGTGAGCCACGACGCCAGCCTCATCAATTTGTAGCGGCTCAGGTTCGCGGTATGCGTTGCTTATATTGCAACACGGATGGCCATATGGTCACGTCCTGTCTGAAGTTCCTAGAAAGGAAAATAAAGGACCGACATGGAATCGCCAACAGCCACAAGCGGTGCTACACTTGTCTGGGACAGCATATACAGCGGGATTGCTAGAGTTCAGATCCTTGCCCGCAGTGTCAAGGTAAGCACCACTGCGTGTAGTGTCCGGACCAAACTGGTGTTGGTGGCCCTGATGATGCCGGACGTTGCCCCATAGGCGGAGGAGCGCATCCCCACCAACCCCAGGTGGATCCTCGATGGAGTACACCTCGCAAAGGCGGGGGCACCCCTCCAACCCCTCCTCAATTGGAGGAAGCGTCCGTCATCAACAATAAGGTAGTCGCCTCCTTCTCCTCCACTACAGCCGCCCAGCCAGAGACAGTCCTTCTGCCAACTTTCTCTGTAATGATCTGGGGCCCGAAGAGTAAATCATTGTTAGTTCGTGCTCTTTTGGATTCGGGTTGTCAAGGCTGTCTTGTATCCTTTTGTTTAGTGGAAGGATTGGGTCTTCCACGTAGATTCCACCCTTCTACCATATGGGTGGTATTGAAGCGGTTGGTCAACGGAGAGAAATTGAAATTTGTGTTTCACCTGTTCATTTTGGGCCAAGAATCTTGGTCAAGGCCGTTGTTTAGAAAGATACTATGGGCAGACACCCGCAAGTCTGCAGTGGTGAAATTAACGTCGGACCTAACTCCGACTCGAAGAGGATTGAACCCGGACCCGTATATGGGTGCGGATGTTTTGGATTTGATTTTGTCCGGGACCAAGCGGGTTTTGCAGATGAATGGTTTAGTGGTCCTACCGACGGTTTTTGGTTTTAACCTTACGGGTCCCGTGGTGCAGGGCTCCTCCTCGCGGATTGAGGACCAAGAACTGTTAATGGGACAGTCCTTTGGTTAGTTGGCTTCGCACCTCAGCTCATGCTTTGTACGTTTTTGTGGCGAGTGGAGTCTCACCGATTCGGAACTCTGAGACTGGATTGACCTGGATACATGTCCCAGGATAACTAAACCCCGCAGACTGCGCGTCGCGTGGTTCCGAGGCTCCTGTCCTTTTTAACCATTCTCTTTGTTTAGGACCAGACTGGTTGACACATCGCAAGTCGTCCTGTCCCCAGAATAGATTCTCCTTTCCAGAGGTTTTGCCAGGTCTGCGTATTGGAATTGTGGAAATGCAACTTAAATACAATTTGGATTGTCTTTCCAACACATACAGTTCTTTGTCGAAATTGTTAAAAGTCACCGCATGGATCCGGCATTTCATACGTAACGGTCGGAGGCCGAATAATGAATTGTTGTCCTCAGTTTTGTCGCCTCATGCAAGACAAGAGTTACTGTTGGTTCGTGCTGTACAAGCCGAGCACTTTGACCAGACTATTGAGGCCCTGAAGAGATGGTGCTATCGTTTGAGGGCTACTCCCACTCAACCCAATAATGGATGATTTGCCATCCGATCGAGTGGCTGAGAGTAGGTCATTTGTTTCTGTTGGAACTGACTGCGCTGGTCCCTTCTTGGTGAAGACTTCTCAACCCCGTTATGCTAAGTCTGTCAGGGCCTATTTGTATGTGTTCGTCTGTCTGGCCTCCAAGGCGGTTCACTTGGAGCCTTGTAGCTGCCCTCAGCACAGATGCGTTCGTTGCAGCGCTAGGTAGATTTGTTCCCGCCGAGGACTACCATCTTTGTTCCGTTCTGATAACGTTACTAATTATTAGGGCACTGATAGATATATATAAGTGAAATTTGTTACTATTGTAAATGGCAGCTCGACTCGCCGTTCACAACAGCGTGCTGGTGCCTACACTTATGTATGGAAGTGAAGGTTGGGTATGGCTAAAAAGACATGAAAGTAGGATTAATGCAGTAGAAATGCGCTCCTTGCGGAGTATGTGTGGTGTAACTTTAAATGATAGATTGAGGAATGAGGTAATAGGACAACGTTGTGGTTTAAAAGAAGATGTAGTGACTAAAATTGAAAAGAGTATGTTAAGATGGTTTGGCCATGTTGAGAGGATGAATGAAAGGCGACTAACGAAACATATTTACAAGGCAGACGTGAATGGAAACGCCAGGAGGGGACGCCCTAGAAAGACATATATAGACCTTATAGGTGATGTTCTTCAGAAAGGCCAAGTGCGCAGTACCCATAACCGGCGTGTGTGTATGACTAGATGTATGAATGTGTCTGAAGCAAAAGAAGTATGTAAGAATCGTAGCAGGTGGCGTTCTGTATTTTCTGCCTACCTCCATGGGAAAAAGGCGTGAGTTTATGTATGTATGTATGTAATTGGCAAATTTGTAAATTTATAATGGGCAATTTGATTCCCCAGTTTGCCCACACAGGGGTGGCATTTTTGAAGCCGTTGTAAAAGTAGCAAAAACCCATCTCCGCCGTGTTATTGATAAACTAATAAATAAATTAAATATTAAATGACTAATTTCATATTTGAGGAAAATTTTATGGTATTTTGTAAAATTGAGGCCGTCCTCAATTCGCGACCTTTTTGTCCGATCTCCTCAGACCCAAATGACCTGGAAGTCATGACCCCTGGACATTTTTTGATTGGTCAGCCCCTCAACGCCCTGCCGGAATACCCCTTCAGGGGTAAAAATCTTCGCAATTGACGCGTTTTGAATTGCTTCAACAGATGTCACAGAGCTTCTGGCATCGTTGGTCTTTGGAATATTTGCATATTTTGCAGCAGCGCGTTAAGTAGCCGCGTTAAATCCTGACCGGAGCGAATATGGTGACTTGATTTTTGGTCGCAGATATGCCAGTTATTTACCTTCGGGCATTCAGGCTCCATGTACACATATTCCTTTGAATTTATCGCTACATATGGATAGGAAGGCAGGATGACGTCAAAGTTTTTATTAGGAACTGGACAAAGTTTAAATAGTTTAAAAATACTGGGAACAGTGATAGGGAATTGAAGGACAACCACGATTTTCTTATCGACATAATATGAACCTAAACTAATTATGCCATAGTAATATCTAATGTCCAAGTCTATGACCTGATCGGTGCTATATAAATGCTGTTATTTGCTTATCATAGTTCTTAATTCCCTAACAGGTAGAATAGAATGGTGCAAGGATACCGTGCGACTAAAAGCTTATATATTTTCTAGCCTACTTATTTCACCGGATAACTCTTTATCGTTAAGTTTAACGAAGAGTTGCGCAAGGTGAGCATTTCTTAAAGTACGATCGCTCTCTGACGTAGTTATATTGATGACGTACGAAAGGGCTCTATCTAATTTGAGCTGATTTATTGTCAAATTATTCAATACGTGAGTTTGTTGTAAGGACATTTCTTTAAATAATGAAATGTGCTGATTAATTATGTTGGAAACGAGTTTATCATTTCGTTTTAGAATTTTCATAGCATTTTCAAACCTTGTAGCATCATCATGATCCAAATTTCCCAAAATAGATTTTATCAAAGTCTCCAATGGTTTTATCAAGCCACGTTTGACTCTACTAGTTTGCAGAGTTTCTAATTGTAACAGGATTTTATTTAATTTAATATGTAAGTACTTAATTTGTGCACTGAACATGAGCAAACTTATTATTACTTAGTTTGTCCGTAGTGTCACGTAATTGTCGTTGTAAGTCATATATCTGTCGTTCTATCTGAATTAAGTTAATGTCCTGTAAGAACGTATGATGATAGGATACGATTTTCGTGTCTCCTAGATTATAAGGTAAAAGTCCCGGTCCGTCATCTAAGCTGTCAAATTCGATCTCTTGAGCTCGGCCCAGGCTCATTATCGTCAGTACCTCGTACCTGTAACAATCAAGGGTCTTTATTATTTTTAGGTTTTTTCAGTCCACTTTTAGTTACCGGTCCTCGTTTCCTTGAAGTGTAAATATGAATAGGTAAGTTAGCAATAACCTTGTCTTGAGTAAATCGAGGGGCAAGTTTTTGCCGGGATGCAGTAGGGTTCCGTATGTTTATCTCATAGTTTTCTGAGTACTCAATTTCAGGTTCCCTATCGCTGTTAAGTTGCGTCACCGATGCCTCGCGATGGGTAAGCGATGATTCATGGACAAGGCTATATACCGTTTCCATTCGACTACGGTGATCTTGAATGTACTGTTGTAGTAATCTTTTCGACAGATTTAAATCCGTGGGGTCCCGTTGGTCGAAATGTCTTGTGATAAGGTCAAACGGCCTACATTTAGTCAGACTATGAATGGAACTGTTATATGCTAAAAGGGAGTAAATAACTAAAGTGAAAACACTTTCATTTTTGTGTTTCAGATTTAATATGGGTAAATGTTCAAGAAATGTGCTATGGAAGCACTCTATCATCCCATTTTCGTTCGGGGTATGAGCAGCAGTCGTATGATGTTGTAATTTGTGTAATCGTTAAAATTCACTAACTACTTGATTTGTGAATTCGGTTCCCTGGACAGTTATTAATCTCATTGGGTAACCATGATTCGTACTAAAAATTAAAAGTGATTTTATCATATTATTAACATTGTATATAAAGTGATTTTATTATATTATTAACAATATATATTTATAACTTTGCAGTAGTGTAAGAAAATTAATAGAGCAGTGGTGGCCCAGTGGTATCGGCCGCGACTTATATGTTGTAGGTCGTGGGTTCGAGCCCAGGCAGGCGCTTTACTTTGTGTGAATTATTCCATCACCACTGCTCTCAAAACGGTGAAGGAAAACATCGTGAGGAAACCGGCATGTTCTAGAACCAAAAATTCGAAGATATGTGACATCCACCAACCCGCACTGGGCCTGCGTGGTGGATTACGACCCATTCCCTCCCACAGAGAGGAGGCCTGTGTCCCAGCAGTGGGAACATTAATAGGCTGATGAAGTGAAGAAACTTAATTGTATATATTTTGTCCGAATAAAGGCTGTATTATATATTATTATTATTACTATATTAGGGGCTGCACAGTCTGCCATACGGTAAGCCTGAGCATATTTACTAAAATAATCAATTATAGTAAAACATTTTTCTTGTTTGATAGTTAAAACATCGACATGTGCAGTTTTAAAGGGCTTACTAGGCGGTGGAACGATTCTAAACTCATGACGAATTGGGATTATATCTTGTATTCATTAATGTACTTAGTTATGTCAGTTTTCATTTTAGGCCAGAAAAATTGACGTGAGAAGGCTAGTTAGAACTCATTTATGCCACGATGATTTGTCTTTCCCTCATGATTCTTGGGAATAGCATCCTGTTTATTTAAATATTCGGAAATATTAGTAATTTGGCATTAAAATAGAATCAGCTTCATAGGTGAACTTTTAAAATTTCTTTGAATCAGAGGAACTATTTCAAGCATTTTCTCTATTGGTTGGACGAAGATAGCTGTGCGGAATTTGGGATCTACGCGTTTTTTATTAGGTCTAAATTGTCTTTATGGGAAAATGGGATTCTCGTACATTCGTCACAACTTGTAGGTGGATATCAAAAGGTTTTTTAACTATAGACTTAGATGTAGGTGAGTCACTAACTATATTAATTAAAATTTGTCTACGATATTTATTTAAGGGGTCTTCATAAATGGGAATTTCGAGAATTTGAATTGAATTCAACGCTAGTGTGAGTGGTCTCACCGTCTGACATGACTTGAATTTTAGGTGCTGTAAGAGTTGCAGGACTATGGTTATCTTGGACCACTGAAGAATTATCCAATGACATAGCTTCAGGTGCTGAAATCTTTGATGACGTACTATGGTGACGTCGTGGTGCTTGTGACGTATTGACTATCATGGAGATAGTTTCATCATTATGAATTTCGATACGCGACAAAGCGTCGGCGTTTGTATTACATTTACCCTTTTTATAAATTAGATTAAAATCGAATTTGGGTAATTTTAGTCTGCACCTAGTTAGACGCGAATTAGGCTCTTTTAAATTCATTAGCCATTGCAACGGTTTATGGTCGGTGACTACTTTAAATTTGCGCCCAAATAAATATGGCCTAAAGGACTTTGTTATCCAGACGATCGAAAAGAGTTATTTTTCGATCGTTGAATAATTTGTTTCGCTATCGTTAAGTGTCCTAGATGCATAAGCTATGGGCCTATCAGCTCCTATTGGGCATTGGGATAGTACAGCACCCAGTGCAAATTTGGATGCATTAGTAGTGAGAATGAATTCCTTTGAGAAGTCTGGATACTGTAGTACCGGGTCATTAGTCAGAAGAGTCTTAGTGTTCAAAATGTTTTATATAATCAGGTGCACTATTAAATTTAACTCCCTTTTTCAGACATGTAGTAAGAAAGCTTGTATCACGAGTGATATCCGAAATAAATCGTTCATAAAAAATCTATAAGACCTAGAAAAGATTTAATTTAATTCGGAGTTTTCGGTATAGGATAGGATAATTTACAATATCCGAAATTTTGTCGGGATTCGGTCTGACACCTTCAGGGGTAATAACATGCCTTAAATATGGTGTTTCACGTTTTACGAACTCGGACTTATCCTTCTGAATCTTAAAATTAGATTCCGCTGAAATACTGTACCTAAGTTATCTATGCTTTTCTGTAAAGAAGAACCAAACACTAGGATATCATCTAAATAGACAACACAATTTTTATTCAGAAGACCTTGAAGTACAGTATCCATTACTCTCTAAAAGGTAGCTGGCGAATTTTTTAAGCCAATTCATAATATCCATGCTGTACATTGAATGCCGTTTTATGAATATCGTTGGGGTCTAAACCTACCTGGTAAAACCCATTTGTTCAATCAAGAGTAGCAATGATTGACACTTCCCTAGCTTATCTAATATATCGGTGACATTTGGGAAAAAAATATGTTAATCATCAATTATCTTCTCATTCAGCTTACGGAAGTCAATGACTATGCGCTACTTAGTTTTGCCAGACGCGTCACTCTCTTTGGTACTACCCATACAGGTGCGCTCCATGCGGAGGTAGAAGGTCTAAATTATCCCTTGGTCTAACATTTTACTGATTTGAGTTTGTACCTCATCCTTATGAATATAATATATTGTAAAACGTATAGGTATCCATAATATTTCCATATTATGGATACCTATAAGTTTTACTATAGACAGGTAATTCGTCTGTGTTGTTAATGCTATGCTTAATTTGGTTTGTGAACGTTAAAGTTTCATCTTCAATATAGAATACGTCTGAGTATTCTCTGCTGAGGGTAGTTAAATTGAAAAACAATATAATTATCACGGGAATTTAACGCAATGATTTCGATTGTTTGTTTACCTATTTCGCCCGACGTTTCGGCCGTGTTGTGAGTCTACCCGGGACCACGGTCGTTTCAACACGGCCGAAACGTCGGGCGAAATAGGTAAACAAACAATCGGCCGAAAGTTTTAAGGTAGGTAGTTAAATTGATTGTCTTCTCTGGATTTAAATGATCTATGCGCTTCGCGATAACACCTGCTCGGCTCGATGAGTATTGTTATTGTAAGTATCCGATGTCACTGCAGGTACAGTTCGTTCACTAAATACATGTACGACGATTGGTTCTGACGAAGATAAAATTATATCATTATTCGTAGGGTTAGATATTTCCAAAAAAGCTCAATATTTTTTTGCTGTAGTTGCACATTCAGTTATGTTACAACTCTGTTTACTTTGCTGATCTATGTATATATCTCCTTGACCAATATTAATAGGGGAATTTAATATTTTAGAAGATTGTGCCGGTATAATGTTCTCATACAAATTTACACTTTGGGAGCTCAACATATGTATAGGGTTGCTAGAAAATTAAGCTTTAAGTACGCGAGAACTTAGTTAATTTTCGCTAAGAACCGCACCCTATTAGTCCATCAAATTAATCGTGAAATCTGTAAATGTTCAATTTGATTGGATTATTAAATTGTCTTTAAATTCTTCGAAACATTCCAGTGATTGATGCATCTAGTTGGATTGCGCAATACATTCACAGTAACCGAATGTATGGTGATGACGTATCTGGGAGGCACTCACAGATAAAACAAGAGACATAATGTTTCTAGATGCCGAATTCCAATAACATCTACTAGTTTTATTTAGTGGTAAACGATAGGTGGTAGCATTATAATGCTTAAACATCAAGTAAATTTATGCTACAAGATAAATATTCTCAAACCACAAAATCAGATAAAAAATAACTTTATAGTAATTATGTGTAATACATAGCAATGCTCTCTAATAATAATAAAAAAATACTGTTGAGTTGGTTTCAATAACTATAAAGCAACTATGTCACATGAAACGCATAAATAAAAACCGGCAGAGCTTTGTTCAGATATTGTATTCATAATCGAAAAAGAGAGCAATAAATGACTCGCCATCACTTATATTAACAAATCCCCGCTGCTTGACATGGCTTGACTGCAGGGGGCTACAATATGGCGACTTAGCTTCGGCGGGCTCGGCGGGCATTGGTCGTATGCACGTAGGCTGACGTCACATCCGTTACATTCGGCCATCCTGGAAATTTTGCTCCCGCAATGGAAGCAAAAACATTCATTAGCTCTCAAATAAATCAATTAGGGCTTCAGTGTCAGTACTATTGTTACTCTCCGTTATAGATGCATTACTTACATATGGTCTTAGCGCATTTATCGACTAAGCATCCGTGAGATTTTGTAACCACGTATACTTTTTATGCCCTTATTCCAGTTTCTATAATTACACATTTTACATAAATGCATTTTCAATATGGACTTGACTGTTTCTTGAAAACCAGTGTACCGCATTTAATGCAATTAAGTTATGGCTATGGAAAATAAGTAATGGCTATGGAAAAAAAGAAATGGCTATGGCAAATAAGTTGTCTTTGAAAGGCTTGTTACTATATTATTTACCTGCACTAATTGTATTCTGGAGACTAGAATAAAAACTTCCCTTTTGTACACATAATCACTTGCGTTATCAGAAGCTTTAATTTTTCATTCAATATTTGATATTCAAAAGTGCCACTTAATGGGCTGGCTTCGCCGGCTTGACCTAGCATGGCCGGGTTGGCTGGCTTGGCCTGGCTTGGCCGGCTTGGCCTGGCATGGCTGGGTTGGTTGGCTTGGCTGGCTTGGCTGCTTTGGCATTACTAGGCGTTAATAGGCGTAACTAGGCTTTACTAGACGTAATATTTATTTATTTAATACTTCATGCACGCAAACGTACAGAGGCGGACTTAATGCCTTAGGCATTTTCTACCAGTCGACCTTTGGGTGATCAGATACAAATAGTGGTAGGTGCAATATTTAAAGTTAAGCATGATACCTAAGGTAGGTTTATTCAAATACAAATATTAGGCATTACAAGGCGTAATACTGGGCTTTACTAGGCGTAATACTAGGCTTTACTAGGCGTAATACTAGGCTTTACTAGGCGTAATACTAGGCTTTACTAGGCGTAATAATAGACCTTACTAGGTGTAATACTAGACTTTACTAGGTGTAATACTGGGCTTGACTTGACTTTACTATGCTTGACTTTACTAGGCCTGACATGACTTTACTGACTTTACTATGCCTGACATGACTTTACTGACTTTACTAGGCCTGACACGACTTTACTAGGCCTGACATGACATTATTTACTAGGCCTGACATGACTTTACTTGACTTTACTAGGCTTGACTTTGCTTTACCAGGCTTGACTTTGCTTTACCAGGCATGACTTTGCTTTACAAGGCTTGACTTTGCTTTACCAGGCTTGACTTTACTTTACCAGGCTTGACTTTACTTTACCAGGTTTGACTTTACTTTACCAGGCTTCACTTTACTTTACCAGGCTTCACTTTACTTTACCAGGCTTCACTTTACCTTACTAGGCTTTACTATACATTACTAGGCTTTACTTTACATTACTAGGCTTTATTTTACATTACTAGGCTTTACTTTACAACACTTGGATTTACTTTACTTGGCTTTACTTTACTTGGCTTTTTTTTACTTGGCTTTACTTGACTCGGCTTTACTTTACTTGACCCGGCTTTACTTTACTTGACTCGGCTTTACTTTACTTGACTCGGCTTTACTTTACTTGACTCGGCTTTACTTTACTTGACTCGGCTTTACTTTACAATAATCATTAGCCCGTCAAGTATTATGAATGGTTTGATTTCTACGTTTAAAGTAACCAGTAGCATGTGGACAAGCAATATCATTTAATATGTACCTAAACTGTTTAACATTACCAAACTTTTTTTTTAATGTCTGCTCGTGAAGGCCTTAATATGGTACCTCACACCATGATTGGGCAACCAAAAAGGCAAAATATATTTTTATTAAACATAGTGACCAAAGTCATTATGATGCATTTGCACTATCTTATCTATCTACCTAACTTACACTCATCCGTATGTACTTCTGTAGGAATCGTGGGGTCATACAAGCCAACACAGGCTTAGAACACGAAATATTTTGCAATTATTGTTCAAAACTAATCCATTAACGGGTACACAATCAACGCAAAATTTGGAATAAACTTCATAAAATAACTGCACTATTCGATAAATTTACGTACCCACATGATACGCATGTACTAGGCAAATGAAACTTGAAACTGCCAACCCGGCTGTATGCCGCTGGCGGCAATTAGACCTGACCATTTAAGAAAATTGTTTTTTCTAAACTAGTGCATTTACAAGAATTCATATTTTTAACTTTCAGTATTCCCGTATTTTCAGTATCTTTCAGTATTTCAGTATTCCAGTAGTACTCCCTTCTTCTTGTTAAACATTTTATAAAATTATATCACCAGAATTTATCTCAGTTAAGGGTAGAAGTAAATCTTCTAAAAATGCCAATACCTACTTTGTTTTGGGTATAGACAAATCTACCGACAGATTCTGCTACTATATTAATTAATCTCTGTTTGCTTAACTAAATGGAACCCTGGTATACTTATAGTGACGTTGGCTATGGCTGGTTCTAAAATCTGTTTTGTGAGTATCATCTGGATTAATTACTAATTGATTGTAGCTTTGGACCATATTGATACGTAACAGTTAAAATTATCTTTGCCAGCTAACTCAGAAACTTGATATTCTGTATAAGGTAAGGAAATATTTATTTTGCAGTGACATTTAAAGCGCGGTAATCAACACAGAGGCACAAAGTTTGTAAGTGGCGGTGTTCTATTTCGTGCCAGAGCTTACTATCAACGTTCTTTTTTTTTGACTTAGTACACAGGATAAACGTAACTGGATTCAGATTCCTGAGGATGTAATGATATCTAAGGATGTCTTAAGCATGTCGGTATATAGATACGGGTTGATCAGTTGTGTGTACCCGAAGCAAAACAATATTTGTATTTGGTTAATCTATTTTGTTTTTACTGATAGACTAAGTGGCTATGGCATGGTTAGAATAAGAGTTAATTATAGTACCTCAGATCAGACAACAGTAAATAAGCAAATACATGAATACTTTTTCCAATGAGGGTAGACAAACTACAAAACGCCATCTGCTACTATCCTTATAAATCTTGTTTCGTTTACGTAAAAACACAGTCATTATTTTCACATACACGGATGCTGGTTATGCAAACTAGTTTTATCCTTATTATTGAAAATATGGCGACGAGTAAAACAAAGTGGCTATGGCCTGGATAGAATTAGAGTTATCGATATTGCGAATATGGAAATGAGAAAGGCAATGCACTTGGCTAACTGGCTGTGGCTTCTGGCAGACTCGCTGTGGCAACTGGCAGACTGGCTGTGGCAACTGGCAGACCGGCTGTGGCTCCTGGCAGACTAGCTGTGGTTCCTGGCAGACTGGCTGTGGTTCCTGGCAGACTGGCTGTGACTCCTGGCAGCTCTCGGCTCTTGTTAGGACCTCTCCGTGCAGTCACACGCAGCACATGTTGAATACTTTGATGCAGTCTTGCTCGGCGTGCAGTTGGGTCGATGGCAGAGTGTGGCACACGCCGTGAAGCTCGTAGTGTCCGTGAATAACACACCGCTCGTAGTTCCGTGTGTTCCATCCGTGAATAACACACTGCTTCGATTTTTCTTCAAAGTTAGGGTGATCTTGCGGTTGTGGCGTGGATATGTTATTTAAAACGAAGCTTAATTGTTGTGTATACAACTTCTGAGTGAAACGCATAAATAAAAACCGGCAGAGCTTTGTTCAGATCTTGTATTCATAATCGAAAAAGAGAGAAATAAATGACTCGCCATCACTTATATTAACAAATCCCCGCTGCTTGACATGGCTTGACTGGAGGGGGCTACAATATGGCGACTTAGCTTCAGCGGGCTCGGCGGGCATTGGTCGTATGCACGTAGGCTGACGTCACATCCGTAACACACAATTGGGTTGTTGAATTAAAAAAAAATGATATTTTTTTTATGTATTTCGAAACTTTACATATCTTAAATTATATTGTCGTTTCAAAAAGCTCTGAAATATGTTTTTTCAATTTATTATAAGCAATTGAAAATCGATAAAACTTTGAAAAGAACCACGTGACTACAAACGGGCTACAATTGGTCGCCATGTTGGTGACGTCATAACGTTCAAGGAAATCATGATAATATAGTGTCAACTACACTTAGATTGACTAAAAATATCTGAAAATGAGTGCAAAAATATTATTAAACAACAAATTTTATTTAGTCATGCGCGATAAAGGATTTATAAAGGCTAATGTTGATAATATACCCATCTGATGGACAATTTGGAAGTTTTGAGCATAAATAAAGTAGTAATGAATAATACGTCAGAGTGGACCGGTGTTAGTTATGGTTGTTTACCAGGTACATTAGGAAACATAATTGGCATAACGTAATCGTTTTTACATATGGGTTTTCGATATTTTTGTAAAATAAAAAGTAAACAAACACGATTGGTGCGAAACTTTGACTTTGTATATCAAAAAACTTCATTAGATACCACTAAATATGATACACATAGGTACACATAAAATTTTCGGTAATTCCCTTCATTTCCGCCTTCGTCTACATTATATATTTACAAACACTAAAAAGTTTGCAAAACAGAAACATAAAAATATTAACTTCGTAGATTTTCGTAACACTAATTCTTCAATAATTCAATAATATCTCACCGATTTTCACAATTCAAACAGAAATGTTAGTTTTACGCCTATATTAAAACGCCATTTAAAAATAAAATAATGAAAAAATCACCATAAACAAAAATCATGTTTTCAAGTTACGTAATTATACAACTAAGTTAATTAAGTTACACTAATTACTAAATCTAATTAAGTTATTATGGGTATTTTGGCAATCCTTTATGTACCTTACCATACTTTTATGTAATATAAACGCAAAACTGACTGGAGCTGACTATTCAAGTAGTGATTATTGCATAATTTTCATTGGTGAAAAAGATTATCGAACAACGAACAATTATTTTGACTTAATTATTTATATTAGGGAAACATTAATGACTGTACAACACACTAATGTAATTATATGCCTACCGACTTTTAAATGTAATAACCATTCTATAATGTATAACTCGAGAATCGAAACTTTCAATAATTTGTTATATCTTGACATTCACTCTTATAATTATGCAATACTGTTTGACTCTAACCTAGATTTGACATATGACCGTACCATGTTTAAGTATAATGGATCAATTAATGATCACGGCATTAAAAATGTATTTGTAAATTTAAAACATTATTATATTATAAATAATGATATTCAGGTAAATAATTATAATGTATCTTCCAATATTTGTATCACTCAAACAGTTGCAACTCAGACAGATATAATGGGCATTAGTGACATTCAGCTTAATTTGGCGCAATCCCTAATGACACAAGATAATGACTATGTACAGCAATCTGACTTTTTTGTAAATAACCTTGACTTGCATGATCACAGTACTTTTTTAAATATTTTTCATCAGAATGTTTGTGGAATTAATAATAAGAAAAGTGAACTGGAGGTTTATGTTGAAACCCTCCACAAAAAGTTAGACTACGTATGTATAAGTGAACATTTCCTGAATGAGAATGCAGCTTGTATTTTTAATATGAATAACTTCAAGCTAGTCTCGTACAATACAAGAAAAAATAAAAAAAGAGGAGGCAGTTTAATTTTAGCACATGTTGATAGGCAAACTGAAATTACCGAAGCTATAAATAAGTTGTATAAAGTAGAATGTTTCGAAATATGTGGTGCTAAAGATATTCAAACTGGTTTGTACATCTGTTGCTGTTATCGCAATACAGTTGACAAAAATTTCGCTCAGTTTTTAGAAAAACTTGAGATACTACTAGATTTTTTGTTCAAAAGGAAATGTGTGATCTGTGGTGATTTTAACATTGATCTGCTAGTGGACAGTAAAAAACGTACTGAATTTCTTAGTTTATTACGGTGTTATAATTTCAGGTATTTGATCGATTCTGTGACTTTCAGTAGTAATTCGTGCATTGACAATATCTTGACCAATTTGCCCGTTTCACAAATATTAGGTAGTGATGTAGATCATAATGGCTTGGCAGACGGGCATGCTGGTATCTTTGCTGATCTTGGGCTTCCAAATGTATCGTCTCTTGTGGTAATTATTCAAGATCTACTTACGTTTCATAACACTATACAATCCATCTTCACATCTTTTGATATTGTATCGATTTTTGTAACTCTATTATAAGTATTCTTTGATATTCTTATTACCTGTAAAGCATATTTTTAGTTATTTCTGATTGTTTCTTTATTTCTTTAACTTAATTTGTATTGCTTATTTGCAAAATTATGGAATTTTTTATACTCTGACATTTTCATCTGACATGACATGTCTGTCTTTTTTATTTTCTTAAAGCCATAGACATACCATGGACAATAATACCTAGACCTTCCCTTAAGCTAGTTGTACATTATTGTAAGGTCAGAGCAGACTGACCCGCCTTTGTAAAGCCGTTTTTATTCGCTTTGGTCTTACTGAGATTTGAATTTGAAATTTAGAAAGGATTGCAAATCGAATGAAAAACGGGTTTCAGTTCTTTTAGTCTTAGGTCTGGCCTGAACGCCAAGAGTCCGTTATACGATACGGAGTGTATTTTTTTTATTCTATAACTCTTAAAACTGTGATTTACCAGCTCATGTATAACTATATTATCTGAAGTGCTCCAATAATATATATATTGTGTGTGATATACTGAGTATCATTTGTCTAAATCCTGCTATCAAGATGTGCTACTCTGGCACAAGGTGCACGTATCTACTGCGACAGACAGAAACCCAGCGGCGCGGCGCGGCGCGGCGCTGGTGCGCTCGCAGCGCGCGAAGGTGCGCTCACAGCACGAGCTGATGCGCTCACAGCATGCGCTGGAGCGCTCGCAGCATGCGCTGAAACGCTTGCAGCACGCACTGGTGCGCTCTGAAAACAAGCGCGCCTCGGCATCCCACCAGCCGTCCCATCACGCCGTGCCACGTCTTCCTGCCCGTCCTGCCTGTCAAGCTGCCCACGTCGTACGAAGCCGGCTCTTAATTTTAACCTTTTTATTTTAATTTTTCTTCGTATGAAGCCAGACCTTATTTTTATACCCTATATCCCTTTTTAATTTCATAGCTTTAATTTAATTTTTATCTTAACTTTATTAACGTGGCTTACGTATAGCTCCACTGAGCTATACGTAACGCTACACTCTGTATAAAAAAACTCCGTTTATTCTCGTAATTTAAAGAGTAATCAATAAGAAAAATGGGCTCTCTTTTGCACAGGGAATTCTCAAAGAAAATTGGTCGTCTATGGGAATAAATACATTTCTCAAAACCTTTTATAAATTGTTTCGAAATAGCTACAAAACAAGAGAATGTAAAATAAATCTTAAGAAAAAATCACAGTCAGGTTGGATCACTAAAGGAATAAGAACTTCCAGCAAAATGAAACGCTTTTTATGTGCATGTAACGGCAATCATCTCGAATTAAGAGTTTTGAAGTATAAAAAAAACTATATCAGTCTTAATCGAAAGGTCATCACTAAGGCTAAAAAACATGCAATAATGATGCAAATAAACAGATCTAAAAACCTGAGTAGAGAAGTATGGCAAGTCGTGAAAAATTGTACCAATAAAACTAAAACAGAACCCCCGCTGTTACGGCTCAAAGTAAATGATAGGTTGATAGTGAATCCAGATGATATAGCCAACATTCTAGCAAAACAATTCGACTACAAATATGTCTCTAGCGATAATAGAGTAGATCAGGCAATGTGTTTTTGTAATCAGAAAACAAATCAAGTATACATTGAAATGCAAATATCTCCAGCTACGCCAAATGAGATACATACTGTGGTGAATAGCATGGAAAACAAACTTTGCTTGTGGGTACGATGAGATCCCGATATCTGTAATCAAAGAACACATCCTAATATTGGCCAAACCTTTAGCTGACTTTTTCAACCTATGTATTGAGGAATCGATCTTCCCGGACCAATTGAAAATGGCAAAGGTAATACCTGCTTACAAAAGGGGTAGTAGGACAGATCCTAAAAATTACGGGCCTATCTCCTTGCTACCGGTTTTGTCAAAAATATTTGAAAAAATCCTAAAGAGTCGGCTCTTATCTCACTTACGCGTAAATAGAGTTTTGAATAATGGAGAATTCGGTTACCAAAAAGGTGTTGGGACCTCAGATGCCATATACACCTTACTAAATATAGTGACAGACAACATAAATAATAAAATGAGAGTTGCAGGGATCTTTCTAGACTTGAGTTCCGCATTTCACACAATAGACCATAAGTTACTCCTTGAAAAAATGAGTCATTATGGTATAAGAGGTAAAACCCTGCAATTATTCTCTTCTTATTTAAAAAACAGAAAAATGTTTGTTGAAATTGACAAAATACAAGAAAATGGCTACAAAAATGCATGCAAATTAGCAATTGTAGGAATCACAACGGGTGTCCCACAGGGATCCATCTTAGGACCTATTTTATTTATATTATTTATTAATGATTTGATTGATTATATGAATTTAATTTTACCGGACATTGGAATAGTAATTTTCGCTGACGACACAAATGCCATAATAACAGCTAATGACATAGTAGAGCTGACAAAGACCGAGAATCTCTTAGGAAGCTATTTAAAAAGATTAATATTATGACAGTTTCTTGCCAATTCATTTATGAAAATATTATGTATGTAAGGAAAAATTTAAATCTCTTTAGTAAAGTTAGTGATAGACTCAATTGTAATACCAGAAATAAAGATAAGTTAGATCAACCATCATATAGATTAGCTAAAGTACACACATCTTTCATGGGGTACTGTGTTAAAATCTATAACAAAATACCTTGTGAGATATTAAAGTTTGTAAGTCCGGTTCCGTATGGTGCCGGACGTTAAGAATTTCACCATCCCATGTCTTCCCGTGGGTGTCGTAAAAGGCGACTAAGGGACAAACCAGAGAATGGGCAGCAGCGTTCTCTGTGCTCCTATAACAACCATACTGCGATCGCCAATCCGCCTGCCAAGCGTGGCGATTATGGCAAAACCCCCCCTATGAATAGCACAAATAAAAAATGGCCCCGAGTGCCCGGCAGCCCGCCTACCCTCGACTACGGTAGCGGTCGAGGTTACGGCATGGCAAGGGGTGCTAAGAATCTCCGGACGAGATCCGGCTACCCCAACAATCACCGACGACTGGACCTGGCAACGTACAACACGCGCACACTTTGGACCGACGAGAAGATCACCGAGCTCGAAGAGGAATTGAGCAGGTTGCGATGGAGCATTATAGGGTTATCTGAAGTCCGAAGAGAGGGGGAGGACTCGATAATCCTCAAATCCGGTAACCTGCTCTATTTCCGAGAGGGTGACCGGCAGTCCCAAGGTGGTGTCGGGTTTATCGTCCACAGGTCCCTTGTGAACAACGTGGTGAAGATCGAGAGTGTGTCGACCAGGGTGGCGTACCTTATACTCAGAATATCCTCTAGATATTCGCTGAAGGTCATACAGGTCTACGCCCCAACCTCGGCACACCCCGACGACGAGGTAGAGACCATGTATGAGGATATCTCCAGAGCCATGCATGGTTTCAAAACTCACTTCACCGTTGTCATGGGGGACTTCAACGCGAAACTGGGCAAACGAGACGAGGATGAGCTACAAGTGGGGCAATTTGGAGTTGGACGACGGAACCACCGGGGTCACCTACTGGCCAGTTTTATGGAGAAGGAGGGCCTCTATATGATGAACTCCTTCTTCAAAAAGCGTGAACACAGGAAGTGGACCTGGCAGAGCCCCGATGGTGCAACAAAAAATGAGATCGACTTCATCATGTCAACCAAGAAGCAAATGTTCAATGATGTCTCTGTGATCAATTCGGTAAAAACCGGGAGCGATCACCGCATGGTAAGAGGCACATTGAACATTAATATTAAGCTTGAAAGGTCTCGACTGATGAAGTCCACGCTCCGTCCAGCACAGGTCCAGGTCCAAAACCCCGAGAGCTTTCAGCTCGAACTCCAGAATCGTTTCGAGTGCCTGGGGAGCTCCGTGGACGAATACAGCGACGGGTTCGTGGAAACTGTCCATACGGTCGGGTCTAAGTTTTTCAAGACCCGTCGTACAGATAGAAACAAAAAGCTCTCTGATCATACCCTCAAGCTTATGAAGGAGAGGCGTGAGATGATCCTGCAGTCTTCAGATGAGGCGTGCAAATACCGGCAGATCAATAGACAGATCTCTAAATCCTTGAAAAGAGACCTCCGCCGCTTTAATACCGAGCGTATTAAAGACGCGATTGAGCGAAATAAAGGCTCCAAGGTGTTTTCAAGGGATCTGTCTATTGGGCAGAGCCAGCTCACGAAACTGAAGACCGATGATGGCAGGATTGTATCCGCCAAACCGGAGCTTCTGAGGGAGATCGAGAGTTTCTATGGGCAGTTGTACACGTCAACCAGTAAACCCGTTGCGAATCTAGCAAACGACCCAAGAGCTAGATTGACCCGACACTATACCGAAGATATCCCGGACGTCAGCCTGTACGAGATTAGGATGGCTCTGAAACAGCTTAAAAACAACAAGGCGCCGGGTGATGACGGAATCACGGCTGAACTCCTGAAGGCGGGTGGAAAACCGGTCCTCAAGGCCCTTCAGAAGCTTTTTGATTCCGTCATACTCGAGGGCAAAACGCCACAGGCATGGTGCAGGGGTGTGGTGGTACTCTTCTTCAAGAAGGGCGACAATGCCCGGCTGAAGAACTATAGGCCCATCTCGCTTCTTAGCCATGTTTACAAGTTGTTTTCAAGAGTCATCACGAATCGTCTCACGCGCAGGTTTGACGATTTCCAGCCTCCCGAACAAGCCGGATTCCGAAAAGGCTTTAGCACCGTAGACCACATACATACGCTGCGGCAGGTTATACAGAAGACCGAAGAGTATAACTTGCCTCTCTGTTAAGCGTTTGTGGACTACGAGAAAGCCTTCGATTCGATCGAGACTTGGGCTGTACTACAGTCTCTCCAACGGTGCCAGATCGACTACCGGTACATTGAGGTGTTGAAGTGTCTGTACAAAAACGCCACCATGTCAGTCCGTCTTCAGGATCAGACCTCGAAACCTATCCTTCTCCAGCGCGGCGTAAGACAGGGAGACGTAATTTCTCCGAAACTGTTCACTGCTGCGCTGGAGGACGTCTTCAAGGTTCTGGACTGGAAGGGGCTTGGCATCAACGTTAATGGCGAGTACATCACTCACCTTCGGTTTGCCGACGACATAGTGATCATGGCTGAGACCATGGAGAGCCTCAGTAAAATGCTCGATGACCTTAGTAGAGCTTCCGAAAGAGTGGGTCTTAAAATGAACATGGACAAAACCAAGGTCATGGTGAACGCCCATGTAACACCCACTCCTATCAAGATCGGAGACTCTACACTTGAAGTTGTAGACGATTATGTTTACCTGGGACAAACGGTCCAGTTGGGTAGGTCCAACTTTGAGAAAGAGGTCAACCGTAGAATCCGACTCGGCTGGGCTGCGTTCGGGAAGTTGCGTGGTATCTTCTCGTCCAATTTACCGCAGAGTCTCAAGACAAAAGTCTATGACCAGTGTGTGTTGCCAGTGATCACCTATGGGACCGAGACGTGGTCGCTCACAATGGGCCTTATCAGAAAGCTTAAAGTCACCCAAAGGGCAATGGAGAGGGCTATGATCGGAATTTCCTTGCGTGATCACGTCAGAAATGATGATATCCGCAGGAGAACCAAAGTTACCGACATAGCCCGAAGAATTGCCAAACTTAAGTGGCAGTGGGCAGGGTACATTGCTCGCAGAACGGATGGCCGATGGGGCCGAAAAGTTCTGGAGTGGCGACCGCGAACTGGAAGACGATACGTTGGAAGGCCTCCCACTAGGTGGACCGATGACCTGGTTAAGGTTGCAGGAAGGCGCTGGATGCGAGACGCACGGGATCGGTCAATGTGGCGACGCCTGGGGGAGGCCTATGTCCAGCAGTGGACGTCTTTCGGCTGAAATGATGATGATGAATGATGATATTAAAGTTAAATGAAAGAAAATTTAAAAAAATAGTTAAAAGCACACTTTGTAAACAAGCATATTACAAATTAGATGATTATAATATTCAAGATAAGAATGCTTGGAAACATGCTGGTCCTGCTCCATAGGCCTATCTTTGGTGTGGACAAAATCAAAATGGTTAATTTTTATTATATTCATAATTATAGTAACGCTTTATTTTTATTTCTTTTTTTGTTTAAAAAAATTGACTCGCACACTGTTCTGTTGTTGTTTAATTAGGTAATGTACCTATGTTTGCACTATTTGTAAGTACGTGAGGACCATGTTCCTATTTATCAAGTAAAGGAATTTACCTGTTAATGCTTGTAATTCTCTCATACCTATATGTAGTATAGTAGTGCTGGGTACATCGTCCTCACGTATACAAATTTATTAATGTATGTACCTATATAAATATTGTATAAAACTTTTTTTTAAAAGAGTAAGTATGGAGTTTCTTGTGCGTTCTTCTCCATAACAACCTACATTTCCGAATGCACGGTAGAATCAATTTTTATTAAATGTAAATTTTAACGTTCAAAAGTGCCACATAATGGCCTACTTGAAATAAACACATTTGACTTTGACTTTGAAAGAAAGTTAACAAAGCATTGCAAGCTTTTAATGTTTGGTTCACTGCGAATAAATTAATTATTAATATCAAAAAGACAAAGATCATGTTATTTAGAACGACAGCCCGGAATAAAGATGACATGGAAATTAGAATTAATGAAGACAAAATCGAGCTCGTCAGTGAAGTTAAATTTTTAGGTATGCGAATTGACGAATTGCTAAATTGGAAACCTGAACTAAAGGCAATGGATGCTGCAATATCATCCACATGTTATGCTTTGAGAGATCTGAGAAGCGAAATCAGTGTAGAGCAACTGAAATTGGTATATTTTGCGTTAGTCGAGTCCAAAATTAGATATAGCATACTTCACTGGGGAAACAGTTACGATTATAATATCAAAAGAGCCTTTGTTCTGCAGAAACACGCAATACGGACTATAGTCCCTATCCCCCAAACAGAAAGTTGCCGGCAACATTTTATAAAGTTAGGCATACTCACAGTTCCAAGCATTTATGTCCATGTACTTTTGGTTAACTTGGCTAAATACCTTCATGAATTTGAAACTACAGAAGAACAAGAAATGCGGGAAGGCACCCGTAGAAAAGACCTTAAATGTATGAATAATCCGAATTTCAATGTTGTTAGACACAGTCCACGATACCAATCAGTTAAATTATTTAACAGTTTGCCTTTGGATCTGAAAAGCACGGTTCACACTAGTTATTTTAAAACAAAATTGAAGCAATTCCTATTGAATAAATGTCTGTATGCCATTGAAGAATTGTAGTGCTTAATATTATTATTGTTTTTCTTTTAGTGATTATGATATCTATGGAACGTATGAATATTATATGAAATGTAATATTAATGGGTATTGTTTGTGTTATTATAATTTATAATTGTTTTATATGGAATGTATGTAATTGATTTGAATTGTAAAATTAATGGTTTTTGTTTTTGCCTATTGTGACTAATTTGATTTTATTTTATTTATTTTGTGTAAGTGTTCAGATACAAATTTATTGTTCATGAATAAATGACTAATGACTAATGACCTTGTGATATAGTACTAAAACTAAAAAGTGGGAAAAAAAAGTTTTATACAAAAAATAAACCGACTTCTAAAGCAAAACACTAAAAATAACTTTTGTTTTGAACTCGGTGTTGAAAATTATAAAAACAAGAGGTACCAAAGACACCAATTTCCGAAACGAAAGTTATTTTTGCACTTACAGGTTTTTGCTATACATGTCGGTTTATTTTTTGTGAAAAGTTTTTTTTTTGTTGTACTCCGCACTAGACTGCGCGAGTTAAATGGGAATTAAAACTGGCATGCATACGAAGTTTGATGTAACAGCTGGTAAGTTTTCAAAGACTTATTAAACTAGAAATACCTACGGAACTTGTCTTCCATAAGGTTTCCTAATCTTTTATTTTTATATAGTTAGCGACGCGTACGAAAAAACATGAGCAATTTTCGTCAGGCCACTAGATTCGTAATGTAATAATAAAAGCCTGTGCAAAAATAAAATTAAAGTCTGGCAAAAGAATCCTTTTGGTTTTCTAGATTACGCTTTTTACAAAACTACTATCAAATAGTAGTTTTGTAAAAAGCGTTCAATAGTGCAATACTATATAATTTGGTATTTTGTAAAGGAATTTCGAGGCGCTAGTTTTAAAGGTTAATATGAAAGTTAACCTAAGTTCTGTACTTTCGATAAAGTCCCTTGGTTCAGCACCTACCCAGAGTGCCTTGGTAGGTGCTGAACCAAGGGACTATAAGTCATTTCTTAGAATTCAAGTAAAGATTGTTTGAAGGTAAATTAATGTAAATAGAGACGACAAGGAGTTTTTTTTTTTTAAAACAGTTATAACATATTATAAGAAGTTAAAACATATTTAACGACTCGCCATTTGCTGCGGCAAGTTACAAAATTGTCAATTCGCTTTTATGGTCATCTCTTCATTGAAAATATATACTTTCGTCTGAAAACATAATAATAAGCACTCATGTACGCAATTTAACCTGATATCAGGAATATTAAACACTCATCCAACGATAATTTCAATGAAAAGGGAGAGTTACCCTCGCAGCCGAATCCGCGCACAAAATCTAGTCTAAAATAAATTTAGTCTTAAATGAATTAAGTTAAAGCAAATATTGTTTAAGGGATCATCAAAACACGCTTGGGGCTAAATCCCCATCTATAAGCGCTTTAAAATATCAGTCTAGACCAACGATGCGTTGTGGTATTTATTCAAGATCTACTTACGTTTCATAACACTCCACAAACCATCTTCATATCTTTTGATATTGTATAAATTTTTGTAACTCTATTATAAGTATTCTTTGATATTCTTATTACCTGTAAAGCATATTTTTAGTTATTTCTGGTTTATTTATATTCTCTAACTTAATTTGTATTGCTTATTTGCAAAATTACGGAATTTTTTTATATTCTGACATTTTCATCTGACATGACATCTGTCTGTCTATTTTATTTTCATAAAGCCATTAACATACAATAGGTACCATGGACTACCTAGATCTTTCCTTAAGCTAATTGTACATTATTGTACATACTGCATACTGGCCCGCCTTTGTAAAGCCGTTTTTTATTCGTTCTGGTCTTATTGAGATTTGAATTTGAAATTTATAAGACATGCGAGAACGAATGAAAAACTGTCTTCATTTTTTTAGTCTTAGGTCTAGGCTGAACGCCAAGAGTCCGATATACGATACGGAGTGTATTTTTCTAGCTGAAACTCCAGTTTCCAATCAAACTTAGTTTGGCTATTACTATTAACAAAGCTCAAGGGTAGCAAGGGCGTATTTGGAAAAGCCATGCTTTACCTACGGCCAGCTACTGATGTAGCTGCTGATGTTCACGTATGTTCATGGCCCACAATGTCTTGCCTTTTGTAACCTTTACCTGTATTAACCAACGTTCTCAATGAAATAAGTTAATCGATTTTGCGTTAAGGCTTCCTGTACATATACAGGCTGAGTTTTCCAAGTAGTCGTGGATGGCCAAATCATCACTATGAAAAATAGCACAAAACAATCAAAGGAGTCAAGGGGCCGATTTTAATTAAAACTAAAACTGCAACATTGGATATTTCTCACCCTGTTTGTCGACAACCACAATTGATTGACAAAATCTATATTAACGCGGGCGAAGCTGCGGGTAACAGCTACTTCTATTATAAAATTGAGCCGAATGAATTTTTATGAAGTTATGAAATCATTTCTCATTTTATTTAAATAAATTATGAGTAACACGTCATATTAAAATATCACACACAACCCCATCACAAAAACCACTAACCTGTAGAAACTTTCTTCTATTCCCCACTAACGTAGTTACACCAGCAAAACACGTCCAAAATTCGTTTAGAAAATAATTTACTAGATTGAATTAAACTCCTAATGAAATTACACCTAGTTCCGACGTCTGCGATGCTCCGTTCTGCTTAATTTACTGCTATCGAAAATGAAAATAAATTGGTATACTCTCTAAATCAGTGTTGGGTTTCCTTGACGTATAGGACGCGATAAGAAGGAAGATAGGCTAATTTTTTGGGACATAAATCTTAGGTTTGAAAAGGGACAAATTCGCCTTTTAATATTTGATTTATTTTATGTTTTAAATTTTAATTTCATTTTTGTATATTTAAAGGTTTTAAGAATAATCTGACTGAAAGTTCTATTGCCGTCTTGGTTTCGGCCAAAATTGATTGTGTTGAAAATGTTCGTAGCAATGTTTGCCTCTATGCTTGGCTCTTTTCGTTATTCAGTTTAAAAAAAGTACAAAACAATGAATTTTTGATGATCTGTTACAAGTTAATGCTCAAGTCTATCAGCACCTTTAGAATTCACAAAAACGGGTTATAGATACCAAGGCAAGATAAAATAATTATAAAGTGCTCTCCCCCAACTATGGCAGCCTCACATAATCCACTGCTAATACTCTTGTAGGCGTGCTCGAGACAGGCCATGGAGCTTGAACATGCTACATCCAGGGCATACGAAGGGCCTTTGCTGTCCAGCCAGGACGAGATACGGTTGGCGTACATGGCTTTGTTGCATCTAAAACAATGGTACGAATTTATAAGTAAAGATGGCAATGACAGTAGTAGTGATGTTATATTTGATATGTTTTAGTATATTTCGTAATATTGCATGCTTGTATTTTATTATGTCTAAGTAGTATATTATTTATGATAATTTGTACACTGACAGCTCTAAAGTGTTCTCCTATGTGTAAGTCCATTCAACGGTTGTCTGTAAGAGATTGCCTAGTGTGATAAGACCACCATTGTACACTCTTGTTATTGTAAACGTTTGTCCTGTATGTTTTTGTGGTGTACAATAAAGTATATAATAAACAAATAAAAAAGTGTCTTCCTTTAATTTTAGAAACGGTTATCGTAATTTTGACTTTAAGGATTGTAAGCCAGCCACTTATAATATTCGTACATTTATTTGTTTCAGCTTAGATAATACACAAAGGTCGTAAATACATAAACTTAATGCAACAAAGAGTTTTCTACCACTCAACCTTTGTAATAAAATACTACAATGCCGTCAATGTTTATGATTAGCAAACCAAACGGACTTCCAATTTTTGATTGTCCATAAATTTGAATTTCATTCGTTACATTCAAAAAATAAGATAAACAATCGCTATCAGCATATCTATGTGATGAATCATCTAACAAAGCAAGGGTATGATAAACACAAAAATTGTATCGAAACGGAAAACCAAATTGAATATTTTCAAACAAACAAGATATCAATGAAACGAATAAACTGAGACGCGTATTTATTGATTCTAGTTCTGTATGTTTTGAAAGTGGCTGAAATGGTTGTATTGGTACCGTGTAGTACCAACCGATAATATTTGCTTTTATTTATGGGAGGTGTGGAACAGAAGTGGTATTGAAGTGGAACAAAGCAGAATTGCAGATATATCGTGTAAATAGGCTACAAAAATTGGAGATATAGAATAGAATACTCTTTATTATGTACACCATATAAGTTAACGATACACGTATTAACGTAAATAGTTTGAACGGATTCTACAATCGGTGAGAAATAATCAAGCTGTAATAATTTTAAATATTTTTTTTATAATTTAATCAGGAAAGCAAAGTTGTAACGGGACTGACTGCCAAATGGGCTCTGAATTAACCTTTCTGATTTGGCACTTGTTCTGTAGATCCTATTTTTCAAATATATTTAAAATTCAAGTTAACAATAAGGATTACACAATGAAAGTGCTTCTGTATAAACCACCAGTATTTTTATTGACATAGCAACAAAAATAACGCAACATTTCACCTTTCATCTTTCAACTCGCCACTAGTTTCGGTAAATACGCTTCCAAAAACGTATAAATATTTACCAGTGCAACCGGTACTCTCATTAAAGCATGTCGCCGTAAATGTTTTATAGCCTTGTGTTCATCGGAGAGTCAATCGCGTTCATCATGAATATAAATATGTTCCGTAAAAGTACTGCTTTTATTATGTATGCACTTTATTTTGGGGTTTTATTAATGGGAATTATTTAGTATATTGTTCGGCTTTTGTTTAAATACTAATGTATAATAAAGATATAGGTTGTTCTGTTTTTGCATTGTAAACAATCGGTGCCCATTTAAAAATTCTGTAGAAGATAGTTGACTGTCGTTGACTAGACGCCAACTTATTCTAATTATTTGATAATGTTTTATTTGTGTTAGTTTTCAGGCGTGTTTTGGGAATCTCTTAAGCCTTGGGGCAGTTCATCTTCTTCAACATTTCAGGCATATGTCATCTACTACCGGACATTCCCTCTTACAGAAAGGAGGCCTGTTTCCCAGCAGTGGGCATATACATTGGCGTTTCCAAGCGTCACCACATCAATCAGACCTGAGATTCTTGAATTCAGTGGATTCTCCGAGATTTCAGTCGGAACAAGTCCACTTCTGGACAAAGGTCGTTGTTGTATGTTTGTTTTAAGTTTCTTTTTGTATTGTTTTATCTTGGTGTAACATAAAGTTTGTATATGTTAAGTATATAGATAGACCTTCCCAAGTGTATCCACATCGAACAGCTGCCCGCATCCAACGGATTTCCGGGGCTTGGACCAAGTAAATGGGTATTGCTTATACCTCATTAATTTATACTTCTGTATCTCAGAGGCATACAATAGTAACTCCACTTATTAAAAATTGTTTTTTTTGTGTCATTAAAATCGCAAGAACCAGTTCTACGAAATTCCGTACGACATAAACTCATACGACATCTACGAATAGAATTTTTTAAAGAAATATCAGATTGTATAGTACATGAAATCCACAAATGTATAACAGGTATAGAACCTTCAATGATGAATTAAGATTATTTGCCGCCAATCTTTGGGCGAACTAAATGTTGTTGATTAGAGTTAATGTTCTATACCTATGAACGAAAACTTGGGTGCAGCGCGCTAGTTAACGTATGAACAGTCGCTTGCATCAGTGCGTGCACCGTGGTATCTACTGTTCGTGCAAAACTATCCTCGTCATCACCTTTTTAGCCGAAAAACGTCTTCTGCTGAACATAGGCCTCCCCCAAGCGTCAACTGATCCCGTGTGCCTTGCATCCAGCGGTTACCCACAACCTATACTAGGTCATCGGTCCACCTAGTGGGAAGCCTTCCAACACATCGTCTTCCAGTTTGCGGTCGCCACTCCAGAACTAAAACAGAGCATAGCCCTCTCCATTGGCCTTTAGGTGAATTTAATCCTTCTGATGAGGCCCATTGTGAGCGACCACGTCTCAGATCCATAGGTAATACCTGGCTACACACAATAGTCTTAGACTTCATCTTGAGACACCGCGGTAAGTTGGACGAGAAGATACCGTGCAACTGCCCGAACGCAGCCAAGCCGAGTCAAATTGGACGGTTGATCTCTTTCTCGAAGTTGGATCTATCTAACTGAACCGTTGGTCCCAGGTAGACATAATCGTCCACAACTTAGACTTATTGGAATCGTCATGAGATTTACTTTGGCTAAAAACGTTTTTTATGGTAATTGGAGGTACTTTGAACAAAATAATCAAACTGACTTCCAAAACAAACCACTACCAAGTGAAAAACCACTGTCTTTTCCGAAGTCGGTGACGAAAAACGTCAAACAATAGGTACCAAAGACACCGACTTTGGAAAAGAAAGTAATTTTTCGCTTTCTAGTGTTTTGTTTTGGAAATCCGTTTGATTTTTTTGTTGAACTGTTTTTTTATTAGTCAACGCTTAATTTTTTTTTAAATAATTCCGTAATGCTACATACAGACAAGATAAATAATGTTTCTAGATGCCGAATTCCAATAACATCTACCAGTTTTATGTAGTGGTAAACCATAGTATATTTTATAAAGCTTTCTTAAAACACCTAAGTAAATTTATGTTACAAGATAAATATTCTCAAGTCTACAAAATCAGATAAAAATGAACTTTATAGTAATTATGTGTAATACATAGTAATGGTCTCTGATAATTATAAAAAATACTGTTGAGTTTGTGCCAATAATTTTAAAGCAACTATGTCATAATTGCATTCAAAGTTTCCCACCGCGCTTTTTTGCCTCCTTTGTATTTTTTTTATTTTGGCACATAATTTTGTATGCCTCTGTGGTACAGACTTTAACTATAATGGATAGCACCATAAAAAAGCCTAAGCCAAAGATCTAGTTTCCTTTTTCATCGTGAACTATTTCTCATCGAGCCCCGAAACTAAACTGAAATACGAGTATATAAAAGCCGAAAGAGAAAAGGCGAAGGTACGAGTATCGTAATGCGAAACTATCTCGAATGGGAGGCGATCGGATCATATCAGAGATTTATTGTTTTACATCAAAATAAAAAGTTACTGCGCTAAGTCGCCTCAGGGGAAATAGAAAAATTGATGTAGAAGTCTTACTCCTTGCATGATGTCCATTTTTTTTCTTTTCGTATTCAAAAGTTTTTTATTATTTTTTCCGATGAAAATGGAGGTCTTGCAAAATCTTGACAGCTGGACAGAAGAGGAGTGCCTTTGTCAAGCACTAGTGCATTACAGGTTCGAGAATTATGGCTGTCTAAAAGAGGAGTTTGATGTTAAGTTTGCAAGTTTATTGCTAATCAGCAACAACCAGATCCATTTCATTACATTTGGAATTGGGCCAATGCTTGCTACTTTGACCAAATCGTCGGTCCAGCTGATTGATTATCTATATATGGTATACAATGGAAGAAATCAACACTCGGTATTAAGTGAACACGGTTTGAAGCAGAAGAAGTAGTCCCATTTTAGCAGAAGCTTGAAGAGTCATCTTTGAATTTGCGAACGGTTGTTATACTTCCTGTTTCTCGTCCAGTGGACCTTCTTTTCTGCCCCTTTGTTCAAGAAGCCAGTACAAATGATGGTATTCGTCAAAGTTACGACCACTCTCAAGGTTAAGGATACGATACTAAGTATAATGAAGGGATGGACGTGCGTTAGAATCAGTTGGAAGACTCAATCGCTCTTGAGGGTACGTGCTATTATTTGTTATTATATCTGGAGGTTGTCACTTCTGTTTGGATTGGTTCCGCGTTGTTACAATGGTGTGATGATGTTTTTGTAGAGAGTTGGGTTGAAACTAGGTCATTGGTTAAAATGTGGGACTAGTTGAACAGGGAGGAAAGTTTTTATTCTCCCGGAAAACAGAGGGTCTTAATATCAGGTGGGCTTAATCTTTGTTCTCGGTTTCTTGTTTTTATGTTAATTACGTGAAAACGATTAAAGAAGCAATTGTTTTTTTATTGCAGTGCCGGAACTTTCCATCGAAGTTAAGAAGGGCTTTGAGTGACAGATTATTTTCTGAAATCCTAGTCCGAAAGATTTGATTTGCGGTTATATTTCATTTTGATGAGAAAAAATTTTGCTATAAAAATGGCCAAAACAGTTAAAAGGGATCCGTGAAGTTCCATTAAAATTAAATATTTATTTGAAAAGCCGTTATTTCCATAACATACAACGAGACTCTAACGAGCCGTCCTCAAACCCTCATAATCTTCACAATTCCACTTAACCTTGAAACTCAACTATTGAACTTCCATTATAAGCTTCATGTCAGCTCATTACCATTTTAATCAACGACCAAACTTACCAAGTCGAGCGACCTTTTATTCATAATTATTTTCTTATTAGTCGAGTCGGGAATGCCACCTGCGTTCCACGGTTAGAATAAGATCCTTTTTAAGATTCTTCAAGGTTATATTTTTTTTTCAGGAGGAATAAATCAGGATGAGGGCAAAGTGATGATGATGATGATCAGAGTATCTCATAAAATGGAAATCATTCAGTGGTCAGCCTAGCCTAGTGGTCACCAATATCAAAGATATCACAGATATCGATATCACAATCGCAACTTGCAAAGCTGAAATGTTTCATATTCTTGTCAATTCTGGCTTAGTTATACACTGAATATGTAAACAGTTATAAAATGCCTATTTGGCTGACAAAGTGTAGCTCAAATAAAAATAAGACATCACGAGAGATAGAACACGAGGTGCTATTTTTACCCACTTTAAAAAAGTGTTAATCAATTCTTTACAGTCGTATGTAATATTGATGGAATTGCACTGGCAATCCTTTATGTACCTTACTATACTTTTGTGATATAGTACTAAAACTAAAAAGTGGGAAAAAAAAAGTTTTTTACAAATAATAAACCGACTTCTAAAGCGAAACACTAAAAATAACTTTTGTTTTGAACTCGGTGTTGAAAATTATAAAAACAAGAGGTACCAAAGACTCCAATTTCCAAAATGAAAGTTATTTTTGCACTTATGGTTTTTTGCTATACATGTCGGTTTATTTTTTGTGAAAAGTTTTTTTTTTTGTTGTACTCCGCACTAGACTGCGCGAGTTAAATGGGAATTAAAGCTGGCATGCAAACGAAGTTTGATGTAACAGCTGGTAAGTTTTCAAAGACTTATTAAACTAGAAATACCTACGGAACTTGTCTTCCATAAGGTTTCCTAATCTTTTATTTTTATATAGTTAGCGACGCGTACGAAAAAACATGAGCAATTTTCGTCAGGACACTAGATTCGTAATGTAATAATAAAAGCCTGTGCAAAAATAAAATTAAAGTCTGGCAAAAGAATCCTTTTGGTTTTCTAGATTACGCTTTTTACAAAACTACTATCAAATAGTAGTTTTGTAAAAAGCGTTCAATAGTGCAATACTATATAATTTGGTATTTTGTAAAGGAATTTTAAGGCGCTAGTTTTAAAGGTTAATATGAAAGTTAACCCAAGTTCTGTACTTTCGATAAAGTCCCTTCGTTCAGCACCTACCAAGGCACTCTGGACTAAAAGTCATTTCTTAGAATTTATGTAAAGATTGTTTGAAGGTAAATTAATGTAAATAAAGACGACTAGGAGATTTTTTTTTTAAGACAGTTATAACATATTATAAGAAGATAAAACATATTTAACGACTCGCCATTTGCTGCGGAAAGTTACAAAATTGTCAATTCGCTTTTATGGTCATCTCTTCATTGAAAAAATATACTTTCGTCAGAAAACATAATAATAAGCACTCATGTACACAATTCAACCTGATATCAGGAATATTAACACTCATCCAACGATAATTTCAATTAAAAGGGAGAGTTACCCTCGCAGCCGAATCCGCGCACAAAATCTAGTCTAAAATAAATTTAGTCTTAAATGAAGTTAAAGAAGTTAGAAGTTAAAGCAAATATTGTTTAAGGGGTCATCAAAACACGCTTGGGGCTAAATCCCCATCTATAAGCGCTTTAAAATATCAGTCTAGGCCAACGATGCGTATAGTTAAGTAAATTAGATTTTAATTTCATTGCCGCCCGTGAATTTTATGTATTTACTAGCTGTTGCCCGCGACTTCATCTGCGAAGCATTAGTAATTCGAACAGCTTATTTTTTATATCGCGGCATAATATTGTGAGTTTTCCATACAAATTTCTATCCCTCTTTCCATCCCCTTAAGTAAGATTTCCGGGATAAAAACTATCCTATGTCCTGCCCAGCGTCTCAAAATATTTCCGAACCAAATTGCATCTAAATCGGTTCAAAAGTAGACAGACAGAGTTACTTTCACATTTATAATATTAACTCCGCCCGCGACTTCGTTCGTGTGATGGCAACCAAAAATAAGCTGCTATTAAACCTGAGACAAACGGTCCTGTTCGGTAGTTCCAAATCGATGTAGAGGTCCCCATCCTAGAACCATTTGATTCTTCAAAGAAACTTTGACACCCCTATATCGTCTTCTGGGGGTAATTCCGAAAAAATAATGATGCGAACCTTTATTATTTTGCCAAAGGAATAAGATTTTTATACAAATAAATGTTTCCCTTTTAACCCTTTAAAAAGTTGAATTTCCAAAAATCCCTCCTAAGTGTCCCCTACATCATAAAAAGAAGCTATGTGCAGTAAAAGTAATCAAAAATCTATACCACCCTGAAATCGTATTTTAAGGGTAGTTTTGAAAAACTAATTATTGAAAACCTGTATTGTTTATTTAGGTTGGTATTTATGACAAGTTTCATGTTTATTGACCCAAGAAATCAGATTCTTCAAAAAAATTAACATCCCCTAAATCGTCTTTTGGGGGTAGTTTCAAAAAATAATAATAGCAACCTTTATTATTCATTTAGGTTAGTATTTGTGGCAAGTTTCAAGTTTATTGACCTAAGAAATCAGATATTTTCATACAAACTTCAACAACCCCTAAATCATTATTTGGGTGTGGTTTTGAAAAACTAATAATGTCAATCTTTATCATTTACTTAGAATACTATTTGTGCTAAGTTTCAAGAATTTTGGTCGAAGGAATTAGATTTTTCATACAAATTTTCAACCCCCTTTTTACCCCCTTAGGGGTGGAATTTCCAGAAATCCTTTCTTAGTGCACTCTAACGTCACTTGAGGAAACTTTCTGCCAAAGGTGAACGGCAGATTTCGTACCGCATACTTTTTTCGTTGTTCGGTTATAGAATTTATACCACTTATTAAGGCAACTAAGCCATTTATTTTTATGTAAGTTAACTATTTTTAGAACTTCGGATTAATAAATAATATCAGTAAAAATATTTGAATAAATAAACGTAATAAAATCGTACATTAAACGCAGTAATGTTTTAGAAGTTGCCTTTTGTAAAATAACTCGAATATTAAAATGATAATTAATTATTCAGAAATACATATAACACTAAATATAATCAAACTCATCATTATCAAACTGTTGCAATCCGCTGCTGGACTTAGGTATCTTATAATGCCCTGAATAGGTACAATCCTCATCTCAATCTACCTACTTAATGGTAAGTAAATAAAACACAAAAAGATAGCAAAAAACAATTTAGAACATTTACTTTACACATTATGTAACAATATGTAACATTTACCTATAGGTAACATTGGTACACTAGTACATAACCTTAAAAAATAAAACTGGTTATAACTTATACGTCCCAAGTTCTAAAAATCTAAGAATTTAAAAAGGGATTATCTATCATATAAACTACCAATTAAAACAAAAAATATCCCAAAACACGAATTTTTATTAGCGGTACGAAATGCCCATACAAGCCTGCCATTCGCCTTTCATGCTTCTAGGCTTAGCAGTTTTGTCAGTGCGTTGATTGATCAGTCAGTCAGTCAGTCACCTTTCGCTTTTATAGATATAGATTGGTCATCGTAGACCTGCAGTAAAACTCATAATTGATAGGATAGGATAGATGTTCCCTTTTCCGCCCGTTGTGCGTGCAGGCTTCCTCTCTGTGAGAGTGAATGGGACGTAATCCACCACGCGGGCCCAGTGCATTTTAGTAGTTATCACATGTCTTCGAATTTTTGGTTCTAAGACATTTTTTTTTTTTTTCTCACGATGTTTTCCTTCACCGCTTTGAGAGTTATGGTGATGAAATGATTTACACAAAGTAAAGCACCTACCTAGGTTCAAACTCTCAACCTACAATTTGTAAGTCGTGAACGTTAGCACTGGGCCACCACTTATCTTGAGCCGCAGGGTTAAAAGAGTAATGAAGAAAGGCCCTTAAAATAATGTGGTTATCGCTAACGTTATGGGTTACTATTCCACACAGTAAAATAAATGATCAAAAAGATGGCACAGAAGTTCAAGTAAGTAACTTTAGCATCCCTCTTATCGTATTCGTCAATATTACCTAAAGACATGCCTAGACTAAATTTTATAAAGAGGTAAAATAAGATTCTTAATCAGATCAGAAAGGTTCTTTCACAGAAAGAATGAAATTTTAATATTATTAGACATTCTCAATCTCGATAATTGCATCTCGTTGTTGAATGCTGACCTTCAAACAATCGCTGACTGGTCTAGTAGATTTGGGGTTACTGTCAATGTAAGTAAATGTCAGGCTATCCTTATTCGTAGTTCGTATTATCTTCGTAACTTGGACACTAACCTATTATTGCCGCTTATTTTCTGCAATACCGTCATCCCTCTCTCGCCTCACGTTAAAGACTTAGGCCTATACATTCATGACAGGTTAAACTGGAATAAGCAGGTCGCTCAGATTAGGCAGAGAGTCACATTTGCACTGCGGTCCCTATAAAGATTCAAACATTTTCTTCCGTCTAACACTAAAACCATTCTGGTTCAAGCTCTTGTGTTGCCTATAATCGACTATGCTGATGTTTGTTACACTGATCTATCCCAAGAACTTCTTAACAAAATGGATCGACTTCTCAACAACTGTATTCGCTTTATTTTCGGCCTTCGTAAATATGATCACATTTCCTCCTTCCGCTCTCAGCTTAAATGGCTGCCTATCCGTCAGAGAAGATTCATTAGATCCCTCTGCATGCTCTTCACCATCATGAACGATCCTTGTACTCCCGATTATTTAAAACAATATTTTAAAGTGTTAGGCAGTTCTAACGATCTTAACCTTCAAGCTTCCAAAAACTTGCTTCTCCAAATTCCTTCTCACCGCACTGGGTTTCTATCTAGTTCTTACACTGTCTCAACTATAAAACTCTGGAACGTGCTTCCCCTTGACATCAAAAAAGCTGAGAGTAAATTGTCATTTAAGCGTAGAATCCGGAACTATTATTTGTCTTCGTCATAGTTATTATATTTAAACATCAATCTCATTTAGAATTTGGTATTAATTAGTCTATTGTTTTAGAAATTATTTACGTATTTTATTAGTTAGGTAGTTTTTTTAATATCCGAATTTGATTATTGTTCATTTTTTTTTTTTTTGTACACCTACTCCTGTTGTGTCTTTTTGAACCCAAAGGTTGACTGGTAGAGAATGCCTTGCTGCATTAAGTCCGCCTATGTATAACCATTGTACATGAAGTTTAAAAAAATAAATAAATAAATATTACCAAGTACCATATGCTACTTTTGATTACGGAAATTGCATGGTTCTTGTAGGACGTTAGGACACAGGAGCAAAGCATCACATTCATGTGTTACCACCCTAGAAATAAAGATGAAAACTCTCAGGTGCCTGCAATTTCAGCGGCACCTTCGATCTGGATCATACCAACACTGCTTGACGACTGTACCAAGGTATGAGTATATAAACCATGGTACAGATAAAAGAATATTCCCTCCCACAATAGGGCAGTGATAAAGAGCGAACGCAGGTGGCCTCGTAAATCTTCCAACCCACATCTACGTATAAATTGTGGGCTCTGAACTGACCTTCGACCTTGACACCAGGACATGGAAGGTTAATTAAGAGATATGCATTACTTGGTTCAAGGCGTTTTTTGCGAGGACACTAAGGTAAATTGGTATGTATTTTTAACATGGAATTCTGGTAACGAGATGAGTTCTAGTGGTCTGTGGTTTTCGTATAATAGAAGGTAGATTTTTTCCTAGTATTTTTCTTTTAAGCGTAATTGAATATGGTGTTGCTGCCGAAACGTGTATTAAACGAATCAGATAGAGCAAGATGTCTTTTTTAATAATATTGTCGAGAGCTTTTTTATTTTTGAAGTAGCACTGACGTACTATACTAAATTCAAGAGGAGATTCAGTTTAACGAACCACCTATTACAATGCTTTAATTGGCTTTATATAATTAAATTTTCTTTCATGAATCGTGCATAATATTTGAGGATTTTTTTAAACACTTTGTACTTATTAAATACTCTGGTTTTGGCTAATAAGCTCATTGTACCACAATGAAATAATATAGATACAATGTTAATTTTAAGGTTTCAATGTTTATAAATGATTATTAAAATGTTTTCATTTAATTCTAAAACTTTATTTTAGGATTAATAAATTAGAGCACAAAGCTCGTATGTTAACACATTTAACAAGGTATTCTGTTTTTGTTTACAAAAAGAAATCAGCAACTTAATTCTATTATAAAATTGAGCCGAATGAATTTTTATGAAGTTATAAAAACATTTCTCATTTCATTTAAATAAATTATGAGTAACACGTCATATTAAAATATCACAAACAACCCCATCACTAAAACCACTAACCTGTAGAAACTTTCGTCCATTCCCCACTAACGTAGTTACACCAGCAAAACACGTCCAAAATTCACCTGTATCAAAATTACACCTAGTTCCGACGTCTGCGATGCTCCGTTCTGCTTAATTTACTGCTATCGAAAATGAAAATAAATTGGTATACTCTCTAAATCAGTGTTGGGTTTCCTTGAGGCATAGGACGCGATAAGAAAGAAGATAGGCTAATTTTTTGGTACATAAATCTTAGGTTTGAAAAGGGACGAATTCGCCATTTAATATTTGATTTATTTTATGTTTATATTTTAATTTCATTTTTGTATATTTAAAGGTTTTAAGAATAATCTGACTGAAAGTTCTATTGCCGTCTTGGTTTCGGCCAAAATTGATTGTGTTGAAAATGTTCGTAGCAATGTTTGCCTCTATGCTTGGCTCTTTTCGTTATTCAGTTTAAAAAAAGTACAAAACAATGAATTTTTGATGATCTGTTACAAGTTAATGCTCAAGTCTATCAGCACCTTTAGAATTCACAAAAACGGGTTATAGTTACCAAGGTAAGATAAAATAATTATAAAGTGCTCTCCCCCAACTATGGCAGCCTCACATAATCCACTGCTAATACTCTTGTAGGCTTGCTCGAGACAGGCCATGGAGCTTGAACATGCTACATCCAGGGCATACGAAGGGCCTTTGCTGTCCAGCCAGGATGAGATACGGTTGGCGTACATGGCTTTGTTGCATCTAAAACAATGGTACGAATTTATAAGTAAAGATGGCAATGACAGTAGTAGTGATGTTATATTTGATATGTTTTAGTATATTTCGTAATATTGCATGCTTATATTTTATGTTATTATGTCTAAGTAGGTAGTATATTATTTATGATAATTTGTACACTGACAGCTCTAAAGTGTTCTCCTATGTGTAAGTCCATTCAAGGGTTGTTTGTAAGAGATTGCCTAGTGTGATAAGACCACCATTGTACACTCTTGTTATTGTAAACGTTTGTCCTGTATGTTTTTGTGGTCTACAATAAAGTATATAATAAACAAATAAAAAAGTGTCTTCCTTTAATTTTAGAAACGCTTACCGTAATTTTGACTTTAAGGATTCTAAGCCAGCCACTTATAATTTTCGTTCATTTATTTGTTTCAGCTTTGATAATACACAAAGGTCGTAAATACATAAACTTAATGCAATAAAGAATTTTCTGCCACTCAACCTTTGTAATAAAATACTACAATGCCGTCAATGTTTATGATTAGTAAACCAAACGGGCTTCCAATTTGTGACTGTCCATAAATTTGAATGTCATTCGTTACATTCAAAATTGGATTGCTCGTAAAAAAAATAAGATAAACAATCGCTATCAGCATATCTATATGATGAATCATCTAACAAAGCAAGGGTATGATAAACACAAAAATTGTATCGAAACGGAAAACCAAATTGAATATTTTCAAACAAACAAGATATCAATGAAACGAATAAACTTTTTTCTTTCTTTTTTTTTCTTTTTTTAAAAAAACGTTGCCCCACACTAGGAATTTCTTCCTGTATCGTGGGTGCATTTACAAACAAATAAACTCACATACACAACACCCAGAGCCGGAACAACTACCTGTAGGTCATACAAATATTTGTTCCGTGCGGGGATCGAACCCGCGACACGCAGCACAGCAGTCAATCGCTTAACCACTGCGCCAACCGTGCGCCCAAAAACTGAGACGCGTATTTATTGATTCTAGTTCTGTATGTTTTGAAAGTGGCTGAAATGGTTGTATTGGTACCGTGTAGTACCAACCGATAATATTTAATTTTATTTATTATTATACCACTTCTGTTCCACACCTCCCAAGGTGTGGAACAGAAGTGGTATTGAAGTGGAACAAAGCAGAATTGCAGATATATCGTGTAAATAGGCTACAAAAATTGGAGATATATAATAGAATACTCTTTATTATGTACACCATATAAGTTAACGATACACGTATTAACGTAAATAGTTTGAACGGATTCTACAATCGGTGAGAAATAATCAAGCTGTAATAATTTTAAATATTTTTTTTATAATTTAATCAGGAAAGCAAAGTTGCAACGGTACTGACTGCCAAATGGGCTCTGAATTAATCTTTCTGATTTGGCACTTGTTCTGTAGATCCTATTTTTCAAATATATTTAAAATTCAAGTTAACAATAAGGATTACACAATGAACGTGCTTCTGTATAAACCACCAGTATTTTTATTGACATAGCAACAAAAATAACGCAACATTTCACCTATCATCTTTTAACTCGCCACTAGTTTCGGTAAATACGCTTCCAAAAACGTATAAATATTTACCAGTGCAACCGGTACTCTCATTAAAGCATGTCGCCGTAAATGTTTTATAGCCTTGTGGTCATCGGAGAGTCAATCGCGTTCATCATGAATATAAATATGTTCCGTAAAAGAACTGCTTTTATTATGTATGCACTTTATTTTGGGGTTTTATTAATGGGAATTATTTTGTATATTGTTCGGCTTTTGTTTAAATAACAAAGATATGGGTTGTCCTGTTTTTGCATTGTAAACAATCGGTGCCTATTTAATAATTCTATAGAAGATAGTTGACTGTCGTTGACTAGACGCCAACTTATTCTAATTATTTGATAATGTTTTATTTGTGTTAGTTTTCAGGCGTGTTTAGGGAATCTCATAAGCCTTGGGGCAGTTCATCTTCTTCAACATTTCAGGCATATGTCATCTTCTACCGGACATTCCCTCTTACAGAAAGGAGGCCTGTTTCCCAGCAGTGGGCATATACATTGGCGTTTCCAAGCGTCACCACATCAATCAGACCTGAGCTTCTTGCATTCAGTGGATTCGCCGAGATTTCAGTCGGAACAAGTCCACTTCTGGACAAAGGTCGTTGTTGTATGTTTGTTTTAATTTTAATGTTTCTTTTTGTATTGTTTTATCTTGGTGTAACATAAAGTTTGTATATGTTAAGTATATAGATAGACCTTCCCAAGTGTATCCACATCGAACAGCTGCCCGCATCCAACGGATTTCCGGGGCTTGGACCAAGTGAATGGGTATTGCTTATACCTCATTAATTTATACTTCTGTATCTCAGAGGCATACAATAGTAACTCCATTTATTAAAAATTGTTTCTTTTGTGTCATTAAAATCGCAAGAACCACTTCTACGAAATTCCGTACGACATAAACTCATACGACATCTACGAATAGAATTTTTTAAAGAAATATCAGATTGTATAGTACATGAAATCCACAAATGTTTAACAGGTATAGAACCTTCAACGATTAATTAAGATTATTTGCCTCCAATCTTTGGGCGAACTAAATGTTGTTGATTGGAGTTAATGTTCTATACCTATGAACGAAAACTTGGGTGCAGCGCGCTAGTTAACGTATGAACAGTCGCTTGCATCAGTGCGTGCACCGTGGTATCTACTGTTCGTGCAAAACTATCCTCGTCATCATCTTTTCAGCCGAAAAACGTCTTCTGCTGAACATAGGCCTCCCCCAAGCGTCAACTGATCCCGTGTGCCTTGCATCCAGCGGTTACCCACAACCTATACTAGGTCATCGGTCCACCTAGTGGGAAGCCTTCCAACACATCGTCTTCCAGTTTGCGGTCGCCACTCCAGAACTAAAACAGAGCATAGCCCTCTCCATTGGCTTTTAGGTGAATTTAATCCTTCTGATGAGGCCCATTGTGAGCGACCACGTCTCAGATCCATAGGTAATACCTGGCTTCACACAATAGTCTTAGACTTCATCTTGAGACACCGCGATAAGTTGGACGAGAAGATACCGTGCAACTGCCCGAACGCAGCCCAGCCGAGTCAAATTGGACGGTTGATCTCTTTCTCGAAGTTGGATCTATCTAACTGAACCGTTGGTCCCAGGTAGACATAATCGTCCTCAACTTAGACTTATTGGAATCGTCATGAGATTTACTTTGGCTAAAAACGATTTTTATGGTAATTGGATGTACTTTGATCAAAATAATCAAACTGACTTCCAAAACAAACCACTACCAAGTGAAAAACCACTGTCTTTTCCGAAGTCGGTGTCGAAAAACGTCAAACAATAGGTACCAAAGACACCGACTTTGGAAAAGAAAGTAATTTTTCGCTTTCTAGTGTTTTGTTTTGGAAATCCGTTTGATTTTTTTGTTGAAATGTTTTTTTATTAGTCAACGCTTAATTTTTTTTTAAATAATTCCGTAATACTACATACAGACAAGATAAATTATATTTCTAGATGCCGAATTCCAATAACATCTACCAGTTTTATTTAGTGGTAAACCATAGTATATTTTATAAAGCTTTCTTAAAACACCTAAGTAAATTTATGTTACAAGATAAATATTCTCAAGTCTACAAAATCAGATAAAAATGAACTTTATAGTAATTATGTGTAATTCATAGTAATGGTCTCTGATAATTATAAAAAATACTTTTGAGTTTGTGCCAATAATTTTAAAGCAACTATGTCATAATTGCATTCAAAGTTTCCCACCGCGCTTTTTTGCCTCCTTTGTATTTTTTTTATTTTGGCACATAATGTTGTATGCCTCTGTGGTACAGACTTTAACTATAATGGATAGCACCATAAAAAAGCCTAAGCTAAAGATCTAGTTTCCTTTTTCATCGTGAACTATTTCTCATCGAGCCCCGAAACTAAACTGAAATACGAGTATATAAAAGCCGAAAGAGAAAAGGCGAAGGTACGAGTATCGTAAAGCGAAACTATCTCGAATGAGAGGCGATCGGATCATATCAGAGATTTATTGTTTTACATCAAAATAAAAAGTTACTGCGCTAAGTCGCCTCAGGGGAAATAGAGAAATTGATGCAGAAGTCTTACTCCTTGCATGATGTCCATTTTTTTTCTTTTCGTATTCAAAATTTTATTATTATTTTTTCCGATGAAAATAGAGGTCTTGCAAAATCTTGACAGCCGGACAGAAGAGGAGTGCCTTTGTCAAGCACTAGTGCATTACAGGTTTGAGAATTATGGCTGTCTAAAAGAGGAGTTTGATGTTAAGTTTGCAAGTTTATTGCTAATCAGCAACAACCAGATCCATTTCATTACATTTGGATTTGGGCCAATGCTTGCTACTTTGACCAAATCGTCGGTCCAGCTGATTGATCATCTATATATGGTATACAATGGAAGAAATCAACACTCGGTATTAAGTGAATACGGTTTGAAGCAGAAGAAGTAGTCCCATTTTAGCAAAAGCTTGAAGAGTCATCTTTGAATTTGCGAACGGTTGTTATACTTCCTGTTTCTCGTCCAGTGGACCTTCTTTCCTGCCACTCTGTTCAAGAAGCCAGTACAAATGATGGTATTCGTCAAAGTTACGACCACTCTCAAGGTTAAGGATACGATACTAAGTATAATGAAGGGATGGACGTGCGTTAGAATCAGTTGGAAGACTCAATCGCTCTTGAGGGTACGTGCTATTATTTGTTATTATATCTGGAGGTTGTCACTTCTGTTTGGATTGGTTCCGCGTTGTTACAATGGTGTGATGATGTTTTTGTAGAGAGATGGGTTGAAACTAGGTCATTGGTTAAAATGTGGGACTAGTTGAACAGGGAGGAAAGTTTTTATTCTCCCGGAAAACAGAGGGTCTTAATATCAGGTGGGCTTAATCTTTGTTCTCGGTTTCTTGTTTTTATGTTAATTACGTGAAAACGATTAAAGAAGCAATTGTTTTTTTATTGCAGTGCCGGAACTTTCCATCGAAGTTAAGAAGGGCTTTGAGTGACAGATTATTTTCTGAAATCCTAGTCCGAAAGATTTGATTTGCGGTTATATTTCATTTTGATGAGAAAAAATTTTGCTATAAAAATGGCCAAAACAGTTAAAAGGGATCCGTGAAGTTCCATTAAAATTAAATATTTATTTGAAAAGCCGTTATTTCCATAACATACAACGAGACTCTAACGAGCCGTCCTCAAACCCTCATAATCTTCACAATTCCACTTAACCTTGAAACTCAACTATTGAACTTCCATTATAAGCTTCATGTCAGCTCATTACCATTTTAATCAACGACCAAACTTACCAAGTCGAGCGACCTTTTATTCATAATTATTTTCTTATTAGTCGAGTCGGGAATGCCACCTGCGTTCCAGGGTTAGAATAAGATCCTTTTTAAGATTCTTCAAGGTATTTTTTTTTTTAAGCCTATTAAATCGGGATGAGGGCAAAGTGATGATGATGATGATCTGAGTATCTCATAAAATGGAAATCATTCAGTGGTCAGCCTAGCCTAGTGGTCACCAATATCAAAGATATCACAGATATCGATATCACAATCGCAAGTTGCAAAGCTGAAATGTTTCATATTCTTGTCAATTCTGGCTTAGTTATGCACTGAATATGTAAATAGTTATGAAATGCCTATTTGGCTGACAAAGTGCAGCTCAAATAAAAATAAGACATCACGAGAGATAGTACCTTACGAGCGGACTCTAGTCAACAGGAATTTGAAAAATAGGTATTTGAAGAAACTATTGCCGTCGCGTCACCTCCAACCTCACCCCGTAAATTGCGGAAGGGACAACTGCAGCTCAGGCTGATTTTACCAACAAAAACTTTGACTAAAATACGTTTCGTATTCTGTTATTTTCTTCATGAAAACTGGTCTGATCTAAAAAATAATTATATCAAAATTTAGAGGAAAAGTATATGTATGCTCCTATCATTTCTTTTTTTTGTTAAAAACTTATAAATTTGGTCTGAAAGTCTTCTGAACATGTCGGTAAAAACGGGCATTTTTATCGGATTTTTGGATTGTCATATTTCTTTTTGTGATTATCTTTTGGAAAAAAGGAAATGATACAGGCACGTATTAATTACACCTAGTTTTTATGGAAAAAAAAAACATTGCTCTAGAGGCATTATCAACTAAGAAAACAGCAGAATGTGTTTGTATGGAGAAAGTCTCACTAGAGTCCCTTAAGGAGTGAAAATGGGGTGCTATTTTTACCCACTTTAAAAAAGTGGTAATCAATTCTACACGGTCGTATGTAATATTGATGGAATTGCACCATGTTCAAATATGTTACTCTGTATAAGCTTCTAAACACGTTTGCCATATTATTATAGTAATATAAACATACATATAATTCCATAAGTGTATGTATGTTTGTCAACGCTTATCTCCGAAACTATTAATCAGATCGTGATCATTATTTTTTATTGGATTAGGTATCTTTTAGCTTATTTAGGGAAAATACAAATTTCATCAAAATCGGTTGAGCAGTTTTCGAGATATGGAATATACAATCGAATCCTTAGAAACAAACATCAAGAATGTGTAAATTAAGTTATTATGGGTATTTTGGCAATCCTTTATGTACCTTACTATACTTTTGTGATATAGTACTAAAACTAAAAAGTGGGAAATAAAAAGTTTTATACAAAAAATAAACCGACTTCTAAAGCAAAACACTAAAAATAACTTTTTTGAACTCGGTGTTGAAAATTATAAAAACAAGAGGTACCAAAGACCCCAATTTCCGAAACGAAAGTTATTTTTGCACTTATAGTTTTTTGCTATAGATGTCGGTTTATTTTTTGTGAAAAGTTTTTTTTTGGTTGTACTCCGCACTAGACTGCGCGAGTTAAATGGGAATTAAAGCTGGCATGCAAACGAAGTTTGATGTAACAGCTGGTAAGTTTTCAAAGACTTATTAAACTAGAAATACCTACGGAACTTGTCTTCCATAAGGTTTCCTAATCTTTAATTTTTATATAGTTTTATATAGTTAGCGACGCGTACGAAAAAAAATGAGCAATTTTCGTCAGGCCACTAGATTCCTAATGTAATAATAAAAGCCTGTGCATAAATAAAATAAAGTCTGGCAAAATAATCCTTTTGGTTTTCTAGATTACTACTACTACTACTTGATAGTAGTTTTGTAAAAAGCGTTCAGCAGTGCAATACTATATAATTTGGTATTTTGTAAAGGAATTTCGAGGCGCTAGTTTTAAAGGTTAATATGAAAGTTAACCTAAGTTCTGTACTTTCGATAAAGTCCCTTGGTTCAGCACCTACCAAGGCACTCTGGACTATAAGTCATTTCTTAGAATTCATGTAAAGATTGTTTGAAGGTAAATTAATGTAAATAGAGACGACAAGGAGTTTTTTTTTTTTAAACAGTTATAACATATTAAAATAAAATAAAATAAAAAATAAAAATGCCCTTTATTCCACTACTTACAATTTTCACACTTAAATATGTATATAAACACTGTTTAAAATATAGAAAATACTTTTAAAAGAAATCCTTCTTCTCAATCTCAATGTATTACTTCCTTCTTTACTTTATTTTATGAGCGTTTGCCATCGCTATTCGTAGCGGTCGCCTCAGCGGCGTAGGCCTCCCCTAAATCACTCCACACGATTCTATCGCGCGCCTTCTGCATCCAGTCTGGTCCACAACGTTGGGTAAAAATATCTCTCCATCTCTTTCTTTGTCTTCCTTGCTTTCTTTTACCTTCTAGTGGTATCCATTCGGTAACCCTCTTTGTCCACCTAGTACTTTCCAGCCTACACAGATGCCCTGCCCAGTTCCACTTCAGTAATCTTATTCTCTGCTTTACGTCGGTTAGTTTTGTTTTCATCCGTATTATTTCGTTCTTTACTTTGTCTGATTTTTTTATGTGTAACATACTTCTTTCCATTTTCCTTTGGCATATGGCAATCTTCTCTTCGTCTTCTTTCCTCAACGACCACGTTTGACATCCGTACGTAAGGCAGGGTAGTATAGCTATTTCATAGACTTTCTTTTTTATATGTAAGTTGATTTCTCTGTTTTTCATAATTTCTTTCAGTCCCCAGTATTTTTTCCATGCTAAAGCTATTCTTCTATGAGTCTCTTTTTCAGTGCAGTTTTCAAACGACACCAACTGCCCTAGGTAAATATAGTCCTTAACATATTCTATTATTGTGTTCTCTACTGTGACTTCATTGTTCTCTCCGTTTGTAATAATTTTTGTCTTTGAAGCGTTCAGCGATAGACCGACTTTCTTACTTTGTCCTGCTAATTCGCTCACCATGGATTCCAATTCAATTGCGGTTTCAGCAAAGACAACAATATCATCCGCGAAGCGTAGATGGCTCAGGTACTCTCCATCCACTTTAATGCCCTTTTTGCTCCACTCTAGGTTCCTAAATACTGACTCGAGTACCGCCGAAAACAACTTAGGTGATAGCGGATCCCCTTGTCGTACACCTTTTTGTATGGGAAACTCTATTCCTTCTCTTTCCAGTCGCACTTTCGCCCAACATTTAGAGTAAACGCTCTTGATAAAATTTACGTACTTAACGTCTATTCCTTGGTGTAAAAGTGCTGACCAAATCGCATCGTAGTGAAGGGAGTCGAAAGCCTTCTGGTAGTCGATAAAGCACATATAAACAGTTTTCCCATACTCATTAGCTTTCTCTATTACCTGAGTAACAACCTGTATGTGGTCCATCGTTGAGTACTTTTTACGGAAACCAGCTTGTTCACGTGGTTGGTTCTCATCCAGTATTTTAGTAACTCTATTCAAGATGACCTTCTAAAATATTTTGTATAAATTGGTCATAAGGCTGATCGGCCTATAATTACCCAGTTCACTTCGATCTCCCTTTTTGTGAAGCAAAGTGATTGTGGACTTTGACCATTGTTCTGGCGTTTTTTCCACGCTTAGGATGTTATTGAAGAGGAGTTGAAGAGGTTTGAGCAGTGGGATGCATAGGGACTTCAGAACTTCGTTTGCAATATTGTCGCTACCGGGAGATTTATCATTTTTCTGCGTGATTATGGCGTATTCGATCTCAGATTGAAGAAAGCTTTCCGTTCCAATTCCAGAAGAATTTTGGTCATTATAGATTCTTCCCATAATGTGGTCGCTGGTATTGTTTTGCTGATCTTTGGTGTACAGTTCTTTATAGAAACGTGTTGCTTCGTGGATTATGTCTGGACGTCGTGTTAGTATGTTTCCACGTTTACTTTTCAGGTTCGCAGTCCACTCGGTCTTGTCACTCAACTCTTTGTAAGCTTTACGTAAAGCGCCTGTTCGTTTTATTAAGTTATCTAACGTATTTTGCCTATATTTTTTCTTTTCGTGTGATATGTTTCTGTTGATTTCCTTACTTATTTTTGTTATTTTGGCTGTAATTTCTTTGGTTCGTTTTCCCTTGTATAAAAGTTTTCTCTGGTTTAATAGGTGTTTTGTTTCTTGATTTACGTACTCTTTCTTACCTCTATCTTTTGCCGGTAGTAGTTGCAACATGTTCTTCATTAAAGTTTCGAATTTGTTGTACTGGTCTTGTATTCCCACTGTTGTACATAATGCTTCCATAAATTTATTTTCGCAAGATCTTGCTCCTTCTCCTGACACCAAAGGTAGATTTCTAGTGTAGTCGATAGGTTTTACAATCCGGTTCTTACGTTTTAGTTTCACGAACAGTTTGCATCTTATCATTCTATGGTCTGTGTTAAAGTTGAAATTATTTATTACGTCGAATTTATGTACATTGGTATGTTTGTTCGTGAGTATGAAGTCTATTTCGTTGCGATATCTTCCGTCTGGTGACCGCCAGGTCCATTTTTTGTGAGACTTGCGATTAAACATGGTATTTACTATTTTACAGTTGTTTTCGAGTGCAAATTCAACCAATTTTTGTCCGAAGAATTTGGTTTTCTTTGGAGTTGAAGAGAAGGAGAGGAACTATGAAGATTTATGTTTCTTAATACTAGATGTTATTAAAAATAAAATGGCAATAGAGTGTACTAAATGGGAACTCGAAACCGTCAACAGAGTAGGGAAGAGGACAGGAAAAGTCAGACCCATAGTAGTTACACTTACAACAACAGGCAGGAAAATAGAACTTCTAAAGAAAAAGAAATCATTAGAAAGTACTGGAATATATATTAAGGAGGACTACCCTGCGAATGTCTTGCAAAAACGAAGGGAACTTCAAGAAAACCTTAAACTGGAGCGCGAAGCAGGAAACAAGGTTGCCATACGTTACGATAAAATAGTTACATTAAATAAACATAAACACGAAGCTCACCCAGCGGCTACAGGGAAGAAACCTACCAAGAGGTTCATGTCGGCATCGCCGGAGAATATTACTACATCCACAAAGCCCAAAGATATCTTAGAAGGAGCAAAACAAGTCCAAAAGAAAAACAAAACACAAGCAACTACAATAACCAGCTTCTTGCGATCTTCGCAATTAAACCCTACCAGCCAGGGTCCAAGGCATGATAACGAAGAAACACAAAAAAACTAAAAAGCGCCCCTCCACCACCTCCTCCAAGCCGACTGGTCATCGTGGAGGAATTAGACCAAAACCCCCTAAATCGGAGTAATAAGACCGAAAAAATAAATAGATATACAGATAAAACTAAACCTAACTATCTCTATGTAGCAAGTATTAATGTGAGAACCCTAATGTCAGATAGTCGACTCACAGAACTAAGTTTGGCGGTAGCATCAATAAATTGGGACATAATAGGGTTATGTGAAACTAGAAGGCACATCGAAACTATAGAAGAGATTTCAGACTTTATCCTTTACCACTCGTCCGGAGTCTCAGGAAGGAATGGAGTTGGATTTTTGATAAAAAAACACCTGAAAAAGTCTAAAATCATTCTCAGATAGAGTAGCGACATTAGAAATCCAAACGGACGATGCGATCTGGTCGTTTATCCAAGTGTACGCTCCGACGGAATCATACGCAAATGAAGACATAGACCTGTTCTATCACACAATAGATTCCGCTATAGACTTCGTAAACTCCAAAAACATGGTAATACTAGGCGATTTCAACGCAAAGGTCGGGAAAGGACAAAAAGGTGAGGATACAGTTTTTGGAAAACTCTCGCACGGAAACCGAACTCCACACGGACAAAAATTGGTTGAATTTGCACTCGAAAACAACTGTAAAATTATAACATATTATAAGAAGTTAAACATATTTAACGACTCGCCATTTGCTGCGGCAAGTTACAAAATTGTCAATTCGCTTTTATGGTCATCTCTTCATTGAAAATATATACTTTCGTCTGAAAACATAATAATAAGCACTCATGTACGCAATTTAACCTGATATCAGGAATATTAAACACTCATCCAACGATAATTTCAATTAAAAGGGAGAGTTACCCTCGCAGCCGAATCCGCGCACAAAATCTAGTCTAAAATAAATTTAGTCTTAAATGAATTAAGTTAAAGCAAATATTGTTTAAGGGGTCATCAAAACACGCTTGGGGCTAAATCCCCATCTATAAGCGCTTTAAAATATCAGTCTAGACCAAGTTGTGGTATTTATTCAAGATCTACTTACGTTTCATAACACTCCACAAACCATCTTCATATCTTTTGATATTGTATAAATTTTTGTAACTCTATTATAAGTATTTTTTGATATTCTTATTACCTGTAAAGCATATTTTTAGTTATTTCTGGTTTATTTATATTCTCTAACTTAATTTGTATTGCTTATTTGCAAAATTACGGATTTTTTTATATTCTGACATTTTCATCTGACATGACATCTGTCTGTCTATTTTATTTTCTTAAAGCCATAGACATACAATAGGTACCATGGACTACCTAGATCTTTTCTTAAGCTAGTTGTACATTATTGTAAGGTTTGAGCATACTGGCCCGCCTTTGTAAAGCCGTTTTTTATTCGTTCTGGTCTTATTGAGATTTGAAATTGAAATTTAGATGACATGCGAGAACGAATGAAAAACGGGCTTCATTTTTTTAGTCTTAGGTCTGGGCTGAACGCCAAGAGTCCGATATACGATACGGAGTGTATTTTTCTAGCTAAAACTCTTATAACTGTGAATTACCAGCTCATGTAAATTAATAACTTTCTGAAGTGCAATGAATAAGTAAATTGTGTGAATTTATAAAGAGGATTATTTCTTGGAGCCTTACCCTCAACAGTCATCGCTTCGCATCAAAGGCCTCGCTGTTTGGCTTATTGAGTCATAGCTGGTCTCCACACTCCTTACTGCCAACTCTACAACCTACCTGCCCGATTGCCTGCCATGACCATCTGCCCGTGGTCCTGTTCACCTGCCTACCTGCCCGATTGCCTGCTTGTCCGTCGTGGTGCCTGCTTACCTGCCTACCTCGGGCATTCCACGCCTTCCTGCCCTACCTGCTCCTGGTTAGCTGCCCATGACGTCTGAAGCCGGCCTATAGTTTTATATTCTTTATCCTTTTTCTTAATTTTAATTTTAAATTATTTATTTTTATGAACGTGGCTTACGTATAGCTCTCCGGCGCTATACGTAACGCTACAGCGTATAGTTAAGTAAATTAGATTTTAATTTCAGTGCCGCCCGTGAATTTTATGTATTTACTAGCTGTTGCCCGCGACTTCATCTGCGAAGCATTAGTTATTCGAATAGCTTATTTTTTGTATCGCGGCATAATATTGTGAGTTTTCCATACAAACTTCTACCCCTCTTTCCATCCCCTTAAGTAAGATTTCCGGGATAAAAACTATCCTATGTCCTACCCAGCGTCTCAAAATATTTCCGAACCAAATTGCATCTAAATCGGTTCAACGGTTTAAGCGTGAAAAGGTAGACAGAGAGGCAGACAGAGTTACTTTCACATTTATAATATTAACTCCGCCCGCGACTTCGTTCGTGTGATGGCAACCAAAATAAGCTGCTATTAAACCTGAGACAAACGGTCCTGTTTGGTAGTTCCAAATCGATGAAGAGGTCCCCGTCCTAGAACCATTTGATTATTCAAAGAAACTTTGACACTGGGGGTAATTCCGAAAAACTAATGATGCCAACCTTTATTATTTTGCCAAAGGAATAAGATTTTTATACAAATAAATGTTTCCCTTTTAACCCTTTAAAAAGTTGAATTTCCATAAATCTCTCCTAAGTGTCCCCTACATCATAAAAAGAAGCTATGTGCAGTAAAAGTATTCAAAAATCTATTCCACCCCGAAATCGTATTTTAAGGGTAGTTTTGAAAAACTAATTATTGAAAACCTTTATTGTTTATTTAGGTTGGTATTTATATAGTACCTATATATAAGTTTCATGTTTATTGACCCAAGAAATCAGATTCTTAAAAAAAAAATAACATCCCCTAAATCGTCTTTTGGGGGAAGTTTAAAAAAATAATAATAACAACCTTTATTATTAATTTAGGTTAGTATTTGTGGCAAGTTTCAAGTTTATTGACCTAAGAAATCAGTTTTTCCATACAAACTTCAACAACCCCTAAATCATTATTTGGGGGTGGTTTCGAAAAACTAATAATGTCAATCTTTATCATTTACTTATAATACTATTTGTGCTAAGTTTCAAGAATTTTGATCGAAGGAATTAGATTTTTCATACAAATTTTCAACCCCCTTTTTAACCCCTTAGGGGTGGAATTTCCAGAAATCCTTTCTTAGTGAACACTAACGTCACTTGAGGAACCTTTCTGCCAAATGTCATGCTTCTAGGCTTAGCAGTTTTGGCTGTGCGTTGATTGATCAGTCAGTCAGTCAGTCACCTTTCGCTTTTAAAGATATAGAAGATAGATAGATTGGTCACCGTAGACCTGCAGTAAAACTCATAATTGATAGGATAGGATAGATGTAATCCACCACGCGGGCCCAGTGCATTTTAGTGGTTATCACATGTCTTCGAATTTTTGGTTCTAAGACATTTTTTTTTTTTTTCTCACGATGTTTTCCTTCACCGCTTTGAGAGTAATGGTGATGAAATGATTTACACAAAGTAAAGCACCTACAATTTGTAAGTCTGGGTTCAAACTCTCCGTCGTGAACGTTAGCACTAGACCACCACTCATCTTGAGCCGCAGGGTTAAAAGAGTAATGAAGAAAGGCCCTTAAAATAATGTGGTTATCGCTAACGTTATGAGTTACTATTCCACACAGTAAAAAAAAATATCAAAAAGATGGCACAGAAGTTCAAGTAAGTAACTTTAGCATCCCTCTTATCGTATTCGTCAATATTACCTAAAGACATGTGTATAAAAACTGGAGGAACTTCTTGGGAATTTTGGTAATTAAAACTCAGGATGTAGCACGCAGTGATCTACCTTTTATTCGACTACGAATGACAGTACATGAATTTTTGGACCGTAAGATAGTAACGCCTGATAAACACTTATAGCTAAAATGTCTTATTGTCTACAAATTGCGCTGAGTTAACTGATGCTTTAACATGCCCCCGGCCGTTGAAAGCTCGCCTTTCAACAGTTGTCTTCCAGTAATGGACAAATCTTGGAGAACGCACGTCTGATAGTTCCATTTTGAGTCCTGATGTCGGCAACTCTGCTTATGCCATCTGTGCCAGGATGAAGACCTACAACGCGTCCCAACTTCCACTTCAACGGTGGCAGGTTATCCTCCTTTATGACGACGAGGGAGTCCAGATTCAAGCAGTCGTTGCTGGTACGCCACTTTACTCGCTGCTGAAGCTCGGAGACATATTCATTGATGGCGCGTCAAGTGATGAGTGGAGTAGTCCCGGATATCCTTTACAGGAAGAGACGTGAGAGGTCGTCCAATCAAAAAATGACCTGGAGTGAGAGGCAACAAGTCTTCTGGATTTGACGATAACGGTGTGAGTGGCCGAGAATTTAAAATACCTTCAATTTGAATTAAAACGGAGTTAAGCTCCTCGTATGTTAGATGACAATTGCCCAACACTCGTGACAAATGAAATTTGTTCGATTTGACACCCGCCACCCAAAGACCACCAAAATGTGGAGCGTAAGCAGGAATAAAATGAAATTTAATACCATCTTGAGCCGCACTATCAGTTATGGAGTCACAATTGCGTTTCAAGAAATCAGCTATCTCGTTGTAGGCTCCTACAAACGACGTTCCGTTATCGGAGTAGATGTTAAGAGGTTTTCCTCTTCGAGACATAAACCGACGTAAAACTTGTAAATAATTACTGCTCGTCAAGTCACCTGCCAACTCTAAATGAATGGCCTTTGTAGTGAAGCACACGAAAATAACGATGCATACCTTAACTAATCTACATCCACGACCTTGACGACTAGACGAGGTTATGGGGCCGGCGTAGTCAACTCCTACGCTTTGAAAGGGAAAGTCAGCTGGTGAGAGTCTGCTCAATGGAAGATTATATTGTTCCAACCTCAGGCGATAACTGGTCATCCCATTTTAACCCGTCCAGCCAAAGTTTCTGAAGCAACATCTTCATGCTCACGACACACGGTGCTAACAAGCCTAGAGGATCAAATATTCGAGCGATTACTGCTAACATGCCACGCTTAGTATTTTCTATGCATTCAGGAATATTTATAGGAAAATACAGATCATCTGTGTTAGTTTGCCAACTAAGACCAAGTGTTTTATTGACAACATAACTTTCCTTGTTGATTCCTTTGATTTGAAGTAGCACCGACGTACGATACTAAATTCAAGAGGAAATTCAGTTTAACGAACCACCTATTACAATGCTTTAATTGGCTTTATATCATTAAATCTTTTATGAATCGTGCATAATATTTGAGGATTTTTTTAAACACTTTGTACTTATTTAATACTCTGGTTTTGGATAATAAGCTCATTGTACCACAATAAAATAACGTAGATACAATGTTAATTTGAGGTTTCAATGTTTATAAATTATTATTAAAATGTTTTCATTTAATTCTAAAACTCTATTTTAGGATTAATAAATTAGTGCAGAAAGCTCGTATGTTAACACATTTAACAAGGTATTCTGGTTTTTTTTTTACAAAAAGAAATCAGCAACTTAATTCTATTATAAAATTGAGCCAAATGAATTTTTGTGAAGTTATAAAAACATTTCTCATTTTATTTAAATAAATTATGAGTAAAACGTCATATTAAAATATCACACACAACCCCATCACAAAAACCACTAACCTGTAGAAACTTTCTTCCATTCCCCACTAACGTAGTTACACCAGCAAAACACGTCCAAAATTCGTTTAGAAAATAATTTACTAGATTGAATTAAACTCCTAATGAAATTACACCTAGTTCCGACGTCTGCGATGCTCCGTTCTGCTTAATTTCTGCTATCGAAAATGAAAATAAATTGGTATACTCTCTAAATCAGTGTTGGGTTTCCTTGACGTATAGGACGCGATAAGAAGGAAGATAGGCTATTTTTTTGGGACATAAATCTTAGGTTTGAAAAGGGACAAATTCGCCTTTTAATATTTGATTTATTTTATGTTTTAAATTTTAATTTCATTTTTGTATATTTAAAGGTTTTAAGAATAATCTGACTGAAAGTTCTATTGCCGTCTTGGTTTCGGCCAAAATTGATTGTGTTGAAAATGTTCGTAGCAATGTTTGCCTCTATGCTTGGCTCTTTTCGTTATTCAGTTAAAAAAAAATACAAAACAATGAATTTTTGATGATCTGTTACAAGTTAATGCTCAAGTCTATCAGCACCTTTAGAATTCACAAAAACGGGTTATAGATACCAAGGCAAGATAAAATAATTATAAAGTGCTCTCCCCCAACTATGGCAGCCTCACATAATCCACTGCTAATACTCTTGTAGGCGTGCTCGAGACAGGCCATGGAGCTTGAACATGCTTCATCCAGGGCATACGAAGGGCCTTTGCTGTCCAGCCAGGACGAGATACGGTTGGCGTACATGGCTTTGTTGCATCTGAAACAATGGTACGAATTTATAAGTCAATGACAGTAGTAGTGATGTCATATTTGATATGTATTAGTATATTTCGTAATATTGTATGCTTGTATTTTATGTTATTATGTCTAAGTAGTATATTATTTATGATAATTTGTACACTGACAGCTCTAAACTGTTCTCCTATGTTTAAGTCCATTCAAGGGTTGTCTGTAAGAGATTGCCTAGTGTGATAAGACCACCATTGTACACTCTTGTTATTGTAAACGTTTGTCCTGTATGTTTTTGTGGTGTACAATAAAGTATATAATAAATAAATAAAAAAGTGTCTTCCTTTAATTTTAGAAACGGTTACCGTAATTTTGACATTAAGGATTGTAAGCCAGCCACTGATAATTTTCGTTCATTTATTTGTTTCAGTTTATGTATTTACGACCTTTGTGTATTATACACAAAGGTCGTAAATACATAAACTTAATGCAACAAAATAATGTTAATTAATGTTTTCTACCACTCAACCTTTGTAACAAAATACTACAATGCCGTCAATTGCCGAACTGAATTAATAAGTTTACAAGCGATATTTCTTCGTTTCCAACTATTAATCATTTACCTTCCTCCGATACGGCCATCTTGAAATTCAAACGGTCCCACGTTTGATGTAGAGCGATGAACGACATCGTTACTCAATTTTAATAAAAAAAAAACAAAAACCAAGAGCACAAAAAAAAATTATTAAGTACCTAATAGGTTAAGTTCGGCCGCTCCTGACCAAATAAAAAAAGCGGCCAAGTGCGAGTTGGACTCGCGCACGAAGGGTTGCGTACCATTATCGCAAAAAACGGCAAAAAATCACGTTTGTTGTATGGGAGCCCCCCTTAAATATTTATTTTATTCTATTTTTAGTATTCGTTGTTATAGCGGCAGCAGAAATGCATCATCTGTGAAAATTTCAACTGTCTAGCTATTACGGTTCATGAGATACAGCCTGGTGACAGACAGACAGAGAGACAGACAGACAGATAGACAGACAGACGGACCGCGGAGTCTCAGTAATAGGGTCCCGTTTTAACCCTCTGGGTACGGAACCCTAAAAAAAATTACGTGGTCGTGACATCTTCCACGTAAAACCTTCAATCAAAACCGTATAATACGAGCCGACAACTAAAATCAAGAACTTCTTTACTCATGAAAACATAATTCTCATAGCTTTGACACAGTTCATTTGTTTTCTCTATGTAAATCTAGGTCTCCACACCGTACACCATACACAACCATCGTCGTACTATAGAAACAGATACCTCACCGTTTAGACAACCATATTAACACTGACACATTCCAAACGGTTACCGAAGCACCAGAGGTACCAGGTTCGGATAAAATTTCCATTATGGGCCGTTGATTTTTGCCGCGGGGATGGTAGGGGGTGGAGGAGGGGAGGTTTGGCTACCCTCCTGTACCATCCCCACCACTCGGAGCCCTATGGTTATGGAGATATCCATGGTTAAAGTGCTCAGGTTAGTGTAAAAATTTCCGAAAATGATCATCGTTTAAGGGATAGGGAGGGAGGGAAGGAAAGGGTGTAGTGGGACTACCCCACTGTACCATCCCCACCCCACGGAAACCCATGGTTATGGAGATATTAGATATATTTTATACATAAATATAATAAGTGAGATAAAAAAAATGTGATTTAGGCCAAGAGCGAGCGAAGCGAGCTCGGGAGCTTAGGGCACACCGACACGGATAGGTTAGGTTCGAACGACACGGATACTTTAGATCCTGCAGACAGAAATAGGAGCCCCGCGCAGCGGGGCTCCGTCGACTTTGTTTCAATTCCCTCCCTCCCTTAAAACGATGGACATTTACGAAGAAAATTATTCTAACCTGAAAACTTTGACCATGGATATCTCCATAACCATGGGGCTCCGAGTGGTGGGGATGGCACAGGGGGGTAAGCAAAGCTCCCCCCTCTCCCACCCACCCTCCCCGCACCAAAAATAGACGGCCCATAATGGAAATTTTAACCCCAGGTTCCCAACAGACGTCAAATCGATCTCGAAACACTAAGTGTGCCAGAAACCACTCAAACGTCCAACACAACATACCATGCCACATACACCAAACAACGGGTCACCGAGGCCCCAGAGGGACCCGACTCCCCCAGAGTCGGGTTTTTAGTGCTGCCACGATCACTTCGAGTCTGTGTTTAAAAATACTTTAAAATAGTTAATCGTGTTCTGTTTACAACCGATGTTATCTAAAAATGTGCTTAAACATCTAAAGCTCTAGTGACATTATTGGTGAATTAACTGTGACGCGTTAAATCTTAAAAAAACGCCTCAAAAACTATCATCGTCAACCTTCATAAAAAGTTGCCAAAAACTTAAAATTGTGACTAAAAAGACCAAATAAAGACAAACAACGAACATAAAAGTGGCCTGTGACAGTGATAAAACAACCTTAGTTCAATAAAAAAAACAATACAAAAACAAAAGTGAAGTGTCATAGTGTGGCAAAAAATTTTTCTTAATTAGTCACAGTAACGCACTTCAAATTCAAATTTTGTACGAAGAAGTAAGCAGTAGACAATTTCAATCTTAGTGTGCAACAACCAAGTGGCTAAATAGTTACAATTAGGATACAATTTCTGACGTCGCCGTGCGACTCCGGGTTCAAAGTGCTAATACTTTTGGAAACTTTAAAACTTTCTTATATGAATTTCTTAGATAACATCACTTTTCGTCGCAACTGTACTAAGTCCGACTCAAACACTACTGGTATTGAGAATGAAAGTATAACTTCAACTGAATCGCATATAGATGGCACCACAACAAGCTTACCTGATATTTCTGATGACGAAGACAACCAAACTATTCAATTAAAAAAACAACTTGAACGATTAACAACAGAACTAAACAGCGCTTATAATAAAATAGAATCTTTATCTCTAGAAAATACTAACCTCAAGAGTATTAATAAGGAGTTGCTTGAGCAAAATAAAGATTATAAAAACATGACATGTTCCTCAAAATTAAAAATACCAGTAAACCGAGAGGTAGACGAAAACAGAAAATCAATAGTTTTAAATGAACCAGAATTGAATACCACAACTACACACAATCAGAGCAAACATAATAAAATTTGTGTCATCAGTACCAACAAATCTAATAAAGTATTATCGATTGCAGAGGAAAAGATAGTCAATTATGATATCTATCATTACCTAAAAACAAACTGTGGAACCCAACAACTACTTAAAGGAATAAAAAACATGCTTAAAAACTATACCAAGGAAGATTTTTGTATAATATTAATCGGAGAAGACGACTTCATAACAACAAATGACTACTTTGATTTGACTTATAACATAAGAAACACCTTGAAGGAAATTGACAATACAAATATAATCCTATGCCTACCTACCTTTAAGTTAAATAGCAGTTCAAATCTGTTCAACTGGCGAGTACAAAACTTTGCCAACTTACTGTATCTAGATATAATGACACATTTACATGCATACCTATTGGACTCGAACCTACATCTTACGTATGACAGTAGAATGTTTAGCAATTTGACGGGAAAACTGAATAACAATGGAATGCGCACCATATTTGTCGATATAAAGCGGCAAATGGAAGATATAATTGCTGTAAACCTTATGACAAACGATAACTACGATCTCGAACAAAAGGGTCAATCGGAGACAAAAGGAAAACTTGCAGACGGCTCTCAGTTTTTTCTCTAACTTCGTATTGCATCAACGAAACAAAGTAATAAAAAGAAACAAAATATGTCAACTGACTAAATTTTGTTGGAGTATAACGCTGGCCATTTTTATGAAGGCTTTCTTTTTGAATTTAGTACTCTCTGTCAGCGCTGTCTCCGTCTATGAGTTTAGAAAAATATATGTCATGTGTCTGTAAAAATAATATTTAAATGTTTTTACATTGTTTACACTGCGTCCGTATTACTCATTTAATAACCCTGTAAGAGGTTATGGGCCATATCACGGCAATGTGAATATTGTGTGAAACGAATATTATTTTGTGCAAAATATGGGTGAGTATTCTAACTCAGCAGTTACGATGGAAAAGCTGAAAGGTACCATCAATTATCGTGACTGGGCATTCCAAATGCAGAATATTCTCATATTTGAAAACTTATGGCATTGTATTAAGGGGCAGGATGAACCCGCAGTACTAAGTACGAGTACGAGTATGAGCACTGTGGATCAGGCCCGTAAAGAGGAGAAGGCTCGAGCGAGGCTTTGTTTAAGCGTTGAGAAGTCATGTTATCCGCACATTGTGCAGGCGAAGACTGCAAAAGATGTTTGGGATGCCTTAAGGAAGGCATACGACGACTCAGGTTTGTTGGAGTATAACGCTGGCCATTTTTATGAAGGCTTTCTTTTTGAATTTAGTACTCTCTGTCAGCGCTGTCTCCGTCTATCAGTTTAGAAAAATATATGTCATGTGTCTGTAAAAAATAATATATTAAATGTTTTTACATTGTTTACACTGCGTCCGTATTACTCATTTAATAACCCTGTAATAGGTTATGGGCCTTATCACGGCAATGTGAATATTGTGTGAAACGAATATTATTTTGTGCAAAATATGGGTGAGTATTCTAACTCAGCAGTTACGATGGAGAAACTGAAAGGTACCATCAATTATCGTGACTGGGCATTCCAAATGCAGAATATTCTCATATTTGAAAACTTATGGCATTGTATTAAGGGGCAGGATGAACCCGCAGTACTAAGTACGAGTACGAGTATGAGCACTGTGGATCAGGCCCGTAAAGAGGAGAAGGCTCGAGCGAGGCTTTGTTTAAGCGTTGAGAAGTCATGTTATCCGCACATTGTGCAGGCGAAGACTGCAAAAGATGTTTGGGATGCCTTAAGGAAGGCATACGACGACTCAGGTTTACATAGAAGATTGACGTGTTTACGTACTTTATGTTCGATTAAACTAGAACAATTTGATAGCATGGAAATTTACGTTAACAAGATTTTGTCATTCGCTGATCAATTGCGTAGCATGAAAAAGCCTCTTGATGATGAATTTCTGGCTGCTATTATGCTACAAGGGTTGCCTCAGGAGTATGAGCCCATGATAATGGCTCTGGAGCACTCAAGCATGGACATAACAACAGATATGGTAAAAACTAAACTTCTTCAAGACAAGCGATGGACAGGGAATACTGGTGGTAACAATGACTGCTTATTTACGCGGAATCGTGGTGAAAATAAGAACAGTTCCCGAGGTGCAAAGAAGAATGCGCCTAGTACATTGAAACACGCTAGTTCCTCGTCAAATGCGAACAAGTTGTGGTGTTGGAAGTGTCGGTCGAAAGGCCATGTCAAAAAGGACTGTCCTCAACTGGATCCAAGACTATCGACTTCTTTGGTCTTGTCTGCACTTAACACTGACAATTCGTGGATTGTTGATTCAGGTGCGACAGATAATATGTCTGGATGTCGAGAATGGTTCAAATCTCTCGATGAGTCGTTGACGAAGGAGGTGTGTGTAGCTAATGGCAAGAAGTTAATAGTATGTGGTGTAGGAGATGTACATTTTTCAGTTAATTTTCGTGGCAATACGATAGATATAACTTTAAAAAATGTAATGTTTGTACCTGACCTTACTGTAAATTTGATATCTGTATCTACTCTTGCAGCTAAGGGTTTTAAGTTTAATTTTAACAATACTGGATGTGACATATTCAAAGCTGGTAAGATAGTTTTTAATGCTAGGAAAGTTGGGAGAGTTTACAGACTTAACACTGTCGGTAGAGTCAATCTGACAACTTCATCTACGTCTACAGACATGATGTTATGGCATCAACGATTAGGACATCTTAATTTTGATAGCTTGGCATCACTTAGAAAGGTTGCTAATGACATTGATTTTCAGGTTACGACCCAAAAGAAAGTTTGTGATGTGTGTCTTAAGGGTAAGCAATCACGCGCTCCCTTTGTGACTAATCGTAATAAGCAGGTGGCAGACGCACGGCTGGCGCTCATCCACAGTGACGTTATGGGGCCGATGCCGACCACTTCTCTCGGAGGCAAACGCTACGTTCTCACGTTCCTAGATGATCACTCGAGGAAAGTGTTCGTATATCCTATTGCGAAGAAGAGTGATGTGTGTAAGTACACTATTGATTTTATTAGATTGGTTGAAAACCAATGTAGTGCTACGGTGAAAGTACTGCGTTCAGATAACGGTTCTGAGTACGTTAATGCTGAGTTGACAAATTACCTTAAAAACAAAGGTATTGTTCATCAGCTTACGGTACCGTACTCCCCGCAGCAAAACTCTTCCGCAGAAAGATTGAATCGTTCTTTACTCGATAAAATCAGATGTTTACTGTTTAATGCGAATCTCGATGACAAGATGTGGGCAGAGGCTGTACACACAGCGGCATTCCTTATTAACCGATCGCCTAGTTCGAGACTTTCTGGTAGATTGCCAGAAGAGGTATGGAGCGGTAATAAAGTAAGCCTTAAGAATCTGCGTGTTTTTGGTTGCGAGGCATTTGCACATGTAGACGACTGTAAACGGAAAAAGTTAGAACCAAAAAGTAAGAAGCTAATTTTTATAGGTTACTGTGATAATGTCAAAGGATATCGTTTGTTCAACCCTGATGACAATAAGATTGTTGTGTCACGTGATGTGATATTCAACGAATCTGTGTTTCCAGGTAGACACTCTAAGATAGGGCTAAAACGTATGTTTGAACCTATTTATCTTACAGGAGGTGATGACGTGGAGAAGATATTGAATACTACGCCGGTTGAGGCGGAGCCAGATCAGTTTTTCTTCGAGTCATCAGATTATCCACTTGAGGCGGAGATGGATGCATTTCCTGTTGACATGCCAAGTCATCCTGTTGAGTTGGAGTGTGAGCATGCGCCAAGTGAAGACTCAGTAGTAACGCCTGGATTGGCACCAGAGTCTACTGATCAGCGATTTAACTTACGTCCACGTAAGCCTAGACCGACTTGTAACGTGACTAACGTTTGTAATGTGACAAATTCTATAGAGCCGCGTAATTTCAAAGAAGCTTTGAGTTGTGAAGATAAAGAGTTATGGCAGAAAGCCATGAATGAAGAAATAGATTCTTTTGTCTTACATGGAGCTTGGCAGCTGACTGATAAACCAGTTGACAAGACCATCGTTAAAAATAAGTGGATTTTTACAATTAAACGAGACTCAGAAGGGAACATTACGCGTTACAAGGCTAGGTTGGTAGCGAAGGGTTTTACCCAAAAATATGGTGAAGATTTCCATGAAACTTTTTCACCGGTCGTTCGTCATTGTTCTATCAGATTGTTATTATCTCTGGCTGTGGAAATGAATCTTACAATTGATCATTTAGATGTACAAACAGCATTTCTAAATGGTGATTTAAATGAGGAGATTTTTATGCAACAACCGGAAGGTTTCATATGCCCTGGGAGTGAAAACAAAGTTTATAGACTACGAAAGGCTGTTTATGGGTTGAAGCAAGCATCGCGTTCCTGGTACCAAAAGGTAAAAGATGTGTTACTTTCTTTGGGATACGATCAATGTAAACAAGAGGACTGCATCTTTACTAAGAGATCTGGTGAGTCAATTGTTTTTATTGCTCTGTATGTCGACGATTTTTTCGTCTTCTATAACGACAAACGTCTAGCTCAGACTTTGAAAAGCTCTTTGTTAAAGGTTTTTAAACTTAAAGACTTAGGACCGGTACGAAATATGTTAGGTATTAAAGTAGAACGTGATGAAACTTCCATTAAACTTAGTCAGGAAAATCGGATTGACAAGTTGTTAGATCGTTTTGGCATGACAGACTGTAAGTCTGTAAAGTCTCCCATGATAACTAACATTAGTTCTGTTTGTGAGAGTACTTGTAATGCTACGAGTAACAATGTAACGAAGTTTCCATACCAAGAGTTAATTGGTAGTCTAATGTATTTATGTGTAACTACTCGCCCCGACATTTCGTTTGCCGTGTCATACTTAAGTAAATTCAATAGTTGTTATACGGAATTCCATTGGATTCAAGCTAAGCGTATACTGAGATACCTTAAAGGTACAAAGCAAAAGGCTTTAGTATTTAACAAATCGAATGAAGGTCCCATTCTTGAGGGATATTCTGATGCAGACTGGGCTTCAGACCCTGATCGGAAGTCATATACTGGTTATGTGTTTAAATATGGCGGCAATTCGATATCATGGGGTAGCTACAAACAGTCGTGCATAGCGCTTTCGTCCACCGAGGCGGAGTATTGTAGCTTAAGCGAAGCGAGCAGAGAAGCGGTGTTCCTGCAAGCTTTAATTAAGGAATTGTTAAAGACGACTAGTTGTAAAATAGTAATGTATTGTGATAATCAATCTGCTATACAGCTTGCTACCAATCACACTCTTCATAGAAGAAGCAAGCATATCGAAATAAGATTTCACTATGTTAGATATATAATTGCTAGATTTAACGTTGAAATTGTATACATCCCTACAAATGAAATGATAGCAGATGTGTTCACCAAGCCCCTGGGCTGTGTCAAGCACGAGGTGTTCACTCATCAGCTTGGAGTGGCATGATGCCATGATGCCCACGTTATGGGCGGGTGTTGGAGTATAACGCTGGCCATTTTTATGAAGGCTTTCTTTTTGAATTTAGTACTCTCTGTCAGCGCTGTCTCCGTCTATCAGTTTAGAAAAATATATGTCATGTGTCTGTAAAAAATAATATATTAAATGTTTTTTCATTGTTTACACTGCGTCCGTATTACTCATTTAATAACCCTGTTATAAGGTTTACATAGAAGATTGACGTGTTTACGTACTTTATGTTCGATTAAACTAGAACAATTTGATAGCATGGAAATTTACGTTAACAAGATTTTGTCATTCGCTGATCAATTGCGTAGCATGAAAAAGCCTCTTGATGATGAATTTCTGGCTGCTATTATGCTACAAGGGTTGCCTCAGGAGTATGAGCCCATGATAATGGCTCTGGAGCACTCAAGCATGGACATAACAACAGATATGGTAAAAACTAAACTTCTTCAAGACAAGCGATGGACAGGGAATACTGGTGGTAACAATGACTGCTTATTTACGCGGAATCGTGGTGAAAATAAGAACAGTTCCCGAGGTGCAAAGAAGAATGCGCCTAGTACATTGAAACACGCTAGTTCCTCGTCAAATGCGAACAAGTTGTGGTGTTGGAAGTGTCGGTCGAAAGGCCATGTCAAAAAGGACTGTCCTCAACTGGATCCAAGACTATCGACTTCTTTGGTCTTGTCTGCACTTAACACTGACAATTCGTGGATTGTTGATACAGGTGCGACAGATAATATGTCTGGATGTCGAGAATGGTTCAAATCTCTCGATGAGTCGTCGACGAAGGAGGTGTGTGTAGCTAATGGCAAGAAGTTAATAGTATGTGGTGTAGGAGATGTACATTTTTCAGTTAGTTTTCGTGGCAATACGATAGATATAACTTTAAAAAATGTAATGTTTGTACCTGACCTTACTGTAAATTTGATATCTGTATCTACTCTTGCAGCTAAGGGTTTTAAGTTTAATTTTAACAATACTGGATGTGACATATTCAAAGCTGGTAAGATAGTTTTTAATGCTAGGAAAGTTGGGAGAGTTTACAGACTTAACACTGTCGGTAGAGTCAATCTGACAACTTCATCTACGTCTACAGACATGATGTTATGGCATCAACGATTAGGACATCTTAATTTTGATAGCTTGGGATCACTTAGAAAGGTTGCTAATGACATTGATTTTCAGGTTACGACCCAAAAGAAAGTTTGTGATGTGTGTCTTAAGGGTAAGCAATCACGCTCTCCCTTTGTGACTAATCGTAATAAGAAGGTGGCAGACGCACGGCTGGCGCTCATCCACAGTGACGTTATGGGGCCGATGCCGACCACTTCTCTCGGAGGCAAACGCTACGTTCTCACGTTCCTAGATGATCACTCGAGGAAAGTGTTCGTATATCCTATTGCGAAGAAGAGTGATGTGTGTAAGTACACTATTGATTTTATTAGATTGGTTGAAAACCAATGTAGTGCTACGGTGAAAGTACTGCGTTCAGATAACGGTTCTGAGTACGTTAATGCTGAGTTGACAAATTACCTTAAAAACAAAGGTATTGTTCATCAGCTTACGGTACCGTACTCCCCGCAGCAAAACTCATCCGCAGAAAGATTGAATCGTTCTTTACTCGATAAAATCAGATGTTTACTGTTTAATGCGAATCTCGATGACAAGATGTGGGCAGAGGCTGTACACACAGCGGCATTCCTTATTAACCGATCGCCTAGTTCGAGACTTTCTGGTAGATTGCCAGAAGAGGTATGGAGCGGTAATAAAGTAAGCCTTAAGAATCTGCGTGTTTTTGGTTGCGAGGCATTTGCACATGTAGACAACTGTAAACGGAAAAAGTTAGAACCAAAAAGTAAGAAGCTAATTTTTATAGGTTACTGTGATAATGTCAAAGGATATCGTTTGTTCAACCCTGATGACAATAAGATTGTTGTGTCACGTGATGTGATATTCAACGAATCTGTGTTTCCAGGTAGACACTCTAAGATAGGGCTAAAACGTATGTTTGAACCTATTTATCTTACAGGAGGTGATGACGTGGAGAAGATATTGAATACTACGCCGGTTGAGGCGGAGCCAGATCAGTTTTTCTTCGAGTCATCAGATTATCCACTTGAGGCGGAGATGGATGCATTTCCTGTTGACATGCCAAGTCATCCTGTTGAGTTGGAGTGTGAGCATGCGCCAAGTGAAGACTCAGTAGTAACGCCTGGATTGGCACCAGAGTCTACTGATCAGCGATTTAACTTACGTCCACGTAAGCCTAGACCGACTTGTAACGTGACTAACGTTTGTAATGTGACAAATCCTATAGAGCCGCGTAATTTCAAAGAAGCTTTGATTTGTGAAGATAAAGAGTTATGGCAGAAAGCCATGAATGAAGAAATAGATTCTTTTGTCTTACATGGAGCTTGGCAGCTGACTGATAAACCAGTTGACAAGAACATCGTTAAAAATAAGTGGATTTTTACAATTAAACGAGACTCAGAAGGGAACATTACGCGTTACAAGGCTAGGTTGGTAGCGAAGGGTTTTACCGAAAAATATGGTGAAGATTTCCATGAAACTTTTTCACCGGTCGTTCGTCATTGTTCTATCAGATTGTTATTATCTCTGGCTGTGGAAATGAATCTTACGATTGATCATTTAGATGTACAAACAGCATTTCTAAATGGTGATTTACATGAGGAGATTTTTATGCAACAACCGGAAGGTTTCATATGCCCTGGGAGTGAAAACAAAGTTTATAGACTACGAAAGGCTGTTTATGGGTTGAAGCAAGCATCGCGTTCCTGGTACCAAAAGGTAAAAGATGTGTTACTTTCTTTGGGATACGATCAATGTAAACAAGAGGACTGCATCTTTACTAAGAGATCTGGTGAGTCAATTGTTTTTATTGCTCTGTATGTCGACGATTTTTTCGTCTTCTATAACGACAAACGTCTAGCTCAGACTTTGAAAAGCTCTTTGTTAAAGGTTTTTAAACTTAAAGACTTAGGACCGGTACGAAATATGTTAGGTATTAAAGTAGAACGTGATGAAACTTCCATTAAACTTAGTCAGGAAAATCGGATTGACAAGTTGTTAGATCGTTTTGGCATGACAGACTGTAAGTCTGTAAAGTCTCCCATGATAACTAACATTAGTTCTGTTTGTGAGAGTACTTGTAATGCTACGAGTAACAATGTAACGAAGTTTCCATACCAAGAGTTAATTGGTAGTCTAATGTATTTATGTGTAACTACTCGCCCCGACATTTCGTTTGCCGTGTCATACTTAAGTAAATTCAATAGTTGTTATACGGAATTCCATTGGATTCAAGCTAAGCGTATACTGAGATACCTTAAAGGTACAAAGCAAAAGGCTTTAGTATTTAACAAATCGAATGAAGGTCCCATTCTTGAGGGATATTCTGATGCAGACTGGGCTTCAGACCCTGATCGGAAGTCATATACTGGTTATGTGTTTAAATATGGCGGCAATTCGATATCTTGGGGTAGCTACAAACAGTCGTGCATAGCGCTTTCGTCCACCGAGGCGGAGTATTGTAGCTTAAGCGAAGCGAGCAGAGAAGCAGTGTTCCTGCAAGCTTTAATTAAGGAATTGTTAAAGACGACTAGTTGTAAAATAGTAATGTATTGTGATAATCAATCTGCTATACAGCTTGCTACCAATCACACTCTTCATAGAAGAAGCAAGCATATCGAAATAAGACTTCACTATGTTAGATATATAATTGCTAGATTTAACGTTGAAATTGTATACATCCCTACAAATGAAATGATAGCAGATGTGTTCACCAAGCCCCTGGGCTGTGTCAAGCACGAGGTGTTCACTCATCAGCTTGGAGTGGCATGATGCCATGATGCCCACGTTATGGGCGGGTGTTGGAGTATAACGCTGGCCATTTTTATGAAGGCTTTCTTTTTGAATTTAGTACTCTCTGTCAGCGCTGTCTCCGTCTATCAGTTTAGAAAAATATATGTCATGTGTCTGTAAAAAATAATATATTAAATGTTTTTACATTGTTTACACTGCGTCCGTATTACTCATTTAATAACCCTGTAATAAATTTACACTAATTTTCCAAAATATCCAAAGCATCGGCAACAAAGTAGAATTAATAGAACAATAACTTTTTGATTCTGAATTTGATTTTATCTCACTATCTGAATTATGGAAAAATGAAAATTATTGTCATTCAATCTTGCCGCAGGGATATAAAATAGCGTCCATTTTTTGTCCGCGACGGCGGAGGAGTTTGTATTATTGTTAAAGATACATTAGATTTTATAGAACGAATAGACATTGTAAATCATTCAAAGGAGTATGTTATAGAATTTAGTGCCATTGATGTTCCCAAACTTAACTGTACTTTTATAGGACTTTATAGAGCAGATCGTCATATTGATATATTTCTTCAACAATTGGGCAAAGTTTTACATAAATTAAATATAAAATAATCACATAAACACTTAATTATAGGAGGAGACTTTAACATAAACGTGAACAATAAAATAAACTGACTCTGGAGTTCTTGAACTTTATGAAAACATATAACCTGCAACAAATAATCCGCGAACCAACACGAGTAACCAAGACAACATCTACTTGCATTGACCTACTTTTTACAAACTACCCACCACTCATAAACAAAGCAATTGTTAAAGATTATGGATTATCGGACCATAAAGCAATAAATGTTCAGTTAAACGTAGACTATTTATCCAATAACAATAGTAAAACTTGGTACACCGAAAAAAGATTATTCACAAAAAATAACCTCGAATGTTTTAAAAACTCAATAAAATCCGAAAATTGGGCAGCTATACTAAATAAAAATAATAGTGTACATACAAATTACGAATTCTTCATTACAATAATTAAACACAATCTAAATACATATATTCTATTACAAAAAATAAGAATAAAATCTATACCAAAAAAAGGATGGCTTACTAAAGGTCTTAAGAAATCATGCGAACACAAAAGAGTGTTAAGAACTATTTTTAATGAAACCAAAAGTGGTGTTATTAAAAAGCACTATAAATTATTTAGTAAAATCTTAAAATCGACTATTAGAAAATCAAAAAAACTAACATATATTAAACAAATGCAAGAATCTGACAATAAGGTTAACACAATGTGGAATATAATTAACATAAAAACGGGGAAGGCAAAAATAAATAGACGTGAAAATATATCACTGAAGATAGAAAATGAAGAAGTAAAATGCCCGTTAAATGTATCCAACAGATTTAACGAATTCTTTGTGACGGTAGGGCAAAATCCAACAACTAACTCGACCAATAACATTGGAAAACCCGTGGTCAACCCATCTACTTGTTCAATGTATTTACGCCCGGTGGACCAAAAAGAGAAAGTTAATATAATAAGGTCAACTAAAAATAAACATAGCTGCGGTATCGATGACATTCCACCTATATTATTAAAACAATGCGCAATAGAACTCTCCATTCCTCTAATGTTTTTGATCAATCAAAGCTTCCAAGACGGCCAATTTCCAGACGCACTTAAAGTAGCTTTAGTAAAACCAATACATAAAAAAGGTGAAAAGCATATCCCAAGCAACTATAGACCCATAGCACTGCTACCAACCTTTTCCAAAATATTTGAAAAAGCTATGTGCAATCAGCTTTATATGTTCTTGGAAAAGTTTGTAGATCAACAACATTAGCAGTATATAAATATGTTCAACAAGCTCTACAACATATAAACGACAAACAATACGTAATTGGGCTACTACTAGACATGACAAAAGCATACGACAAGGTCCTTTATGACATTTTACTTACAAAATTATATGGTTGCGGCGTACGTGGACCAGCACATTCGTGGTTCAAATCATATTTACATAATAGGACACAAATAGTACAAATTGAAAATTACGACCATGGAAAACATAATATCAAAAACATTAGATCACAAGAAAAACAAATTACTTGCTCAATCCCACAAGGAAGTGTATTAGGATGCCCACTGTTTTTAATCTATATTAATGACTTTCCCAAAATATTAGACAAAGAAAACGTTTTACCCGTATTATTTGCAGACGATATTTCAATATTAATTAAGTGTGAAAATATAAATAACCCTAGTCTACAAATACAAGACACCCTCCAGACTGTAGATACTTGGCTCCAGATCCACAACTTGGAAATTAATAATAATAAAACTAAAATAATACAATTCAGATCATACAAAAAACCACCACTCAATCTAATAACAACATTTAGAAACACTAAAATAGAAGAAGTTAATACATTTAGCCTACTTGGTATAAATATTGACACACATATTAACTGGAAATCACACATCGAACATATAAAAACAAAGCTATCAAGATTCTCTTACGCTCTTCTTCAAATTAAACAAAGCACTAACACACAAACAGCTATGGCTGCTTACTACGCATACGCATACTCATGGCTGCGATATGGCATCATGCTATGGGGAAATAGTGTTAACGTTAATGATCTATTCATAATGCAAAAGAAGTGTATAAGAATTCTAGCCCAAATAGATAGCACGGAGAGCTGCAAACCATACTTTATAAAATACCTGATCCTAACACTGCCGTCAATATACATACTTGACATTTGCGTGTTTGTTTTAAAAAATATCGACAAGTTTACTAAAGTAGAAGATACGCACAACGTCAACACACGCCATAAAAAGAGTTTATGCGCTCCATCCTCAAGAATTAAAATGTTAAGTGATAGCCCATAAGCAATTGAAAATCGATAAAATTTTGAAAAGAACCACGTGACTACAAACGGGCCACAATGAGTCGCCATGTTGGTGACGTCATAACGTTCAAGGAAATCATGATACTATAGTGTCAACTACACGTAGATTGACTAAAATATCCGAAAACTAGTGCAAAAATATTAATAAACAACAAATTATATTTAGTCATGTGTGATAAAGGATTTATAAAGGCTAATGTCGATAATATACCCACCTGATGTACGAATTGGAAGTTTTGAGCACTAAATAAAGTAGTCGTAATGAATAATACGTGAGAGTGGACCGGTGTTAGTTATTTTTGTTTACCAGGTACATAAGAAACCATAATTGTCATAACGTAATCGTTTTTACGTATAGGTAGGTGATATTGGTGTAAAATAAAAAGTAAACAAACACGATTGGCGCGAAACTTTGACTTAGTATATCAAAAAACTTCATTAGATACCACTAAATATGATACACATACACATCAAATTTTTGGTAATTCCCATTATTTACATATCCCTTAATAGAGGAGCTCGTGGCTAAATAAAAACAGCCGCGCTGTTCGATCATCAAGGTTAAGCAACGCTTGACGAGGTCGGTCCGTGGATGGGTGACCATTTCAACATACCGTGTTTCCTCCGTGCCTCGGAAAGCACGTTAAGCCGTTGGTCCCGGCTGTCATTTGAAGATCTTTGACAGTCGTTACGGGTAGTCAGAAGCTTGAGATCTGACGCCAGTCTTGCCAAGGGGTACCGTGTTACCCAGTTACTGGGTTAAAGGCTAGGCAGATTGACAATATCCCTTAATAATATTGAATACTAATGTCTATATTTATATTTACAAACACTAAAAAGTTTGTAGAACAGAAACGTAAAAATATTAACTTGTTAGATTTTCGTTACACTAATTCTTCCGTAAATATCTCTTAAATACGTCGATCGATTCTCACAATTCAAACAGAAATGTTAGTTTTACGCATATATCTGTCATTTAAGTATAAAATAATGAATATATCACCATAAACAAAAAATCATGTTTTCAAGTTACGTAATTATACAACAATGTCAACTTCGTTTAAAAATTTCATATTCTCAGTCTTTAATGATCAAAGTAAGAATTTAATACGAATCTAATACTAAATTAGAACAAGATAACAACAGAATTAACACATTATAATTGGAATCTAGTTAGTCATAGAACATTGCTCACATTTAGTAGATTGCTAGGTACTAGGGGCTATTGCGCGAATCACGTATTATTGGGATCTTTTTGTAGTATTCGTACATAATGGTACGAAGCAAGCACGATAACTTTTAAGGTTCGATATTTATGATCAATATATTCGATATTCATCAATATATTGACGATAATAACAAGATTGAATCGGTTAAAAGTCAAAACACTGTATCAGCTATGTGCTACAATGAGTAGAAATGAACGTTATGACGTCACACGGGCTCGGATTTGTTCGGCAAACTATCGGGGTGTTTTCGGTACTGGATTCAAAAAAATATTTTCAATTGCATTTTACTTTGTAAATACAGTGAAAAAAAAAAAACTAAAAATAGTTTTGTATGGAAACTTATATATGATCTTTTCATTTTTTACAAAAAAAAAATTGGTTCAACAAACCAATTGTAGTAAATTCATTATTATTGACATTAAATTTTGACATAACTATATTTTTATCAATTTAATTATATTAATGTAAAATAGAATAATTCAGTAATGATAATGTTGATAATGTTTAATGCATGCTAATTTAGAATGATAAGCACAGGAGAATGATAATTGCAATGCTTGTAAAAGGCTGCTAAGTCAAAAGTACTAACATAATATAACACCAATATGATACACGTAGTTCGCAATAAACGTTTTGACTTTGACTTTGACTCACAACAGGTCACCGAAGCCCAGAGGGACTAAGCTCCCCCCAGACAACAGGTCACCAAAGCCCCAGAGGGACCAGGCTCCCCCAGACAACCGGTCCTCTCGAAGCAACAAGACTGCCAGATACCCATGCCACATACACTAAACAACAGGTCACCGAAGCCCCAGAGGGACTAGGCTCCCACCCATACATATCCAGCAATGTTTCTTGGTCCCACAGCAATTGCTGTGCCTCCTGATGGTCAACCCTGTGATCATCCTGCAACCAAAGTCATCCTGACCAGGCCTCGTAACCCATCTCGGTTACAGCAGTCATCTTTTGACCACTCACCTCGTAACCAACCTCGGTTACAGCAGTCATCTCTGAACACTCACCTCGTAACCAACCTCGGTTACAGCTGTCTTCTCTGACCACTCACCTCGTAACCCTTCTCGGTTACAGCAGTCATCTCTGACCACTCACCAGCCCACCTTAGGCTACAGCAGTCACCGCACAGTGACTACTCTTCACCGCACAGTCAGTCCTTTGACCATGCACACGACCTCACTATTGCTAGATTGATTTGAATCAGTCTTCAACATAGTACATTCAGTTACGTCAATGGGTACTTGATCTTTCAGATTTTCTCTAACTCATCATGAACCAAACAAAGCCTTTAATTCAACACATAATTGCCACCATTCGGAATTCCAATTCACTTCCAAACAGCACCTTTAAACCAAAATTAAATTTGATATTTCAATCTTTACTCTCAGTATCAATCTTTATTCTGAATACAACGGCAACCTCACATTCAGGATTTCTTACACAGCCAAAAGCATACTCAAGAACTCTATTCTATGTTCATGATTTCATACCAAACTCTCAGTGCGATAGGTATAGTAACTACCAACACCAAACATTACCAACTTTGCAAACTAAAAATTAAATCATGCACCGCACATCACCGACTTTACATCTGTGTTAACATTATCTTATCCAACTTGAATGAAATAACACAAAATAACGTTAGGTATTTATTTATTTTATTTTATTTTATTCGGAAAACTTACAGCTAATTTTAACAATTTTTCGTTATTATAACAGGATTAAGGCCAATTAAAAGTTTTGCCAATGACCAGCACAGACTATTCAACAAGTTAGCACAGCCATTACTGACAGTTGTAACGTTACGTTTAGCTCCGGAGAGCTATACGTAAGCCACGTTACTAAAAATAAATAAATATAAACTAAAATTAATAAAAATGATATAGAAATATAAAAATTAAGGGCTGGCTTCGTACGACGTGGGCAGCTATCCAGTAAGCAGCTCGGGCAGGAAGACGTGGCACGGTGTGATGGGACGGCTGGTGGGATGCCGTGGTGTGGTTGTATTCAGAGCGCACCAGCGCATGTTGCGAGCGCACCAGCACATGCTGCGAGCGCACCATCGCGTGCTGCAAGCGCACCAACGCCGCGCCGCGCCGCTGAGGTCCTGTCAGCCGCAGTACATCTGAGGTCCTGTCTGCCGCAGAACATACGTGCACCTCGTGCCAGAGTGGCACATCTTGATTTATATAGCAGTAAAAGTACACATAGTCCAGAAGTTATTTATTGATAGATTTTCTAAAGATTTTAACCACATTCACGTACTGAATACATTGAGGTAATAATATAATGACTGATTATTAGAGTTTTAGATAATTTGCCGATTAGAAAATACACTTAGTAATCCTCAGTAGGAAACAGTCTTTCGGCGTTCAGACCAGACTCAAGACTAAAAGAACTGAAACCCGTTTTTCATTCGATTTGCAATCCTTTCTAAATTTCAAATTCAAATCTCAATAAGACCAGAGCGAATAAAAACGGCTTTACAAAGGCGGGTCAGTCTGCTCTGACCTTACAATAATGTACAACTAGCTTAAGGAAAGGTCTAGGTATTATAGTCCATGGTACATATGGTATGTCTATGGCTTTAAGAAAATAAAATAGACAGACAGATGTCATGTCAGACGAAAACGTCACAGTAGAAAAATATTACAAGAAGAATTATAAATTACGTATATAATTTAAGTTTAGATATTTAAAACAGTCAGAGATAACTAAATATGCTTCCCAGATGTAATAATACAAAGAATATATATAAAAATGAGTTACACAAATTGATGCGATATCAAAAGATGTGAAGATGGATTGTGGAGTGTTATGAAATGTAAGTAGATCTTGAATAAATATCACACAGTATACTTTAAATTCCACACTTATTATTCAAGTTAGGTAGGAACTAGACTTTCTACATGACACCACACAATTCACAAATACACACCTTTATTTTAAAGAGATGCTACAATAATTAAAACTTTTGAACAATGTTCAAGATTCCTGAGGCCAAGCATCGTTGAACAACACAGCCAAGGAAACCATTCCTAGTTTCCTCCAAAAAAACAAAAACCCATGTACCAAGTACATCAAATAGAACCCAAGTGTCCCATTCATGGTCTACCATTCACAATAACTTAGCAAATACATTCGCTACACAGAATGCACTTTCAACTTAAACGCCGAATAAACTCTTGACTCCGTCATCTCTCTGACCCACGACACTGAGAAACCGTTCTATGTGAATTAATATGTTGCCAATTGAACATCTATCTCATCTTCAGCCACGACTTGGAACAGTTATTGGCTCTCGAGCATCTCATAATACCTGAACACGTCTTCTCGACACCATCTAAATGTCTAGTTGCACTTGTCATTCACCGTAGTCAATTTAAATCATTTTTATTTGTAGGTATCATTAGAAGGACATGTTATCAGTTTGTTAGTTCTGTACAATGCGATATATAACAACTACAGACATTAACTTTACCTTTATTCAACCGTTGGTAGCAACAAAACTAAACGCCAACTGTCTAGGCTATAGTAACGTTAATCCTCGTGATGTTTGCAGGTTGTAAGATTGCAAATCGAGTCGAACAACAAACTATTTCACTAAACTTTAACACTGGTTTGAAAATAAATTTGATCACATAGCTCTTAACTGAAAGTTATTGCATGTCTTTGCAACAAAGCAAAAGTTATAAGTCTAATCCTCACAGTGACTCACACCTTGTAACGATTTATTAATAATCTAGTCTTTATCTAGTAACTTATAAGTTAAAAATCATATCAGAGCTAAAAGTTATTTGTTTTGTATCATCCAACTTTTTCAAATGTTGACACTTGTCACTGTCTTTATGTGTTATAGAGATGAGCAAGGGATGACGTTCTGTTATCGATTAATCGACGAATCGATTTTAAGGACAAAAAAATAAATAAACGTTTTTTCAATCGATATCCAGTACTGAATCGATCCAGCGAATCGATATTTTACCCTAGTAAATCGAGATAAGATTTTTCTGTTTTGATATAAACCAAAATATCATTTGAAAATAATTGAATGTATATCACAAAAATAAGTGAATTCAACGTAAACGAAATAAATATTGTTCCCTTATACCTGATACTTTAATTTAGTTGTAAAAAACAACCCCAATCGGCCAAAGATGTTAAAA